>OX421263.1:17254606-19963356 GCA_949125355.1 Agriopis leucophaearia | reverse complement strand
CCTAACCTAACCTAACCTAACCTAACCTAACCTAACCTAACCTAACCTAACCTAACCTAACCTAACCTAACCTAACCTAACCTAACCTAACCTAACCTAACCTAACCTAACCTAACCTAACCTAACCTAACCTAACCTAACCTAACCTAACCTAACCTAACCTAACCTAACCTAACCTAACCTAACCTAACCTAACCTAACCTAACCTAACCTAACCTAACCTAACCTAACCTAACCTAACCTAACCTAACCTAACCTAACCTAACCTAACCTAACCTAACCTAACCTAACCTAACCTAACCTAACCTAACCTAACCTAACCTAACCTAACCTAACCTAACCTAACCTAACCTAACCTAACCTAACCTAACCTAACCTAACCTAACCTAACCTAACCTAACCTAACCTAACCTAACCTAACCTAACCTAACCTAACCTAACCTAACCTAACCTAACCTAACCTAACCTAACCTAACCTAACCTAACCTAACCTAACCTAACCTAACCTAACCTAACCTAACCTAACCTAACCTAACCTAACCTAACCTAACCTAACCTAACCTAACCTAACCTAACCTAACCTAACCTAACCTAACCTAACCTAACCTAACCTAACCTAACCTAACCTAACCTAACCTAACCTAACCTAACCTAACCTAACCTAACCTAACCTAACCTAACCTAACCTAACCTAACCTAACCTAACCTAACCTAACCTAACCTAACCTAACCTAACCTAACCTAACCTAACCTAACCTAACCTAACCTAACCTAACCTAACCTAACCTAACCTAACCTAACCTAACCTAACCTAACCTAACCTAACCTAACCTAACCTAACCTAACCTAACCTAACCTAACCTAACCTAACCTAACCTAACCTAACCTAACCTAACCTAACCTAACCTAACCTAACCTAACCTAACCTAACCTAACCTAACCTAACCTAACCTAACCTAACCTAACCTAACCTAACCTAACCTAACCTAACCTAACCTAACCTAACCTAACCTAACCTAACCTAACCTAACCTAACCTAACCTAACCTAACCTAACCTAACCTAACCTAACCTAACCTAACCTAACCTAACCTAACCTAACCTAACCTAACCTAACCTAACCTAACCTAACCTAACCTAACCTAACCTAACCTAACCTAACCTAACCTAACCTAACCTAACCTAACCTAACCTAACCTAACCTAACCTAACCTAACCTAACCTAACCTAACCTAACCTAACCTAACCTAACCTAACCCAGTCGCGTGTCGCCCTCTGACACGAGCACAGTACTTTTTACTCGCTCCGCGCTCGAAAAATCCGCAAAAATAGTGTTTTAACGCGAAAAGTGTCGTGAAAAGCATCAATTGGTGCGCTATTTTGTGCCTAAAGTGATAGTAAAATTTTTTCCGAAATTGGATCACTTTTGACGGAGTTCCTGCCGAAAAACCGGAATTTTCTCCGGTTTGGAATATAAAACTCGAAACGCAGAGAGATTTTGAGCGAGGATACCCACTTATTATTGTGCCTCTGGAAGCGCGGTGAGAAGACCTTTCGACTGAACCCTCATTTGGATTTTTCCCGCCCCGGGGGGCGGAGTTAAAAATCAAAACATCAAAAACACGTGGCCACGAGGTCCCGGTTCCAGACGTCTGGGACCAAATCCAGCAGACAAATAAGCTGCAGGGCGCCGAGACGAATCACTGGACACCTCGATCAAGATTTTTGGACAACCCCCGGCGGAGATACAAGGTTGGGAAAAAATTGATGAACTTTGACCTATTACCAAAACTTCAAACGATCTATGACCCCAAAATTTTTTGAAGCCATAAAATAGACAATTTCAAGATTAATATTTTCTGAAAATTTAAGAATTTTTCCGCTGATAGATAATAAGTTAAAAATATTTTAGTGAACCAATGTAAAATCTGCATCAAAAGTAGGTCAAGTTGTGTCTAAAAATAGAATTGTTAAATCTGGTCAAGCGTGAATCGGTTTTTAATAGGCGCCGACTAAATTTTATAAATAAATATATAAAAATATAGATAATAAGCATCATCAGATTGTATTTTTATAGTGTATAAATTAGGAACATTACCTGAATAATACCAAATACCTAATATAGTTACCAAATACCTTCTAGAGCCAAGTGGCCGGCCCTAGTGTCATACAAAATTCAATATTAAAGTGAAACTACTAGAGTTTCTTCAATTAATTCTGCAGATTAATATCACAGGCATTATATAGCATTTTAATATCTCCTTCCCCTCCCCCCAATCCCACCTGGTCACTTACCCCCCCCCCTATTTTCTTTTGATAAAATTCTCAAACATCGCATTCCATCACCCAGCTCTCACACTACTGCCATAGAAACTAAAATTAACTTCCCCCCCTCACCCCCCCCCACCCCCCCAAATTTTTTTAATACTCGACGATCTCAGTAAGTCAGTATAACGTACATATTCAAATATTTCAATAAAATTTTAGCCTTCCCCCGTTATAAAATTTTCATACAAACTAAAACAATTAAATTAATAATATTTTCTACTCACGCTTGACCGTGAGTTGCAAAGTGTCATCATCATCAACAGAAATACCGAAACTTCTTTAATCAATAACTTCTGACTGGGAGGTTCAATTTAAAATCTAATAACGCGGATCTCATTTTTTCCATCTGACAATATAGATAAAATTGATAAACCAGTCCTACCTACTATCCCTAAGGACCTCAAATTCAAAATCAAATTACGTAAACACGAAATAAATTTTGTACGAAAAGTCTGATAACGCGTAATTTTAATGTAATTTTGACTAAATCCCGTATCCTGGACCATTGTTCGAGATACAAAAATCGTTGACCTGTCCTGACCTTCCTCCTTTTTCTCCCCCCTCCCCTACCACTTACCATTACCGCTCAGCTGTCATCAGCTGACCGATAAAGGTGATTTCTCCCGGCCGGCGCCCGCGCCCGGCTCGAGCCACTCGGTCGCCTAGCCGCCGCGCGCCCCCTCCGTCGCACCGCACGCCCCGCTCGCGCCGCGCGCGCCTTCTGCGTGGAGCGCTACACCGCGAGCGGATCGCCGGTGTGGTGGTGAGCGCGCCCCGCCCGTGCGCTTTGAGACGCCATATCTCGGGAACGGCAAGAGATAGCTCAATTCTGAGAACGAAATAAGCATCTATGTACGTAGTACATAGAGTCTTACAATAATATTGACCAATTAAAATTGAACTCTGTTACAGAAAAATTTCAATATTTAGATTAATACATAGCAAAGAAATTGAGTAAACTCGAACCGATCTCATGCGCGAATACAATCGTTTAAATAAGTTATAAATATTAACATACCGGATTCGAGGTGGAGTGCGGTGCGCTTGTCTCGTGGCGACGTACACCGGAAGTCTTCTTGTAGCGTGGTGCTGCCCCCGTTGGTCTGCTGCGCGCTGGAAACTGAAAAATAAATAAATCAGCTGTACACAAGCACTATACATACCTTCCTGTGTCCGCCGCCACCAGCTGTGGCTCGTCGGCTGTCCGCTGTCCGTGGTCTGCTGTCCGCTGTCCGTGGTCAGCCGTCCGCTGTCCGCCGCGCGCCGCACTCGCCATCTGAAACATAAAACAAATAAATTAATACAATAAGGTTAGTTAAGTATATGACTGCAACAGCTAGACTGTCACCAGACACCACAAAATAATATTTGTGCCTGTAACAAACGTACCTATACGTACGTACGTATTATATATTATATTTTATTTCTGTATAATTGACGTTTAGCTCTATTGCTGTGCAAAGAAATCCGACCGATACTGTTTTTTGACTGATATCGATTTTATTATTTATTGTTATTTCCTGCCTTACCTGTAAGTTACATGTCATCAATAATTACCAAGTTGTGAACAATAGTGTTGACACGACGTGACGACGGCAGGCGCCTTCTGAATAACTTTGTTTATATTGTTTTTAATAATTTGTTTAGTGAAATTGACGCCTTTTACACGTTCAATTAGTGTGACGATTCCTGACCACCGCGACATAACACATTTATCTTTAGTTTAATGATATAAGAGTTTTAAAATATTGCATCGATTTACTACCTCCCCCCCCCCCCCCCCCCCCCCAAATTTTGTTATCTTTTGCTTTTGGTGGGGTTGTTAACTGTTTTTATTCTACATACATACCCTTAAAGTTTACCTTATCTAGCCCCGACCGAGGTACTGTTAAACGTACACGGAAATTGACGAGGTCTTACCATTACACATAGTTGACAGTAGGAGTGGAAGCTCTGCATCACGCTGTATTCTTGATCCCGGGAGACGCTCCCGCTCATTGACGGGAACTCACCACTGAGAAGTCGCAATCCAACAAAGTAGCAGGAACTCCAACTGTAAAATAAAAATAAAATTTTAATTAATAAATAAAATAAAACGTTTTGTTTTAAAATAATAATACTAATGATAAAGCTTACTCTAGAAAATACTACAAATTTGACTATAATCGACTATTTAAATTAAAATAAATAAATAATAATAATAATATAATATTTTACAACTATTAATACTTATTTACAAATCGAATTCAAAATAATATTTTTAAAACTTCTACATACTTACCTAATTTATACAACTTGTAAGACGTCTTGGAGTAGACCTAACCCTCTCCATTATGTTTCACACACCCGTTAAAGTAGACACTGCAAATGAGGACCTAAACTCTACGGTAACGCTGGCTGGGCCTGAGAGAAAAGCGGGACCTTTGACCCAAAGCGTCAGGCGGAGTATTGGCGAATGGGAGACCGGGAAACCGGACCAAGAGCGTGCCAGCCTGATGCCTTCTCGAACAGCCCCCAAACCGGCAGAGCGAAGGTTATCGTCAGAGGTCGCCACTGAACTTGTTAACTCGAAACCATCTGACAGAGTATCAGAGGCGAGGTCATGCTTAATTAGAGCAAAACAGTTTGTAAATACCTCACGAAACTTAAAGACCGAGATAAAGAAAGGAGTTATTGAATCGGTTGAACGAATGTATCAGCTGGTTAAAGAATCTAACGCCGTACAGAGCCTTGGTGTCTCTAAACAGCTGATAGATTCACGACAAATAGAAAGAACGGGTAGTGAAGGAGGGAAAGGACAAGAAAATGAGGGGTTGGTTTTTGCTCCACCAGGTATCACGGAATTTTCAAAACAATTGGAAGAGCATGCAAGATTGCTAAATGAAAATAAAGAAGGGATGGCCAGGTTGACGGAGCTGATGACGGCACAACAGGACATGTGTGCGAGGAGAGGCACGTATGCAAGTGTCACAGCGGGATCGCCGAGACAACACTCTCTGGAGGCGACCGCTATGCACTCGGTCGTTATAACCTCCAAAGACGACCAGGAGACAGGGGACCAGGTATTTGAGAGGGTTCGAGAGGTGGTTAACGCAACAGAACAAGGAGTAAGGATCGACAGGATTAGGAAAGCAAGGGATAGAAAGATTATATTGGGATGCAGGGACAAGGATGAGATGAGAAAGGTAAAGAATAGAATCGAGGAAAACGGGGGACACTTAAATGTAGAGGAAATAAAAAATAAAGACCCTCTCATCGTCTTGTATGGGGTACTCCAAAGCCACACTGACGAGAGCATCATAAAGGCGATCAAAGCTCAAAATAAACACCTATTGAGTGATGTGTGCGATGAGGAGGACCGCATGGAAATCCGATTTAGGCGAAAAGCGAGGAATCCCCTCACCGCGCACATCGTCGCCAAGGTATCACCGCAAATCTGGCAGCGCTTGACGGATGCGGGGGCTGTACATATTGATGTGCAGAGAATCAGAGTCGCGGACCAATCGCCCCTTATACAGTGCTCGCGCTGTTTAGGCTACGGGCACGGAAAGCGATTCTGCCGCGAAGCAGTCGATGTGTGCAGTCACTGCGGAGGTGGCCACATGAAAGCGGAGTGCCCTGATGCACTTACGGACGTGCCCCCCAGTTGCGTTAACTGCCAGAAAGCAAAAACGGATAGGACGGACCATAATGCATTTGACAACGAATGCCCGGTGAGGCGCAAGTGGGAGGCACTTGCGAGATCCACCGTGGCTTATTGTTAAGGGCGCCCTATACCAAATCGTGCAAGCAAACCTCCAAAAGAAAAGACTGGCAACGGACGAGATCCTGATCGAGTCGGCAAAGCGCGGAATTGCTATAGCGCTTCTTCAGGAGCCTTATGTGGGCGAGGTAAGAAAGATGCGAAATCATCGGGGGACAAGGGTCTTCCAGAGCACTGAGCAAGGAGAAGGGATTGTAAGAGCCGCAATAGTGGTTTTCGACCAAAGCCTCGACATCATACAATACCCGAAACTCACCACAAAGGACATCGTTGTGGTGGGAGTCCAAACCAGTGCATGGAAGATCACGATGGTGTCATATTACTTTGACGGAACCGAGCCCATAAGCCCTGACCTCCAACACTTGAACAGGATCGTCGAAGAACTGGGGCCAACGAGGTTGGTAATTGGCGGGGATGCAAACGCAAAGAATACCTGGTGGGGAAGCAGAGTCATAGACCACAGAGGCGAAGACATGATGGGGACTCTCGACGAACTGGGATTCCAGATCTTAAATTCAGGGAATATTCCTACCTTCGACACCATAAGAGGCGGTAAGCGGTATCATAGTTACGTCGACGTTACAGCTTGTTCGATCGATATGCTGGACCTGGTGGAGGACTGGAAAGTAGAAGAAAACCTCACGAGCTCGGATCACAACAGCATTATCTTTGGCATTAAATTACACAAATCTAAAGGTACACACATTACAAGAACAACACGACACTATCACACTAAGAAGGCAAATTGGGCCCAGTTTCATTTGAAACTGGACCAATTAAAAGCTGAACACCAATTAACCCACACAGAAGTAGAACACATTAACAACATTGAACAAATAGACACAATAGTAGACAGTTACACAAAAGCAATAACACAAACATGCACACACACGATACCTAAAAAGAAACATAAACAAACACTTACCATGCCGTGGTGGTCCGAAAAACTCGCAGAGCTGAAGAAAGAAGTCACCACCAGGAAACGCAGAATCCGATGCGCCGCGCCAGTCCGTAGAACGAAGGTAGTAGAAGAGTACCTGAAAAAGAAAGAAGAATATGAGTTAGAAGCAAATAAGGCAAAGATAGAAAGTTGGAAGGATTTCTGCGGGAAGCAGGATAGGGAAGGGGTCTGGGAAGGCATATATAGGGTAATAGGAAGGACGAAGAAGAGAGAGGAGGACGTACCGCTAGAGGTTGAGGGAACAGTGTTGGACGCGAAAGGTTCCGTTAAAATACTAGCTGAAACTTTTTACCCCAACGACCTAGTAGAAAGCGACAACACTGAACATCGCAGAATTAGGATGGAAGCGGATAGAGTAAATAGTGAACAACAAGTTGATCTATGTGATCCACCATTTACGCAGAGCGAATTAAATTCTGCGATGAATTCCTTCAACCCTAAAAAAGCACCCGGTGCCGACGGCTTTACCGCAGACATATGTCGAGAAGCGATTAAGAATGACCCAGATCTTTTCCTTAAAATCCTCAACAAATGCCTCGAGTACAACCATTTCCCTAGATCTTGGAAAGAAGCCACCGTCATTGTCTTACGGAAACCCGGGAAAGACACGTACGCCACCCCGAAGGCTTATAGACCTATAGGCCTCCTCCCAGTACTAGGCAAGATATTTGAAAAGATGTTAGTCACCCGAATCAAGTATTACCTGTTGCCGAAGATGAGTACTCGCCAGTACGGATTCATGCCCCAGAAGTGCACCGAGGACTCTCTCTATACCCTGATACAACACGTCAACAAAAAGTTAAATCAAAAACGAATGGTGACAATCGTATCATTGGATATAGAGGGAGCCTTTGATAGCGCATGGTGGCCAGCCATAAGAGTCCGTCTGGCAGAGGAAAAGTGTCCCGTAAACTTGAGGAGGGTGATTGACAGTTATCTTCGAAACCGTAGAGTTAGGGTAAGGTACTCAGGGGAGGAGTTCCTTAGGGACACAGAGAAGGGTTGCGTACAGGGTTCTATAGGGGGCCCCATTTTATGGAACCTGCTTCTAGACCCACTCTTAAAGGAACTAGAAGGAAGGGGGGATTACGTACAGGCCTTCGCGGACGATATTGTTTTGGTCTTCGATGGCGAGTCGGCGCAGGGGATTCAGGGACGTGCCAATGCTGCTCTTGAACATGTTTGGGCGTGGGGTACCAAAAATAAATTAAAGTTTGCCCCACATAAAACAGTGGCAATGCTAATCACCCGCAAGCTTAAATATGATACACCACGCCTGAGCATGGGCGGGATCGACATTGGCATGTCCAAAGAAGTCAAACTGTTGGGACTCACCATCGACGATAAGCTGACCTTCAATTCCCACGCTGCGAACGTCTGTCGTAAAGCCCTAAACTTTTACAAACAGTTATCTAGAGCTGCAAAAGTCCAGTGGGGTCTCCAACCTGAAATAATAAAAACCATATACACGGCCGTAGTGGAGCCCACGATCTTGTACGCCGCAAGCGCATGGGCACCTGCAACAAAAAAGATCGGGATTAGGAAACAGTTTGATGTAGTGCAGCGTGGCTTCGCTCAGAAAATTATTAAAGCATACAAAACGGTGTCTCTTAACTCGGCGCTCCTACTCGCTGGGTTGCTTCCTCTGGACATAAGAGTCCGGGAAGCAGCCTTGCTTTTTGAAATAAGGAAAGGTTATTCGCAGCAAATAGTGGGAGATAGAGAAATAGAGACACCGATGCCCTTCACAGCCATGCCACATCCTGCGCAACAGCTGGACTTGGGGTTCACGTGCCTGGCAGACGGAGCAGCATTAGAACGGTACTATAATAGTGACCTAAACATATTCACAGATGGTAGCAAAATTCAGGGGAAAGTCGGCGCAGCACTGTCTGTCTGGGATGGTGCCGGCGAGATCAGTACCCGAAAGCTGAAACTACCAGATTGCTGCTCCGTGTACCAGGCTGAGCTACTGGCTCTGGCTGAAGCGACAGAGGAAGCCATAATAGCTTCAACACCCAGCTGCAATATCTATTGCGACTCAAGGTCTGCCCTCGAAACCGTAACAAATTCCGTAGCCCCCCATCCCCTCGCGGTAAAAACAAGATCAAACATACAAAAGCTTAAAGAACAGCGCAAAATATTGAATCTATTTTGGATTAAAGCACACGCGGGGCTGGAGGGAAACGAGAGGGCGGACGAGTTAGCAAAGAGCGCAGCTTTGCATAAAAAAACCCGACCAAATTACGACAGCTGTCCGGTTTCATTCGTCAAGCGACAGATCCGAATGGAATCGATTGACGAATGGAACCGGCGCTATTGTGATGGGCAAACTGCATCAACGACCAAAGTCTTTTTCCCAAACGCGAAACAGGCACACCGTCTTGTAAAAAAAATTAATTTGGATCCCAAAATTGTACAATTACTAACAGGGCACGGCGGATTCTCCTCGTACCTGTTTCGGTTCAAGTGCAAGGAGAGTCCGGCGTGTCCCTGTGACCCTGCAGTAGAAGAAAGCGCCCTGCACGTCGTCATAGAATGCCCAATATATTGCAAATTAAGATACGAAATAGAAAACGATATAAATATAGATATAAAAACGGAAAATTTATGTAAAATACTGGAAGATAAACACATAAGAAATAAATTTTTAGATTATTGTAAAGAAATTGTAACAAAAGTAGTAGATAGAAATAAGTAGTAAAAATATGGATGCACTACTGTATAATATGTATAAATTATTCAGTAAGTGCTCACATGCAAAATGTATATGATATAATATTAATGTATAGAAACAATTTAAGTAAACAAAAAACTTGTATGTAAATCTAGTAATAAAAACACAATGTTTAGCACCTGTAAATCCTTAGAAAATAAATTAAATTAAGAAATAAAAAGACAGATAGCATTGGAAACCCCACCAATGAGGAGTGTGTAAAGAATTATGGATGTCAGTGTGAAGAATGAAAAAGAGAACAAGAATGAAAGAATAAAGTAGAAAGGTCTCCGACATCGTCGGAGGTAGCTCGCGGGCCGGGCCTACAAGCGCCCGGACAGGAAAAAAAAAAAAAAAAAAAAAAAAAACCTAACCTAACCTAACCTAACCTAACCTAACCTAACCTAACCTAACCTAACCTAACCTAACCTAACCTAACCTAACCTAACCTAACCTAACCTAACCTAACCTAACCTAACCTAACCTAACCTAACCTAACCTAACCTAACCTAACCTAACCTAACCTAACCTAACCTAACCTAACCTAACCTAACCTAACCTAACCTAACCTAACCTAACCTAACCTAACCTAACCTAACCTAACCTAACCTAACCTAACCTAACCTAACCTAACCTAACCTAACCTAACCTAACCTAACCTAACCTAACCTAACCTAACCTAACCTAACCTAACCTAACCTAACCTAACCTAACCTAACCTAACCTAAGACACGAGCGGGTTATGTTGGACTCGAACGCCACGGCCGCGGCCGTAGCGCTAATACCAACTAAAACCCCAAGGTGTTCGACGGCAGCGGCAAGTCAGACGGGGCCACGGGACCATGCAGAGTATGCACCGCAGCCCCATCTCGCCGGTTGGCCGCCCCTAGGCGGACCCGCCTCGGGAAGGGGTGGGAGATCACCCCCTTCCTACTTCGTGACGACGCGCTGGAACACAGAGCGCGTCGACCACCTCTGGAGAGCCCCGTCACGTTAAGTGACTAGGGAGGGGCAGCGGATGTCCCCACATCCGCCACCCCGGGCCCTCCGAGCGGAGACGGCGTGCGACTACGACTTGCACGCCTCCGTCTCCGCCCCCTCCGGAGCGGGTGAGCGAGAGGATCTTTCTCTCTCTCCCGCTCCTCGGCCTCTCGCTGCGACATCACCTCTTCGCAGAAAGAGGCCATCACCTCCCAGGACCTCTCGTCAGCGACCATCTTTGCTAGGATGTTTGCCAACGAGAGGTCCCCACCCATTTCCGCGGCCAAGAACAGCCGCGGATCCGCCGCCCCCGGGCACACTTCCAGCACGTGCTGCGCCGTCTCCTCGGCGCAGCCACGGGCCCACGCACGGCCCACAAGGGCCCACGCACGGCCGGGTATGCCGTCAGGCCCCGGTGCCGTGTTCTTGGCCCTCATTCTCAGGACAGCTGCCGCCAACTCTCCCTCCGAGACATCGGGGGGCTGCTCCTCGTCCTCTCCGGTGATTGGTCTCCGTGTTGCCATCACCGTGGGAGGGACGAATTCGGTTCCTGGTCTCCCAGGAAACAGTCCTTCGACCACCCTCTGGAGAATCGCTGGCTGCAGCGTGCTAGTGACGGGGGGCACCCATGGGCGAAGCTTTTGCCTCGCTATCAAGTATGGGCGCCCCCACGGATCCCGCTCCAGTGTCTCCAGCAGCTGCCTCCAGACATTCGCCTTGGCCTCTGTGATGGCAACACGGAGATCTTTGGACGCCTCTCTATAGGCGGCATAGAGAGCGTCCGACTCTATCGTGTCCTGGCGCCTTCGCCTCCTGTAGCGCTGGTAGCGGCGACGCCTCGCTACACAGCTGCGACGGAGCTCGGCGATCTCCTCCGACCACCAAAACATCTGGCGCCTGAGTGTTAAGGCCCTGGCGCGGGGCATGGAGGCATCGCAAACACGCGTCATGGCCTCACACACCCCATCTGCCTCCGCGTCCAGGTCCATGGGCTCCGCTGGTGGGGCGTTCCACGCCTCAAGGATGGCTGCCTCCTGCAGCAACTCCAGGTCCAGGCGTTTCAGGACCCACCGCGGACCCGTCACGGGCGGCGGTCTGTCATACTCCGTTGGGGACGAGGAGACGCTGAAACGGATGTAGAGATGATCCGACAGCGTCTCCTCGTCCGCAAGTACCCCCCAGTCTTGAACACGGCGCGCGAACTCAGGGGTGGCGAACGTCACGTCGACGATGGACCCACCCCTTTGGCGCACGCACGTGTTCTGCGTCCCCACGTTGAGGACGCACAGACCGGCCCCCGTCAGCCACTCTTCGACCACCCTTCCCCGTGCATCTGTCATCGGGCACCCCCACGCCATAGACTTGGCGTTGAGGTCCCCGAGGACGACGACAGGGCGGGGGCGACTCTGTCCCACCAGGGTCCCTACCTCGTCGAGAAAAGCCTCGAATTCAGCGAGGGCCCTGTTGGGAGAGAAGTACACCCCTACGACAACCACTTCGCCGACCCAGGCCGCGACAAACCCCCTACCCTTCACCACGTCTTCAAGGGCGGGGGAGTGCACCGGCGACTGTGTGGTGACTGCCACCAGTCCGTCAAGGTCCCCAACCCAGTCTGACCTGGGTGGGACCGCATACGGTTCGGCGACCGCAGCCACCTTTATTGACCGCTCTGCCATGCACTGCAGTAGGAGGTCCTGGGCGCGGGCGGAGTGGTTAACGTTTGATTGGAGGAAAGTTAGCCCCATACTAACTTTCCTCCATCATCTCCGTCTGCTCCGGTGCGGGGCCGGTCGGCTGTGGCTTGGGCTTGGCCTTGGTCACAGCGGGCTTTCTCCTACCCCTGGATGTTGACGGGGGCTTGGCGCATGCCTTGCCCCCGGCGGGGTGGTTAGACGGTTTACCCGCAGCTGCACAGAGGGTGCAGTGCGGTGCGGCGGTACACGCGCTGGACTTATGGCCCTTTTGACCGCAGCGATAGCATTCCTCGCTGCGGTCCACCTCCGACTTGCACTGGGCCCTTACGTGTCCTGGTGCGAGGCATCTGAAGCAGCGGCGCTGTCTGGCTTCTAGAAGCTGGACCTGCGCCGCCACCCATCCCACCATCACGCGACTACCGCTCGCCAAGACCCTTTTGGCGGCCGTCACAGGGCACCTTACGAAGGCGATCCCCATGCCCGCCGGTCCCTTCCTTATTTCGCCCGTCTTGACAGAGGACGTGGGGCATCCTCCGGCTCTGGCGATGGCTCCCGTCAGCTCCTCGGGGCTCACAGAGTCGTCCAACCCACCCACACGCAAGTCTGCGGTGGTGGTCGGTCTCGACACCTGGACGTCCTCCGAGCCCCCGAAGACCTCCTGGAGCCTCTCAGCAAGACGGTCCGCCTTGCCGTCTTTGTCCTCTCCAGGGACCTCGAGGATTCGAGCCCCGGTAGCTGCGGCACGCATTCTCAATGGCGGCATGCCAAGAGCCGCAAGATCTACGCGACTCTTGGCCTCTGCCAGCACTTTGGCGTATGTTAAACCCTTCTCCGCCGCCCCCGGTTGCAGTGTGATGACCACAGCTGCCGTGCGGGGGGGGCGGAGTTTGGCTGTTTTCGCCTTCGACCCTGGGGCCTGCTTCCCTTTGACTAGTGGCACCCGTTGGGGAGCCGATGTCCTTTTAGCACTGCCGGATCCGTCACCCTTCTTGGTTCCCCGCCTTACGACCTCAGTCCATAGCTCCTTTGGAGCTGCTGGACGGGCCGCAGGCACGGGTACCGGGTTGACTGATCCGGCCGGGGCTGGTGTGCCCTTCCCTTTCCCCTTCCCTTTCCCCTTTGAGGTAGGCCCTGTTTTGACCACAGGTGCATGGGGAAGAGAGGGAAGGGGAGTAGGGAGGGCCATCTCCTTCGATGTGCTGGCGAAAGCCATCGCTTCGTCTCTACGCCTGTCAGCCGCCAACGGCGGCCTCAGGCGTCTCTCAGGGAGTAGCCGCTCCTCCAGACCCTCGAAACGGGCGTTGATCATGGTGCCCACCTGCACCATGACCACCCGTAGCAGGTCCTCGAGGGCCGGGGTCGCAGCCTGAGCAGGGACCGGGGCCGGGGCTTGTGCAGCCCGCATCCTTTCGAGCTCACGGCGCATCTCCTGCAACTCCGCCGTGAGCTTCTTATTGGCCTCAACTAGGAGAGCCACCTCCTCGGGCACAGTGCGGTCGCGGAGCTCCTTGAAGGAGTCCTTGACCACACTTGCTGCATCCTTCAGTGCCGCCACGTACGTCCCCTTGAGATTTTTGGACGTCGTAGCCACCTTAGTAATGGTGGCCACGGAGTCCAAAATCATGGTCTCAATGGAGGCCGCATCTCGACCCTCGGCCTGTGGGCCCTTCAAGAAGAAGGCCATCGACCGCTCCCTCTTCTGGCGCTGCTCTTCGGCCATTTGCCTCTCGGCCTCGAGGCGCAGCTCCTCCTCTTTTGCTCTGTTGAGCTCGGCCTTGGCTTTCGCCAGGCCGACATATTGCCCAGTCGTGGGTGGTCTGCCGCGCCCACGCCGGGCCGTAGACACCTTGGGAGATGAAGCGATATCTTCATCTTCCGAGGCGTCCTTCCCCATGCGGCGTTTCCGCTGCTGAGCAGATGTTGCCCCGTTCTCCTGAGACCCCACCGACTCGAAACTCATGTTGGAGTCGTCAGACTCCGACAGGTTTCTGGGCGTTGACCCACTCAATGGGTCGCCGTCCACCTCCCCATTTGCGCTGAGCGCTCCCCCCCTCCTTTCGTCACAGGCATCAAAATACCTATACCCAATCGTGTTGCGTGCGTTATCCTCTTTCATGCCAAAGTCGTCGTTTGTGAAGCGGTTAGTGCCCCCCCCAGAATACGTGGGGCAACCTCCTGTTGGAGAGTGGGATTCTCCGTCGGCAGAGCCGGCGGTACCCACCTGGGGTAGTTTTGTCTTTTTGTAACTCGCCATTTTTGTTGTCAGTTTATAGGCCTGACAGCCTGGGTTTGGGTTGGTGCCCTCACGACTGCATTTTTTATTAAAGGGGTCCCTGCAGCCATGCATCCCATCGCCGGGCACCAGAACTTAGGATTAGGAATATATATACAAAATATATATAATACATAAAATAAATAAGAATATATATACACTTGCGCCGCCGCTACTCAGCATAAGGCTGAGACGCCGGCCAAGCCCCGCAGCCACTCAAGGCCGCCAAGACTCGCACCGCCGCTACCCGGACTATCCAGGGCGCCGGGCGAGCCTACCCACTCTGGGAGGCACGAAGCCCCCCTAAACGCCGTCAACGAACGGCCCCAAGCCACACAAACTCACTCTCCGAGGAGAGGTGAGCGTGAGGGCTCCTCACGTCCAGACAAAGTCTGGACTGCCTTCTACGCGCGCTCCAGATACAAGCTCTGGGGCGCGCAGAGAAGGCCCCCAACTCCACATCGCCCATCCACTGTGCCCTCTGCTAATCAGAGGGACACGCGGAGGGCCCTCAGTTCAGGCACCCCTGCCTGACCCGCTCAGCAAGGCCGAGCCCTTCCCCAGCTTCTGCACGCGCTCCTAATAAAAGCTTAGGGACGCGCACAGAAGTTCCCCTCCCCAGTCCGGACTTTAGCTACGGCCAACAAGATCCCCGATCCATATCGGGAGAAGTTATTGACCGTACCCAGGGTGCACCCGCCCATTCCAGTACTATACCTCCGGATTGAGAATTCACGGAGGATAGTAGTGGATGAGCTTCGAGGAGGTAGCCGGCACCGCACCCCAACCTTTTTTTTTTTTTTTTTTTTTTTTTTTTTTTTTTTTTTTTTTTTTGTCCAGGGAAAATCTTTGATAGATACCACCGGCCCCGGGGCGGGGGCAGGGTGGTTATGTGGGATTCTCCGCCAGAAGGGCGGCCTACCCACTAAAAACCCTGGAGTGTTCCACCTTCGGCGCACAGTGTCGAGGTCACGGGTCCGCTTGCGCACTACACCGCGACCTCAACGGCGCTGGCCCTTGCGGGCCCCACCTCGAGGAGCTAGGCTCCTCCCTCTACGATGACGATGTGTCGGAACACCAGACACATCGTACATCCACCTCTGGGACCAGTCCAGCAAATGGGCGCCAGACAGCCCCGTGTCCGAACGCCCTTGGTCCCCGTGCAACGGGTCAGATGAGTGGCCCCGCGCCAGCCACTTCGGTCGCAGAGGATAGGGAGAGCGGCTAACGCCATACCGACACTCCTCTTCCCCCGCGACCCCACCGCGTCCGCCATCGAACGGTGGCGACCCCGTCAAAGCCGCGGAAGGTAGGGAAAGTGGCAACGACACACCAGCAGTCCTCTCCCGCCGCGGCTTCCACCCCTCAGCTGCATTGCCGTCTGCATCCAGCGCTGCAGCCCGCCTCAGTTGCAGTGCCTCCCCATGGCACTCAACCTACATTGGCCGTCTCATCACGGGCTTGGCAGAAAAGCCCGGAGAGACAGCCCCACCTCGGGTTCCTCTTAGCTTCACCGTTGGGCCGACGGTTACTAAGCCCCCCCGCCCCGACAAGGCGGGAACCCACCGGGGGGGACCGCACCCCAACCTAACCTAACCTAACCTAACCTAACCTAACCTAACCTAACCTAACCTAACCTAACCTAACCTAACCTAACCTAACCTTTTTTTTTTTTTTTTTTTTTTTTTTTTTTTTTTACAAGGGGAAATGAGTTTATTCATACTCCGCACCGTGGGGACGGCGCGGAGTTATGTGGGACTCACCTCCGGCGGGGTGTTATGTCGGAGAAATACCCACTAAAACCCCTTGGTGCTCCGTCTTCGCGCATAGGCAGGAGGAAGGGTGACAGTTTCCCTTTTCCTCTTCCCCTGCAGTGCGCA
Source organism: Agriopis leucophaearia (assembly GCA_949125355.1). Lineage (NCBI taxonomy): Eukaryota > Metazoa > Arthropoda > Insecta > Lepidoptera > Geometridae > Agriopis > Agriopis leucophaearia. The sequence goes on along the minus strand of OX421263.1, from coordinate 19,946,762 downwards.
TGTTCAGTGATGAACCCAGCGCCTCGTGTCTTGGACACGTTCTTCTCTTTGTTGGTGGTATGCCGGAGCACGGCCATACCACCACCTGTACTCCAAGGGTTGCTCAGGAACAACAAGTTTCCCCAAACCTGATGTTCCAACCCTTTTAAGGAGCAAGCGTCCGGGCAAAAGCCCGACGCCTGCGGAGTGGTTTGCGACGACGGATGGGATCCGCTGATGGGTCATCCTCTCTCCGTCTTTCGTCGATCTCCTTGATGGCCATTACTGCCTCGCAGTAGGCCATGACTGCGTCCCATGCCGATTCCGAAGAGACCATCGCGCTAACAACTGCCGGCAGCGGCAGGTCAGTCCCTACCGCAGCCGTAAGCCGAGCGCGTTCGTCCGTCCACTCTATGCACACCTCGAGTGTGTGTTGTGCTGTATCTTCAGCTGCGCCACAGTGATGACACTCTGGGCTTCGCTCTCTCCCCGCTACGTTGCACAAATATCTTCCGAAGCAGCCATGTCCGGAAAGAATTTGCACCAGGCGGTAAGAGAGCGAACCCGAAGGTCGCACCATCCACTTTTCCAGCACAGGCAGTAATGCCTCTATTGTGCGGTGACCAGCACTCGGTTCTTCCAACCTCTCTAACCACCTCCTGGTGACAGCGCGCCGAGCATTCTCACGCCATCTTTTCACTTTCAGAGGGAGTGGCATACCTCCTTGGTTCTTGGCGTCGGCGATCCTCCAATAGATACCCGCCAACATTTCCGCTTCTAGGTCCCATGGAGGAGTACCCGCCAACACACAGGCTGCTTCGCACGAGACTGTGCGATAGGCCCGGGTTATCCTGAGTGCCATGACCCTCTGAGGGCGTCTCAATTGGGTCTTATTGTAGGCGCTCAGGGAGTCCGCCCAAATGGGCGCCCCGTAGAGGGCGATAGATCGCACAACCCCTGCGAAGAGGCGGCGACAACCTACGCTTGGTCCACCCAGATTAGGCATAAGCCTGCTCAGAGCGGACGAAACGCGCGCAAGCTTTGGAGCAAGGCTCACAAAATGCTCCCTAAAGTTCCACCGGCTGTCGAGGACGATTCCTAGGTACTTCATCGTCGACCCGACGCCGATGGATACTCCGCTCACAACCAAGTGGGCTCCTGCTGGTGGCGCTCTCCTAGGCCCATGAAAACATATGGTTGGTTCACGGTGTTGCCCAGGGTGCACCACGGGGAGGTTCCTGACTCGCACCCCAACCTAACCTAACCTAACCTAACCTAACCTAACCTAACCTAACCTAACCTAACCTAACCTAACCTAACCTAACCTTTTTTTTTTTTTTTTTTTTTTTTTTTTTACCCAGGGAAAATCCTTAGTGGATACCACCGGCTCCCGGGGGGGAGCAGGGTGGTTATGTGGGAGTCTCCGCCAGAAGGGCGGCCTACCCACTAAAAACCCTGGGGTGTTTCTGCCTGGCGCCCGAACGCTGGGGCCACGGGTACGCTTTCGCACTCGTCCGCGGCCCCGGCGGCGCTGGTCCCCTGGGACCCTTCCCTTTCAGAGGTGGAGCTGCTACCCTCCACCTCTCTTTCCTTGAGGGGCGCGCGGAAACACCGCGCGCGCCACCTCAGGGGCTACGCTTGTCAGGCGACGGACCCCCCCGAGTCCGCCGCCCAAGGCCCCTGTTATGGGGGTCGGAGGAGGGCGTGGAATATCCTCCTCCGACGCCCAACTCTCCGGCGGCGCATGGGGAGCTCCGTGAGGATCTCCCTCTCACGCTCCGCCGTTTCCTTCTGGAACATGACATGTTCGCAGAAGGAAACTGCCGCCTCCCACGATCTCTCGTCACCGAGCATTGAAGCTATCAATGCTGGCAGCGAGAGATCGTTCCCCACCGCTGCGACGAGATCACTGCGCTCACTTGCCCATGCAGGGCACTCCTCCAACGTGTGCTGCGCCGTGTCCTCGTCGCAGCTGCAGTGGTGGCACACGGTCGTCGGTTCCCTTCCAGCTATACGGCACAGGTACTTGCCGAAGCATCCATGCCCGGAAAGCACCTGCACAAGCCGGAAGGTAAGCGACCCGTACGCCCTGTCCAACCAGTCCTCGAGGACGGGCCGGACAGCCTCGACGGTCCAGCTACCGGCCCTAGGTTGGGCCAGCCGCTCCCTCCACTCCACCAACATGGACCGACGAGCGTAGAACCTCCACACTTCGACCTCCCTCGGTGCCGGACGTTGTCCACGGCGGCAGAGCTCAGTGCGCCATGCGTACATGCCCGCATGGAGCTCCGCCTCCAAGTCCCAGGGAGGCGACCCGGCCAAAAGGCACGCCGCCTCACAGGAGATGGTGCGGTAACCCCGTACCACCCCGATGGCCATCGCCCGCTGCGGTCGCCTTAAAAGGGCAACCGATTGGCCATCAAGAGCATCAGCCCATAGGGGCGCTCCGTACAGCGCCATGGACCGCACCACTCCCAGATATAGGCGGCGACTGCCAGCCTTCGGCCCCCCAAGATTGGGCAGCAGGCGCTTGAGGGCACCAGCCGCACCCATCAACCGGGGCACTAACCGCGCGAAGTGCTCGCGGAAGTTCCACCTTCCATCGAGGTGGAGTCCAAGATATTTCATCGTGGGCTCCACCTCGATGCTCACACCCCTAATAGAGATGTGGGAACCCGTCGGGGGCGCCCGTCGGGGGCTGTGGAAAACCAAGGCCTCCGACTTGTTGAGTGCCACCCGAAGTCCCAACATCTCTATTCTCCCCACCACCTCTTCCACTGTTGCTGTGGCAAGACGGGCAGCCTCCTCATAGGTCTCGCCCCGGGCAGTCACAAGCGTGTCATCTGCATAGCAGGTCACGCTGGCGCCCGGATTGAGAGCTCCTCTCAGCACCCAGTCGTAGCCGATGTCCCACAGGACCGGCCCAAGAGCCGAACCCTGTGGCACACCGCACGACATCTCCTTCCGCAGTAGTCGTCCCTCCCTCCCCGCATACGAGACAAATCTCTCGGAGAGGTAGGCGTCGACGATTCGGCTGAGATAGGGGGGCACTTCATGGTACTTCAGTGCCTCCCCTATACAGGCCCACGGCAGCGTGTTGAAGGCATTGGCGATGTCAAGAGACACCGCCACCATCACACCACCACGAGCCACCGCCTCGTCCGAGAGGGCCTTCACACGTTTGACCGCGTCAATCGTGGACCGGCCCACTCGGAAGCCGAATTGTTCGTCCGACAAATTTGGACCTACCCTATCAAGATGCCGGACGAGACGAGCAGCTATCACGCGCTCGAACAGCTTGTCCGCCTCGTCCAGCAACACGATTGGGCGGTACGCGGAAGAAGAGTCCGCTGGGCGCCCATCCTTCCTCAGAAGGACCAATCTCCCCGTCTTCCACAGCTTCGGGAACCGACCCGTCTCCAAACAGGCATCCAGCAGCCGTCGGAATCGGTCCCCGAGCACGTCCAATGCAAGGACCCAGGCTCGTCCAGGAATGCCGTCTGGCCCCGGGGCCTTGTTCTTGGCTTTGAGCCTAAGAACCGCCGCCCAAAGCTCCCCTTCGGAGACTGGCGGCACTTCCTCGATCTCGACCTGGGTCTCATCCCGATGAGGCGCCATTGCCGGAGGCTGAAAGGCCGCGCTGTTTGGAAACAGGGCGGCCACAACATCCTCCAGCAATCGCGGCTCAAGTGTCTCAGTCAAAGGGGGCGCCCAGGGACGGATCTTCCGTCTAACCTCCTTGTAGGGGCGCCCCCATGGGTCATGGCTGAGCGTCTCCAGCAGCTCGTTGTACGCACGAGTCTTGGAGTTGCTGATGGCCAGTTGCAGGTCCCTCACTCGCTCCCGGTATTCACCGTACAACTGGTCCTCCAGAACTCCATCCCTGCGCTGCCGTCGACGCTGTCTGGTATACCGGCGTCTCGCTTCCACGCAACTGCTTCGGAGAGCAGCTATCTCCTGAGACCACCAGTACACCTGTCGTCTTGGAGGCCGCGGTTTGGCTCGGGCCATGCTAGCGTCGCATATTTGCGACAGAGCACTCCGAAACCATTCCGCTTCCTCCTCGACCTCCTCCGTCACGTCCGGTGTGGCCAACCAGGCCTGGACAATGGAGGCCTCCACCAGCGCCTCTTTGTCCATCGTCCCCAGGACCCATCTGGGATATTTTGGGGTATACTCTCCAGGGCGGCGAGCACCAGTGGTGGTGGGAGAAGTACACACGTCAAACCGGATATATCGGTGATCGGACGCTGTTTCCACTTCCTCCACCACCCTCCAGTCTCTGACCATACGTGCGACGGACGAGGAAGCCAGTGTCAGATCGACAATAGACCCCCCGTTCCATCGCACGCAAGTCTCGACCGACCCCCTGTTCAGAACCAGGAGGTCGTTGTCCGCCGCCCACTCCTCCAGGACCTCTCCTCGAGAATCAGTCGCCGGGCACCCCCACGCCAAAGACTTGGCGTTGAGGTCCCCCACAACAAGCGCCCGACGGGGTAGGATTCGCCTAATGAGAGCGCCCACCCCGTGCAGAAACGACTGAAACTCCGAAAGGTGTCTGTTGGGAGAGAAGTAGACCCCAATGAGGACGATCTCTCCCCACCTGACAGCCGTGTACCCTCTGCCTCTTTCCACTACAGGGAGGGGCGAAATGGCAGCCGAGGAAACGATGGTCACCACGCCATCCACGTCACCGACCCAGTTATCCCGGGGAGGGACAAAGTACGGTTCGGTAACCACCGCAACCTCTATCAGCCACTCTGCCATGCTCTGCACAAGGAGATCCTGCGCAGCAGCAGAGTGGTTGACATTCGCCTGGAGGAAACGATGACCCATTGATTAACAATCAAGGGTCATCGCCTCCTCACCCCGCTCCTGAGTGGGGGGACAGTCATTGGCTGGCGCGGCACTAGGTGCGGCGACTACCCCGACGACCTTCTTGGGCTTGGGTGGGGAGCAGGCCTTGCTGCCCATTCTGTGCCCTGCGGGCCTGTTGGCCGCTGTACACAGCGGGCATTTAGCTTCGGCGGTGCACTGGGCCGCCTTATGTCCTGGTTGGCCGCAGCGGTAGCAGTCCTCACTGCGGTCAACTTCAGATGTACACTGCGCACGCACATGCCCATTCTGCAGGCACCGATAACACTGCATTGGTCTGGCCTGCAGAATCCGCACGCTCACCGCGACCCAGCCGACCAGCAGGCGGCCTCCCTCGCGCAGTTTTTTCGCCGCTGAAACTGGGCAGCGAACCCAAACGGAACCGGCGCCCTGGGAGCCTTGACGGATTTCTCCCACCCTAACGGCCTCCACAGGGCAACCACCGCGCTGGGCAATGACCGCCGCCAGTTCATCCCTGCTGATTGAATCATCCAGGCCCGAAATGCGCATTTCTGCACACTTCAAAGGCCTGGAGACCTTCAGTAGCTCCGGGCTTATGGCTTCACGAATCTTCTGCGCTAGGGAGTCCGCTTTTTCACCGCTTGTTGCGCCGGTTACCTCCAGCTTGCGAGCTCCGGTGGCAGCTCGTCGGCAGTGCAAGCCAGTGCCTACAATGCCACAACTGTTCAGGTCGATCTTCGACCTCAGCTCCGCCAGCACTTTCGGGTAAGTCATACCCCTCTCCTCAGCCCCCGGCTGCAGCGTGATCACCACAGCCGACGACCGGGGAGAGCGCAACTTCACCTGCTGACCCTTGGGCTTTGCAGGCACTGACGACTGCTGCTGGGGCCCCTTACTTTTTTTGCCACGTTTGACCACCGTAGACCAGCCCTCGTCCATGGATTTCGGAGGTGGCGGTATAGATCGGCTAGGTTTTGCCTGTAATGAGGTCCAGCTCGAGGAGCTAGGCTCCTCCCTCTACGATGACGATGTGTCGGAACACCAGACACATCGTACATCCACCTCTGGGACCAGTCCAGCAAATGGGCGCCAGACAGCCCCGTGTCCGAACGCCCTTGGTCCCCGTGCAACGGGTCAGATGAGTGGCCCCGCGCCAGCCACTTCGGTCGCAGAGGATAGGGAGAGCGGCTAACGCCATACCGACACTCCTCTTCCCCTGCGACCCCACCGCGTCCGCCATCGAACGGTGGCGACCCCGTCAAAGCCGCGGAAGATAGGGAAAGTGGCAACGACACACCAGCAGTCCTCTCCCGCCGCGGCTTCCACCCCTCAGCTGCATTGCCGTTAGCACCCAGCGCTGCAGCCCGCCTCAGTTGCAGTGCCTCCCCATGGCACTCAACCTACATTGGCCGTCTCATCACGGGCTTGGGAGAAAAGCCCGGAGAGACAGCCCCACCTCGGGTTCCTCTTAGCTTCACCGTTGGGCCGACGGCTACTAAGCCCCCCCGCCCCGACAAGGCGGGAACCCACCGGGGGGGAACCTAACCTAACCTTTTTTTTTTTTTTTTTTTTTTTTTTTTTTTTTTTTTTTTTAACCCAGGAAAATCCTTGATGGATACCGCCGGCCCCCGGGGGGAGGCAGGGTGGTTATGTGGGAATCTCCGCCAGAAGGGCGGCCTACCCACTAAAAACCTGGGGTGTTCCCTCGGATCGCCATTTGTCGTGGCCGCGGGCTCGCTTTCGCATTCACCGCAGCCCCGGCGGGCGCTGGTCGTATGGACCCCTTCTAAAAGGGAGCTTAGGGCTCCTCCCTCACTGATGGCGATGTGTCGGAACACGTGACACATCGCCCATCCTCAGGACTCTTCAAGCTGGGCGTCGTGTTCCCCCGAACCCGGCGCCCAGAGTCCTCGCTGGGGACTGGAGAGGGCCACGAGTGGCCGTCGCCAGTGCCCAGTCAATCCTCCTCAAACAGGACGCGTCCGTATTCGTCCACTAGGGGGCGGTCATGCGCCAGCAGCCTTTCAGCTGCTGCCACCGGACAGCGCACGCGCATGTTTCCCAGGCCTGTAGCGTTGTCTTCTTCAATTTGGGAGAACTTCATCTCCCGGAGACGACACCCTGTCACTCTTTTAATTGCCTCCAGGACATCCTGCTCGCCGACATCCGACATCAGGCGGCTGATGCGCAGCATGGCGAATCCCGCATCAGCGCAGAGAATCTCCCTTATGGCGGGCTTTTTCTGCGGCTTTGCAGAGGAGTCCACCCCACCCTCGCCCGACTCGCCCCGCTTCTCGGGCACTCGGGCGTCACTGCCCACGTCCGTCGTGTCCATCTTCTCCGGCACCGTGCCAGAGCGGGGTGGAGGAGACGTCCTCACCGGGACCCTCGGTCCCGTCGCGGTCCTTCCTTTCTGTTTGGGAGGCGGTACGCACTCGCTGGCTCCCATGCGGTGCCCGGCCGGCTTTCCTGCTGTTGCGCATACTGCGCAGTGCGGCTCGGCCGAGCAAGCGCCCGCCTTATGGCCCGGTTGACCGCAACGGAAGCAGAGTGCGCTCCTGTCAATCTCCGCCTTGCACTGCTCCCGAACATGCCCTACCTCGAGGCACCGGAAGCAGCGCATGGGTCTCGGCTTCAGCAACCTGACTGACGCCGAGACCCATCCCACGAGAAGGCGGTCCCCCGCCAACACCTTTTTGGCTGCAGTCACCGGGCAACGCACGAAAGCGGTGCCCAGGCCTGCAGCATTTCGGCGGATTTCGCCTACCTTGACCGCGTCGGGGCGACAGTCCCCGGCGCGGGCAATCGCCCCCGCCAACTCCTCTCCGGTGACAGAGTCATCTAGGCAGGAAATGCGCAGGTCTGCGCACTTGACCGGCCTGGTGACTCTGAGTTCCGTCTCCGGAAACAACTCCCTCAGCTTTGCAGCGAGGGAGTCCGCCTTGTCCTCGCTTGACTCGCCCTGGATTTCAAGCATTCGGGCCCCAGTCACCGCCTGGCGAAACCCGAGCCGCTCGATCCCGAGCGAGGCCAAGTTTATACTGGCCTTGGCTTGCAGCAAGGCCTTTGTATAGGAGAGGCCCTTCTCCACACCCCCGGGCTGAATCGTCAGCACGACGGCTGACGATTTTGGGGCGCGGAGTTTAGGTTGCCTCTCCTTTTCCGACTTCTTCTTGGCGGCGTTGCGTGGCTGCGCGGCTCTCGTTTGGGGCTGAGGCCCCTGCGAGGGGGCCGGTGTTGCCACGACGCCGCCCTTCTTCTCCTTGCGGCCCCTCCTGGCCACCTCCACCCAGCTCACGCCGGGCTGGACCTTGGCCGTTCGGGGTGCGTCCTCTCCAGTATTGGTGGCCGCGGGCTTTTTGCCCTTGGCCACAGTGTCACGTCCTTGTTTGCCCTTCTTCCCCTTCTTACCCTTGCGGGTTTCAGGGGGGAAGGGCTGCGTCTCATCTAAGACCGACGGCATACCCGACGAGCTGGGCTGCGTGGGTTTCCGTCGGTCGGCAGCAAGTGGGGGGCGAGTGCGAGGTTCGGGCAAGAGGCGCTCCTCTAGGGCCTCAAACCGCGCACTCATCATTCCCCCGACCTGACGCAGAATGGCCTGCGTCAAGTCCTCGTTGGCAGTCCCCTGCGCACCAGCCCTGCCGGGCGAAGATCGCCCGGGGGGCAGGGTCGCAAGGGCAGCTTGCGCTGCAACCATTTCTTTTCGGAGCTCCAACATTTCCTTGCGGAGCTCCTTTACTTCGTCCTGCAGGCGCACGTTGGCAGCCTGCAGCCTCCCGTTCTCGTCCGAGGTGGACCGCTTGCGGAGTTCCTCCACTGCCTCCTTGATAGAGGCTGCCGCGTCCTTCAGGGCACGCACGAACGTACCCTTGATGTTTTTGGACTTCGTGGCCACCGATTCGATGATGGCCACGGAGTCCAGGACCCTCCTGTTCAGCTCGACGGCCAGGAGCTCATCCTCCTGCTCCGTCGAAACTGACGATTCGGAGAGACGGCCTAAAGCCGCTCTCGATAGACAATGAGTCCGGGACATTTCAGCAACCTCTTGCTCGGCCCGGAGCTCCATCTCCTCTCGTTTTGCGGCCACAAGAGCCGCCTTCGCTTGAGCGAGCCCGACGTATTCGCCCGTAGTGGGCGGTCGGCCTCTGCCCCGCTTTTCTTTCGCAGCGGCGACCTTCGCAGCCGGAGCATCCGACCCGCTGTCGGAGCCCGAACGGCCGCCGTCGCCGTGCTTCTTGGAGCGTGGTCTCCCACGCTTCCTCTTACCACTTGGTGTCAACGATCCCGTTGACGCCACGCTCAAACACGATGAGCCATCCGATTCATCATTTTCGGGGTCTAGCCCCTTTCCCTCTTTGTGTGAAATATTTAATTTTTGTTCTGCCATGTTTTGTTCCCACGAGTAGGGCCGATATAAAAAGTACACTCCCGGGTGACGCCCATTCCGGGAGCAAGGGTACATACTATGGAGGTCCCCTGGTATCCATAGGTTTTTACGGGTGTTCTCCCGGGTTTTTTATTTCGAGCTTGCCTGCTCTGGGACCGGCCAATGAAGGCAAGTCCCCTTCGGCCCTAACACATGCGCACCACGTACCACCCTTACCGCTAACGGGGGTCTTTGTGGTGGCAGTGCGGAACCGGGTGGAGGGAGAGCGTACCTCCCCCCATGAACGCTGGCCAGGGGATTTCTCCCCAGGCCCGCTCGGCGGCAGTGTGAGTGCACACCAAGCACATCCCTCATTTCGCATCGCCCATCCACTGTGCCCTCTGCTAATCAGAGGGACACGCGGAGGGCCCTATGCGCTGTTCTGCTCAGCTAGGCCGAGCCCCTTCCCCAGCTTCTGCACGCGCTCCTAATAAAAGCTTAGGGGCGCGCGCAGAAGTTCCCCACCCCAGTCCGGACTTTAGCTACGGCCAACAAGATCCCCGATCCATATCGGGAGAAGTTATTGACCGTACCCAGGGTGCACCCGCCAATCCAGTACTATACCTCCGGATTGAGAATTCACGGAGGATAGTAGTGGATGAGCTTCGAGGAGGTAGCCGGCACCGCACCCCAACCTAACCTAACCTAACCTAACCTAACCTAACCTAACCTAACCTAACCTAACCTAACCTAACCTAACCTAACCTTTTTTTTTTTTTTTTTTTTTATCCAGGAAAATCCTTGATGGATACCACCGGCCCCCGGGGGGAGGCAGGGTGGTTATGTGGGATTCTCCGCCAGAAGGGCGGCCTACCCACTAAAAACCTGGAGTGTTCCCTCGGGTCGCCATTTGTCGGGGCCGCGGGCTCGCTCTCGCACTCACCGCAGCCCCAGCAGGCGCTGGTCCAATTGACCCCTTCTAAGGGAGCTTAGGGCTCCTCCCTCACTGATGGCGATGTGTCGGAACACGTGACACATCGCCCATCCTCAGGACTCTTCAAGCTTCAAGAATGACGCCCAGTCCTGAACGGCAACGCATTATGTCGGTGGGTCTCGTTTCACGGATACCACACCCACCGACACGCATGATCGCCCCCACCACGTCCTTCTCGGTGACACCCTCGAGAAGGTTCTTGACGTAAATGTGTTTAAAATTTGCGTCAGTGTCGTCCTCTATCATGATGTTCCCCATCCACGGCTCCGTGGCCTCATCCCTTTCCGGTTCACTCCGTTTCTCGGGCACTCGGGCGACGCTGTCCGCTTCCGTCTCCATTTTCTCCGGTGCCGCATCAGCGCGGGGTGGAGGAGGCGTCTTCGCTGGGACTCTCGGTCCCGTTGCGGTCCTTCCCTTCCTTTTGGGAGGCGGGACACATCCACTGGCTCCCATGCGATGCTCGGCCGGCTTTCCTGCGGTTGCGCATACTGCGCAGTGCGGCTCGGCCGAGCAAGCGCCCGCCTTATGGCCTTGTTGGCCGCAACGGAAGCAGAGTGAGCTTCTGTCAACCTCCGCCTTGCACTGCTCCCGAACATGCCCCACTTCAAGGCACCGGAAGCAGCGCATGGGTCTCGGCTTCAGCAATCTGACTGATGCCGAGACCCATCCCACGAGAAGGCGGTCCCCCGCCAACACCTTTTTGGCTGCAGCCACCGGGCAACGCACGAAAACGGTGCCCAGGCCTGCAGCGTTTCGGCGGATTTCGCCTACCTTGACCGCGTCGGGGCGACAATCCCCGGCGCGGGCAATCGCCCCCGCCAACTCCTCTCCGGTGACAGAGTCATCCAGGCAGGAAATGCGCAAATCTGCGCACTTGACCGGCCTGGTGACTCTGAGTTCTGTCTCCGGAAACAACTCCCTCAGCTTTGCAGCGAGGGAGTCCGCCTTGTCCTCGCTTGACTCGCCCTGGATTTCGAGCATCCGGGCCCCAGTCACCGCCTGGCGAAACCCGAGCCGCTCGATCCCGAGCGAAGCCAAGTTGATACTGGCCTTGGCTTTTAACAAGGCCTTTGAATAAGAGAGGCCCTTCTCCACACCCCCGGGTTGAATCGTCAGTACAACGGCTGACGATTTTGGGGCGCGGAGTTTAGGTTGCCCCTCCTTCTCCCTCTGTGTATCCTTTGCGGCGCGACGTGGCTGCGCGGCTCTCGCTTCGGACCGAGGCCCTTGCGAGGATGCCGGTGTTGCCACGGCGCCGCCCTTCTTCTGTTTGCGGCCCCTCCTGGCCACCTCCACCCAGCTCACGCCGGGCTGGACCTTGGCCGTTCGGGGTGCGTCCTCTCCGGTATTGGTGGCCGCGGGCTTTTTGCCTTTGGCCACAGTGTCACGTCCTTTTGTGCCCTTCTGCCCCTTCTTACCCTTGCGGGTTTCAGGGGGGAAGGGCTGTGTCTCGTCCGAGACCGACGGCATACCTGACGAGCTAGGCTGCGCGGGTTTCCGTCGGTCGGCAGCAAGCGGGGGACGAGTGCGAGGATCGGGCAGGAGGCGCTCTTCCAGGGCCTCGAACCGCGCACTCATCATTCCTCCGACCTGACGCAGAATGCACTGCATCAGGTCTTCGTTCGCAGTCCCCTGCGCACCAGCCCTGCCGGGCGAAGATCGCCCGGGGGGCAGAGACGCAAGGGAAGTTTGCGCTGCAGACATTTCTTTCCGGAGCTCCGCCATCTCCTTCCGGAGCTCCTTCACCTCGTCCTGCAGGCGCGAGTTGGCAGCCTGCAGCCTCTTGGTCTCGTCCGATGAGGACCTCTTTTGGAGATCCTCTACGGCCTCCTTAATGGAGGCGGTCGCGTCTTTTAGGGCACGCACAAACGTGCCCTTGATGTTCTTGGACTTCGTGGCCACCGATTCGATGATAGCCACGGAGTCCAAGACCCTCTTACTCAGCTCGACGGCCAGGGGCTCATCCCCCTGCTCCGTCGACACCGAGGACTCTGAGAGTCGGCTTGAAGCCGCTCTTGACAGATGGTACGTCCGGGCCATTTCTGCAACCTCTTGCTCGGCCCGGAGCTCCATCTCCTGTCGTTTCGCGACCACGAGAGCCGCTTTAGCCTGGGCGAGGCCGACATATTCGCCCGTAGTGGGCGGTCGGCCTCTGCCCCGCTTCTCCTTCGCAGCGGCGACCTTCGCAGCCGGAGCATCCGACCCGCTGTCGGAGCTCGAACGGCTGCCGTCGCCGTGCCTCTTCGAACGTGGTCTCCCACGCTTCCGTCCTTCGCATGGTGACTGCGATCCCACAGACACCATGCTCAAACACGATGAGCCGTCCGACTCATCATCATGTTCGGGGACTAGCCCCTTTCCCTCTTGATCTGATATAATTAATTTTATTTTGTTCTTCTTCATTTTTGTTCCCACGAGTAAGGCCGATATAAAAGGTACACTCCCGGGTGACGCCCATTCCGGGAGCAAGGGTACATACTATGGAGGTCCCCTGGTATCCATAGGTTTTTACGGGTGTTCTCCCGGGTTTTTTATTTCGAGCTTGCCTGCTCTGGGACCGGCCAATGAAGGCAAGTCCCCTTCGGCCCTAACACATGCGCACCACGTACCACCCTTACCGCTAACGGGGGTCTTTGTGGTGGCAGTGCGGAACCGGGTGGAGGGAGAGCGTACCTCCCCCCATGAACGCTGGCCAGGGGATTTCTCCCCAGGCCCGCTCGGCGGCAGTGTTAGTGCACACCAAGCACATCCCTCTCTTCGCATCGCCCATCCACTGTGCCCTCTGCTAATCAGAGGGACACGCGGAGGGCCCTCAGCGTTCTGCTCGGCTAGGCCGAGCCCCTTCCCCAGCTTCTGCACGTGCTCCTAATAAAAGCTTAGGGGCGCGCGCAGAAGTTCCCCTCCCCAGTCCGGACTTTAGCTACGGCCAACAAGATCCCCGATCCATATCGGGAGAAGTTATTGACCGTACCCAGGGTGCACCCGCCAATCCAGTACCATACCTCCGGATTGAGAATTCACGGAGGATGGTAGTGGATGAGCTTCGAGGAGGTAGCCGGCACCGCACCCCAACCTAACCTTTTTTTTTTTTTTTTTTTTAACCCAGGAAAATCCTTGATGGATACCACCGGCCCCCGGGGGGGAGGCAGGGTGGTTATGTGGGAATCTCCGCCAGAAGGGCGGCCTACCCACTAAAAACCTGGGGTGTTCCCTCGGATCACCATATGTCGGGGCCGCGGGCTCGCTCTCGCACTCACCGCAGCCCCGGCAGGCGCTGGTCCAGCGGACCCCTTCTCCAGGAGCTTAGGGCTCCTTCCCTCACCGATGGCGATGTGTCGGAACACGTGACACATCGCCCATCCTCAGGACTCTTCAAGCTGGGCGTCGTGTTCCCCCGAACTCGGCGCCCAGAGCCCTCGCTGGGGACTGGAGAGGGCCACGAGTGGCCGTCGCCAGTGCCCAGCCGTTACTTCCTAGGACACATCCATCCCACCCAGCGCTGTGCCAGCGCGAAGGGGAGGGGGTGCCTTGGCCAGGACTATTGGTCCCTTTGCAGCCTTCGTCGTTTTCTTGGGAGGCGGAGCGCATCCGCTTGATCCCACTCGGTGCTCGGCCGGCTTTCCTGCTGCCGCGCATACTGCGCAGTGCGGCTCGGCCGAGCAACCGCTCGCCTTGTGACCAGGTTGGCCACATTTGAAGCAGAGGTTGCTTCTGTCAGCTTCAGCCTTGCACTGCTCCCGGACGTGCCCCACTTCAAGGCACCGGAAGCAGCGCATGGGCTTTGGCGTCAGCAATCTCACCGCCGCCGCAACCCATCCCACCAGGAGTCGGCCTCCCGCCAACACTTTCTTGGCTGCAGCCACCGGGCAGCGCACAAAAGTGGTGCCCAGGCCCGCAGCGTTGCGGCGGATTTCGCCGACTTTGACCGCGTCAGGGCGGCACTCCCCGGCGCGGGCAATCGCCTCCGCCACCTCCTCGCCGGTGACAGAGTCATCCAGGCAGGCAATGCGCAGATCCGCACATTTCACCGGCCTGGTGACTCTGAGTTCATCGTCCGGGAACATCTCCCTCAGCTTTGCAGCGAGGGAGTCCGCCTTGTCCCCGCTTGACTCGCCCTGGACCTCGAGCATTCGGGCGCCAGTCACTGCCTGGCGAAACCCGAGCTGCCCGATCCCGAGCGAGGCCAAGTTGATATTTTGCTTCGCTTTCAGCAAAGCCTTCGTGTAGGAGAGGCCCTTCTCCACACCCCTGGGCAGAATCGTCAGCACGACGGCGGACGATTTTGGGGCTCGGAGTTTAGGTTGCCTCTCCTTATCCTTATCCTTGTCCTGGGCGGCGCGGCGCGGCTGCGCGGCTCTCGTTTGGGGCTGAGGCCCCTGCGAGGGGGCCGGTGTTGCCACGACGCCGCCCTTCTTCGCCTTGCGGCCCCTCCTGGCCACCTCCACCCAGCTCACGCCGGGCTGGACCTTGGCCATTTGGGGCGTTTCACGTCCGGTGTTAGTGGCCGCAAGCTGTTTGCCTTTGGCCACTGTGTCCTTTCCAGTTTTCCCCTTCTTACCCTTAGTACCCTTACGGGTTTCAGGGGGAAGGGGATGCGTCTCGTCCAAGACCACAGGCATACCCAACGAGCCGGCCGCTGGAGTCGGGACCTTACGGAATTCGTTCCTCCGGTCCACTACTGCAACAGAAGCCAAAGAGCTTGTGGGTTTCCCGCGGTCAGCAGCAAGAGGGGGGCGGGTGCGCGGCTCGGGCAGGAGGCGTTCCTCCAAGGCCCCTAGCCGCGCACTCAGAATTCCCCCGACCTGTCGCAGAATGCTCTGCGTCAGGTCCTCGTCCGCAGTCTGCGACCCAGCCCTGCCAGACGATGACTGTGCGGAGGGCCGGAGCGCAGAGGCAGCTCGCGCTTGCTGCATCTCATTGCGGAGCTCCACTATCTCCTTCCGGAGCTCCTTAACCTCGTCCTGCAGGCGCACATTGGCAGCCTGCAGCCTTTTTGTCTCATCAGACGAGGACCTCCTTCGGAGATCCTCTACGGCCTCCTTAATGGAGGCGGCCGCATCTTTCAATGCACGCACAAACGTGCCCTTCATGTGCTTGGACTTCGTGGCCACCGATTCGATGATGGCCACGGAGTCCAGGACCTTTCTATTCAGTTCGACGGCCAGGGGCTCATCCCCCTGCTCCGTCGACGCTGAAGACTCGGAGAGTCGGCTTGTAGCAACTCTGAGACGGTGCGTCCGGGCCATTTCAGCAACCTCTTGCTCGGCCCGGAGCTCCATCTCCTCTCGCTTCGCAGCTACGAGAGCTGCCTTAGCTTGGGCAAGGCCGACATACTGGCCCGTAGTGGGCGGTCGGCCTCTGCCTCTCTTTTCCTTCACGGCGACGACCTTCGCAGCCGGAGCATCTGACCCGCTATCAGAGCCCGAGTGGCTGCCGTCGCCGTGCCTCCGTGAGCGTGGTCTGCCACGCTTCCTTCTATCGCTAGGTGTCAGTGCCAGCCCTCGGCCCCCCAAGATTGGGCAGCAGGCGCTTGAGGGCACCAGCCGCACCCATCAACCGGGGCACCAACCGTGCGAAGTGCTCGCGGAAGTTCCACCTTCCATCGAGGTGGAGTCCAAGATATTTCATCGTGGGCTCCACCTCGATGCTCACACCCCTAATAGAGATGTGGGAACCCGTCGGGGGCGCCCGTCGGGGGCCGTGGAAAACCAAGGCCTCCGACTTGTTGAGTGCCACCCGAAGTCCCAACATCTCTATTCTCCCCACCACCTCTTCCACTGTTGCTGTGGCAAGACGGGCAGCCTCCTCATAGGTCTCGCCCCGGGCAGTCACAAGCGTGTCATCTGCATAGCAGGTCACGCTGGCGCCCGGATTGAGAGCTCCTCTCAGCACCCAGTCGTAGCCGATGTCCCACAGGACCGGCCCAAGAGCCGAACCCTGTGGCACACCGCATGACATCTCCTTCCGCAGTAGTCGTCCCTCCCTCCCCGCATACGAGACGAATCTCTCGGAGAGGTAGGCGTCGACGATTCGGCTGAGATAAGGGGGCACTTCATGGTACTTCAGTGCCTCCCCTATACAGGCCCACGGCAGCGTGTTGAAGGCATTGGCGATGTCAAGAGACACCGCCACCATCACACCACCACGAGCCACCGCCCCGTCCGAGAGGGCCTTCACACGTTTGACCGCGTCAATCGTGGACCGGCCCACCCGGAAGCCGAATTGTTCGTCCGACAAATTTGGACCTACCCTATCAAGATGCCGGACGAGACGAGCAGCTATAACGCGCTCGAACAGCTTGTCCGCCTCGTCCAGCAACACGATTGGGCGGTACGCGGAAGGAGAGTCCGCTGGGCGCCCGTCCTTCCTCAGAAGGACCAATCTCCCCGTCTTCCACAGCTTCGGGAACCGACCCGTCTCCAAACAGGCATCCAGCAGCCGTCGGAATCGGTCCCCGAGTACGTCCAATGCAAGGACCCAGGCTCGTCCAGGAATGCCGTCTGGCCCCGGAGCCTTGTTCTTGGCTTTGAGCTTAAGGACCGCCGCCCAAAGCTCCCCCTCGGAGACTGGCGGCACTTCCTCGATCTCGGCCTGTGTCTCATCCCGATGAGGCGCCATTGCCGGAGGCTGAAAGGCCGCGCTGTTTGGAAACAGGGCGGTCACAACATCCTCCAGCAATCGCGGCTCAAGTGTCTCAGTCAAAGGGGGCGCCCAGGGACGGATCTTCCGTCTAACCTCCTTGTAGGGGCGCCCCCATGGGTCATGGCTGAGCGTCTCCAGCAGCTCGTTGTACGCACGAGTCTTGGAGTTGCTGATGGCCAGTTGCAGGTCCCTTACTCGCTCCCGGTATTCACCGTACAACTGGTAACCTAACCTAACCTAACCTAACCTAACCTAACCTAACCTAACCTAACCTAACCGTCGATTTTCGTTTGCAAAAATATCCTCTGACCGTGGTGTGTGATACCTTTCCGGACGCGCAGCCGCAAGCCCTCACCAGACCTGCAACATAAAAAAGACACATTAGTATTAAAAGTTTTGGACATAGCAAAAACAAAAATTTTTTCGAAAAACTTCAATAACTTTTTCAAATTTTTACAGCTTGAAATTTTTATTCGTGCTCTGACATCGGGTGGAGTGCCCGCACCTCGCCCCACACTCCAAACAGCGAAATTCGCGAAAAATTTTAGACACGTTCATCCATAGTAGTAAAAAGTTGATATACCGGAGATATTTCCCCATACATTGTCGATTTTCGTTTGCAAAAATATCCTCTGACCGTGGTGTGTGATACCTTTCCGGACGCGCAGCCGCGAGCCCTCACCAGACCTGCAACATAAAAAAGACACATTAGTATTAAAAGTTTTGGACATAGCAAAAACAAAAATTTTTTCGAAAAACTTCAATAACTCCATCCATCCATCCATCCATCCATCCATCCATCCATCCATCCATCCATCCATCCATCCATCCATCCATCCATCCATCCATCCATCCATCCATCCATCCATCCATCCATCCATCCATCCATCCATCCATCCATCCATCCATCCATCCATCCATCCATCCATCCATCCATCCATCCATCCATCCATCCATCCATCCATCCATCCATCCATCCATCCATCCATCCATCCATCCATCCATCCATCCATCCATCCATCCATCCATCCATCCATCCATCCATCCATCCATCCATCCATCCATCCATCCATCCATCCATCCATCCATCCATCCATCCATCCATCCATCCATCCATCCATCCATCCATCCATCCATCCATCCATCCATCCATCCATCCATCCATCCATCCATCCATCCATCCATCCATCCATCCATCCATCCATCCATCCATCCATCCATCCATCCATCCATCCATCCATCCATCCATCCATCCATCCATCCATCCATCCATCCATCCATCCATCCATCCATCCATCCATCCATCCATCCATCCATCCATCCATCCATCCATCCATCCATCCATCCATCCATCCATCCATCCATCCATCCATCCATCCATCCATCCATCCATCCATCCATCCATCCATCCATCCATCCATCCATCCATCCATCCATCCATCCATCCATCCATCCATCCATCCATCCATCCATCCATCCATCCATCCATCCATCCATCCATCCATCCATCCATCCATCCATCCATCCATCCATCCATCCATCCATCCATCCATCCATCCATCCATCCATCCATCCATCCATCCATCCATCCATCCATCCATCCATCCATCCATCCATCCATCCATCCATCCATCCATCCATCCATCCATCCATCCATCCATCCATCCATCCATCCATCCATCCATCCATCCATCCATCCATCCATCCATCCATCCATCCATCCATCCATCCATCCATCCATCCATCCATCCATCCATCCATCCATCCATCCATCCATCCATCCATCCATCCATCCATCCATCCATCCATCCATCCATCCATCCATCCATCCATCCATCCATCCATCCATCCATCCATCCATCCATCCATCCATCCATCCATCCATCCATCCATCCATCCATCCATCCATCCATCCATCCATCCATCCATCCATCCATCCATCCATCCATCCATCCATCCATCCATCCATCCATCCATCCATCCATCCATCCATCCATCCATCCATCCATCCATCCATCCATCCATCCATCCATCCATCCATCCATCCATCCATCCATCCATCCATCCATCCATCCATCCATCCATCCATCCATCCATCCATCCATCCATCCATCCATCCATCCATCCATCCATCCATCCATCCATCCATCCATCCATCCATCCATCCATCCATCCATCCATCCATCCATCCATCCATCCATCCATCCATCCATCCATCCATCCATCCATCCATCCATCCATCCATCCATCCATCCATCCATCCATCCATCCATCCATCCATCCATCCATCCATCCATCCATCCATCCATCCATCCATCCATCCATCCATCCATCCATCCATCCATCCATCCATCCATCCATCCATCCATCCATCCATCCATCCATCCATCCATCCATCCATCCATCCATCCATCCATCCATCCATCCATCCATCCATCCATCCATCCATCCATCCATCCATCCATCCATCCATCCATCCATCCATCCATCCATCCATCCATCCATCCATCCATCCATCCATCCATCCATCCATCCATCCATCCATCCATCCATCCATCCATCCATCCATCCATCCATCCATCCATCCATCCATCCATCCATCCATCCATCCATCCATCCATCCATCCATCCATCCATCCATCCATCCATCCATCCATCCATCCATCCATCCATCCATCCATCCATCCATCCATCCATCCATCCATCCATCCATCCATCCATCCATCCATCCATCCATCCATCCATCCATCCATCCATCCATCCATCCATCCATCCATCCATCCATCCATCCATCCATCCATCCATCCATCCATCCATCCATCCATCCATCCATCCATCCATCCATCCATCCATCCATCCATCCATCCATCCATCCATCCATCCATCCATCCATCCATCCATCCATCCATCCATCCATCCATCCATCCATCCATCCATCCATCCATCCATCCATCCATCCATCCATCCATCCATCCATCCATCCATCCATCCATCCATCCATCCATCCATCCATCCATCCATCCATCCATCCATCCATCCATCCATCCATCCATCCATCCATCCATCCATCCATCCATCCATCCATCCATCCATCCATCCATCCATCCATCCATCCATCCATCCATCCATCCATCCATCCATCCATCCATCCATCCATCCATCCATCCATCCATCCATCCATCCATCCATCCATCCATCCATCCATCCATCCATCCATCCATCCATCCATCCATCCATCCATCCATCCATCCATCCATCCATCCATCCATCCATCCATCCATCCATCCATCCATCCATCCATCCATCCATCCATCCATCCATCCATCCATCCATCCATCCATCCATCCATCCATCCATCCATCCATCCATCCATCCATCCATCCATCCATCCATCCATCCATCCATCCATCCATCCATCCATCCATCCATCCATCCATCCATCCATCCATCCATCCATCCATCCATCCATCCATCCATCCATCCATCCATCCATCCATCCATCCATCCATCCATCCATCCATCCATCCATCCATCCATCCATCCATCCATCCATCCATCCATCCATCCATCCATCCATCCATCCATCCATCCATCCATCCATCCATCCATCCATCCATCCATCCATCCATCCATCCATCCATCCATCCATCCATCCATCCATCCATCCATCCATCCATCCATCCATCCATCCATCCATCCATCCATCCATCCATCCATCCATCCATCCATCCATCCATCCATCCATCCATCCATCCATCCATCCATCCATCCATCCATCCATCCATCCATCCATCCATCCATCCATCCATCCATCCATCCATCCATCCATCCATCCATCCATCCATCCATCCATCCATCCATCCATCCATCCATCCATCCATCCATCCATCCATCCATCCATCCATCCATCCATCCATCCATCCATCCATCCATCCATCCATCCATCCATCCATCCATCCATCCATCCATCCATCCATCCATCCATCCATCCATCCATCCATCCATCCATCCATCCATCCATCCATCCATCCATCCATCCATCCATCCATCCATCCATCCATCCATCCATCCATCCATCCATCCATCCATCCATCCATCCATCCATCCATCCATCCATCCATCCATCCATCCATCCATCCATCCATCCATCCATCCATCCATCCATCCATCCATCCATCCATCCATCCATCCATCCATCCATCCATCCATCCATCCATCCATCCATCCATCCATCCATCCATCCATCCATCCATCCATCCATCCATCCATCCATCCATCCATCCATCCATCCATCCATCCATCCATCCATCCATCCATCCATCCATCCATCCATCCATCCATCCATCCATCCATCCATCCATCCATCCATCCATCCATCCATCCATCCATCCATCCATCCATCCATCCATCCATCCATCCATCCATCCATCCATCCATCCATCCATCCATCCATCCATCCATCCATCCATCCATCCATCCATCCATCCATCCATCCATCCATCCATCCATCCATCCATCCATCCATCCATCCATCCATCCATCCATCCATCCATCCATCCATCCATCCATCCATCCATCCATCCATCCATCCATCCATCCATCCATCCATCCATCCATCCATCCATCCATCCATCCATCCATCCATCCATCCATCCATCCATCCATCCATCCATCCATCCATCCATCCATCCATCCATCCATCCATCCATCCATCCATCCATCCATCCATCCATCCATCCATCCATCCATCCATCCATCCATCCATCCATCCATCCATCCATCCATCCATCCATCCATCCATCCATCCATCCATCCATCCATCCATCCATCCATCCATCCATCCATCCATCCATCCATCCATCCATCCATCCATCCATCCATCCATCCATCCATCCATCCATCCATCCATCCATCCATCCATCCATCCATCCATCCATCCATCCATCCATCCATCCATCCATCCATCCATCCATCCATCCATCCATCCATCCATCCATCCATCCATCCATCCATCCATCCATCCATCCATCCATCCATCCATCCATCCATCCATCCATCCATCCATCCATCCATCCATCCATCCATCCATCCATCCATCCATCCATCCATCCATCCATCCATCCATCCATCCATCCATCCATCCATCCATCCATCCATCCATCCATCCATCCATCCATCCATCCATCCATCCATCCATCCATCCATCCATCCATCCATCCATCCATCCATCCATCCATCCATCCATCCATCCATCCATCCATCCATCCATCCATCCATCCATCCATCCATCCATCCATCCATCCATCCATCCATCCATCCATCCATCCATCCATCCATCCATCCATCCATCCATCCATCCATCCATCCATCCATCCATCCATCCATCCATCCATCCATCCATCCATCCATCCATCCATCCATCCATCCATCCATCCATCCATCCATCCATCCATCCATCCATCCATCCATCCATCCATCCATCCATCCATCCATCCATCCATCCATCCATCCATCCATCCATCCATCCATCCATCCATCCATCCATCCATCCATCCATCCATCCATCCATCCATCCATCCATCCATCCATCCATCCATCCATCCATCCATCCATCCATCCATCCATCCATCCATCCATCCATCCATCCATCCATCCATCCATCCATCCATCCATCCATCCATCCATCCATCCATCCATCCATCCATCCATCCATCCATCCATCCATCCATCCATCCATCCATCCATCCATCCATCCATCCATCCATCCATCCATCCATCCATCCATCCATCCATCCATCCATCCATCCATCCATCCATCCATCCATCCATCCATCCATCCATCCATCCATCCATCCATCCATCCATCCATCCATCCATCCATCCATCCATCCATCCATCCATCCATCCATCCATCCATCCATCCATCCATCCATCCATCCATCCATCCATCCATCCATCCATCCATCCATCCATCCATCCATCCATCCATCCATCCATCCATCCATCCATCCATCCATCCATCCATCCATCCATCCATCCATCCATCCATCCATCCATCCATCCATCCATCCATCCATCCATCCATCCATCCATCCATCCATCCATCCATCCATCCATCCATCCATCCATCCATCCATCCATCCATCCATCCATCCATCCATCCATCCATCCATCCATCCATCCATCCATCCATCCATCCATCCATCCATCCATCCATCCATCCATCCATCCATCCATCCATCCATCCATCCATCCATCCATCCATCCATCCATCCATCCATCCATCCATCCATCCATCCATCCATCCATCCATCCATCCATCCATCCATCCATCCATCCATCCATCCATCCATCCATCCATCCATCCATCCATCCATCCATCCATCCATCCATCCATCCATCCATCCATCCATCCATCCATCCATCCATCCATCCATCCATCCATCCATCCATCCATCCATCCAGCGTGTGAGTGTGTGTGAATGCCAGCGAACGAGTCTACAAACTGAAAAAGCTAAGTATTCTTTTATACTTGGAGCTATGGTTTTAAAAGAGAAAATCCCAACGTTTACTTCAGATGGAGTTAAAATATCTACCTATTAAATAACGAACTGCGTTATTTAAATCTCTTAAAATACATGACCACAAGAAATAAAATTACACGTGAGATAAAATGGTTCCAGATTATTATTAATACATTCATCTTTATTGATAAAGGAGCACTTCAGAAACTACGGGAAATCTTTTATGGTGTTAATTATATCACGTAAGAAAGAGGTTTTATATAAATCTAATACTGAATTGCTTAACACGACGGACTATTGTGGACGGCGTTGGCGCTGATTTGACTCGATCTTCATATTCGACAATGAAGAGATACAAATGCTTTCATTAATCCAGGCGACGAGACCGGGTGAGACTAGGACCAGTCTTTTTTGTTTTGGGTATTTTTTTGACTGCGAGTTTGCGATTAGCCACAGGTGCCGGCATATTTTTCTTATTTATTTGATTTTCGTTATGACCCACCTAGACAGCGAACCTACTGTTTTTATATTTGATTTTTGTTAGGTTCTGTCGTGGACTAACTCGCTCGGCGATAAGGAATTTTATTTCATCCAGGAGAAATGAAATGTTCTTCAACGACACGCGTCACGTACATAATTATATAAATCAAGAGGCAATGAAATAACGACTTTCAGCCCCAAAAGGACACACACATCCCATATGTGTGTATACAACAGGATTATATATATCACTACAGTGATTATCGCGCTTGCGGGAATTAACGATAAATTGCTGGAAATTTGAAATAAACTAACTTTATGTAAAACCTCACTTGCATAGTGTTTAAGGCGCAAATGCTTCGCATGAACAAATCTGCTTCATTATGCATTAAGAATTATTTTATGTCGTAAGCGTGCAATTAGCGTAAAATTGTCTAGACAAAGTGTAATTTCAGCGCAGCCGATAAAAGATCTTCACGCACTTCTTGATTGCATACTTTATTATGTACACGACTTTTATACAATTATTATGTTAAAGACTAGAGTTTCATGAGCTCAGTTTGATAATTCAATACATTTTATGTAGGTTTAGGTTGGGGTATTCAAAATTTAGAACTGTTTAGCAATTTTTTATATTTTACCAACAGGACCCCGAACGAGTAAAGTACTTGCGGCGTTTTATCCATTCTACAAGGGGTAAGTCGCATGTGTTTTTGACAGCTGGTGGTGCTTCGAATCAATGAACCAGATAAACAATTGCTCATAAAATTAACGTAATATTGATTCATAAAAACCTTTGATAATACGAGTTAATAAGTTAAACTAGACGATCACAAACTTACGTAACATGGCCAAAATAAATCACGTATTTAACAGAATAATAATTTACATCATTATTTAGGTAGTTTCTCGGGATTTCTTTAGTACCTACCCCCCCCCCCCCCCCCCCTTGGAAACGTCACACTACCTACGCTGCGTCTTCCGGTTCGCGGTCTCCATTCAAGAACCTTTCTTCCCCATCGGTTAACAGTTCTTCGAGCGATGTGGCCTGCCCATTGCCACTTCAACTTGCAGATTTAATAGCTATGTCGATGACTCTGGTTCTTTGGCGAATATCTACGTTTCGGATTTTATCGCGCAAAGAAACTCCGAGCATAGCTCTCTCCATTGCCCGTTATGTGACTCTGAGTTTTTCACCACGTCTCAGTACCATATGTCATCACTGGCAACACACACTGGTCAAAGACCTTTGTCTTCAGGCACTGTGGTATCTTGGACGAGAAGATGTCACGCAATTTCCCGAACGCTGCCCATCCGAGTTGGATTCTTTGGGCGACCTTTTTGCCTAAGTTGGACTTACCTAACTGAACAATCTGTCCAAGATAGGTGTAATGGTCAACAACTTCGAGAGTATCGTTCCCGCCATTGACCGGTACGGGTACAACATGGACATTGGACATGACTTTTGTCTTGTCCATGTTCATTTTAAGACCCACATGTTGGGAAAGGCTACTGAGGTCGCTGAGCATTGTACTCGTATTAAAGTCCTCCAACGACTCTGCCATGATGACTATATCGTCGGCAAAACGAAGGTGAGTGATGTATTCGCCATTGATGTTGATGCCAAATCCGTTCCAGTCCAAGAGCTTGAAAACGTCCTCCAATGCGTTAGTGAACAGTTTCGGAGAAATAACTCACAGAAATCTCCCTGTCTCACGCCTTTCTGCAATTGGATTGGTTCCGTGCTCTCGTCCTGTAATCGAATCGACATGGTGGCGTTTCTATACAAACACTTCAGCACTTCGCACCTATAGTCGATATGACAACGCTGGAGGGACTGCAACACTGCCCAGGTCTCGATTGAATCGAAGGCTTTTTTATAGTCCACAAACGCTAGACATAATGGCCGATTATACTCCTCAGTCTTCTGTATAATCTGGCGGAGCGTATGTATGTGGTCTATGGTGCTCCAGCCTTTACGGAAACCGGCTTGTTCGGGAGGCTGGAAGTCATCAAACCTGCATTCGAGACGGTTCGTAATGACTCTGGAGAACAACTTGTACACATGGCTCAGGAGTGAGATGGGCCTACAAATCTTCAACAAGGTGTTATCACTTTTTTTGAAGAAAAGCACCACCATACTCTTATTCCATGCTTCAGGCGTTGTACCTTCGAGTATGACGGAATTAAATAACTTCTGGAGGACCAAAAGTACCGGTTTTCCACCCGCTCTCAGAAGTTCTGTCGTGATTCCGTCATCACCCAAGCTGTTTCAGAGCCATTCTAATCTCGTACAAGCTGATGTCTGGGATGTCCTCAGTGTAGTGTCGGGTCAGTTTAGCTCTCTTGTCCTGAGCTGCGCTGACAATAGGCTGTCATGTTGAGGTGTACAACTGTCCGTAAAACCTCTCGAGCTCTCTCAGAATCTCCGGCTTTGATGAAATGATACTTCCATCCTCGATCTTCAGCTTCGTCATTTGGCTTTTCCCAATAGAACACTTTTGAGCCCTGGTTCCGCTCAATTGCGTCTATTAGCGACGCGCTCAGTAGTGTAGGTAGATAAAAAATAAAATAAGTTAAAAATGTATTAAAATATATCGAAGGTAGGCCGCGCACTTAGCGCGGCCCACAGACATATAATACCAAGCAGAACCAACAAGCCACAGAAATATTGATGCAAAATACACTACATATACATTACACGCAAACATTTGCAAAACGCGGGCCGGACTCAAGGACATTCTTTTATAATAGTGCTAACAGATACTATTAGATTGTATCTAAAATGTAACGTCACAAAATTTACGACCCCTCCCTACCCATTGTCAGTCACACTTCGTCAACCCCTCCTCCCCTCCTCTTTATGTGATGGAATTTATGGATTGTCCCATTGGGTATTAATATTCAAACACACCAGACCAAGTCAAATCATTTATTTTTGTATAAAACAATTTGCCAGATGTGTCATGTGGTTGCAGGATCTGAATTTGATGGAAATGAGGTATTCTGCAGCTCCCGCAGAACATTTTTGCCAGTAACACCTCTTTTTGTGGCTTTCTTTTCACTTGGTATGTTATCGCTCTGAAAATTATTACATGCAAGTTATCATAATGTAGTACAACTTGAGATTCATGATAGTGATAGCGACTGTTCATTGAAAACTGTTGTTCCAATAAGCATTACACCTCGTACTCTCTGAGGATTGTACGGAAACCAGTCCGGTCGAACAAATGTGCCTCTAAATGCTTTGAGCACAACAAACTTGTCGCACTGGGCTGCCAATTTTCTCGATTCAAATTCTTCAACCATGCGTTTCTCAACTCTTCATCCTTGGGAAAATCTAAAATGTAATAAAAATGTTTGTTACTTGACATATGTCTAAATAACCCTTTAATTACACTATCTAGATCACTACGTACATATATGACATGAATCACAATAGGTAGGTAGTGTTAGGTATTATAGCGATTATTGCTGATTAATTTGTATATTCACATGGTTATATCAGTTCAGTTACTTTTCTAAATTACACAAATGTGTTGTTGATATTTTTATTTAGTTAGCTGGACAAAAACAATGTAATGATTTATAATTTGAATTCCGTTTTAATTCCAAAGCCTACTAGATTTACGAAGGCCAATCGGGAACATCGGCCAATCAGAGCTCGTTGTGTTGACTAGTGACAAATTGATGATTGGTGGAGAGCAGAGGGCTTGAGGGGGTGACGCATCACGCACGGCATCGACACGTAAAACTTAAATAATAATTATTATCAGGTTATATGAACAACAGCAAAAGAGTGTATTAGAAAATATAATTAATATCAATCTGATGTAACGTTGGAGTATAATAGAATAAATGTGAAGCTGCTGGAAATTATTGTGGAGTTTACTATCTTCTGACCTACCCTTTCAGTCTGAAGTGGGATCGGCGAGAAAATTTTTCATTTTCTTTTCACGTCCACAGCACGGAAAAACTTTCAGATAAAGGAGCAATGAATGAAAACGGCGGGTATGCCCTAGATGGAGGACCAAAAAGGAAGGGAACCCTAGGTAGAGGGTTGAGCTATGAGGAGACCCGAGGTAGAGGGTCGGGGTATGAGGTGACCCGATGTAGAGGGTTAAATTATCAGGAGGCCCGAGGTAGAGGGTTCAGGTATGAGGAGACCCGAGGTAGAGGGTCGGAGTATGAGGAGACCCGATGTAGAGGGTTAAATTATCAGGAGGCCCGAGGTAGAGGGTTCAGGTGTGAGGAGACCCGAGGTAGAGGGTCGAAGAAAGATATGGATGGAGGGTTGAAGTTAAGAAAGCAAGGCTGCAGTAAAGGACGACGGTTATTACGTTCAAGGATGCGTGAAAGACACCACTCTGTATCGTCTGACAAAGAAAAAGACGAGTTACCTTCACAGAGGAGAAACGAATCCCATGACGTAAAGAAGAGAAGACACGTTACCCATTCGTCATTGAAATCAAGAAGTGAATCGTCATCACCGAAAAGAGTAAGATTATCTAAACATAAGGAGGAGGAGCGGGATATTAAGTTGATGGATAAGTTTATGTGTATTCTAGAGAAGGTTAAGGGTTCGGATAAGCCGAAAATTACGTTTAACACAAATGTTGTACCGGAGTTTGACCCTCTATCTAAAGATCAAATGTTATGACATGGATTATTAAAATAGAAGAATGCACCGAAATTTATGGCTGGGAAGAGAAAGAAATTATTCACTCTTCCCTGCCGAAATTGAGCGGTGTTGCAAAAACGTGGTATCAGGGTTTGACTTCGATATTGCACACGTGGTCTGAGTGGAAAAATAAGTTATTAGAATCTTTTCCGTGTAGAGAGGATTATGCTGAACTCTTAACCGAAATGTTAGCTAAGATAGTGAAATATGGCGAATCGTTAGAGCATTATTATTATGCCAAGGTTAACTTGCTAAACAGATGTAGCCTCACCGGCAAACAAGCAGTAGATTGTCTGTTGCATGGCATAGAAGATCGAGCAGTAAAAATTGGTGCCCAAGCAGCTCAGTTCCATTAACCAGAACATTTACTTAAATATTTCAAAAACTATGAAAAAAAAGGGCACGAGCTTCACGAGCAAAATATTTCAGAAATTTGTTGAATCGTATGGTATAAAATATATTCAAAAAGCACTTAGAGTAATTTATTGCCTTGCCTATCAAAGGTGTAAAATATAATAATGACTAGAATTTAAAATGACATTTATTTTGTATAAATTAACAAATATTGTATATTATGTTATAATTAATTTTAGCTTTACAATGAGTTCCTTTTTGTTCTGTCTTTATGTTTACATAGAAATACATTTGCATGTAAATAAACACTATCTTGGAATGACGTATTTGATCCAAAAAAAAGCGATGGGACTCGCTTGAAGTAGGATGGCCGAGCTGTTAGGCATTATAGCGATTATTGCTGATTAATTTGTATATTCACATGGTTATATCAGTTCAGTTACTTTTCTAAATTACACAAATGT
This sequence comes from Agriopis leucophaearia, assembly GCA_949125355.1. NCBI lineage: Eukaryota > Metazoa > Arthropoda > Insecta > Lepidoptera > Geometridae > Agriopis > Agriopis leucophaearia. The sequence continues at coordinate 19,917,442 of OX421263.1, read as the reverse complement.
GTTGTTGATATTTTTATTTAGTTAGCTGGACAAAAACAATGTAATGATTTATAATTTGAATTCCGTTTTAATTCCAAAGCCTACTAGATTTACGAAGGCCAATCGGGAACATCGGCCAATCAGAGCTCGTTGTGTTGACTAGTGACAAATTGATGATTGGTGGAGAGCAGAGGGCTTGAGGGGGTGACGCATCACGCACGGCATCGACACGTAAAACTTAAATAATAATTATTATCAGGTTATATGAACAACAGCAAAAGAGTGTATTAGAAAATATAATTAATATCAATCTGATGTAACGTTGGAGTATAATAGAATAAATGTGAAGCTGCTGGAAATTATTGTGGAGTTTACTATCTTCTGACCTACCCTTTCAGTAGGTACTTTGTTTACATTACTTAAGAAAAGCAGCTAGTAATTAATGAAAAAGGTTCATGTCATCATAATCACATCAAGCTGAATCATCTATTTTAATTATACTTCTGAAATACGAATTCTGATTCTGAAATAAATTCCCTGGACAATGTCTAAATACCGTAAACGTAAAACAATGATCGATACAATGAATTTTTAAAGAAAATAACTTATACTATTTTAATTATACTACTGAAAGGAGTATTACATTCTCTTGGCTACTGAATACGTTCCCTGGACAATGTCTAAGTACCTCAAACGCCAAACAATGATCGAATCAATATTTTTTTAAAGAAAACTACTTTTTAACTTTTATTACACCCACCAAACTTGTACATTTATGAAATTGGAAGAAACACAACCTTCCCAAGCCTTCAAATTGTAAAGTTTATGAAAAATACCAAGAAAAAATAGCAATTCAAAATAATCTCTATTATAACACACGAAACTTACGTGTGAAACGTTATACCGGGTGGCATCTTATGAGATGAATTAAAACACATGAGGACATTGCACTTCACCATAGTATTTTCATATCTTTTAAACCAAATATGTAAAAATAACTTTTATTTTAGGTAATTTTTGCAAGCCGTGGTTTTCGCTGTCAGCCTTCTGTCAGTATATTGATGCTTACCAAAATGGTGACTTGGAACACCGTACCACATGCTCATTTTTTTCTATTATGTTGCAACGTTACGACAAAATGAGATACGAATATATGATTTTTGTGTAATCGAGAGAGATGCAAACATAACTGTTTTTGCGAATGTAGTTGTAAAAAACATGTTCAGTCTGTTTCTGTATTAAATGTCTGTGGCGCGGCCACAACTGTCAAATCCGTGAGAAAACCGAGCGGTTGTGCTGATGCACACCGCGCCTATAATTTTCATTTAATTAGATCAAAAGTGTGTAAATCTGTGCTATCAAGTGAATAAAAGATAACTCAAGTGCCTACGAGTGTTTTTCTATATAGTTCACGGCCCATGACCACCCTCAGAACCTACAGCGTCCCTAATATATCTTGTATTATAGGAGCGCAGATAATGTCGCACCGTTTTCGAGATTCGTCTATTAAGTTTGCCATATTCCGACATATTAGCTGAAGATTGCAGTCTCATCTCAGCCCGGTCTTCCATTAACTTAATGGTTTCGTCTAAGAGCTTCTGAGGTCTTTTTCGGCGTGGGGTCTTAAAGAACTTGGACCCCACTGCTTGGACAGTTTCCACCAGCCCATTGTTTAAGACTTTCTATAGTAGTAGCTAGGTATACCTAGTCTGTGAGTAGGATTAGGTAATGGTCGTATCCCATTGATCTAAAGAAATAGTGGGAAGATACGGGACGACCTTCATGACGTGGACCGCACAAATTAGGTCCACGGGCCTAATCGACTTCAGTCACAATCGAACTGGCGTTTGTGATACGTGAAGTACTTTTCTAAATTTTGTTTGAAACGAGCCATATTTAATGGGTGTAATGTTTGGATGTCACAGATCTTCCCCCTTTTTGAAACAGTCATTGTCGTTTCCCATCACTTTTAGCAAACGTCATTGTGACATATATTATGTCCACAGCGTCATTATGTACGGGTTGGAGCTGTGGGACCGCGCTGCCGATCGTAATAGAGCTTTTGATGTAATGCAAAACCCGTTCATGCCATATGCGGGGTACAAAGTGACGTCTCCTGCGTTGAGTTGTTCCGAGAGCTTCAGATATTGCCACTGCCCTGTGAACTCATATACCAGGTTGCCCTGTTCACTCACACACACCTCGATACATTTCAGCGCAGGGGCGTGCATAGTACGTTGGATCTGCGGAGCAACGTGAAGAAAGCGCAATTAGTAACGACGTCGCACCGGCTCGTCAAATCAGAGAGATCAGTGTATATCGTAGGGCCCGCAATCTACAACCGCTTACCCGCTTCCATCCGGGATGCACCATCACCACCACCGCGTGCTTACCCGCTTCCATCCGGGATACACCATCACCACCACCGCGTGCTTACCCGCTTCCATCCGGGATGCACCATCACCACCACCGCGTGCTTACCCGCTTCCATCCGGGATGCACCATCACCACCACCGTGTGCTTTAACACTAAGCTTACATCTTGGCTCTTACAATTGTTATTTTATAAAATTTATGTTTTTTTAAGTTAAATGATTATCGACTTTATTATTCATTCATTTTCTTTATCATAATCATTTTTATTTGTTTAATTTAATTGAATAAATTGTTATTTAATTTAATGGACCTAGACCTATACATAATAATATTAGTAAGATATAATTGTAGGTAGGTATAGGTCAACTCGGCGAAGACCGTCTGTCGGGAAAGATCGTACAACAAGAATTACCACGAATTCAGCAGAACTACGCAGATGGCAATACCATCACCGGAATAATAAAACCATTTAAGTTCTTATCAATTGATATAGATGGTGGTATTTATAGTGTGTACGGAAAAAAATGCGGTTGTTAATTTAGTACGGTGAGCACCTTTGCATTGGAGTGTGCCACGTGCTTTAAAAAAAAAAGGATTTAAAAAGAAAACTCAGATATTCAACAGATCTATGCAAGTAAGTTTATTCTTCATTAATTTATCTATTTGATTAGTAAATTACATTAGTATTAAAGACGTTTTTTAGTAATTTATGATTGATGAAAATAAAAACTAATCTCAAAATATGTTGCGGGGAAGTCCGTCTAGATCTTGGAGGGTAATAAATGTCATATGCCGGTCTTCGCCTCTTACAGAAATCGTCAACCTTTGGTGTTTTGTTAAGCCTTTCTAGAATACCTATATAAATTATCAAAGTGTCCTAAATATAGAGTTCTACAAAGTAGCACATACTATAAAATCAAGAATATATGTCCGGTTTTTTTTTTATAATGTTATGTATCTTGTATAATCAAAGTATATGTGTAACATATGTGTAGGTTTTCAGTTCCGTACTCAAAGGATACCAAATTCTGCTGTCTGTCCATTCGTCTGTCACAGGGTCAGCACCGTGAGCACACTCTCGTGAGTGACGGTGAGCGATTATTTCAACCAATCAGATTTGCTGTTATGGTCACGTGACCGATTTTCTATTGATCTGATTGGGAGAGATAATTAATTACTTACTCTCACGATAGGGTACTAGGCGTAATTTATTTCAATTTTTAATTTTAATTTATTTCAGCCATGGGAAAATATACGCGAAAAACGGAAAAAGGGTCGTATTCGAAAGAGAAATTAAAAGAAGCTATACTAGAAGTTCAAAGTTTTGCACCCCTGGAACTGCAAAGTATGCCGGTCTTACCCGACAATTGCAGCATCTTGCGAAATAAGCGTAATAAAACCTTATTCCTGAGAGTTAGGGTACAAATATTAAGTTGTTACAGGAACTGGCGTTCGTACACTGATTCATTCACACAGGTCTTCGTATCTATAACTACGCCAACTACCGCTAACCAGGGAAATTTGCCACTAGACGGTCTTAACCGACATGGGAGCCAAATCCGTCTATTTCTCTGTGTTTTCAAAAATCGATTTTATTTTCTGAACTGATAGTTTCTTTGTCATTTTGACATATTAATTGTCAGATCATCTAAATATATTATTATCTAGTTTAACCAAATTTGGATTTAAGATTATAGAATAGCCAAAATAAGCCCATTTGTATTTTTTTAAATTTAGTATGCCGGTCTTCGCCGAGTTGACCTTATACATTGTTGTAGAAGAGTGTAGGTAGGTAGGTACTGGAGAAGTTTGACTTGTAACTATGGAGTTATTAATAAAGTATTGTATTGTATGTCACTTGTAGTGGTAGGACTTTGCAGGGGTCCGCCTGGGGAAGTACCACACCTTTGCCAGTTATTCAACCGCCAAGCAGTAGTGTGCAAACACTACTGTGTTCCGGATTGAAGGGCAATGTTTCCAGCGAAATTACAGAGCACCATCGAGCTAGTAATAAAGCTCGATGCAGAGCACACAGAGATTTGACATCTTATATCTCGGGGTGACGAGCGCAGTGCATTGCCATCCAAGGTTTTGAACTGTTGAAGTTCAAAATTCTGAGTGTCGTTGAGCTGTTATGGGCAAGCGTGAAGAGCCATCAGGCGAGCGAATTCGCTCGTATCGTCACTCAGTATCATAAAAAAAATGAAGGAAAGTTCTCAATTCGGTTCGTTTTTAGGGTTCCGTAGCCCGTCAAGGAACCCTTATAAATTCGTTCTATCCATCCGTCTGTCTGTCTCTTTGTCTGTTTGTCTGTCTGTCTGTCCATCCGTCCGAATTTTTTAGAACCTTCTAACTTCTATAATTATTAAGTTAAGTGCATGAAACTTTGGATAATGACAGTTATAATATAGATCTCAATTTTAAAAGTATATAGTATAGTGGTAAAAGTATATGTTAAGGCTAATACTTTGCAAAATATGGCCCGCCAAAGTGGCAAAAAGTTGCCCCCCCCCCTGCATTTCTAAACTTTAAGACATAGAAACTTGTAACTTACTATACAAATAGGTCATATTTTAAACCTCCATACAAAATTATTTCGAACATTATCTGGTTATGACTTTTTGAGTAACAGCGATAAAACTTTAATAAATTCAAGGCGTTCTAGCACAAAGGTCATTGACCTTTTTGTAAAATGCTCTTAACAAAGAATGTTTCTCAATCAGTTTTCTCCTAAGAAGTAAGTATATGCTATGTCGGGATGATACATCTCTGAAATTTGGCAAAGTCCACATAGCTTAATTCAGTCGTTTTTTTTTTTCTATAAGTAACAATTTCTGAACTGTGGCTACAATTATGTGGCTTTGGTTACGGGACCCTACCATATACCCATATACGTATCTCGCCACGCTCTTGACCAGTCATTATTTAAACGTATTCTTGTATTTCCTGTAGTGTGAAAACGGTAATACCTACGTTACGGTACGTTACGGTACGGTACGGTACAGTACAAGCTTCAAACTGGATATGATTATACCTATGTGTATATAATTATATTGATACCTAATATGTATAGATGTATACCTAGTAGGTACACACGCTAAACTAAAACAAACAAGTGGATCACATTAAAAACCGACTTAACATAGAACCTCCGCCTATTTTGAAGTCGGTTAAAAATAATAATGTCGAGTCTGAGTGCGAGTCGGTGACAAAATGTTTATTCACTACCGGTTCTCGTACGATCACCGCGCCGAAGCTCGGTGGTTGGATAATCGGTACTTGGATGAGTGACCGCCTGGGCATGATGTCTTTCTACACTACTTTTTTGTACTCTAGTGGCTAACAATTTATGTCGTGGTAGGGAACCCCTTAGTCTGGGACCCCGACTCGCACTTGGCCGCTTTCTTTTTCTTTGTTGTTGTTATAATTGTAAATACATAAATTTGTACGTTGATCACCTCGTAGTAAGTATTGGATTTTCTGTCTGTATTGTTATACTTAGCGAAAATAAAAGAAACTACATCTTTTTACACTTTTTTTTTTTTGCGTCGGGGTTAAATAATTATACAAAACGCAGGGCGGTATGTCCTTAATAGATTTAGCCTGCCCAGTGAAGGGTGATAAAAAATGAATTTTGTGATGTTTGGGAACGTTGCTCAAGTCAATGTCAAATTGTGTTTTATTTTATGTCAGAAAAGAAAATGCGAACCAATATTTTTATTCATTATATTTGATAAAAATAAAATGATACGTACTTAATTTCTAATTTAGGTGTGATTAAAGCTCATTTACACAAACCAAATTACGTATTCGGGATTCTTGTCACCCATTCTGCACGACTGCCAAGACGTGATAACGCAAGAAAATTATTGTACTGTTTTGTTCGCTGTTTGTCGCTTTGTGATGTTCTAGTGGAATCCCAACGATAATGGGGATATTCACTAATTCTTCACCTTTTGACCAAGATGTCGGTAAGTAAAAAAAATATTTTTTTCCTCAATATTTTTGCTGTGTGTTTGTGTTTAGGGAATCCCTCTTCCGTGAAATAGTCAAAAGTATTGCAATTGCATCATACTTTTTGTAAAAAATATGTATCCTAGCTAGTTTATAAAAGAAAGAAAGAAAAATATTTATTACTGACAGAAACAATACTGTATAAAATATAAATATACATAGATATATATAGTTATAGGTACATAGGTACTCACCTACTGCCTTTGTTTGTGAAAAGTACTTTGATATTACTTTGGTATAAGTATATGTTTACTTATCTTGGTGTTACTTATAATACAATTTTCATAATGAGTCACTTGAAGCTTATATACCCATCTTATACTGCGGAGATATTAGCGGGAGAGTTTTAACAAACAACTAGGTCAGATCTCGTTTGAACGGTAGCCTAGGTACTGTCACAGGTCACTGTGAGCTGAACTATTATCATCATCATCATCAGCCAAAAGACGTCCACTGCTGAACATAGGCCTCCCCCTTTAACCTCCACACTGAACGACATCCTGCCATCTGCATCCACTGGATGCCCGCGACTCTCACAATGTCGTCGGTCCATCTAGTGGGAGGCCTACCTACGCTGCGTCTTCCGGTTCGCGGTCTCCACTCAAGAGCCTTTCTTCCCCATCGGTTATCAGTTCTTCGAGCGATGTGGCCTGCCCATTGCCACTTCAACTTGCAGATTTTAATAGCTATGTCGGTGACCCTGGTTCTTTGGCGAATATCTATGTTCTGAACTATTATCACCTTCACAAAATAAGAGCTACGAATAGTCCTCCGTGCAGACTGCAGAGGCTGAGATGGACAAGAGAATGAGATGGTGCATGTACTGAGCGTGGTGTTGAAACATGTTACAAACAATGTACCTAGTACAAAGTTTGTACCATAATCTACCGCTAGCAGTCACGTAACCCCTGTAACTGGCGCTCAGGGAAAGCATCCAAGTTGTGCCTCTTCATCAGTTATCTTCAAGTTGGCTCCAACTGTCACCTCGCATCCTCTATATCTCTCTCGCACAACCTCCAACCTGATTTTGCTCTTCTTAGAAGTTAAACATTTTATTTGTATAAACTATCTACTTGCCTACAAAATTTCATGAACATCAGATCAACGACAGGCAGGGTATTGTCAAACAAACATAACATACTAGCTGCGCCCCGCGGTTTCACCCGCGTGGTGATGAAAAGTAGCATATGTGTTAATCCAGAACATAAGCAATGCTTATTCCAAATTTCATCCAAATCCATCCAGCGGTTTCTGCATGATTGAGTAACAAACATCCATCCATACATCCATACATCCATCCAAACTTTCACATATATGATTATGTGATATTAGTGTGATGATTATATGATCTGTATGAACTAGCCATTAAAAATCCCAAAAACAATTAGCGTAGGGTGTATTATCTTCATCATCATTATTAGCCTGTCACGTTCTCACTGCTGAGACACAGCCTCGTCTCTGAGAGAGAGAGAGAGGATGGGCCCTGATTATTTATCCAGCATGGTGGCGTGGTGCGTGTCGGTGAATGTCATTATGTGTTGAGGTTCTCGGACATACCGGATGTTTCCCTTCACCATTGTTGAGAGATGGCGTCTGACTGCACATCATTTATTTAAGTACTACCTTCTGATGATGGCTGTACGAGTGACGAGTGTACGCTCTGAATTATTTTCAAAGCTTCACCAAACTGGCAAAAAGTTGGTCCCAAAGTTAGTGGTTTTAGCTCTTAGATCATTGACCTTATTGTAAAATGATCTTAACATAGATCATTCACCTTATTGTAAAATGATCTTAACAAAGAACTTTCCCAATCATTTTACTGTATGTATGTATGGTTAAACCAATAAAAGTATATTATGCTATGTCAGGATGATACATCCACAGAGCTTCACTCGTTACAATTTTTCTATAACCATTAATTTCTGAAATATGACTACAATTATTTATTTATTTACGGAAAACAAACAGCTTAAGCAATGTAAAACATAGCAATAAAAATACGAACAAATAAGCCTTAAAAGTTTTCACAAGTATAAAAGAGAGTCACAGTCCAGTTCCGTGAATGTTGAAATAACAAATAAAATAACTATCAACCAGTACATAATATAAATAACAAAAAAAAATAAGTTAAAGCCATATGTGATAATGTGGCGGAATAATATCCATCAATAATGTCCCGGATATTTATTATTATTCTCCTTTATTTCATAAAATTCTCGGGTCTAGCCCGGACATTTGGTGGGCATTGGTGGAGCCGAAGCCAACACCAAGAGGCCCTTTTGAATACAAAATACATGCAACTATGAAATATGTATAAAAAGGAATATGAAACTATTGTACAGTTATAGGATTAAAAAAGTTTGGGCTATTGATGTGAACAACTTGTGGATGGAATAACGAATCTATAGAATGAGAAATGGCACCTGACTTATCCTGTCTCATCTCAAAATATATTTAGGCAGGTGATGACTTGCCACCCACTGAATGGGCCCCCCATAAAGGCTGCCGTATCTTGGCACCGGAAGGGCAACATTGGCGTGGGTGGCTTAGGGTGTAGAGAGGTGTGCTGCACTTTCACTAAGAGCTACTCGCGGCGTTATGCCCTTTAACACTTCCACCCTGGAGCTTAGAGTCTTAGCTATATATTACTACCATATTAGTATTAGAGAGTTGAGCACACCTGCTATTTCACGACGTGCGTGACGTCACCTGTCGGTTCCAACGGAAGACCAGCGCTGGTTTTATACCAGCACTATGCTGAGTTGGGACCGATTTGTGACAGAAACTATAATTTTATTTTCCTGTATTTAATATTCTATATAGTATTGTTTCTGTCATTAATAAATATTTTTCTTTCTTTCTTTCTTCTTCTCTTGCGGTTTCCACCCCTGGACGGCCGGTTAAGGCAAGCCAGAGGTCAGGGGTCTCATTTAGCCCCATGGAATCGGGGTACGCGGTGTCGTCACTCACCGACGGCTCGCCATAAAGCCGCCCCTGCGTTTATATATGAATTATTATTATGTAGCTACTAAAACAGTCATGGAAGAGCCCTATTTTCGATGGCTAGTTTCTACCAGCAAACCAAATTTTCGGATGAATAAATGAGAACTTTCAACTTTAGAACTTGCGAAGGCTATTCATATATGAAAACTAACCAAGTCAGACCTTAGGCTTCAATATATTATCCTAAGTTTTCATATTTATCGGGACTTATCGCGCACTATTAAATATAGGTAAAAATAAATATGAAAACATGTGTTCGAATCGCGAAAGTTTAAAAAATAATATTATCCTAAGTTAGATCTCACTTCTTTTGTCGTTGAAGTCAACAACCAAGGCATATACTCGTACCATAATATTCACTTGGCTCTCATTTCACATTTATGTTTTTGATGGGATTCTTTTGTACAGGCGCTATAAGTAAGTGTTAGTGATAGAATCAATAAAATTGGAAAATAATACAAATTTACCAGTTTCTGATTTATTCCTTGCTATTCACCCAACTACCTATCTGGATGCCAAATTTTAACTTTCTAGGTCATCTGGAAGTGGGTTATAGTTTTGATCTATAGGTCAGTCAGTGATAAAAATGACGATTTTTGGACGTTAATATCTAAATAACTGTTTGAGGTGTGTTTATGAAATTTGTAGCACAAATGTATCTCGCAAGTCTCAATATTTTTATTTCCCGAAAGTATATTCAGCGGACTGGATGTTCCTGTATTCTTACAAGTGGTACACTTCCATGTGTTGCGTCTGTCACCGAGCTTCCGATATCCAGTTTCTGTAATACCAGCGCATGGAAAGTCGTAGTGCCCCTGGCACATCGTACATTGGACTCCATCTCTAAATTCAGCATTACAGCGTGTGCACGTAGGCATTGCGATTTATTTCACTCAATTAAGTTTAAAAAGTTTGAGAGCCACCAGCGCACGGTGGTCAATTTGCGGAGTGGGGAAATATGACGCTACGCGTGTGCACGGTCCGCCGTCCACGAACTAATTGATATGACACGAATATGCTTGTCGAAAAGATGCTTAGAGTCAAGAATGACACCAAGGTCGACAACAGAATCAGTTCTATTAAGAGCCTGACCATTAATTCTGTAGTTATAGCTAAGACTTCTAGTGGATCTACTGAAGGTGATGCAACAGCATTTTAGAATATTTAGGTCTAGCTTATTCAACACACAGTAACTATGGAGGTTACCAAGATCCTTTTGAAGCAACTCGGAATCCTATCTATCCTTAACAGTCCTATATATTTTCATGTCATCAGCAAATAGTTCAAAGTTTGAATGTTTAAAGCATCGACCAATATCATTAATAAAGATGACAAAGAGCAGAGGACCGAGAATTGATCCTTGTGGCACACCGGAAGGGATGGGTGATGGAGCAGACGTGAACCCATTCAAGACTACAGTTTGGCAACGATCATTTACATAAGAGGTGAACCACCTCAGCAGATCACCCCTTATTCCAGCCGCATGTAGCTTAGCAAGGAGAATGGGATGATCGATGCGATCGAAAGCCTTGCTGTAGTCCGTGTAAATCACGTCCACCTGCCCTCCACCCTCCATGCCGGCAGTAACCGTATTAGTGAACGAGACCAGGTTATTTCAAAAAGAGTTATTACAATACAATACATTTATTTCCAAAAACTTAAAAAAACACTTTATTTTGTAATGTACGTTTTATAGTAACTAATAATAATAATATCTACCCGTGAATGTTATGAAATAAAGAAGTCACATTGTAGTGTAGATAGTGTGTATGTAGAGGGTATGTGTCGTGTTGCAGAGCGTGCCACCAGCGAGAACAACACCAGCGAGGAGTGGGGCCTGATCATGGAGATCTGCGACCGCGCGGGCGCATCCGGCGCCGCCGCCAAGGAGTGTCTGCGCGCCACCATGCGGCGCCTTGCGCACGCGGACCCGCACGTGCAGTGCCACGCCGCCACGCTGCTGGACGCGTGCGTCAACAACTGCGGCCGCGCCTTCCGTCTGGAGGTGGCGTCGCGCGACTTCGAGCAAGAGTTCCGGCGCGTGCTGTGGCGCGCGCAGCCGCCCGTGCAGCGCCGGCTGCGCGCGCTGCTGCGCAAGTGGGCCGAGGGCGAGTTCCGCTCCGACCCGGCGCTCGACCTGATACCCTCGCTGCACGCCAAGCTGCGCGCCGAGGCGGCGGGCGGGCGCGCGCCTTCGCCCGCGCCCGCCGCGCCGCCCGCGCCCGCCGCCGCCGCCGCGCGCGAGCAGGACGAGCTGGCGCGCGCCATCGCGCTCTCCCTGCGCGACGCATCCTCCCCGGCCGTTGGCTCCCCCGCCGCCGCCGCGCTGTACCCGCGCGTGGAGCCGCCGCCGGAGCCGGCGCGCGACGCCCGCCGCGTGCGCGCGCTCTACGACTTCGAGGCGGCCGAGGACAACGAGCTCACCTTCATGGCGGGCGAGACCGTGCACGTGACCGACTCGAGCGACCCCAACTGGTGGAAGGGATACAACTCGCGCGGCGAGGGACTGTTCCCGGCCAACTTCGTGTCGGCGGAGGAGACGGAGAAGGAGGAGCCGCCGGGTGTCGCCGCCGCGGCCGCGCCCGAGGAGGAGGAGCCGCCGCCGGCGGTGAGCGCCATCGACGAGGGCGCGATGGACTCGTGCCTGGCGGCGCTGCACGAGGCGGACCCGGCGGCGGCGGGAGGCGCGCGCGAGGAGGCGGCGCTGGCGCGTCTGGAGGCGCGGGCGCTGGCGTGCGGCGCGCTGGTGGACGCGGCGCTGGAGCGCGCCGACACGCGGCACGCGCGCCTCACGCAGCTCAGCGCCGAGCTCGTGGACGCGCTGAACCTGTACCACGAGCTGATGCGCCCGGCGCCTGCGCCGGCGCCCGGGCCCGCGCCCTTCGCCGCGCCGCGCCCCTTCCACCACCCGCAGGTGCCGCGCTAGCCACGCACACACACACACCGCGCATCACAGTCATTATGTATAAAACTATTGTATTGACTTGATATAGATATCATTCCACACACACACACCCGCTGCATACATATATACGTAGGTACCGACTGACAATAATGTGCGTTCGGGGAAAGAAGAGAAATGCTTTTATTTAAAATACATAATATATATATATCTATTACGACATAATCTCGTTTGATTGAATCTCCCCGGCTCGGCTGTCGACGCTGGAGCCGCCTGACTGCAGCGCTGCGCCCGCGCCGGCGAGTGCCGTGTGACGGCTGCGCACGGACCGAGGTCACAGGATGCCATCAGCAGGAAAGGGTCTAGGTTGGCTGGATTTGTAATTACATAGACATCGTTTTTCAGGGGCCTAGAAATTACAATAGTTTTATTTAATTGTTTCGTAAGATTCATCACACTGACAATAAAGTGTTGGTATTGGTATTATTTAACTTTGGTTGTGGTCAGATCTCAGATCACGAACGGAATTGAGATGAGACATTGATAGATATTATGAGACGGATATAATAATAAATGACCCGAAAAACCCGTGTAAATTGTACAAGGCGTTGCGAAAAAAAAAACTTTATTGTCCAATCAACTGTATATACATATGTCTTAACGTTCGTACTAATACTTGTAATCATAGCAATTTTTTTTCTTTATTAGGGTTCCGTAGCCCTACAAGGAACCCTTATAAATTCGTTCTCTCCATCCGTCTGTCTGTCTGTCTGTCCGTCCGTCCGATTATTTTAAAGAACCACCAAAGTTCTATAATTATTATGATAAGTGCATGAAACTTACAGTTGTAATAGATCTCAATATTAAAAGTATAAAATATATATAATATTCTCAATCAGTTTTCTCTGTTTAAACATCCGTCCACCACTTGACTCCACTCTCATACCGTAATCTGTTTAAACATCCGTCCACCACTTGACTCCACTCTCATACCGTAATCTGTTTAAACATCCGTCCACCACTTGACTCCACTCTCATACCGTAATCTGTTTAAACATCCGTCCACCACTTGACTCCACTCTCATACCGTAATCTGTTTAAACATCCGTCCACCACTTGACTCCACTCTCATACCGTAATCTGTTTAAACATCCGTCCACCACTTGACTCCACTCTCATACCGTAATCTGTTTAAACATCCGTCCACCACTTGACTCCACTCTCATACCGTAATCTGTTTAAACATCCGTCCACCACTTGACTCCACTCTCATACCGTAATCTGTTTAAACATCCGTCCACCACTTGACTCCACTCTCATACCGTAATCTGTTTAAACATCCGTCCACCACTTGACTCCACTCTCATACCGTAATCTGTTTAAACATCCGTCCACCACTTGACTCCACTGATCCTACATCTGTGTTTCTATATAACACCGTCAGCTAAAGTGGAAGACTATTTGGACTGGTGTTGTAAGGTAGAAGAAAGTGTAGCCTCAACATTACAAAACGTACCTGTAATAGTGTTAGGTGACTTGAACTTAAATACCTGCCTAGTGCAAACCTCTGTGTAAATAACTATATGGAATACTTCAATGTTTACTGTAACTTTTCTGACCGAAATAATATTTTGAATATATGTGGTAGTAAACTCGATGTGGTACTTGTGAGTGATAATGTGCAGGAGGTAAGCGTGAGCGAGGCCGATGATGGACTCGATGAAAAGACTGATCGCTACCTATCGCTACCCTCTCGAAATAACAATAGGTATAGAAAAAGGTAAAAGTAACCCCCAATCTAGTACAAGTAGATCTCAAACTTAAATACAGTTTTCACAAAATATGGAAAAGTAGCAAGGACTGCCATGTGTAGGTAAGTATAATTTCTTTAAGGCTTTAAGAACAGATATTAAACACAGAGTGGGTGTAGCGCACAAAGACTAATACAATACGAATTCAAGAAGACCTTTCAAAAAATCCTGCAGTTTTCTGGAAATATATTTCTGATCTTAGATCAAAAGGAGGATTTCAGCCCAATATTACAAGCAATGGTCAAAGTTACACAGGTATGGTATGGCCGCTGCCGCTGCTCAAGGGTTCGCAGAATACTTTAGTACCTACCTAGTGTATTTTTAAGCCAATCGCCGACACTCAACCATAGTCCAACTAACACGATAAGTAATAATTAACATTTTTGAAATAAGTCCATATGATGTAGAACATCAAATAAATAAATTAAAGTGTAAAAGCTCTGCTGGCCCCACTGTGGCTGGACCTGACAATGTCCCGACATACATATTGAAAGCGTTCAAAACGCAGTTTGCAGTTCCTTTATCATACATTTTCAATCTATCTCTCAAGACAGGCAGCTATCCTTCGGTTTGGAAATTATCAAGAGTCGTACCTATACCAAAATCTGGAGATAAAACGGTAGCGCAAAATCACAGGCCAATTGCAATTTTGTCCGCAACTGCTAAAGTTTTTGAAGGGGTTCTTCATACAAAAATATATAGACAACCGGAACCTTACCTCAGTAACGCTCAGCATGCATTTAGGAAAGGTCGCTCGGTGAATACAAACCTACTTACCCTAGTCGATCACATATCGAAAAAACTTGATGAAAGCACTCAAGTCGATGTCATCTATCTAGATAGTGGACAATGACATTCTGCTTCTCAAGCTTGAGGCTCTAGGTTTCGCGCCAAAACTGCTCAAGTTTTTCGCAGACTACCTACGTGACAGAAAGCAATTTGTTCGTCTGGTGTGCTTTGACTCCGACTCCTACCTCACCCTTTCTGGTATAAGCCAGGGATCATCTCTTGGGCCTCTCCTCTTTACTGGTATAGTTAATGACTTAGAACAATGTCTCGATAACAGCAGCTGTTTGCTATATGCAGACGACCTAAAAGTGTATTACGAGGTAAGAACAATAAATGATTGCAACAAGGTGCAAAATGATCTAACTGCTATCTACCAGTGGAGCCAAAAAAATAAATTGCCTCTTAATATAGATAAGTGGTATGTCATGAGCTACACTCGATCCACAGATCCCATAACTTTTAAATACATTCTAGATAACAAAACAACCAATAGAACACAATCGATAAAAGATCTTGGTATTTCATTTGACCCCAAACTTAACTTTCATGATCATATGCAAACACTGGCAGCAGAATGTTTTAAGCGATTGGGATTCGTTACTAGAAACTGCCGTGAGTTTACAAATGCAATTAAGGCTCTCTATCAGGTCACTTGTCAGGTCCAAGCTTGAAGCAAGCTCTGTTATTTGGAGTCCCTATGAAAAATCATATTCACTTATGTTAGAGAAGGTACAGAGAAGATTCCTACGGTTTTTACACAAAAACTTGTATGGATACTATCTCTTTTTATATCCATCAAAGTACATACTGGGGCCTACTGGCTTTAATTCCCTTGAAACACACCTACGCGTACGCATGATCTACTGTGTACCGTATCCTCCATGGTATCCTAGACTGCCCCACACTACCGGCTGAGGCAAGCCGCTTGTCTGTGCCTGATAATCTTGCACGGTTCCGTATGGGATGCGTGCCTCTATTCTCCCCCGTGCCGCCGCGCACCACGGCACGCGAACAATCCCCTATCTGCCGAGCGCAACGCCACCTCAACGCATGTGGAAACTCATGTGGTTGTGAGGACACAAGCGTGTCCTCACAACCACATGTCGACACGACATATTCTCAGATAAATGGTCGTTATTTATTAAACATTCAATGATGTACAGTGAGGCGTTTTCTATTTTTTTATTGTTTATTTCACGTCGTCAGCATAGAAAGGAAGAAAGAAAGAAACAAGTTTATTTGTGACCAATAAGCTACGTTTAAAAATATTAATATACGACAAAGGTAAAGTCAAGTCTAAAAAATAAAATCACAAATCGGACCCAACTCAGCATAATGCCGGCTGTTAAGGCTTCTCTTCTCTTCATATGTTCATATATTTAAGGCTTCTCTTCATATATTAATTTTTAATTACTTAGATATGAATTTTTTAGATAGATACTACCTTTAGTTATTACTTAGTTATTACATATTATTTTTGGTCTAGCTCTTATATGTAATGTAAAAAACAGGCAAGGATATGTATGTAAACATCTTGTTTTTATTTTATTAAGATTTGATTAAGTGAAAACTAAATATGGCTCGATCCTACCATCCACCTACCATCATTTGTACTTCTGAGCTGTTTGTTTTCCGAATAGAGTAAAATAAAATAAAATTAATCTTAATCATACTAAGAAGCTCGGGGCGATCAATTAGATTAGATCCATTCATGGAGCGAGCGTGAGGAGGTCCGGGGAGTGTCGGGTGTCGGAGGTGGGCGAGTCGCGGGGGGCGCGCAGCAGCGGCTCGGGCTCGCCGATGCCGCTGTCGCAGTCCGGCTCCTCCAGGTCGGGCGCCAGCGCCGGCCGAAGCGCCGAGCGGCGGCGCGCCAGCCACGCCGCCAGGCGCGCCGCTGGTGGGCGCGCGGTTGGCTCGCGGCGCCAGCAGGCCAGCGCGAGTGCGCGCGTCTCGGCGCACGCATCGCGTGGCAGGGGCGGCCGCCCGCCCGCCAGCACGGTGTGCACGGCTGCCTCGGGTGCGGCGCCGCCGAAGGGACGCGCGCCCAGCGTCACCAGCTCGAGCGCGAGAACGCCGAACGACCAGGAGTCCGAGGCGGCCGTGGCCACACCGCGCGCCAGGCTCTCGGGCGCCATCCACAACACGGGGAAGAGGGCGCGGCCGCGGCACGCGTACTCGCCGTCCGCCGCTCCGGTTTCGCGCGCCAACCCGAAGTCGGCGAGCTTCAGCGAGCGGTTCGCGTCCACCAGGCAGTTGGCAGCGCGCACGTCGCGATGAACCAGGCCGCGTGCCCCGAGGTATGCCAGCGCCTCGGCCGCTTCGCGCGCCAGCCGCGTCAGCGCCTCGCTCGACACGGCGGCGGCCTCCTCGAGCTGC
The DNA here is from genome assembly GCA_949125355.1 of Agriopis leucophaearia. Taxonomy (NCBI): domain Eukaryota; kingdom Metazoa; phylum Arthropoda; class Insecta; order Lepidoptera; family Geometridae; genus Agriopis; species Agriopis leucophaearia. The sequence goes on along the minus strand of OX421263.1, from coordinate 19,900,193 downwards.
GCGCCCGGCGCTCCCTCCGCCAGGTGGCGGCGCGCGCGCAGGTATCGCAGCAAGTCACCGAACAGCGCCAGCTCCATGAGCAGCAGCGGCGGCCCGCCCTCCCAGCAGACGCCCTCGAACCGTACCACGTGCTCGTGCTCGAGCGTGGCGAGCAGGCGCGCCTCACGCAGGAACTGGCTCTCCTCGGCGGGCGAGGCGCCCTCGCGGAGCGCCTTCACGGCGACGGCTCGCCCGGCTGCCCGGCGGCGCGCGGAGCGCACCTCGCCACGCCGCACGATGCCGAACCGGCCCGCGCCGAGCTCCTCGCCCTGCACCAGCGCGGTGGACTCCACGAGGTAGGGTGCGAGTTCGGCGACCGTGGCTTCGCGCTGCGCCAGAATCCTGGCGGTGGTGGTGCGCTGGAGAAGGTGGTCGCGGCGCGCGAGCCAGCGGCGCGTGGCCACAGCCGCGACGCAGAGCGCCGCGAGCACAGCCGCGAGCGCCACGATGCTGCTGATCCACGCGACATCGTGGCACCTGGGGTAATAGCGCGAGTCGTAGGGCATCAAGCAATGCGTGGAGCCGTCGTCGCTCGGCAGGCCCGACGCCGCGCAGCGCCCGTCGCCCGGCTGCCAGGCGGCAAGGCGCCGCAGCTGCATGCCGGAGTCCCAGCGCTCGATGTACACGCGCGCCTCTTCTACGCCTATCTTAGTATGAAGGTACTTCAGATCTTCTACGACGCCGGGAATCGGTCTCTCTTGTACGCCTTCCCAGAAGTAACTGAAGCAGAAAGTCGCAAGTAGATGACAGATAATCTTCTCACCGCAAGCTGAAGTCTTCTTCAAGTAAAAAAAAAAAAAAAAAAAAAAAAAAAAAAAAAAAAAAAGTAGCGAGCGCGCGGCGTCACGCCGCCAAATGCTTATCAAACTGTACCTACCTACCTACTCAAAGTGCCTATGCGACCTTTTTTTTACTTGCTGAGTTTACCTATTATTACGGTGTTACAAATATTTCCATAGGACATAAGTCATCTACACTTATATTATAAAGAGGAAAGATTTGTACCTATTTTTGTATGTTTGTAATGAATAGGCTCCGAAACTACTGAACCGATTTGAAAAATTCTTTCACTGTTGGAAGCTACACTATCCCCGGGTGACATAGGCTATATTATATTTTGTAACGAGGCCGAAGGCCGAGCTTACACTCGCGCGAAGCCGGGGCGGACGGCTAGTATTTTATAATCAAGCAATATTGTATCAATCTGTTGGGGAAAAAAAAAAAAAAAAGGCTCAGCCGCTTTTATTCCCGTGTCCTGTGATCACCCATTGTACAGGCGCACCCAGCCGACCTCTGTGTGGGTCAGCAGACGCCTGACAGGAATATCGGAGCACCTGAGGTAATAGCCAATGTTTCGTCCGCTATGAACGTCCTCGTGCGAGGCATCCGGCGAACGGCCTGGCGGCGGCCGGTCCCTGGTGTGGTGCGGATGAACCTCCGCGGGCGGGAGTGTTCCGGTCCAGAGGCGTAGTAGACGCGCCGTAGTCAAGTCGTACCCATTTTCTTGGAGCCTGTCTTCTCGGTGGCGCTCCTCTGTGGTGGTTGAGTCAAACCCAGGCTCGTAGTAATGACTGATTTGTTTTGAAAATAATTCATCACACCCATCGAGTGGGTAAAGCTTGTACGACTCACTCTTGTAAGAGACAGTAAGTTGAACACCGCACTGAGTGCGTATATAGGCTAGTAATGTGAAGCCTAAACTGTGTCCCTTTTTGAAAAAATGCGTATTGACTATCTGCGATTTGGACGAAATGCGTAATGCGAAATGATCAAGTGCCATTATATAAAAAACCCATGACCTGGAGAGTGACTGACCTAAGTTTTTCTTTCATTTGTGGGTGGTCCAGCGTCTCATTATGTTGTTTGACCAGTCGCTCGAAACCTTCCCCGAGCGTGATGAGTGCGTCCAGGATCGCGGCGGCGTGTCGCGGCCAGGCGCGGCCTCGCCACTCGGACTCCAGCCGGCGCAGGGAGCTGCCGCGCGCCGCGGGCGGCTCCTCGCCGCGCCACTGGAACGACACGGACAGAGGCCTGAGCGCGGCCGTCACGGCGTCTGGCGCCTCGTAGTCGCGCACGATCCACACGTGCTTGTCGGCGTCGCCCGGCTTGGCGAACAGCACCGCCGCCTCCAGCACGTCCCTCGTCATCGCATCGTTGCCGTTCACGAAGAACACGCGCGTGTCAAGGCCGCGCAGCTCTTTCACGGTCTCGTTCGGCGTCATGGCCATCGCTTCGTAGGCGTTCAGGTCCCCAGCGCCGAGGAGCGCGTCCCTCACGGCGCGGGCAAGCGGCGTGTTCTCCGACACGAGACCGAGGCGCGCCCATCCGCAGGCGTCGAGCAGGCGGCGCAGCGCCCGCGCCAGGGTCTCCGGGCTGCCGGTGGCGCTGCGTACGTAGCCGGCGGTGACCGGCGCCGACGCCGGCGTGTATGCAACCAGCACGAGCCGTGCGGACTCCGCGTTCAACGCCGCCAACCTCACCTGGTTTGCGGGCGCCGCCACGCCGACCGTGCGCCACAAACGACCACTGTTGCGCCAGTTGTCGATCTTTAGAGCCAGCGCGGAAGGGTCACCGCAGTCGACGGTGACGATCCTCGTGATGAACCAAGCTCTCAACTTGAATAAGTCTGTGGTGTAGTTGAGGTGGTCAGTGAAGTATTTGACCGCAAGCTCGTAGTCGTCTCTCGGCTCCGAGTTGCAGACGACCACTATCGCCTGGCGTATGCTTGACTCGCTCGCCGTCTTCCTCCAGCTGGGGTAGCCGGCGGCGGCGGGCGCGCGCTTGCAGGCCGCCTCCGCCACGTCTAGGGTCCGGTTGCGGGCGACGTCCTCGAGCACGTAGCGCAGGTCCCGCTCCCAAGGCGCAAAGGGTTGGTGCAGCACCTTGTAGAGCGCCGGCGCGCGCTCCAGCAGCGCGGTCCTGGCGGCGACGAGGAGGGAGACGGGAGACGGCGGCTCGTCCGGCGCTGCCGGCACCAGGGACACGCTGCTCTCGTTGTGCCACAACTCCGCATCGAAGAACAAGAACGAGTGGTTGGCGGTAGCGACCAGGTTGGCGAGATGGTCGCGGGCGAGCTGCTTGCAGTGCATGCGCCTGCACAGGTTGTCCGTCTCGTTCTTCCACTCACCCTTGGGGATGTACACGGTCGCATTCATCTCTTTCTCGTCTTCGGTTCTGAAGAGAAGACACGAACTAAGATAAAAAAGCTGTCAAGGTATTGTCGGCCCATTGTCGCTGTAGGGTTCGGGTTCCGTAGCTATAAGTGAACTTACTACGTAAACAATATCCCGATGATTATTTTAATTCATTTACTTCCTCTTTATAAAAGAAGATAAGTAGCAGACTTTACATTTCTTTTAAAGTTAACATCAAATCTAATTGATAGCTCTGAGCTTTTTAGTATAGCTACTTATATGTATTCTGTGGTATAGTTTCTTAGCTCGAGGCTTTAAAGCTTCACTTAAAGTCCCGAGAGCTTTAATTTCACACTTAAAGCCTTCGACAAATATAAAGTAAATGGACATGCCATAACCATTAAACTTTCACAGTAAAAACAAGTCAAAACCGTCGGACATATACTGCAATACCTAATTGTAACCATGTACAGTAAATTTGTTGCAAAAAATAGATAGCTAATATAATAACTACGTGAGTAAAAGAGAACACCTGTGTTTGTCTATTGCTCTTGAACCGTTTGACATTGACAGGCACCAGGCGGCTAGACATGTTGAGTAGCGTTAGCAAAACCGATCGCTTATTCACTGCGTCTCGCCGTGGATGGACGTGACTGGTCACGTGACTAATAAATCAGTGTTTACTTCGCTACTTGAAAAACATCTTTTACTAAAGAAGGTGTAATAAGCGTAGGGGGGAAAGACATGTTGGTAAATAAGTTGGTAATATTATTATTATTCTGTTATTTTAGAGGGATGGGTACAGGGGTAAGCACAAATAAATTGTTTAAAATCTACCGGCTGTGCCTATACATGTCAGCTGAGGAATAATTTACGCAAAACTTATTATAACTTAACCCTCCAAGTGTGTTACGGACCGCTTGTCGGCGTAAGAGAAAAGTGCCCGACGCGCGTTAGGCATGCGGTGCGTATGGGAATTGCTGCTATTCGTCAATTTATTTCCGATCGAATGAACGTTCCAACGACAACTTAAGTTCACTGACCTGTAGCTTATTTCAATCAGTACAGAATAAATACATCTTTGCTGGTTATGAAACTTATGATGCTCAAACGAGGTGTCAAAAATAAAAAAAAGGGGGTGTAATACAATAATGCTTTTTACCTCCTCATGAGAAAAACTAGTTCATCGGGCATTATTTATGTGTACCTACAATAAATTATATTCAAATAAACATTTATGTAATTGGTAGGAAATAAACACCACCCTCGACTATTAGGAAAAAAACAAAAAAAAAATAGTAGTTTGCGAAATTAGTTTGCTGTCGGTACATTCGCCTCAAGTTCGGCATGTCCGATGTGCGGTGAAGATTGTCGAACATAGTGATGCTTTCCTTGTCTCACTAAGTATATGTGTATATTTCTATCCCGCAACGATGGAATAAAACAAAATGGGGACTAATTAGCGATGTTTGATGAAATTAATTTACATTTTATGACAAAATAGAATGATGAATAAATACTCACGAGTGAAAAGTGACACCTGAACTTTTATTTTGTGATTTGTTGTGTTTTTACACTTCCGGAAAGCACACGAAGGCATATTTTTGTCAGATGTTTCGTTATCATGTAACAATAATCTTGTGTTGCACTTCCCACGGCTAGAGACCGACTGAAACAAAATGAGAGCTGGCGCTCATTTTGTAATCTTCAAAAATGCTCTTCTACTGGGCCCGTCCATTCATTTTATTTTGGTCGAAGCTTAAAGCGAACTTCACGGGCGAATGTTCACTTTAGGCGGATTTATTTTTGAATGTGTTTACTCTCATCTCTGTGTGAGTGTAATCCGAACCTAGCCGAGGTCGAGCGCATACAGGCAGGCTGCAGCCGGGAAGCGTCAGGACGCAGGTGACGCCAGGCGCCAGGTGCACGTGCAGCCGGGGTGCGGAGACTACTCACCCCACAGGCAGGCTGTAGCCGGGCAGCGTCAGGGCGCGGGTGACGCCAGGCGCCAGGTGCACGTGGAGCCGCGGTGCCAGGGGCGCGGCGCCAGCGCCCAGAACCTCCAGCCAGCGCCCAGTCCACTTGCACCAGTTTCTGCTGTCGCGGTGTGGCTGCCGCGGTGCCGACCAAGATACTGCCACCGTCACCACCACCACCATCTCTTCGTCATACCTGTGTGATGTGACATAGGTACCTACTGTACATTAGTATAATTTAATTATCTAATCATTCACTATTTTGTACGGCCCCATGTTCCGCTGTTTAGTAAAGTTACCTACAAAACTTCACAATAGCGTCCGCTCATACGTGCGACATACGCACGATCCAACGTCGCGGGATTGAATACGCGCAAATTGCAAAATCACGCGAATGCGAACGGAGAACGCGCCAAAATACGGTATGCGGTCACGTGATTTTGCAAACTGGCGCGTATTCGAGCTTGCGGTTAGAGTTGGGAGTAAGGTCCCCCTAAGGTAAACAATATTGTAAGTGAGATATTTTCAATGTTCACGCAAACGAAGTTGCGGTCACAGCTAGTAATCACTAAATGAAATAATAATGACGTGTAGGTGCGACACCGTGCGTCAGTGACTCACCTCGCGAGGCTGTGGTTCAGCAGCGTGCAGAGGTCGCGGGACGCGGCGGTGTTATTTAGCGTGACGTGCTCTGGCTGGTGGCCGGCGCCGAGCAGCACGGCTCGCAGCAGCGCGGCGGCTGCGTGCGCCAGCGGGCTCTCCCACAGTAGCCACACGCTCACCGTGCGCACCACCGCGCCGTTCTTGCGCGCCTCTGAACAACCATTGTTGATGAGAATTGTTGTTGTTGTTGTAAGACTGACAGTTTGTCGTTTATGGTGAACCTTAAGATTACAATCATACAAATCCCAACAAAATCATAAATAACGAGTCAACACGTTTCTTACCGCCATTTTAATAATATTAATATTTAAATACTACGTTTGTATTCAAATGAGCTAAAGAAACATTACCTTCTCCGTGAGTTAAGCAAGTTTGGGTACTGTCAGCTGAGGCGAACGCCACACGCGCGAGCACGAGGACGGCGAGCGTGAGTGCGGAGAGCGCGAGCACCGGCGCCGGCGCCGGCAGCAGCCCGCGTGACGCCCGCCGCATCCTGTGTGTGACAATACACCTACTTATACTCCTTTGGTTCCGTGGTGAAACATGGGTGGTTCGTACAGAACCACTTTCCTATATTTCATTTCAAATTTTGAGATTCGCGCGCAATGAACATCTACTGTCACGTGACCACGCATAGAGTAACATTAGTTTCCGAGTATTATGGTGATGGTAGAATAGCTACGAGCCGTGCGTTTTCGTTGTGTTGGTACTCCAACCTTCGGGACCCGAGCAAGAGCAGTTGGAGATAGACCGTCGTGCGTGCTATACGTCTCCACCTCACGAGTGCGCATCCTCAGACCATACGAGGTGCGCGAGCGCGTCTAACGTGTTAGATATTATTTAAATGACTCGTAGAATTTAGTTTTATTGTCATGGCAACATTATTTTTAACGGCAACACTAGAGCCTTCTGGGGTTATCCATGGCTACAGTTGTCAATATGATTATCTCTTTATGAATGTCAAAGTCACTTGTCATTGGTTGTTAGCGATTGCGGTGGGGCGTAATTGAGGTAGACCGGAAAAGTATATATGGGGTCGTTCAGAGGCCGTCAAGGCAGACAAGCTGTGAATTTGTAGCCGAAAGGTTCTCAGATAAGTGCTGTGTAGTAAATCGGTGAAAATATACTTGTGAATACCCTACAGTCTTATATTCGTAAAAGTACTCCTAAATTCAAGTGAGTTATGAGAGTTACGTGTGCTGTTGTGTTTTCTCGGGATACATGGAACTTAAGGTGATGTAAAGTGTAATTTATATTCAAGAGAATAATAGTAAATATACGTTATTCAAATAGGACTCTTTAAAGGTCATATTATTGCGCGTAATTGTTGACGTGAGTCTTGGCAATTTGCAGTATATTATTGGGGCCTGATCGTGGGCTAGTAGTCCGTGGAATAAATCCTTTATCTAACATTAGTTTACTTAATTAATTGTAACAATAACTATGGAGAACGAAATGTAATAATATGGTTTGTTGCCTTTCCGGACACAGCAAAAGAATGACTTAACTATTGTTGAATTCATATCTTGATTTGTAAACGATAAACATTAAGTTGGATTTGTGGTTAAATTGGTGGACGCTGTAGTTTATTGCCCTTCTTCTACAGCGTCTAGGCTTTTACGAACGTGGCGGTAAATTTGCATTAGCATAGAGCACCTTCTTAGGGTCTGTGCAGAGATAAAAGATCAAGAATTCATTATCAGGAGTATAATGTGTTTTGGTTACCTACCCCGTGAATAAATCAGTTTGGTTCAGTCTAAAATTAGAAAGTAGCTTGAAAGAGGGTAGTCCTGAAAAAGTTAAGGTTTTATTTGCATTAGTAGAACCCTTTAATAGAAATAGTCTAATAGAAGTAGTAGTGACGTTACCACTGGTGACGTAACTCCTGGTAACGGTTTATTCTAACACTTCTATGTTATACACTAAAATTGTGTTAGACTCGATTGTCTAGTTTTCAGTATTCAGTAATTTAATCTGAAGTCTGCATTATCTTTGTTATGGTAAAGTTATACAGTCGCATAAGAATAAGATAACATTATTCAGACTGTTTTAAGAGACGAGAGGACATACTGTCAGGAGTCGATGTTCATCAGGCGGAGCGGTGGATGGGGCCTCAACCAAATAATTATACTGAAGTCATTTTGCAATGTTTTCAACAGGCTATTCTAACACTATTATTGATTATTGAACAGTAGTGTTACGGACAGATTCGTCTTACATTTTTCTGTCACGTACTTAGCTAGAAACGATCAATTTGTAAATGTAAATTGGTGAAAATGTGTCCACCAATCAGAGACGAGCTTTAAAACCATGACCTTGAATTTAGATCTCGAAAATGTGAATGTAAAATAAAGCTTTACGGTTGACGGGCGGAGCGATTGTACGCCCGCAACTAGTATTAGTTGCGAGAGTAAGATTAGGGATATATATAGGGCATTTTTGATCAGTCCGCATCTTCTCGCAGCGGCTCAAGAATCAACTAGAACAATAAGAAGCAATCCTGTAAACACATCAAGAAATACAGTCCACTACATTTGAAGAAAAAGGCGTTTTTTATTGAACAACCCTTAGGATCTTTTCAAGTAGCTACTCAAACTCTTTTAAACGCCACATACATAAATGGCAAGTAATCATTTGATTGATAGAAGTCATATAAAATACTCGTATAGTTACAGACGTTATAACAATCATATGAATTACTTTTATAAGATTAATTACTCTCCACAAAAACCTTCAAAAGGGTAATGGCAAATAATTATTGAAACACACTCTTATAAGGGCAATCTAGTTAAAAGTTTTATTGAAGTCATATTAATTGGATTCATTAACCTTTACCAGACTAACTCAAAAACTTTTATAATGTTTTATTTTTATATGGCTAAAAGGCATTGACAAAGACACTTATAAGTGTAATTTAGTTCAAAGCTTTATTGAAATCGTATTATTTGGATGTAAAAACATTTACTAGACAAGAATATAAGGATTTAGGCAATTTTAGCCAAAATCTCTTACGTACAGCTGAGTTTCCACCATGAAAGTAGGAGGCTGCTGCTGCCCATCCTCTGGTGGTTTCTGGTCGTAGTTTTAGGACATACCCGGGTCCGGGTCCGGGTGTGGTGGGATTAATGAAGAGTAATAAGTATAAAACTAATCATTTGACATTTTAACCATAATTCCATCCATGAAAATACCAAGTTAAGTAGGTACTTACACATAATTAAAGATTCCTCTTTCTCTTGTAGGTACTTGTATGTCAACTACCACAATACATATTTATTTGTTTTGTTTCCAAGTATTTCCCGGATCATCCTTCCATCTATAATACTAAACAAGATTTACCTACTCTTTATATTTCAACACCACGCAGACAAAGTCGCGGGCAACACCTAGTCTATACCTAAACATTATGTATAAAGAGAGAGAGAGAGAGAAATAGAAGTAAGGGAAGGGCACTTACGGTAGGTGGTTCAGAGGAGATAGATCCAGTATGTGTGTGGACAGGAACACTAGCTCCTCACGCAGCTCCACTTGGCACCAGCCTGGTAGCTACCTACTGTATGAACCGTGCGGCGAACAGACTCTGCGCACGCGCACCGACCGACCGACCGACCGACCGCCGACCAAAACAGAATATGCCGTGCTCTGTTTTAATGGATAGGTATATTTGAAATAAATGATTCCAGTTTATTCCAGACAATATTTACCGTATTAATTAGAAACACAGGCCTTATCTGTACTTGTATTATTATAATACTTACTTAATAATAGCTACTTCCCAATTAGGATCGTATATTTTCCCTGTTGATGTAAGTAGGTACGTATTAACGTGTACGATGTTGGAGCTAATTAATATTAAAGATGTGGTAAAACTAAAACTGCAAGTACCTACCTACCTACCTACTAACCTTACTAATGCTGCACTGCACTGCACCTCACTGTACTGCACTGTACTGCACTGTACTGTACTGCACCTACTGCACTGTATTGTACTACACCGCACTGCACTATACTGTACTGTACTGTACTACTGATATGTCCGAGGGTGGTCGGAAATAATACGAGCACTTTGGTTTGAAGCTTGTTTATTCCTAGCCGGCTCGCTGCACCAGTTGTCACTCGCCGGCCGCGAAACAAAGGGACACAACCTGGTGACAACAAACCACTTCTATTATAATTATAAATCTAATGCTATTTTAAAAATAACGTTTATAATCTATTGCGGGCTTATCACGCCTGCTGCGCGCTGGCGTGGGAGAGGGCGAGTGCGCCGGACGAGTCTGTGTCGCCGCGGCGGCTGGCGCAACTCCGTCGTCGGCGCTCCTCCGCCTCACAATCACGCCTCGCTTCCACATCACTCTGAGCGTCAGATGCCAACGTAGCCTCATCAGTTCCGTGCACTGTTTGCTCGACAACTCTTTGAGCACTGGTGGCCGTCGGCAGCAAAGGCTGTTCCAATAAAGAAGTATTCTCCGCGTGCACACACGGAAACGAATGAAGCTCGTCATGTACACCTTCGGTGATACAATTTTTGTATCTATTATATATTTATTTATATATATATATTTGTACAACATACCTGTATATTTAATTATTTGATCTACATGTCTGATGCCGCAGACACCTAAATTAATTATAAGCACTTTGTACATTTTACTTCCTATCTTTTCACTATCTTTCCTAACCGCCAAATTTATTTCCATGCACTGTACCATCGGACCCAAACTATATCATTTATCTCGAAATGTCGTTTTTTTGGCACTTCTGGTCCCGTCGTTGTTTTTTTGGCACATGTCTCGTGCTTCTTAGTCGGTAATACAAGATCGAGGCGCGTTCGTAACTGCCTTCCGAACATTAACCAGCTCCGAGCATTGAGAAGCTCTATGGCTATTACCCGTTCCTGTACCCGACTAAGTTTTTGCTCGGTCAGCTTGGCTATAATTCGCTAGAAGTGAGAAGGATGCAAGACCAGCTGACTATCTGCTGCAAGGTCCTTAGAGGATCAGTCGATTCTCTAGACCTGCATGATTTGTTATGTGTTTTGTTCGTGCTAGACTATCCCGGGGTTCCAGCAAATAGACGTGGTCGACTGCATGACTTGTTCCACGTGGACCAGGGTCGCACTGTAGCACGATCTATGTCACCATTAATTCGAGCCCGCCGCCACTTCAATGCACTCCTTGCTGCCAACCCTGATTGCGACTTCATGTTTGACAATTGGAAAACTATTATGACAGTTTTTTTTACCTATTGTGAGAATTTAATTGATCAGTGGGACAGGTGCAAAAAGTCTGTCACCTCAACAGAATTTTGTGACTGTTTTGATGATCTATGACATTAATTTAAGAATTTTGATAAATTAACTTTTTGACATTTGTTGTATTAATTATTTGACAATTATATAATTATATACATTTCTGATTAACAGCGCTCTTGAATCAAATGTATACCCAAAATCACTAAAAAAGTCGCGTTTGTCACCGTTGTATAAAGGAAAGGGAGACACAACATCAGTTAACAACTACAGGCCGATTACAATCGTACCTACAATATCTAAAATTATTGAGTCCATAATATCGAATAGCATAGTTAATCACATGAATGAAAATAAGTTATTGACAGAATCCCAACATGCATACAGAAGTGGTAGATCTACAATTTCAGCCACTCACAAAGTCATAGAAGCAGTAATGGAGGGCTTAGAAAAGAAGAAAAAGGTAGCAGCTGTGTTTGTAGATCTGTCCAAAGCGTTTGATTCTGTTAACCATGAACTTCTACTTCAGAAGCTTGGGGTGTATGGTTTCAGAGGAAAGAGCCTAGAACTGATGAAATCCTTTTTGACAGATAGAGAACAAACCGTTGGAATTAAAATAAATTATAAAACAATTAGGTCTAGATCGCAAATAACTAACATAGGTATTCCTCAGGGATCATCTCTAGGAAATATATTATTTATAGTTTTTCTGAATGATGTTTCCAGCCTTAATATACCCGGAGAAATAGTACAGTATGCAGATGACACAACAATAGTTTTGTCGGCGGATACGACAGAAGAACTTCAAGCTAACATTAGAGATACCATGCACAAGCTTAGCGAATGGTTTAAATTTAATGGACTAAAACTTAACGCAGATAAAACAAACATAATGTTCTTCAATGCCGTATCCTCCGACCAAATGCCTGTTTCTGTCATTCTGCAAGATGACACAACATGTACCTCATCGAATCTTGTGAGACTACTAGGGTTCGAAATTGACCCAGCCCTGAAGTGGAGACATCATGTAGATGTAACTTGCAAGAAAATGGCAAAAGGTATATATGCGATGAAGCAACTCAAAGCAATGACAACACGAGATAATTTAAAAAAGAGATCTATTATGCATATATCCACTCTACTTTGTCATACGGAATAATTCTGTGGGGTAGTTCCACTGATTATGAGAGAGTACTAAAGATGCAAAAACGTGCCATAAGAGTTTTGGTCGGTGGTAAATTTGACGAAACATGCAGAGGGCATTTTAAAGAATTACGAATATTAACGTCAGTATCCGTATACATTTTAGAAGTACTCAAATATGTTAAAAAAAATATACATGAATGTAAAATAAAACAATTGAAGAGTAAGCGGGCCATACGAAATAATAAGATACTATTAGAGACAACATACCCAAGACTAAACATGACGAAAAAGAAACCAATGATTATGGGCCAATCTTTGTTTAATCAACTTCCAGAATTTGTAAACTCCATTACTAACGAAATACAATTCTCCAATGCTGTCAAAATGCTTTTGGTAGATAAGTCAATATATACGATTAAGGAGTTTTTTGATAATGACTATAGCCATTTAGAGCCTGTTTGAGAACTCGAACATCTACCTATTTAATTTATTTTTAATTTTATATGATTATTGTTTATGCCCTTTTACAGCTGAATATTAAATTATTAATTATTAATGTTGTGATACGACGAGATCGGTGTGACGCCCAACTCATAATATTTAATTATACTAAGATGTTGTAGTCGGCCGATCAATAAATGATATTCTATTCTATTCTATTTGTTCTTGTTTAAATTAGATATGTGACATTAGATGGATTTAATTTGAATTTAATTTTAATATGCGAGATAAATGTAACTGTATAATTCGTTTTTGTGTCAATAAATAAAAATAAAAATGTAATATAATATTGTATGAAATCTCTTTTAAAAAATATTAAAAAAAAGAATTTATATAACACGCAATGACAATTTATTGGTATAAGAAAGTAATATTAACAATTTACGTAAATAGCACAAACAAAACACGACCGATCGGCACGAGCGCAAGCCTGGGAAAGAGGCAGAGCGCCGCTTGCTGCCCACTTTTATATTAAAGCGAAGGTGGGGGGTGGCGCTTCAGTCGCATCAGCTAACAATATATTAAGTTTGCCGGAGTCTCGCCCGTCGGCCGTCACCCGTGGTACAATGCACGGTATTTCTATAGTTAAATGAGTTACCTAGCAGCTGTTCTTGCAGCTGTTCTTGCATGTGTTGTGGCGATGCGTTCTCTTTAATGATGCATTTTATCATTTTTTTACAAGTTCGAACAGAATTTTCTGCTTGGCCATTGCTGGGTGGGTGATAGATATATAGGTCAAAATCAGAGAGGTGAGCATTGTGCTTCTGACAAGGATTTCTTAATAAAATAACATGATACTACTTGTAGCGTTACGCCTGTTTAGCCAACCTAAACAGGCGTCCCGCGACAATTTCTAGGTATTTAGAAATTAAGCCAGCCTATTAGTTCCTGCAGTTCCTAATGGGTGGTAAGAAAACAACAAAAGTAACGGATAGTAAAGTTTAATGGACCGGGTTTTCATAAAACAGACAGTAGGTACAGTATTTAAAAAAAAAGAAAACTAAAGGTCTAAGGGCCTAAACGCTCCGCAAGTCTTCGCACGCCAGGTATCCGGTGAGGTAGTGGTAAGTTGATGTGAATTTTCCGAAGAGGGTACGGAGATCGTAGGTTCCCATGCGTCTGGTATCCGGAAGTCAATATGTGAAGAGTTAGGTAGGAGGACGGCAGCGGAGCAAATTCCAGGTCGTTCTCCGCCTTTGAAGAGATTAGTAAGATACCAAGGGACTCACGGTTTCAGCATGCCTGTCCTCTTTTCCTCTAGGTTCAGACCAGCATCAATTTTCAAAACACTTATCCACTCATTTCACATATCACAATTTGATGTTTTTTTTTTTTTAATGGCAAAGGTTAAAAAACATAAAGCGATTGAAGGGGGTCTATATTATGAAGAAGATTGTCGATGTGAATGGGAAATGGAAATTTATAATGAATTAACAAGTTGAAAAAAGAATTGTGATCCAAATTGCTACATGAAAAGAAAATGTGGTTTAGGTTGGACTCGTCCATACCACATTCGCATATGGAAGAATCTTTAATCCGCAATTTGTGTAGATGCACTCCAGTACAGCAGTGGCCAAATCTCATTCTAGAAACCATGGAACAGAATTTTCTATCACATTTTGTTTAAAAAAAACAGGGTTTGGATGGAATAAAGGGTTGACCATTTGCGAAATTTGAACCTGTCCGTCGACTACTAAAAGACCATCTCTTCGACCATCTAGCTTGTAAATAACGGTTAGGGAGAAGCAGAAGGTCTTGGGGATAATTTTTAAAAGGGACATTATCTCCACAGATCACAGCTTCTTTAGCAACTTTGTCCGCCTTTTCATTGCCAGTAATATTACTATGACTTGGGATCCAAGCTAAGTGGACAGAATAACCTAAAGCAGAACATTTCAACAACCGTTCTTTGCATCTGAATATAATCCAATTCTTGGAGCCTATTTTAAAAGGATTACTCTGGAAGGCCTGAAGAGCACTCAAAGAATCAGAAAATATAACAGTTTTATTCCATTTGAGCAACAATATATAGTTAATTACTTTAAATAATTTTATAATTAAAAATAATTCAGAATTAATTACATTTTGTTTCAGGTTATGATAATTTTCAATTTATGTAATTAATATTTTATATCAGGTTAGGCAAAATTAAACTCAATAAAATTAACATTATCAACAAATATTTACCAGGTAAATTAATCACAAATTCCTTATTGTACTTGAAGCGACGTAGAAGCGGAATTACACTAGAAATTCATCAGTAAAACAGTTTTGAAAATGGACTTCCGCAAAGTAACGCCTGATTCAATCAACTAACTTCTGGAGGACCAAAAGTACCGGTTTTCCACCCGCTCTCAGAAGTTCTGTCGTGATTCCGTCATCACCCGGCGCCTTGTTGTTCTTAAGCTGTTTCAGAGCCATTCTAATCTCGTACAAGCTGATGTCTGGGATGTCCTCAGTGTAGTGTCGGGTCAGTTTAGCTCTCTTGTCCTGAGCTGCGCTGACAATAGGCTGTCCCGTTGAGGTGTACAACTGTCCGTAAAACCTCTCGAGCTCTCTCAGAATCTCCGGCTTTGATGAAATGATACTGCCATCCTCGATCTTCAGCTTCGTCATTTGGCTTTTCCCAATAGACGAATTCTTCGCGAACACTTTTGAGCCCTGGTTCCGCTCAATTGCGTCCCTAATACATCTTGTATTATAGGAACGCAGATCGTGTCGCACCGATTTCGATATTCGTCTATTAAGTTTGCCATATTCCGACATATTAGCTGAAGATTGCAGTCTCATCTCAGCCCGGTCTTCCATTAACTTAATGGTTTCGTCTGAGAGCTTTTGAGGTCTATTTCGGCGTGGGGTCTTAAAGAACTTGGACCCCACTGCTTGGACAACTTCCACCAGCCCATTGTTCAATTCGTCCACAGTTCCGCATTCGGCTAGGCCCTGGAAGCGATTATGCAGTTTGAGTTGGAAGTCTTTGGGGTTTTGGATTTGAGGACGGAGCGTGGAATTCACCAGACGAGACCTCTCGAGCTTGATGTTGATATTCAATGTGCCTCTGACAATTCGGTGATCGGTACCGGTTTTTACCTATTTTACCTACTGTCTAAATTCTACCTATCTATTGTCATCTACACTAATATTATAAAGAGGAAAGATTTGTACCTATTTTTGTATGTTTGTATGTTTGTAATGAATAGGCTCCGAAACTACTGAACCGATTTGAAAAATTCTTTCACTGTTGGGAAGCTACACTATCCCCGGGTGACATAGGCTATGTTATATTTTGTAGCGAGGCCGAAGGCCGAGCTTACACTCGTGCGAAGCCGGGGCGGACGGCTAGTGTGATATAAAAAAAGATTTATTTTTATGTTAAATAGAAAGGGGATTGCAAACGGTATATTTGCAATGAAAGTGTTTGAGATGGAAAGATCCCTATAAAATCATGACAAAGAAGTTATGTTGGTTGAAACGTTGCCTGGATATGAATCAGTCCAGACTGAAAGAAATTGGATGTAAATTAAAAATTGTGATTCCCACGAAATAGCCCGTAGTGCGGCCTCCGTGTGAATGCCATTTCAAAATGGTGTCCTGCATCTCCTTTCTCTTTCTTGTTTACGGAAGCATTCTTTGAGTGCGAGCGAGTCGACGCATATGATGATGCGACGTTCAACAGATAACAAATATTATATTGTATTTAGATATTCGATTAATTCTAAATTATTTTAATATTTGTTTACTATTCCAAAATAAATTCCTAAATGTAAATCTAAGTACATTGTTTTGCTTATAATCTGAAAATAGTGACATTCTACCATTTTAAAATGGTTCCTAGCCTTTTTGTTAGAGCAATGTCGTAAAACATCCCCAGCGCCAATTGCTGCCAGGAATAAAATATTTGTTATATGACACCATCTATGTTGGTGTTGCAACGAGGCATTTACACAATTTTAGTTTATATCAGTGAAAACTTTTTCTGGCTTTTGTGTAACTATTCATTGTATATCTACCGTGTTTGTTAGCAGCTGTTTGTTTTCCATGTAAAATAAAATCATTCATCTTATATACTAAGATTACCTAGTTAACCTAATGTACACATTTATAATTATTTAGATGTCTGCCGTCGATGTAGACTGCTGAATCAGCGCTTGGTTGAACGCCATCGCTCCGACCGATGACCTACGAGGTTGTTGCCACTGCTAGCAAGTGGGTCATCGCTGTGCTGACCGTGTAGAACTGGCCGTAATACATGTTCGGTTCGAACTTCGAACAGATAGTATAAAGTATAAATAATCTGTAAGTGACATTCGTGACGTGTGAGAGCAGTCAAGCTTGAAATATGGCTCTTTGAGCCTTTTTTTTTAAACTAGATAACCCAGCATCAAATATATTAAGGTATTTTTAAAGTATTGGTAGCTATCAGTGATACGGTTTAAAGTTGAATTGTAATAAACCTAGATTAGTCCTACTCTGTTGGTTTTGAACCTAAAATGTTGGCATGTCACTACTATCGATATCTCAGACAGTATCTAACATAACTCAGGAGAACACAGTGACAACAATCCATTGACAATTTTGAAAAAAATAAATCAAATCAATGATGTTACGTCGTTTATGAAGTGGATATAAATACCTACTTGTTATTACACAAAAATATACTTAAATACCTACCCATAAGTATATAGGTATATATAAAAATATGTACAAACTGGCTAAGTAATACAAATATGTGTAAAATATGTGTATCTACTCAGCATAACCACTATGTACCTTGTAGTATTCCTTCATATTCATCCTCATTCATATCCATTTTTTATATAAATTTTTTTATCGGTTAGTTAAAACCTTTTGGGCACATTACCGCAAGTCGAAATTCAAAAATTTTAAAAAGGAAGAGCGAAAGCCGTGACGGCAAACGGAGCGTCATTCTGTAAAAAATCTTGAAAGCAGGAACATCAAATTGTGATATGTGAAAAGTTTTGAAAATTGATGCTGCTCTGAACCTAGAGGAAAAGAGGACAGGGGAACACTTAGGGTCCATCAAGGATTAAGGGTCTAGGTTTAAGATTAAGTGGACTTAGGGTCTTATCCCAAGATCGGTGATCATCTCCTACCAACTGTGCCCATGCAGTGACAATCGTTCTATTATAACGTTCAGTAGGATTGACTTGGGGACAATATCTAGGCGAATAAAAGATAAAAGGAATTTTGTAACCGATCAAGAAATCTCGGAATTCATTAGACTGGAACTGTGATCCATTATCCATAATCACGGTTTGTGGTACACCATGTACCAGAAATACCGAGTTTTCCAGATGCTGTATAATATTTGTAGCTGTAGCACGTTTAATAGGAAAAATAAGACAGTATTTAGAAAAAGAACACGTAACAACTAGAATATGTTGATTACGCTGCCTTGTCATAGGAAAAGGACCCATTAAATCAAGAGAAATGTTTTGGAAGGGTCTTGAACAAATTTTAGGTTTACCCATAAGACCATAGGGTGAATGGTTTGAGTGTTTAAAGGCAATGCAAGTCTCGCAAGTAGAGCATAACTTAGCAACGTCTCTAAACATCCCAGACCAATAAAATCTTAATGATAGTTTCTTGTAAGTTTTGAAAATACCAATATGAGGATTACCATCTATCTCGCCGTGACAAGATTTAATAAGATTTAGCCTCTCAGAAGGATGAGGAATTTCTTTCCAAGTAAAATCATCGTTCAAATGATTATTAGGTGATTTAGAGAAACGATAAAGCTTAGCATCGACTATTTTATAATTTGGAAAAGCGTCAGGGTTATCTTGACAATCGTTAAATAATTTATTAAAACGTTCCAATTGAGACGTAGCGTTATCCGATATAGCCTCAACAAAACCAATAACAGCGTAATCATTAGTTTTCAGTCGTGAAAGATAGTCTGGAACTACATTGTCTTTACCCTTCTTATGTTTCAGAGTGAAGTTGAAATAAGATAGACGAAGAGTCCATCTTGCTAATCTTCCAGAAGGATTAGACAAATTTAAGAACCATTTTAATGCTGCGTGATCAGTATAAATTGTGAACGGTTTACCATTATCAAGATAACAACGCCAATGTTCGATTGCTATTATCACGGCTAATGTTTCTCTTTCTGTAGTAGAATAGTTTTGTTCATGTTTATTTAAAGTTCTACTCATATATGCAATGACTACTTCTTTATTATCCTGCACCTGAGTAAGCATAGCTCCAATGCCAAAGTTCGAGGCATCACAATGGACCGAAAATGGAAGATCGAATTCAGGACAAGCTAAAATTGGAGTTGTAGTCAAGCACTCTTTTAAGTTAACAAAAGCAGAATCCGCTTCCGCATTCCAAACAAATTTCTTTGGAGAACTTTTACCAGATGAAGTTAGTTTACAAAGAGGCGAAGCAATAGAGCTGAAATTAGGTATGAAGCGGCGAAACCAACTACATGTTCCTATAAATTGTCTCACTTCCTTTTTAGAGGTAGGAACAGGGTAAGGCAAAATAGCTTCAACTTTATCAGGATCAGCCCTTAAACCTTGATCGTCTACTATGTAACCGAGATATTTAAGTTCTTCACGAAAGAATTTACTCTTATCATAGTTGATAGTAAGCCCAGCACAAGAAAGTTTTTGATGAACTTTAAGCAAAAGTGAGATATGCTCATCAAAACAATCAGTGACAATTATAATGTCATCTAAATAGCAAAACACCTTGTTGTCAAACTCTGGTGTAAATAAATTGTCCATAAGTCTTTGTTGAGTTGCTGGAGCATTGGTCCAAACGGCATAATTTTAAATCTATACATTCCTCTGCCAGGAACGTAAAAACCAGTCTTATCCCTATCCTCAGGATGTAAAGGAATTTCCCAAAAGGCCTTAGCGATGTCGATACTAGATAAAAACTTAGCGTTCTTAAGGTTGTCAAGGATTTCAGAAATAAAGGGGAGGCTATAAGCATACTTTCGAGTAACTGCGTTCAACAACCACAACCTACTACAACCTACGCAGTTTAAAAAAAACCTGTCTAGAATTTTTTATATGTAACACATAAAACCATTATTGCACCTACCTACTATTACATTCCATCATAACTACTAATTTTACAATAATATACATATAAGCATTCATTACTTATTACATAGAATACTTGACATATATACTTACATACATAATTATAGTTACAAATATAAATAAATAAAAACATCGTCATAATATATACCTGATAATTATATCTATTTACTTATATAAACACAAAATAATATTTGAACTACCTATGGATACTAAATAACTATCTGATACAAATGATAAGAAGATTGCAACTCTACGTATTATGTAAGTATTCTGTCCTCTCACCACACACAGTGATACCCACTCGTATCTAATACTCCGCACGTTACATACGTACCTACGATACAAACATCCATGACATCTAACATATTACCTACCTACACTAAAATAAAAATGTGTTACTATCTCTTTGATACTTACAAGCCTTATTCTACACACAATTTAATATTGCATAGTGGTCTAACTGCCGACTAATATTATATACTTACTCGTACTCTGCTTAGAAAGATATAATATAGGTAAATAAACTTACCGAACCTATTTTTGTAAGTTACGCTTGTACCTAGACTTAAGAATATCTATAGTTTCTCATGTTAAGTGAATTTGTACAATTCTTATTGGGAAATAAACGTCTTGAACCATCTACTTTGATATATACGAGTATGAGGCGCTGCGCTGGCAGTAATCTAGATTGTTAGGCATATTGATATGATTATGAGCAAGAAACCGGTGAAATGCGTTGGACTCGTTCTATTCTGTCAATGTGGTTTTTATAAATGAAGGGCTCTACTCGTATACAGTCGAAGCATATTCTAAATGACTACGTGCAAGTGCGAGGGTATTATACAGACAAAGTAAGGATGCCGGTTTTTTGAAGTCTTTACAGTTTCATTTTATAAAACCATCCATTATCGCAGCTTTGCCAACGACACTTACAATGTGCTGTATAAAAAAAAGTGTAATGTGCTGAAAGAAAGCTTCCTGTCAACTAGCACCCCCAGCTCTCAAATACAATTCACCTGCTTCAAGCTAACTCCATCAATTAAGTAATATGAATGAATTATTGTTTAAACTAAGTTACTACACAGGCCGCTTAGTGTTTTTTATTTAATTATACTTTTTTTAATTTTGTATTAGGCTTGCGTTTGACCGCCAACTCACCTGATGTTAAGCGATGATGCGGTCTACGATGGATCCGCTTGCCCAGAAGAAACCGATTCACTCGAGATTTGAAGACACCCAGATTGTAACTATCGAGGAACAACCATTCCGGCAGCGCATTCCAGAAACTAGCAGTTCGCACAATAAAAGTGGAATCAAAGCGCTTCGTACGGGTTTTCGGAATATCAACTACATAACGGTGTCGATTTTTCGTGCTCGCTCTGGCAGTCCAATAGAAAAATGAATACATCGATTTATAAAATAACAATCTCATAAGGCCTTGAAGCGAGTCTGCCCACCAAAATGAAAAACAGGGGATAAAATGCATAAACTCGGACGGACCGACAAGGATCAACCAAAGATTAGAACATTATAACTACTTTTACATAATTATAATTAATATAATAACTGCCTAATGACTAGAACTGTATATGGAATGGTAGAGTGATGGTGATCTGCACGGTGTGACGTCAGCTGCGCAGCGTGACGGGAAGCAGGAAGGCGTCCGTCTCGCACGGAGTCGGTCCCGGCGCGGCGCCCTCCGCGCTCAGGTAGGTCGAGTCGGTGGCGGAGGAGAGCGGCGCCGCCCAGGACACCCAGCGCGCCTGCGAACACAAACGGCACAGAGTGTAGTCCTCGCGCGGGTGCCACGTGCCGAGCGCGGCGCCGCGGGCGGCCGTTACCTGCGCCGCGGGCGGCTCCAGGTCCGTGTCGAGCGGCAGCGCGTCCAGCGGCATGTCGAGACAGGGCGCGAGCAGGCGTGGCGCGTCCGCTAGGAACGAGGCCACGGCCGCCACGTGGGGGCGCGCGCGCCGCTCCCGCTGCCAGCATGACTTGATCAGCCCCTCCCTGCGGATGTGCAGACGTCGGTCGTTAGATACCTGTCGTCGCTCGGAGCAGTCGGAGCGAGGTGGCGACACTCACAGCTGCGGCTTCAGTCCGGGTGGCAGGTCCAGCGCGCGGCCCGCTTTCACGCGCTCGAGCACCTCCGCGTTGGCGAGCCCCTGAAAGGGCAGCGCGCCGAAGGTGATTATCTCGTAGAGAAGCACGCCGAAGGACCAGACGTCGGAGGCGGGCGAGAAGACTCCGAGCGCGAGGCTCTCGGGCGCCATCCAGCGCACAGGCAGCATGCCCTTGCGCCCGAACCGGTAGTAGTCGTGCTCGAACACGAGCCGCGTCATGCCGAAGTCGGCCAGTTTGACGACGCGGTGCG
Organism: Agriopis leucophaearia; assembly: GCA_949125355.1. Lineage (NCBI taxonomy): Eukaryota > Metazoa > Arthropoda > Insecta > Lepidoptera > Geometridae > Agriopis > Agriopis leucophaearia. Next base: position 19,878,033 of record OX421263.1, on the reverse strand, counting down.
CCGACACAAGGCAGTTGCGCGCCGCCACGTCGCGGTGCACGTAGCGCAGCCGCGCCAGGTAGGCCAGCGCGCGCGCCACGTCCAGTGCCATTCGCGTCAGCCGCGCCGGTGACACCTCTTCGCCCGCGGTGCCGTGCGCGCCCGCCAGGTGGCGCCGCGCCACCAGGTACCCCTTCAGGTCGCCGTACAGCATGAACTCCATCACCGTGCAGACGGGCTCGGTTTCAGTCACCACGGCCAGCAGCCGCACCACATTCTCGTGCTCGAAGCGCTTCATCACCTCCGCCTCCGCGAGGAAGTCGAGCTTCTCTTCGGTGATGGCACCCGCCTTGAGCGTCTTCACGGCGACGGCGGTCCAGGTGCGCTCATCGCGCAGTAGCGCGTGCCCGCCGTACACGGTGCCGAACGCGCCCGTGCCCAGCTTGCGGTTGATGACGACGCGCTCGCGCGGCACTTCCCAGCGGTCGGAGGCGGCCGGCTTGGGCCCCAGCGTGCGCATGCCGAGCGCCGCCAGCCGCGCACGGTACTCGCGCTCTGCGCGGCGCCGCCAGCGAAACGCGCCCGCCGCCAACAGCGCCGCGAGCGCGGCCAGCGGCAGCGCGCCTGCCACAGCGTACGCCACGCGGCAGTCGGCGCGCAGCGCGTCTGCCAGCGGCTGCAGCGCGCACCGCTCGGCGCCGTCGTCAGGCGCGCGCCCGTCCGCCGTGGCCCAGCGCAGCGCGGCCTGCTGCAGCTCCAGCGCACCGTCGTGCCACGTGCCTACGGGCACGGCGGTGCCGTTGCGCCACTGGCGCACTGCGAGCGCTCCTGCGCGGGCCCGCGCTGCGCCTGCGCTCTCCCACTTGAACGCACCCGTCACCCCGACGTACAGCGAGCCGGCCGCGTCCTCCACCAGAGACCTGACCATATGTACGCACGCTTTTAGCTCGTTTTATTATATATTTTTAAGTATGTGGAAATATCAATTATTATTTATCAATTGTTATGTTCACTCACTTTTGGAATAATATTGCATAATTTGGAAAACATCATACGCTGCATAGGTACATCAACTGATTGGAAAGATTAAAAGCAGTTCCTATCTACTATCGTATCATCTACACTAATACTTTATTTTACATGGAAAACAAACAGCTGCTAACAAACACGGTAGATATAGAATGAATAGTTACACAAAAGCCAGAAAAAAGTTTTCACTTATATAACTTGACTGACTTGAGGCGGCGCCTGCGTCTGAGCACTGAGTTCTTCTTAGCAGGTCAGCAGCCATAGAATGTCGATCTTATATTATTATGTATTTTATTTTTAATTATTGCTTACCTTGTTATATTTTTTATGTATACTTTTTCCATATTGTATAGTACCACAATAATGTTTGCACATGCTGCTTAACTTCATATCTAATTTATATATATATTCGTGAGAACCTGTAATTGGCTTTCTTTTCTATAGTTTATTCATTGTATATCTTAGTGTAAAAAGCTGTTGATTTTCCTATAAATAAATAAACTAAAATTGTATAACTGCCCCGTTACAACACCAACATAGTACTGAATAGATAGATTGAATTTGTATGTTACAGTAGCTAAGATAGTTGATAACTAGTATTTACATTAAAATATAATTATCAATATAAAAAACCGACTTTATAAAAATGTCAGAACTGGACCAAATTGAAATGGAACCACCCGGGAAGCACCAGCTTTCAAATAAAAAAAGAATCATCAAAAGTCGGTTCATCCAGTCGAAAGTTCTGAGGTAACTAACAAACATAAAAAAATACATTAAAAAAGGAATACATAATAGCCAAATTACGATTATAAAGTAAGTGTAAGGGGTTACAAAGACACAGAATATTTTCGTAGTATACGGCCGGGTTAGCGAGAGGGGAGGGGGGCAGGCGGGTCGGGTACCTCACGCGGTCGACGCGATGAAGGTCGTCGATAGCGGCGGTGTCATTGCGCAGCAGGCGCCTGAGAGCAGCTGCCCACAGGCGCAGCGTGTCGTAGAGCAGCCCCGCGTGCGGGGGCGGCGCTGTGCACGAGGATGATCCACGCGCGCGCACACAGCGCCGGCGCCAGCGATCCACCCACGCTGGTGCCGGCCGCCAGCCAGCCATCCACGCCGGCGCCGCGCTCAGGTGGCCCTCAGCGACCTCCTCGAGTTCCGCTCGCGTGCAGTTGTGTGCGTCGCCAGCGCGCGGGCGCAGCCATGCTGCAGGCAGCGCGCCCGGCAGCAGCCACACGGCGCCGGCGCGCGGCGTTAGCCCCGCGCCGCGCCCCGCGCAGAGTGCGACCCGTGCCACCCGGGCGTCTTCTACGCTCACGTACAAGATGCGCGCGTTCGCAGCGCCCGCGCGCATGGTCCACTGTGGGTTTAAAAGAGTGAATGAGCGTTCGCTCATTTATCACTTGTGAGATCGGTTCGAGGTTGTCGTTCGACGGACGCACCTCGAGCACTAGATCCGCGTCGAGGCGTTCCCCGTCCCCGGGCAGCTCGACGTGCGCGACCACGTCGGCACCGAGGCGCGCGGGGTCGAGCGCCACGCGCGTCGCCAGCTCGCTGAGCACGGCCACGCGCCGCCAGCTGAGCCGCGCCAGCAGCGCCGAGAGCGCGGCCGCCTCGCGGCGCGCGTCTCCCGCCACCAGCAGCGCCAGGGGCGCGCTCTCCGCTGCCGGTGGCGCCTGCTCCGTGTACGCGAGCACGGGCAGCGCGAGCGCGGCGCTCTGGCGCGTCACGTCACCGAAGGCGGCGCTGCACGCGGGCCCGGCCACGGCCGAGAGCGCGCCGAACTCGGTGCCGAGAGCGTCCGTGAGGTACTTGAAGGCGCGCGGACCCGAACACGCGTCGTCGAGCAGCTCCGCCTTGAAATCGAACTCGGCCGCGTCCCGCGCCTCGTCCTCCTCCGCGAGCTCGGCGGCAGCGCGCAGCGCGGCCGCGTCCCACGCGTCCCGGTGCGTCGTCGCCGGTATCATGACCGCGACGCGCACCTCGCCCGCCGCTCCAGCCCACGCGCGGTGCTCCGTGAGCGCTGCGGCCGCCGCCGCTCGAGCGCCGACCGCGCGCGCGCTTTCCTCGAGCGCCAGGAGGTCGCGCTCAGAGAGCTCGAGGCGGCCGAGTGCGCGGAGGGCGCTAGGAGAACGCGCCAGCTCACGCGCGTTCACCAGTTTGATGAGACGGCGTGCCTCGAAGGGACATTGGGCGGCGAGGCAGGGCGGTGGGCCGAGCGCACGCGCACCGAGCCGAGCGAGCGCGGCGGGGTCGAGCGCACGCCCGCACAGCAGCGCAGCGCGCGGTGCTAGCGCAGCCAGCAGGGACACACCGCCGCCACCGCCGGCGCCCGGCAGAGCCAGTGTGCGCGCGCGCAGCTCGTGCTTCATGATCACGGCGCGCATCACCGCAGCCTCGCCCTCGTCGCTCGTCAACACCGTCGCGTACGACGCCGGCTCCGACGAGTTCACATTGTCCAACCTACAAACCGAACTCGGTAAATAATTTGTGAAGTGAAAACCTCTTCAGGCGCGTTGAGCACTCTTTGGGTGACAAAAATAAAGGAACTCGCGTCATCGTCGCGCTGTCACAGAATACATAATACACAGTACCGCGTATTTTAAAACAGCGCCATCCTATGACTGATGTGTTATTTAAAACAGCGCCATCCTATGACTGATGTGTTATTTAAAACAGCGCCATCCTATGACTGATGTGTTATTTAAAACAGCGCCATCCTATGACTGATGTATTATTTTTAACCGACTTCCAAAAAGGAGGCTATTTAAGTGACAAGGTTTTAACCAACGGTAACAGCGGCCTCTGCCCGTTGCAATGGACAAGAATTTCCCTGTTTAATAATACGTTCAGAATGCCAAATTTTAAATTAAAATAAAACAAAATAAGAGAATTTGGTCCAGACATTTTTAAGAAATAGGTTTTTTGTATTAAAGAACCGCATTTTCGTTCACACACACTTAGCATTCTTTGTTATTATCTGCATAGTGACTCACACTCCCATCACAATAACTCGGTGTTTTGTTCGCAAACAACTAACATTAACTTGCAACTTATAGGTTACCTATAGTTTACTTACGCACTTTCTGGCCGAGTTACAACTCGGCCGGATAGTGATCATGGTATTTGATATCTATTATCAAAATGTTAGGGGTTTGCGAACAAAAACATCGGCTTTTAAACGGAACACTCAACTTTGCATTTATCACGTAATTGTGTTGACGGAAACATGGCTTTGGGAAGGTATTACAACTTACCCATAATCAATGGAGCGGACTGTGACCATTTTGAGGTTTTAGATCTTATGAACCTAAACAATCTAGACCAATTCAACCACGTCCCCAACATGTACGATGGTAGTATCCTTGATTTAGTTTTATCTCATTAGATAAAACTAAATCAAGGATACTACCATCGTACATGTTGGTCATCATTATGAAGTTACTGTGGCACGCGCTTTAGATCCGTTGGTAAAAGAGGATACATTTCACCCGGCATTCCTCTGTAGGCCACAATTTATAGTTACATCTACTCTAGCACCAACTTCTAGACCTACATTTCTGTATGCGAAGGGTGATTACTCAGCAATTTGTAACGAGCTGGATGCACATGATTGGCATTTACTATTGTTGTGTGGTAGTATGGATGAGGCACTTCTTTTATTGAATAACTTATTATCTGAGCTCAGAGACAAATATGTTCCCTGTAAATGGATGCGGCCAGCCAAATATCCAGTTTGGTATTCACCAGCTCTTCTCAAGATCCTAAAAGAAAAACATAAACACCATAAAAAATTTAAAATATACCACAACTTATCTGACAGGAACTCTTTTAGGACCTTGCGAGAGCGAGTCAAGAAAATCGAGCATGAATGTTATCTTAGTTATATAGTAATGATAGAAAGCTCGATCCGTGATAATTCGAGAGCTTTTTGGTCGTATATCAAGTCTAATAAACAGCACAATTCATGTATGTCATCAATGACTTATAATGCACAATCTGTTTATTCCGGTGATGACATTTTTAATGCTTTTGCTGACTTTTTTGACGCTAACTATTTGGCCAGTCTCCCGCAAGCTCCAGTTTCTCTGTTAAACAATCTGGATAAGGCCAGCTCAGCAGCTGATATTTGCACTATTGAAGTATCTAACTCAGAATTATTAAAATTACTAAAAATCTTAGACTGTAATAAATCTGCTGGACCTGATGGCCTTCATCCACACTTACCTACTAGTGCATTGCGCGGAAAGTTTGACATATCCCGTTTCTCTGTGATTCGTTCCTCTGATGTGTCAAACTATAGACCAATTTCTAAGCTCTGCGTATTAGCCAAGGTCTTTGAGAAAATAGTTCATGCCCAACTATACGCCGCTCTTAAACACACTTTCCTACCACAGCAACATGGTTTTCTCAAAAGAACGTCTACCACTACTAACCTGGTCTCATTTGTCGATGAGGTCACTAATGGCAAGGAAGGTGGGGGGCAAGTAGATGCCGTGTACACAGACTATCGTAAGGCCTTCGATCGTTTAGATCACTCAATCCTTCTCGCCAAATTGTACGCTGCAGGTATAAGAGGTGATCTTCTAAGGTGGTTAACCTCTTATGTCAACGGTCGTACCCAAACTGTAGCTTTGAATGGTTTTATGTCGGCTCCATCGCTCATTCCCTCGGGTGTGCCCCAAGGATCTATTCTTGGGCCTCTCTTGTTCATTATTTTTGTGAATGACATTAATCAGTGTTTCAAGCATTCCAATATTCTACTTTTCGCTGACGATATGAAAATTTTCAAAGTCATTAAGAACTATCATGATTTAGAGCTGCTGCAGTTAGACCTAGATAATCTTCATGACTTATGCGTGATGAACAAGTTAGATCTAAACATATCAAAATGCAGCTGCATTACTATTAGTAGATCTAACCGGACGCTCACGTATAGTTACAAAATCAATGGCCACCCCTTGATTAGAATGACGGATTCAGTTGTCAATTCAGTTGAACAAAGCCATGAAAACTTTGGGCTTTATTCTCCGAACTATTAGGGACTTTCATATCTACTGTTTGTTAGCAGCTGTTTGTTTTCCTTGTAAAATAAAATAAAAATAAAATATTAGTGAAAACTTTTTTCTGTCTTTTGTGTAACTATTCATTGTATACCTACCTTGTTTGTTTTCTATGTAAAATAAAATAAATACTCACGTAAAGCTATAGCTATCGAGGGAAAGCGAGCGAAGCGCAAGTTCGACATCGGCGCGAGGGAGGGAGTATTGAGCCGCGATGCGCGCGTCTGCGAAGTCGAGCAGGGAGTGCGGCTCGGCGCCAGCGGCACGCGGGGGTGGCAGCGCGAAGCAGGCACGGTGCGCCGGCGGCGCTGCGTCGCCGAGCTCCTCGAGACCGGCATCACGCAGGCGCGGGGGCGAAGGCGCGCCCGCCGCCGGCAGCAGCGCCGCGTGCAGCGCACCGCGCGCTAGCGCCGCCAGCATCGCATCGAGACAGGCGTGACCGTCCGGCGGCGCGGGCGGCGCGCACGCAGACGGCGCCGGCACCGCACGCGCGCGCACCCCCCGCGCCGCCAGCAAGCCGCTCACCAGCTCCGCCAGCGCCGCGCCACCCGCGCCCGCGCCGCTAGCGAACGAGACGCCGCTCACAGCGAAATCTGGTTCATCTTGTTCGTCGACCGACAGCACACCGGCAGCAGATATGTTAAGTGAAGCGGCCGCACGAGATGCGCCGGCGCCAAGCGAGTGGAACGCACCGTGGCGGTCGAGCGCCGCCTCCGACGTGCACGCCAGCACGAACAGAGAGACCGCCGCGGCCGCCAGGGTGCTCCGCCTGCAATGAACGAACGTGTCGTTTTTCACAAGGCAAGCTACAAGAAACGTACGTAATATTATCTATTCACGGGATTAGTAAAAGTATAACATGAACAACTAACGGCTACTCTATATTTTTTTTTATAATTATGAATTGAAAAAAAACGACTTCATAATTAGTAATGAGCGAGTTAGTTTGAGGGATGAGCGTGGAGGCGTGCTTGTCGCATCCCTTGCCGTTCTAGTCAGCACATAGTAGGTAACATTAGTTAGTGTATGTTCTTTCAAGACCGCAACTTCACTTAAACCTAACCGGTGGAAGGACCTCATCGGAAGTCCGCCTGGCTCGCTACCTCCTGTGTAAGTGTACCGCCAAATGTCGGAGTTTCCCTCCCCCTCGTACAGCATGTTCTTCTCTCTACCCTGAGACTACGTGGGTGCAAAGTTGCAGTCGCTGCCTTCAGTCGTGACAATGTGACGTGGGGGCCAGGGAGACCCAGTGAAACAGTTGACCGCTGGCCACTCGCGGGATAGTACAGGGACCCAAACCCGGGTTTACTTTCATACTCCGCCTCGGGAGGCAGTCCCACGATCCGGTTCATAATCCTGTAGAGGTTCTGCCGTGCCGGAGTAGGAGACCGGAGTGGATTGCCTCCCAGGGAGAACCGGGCCCTTTCATCTCCCACGCCAGTCGATCACTATACTGCACCCGGTGATTCAACATACACACCTACAATTTGTCGCTCGATATCGAGAGCCTAGCATGCTGTACCTCCCCAACTCTTATATCCACAATGGCCAGAAGAAAAAAAGAAACGAATAAGCGTCTCCACAGCAGCCTCTGACTCCACTTTTCAAGTGGATTTCTGCAATATTCGGAGTATACATGCCAATCTGAATGAGGTCATCACAACCATGAATCCAGGAAACCCGCTTTGCTCTTTCTGACGGAGACACAAATATCCAGTCTTGCCGAGACGTCCTACCCCTTAAACCCTGGGTACAAACTCGAGCATATCTATACATTTATGAGTCGTGCCGTGGTATGTGTATATCCGGGAAGATGATTATTGTCACCGTCTTACTGGCCTTGAAGAATGTGACTTGTCCACTATATGGGTGCGTAAGGACTATGGGGGTAGAATCCGAAAATCCGTGCAGAGGCACGCATAGATTCGGATTCTACCCCCATAGTCCGACTGAGGACTGAAATCCCCTATAGGACTGAAGCCGTTGAGAGTAGAGGGGAGGCGCTTGCAGTTAGCCTGGACATAGCCAAAGCCTTCGATCGGGTCTGGCACAGGGCACTCTTATCCAAACTACCATCCTACTGCCTACTCGGGGCGTTATGCGTCTTGGTCACCATCTTCCTATCTGATCGGAGTATTAAGGTCGTTGTCGACCGACGGTTCCTCATGCTCTGACAGCAAGTCTATCAATGCTGGCGTCCCGCAGGGTTTTGTGTTATCGCCAACGCTCTATCTTCTCCACATCAATGACATGTAGTTTTCGGGCAATACGCATCGTTATGCGGACGATAGCAGCACAGGCGATGCACAGTATACCAGTCGTACAAATACCCCTCATGCCGTAGTTAAAGAAAGTAGGAACAAACTACTGTCTGAAGTTGTGCCTCTCTTGAGCAGGTCTCGGATTTGGCTGAACTGAACCTGGTTCGGTTCAACCCAACAGAGACGCAAGTTTGCGTGCTATGTGGGCGACTAGTAGTGAACGACTGCTAAAAAAGCTTCATTTGTTGCACTATTTCTCTATAATGGCCTATTAAAATGGTCACTACTATGTATATCTGTGTCCGCTCTCTCTCTCTCTCTCTCTCTCTCGTCTTTGGTCGCCACGGGCGATGACCTCTTGGTTGATTGTTGTAACAAATAAATTAAAGTTAAGGTGTAAAACATTTAAAGTACCTACGTCTCAATTAAAAGTATTAACATAAGTACAGTGTTTGATTTATCTATAATTATTATTAATTTTCTTCAAAAAGGTCATTATAGAAATTATTTTACGAAAGGGCCGAATGAAGGCAAATGGAGTATGACAATCTTATGTTTCAATAACAGAATACAGAATGAGGTTTTAATGTTAAGGGAGATAAAATTTGGTATTCAGATCGATAGTAAAAAAAAGGAAGTTTTTTGTTTATATAAGATTTTTGCAAATAGGACGGATTGACGAGGTATAACTGGAGTTTGAATGTTGTGTTGAAAATGTGTTGGCACTACGAAGCTGTATTTTGGTGAGTAGATTCCTTATAGGTCTACTAAGAAATGATTTTACAAAAGGGGTGAATGAAGGGATGAAAAAAGGGTTGAAAGTTTATATGAAAATTTATGCGTACGAAATCGCGGGCAACGGCTAATGTAAACTATAAAATAAAGACGTCGTCTGATTTAGGACAGATGTATTCATACCCGCATCTCCCCATCTTGTCATCGTCTGCATGATCTGAGCTCGTCACGGAGTTGGGTAACAACATCTCCCCATCTAGTCATCGTCTGCATGATCTGAGCTCGTCACGGAGTTGGGTAACAACATCTCCCCATCTTGTCATCGTCTGCATGATCTGAGCTCGTCACGGAGTTGGGTAACAAACATCCCAATAAACAGAAACTAAACAAGACAAAACATTTGCCAAAGGATTATAATTCCTAATACGGAACCTTTAGGAACTCCAATACGTGTGGGGCTGGACTGGGAGTGTGTGTGTGTAGTGTTGTGTGTGGTATCGTACCTCATGTCGGGTGTGAGCTGGTGCCGCCGCGGGGTCTCACTCCCTGGAACATTCAATGCTATATTATGGTTCAGAAGGATCCCAGCTGCGCCGTGTTCGCAGCCACCGTCCATCCATGGCTACCTACTTCAGGACCAGGTGTAGTGTCGTGTAGCCCTCACAGTTGGCACCTGGCTACATGTATCTCGGCACGGTGTGAGTACCATCTCTACCATCACATCAGATGGCTCTGTAAACACTCAACACCGGCAACTCGAACTTGTTTTCTTTCATTTAGTTCGGGATCTATAGCGCGCGCCTGACTTGCACTTGGCCAGTACCTACCTATTTATTATTTGTTTTTTTTTTACTAAAGAGTAGAGTTCGCGCAAAACTTTATGAGCCCTCTGAAGTTAGGCCTTAGTGGCTGCGCAGTACGCATTATAGGTATCCGAGGGACGGGACAGGGCGTCGGGGAGGCCTCGGGCCTAACTTCAGAGGGCTCATAAAGTTTTGCGCGAACTCTACGTACTACCAACTACTTATAATCATATTAAGTCTGACGCTTGTACGTATTACCGTTTTTACACTGTGATAAATACAAAAATTAAGTAAAAAACACGTTTGTTGTATACAACCTGTATAAATAAATTAAAAAAAAAAAACTAATCAAAGGTTAAAAAATTTAAGCCATAATAATCAAACAAGTTTCGATTCTACGTTTCTAATCCGTACGGCCAAGGATTGGAACAACCTGCCGGCTTCCTTGTTTCCTGAGAGATATAATTTGGGCCTTTTCAAGGCGAGAGTGAATAGGCATCTTCTAAGTCTGCGTGCTTCATCTTCGACCACATCGTCTCTTACCAACAGGCGAGTTGGTGTTCGAACGCCAGAAGGAAAATAAAAAAAGAGCTGAAATGTATAAATTTTGAAGAAGTTTTTTCCCGCTGTAAACAAGTCAACGTCCTTGGAATAATTGCAATTGAAGTTATTACATAATACTCTAATGAAGTAAGATTTTGTCTATAATTGGTCACACATGAATCCACATGAAGTACGAGATAATTCCGTCTGGTCACAGCACGAGTAGGTATTCGAAATTTTATCTTTGACAGAAGATCGCTACACTCAATTTTGTTGGAAATGAGGAGATGTTGTGGAGGAAGGTCAGATCTGCCACCTCCCGTCGTTGTGACGAAGGAAGGAGATGATGGTGCTTACAATTTGCGCTATAATCCGCAAAATTCAACATATGCCTGAAATTTACACAACGGAGAAACTTCCTCTGAACCTTCTCTATACAATCCTTGTAATCACTGTTTTAAACTATCACGGTTGTTCACTAAAGTTATATGATTATGCATGTAACTGCGCCGAAATATCGGGAGCTCCTTCCACAACCTTACCACGGTAAATATCCCGTAAATAATCATATACGAGTATCTTTAATCCTTGTAATGTTCGTAGCGAGGGTTCCACACTTGAGATGCATACTCTAATTGACTCCTCACCAAAGAGCAATACAAGATCTTAAGGGACTTTACCGTTTTGAAGTGTTTAGTAATTCGGAATATAAAACCCAGGGTCTTCATTGCTTTAGATGTTATGCTCTCAACATGCTTATCTAAGAGGAGTTTCGAGTCCAGGATAACTACAAGATCTCTAACGTTGCAGTGGTTGGCGGTTCAACGTATCATTTAAAATGCAAAGCTTACATTGAGGTCTAGTTTGTTCTTGTTACAATAAACCTGCAGTCGATCAAAGTCCTGCTGGAGGAGTAAGGGTAGGGGGGAGGGGTAGGGGGTGGTGGTAGAGGTATTATTATTATTTTTTACACTTTCATATCGTCTGGAAATAAAAAAAACTTAGGAGTTCATAAAACAATTTTCAAAAATATATAAATAGGTCTGTTATTAGCAATCTCACGTTTGGCGCCTTTTTGTGATTGGAAGTAACGAACGATAGCTGATTTCCATATTTTGGGTATGACTCCTTCAGTAATGGAGCGTTTAAATAGGAAACAGATCGGAGAGGACAAGCTACTGACGCATTTATATATCAACATTGGATGCAAACCGTCCTGGAGACTTGTCGCAATTATCATATGTGAAACTTTGGATGGATGGATGGATGTTTGTTACTCAATCACGCAGAAACGGCTGGATGGATTTCGATGAAATTTGGAATATACATTACTTATGTCCTGGATTAACACATAGGCTACTTTTCATCTACATCATCATAACCGATTTTCATCACCACGCGGTTGAAACCACGGGGCGCAGCGCTATATTTCATATATTTCATCTACGTACTGTGAATTCAAGTGAACAGACATCGGCAACCGAGGACGAGAGAGTGGAAGAGTCAGATGGAGTAGGGTTGGACGCAGCAGTGCACAGTACTAATTACTTGTTAACTAGAACATAGGACCAAAAAGTTTGGGGTTTTTTCAATGGAATGTTTGATGTTCGTTATGTACCTAATTATTATAACATTTTAGGATTTATCGCGCCCTAAATTGGTGAATGGGTTATTGTTTCTCCGGTAGATGGATTGAGTACGTGCGCTTTATTTGAGCGCCAGCAAATGACTGTTGAATGTCGGTGCGCTTCATTAATTTGTTTATATTATAATAATAACAATTCTGTGATGTAGTGGGACTCAAAGGCCCTACATCTACATCCCCCTTAAAAAAATTTTTTTTTGGTAAAATTTACATGATAAAATAGATTTCTGTAATGTACTGCTTAGGTGGTAAGTACTTTGTTGCAGCTAAAAGTAGATTAAACAATTAAACATACATTAAAGTTGACAACATGACTTAAAATTTGATAACATTAAGGGTGTAAATTGTATAAAAGTGAACAATAAAAAATAAGTGTGTAAAATGTAGTGAATTAAAAATTAATTAGATTAGAATGTTTACATTTTTGATATAACATAGTGCATTGTTTGTTTACAGTTTGTCTTATAAAAGAAAAAAATAACTTGCTACTTTTTATTTCACATAGAATATTTTTCCGTAAAAACAATAACTACAATAAAATTGTCTTTTGATATAATAATACTTGTTAGGTGTTAGTTACGCGCACTTTAACTTATACGTTTGTTTTGTTTTTTATTTCACTTCACTGCACTGCCCTTTTTTATATTTGTTTATACGATAAACGTGCTTTTCTGGGAGGTTGCCGGAAACGCGGAGGTGTGGTTTGCATCGACGACACACGTAGCGCTATGACTATGGTGATGCGCTTGTCCACTGATGTCATGATCCGCTTGTAACAGTAACTCCACATGACGTACAGGATGCCAGTGGAAATTACAACGCTGACGATCATGACGGGCCAGCGACATATAGTGTGTGTCCTGGATGTGGTCGACCTGCGCTGTTTGGGGCGCAGCACCTGCGGCGTTCTATGGTGTGGGCTTGCTCTCAGGGTGATCCATGTTGATGTGACGTAGAGTGCAGCGTCGAAGTAGGTGAAATTGCAGTAAAGTTGAAAATATATAGATGATGCTTTGTGAGTAGTGAAGTGGTCTGCGGTCGAGTGGTGCAGATAAGTGCGGCGGCGCCGGCGGCGGCCCGGTTCAAATATCAAAACGAACCGTTTTCTTCACCGCGCGACCCGATCTTGTTATGACTGGCGGCGTCTTTTGTGCTTTGTTCTCTGTGTTGCTGTGATAAGTCTGTTGCTTTTTGTGGCGTGATGATCGTATGATGAAACTGGTGGAACCAGCGTCGAGGTCGTGTGGCCCAGAAGTCGCTGATGCGCGTCTGAATGGTGACGGCGTTTGCTGCGAGTTCTGCTGTGATGCGGCTGGTGCTGGGCTGCTGCGGTGGTGGTGCGCCTGGTGCGCTTTGGTCCATGAGCAGTCCGTGTTGTTCCTCGACGTTGGTGATTGGTGTGGTCATCGCGGATGTTTGAAACGCACTCAATAGTTTATTGGTTGTATTTGTAGGTACGTCGGAGTCACCAATTTAGGATAATTTTGTGTTGAATGTGAAAACTCCGACGTGATGGGATTGTGTGTATTGTTCGTCGGGGTCACCAATTTAGGATAATTTGTTTGGTTGATATGTGTTGTATTTATCTGACTCTTGGATTTGATGCAGAAGGTTATCCTAAATAATATGAATGGGTTATTGTTTCTCCGGTAGATGGATTGAGTACGTGCGCTTTATTTGAGCGCCAGCAAATGACTGTTGAATGTCGGTGCGCTTCATTAATTTGTTTATATTATAATAATAACAATTCTGTGATGTAGTGGGACTCAAAGGCCCTACATCTACATCCCCCTTAAAAAATAATTTTTTTTTGGTAAAATTTACATGATAAAATAGATTTCTGTAATGTACTGCTTAGGTGGTAAGTACTTTGTTGCAGCTAAAAGTAGATTAAACAATTAAACATACATTAAAGTTGACAACATGACTAAAAATTTGATAACATTAAGGGTGTAAATTGTATAAAAGTGAACAATGAAAAATAAGTATATCCTAATCCTAAATCTATCTCCACTTCTTTTAGCCGCTGACGTAAGATTTATTCGCATAGATAGGTAGGGACAGCTAGAAGATACAGCTGTTAAAAGGTAGGTTAGACAGACGGACGGACAGACAGACAGCGTAGGCTTAGTAATAGGGTACCGTTTAGTAGATATCTACACTAATATTATAAAGAGGAAAAGATTTGTACCTATTTTTGTATGTTTGTATGTTTGTAATAAATAGGCTCCGAAACTACTGAACCGATTTGAAAAATTCTTTCACTGTTGGGAAGCTACACTATCCCCGGGTGATATAGGCTATATTATATTTTGTAGCGAGGCCAAAGGCCGAGCTTACACTCGTGCGAAGCCGGGGCGGATGGCTAGTAATATTATATACTAATGTCATGTCAAGATGATACATCACTGAAATTTGTCTAGATAAGTCCACAGAGACTCGTTCGAAACGATATTGCGAAGTCTTAGTCTAATTCTAGGTAGGTAAGTATAGGTAACTTAATTAAATAGGTAATTTATAAACTTTATAGGTACCTAATTACCTATGCAGTATAAAAAGTTACTACCTATATAATTATGTATTATAACGGTATCTACGCTACCTATCATACCACGAAACGCTTTTGGCCATTACCTATTTCTTTTTCCTTGCCTATAATTAGGTATTATTTTTGAATAGATAAGTAGGTTTTTTCAACAGCATCCTAATAGTACACGGTGAACGTACTGAGATCCCCAAGCCGCCTGCCAAGCGTGGGGATTATGGCAACACCCCTCTCTATGAGAGAGGCCTTGTCCAACAGTGGACGTTAATTGGCTGATGATGTGAAGTAGGTTTTAGCTACTTATAATGAATTCGACTTACTTACGACAGTTTGTTTACGCATCGTTAAACTTTATAGCGTCAGGAAAACGACAGAATATAATAATAGGACAATTCATAAGTTGAAACTAAATAATAATAGTACCTAGGTATAACTAATAAAAAAAAACACGGAACCCTTTAGCGTATTAGGTACGTCATGCACTTACCAATTTACATAGTTATTTGTATTTTATACACAATAGACCCTGATACATACGAGTAGGTATCAATCTAATAACTCAGATCAATTATTTTTTTATAACTCAACGGATTCCGGGTTGCTTTACGGCGAGCCGTCGGTGAGTGGCAACACCGCTTCCAGGGAGCTAAACTACAGAAAAGAGAAGCGAAAAAGTTGTCAGTTCTGTGACTGAACAGATTTGTTTGTATCATAGCCGCATTTGTACTATATATAAGACCGCTCTCGATCAAGTAACCTTTCAACCAAAAATATATAATAATAAATCGGGTTAGTCTTTAGTGTGCCCTAGGCGTCGGGAGTTAAATTAAAAAGCTTGTTGGAAGTCCGGCCGGATACTGTTTATCCCAGAGACAGTTACAGTTCCAGAGGGAAGGCGAAACCGATTGTAATACTAGCTGCACCTTGCAGCTAGTATTATAACATACCTACTTGCTTACGTATATCGGTAGCTTGCTTTTCCTGCACCTACTTACAGACAGCTCTTTTAACTTTCTAACTGGAAGTGAGGCTTCTGTCCGAGTGTCAGGTGTGAGTACCCAGCGGGGGCACATACCTACCTATCTACCGCCAATTAACAGCTGTTAGTTTTCCACGTACGTATGCACAATAAATTAACAATATTGAATAGGTAACATACCTAGGTAAACACAGAAACATAGGTAAGTAGGTACATAAGCCTTACTTATTAACGTGAGCTATAAATGAGTATTACCGATTCAAAACTATTTCATAATGGAGTGTTCTGTTATTACGCAGTTTATTAACAAGGTGACAGCTGTCTCACCGCGCCGATAGAGAGCGGATACACAACACCACACAGAGACGCGCGCAGCGGTGGGCGGGGCGGGGCGGGTGCGCGCGCGCAACTCGACTGTGTACGGCGACCCGGGCGCGCGGTTACTGCGCGTGCCAGCCGCGGACTGGGGCGCCAGCGGCTGCCGGCGTCCCACCCGCGCCTCCGACTGGAGCCGGACTCACTGCGCGAGTTGACGAGTCATCGCATCACTACTGAGACCAGCTGATGTTCTTCGGTGGCGGCGGCGGCGTCGCAGCATAGGAGCCAGACCGTGTACCAGTACAGTGTGTGAACAGTGCTTCAATTTCCGAATGGCTAACCGGGAATTAGCATGGGCTGGTCTCTGATGGATCTCTAGAAGTTAGTTTAAAATTTGGTTATTGTAAGATTGGGACTGTGGGTGGTCCGAGGCGCGATGTCGTATTACTTTTCTGTTGCGTGCTGTCATACTCAGTCGTACTCAGTCGTACTCAGTCGTACTCAGTCGTACGTGCACGACGGAGAACAAGCCTACATTATTTTACTTTTTTATTTTATTTTGATAACATATTCCCCTATCTATATAACTACCATCTAATTATATGGTAACGGTCGGGCAGAAGGTGCTAGGAATCCCAGGGCTACAGAAGGTGCTAGGAATCCCAGGGCTACAGAAGGCCACCCAGAAACCAAACTAACCCTAGCAAGTAGCAACATACAATGGACAAACGGCGATAAGGCAACATGATAAATTAACTTGGCACAGGTTGTAACTGAATTGGGAAAGATTAGACGTCACGTTATTATTACATCTGACGAAACTTACAGCATTAGATGGAAATATGATACCACTGTTTGGACAAACCGGAGAGACTCACTCAGATCGAGTACCTAGGTACCTAATTCTATAACCGATTGTAGTTCGGTACGACACGCATATAGGCTTCACAACCCGCTCGTTGCGAAGAAGATTCCCGAGCTACGTTCCACTTTACTGACAACCTGCCTGGAGTTAGTCTTTTTAGAGCTACGTTCCACTTCACTGACAACCTTCCTGGCATTAGTCTTTCTAGAGCTACGTTCCACTTCACTGACAACCTTCCCGGAGTTATTCTTTCTAGAGCTACGTTCCACTTCACTGACAACCTGTCTGGAGTTAGTCTTTCTAGAGCCACGGTACGTTCCACTTCACTGACTACCTGCCTGGAGTTAGTCTTTCTAAAAGAGATCCCCCGGAAATAGCTCCTGGAGAGGACGGAATTACTTCAGAGCTCCTGAAGGCAGGTGGTTTACCTGTACTTCGAGAGCTTCACAAGATTTATGTAATACCGACATAACATAGACGCGGGGAGAACTCCAAAGGCATGGCACAAGAACATTGTACTCTCTCTTCTAAAACAACCTACTGTCCCATGCTCTCGAGTGATATATACGAGTACAAGCTGTGCTCGAGGTCACGATACGTTTTGAGGAGAAGCTTGTCTGGGAGCCGAGGTCCGAAGGCTGATGCGATTCATCAAACGAAGTCTTTGTATACTCATGTCATTCACGAGCACCACGTGGTGTCCATAACCATATCACGGTGATGATATGAACTGAAGGAAGCCACTACCGTGGTACCCACTACCGCACACCGCACTCCCATCGAGATGGAAGGTGCGCTAGGTACCTATGCCTGCAATGCTCCAGTCAAAGACTATAGCCACGTAGTAGCATATGTGTAATAAATTGTTATACATATTATGGTAGTAGGTTTACTTAGTAGGTGTGTGCGTTCAATAGTTCAGTATTTAAAACCTAACCTAAACCTAAAGCCGGCTATTTCAATAAAAGTCCGTTTTTAGGGTTCCGTACCCAAAGGGTAAAACGGGACCCTATTACTAAGACTCCGCTGTCCAACCGTCTGTCTGTCTGGCTGGCTGTCTGTCACCAGGCTGTATCTCATAAACCGTGATAGTTGAAATTTTCACACATGATGTATTTATGTTGCTGCTATAACAACAAATACTAAAAAACAGAATAAAATAAATATTTAAGGGGCCCATACAACAAACGTGATTTTTTGCCGTTTTTATAGATAATGGTACGGAACCCTTCGTGTGCGAGTCCAACTCGCACTTGGCTGGTGTTATTTTTTGTAACATAATTGAAACACTACGCGTGACGTTAAAGTGGTAACTGAGTAGTTGTAGGTATTACATCGCTCAGGCTGAAAAGCCGGACGGATTAGGTACAATAGCCAGACACGGTCCGGACATGTCCGGGCAAAGTCCGCACGGGTGGTAATCCTAGTCGCGAACCGTCTCACGCCATTTTGTTTCGTGATGACCCCAGCGGAAGAACTAGTTTGCCGTGATCGGTGAGCGGTGACAGGCACGCCGCGCCGCCTCGTAATCCTCGTAAACAAAATGAAAATGTGTTTTAAATTGTGGCCCGAGCGCGCGACTTTTATTGTAATTATGAATAGACTGATGGTTGGTACGTACAAGTAGGTACAATGAACGAGTCATTACACTAGCTCTAGTGTCTGCTGTACTCGTACCGTACACGTACACGCAGACGTGGACATTAAATGTCGATTTATGTGAAGGTCGGTAGACGACTGCTGTTACAGAAACTAATATTGATATACCTACCATGATATACTACAACTGATTAAAACATGGATTGAAATGGATAAAAAAGAGTTACTTTACAGCAAATTCATACTATATTAGGAGCCAAGTGCAAAATAATCTATAGAACTGAAGATTCGGTAGCTTCGAACTCGATGTAGGTACCTATAGGTACTCGATGTAAGGAAATTATAACCAGAAACGGCTACGTGAAGTTGCCTACACTACACGTAGCCGTTTCTGGTTATAATTAGGGTTGCCATCCGTCCGGGTTTTCCCAGATTTGTCCTAGTTTATAGGGCATCCAGGGAGCGTCCGGGCGGGGCTTCATTTGTAGTCTGTTTTTTTTTTTTTCTTGGGCCGCCCGCGACACGCACACTGTGCCCGCATGCCGCGATTTTCACACTATGTTTAAAAAAACCTGTTGAAATGTCCGAGTTCTGAACTTTAAAATCCGGCGTTTTCACGCCTCTTGTCCTGGTTGCCAATTTTTAGAGATGGCTATCCTTAGTGTAGTAGGTAACAATAAAGGTTCTGATTGTCAGCGCGCATCAGAGTAATTAGTGTTCCGTCCGTGGTGCGCATGCGCATGTCACAGAATAAACTTCCTTCAGGTAGCAGTGCCACTTGATCACTTGGGTCACATATTGAATGAATATTCATGAACAATATGAACTTGAAATATTCACAGAATATTTAGTTAATATATTCACTTTAAAAATAAATTATTAAATTAAAATAAAATTAATATTTTAGGGCTCCCATACAAAAAAAAACGTTTTTTGCCGTTTTTTTTAGATAACGGTACGGAACCCTTCGTGCGCGAGTCCGACTCGCACTTGGCCGGTTTTTGCAGTATAATTGACTCGTGTGGCGATCCATCATCATCATTTCATCCATAGGACATCCTCTGCTGGACATAGGCTTTTGTTTGTTAGCTTTCCACCACCGACACTTGGGAACACTTGTTGTATGAGTTTGTTAGCTTTCCACCACCGACACTTAGGAACACTTGTTGTATGAGGTTGTTAGCTTTCCACCACCGACACTTGGGAACACTTGTTGTATGAGTTTGTTAGCTTTCCACCACCGACACTTGGGAACACCTTGTTGTATGACTTCCAATTGTATTAGTATTTCTTCCAAATGATATGTAATTATTTGTAAATTATTTGTTATTTTAACTTTGTATTTTTGTGACGTTTCAAAAGTGTATCCTAGCTATACCTACTTGAAATTAAGATATATGAACTGAACTGAAGGCCTCCCTCATCGATCTCCAAATGCCGGTTAGAAGCGGCCTGCACCTGCATCTAGTGTTTTCCTGCCGTCTGTCCCATCTTGTGGGTGGATGTCCTATACTGCACTTAGGTACTGGACCGTGGTCTCCACTCGAGAACCTTCCGGCCCCATTGGCCATCTGTTATGCGTGCTATGTTCCAAGCACAAGTTCGGTCGTGCATGGAGTACTGCTCTCACCTTTGGGATGGATCAGCCAAGTACCAGCTTGGGGCCTTGGAGTCAATTGAGAAGCGTGCTTAGAGGCTCATCAGCAACGAAGCCCTAGTTCAGACTAAGCTTCTTAGTCTTGAGCATCGGCGCAAAGTTGCTAGTCTATCGGTTTTTTATCGGATACATTTTGGAGAGTGCGCATCAGATTTGCATGATTTAATTCCCTCCTGCCCTTTTTTCTATCGGACTGCCAGAGCGGGCACGAAAAATCGACACCGCTGTATGGTTGACATTCCGAAAACCCTTACGAAGCGCTTTGATTCCACTTTTATTGTGCGAACTGCTAGTATGTGGAATGCGCTGCCTGAATGGGTGTTCCCTGATAGTTACAATCTGGGTGTTTTCAAGTCATAAGTGAATCGGTTTTTTTCTAGGCAAGCGTGATCCACCGTAAGCCGCATCGTCGCTTAACATCAGGCGAGTTGGCGGCCAAGCGCAAGCCTATTTTACAATAAAAAAAAAATAATGTGCCCTGACCACTGCCACTTCAACTTGCTAATCCGGTGAGCTATGTTAGTAACTTTCGTTCGTCTACGGATATTTGATTCGATCTCGTAGAGACCCCGACTATGGCCCTTCTCCATAGCTCGTTGTGCGACTTTGAGCTTGCTAATGAGGCCCATAGTGAGAGACCACGTTTCTGTGCCGTATGTCATCACTGGCATGGCAACACACACTGGTCGAAGATTCTCTTCTTGGCACTGAGAATATCTCTGTATCTTTTATCGCATTTAAGTACAATGGGGAGTGTAGGTACTGAAGAGCTATTCGATCTAATGCCAGCGTCGTGGTTTTATCATCGCACTAGCCGCCACAGTTTGAAAGTGCATCTACATATCATAATAGGTATACGTAGGTACCTACTTCTACTTGATCATTTTTCGGGGTCAAAATGGCCCGTTCGGAAAACCATTTCATTGGCTTCCAATTGCTACATTGCAGTACATTCTTGGTCGAAGGTTGGTTCAGTTGGGGATTTGAGTACATCCGCGTGACAATTCCATACGACAGCGCGACACCACGGCACGACATCTGTACCTACATCTCTACAATAGTAGCAGAGCTCTCTGCAGACGCACAACATCTCTACAAATAAAATAAATTTTTGCTAAATGTGTTAATGTTGAATGTAAGATTTGAAATAATAATGCTCTGAGTGGTGTCATTGTGGTAGACCCTGGTTCCTTTCTGAACGAGTCAGCTCACGACGCTGTCACGTCACGCCGACATCACGCCGTGCCGTCGCAACGTGTTAGTTTTTGTACGTAGCAATAATCGAGTCAAGTGATGAGTTGGCACCGCGGTGCGGATCTGATGACTATTTCTGTAATCGAATGAGATTTTCTTGTTTACGCGTTCGCGTTCTTAGTTTATTGTTTTCGTGGATTCGTGCGACATCTGCCCACTCGCTCGTTCGCACCGCCATGCGCCACTTATATCGTGATAATGTTCGATCTTCCTCCACGTTACGTACCTACCTACCTACCTACCTACGTATACCAGTAAACCTAGGTATTATATCGCCGTATCCGTGGAAGAGGGCCACAGTGGCCGTTATATAATAGGTCTTTATTATTTTATTGAATTTTTGGGATCTCATAATGCATATGCATCTAGTAACATTGTAAAAAAAATTGAACATATTTTGATATATAAAAAAAATACGCATACCTACAGCCACGTAACAATATTCTCCGACGAATACCGCCACTAACGCCATTACTTCCGAATGTTTCCGTTGAAAACGGCCACTGTCGCCGGAGCGACTGTGTTCCACGTAAATATGGGACTCAGATAGGTCGTAAGCGCATCACTGCCATTACTCGGCGGAATAGCCAGGCGTACGGGCGGTCGTTGCATTTTAATTTGGGACATTATTGGGACATTATTGCACACATGGTCATCTGACCCCAAACTAAGCAATTCACTTTAGACAAATGAAAGGTCCGAGAAAATTGGTGGGAATGGCACAAGGCGAAATAAAAATCCAAAGAGACTTCATGAATGACTGAAAAAGAAAGGGTAGGATTGAAAAATTGGATTACGGTATTGGAGTGGAGTGGACGGATGCGGGACTTGAGCTGAAAGGACGCATCTGAAGTAGAATGTGTTATAGGACGGATGTGTGTCTGCGGTGGTATTAGCGTGGTAATCAAACAGAATTCAATAAACTTAATCATAAGAAAAAAAGCTGAAAACGCATAATTTTTAAAGAAGTTTTGTTCCGCTAAAGTATTGCCTATACTTATTTCACACCACCTGCTCGACAATGTCCAATTACATATCATGCAACCTCAACGTAAAGTAAATCATCATCTCTTAAGGGATATAAAGTTGTATGAAACTCCCTAGGGAATAAAGGATTTGAATTTGGAACGTTAAATTCGTGTGGAAACTCGTGGAATACTGCCCATATGGCATTGTATAGAGCTTTCTTCGAAAATCGAACAGGCCACCATAACCAGAACTAAAAAAAAAACACGTGTGACACTCGTGTCGGGGACTGCCGCGGTAAAGCTATTGCATAGCATTTTTTATCAACTTATGCAATTATAATTATTTATTTACTTGTAACTTGCCTTTACAAAGAATGTGAAACAAAAGACGGTGTTTGTTGTTGTGATTTTCAGTGAAACCTGATTTTTTATTGTCTCGCAGAAGGTGTGAAAAGTAGAGTATGCTCCTCTGGAATAAAGCCTGTCTACGTCTTGGGCAGCTTGAACCCCTCGCTTCACTCAGGACTCTATATAACTCCCTCGTTACGCTCGGGAGTTAACCCGCGACGTAAGACACGGCTTTATTCCCTTAGTGCATAATCTACTATTATATACCATGGTAAGCAATGAATTCGTTTGGTTCCTAGAGATAGAGACATAGTAGTAACGGCCGATTGTGCATGTGCGGAGTGCACGCGCGGCGATAGGGCCGGGGCCGGGAGCGGCCCGGGCGAGTGACGTCACCGGACCGGCCGATAGTGCGCGGAGAGCATGCGCCCGCGCCGCGAGTCGCGACCTTCACCGCTGTGAAAGTTTGGCAACAGAGTCATAACAAATAATGCTCACCGATAACGACAATAATATATACGAAGCAAACGATAATTGAAACAGATTACTTGCGGCTATTTTTTGGGCATAATAAACACTGCAATTATAATTACCTACTCCTATAGAGGTTGTGAGACCGTCTGCTATGGAAGGTCTGTTTCCAGAACATAGGTACCTATTGATGCAGGAGCTGATATAAAAATATATTCCAAATAATATACGATTTATGTCAGTTACAAAAAATTGCATGTACTGAGGTACTAAATAAAAAAAATGGTTCAATCTTTTTTAGTGTTCCGTACCCAAAGAAACCCTATTAGGTACGGAACCCCCCTGTGATAATGCATATCTCCCTTGTTTGTTACATCTCAGGTTCTAAATGTACGTGGTTATTGTAATACATTACATACAATACAATACAATACAACTATAATGACAATTTGTATGACATACTAATTTTATGTTGACATATTTTTACAGCAATTTGTTGTATTTATTATATTAGTAATTTTATAATATGATTCCTATTTTTACTAGGAAATCTATTTTAGTTTAACAGTATGTGAGATAAATGTTAGTGGAATTTGTCCGTTTTTATTCTCAATAAATAATTTGAATTTGAATTAATAGTACATATATGTAGTAGGTCCGAGGCGGGCTGTAGACTGGCGGGGCGGGGGTACACGTGCTGGGCTGCCACTGCACGTGTTGTAGGCCCTCACCGGCCGAGTCTGGCCTCTCGCGTCCGAGGACCCACGTATACCTTCGACCCGGTAGGTACAGAGCCATACAATTAGATGGCTGCGGGAAATTACGTGAACGTGTTGAGATACGGATTCCGGTCGCGTAATATGGTGCTGCCTGCGGCCTCGCTCGGGAACTTACCATTCTAATTATTGTACTAAACTGATAGCATCCTGCTGGTTGTCCTCTATCTTTTGGTTTTAAATTTTTCATGTAAATACAGATATACACACGAGCAGAGCATATAAATGGGGGGGAGGGGGGGGGGGGTCCACTCTGACCCTCCTCGGCAATATTTAGCTAGCTATAGTTCGCGAGCCAATGTCGCTACGTTGTAGGTACCTACCTACTTACATTGCGCTGTTTCAAGGAAGATTTATACCTACTGGCACCGGCTGGGACAGGGATGACCATATCTGCATATTCTTATGATTGCGATTTTTTCTGAATTTTCATTATTTCAAGAACTTGTTGTTTATTCAAAGGAAGCCAGAAACAATATTGAATGCGACGAACCATTCACTAATTATTAATACATGTGTTTGTGTGTGTGTGTGTGTGTAGTCGGTTGTAGATATCGAGCGATGTACAAGTAGGTCCGGTCCATCCGCTTCATACACATTCATAACTAGCTACCAGCTCTCTACGAACCACTGAATAATTATTGTATTGACGACCTTATTAACATACCTACAGACTACTCTGGCAGGTATTCAATTAATTAAATTAACTGATGTTTTAGCATAACTACGTTATAGAAGCGAAATAAAAAAATAGCTAATAGATTATCCTCTATTCGAGTTTCTAATTTTTAACTAGGTAGTAAGTAGTAAGGTAGTGTGCGCGGTACGACTGTGTGACGCTGTGTACGGAATGGGACGAGGAAGTTGGTTCATTAAATGATACTTGTTTAAACATTATTGTATTGTAATGTATGAGGAGGTGATGCAGCATGCATGCTCGTGTTCATCAGGTTCGGAGTATGAGGAGGTGATGCAGCATGCATGCTCGTGTTCATCAGGTTTGGGGTATGAGGAGGTGATGCAGCATGCATGCTCGTGTTCATCAGGTTCGGAGTATGAGGAGGTGATGCAGCATGCATGCTCGTGTTCATCAGGTTTGGGGTATGACGAGGTGATGCAGCATGCATGCTCGTGTTCATCAGGTTCGGAGTATGACGAGGTGATGCAGCATGCATGCTCGTGTTCATCAGGTTTGGGGTATGACGAGGTGATGCAGCATGCATGCTCGTGTTCATCAGGTTTGGGGTATGACGAGGTGATGCAGCATGCATGCTCGTGTTCATCAGGTTCGGGGTATGAGGAGGTGATGCAGCATGCATGCTCGTGTTCATCAGGTTCGGAGTATGACGAGGTGATGCAGCATGCATGCTCGTGTTCATCAGGTTTGGGGTATGACGAGGTGATGCAGCATGCATGCTCGTGTTCATCAGGTTCGGAGTATGACGAGGTGATGCAGCATGCATGCTCGTGTTCATCAGGTTTTTTTTTTTTTTTTTTTTTATAATTAAAATATCACTCCACAGACACCGGGGTCCGTGACTTTTGTTATAATTTACTACTATTTTGTTAACTTTAACGAATTTACATTACACAATACAGGGAGAGGAAGTTAGTTATTCTTAATCTAAGGTTAAAACAATTTAGTCATGTTATTACTAGTTTATGTGTATACCGCGAGCAGACCAGCGACCCGCAAGCAGCACCCGATCACGAGTATGACTCATGTGCCAGCCATCGCCCTCCTCAACCATATTTGAGGGACGAGAGCGACCCGACACACGACGCCGCCGCAAGAAGGTGCCTTCGATGGTGAGCATGAATGCTCGAGGCATACACATAATCCTTATTTCTAAACGCTTTTTTTTACATTTCAAATCCTATTTTTACATTACAATCGCCTCCTCCCGGCCCAGGGCCTCCATCACCGCCGCGTTCCGATCTCTGATGGCCATCTGCAAGTTGTAGTCTTTAATGGTCTTCGGTGACGCAGCCGATGCTCGACGCACGAATCGACTGATGGCATCGTCTTCGATGTCGTCAGCGTAGTAGACGAAGGTCCCGGTGTGCCGCGATACTGCAACGACCGCGTGCGGCACGCTCTCGTGCAGCTTCATTTTTGGCTTGGCCTTTATGGCGATTACCGACTCGTATGTTAGTCCCTGAGCTTCATGTATGTGTTCATCAGGTTTGGGGTATGACGAGGTGATGCAGCATGCATGCTCGTGTTCATCAGGTTTGGGGTATGACGAGGTGATGCAGCATGCATGCTCGTGTTCATCAGGTTCGGAGTATGACGAGGTGATGCAGCATGCATGCTCGTGTTCATCAGGTTCGGAGTATGACGAGGTGATGCAGCATGCATGCTCGTGTTCATCAGGTTCGGAGTATGACGAGGTGATGCAGCATGCATGCTCGTGTTCATCAGGTTTGGGGTATGACGAGGTGATGCAGCATGCATGCTCGTGTTCATCAGGTTCGGAGTATGACGAGGTGATGCAGCATGCATGCTCGTGTTCATCAGGTTTGGGGTATGACGAGGTGATGCAGCATGCATGCTCGTGTTCATCAGGTTTGGGGTATGACGAGGTGATGCAGCATGCATGCTCGTGTTCATCAGGTTCGGAGTATGACGAGGTGATGCAGCATGCATGCTCGTGTTCATCAGGTTCGGGGTATGAGGAGGTGATGCAGCATGCATGCTCGTGTTCATCAGGTTCGGAGTATGACGAGGTGATGCAGCATGCATGCTCGTGTTCATCAGGTTCGGAGTATGACGAGGTGATGCAGCATGCATGCTCGTGTTCATCAGGTTTGGGGTATGACGAGGTGATGCAGCATGCATGCTCGTGTTCATCAGGTTTGGGGTATGACGAGGTGATGCAGCATGCATGCTCGTGTTCATCAGGTTCGGAGTATGACGAGGTGATGCAGCATGCATGCTCGTGTTCATCAGGTTTGGGGTATGACGAGGTGATGCAGCATGCATGCTCGTGTTCATCAGGTTTGGGGTATGACGAGGTGATGCAGCATGCATGCTCGTGTTCATCAGGTTTGGGGTATGACGAGGTGATGCAGCATGCATGCTCGTGTTCATCAGGTTCGGAGTATGACGAGGTGATGCAGCATGCATGCTCGTGTTCATCAGGTTTGGGGTATGACGAGGTGATGCAGCATGCATGCTCGTGTTCATCAGGTTCGGAGTATGACGAGGTGATGCAGCATGCATGCTCGTGTTCATCAGGTTTTTTTTTTTTTTTTTTTTTATAATTAAAATATCACTCCACAGACACCGGGGTCCGTGACTTTTGTTATAATTTACTACTATTTTGTTAACTTTAACGAATTTACATTACACAATACAGGGAGAGGAAGTTAGTTATTCTTAATCTAAGGTTAAAACAATTTAGTCATGTTATTACTAGTTTATGTGTATACCGCGAGCAGACCAGCGACCCGCAAGCAGCACCCGATCACGAGTATGACTCATGTGCCAGCCATCGCCCTCCTCAACCATATTTGAGGGACGAGAGCGACCCGACACACGACGCCGCCGCAAGAAGGTGCCTTCGATGGTGAGCATGAATGCTCGAGGCATACACATAATCCTTATTTCTAAACGCTTTTTTTTACATTTCAAATCCTATTTTTACATTACAATCGCCTCCTCCCGGCCCAGGGCCTCCATCACCGCCGCGTTCCGATCTCTGATGGCCATCTGCAAGTTGTAGTCTTTAATGGTCTTCGGTGACGCAGCCGATGCTCGACGCACGAATCGACTGATGGCATCGTCTTCGATGTCGTCAGCGTAGTAGACGAAGGTCCCGGTGTGCCGCGATACTGCAACGACCGCGTGCGGCACGCTCTCGTGCAGCTTCATTTTTGGCTTGGCCTTTATGGCGATTACCGACTCGTATGTTAGTCCCTGAGCTTCATGTATGTGTTCATCAGGTTTGGGGTATGACGAGGTGATGCAGCATGCATGCTCGTGTTCATCAGGTTTGGGGTATGACGAGGTGATGCAGCATGCATGCTCGTGTTCATCAGGTTCGGAGTATGACGAGGTGATGCAGCATGCATGCTCGTGTTCATCAGGTTCGGAGTATGACGAGGTGATGCAGCATGCATGCTCGTGTTCATCAGGTTCGGAGTATGACGAGGTGATGCAGCATGCATGCTCGTGTTCATCAGGTTTGGGGTATGACGAGGTGATGCAGCATGCATGCTCGTGTTCATCAGGTTCGGAGTATGACGAGGTGATGCAGCATGCATGCTCGTGTTCATCAGGTTTGGGGTATGACGAGGTGATGCAGCATGCATGCTCGTGTTCATCAGGTTTGGGGTATGACGAGGTGATGCAGCATGCATGCTCGTGTTCATCAGGTTCGGAGTATGACGAGGTGATGCAGCATGCATGCTCGTGTTCATCAGGTTCGGGGTATGAGGAGGTGATGCAGCATGCATGCTCGTGTTCATCAGGTTCGGAGTATGACGAGGTGATGCAGCATGCATGCTCGTGTTCATCAGGTTCGGAGTATGACGAGGTGATGCAGCATGCATGCTCGTGTTCATCAGGTTTGGGGTATGACGAGGTGATGCAGCATGCATGCTCGTGTTCATCAGGTTTGGGGTATGACGAGGTGATGCAGCATGCATGCTCGTGTTCATCAGGTTCGGAGTATGACGAGGTGATGCAGCATGCATGCTCGTGTTCATCAGGTTTGGGGTATGACGAGGTGATGCAGCATGCATGCTCGTGTTCATCAGGTTTGGGGTATGAGGAGGTGATGCAGCATGCATGCTCGTGTTCATCAGGTTCGGGGTATGAGGAGGTGATGCAGCATGCATGCTCGTGTTCATCAGGTTTGGGGTATGACGAGGTGATGCAGCATGCATGCTCGTGTTCATCAGGTTTGGGGTATGAGGAGGTGATGCAGCATGCATGCTCGTGTTCATCAGGTTCGGGGTATGAGGAGGTGATGCAGCATGCATGCTCGTGTTCATCAGGTTTGGGGTATGACGAGGTGATGCAGCATGCATGCTCGTGTTCATCAGGTTTGGGGTATGACGAGGTGATGCAGCATGCATGCTCGTGTTCATCAGGTTTGGGGTATGAGGAGGTGATGCAGCATGCATGCTCGTGTTCATCAGGTTCGGGGTATGAGGAGGTGATGCAGCATGCATGCTCGTGTTCATCAGGTTTGGGGTATGACGAGGTGATGCAGCATGCATGCTCGTGTTCATCAGGTTTGGGGTATGACGAGGTGATGCAGCATGCATGCTCGTGTTCATCAGGTTTGGGGTATGACGAGGTGATGCAGCATGCATGCTCGTGTTCATCAGGTTCGGAGTATGACGAGGTGATGCAGCATGCATGCTCGTGTTCATCAGGTTTGGGGTATGACGAGGTGATGCAGCATGCATGCTCGTGTTCATCAGGTTTGGGGTATGACGAGGTGATGCAGCATGCATGCTCGTGTTCATCAGGTTTGGGGTATGAGGAGGTGATGCAGCATGCATGCTCGTGTTCATCAGGTTCGGGCCAACCTGTTCATGATGATTAACATTTTCAAATGGAAGGTTATCACCGACACGTCGGAGAAAAGAATGAGCTCACTCAAAAGTAGAAAAGTATAATAAATTAAGTAACAAATCTTTACAAATAATTATATAAATAGCCATCACTCTGGTGGTCGTGAATGCGGAGGTGCAGCGTGGTGCGGCGTGGTGCAGCGTGGCGGTGTCAGAACCGCGAGGCGAGTCCACCGCCGCGACTGTCGGCGTGCGAGAGCAGCGCGTCCCCGGTCTGCTGCACGAGGTTGACGGCGGCGGGGGCGCGGCCCGGGACCGGGGGCGGCGCCCGAGTGCGCTCCACGGCCGCCGCGCCTCCGCCCGCCGCCAGCGCCGCCGCCACCTGCGCGAGCGCCGCGCCTGACTCCGCGCCCACCACGTACCGCGTCCCTGCGGTGAACACTAGGCACGTGAGTCACGTGCACGCTCCCACGGTCCCAGGACAGAGGAGAGGTGAGGAGAGGTGATGTACTGACCGCAGACGGTCTGGTCGACCATGATGGCGGGCGCGAGGTCGAGATCCTGCGCGGGCGCGTCTTGCGTCCAGCCCGCAGCCCCCTCCCCGCCTGACCCGAACGGCACCGACAGTCCCCTGCACGCACACACACAACACACACGAGTCACGGTACAGCGACAACATCCACCTCTCACTACTCAGTTCCTGCCGAGTTATACCTACAGGGTTTTTTTTTTTTAAATTGAAAGACCACAAAACTGGAAATACATTATAAACTATCTTAAAAATCAACAAAAAACCTTATCTAACTAAATGTAATTCCTTCTAGATGTGGACCGAGCATTCATATACAGTTGAGTTTAAATAATTAATGAATGCTGTCACTAGCTTCAAAAATAACGAGGGTTACGCATATAGACTGTATTAAGCTGAAAGGAGGTCATTGTTCTCAGCATTATGAAAGAGAGCACCAGGCGGACCAAGCAGACCAAATAAATGGAAAAATAATTATCAATAAAAACACCCGACTTCATAATGAGGAAGCGCTCCAACTAAATAATAAGTACTTATTTTATTGGAGATGGTTTAACAACTATTGAAAAGGCAATGAAATGTTTACGGAACCACCTCTCCACGGAGCTACATGATTAATAATATATTAATTATAATTATATATTAATAGTACAAGTTATCTACTAGTTTTAAATTGTTTTGACCATATTTTGTTTTGTGTACCAATAAACTAAATAAATTTAAAAAACTGACTTCACAAACTTAATGAGAGTAATTTATAATCTACACTAATATTATAAAGAGGAAAGATTTGTACCTATTTTTGTATGTTTGTATGTTTGTAATGAATAGGCTCCGAAACTACTGAACCGATTTGAAAAATTCTTTCACTGTTGGGAAGCTACACTATCCCCGGGTGACATAGGCTATATTATATTTTGTAGCGAGGCCGAAGGCCGAGCTTACACTCGTGCGAAGCCGGGGCGGACGGCTAGTCAAGTATATAATGCTTTAAAAAGATCTTTTCATCCTTCTCAGCATGGATTCCTCAGAGGGCGATTCACTGTCTTCAATCTAGTATTGCTGAATGAATATTTGACTAAGACTATGGATAATCGCAACCAGGTGGATGTTGTGTATACTGATTACAGCAAAGCGTTTGATCGAATTAATCATAAGATCCTCCTAACTAAGCTTAAACGTATTGGCATAGCTGGATACCTATATCAGTGGTTTTCATCTTATATTGACCGAAGGATTCAAGCGGTAGTGGCCAGCAACTATATTCCTAGCTGGTTTAATATTCCCAGTGGTGTGCCTCAGGGCTCGTGCTCGGACCCCTGCTATTTATGATATTTATTAATAAATATCTGATTGTATCTTAAATTCGCATCTACTCTGATTTGCTAATGATATGAAAATATTTAGGTCAATTTCAGATTACTCTTAGAAGAACTACTCTTAATTTTTAGTAATTGTTACAATTTTAATGTGCATTTTAATTAATTTAACCTTCCTTTTTCTTCATAAAAAATGTATATTTTCGCTTAAATATTTCTTTTTCTCGTAGTCATGGTATAAACTATAGTATGCAACACGTGAATAAAACGGATTTATATCGAGGGTCATGAATCACTCGCATCGCTCAAGATTCTAAGACTTGAATCAGTCGCTACGCTCGTGATTCAATCATCAGGTATACTTCACTTGCTCGTTATTCATCTATGGCCCTCGCTTTAAATTCGTTTATTCAGTAATTGCATAATATAGTATTAGACAAGACAGAGACTAGAGCGGTAAGGAATGGAGACGTACGTGACGAGCGCGACGTACGTGTCGAGCTGGTCGACGACAGCCAGCCCGGTGGCCACCCCTCCGTCGCCTCCACCCGCCACACCGCCCGCCGCCAGCGCGCTCACCACCCTGCCGGGAGACAAACATGTTCACTACATTCATTTATAAACTTATTTTTGTTTCAAGTGTTGTTCCACACTTTCAAGGTTTATACATGATATGACCGACTGGGTTCGAACCTGCGCCGTCTGCTCCAACTGCTGAGTCACGGTTCTGGTTCGCGCAAACATATGAATTGTCTATAGGATTATGCATATAGACTGTACTGAGCCGAAAGGAGGCCATTGTACTCATCATTATGAACAACTTTTACAATATGAGCAATTCTGAGATCGCGAGAAAAAATCAGCAGTTCCCATAGTTCCCGTGGTCAGGTCATTGTCACTCAACTATATGTATGGAACAGCTGTTATCATCGGTACCTGGCCTGTGCGTCCTCGAGTCCGGCGGGCGGCGGGTGGAGCGCCGCGGCGAGCGCCCGGAGCGCGGGGCCGGCGCCCGACCCGCCGGCGTACAGCCTCGCGCCGCCCGCCGGGCCCTCCGCCGGCACCGACCTGCGCACGGACTCCGCGCCCCACGCTGCCGTCAGCTCTGTACGAAGGGCATACATTACTTTATTTATTTACAGAATACAAACAGCTTTAAAAACGAAAGTCATGAATAAATAAGAAACTAGTGTTAAAACCCCCGGTGTAACAATGTATTGGTGAGACGAGGTATTGCTATGGGAGATGAACCCAACGCTGACATCCTGCTGTGGTCTGCCACGCCGCTAGTGTCGCAGGTGTCCGGGGGCGCTCCGTCAGGCGGACATCATGTATGTGGCCGAATGAAGCAGAACGAGCACATTGTGAAGAATTGCTGCCATCATCATGCATGTGAACACGACAGCTGACTGCTTGTCATCATCTACTACAGTTCCATGTACTGCAGCGGAGCACGAGTGTCAGCACCACGGAGCGTACATCATGGAGCTGGGGTGACTCCGGTACACGTGTACAATAATACACTACACACACACTTCGACTAGAAACATGTCACTAGTAATATATAATTATCTACCTATACTTATTTTATCCTAAGTATATGTATACATCTATACATATAATAAAAACGTAGAGATAAAAAAAAAACTGTAATTGCGAGATAACAAAAAAAATATCACACAGAGCGTCTTAAAATAAGCAGCTGAACACGATAGGACAGTTTTTAGAATTTTTGTCTGTTTGTTTGTCCGCGCACATCTCCTAAACCACTGGACGGATTTAAATGTGGTTTTCACGAGTATGCTTAGAAATTACCAGATTAAAACATAAGCTATGTTATATCATTTATTTTAATTCTTTATTATTACATAAAAGAAATTAAAAAAATCAATGATTATTTTCTTCGTTACCCGAAACGTAATATGAGGATCGTCACATAGCTTCAAGCAAGGAGGTCGGAGGAGAAATAAATTTATTTTACTGTGATATTTTAATAGATAAATAGAGTAGTTTTATTTCATGGCTTTTTTCATCAAAGCATACATACAAATGCACGCGAAATAAAAAATAACTAGCCAAGAGCGTGTCAAGACAAGCATGTGTCAGGGTTCCGTGGCCAAAGCCATATACTTATGGTCGTATTCATAGTTCAGAAATTGCATGGTCATAGAAAATTCGAACGAGCGAAGCTGGACAGTCAAATTTCAGAGATGTATCATCCCGACATGACATGATATTATACGTTTTATGGTTTAGACAAAAAGAAAACTTCAAAACATGCTCTGCACTGTGGTCACATTATCTTTTTGATTTGAAAACTGTTGACGGTGTTTTTACTTTTATGCTTCTATCAATACTTGACACAGGGCGACTTAAAATATAAGCAGCTGACCATGTTAAGGCAGTTTTTAGAATTTCTGTCCGTTTGTTCACGCACATGTCCTACACCCCTGGAAGAAAATGCGTATGGATTTAAATGCTGTTTTCACGAATATGCTTAGCTATGACCAGATTGAAGTATAGGGTATGTTATTTTGCGCAAGGGCCGGATTAAGGGAAGAAAAAAGGATTGAAGGTTTATATGAAAATCTACGCGTACGAAGTCGCGGGCAAAAAACTAGTAGTATAGTAAAAACGTAGAGAGAAAAAAAAATTACATGTAGGGCGGACATGGAAACGACTATATGGCGATTCATGATTAATTAATATTCTGTAAACTGTGAAGCTTTTAAATTCCATATTTATTAACCCGCGACGCAAACAAAGGGGTGGGTGGTGGGCGTGTGTGGGTTTGCGTTTGATCACCACCTCGCCTGATGTTAGTTGATGATGCGGTCTATGATGGAGCACGCTTCCCTAGTAGAAACTGATTCGGTTGGGAGTTACGATGCTTACATCGTAACTCCCAAACTACTGAACCGATTTTGATAAAATTTCAATGGGACCAATCTGAAAGTATCTATCCTTTCAATTAAAAATAATTTAAAAAGTTTTCCATATCGGTTCATAAATGTCCGAGTTCAGTAGGTGAGCGCTGGCGTGCGTGGCGGAGCGGTGGCCGCCGGGGGCGGAGCGCCGGCCGCCGGGGGCGGATAACTCACCAGCGCTCGTGTTGAGCTGCAGCGACTGGAGGTAGTCCGCGAGGAGCGGCGCGGTGCTGAGCGTGCCGGCCGCCAGGGGCGGAGCGCCACCCTCTGCTTGCGCCGCCAACGCTGCAGCTAAGCTCTCCGACACTGGAAAACCATTCCTGAAACGTTCACAAGTAAAATATCACTCATTCTGTTAACAAGAATAGGATAATGTATCTCGTAATACTCCATTTATACTTAGAATACAATGAATCTAACATTTATTGTTTTATGTCGCACAGTAACTGACTCAAGAAACATGAAATGTTGCACAAGTGTTTTTATCTACACTAATATTATAAAGAGGAAAGATTTGTACCTATTTTTGTATGTTTGTATGTTTGTAATGAATAGGCTCCGAAACTACTGAACCGATTTGAAAAATTCTTTCACTGTTGGGAAGCTACACTATCCCCGGGTGACATAGGCTATATTATATTTTGTAGCGAGGCCGAACTCACACTCGTGCGAAACCGGGGCGGACGGCTAGTTTTTTATATAAAGAAAGTGACAGTGTAAGGAGTTTCAAAAATTCAATAAAAGGAACTCCTTTTATTTAACTAAATATGAGATGAGAGTTTGTAGAAGCTTCCTATGTAACTGATGGGACGTCCCATCAACCTCGGGCTCGGACTGATGGGACGTCCCATCGACCTCGGGCTCGGACACACGGCTATTATAATAAACGCATTATCATTTGTGTCGTCGGGTCACAAACCATTTATCTGTACATTTCGTTCGCACTTGCAGGCGTTATGTTATGACGTTCGTTGTTCGACAACTCAGTCGATAGAGTGTATCCTGACCTCGCTAGATCTATGGCCGGCTGCAGGAGGCGCGGCCAGGGCAGCGCGCCGAGCTCGGCGTGCAGCGCCGCCAGCGCCGCCACGAGCCGCGGCGGCCGCCCCGGCGCTCCGCCCCCTGCCGGCGCCGGCCCGCCCCACTCCGCCAGTGTGGGCCGCTGCGTGCGCAGCTGCCGGTACTCCCAGTACACCAGCGACCCGCTCCTGAACGATACACAAAGACAAAGATCATTTATTTGCACAAAACAAGTAAATCCTTCACACAAAAACAAATAAACCCACGCTGGGTATCTCTACTAGAATAGAAACTTGGCAGATCCCTCCCGTCGCCGTCGCCGTCGGTGAGATTAGTACTTCGTACTCAACCTTACTTACTTACTTAGTTCTGGTGAGAAGTACCATCTCAGTTTAGAGAGGATGACAAGCTTTTTTGCGATAAATTTATTTTCTGAGGCAATATTAGAGCCAAGTTGTATTGCCGAGAAGAGAGAGACGTCAATACTGTTCTACTAATATCTGAGTGTTGTCTTACAGACACCTCTACAAGTGTTACCGTCCTTTCCACACATTTATAATTATCAAAATAAAAACAGACTTCATCAGAACTACACCAAATTGAAATGGAACCAAAGGGGAAACACCAGCTTTCAAATAAATAAAAAATCATCAAAATTGATTCACCCAGTGAAAAGTTCTGCGGTAACAAACATTACAAAAAAACAGTCGAATTGATAACCTCCTCCTTTTTGGAATTCGGTTAATAAGAAAAGAGACGCAGACGTGTCAGTGTCAGTGTATGTGTATGTGTATGTGTGAGATACGTACGCATCGAGCGAGGTGGCGTGCGGCGCGGTCACAGCGAGGCAGAGCGCGGCGGCGGCGGCGCCATCGAGCGCGCGCCCTCCCGCCTTCAGCACGTCCGTGCCGGCGCGGGAGCACGCCGCGGCGCTCGAGGACACGCTGCCGTGCGGCACCACCTGCAACCGGCTGCACGTGTGGACACACTACTCCACCACCTGCTCTCCACCGACCTGGTGCTGGTGCGACCCACCTCATGTCCTGAACACATCCTTACTGAGGTGCCATCATCTGCCACTCTTGATTGGCATTCTTAAAGATTACAAACAAAATGTTCCATCAAATGTGCAGCTGCGTCTAGCGGCCACACAACCACACAACCACGCGCCTTATCTTCATTACATAACGTTTATGTGTACAAAAGCTGCCGTTTTAGCTAGACTGAGGCCTACCTCATAGTCTCCGTAGTAGATCTGCGTGAAGAGGGCGAGCGTGATGGCAGCAGTGAGCACGGCGAAGCAGGCGAGGATGAGTCGCGGGCCGCCGGCGCAGCACCGCGCGCCGCCCGCCCCCGCCCCCGCCGTCAGCGGCACGTCCTCGCGGAGCTCCACCACTCCTGTGACACCACACATACCGTGAGGCACGAAGGCCTTCAACCTGTAGGGTAAAACCCGGATAGTTGCCTCGGAGGGATACATGCCCCGGTTTTTAATACACTATGTTAGGAATATAAATTGTGTTGGCGATTTACTACAATAGGTAAGTAGTGACCACTCCGCAGGCCTCAGTGCCGCATAATCCATCGGAATATGCGCACGTGATTTGTCCATGTGAGCAAAAATCATCCGCGGCGAAACTTTGACGGGCGTTATAATTATATTGGCAAGTCATTTCTATTGAATATTTTTATTACTGATCGTAGTTTCAGTCAACTTTTTGTTTCTTTGCATGCATTAGAGTTTAAATTACATTCTTTATTATGTTTCAATGCTAAATAATTTTTATTTATTTCGCAAATAAAAAGGGCAAGTATCCGCATCAAAAAGGATAGTCGCCCTACTTACTTTAGCGGATAGTTGCCCCGAGTGTGACTCAATTTTTTTTAAACAAGCAACGAGAGATTTAATTTTTTTGTTGTTTTATCGAATTTACTGTGACTCTAACATGTTGTAAATATAATAAATATCTACTTAAATGTTTCATATATTTATTCTAGATAAGCAAAATGCCTCGCAAATGTAACCTAAAACCAGGCGTTACGCAACATCAACTGGACAGAAGATAGCTTACCACTTGCCTTGGAAGAATTGAGACAAAAAAAAAATACGGAAAATAAAATTAACACAGAAACAAAAAAAAACAGCTGTGGACAAGAAAAGCATGGAGAAGAAAAAAGAAATTAATATTTTAAATGAGGGTCAGTAAAGTAATAGCAAATTCAATAGAATTAGTATTACTCACTTATAAATATAAATTGTATGTAATATAAAGTGTAAAGGATTAAAATAAATTATCATTCAATATTTGCTTTTTACCCGAGTACGTCTCTGTGTTATTGTTTTGACCTTGAAATATTATATAGAAATGGAAATGGGCGAATTGGTACGTAGTTAGGTACGTAGGTTTATCCACAAAACTCAGATAAAGTAAGTAGGTATGTTTTTATTACGACAGCAGGCTTAAAATAAGAGAATACATAAATACACTACACGTAATAGTATAGGTACCAACTTATTTTCATATCAACTAAATAATGGGTAGGTATAGTTATGGAAGTAGGTACTTACATCGAAATGATCTTCACAGCAATGTCTAGTAACCTGGGTAGAGGGTGGAGTTTTATCATCTCTTTTTACAATGGGATACCATTTTTACGAAGTTTTGGGTCTTTCGGCACGTAAAAAAATAGTTTTTCTGGCGTTTTAAAAGAAGTGTTTGTACATTTCGGCACTATACAATATTTGTAAATAGTTAAAAGATCAATTAGACACAAATCGGGCACTTAATTTGTATCGAAAGTCACAACTATCCACATAAAACACTGCGCGCCTTATAGCTGCCTACGGGTAACTGGCGACGTCGTCACTGTGACGTCACGAGCTATCGTGCCGGCCAGCCAGTGAACTTCGCTAGTAATTTGGTCATAACTTCGTAATTTTTTGTCGTAAAACAATATTTTTTGCACTGTATGTTAAGGATTTCTTAGCTCTATAAATCTGCATTCTCAACTAAAAACGTTACTGATCCTCATTGTACTTACTTAATAAAAGTTCTCAGTAAATTATAAAGACTGTTTAATAAATAATAAAGATTACTAAAATTGATATAAATTTCTTTCTATCAAAAATAAAATCATACTGCGGTTACTATCCCCGTACGAGGCAAGTATCCCCCGAAGCATTTTCCACGCTAGGCTACTATCCGCCATAGTAGGCAACTATCCCTTTTCTGAGAGGTGAAATTAAACAGTATTTATGCAAAACCATTGTTAATTATGTATATACAAAAATAGGCTATTATAGAAGATAAAAGACCTATGTTTTATACATACTGAATATTTTCAGGAAGTTCATATTTTTGAAAAATAAAGCTTTTTCGAAAAGTGGGGCAACTATCCCGGTTTTATCTTACTAGACAATATCACAATACAACACTTTCTTGATAAAAACAACACAACACATTAAAACAACTTTAAAACATTTGCAAACATTTAAATCAACACTTGTTTGCTTTCACTGTACCAAGCACAAGTTCGATCAGGCATGAATTACTGCTCACACCTTTGGGATGGATCAGCTTGAGTACCATCTCGGGGCATTCTCATCAACAAAGAATGTCTAGTTCAGACTAAGCTTCTTAGTCTTGAGCATCAGCACAAAGTTGCTAGACTATTGGTCTTTTTGGTAACGGATACCAACTCACTTGTTGGTAACCGACGATGTGGTCGAAGATGAAGCACACAGACTTAGAAGATACCTATTCACTCTTGCCTTGAAAAGGTCCAAATTATATCAGGAAATAATTTGGATGAAACCTCAGGAAACAAGGAAGAGGCAGATTTTTCTTATCCTTGGCCGTACGGATTAGAAAATAATCAAAACATTTAGTACGTACCCAAGAGAAGTCATGGTGATAGTGAGCCGATTTCCTACTTGTCCTGTAGTAAAAATGGGATGATAGGATTGTGTAGCTCAGATGCAAATTCAGAATGAAAAATGAATCCTATAAAAATTAAGGGCTCGCTACTTTACGGCTGACTAGACTGTTCTAGACTGAGAAGTTTCTTAGCCACTAACTTCTTATTGCAGCACGCCGGTCTACCGATTCAAGAGCTTTGAGCTGGTATTTGGCTGAACGGTCCCAAAGACGACAGCAGTATTCCACACATGATCGGACATGAGCTTGATATAGAGTAAGCAACTGTCCCGGAGTGTGCTTCAGTTCTGCATGATTTAATTCCCTCCTGCCCATTTTTCTAACAGATGGCCCCCTGGTAGGCACCAAAAAGGTTATAGTTTATGGTTGTTATACCACGAAGCACTTTGATACCACTTTTATTGTATGAGCTTATAGTCTGTGGAATGCACTGCCTGAATGGGTGTTCCCTGATAAATGAAATAACTATACAAAAAAAGTTTGAATCCGGGTATCTTCAAATCGCATGTGAATCGGCTTCTTCTAGGCAAGTGTGCTCAGTCATAGACCTCATCATCACTGAACTACAGGTGAGCAAACACAACCTTTTTTTTTAAGGTGCCTGTCATGGAAATCCCGGAATATGTAAAATATGACAGCATAAGAAAGCTTCATATCATTTGCCACCACAGTTTCACTGCCACAGAGCACCAATAGACGTTCCACATAAGAAATAACACGTCTTATTGGCATGATATCGTCGATCAATATTGACACCATCGCAGGTCCAACTCAACCTAACTAGCACTCACACCAACCTGTACCCACAGAGAGACGGCACGAGAGCAGCCGAGCGTGGAGCACCACTCCCTACTCTGTTCTCTGGCTGGTTCCTACTCCACATCGTATCACTCACCAGGCGCAGGCGGCAGGTCGCCACCAGGCTGCATCGCGGGTGACCTTCGTGCCTCTCACGCGCCGTGCATCACTTGCATCTGAAACTGTAACCATAACTCCTCAATTGTATTGTATTAGTAAACAATTTATGATTTATTTTAATCTAAATAAATTATATTATTCTGCAAAATTTGATTGAATGGATATAGAATGGGCATTAAATTCCTGTTAAATTTAAAACAAATTTTACGTAAGCATTGGAGGGATGGGGAGAGGGGTTAAGAGCTTTGCTTGAATTTGCTGATAATGTGGAGGGGGTGGGAAAAATTACTAAAATTTTGCTTATGTGTTACTTGAATGGCCCCACAGGAGCCAGTGATGTGAGCATTCCAAATTAGGATAGTAGCCGGGAGACGCGAGTCTCTTTTACATTTTACTCCATTCTCTTCTAGGTGGTATGGTATACCTCATTGTGGAAAGTGTCAACATGATGGTGCGGTAGTGAGCAGTAACCACTCAACATGTGGAGGAGCCAAGCTGCCTGCTTGTGTATTATACAACATAACAGATTTAAATTTTCACGAACATGTTGTGTTGCAGATGATATATTGTGTTGCCATCAAGATGAGCATGTAACACGAGGAGCTGTGCTGGGGCGGAGTTCACGCCAGGCAGGCTCCCACCTCGCGGTGTCATCGAAGCAACAGCAGATCGATGCGGATGCGGTGATGAAGCAGTCTCTAGTAGTCGGTGCCCCAGAAGGTGCTTTAATTGTCCGTGAATTGGTTTGATGGCCATAGCGTTGCTTATTAGTCGTTGGGGCCTTTATTTCACGCAAAAAACGCAACAGTCGTAAGCGGAACACTCTCGAGGGAATACTTGTTCACGGAAAACTATTACTCAAGTCAAGGAGAGAACACTACATCCTATATCAAAAAGTACTCTTTGCACTACACTACACTACACAAAATCACAGATCACTGGGAACAGAGCAAAGTGCTCTTGGGAACAGAGTTTAATTTAATCGAACATGTAAATGTAATCATGTAATGTAATGTAACCCTATGGCGTTGGAGACGGCATTCCTACAAATACGGGTGCCTATTATCTATAACTCAAAAGTTGGGCAAGGCCTATTTCCACGTCACCACAGACGAAAAAAAAAAAAAAAAAAAAGCACAGATAATAAAATCATTCGTTCAATA
This sequence comes from Agriopis leucophaearia, assembly GCA_949125355.1. NCBI lineage: Eukaryota > Metazoa > Arthropoda > Insecta > Lepidoptera > Geometridae > Agriopis > Agriopis leucophaearia. Next base: position 19,836,852 of record OX421263.1, on the reverse strand, counting down.
TTGCCATAGCATGTGCTCTCAAAAGTATCGATATTCTGACGATTCGAAGTGCATGAACAGGATCTTTACTTTTTGTTGTGAATTTGTATGTCAATGTTAGTGTCAATTAAAGTCAAAATCGACACTGACAACTGACAAACTAGGGATGTCGAGACATACTGAAAAAAAATTAGCTTTATAATGATGACTACATAATGATCTTTTGGGTTAAGGCCTTTTTTGTGAACTTTATACTCAACCCAACAACCATGTGTTTGTAACCAATGGCTATAGAATAGTACTAAAAAGGAGAATAAAAATAAATTTATATTAAACAAGTTCTTTTTATTTATCCCACTCCAGCTCAAAGACCAACTAGCAGGATTTGAAAAGTATGTATTCGTGCTCACACTTATGTAGCGATTATTAGGTAATCTATGCCTACCCCTGACTACTATTCTGGTGGTGCACGGCTGTTCAAATTACATGCATTTGATCAGACAAGCACAACTGGCGATCTACATATTTATAGAAGCAAAAAGAAAATTTGTAGATTATTAAAACAATAACAAAATATCCAATTTCAATCTATAGTAAGTATTAAAATTAACACACTCTTCTCATCTACGTTCTACCCTCATTGTACCAAGGCATATCACTCATGTTTGTCTGATCTGAGATTCAATCCCTATTTCACTGGGTGTTGTGGCATTGTTGTAGTTTCTTCAAGAAGTCTTGATCTTAATTGTATGTCTTCTGTGGGTTTGCAGTGCAGTAATACATGCTCTACGGCTTGTTATCCTGTAGATAGCCTCGACACAGAGGATTATCTGCATCTTTAATGTTGTACAAGTGATTGTTTAGCTTACAGTGACCTGTGATGGTACCTGTCATTAGACAGAGGTCCGACCTAGTTATTTTGAGTAGTTTGTTAGTTACTCTTATCTATCGATAGCTTTTGCATGTTTGCAGTCTGTTATTTTATTCATAATATTTTGCTGTTTCTTTTCTGGTGCAACTAAGCAGATCCCTTGGTTCCATAGCTGTTGATTTACAGTTTTTCAATGTCTGCACTGATTTCTTTCTTTCTTGCTCTTTGTCCATTTAACTTAGAAGTTTAACTGTCTGCTAAGTTTAGTAAGGCAGAATGACATCCTGATATCACTCTAGACCTAGTTGTAGGTTCAACTTAACTAGGTTTTCTGAGTGCATAGAATCTATGCCATAGATGATGGCTGCACTGTCGGTATAGTGAACGTCCATTGCTCGTTTTTGTTCTTTAGGTTAGGTATCAAAACACATTTTATTTATAACTCCCAATGTCCAATCGTGTTCTTCGAGACTTGCTCAGTTCTTAATGTCCGTGTACGTGCTGGCCACTCCGTGTATTGACATGCGTCAGGGACGATTCTTGTTGTTTTGTTCAGGATTCTACAATTTCTAGAGTGGATTGTGTTTGACCCAGTACCTCTCCACTGGTACTCAGGAGGTAGGAGCTCGGCTGGTTTGGGTAGGCTGCCGGCAAATGCATAATACATACGCACACTCCAAGCGGGATGTACAGTGCGACATACAAGAATAGAATATAATAAGGACGCCACTATCGCAAATAAATAACTTACTAAAACAGCTTGTGATGTACAATAGACACTGTTCAGTAAAATATCTGGAGGATTCTACATTTTAAGCGTTTAATTTAATACACAACCGATATTTTTCCATTTTACTTTATTCTAACCTCTTAACGTAAACGTAAGAAGACGTTTCACGTTTGACATTTAACAACGTTAGACGTTCCGTTTCTAATATTTATATCGCACGCACTGTAAGTGACGATCTTATCACCCCCACTTTGAATTAAATACAGACCAGAAGGGGTGGAATCAAATAATTAGTACATAATTATATATTGATGGGTGGAATAAGACACACGTACGTATTTCAATACCACCTACATGCCCAAATCAGATAATAGATTTGTCAGCTGAAAAATAATTAATTTAGTGAAACTTGCGTATCTAGGAACGTAATCATTTTTGTACACAGGGTCTTGTACGAACACATAGAAACATTATGACATTACCACACGCTTATTCACTCGCAGCACGGCATAATGTACTCTAAACTTACAGAACCAAGAATGCATGTGCTGCATAACATACGTTGGTATGACGTGGAAATAGCCAAAACAAACCTCATTTATAGGGACACACATACACACCAATGCAAAATGACAAGAACACACTCAAAGATTTTCACACACACATTAAAATTTATTTATCCCGAAATTGCCAGCACAAACCAGTAACGCAAGTTCTTTAATTTATCACTTTTCTAATCTTCATGTAGCCTAGTAAAAATCAGGGGCCTTACGGAAACTGCTGTTGCGACACCAAACTAATGTTAAATCTACTCAGTTCGAAAATCACGCCACCACAAACCGTATCTGGGCGCGTTAAGGTTCACGTTCGCGTGATTTTTCACCTAAGTGGATTTAACGTTAGTTTGGAAACGCAATAGCAGTTGTCCGTAAGGCCGGGGGTCAAAACAATAGAATTTAGACAGATATCATTAGAAAATAATATAGGCGTTCCACTCATTACCGAATACGAGATCAAATTGATATTAAAGGGTTACTTTCTTTAAAAAAACTACAAAAGACATAAAGCAGATTATTCATACGTGTTTATTTTTTTTTGTAAACAAATTTTGGCTTTGCGCAGTTATCATATATTACCATTGTAACTGTCACAAATGTCATTGTCAATTTTTTTCAAGTGACACTGCATTGAGGGAAAATTGCTATGGCGCAAAAGTTGCTAACTGAACAGACGTGACAGATTTAGCTGACGAACCACCGTCCAAACAATGGGAGCGAAAGAGAAAATTTTATTGGATACATTTTGGAGAGTGTGCAACAGATCTGCATGATTTAATTCCCTCCTGCCCTTTTTTCTATCGGACTGCCAGAGCGGACACGAAAAATCGACACCACTTTATGGTTGACATTCCGAAAACCCGTACGAAGCGCTTTGATTCCATTTTTATTGTGCGAACTGCTAGTTTGTGGAATGCACTGCCTGAATGGGTGAAGAGTGATGTCATCAAGTCAAGAGTGAATCGGTTTCTTCTCGGCAAACGTGATCCACCGTAGGCCGCATCGTCGCTTAGCATCAGGCGAGTTGGCGGCCAAGCGCAAGGCTCATCATCATCAGCCATAAGACATCTACTGCTGAACATAGGCCTCCCTCAAAGAAGCAAGCCTATTTTGGAATAAAAATAACTCATTCTCTCCCGTTGGTCGGACGGTGGTTCGTCAGCCAAGTTCGATACGTATGTTATGGCTAAAATGATGAAGTGAATTTAATGAACCCTAACTTAACATGGCTGCCATGGCGTATGGTAGGACGAAATTGTCGACATTGTATCGATATCGATTGTTAGGCCGTGTCAGGTGACCTCCTAAAATAGGCAATATGCGTAAACAACTTGAAGTTATTCTATTAGGTTAGTACGAATACAAATTGGTCACCCAATTCGCACTTTGCCGATATTTATTATTTTGTTGTTTTACTTTAGTTTGTGTACCTACTATAATCATGCAAGTACGTACAGCCGTTAAAAGGTTGGACAGACCTATAGCGTAGGGTAGGTCCCGTTTATACTCTTTGGTTACGAAACCCTAAAAAGTAGCCAGATAAGATAAGTTACCTCCTTTTTTTTATCTGTTATTCCGTTGCTGCTCAAAGTAGTATAAACAAAAACAAAGGGTCTTATTTTAAATTTGTAACTTTTATTTTTCTACAATATAATATAAGCCCATAACTTGGTAATAATATTAATAATATACCCCGATTCCATGGGGCTAGATGAAACCCTGGCCCCTGGCTCGCCTTGACTGGCCATCTGGGGGTGGAAACTGCAAGAGCTAAAACCTAAGCTCCAGGGTGGAAAAAAGGGCATAACGCCCGGAGTACCTCTTAGTGAGTGAAAGTGCAGCACACCTCTTGACACCCAAGCCACCCACGCTAACGTTGCCTCGCTGGTGTCAATATGCAGCAGCGTTTATGGGGGGACCATTTAGTGGGTGACAAGTCATCACCTGCCTAAATATATTTTGAGATGAGACAGGATAAGGCAGGTGCCGTTTCTCATCCTCTAAATCTGTTTGTTTTATTATCCACAAGTTGTTTACCTCAATAGCACAGACTTTTTTATTCCTATAATGTACAATATTTTCATATTCCATTTTATACACATTCCATTATTGTATTTTTTTCTAATCAACAGGGCCTCTTGGTGTTAGCTTCGGTCCCACCAATTCCTACCAATGTCCAGGCTAGACCCGGGAATGTTATTAAAAAATATTAGTAATATTTACCTAGTCAGTAATATTATATCATGGCAGGTAGGTGGTCATCTGAGAAGGTCTAACGTACAATCGATATCGATACAGGGCCGATACTTTCTTATCTACTCTAGTAATGTCAGCCATGTTAAGGTTCATTTGAGTTGTAGATATGCACCCGTATTTTGAAGATATGCCGCCTCCTTAGAGTTAGGCCATCTCACTGGAATACTCAGATGACAATAATATATCAATTGGTGACATTGACATAAACTTTGTTTGTTTTTTCGCATATTACTGGGTAGAGTAAAGCCATTAAGACCATATCGCCTCGTATTTTACTGTCCTATATATTGATAATAAATTAATAAGTAATGATCCTAGCATGGCTAGCATGCATGCGCACCGCGACAAAATCTATTGGTTAGTTTGTCGAGCGAGAATGCAACAAGGTACCTACGGTTTCATATACGCATGTCTCGCTTTGGCACGATAAAAAGAGGCGACAAATTTTGTTGCGGTGCGCATGCTTAGCCCTGCAGGTATCAGTAGGTAAAGTAGAGTTGTTTTTTCTGGAGTTTTGGAAACAACATTAAAATACACTCCATTATACCACTAACGCCTACACACAACACAACCATTTCAGATAATAATCCACCAATCAGTTATTTGCTAACACTGGAAAAAACACAATCTAAGAAAATAATACCTACAATGAGACTACCTAGGTAGGTACCTACCATCTTTTCTTCACGCTGGTTCCAAAACCCCGACATAAATTGGTTTGTGTTCCGAACAACATGATCAGATTCCATTCTTTCTTTCTCCCATTCTTCTATATTCAGCGTTACCTAGGTACGAGTAGGTACCTACATTCTCCTTGTTCTATATTATTCACATACTTACTATCTACTTATTATCCACCTCGAAGTATCCAGCACCTTCTATTAAATCCCCTTTTACCTTGTCTTTTTTAAGGTTCCGTACCCAAAGGGTAAAACGGGACCCTATTACTATAACTCCGTTGTCCGTCCGTCTGTCACCAGGCTGTACCTCATGAACCCTGATAGTTAGACAGTTGAAATTTTAACAGATGATGTATTTCTGTTGCCGCATAACAGCAAACAGTAAAAAAATTGAATAGAATAAATACCTAAATAGGCCTCTTAAATAAGTGGGCTCCCATACAACAATAACGTGATTTTTTTGCTCGTCCTTACGCCCAACTTTAACCGCGGGCCGGAATACGCGCAGCTTGTATTGCAAAATCACACGACCGCAGTCGCAAACCGTATTCGCGTGATTTAGCAAACTGCGCGTTTTCAGGCCGCCGCCAAGCGTGGGGATTATGGCAACACCCCTCTCTATGAGGGAGGCCTTGTCCAACAGTGGACGTTAATTGGCTGATGATGTGTGATGTGTGATCATGTGTGTGCGTTTTTAGGCCCGCGGTTAGAGTAGGGTACGCCCTGCAGGGTATGCATGCATTTATTATCGCCTAACATAATATGCAGGCGTATTATGAATCTTTGATCGGGATTAGTCAGTGTCAGAATTGACAGAATTTTGACACTTGAAAGGGGTTATGACGCAAAAAAAAAAAAAAAAACAGCGTTGTCTATTTCAAATTTCATACAACGAAATTGGAAATAGACAACGCTTTTTTTTTTTGACATAATTTTGACAAGTCGCGATCCCGATCAAAGATTCATAATACGCCTGCTGGTCATGCATGCATTCTGTGGTCATGCCCCTGCATGGCCGGTGTTGTGCCTGTAGGTGATGAACCATTCAGGTCACTGGGGACATCAGATTGATTACCCATGTTATAATGTGCGTAATCCTTCTGATTAAACGTCTTTCTGGAAGATACCTACTACATAAATTATATTTACAGTTACCTACTCACGGTCAACGCGTAATGTTGTAACGGGGGTCTAAATAGCTTCTGCAGTCGGGTAGGTACAGGTAGGTAGGTATTTGTAGAGAGAATGATTGCGCGGGCGCGGCTCGAGGCGAAACTGTTCTGTAAACAAACACTGCACTGCACTGCACTGGCGCGGCCGGCGGCAGCGACACTGCGGCGCATTCCAGACGGTTTCTCCACGACACGAAGCTGACGACCGACTAACCACTACACGGTAGGTATGTTAACAAGTAACGAGTTGCGCTGCGTCAGGTGAAACAGTTGTCTCTTCCATGGAGTGTTCGAGACAGTGCTCCCTCCGCCTCCGCGAGCTGAGACTGAGAGGTCGGCTCGGAGTGAGGAGCGGCGCGGCGGGAGGGAGGCCGCTAACGGAACAGCCCGCTGCTAGACTCGATGACGTCACCACGTCCGCTATACCAGTTTTATTGTTACATATTTGGTAAGGAGTTCGATGCATTGCATATACAACAATAGGTAGGTACCTACTTACCTGTTATACGTAGGTACATCAATCCTTTGATTTGGTTAGTTGACTTGACTGCGGATAATAGGCTCGTAGTTGATGGCTTACGACTACTGCTGGGTAGCAGGTATCTGTTAGGATACACCTACATCTGTTGTTGACATGAGTGCACACTCATCCTACCTACATGGTAACACGTTATTGTATGATAGGTAGGTATCTACCTAATATTATAAGTAATGTACCTAGTCCGCGGCGCCGGCGCCGGAGACTCGGCGGCGGCGGCGGCGGCGCAGTGCATGTGTCGAGGTCAACAACCGTACGTACGTACGTACCTACCTACCTACTCTAGTTTTATACATGACTGAGTAGGTATTGCAATACTGGGTTGTAAGCAGAAAAGAACAGAACAGTGGTACCGAGTGAAATGCCGAATAGAGATTATTGTATACACGTTGGATACGTACCTACAACCCGAACTAACTGAATGATAGTCTACTGTCATGCAAAATAAACCGTCCAAGTGAGATGGCTGTATCTCATGTATCGTGACAGTTAGAGTTGAAATTTTCACAGATGATGTAGAAATCAGTAATAAGAAAAGTTTATTTTGTGACAATGAAAAAACAATAACACAAGAAAAATTAAAATAGAAGTAGGTAAACAGGTACAGGTAACAGGTGTAGGTATTTCCGTTGCCGCTATAACAACAAATACAAAAAAATTTAATAATATAAATATTTAAGGAGGCTCCCATACAAAATACGTGATTTTTTGCCGTTTTATAGATAATGGTACGGACCCTTCGTGCGCGAGTCCGACTCGCACTTGGCCCCCTAAAATATTAATTTTATTTTAATTTAATAATTAAAATTTTTTCGCTCCGGCTCGTACCTTGTGCAAAGGTTGGCCATAGCCATTCAGCGTGGCAATGCTGCTAGTGTTATGGGCACCTTCGCACAGGGTACAGTTAGGGGCGGGTTATTCGATTAAAAATATTTTATTTTTGTTTGTAATTTAAATTTTTGTTAGAATATTGTCAAAATAATTAGGTTTAGTTGTATTTAATAATTTATTTTTAAAGTGGATATATATCTAAATATTCTGTGAATATTTCAAGCGTCTACCTCTTGCCGTTATCAATATCGAGCGAGAACGAGCAAAAAAATCACGTTTGTTGTATGTGAGCCCCAATAAAAATAAAATATTTAGTAATTTAATATTTATTTTATTACATTTTTTAGTATTTGTTGTTATAGCGGCAACGGGAATACATCATCTGTGAAAATTTCAACTGTCTAACTGTCACGGTTCGTGAGATACAGCCTGGTGACAGACGGACGGACGGACAGCGGAGCCTTAGTAATAGGGTCCCGTTTTACCCTTTGGGTATGGAACCCTTAATATATATATAAATATATATATAAATAAAATAAAAAACATTAAAGTCAATCAGAAGAAAAGAAAGCTGAAAATGCATGATTTTTTAAAAAGTTTTGTCCCGCTGTAGACAGGTCCACTTCCTTGGAATAATTACAATTAAAGTTGTTACATACTCTAATGAAGTAAGAATTTTGTCTATAATTGGTCACACATGAATCCACATGAAGTACGAGATAATTCCGTCTGGTCACAGCACGAATAGGTATTCAGAATTTTATCTTTGACAGAAGATCGCTACAATCAATTTTGTTGGAAATAAGGTTGTGGAGGAAGGTCAGATCAGCCACCTCGCGTCGCTGCGACAATGGAAGGAGATGATGGTGCTTACAATTTTCGCTATAATCCGTAAAATTCAACCTATGCCTGAAATTTACACAACGGAGAAACTTTCTCTGAACCTTCTCTATACAATCCTTGTAATGTTCGTAGCGAGGGTTCCACACTTGAGATGCATACTCTAATTGACTCCTCACCAAAGAGCAATACAAGATCTTAAGGGATTTAACAGTTTTGAAGTGTTAATTAATTCGGAATATAAAACCCAGGGTCTTCATTGCTTTAGATGTTATGCTCTCGACATGCTTTTAGAAGTTTCGAGTCCAGGATAACGCCAAGATCCCTAACGTGATCAGTACGCTGCAGCGATTGCTGGTTCAACTTATAATTGAAATGGAAAGCGTTAAGGGACCTGCTGAAAGTGATACAATTACATTTAGATACATTGAGGTAAAGTTTGTTTTTATTACAATAAATCTGCAGTCGATCAAGGTCCTGCTGCTGCTTATTTATGCCATAGGTGCCAAACAAGCAGACGGGCTGCCTGATGGTAAGCAGTCACTGTCGCCTATGGATAATACTTACTACTTGTAACACAGAGGTATCATAAATACGTTGCCGACTCTTTAAGACTTTATTAACTAGCTTTTTGAAGAACCCCCATGTTGTAGCTTCTCGGAAACACCGCGGAAGGTAGCTCATTCCACATTTTGCAGGTGTGAAGCAAGAAAGATCGTGTGAATCGCACAGTGTGCGATTTCCACTGATGTTTGATATGTAGGTATGAGATGCACTTTCAGGCGGTGGCGGCTGGTGTGATGATAAAAACTGCGATGCCGGCATCAGATCGAACAGTTCTTCAGAACACTCTCCATTGTAGGTAAGTGCTATAAAAGACTCAGAGAGAACCAACCTCTCTGCGCATGTTGAGCGGCTCTAGAGTGTTCGGTGAGCTTGGGATCAACGACAATACTTACAGCTTTACGCTGCAATGCATCAAGGGGCTCAAGTTGATACTTGGGTGCATTCCAAAGATGGGAGCAGTACCTACTTCATGTGAGGTCGAACTTGCGCTATGTAAAGCAGAAGTCTTTGACTCGACGTGAAGAACCGCTTTGCCTTGTTCTGCACACCAAGTTTTTTGGATGCAAGCTTGGCCTGAATTGCGATGTGACCGCGGAACTGTACCTACATTTGCAGAAATGTCGATGCCCAGAATTACGATACTCTCCAAAGGTCGTCCAAGTCGGCTGTGATATCTACCGGGGACGTGTGTGTGGGGCGCGAGTGGCGCGACCGCCCGCGCCTCCTAATGAGCCTAATAAGATGAAGCCTCACGACTAGTAATCCCATATATAACCCGAGACACCTTGCCATTCCACAGTTATTCCTGCGGTGCTCGTTACAACAGGCAAGATGGTGTACAACTTCAAGGTGTTCAAGAAATGTGCGCCCAACGGAAAAATCACGCTCTACATGGGGAAACGAGACTTCGTCGATCACATCTCGTATGTGGAACCCATAGGTGCGTGCAGGACAAGTGTTGTGACTACTGTAGAGAGCCAACATAATATTTATCGAGTCAGGCGTCGGAGAAAAGAAGAAGTCGGCTGAGTTGCGACGCTACTGCAGTCATACATCAGAAGTTTCATAACCGCCCTCCCCCACTTCACCACCTGTCTCCGCCCCGCACTGCCATTCCGTCGGCGACCGACGACGTCCGGAGCGCCGAGGGGAAGTTCTTGCGAGGTTACCTGCCTCTAATAGATACGACTTTAATAGTCGCTCGCTGAAAGCTTTGTTTCACCTGTTACGTGAACTACTTACCACTACGTTTTATGCATTTCCAACAACGTGCGGTTCTATAAATCATGTGCAAGCAACTTTATTACGTTGCTTCGCTGGCATAAGTACCAACCTACTGTGTAGTTCTTGCGCTGATAGTTTTTTAAGTTAGATATTATAATAGTACTATCTCAAAAATACTAACAAAGATTCGTTAATCCCAATGATAAAATAAAACCTGTTTTGTTAAATAATAGGTTTAATTTCTACTAGCTGCCCCTAAAGAGCTCATCCACATATTTTGTTGTCAATAGCACACTGTGCGATACACGTAATCCTTCTTGCCGTACACCTGCAAGATGTGGAATGAACCGCGATATTTCCGGGAAGTTCTTCTACATACGAGCTAATCGTAAAAGTCTAACAATATAATAATTGGTTGCCTTCTGGTGTTGTTAAGCAGTCAACGGTGACTGCTTACCATCTGGCAGCCCGGCTGTTTGTCTGTCACCGATCCAGTAACGTAAAAAAAAACCCTTCCCTCGAGCCCAAAATGTTTAAATTTGTATGTTCACGCGTCAACACCGTTTCCATAAAGATCCATCAGTAATTAACAGCTCAACACAATCCGTTCAACGCAGGGCATAAGCCAATGTGCGCCAATCTTGTCCCCAGTCTTTACTAGATTGCAACGAAAATTAACAACAGTCGCACCGCGTCGCGCGTTCCACTGACGGGTGTTCGCTGTTGTCAGATGGCGTGGTCTTACTGGAGGAGGAGTACGTGCGCGGGCGCAAGGTCTTCGGGCAGGTGGTGTGCACGTTCCGTTACGGGCGCGAGGAGGACGAGGTCATGGGCCTCAACTTCTACAAGGAGCTGTTCCTGGCCTCCGAACAGATCTACCCGCCACCAGAGAAACGCGACTACGAGCTCTCCAAGACCCAGGTAGGACGCGAGACGCGCAGGCGCCTGACGGTCTGTCACTGGCAACTCTCTCGGAGACAGGCTCCCGCGGCAAGCAACGCCAACTACACGTAAGGTGACTCCACTACTGAATACCTATGTTCATATAAGATGCGGTTAAACCAAATAACAATAGCACCTACTTCTATCGCTAGTTAGGTAATTCGAATTTTAGTCAAGTTCAGTACCAGCCCGCACGAAGTGAAAGTTCCTACAACCAGGGCACCGACAATCCCAATATAAGTCAAGCTTAACCGGCGAACTCGTTATAAAGATAATAATGAGATATGGCCGCTGACTCCGCAGTCAGACACCTACCGCTCTCAGCAGCAACTGTTGAGGAACCTGCAGCGGAAGCCGCGGGCGTCGGGCGCCTTACACTTACAAGGATATTCATAGGGAATGGGAGGCTTTGTATAATATGCAGGTGTATGTGTGCAGGAGCGGCTCATGAAGAAGCTGGGCTCGGACGCATACCCGTTCCGGCTGGGCGTGCCGGCGGGAGCACCCGGCTCCGTCACGCTGCAGCCGGGGCTGGAGGACGAGGGAGAGCCCTGCGGCGTGCACTACTACGTCAAGCTCTTCGTGGGCGAGTCAGAGATCGACCGCTCGCATCGCAGGTCTGCACACCTCTCCTCTCCTTCCCGCCCCCACCTCACACGACCCTGATGCTGAGATCCGATCAGGATCGCGGTGTACCACTTCCCCATTGTGCTCCAGTACCAGTAATACAACATTGAGAGACGGAAAATAAACATAGTAAGCTTTGTAAACTTATTTATCGGTTGACTCGAGGGGGTAGTCCTCATAAATCATGATCGTCCTTGGTGTAATAGTGTATATTCCTAGATTTCGACAACTTTTTGAAATATAAAACTGGTGTTTGTGAACTGAATCAACTTTTACATTTATTATCTCTTTGTAAATCAATCCATGGCCGTCAGCTCATCATAGTGTACACTGTAAACACAAACCAATCAGCAGGGATAAACGTTGTATGTGTGGTGCCCGCAGGAGCACGGTAGCGCTCGGTATCCGCAAGGTGCAGTACGCGCCCTCGAAGCCGGGCCAGCAGCCCTGCACCGTGGTGCGGAAGGACTTCGTGCTCTCGCCGGGACAGCTGGAGCTCGAGCTCACACTCGATAAACAGGTCTCTACTACTCTTGTCTTTATATTATTACTTATTGGAGTACTTTAAACATAATGAGAAAATATTATCTGGCTCCAACAGCTCTGGTTGGCAACAGGGCCCCGATTCTACTAAGCCAATTATTTTTCAATTGTTAATGAATTGCCAAATTTTTTTTTTACTTTGGACAATTTATCTATGTACCAAAAGTGTCAAAAGGGTAATTTATGAGGCAAATCATTAACAATTTCAAAACAATTGGTTTAGTAGAATCAGGGCCCTGGGCTGGTGTTGCATGTGTAATGTGTATATGCAGCGGTGACCGCTATGGACTATCAACATCACCACGAAATATAATTATATGTGTGCTAACAGCGACCTAAAAAATCACATATATATACTTAGTGCAAACGACTTCACTTATTCTCTTCAACCGACTTCAAAAAAGGAGTTCTCATGTCGTCTGTATTTTTTAGCTCCGACGCAAAACTACACGTGTATATCTGTGTCTGTGTGAGGCATCGTAACTCCCAAAGGGTTGAAACGATTTAGATGTTATTTTTTAAAGATCGAGAGTGATCTAGGTATGATTCAAGAACATTTGTTCAGCCATTTGAAGATTGTCTGCTCTTTTATCGGGGGTTTAAAAAAAACAATATATCCTTGTTGTGTGTGTGTACGTGGTGCATAACCGAGTCCGCGCCCGCGCCTGCGCACATGGTGTGCTGTGACCTGTACGCGGCGTGTTCCGCAGCTGTACATGCACGGAGAGACGGTGGCGGTGAACCTGTGCGTGCGCAACAACAGCAACAAGGTGGTGAAGAAGATCAAGGCCAGCATCCAGCAGGGAGTGGACGTCATGCTGTTCCAGAGCGGACAGTACCGGAACGTGGTCGCCAGCCTGGAGACGCAGTCAGTTCACCTTCCGTTACTCACTGGGAGCTGTCCCTCACTCTGACTCACCACCACACACCACTACAGCATCACCACACTTCACTGCTGTTTAGCTCTGAACACCTGTCCCAGTCTATCCCAGGTGTACAATACAAAAAAAATACCAAGATGCTGATACAAATGTATCTTTTTTTGTTGATTATAAGTGCCCGTGTGGGAGTTGTTAGAGTGTGTGTAATTACATTACATAGTATGACATGAATAAAAACAGACCCGAAGTCTTTCTTAGACAAAAATAGAACCAAACTTAAGTGTATTCATAAATACAACCACTTCCAACCTGCCCTTTTAGAGATCAATGAGGCAGGCCTATGTTTAGCAGTGGACGTCTCATGGCTGAAATGACGATGATGATATACATAAAAGCCTCCGCATTCATTCAATCACTCATTGAATCATTATCAAAAAATCTCAAAAACTATTTGAACTACAAAGCTGGATTTGTAAATTTGATATGACAAGACGATGGAAAAATAAGTTTTTTAAAAAGTTTTTTTTTTTTTTTTTTAATTTTGTTTTTTGTTTCGTTTGTTGTTTTGGGGTTTGCTTATGTCACAGTCCCTAAATAAGACTAGGTTAATATCATTTGTTCCGATCTGTGCCAATTGAGTGACACCTTGAAGTTCGAGCAGGGCTTGCAGCTGGTCTCCGTAGCGATCGAAAGGCGTCTAGTTACCAGCAGACAGTTAACCAGTCCGTCCGTGTGCAGAGACGGGTGCCCGCTGCAGCCGGGTTCCAGCCTGCAGAAGGTGCTGCACTTGACGCCGCTGCTAGCCTCCAACCGTGACAAGCGCGGCATCGCACTCGACGGACAACTCAAGCGCGCCGACACCACGCTCGCCTCCACCACGCTGTCAGTACTGTACCTAGTGCCTCCTCCCCTCCCCTCCCCCACCCCGCACCCTGCAGACAATACTCTCCTCGCTTCCCATCCGAACTCGTGCTACATATTCTAAGCTTGATACTCTTGAACGGGCGTTTCGATTTCGACCGATATCTGTTCGATTCCGACGAGCAGATGTGATGATTGCAGCCCATTTCTCCCCGTGTTCCGTAATATTGTTCACAAGTAGTGGAAGCTCTGAGTGCGGGAAGTACTTCTGCTATTTATTTGATTTCTAAGGTAGTGTACTTTGTTGCAGGCTCCTGGACGCGGACCAGCGCGACGCGTTTGGTATAGTGGTGAGCTACAGCGCCAAGGTGAAGCTGTACTTGGGCGCGCTCAGCGGAGAGCTGGTCGCCGAGTTGCCCTTCATCTTCATGCACCCTAAGGTACGCCATCGCCAGCTGGGCCGCGCGCCGCCAGGAACACGCCACACCAGGGACCAGTGGTGACGTGTGGTCAGCTATAACGACATTGCTTTACTTCAGCCCAAAACTTGACGTAAATATATCTATTTTTTTACATTTGTTAGTATGTAAATTAGTTTGTGACATCTCCCCCTCCCTGTACCGAGATCGTCCCCTACAGCTCGCAGGGACTGTGGCGGGACTCGGACATTCCAGTGAGGGTGCAACATGACCGCTCCGTGCGCTGAGATCGGCGTGCGGTGGACACGTCAGTCGGCCGTGCGTTACTATAATAATGTACAGTAAAACGTAGGACGTGTTCTCAGGAGGGGCGCCAGAAGATGATCCACGCGGACAGCCAGGCTGACGTGGAGCTATTCCGGCAGGACACCGTGCACCACCAGGAGAGCGTCGAGGTATACTGAATCCGCCGCCCACCGAGTGCCCACCGAGTGCGCAGTCTTGTAACATACCGTGCGCATGATTTTACCACGACACACCGCCACCGTGTTCTTGCTTTTACTTTATTTCTGCTACAGAAGTGAACTCAGTCAGTGTGTGGAGAGTTGTCCGGTAGTTCAGATCATCTGTGCTCTCGAAACAGTTTTCGGTATTATTCTATGGCCATTGGATTTATTATGTTCCTGTATACAATAAATTCAATGGGCAGAGAGGGCTGCCGCACTCGGCCCACAGGAACCAGCTCGCTCGCTGAAGACATACAAACACTCGAGAAAATTTAAGTTTAATAGCAGTCTTTTTGTTCCGGACCTCTCCTTACTCTCTCCGTACCTCTCCTTACTCTCTCCGTACCTCTCCTTACTCTCTCCGTACCTCTCCTTACTCTCTCCGTACCTCTCCTTACTCTCTCCGTACCTCTCCTTACTCTCTCCACACCTCTCCTTATTTTCTCAGTACCTCTCCATACTCTCTCCGCTTTACTCCTCACTCTCTATGCACCCCTCTCCTTATCCCTTCTTACTCTCTCCGTGCCTCTCCTTACTTTCTCTATGCACCTTTCTTTACTCTTCAGGTTGGTCGTGGTTTGATAGTCAGAGATATTTAGATGATCTGTCATCAACGCTACATACCATAAATACTTAGACTTGTATAAGTATTATCTGTCAGTAAAATTGATATTATAATACTGTCTAACATAAAAATTAAATAACAATGATGTTATATTCATGTTTAATTTATCTGTAAAACTTGACAGTACTAATACTAACTTACCTAGTTAACAAAATAAAACAAGTGTTGCAAAAAGTGGTCGATTCACACCGCGTTGCGAATGTTATGATTGCGAGCACGCCGCATACCACAAGATGTTATGATTGCGAGCACGCCGCATACCACCAGATGTTATGATTGCGAGCACGCCGCATACCACCAGATGTTATGATTGCGAGCACGCCGCATACCACCAGATGACCAAGCGAATGGAATAAGTACAATCTTATTGGAATTGATATTGAAAGGTATTGAGAGTTGGTTGTTGCCGGGTGACGGGTGTAGAGAACTGACGCCGCGCCGCCTGTGCGTGTGCGGTTGGGGTTATCTTTGGATTGCGTCTGATGCTGCAACTAGGTGGTCGTAGATCAAACAATTTTACGTTGGGAAGTGCTTACCTGCTGCTAATAGCGATACATTAGCAAATGTCTTGTATATTAATGATGAATTATTCAATAATTGTTTGATCACCGCCAGTAAGTAGGTATAGGTACAGTGAAAGCGCTGTAATGAACATCGCCGCTGCGCGCGATTCCGTGTATTAATTTGTCGTCAGTCAATATTTTGTTTTGTTCTCGCAAATACGGCGCACTGATTTATTGGCAGTAATGTGGCGCCGCAGCCCTACACTCCCGGCACAAGAGCGCTACGTGTCACATCCAGCTGACAGCCGCATCGAGCTGGCTTCCTTGTACCGTGTCACAGACACTTTACTAACATAATTCGCAGAACTGTCTCTCTGTCCCTGTACCTCGCACAGTTTATTTTTCACATGAAATTTTTTAAGGCATTATAGTCTCAAAGTCGAAGTCATTTATTGATAAACATATGTTTACAGGTCAGGCTTTATAATCACTTACATAGAAGATGTATATGAAAAAATATACAACATAATATGAACTAAAAATAAAAATAAAAATCAGCAAATAATAATCAAACATTAAATTAGTAAAAACACCGTACATATACACCTATATACATTTTTTTGATAGTCAGTTTTTAGAAACTGAAAAACTGGTTAGAACTGGTCAAAATCATAAAACGCTTGGTCGATAAGCCAGCGTTTTAATCTAAATTTAAAACAGCTCAGAGTCATCGCATCTGTCACTGTCTTTGGCAACCGGTTGTACACCATCGGCTCCATAACGTGCGTCGACTTGCCGGACTCTGCTAGTGAGTGCGTGATACCAACAAGCCTGTCGGCATTACGTATGTTACAAGAGTGCATGTCGCTGAGTTTATGGTACAGGTGGAAGTTAGTTCTCACATACACTGCCACCTGGAATATCAGAATGGCAGGTAACGTGAGTATTCCGAGTTTTATAAAGTAAGGTCTCACGGAAGTGCATCGCGACACCCCCACGATGGCACGTACTGCTCGTTTCTGCGATCGGAACGCGCGCATCCAGTCGGCAGCGCGTCCGTACAGTTCCGCGCCGTACTGCAATCTAGAGTGCACCGTGGTGAAATAGCATGCACGAGACACCTTCCCAGACACCACTCAGGACACCCTCCTCAGCGCGAAGCACGCACTACTTACACTGCCGCAGAGCTTGTCAATATGGCACTCCTACGTCATGCTCCGGTCTATATTGAATCCTAAAAAGGTTGTATCCATCACCTGCTCATCCCTGACGCCGTTTAATAACACCTTCAGTGGCTTCGTAGTATGACCTGAGAGACAGAAGTGCAGAAAGTGTCTTTTTCAAGTTTAGCACAAGGCCATTGGCACGAAACCACTCGGCGAGGTTAGACACTGTACTATTTAAATTATTCTCGAGCTGGTCTATCTTAGGCGCAGTGATAATGGCAGCCACGTCATCAACATCTCTGTTCTTTTGATGAAGTGATAAAACAAAGTTCTGATGAGAGCAAGAGAAAAACCTGCGGTGTGATTATAACATGTGGAGCGATCGAACTGTCGATGTTCTTGTGGTCTGAAGCTCCGCAACAGTTCAGATAGTTGAGTGGCCACAGCTGGCGAAGCACTGCTAGTATCATGGCCTTACTACAGTGGAATTTGGCCACTTGTACCAGTTGGGAATTTGAAGTGTCATATTACCACCAGTGGCAAGAATTGGTGGTCAGATGATCCGTAGGGTGAACAAGTAGGTTAGGTACCCAATCATGGTTTATATGACAATTGTATTTAACTCGTTTACCTAAACAGTAGCACAACTATGTATAGTTGTGGTACTGTTCATAGACACGTATTGTGGTGGAGGCTGGTTGTAAACCAAGCCAATTAAATTAAAATCAAGGTGATTGTTTGTGGCCGATTGAAGAGCAAACATTTCACGCCCCAACTCATCGCTTCATGCGGCGCCGGCGCGGTGCTCGCAGTCTGCGCGATGCCTTTGTTGCCGTTTTTGGCTATTCATGGTAGACAGGTTTAAGGAAAACGAGTTTCACAGGCTTTCTATACTTGTAGTATAGGGGGTGACGTCATAACCCCAACGTGGAACTTGCCCTCCAACAATAAAAATACGACTCTATGCCTGCCAACCGGGCCGATGGAGCTCACGCAGATCGGTCTCCACGAGTTCAGATGAAACTTACTAAGAGAGAAAAGGAAGAGGTGCATAATTATTTTTAAGTGAAGTATATTTATTTATTTATTGAATGAACACCAACATGATGTACGTCATTATATTACATAGGAGAGATAAGGCACAATAATTTGGCTAAACGTCATCACAATTATAGATGCAGACTACATGCGGCTAGAATAACAAGAGTTAAAGTTTTTTTTATTAATAAGTTAGTACACACATTATACATTAAAAACACAAAGATATTTTTTTACTAAGAGGAAATTAAAGTAAAAACACGTTACTTATTAGGTACAAGAGTTTGATAGTTTGCTACGAATAGATAATTTGAACACGACACCAGCTAATAAGTCTAAGTACTGCATCATCTCGGGAGAAAACATTGAACTCCTGACTACACTTGACTAGAATATGTTTCTAATACGTACGTACGTAAGACGGAGTACGTACGTACGTAGGACGCAGTACGGAGTGCTCGTCCAATG
The DNA here is from genome assembly GCA_949125355.1 of Agriopis leucophaearia. NCBI lineage: Eukaryota > Metazoa > Arthropoda > Insecta > Lepidoptera > Geometridae > Agriopis > Agriopis leucophaearia. Next base: position 19,818,028 of record OX421263.1, on the reverse strand, counting down.
TCCATACTGATTATAGTGTTGTCTTGTCCCACATATCATTTCAAGATGCATGCCTATTGGGTGACAGTTTCTAATTCGGGGAGGTTTCACCTGTACCCTGTGTTTACATTACACATATAAAAAATATATTTACCATAGACACTTCATCACGTCGTCGACGGTCAGGTAGAACAGGGTGTAATAGAAATGATGATTTTAATAAAAATCTGCGAGTCGGCTCTTATCCTCGTGAACCCGAGTACCGAGCACCCTGGCGCGGCGCTCCCGTAACGACTCTCGTCATGTCTCCATAGGCTGGCCACAGCAACACGCACAAGCTGCATCCTATAACAGCTTCTATTACCATCTAGTACGGCCCATCACGACGGATAACCTATCCTTGTTTCGTCGCCAAAATGTATTTTTCGGGTCCACCGGTTAATCCCGCGATGATTATAGCAGCAGCGGCCTAACGCTGCCTGGCGCTGACATCAACGTTTATTATCCAGTTTTTGTTCACAGTTTTTGACTTTGCAAATCCGATTCCTCATATAATATTATTTAAGAGCTCTCCTGGTGCGTCAGAGTTGATGATTCTTATAATATATAAGTACAAACGAACAATTAAAGGTACCATTCGTATTTAGATACTGATAGATCTACCGACTCGACGACTTGAGAGGAACCGAGGATATGAGAAGCGAGCTACGATTACCTGTTCCTAGGACGCGACAGCCATCTTCCAGCAAGTTGTTTGGCTACTTCGATGTAGAAATAGAAGCTGCGGAGGTGTCAGCACCAGCAGTGCACGCGCACCATGGTCGCGTCATTCTGTTGTAGTCGAGCGGCCTGGCAACTCGCCTCGCTAAGCTCTCTAAATGCGTTTCAGTCTTATGATACATATTTATTTGTTAAATAAACAAACAAGTGTTTGTTTAGTTCTGCGCTAGAACTATTTAAAAGCCTCAGTTAGGCTTACAAACTGCAATCTATTCGAGTGCAGTCACAATAGGAACTTAGGAGTCCTAAATGAATCCTGTCGAAAGAAGGAAGTCACGCGACTTACATACCAAATAAAATGCACATTGCTTAGTTTCAAGACAACCTTTATTTCTCGTCCAAAATAAATAATGTCAACAGTAGGGCGAACTCTTTGAGTTAACTTCTTATTAACAAATCACTTAATACTTACAAATAAATACTTATCAAATAGTGATATAATATTTACAAGAGGAATGGCAGTCCGTCGGATACGAACTCAACTGACAGCTGACACACATTACACTTTCGTAATATTATCAGTAATTGTAAGCTAAGTAGGACATCCATTGATACGAACAGTTTCTGAAGATATGTCTGTAACTATTCACTAACTAGTATTCAGTCGAGGAACGGAGGAACTGAACACGATACAAACATCATTAACACCTACACTGAGACAATCAAATATAAACTGGAATAGTGAATGAACAATAGTAGCCACACTGCAGCCCAGTTTACTGAGAGGTTATCACTTGTGTGACTCTTACAACCCGGTGAACGATACCAGTGTGACGTACGCGGGACTCGAACACTTCGCCTTGAATGATCGTCAGTGAGCTGCGTTTGGTGTGGTGAGGCTCTGGCCACAGTGATGCATGCGGTTATTGTTTTCATAAATAAATTATTTTGATTTTGATTGTTTTTTTTTTTTATTGATTCCTGAATGTTTCTACGAGCGCTGTTCATAGTTTTGCGCAACGTCGTTTCTTTGTATTACTAAAATCCTATTTTGTTAGAGTAGATTTTGTTAGTATAAAATGTTTGCGAAGTTTGCATGTCAGTAAAAAAAGCAATGAATACGTATTATAGTGGTATCACAAGACTCCAGCGAGTACTCTGCGGTAATTATTGGGAGAGGGGAAACAGCAGCGCCTGTTTCCACACTGTAAGTAGTTTGTAATAGCCTCTCCCCCTTCCCCGCTCCCTTGCCGTTGCCATCGCTCGGAGGCGTCGTGCGACATCATGGGCCACGCTCGCACAACTCAAACAAAATCCGAAGCTTTTTGATGACTTACAACTAGGCTTAGGAGAGCTTACTTGATATGTACACGTAATTATAAGTGACAAGTTCGGCCGAGCCGTCCGTTCGACCGAGCACACGCTCGACCGAGCCGCCCGCTCGGCCGAGCCGCCCGCCCGGCCGAGCCATCAGATCAGAACCTCGAGTCCGAGCACAAACATTATTTACATTAAACTGAGAATGATACAGGTAACGATGGGTTCATCTCGCGATGATGAATGTACTATCTAGTTTCGTAGACATGTAAAAAAGTGGCAAAGACTCAGTCGCTTACAGACTACTATTTACATCACAGAATTCATTTAACTAAGTTTAGTGTCGCGACCACCCCGCCCCCGCCCCGCTCCCGCCCCGCTCGCTGCCCGCCCGCGCCGCGCCGTGCGCCCACTCTACTATACTTTGTTATATTATGTATCTTTCAAAAACAAAAGAAAACTTCTGCCGTTACATAGAATGATATTCTGGAATAACGTTTCTTTAATGGTTGCAATTAGCGTAAAAAAATATGCATTTATCATTTTAATCGTGGTGATTACAGAAACTAGGCGCGATTAGCACGGCACGGAAGCGTGCGGCACTGCGGCAACTGTCTACACATAACATTTATACGAAATGCTCAAGTAATATACAGTGATACCTGTACCGCTACTCCGGAGCCAGCCACGAGCACACGTCACTGAGCCAGCTCTCAACGGACACTGGATCTGCGCCCACTGACAGACTCGTTGTATATCTCTACCGCTACTCCGGAGCCAGCCACGAGCACACGTCACTGAGCCAGCTCTCAACGGATATTGGATCTGCGCCCACTGACAGACTCGTTGTATATCTCTACCGCTACTCCTGAGCCAGCCACGAGCACACGTCACTGAGCCAGCTCTCAACGGATATTGGATCTGCGCCCACTGACAGACTCGTTGTATATCTCTACCGCTACTCCGGAGCCAGCCACGAGCACACGTCACTGAGCCAGCTCTCAACGGATATTGGATCTGCGCCCACTGACAGACTCGTTGTATATCTCTACCGCTACTCCGGAGCCAGCCACGAGCACATGTCACTGAGCCAGCTCTCAACGGACATTGGATCTGCGCCCACTGACAGACTCGTTGTATATCTCTACCGCTACTCCGGAGCCAGCCACGAGCACATGTCACTGAGCCAGCTCTCAACGGACATTGGATCTGCGCCCACTGACAGACTCGTTGTCTATCTCTACCGCTACTCCGGAGCCAGCCACGAGCACACGTCACTGAGCCAGCTCTCAACGGATATTGGATCTGCGCCCACTGACAGACTCGTTGTACCTATATCTCTAAACAATAACGTTGTTACAAAAATTACGAAGTCACATTCTTTTAATATCATAAGAAAATGAAATGGTCGTTGTCCAGGTTCGGGTCACTTGTATCAGATAGTAGAGTAACATCGTCCTCGTCGACACATTGTCTGATGTAACCGAGAGACATCACGCAGAGCAGGCAGCTATATTGCTTGTAGTAGACGGGATGCAGAGCGCGAGTGGAGGTGTCAGCTGCGCCGGCGCCGGCGACGACTACACGCACGACTCGGGGATGCGCTGGTCGAGCAACTTCTCCTTGATGGCGTCCACGTTGAGGTCGGGCGCGGCACGCAGCGTGGCGGAGGCGCTGCGCCCGAGCACGCCCGCCCCCGCCGCCGCCGCGCCCGGCGTGCCGCGCGCGCTCCACGTCCAGGACGCGCCCGGCCCGTTGCACGCCTGCTGCACAACAACACAACACGTTCAAGTGCCGACTGCACACTGTCGGCTCCCGCGTCTCCCGCTCTCTTGCTGACGAACTAACAACAAGTGGCGCTCTTCGAGCCGAAATATAAGAGAAAACTAAATGGAAATGAGAAAATATTCGAGGAGCAGATGCATTTTAGTGCGGTTCGATGTGTGATCTACCGAACAATAAGAGCGTGGGGTGAAATATGGCTCACGGCGGCTGCCCGCGACCCGCGGCCTGCGACCGGTCGCGAAAATTGAACGAACAAATCAAACTGATATCTCATTCCGAGGAACGGCGCCACTCGCACGCGCGCGGCTGCGGACTCTACCGCGTAACTTAGCGTAACGTTATATTACAGCGTGTCTCACCGCGACCCTCCCCCCCCCCTCCCCCCGCCCCTCCCCCCGAGCCGGGAGACGAATCGACACGACACGCTCGACATTAAAATTCATCTCGTTCGTTAGTTCATCGGTTCGTAACTCACTCAAAGTTCACGTTTCTGTTTGACGAATGCTCGGCGAAGTAACTTCGCGAGAAAAGTTTTGTATAACACGAACTTTGATCTCCGGAGAGAGGTTTTAATCTTTGAAGAGAAACCGTTCGATGCGGTTTCTGTAAGTAAATATTTGAATCGCCTCGCCGCACTCCGCTTCTTACGTGAAGTGTGAAATGGCGGTCTGCGTTAACTTTCAACTCACGAGGCGCACGCGCTGCGGTGCCCTGCGGCGCGCTGCGGGACCACCGCGGCACACATCCCGGATCATTTTAACTAGCACATTCCCTACTAAACTTATGTAGAAATGGGTTGAATTTTTTGATATATTGTAGAGATAGATTGTTGATAGTATTTCTTATGTTACAAAAAAATATATACGTATTTACTGAATAATATATTGCACATTATGACTCGTACACTGTTTAAACTGTGTGGAACACAAAGTGCGGGTCGGATCGATTTATTCCATAATTGATTTAGGATATTAAATGTAGTAATATTTTGCGAGTAATTCGGTATGAAAGTTATTTTTTGTATTTTTGTATATTTTTATTTCTTAGATTAGGTTATTATAAGAAACTAATTTCAGTATTTTTGTTTTCTATCCAGTAGTTATTTAATATATTTTTTTTTAATTTGAGTCTTATGACGTCACAGGGTAGCACAAATATGTCGTTGCATTGAGGAGCCAAGGAAAGCACGCTAGTAAAAAAAAATACTAGATCTTACTTTGACACTTGACAGTGACACCTACAGAGGATAAATCCATCCAAAGTTGCCATCTCCTAAAAAAATACCCATTGCCTGGCTTGTAATTTAGTCGAATTTTATTAACCCTTAAAAGGCTTCATAGTAACATTACCATTAATTTAGTTCTACCTTCTTTTAATAATAATGTACACTATCTATACTAATATTATAATGAGGAGATTATAATGTTTGTACTTGAGTTTGTTTGTAGGAGATAAACTCCGAACCTACTAGACCGATTAAAAAAATCTATAAATTCATTTCTCATGTAATGTGAATGTGATTCCCATAAGCACCCATAAGAATAGATATTTATTTCCCCGGAAAAAGACTACGATTTGTTTCCCCCCTAAAAATGGACTAACACCCAAGTTGGTAACACTGAAAATGTGTTAAGATTTATTTTTTTCTACACAAAGCACAGATAATAATATGCTACTCAGTTACGTCATTTAGACGCCAAAAGAAAGTCAAGTATTTCTAAGATTTATGTTAAAATAAATGACATCTTGTAATTTAAAAAGCTTGGAGTCGTAAACTATGGTTTCAAAACATATTATCTCGAAATAGTTTTTGAATCAGCATAGGTTATTATTTTAGCATACCGAATCGTCTGTTAGGATTTTGGCAAATGTATTTTAATTTTCCGTTTATCTGTACCTATCGGTAGTTTATTATATATTTTGGTGGCCATTGAGATTGAGCCAGAGCTATTTCTCTTACTACGCGTGTGTTAGTTTTCATCAAGGGACAGAATTTAGTGACAGAAAGGAAACACTTTATCTCTGTAACGTTTTCTAGTGATGACAACAGTGATGGAGTATGATGTATCGTCGCCGGCGAGATGTGAGCCCGCGGGAGCCGTCAGCCGGGCCGGCGGCAGCACGGGCCGGCTGACGGCACCGGCCGGCCGGGGGACTCGCGCCGCACGCGCTTCATCTGTATCTGAGATGGGACGTAAACTAGAGGTTATTGAGATCGACCGTAATAAAGATACGGGTGACCGTCCCTCTAACCCCCCTCCCTCACTCCCGTCCCACCCCGCCCTGCACGAGACCCATTACAAACCGAGTGACTCGTCGAACGCTCACATAAAATAAACGACAGATAACTGTAAGAAGATAAAATCTCGCTAACTCGTAGTTCCTTTATAAGACGGAGTCGCGGAGTAGATGGTCGCGCGACCGCGGCCGCGGCTCGGGTGACGGTCGTTCCGACTTTACTGGCGGCCATTCCACCGACGAACGGTCGTCAAATAATATTATGGCTTTTATCTACAATTCACACGCGCATGTACTCGCGGAGCTAAATCAGAGCATATTGCGTGCATTATATCCGATACAACGGGCCGATCGCCGGGTGCCGCGTGTGGCCGCCGCCGGCCGGCTCGCTCACGTACCGTGTTGAAACATGTAATGACTAGATTTGGTGGAACACAATATGAAAGCTTGTTGATGACAACACCGACACAGTCTGATGACAACACCGACACAGTCTGACGGACCGCGACCGACTCTCACAAGTCCGTCGAGGCACAGGATGTGCATGTTTCTTGAAATGAACGAGATAATAGACCCTCTACGCCTCAGCACGATGCTCGCCGCTGAGGATGAGACTGACTGTTTATAATAAACTAGGTACCGCAACATTTAAAACATTTAAGTAATATTGATATTTTCAAATAGTTGCTAATTGATAAGACTTACTATATCTATTATTACGGAGTTTTTAGAAGACAAATTATGAAAGTGAATTATTTTATGTTAATTAAATATAATAAATAAGACTTTTATAAATTTTGCATGCCATGTTGGTAGAGCATGGTGGTCTAGTTATATTATGTAAGAACATTAACATCTGCATGTTACCCGTGTCTCCGCAAAATAAATATTTTGAATTTGATGTGTGAGTGAAGGAAGCCACAAGAGTATTGAGTTGGAAGACGTTATAATTATGATACCAACCGGCGTGGAGAGCGGCGCGGGCGCAGCGCGGCCCGGCGAGGACACGGCCAGGCTGGGCGCGCTCGACGCCTCGCCTGCAACCAACACGCGACACTCGTTATTATATACAGACAGACAACACAATACAGTTGACAATTGGCAGCGTACGACATTATCACAGACTCATTATCTACTACCTCTTTTTTATTTTATTTTATTTTATTTTTAAACAAACAGTTGTTAACGACACCAACTCAGCGAGACTCATGAGACCAACAGTTACACAAACCCAACAACAAGTTTTCACTAATACAACCTTAACTAGTGTAAATGTCTCGTTGTAACTCCAACCTGGGCCTGGATAGATAAAATATAATAAATAAATATCTGACACATTTTTGCACACACGGTCAATACGGTCATATGACCCCAAACTGAGGAAAGCAAGAAATATGGCTGCCAGAGACTGATATAGGTACATACAGTTATATTTTTAAATACACACTTAAATAGATATTAACACCCAGACATAAAACAAATACAAATAATGTTCATCACATGAATGATGATGAAAAAGTATCTGAGTGAGTGAGTGGGTGTTCCCTGATACCGTATATGTCATCTAGATCAACGTGTTCCATCGGTGTGTCCTCGGTCACGTCGCTTACCATCAGGCGAGAAGCAATCTTAATATAAAAAATATAATAGTCATAATATTATGTTATAATTATGTAAAACCTTTTTAAAATTCAACATTAAAAAAAATGCTATTATATTTTTATTAAGTATTAGCAAAGTTCAAGTTTTGATATAATTATCATAGAATTACCTTAAGATAGTATTTTTCAACAGGTATGTATGTTGTTACTTCATCATAAATAAGTCAGCGTTTATTGAATAGTCGCGGTTGAAATAAATTTATGTGTGATTTTTGTGGCATTATATCACGTGATAACGCGTAGCGTTGCGTTCATATTGTAGCTACGTGCTACGACGTAGCTGCTGCGCCACGCGAGCGGATATATACAACTGGATAGTATACAAAGTCATGGAAGATATTTGGTAATCGAGGCAGTTTTTTTGGTGTATAATAAAGTGATATTGTATTATAAGTTTCACGCGTTGTAAGAAATTTGCATGCAAATAACTGCATATACTGTTAGATCCAGCCTCAGTGGTGCTACGTGGCCTCGTTCTCACTGTGGGTCAAACGAGCCTGCGTGCGGGCGCACGGGGGGGGGGGGGGGGGGGGGCTACGTACGCACTTTAATATTGATGGCTCCGGGGGTTAGTACCTGCCAAGTGGCCGCCGACGCTTATTAGACAATGGGTGTACGAGACCGTAGACGAGTTATCTACTCTTACAATCAATTGTAGTATCATTTAGCGTGTACGTTTAGTTTGCGCTCGCCCTCATGTTTCAAGTCAGTTGTCACAGCACAGAGACCTGATAGTGTAGTCACGGTTCCTGTGTGTTGTCACAGCACAGAGACCTGATAGTGTAGTCACGGTTCCTGTGTGTTGTCACAGCACAGAGACCTGATAGTGTAGTCACGGTTCCTGTGTGTTGTCACAGCACAGAGACCTGATAGTGTAGTCACGGTCCTGGGTGTTGTCACAGCACAGAGACCTGATAGTGTAGTCACGGTTCCTGTGTGTTGTCACAGCACAGAGACCTGATAGTGTAGTCACGGTTCCTATGTGTTGTCACAGCACAGAGACCTGATAGTGTAGTCACGGTCCTGTGTGTTGTCACAGCACATAGACCTGATAGTGTAGTCAGGGTTCCTGTGTGTTGTCACAGCACAGAGACCTGATAGTGTAGTCACGGTCCTGTGTGTTGTCACAGCACAGAGACCTGATAGTGTAGTCACGGTTCCTGTGTGTTGTCACAGCACAGAGACCTGATAGCGTAGTCACGGTCCTGTGTGTTGTCACAGTACAGAGACCTGATAGTGTAGTCACGGTTCCTGTGTGTTGTCACAGCACAGAGACCTGATAGCGTAGTCACGGTCCTGTGTGTTGTCACAGTACAGAGACCTGATAGTGTAGTCACGGTTCCTGTGTGTTGTCACAGCACAGAGACCTGATAGTATAGTCACGGTTCTTGTGTCGAAGGGTAACAATAATAAACCATCTGACTTGTATTTTTTTTCAAATGGCATAGTGACTGTATGTGTATGTGTAATTTTTAGTTTGCTTTAGTTTTTTTAAATTAATTTTTTATGCACAATTACAATCGCTAAAAAACCACAAAATATTATAAAGCGTGAATCACTTGATCTGTGGGAGGACAATTGCAATTTGATACCAATTACACCCCACCCCACCCCCCACAGATCCATTGCTATCCTATAAATGTATACCTACCTAAAAACTAACGGAATTAAAGGAAAAAAATAATAAAATATAAGTAATTATTATATTCGTGCCATTATAATAGGTCGGGGAAAAAGGTCTTTTCGTATTTTGTATGTATAAAGTTGTAGTAAAAATCTCATCGGTTGTATTGTTTGTATCTGGCTGGTTTTGATACCATAAAAAATATGACATTTTAAAAAAGGAATACAAAACGTAAAAAGCAATTTCCCGCCATTTTTCAATTGTTTTTTTGTTCGATAAAATGAGTGAATCTAACGAACAAATTCGATATATTGTGAAATTTTATAACAAAAAAGGGAAAAATGCGACACACGCCGCGAATAAAATTTGTGACGTTTATGGACCTAATGCAGTGTCATCAAGAGTAGCACAATGTTGGTTCAAGCGTTTTCAGTCCGGGAATTTTGATGTCAAAGATGCAGCTCGCTCTGGTCACCCTGTTACGGATAAAGTCGATGCCATTTCTGAAAAAGTGGACCAAGATCGGCATATTAGTAGTTACGACGTAGCTGAAGAACTGGGCATTGACCACAAAACAGTTTTGACCCATTTGAAAAAAACTGGGTATACAAAAAACTCGATATTTGGGTGCCACACGAGCTCACTGAAAGAAACCAAATGAATCGTGTACTCATTTGCGATTTTCTATTGAAACGTAACGAAACCGAACCGTTTTTGAAAAGATTGATCACTGGTGATGAAAAATGGATCACCTACGACAAGAATGTGCGCAAAAGATCATGGTCAAAGGGCAGTGAAGCACCACAGACTGTAGCGAAACCCGGATTAACACGTAATAAGGTGATGCTGTTTGTATGGTGGGATTGGCAGGGCATCGTTCATTATGAGCTTTTACCGCCGGGCAAAACCATCGATTCGGATCTCTACTGCCAACAGCAGATGAGACTCAAACAAGAAATTGAGAAAAAACGGCCGGAATTGATCAACAGAAAGAGTGTGGTCTTTCATCATGATAACGCCAGACCGCACACATCTTTGGCCACTCAGCAAAAATTTAGAGAGCTTGGTTGGGAAGTGTTAATGCATCCACCATATAGCCCAGACCTTGCACCCTCAGATTTCCACCTGTTTCGATCTCTTCAGAATTCTTTGGGTAGTGTTAGATTAACATCAAGAGAGGACTGTCAAAACTACTTGTTGCATTTTTTTGATCAGAAGTCCCAAAATTTCTACAGCAACAGGATCATGTCACCACCTACAAGATGGCAACAAGTTATCGAACAAAATGGCACATATATATTATAATTAAATGTAATTAAACTTGAAAAAAATATGTCTTGAATTTGTTTAAAAAATACGAAGAAACTTTTTCCCCGACCTTATATGATTTTAAAACGCTGAAAATACTAAAAATCATTTTTTTCAATGAGGCTATGTCTGACTCTTTTCTGATAAACACTGTTTTAAACTATCACGGTTGTTCACTAAAGTTAAATGATTATTTACGGGATATTTTCCGTACGGAGCTCCTTCCACAACCTTACCACGGTAAATATCCCGTAAATAATAATTTATCTTTTCTGATAAATTCATTAATATCGTATGGCGATACACCCGCAGGAAGGCACATAATGTTTCATGTGTAATATCGTATGGCGATACACCCGCAGGAAGGCACATAATGTTTCATGTGTAATATCGTATGGTGATACACCCGCAGGAAGGCACATAATGTTTCATGTGTAATATCGTATGGTGATACACCCGCAGGAAGGCACATAATGTTTCATGTGTAATATCGTATGGTGATACACCCGCAGGAAGGCACATAATGTTTCATGTGTAATATCGTATGGCGATACACCCGCAGGAAGGCACATAATGTTTCATGTGTAATATCGTATGGCGATACACCGGCAGGAAGGCACATAATGTTTCATGTGTAATATCGTATGGCGATACACCCGCAGGAAGGCACATAATGTTTCATGTGTAATATCGTATGGTGATACACCCGCAGGAAGGCACATAATGTTTCATGTGTAATATCGTATGGTGATACACCCGCAGGAAGGCACATAATGTTTCATGTGTAATATCGTATGGTGATACACCCGCAGGAATGCACATAATGTTTCATGTGTAATATCGTATGGCGATACACCCGCAGGAAGGCACATAATGTTTCATGTGTAATATCGTATGGCGATACACCCGCAGGAAGGCACATAATGTTTCATGTGTAATATCGTATGGCGATACACCCGCAGGAAGGCACATAATGTTTCATGTGTAATATCGTATGGTGATACACCCGCAGGAAGGCACATAATGTTTCATGTGTAATATCGTATGGTGATACACCCGCAGGAAGGCACATAATGTTTCATGTGTAATATCGTATGGTGATACACCCGCAGGAAGGCACATAATGTTTCATGTGTAATATCGTATGGCGATACACCCGCAGGAAGGCACATAATGTTTCATGTGTAATATCGTATGGCGATACACCCGCAGGAAGGCACATAATGTTTCATGTGTAATATCGTATGGCGATACACCCGCAGGAAGGCACATAATGTTTCATGTGTAATATCGTATGGCGATACACCCGCAGGAAGGCACATAATGTTTCATGTGTAATATCGTATGGCGATACACCCGCAGGAAGGCACATAATGTTTCATGTGTAATATCGTATGGCGATACACCCGCAGGAAGGCACATAATGTTTCATGTGTAATATCGTATGGCGATACACCCGCAGGAAGGCACATAATGTTTCATGTGTAATATCGTATGGCGATACACCCGCAGGAAGGCACATAATGTTTCATGTGTAATATCGTATGGCGATACACCCGCAGGAAGGCACATAATGTTTCATGTGTAATATCGTATGGTGATACACCCGCAGGAAGGCACATAATGTTTCATGTGTAAATCTAAAGATGCTGAATTTTGAACACTGTTCTTGAAGGTGTTTAACAGTTTGGATGGTGATGTTATCACATGGACACTTCTAATCAATTATTTTTAAACGATGTAGATATGACTTATGGTAGCCATGACCTGTAAATAAAGAATTTTATTTTATTAATGAACACCAACATGATGTACGCCCTTACTTTATATGACGGAGACAAGGTACAAGACTTAAACTAAACGCCACCACAATTATAGGTGCAGACTACATGGTTATAAAAAGCGAGAGTTTTTGGAATAGAAGTTAGTACATTATACATTAAGAGTTCAATAAATTATTGACTGAGTACATTATACATTAAAAATTCAATTTTTTTTTTTTTTGACTGAATAAAGGAATCAAGAAAAAAGAGAAAATCATCACTTATCAAAACAGTTTAAAAAATAAACAATTTAAACAACAATTAACAATTTAAATCAACAACAATTTTAAAAATAAATAATAATAAAGAATGTCATTCTAGCGCATTTCCTGAATTTGGTTATTTTTGCTAAATTAGGGAAAATATTCTGCTTGACCCCCCTACCCCTACCCCTATATTTACTCTATATTTAATGACTCTGTATTTGGTATAGTTAAAAAGGCATTTGCATATATATATATATATATATATAATGATAGTTTTACACCGGGAACTGGTACAGTATAACTGCATCTGACTAGATTCAGGTTCGTCAGGTAACATTGTGGTCGGACGGCTCGACTGTCACTCATTACATATATATATGCATGTACTAATGTTCAGGGTCGCAGTGAGAGGTGACAGTTCCCGCCCAGCACGAGCCGCGCTTGACGCTCCACTGAGCCGGCAGACATGTCTCCGACCCCGGTGGTTACCCGACTACCGACTACCGATGACCGATGCTAGTTTTCCAATTTCCCTGGGATTGGTCGCAGTAACGACATTTATATTGATAGGAAGCGACGGCTGCTAATTGCTGACGGGACGCCCACAGGCGCACGCACTAATCTCGTACGAAGTGACCTTCTGGTTCCTTCATAAGTTATCTAGTTTTTGACCGCTACGACTCCAAGTACCTACAACATGTAAGATCCAGCGTTGTTCCTAGTGTCTAGTGTGGAATTACAAATGTAACATTTAGTTCCTGCATGTGTAACCGTGTAATGGACCTGGGTACCACCGGAGGATGGGCAACAGCGTCCTAATAGTACACGGTGAACGTACTGCGATCCCCAAGCCGCCTGCCAAGCGTGGGGATTATGGCAACATCCCTCTCTATGAGGGAGGTCTTGTCCAACAGTGGACGTTAATTGGCTGATGATGTGATGTGTGTGTAACCGGCGTAGAACAGATATTCAAGATGTCGGAATTGTAGTAATAAAATGGAGCTGAGTAGGACACGTTGGTAGGCGCAAAGATGACAGGTGAAGTGAGGAAGGGACAGAGTGGTCGAGGCAAGGTGAGCGGAGCATGGGTCGTCCAGCTGTATGGGTCTAAAATATTGTCACCGTTGCGGGTAGAACCTGTACTCGAATAGCACAGGACTGAGGCAGATGGCATAACAAGAGAGTGGTCTATACCCGGCAGTCGGGTAAGGAAGGTTGAGGATGATGATGTTGAGGTATGCGCAGCTGCAGCACGCGCGGGTTGTAGCGTTACGCCTGTTTAGCCGACCCAAACAGGCGTCCCGGGACAATTTCTAGGTATTTTAGAAATTAAGGCAGCCTATCAGTTCCTGCAGTTCCTAATGGGTGGTAAGAAAACAACAAAAGTAACGGATAGTAAAGTTTAATGGACCGGGTTATAAAAACAGATAGTACAGTTTAAAAAAAGAAACCTAAAGCTCTAAGGGCCTAGACGCTCCGCAAGTCTTCATACGCCGTAGCATCAGGTACAAGGTGAGGTAGTGCTAAGAAGATGTGAAGTTTCTGAAGAGGGTATGGAGATCGTAGGTTTACGATGCGTCTGGTATCCGGAAGTCGATGAGTGTGGAGTTAAGTAGGAGGACGGCAGCGGAGCAAAATCCAGGTCGTTCGCCGCCTTGGATGAGATTAGTAAGATATTGACCAAGGGACTCACGGTTTCGGGTGCTCCACAACTTTATAGGGTCGTAATTCCTTCCGCTTTCGGCATACCTGTCCTCCTTTCCTCTTAGTTCAGTCCAGCTTCAATTTTCCTCCACTTATCCACTCATTTCTCTTATTACGATTCGATGTTGCTTCTTTCAAGATTTTTTTCAGAATGCCACTCTGTTTTCCGTCACGGCTTTCGCTGTTCATTTTTCAAATTTTAGAATTTCGACTTGCGGATAATGTGCCCAAAAAGTTTTAACTAACCGATGTAAAGTTTAAAAAGTTTAAGTTAAAAGTAATTTTATATAAAAAATGGATATGAATGAGGATGAATATAAAGGAATACTACAGGGTGTAGTGACGCTCCATACTGACATGTGAACATATGAATACTACAGGGTGTAGTGACGCTCCATACTGACATGTAAACATATGAATACTACAGGGTGTAGTGACGCTCCATACTGACATGTAAACATATGAATACTACAGGGTGTAGTGACGCTCTATACTGACATGTGAACATATGAAGGAATACTACAGGGTGTAGTGACGCTCCATACTGACATGTAAACATATGAATACTACAGGGTGTAGTGACGCTCCATACTGACATGTGAACATATGAATACTACAGGGTGTAGTGTAACGTTACGCCTGTTTGCTAACTTAAACAGGCGTCCCGCGACAATTTCTAGGTGTTGAAAAATTAAGCCTGCCTATCAGTTCCTGCAGATCCTAATGGGTGGTAAGGAAAACAACAAAGTAACGGATAGATAAGTTTAATTGACCAGTACAGTACAGTACAGTAATATAAAGAAGAAAGCTAAGGGGCTAAGGGGCCTAAGCGCTCCGCAGTCTCCGCACGGCAGGTATCCGGCGAAGTAGTGGGCCGGAGATGTAGCCTTCGGAAGAGGTACGGAGGTCGTAGCTTCTCTTGCGTGTATCCGGAGGTCGTTTGAGCGAGGATTTAAGTAGGAGGACGGCAGCGGAGCAAATTCCAGGTCGAAGAATGGTAAAATACTAAGCGACTCACGGTTTGGCGTGCCGGTCCTCTTTTCTCCAGGTTTAGAGCAGCATCAATATTCGAAACATTTCCTCTAGGTTCAGAGCCACGGAACACTATTACTCGCGGAGTTCAGATCAGCATCAATATTCAAAACATTTCACCATTTTACCATTTGATGTTCTTTCTTTCAAGATTGTTTCCAGAATGTTTTTTTCGAATGACGACTCTGTTTGCCGTCACGGCTTTCCCTCTTCCTTTTTCAAATTTTGAATTTTGACTTGCGGAGCGTGTGCCCATAGAGTTTTACTAACCGATAAAAAGTTTACAAATTTTATATAAAAATGGATATGAATGAGGATGAATATGAAGGAATACTACAGTAGTGACGTTCTATACTGACATGTGAACATATGAAGGAATACTACAGGGTGTAGTGACGCTCCATACTGACATGTAAACAACGTCCGATCATTTCATACATATAGAAGTATCTAATTTGGACCTCTGCTCTGGTCTGATTTCCTTTACATTATAGATTTCCCATATCTCCCTTTTTATTTTGATCTGAGGTAGCGCCTAATGTTCACTGCGTTTACTGAGCAGTACTCGACATTTGTGTCAGGATCTAAAAGTGGAGTGACTGGTACACTTCACCGCCGATGGCGGCGGTGGCGGTGCATCGCTCCTCACACCAATATAAATAACTGTCCAGATTCCTGCCTCGTATCCTCCCCGCCCCGCCCCGCCCCCTCCTGACCGCCCCCGTCGGAGATTTATTCCGACCCCGGGAAAAAACCTGATTAATCACTACATTCAAAGATGGAGGCGAGCGTAAGTCAGGACACAAGAAATAATTAATTGGTACGCGTACCGCCACTGTTGCCTCCCCCCACCGGGGCCCTCCGCCCCCCGGGGCCCTACGTTCACATGTGCTCGAGTTTATTCAAATTGGCGTCATTAATAGGTGTTCGCGCTCTTCATCCTGCGAGGGCGCCGCAGAATATCATGTTATCACGCTTGTCAAATCGAATAAAGAGGGATGAAAAGGGGATTTATGGAATTGTGAATCTCGCGGCTGCGGCGTGAGGGTTCCGCAGACGTGCTGGATGACGTTTTAGGAGCTGCAGGAGGATGGCGGCGTCTAAGGGTGTGCTTGGGGGGGGGGGGGCATGGGGCAAGGGAACGTGACAGACGCTAAATAAAATAGTTCCGAATAGCAAGCTTATAATTGTTTCAAGACCGCGCAAGTATCTGGATAGAAACATGAAGTCGGCAGCAGCGCAGTTGGGGCGCTGACTGCGGCGTGTTTTCAATATCGAGTGTCAGCGTCTGAATATTCAGGATGCTGCATCAATATGCATGAATACAGTCAGCGTCGCGCCTGCACTGCACCCCGTCTCGTGATTCACTCTGCGTTTGAAAATATTTTTCAATACAGTTTCTTGATGCTGTACCGTGACAGTATACCTAGGAATCATGCTAGAGACTTAGTTTACGTACAAGTAAATCCGCGGTGTAGTGAAACAGCATCATATTTTTATCGATTTTTGAATCCTCCACTACCTCGGTCATCAAAATTGAGCACGCGGTTAAAAAGCAACTTTGCACTCTTGTATAACAAATAACTATTATTCCTAAATGTCTTGGCTTATCTAGAGACAAATCCACACATTCAACTGGCTTTTCTTGTGATTAAGTCAATATGCTCACGAAAATTAAGTTGCCTATCAACGACTACCCCATCATGATACAAGGTACGCTTGCAGCTTGTGGGCGGCGGCGGCGCCCAGGGTCGGCTGGTCTGTGCCGGTTCTCTTTGTGAAAAGGAATCTAATAAGTGGCTGTCGAGAATCACTTTCGCTCCACTGACTGATCTCCTTTCTATACATTTACTTCGTAGATATTTTAAAGCTATAAATTTTGCGATGAAACGGTTTTGCAAATTGATTGGTATGTAAAAATACGCGTGTCGTAAGTATTTTTTGTTTCCGAACAGAGTGTGCAAACGGGTAGGTAGAGTACGTATTATCTCTTATGTTAAAGACTTCGAATGTTTGTTTTTCGAATACTATTTGTCTATCCAGGCCCAAGTTGATGTTGCAACGGGGCTTTTACATTATTTTTGTTTGTATTAGTGAAAACATATTTTTGGCTTTTGTGTAACTGTTTATCTCATATCTACTGTGTTAATTAGCAGCTGTTTGTTTTCCATGTCAAATAAAATAAAATATATTCACGTGTCACAATACGACTCATGTGTCTGGTGTTTCTACAGCAGTAAAACTACCGCATGTAGGAACATACGAGTACGTTTATTATTTCCATAAAACACGTGATGATGCAAGTTCGTTGATATCAAAGTTTAAGTCAATAAACTTGATCCTAGGTTTATGTGGAAATAGTGAGTTAGTTAGAGAAGCGCACTCGACTGCTGTCTGCTCACAACATGTAAATCAGGCATTACAACTTTGTTACAGGGGACTACCACTATCTCTAAAATATTCTTATGTCATAACTAGCTGCGAGGAGTTTAGGCACCGACGTGGAAATACTTGCCGTCTCATTGTATTATTATCCGTGAACCACAGCGAGTAGATGATGTTTACAGAACGGCAATTATATTTGCTTATCACCGTGTGACCCACGACGCGGTCCAACTCTCACACAGTTCGGTACAAATACTTTACTTATTGCATTTTCAAAGATATCATATTTAGCGCAATCTTTTATCACACCTCGACGAATTTTCCTTTACAACACAGTGTCAACTCGCTGTCAGTTTGTGGTTATTTTTATTTTTGTTACTCAAAGACTCCTTTGAGATTGGCTTCATTTTGACTGTAATAATTCCCCGACTTGTATGTTCAGTGTCGTTCCCACGGAGCGAGACAAGCCGCCTGCAGCTCGCTCGGAGTAGTATTGTGTACGTTGATGGATCATAACTATAATGTTCTACTTACACAGCTTACTGAGATTCGAATAGCTTATAGAGGAAGCACCGCCAGCTACCGCGACCGCACTGCGACGCGACACATGATAATTATATTACCTCTGCCTACCCGTATGTATGATGGTGGCATATCTGTATTACTCTATGGTTATCACATCGCCATCTCCTCTCTTTAATATGTCTATGGTCTCTTCGGTGAAACGAGATGTCGAGTGATAATTATAACTTCAGTAATTTTCATTGTAATAACTAATAACTGCATAAAATCCTAAATATAAACAACTCAAGAAGTAGGTATACCTACTGTGTCTCAATAAGGACTACAATAACTAGATCTTCACACTAGAGTAGTTCTTCATAGAGGGAGGTAATTAACCAGCTCGCTGTCGTTCCGAGCTCCGTCACGAGTCGAGAGCGAAGACGAGGCTAACCTGATTTCCATGTGTCATTAAGTTTCCATCCGGCCACAGTTCGCACATACTCCGTCAATCTCAGTTGGACAAAAACGTGCAATCAGCGGAACCGGCGCGTGGCGTTCGAAACGTCGTTAATCCTCGCCTGGAGAGCGGCTCGAGCAGCCCGGGGCCCTCGATCGATGCAACTGACGCTCGCTGACTCTACTAGTTGCTGCGAAATGAGATCTGCTTTAGCGTTTGTTTGAGTACATCGCAGGCGCAAGCTTCATTGCAAGAACACACAATCAAGATAATTCTCACTACTTACACGATATATCTTTATTTTAAAAAACCGGTGCGTGTGTGCGTGCGTTCGTCATTCTTAAACAACTTGACCAATATTGATATTATTTGTTTCTTGATATTTGTGAGTTGTGGCCATTGTTTGAAATAAATGAGTATCATTATTATGACAGGTGGATCCGGTAGGTTATAGGTTGTTGAGATCCAGTCATTTTTTTGTTAGAGCGTTCTGTGTCAGAATATCGTCTGTCACCGGGTCTGCCGGTATATAGTAAAAAAGCCTATATTTACTCTTATATAAGTAGCCTAAAAGCTGAACGACACCACACCACATTCCGAGTGGCGTTGAGGGTTATGGGCAAACGTGAACTGCCATCTGTATCTACTGGATGTCCGCGACTCACAATATCATGGGTCCACCTCGAGGCTACCAACGCAACGCAGCGTTTTCCGATTCGTACTCTCTACTCAAGAGCCTTTCTTCCATTGAATTCTTTTTCATTCTTTTTTTTTATTGCATTGGTCTTCAACTTGCAAATTTTAATAGCTTTGTCGGTGACTCTGGTTCTTTGGTGAATATCCATGTTCCGGACGCTATCGCACAAAGAAACTCCGAGCATAGCTCTCTTTATTGCCCGTTGTGTGACTGAGTTTTTCCAAAAGGCCAACAGTTAAGGACCACGTCTCAGCACTATATTATGTCATCATTGAAAACATAATCTTGTAAAGTCTCCAACACTTCACTGGGGATGAGTTTGACTTGACCGTGATGACTGACTGTGACTATGACTTGTTTTACGCAATGTCAACTTATTTCATATTATGACTGAAGAACTTAGTATACCTGGTTAAGTTAATTATTTTTCCAAATAACAAAAGAACAAAGATAGCTTAAGTAGTACCGGCAGTATGCACTGAGTGCACGCGGCCGGAGGGCGGCACCGCTCCGTGCGGAGGATGTTTAGTTCGGAGTGACGGCGCTTTATCACAATTTCCATCCATGGGCTCCACTTCCAGCCATATATTAAGCTTTTATGAGGATTGCCATTTAAACCCCTCTCACGCCGTCCCGCCGCCCGCAGCCCGCGGCCCCCCCCCCCCCCTCACACTCACCATTCACTTTTTCCGTAGTTACGTACCAAATATGAATATTAGAACGGTGGCTGGATGGTGACACCGCGCCGGGCGGGAGCTTACCGGCCATTGTTCCCGGCGGTAATGCACGTTCCAAATGTTAAATACCATTTGGAACGCTACCAGGGTACTGTGAACCGACCGAGCGCGGCTCCATTGTCACCGCGAGCTGATTCTGGAGACAGCATTGTGCTCCTGCTAATGAAGAGAATGGTCGCGGAGTATTCAGGTCTGCTCTTCGTCTTCAATAATCTCAACGCTCAGATCAGACAAGAAGATATGATAAGGTAGCTTGATAGGTG
Organism: Agriopis leucophaearia; assembly: GCA_949125355.1. Classification (NCBI taxonomy): domain Eukaryota; kingdom Metazoa; phylum Arthropoda; class Insecta; order Lepidoptera; family Geometridae; genus Agriopis; species Agriopis leucophaearia. The sequence goes on along the minus strand of OX421263.1, from coordinate 19,797,588 downwards.
CGAATGCATCTTGCCTAAATCAGACTTAATTGTTGCCTTACGCGATCTGACCACCCTACAGACGACCTTCCCGCTCATTTTTTCGCTTGTGGACTATTAGTTAGTATATGGTCTTACTGAAAATTACTAAGTGTGCGTGAAAAATAAGTAAGAATGTCATACTGACTTACAGTTTTTGCGTGAAGTGGTTTAGCGGTAGAGTGAAATAGTGGATGAAACATGGAGATATTTGAACACGATAGATAGTTTCTACTGAGGCGTATCTCCGTTGTCTGATCTGATGTATACAGCTGGTAACGTATACAATAACAATAAAGAATCAATGTTTTTGAAGGTATACCGTTTAATCGCGACTTAACCTTTTCGTGTTGCAGAGAGCACATTTGAAAACCCGTGTAAATATTAGAAGCTCTCTCAGCTGAGTTCGGGCGCCGCCGCGGGGCGGAGCGAGCCGCGAACGGAGGGACTCAGTAAATACATTATTCTGTTTAATTTTATTGCTTTTTACTTTGTATTTCCCCTGTGTCTACTTCTTTATTATTCTTTACAAACTTCTCCCGCGGCTTCACTCGTTGTGAATATAACGTAGCTTATGATGTCACTCAGTGATAGTGTAGCTTTCTATTACTGTAAGGTTTTTAAAATCGGATCAGTAGATTTGGAGATTAGCCCATTCAAACAAACTAACAAACTTTAGTAGAAAGTTTCGTAGTAATGTCGACTCCTGGGTGGATGGGCCCTAATCCACTATACTGGCCCATTGCATGTTAGTGAATGTCATAATGTATTTTTATGGCTGTAGACATAACGGTTACATATTGAGCGAGGCATCAAAACTGCAGATAGTTGATTAAAGTACTCAGTAAGTATCGAAGTCAGATGAGAGATGAAGCACACATACTACCCCTTGGTCTGAGCCTTCCTTCCTTGAGCGATGGTCGTTTACAATCGAGATAGTCATTGACCGTGTACAGTGAGAGGGAGACATGGTGACGTCGTCTCGCGGATCATTCAACAACAAGCGTTATATATTGGTGTTGCACCATGGAGCATGGAGCATGGAGCATGGTATGGTTGCATGGAGCATTTACACTACTTTACTTAGTATTAGTGAAAACTTTTGCTTGTGTATAACTATTTATAGCAGCTGTTTGTTGTCCATATAAAATAAAAAAGGTTATTCATACAATATTTGAAACTTAAAGTAATACTTGTAACAACGTGACGTCATAGTACGAAGTAGTTAAAATGTTGACAGAAACTCGACCAGGGTGGAGAGTTATCTACTTCACCGACTAGAACTGAAAAGAAGCAACAAGTAGTGTGGGTAGTAGGTACTGACAGTAGTTGTTGGGTATGAGGTCGGGCTCGGCGTCGTCGTGCGGCGCGGGCGGCTTGCCGGCGGGCGGCGGGCGCGCGGGCGGCTGCTTGCCGGGCGGCGCGCGCCGGCGTCTGCGCAGCCCCGCTAGACACGCGCCCGCCGCCAGCGCACCCGCCGCGCCGCCGCACGCGCCCAGCGCGCCCACCACGCCGCCCACGCCCAGCGGCGCCTCCGACGCTGCAACAATACATACATACATACATCTCACACATCATACTTATATTTTACACGAACAACTCTGTCCCGCGTGCGTGTTCACTCACAAGTAAACGGCTCAACAGATCTGGATGAAACTTTATATATTTATTAACTCTACATAATATGTGATCACGGCTTGACGTTTAACATTTCAGTTTTACCACAGGCTACCCACATTACCCTACAGGCTAGGCTAAGCTACAGGCAGGCTACTTTAACCCGCTATCTCATGTGGGAAGTAATGAAGTGGCCAGAGATGTAAGTTTTATTTTACAGTATTGTTTAATATCTTCGATTATTCACCAATTTTGATTTAAAAAAAATTGTGTTCGTTTTTGTCAGCACAAGGTTTGTATAAAAGAAAATTAAAAAAAATCGATTAACTTTAAAAAAACTTATTATATGAAAAATGCGTGAGTGAATGAGGCAGAAGACTGTGAGAGATCTATAGGTACATATATAACAAAACCGTAGAGATAAAAAAACTGTAATTTCAATATATTAAAAAAAAAAAAAATATAATAGCTTAGAATTACAGGATGGGGGACTGAAAAAGAAAGGGCAGGATTGAAATAGAATGGATTACGGTATGGGAGTGGAGTGGACAGATGCGGGACTTGTGCTGAAAGGACGGGTCTGAAGTAGAGTGTGTTACGGGAGTGATGCGGGGCTATAGAGGAAAGGATAGGATAGAAATGGAGTTGATAGAAGCAAGACTTAAGCGGGAAGGGTGAAAATAAAGTATATAGGATGGATTACGGGAAAAATGCGGAACTGTAGCGGAAAGGACGATATCTAGAAGTAGAGTGGATTACAGTAGCTATGGGAGAAGAGTGGAGTGGACGGATGCGGGACTACAGAGGAAAGAGTGGGACTGAAGTATATAAATGTCAAACATGTTATAACTGTGAATGGCTAACTAACTGATAAAGTTGAAGCAATCTGTCCGTTGTCTGCGGAGTAATGAGTAGCAGGAGGCGTGTAGGGACCGATCATCGAAGGAAGACGTCACAAGACAAATCAAAATCAGAAGAACAATCACAAATATCGGTTGTGGCATGTTGTATTGATCAACCGTTCTGTAGATCATACACCATAGAAACCAGATCGTGTCACGAAAAACTGTTCCGTCGCATGGCATGGAACCCACGAAACAAAGGCAATGCCGTATCCGCATCGAAACATCCTGCGCGAGGCGAGTCGCGTCCTTAACGGACGTAACCGGGGGCGTAGAGTGACGCCCTCCTCGGCTGTTTCCAGATTACAATCGAATAATTAATGGACCGATTAATAAGTTATTAACGAGACACGCGCCTGCGGCCGGGCTCGACCACCGACCACCTCTTCCACTTACACGTGCCATGGGAAACTGGCTCCTATTCGTTACGAGTAAGGCACAGAGTCAGCTGTGGTGCATGACGCATGGCTTCGGTTTGAATCCCAGAGCTTACGTTAACGGTCTCGTCTTAAGGGGTTAATAAGAGTGACGCGCGGAGAGACACAACCGATTGATTTAACGCTCACGGCTGCCGGTGCCGGGCTGAATGATCGGTATCTCAGTTCCTTTCTAAACAGATCTATTTCTGCATGATATAACGATTATTATTAACTTTACCCTAACTTACTTATCTGCATGGAAAATAGCCGTAAATGAAATAAAGACACTTTTAGTACTGCGGTCCATCTACTCGTATTAAGACTATTGCAGATTTTTCTAACGTTAATGTGTACCTAAGTCAGCGTTTATTTTCCAAAGTGTTCAGATTATTTGGAAGCATTTTTATAGAAGAAAAATAGAATGTGTGCAGCTGAGACAGGATGAGGCAGGTGGGAGAGCACGGCGGAGGTCAGCGGAACACTTTGTTTTACGCGAGGGCGGTGCTCGTAAATAACCTTGAATTAGCATCAAACTGGCCATTTGCATGAAATTAACGTAAATATTAATCATAAGGGTGATATAATAATAATAATAATGCAGGGGCGGCTTTATGGCGAGCCGTCGGTGAGTGGCGACACCGCGTACCCCGATTCCATGGGGCTAAATGAGACCCCTGACCCCTGGCTTGCCTTAACCGGCCGTCCAGGGGTGGAAACCGCAAGAGCTAAGAACCTAAGCTCCAGGGTGGAAGTGTTAAAGGGCATAACGCCGCGAGTAGCTCTTAGTGAAAGTGCAGCACACCTCTCTACACCCTAAGCCACCTACGCCGATGTTGCCCCTCCGGTACCAAGATACGGCACCCTTTATGGGGGGCCCATTCAGTGGGTGGCAAGTCATCACCTGCCTAAATATATTTTGAGATGAGACAGGATAAGGCAGGTGCCGTTTCTCATTCTATATATCTGTTATTCCATCCACAAGTTGTTCACCTCAATAGCCCAGTCTTTTTTAATCCTATACTGTACAATAGTTTCGTATTCCTTTTTATACATATTTCATAGTTGCATGTATTTTATATTCAAAAGGGCCTCTTGGTGTTGGCTTCGGCTCCACCAATGCCCACCAAATGTCCGGGCTAGACCCGAGAATTGTTTGAAATAAAGTGTTATAATAATAATAACAACTTGCCCTTCGATACGGCCTTGTCGAGTCTGAGGTGCCGTACTATAAGTACGCACCAGCACCAGTTCTCGAGAATAGTCGTGCTTTGCTCTACTGGGACCGGTCTATCATCACGGACAGGACTATTGTCACCAATAAGCCTGATATCGTGATGGTCGACCGGTCCCAGCGCCGGGCAGTGCTCGTCGACATCACCATCCCGCATGACGAGAACCTCGTGAAGGCCGAGAAGGACAAACTCAGCAAGTACCTTGACTTGGCTCACGAGGTTACCGCCATGTGGGATGTTGACTCGACGATCATTGTCCCGATAGTTGTATCGGTGAACGGCCTTATAGCGAAGAGCCTCGACCACCACCTTAAGAGGCTCTCGCTAGACGGTTGGGTCAAGGGTCAGATGCAGAAGGCGGTAAGTCTTGACACGGCACGCATTGTCAAGAGATTCCTCACTGTGCAGCCCTAACCACCGGTAGCTTGGGCCCTGCCCCGCTGCCGGCGGCACCCTAGTTTCTAAGTTTTTTATATTATTTATGTTTTTATAATTATATTTGATGTAAAAAACTTAAAAATTAAGACAATAAATGGATATGTGAATAATAATAATATTTATTAACCAATAATTAAGTACAGAGGTGCTTCAATAAACAAACATAATAGATATGAATGATTGAAGTTCAGACACGATCGTTCGGCGCGGGCGAACGCGCGGTGTCGCTGCTACGCGGCTCCTACTAGCTCTACAAAGCACTACGCTGCTGCTACGAGGTGCTACGGGCATTTCGTTCGCGACACTTGCAAATGCCACAAACGATAAGAGCGATAAAGTTACTCGTGTTTTACCAGAAGGGAACAAGTGCTGTAAGAATTAAAACCATAAAATCTCTGACACTACTGTAGCTGTTTCAGACGACACATATAAACAGATAGTCAATTAAGTAGATAAAAGCGACAGTAACTTTGTAATTTCGCGGAGGTCCGCGTGCCGGCTCTCGATGCACTGATCAGACATCTCATTACCCGATTTAGAGTTATAATCTCTAAGTCGGGTAATGAGATTATAAGAACCATTTACGATTACTGTTTTTCTCTGCAGAAATACTGGTCCAATATGTTAAAGTTTTAATAATTTTTTTTATTAGTACTCACATATTTATTTGCATTTTTAAATTATTAATATTTGTTATTAATTTTAAATGGATCGGTGTAATCTGAATATAAATAAATGATGATGATGATGATGAAGAGTAATTTATCGGAAAGCGGAACATAATATAAGATGCGGCACTGGAACCAATGGATACAATATTGGTCTTGAATGCTATCTGCAGTGACATACAGGCGGGGGCGTCTGCAGTGACATACAGGCGGGGGCGTCTGCAGTGACATACAGGCGGGGGCGTCTGCAGTCCTCGTAATACTAGTCACGGGTCGGAGTCAGCCGGCGGCGGCTCGCGGAGTGTCGGTGGACGGACGTGCTTTGGTTTACTCGATCATAAACTTTTTTGATTTCACACGAGTGGTTTTAGCCAACAATGCAAAACCAAACAGAAGGTATTACGTTTAACGTATTAGATTCGAGCTACTTCCTAAAAACTCATTTAGATAAATTTGGTGTCGATAGATTCCTCAGGGATGGTCACTGGGCGGGCGGCGTCATCGTTAATACAATGCCATACATACCTGTATGAGCGATTGTCGACACTGTATGAGCGCTAGTGGATACCTTGAAACGTGAAACAATTGGATGCAGACTCTCATTTTAAAACACATATTCAGGACTACGGACACTGCAGTGTTCCAAACGTCAGGAGATAAAATATGTCACGCGATAATATCCGTTACAAGTATTTAATTTCAATATATAGTAGTCACGAAAACCAAAATTTCTATATTCAGGGTTTTCAAAAATGAGCTTTTCATCATTTAGTGTTTTTTTTCGTTAAAATGTAACTCCACGGACACCAGGACCCGTGGCTTTTGTTATACTTAACTACTATTTTGATAGCTTAAACGAATTTACTTATTCACAATACAGGGCGAGGAAAATTAGTTCTTTACATTTTAATCTAAGGTTAAAACGATTTGGTCATATTACTATAGATATACATGATTACATATATATAATATACATAATTTAGTGATCAAGTGTATCGTTTGTGTAACAAGTTAAATGGAAGGAACGATACCCAGGTAGTGCGGCGCGACAAGATGGACAGACCTAGTGTCAGCTGGCACGACAATCTGAGACGCGATACAGCAGGCCGGGGACCGACAGCGATGGACGCAGATTAGTCACCATCTGCTGCAGGGTCGCGAGCATCACGACGTGGACCGTTTGTATGATATAACGAAAATAACGTTCTTGGTTTTATTTTAAGCAAGAAACTTGTTAACGTCACCGCCGTTGGGTGTAAGCCTCCCTTGTTGGTACCACTGTCTCCGGTGTCTCATCAGTCACATCCACTTCTTGTCAAGACTCGTTGTTTTTATTTAAGGATAATGAAGCCAAGTTCGCCGTACACCTGCTCAGGCGCAACTTTACACGACGACGATTGAAGTTAGTTCTCGTATTTTCCGTGCAAAAAGGTAATCATTTGTCCTGCAGCGATACACGCGGGGGCGGCGCTATCAACCAGGATAAATCATCTGCAACATGCGCCGTTTTATGATGACGTATGAAAAAGATGACCGACGAAATGAACAATCATTATTCATTGTACTTTATCAATGATTTATAGTCGCGTTATTGTATTTTCCGCTGTTTGTAATTAATACGACAAATTCGATCGAAATATTGCGTCGGCGACGCGACGCGGCATCTTGCGGCATGCACGCTCCCGCGCCTGGCTCTGCTCCATGCAATGTTATTTTTATCAATCGCTCATGACATCATTCCGTTCATACTGATTGGCATCATGACGTTCTGTTATTCCATTGACAGCGCGTTCATGAACTGTTACCGCTGACACGCTGTTTGGACTTCACCGAAACAATACAATCTATACCGTGTACCGCGTACTGACAGAGTGGTCACCGATAACGTCCCATTGGCAGTCAACCAGCCCGATGGGTCGACGACAGCCGTCCCGCGTCAAACGTGGATGAGTTTTAAAATTAAATTAAATTTTTAACTTCGGCAGTATCGACGTGAACATTCACATGTTCGTTTTATTAACAATTGGAGTCGAGGAGTAGGTATGCGTGGCGAGAAGCCGCCCCCGCCCCCGCGGGCTCCGTGAATCCTCGGTGAGCGAGCGGGAAGCCTCGATAGATGAAACTGCAGAGTTAGAGCGATCATATTTTAGCGCGGAGACGGCTCACGGCCCGTCGGCTGATTTATGCCGCCACTACACTGACTCCGGCTCAAGTAGCCACCTAACAAATGGCCGCTCCGGCTGAACACCAACCAAATAAAACAGTTTGCCGGAATCATTTTTATCCAAATCCATCGGCCAAAAGGCGTTGGCTACTCTGATTGAGCCGGAACAGAGCAGGATTCCGCAGAATCAGTATTTTAAAGAAGTGATGTTTTGCTCTCACTTGCAGTGCGTCATTCCTTGTAATGAGAGAGGAGAGAGGGGTTGCTTACGTTCGCGGTTAGGTATCATAATTGAACAAAATTCTGCGAGTCCGTGGAGAGACGCGCGCGGCCGCGTAGTCTCACCGGAGCATACAAGTGTGTAAATCATTCATGAAGTGGTACGCCGTGTGTACTGTCGGTCATGTCGTCAGCACACGGCAGGCCGCCCCGGCGCCGGCGCCGTGTGTAGCGCCACATTACGCGCTGCATGATGATGTAGCTCTCCACGCGGCGGCTCTGATGCTATTGAATCATGTCTCGCTGCGGTATCGGTTTGCAGGAATGTGTTTCTACATGTTTGATGTCTGAATGAATCACAATGGAGCTGTTGGAATGGAATACAGTTGACGGGCGTTCGGAACCGTCATAATCAGGTCATGCTACTTCGCTGATTTCTGCCGCAGCATGCCACTCAGCCCTAGTTTCCAGCCACTGCCAGCTGCATTACGTATATCGCCACACACACACACCATATCGCATTACTACATCGTGTGATGACACGATCCTATGCCTCGATGAGGGCGTCCTATGCTACTTTTTCAAGTTCGTGGTCTCCATTCTTGAATACGTCTACCCGAACGAATACAAAAAAAAAATCTGAAGCAAATATCTCTCTTTAGTCAACCGAATAAATAAATACGTTTGAATGTAAGTATGACATAATAATAATATGTATATTTTGTTCGACAAAAATTTCAATAACTTGTTGTTTCACAAATTTTTGTAGGCAAGTAGTTCACACAAATACATTTTTATGAGGAATGAATTTGTGGCAAATGCAAAACCGATGATCGCCTCGAAATGAATTTGAATTAATTCCTCGCATTGGGCACACTAAGCATGGAGGCCGCAATGGCCCTGTAATGGGATTAGATTTCACTAGAGCTGTTACCTGACAGCGGCGGGTTGCGGGGGGGGGGGGGGGGGGAACAGGTGAAGCGCCTTTCATTATTCAGCGAGGCAGCAGAGTTGTTCAGATATGATCGTTATTAATGGCGCTGGCGGCCGTATCGAGCTGTTTGCTTTCAATTTCGTTCTAAACTTATTGCCATTTGTTTGTGCGAGGACCCCCTCCCCCTCCCCCCGCCCGCCCGCGCCTCTTCCCCGCCCGCCCTCTCCGCCAGCTTCACTGAACTAAATAAGCCACTATCATAGATTAAACGGGATTTGCTGTTGGTTGAATTTGACTTTCCGAGCCATTTAGTGTTTATGCGTGTAAGAGACGATTTAAATATCCTCTAAATGTGTATATTTACACAACAGAGTATACGATAATTCAGGGTGACGTAGAAAGATATTATTTTAAATCCAGCGGCATTATTTGACAAGCTAGGAGCACAAACTTTGTGTGTAGTGTGCCCAAAATGTGTGTTGCGGCGGCGGCAGGCGACCGGCGACCGGGGCCGGGCGACGGGTGGCCAAACGAAATCAACCGTTCGATATTAAAAAAGCTTTCGGAAGGGTCCGCGCCCTACGAGCCGAGAAATTAAGGGTCTCGCATGTCGACGTCGATACCACACGCATTAGTTTTTACGCGTCAATTGTCACCGGTCGCCAGCCAGTACGGCGCCGACGCCCCTCTCTACCGATATTTCCCACTCGACAGTTTTTGAGCGATTTTATTGTTGTTGATGCCTTTATTTTGTTGAAGCTCTTCGTATCTCAACAACGTTTTATAAAATCTCACATTTTAGTGACTTTGATCTTACTATGTTATTATTTCAATTTGATTTCACAAATAAGGTAATCGGCAAGATGTGATGCGGCGGATGAGATGCGATAACGATGAAAGCGCGTTTAATTAAAACGGGATTATGTAGAGGTTGCACGCGCGGGGCTCCCGGCGCCGGCGCTCCGACAACTGTGGGGCGCGCGCTCACCGCCGCAGCCTGTGAGCTGACTTGTGGAGCCGCTTCACTTACAATATAATTATGGTTTTATTTATAAGAAGACAGGAGACCAGCTGATGTGCATATAATATCACACACTGTCGATAAGTACTTGTCTAAGTTACGATTATCTTTTTATTGTCCTCTTCCCCCTCGGATCTGGTATTGAATAGACGTGTCCACGTTACTACTCTAATAATTAAAATACATTCATTTATTCTGAAGTTTAATAGTGACCAAAAATAGGAACACATAACAAGAAAGAGCTGTATAGCAATTGGATCAAAGAAAAATCCTGACAGCCTGGTACTACAGTTCCACCACCAAGATACTGTGAGTGACTCCTTGTCTATTAATTGACGAATAACAAGAAACTAATTAGTCTGCCATTGGCTGTATCAGCTGTAGCAGCGCATCTACAGCACTGGAGGGGCTGCTGTCACGCCCACTTCACCATCCGTCGGACGGCTACTGCGTCGCGCGCGTTTAGGCCTACATTACGCACAAAGTTTGAATTATGGCCAAAATCCAGCATTCCCCCCCTAACAAAATTAGCCCATCTATGTCAGGCAAAAACAACTCACCACCTACTGACAAAAGAACACAAAGGGCTGCAGCTAGGAAGCGGATCAAACCAGACGATGATCTTGATGAACTTCCTGGAATGGATTCTTTTAAAACTGAAATGAGGGAAATGTTATCTTCTATGTTTTCCACTTTTTCAAATAAGCAAAATGAACGCTTGTCAACTCTGGAGCGTCATATTGCAGAGGTGAAATCCCATACAACGCCAATAGCCGACATCGAGAAGTCGATTGGTTTTATCTCAGGACAGGTCACAGACATAAATAAAAAAATTGAACACCTAGAAAAGGACAGGAACGTGATTAAGAAAGAATTGAGCGAATTAGGGGATAGATTAGATAACATGGACAAATTTTCAAGAAAAACATCTATTGAAATAAGAAACGTAACAAAAAAACAAGGAGAAAAGAAAGAAGACCTGTTCAATATGATAAAAAACCTTATGAAAATCCTAAAAATTGAGTTCTCGTCTGCGGATATCAGGGATGTATATAGGGTACCAAATAAAGTAAATAATAACATCTCAACCCTGGTGGCCGAATTCTCTAACACACTAATAAAGGGTACAGTGATTGAGCAAGCGCGGCGTTACAATAAAGGCCAAGACACCAAACTACATACCAGACATCTAGGTCTAGAAGGGCCATCAACACAAATATATATCTCAGAATCACTCACAGCGAAATCGAGAAGATTATTCTACTTAGCTCGTGACTTTGCTAAATCGGAAAGCTATAATTTCTGCTGGACCTCAAATGGAAACATTTACCTACGGAAACGAGAAGGTATGTCACATACCCTCGTTAGGAATGAAGAGGACATTAAAGAGTTGCAAAAAGCATCAGTGGCGCCGTCAGCGGTGGTGAGACAGGCGTGACTCACAACGACCGACGACACAGAACGCTCCATAAACATGTTCATAATAGTGTTAAATCAAACTTTTCTGTCTTCGCTGCTCTTATATTATATGCTAAACGTGTTTGTTAAAGCATGTCTAAAACGTATCTGCTGTACAGTGGTTGCAGTATACTTGTATCGCTCTGTAGGAAATGTCTATGAGTCTAAGACCGCCTATTATTATTCTTGTTCTAACCGCACAATAATATTTCTATCGTGTAAAAAAACAACAACTGTAATGTACTTGTGTCATAATAAGAAAAATGCTTATGTTGTGTACATGACTGTCTACTACTTTTATTATACTAAGCATTCAATAATAGGTATAATATGCATGAAAATTATAATAATCTTAGCAATAATTATGTACCTAGTTCTCACGAAATTGCCCTGTAATTGTGATATAGAATTTCGCAAACAGTTCTCACTGCAAAAATATAAAGTAAGTGATAGCTATCGCCAACAAAATAACCTAGATAACTTTGCATTTAAACATTTTATGTATCTACTCACCCACGCTATATCATCCTCTGATAAACATACAATCCTGACGTATCTTCTTGTAAAACAAAACACACATACCTCACAAAATCACTATCTTACACAGCTAAAATACAGCACAAAACAAACGAATCAAAAACTACAACCTATAAAGGTTTCGCGTACCCTTATCTACCCGAACCTAAATAGACATAGAAAGTGTGATACGCCGCTGACGTCCTGCCGCGATCATGTCAAATCAGAACTAAAAATAATAAACCATAGCTTCTTTACCTGCCCAACGTACCTACAAGATAACATAACACGGCCATCTAAATCAGGTTGCATAAAATTGCAATCTATAAATAGTAACAACTCACGCACACTTGTGTTCTTACTAACCATTAATTATGAATAATAAGCAACTTATCAAAGAAATAGATAACTTACAAGTAATTAAATCGAACTATAGTTTCATTCCAGAGATGTGTAAAATTTATTTAGGCCTTAATAATGATAAACAAGAATTTACCATTCTTGCACAAAATATGCGCAGTATACGGGCTAACTTTAAGTACCTACAAGTGTTTTTGTCCAGACTTAATTACCTCCCCAGTGTTATCATTCTGACGGAATGCTGGACTGATAATTCATTTGGTGGCATATCTTTAGATAACTATTGCTGTAACTACTCCAAGAAATCATTTAATCAAAACGATGGGATCGTGGTTTACTCTAAAATAGGTCTAGAAATTAGCATAAAAGAGCCACCTTTCAGGGATGCGAACTGCGTGGTTGTTGAGGTCGCTAAAAGCTACACTTTAGTGGCTATTTACAGGTCACCATCAAAGTACAATATTAATGACTTCAAAGACTCGCTAGATTCAGTCATCTGCACCCTAGCTGGAAATACAACAGTTATCATAGGAGACATGAACATAGACATAACTCCAACAACAGTCGACTCGCGGGCTGAAGAGTACCTAGAACTAGTGACAAGCCATGGCTTTACACCCACGCACCAGTGCCCAACACGCGGAAATAGCTGCTTAGACCATGCATTCATTAGATCATCATTTCCGTCCTCAGCAGTGATATGTATGTCTGGCATCAGTGATCATGACTCAATTTTGTTAAGCGTTCAAGGAACACCGCGACAAAGGTGCCAAACCCAGAAAACAATAACAAAAATTAATTATAACCTAGTAGCTAGAGACTTAGAGTTAAAAAACTGGTCAGAATTTTATGCATGTAATGACGTCAGCACAGCTGTCAAAGAATTAGAAAATACCATAAATGTAACAATTGAGAATCATAAAACTGTATCTGTAGTCTCAAATTCAAAGTACATTAGAAAAGAGTGGATAACTCCAGGCCTCATAAAATGTATGAGAAGAAGAGACTTGTTACATAAATTAGCTAAAAAAAATCACGAAGACATAAAATCATTGAATAAATATAAAACTTATAGGAACATCTGTAACAACATTTTACAAAACTTAAAAAACATATACGAACGTAGAAAGATAGAAAACAGCAAAGGTGACAATAAAAAATTATGGGAGGCAATAAAAGATATATGTGATCTAAAATCTACCGAGACTACTAGTTCTTGTCTGTTAAATGCTGCTGCGACCACGGAAGAAGCTTTGAACAACGCTAACAAGTACTTCGCCACGATAGGAGAATCACTATCAAATGATATTCTCTCAAAACTAAATGTGTCAGAAGAAGACCTTACAAACTACGTCAAACTTCCAGACCCCCCCATAAACTCACTGTTCCTAGCCCCTACAAATGCAGCAGAGATTAACAAAATAATCAGCAATCTGAAATCAAAGTCTGCACCAGGTAGAGATGGCATCAGTAACCACTTACTTAAACTCTGCAAACACGTACTTGATGCTCCAATAGCCTACATTTGCAACCTCAGCCTAGAGACCGGCACAGTTCCAAAGGAGCTTAAACAAGCAAATGTGTGTCCTATATTTAAAGCGGGTGATGCTGAACAAGCCTCTAACTATAGACCGATCTCGTTGTTAAGTTCAATCTCTAAAATTATTGAGAAGGTTGTTAATAAAAGTCTTGTGTCATTTCTCGAGAAAAACAACATCCTGTCGAGAAACCAGTATGGATTCAGGTCTGGCAGATCCACGGAGGACGCAGTTATAGAGCTAGTAGATCACGTGTCAAAAAACCTAGATTCGGGGCGCAGATGCATTGGCGTCTTCCTAGATTTAGCCAAGGCGTTTGACACTGTGTCTAGGCCTATACTATTGAAAAAACTTGAAGGTACTGGCGTTCGTGGGATGGCTTTAAGATGGTTCCATTCATATCTCAGTGACCGTAAGCAAAGAATCAGAGTCGATGGCCACTACAGTGACCTAATGGACGTGTCATCTGGCGTCCCGCAGGGAAGTGTGCTTGGCCCTACTCTTTTCTTAGTCTACCTAAATGATCTGTGTAACATCACATTAAACCAAGCCAAATTATTCGCATTTGCCGACGACACAGCAATAATCTTTGATGGCAAGGATTGGGACGATGTATGTTCGAATGCTAACGGTGGTCTTCAGCGGGTCGTGCACTGGTTGCAACACAATCTGCTTACCCTCAATGCAAGTAAAACCAAAATTATCGCATTCAGAGTATCAATTCGCAGCAGACCTAACAAAACTCTGTGTATAAAACTCCACACATGCGATGATATAAATTCAACGCAATGTCCGTGCTCAAAATTAGAACAAGTAAAAGACGTCAAGTACCTAGGCATACATATTGACGAGCTCTTGTCATGGACTAAACAGATTCATGTCCTCAGCGGGCGAATCAGAAAGTTACTTTTTGTTTTTAAAAGACTCAGAGCTGTGGCGGACATTAAAACGATAACAATGGTCTATACCTCACTTTGTCTGTCACTGCTTAACTATTGTGTCATTTCCTGGGGTTCAGCAGGCTCAAGCCACCTTCTGAAACTGGAACGAGCACAACGAGCTGTTCTAAAAGTAGCTTACAATAAACCTTATAGATACTCAACCAACTTACTTTACAAAGAAACAGAACACTTAAGAGTAAGACAAATATACATCATGGCTACAGCTCTAAGATTCCACCGGACAGCACTTACTACGCAGGTCGGTTTCGCCGAAAACTCCGGTTCCAGAAGAAAACCTCATTGGCCAGTGCCACAAACAAAAATACTGATAGGGCAAAGAAGTTATGGTTTTCGCGGACGCTACATTTATAATAAATTAAACAAAAAACTACATTTAATCAAGGATTCTAAACATGTAAGCAAAAACAAGATTAAAAAATATTTAATTACTCTACAGGAAATAGAGACAGAGGAGCTGATACGGATCGTAAGCTAAAAAGCTGAGATTCGTACCTACCAGCCTACATACACAAACATACTAGAACTTAATACCTACTAACAATAACATAATATTAATATTGCATGCATTTGTATAAAATCAATTTAAATAAATAATAATCTAACTAATAATATAAAATTATAATTCTAACTAAACGTAACTATTCTAAATTATTATCACTTAATAAGTTGTCCCTAGAAGAGCACTAGTTATCGCGACACAGGGAATCCTACAGCGATAACTAGCGACTGCAAATTGTATTATTGGCATGTTCATTTTAACCTTATTGCAATAAGTTTGTAACCCTATTATTTTATTAATTTTAAACTAAATATTGTACGTAATATTATTAGTGGCAAAATAAATAAATTTATTATTATTAAATTTATTATTATTATTATTATTTTCTGTCTGTACAGTTTGTTTTCTCCCAGAATAGTGAGCGCATATCTCTCTTCGTAGATGAAGTGCATTCTGGTATTTGATCTGTTTTTTTTGAACACCTTCGAACAGGTATCTATTGTTGTAGTAGAAGCCCCCCTCGCGTGGCTCCGTACTCTAGCAGTAGAAGCTCCCCTCGCGTGGCTCCGTACTCTAGCAGTAGAAGCTCCCCTCGCGTGGCTCCGTACTCTAGCAGTAGAAGCTCCCCTCGCGTGGCTCCGTACTCTAGCAGTAGAAGCTCCCCTCGCGTGGCTCCGTACTCTAGCAGTAGAAGCTCCCCTCGCGTGGCTCCGTACTCTAGCAGTAGAAGCTCCCCTCGCGTGGCTCCGTACTCTAGCAGTAGAAGCTCCCCTCGCGTGGCTCCGTACTCTAGCAGTAGAAGCTCCCCTCGCGTGGCTCCGTACTCTAGCAGTAGAAGCTCCCCTCGCGTGGCTCCGTACTCTAGCAGTAGAAGCTCCCCTCGCGTGGCTCCGTACTCTAGCAGTAGAAGCTCCCCTCGCGTGGCTCCGTACTCTAGCAGTAGAAGCTCCCCTCGCGTGGCTCCGTACTCTAGCAGTAGAAGCTCCCCTCGCGTGGCTCCGTACTCTAGCAGTAGAAGCTCCCCTCGCGTGGCTCCGTACTCTAGCAGTAGAAGCTCCCCTCGCGTGGCTCCGTACTCTAGCAGTAGAAGCTCCCCTCGCGTGGCTCCGTACTCTAGCAGTAGAAGCTCCCCTCGCGTGGCTCCGTACTCTAGCAGTAGAAGCTCCCCTCGCGTGGCTCCGTACTCTAGCAGTAGAAGCTCCCCTCACGTGGCTCCGTACTCTAGCAGTAGAAGCTCCCCTCGCGTGGCTCCGTACTCTAGCAGTAGAAGCTCCCCTCGCGTGGCTCCGTACTCTAGCAGTAGAAGCTCCCCTCGCGTGGCTCCGTACTCTAGCAGTAGAAGCTCCCCTCGCGTGGCTCCGTACTCTAGCAGTAGAAGCTCCCCTCGCGTGGCTCCGTACTCTAGCAGTAGAAGCTCCCCTCACGTGGCTCCGTACTGTAGCAGTAGAAGCTCCCCTCGCGTGGCTCCGTACTCTAGCAGTAGAAGCTCCCCTCACGTGGCTCCGTACTCTAGCAGTAGAAGCTCCCCTCGCGTGGCTCCGTACTCTAGCAGTAGAAGCTCCCCTCGCGTGGCTCCGTACTCTAGCAGTAGAAGCTCCCCTCGCGTGGCTCCGTACTCTAGCAGTAGAAGCTCCCCTCGCGTGGCTCCGTACTCTAGCAGTAGAAGCTCCCCTCACGTGGCTCCGTACTCTAGCAGTAGAAGCTCCCCTCGCGTGGCTCCGTACTCTAGCAGTAGAAGCTCCCCTCACGTGGCTCCGTACTCTAGCAGTAGAAGCTCCCCTCGCGTGGCTCCGTACTCTAGCAGTAGAAGCTCCCCTCGCGTGGCTCCGTACTCTAGCAGTAGAAGCTCCCCTCGCGTGGCTCCGTACTCTAGCAGTAGAAGCTCCCCTCACGTGGCTCCGTACTCTAGCAGTAGAAGCTCCCCTCGCGTGGCTCCGTACTCTAGCAGTAGAAGCTCCCCTCGCGTATCTCCGTACTCTAGCAGTAGAAGCTCCCCTCGCGTGGCTCCGTACTCTAGCAGAGGCCTTATATAAGTTTACCTTTTATTATCTACCTTTTATTTCCTTTATAAATAGTTGCATTTTAAGGAAGACTTCCGCTGTCTTCATTTGAAACGGCTTGAGTATGGCGTAGTTCATATAAGTTTAGTATTTTTTTGTAGAAATGTGCCCCAACTATACCAAGTTCACGGTAATAATAGTCGCCAGATCTTACTGCTGGCTGACTGAAGCCAAGGCATAAATCAATATTATAGCACACATCTTCAGGGCTTTTCTGCACTTTAAAACATCCGATTTAAACCATATTGAAGAAAATTTAGACTATTTTGAGAGTTGATGCACTGAGTCTAGAATACATCGCTTTACATTCATAAACTTGACTGCCGACTGCAGACTGCCCCAATGGCTCAGTTGGTAGTGAACATACTTTCTGTGCTTGGGGGCGTGGGTTCGATTCCCATCTAGGACAAACATTTGTGTCATGAACATTTGTGTTTGTTCTATGTCTGGGTGTTAATATCTATTTAAGTATGTATTTAAAAATATATATGTATGTATATCAGTCTCTGGCTGCCATATTACAAGCTTTGCTTTGAGGTCAGATGACCATGTGTGCAATAATGTCCCAGATATTATTATTATATTCCATATCCAGAGCTTAAAAAAGATACCTATAAATTTTGTAAATGACGCGCCACTTCATCATTTACAATAAAGCGAATTACTCTCTGCCGTGATCTCTGTGAATGTAATTAATCTTAAGTAATTAAAGCGGCAAACATAAATATACACTTCTAGTTTTGGCTGGAACACGTGTTCCAGCCAAAACTAGAAGTGGTACGTACCCTATACAATATACGAGTACATATTGTACCTCACGTGAACTAATATATCTGAATATACAACGTCCAGAGTCCTGACTGATCACTGAGATATCAACGTACAGCCGAAACCGGTGTGGTGGTTCTAGAGACATTACATTTGAAGAAAAAACTCATATATTTTATTATTAAATAGATTTTTTTTCCAGTAAGAAATTCGCGATTTAACAGTCGGAAATTAACTTCGAGTTGTTTAATTTGAAGCAAAGATAAAGTTTTGTGAAAATTGAAAAACTTAATTTCCTGTTTGGATCGTGCGTTTCTTGTTTAAGTAATAGAGTTAGGTCCTTATACGCGAAGCTGATGCTGTCAAGGCCAAGATGACCTTTTCCTTCCTAATTGTAGAATTTTCTTCCAAAATTTAGGTCGAACGAAATTAAACGAAATGCCATCTTGTCTTCCAAAACCGATTCCTTCTTCCGAGACTCAAGAGCAGGAAAGTTAGGTTTTTTTGTGAGTGTAGCGGATCACATCCGGCACTGATCCGTCGCCAGGGGGCGCGGGCCGCAGCGGGAGGCACGCGATGCCGCAAAGTGAAGAAATCATGGCGCACTCGTGTCGGGCTCAGTGGAATCTCGCGCCTTAACCGCCACTTTTCCGCGTTATATTTGTCCCGGTTAATGTTTTCCCTCGGCTAATAATTCGCGGAGGATAAAGGCCGCTCTGCCGGCACTTAGTGCGCCTACTGGCCGGCCCTGCGGCGCTCCCGAGGGACCTTCCCTTTACCCTACAAATTGAGTTTCACCGAGTGATTTAGAACAAAAACTAGTTATGGAACAACGTCGCGTTTTACGTCTCGATGACGACTTGACGACTTATTGATAGCAAACGTGTTGCTTTGATAACGAACTTACTCTCACAATAGAGAAGCTTAGTTTAATGTAATTATTCCGATCTCTCCTCGGGGAGACAAACAGGAATAAATATTTTGATTTGTGAAGTAAATTGTTTTCATATTTAAAGTATAAACAAACAAAACGACATTTTACACGGAGATATATTAGATTAAATATTAGAAATATTGTACGTTGTTCCTAACCCCCTCCCTCGTCACCAGCGACCTAGTACGGTCCCATTTAACTAGATGGAGGAAACTCACAGCACAGCCAGGTCTGGTCATCATCACCATCGTCTGCCGGATGTATAGACTCTGCGAGGTCTCTTCCTTCTAGAGTCATGTGTTAAAATGTCACACACACCAAACACACCTCATATAAATAGCGTGCCCAATACATGTACTGCGGAAGGCTCCGCTGCAGTAGATGTATTGGGCGCGCTATTTATGATACAATATGATACAAGTGCAGCGTGCTGCCTGGAGCCGGGATGGTACAACGTTCTGTGGAGCAGGTTGGTACCGAGCGCAGCGAGTCTCCAACTCGCACTGTATACGGAAGAGCTGCTCCTGTTGTGCACATCTTCACTAGAACCTTTACTTTGACAGTATCATCATCATCCTATTAATTGTTCGTCCACTGGTGGAGGTGAGTCTCTCCAAAAGAACGCCACGAGGAAAGATCTCCTGCATTACGTATCAACTCGCCACCAGCCGCCTGTAGCAGGTTGTGGGTCCACGTGGCGGCAGGCAGCAGGCGGCAGATGGGAGGGGATCTTACTCTACGTCTATCACGACTAATACAAGATAGACAGTTAGTGTGTAGTGTAGTAGCAACTGACCGGTTCGTTTCTCCGGGTCCGGGAAGAGCACGTCGTCGAGGCGCGCGGACGGCGAGCGTCCCTTGGAGTTGATGGCGAGCGCCACCAGCCGGTAACGCACGTCCCACTCCAGCCCGCGCACCGTCCACGTCGGCTCCGACGACGACACGTTTATTCTGTACACAGACATGCTTCTTAGCTTCTCTATTAAACAACATCACATACTAACTAACATATTACATTTTATAGTATTCTTCATGTTTTTTTCTGAACTTTATCCGTCTTATGCACAAATTTCATCAAGAATGTAGGCGAATTCAGACGTAGTGATTTTGCTTTGCAAGTTGTAAAAAAATACCTACAACCATTTTTACCTTGCCTTGCAGGAAGATTTTAAAATGATTGTAAAACTTGCCTTATTGTTTACTGTTACCATAGATAAAGTCAGGTGAGATCATCTATCTCGTCATTGTTACAGTATTTGTATACAGTTATCTCTCTCTGGTCTAGTCTGTGTGCAGTTATATGTCTGTGGTGTGCAGAGTATCATTATTAATGTCATGTATAAGTGAGATGCACAGTTGAGAGGCGTCATGCTTAGTGTCTGCGGTACAATACAAGTAAATCCTCTTAGCAGTGTATGCAGACACTTTTAGAGATATTACAAAAGGCAATTTAAAATAAATTCGTTTATAAAAATACGATATCGCGTATGTCGCGTTGTGCGATGAGAATAGTAAATTTATACAAAACACCCAAAAAGTTAGTAAATAAGCTCACCCGCCGCCACACCGACATCCACTTGTTTCCAAGTACGACACCTGAACTCGCGCACTATTATGATACCTCTTGTGTTCTTTGAATATTTAGTATATTACGTGAGCGCGTAGTAGTGAGTTATACAGTCGCCATTTTTTTAGAGTAGTTTTGTTTGTTCGCCGCTTTACGGTGGTGGAAGCGCGAGCGCTCGTATTGGCCGCGCGGTTTTGGCGGGCGATTTGAATATATGGTTGTAGGTCCCTACAGATGGCGAGACATGGATAAGAAGATATTGCAAAACCACAGACGAAGAAAAAAAAATGCTTATTCTCATAGACAGAAAATATATATCTGTCTGTCTGACGCTGTCTGTCTGTCATGCTTGTTTTTGTGTTATTTTATTTCGTAGTTTTCTGGTTACTGTTTGCTAAACACAAAGTACTTGTTTTTCCACGAGACAATACAAATTAGCCAAGCCTTGCCTTGTCTAGCCGTGTTATAAAATATCTCCTCTACCTTGTATTGTAGGTTTCATTAAAACAAATGCGAAAAAATGAAAACCGTGTCTGGTCAGCGCCATCTATAGATGGTTGCAGGACTATGTCCCTAGGGCTGTCAGAAAACTTCACATTATTCCACCTACACATCAAACTCTAGTTTGAGTGTAAACAGTCATAACAAATATCTATCACCTACTAAGCCACCCTTATTAACACCCTAATTAGTGTTTCATCTATTTGTATACTTTTCAAGTGCTAATATATTTAGTTGCAGACCTAAACGTTAACCGAGTTCGCACCAAATAACCAATAAGTGTAATGGCTGTACCGTAATGTAACATGTAATTAAATTAACCAAAATAACTTCCAATAAAATACGTCGATGGCTTTCAGTTTCCCATTAGCGCAGCGCGAATGAAAAATACGAAAATGTTACGCAATTTTATGACGTCATAAAATGCTTGTTAGAATCGAAATCGGGGCTCGCGTACGTTTTTATGCGCAATAAAGTATTAAATAATAATTATGCCACGTCGGCGGTGTCCGTTATGGGCGGGCGGCGAGTCGCGGCGCGCCGTGGGCGGGCGGAGTCGCCGCGACTCGCCGCCAGAGAGCGCCAGCCGCGGCTCATTACCGTCGACGAAGTGTTACAGCGAGCTCGTTCTGTTACTAATACTTCTACTATGTGACTGTTAGTGTTATTGAAGTTGCCAGCTAATAAATATATATCTGCAACGAATGTATTCTATAAATATATATATCTGCAACGAATGTATTCTATAAATATATATATCTGCAACGAATGTATTCTATAAATATATATCTGCAACGAATGTATTATATAAAACAATTAAATGGTATTTAGAAATAATATTAGTCGTAACCTAGATAAGAATAACACTATAAGTTTTCCGAATAAAATAAAATAAATATTTTGTTTTTCTATCCTCTAACGGATACACTGTACGTGTACAAACGTGCACAGTGTGGTTTGAATTCGTATTTATGAGAATGTTAGTGTGTTTTTTGTATATATATATTACATCGGACGAGAATAACGTTAATGATGTTAAATAAACACACAACATTATTGAAGTCAACAAAACTCACTGTTTTCTGTGACAGTACGCACGCCGTGAATCATAGATTTAGGATGTCACAAAAAAATATGTGTCTATGCCGTGAATTTAGAAACGCTTGGTGGCAGCCACATCACTCGCGACTAAACGCCGCGTCACGTCACACTGCGTCACGTCACACCGCATCACGTCACACTGCGTCACGTCACACCGCGTCACGTCACATCGCGTCACGTCACACCGCGTCACGTCACACCGCGTCGCGTCACGCCTTGTCCGCTAATGAGCGAAACGAATCAAACTGTTGTTAGTGATAAAAACACGCGCCAATTAAAGTTTGTTCGTGAGTCGTCGTTTACGCCCTCGTGATGGTCGCGGAGGGTGAAAAGCAATTTAATGCGATACGTAATGTGTGCTCAATATCTGGGAAGCCTTTACGTGAACATTTTTGTTGATTCATTTTGTAAAGTTGTAATAAAAATTAACTAATCTTGTATTTTTTTACCATTATGTTATATTATCATTATCAAAGGAAGTCGTTATTAGGTATGGATAGACCGTTCGTGTTTC
The DNA here is from genome assembly GCA_949125355.1 of Agriopis leucophaearia. Classification (NCBI taxonomy): domain Eukaryota; kingdom Metazoa; phylum Arthropoda; class Insecta; order Lepidoptera; family Geometridae; genus Agriopis; species Agriopis leucophaearia. The sequence continues at coordinate 19,775,178 of OX421263.1, read as the reverse complement.
ATTGAATTTTGCTATTAGCCTTCCCTTACAATTAGTATTAATATCTGGTGTCGTAGTTTATATTCAGAAACGATGTCTGTACATGACACAGATGATCTCGGTCGCGTTAGATACACGTATCACTAATGAAGTACGTGAATACTAAACACGCTGTGTGGCGCACGCTGGGATGCGAAATTGAAGCGGAAACGGCTAAGAACCGACACGTAATCGGACCGGCCCGGCCCAGCCCAGCCTGGCCCGGCCCGGCCCGTTGTGCCGACGGTAATTCATAATTAACGTTGTTTCGCCAAGTTTAATGAGGGCCCGATGTTTACATGGAACACCACTCTGATCTGTAGCCGGAGACACTCGACTCTTTATTACTCATTTTTGCTCCGAGAGGATTGTGCAATTGAAAAATACTTCTCATTTATGAATAAAAAAAAGTAGAAAGGAACAAAATCGAAGCCAGAATCAGTAAATTCAACATTATTTCGACTTCCGTAACACGATGAGTGCAAGGCAAAATATTACCATAACATTAACTATTGCTACCAGTTAAACCAGTACACAGTTAACAGATATTTTGGTAAACTGGCCAAATGCGAGTCGGGCTCGCACACTGACGGTTCCGTACTACCACAAAATACAAAAAGTAGTACAAAAAGACAACATCACGGCCAGGCGGTCACCCATCCAAGTACCGACCGCGTTCTTTACTTTCGAACAGAAATGTGTCACCGACTCGCACTTGACCATTATTTATTATTTGTTGTTATACTTTAGAGTGTGTACCTACTATGTGTACATGTTAAGAGTGACGCTTGAACGAATTATTGTTGTAACACTGGAGAAAATACAAAAATACGTTTAAAAAACATTTGGTGTGGGGCTTTTAGTTATTACTTTGTTTATATTATTATATGTTAGTTAATGTACCGTCACATTACATATTCCGTAAAAAATTCAACTGGCTATCTATTACAGTTCTATAGATACAGCTGTTACAAGGTAGGGTAGGGTAGGGTGGACGGATAATTAACAGACAGCGTAGGCTTAGTAATAGGGTCTCGTTTACATCCTTTGGGTACGGAACCCAATAAAAGTAAGAACTGTATTGTTATTATTTAGTAGTGGTCCATATCAAGCGACATAGTAGCGTGCCCGCGGCAGGTGCAGTGAAGCTAATCCGTTAAGTGTCTCAGTAAGCACTCCACTGAACAAACAAACTGCTTCAAGATTTACTCTCTCTGATGACATTTACATTATTTGCCGAGATAACAACCATAAGCTTCACATATCAGAGTGTGCTTTCAGCTTCACACGCTCTTAACTCGTTCATTTTGACGAAGCTCTTGTCAAAATACGTTGGTTTCGTTGCGTGTTATTTTTGTCGCGCGTGAATGTAGCTCGCGTTCATTACTCTAGTAGGTTGATACGTGCATAAATATAGAGTTATCCGCAAACCACGTATCAGTGGTGAAGACTGCAGTGCTCCTGCTCAGTGAGCACTCGGCATGATGGAAACTGACGAGCATGGAGCCCGGCGCGGCGGGTACTCTCTGCAGCTGGTATACTAGATGAAGCCGGAGGGTACTCGCCTGGGGTGCGCGTCTCCCGCGCCGTACACCTGCAACAGGAACTGCTGCGGCAGGCCGCCGTCGAAGCCCGCGACGCACGACACCTCCACCGACTCCGCCGTCTGGTTCCACAGCGAGCAGTTGCGCGGCGCGTGTGGCTTAGCTAACAACACAAACATACCATCACCTATAGACAGACAGATCTACCAACAGCAGCCAGGTGAGTTCACTTTGCATGCCATCATCCCACTCTGGTCATTGATACCAGCTGTTTCGGGGTAATCTACACAAAATCCTCACCACACATGACACCAAGAATCAGTGATGTTATATGTAAGCTTATTGCCAAGAATTGACTAGATTTTATATGAAACGGTTATTATTTAACAACTAGCTGCACCCCGCGGTTTCACCCGCGTGGTGATGAAAATCGGTGATGATGATGAAAATTAGCTTATGTGTTAAACCAGGACATAAGCAATGTATATTCCAAATTTCATCCAAATCCATCCAGCCGTTTCTGCGTGATTGAGTAACAAACATCCATCCATCCATTCATACATACTACCATCCAAACTTTCACATATATGATATTAGTGTGATTATAATGGTAATGATAACTCTTTTTTGGTTGGTATTCAGATAACCCGTACGAAGTGCTTTGATTCCACTAGTATTGTATGAACCGCTAGACTGTGGAATGCGTTGGTTGAATGTGTGTTCCCGATAGTTACAATCTAGGTGTCTTCAAATCGCGAGTGAATCGGTTTCTTCTAGGCAAGCGTGCTCCATCGTAGACCGCATCATCGCCTAACATCATGCGAGTTGGTAGTCATACTCAAGCCTATTATTTAATTTAAAAAAACGTGTACGAACTACATCCACATGTTATTGCTGGAAGTGATATCTTTACTAAATATTTAACTCAAGTAAATAGTTTGATGCGTGGATTTAAAAGAGCCATTCATCATTACTATCGGGCGGCATATTGATTGAGGCAGGTCAGAAAGCAAAACTTCTTGTTGCTTTATTTACAGGTAACACATACCTGCAACTACCATCTGGAAGACACAAGGTGCGAGTTGACTCCCTACTTCGTTCGACGCAGAACATGATAGCGTCCCGTAGTCGAGGTCAGCTACCGGAGTATATCTGGAAGAGAATAGGATATCAGAGAAAAAAAAATGAATACCTAACTTGAAATTAGAAGGAATACGTATTTTGATAAATGATAATGATTGCATATTTGACGCTTTTATCTCACGCGCGTCTTATGGCTGGAATGATGATGATGTTTCGATAACATTTAAAACATGAGTTCGAATCGTAAAAAGTAAATGCGAGTTACTTGAGCCTGCTGGCGCTGCCGTTGGAGGTGTAGCGGTCGGCGGCGACGTCGATGGTCTCGCCGGAGTTGTTGAACTTCCACTTGAAGACAGCGGCGGGCGGGTCCGCGTCCACCTCGCACACGATCACCACGGACTCCCCGCGCGCCGCGCCCACCACCACCACGCCGCCCGCGCGGCACGACGGCGCGTCTGTAACACAACACCACTGTATCGCTCGTGGGTCAGCTCTTGGGATGAGGAACACGTCCGCAACATTTCGGTTCGTATTTTCAATATTTGTCAACCAATTTCCGTGATTCTTTTTTTTATATGTAGAATCTACTCTCGAGATGGTCCCACAAAAATTACATTAACTTTGGCTCAAAAATTTTGAACTACGCTAATACGGATAATACTAATAATTCTGCTATTAGTAATTCTACTGATAGAAATATTCAATTAAAACTTCTAACTTTCAAAGTCCAAAAGAGGTGCATCAGTGCAATGTTTCAACTTCACAACACTGATAGCCGCAAACCATACTTTTTAAAACATTGGATTCTTACATTACCATCTCTGTGACATACTAGAGCATGCTACTTTTGTAAAATTAAATCAACATCATTCTCTAAAACAACCGATTATAATGCATTTCCTCGAAGTTCTTGTTATGCTCAACGTCCACCTGCGTGATACCACATGTCTCTACCAGGTGTGTACACGTCATCAGATGTTTTAGCGCGCTAAAGTATTCAACTATGTGACGTGTCATACGATTAGGAAACATCTTAAGAGTCCCTCGTGAAATCAGTGTCATCGATCGGACGAAAAGGGAAAGGTTCCCATAAACGTTGACACGCGGAATATCACAAACGAGTGCATTAAGTGGGTCCGCTCTATAATAGAATCCCGCGGAGGCCATCACGCGTTACGGCGGTACGTGCCGGTCCGGCCCCGGCCCGGCCCCGGCCCGCCGTGATGCGTCCTTCTCGCGACTCGCTCCCGCCATCCAATTTACAAATACGATATCGGACACAATATCTTTACGACGGACCTCCATTAGTCGTTGCATGTTGGACACGGTCACAATATAATGTGATAATGTGCTGGAACATTAGCCAATGTCGGCTAACAATATGTCTGCTGAACACGCTCTAATAAACTGCTATCAAAATACTAAAACTAGTCATTTTAAATTGATACACGTTGCCTATATATACGACATTGCTTGTTTCAATAAGGTTCACGTTTTGAAGGTATCGCAGGAGGGCTGGAGCTGGCGGCACCCGAAGCCTCTCCGTCGTTTGTCGGCCGACTAATTGACCGTGAAATTGTACGCGCGACCCCGAGCCGTAATAGCTACTGCATGCGTGCCCACTGCCCAGCCGGGACCCGGTCAATCGATACCCACACTACTACACACTACCTACCTACAAGTTAGTATATAAAACATTGTACGTACGTAGGTAACATACTTGCACACACACGGTAGAACCGTTTTTGAACATATTTTGGCTCTTACGTTAACTGATCTCGCTCGAACTGATTCCGCGGGATCAGTTGACATAATGCATATTTTGAATTGGTCTACTGGTCCCGTTAACAAATATTGTAATTTTTGTAGACACGGAGATTTTTTTTTAACATTAATTTGCAAAAATATGCGTCACGCAGTTTCACATACAGAAAATATTTTCTTTTTCTTTTCTTTGGTCTCACCCATCATTTTACAGGAACCGAACATTTGTCCGAGGCCAAGCTTATGGGTTACCTTTACGTCTAATTTCAACCAAATCAGTGCAGCCACTAAGGAGTTGAAAAGTTTGGTGAACATCGAGCGGCTAACTTAATTGGTAGTCTATTTAAATCGCTTCAGCGCCTTTTCCCTCATTAATGACGATCCGTGTAATTGTTAGGAGCGTGGAGAGTGAACGAGATGTCATTGAACGATCCAGAGGTTGCTACATAAGGTACTCGTTTGTAAGAATTCTTACATCTTTGGTTGGATGAGTCGCGCGGCAGTTATAAGTAGGTGTGCAGTGCACATTATTGAAAACATATAAATCTTCGTGCATACATACAAAGGTTGACTAAAAAACTTGTTTGTGGACACTCATAATTTATAATAAGGTAAAGTTAGCCACTTGTATGTATGTAAGAGGTATATACCTATTACTTCTATTAAAGGGAATATCATTTATCTAAATAAAATAAATGCGAAACTGTGTTTGTGTTTTAGTTGTTCTCGCACACACACCAACATACGAAACCATTTGTTACTTAAGTAGTTACCATAAAAGTAGAACATTTCGCGAATTGTCCATATTGAGACAGATGGACAATTTATAAATTAGACATTCTGCGCCTGAACGGTTTTGTTCATAGTGCGGACAGAGTTGCAGGAAAGAGCATGAGTTTTCAATACAAAAATAACAAGTAGCATTTGAGTGAACGCACGCTAGTCACGTCGGGAATAAGTCCACTCCAGCAACAACTTCATTACGAGGCTGTTTTCTGGAACAGAATTTATTGGTACATTACTCGCAGTTATGTTCGCCATTAAAAATACCATCTTATTTTGTTGAGGCCATATCTCACAATTGGCCAAATAGATCGGCGGCCATTACTCGCGGGCGTGGCGCGAGTGCACGAGAGTGGCGGGGAGAGCTCCACAGCGGCAGATTGTATCTGCAGCAGAGAGAGCAGGAGCTGTCACCTGAGCCCACCGAGCTCCTGTACTCACTGGAACAAAGCTCTCCGGTAATTGATAACCTTTATTTATCCTCCGACAGACGTCGAGACGAGTTTAATCACCGCAATCCAATTCGAGCTAATTTACTATTGTTCGAGATGTTTCGGGCGCCGCTTAATTTGAGTGCCGAGAAAAATTGGCCTCAGCTTGTGAAATATTTGGTTACTGTTGTACTTTGTTCTACAGAATTCGATTAGAGGAGAGAGTTGCGTCGAGTACCTAGTGATCTCAAGTGTGAACGGAACCTTCCTTGTGAGATAAAAGTGTAATCGGAGAGCATCTTAATAATATTCTATACGACGCGATTAAACTCCTTTGTCAAGTAAAGGGATCGTTGGACAAAAATAAAGAAAGTAGAAACGGCATTTAATCTTAAATCGCAAACAGGAAGTTTAGCTCGGGTATTTCCTTTCAGAAGGCATCAAGGCAGATGTCGGAAAAAACAATTAGTGGAAAGTTTCCCGGCGACCGGGTACCGGGGCGAGGGCGTGGTACGAGCGGCAGCGGGCGCGGGCGCGGCTCGGGCGCGGTGCGAGTGCGAACGTCTCAACGCGGGTGGGGACGTTGCGATTAATTAATCCGGACCGATTCAAGAGCAGCGTCCGTATTGTCCCGGAGCTGCGTCGATTGTTAGCGACGAGCGTCAACCGCCACTTCACGAGTTTCCCATTCAACCCTCAACCGCTGCAATTTGAAAAGCCACCCGACTTCAAGATTACCCGTAGTTGAGCTTTGTTTCCGATCGATACAGCGTTCGTGTTTGTCGTACGATGTAATAATCCATCAGACGAGCGCGGTCGTAAAACTCGAGCCGCTGAAAACTAAACGTAGACGTTGCTTCACCTGCGCTGCGCTCCGCTATATTTTACAACGTGTAAAATTTTTATGAGGGTATATTTATAAAAATAACGCGGGAATGCATCACGGTAATAGAAGGCGAGGTTGCAGCGAGTGCACATTACTCAGAGTTTGCAATCTCGTTCGGCGCCGGCGCCGGCGGTAAATCATTACGTACTGTATCCCAGCGAACAACACCACGTACCTCTACACGGATCCGTCCGTTGTTGTGTTATGTCCGTTAGGATACACTAACAAATTACTAACAAATTGGCGAAAGTGGTTCACGACATATCTATGCTAGTGGCTCACAGACTTTATTACATCTGAGTGATTTTTTTGGGTATAAATTAGAACGGCTCTCAAGGCATTTTTGTAAGTAATTTGATGTACCCATATAAACCAACTGTATTAACAATCTGTGACGCGGAGTTCGACGCGTTGATATATATAAGAATGTTCAATCAAGGTTCTGTCACAATACCTGGCGACAGATTGTCCTTCTCATTTCCGTTCTATTTACTTCTCTTTTCTGTGGTGATGTTGATGTCCATAGAGAAACATCAATATTGCCTTGATTTACTAATTAGATACATTGTGCTCTAAAAAGTTTGATTCCTACCTCAGTATAGTTCAGTTCCACAGTTTGATTAAGTTTTGTGAATATCGATTTGAATTGTAAGCGATGTTGGCGCGAGTTGCTCATCGCAGTTCTGCAAATATAACCGTAGCGTGAAGTGAGCGGTCACGTCGCAGTCACGTCGCCGGTGCACTGCACTCACTGCTCCGTACGATTTAAATTTGTAATTATAATATATACTTCTTTTTCATAATCATGTTTGAGAGAGCTAGTATGTGACGCACTGCTTAGAGTGAGTGGATGCTGCATGAGTGAGTGAGCCACGGGGCTGTAAGGTTCAGTGTAACACTGTATTCAAAGCACTAACAACGCACTGAGACCTTATTTGTATGTAAGGAGGCGCGAAGCCGACCGAAGCGCGTTTAGATGCGTACATTTTGCATTTAGATGGAGCGAGGGTCTGACGCGGGGAAGCAATAAAAATGTTTCAGCCTCAGGAAAGATTTGGAAGAGGCTCCCCGAGGGAAGGTCACCTGGGGAGTGCCAATATTATAATGTGGGTTATAAAGACGCGCCCTGATATCTGACTATTAAATATGGGCCGGTCGTAAATTATCAAAATGGAAGAAAAATGGGGTTTCATTCAATATTTCCATTAGTTTAATATTTAAGTTTTTAAATATATGTTATTATTTTTATTGTGGATCTAAAGGCATACTAACATTGACATAATCTATTAAAGCATTGATGTAAGTCGTCCAGAGCCATCTTTTGCTACTTTAGAATCGCTTGAAAAAACTGTGAGCAGGCGAGACTATACAGGCGTACGGCTGCTGTGTCACGTCACCTTCTGCAGCACCAGGCTTCAAGTTGACCCCCAGATACTTACACTTGACCCTGAAGTGCAGCTCGTTGGAGACGGTCTCCCCCTCAGCGTTGAGCGCGGAGCAGGCGTACCGGCCGCTGCTGTGACGCGTCACCTTCTGCAGCACCAGGCTCTGGTTGCTGTGGAACACGCGTGCGCTGGCGTTGTGTGCTAGCGGTCGCTCCTGCAGAATGTACAACATGGTATTTATTTCGTTCATAAATTTGAAGAACCTTTTGATTAACATATTATTCCAACGATTTCATACTTATAATTCGATATATAATCTTAGTATTATACATAATCAAAGGATAAACCTTATTCTACAAAAAAATTACTTCGACAGGTGGAGAATTTTTGTCTCCTCGATATTTTTAGGTACGTGTACGTATTTCAATGTGCAAAGAGGTTCGATTACGTTTTTACACTATAAAGAGGCTGCATTCACACAGAGGTTATGATACAAATCTTCAGTACTTTTACAGAGTTACAAAGCGATTGCCCCATAGTACAAGCCATCTAGAAATGTTATTTCAGCTGTACAAGTGTGTACAAGCCTCATCATCAACTGAGCATTTATGAACTCATTTATGCTGGCCTCAGCTGCGCCATGCTTACATTTTCACGTTCATCCATAAATATTGATGTGGTAGGCCACTTCAGTAATGTACTATTAGGTTCAAAGGTTTTATATGTGTATACTATGAAATATTTGTACTATTAAGAGACCAGTGCCTAGAACAACATTTCTGGGGCTGATTCTGGAAACTATGTAGACATTCAAATAATAATTATATCTAGTGGACAGCCAGATATCGATGGGAACCAGAAGAAAACGGCCGCGTGAGCTCTATCACAGATTCGAAAGCGTTTTTAGTGATAATCGGATTGAAAGGCATTACTGACTGCTACCAGCAATACTTAACACATCTTGACTGTTATAAAACACAAAACTCAATGCCAACAATCCTCATACATGACACACATCATCACAATACGAATATAACCACCATCCGCGCTACAACGGACACCTGTGTCTGGCCGCTGGGTGCGGGAGACACATGCACTGGCTAGTTCGGAGCACGCTGACTTCTCTTTGTGGTGCATTACTCATACTAGCTTACTGCTATCACTGGTGATTTTATGTTTTTTGGCATTCAGATGATTTTTATTATTATCACGAAAGTATATAATGTGATGCGTTCAAAGTTATGAAACACTCGCTGTCGGTCCGAGCCCATGGGAAGGGGTTACGACAGGATACTGGCTCGTTAAAGAGGGCAAGGCAAGGACACAAAGAGACACATTTCACGACATTTCCAAAATTAGCGTCACAGCACCCCCGTCTCAGGGCTCACCGACCTTTTACAGCTAAACACGATTCTTAACATGTATAAATTGACAATAGATAAACAGATTTTCTTAGATCATAGTTAAGAACATTCTCGATCAAGTCTAAAAAAAAACACTTAAATCTAAATCATTTCAGCCGTATGGGAGCTGCGACCCCACTGATAGTTACACGTTAAACTTATAACACCCCTCTGTTTGTGTCGGGGGTTAAAAACCAGGATACTGTAGCGATTCAACATATCCAGTATTCCTACATACTCCTAGGTTACAAAATGTTTTAATGAAGCATGTAACATACTTGTAACGTTGAATTTTATTCAAATTTATTTAGGAGTATTAAAATGATAATAAGCAAATATTCGAAAATTCGTTTAAAATTTTCATATGGCGAATGAGCAGCGATTGGCACGACGCAAACTCTATAATTATTCTAAAACGAAGGTAAATGGCATAAAAGGTTTGCGGCCCATGTCCTACATGCTGTTATTTAGGAAAAATAGGATTGACAACAATGTTGCTACTGTAGGGACCGACAGCCTCCCCGGTGCCATCATTAATGCTAACGAACGTCGTTAGGTCGGTAGGTACCTACAGATAATTTAATTTGTTGCTAAACGAACGGTGGCCTTTTTACGGAAAAAAATGATAGAGAAAAAACTGGCATATGTATTTTAGTACCTATGTTGTAATTTTTATCAATTTTCATGGCATATTCGGCTCAAATCAAACGATCGAGCAATTAAAGTTACTGAATGCTGCCATTATTAGGTAAAGAAAATCAAGAGATGTGGCACGTCTCCCCTCGGCGTGGGTGATCTCTATCAGTATTAATCAATGATGATCTTATGTAGGCAGATATTATAGTAAAATATCGCCATGTTTTTGTAAAATATACTTCAATACTGAAACTATTATACGTTTTATGATTATTTACGGGATATTTACCGTTGTAAGGTTGTGGAAGGAGCTCCCGATATTTCGGCGCAGTTACATGCACCATGTTCACGGGAAGACAGCCCGTCTCCCCGGGGTGTAACACGGTAAATATCCCGTAAATAATCATATAACTTTAGTGAACAACCGTGATAGTTCAAAACAGTGTTTATTATACGTTTATTGTATAATTTTACTCTCAGTGGCCTTAGTACGAGCACTTCCGAAAAACGTTATCGTTACGTAAACGATACCAAAATTTATGAAAAATTAAGTTTCCTTTCACGTCCGATAGAGGCGCTGTTTTTAATTTTTCATACATTTTGCTATCGTTTACGTAACGATAACTTTATCGCAAGTGCTCGTATACCAACACTGATAACACAAACATGGGAAATATGGTGGCGTAGCGAGTGAGTCCGTGCGTAGCGAGTGAGTGCGTGCGTAGCGAGTGAGTGCGTACGTATATTAGGCCAAAATTAGGGTTGATGTCTTTAGTTGAACTCACCCTGCAGACGACCTGTGGCCTTAGTACGAGCACTTGCGAAAAAGTTGTCGTTATGTAAATGATAGCAAAATGTATGACAAATTGAACAGCGCCTCTATCGGACGTGAAAGAGAACTGAATTTTTCATACATTTGCTATCGTTTACGTAACAATAACTTTTTCGCAAGTTCTCGTACATTAGTTTGTTCATTGTTGTCATTACAAGATTCTTAAAGTGTTCGTGAAAAATGTTTATGTGTACCGTACTTAGTTTTTGTTTTAAGTGGTTTAGCGCTGAGTGTAACAAAGCGAAAACATTTGAATACGAACGATAATTTTACTGTACTAACGCATATCTCCCGAGTTTGCCTGATCTGAGGTTTTACTGTACGGGTGTGTACTGTAACGAATTTTAATCTAAAACATTATCCAGAAAACTCGCACGAATAAACATTATAAGAAATGCTCAATAGTAGAGGCTATACAAATTAACAGAATAGGTTTCTCAATTGAAGCTAACGACTTGAGAGATCCGACAGATGGAGTAAAAGGATAGCTGTAATTAAATTAACAATATCGAGTGAGTGAGCCATTCTACTCATCTTTTGTCTGATGAAGAAGCTTTCAGCGAATGTGCCCTTCGTCGGCCGGCGGCGGATCATCCCGACATTACACACTCGAATCAAAACAAAGTACACGTTACACAAATATACGCACTTTTATACCGAAACAATCCTTTTGTTGCAAACAGAAATAATAATAATCAGCCGGCGCCATAACGAGTACCTTTGTCCGCGAGGGCGCCCTCCGAAGGGCCCGCGTGTAATGGCCGCCCCTTTTGTCAGAATATATCCTAGTAATTGTAGCCCCCCTTTTAAAGCAGCATTTTGCCTCGTTATACACAGCACTTTGCCACAAATTTTCTTTCTGGCCTGATAAAATGTTTTTTGAAAATTTACAAGCTAGATGGCAAAAATTGAGGAAAAGAAATTTCGGGGTAGATTTTATTTTGGCGACATCGTTGACTTCTACGGTTGTGGTAAATAAAGTTTATTTAGAAAGACGCCACACTTTGCTTCAATATTATTATTGAACAAGTTATAGTTATTGTTAATTGAATGTTATTTAGGTAATGTTAAGATACTTGCATGTTGAATTATTTAACTGATGTAGTGTACTTAATAATAAGATCACAATATAAATATTATTCGAACTAATCTCGCAACAAATAAATGAATTATGAATTCAAGTTGGTGAAACTGTACGACTTATCCTGTTATCATCACTATCTCTCCTAACTCGGGCATAAGTTGAATGTAAAGAGAGTACCTCCAGCCGCCGCCCCGCTACCGCGCCGCCACCGCACCGCTGGAGGGCGCAGGGAACAAACGGCAAGTTTGACAAAGCGCTGACTCACGCAAATCATATTTCAGCACGTCACTATAACAAACGACGGCCGTTTACGGCGCCCGAACTCGGACGAGTGATATTTGTGACGCCCCATCGCACAAACATCCGATAACGATCTACAGTCACGCGCCGGGCGGAGGCGCGACGGCGGCGCGGCGGAAGCGCGGCGCTGGCTGGCCGGGAACTGGTGACGCGCTCAGAAACGGATAAAATTATGATGAGGTCACAAACGGATCATGTCACTGTTACAATACGATGACTCGCTGTTTCTGAAAATAATTATGAATTTGCTGGAAGAAATTGTACAAACTGGAGCTTTGGGAGCCGCTAGCAACTTAACAATACGCAAGGAATCTTTCAATGTCAAAAATGTTAATCAGAACAAGAACAACGGCCATTAACCGAACTAATGTATTATTTATTTTATTTTACATGAAAACAAACAACTTTTAACTAACACATTAGATAAAGTCGCAGTCAACGTCTGAATGTGAGGTTATACTAAATAGTACGTATCAAAGTAACTTTCAGTTGTATTTCAGTAATTAGCGATGTATCAGACAGACAGGCAGTGTCAGCTCGAACGCAGATCGCAGCGACACTCGTACAGCGGCGGGTCTCGATCGTGAAATCAATCCGCCTGAATAGGGCGCTAGTGATTCAATCACTCCTGTCCATTATCGCAGGACGAGCTTCATTGGGGCACAATCTTCGAGATCATTTCACTCCCCCCCCCCCGCATCCCTCACCTCCGGGAAATAGCTGCCATTAGCGAATAAAGAGAGAGAGAGTTTTCCACCTGATAACAGTGTTTGCTTATGCTCTCAGGAAGGAGTTTTGCGTACTTCCTGTTATTGGATTCGATGAGAGTATTGTGTGCTCGAACGGTTATTGGAACAGATGAATGTGCTTCGTTCCTGACCTCGCTAGAGATGAACTAGAGTGGTTTGTCCTGATGTTATTATTGCTACCATTTGAGTACACGATGTGATATCTAAATGTATAACGTAGCTCTCGAGACAAGTGCAGTGGGCGAGGTAGTGAGCGCCTCCAGCTCGGCTGCCTGCACCCGCCTTCAGGCACGCTTCTCGGACTCCGATCACAATAGTTACATTTATTTGGCAAAACATCCAATTAGTGGGGACTGAATGAGTAAATGAACCCGGGTATGTCCTAAAACTGCGACCAGAACCACCGGAGGATGGGCAGCAGCGTCCTAATAGTACACGGTGAACGTACTGCGATCTCACAAGCCGCCTGCCAAGCGTGGGGATTATGGCAACACCCCTCTGTATGAAGGAGGCCTTGTCCAACAGTGGACGTTAATTGGCTGATGATGTGTGAATGAGTTAATGATCTGAGTGGATCACCACAGTGTAAACAAAGTCGACAGACCACGACACTACAGAGTTATTCATATAATCACAGAATTTCACAGACTTAAGCTGAGTATTTTTTTGTAACGAGAATCGCTGAATTGAGAGGACGCGAGAAGCCGACGCAGGCGAAGAGCGCTGCGTTAAACAATGAGAGATACAAAGTCTTTCACAACTAGTAATTCGAAACAATAGGTACCTACGTACAGGGGGACGAGGCAGTTCGGTATTGTCGCGACAGTTCGGCCGTTACTTCACCCGTTAACATTTAAATTAGGTGTATTGTTCGATGTAACTCCATTACGGCGGTCGACAGTCGCAGCGGCCAAATGAGATTCGGCCAAAGTTAGTGCGGAGTTATCGCACGCCCGGAGATAGGGTTTAGATAAGTGCGGTCCGGCGGAGGGACAGGGAGGTAGGGAGGGGGAGGGGACACACCTCGATATACCTATACTAGTTTAAATTCTCGTGCTGTCAATATCGGGCGATCCATTTTAATTCCGCAACCATTTTAGCGCGCCAGTGGCGCGGCGGGACACGGTGCGGTGGTGCTCCGCGCGGTGGCTCCGAGGAGCATTAGCGGCAGAGCACCCCCCATTAAGCCTCCTCCGCGGCGCACCATTCATTTAATAATGTGAATTAACTAATTCCGTCCGCCGCTGTATCTGCGCCAGTGAAATATGATTTAGCATTAGGGCGGGCGGCAGCTGCCCGCTGAGCGGCGGCTATGAGTCATCGGCCCACAGACTCCGCTGACTGATCGACCATATTATAAAGTGTACTTTGGACGAAATTTATGAGGCTCGAGACGTAGAATTGATGTTGCGTCTTATGACTGTGACAGGTCACCGCAGCGTCGAGTGTGATGTGTAATTTATTGCGGTAATCAGCGACGCCACGTGATGCCACGCGACGCGACAACACGCAGCGATACACAGCTGAGCGCACAACGCTACCACGAGCTCACACCACCACCACGACGCCTGCGTCTATCCTAACCATTGTGACTAAACAATCAATTAACTCCCTAACCACTACAATCTGTTTCTATATCTGCGGAGGACGTCCATCTCGGTTTGTATCAAACATAATACGGTAACAAACCATTTTAGCGTCATAAAAAAATTAACGTCACATAATTGTGTTGTATTATATCGCAGCATCAGCTGGTGGATGAAGGCAGTGGGCAGCTGGCGCGTGCACGGTCAGTACTCGCCGCGCAACCTCCCCCAGTGAGTGTCCGGTGCATGCATTCAGTTTAATATTCTAGAATGCGAGCTAACGAAGAGAATATGAATATATTGAGCGCCGCTCTTCACCGATACGTTCCTATGAAAGCGAGCCCACTGAAGCATACAATGCCGCATACAATTTTGACAAAATTAAATGTGAAGTTTTGTATACTACGGTAGGTTTAGCGAAAAAAAAAAACACTGTAAAAGGAAGACAAAACACAGGGAGTGTGTAGGTCTAGTAGCTATGACTTTGCGTAGCATTTGTAGCAGCTACGTAGCAGCTATGTAGCAGCTACGTAGCAGATACTACTTTTTTTTTTAACATATTTTTATTATACTTATTCTTTCAGCTTGGAAACCATAAAACTTTTTTATTTCTTTTTATGTTTTGGCAATTTGAACCTATTTTCTACCTATTTTAAGTTCTAACTTCTAACAGTTATTTCTTAATTATAACAGCCTCCCCATTTTCTTTTCAACTGATTTATGATAAGAATTAATGTCTAAAACAAAAATATCTCTCAAGGGCAGAATGCTGTGCAGCGTCGGAGGGAAGGTTCCTCTTGTAACGGCCCTCCGGAGGGCGGGTGGCGTTATAGCGGCAGATAACGGGCTAGTAACGACGCGATATGAAAATAGGTGGTCCGTGTTCTGTTTTAATATTTTTCCTTGTCCGTGTTGTTACATGGTGGCTGAGTCTCGTGTAACGACCGCTATATATACAGTACACGAGTATGTAGGTATAGTGTACCAGCTAGTTTAATTCCGCGGTCAACAGCGACATTAATATGTTTTACGCAAACTTATGTTAAATATTAAAAGGAAGTCAGTTGTAATATCATGTAATAACTGCAGTTTTTGCCAAAAAGCTAATACAATAATTATCAATTTGAAAAATCAACTTCACAAAACTAGTAAAATACTCAGTTTCAGTACTGTAACCGAATTTTACAGTTGTTTTGAAAACCCAACTACTCAACCGATTTTGATAAAGTTTCCATGGGAATTCCAATCTATAAGTATATCCTTGCAATAAAAATAAAAAACCCAAATCGGTTAATAAATGCGACGGAGTTCAGAGGAAACAAAAAAAAACAATCAAATTAAGAACCTCTTCCTTTTTCAAAGTCAGTTAAAACGTATTTATATAGTTCAGTATATAATGTTTATATCTGGTGTGCTCAATAAAGAGTTTCCATCTATCTATCTAAAATAATCTACTCGCACAATTCAGTGAGCGTCCCGAGACACACGGCACACGGCGCCGCGGGCTGCTACACGGCAGATTTCCCCGGCGACGTCGCGCGGCGCACGCATCGCCGCGCATACCACCAACTGTTCAATACATATATTCTATTACTTCAGAGCTTTCCATACTTCACGCGACGTACAAAAAGAAGGCCATTTGGACAAATTGATTTCAAGAAACGCTTTTGAAATTCATCCCCTACGGACGATCCAACGAATAGAACGCGTATTCATCCCGCACTATAGCCACAGTTATACATCACTAGCTGCGCCCCACGGGTTCACACGGGTAGGTTACTCCTTACATCATCAGCTACCTGCCAGTGAAAATCCCATTAAAATCGGTCCAGCCGTTTGAAGTCCACAGGGAACATACGTAATACATATACACATCGCATTTTATATATAAATACGAGTATAAGAGTATTATTGGAGTAACACGTACTGTTCAGTTTCAAACATGACAGATAAAACCGGACGAGGTCGCGCGGGCGAGCGGGCGAGCGGGCGCCGGATAACGGACTATCGATGTGAGGTTTGATAAATAACGGTCAGGTTATATATTCTGTCGTCAATTCACGGGACGGGCACTAGCATTAATATTGAATAATCGAGGCCGAGGGCGGAGGCGCCGGCGGCGGCGGTGGCTGGCGAGATGGGCCTCCTCAGCGCGCACATTACGCACGCCTCCCGTGAAACGCAAATTGCCGTCGACGCGGCAGAAACAACGTCGATTAAAATTTATGTAAAAATCTGGGATAGACTCACGTCATCGAATTTTTATGTAAAGTTTATACCCAGTTTTTCCTCGATGTACAGGACCGTACGAGATAATAAGAATCATGGTTCGAACCTGGCTCCCACTAGCTTAGGACTTGAACTAAGACAGGTTACGTTCAGCAACTGATGATATCAGGATGATTCGTGTTTCGGAAACAATCACATGCACAATATGAAACACAGAGCTGTATTCATGTTGTCATCGAGTCGAACAATGTACCAAAACCGAAAATAATGCATAATAATTGTAAAGCATCGGCTGGTATTCTATGTGGCGCTGGACGCACCGCACGCAAACCGCACACCGCGCCCACACGCACAGACGCACACCGCGCCCACACGCATCAATAATTCACTCATCATCTATCACACACCATTCCACATCGCAGTTATTGAGCATCAATGAATATGTCACTACGACGTGCGGCTGACCACATCCCTCCAGTCGACATCACATATACATTACTTACTATTGAAACTCAAAGGAGCAACATACCCTGCGAACACTTCCGGAGAGAAAGTTGAAGACGATCGTATTCTGAGAGCAAGCACGGAAACAGACGCACATACCGCTTGCTGGATAGAAAATGCGAACTACGGCGTCACAATGTTGAAACAATACGGGAGAAAATAGCAGCGGAGCGCAGGATCGGTGATGCGTGTCGGATCTGTGTTACAACGCGCGCCTGATTGCCCCTGAAAGGGTGAAGCGACACAAAAACACGTCATGTCTGCACGTTGCTGATTAAAACGCGACCGTCGCGGCACAAAGCGATTATCGGACCGTACACCCCCCCTTCTTCTACCTACCGCGTCCCCGAGCGACTTTATTGTACTCGCATTCACGTCGGATTCATTCACTTACCGCAAATCTTTTAATGCTGTACCATTATCACACTACATGTTGTAATTACATTTGGCTGGAGTAAGCTAGATCTAACATTTGAAAACAGTTTTATGACCTCAAAGTTTTTATTATTTGCAGACGATATGAAAGTGTATAAAAAAATTGACTTAAAGAGTGACTGCCTACTCCTCCAGCAGGACCTTGATAGACTGCAGGTTTATTGTAACAAAAACAAACTTGACCTCAATGTATCTAAATGTAATTGTATCACTTTCAGCAGCAATCGCTGCAGCGTACTGATCACGTTAGGGATCTTGGCGTTATCCTGGACTCGAAACTTCTTTTAAATAAGCATGTCGAGAGCATAACATCTAAAGCAATGAAGACCCTGGGTTTTATATTCCGAATCATTAAACACTTCAAAACGGTTAAGTCCCTTAAGATCTTGTATTGCTCTTTGGTGAGGAGTCAATTAGAGTATGCATCTCAAGTGTGGAACCCTCGCTACGAACATTACAAGGATTGTATAGAGAAGGTTCAGAGGAAGTTTCTCCGTTGTGTAAATTTCAGGCATAGGTTGAATTTTGCAGATTATAGCGAAAATTGTAAGCACCATCATCTCCTTCCATTGTCGCAGCGACGGGAGGTAGCTGATGCGACCTTCCTCCACAACCTTATTTCCAACAAAATTGATTGTAGTGATCTTCTGTCAAAGATAAAATTCCGAATACCTATTCGTGCTGTGACCAGACGGAATTATCTCGTACTTCATGTGTATTCATGTGTGACCAAAATATAGACAAAATTCTTACTTTATTAGAGTATGTAACAACTTTAATTGTAATTATTCCAAGGACGTGGATCTGTTTACAGCGGGATTCTGATTGACTTTCATGACTTTTATTTTACAACTTTTGACTAAATACATATATATATATACACTTACATATATATTTTTTTAAAGTTATTTATATGTACTGTTTGATAGTTATTTTATTTGTTTTTTCAACATTCACAGAATTGGACTGTAACTCTCTTTTACTTGTGAAAACTTTTAAGGCTTGTTTGTTCGTATTTTTATTGCTATGTTTTATATTGCTTAAGCTGTTTGTTTAACGTAAATAAATAAATTTTAACCGACATGTAGTTTAGGTCACAAACATCAAAACTGTGGCGAGGCATCACGTGGTCCTCTGTGGTAGCCGCAGGTATGGCAGCCATACTATTCATTGATACACTACAATGATTTAAGTCTGTTTAACTAGTTCTGGACATTTCCAGGAATTACAATAATAGTTTTTAATTACAATAATAGTTTTTAATTACAATAATAGTTTTTAATTCGATAGTAATTTTATAAAGAAGTGTTCCACACTTTAATATTTACTATTTAAATGTTGTGATACGATTCGGAACGAGCAGCAAGTGTCCTGTGTCTGTCTGTCGTCGAGTATTTGAATTGTCTAAATATTGTTCTGTAATAGTGTTTATAACCGTCGTCTGCGGAACAAGTTGATTCGAACAGTATACATAGTCAGTGTAGCCCACAGAGTATAATGTTTACTGATAGAGAAGTATAGTTACGTCGTGTAGCCAGGAGAGCTTCCTGGCGGGCGGGTTGGCGCGCACGTGGCACTCGAAGTAGACGTCATCACCTTCCTTGATGTCGCCGGCCGCCAGCGAGCTGCCCAGGCGCAGCCGCACCACCGGCGGGTCTGGACACAATCACACTCTCTTACGCAGGGGACAGCGGCAGTGGGACGGGGCTTCATCTGTATGTATCGTGAGCCCCCCCCCCCCCCCCCTACTCCTCTCTCGCCGAGAACTGCCACCAGGCAGCCACCAGCTTGCCGAAGCCATAAATACTATAACTTTTGAACCAGTTAATAATGACACGAAATCGTGACAATCAACCATCAGGAACAGAGAAGGACCAAAAGAACAAAATATCTAATGTGAATTTACTAATTGAGTTTTGTCACCAACATGAAAAAAATACAAAAATTTGCCTTATTGTATAATTTTCTCAAAATTATGTTATATTGTAACAATGGTCGATATTGTGCGTACTATTTCAAATCTCCATAAAAGCATCTAGTAAAGTTTCTAACACTTTCCTGGACCGTGACTTGGACTTTGCTTGACTCTGACTGTGACTATGAATTGTTTGACGACATTTAATTCAACTTGTAAATATTTCAATACTCAAACTGGCAAATGCACAAGACGTGCAACGCTAAAACTCTCTCAAGAGGAAAAAAGAAAGTAGTATACTAACAAACGACGTTGATAGTCCAGGAGGTCTCCATGTAGAGCGTGGTGACGTTGGGGTTCTCCGCGCGGCAGGTGAGCGGCTTGCCGTCGTCGTCCAGCGTGGGCACGAAGCTCATCACCGACGCCGTCAGGTTGTCCCGGAGCTCCTCCTGCAACCAACCACACCGGATGTTACTTACAGCTGCTCTCCACACTTTTTACCTATTATGTAGATGACGTTTTTTCGGAACCTATTCAAAATTCATTCAAAGTTACTCTTTTTACCGATGCAACCTTCTGTGTGTTTGTCTGTTGCACCGTAGCACCGAAACGGCTGAACTGTTTTTTTTTGTTGTTTGATGTGATTTGATCAAGAGTGTTGTTAGCTATGATTCAAAGAAAACTTTTCAGCCGTTTGAAGATTATCTTTTATCAGAAGTTTGTATTTTTTGTTTTTATTGACTGAAAAGAGACTTATGCTTGACCGCCATCTCACCTGGTGTAAATCGATGATGCGGTCTACGATAGAGCACGCTTGCCTAGAAGAAATCGATTTACTCGCGACTTATGAAACCCAGGTTGTAACTATCGGAAACCAGCCATGTTGGCGGCGCATTTCACAGCGAAGCGAAAGCGCGAAGCGATTTGCAGAATAAAGATGGAACCAAAGTGCTTAGTACAGGTTTTCGTAATATCTAGAATAAAATGGTATCGCCTTTTCAAGACCGGCCTGGCCATTCGATAGAAAAATGGGCAGGAAGGGATTAGATCATGCAGATTCAATGGACACGGCCGAAATGAATGCGATAAAAACCGATGGACTAGCAACTTAGCGCCGATGTCCAACACTTTGAAGCTTAGTATTCAGCTTAGTATACAAGGTATTCGTTACTGATTAGCTTTTTAGCCCATTTATCAATAGATTTTAACGCCCCAAGCTGGTACTTGGCTGATCCATTCTAAATGTGAGAGCAGTACTCCGTGCACGACTGGACTTGTGCTTGGTACAGTGTGAGCAACTGTACCGGCGGACGTGAAGTACCTTCGCAACTTTGAAAGGATACATAGAATTTCGGCAGCCAATTGAGCCTCGTTTTCAATATAGGAGTCAAAGTTGAAGGTTGACGTATGAGTAACGCCCAAGAGCTCAAAGTTTGTAAGCATCTTATGGTTCGGAAACAATCCAGAGTGGAATCACTGTTAATAATAAATTTCATCAACGTTTGTTCAGCCGTTACGCAGATGATTGGTAACAAATGAAAAAAAAAATGCCAATTCGTTAATACTTGTAGGTCGCACAAACAGACATGTAAGCCTGACATACACGTACGTAATAATAATTGACATTGCTAGTTTCATGAAAAAGCATACTCAGTTTAAACGGAAATAAAATGGTTATCTGCTATCGCTAACTGAGCTTTACGACAATTATTTTCACACTGAAATAAAAGTGTCACAATTATACTGGTTCGTTAACTATATCGGCAATTATAATATCAATCGGATTGTATATCACGGCCGGGAGCGGAGCAGAGCAGAAAGCAGTCGGTGAACTGAGCGGAGCGAGCAAGCGATGACGTCACAACCGGCACACGTCACACACGACGTACATTTCTTTGACTCCACTCCCTTACATAGCAACTCCAGTATTTTGTTTGAATACAAATTCATTTATTCAGCTTAAGCTTGTTACAAGCACTTAATGAACGTCGCTCCGTTGAATAATTTATTAGAAAGTTCGTACGAGTCGCAGCACGGATATTCTGAGAATGATGCTTGTGAGCTCGTGGGGAAACTGTTCCAGGGATAATACTCTATAAAACGTCTGCAGATACAGTTGCGTAGAACATCGATTGGGGTTTAATGATAACACTTTTCAGCCCTATACAGGGCTACTGGTGATCATGTAGCACCCTCTGAAGGGCGGCCTCAGTACATCAAAACAAAAAAAAAATACAAAAAACTATGTCATTTCGAAATGTGCGATTTTTATTTCCGTTCATAAAAATAATTCACTTCCGACAAAATGTATGAAACAGTTGTTTTGTTTTTGCGAATTTTGATAAGTCGTAGAACAAAAGTTGTTTCTATAATTAGATATATCTACATATTGAAACCCGGTGATGAAGATGATTTCCAGTAACCCGTACATATTCTGTTATTTTCCTAGATTTCTTCAATTCGCTTACCGATTGAACAAAATAGAGCTAGGTTGTCCTTTAGGTGTTGGCTAGCTAGTTACCAGGGGAGAAGGCTCAGTCATCATAATACCAAGCTACGCTATGCAGCACGGTGCAGCTCGGTACGGCTCGAGGCTGCAGTCGAGCGAGCGACTATCGAGAGCACTCCTGCGCCACTTCACGAGCTACTTGCAGCTGGTTTTTGCGAACGCGCATTATAAGCGAATCACTCGCTGCCTTCCAGATTTGCGTCCAGATGAATGATCGAGCCGTGAGCGTTAAATAAATAATCTTAATAATAGTATAAGTTTTTAAATGTTTGCTTTTTATGTGTTTTTAAGTTTAAGTTTTGTAGTTATAAGTATAGATCATGTTGTCCGGAACAAAAACATTTGAATATGAATTATAATATGAAGTATAATGAATTGGAAAGTACCTACCTAGAGAGAATGCGTCCGATAGTTGCAATAACATTGTAATGTTTCAAGTGAAAACTTCTTTAAGCGCGTTGAGCACATTTTGGGTAAACAAAAATCATGGAACTCGCGTCATCATCACGCTGTCACAGAATACATAATACACAGTCCCGTGTATTTTAAAACAGCGCCATCTCTTGTAGAAGTTAAGCTTAAGTTTTCACCTCTGACGTGCAGTCCTATGACTGATATGTTTTTTATAACACATTTTTTTTAATATTTTATTAGGAGGATGTAAGAAAGGAGCCTTTGCCCTGCAGTGGGTTGATGCAGGCTAATATTATTTTATTTTATTGTGGTATATTGGCTACTAGCCAGAATCTTACGTTCAAAAAACTAGTTAAAGTGATCAGAATTTACTGTTTTCATTCAGCTTTTTACAAAGTTATTGCGACCGTGACACGCATTCTTTCAGCAGTCGCACTTGACTACGTGATGTTTACTTCTCACAGTGCTACATCTAGTGGTTGGATCGGTAATCCTTATTTTTTATGAGATTATAAATTACTCAACAATGATAATTACCCAGTGATACGAGCTAGTCTGATACCTGAGTCTGATTCGTCCGTATCAGAAGGTCTATCTGAGATGATGACGTAGATTGCAGAACGTTGTCTGTGTGGTGATAAGTTAGGTTCTCTACGTAGACTTTGCAAAATATGAAATACTCAGAATGTTGAATTTCCGTTATGTTGCGATATCATTTCTCAATATGTAGGATTCCGGTGATATTGTAATCATAGGAAAAAGGTGGATATGACTTATACAATATTAAAAGTCCATCGCCACGACAGACGGTTTGCTTCCTCTACAATAATCTTACATTATTTATTAAACTAACGGATGAATTTCCCATACAAAAACAAGTAGTAATACAAATAACTAACATCGTCTGATTGAGTCTGTTTCTAAGCCACAACCATCAGTATATATATCAAACGGTTATTGTTATAAGGAGTCGTCCATATTGATTGAAGTGTCCAAATATAAGGTTCGTTGTTACAACAGATTGAATGTTCATGAATATTGTAATGTTTCGTGCTCGAAGACTCTACATTACTATAAGATAATATGTTAACAGTAGCAGCTGAATAACTGTCAATATGCACACACACACGCACATACAGTAAACATATTAACGCTCGCTTCATAAATCACTTATTAGCAAGTAAACAACTACAGATTATTTTGATTAATGATCATCATAACCAGTTTCCTGCTGGAGGTGACCTCTCCAGCAGCACGCCACTCAGCCCGACCTTTGGCTCTACGCTTCCAGCCGCTGCCAGCTGTATCACGTAATATCGCATCTCCGTCGAGTCTCAAGGCGTCCTACGCTACTTTTGCCGTAAAAAACTTGTAGCCCAAACATCAGTTAAATATGAGTTAATAATGAACACAGCCATTCGTTTCTGACACTCCAAGTTAGTAGAAACGGCAGTTTGTAATATTTATGAGACATTTTGCGCGCATTCGCTTGCGCTGCACCGCGCCGATGCGATATGCGGCACCGTGAGCTCTCTCGACGCCGCACGCTATAAATTTCCGTAACACATCGCCCTGATGCTGTCATTAGCTGCGGCGTCGCAACTCGTGCTAACTAATGTCGGCGACGGTGACCAGCCAGGCGGCACCACGACAAGCAAACAATAGTGCCACGTCAGCGACCGACTGCATGCTGCAGACAACACCCAGCAATACATTCAATTCAGTTTTTTGACCAGAATTTAGCTACTCCAAAAACTCTTTCGTGTCCCAGTTAGCTCGTCCAGAGTGCAGATTGTTAAGTGTTATTTGATAGTGTATTTCCGCTTTATCTGTTCAATTTACTGTGTATTCTGTGAATATACGTCGTAAAAATATTTATCATACAAACAACGATTATTTATAATGCAGCGCAAATATGCTAATCTCGGCAGTGGGTACATATTTGAGACATTGGGCCCTTGGGGACCATCAGCTCAATTATTTTTCAAAAATCTTTCAGAGCACCTTGTTAATACAACGTGTCACCACAATGTTGACATTTTTCAGGCTCAACGCGTAAGCATTGCTTTTCAGCGTAGTGATGCCGTCAGGATGCTGGGGACACTGCCAACTGATAGCGGGTGGGAGATATTAATTCATAAATAAAAAAAAAACTAAAAACTGTCTTAACATTGCCTTAGCTGCTTATTTTAAGTCGCCCTGTGTGAAGTATTGATAGAAGCATAAAAGTAAAAACACCGTCAACAGTTTTCCAATCAAAAAGATAATGTGACCACAGTGCAGAGCATGTTTTGAAGTTTTCTTTTTGTCTAAACCATAAAAAGTATATCATTTCGTGTCGGGATGATACATCTCTGAAATTTGACTGTCCAGCTTTGCACGTTCGAATTTTTCTATGACCATCCAATTTCTGAACTATATGAATACGACCACAAATATATGGCTTTGGCCACGGAACCCTGCCATATGCTGGTTTTGACACGCTCTTGGCTAGTTATTTCTTATTTCTTATTTGTATGTATACCTTGATTAAAAAGCCATGAAATGGAACTACTCTATTCATCTGTTAAAATATCACATTAAAATAAAATTATACACTATATTATTGCAAATATACACTTTCTTCTTCTAGAAGCTAAATTTATATACCCTGCATAAAGGGTGCAGCAATGACTTATGTAGTGGCTGTTCACAAAACCAGACCACAGACATAAATATAAACATTTAAGTATAGTTAAATCTATTACATAAATGTTATATATACTATTCAAACTTCATAGGGTGAAGTAATTTTACAAAACAAGAAAAACTTAGTGTGATAGGTTACTTAGTTATATATGAGATGATACAAAACTTATGACGCTACTTTCTTAACTATTTATATATCGATATTTATTTTCTAATTATAATTTTCTAAATTTTATCGTCGAAAAAATCTTTTATCTCGTAATAACATTTTTGGGTTAGATACTTACGAAGTTGGTTCTGGAAAAGTGTTATTATTTCTTTCTTTCTTTATTGCGTCCGGAATTTTGTTGTATAGGTTTATTGTCATGTACAAAAGACCTTTTTTGAATATTTCTATTCGCGGAACTGACTTAAAATAGAATGTGGTATATTTTGTGTTTTAAATGCTAACATAGAATAAAATGCAATGGAATCACAAAAGAGGTTGTAAGGCCTATGTTTTTATAACATCCTTGATCTACACGTTCATTCATCTAAGAAAGTTCCTTAATTTAAATAAAAAGTTTTAATCTGGCTGATTATCTGAATGATTCATTTATTTTAAATGGCTATGCCAATAACATTCTCTTTACTTTGGACCTCCTTGCTTGAGGCTATGTGACGATCCTCATATTACGTTTCGAGTAACGAAGAAAATAATCATTGATTTTTAAATTTCTTTTATGTAATAATAAAGATTTAAAATAAATGATATAACATAGCCTATGTTTTAATCTGGTAATTTCTAAGCATATTCGTGAAAACCGCATTTAAATCCGTCCAGTAGTTTAGGAGATGTGTGCGGACAAACAAACAAACAAAACGAACAAAGAAACAGACAAAAATTCTAAAAACTGTCCTATCGTGTTCAGCTGCTTATTTTAAGACGCCCTGTGTGATGAATTTTTTGTTATCTCGCAATTACAGATTTTTTAATCTCTACGTTTTTATTATATACTAGCTAATGCCCGCGACTTCGTACGCGTAGCGCAAAGTAATTAGTGGGTGGACGATTAGACTGACATATCCAAATATAAATGTTACACTAACGAACACGAACGGAACTTTAAATAGGCACAAATCCATCGGATTATTTATACTGAATATTTTATAGATAATACCTACACATATGATATGATTGTAGATTTATTGCTCTCCATTTTAATGTGGATTGTCATACTATCGTCATAGTATGATTTTAGTCTAGTTTTATTCTGACTCGATACAGGTATCCCGACATGTCCATAGTTTCAAATATATTTCAAGCAAATAATATATTACTTTCACTGGTTAAATACGTTGGAAGTGTGGAGCCATGGAGCCAATAAGGAACAAAAATTGGTATAAGTCAAGCGAAATGTCATGCATGACAAACGTTATTATTGAATTATTAGTAAATAGTAAGTAGGAAGCATGGAGCGGTATCTATAATTAATCGCTGTTATTTAACATTACTCCGCGTAAAGACTGCCAATCATTGATGTCTAAATAATTTTTGCCCGCCTTCTGCGCCTCGACCCTTCCAACAACTAAACCGCTTTCGTTCACCACCATAACATCCAAAATAGCTGCTAATCATAGATCAGTAACAGATTAGATGCCGCAAGTTCACCTACTTTGCGTGTCTGTTATTGGTCTTAAGTTTGATCCTGGCAAACAAATGTATTCATTTTAATCTCCGTCGACTTGGTATATTAGCACGTCAGAAGTCAATACAAAAATAAACGTACTTTAAATTACGCCATAATAAACTGTAAAACCTCTTCAAAAGCAGTTGGCTGTCCTGAAAATAACAAACACAAAAAAAACTATTTGGTGCAGTCTATCGGAAGTTATGCGGGTACATACATTTCGGCGATTCGTTTTAATTTCATCATCATCATCAGCCAGAAGACGTCCACTGCTGAACATAGGCCTCCCCCTTTAACCTCCACACTGAACGACATCCCGCCATCTGCATCCACTGGATGCCCGCGACTCTCACAATGTCGTCGGTCCATCTAGTGGGAGGCCTACCTACGCTGCGTCTTCCGGTTCGCGGTCTCCACTCAAGAACCTTACCTACTTCCCCATCGGTTAACAGTTCTTCGAGCGATGTGGCCTGCCCATTGCCATTTCAACTTGCAGATTTTAATAGCTATGTCGGTGACTCTGGTTCTTTGGCGAATATCTATATTTTTATTTACATATAGATTATATGGCAACAGCCGCTTCAGTCTTCCTACCTACCATGTCTGCGAGTAGAAGTCTGTCATTACGACAATATTACTATAAAATAAGCTAGATGGCGTTATAAATAATTATTAAAAAAAATTTTTTTTACTATTTATTATCATAAATTAATATAGCCTATGTTTCAATCAGGTATTTTGTAAGCATATTCATGGAAACTGCTTTGAAATCCTTCTAGTAGTTTAAAAGATGTGCGCGGACAAACAAACAAACTGACAGCCGTCAGATTTGTAGTTCCATAGTTTGAAAATAGATTGCGTACTAAAACGATGTTTTGCGAAAAAATTGTAAATTTGCTTAAACTTTACGAATAATATTATTAAAAACGTAATAAGGTATTCAATAATTCCTAAAATAATGAGTGTAAATGGATCATAGTTTCACAAATATGAAAAGTGCGTCTATTATAGGTAAATACGACACTTTACCTGAATCACGCAAACGGGATTTTTTTTGCAAGTTAAACCGATATCCGGTATTGCTTCTACTTAGTTAGAAGTCATGTGTGAAGGTATTTGATCTACACATTTATAATATGGTAGGGATAGGGATGTATAGATATTGACGTAATTTTAATTGATTTTTGTTTTGTTAACTCGAACAAGATCGCCGATTGCAGATGAGAGTCGGAGTAGTGTTACTATTAATAACTTGAATAATTTCTGTTATAATAAGAACAATAAAATAACTGTTTATTAAAAACGAAATGTTCCATGACATTTTATATTTTCCCCAGTAAGTAGACCGCGCTTATCAACATTCACGGAGCAGCATCCATTCACTTGCCTTAAGTATTTTTGAATAAGTTTCTATAGCGATTTTTCGACGTTCCGATAGGCGCTTATTGATGCCGAACGTTTTCTTGCCTTTATTTTTAATAGAGTCTTTCGGAGCGGGATTACCGGAACTAAGCAGCCGACGTCTCGTGCGCGCAGAATTACCAATAACTTGTCGATTACGGTGCGTTCGAGCGCCGCCCGCCGCCGCCGCGGCCGCCGCGCTCCGAGCCGCCCGCCCCGGCAGCCGCCCGCCCACGGCTCACGAGCGCGCGATAAATACAAGCGGGTGCACGCCGCCCGCGGCCCTCGCGTTACTCCTTCAATGGATCTTGTAATGCCAACAAATTATTCTTATAACTCTTCATATGACATCGCCTTTCCTCTGATGAGACATTCATGATACAATATTACTATGAACGCTCCACTCGGTGTCAAACGACGTCGGAACAAAGCTGTAGTTTTCGTATAACGTCGTTTTTAGTTCTCGAGGGGAAACTTACGGAGGTGTGAAATAAAAGTCTCCTAATGACATAACTTTAAGAGCGTGGTAGACGTTTTACCTCCGTTGTATAAAAATAGCACTAGGAAGCGGGTAAGAGCGGCCACTGAACGTGTCCACCGGACGATAAACCGGTGCGCATGACTGTTACTGCACCGTTTCGCTGGAGTTCCGTTCCGATGAGACGAGTAAAACTTATTCCTGCAATGAGTGTTCGTAAAAAAGCGATTCCAAGAGTTCTAACTCCAACAGCAAAAATCTAAATCCCAGCCGGCGCGCGGTGTGCCGTCCCCCGTAACTCACGCTGGTGGCTGGCGGCTGGCCAGGCGTGTTGCTGCTTATTAAGCTAAGCGATCATCTCGCATATGTTGTAGCTCATCCCGCGCTGCTCGTTTCGCTCGGGCCGCTTGTTTCGCTCGGGCCGCTAGTTGCATTCGCGCGTTATTCGGCAGTTTATGACGTGACACTGTTGCTTGTAACGTTGTTACGCTCGCAGCTGCCAATACATTATTTAAGATAACACATTGAAGCGTACAAGAAACATCTACAACTGTATACCGTAACTCTGTTCAACATTGTGACATATCTGTCCGAGGTCTGCCATTTGCATAAGCGCGTGTTTTGCTTTGTGTGACATTGTAAAATGGATTTTTCGCGTGAAATCGCCCATTCATTTGGCTTGTCCGTTGTCACGTCCATTCCATGTAGCGGGTAGAAACGTGGTTACGAACAAAAACCGACGTACTCACCGTAGACACAGTGTCCACAAAGGGGATTTTTATACATTTCATTAAATTGTTAATTGGTACTTTATGGCTCGTGGGGAAAAACTCTTAACAAATCGCTGCCATAGGTAAAGTAGCTTTTAACCTGGAAACCTATTACCTTGAATTGAATAGATTGGTTAAACTAGTTCAGATGAGACAGAATATTGAATATAAGTAAGTCGCGGCTGTTTATTCTTGGATATTAAATTATAAGGTAACCTGAAAACTCTAACAGTCGGCTCTGATGACAAACGAACACGCATACTTATAGAGATACGTTTAACTAGACAAGTTAATATAATGTTTGCATGTTTGATATGTGAAGTAGCAGATGTAGCCGGGCCCTGTGGCGGACCGGGCGGCCCATTACCGAATATCTCCGTTTAATTAGCGCCCGGAGCCGGCGGTAATTGCATTTTAAATTGTGCGAGTGTTTGTTACGGGACGGACGCGGGCTGGCGCAGGACCTGATTGAGGAATGGCCTTATTATATGCCTGTGCCGGGTTCGACTCGTCTTGTCTGTAGGCATTCCATAAAGTGCGGCACAATGAGAACAGCGTACGAGGAATACGTTTTGTATAAAACCAAAATATTATTTATAATTCATGCATATTATGTAGAGCTTTTAAAATGAAGCTAAATTTACATAATCATCTTCGATCATGAATTTCGAATCTAATAAAATTAATTTCATCCATGCTAGTTTCGTTCTACAACCATCTCGGCGTCTGCTTCAATGACCAGCCGTGGAAGCTTCTTCGATGTGATGGATCATACAGATATATCATTCGGAATCTACTGAGTGTTAGTACTATATACTGGTGTATACCCACTGAACGGAGTTGCTGTTTGTTTGTATCGAACAGTCAGCACGGAGTCGTATAGAACAATAACTGTAGATAAATTCGTAGATTTTGCTCTCTGTACAGAATACTACTGAACACCGTATACCTAGTAGGACGGTAAACTCACGACTCTAATGAAAACCACTTTCCATCACAGAATAATTTAAAAGAGAGCAAATATTTTTTTCCAAAAAATAGAGTTACGAATGAAAGATTAAACCTGAATATTAAATGTGTAAGTGGCTTTTTACGCGCAAATATTTCACGCTTAAACGCTGAAATTACGCGGGACGTTTAAGAAAAAGGCTAGATTATAATTTAGTGCGAAGAGAAACGCGTTTAATGAGGTTTTTATATAATGACGTGAATAATTAAAGGATTCGTGCGTTCCTCGGGGTTTTATTGTCTTATTAAGGCTGGATGGCCGAGGAAGGTAGCAGTTTATGAGGGTCGAGGCTCGCGGACTTTACGACGTGTTCAGGTAAATAGGTAATGACGCGGTAAGTGCTACTTTCCACAATACATCTACCTGACATCTATACACACCTACAGTACAGTACAGTAAACTGTGTACAAGTACTCGGTCACTCGTGGCGCGGAATAACTGCCTTCTACATTGAAATATTAAACAAATACTTACCTACTTATATATAAAAATAAAGTGATCTTAAGAAACACTATGAGTCATGAACTATGAAGTATAACTTATGAAGCTTCACGTTTTTAATTTCTATTTCCTGTGAATCACGTGTTTATGTACTTAGGTAAGTTGTTAACTAAAGTACAAATATGTTATTAGTATTTTAAAGTTATAAAAATAAAGTTACCTAATCCAAAAGACTCCTCTATTGGCAAATACAAAAAGTTAAATTCTATTAGTTGTATAAAGTATACAAGTATCGTAGTGTAATATATGGGCCGGTATCAATCTCCATTCCTTGCGGTGCTCCGCAGACACGTGTGTTTACCGCTCGCCGCACGCACACAAACAGACAAACAGTTTAATTGGTCAGGCGCACCTGAGGAGATGCCTTTAATTTGTTTACTGAGCTTACGCCGCGCCGACAGATTATGTATGTGTGTGTGTGTGCGTGTCTCATTATCACCTTGAAGCTGTACTGCATGTTTGTACAGCGACGTGATTGGACCAAGATCTGATCTCAGATAATGTTTGCATCAACACATATGATGATAGTAGATATATATACGTAGGTCGTCATGTATTTACATTTTAGCTTGTAGATGAGATGATAACATTATCGAGTTCAACATCAGCCGCATTCTCCAGTCTCAATATACAGGGTTGGTCCCATATAGGGATACTGTATGGGACCAACCCTCAAATCGCGAAAAAAGCCCATAGAAAACGCTGCTCCATAGCATTCATCTGCTGTTCCATACACAACGGTCATTGACACTCGACAAAATGTATGGAATTGCAGTTATTTTTTTCGCGATTTTAGGTTTAGTCCCTTAGTAAAAGTTGTTCACAATGATGAGTACAATGACCTCCTTTCGACTTAGTACAGCCTATATGCGTAACCCTACGTAGACATGATATTATCATGGCCACTACTTTGTGCAATTCTATTACAATTGTAGGTCAACATCTGGCCGTTTCTCTCGTTTCCGGTCTGATAGATACCGCAAGAATGCACTTATACATAATATATCGAAGAGTAGAATCAGTTAGCAAAGACTATTGTTTGTGCAGGTCTTTGCAAATTTGCTGAAATAGTTACCAGCGGTTCCTCCACAGGCGAACTATTCCGTGCCGAATGTTCTGAGTTCCAACAATCGGGAACTAAGCTCCGCGTAAGTCGGGGACTAGCGACTAGCGCCAGTCACACACGGCACTCGCAACTAACACAAGTTAGCTAAGCTAATCGCACACATTCCGATCGGTAATCGAGTTATGCGCCGCGCTGATTTACGCCGAGTCGCCGCAATCAGCGCTCATTGAGTGCCGCCCCGTGCCGCCCCGCCCCCCGCCACTGCCCGCTCTGCCACATTCGCATTCACCGCCAAATGTAATCACAAATGTGCTCAGGAAGTTGCCACTTACGGACTTGGGCTTGAAGGAAATAGATGGTTCTGTCAGTACGTTGCCTTGCTCACGAGTCGACCAGTTTGTGCGTTACAACTTCTACTACAAACTAGATTCTGGCATTAATTTGGAGCAATTTGAAGAAACGAATTAAAGTTTTAATCACTTGAATTTATTCATTCAATGTATCTGTTTTAGAAATGATGATCACATATAAAAAGGCGCATATAGAGTTCACGAGTAGACCTGTTTATAATATTTGATCGTGAATCAAAGCTTGCTACAATCTTCGACCAAAATAAAATGAATGGACAGGCCCAGTAGAAGCGCATTTTTGAAGATTACAAAATGAGCGCCAGCGCTCACTTCGTTTCAGTCGGTCTCTAGCCGTAGGAAGTGAAACACGAGTCTATTGTTACGCGATAACGAAACATCTGACAAAATTATGAAATTGTATGCTTTACCGAAGTGTAAATACACAAATAAAACCGATATCTATTTTTTGTAACAAATATACTGTACATTTTTATAATTAGGTGTTGAAGTATATGTCCGACGGTTTTGACCCGTTTTTACTGATCAAGTTCAATGGTTAGGGCCCGTCCATTCATTTTATTTTGGTGGAAGGCTACAATTGATATTATTTAAACGTAAGATGCGAGCATGGCATGACGGATCTAGTTGCTAATGAACTGCGCAACCTCAGACCAACTCTCAGTTGAAGCACGGTGAGTACTTCTCCCGTGAGAATAACCCGGAGGTGATGCGGCGGGGCGGCAAGAGTGCGGCACCGCGGGCACCGAGGCGGCAGGTGGCAGGGCGGCACACCGTTTGTTCCTCGCGAGATGTCAGGACTCGGGCTCAGTTTTTATTGTCTAATTAGCCGTGTTTCATTGCGATTTATTGCGTTTTAAATTATTCAGGAAGGTGCTTCATTGTGTCTAGCTCCAAATTGCGTTTTCATTAGGAGACGGCCGCTTGAAAATAAATATAATTGAATTAGGCCAGTCTTGCAATGTGAACGCAGCGACCACCGTCACCGGCGGAGGGGTAATGTCGAGTACACGGGCTGTGTGTACGAGACTGGAGAAACAGTTTTACTTGTCGTATGTAGTCTTTAGCATCGTGCATAAACCATGTGTCCAACGTAGACCGCATCATCGCTTAAAATCAGGAGAGTTAGCGGCCAAACGCAAGCCTTTATAAATATACCCGAAATGACTTCCGACATGAGTGCAGTACGAAGCTACCCTTTTGACATTTGGTTACAAAATCGAGTGTAAAATTATTCGAATATGAATACTTAGAGCAAGCTTGGCGCGACGCCAGTGACTACAGTTAAACAGTGTAACAGTAAGGGCAGCGCCGTTCAACCATGTTTGGACTTGTTCCTGCTGGTTCGTGTAGTATTATTAATATTTTTCATCAATTTAAAAGTAGTGAAAAATATATATTCAACGTAAAAATATATATTCAACGTAAAAAACCTACTTCAAAATGAGTTAAAACGCAATTTTGTTTACTTGGATGACGTAATTTTACCAGTTACTTATTTCGATTTAAACACCAAAGTACTGAACCGATTTTTATGAAATTTGTATGTGAACAATCTGAAAATATGTATCCTTTCAATATTTTCATTTAATTGGTTTATAAAGGACGGAGTTCTGAGGTAACAAAACATAACATATATACAACCGAATGAGGCACCCCCTCCTTATTGAAGTCGGTTTAAAAGGTTTTTACTAGATTGTAAATTATTAAACAGTGTGGAATTATTTTACCCACGACGGAATGGAGAATGTATTTGCGTGTTGGGGTAAGTGCGGTTGTGTGCTACTGCTATAGTGTGTTAGTGTGTTAGTGTATCTATGGTTGTATATCTGCATCCATTTTTCTCCAAAACAGTTAGGCCAATTTAAATGCAGTGTTGATTATTTTAAGGATAGCTTCATTGCGGTAGTTCTTAGCTGTATTAAATCACAATCTATAGTAAGCGGTTCAGTATGGAGGTCTAAAGGGGAGGCCTATGTTTAGCAGTGGACGTCTTCTGGCTGATGATGATAAAGGTAATGTAGATACATTATGAAACTGAAAATTCGTAGTATTCACACTTAGTAATTTGCTTTGCATAAAAAGTGCTCATATTTATTATCTATTTTTGTATCACATAAAACAGAACCTCGTAGAGTCCAGTTGACCACGTAGATAGCGTGGTGTGCTATTAGCGTTATCTCTCTGTTATCTGATAAACGAGTTTGTTAGATATTTAATTTCCGGCAACAGTAAACGAGAGTTGCAGATTAAAGAGCTCAGAACACGAAGACATTCCAGACCGCAGGTAGGTAATTATGTGGTCCCAAACTCCCGACGAGACTCGCTCATAAGTAGGCTATTAGAAGGAAGCTTTGTTCAAACAACAATTATATGTAAGTAGCACGCGTGGGCGCACTCTGCTCTGCGTAATTAATAAGGATTTGTGGGAGTCTAGCCGCGACATGAGGACACCCTTTCAGGATACATAATGAGATGCTTTTAACTTTCCTAAAATTCAAGCTTTACGGGTTTTATAAAACTTTTTATATTCGTTAATAAAATAAAATAATAAATTAATAAATCGTTTAAATTCAAACGTTGGCCTTGTCCAGTTTGGACTAGGCTAACGTTTGACCACAATCTCACCTGATGGAAAGCGATGATGCGGTCGCAAATGGAGCATATTTGCAATTGAACACTCCATGATTGTCATGCTACGGAAACACAAACAGAGGCAAGGAGTTCCTTTGCTTTGCTGAAAGAAGAAGCAAAACGCTTGTTGCGAATAAAGGGTATTTAGAGCATGTAAGGGCGACGTTAACTTCATAACTTCATGAAGTTCTGTTCCACACTCTCCGTGAAACACTTTACACCGATGGTTCAGGTTCTGAAGCCTGAATTATATTCATATACATGGTCTGTATGACTCCTTTCCATCAAAACTTCCAACTTGTTTCACGCACCAAGTACAAGAGTCATACAAACAGTAAGCAAACTACTGCCAAAGAAACAATTCCTTAGAAGCATACTGTTTGTCGGAACACGGGACGGGACGGGGGAGGGGGGAGGAGCGAGCTGAGAGTAAATAGTTGGAAAGTAGTGCGAGCGGAGTCGGAGACAAACATAGAGCGCATCGAGGAAATATGTTTTGAGTAAACTAGAAGGTTTGGAGTTGTTCCTTAAAATACTGCTCTTTAATCCTGCTAGGAAATATTAGTATTTATTGTTTGATGTTTATAATGTAACTAACGCGGCTTCATCCGCGGGGATTACTTCTATTTTAATAAGTAATGTAAGTGATTTTTTATTAAGTATTAAGTAAGTACATACATACATCGCTTTGTATATAGGTACATAGATTATGAAAGCTAATTATTGATTGCCGTGCATACAAGTATTACGACTTACTTCACATGCAAGCAACAAACAGTTTGTTGTTTGTCTTTAACATAGATAGATCTGTAAAACACGGTACCTAACAGGTGGTGTGGTGTGGTGTGGTGTGGTGTGGTGTGGTGTGGTGTGGTGTGGTGTGGTGTGGTGTGGTGTGGTGTGGTGTGGTGTGGTGAGGCAGCTCGTTAGGGCAAGAAGCGCGCGAGGCATCTCGACGCTGCGGAGATAACACTCCAGAGAGGCGTTCGCAGTCGCCTTCCTGGCTCCACCTGCAGTTAATAACTTACCGCTCGGAAAGTTATTTTGTTTATACTATATGCACTTGTATTTTAAAGATTTAGTCAAAATTTTGTAAGGAGGATTAATTTTTTTGCCGATTTCTGTAGGGTTCTCAATTAAGTCCGTTTTTCGTAGAGACGAAATTGTAGAGACCAAAACAGATGTCGTAATCTAAAAACTACTCTATTGAACTACAGTATGATTTGTATGAGACCTGCAAGCACTAACTATATTCAATAAGTGATCTAAAAAATAAGAAGTTCTTTCGAAGTAGGATGTGTTAGGCAGAGTTATCACTACCAGTTTTGTGAAGCGTATTGTTCTGCCTGCATGTGAGTAGTTGCGCAACTTGGCTGCGAGTAGTTACAGATGTTAGTTGAGTAGAGAGCTGAACAAGTCAAATATTACTCAGTTAAATATAGAATATCATAGATTGATATGTTCTACGCCTACATTATTTACAAGTGCTAAGCACTGAGCAGAGAATCAGACGAACATGTTTACATAACACATTGTGTACTAAATCAATAAAAAAAACTCATTTTTTTAAACAAGCTTTTTCGTCTTCTCCTCAGAAAATCCTTTCATTTGATACCCATGTCATGATGGTAGAAAATAACATTTTGCCCACCATCTTGGAACGTCCGCCATTTTTTTTAATTCAGATAAAATTCAGTTGTAAGATTTGTCTCGCACTATCAGGACAAGCTAAATAATATCTTGTAATAAAAATAATTCTCGCAGTTTAAAAAACTAAACAACACGCTTTAAAATCGCTAATCGTGTTAAAATAGATAATTGACCACCTTCAAAACACAGCAACCTTCAAAACACCGGCAACTATAATGAAGACAGATTGCACAAAAATCCGTCATCTCGTTTGCCGCAGGACTTGTTCACGGAAGTGCACGGAAATAAGTAGTTGTAAGTACACAAGTTTGTACATAGAAGTGCACAAGAGTACACAAATCTGTGCACCCCGAGTGGAATGTTCGAGAGCTAGCGCTGGAGGGGGCTACTCTAGCGCTGGAGGGGGCTACTCTAAACGGGGAAATTGGGAAGTCGAGCACGTATTACTTGTATTGGTTCAATATGAAACTAGATTCAGTCAAGTGAGATAATGTTATTCTTGGGGTACGACGATTAGTTTTTTTTTAATTTTAATTAATATTTCCAACCTGTTAACTTCATGTGAAGTCGAAAGTTCCTTCTGTTAAACGTAAGTAACAATAGCCAATATAAATTCATCAAAACATACTTTTATTTCTTATTTCCACGAAATAATAAAATGTAACATTTAAATAAATCTGATTTGAAACAATTTCGTGGAGCGTACATCCAGGAGTGCCTTTTGTATTGTTTCACAATACAACGCAAGGGGAAAGTTTCCCAGTAGGTCTCGTCGAGTCGAGTCGCGAGGCGCCCTCGCTCCGCCTCGCTCGCTCGAGTGTTTAGCTTAGGAAATTAACTTTATTGTATGCCTTAGATTGCGGGCTGAGTGTGCGCCGTGTACCAATAATGCCTTTCAATGTTGCCTTTCTAAAGCGATTTTGTAGATACGATCGTCGAACTATTGGACGTCCGCCGTGATTGTATCCGAGTCCCGTTTGATTGGAGCAAAAGTGGGGTAATAGCGGCTCGTATTAGAGTGATTTAATCATTTTCTGGGTGAAATTGATATTGATTAGCGGGAATTAGATTCCAGTAACAGATATGGAACCTGTTTGCGCCGGCGCGACGCCCTCATAGCTCACATACTTTGAGTGGACATAACCAAAAGTATTTAGGTTTAACGAACGTAAAGAAACTTAAAGATATATTTTCTGAGGTTTAATGTATGTAACGTTTATAAAATATCAATGTAACACATTTAAAATCTCTACATTGACATAAGATAAAATCTCTACAATGACATAATCAACAAAACAAAAGTTATACCTACAACTACATTATGTATCTCACAACAAAACTCCTACACCCACACCACACTCTACTCCTACACCCACACCACACTCTACTCGTACACCCACTCCACACTCTACTCCTACACCCACACACAAGAAAGAAAAATAACAAATAAATACAACTTAAAATCGATGATTAATTATTTCCAAACTATAACTTTACATACAACTCGGTGAGTGAGTGAGTCAGTGTGTTAGTGAGCCGGTGAGCGGTGAGTAGAGTTGGAAGCCATCGTTTTAATTAAGTTTATTAGCAGCTCAGCAGCTCACCTCGAGTCTGCGGGACGCCACGCTGCCACGACCCTAATTCATATTAGTTTTACAAACTGTTCATAATATGTGGTTCAAGTACCACGTCCCACGTGGTGGGAACCAGTTCCTGTTCGTTCAACTTACATTACTTGCTACAGTTATATAAACTGGAACCTGGTCCATATCCCATCGCCCATCGGATATACACACACACACTATCACAAATATTTATTTACACAAGGAAACTATACCTGGGTACGGCCATGAAAAATTGTTCAATAACACACTTGAAACTGTAACACACGATAACACATTAGAAATAATATAACACAACGGAAAATAGTAAAGCCTAGTACACATAATTGATCAAATAATAAAACTAGTTTTTTTTCCGCGGCTTTGCCCGTAAGATTCGAAAATATAACTTACATACTAAAAAAACACAAAATAGTTATAACTACATAAGATTCATTTGAGTATTCTCACCGCTAACAAACTCCAAATATAGGGACGAATATTTTTGACAACATTTAATATCTTCTTACAGTATACTAAGAAGTGTATTACTTTGTAAGGCTTTAAAGTGGCGCGTTTAGGAATTTAAGGAGCATCAATATACCTATATATTACAATCTATATATATAAAAATGAACCCATATTTTCCTGGTGTATAACTTGAGAACTAATTTACCGATTTCATTCATCTTTTTTTCAAATGTTTTCTAATACTTTGTAGAAAGTTTATAACTACTAAAAACGGCTGGACCGATTTGAATGAAATTTTGTGTACCTGGAGCGGGTCGTAGTAATGAGGCCGAAGGCCGAGCTTACACCCGTGCGAAGACGGGGCGGGTCGCTAGTATAATATAAAGTAGGTAACCATTTCTTAATCAAATCAGTTTATATCACACTAATATAATATATGAAGATTTGTTTTTGCAAGAAAGTTTGGATGGATGTATGGATGAATGGATGTAGGTTACGCAATCACGCAGAAACGGCTGGGTGGATATGGATAAAATTTGGAATATACATTGCTTATGTCCTGGATTAACACATAGGCTACTTTTCATCATCATCATTTTCATCTCCATGCGGGTGAAACCGCGGGGCGCAGCTAGTTGATGTATATTTTTAAGATATAATAATCATATTTTGGAATTCAAGGAGCAACAATATACATATACTATTACAATATAATATAAAGTACACACTCTTAATCACATCAGTTTATATTATTTTTAAATTTTTTGAAGATGTAATAATTATATGAGATCAGTTAGGCGACAAAAGAATTCAATTAATATAAACCTCATCACAACTGTTTATCAAGTAATATTTTTTTCCTGTTTTTTTTTTTAGTTCTTTAATGGTATTGAGAATAATGTACCGTATATTTTATTTTTTACATTATATAATGGTCTACGTGTAAAAAATTGAAATGAACATTTTTTCGTGGCCTTACCCACCTACATAATA
Source organism: Agriopis leucophaearia (assembly GCA_949125355.1). Taxonomy (NCBI): domain Eukaryota; kingdom Metazoa; phylum Arthropoda; class Insecta; order Lepidoptera; family Geometridae; genus Agriopis; species Agriopis leucophaearia. The sequence continues at coordinate 19,735,388 of OX421263.1, read as the reverse complement.
TTTGGTATAGTAAATAACTAGCCAAGAGCGTGTCGAGACCCGCTTATGGTATGGATATGGTTCCGTAACCAAAGCCATTATGTCATATTCGTAGTTAAGGAACATAATTGGTGGTTATAGAGAAAATCGAATGAACGAAGCTCTGTGGACTCAGACAAACAGATGTATCATCCCCATATAACATATAGTTATTATGATTTAGTCAATAAGAAAACTACGAGGACAACATTCTCTGTTATGATAATTTTAAGAAATGTTCAAGAACTTTCAGTTATAACGTTTTGAATTTATTATAATTTTATCGCATAACTCAATAACTCATTATAGGTATAATCAGATAATGTTTTATGAAGGTTTTAAATACCATCTATCAGTATTGTAACTTACACGTTTATATATCTAATAGTTAAATAATGTAAGGTTTTTAAGGACAACTTTTTGCCACTTTGGCGGGCCATATTTCGCAAAGGATAGACTAAAATAAAATGAGAAAAAAAAACAACATCCCTAATTCACATGTACCAGAACCACCCCTAAAATGCAATATTATATATTTTTTATAGTTTTAAAACTGATATCTATATTACAACTGTAATTTTGCAAAGTTTTATGCACTTAAACACTGTTTTAAACTATCACGGTTGTTCACTAAAGTTAAATGATTATTTACGGGATATTTACCGTGAAATATCGGGAGCTCCTTCCACAACCTTACCACGGTAAATATCCCGTAAATAATCATTTAACTTTTATGCACTTATCTTAATAATTATAAAAATAAGAAGGTTCTGAAAAGTTCGGATGGACGGACAGTCGGACCGACACATAGATAGACAAACAGGCAGACAGACGGACGGACGGACAGAACGAATTTATAAGATTTCCTTATCGGGCTACGGAACCCTAAAAAGAGCGTCAAACATGCAAGTGATCCACCTGATGGAGCGCGGTACCCACAACCTATGGACACATGCGACACTAGTGATGACGATGTTGTGCCAGCCTGGAGCCTGGAGAAACGTTTGTAGATACTTTTTATAAACGCTCCATGTTGAAGCTCACTCTCGACACTCTCCTTACTTGTAATAAGCATATCAAAGTTAGGAGCTCCCGCTGTGAGCAGAGAGAAGTATCCAGAGATATATTTAGTAAGTACAGTAAATGAATGCACAATAGATTTATAGCCTGCGCTGAAACTTCCAAGTTATTTCTGTTTTGTGCAAAGTTGAAGTATTGTTTCAGTGCGAATTAGACGCGAGGAGAAGTTTTCTTCACATAATATATGTTCACTTGTTTGCTTCTGATGAACAGAAAAAAGGTGTATACATTTCGTGATGAAGGTATACACGTGTATATTATTTTGCGTGCTGCTGCGGTGATAGCAGAGTTCTTGCAGTGTTGGACGTTTGGACGAACTAAAATAAAAAAAATATCCCCATTTCACATGTACCAAAGCTAATCATATAATTATAATATTTTTTAATACTTTTAAATATGAAATCTGTTTCAAAACTGTAATTGTGCAGTTTCCTAAACTTACTTTAACAAATAATTGTAACGGACGGACGGACGGACAGAACGGGTTTAAGGGTTCTTTGTAGTACTACGGAACATTAAAAATCTTACTATAAGTGTAAGAATTTTCTCAGATCATAATGAAGCTATTAAGGAGAGCATGGAACCTGCGCCGGAGCCAAGTTAGCCGCTAACGACAATTATCGCGTGGGGGAAGAAGCTCACACCAGCCATTGTGGGCAGAATACATTAGATAATAACGAGTATGTCTGCTTCCTGGTGCCAGGAACACTACTACCACTTACCGTCGTTATCTATTATATAAAAGGCGATGTGTGTATGTATGTATGTATGTTTTCCTATGGACTCCGAAACGGCTGGAGTAATTTTGACGGGACCTGCACTGGCAGATAGATGTTATAAGGAGTAATCCTCGCGGATGAAACCGCGGGACGCAGCTAGTGCACATTAATAATGTGGTGAAGAACTTCGCTTTGTTTCACGGAAAAAAATATATCATGAAGAGCACGAATTACGGCTTCCTGGGGTCTTACGCTCAACTCTAAACGCAGGCCCGAATAGGTGCAGTTTGCACAATCATGCGAAGGCGAACCATACGGTTTGCGGTCGTGTAATTTTGCAAACTGCACCTATTCAGGCCCGCGTTTCAGTTGGGCGTAAGGCCTCTGAGTTGTGTGCAGCAGCGGTGCGGTATCCGCTCGCCACGTATACGCGGTACTGAAAGCGTACCGAGCGACTATATTTCAATAAGTGCACTTATTGTGTAAACATGTAATTATACACTAGAGGCCTCACTCGCGAGGATTACTCCTTACTAACATCTATCGCAAACCAAATTAAATATATTTTTCTAAACTGTTACGTTCCAACAGCGTTCCTAAACGACGCATTCTCAAACTTAAAACTATTCAATACATGGCAGTAAAACGCCTCAGATAATTTGCTCCGAGCTGCAGACCCATAAACTGTTATTTCAGCAATAAAACTCTCACGTGCAAATATTGCCCTCTTCGTTCGTCAGCACACTGTGCGGGCACGGCGTGCAGCACGGGGCACGGGCACACAATATTAGCATTACATCAAACATATTCGCAGAACAAAACATTTAGACGTGCAGATTTAATGCGCAGGGTGGAATACTAAACGGTTATTATTGGTCTGCATATCGATACTGGCGCGTTATTGGTGCAGCAATTGTATAGGCACTTTTTGTGCCTATGTGTTCACTGAAAGTGATCGCTCTATGTCAGGTGTGTATAGAATAGCAAGTGGTTGCATCAGGGAGTGCCTGCCACAGGACACCCGGCCCGGCTCTAATGCAGTAGCGCAGCTTGGCACGGTTCCAGCGAGCCGAGCGTCCCGCGCGGAATGTCCATATTGCACGCCAACACTTACTGCGCCGTAATCAACTCCCCACGTTAAACTCACCTTACAGTTTTGTAATTAGAACTATATGCAGTTGCACTCGCAGCCGCACTCTCCGCGCCGAGAGCAGCTCTCGGTCGCAGGCACGCACGGGACAATGAACAGAAGGTGACCAGTGTACAATACAATAACTCTTTATTAAAAACCACAAAAACAGGATAACATTATAAACTAAAGTAATTATCTAGGCTTTTAACAGGCGGCCTTATCGCTTAAAGCGATCTCTTCCAGGCAACCGTGTGGCATGTGTATGGTAAGACACAGTTAGTATAGTTTTAGCAAACCTAAGATATATTTCTATAACATTTCATATTGACGCTCTGACAAGCACTGCTACAGACCTGTATAGATACCCCGCAAGTTCACCTACTTTGTATGTCTGTGATCTGTCTTAGGTTGTATCAATGCTCCAACTAGCATTAACTGTTTCATTCAGTTCGATCTCTGTCTTGGCAGCAGCACGTCTCACGTCAGCACAAATATAAAAATGCCAAATTGCGTCATAGTAAACTGTAAAGTAAAAAAACCCTCGGAAGCAGTTGGCCGTTGAATGGAGTTTAAAAAGTAAATCCCTCTCGCATCGTAATAGTAAGTTTGTACAACAAATGCAACATGCTGTGTGTCACACTCGCAGTGTCTATCCTCATAAAGGTTTGTTAGTATCGCTTGACCGCTAACTCGCCTGATGTTAAGCGATGATGCGGTCTACGACGGAGCATGCTTGCTAGAAGAGATCGTTTCCCTCGCGACTTGAAAACACCGAGATTGTAACTATCGGGGAACACCCATTCAGGCAGCGCATTCCACATACTAGACACTGGAATCAACGAGCTGTGACGTGGGAATACATACCTTCTTTCTACTTCATTGCACTCACCGCGATATATATATAAACTGACGAGGGAAAAAGAGGCGATTAATGACTCTTCTGGCTTCTGTATACAATTAATTTGTTTGTGACCGCATAACACACTCCAGCGCGGTGCGTTCCGTTCTGATCGATACTCCGTTAGAAGCTTGAGAGCGTCTGGCTGCGACGGATTCTGCTCGTAGTGGATGTACGGGGGGGGGGGGGGGGGGAGCCAAGCCGCAAAACAACTGACAGTCAGATAAGTTTGTCGAACTCGAGATGGTTTTCGTTTTAATTACTTTTAGTTTGGACAAGTGCGTAGATTGCTCCCGGATAAGTTATGGAACTGGCTCAGGGGAAACTGGGCCGAATTTCATATTTGTACTAGGGTAGCATGAGTATGAGGATTTTAGTAATTTTGTTCGAGAAGTTTGCAGAACACATCTACTATCTCCCACAGGCGCTCAGTCAGGTAAGTTACATAAACACGAATAGGAACATTAGAATGAATAATAATGTAATGATCTCCTAAACTACGTTCCTTTGAAATCCGCAAACAAGTGAAGCAGTTCTCAACGCTGCTGTGTCGCTCCGAAGCCGTTATAAAGCGAATGTTCCGCAGTTCTGGAGTTGCGGAGCGACAGCCGATGGCGAACTAATTACAAATTGGTATATTCGAAGCCTGAGCAGTATTTAGTGAGTGCATTACAGCCTCGCGCAATTAGCTCACTTCCATCCGTTCCGCTGACGAACTTCTGCTCAATTTAAACGTTTCAATCTCCACGAATGGAGACGGATTCCATTTGGAAATAATTGATCTTTTCAAATGCAGTCGAGCGCCTCATTTAATTTCAGCATCAGATAATTTGCATAGTTTGTATGATTTTCACTTAAAAGTTTTCTAATCCAATTCCTTTAGAAAGAAAAGGTTCATCTGCGTCTTAAAAATAACTGGTGCGTCTCCAACTGCACTGGCGATACAGTTGTGATGACCTCTTGGGCGCTGTTATCATGTTTTACTGATAGGGCTTCCATCTTGTAGGGTTCTGCTCCGCTAAAGGGCAATTAACTGCTACATTAGCTATGTCCAATGTTTTATTGTTTTACTTTAAAAGCGAACCTTCACTTGAACTCAGCTAGGTAATTGAGCTAGGTAGAATACTTTGGAACATTAATCTCAATGGAATTTGATTATACGGCGTTATTATCTGCGGTGAAGATCACGACTAACGATTGTTCAAGTTGTTTGTTTTGTAGCAAGCAGCAGCCGGCCACTGCAAGCGTCAAACAAATCAGTTTCCAAAACTCATTTCGAGTAAAACACAAGGTACTTTGTTTTTCAATCGCAAAAACGGCGTCTGCCTATTAGCCTGCCCGGAGTTAATTTCGACAGCAATGCTTTCAGCCGGGAGCCGAGCTGGACCGGGCCGGGCCGGGCCGGGCCGGGCCGGGCCGGGCCGGGCCGGTGGTTGCACTACTCCCGGTTGGATTTAGATTGAAAAATTGAAAACTGCTCTGTGCAAACAACAAGACTATGACAGATATTTCGGGTTACTTTTGCGAGTTTAGAATTTTGAAATACGAGATTTATCTATGTACTTGTGAGTCTTGCAGATCCATATGACGTGTGTCACTGTATGTGTGTGCGTTACATGTACTTCGAACACGCGTTCCCGAACAAATACATACCTAAATGTAACATTATTACAAAACCATCTAACTAAATGTTTCAATGACAAACTATAGCATAATCATCCTTTTAATAGTCCACTGCTGGACTTAGGTCTACCTCTGAAAGGGCGATTGGGCCATATCCCCCACGCTGGCCCAGTTGCAGATTGTTGGATTCACATACGACATTGAATTTCTTCTCCGTACGTATGCAGGTTTTCTCACGATGTTTTCTTTCATCAAAAAGCCAGTGCTATGAAACTAATCACAGATGCCAGCATTTAATAATAATAGACTGTTACACGCGCCGAGGTGTACAATATTTGTAACACGTAACTTTACATCCCACCTCAACGAGGAAATGACTAAATGCAAAAATAAAAACCATTTATACATTTCAACAGTTTCAGACAATTATGTTAGCGACAAATAAACTAGAATCACAAATATTATGTTTTTCACCTGTTTTAAAGTTTCTTGTTTTTAACCTAAGGTTTTAACAATATGACGTGAAAAGAAAATGGCGTACGCAAAGCAAACTAAAAAAAAGTACACCAAGAGGGTAGGTTGATATACTGAGTCTGAATTTTTAACAAATTAAATAAGGTTGTATGATAAATTCGGCACCATGGAGGTAGAAGGAAATAGGTTTAATGATGTATTGAATTTACAAACTTTGTGCACACGATGTTCTAAATTCAGTTTACTTTATCTTCTAGCGGATAAAAACGGCTTTTCCACTCAGATATCGAAGAGCAAAAATACTCTTTCCGAGATGGGGGGATGAAAAATAAATTAATATGGAAATCGAACCACCTTTACTAACTACATTTCGCAGAGTGAAAAGTTTCTGACTTGGTACGGACCTACATGGTCGAAGAAAATAAAAAAGTAAGTTCAATAGTATTTTTTGACATATTATTGATTTTATTATTACTTTACCTCTCTAGGGAGGTAAATCGATATTTACTGCCCGCAATTTCAGTCATCAATGACCCACTTACCAAGCGCTAGTGATGGAAAATATATTTACAAATGATCACAAAGTGAGTGAGTGTACCCCAGTGCCTAGTGCACGGCAAGTGAACGGTCCTACGTATCCCCGGGGCACAATGACGCATCAAACTAATGAATACACTCAAGCTAAGTGGCGCCCTCTGAGCCGCAGTTACAGTTCCTCATGTACCCGCGCACAATCATCTCTAATCCATTAAGGCCCCGTTTAACACCTGCAGATATTGCTAACTACCACACTCCCCTCTCCCCTCTCCGCACTGTACTCTCCACACTTCCCGCTCCGCTCTCCGTCTATGCGCATTCCGGAAGTGGAAACTCGTTTGTTGTTGTTTGGCTAATCCTGAACGGAAAATGGTATTAAATTTCATAGAGATAATTGAAGAGTCAGAATTTTTAGGCAGGTCGAGGGTTTGTGAGTGCAGTCACAGTCCTTCATTACAGACTGAGTCTATGAAAGAACTGGCACGAGTTAAGTAGTTACATTTGTATTATTATTCAGGGATAGGCTTGCGTTTGACCGCCAACTCACTTGATATTAAGCGATAATGCGGTCAACCACAACCACGCTTGCCTACAATAAAAACAGACCAGAATAGAAAAACATACAAGACCATTATGCCTGTGTTCTGCTCACCAGCAGAATAAAAGAACAGAAGAAAAATTCTACCATAATATTTTTCCGTTTATAAAGCCGACTTCAAAATTTGTTGCTCAAACAAAATTATTAATATTAATATTGCCAAATTAACGGGCGCTTGAACAATATTATTCGTATCGTTGGATGTAAGAACAGCTGTTCCAAAGATAGTAACAATTCTGTACGAACACTTCTAGAGTTTCCTATACCTACTAATAAAAAAGAATCACGGCAATCGATTTACAAATTGGAATACGTATATAAAAATAATTTGAAAATACTGACGGAATTGAGAACCTCTCTTGAAGTCGGTTAATAACTATGGAAGCTGTAACACTTTAATATAAAGTAGTTGTTTCTTGCAGGCTACATTATTAGCTATGAAAATAATAACTTCAGGTGAAACCTGTGTGAATGAAATGGTAGCAGTTTAGTGTTTTATCGAACTGATATCCGATCCAGGTCGTCGTGTGTAGGTATTCTACCATCGAGCCGAGCAGACGATCTGCTAACGACCCTCCGACACGAAACCACAAATCGCGGGAACTTCCAACACATTACGTAGTAGGGTAACCGGCCCAACCTACTTAATAGTTAACGAAATTGTCCGCCGACCAGTGTACTGACCGATGAGTAACGGCGCAGGACTCCGCCGGCCGCACACTACCTAAATAAGAAATCACATAAACTGTGTCAATGAGAAGCGGTCAGCGCGACTGATCACCGCCACCTTTGATCATGGTCATAGCACACTACACCAACTTGATCCACTGGAAACATTGTAACGGTGAGCGATGGTGGCCGAACGTTCGCATGAGCGCTTTACAATCTTACGGCACCTGGTTCGAATCTCAGCCTTGCATCAATGACTTAATGCATTATGTGCACTTTTGATGACAATGTTGAAAAATCGTGTAGATAAACATGATAAGGAAACCGGTATGTCCAAGAACTTCAAAGTTTCAAACACATAATTGTCATTCACCAGCACCCAATGGTCCAGTATGGTGGATGAGGGTAAATCCCTCTATCTGCAAGAAGGCCTGTGTCCCATTAGTGGGAACATGATAGGCTGATATTGTGTAAGCATTGAAATATGAGGTGTGGCAATGAATCGTGGCAGGTAGAGACAAAAATAAAAAACCGTAAGTTAATTGCCGTAAAATAAACACCAAAAATTGTCATTTAATATTACTTTATGTAATACATTCGTAGAGCTCAAATGGTCGCAGTCAGTCCGATATCAAGTGGAGGCCTGCCCGCCTCTCGTGCCCCGCGGCCGTGGACCTTGGCCGCGGCCGGCCGAGCCTGCCCCTCATAGATCGATTGATTTTAGCCTTTGAACCAAAAGTGTTTCTAACCTAAAAAATATTATATAAGTAGCAAGCTTACGTATATTAGCTGTGGTGAAACGTTTATAGGTAGATTTTCATCAGGTTACCCGGAAGAGTTTTAACAAGATTATTTAACATTTAAATTAAACACTTGTAAGGGATCTTATTGCGTGTATTTTGCACTAGCCACACGCCCCGGCTTTGTACGGGTGTAAGCTCGGTCTTCGGCCTCGCTACAAAATATAATATAGCCTATCTCACCCGAGGATAGTGTAGCTTCCCAACAGTGAAAGAATTTTTGTAATATTAGTATAGATTATTTTAATTCCTGATGTTTTGAACACATTGCAGTGTCCGTGACCACTGGCACCCGACACACACTCCCAGACTAGTTCGGGGGCCTATGGAACAACACATTATTTAAAACTAAATTTGTCTAAATAAATTACTTTGTTTGAGCACAGGTACACTAGATGGCGGATGTCTATAGAAATGTCATGAATGTTGTAACGAGTACCGTATCTAATGATTTCAATCAAAACGTTCCCTAAGTAGGTATATACATGCAGTAGAGCGTCCAGTGTTGTAGTTCTGCGCCGCGCTTGAAATTGCATTAAATCAATTTTTTATATGCGTTTTTAGATTTGTTTGAAAACCTAAGATATCATTATTTTACGAGATTATTTAATTTTTGTGTTTTAGGTTACAATCGACAATTTCATCATAGTAATAGAGATTGCTATTACTATGCTAATCCTTACTAATATTATAAAAGCAAAAATAACTCTGTCTGTCTCTCTGTCTGTTTGTTTGTTCGCATTTCACGAAGCTGATTTTATCTCAATTTGGTAGGATGATAGTGTACAACAAAAGAACAGATGTAGAGTATCTACTTTTTGCCCCAGAAAATGCGGAAATCGCGGTTAACACACTTTGGGGGGATTATCTAGTAATATAATATATGCAAAAGTTTGTAAGGGAGTGTGTATGTTTGTACTCAACTTCGTGACAGCTGAACAGACTTAGATGAATAACCGGCCAAGTGCCAGTCGGACTCGCACACGAAGGGTTCCGTACTATTATCTATAAAAACGGCAAAAATATCACGTTTGTTGTATGGGAGCCCCCTTAAATATTTATTTTATTCTGTTTTTTAGTATTTGTTGTTATAGCGGCAACAGAAATACATCATCTGTGAAAATGTCAACTGTCTAACTATCACGATTCATGAGATACAGCCTGGTGACAGACGGACAGACAGACATACAGACGGACAGCGGAGTCTTAGTAATAGGGTCCCGTTTTACCCTTTGGGTACAGAACCCTAAAAATTATGGAGACAAGTACAATAATGGCACAAATTACATGGTAGTAGTAGCTGGTGGTGCTGAAATAGTGTCGGGTCGCGGAGCTCTGGGCCCATTCATTATCCATATTTGCCGCCAAACAGTCGGCGGGGATAATCGCATCCGCTTCCGGCGGAAGTCCATCGTGCGATCAACCAGGGGCCTTATTCTGGCGCTCTACGTAATACAATTCCATTGAAGCAACAATTATATCAATTGGTTTAAATTTTTCAGACATATCTAGATGAATTATCATATGATTCTTTTTTTTTAGGAATTTAGACCGATGCTTCGCGTCAGTGAGAGAATACAAGAAAGCATACATATATTCATATACACTAACTACAATACCATCCTTTTAGTTTTGCATCGTTGGGTAAAAACATATCGATATGAAACGAGTAGTGTGAAGTATTAGATATTGCGTTTGATATCAGCTATCAAGTAGAAATTATTTAATATAGTTCCAAGTAGATGTGAAACAGGCAAGAGTGCGGTCGACAACGGTTATCGTTTAGAATTGAAGCACAGTTTGGATCGCTAAACCAACAGAGCTAGTTTAATCGCCTAAACTATCACAAAGCGCGAGAATAGCAACCCATGTGTACCAGCTCGCGCCACCTACTTGCGCAGCTCGTCGCTAATGGATTAGAAAGAGCAACTTCACCGCACTCAGTGAAAGGGTTCCGTGAGTAAATGGTACTAGTTACTTTATTAAGCCTTTCGCGGCCGCAGCTCCCACCATTTACCTAATGTTTCCTTTTTATAATAGGAACAGTTTCTTTTTCCCGTACTTTTATTTATGATACGAACATTTTACCGATAGTAGCTTTGATTTTTAATTTAATTTAAAAGTGTAGTTTTAAAATAATATTTTGCAACACTAAATTATTTACAGTTTTTATTATTTATTTTTATGATACTGAGTGAGGAGACGAGCGAAGTCGCTCGCCTGATGGCTCTTCACGCTTGCCCATAACAGCTCAACGCCACTCAGAATTTTGAACTTCAACAGTTCAAAACCTTGGATGGCAATGCACTGCGCTCGTCACCCCGAGATATAAGATGTCAAATCTCTGTGCGCCCTGTAATTTCGCTGGAAACATTGCCCTTCAATCCGGAACACAGTAGTGTTTGCACACTACTGCTTGGCGGTTGAATAACTGGCAAAGGTGTGGTACTTCCCCAGGCGGACCCCTGCAAAAGAGTCCTACCACTACAAAAAACCTATACCTATATGATTATTAAAGGGATATTATAATATTGTGGATGGAGTTCCCGATACAACCTTACAACATTGTCACGGTAAATATAACGTTAATAAACATAATTATAACTATAGTGAACAACCGTGATAATGATGATATTTGTACGATACAAGTACAGTCTCGGGGAGATGAATTTTAAGAATGGACTGTATGAAACTGAACATCATAATGACGAAAATTTGATACTTATCCCCCCCCCCCCCCCCACTAAATGCAGGAAATCAAGAAAATTTTCGGTAATAACGCGGGATTCATCTAGTTTCTTATCATTAGAATGATAACCAAATCGGGAATATAGTTTGATGCTGCAGCTAAATGGCTAAACCAATTTTAATTTAATTAACAAGATTATAGAGAAATTATTGTATAAGATCTACATTAATGTACTATTTCTGAGTGACACAAGCTATGGTTTGTTTGCAATTTGAAGTCGCAAACCAAAACTAGTCGGAAATAAACTACTACCATTACGGGAACACTACAAATTCGTAGATCAAACTTAAAAAACCTTGGAAGTCGTGGGGGCGTCACCACCGGATCTACAGTATACAGAAGACGTACAGCGTCGGCGATTGTACAAATACAAAATATTTATTTGTCTCTAAATAATAATTCAGACAAATTATGTGAATCTCTAACACCTATCTATGCTATCTATCTATCCGTCATTGTATCCGTCTGTTTGTATCGACATTAAATTTTATTTTGCAAATTTTGTCACCTTTACTTCTATGTTATAATGTACTACCTCATCATCATGCAACGTTCTATTGTAAAAGCACCTTCATAAGACAGAGCAGTCTCAGCTCTCCGAGATAACGTTATCTCAGCCCTGTCTGCGGCCACCGACCGCCTTCTAGAACAACCCAGTGAGCTCCCCTCCACCTCTCGGTCCGAGATAACGTTATCTCAGCCCTGTCTGCGGCCACCGACCGCCTTCTAGAACAACCCAGTGAGCTCCCCTCCACCTCTCGGGGAGTACCAGGCTCCTTCTTAAGATAACTGGACCGTGACTATGATGACGTTAGTATCGACGAGTGCATTATTATTCTCGTACAATTATATAATTATTAAGACCTAAAAGAGACCGCAGGAAAACGTAGGATGCAGGCCGCTTCTAACAGGCCCTTTTGGAGATCGATGGGGAGGCCTATGTCCAGCAGTGGACGTCATATGGCTGGATGGATGATAATGATGAATATAATTATTATAGTTAAAAACACGGTTATATAACTCGCTAAACCAAGTCCAAACTCGAGGGGGAATCACACCTGGTGACGTGGTCGAGGCGTGTAGTAAAATTCTTGGTATGGGACAGCCAAATGAAAATGTTCCAACTAAAAAGTTCTATTCATCTCCTGGCTTCATCATCAGATGATTTCCATGGTAGGTACAAAATTATTGTATCGTATTTGATTTTCAGTTTTGACCTCTCAGTTTAAATGAGATTTTACGAGATTCCTACATTTTTTTTAATACATTTTGAGCTCTCTAATGGGTGCCACCTTATAAAAATTTCTAGGATTAGGTCACGAATACTTTTTCGAAAATTTGTTTTTCTAGTTGACCTCATATAACGAGATAGATGCGATACCAGACATGCGAGTAACAAGTAACGTAGGTTCTGACCCGCACCTACGATCCCACGTATCTATATAAATCAGCTACTACGTTAAATATTAACGGATTCACTCACCAAGTCTCACTTATTCAAATTAAACAAACCTTGCCCTGAGTGAGTGAACTGTGGGGTAACTAACTAGATAGTATGTAGGTATAATGTAAAAGCGCCTCATCAATAAACACCACCTACCTGCAGCGGCATGATACCTGCTGACTGTCAGGATTCTTAAGAGCTTCGTTCAAAGGAAATTAAGACCGTTTCATATCTATGAAAGCTCTCATTAACGGAAAATTTAATTTACAAATTCAATGAGACATAATACCTTTAATTAATTAGTCTATAATCGCACATTCATGTTGCAGTCTCCAGAGTAGGAACTTATATGTGTGTCGTCGATCAAATTAAATCACTCATATTGTAAATGCGTCATTTGTGTGTGTAGACCGGTCTAGCTCCACTCCCAGAAAGACTGAACGTAATGGGATCATGCTTGATTCATAGGTACTTAATAGGTAAAAATTAAATATTATATGGATCTAGCTATTTATACACATTTTTTTAAAGATATCATATAATTATATTAAGTGTATAAATTGGTAGATACTTATAATAATTAAGTTTTATGTTTAAAATATGTTTTTTTATATTTTTTGTGTAAAAAAATAATATGATATGATGAATTAGGTATTTTCATAAGTTAGTTCCCGGAAAAATGTATCCGGTTCCTATAGGATTGCGAGTTAGTTCACGCAGCACTGCTTGTAGTTTTGATTAAATAATTCTGCAAGTCTCGTAACTACTCGTTATCGTTCGAGAATACAGCGCTCGACTCGACCAACGTTAAAGTTTCTGTTTATCACTTCTCCTTTATCCATTAAGCGTTTTCTATTAAAAGCCTCGGATATTATGCAAATATGTGTGGAATACTTTTTAACCATACGGCACAGGCCCATTGTCACCGGCGGCCACCAGGCGGCGCTGAATTTGCATAGAGTTTGCTTACACTCATATCGCCACGGCGCGCTGTCCCGTTGGTCTCACAGCTCATATCGCTACGGCGCGCTGTCCCGTTGGTCTCACAGCTCATATCGCCACGGCGCGCTGTCTCGTTGGTCTCACAGCTCATATCGCCACGGCGCGCTGTCTCGTTGGTCTCACAGCTCATATCGCCATGGCGCGCTGTCCCGTTGGTCTCACAGCTCATATCGCCACGGCGCGCTGTCCCGTTGGTCTCACAGCTCATATCGCTACGGCGCGCTGTCCCGTTGGTCTCACAGCTCATATCGCCACGGCGCGCTGTCTCGTTGGTCTCACAGCTCATATCGCCATGGCGCGCTGTCCCGTTGGTCTCACAGCTCAAATAAACCAACAAGAGAAGTAGCAGGACCTAGTAGATTGATTTCTTCTCACAAGTTCGTGTAAATCATTGCAAAAAACTCACACCAGCAACCCAGCAAGCTGTCATCATCATAATTTCAGCCATAGGACGTCCACTGCTGAACATATATCTCCCCCATCGATTTCCAAAGGGACCGGTTGGAAGCGGCCTGCACCCAGCGTTTTCCTGCGGTCCCTTTTACGTCGTCTGTCCATCTTGTGGGTGAACGTCCCACGCTGCGTTTACCGGTCCGCTGTCTCCACTCGAGAACCTTTCGGCCCCATCGGCCATCTGTTCTGCGTGCTGTGTGCCCTGCCCACTGCCACTTCAACTTGCTAATCCGGTGGGCTATGTCGGTGACTTTAGTTCGTCTATGGATCTCCTCATTTCTGATTCGATCTCGTAGAGAAACCCCGAGAATCGTGCTGCAAGTCGCATGCTCAATAAATTCCACTAAGTTCTTGGTAATGTAAAGTCCAGTTAACCCCGCGCCACGCTAGTACACCGACGAGGTAAGTTGATAGTATTTGGTGCTATCTCTCCTCCGAACAGACAAATTCATCCGCTGAGCAATTAAATGTTGGCCGTTGTTATTATTTCGTTGTTTCCGGAAAAGCCTTGCCTCGTTTCATTATGATTAGTACAATGGTGGCTCTGTCCGATGGAAGCGATCAATAGTCGAGTCACTCGAGTGAAAGCTTCACTAAACATTATTTGAACAGATCCTACACACGAGCAGGCAGGTAGGCAGTATCTGCACAGATATTGGAACGTCGGAGATAAGACTGGCATGTTCGGTTAATGTCGGTTTTGTATAATCTAAGGTTGACTTGCACAACAATTTAAATCTAGTTCATATTATGTACATTTTACTAATTTTGACATTTGAGTTTCTTTAAATCGATATTTAAATCGATCGTGCAGATGGGTTTAATCTATTCCTGTCAATTGATGATGATCGGTCGCATTCACTTATACACTGTTTTTTTGTAACTATACGACTACAATAAATAAATAAAAATTATGGCATCAAAAAAAAAAACAAATGGTTCAACTGTTTACAGATGTTGCTCACCAAAAAGAACGCTACAGAACTGAAGCTGCCGATTTCAGCCGTACATCTCCCTCTTCTCCGAAGTACTTACCGACGGGAAGAGCCTGGTACTGTGAGTACATTTCCGGTTCCGTTGAGTGTATCGACTCGCAAGATTGACTCGATGTTTGCCGCTCGGCAAGTTAGTTTGACACTTCAGTTATTAGACACGACAGAACAGTTGTTTGAGACGCGGTTTATGCAAACACTTGTCAACACGCCTCCGGGGAAATTGACAGCTGTCATAAAGTTTAGTACCGGTGTCGAGCTCCACCCTTCACGGCGCTGTCTGACAGTGTGACGACGATACCTACCTTGTACATGTCGCGGGAACAATGGACCTGGTGTAGGCATTCGACAAGTATTACATAACGTGTACAGTTATATCATCGCCCAAAACTTTTGTTATCCCACAGCTGGGTAATCTTCCCATGCCATCGACCTCAGTCTTGAGCTAATCGTGTCCAAATTTTAGCCGCGATGGTGATGCTGCGTTGACCCATCGCGAATTATCTATGCAAAATCATATCTCGAAAAAAGGGATTTCATTTAAAAAATTACTTGAAATATTTCCAAAATAATTAGAGAACTGATCCTAGGCCAGTGGAATGCGATGCAGTAATTCAATTAGGTTGTCAGCAGCCGCTTCTCCCAGCCTACCTCTTATATTGACACCGCAACAATGGCCTTATTTGCCATCTCCCGGCGATACACGCACTGGTGGCAGTGCTCGAGCTCGCACCATTTCTTGTCAAACGGCACTCTTAATATACTCAATGTTAATGTCACTTGCAAATCAATTCAATCATGTTGTGAAGAAATGCAAGCCTATCTAAAACAATAATAAACACAGACTTTAATCATATATCTTTTATAAGGATGTGGCAAAGAAACGACGTTCCACTTAATGGTTTTTCATAATTCAAGTATTATTTTTTTTGCAGATATATAACCGTAGAAGCTTTATTTTTCTAATAGTTATTTATTTCAATAGCAAAAAATAATGGTCTTTGGGTACGGAACCCTGAATATTCAGTACTGATAAGTGCATGCCCAGCCTGCCTCCACACTGCGTCAGATTGAATTCTGTTTCATCGGTAGGCAGAGCTCCTCACTCCTCGCACGTCCTTGGCTTATTTTTGGGCCGGTTCTCGTTGGCTCATCGTTTGTTTTTAGGACGCCATTCCGATGGATTCTCCGATGATAAAGCGCCTTTCTCCGCAGAGAACGCGCTGACTCGTGTATACGCGCCTCTTTGTACACTCTTCGAGTTATTGTGTGAAATGTTGAGTTTTTACGAAATTATTTTTATGAGTTCACGTTGCATGTGTTGTGTAATGGACAGTGGACTTCATGAATACAGAAATGTTTTCAGGCAGCGGGATATTCACATTTACGAGATGAAATACAAGTACATATAGATATATACAATCTTATACGAGTATGTGTATAATATTGACTTATAAAATAGAGACTATCAGACTATCATGTTCCCACTGCTAGGACATAGGCCTTATCTCAAAGAGAGGGAGAGGATGGACCCCAATCCACCATGTTGGCTCAGTGCATGTTGGTAAATGTCTTAATAATACGTATTTGAACTTTGAGGTTCATGACGTCATACCGACATTCTCACGATGTTTTCCTTCACCGCTGCCATCGAAACTGCACATATTTTTTTATGTTCTAACTAAGTCACTGATGCAGGGCCGAGATACAAACCGGATGCGGTTGTATTGTAAACAGGACATGCTACCACCTGGCTACCATCGCTCACATTGTCTAACTTAACATTGATTTTTGCGTGTCTCCTTCATTGCGGTTTCGTTCTCCTAGAACCATGCGTGTAAGCTGGCGCACTGCCAGGGCCGCCACCTAGCTCGCTGTTATCTGAAGAAGGCAGCCATTTTTTTAATCATATCTCGATCGTCGATTACTAACAATGACTAACAGAGAAACGAAAGCAATAGTTGTAGAGTATTCATCCGTGTTGAAGTATCGCGTCCAATTAGTTGGTGGCAGGCGACAGGAGAGTTCATCGTAACGAATGTCTCATAGAGCCGAGTCGACAATATATCTAATAGAAAAGACTCTCGATAGCACCACTACAAACATTAAGCGACAGTCAATATATATATTGTATCGATATGTAGCGGTGCAAGCTCTACGCTCGCATTTTCAAAGCACGTAGCTAAATGTAGCGGCGGCTACGGTTTTGTAGCCGTAGAACGCAACGGTCTACGAATTCGATCTCATAATTTACTTCACAATATTGCAGGCACGGTAATACATTTTTTCAAAATATTTTTTAAACCACTGACTAGGTTTGGTTTGTTTTGTTAATTATCATAGTAGTTAGACAATAGAGCCGCTGAACGTTCAGATAAATACACGTTCGGTAAAGTAACATTCAAGGAACGGACGTTCAGTAAAGTGGATATTTGATTCGGTGTAAATTTTGATTCAATTCTTAGTTTGCTTCAAAGAATAAATCTTGAGTCGTCAGTTTAAAATCATTACAGTGTAATAAAGGTCGGCACCGCGTGTGATCGCAGGGCGGACGGCGCGGCGGCGGCGGGCGGGCGGCGGCGAGCCGCATGACTTATTACGCCATTGTTTACTAAGAATTGACTAAAATTATCGTTATGTATTGTTTGAATATGATTTAAGACCATAAACTTAACTTTGTGTTTGTATATGCCTAAAGGGTTTATAAACTATTTTAATTCACTGTTTTCTAAATAAATTAATAAAAATCGGTTAAAAATATGTGTAGTCTCTACTTACATTTTCAACATCTATACATATAATAAAATCGTAGAGATAAAAAAATCTGTTATTACGAGATAACAAAAAAAAATCACACGGCGTCTTAAAATAAGCAGCTGAACACGATAGGACAGTTTTTAGAATTTTTGTCTGTTTGTTTGTTTGCCCGCGCACATCTCCTAAACCACCGGACGGATTTAAATGCTGTTTTCACGAATATGCTTAGAAATTACCAGATTAAAACATAGGCTATGTTATATCATTTATTTTAATTCTTTATTATTACATAAAAGAAATTAAAAACTCAATGATTATTTTCTTCGTTACCCGAAACGTAATATGAGGATCGTCACATAGCTTCAAGCAAGGAGGTCCAAAGTAAAGAGAATAATATTGACATAGCCATAAAAAAAATGTAACTGTCAACTGTCATTCAGATAATCAGCCAGATTAAAACTTTTTATTTAAATTAAGGAACCTTCTTAGATGAATGAACGTGTAGATCAAGGATGTAACAT
The DNA here is from genome assembly GCA_949125355.1 of Agriopis leucophaearia. Taxonomy (NCBI): domain Eukaryota; kingdom Metazoa; phylum Arthropoda; class Insecta; order Lepidoptera; family Geometridae; genus Agriopis; species Agriopis leucophaearia. Next base: position 19,716,922 of record OX421263.1, on the reverse strand, counting down.
AGGCCCTTTGAGTATCTATCATAGGCCTTACAACCTCCTTGGTGATTCAATCCAATTCATTTTATTCTGTTAGCATTTAAAACACAAAATATACCCTATTTTAATTCAGTCCCGCGAATAGAAATATTCAAAAAAGGCCATTTGTACATGACAATAAACCTATACAACAAAATCCCGGACGCAATAAAGAAAGAAAGAAATAATAGCAGTTTTCCAGAACCAACTTCGTAAGTTTCTAGCGCAAAAATGTTATTACGAAAAAAAAAAAAAATCGACGATAAAATTATAATTAGAAAATAAATATCGATCTATAAATAGTTAAGAAAGTAGCTTCATAAGTTTTATTTGATCTCGTATATTAAGTTTGAATAGTATATAATAATATTTATGTAATAGATTTAACTATACTTAAATGTATATATTTATGTACGTGGTCTTTTTTTGTGACCAGCCACTACATAAGTCATTGCTGCACTCTTTATGAGGGTATATAAACTTAGCTTTTAGAAGAAGAAAGAGTATATTTTCAATAAGAATAAAGAAAGAATTTTATTTTACTGTGATATTTTAACAGATAAATAGAGTAGTTCCATTTCATGGCTTTTTAATCAAGGTATACATACAAATTCACTTGAAATAAGAAATAACTGGCCAAGAGCGTGTCAAGACAAGCATATGTCAGGGTTCCGTGGCCAAAACCATATACTTGTGGTCGTATTCATAGTTCAGAAATTGCATGGTCATAGAAAAATTCAAAAGAGCGAAGCTGGACAGTCAAATTTCAGAGATGTATCATCCCGACATGACATGATATACTTTTTGTGGTTTAGACAAAAAGAAAACTTCAAAACATGCTCTGCGCTGTGGTCACATTATCTTTTGATTTGAAAACTGTTGACGGTGTTTTTACTTTTATGCTTCTATCAATACTTGACACAGGGCGACTTAAAATATAAGCAGCTGAACATGTTAAGGCAGTTTTTAGAATTTTTGTTTGTTTGTTCACGCACATCTCCTAAACCCCTGGAAGAAAATGCAGACGGATTTAAATGCTGTTTTCACGAATATGCTTAGCTATGACCAGATTGAAGTATAGGCTATGTTATTTTGCGCAAGGGCGGATTAAGGGAAGAAAAAAGGATTGAAGGTTTATATGAAAATCTACGCGTACGAAGTCGCGGGCAAAAAAGCTAGTTTTAAATAAAACTATATCCTACGTCACTTTTCAGCTCATCTAGATATAGATGAGCTGAAAAGTGACGTAGGATATGATGAAGAAAAAAAAGCAAGAAAAACGGATTGAATGTTTATATGAAAATCTACGCGTACAAAAAAACTAGTAGAGTAAATAAAACATTTATTCTTATAATTAAGTAAAGGCACTTGCACACCGTATTCATATTTGTATAAGCCTTTCTCACACGCGCCATGTTGAACATGCTACTAGCATCGTATGTCGTATGTATGCAAGACAAATAATATTAAGTGCTTTTTTTTACTTTCACAAACGTCCTTGTGTAAAACGCTTACACAATATTTTTTACAATCTAGGACATTTAGGAAGCACAATTCTATAAACTGCGAACCTAACATATTTAATAATTATTTTGCTTATAGTTTTAATATATAAAAAATAGCGTTAAAAAATCATAACAATTTAGATAGGAATTGACAAAAATTTTACAAAAACATGAACGAAACATCTGGAAATGTGTTGTGGGGAAACTAAAATAAGTAACCTAATTTATGTTATGTAAATGATCTATTTCAACAAACTCTTTAATTTAAATGAGGGAAGCAAAGCAAAGCTTGAATATATCAATATTTTTCCGAATAGACTAATTATCATAATTATTTTTACACGTAAAATTTCTCATTTGGAAGCATTCAAGGACATCTTATTATTAACACACCAATTACTAAAGCAATCAATAAACTATAAAAAAAAATCAATAAGTCAAATCGTCAGTCAGTAATCGTTAGTCAGTAATCGTCAGTCAGTAATCGTCAGTCAGTAATCGTCAGTCAGTAATCGTCAGTCGCACTTGGACGGCTCATTCTCAAAATAGAATTCATCTATTTATGAAAAGAAAATGAACGGTAAATTGTTAAATTGTTTCGTATCAAGTTCTATCGCTTTTTTAACGGCGGGGCTCGGCAACAATTTGGCGAGATTAATGGGGGATAATTATCTGAAGGCTGGCAACACGCCAGCTCCCCCCCGTCCCGCGGCCGCCCCCCACCGCGCCCTCGGTGTCAAGACATGTGAGACGGAGGGTTCAGTACATAATGCAGGTTAGGGGTGAATTAGATGTTAGCTCACGCCGAACTATTGCTTGTTTACATTAACTACGTGTTGCCGGTGGGTTTGTACACTTTTCAAATTATCATTACTATTCCGCGAAAAATCTGACGTATTTTTTAAACAATTAAGACGTTTATTTTAGAACCGTTTTTTTATCAATACCAAAATTAATAAACAGGTTATCTTTGTAAAAACCAAACATGTAATAAGAATAACATGTAATGTGGTTGTAGATCATTCTTTACATAGATAATTCAAACATGTAATAAGAATAACATGTAATGTGGTTGTAGATCATTCTTTACATAGATAATTCAAACATGTAATAAGAATAACATGTAATGTGGTTGTAGATCATTCTTTACATAGATAATTCAAACATGTAATAAGAATAACATGTAATGTGGTTGTAGATCATTCTTTACATAGATAATTCAAACATGTAATAAGAATAACATGTAATGTGGTTGTAGATCATTCTTTACATAGATAATTCAAACATGTAATAAGAATAACATGTAATGTGGTTGTAGATCATTCTTTACATAGATAATTCAAACACAAACGTTTTGATTCAACTTTTTATAGTCCAACCATTAGATTGTGGAATGCGGTGCCGGAAGGGAAGTTGCAAATGGATCGTTTTTTTCTGCTACGTCGTAGACAGCATTCACACGAGTTGGCGGTCATCAATAAAAAATATCACACTAAAATGCAAGAAATAAATATAACAAGATTTGTTTTCTCTACTGCAGATTCCTGAAAGCTCCGGAGTCTACTCGACCGATGCCGTGCATCAGCCCGGCTCCACGTGTAGCGGATGCAGCTACTGAAGATATGCCACACTTGAACGTAATGATAACCTTTGTATTGGACTTCTACCCTCGCCATGCTGTTATGGACCCGAGAGATCCTTTAATCTTCCTAAATTACTATTGTGCTTTTTAGATTTTTCGTAAGTGTTTAAGATTTAAGACAAATACCTCTTTACAGCGTGATATTATTTTAATTTTATTATTAGTTGGTAATGTTTGGGTTAAACAAGTGCCTGAAATAAATGATTTTCATTTTTTTCATTTTATAGTTTTTGTAACAATATATCGTTATAATTTTTATCAAAAGCATTTTGAAAATTAAAATAAATTCACGTCACGTTATTTCACGTCTGTGGTAATTTTAAAATAAAATACATTTGCAATCAAAACTAACTCATTTACTTTCTTCAAAACTTGAAAGAGAAATGTCTCGATTCGTGGAACAATAATGACTACATTGTATAAGCGTTCCATCACGAGCGAGATGAATTAATTTCACAGTGCATTTGCCCTAATTAGCTCTGAATTTCTCAAATTTAAGAATTCATAGAGGACGCTTCACAGCACGTCTATTCTGCAAACTATGTGAACACGCAAGTGAGTAATAAGCTAAGTGACTGTTTTTTCTTGCCTATTTCTGCAGTTAAATGTCAAAACATCGTATTATAAGGGTAAGTGACTACAGTCAAGGGTGATCAGTAGACATTTTAATATTTATCTATAGTAATAGACAAGAAAAATACACTAAAGTTATATGATTATTGACGGGATATTTACCGTGGTAAGGTTGTGGAAGGAGCTCCCGATATTTTGGCGCAGTTACATGCACCATGTTCACGGGAAGACATCATATAACTTTAGTGAACAACCGTGAAAGTTTAAAACAGTGTTTAAGAAAAATACACGTTCGCTTAGCTTATCACTTCTCTTGCGCGTTCACTTAGCTTGCAGAATACACCGGCTGGACGCAGGGCTTCACTGGCAAGTTGGGCCAAACTTATATTGCTGAGTACAAAATGCAGATAAACGTGATCATTTTTCTCATAGAAGCTTAAACACAAAAATAAAATGTTATAATGTATGGATGCAATTTATGAGGGAAAGCGAAAAAACATAAGTACATGCAAACACATACATACCTATACATTTATACGTTCCGTCGCAGATAAAATACAAGAAAACAGCGTTGCATTTTCTGTTACAATTTTACCAAAATGTTCGAAAACATAATATAATTTCAATGTAATGGTAGCAGTAAAACTACAAGCCACGTTGGAACCACGAAATGCAATAATTGCACGTAATAATAACAAAATATGCATAAAGTGTGCAGCTGGCGTGATTCCAGCGCAGCGTCCGAGACATCGGTCGCAATCGATGCAACTTTTATTCGATTATATTTGAATGAATCGATGATTCCGGCCACTCGAGGGCTCTCGACCACTCGCCGGACCGCTATTGTAGGCCGATACTATCGATGTCATATTTTGCATATCGATGTTATGATACAAATATTTGCAGGAGATGGAAATCTTATTCATTTTGTTCGCCGACGTCGTCGGTTCAGTTTACGTAATCAGTTGGTGTATATTATTTTTTTGCAAACCTAACGAATTTGTTAATAAAGTTGAAAATGTAATGTATCAACAATAACGTATGAATTTCACTTCAGTTCATGGATAGTTGAATGTATTGGCCATTCTGTCACAGGCTCAATATATCACGTAACCACTCTCATCAGGTATTTCATCCAATAAGCGTAAACCGTGAATAACTGCGGAGTCAATCGTGCATTACATCGTTGACGTACGACGCAGACGCAGGGAGGGGTCTTCACTCGTTGATTCCTACCACGCATGTGAACGATGGCGAATCATAATATATGTGCTAAATATTATTTAGTACCAGCTGTGCCCCGCGGTTTCACCCACGTGGTGATGAAAATCGGTGATGATGATGATGATGAAAAGTAGTTTATGTGTTAATCCAGGACATAAGCAATGTACGTTCCAAATTTCATCTAAATCCATCCAGCCGTTTCTGCGTTATTGAGTAACAAACATCCATCCATCCAAACTTTCACATATATATATGATATTAGTTAAATAATGAATATAGTGTGATGTATGCAAATCATTTGTCTCAGCACCGCGCGCTACAGAAAACGATGCAGACAAATTAAAAGTGAAGCTTACATTTGCAATGTTTGTAATCTTGCACGTGAGATATTCAGAACCTACAGAAATAAGATTATCACAATCACAGAATGACACGAAAAGAGCTTGCGATGTTTTGACGCTCGACAAACTCAACGTTCTAACAATCGCTACTTCATTATCAACCTATAATGTTCCCACTGCTGGGACACAGTGGGACACCTTCTCTCAGAGAGAGATCATGCTGGCCCAGTGCATTTTGGTGAATGTGATGTGTTTGAACTCTTCAGGTTGTTGGATATATCGGTTTCCTCTGGAGATGTTTTCTTGCACAACTTTAGAGCGATGGTATCGAAACTGCACATAATGTATGTGAGTACTAAATAAGTGATTGGTTCAGGGCCGAGAATCAGATTGTAAAGCGCACATACTACCACCCGGCTGCCATAGCTTCATCGCTACTTACGCACAGTGCTTAAAGGTTTAACCTTCGAACGAACGGGATTAACACACAATTGTTACACAAATTTGTCCCGCTAAAGAAAGTTTATTTTATGTAATATTCCTTTTTTTTTCACATAGTCAAAGAAAGATATTTCGTTATATGTAAATGAATGAAAAAATTGCGAAATCATAGTAATTGAATTGTATGCCTCATTTGTTTTAAGTTTCAGTTTACAGAATATTCTATATTATAATGAAACTAGTAGGATACCAAAATAAAACAAAAAAGAGATACTTTTTAACTTTAACTGTAGAGTCAAAGTTGAGTGAAAATGAGGGCTGAGTTTCCTCCTTAAGTTATTTTGCGCGTACGTTACAGTTGCATAATTATAATCAAATCAAATCATTTATTCGGGCATAATTTATGGTAGTATAAATAAATGTATAGTATAAGTAGTAAGTAGGTGATACATTTCTGTTCATTGTCAAGTGAAGCAACGTAGCGCTCTGTTGGTACTTGTCAATATCATCTTCCAACAACTGAGTGTCGCACTCAATACTGGAGCTGCCGTCAACTGCAGGGTGCTGATGGACTTCACTTGAAGGTGGCATTTATTAGTTTGCCATAATGTACCACGTGGGGTAGTTCTTGAAAGAGAAAAACACTAAGTTCGCTGACTTTTTTCGATTCCAAAAATTTATTGAAATCGACATAAGAAGTAGTTTCTATTCTCTACAAATACTGATCAAGCAAATTTTTTACTTAAAAAAAAAAACTAAAAATTTGTAGCTTCATCTTTTTCAGGTAACATTTACTATCTAAATAAAGTCTGTATACACCCAAGGTACATCTAGATATAACCAGCTATAAAAAAATCCGAAGAGAAAAGAAAGAAGTTTGTTAAAGAAAAAGTCGGCCAAGTTTCGCCGGTGTTTATTACCCGGCTATTAGTTATGGCGCTATCAGGCGCGGATTACGACCGAGTGGCTTAGCTGAGCCGGGCCGGGCCGAGCCGGGCCGGTCCGGCGCGTCGATCCGCCAATTAGCGGGCTTCGACGCCGCGCTATCGCGCCTTTGCCCGATATAAAATGACCGGTGAAGGGGAAACTTTCAGCGCTGGCAACACAACGATGTTTTCTAGTTTGGAGCGAAGTTCAGAGGTTATTTAATGTTTAATGGTGTTTTAGTGAGTAGTTCATTATATTTACAGTTTTTGTTTGTTAGTACAATATTGCGCTGTGTTATGGGTTGCAACTATAATTTCTCTAGTAGGTATATACATAGCTACGTGTCTTCTTGGCTCGAACGACCACAAGAATCATCTCAACTGATCTACAATCTCGATAGCTTTTCATCACAAACGTGAGTTGAATCTAAATAACAATCTCACATTTAAGCATGTGTTGTATTCCATAAATATCTTTAATCTCTTCATTTAGCCAGATCATAATCTCGATTCTCCCCATCCCGTCCAATTGATAGGATTACCTCCGATAATAGCCGCGACGTCGGCAGGTACGTGTGTCTGTAATCCGATAACGCGCTCTCTCTCGGGGAGATTCCGGAGAAGCTAGAGGCCTAGGGAGACTCTAGAGGTTCGTGTACAACGGAGATGTGCCAATTATTGGTCAATGAACCGCAAACTGAAGTTTCATAATATGAAGTAGGCTCGATACGATATCTAAGTTCTTACGTTTTTTTTCATAATATCTGATTCACGTGGTTGAGAGATTATATATTTACATCTTCACTAATATTATAAAGAGAAAATACTTTTGATTTTGAATTTTTAATGATTGTAACAAATTAACTCAAAAAATACTGACAGATTTAAAAAAATATTTCACCATTAAAATGCAACATCTCTGAGTAACATAAAGCTATATTTATTACTAGAATACTAAAAAAAACCACCAGTGCGAAGCCTGGGCGGGCAGCTAGTAATATAATATATATACTAGGTAGCTCTACCATGCGCGACTATGTCCGCGATTTCTTCAGACAAAAAATAGCCTATGTCCGTCCTCATGATACATACCATTTGCCTCGCAATTTTTTGTCGAGATCAGTTAAGTCGTTTAGCCGTGATTATGTAGCAAACAGACAGAGTTACTTTCGCATTTATAATATTAGTGTGGATTGTAAATAGAATAATGCACTCTAATTATAATATGTAATATTGCTATGAATCTATGATAGTCATGAGCGAAGTAGAACGTAAGTAGGTTCATTCTTCTGAACAGGTCCTGAGACATAATAACACTTCATATTGTCTCACGGTGAGGTCTCTTGTTTATAGGTCGACAATATGTTTACATTCGTCTATCTATATTTCAGACAGTAGTTGCCGAATTACCAGTACAACGTATTTTTGAGAATAATATAAATGTATCAATCTTTCTTCAGTGTTATTTGCCTTACCTATCATAGTTATGGAGGTAAAAGAGCACGAGAGTTCATGATAAGATTGAAATTAGTAGGCTTAAAAAGTTGAAATATTATCTTTTTTTTTTTTTTTAATCTTTAATTGCATGACTGACCTGGATCCTCTTGAGCTGTCTCTTGCCCTTGAACCAGGCTATGGCGGCGGGCGGGCGGCTGCCGGCGGACTCGCAGGCTACTTCGTAGCGGCGCTCCGCCGTCAGGGCGCCGCCCTCGCCGAGCTCCGCGGGCTTCTTTATCTCCACTGTTAGGGGACGCACTGGAGAAAACATACATCGTGAATAAGCGTGATTAATAATACAGTTTTGTGACATCTCTCAAGTATTGAATAAATTTTTTGATATAGATAACGTCATTATCAATTGAACACACTTCCTGTCCTGAACGGATCGTGCCATCAGTGTTGATATACCGCTCGATCGTATCGCTTCACTAGTCGCTTGCGTTCAGCGTCAGAGTAGAACGTCGGTAGTGAATGAAGGTGAGTGAGTTGCGAGTGACTCACGGAACATGTCCAGCACGAGTGAGAGCTCGCGCGGCGGCACCAGGTGCGAGTTGGCAGCCTGGCAGGTGAACACGGCTGCGTAGTCCCCGCGCCGGATGGCCGGCCACAGCAGCCGGTTCTCGATCACGTCGCCCGTGTTGTGCTCGTACTCCTCGTCCACCAGCACGCCGTTCACCAGCCACCGCACTGACGGCTCCGGCCGACCTGCACACCCACACACACAATACATACATCACTCATTCTCATACCTTAACTATGTATGACTCGAGTGGCAGAAGTCTTTTTTAAACTGTCCAGTGATACCACCATAGAATCACAATCTTGTTTGACAGTTTTTCAAAGTAAACGTACTCCATCTTCGATTACATCATCGCTTTCCATCAGGCAAGATTGCGGTCAAACGATCACCGAGTCCGATGTAAAAATATATAATATATTTATTTCTTTGCGGCTTGCAGACGTAATGCAGCATTTATTAGGAGTGATGAGACGTCGGTAGCAAACTGAACACAAAAACTGTATTTTATTGCACACAACCCCACTAAATGGATCCTAACTAGAAAGAAGCATATAACAGATCTCTGAATTCTAACCTCAAAAGTTAGAAATAGCAGCAAAAAAATTTTGCGATGCTTTGAATTTAAAACAAACAAGTTTAAAAACAGTTTGGAGTGAGTTAAACAAAACATTATTCTTCTTTAGAGTATATCAATCGGACTTAAAACAGATGATAGTGAAGTTAGCGCGGCGCCGAACAACAACTCGCCGGAGACTACGACCGTTCGTCTTATTCGCCGGGAACTTAACAATACGAGACTTAGCAGGTAGGGATGAGGTAGAGTACATTCCGTAATGATATTTGGACAACCGTAGTTGCCCTCTCGAGTGGGCCAGGGTCTACACGTTAATACATTTTGTCGGGCATTCTCTTCCATCGGTGACCCTTTGTCCCCGCGTGCTTGTTTATTTGTCGGCCACTATGTGCGCTTTTGTTCAACCCCCGCGTCCGACGCCGGTGCTCCGACGCTTCACTATCCTTCCATCCACTTTGGACAAATTGAATTAGTTCAGCTCTCGAGTGGCACGGCAAGATCTAATTCTGTATGTCAATGGATTTAATTTGGATTTGCTGACTACTCTGAATTTCCGTCGGAGCGGAGGCAGAGCCGATTGCGGCGTCTCTTGAATTGATTTGTTTTGTTCACTTTTTCATAATCAAGAAAGTGGGTCGTTCGGGTTATTGTAGTGAATGCTGTGGCCTAATTTAGAGTCGTCACCGGCGCTCAGGGCGGGCGGCGCGTTCTGAATCGCCGTCGACGGCCGCTTCCGACTTATTGTTTTGCTGTTTCCCTTTGATAAACAACATCGCCGCTTCTTTGTATTGGTTTTTGTTTGGTTGATAAACAGAACGCTGCCGACCCGGAATTAAGATTTATTTGATTTCGAGGGATTGTTGTAATGAAGCAATCAATTGTTTTGCGCCCCTAATCCAAAACAGCGGATGTTTACAGACTCGCCAAACAAAACATTTATTGTTGTAGCATTTCCCGGCGTTTGTTGATTTTACTTCTTCTATGATAACCAAGCCAAGTTCGCCGTAAAATAAAACGGAATTAAATTGTTAATTTAGGCTTTAGCCGCAGATTGAAACATAATTCCCGCGTAAATGTATTCACCTCGTACTTATTATTCAGGCCATTTAGCTAGGAGCTGCATAATGGCTCGGCTCGGCTCAGGCGAGGCGTCTCAATCCGCGCAACAGGCACTCGTCTTCATAAAAAGTGAGAAAACAGAGCGCCCTGAGCCTTCGTCATTAGAAAGGCATCTGTGTTCGGAGAATTGAATTTTTCTCTCCGTATTTTCGGGGAATACGCTTCAATCAATTTCTCGATTATGCAAATAAGGTGGCCTGCCGTCAATTCAAATTTAGCTTTGTACCTACAAATAGCGGGAGCGGGGCGGCAGCGGCACGGAGGCGATGTGGAGCGGTAATCGGACGCGATCCTTTTTGATTGGGATCGCGTAATTTCGACTTCGTGACTCTTTTTAACGACATTTACGGTTTCCTTCGTTTTGTAGGCTTTTAATTACTTGATTTGAACATGATTCGATTGGGGGACGTTAGAGGCTTCGGATTCGGGGACCTTTTATCGGTTTTGTGGTTAAGCTGACATCAATCAACCCACAACACAGACATGTGACTTGGTATAGCGATGTGACTGTGTAGATAGGTACATGACGTCTTCAAAGGCGCTTTTATGTATGCCATTACACTTCACAATCATATTTACGTGAGTTAAAAGCTTCAGTCGCAATTTGATCATCAAATGGCACGTCTCCCAATAATAACAAGCCGCATTACACAACACACTCGCGACGAACGTATCGAGTTGAGTCGAGTCGAGTCGAGTCGAGTGCTGCATTCGATCCAGTGGCTCGTGTTGTGTCGGTAAGAGCATTTCAGTGTCTCAAACAGGACGTGGAGGCGACGCGCTGACGGGAGGAGGGAGGATAATTGTATTCTTATTGCGTTTTATACGCTCCTTGGATTTAAGATCGATAATTTAGTCTGTGACAAGGAGTTATTACATTCATCGGGGATTATATCATGGTAAAGTTATTGATATTGAATGTATTTGCTTCTTGTTTGGTTCAAATATCAGTGTTGGAATATTAAAATGGTTACGTTAGTAACAACATGTCGTCAAAAACGTCCTTAATGAGATTTAAGCTATAGTGCGTTTCACCAAAGAGTTTCCTCGCCTTAATGTTGGCTCCCCTGCACTTTCCCTCTAATGTGTATGGGAAGTGCAGGGGAGCCAACATTACGGTGCGGGAACTCTTTGGTGAAACATGTAGTGCCTTGTCAACTTGTCACTGACAAGAACTTACTTGCGAACAAAAACAATACAAAATAGTGCAAGTACTGTTCTTATCAATCGATAAATTTAACAGTTGAAATGGACAAATTTGATAAAATGCCATAGCGAGTAAAGATCAAAATGGCATTTAAACGAATTTCTCGATTTCAACTGTCAAATTTATCGATCGACATGAAAGGTACTTGCACTGCAGTTTCGATAAATCGGCCAACAATTTATACATAGGTAAGACGAAATTCTTTAAAACGGAAGCAAAAGTGTTTAAAGAAGCAGTTTATTTTCAGCGATAAAAGCGTTCCAGTGTCCTGGAGAGTAAACAAAGTTGCATCGGAGACGGATGGCGCCGGGAGCTGCACTATGCTCACTCTATCGACTGTGATAATCGACATCGTGCTCTATCGTAGACCGCATCATTGCTTAACATCAGGTGAAGAGGTTGTCAAGCACAAGCAATTGATTTAATGAAAAAATGTGACCTCTTTATAACCTTTTTTTAATATATCTAAAAATAGGCTAGACTCCTGTCCCAAAGTTTTGTTTGTCCTAGAACTGTGCGCAGTGCCTTGTGTTTCTATCTAAAGACAAGTTTCCTGCGCGTGTTTTACCAAAATATTGCACAAAATGGTTCAGACAAACACGAGTCGGTATTTTTATTTAATTAACACGGGAATTACATTATTATTAGATTAAGTCGGTCGACGGACGGAGTCAGGATGTTAAATGCTACCGTAAATATTTAATTGTAATAGACGTGCCATTAAAAAAAAGTTTCACACTCGTAGTTCCCCAATAACAAGTAACACACAGACCCAGCTGATATAAATTCATCATTCAAACATGTGACCGGGTGGGAATGAACCCGCGACTGCTGATGAGGCATTATGTGTTACCGCTGAGCCAACCCGGTCTTCAAACTATGTACGTGGATCTTACACTTCAGTCGATTATTGTACTGATATTTATTCTGTGGTAGTAGCAATGACAACTATTTGGTATGATAAACTAATATCTAGACGTTAAATTGGCGCAAACACCCTCCCCCACCTAAATGATACTCATCTCAATGACAATCTAATAAATTATAATCTGACAATGGATTACGGCATCAGCGGAACTCGCATGAAATTGATTTACTAAGGATCGCTGTCACGGGGCAAATGCGATGACTTCGCAATGAACTCTCGCTTTGATTGCGATAGTTTAATTAATAATAGATAACTCCTGGCCAGAAGTCGCTACTCTGCTATAAGATAACAACCTGGACAAATTGTTTGGTTATGTTGTGTTTTTTTTATGATACTGGGTGACGAGACGAGCGAAGTCGCTCGCCTGATGGCTCTTCACGCTTGCCCATAACAGCTCAACGCTACTCAGAATTTTGAACTTCAACAGTTCAAAACCCTGGATGGCAATGCACTGCGCTCGTCACCCCGAGATATAAGATGTCAAATCTCTAAGTGCCCTGTAATTTCACTGAAAACATTGCCATTGCTGTTTGCAATCTTGTGCTTGCTAGCCTGTGGGTAGAACGTGGGCTATGTGCGAATTGTACGTGGGTGTTACTTAATCTGTGGCGAGGAAACTAAAAGAATATTACAATCTGGGTGTCTAGTGTTGGATAGTTCCGGACTTCCAAACCTGACTGCTCTGAACTCGCCGGAGAGAGGTCTCCGTGTACCGTACAGCAGCAGTGAGCGTGACAAGTGATGGTGAGTAGTAATGAGGTAGGTACCGCCGAGCACGCGGCAGGTGAGCAGCACGTCGTCGCCCTCCTCGTGCGGGCCCAGCGTGGTGCTGTTGATGACGCGCCCCCACCGGTCCACCACCACCGGCTTCTCCGGCGGCACTGGAACAATACACACACACACTTCACTATTATACAGGGTGATGGATGATGCTGTACACATACTCTTGTACATGCCTGTCGATGGACACTCCCGCACAGAAGAGCTATGAGCTGTGCTTTAAATCTTAAACTTTAAGAGATACAGTGTTTTTAGATTAAGATTAGTTCAGCAAAAATTCGTTATAAATATTTCATATTTCACATTTTGTGAAAATTTGAAAAGTTTCTGTTATTGAACTAAAATCAATCGTGATTTTGAGACACGTCATCGTGAATTTTAACCCCTGACGCAAAAATAGTGTTGTTATAAGTTTAACGTTCCTTCTCCGCCGCGCCTCAGTCGCGGGTAACGTCTACCTACGTAGTCAACTGTCCAACGTCGCTTGTTGTGACCTAGTCATAGTATGTATATTCCTAAAATACCTAATTAACAAGGTCGCAAGTGACTTAAAATGGTTCGTGTACATATGTCAGCCATCGCTTCGCAGTCGTTTGGCCCTACTATGTTGTTTATGTTTTTTTTATGATACTGGGTGACGAGACGAACGAAGTCGCTCGCCTGATGGCTCTTCACGCTTGCCCATAACAGCACAACGCCACTCAGAATTTTGAACTTCAACAGTTCAAAACCCTGATGACAATGCACTGCGCTCGTCACCCCGAGATATAAGATGTCAAATCTCTGTGTGCCCTGTAATTTCGCTTGAAACATTGCCCTTCAAACTGGAACACAGTAGTGTTTGCACACTACTGCTTGGCGGTTGAATAACTGGCAAACATGTGTTTAGATTAACAAAGAAACATAACTAAAAGAACCGTTTCCGCAGTTTTCGAGTAATTTTGTATTGTTGCGTTACCTCTCGAGCTACGAATGTTAAATAAAGGTTATATTATTTAATTTATTTGCGTTACCAGAATGAATTCCTCGAGTCACCGGAACATAGAAGACGCTTAGCTTGCAACCTTCACGAGTACCCGCGACTCAGAACATAATGAACCACAGCCGCCTCGGATCTGTTCTCAATCCGCATCATTATTCATCGGCAATAATCTTGCCGAGAGACCCACTACGTGTAGAGGATTTAATTAATTAAAACAATATCCGAGAGCGCCCAAACAGATCGCAATTAATCAGCTGGATACAACGCAGGTGATTGCTAACAGCTACCTCCGATTAGCATCAAGCTTCGTAACAATACCGACCTGTCTTCTCACCCTCTCTCGACTCTACTGCCACGTGACAGAGTCGACAGTTGTTTGATCCAGCTACGTGAGTTTGTCGATACTACCGCACGTTAGGGTATTTCGGTCGATTCCGTTTAAAGCATCAAAGCCCAATTGGGTTTTACATCGGACATGGAGGCGTCCAATCTAACTTCAGGCGCGGCGCTCGTGAAAACTGCAGCGCGACAGCTTTCAATATAAATCTAGTTGCATTTTGCAGTTTTACCTGCGATTTGTGAGCTTGTGGCTACTATTAAACCCCTCGAGTTTGGATTATTTTTTTCGTTTTAACAAGTCCCATGCCAAGAGTTCCACTATCGTCTCCCAGCTCCAGCAGACCAGATGATGGTGTTGACTCTGAGCTGACTCACGGTATGAGGGACAGCCACCAATAAAATTATGCCTCATGTCAAAATATTGTGGCTTAAACAGACCTACCTGTCAATCCTGTTTAATAAAGTCGTATCAAAACTGACTCAAGCCGACTAATTCTATCTGTCGGAGTCTATAGAAAGGCAGCCTCCTCACGTTGACGGCGAGTGACATAATCTACATTGATATTCATCGGACAGAGAGCAGCTGTGCCGCCGCCGCGGCGCCGGCGCCGGCCGCCGCGGCGCCGGCGCCGGCCGCCGATAGAATGACAACACAGTAATCAGATCGGAGCTCTGATGGCCTTTCGAGCGGTTTCAACTTCTTAACTCGATTGTATGGGCTGATTGCTTGAATGGGGTCCGGAATCGAATATAACTGTTTGTGTAATTATGTAAAGCCGAGCCCTCACTGGCGGGGGCATGCTCGTCGCTTAGGGATAGTGAGTCGCTTAGTTCCTCTGTCATAGGTCAAAGAGCTTAAGCCACTTAACCAATCCACCGCCAGCCAGTGCTTCTTGGTACCAATTATACAAAGATACAAATACTTATTACAGATTAATTGTAAATAATTCAAACGATAAATAAATTTACATAAAATCAAATAACCCGCATTGGCCCTGATGTAAAAATGCATTGTGCAACTGAGAATTTATGGACTCATGGGTATGCTGGCCTCGTCTACATCTTGGTTTACATTTTCACATTTTTCCATAACTGCTTCTGTGGGTGACCGCTGCAGGAATGTAGTATATAACATGAAATATCTCAGGTCACAGTGCCAGTGCATATCCACGCAGGGTTTTGAATGTATGCTATATGAGCAAGTGTGACGCTTACCATCAGACGAGCGACTTGCTAATCTCGTCACTCAGTTGCATAAAAATGCTGGTGTACATAGAGTGTTTACTTTTGAATGTTGACTTTTTTGTGCTTTAACATGGTTTTCAAAATCATTCGAATCAATGAAAAGAGCAAAACCATTCGTTGGAGGAAGATGTGTGTCATGAGGACATGGTCAATCGATGGTCCCGCGGGAGGAGTCCAATTAATGTGTCGTGTAGGGCGCGCTGCGACAGCCGCCGCCACCGCTCGGGGGCTCCCGGCCTCCGCTACCACAATACATTTAACTAGCCTTCGCATGCCTATATTGGCTCCATTACATGAATTCATAGTTAAGGCGAGATTATCGCACTTTAAACAAACGTTTGTACTACAGCGTACTACAGATGACCATTAGACTTAATGTATTGTATTAAAGTCACATTTAGTTGAACAATATAGCGCTATAGCGCTTGCACACACACACACTCGTGAACTTCTAACAAAATGAATCTAAGAAAAAAACGGAGAAAAGCTCAAATCAGTGTCACATTTTTTTCTATCGAGCGAAATGTCCTTAATCGTGTTTCGGTCTTGACAGTTTCCTTGATAAAACATTCAATTTTGATATAACACTATTTATATAATTGTAAGCTATGGAGGTAGACTAACTAAAACTAGAAAGACCAAATTTGCTAAAAGTGGTAAAAGAGGGCCTTAAGAGCCGTATTACAAAATGCAATCGTTCAATATAAGGTATCTGGAGGTTCGAGTATAAAATAAAGCCGTGATTGTTACAACGTATATTGAACAAGTAGGTAAACTATAACATTTAGATTGGTTTTTTTATGTCAGTAATTTAACGAAATCCACTCTCAAACTTTATCTTCGATAGTTTAGTGAAAAGCCATAAGCCACCTCTAAAATGCAGTCATCATCATCAGCCAGAAGACGTCCACTGCTGAACATAGGCCTCCCCCTTTAACCTCCATACTGAACGACATCCTGCCATCTGCATCCACTGGATGCCCGCGACTCTAAAATGCAGTATTATATATTTTTTATACTTTTAACTATGAGATCTATATTACAACTGTAATTGTAGAAAGTGTCATAACTTACCATAATAATTATAGAGGTTAAAATGTTCTAAAAAATTCGGACGTACGGACAGACAGACAGACAAACGGACAGAACGAATTTATAAGGATTCCTTGTAGGGCTACGGAACCCTAAAAAGCGTGTCGTTAAATATAACTTAGTAAATGAAAAAGATTTGATCTCCATTAGTTACACAAAAAGTGAGACTGAAATGTAGGTAACCTTGACAAAGCACTAAAAAAGATTGAGTAAATACCCGGTCCGGTCTGGGCTGGGTGCCTCGCCCTCGGACCACCCTGCTACTAAGTGATTATTCAAAACCACTGTTCACCTAAATCTCTACTACTCACAAACTATTTGCAAAAACAGAGTCGGTAGTTAATACTGAAGACTTGTATTTGTGGCATTGTACCCAAATATCATAGGATATGCTTCGTACATTCGAGGTGATGCTTAAAAAAAGTAAATAGTACAATTTGTGTAACAATAAGACATAATAAGATCGACATATACCACTAACTATTTCAAAGAATTTACATACTCCTAAAATAATGGAAAGAAAAAAATTTTGATCATTGATTTGTAAATTTAGGTAACACACTAATTACACTACACACACAACATAACCTAATAAACAATTATATTACAAAAAGAAAACCTGAAAACACCTTAGATGTTGAAGAGTTCTACTATCCATCTCTCTGCTCCATCATAAGACACTCTTTGCCAACTATAATGTAGGAGTAAATCAAATGAGCCCATATTCAATACTTTAGGTATTATGAACCATTGAAGAGTTCCACCTTATTCTTATTCGAGATAGGGCCGATAAGTCCAGCACTGACTTCACGCTTGGGGTGTATTATGCATTTTCTCCCAGCAGCATCTAGCCCTTTTCCCTAGTCAACCCAATTCCTTGAAATATCGGAGTGAGGCTCTGGGACGCTGGCACACACGCTCCGATGGCGTGACACTTCACCATCGATTCCCACTTTCTGGCTCAGATAGTTTAAAGTGAAGCTACTTAATTAGTTACAGGCTTGCCAGGCTTTGCCAGGGCAAGTCTGATCTCCACTCCCGGCGACGGCCCAAGCCGAGGCTCGTATCTCCGAGGTGCCCTTGCGCTTGTCGCCCAATAATCTAAATCATGTTGGCCCAACTATAACTAAACTGCGTTCACTATTCCAGTCAAGCTGTAGAGGCCGTAAGGCCAACAACAAAAAGGCAAATTAGAAAAAAAAAATAGTTACAGGCTAATAAAAACATTTTATAAATAACAGAAAATTAAACAAAACAGTGTTAAATTTTCCTGAAACTTTTTGCGCGCAAGGAATGTAACCGCATCGCTCATAATTTAAAAAAGGCACCTTTGGAAAAGCATTTAGGTTAGGTACCTGTGTATGTAATTATTTAATAGTATGCCGTGCGAAAACCAATACTTGAGTGATTCCAAGCAGCCAGTATGTCAAATAAAGGCCAAGAATATATCGCATTAGTACCTCCGTGCGCTCCGCCACCGCCGCCGCCGTGGGCGGGCGCGATGTCTGACATTCTATCTGCACCTCTCACCTTCAAGTGCGAGGAATGGTGCGATTAGCATTTCCATGGCATTTTTCCGTAAGGTCAATTGTTCGCACAACTCTCCTGCCTATTCCTTCCCTTATTTTTATTTGTACGTAAGAGCTTTATTGTTTTTCCGGAAACTACGAAGACGGCGGAATTAATTTGGGGTAGGATTACGGGTTTTTATTACGTCTCCGTGTCTGGTTCTCTAAATACACAATCGTGCCTTCGAGGGGGAAGCTCGTGTATCTGGATTGAGAGCTTCCTTCGTATAATTAGGTTTTATGCAAGACGACAATAGTGTCAGAGTTATTGGGCTCAAGATAACCTACGAATAGTTTTGGGCCAACTTAATAAAAACATGTCACCTTATTGTATTATTTTCGTAAAGGTATGTTATTTAGAGTGTTAAGGCGCTCTTTTCCCACTTTTAGCACTGTTCATTTTAGTTTAATTAAAGTTTAATTTATTCTATAAGTATTTTTTATTTATTTTTTATTTTAGTTTATCTTCTTCCATGGTTACTAGCTTAAAATATAAAAAAATAGTGTCGTATCAAAATTGAATGTTTTATCTAGGAAACCGTAACAATTTAAACAAGATTAAGGACATATTGCTCGATAGAAAAAAAGATAAAAGTAACACGGATTTGCGTTTTACTCCTGTTTTTTATGGATTCATTCAATTATCTATTTACTTAATGATGTCTACGATATCTCTTTATATTTTATAATTATCAAGGGAACCGTAAAAGTACTGTGATGTTGCGGTTAGCGCCGTCATTTATTTATAAAAATTTAAACAATAATACTACATAGAATTATTATGCAGAACCTTGCGTCTTGCGTGCGTTCGAAATGGTTTACTTACTCCCTTGCCGCGACATCAAGGAACGCTAAATGCCTCACTACTATTGCGTATACTGTGGTCGCTGTGCATTCAACGCCGCGCTCGGAGTGCAAGAGAGGGCCAGAGACGATCTACTTGTACCGAAGCCTGCACGTAGCTGCTATCTAAATTATTTTAAATTCATCTATAATCCCTCTAGGGTGAGTTTTTATTATTGTTATCACTACTGTTAGTCCAGCGCTTTTCTTTTCAATGTTTAATTGTTACTAAGCTGTTCTGCCGCGCCTAGCTAACTGCATGATTGCTGTGTCAACGCGGACTTGCACCGCGTGACCGCTTACTAACCTTCACGCTACCCTACATGGCCTGGCAGTCAGTACTCCCCGGAACGCATTTTAATGCGTTACTACCTCGTTCCAGGATTTACCTTTCACCTTCACTGCACGACCTACCTGACGGCGACCCAGCAGTGGCTGGACGGTTCGTCCCGGGTCGGCAGTAAATACTACTACCTGAATGTGACAGAAGGGAGCGCGTCCTGAAGGGTCAACGCGGACGCGAGTGCATAATACCTACACTCAGGCCAGTGATCCCCTTCTAAACATACCTACTTGTTGCGAAAAGTGTGCGGCCTTGCAATGTGTGCTTGAACAATATACACACTCTGAGTTATTCTGTGGTTTTCTTGCCTAGCCGGCACCCTAGAAATAACTACCTACCTGCGGGCAGTAAGGGGTTCCAAGACTACGAGAACCACTCAAACGCCGCAGTACATTTTACATTACAGCCATAATTTTTTTTTTTTCAGCAATTTTTTTTTTTTTTCATTTTAAGAAATATGAAAAAAAACTCATTAATAAAAGTATCAAAACGCACGACTGTGTGTAAGCGCCCTGGTCCACTTTTATACAATATAATTATTAGGCCTTATGGTCATCTGTAGTAACAAGCGTTGCTTAAAGGTAAGAAAACCTCGCCTTAAAGTGTAAAAACGATGGAATATTATTTATTTATGAGCGTGGTATAATGAGATGAATTATGTTACAAAACTATATAGAAGCTAAAACTGTTTTATCAATAGAAACCTCTAATAAAGTGTCCACCACTTTACTAACAGATCACTTATATTTATCCATGATTTACTTTGCTTGAATCTGATTGTAACTATTTGTGACTTGTTTGACAAGTTTGTCGCACTAGTAGTCGGACATCAAGTACTCTCATGAGGAAAGAAAATATAAATAGGTAAGAAAATAAAAGATGGTAGAGAGAAGGACACACACACACACACACACACACACACAGAGAGAGAGAGACAGAGAGAGAGAGAGAGAGAGAGAGAGAGAGAGAGAAGAACAATAAAGCACAAATAAATAAATAAAAATATCTTATAAATTCAATTATATATTTGAGTGTAAAAGCGTCACTTGGTACAGGACAGTGAACAATAAAGTTCTGCTAATTAAAGTGAAACTCGGACGGATGAATCCGGAAGCTAATAAGTTGGAAGGCGGCGTCGATCCGACGTCACATCACGCGGACCACTGACACGGAATGTGCTCATTAATTATTTCATCGGTTTTATGAACCAGCGCCATTCATGGACCGAAACAAATAGATCGATGAACAATTATCATATACGATAATCTTTTGACGGTAAAAATACAATATTAGGGAAATGCTATAAACGTGCTATGGTTCCGGGTATATCCGAAAACTACGACCAGAAGTACCTAGGGATAGTCAGCAGCGTCCTATTCGTACACGGTGAACGTACGCCAAGCCGCCTGACTAGCGAGGGTATTATGGCAACACTCCTCTCTAAGAGGGAGGTCTCTGTTCAGCAGTGGACGTTTACTGGCTGATGATGTCTGTGATATGTATAAATTGCACTCGTCAGCCTAAGAAATGAGAGCCTATACTTACTTATAATATCTTAAGAATAATCTACTTTGCAGAATATCCAGTGTGGTTAAAAAAGTGATGTCATAAAGGTTGACTATATCTCTCTCGCTCCCTTACTCAACTTGAGCGTAATATAGCCGAGCGTGACGGTTCAGTCCAAGGACTGTTCAGTCTCATTCAAAACCCACACAATCAAGTGCTCTGCGCATCTAAACAATATATCAACTCAGAAAGTTAAAAAGCATTTCCTAGAGGCAGACGTGCTAAATCTTCGATTAAATCATCGATTACCATCATGTCGTAATCAAACAATATTTTGATAGTTCAATACACATTTTTGAAAATATTAATGTTTACCAAACTGTTCGTATCTAATAAAGCAGTTTTCAACTGTCTCAATTCAACGTTTTCATATATTTTGTTATCTCGTAATGTTATCGTATTCTTTCATTGTTCTGTTTCGTATTCCGTTTCTTTCTAATTTGAGTTCTATATGTGGTTTTTTTTGCAATAAATTGGATATATTATTTCGAGTTGTGTGTGCTCACGGGTTGTGTGTGATCACGGCTACACCGTTTGCATGTTTATGGAGATTATTGATGCTAGTAACTGATTTAGTTGAAACGATGTATCGCATGAATATATTCATGACGTCATAATCGATCACTCCAGAGTGAAGCATGCGCGCCGTATTTCCAATCAGGCCAAGCTGCAGATCGAGCATCCTATAAATATTGCACATCCATGCCTGGATTTTGTAAAGGTTTTATTTGGTTCGGTGAAAGCGTTGAAGTCGAAGATGGTAAATCATTTAACTTATTTTGAATATAATCAAAGAATCTTTGAGAAGCTTCTATAATAATGTAGGTTACTTTGTACACAATACATCACTAAACCACTTAACTTGCAACTATATGAAGCTGGTTTAAAATACAACTCCAATAGCTCCACCGGGAGAGTAATGACGTCACCGTGACGAGCCGCTAGGCGCGGGCGCGGCCGGGCCGCATGCGGCTCTGCGGCGCCGTAAACCGTCGGCGCCGTGAGTTGTTGTCGTCGAGAACACGACGCGGTTGTTCCCCGCCGTATATCTGTCGCCGACACAACACCGGCTCCCGTCAGGTACACGACATGGAAACCGCAAGGTATCGAGAGACAGTTGCTGAGGTAACAACGGCAGACACCTTTATAATAATAGTGGTTAAGAAAACTCTTGCGGTTACCATGATTTGTTGCTATAATACTTCATTGAAGCCATCAAAACGTGTTCCATCCTCGACCAAACCGACGCTTACCATTAGGCGAGTTGGTGGCCAAACGTAGATCTGTTCAATATAAAAAAAAAGTTAACACATGAAAAAAGCTACGTAAAATGCATCACGGGTTATATTTTGACAATTCAATTTCATGATACTCTACTTTAAGCATCAAAATTTACTTGAGAAAATAATAAAACGTGCAAGTAGCAAAGAGTAATCTCTTTGACTGAATACTAGTCCATAAAGTTGGAGAGAAGAAGTTTCGTCACTGGCTTGCACCGCACTGGAACGGAACAATTAAGGGGAGCACAGTTTATGAATACGTATGAGCCGCGCAATGATTAGATTCGATTGATTGATGCTTTGTTTGCAGCCGCGAGCAGCTCGCTCCAACTGTACCTCGCCTGTTCAATGTATACCACGCAAGCGAAATTAACTTATGTTTATCAAAGATAAACTTACTTTATCATGTATACAATTTAATTTAAGTTGGATATTTCGAAATAAATTTAAAGTAGACCCCAAAAAGAATGCGGCACTTAATGTTCAAGAATTATTTTAAAATGATAATGTTTCTTTAATGGTAATGGAGACCACGGACCAGTAAGCGCAGCGTAGGACGTCCACCCACAAGATGAACAGACGACCTAAAAGAGACCGCAGGAAAACGCTGGACGCAGGCTGTTTTCAACCGGCTCTTTTGGAAATCGATGCGGATGGCCTATGTCCAGCAGTGGACGTCTTATGGCTGAAATGATTATGATGATTGCTTCTTTTAGACAGTGCCTTGGACGCAGGTAGGTAGATGGAAGAGTTAACAACTCACCGACGACAGTCAGGTTGTATCTGAAGCTGGTGGTCTGCGTGTTGCGGAAGTCGACTCGACAGCGGTACACGCCTTCATCCCGGCGCTTCACGTCACGCACCAGCAGCGCAGCCGGCGGCGGGGAGGTGGAGAAGTGCGCACGCGGCCCGAACACCTCCGGAGCTGACCAGTGGCGCGCCTCGGACAGGTGCTTGCCGCGCACGTCGAAGCTGCAACAATTACAATACATTAACGATCTGACTGTTACATCACCTCAGCTCTAACTTCTAGCTAACGACTGGTCGGCTTCAACAGACCATTTGAATAGGTGACCTAAGTTCTACGTAGAAACAGTTGCACCTACATTGTGACGCAAATATCATTCACTACATCAGGTATGACGTTAAGTATTATCTTTGCAATAGACAACACGAAGCGTTGTTTCGTTAGATTTAAAAGGTCCGAAAACAAATTTCAGCAAATTGAAAACGCGGTCGAGCATTTCATGGAACATTATTTTTTATGCTTCTATTGCTCTATTGGTCGCGCAAACTGACCTCCGAAAAACAAGCGGCGAGAGAACACAAACATAGTTTAATCTGACTAAACCTTGCCAATAAACCGGTCGATGGACCACGGAGCAGACAACACGCGCCTGATGGCTGCGGACGAGAATTACAAAAATAGTCAAGGACCGCCTCACACAAACACTGGGTACGTTTAAATACGGTGCACCTTTATAATTGGTGAATTGTTCTTTTAACCATTTAACCTTATTAGCGTTAGCTGCGGCGTAATAAACTTCTTGTTGTTTTTAGGGTTCCGTTACAAAAACATAAAAAAGAACATGGCGCTATTTAGGTATCTATCGGATTAATACAGTTAGTTGATTCGGTAAAAATACAGATAAATATGATGACGTTTTGATATAGGTATGTGTTCTTTATATATGAAATTAAAACATACTATATAGGAAATTCTTTAAGTCTGAGTTTTACTCACGTTTTATGTTAGTACTAATTTTAGTCAATAACTATAATGTAGACGTACTTATTATGTTATTTCGGAAATTTTCTGTTTAGACCAACCAGCTAATCGTTGTATAGTCTGCATGGCTTCCAAAGTCATTTTTGATTCGTCACAAAAATAACAGTGAAAACTACTGTTATTTGGTTTGACGACTGCCGCGCACACAGCTGGCGGTTTTTGTCAGGCACAGGCCGTGCAGTGATGGAGAGCGCCGCCCGCAGTGGCCGCAGACCGCACGTCGCTCGCGTTACATTTCGCCTCGGTCCCGATAGATATTGAATGAATTTCGGTTAACGTCGAGGTTACTAGAACAGGGAATGATGTTTTGCAAATAATATTTTGCTATTGAATGCTTCATACGTCCACGTTTATTCGGTTTCTTATACAATTTACTATTTGAAATGCACAAAACACAATGTTGGAGGTGAAGTCGCGTAGCGACCATCGTAGCGTTCGTAGCACATACTACGATGGTACTACGAGTGGGGCAATTTTTTGCCTAAGCTACATGGACCATGGACATGGCTCGTGAAACACAATGTGAAAAAAAAGATGATAGCGCGATCAGTAGAGTTGACTCTCTGTCTGTGCTGCGGTGAAAAGTAAGAAGTTTTTGCACAACTGAGTCTATTTCCTACCCCTTAGTACTATTTGGTCTTCTATGGTTTTACGTTATAATTTCCTGATAATTTTGCTAAAGAAAAAAAAAGATATTATGTTAACATCAACAACAAAATCACTTACTCGTACCTACTTCTACTGTGACCACAGTCGCAGACGGGGTCGCATAAAAATGATAACACGAATAACTTTAGTACCATTAATTATTAGATTATTTTCATATTTTGAAGTTCTCGGTTTGTAGTTTGAAGGCCTTCACAAATTAACAAAAAATTATAAAACAATTTTTTTGTTTCAATAAAAATACAGTATGTAGATGGAACCTACTTACGGGCGAAAGGAAACATTTTTCTTGACTCTCACTGTGCCTGTGTGTGTAGTTTCTGCAGTTTATAAAGATATAGGTAGGCATTTTATTACATATTTTTTCCAAAACATTTAAATAGTACTGTGATGTACATTGCATTATGTCAAAGTCAATATGTTGGCGGACACAACACATCTACAGTTAAAAACATCTTAGTTTGTAACGATATTATTTATGTATTCAAAGTTAATTGTTTAATTTTTTTCTGTTATAAATACATACATTTATTGTAATACTAGCTAATGCCCGCGACTTCGTACGCGTAGCGCAAAGTAATTAGTGGGTGGACGATTAGACTGACATATCCAAATATAAATGTTACACTAACGAACACGAACGGAACTTTAAATAGGCACAAATCCATCGGATTATTTATACTGAATATTTTATAGATAATACCTACACATATGACATGGTTGTAGATTTATTGCTCTCCATTTTAATGCGGATTGTCATACTATCGCCATAGTATGATTTTAGTCTAGTTTTAATCTGACTCGATACAGGTATCCCGACATGTCCATAGTTTCAAATATATTTCAAGCAAATAATATATTACTTTCACTGGTTAAATACTTTGGAAGTGTGGAGCCATGGAGCCAATAAGGAAAAAAAATTGGTATAAGTCAAGCGAAATGTCATGCATGACAAACGTTATTATTGAATTATTAGTAAATAGTAAGTAGGAAGCATGGAGCGGTATCTATAATTAATCGCTGTTATTTAACATTACTCCGCGTAAAGACTGCCAATCAATGATGTCTAAATAATTTTTGCCCGCCTTCTGCGCCTCGACCCTTCCAACAACTAAACCGCTTTCGTTCACCACCAAAATAGCTGCTAATCATAGATCAGTAACAGATTAGATGCCGCGAGTTCACCTACTTTGCGTGTCTGTTATTGGTCTTAAGTTTGATCCTGGCAAAAAAAATTATTCATTTTAATCTCCGTCGACTTGGTATATTAGCACGTCAGAAGTCAATACAAAAATAAACGTACTTTAAATTACGCCATAATAAACTGTAAAACCTCTTCAAAAGCAGTTGGCTGTCCTGAAAATAACAAAAACAAAAAAAACTATTTGGTGCAGTCTATCGGAAGTTATGCGGGTACATACATTTCGGCGATTCGTTTTTATTTCATCATCATCATCAGCCAGAAGACGTCCACTGCTGAACATAGGCCTCCCCCTTTAACCTCCACACTGAACGACATCCTGCCATCTGCATCCACTGGATGCCCGCGACTCTCACAATGTCGTCGGTCCATCTAGTGGGAGGCCTACCTACGCTGCGTCTTCCGGTTCGCGGTCTCCACTCAAGAACCTTACCTACTTCCCCATCGGTTAACAGTTCTTCGAGCGATGTGGCCTGCCCATTGCCACTTCAACTTGCAGATTTTAATAGCTATGTCGGTGACTCTGGTTCTTTGGCGAATATCTATATTTTTATTTACATATAGATTATATGGCAACAGCCGCTTCAGTCTTCCTACCTACCATGTCTGCGAGTAGAAGTCTATCATTACGACAACATTACTATAAAATAAGCTAGATGGCGTTATAAATAATTATTAAAAAAAAATTTTTTTACTATTTATTATCATAAATTAATATAGCCTACGTTTCAATCAGGTATTTTATAAGCATATTCATGTAAACTGCTTTGAAATCCTTCTAGTAGTTTAAAAGATGTTCGCGGACAAACAAACAAACTGACAGCCGTCAGATTTGTAGTTCCATAGTTTGAAAATAGATTGCGTACTAAAACGATGTTTTGCGAAAAAAATGTAAATTTGCTTAAACTTTACGAATAATATTATTAAAAACGTAATAAGGTATTCAATAATTCCTAAAATAATGAGTGTAAATGGATCGTAGTTTCACAAATATGAAAAGTGCGTCTATTATAGGTAAATACAACACTTTACCTGAATCACGCAAACGGCATTTTTTTGCAAGTTAAACCAATATCAGGTATTGCTTCTACTTAGTTAGAAGTCATGTGTGAAGGTATTTGATCTACACATTTATAATATGGTAGGGATAGGGATTGACACAAAAAGGCAATTTTACGATTTACTTAGACAAAAAACAATAGACTGACAGATGTCAAATGTGATATATTAAACCTACTTTAGCTTCGATGTAACACTTTAATATTAATGGTAAACAGTTATTAACATCATAACGATTATATATATATATACATATATTAATTCATTATTATTAAATGTTTCAATACCTATTGCAATAATATTTTATCATTACTTAATAAGTTCATGGAACTGAAGTGCACCTGTTAATCAGAGCAGATATTGCTATAATGCAACCTTATGTGACCACATAACCACCATTTGTAATAACATCGTCGAGTCAGCAACAAATCCCGCCCCAGAAGTCAGCTGTCATCACGGCAATCATTCGTGTGACGTCACGAGTCATATTTCCATCGCGTCTTGTTGTTTTTATTTCCCCGCGAGCCGCGAGGCTCTCGTCTCATCCTGTATTCAGCCGCCGCGCGCGCCTGCCGTCGATCCGCCCTGCTTACGCTTTCTCCTCTCCACAGTACTTTAGGTTCACCTTTTAACTTAGTTATGAGAGAATTGTAACTTATAAATCCGAACAACACAATTGATTGACAGACTGAATGTGAGAAAGAGCGACGGTGTTATATATACCCAATGTTCGTCCTTCTACCAGATCAGATCGTCAAGCGTCATTGAACGATCACAGCTTACTCAATAAGCAAGCATGTGGCCTAATGTTTAATTTATTATGAATAACAAACAGGCTTACCGATGAATGTAACTAAATACATTTTTACACATACTGAAAAAATAAGTTGAATCGGCTGATTAATCTTTGAGATTTGTTTCGTTTAAAATTTTAGGTGGGGACAGAGAGGGGATGCTCCATCCCTATCTCGCAAAGCGTGTGTTAGTATAGCATTTGTATGCCGCGCCTGAGGCGTGACGTCATAGCTCAGTGTAGTGCGCTCTCTGTCTAGCATGAAATTAAAATGCTTATACCTTATTTATTTTTAAACTAATTTAAATTTTGTTTTCGTTGATGTGCTCTATTGATGATCAGCTTTTTTATGAGGTAATAAAAAATATGAGTATTCATGCCTATTATCGCTACTGAACATACTCCGTATTTTTTTATATATGTAATTGCAGACGAGAGTAAAGATGAACCATTTCACACATTCAACCATTTCAATATCAGTACATCGCTTTGTGATACCTCAACACTTGGCACAGATCGCACGGCTATCCCCGCCGTAAACTAAAATCCAGCAGTGAACAGCTGCGTAGGGGGCCTGCCTTGCCTCCGTGACTCGGCGGCGTGGCTGACTAAGCCGACGGCACTTGACGGCTAACAAGCCTAGACTTTATTGCGATGTAAATGCCGGGGCCGGATCCGACTCGACTAACTGACTTAAAGGGCGGAGAGTAAAAATGTGTTGTGTGTCGTCGCGGCGATAAATCTCGCTTGACGCTCATGAGCATCTGTCACTGGGCGTTGGGTTATTGCGTGTCTGAGGACCGACTCTGTTGTCTGATGGAAAATAGATGCGACTTGTGTGCTGCTTGTTATGTTCGATTCATTGCTTTATTTAGATCCAGTGCGTAATTACTTGTGCTTCAATTTGTCTTTGGCAAAATTGCGAAATATTCGTTATGTTCTTCTATTTCAATAGAATTTGAGTAGGCAGCTGGGCACATAGGTCATATCTCACCACAAACTAGATAAACCTGCGAATACCACTGACAGCCTAGATGTTTGACCACTGTAGGCCTGATTAGTGATGGATGGAATGATGGATGTTTTTAATTTTCGTCCACTTTTTATCTTTGTTAAATCATGCCAGTGTATTGAAACATTTAAAGAATTTTGGGTACCAAATTTATGTGATATTTTTCATATTTGATAATAGTTATTCGGGAACAATGGCTAGTACTGCATTGGATAGGTCATATATGTACGACTTTGTAACGACACAAGAATACATATGAATAGAGGGTAGAGCGTTAACTGTAGCGTAGTGTAACAGTTTAAATAATACTCGATTGCGTGACAATACGCGGATATGACGCTACGTGACGCGACTGACGACGTGACACGTGCCGCGAGACAAGTGTTTGCTGGTTTTTGTCACGCGTCGACACTAATGAAACATTCATTCTAGACGTTTGTTTACGAAACCTAAAGAGCACAGTTATTTTGGTAATTTGGTTTTTACATAAATTGAGAACCTATTCTCACATGTTTGAGATTATCACAGCTTCTATCTCTCTCATTAGAAATGTCGTGAGTGAACGTGATCGTGATTATACCAAGCGCATAATGCACCTGATGGTTGAGAATTGACCAACTTATTTCAGTAATTAAATTATGATGAATTCGGTCAGCATCCTTGATAATTCAGCCCAAAATCTATTAACTTCAGGGTATAGAAGACGTTGAGTCATGTAACATCCACACATAGCCAGCGTCGCTGATCTCGCAGAAGTAGTATTATTTACTTTATTTACGAACCCTGAGTCAGCGTTACGTTTGCTGGTTTTGATCTCCCGAAACAGTTTCGTCGATGTTGGTGTCGATCTCATAAAGTATGCTCCTCTATTTGAAGGATAATCTTCGCTGAGAGCTGCGGGGCATCGCTCCTTCATAACAAGTAGCTACGGTTTCAGTCGGATGCCGAACTTCTTCATTTTCATAAGTAGTTACGTATTTTGTTTTACAAGTGAGGCGATGTGAGGTAACATAGTAACTTGCTCTTACATTTTACTACTTGTATCATCGGCAACCTATTGGGATTTTTCATGTCGATGGTAACAATATTTTAGGTTGATTAAGATCGTAGGTGCGCCCGCGCAGCCCCTCACAAGCAGACCTTGCAATTGGTTGACCTTTAGGAGTAATTTAAATTTTACTTAGTATATATTATTATTAGAATGTATGGTTTATATAGGGTTATACGGAAATATTTTACTAATAATTTTACCCATTACTGTGAACAACTACCCCCTCCCCCCTCCGTTTTTTGAAGTCGATTAAAAATAGTCTGCCACGCTTCCCCGCCGCGTCACGCGTCCGCTACGCCTTGTCTGTTCTAACTCTTGTAAATATGGTATAATTTTAAACTTAGCGTAAACCAAAACGATCTTGTTGACGTTTGTACGCCGCGACCTCGACTCTCCAGTCGGCGTCATCCTTTACAAATAGTCCGCATAAATATACAAACGGTACGGTGGTGTCACACTCGTAGTTAGGGCGAGGGTACACTCGTTGAATTGCAAATTTAAACATGACGTCATCTCATTGCAGAGGCATCCCTCGCGACTACTCACTTAAGGTGAGTTCCCACGGATTCCACGCTGAGATAATTATGGTAGCTCACGTCTACGTTGTTTTCATGTACAAACGTTGCTTTGAAACCAGCTGATATGGTTTATCTCTGAGTTACAGTCGCATGGAGTGTTCCTGTGTACGCCGCGGTGAGTGTAGAGGGCAGTGGAGACTACATCAGGAACCACTGAAGTGAGATTTTTTTTCGTTTCTTTTTTCTGTGTCAGGAACTAACGGAAAGGATAGTGTATGCATTTATTAACTATTTAGTTACCAGTTGCTCTATTTGGGAATTCAGTTTTAAAGTGCTTGCAAGGGAAAAGTCTCACACCTTACACTGAACTAAGAAACATAATATATAATTCTATGCAAATATATACAAATGTTCATTCTAACACGTAAGTATTTTCTTTGACTGAAAATTGAAAAGAAAATCAACGGAAAAAAATGGGCATATCAAACCTTTTTCGCTTTGAAACGTGTTCACTTATAAAAGGGCTTAAATCGCGTAGAATAGAGCTCGCATCCACGTACTTAGTACGCGCGAGGTGTGTTTTGTTGTGGCTTCTATTCGCTTGTATTATTTATTATTCTTCTGGCAATGTGTGTGAGTAAACACGAGAGGTTTCGGTCCCAGGGTTGCCACATTACCAAAGCAATTCGTAATAACGCTTTGCCAAATAGAGTAATTCTACGCGTTCAACTGAGCCTTATCGCCTCACACGTTGCGGCCGCGCGCGCCCGACCAAATTGATTGTTTTGTATATTTTGGGCCTCAAATAGGTTACATAAGTACAACTAATTGGACATAGTATATAACTTTTAGCTGAATTACTGCATGTCATTTTATTTGAATAAAATCCAAGAAAATAATAATAACTTTAAATATGAGTAATTGTGTTGTTGTATTTTAGTAATAATGAGTAATTAAAGTATTATAATATATTATTATTATAATGTAAGTATCAAATTATTCATTATCTACTAGTGTCCGACGACTTCGTACGCGTAGATTTTCATATAAACGTTTAACCCTTTTTTCCTTCCTTAATGCCCTTTTACCCCTTTTTTTTTTGGCCCTTGCGCAAAATAACATAGCCTATACTTCATTTAATCTGGTCATAGCTAAGCATATTTATGAAAACCGCATTTAAATCCGTCCAATAGTTTAGAAGATGAGCGTGGACAAACAAACAAACAGACAAAAAATCTAAAAACTGTCTTAACATCTGCTTATTTTAAGACGCCATGTGTAATTTTTATTTTTTTGATATCTCGCAATTTTTTTTTTGTATCTCTACGTTTTTATAATATACAGATTGCACACGCCCCGCCATTTACCTCCTGTAGGAATCTACCTTATCCTAAGGTTGTCAGGAAGAAATCGCTCTTAGCGATAAAACCGATGACTGTTGAACGAGTGTTTATTTTTTTTTATTATCGTTTGTATGTAATTTGTGGTGTGAATAATATATAGTTTATGTATGTATATGATGTCAGTATTTACTGTTGCATCGTAGAGCTACCACTCATAGCATCAGCTTACTCTCTGTTACCCTACCAATATTACTCTCCTTGTAAAAATAAGCATTAATTTTCTTTTTACTTTGCTCATGATCACCTATAGTGACTTGTTGTTCGTTGTTTAGTACTAAACATAAGTATGTACGTGTCAAGTCATGTAGACAGATTTTAGAATCGATGACAAATGTTAACAGCCTTTTTTCTTTTTGTTAGCGTTTGACCTAGACAATGATGTACCCTCGTACGTGCGTACTGGGTACGTACACATACATACGACATACACATAAATCAAGTTCCAGGGATAAATCTGATGAAAGTGGAATTAAACATCGCGCCGCAGCTGCGCCATATTGTGTTCAAATAAAAATGAATAATTCCTTGTAACGTGTTCGAACGAAAAACGCGCCTCCGACCGTCACACCGCACACAGGGCTCCGCCCGGCGCCCTGCCGCGGAATACCAATACATAACAGGCACACCAACTTATCTGTATAGTTGGCCAAATGACAATACTAAAACAATCTATGGATATTTGACAATTCTGTTTAGAGCATACGATGGTGGCTCCCCCATTCTCCTCTTCACATAAATACGCCTAACGTTTATTTATTTGACATTCTTTGATACATTATTTGTTCGTACAAAGGGACGGTACAATGGCAGTTGTTCTAAGCAGGAGTCGCGACAAACAGAATGATTGATCTGCATTTTCTTGAGAAATTTGATATATTCGGCGATAGTCTTCTTTGATGGCTTTTCAAAATACATAGATGTAGGTATACACTGGCAAATGAAGCCAACACTCACGGATTAATGATTAAAGTGAGTTTATGAACTCGAAACAAGTGGTTTATGGGTTTATAATAAGATTAAAATGCATTACATGAGTGATATAGTCTAGAGTGTTCAATAATGCGCTTAATTTTTATTATCATACACCATAACGATGCCCTTATCACTTATCATGTTATATCGTTTTGAATTATATGAGAATCAGGTTCCAGGTTTACATGAGGATGGAGTCCAATCCATGAACCAGCTGATATAAAGCTGGTAACTTACCGCCGCCGCCGTATTGAACGCAGCACGGTATATAGCCACGGTGACTAGTCCTCGTATTGAACGCAGCACGGTATATAGCCACGGTGACTAGTCCTCGTATTGAACGCAGCACGGTATATAGCCACCGTGACTAGTCCTCGTATTGAACGCAGCACGGTATATAGCCACGGTGACAAGTCCTCGTATTGAACGCAGCACGGTATATAGCCACGGTGACTAGTCCTCGTATTGAACGCAGCACGGTATATAGCCACCGTGACTAGTCCTCGTATTGAACGCAGCACGGTATATAGCCACGGTGACAAGTCCTCGTATTGAACGCAGCACGGTATATAGCCACGGTGACTAGTCCTCGTATTGAACGCAGCACGGTATATAGCCACGGTGACTAGTCCTCGTATTGAACGCAGCACGGTATATAGCCACGGTGACTAGTCCTCGTATTGAACGCAGCACGGTATATAGCCACGGTGACTAGTCCTCGTATTGAACGCAGCACGGTATATAGCCACGGTGACTAGTCCTCGTATTGGAGTGGCTTCTTACAGGTTCTAGTTAGGTCATTGAAAAGTATTTCTCTGAAAATCGTAAAAATAAACAGAAGCTTTCCATTTTGTCTGTCTAGACAACATATATCGAAACCACAGACTAGAATCTAGAAGATACTTAGAATCAGAGGATCTTCTTAACGCACTTCGCCTCGTGATACGCAACAAAGTGGCTTCATCAGAAAAAACGACGTAAACAAATTGTGTAACAGTCATCGCCGCTCGTGGGCGGATACGATATAATGCAAAGTCGACGGCGCGTCAACGGACGCGGTGCTGCGGCCGCGCGCCGCCCAGGGCTCGCGCGCGGGACGGGGCGGCGGAGATTACTGATTCCTGATACCTCATTTGCTGTTACAACGCGAGAAAGCGGAAAAATATTCGTTTCGCGTCGCCTTCTAACCATTCCATGTTTTGGAGATTGGATATTTGAGCTTTTAATAAATTCTCATATCGTTTTTCGTTTTCGTTTGTGATACCCAGAGATGATTAGAATATGAGACCGTCGTCTGAAAGCCACGACATAAATATCAAGTTTCGTATTAAATCTCGGAGGAGTCCTTGTTAACTTACCTTAATGGGGCTCCTAACAATAGCGACACTTGTGCTACTCCCATACGAATAAATAGGCTAATTCCCTGAACAACCGCGCCCTAATGATTTGCATTTAAACAAGGCCATCAATTAACATATAAAAAGGGCAGCGTACGTGGCGAGTGTTTGTAAGCGAGTGTAGCGAGGGGCATAAATCTAACGTCGGATGTGCCGGCGCCGTGTATCATACCACGGCGGACGTGTGGTGGCGCGGCGGCCTCACCCGCGCCCGGTGCGGGCTCCTGTCTCGGAAGGGGACGGCTTGGTATACTCACAACTGATCACAATATAATAGTAGATGGTGGGAGCATACTCTACTAAATAAATAAATAAAACAAAGCTATCGATGTTACTGAAATGATCCTAAATAAACGTTGTACAAAGTAATTCTATTATCAAAACCATTTTATTATTTTTAAATACTTATTAGATGTGGAAAGTTAAAAAGCATCTTTATTTGCAAGGAAAGTAAATTATCCATAAAAAACAAACAGCTGTAGAATGAAGTAGAAACAATTGTAGAATTTCCCTCTTTTCTTGTTTCTGTCTTCGAAAACTAAGTTTGTAAGCTCTTTTGGGCTTCACTTTACTTTGTTACTTACGTTGTCAAGTAAAAAACTTATTATTTTATGCTATTTACAAAACAAATTCTCTTCATTTTATTTTATATTTATTATAATATGAATGTTCTAACAAACAATGATTTTAATGTCTTGTTTGAACACGAATAACTAAATATACTTGAT
Source organism: Agriopis leucophaearia (assembly GCA_949125355.1). NCBI lineage: Eukaryota > Metazoa > Arthropoda > Insecta > Lepidoptera > Geometridae > Agriopis > Agriopis leucophaearia. The sequence continues at coordinate 19,681,780 of OX421263.1, read as the reverse complement.
AAGTATAAAGCTCTAGTTAAATCCGTCCGCATGTGTCCGCATCCGAACTCTATAGCTGAAATAATTAAGCCTTAAACGAATTAACTAAAATTGGTTCAGAGGTTCAGCGCAGCTTCGAGAGTCACAATATTTACGAACAAGGCGTGCACTCTGAAACTATTCAAGTGAGCCAAGTGAGCCAAGTGAGCCAAGTTAGATCTCTCTCGTTTGTCGTAGCGATCCAATCCACAACCAGGAGCCAGTACTGAGACTTACATGGGTTCCCTACAACGACGGCCTTTACAGACACAATACTACGAACGGTAACAATATAATGTAACGTAGCGCAATTATTACTGTCAAATAAATATTAACTTTACCGATGCCGACTTTAAATGGGGTCTAAATTAATAGTACGTTTTAACCATCACTCGCTGAGGATATGTTGATGCTTTCATGAACTATTTTATTTATAACAGCTCACTTGAAGTTAAGTGACGGTGTTGATGAAGATAAACTGACAGTTTATTTTAACTAGCTATAATCTAACGTTGATATATCTAATAGAGATCTAGCACTGTACTACGCCTAATTTTGCGTTGATTCTTAAAATGTTTTCCGACAAAGCATTTGCCCGGCTCCGGACGGATTCCGTGGACAAAGCAAATGTCCGTGTCGGGACCGGCGCTTAATCCGCGCCGGACAATGGCGCGTCGAAATGCACGAAAAGGCACGAAATAGCGCAAAAAGCACTGAACAACGCCACGCGGCAACAGAAAACTAATCCGTGCAAATAGAACACAACTCAGTGGACCGGACCACCGCCGCCGCGCCCGCGCCCGCGCCCGCGCCGGCCGCTACTTGAAATAAAATTATGTCATCTATGGAACTGATATCTATGTAGGTAGTTATTGCGATTTTAATATTCTTGGTGGGACTTCAGGCAACTACAAAACTAAAAACTATTTAGTGAATTTAGAGTATTTAAAAAAAAATAGTAGTTAAAATAGCTTCTTGACTGTCCTAGATTAATACGGAAATATAAAGTCCATAAAATGAGTTATATCAAAGATTATTTCGCACATATCCTTTGTAGCAAAATGCTTCTATGACGCACCGTGATACTGATAACGTAGGTAAGTAAATATTGTTTTTCTCTTCAGTTTGAATTTAGAACCTATGAATTTAATATTATAGAATGTCTATAGGCGGAAACTTGTAATATAGCACAGTAACCAAATCTACTCTTAAGTTTATACAATTATGCTGTAGATACAAGTTTACCTAAAAATGCAAAAAAACATACAGACGAACATAGTACCTCCTCCTATTTGGAAGTCGGTAAAAATAAAATAGAATAGAAAAAAAATGTGTAATATATAGGTACGACGCGTTAGATAAACCACGTGAATACTCCATAACCAATAATATACCTAGATGGGGCGATACTGCTCCAAACGAAGCACTCAAATAACTCGATACCACCGTACATCACGTGTAACAGATACGTCCGTCTTACGGAACAGCCCGTAAACCCATCGAGGATGCCATAAAATCACGGGTAACGGCTACACACGGCTGCCGCGTCTCGGAGTTGGGCCGGTTACACACGGACACTGCATGTGGCGTGCTGTTATGAAACAATCGCACATCGCATCACGATCTACTTGTATTGATAAAATGCACGATTGTTTTGACAGACTAGCTTGTATGCAGATACGAATACATGTGGCCAGTGACTGTAGCTACTGAATCTCTGCAGAAATACAGCAAAAAGTCGCCGTGTGCGACCGCTCTTATTCGTAACACACGTGGTATAAATGTTTGCCAAAAGTTATCACGAGTACCGCCAGTGAGAATATATTTAAAATTAAATTTAAAAACTGGCTCGTTCAACTAACCTCTTACTCTATTGATGACTTATTTAAAGCAAGACAAATTGTTATTTAAATAACTACGGACGAAATGTTAAATAATTATATAATACTAGCCGTCCGCCCCGGCTTCGCACGAGTGTAAGCTCGGCCTTCGGCCTCGCTACAAAATATAATATAGCCTATGTCACCCGGGGATAGTGTAGCTACCCAACAGTGAAAGAATTTTTCAGTTCGGTTCAGTAGTTTCGGAGCCTATTCATTACAAACATACAAAAATAGGTACAAATCTTTCCTCTTTATAATATTAGTGTAGATGAATTAATTCGAAGCTTGAAGCTCTGCTTAGTTTGTGGTCAGATGACCACACGGTCATCTGTGTGCAATAATGTCCCGAATATTTATTTATTTACTTATCTCGTACCAATAGAATATCAGTACCTGGTTGTTTTGTAGAACGCAGTGAGTGCGCGCGAGCGGACCAAGTTCTCGGTAAACTTTCAAGTATTCGTGTCTGTCGAGTTTCGGAATGCAGTCGCGATATTTTCAACTGGCTGGGTTGGAAACTGGGCTTACTCAGTTTTTGAGCTTATATACAAAAAATACTAAACATATTTTCAAGATAGCTAGTTAGTTTGGTTGGTAATAACTGCAGTGGTTTCAGTAAGTCAGTTAGTATTGAGCCTCTTTAACCAAATTGACTGTGATAGTTTGCATTTTTTTATGTGTTACTTTTTATTATTGTTTTGTATAGGCTTGCGTGTCCGTCTTCTCACTCTAACTCCAGTGTTATTGGGCTACCTGCATTTTTGACACGATTTATTAACTTGCTTTTTTCTGTCTAATTTGCAGGTTGAAGTGGCAATGGGCAGGCCACATCGCTCGAAGAACTGATAACCGATGGGGAAGAAAGGTTCTTGAGTGGAGACCGCGAACCGGAAGACGCAGCGTAGGCAGGCCTCCCACTAGATGGACCGATGACATTGTGAGAGTCGCGGGCATCCAGTGGATCCAGATGGCAGGATGTCGTTTCTTTATATTCAATAGCTAGTAAACATATAAAACGTAAACAGTTTTTATTTTTTATTATTTGTATTGTATTCAAAGTCAAAGTTTAGTAGTCAAACTTTTTATTTGCTTGCCAACGGGTATACAAGGTCTTAAAATATAAAATGCCCATCCATGAACAGCCATAAGGGCGTGCAAAATTAAATAAGATTATAAATATGTCAAAAGAATTACATTAAATTATTTTAATAATAATTTATCAACAACCAAAATCGTAAGAATAAAAACGACATGCCATTTTCTTTAGGAATTCTTCCATTTCATAGAAGCACTCCTTTACCAACAACTTCCTCAACTCAGTACAAAAACGCTTATACGTGAGATCTACCACTTCTCCTGGAAGAGAATTTGCTTGGTGTTGCCAGTTCGATGTTTCGATCATCATACAATTCAGATTTGGGCAATGAGTTCCTTGTTACCGTCACATCACAACATAGATATTTAGAAATAAAAACTCTTCATTATCTTATTTTGCATGTCTCGCATTCTATTACATTAGTTTTACACAATATTTATGGGCGAGAACTTCAAAAGACCAAGGTAGTTAAACCAGTGACCTCACCGTGATTATTGAAGGCAATTACCCTGAATGGTTGAAAGTAGTAAAGTTAGCTACAGTGATGAGTTGCCGGTGTAAAGTTATTCAGTTCGTGTGCGGAGTTGAGAGACGTGCTGTGGATCAAGTTGTGAACAACCAACCTGCTCGGCGGGAGCCTCCTATCTCCGAGCCAGGTGGCTCCTACCGTCTCACGCGGCGCTATGTACTGCTGCTTGGCTAGATGACCACTTTGTAGATCACACTAATTTGTAATTATGAGTCTATAGTGATTAGGTAATGATAATCGGTTATCAAAGCTATGCTCGGAGCACTTTGCGCGATAAGTTATTCGCCAAGGAACTCCGACATAGCTGATGAGATTTGCATGTTGAAGTGGCAATGGTCAGGCCACGTCGCTCGAAGAACCGATAACCGATGGGGAAGATAGGTTCTTGAGTAGAGATCACAAACCGGAAGACGCAGCGTAGGTAGGCCTCCCACTAGATGGACCGATGACATTGTGAGAGTCGCGGGCATCCAGTGAATGCAGATAGCAGACTGTCGTTCAGTGTGGCGTTCTATGTTTAGGAGTGGATGTTTTACGGCTGATGATAATGATTAATGATGATCGTTGCTGGGACCAATAGAACTATTGAGCTTGAGACGTACGAAGAAACAGAAATAAAGAGGAATCCTTACATTTTGGAGATACACGGGTTGTATCACTAAGGTGGATGAATAACGTGGAATTTGTTCAGCTTAATTAAAATAAAAAATAAAAAAATTAGACTTAATAATTGTATACTTTGACATAGATACTAGTTTTTTCTCTTCTCGTTTTTTTGTGACTTACTACGTAAACTTTTTACTTTAATCAAATTCTTATTTTTATTTTGACGTATTAAGGTAATATATTGTAATCAAGTATTTGACATAATCATTGTATACTTTGACATTTATTTTTATGTCTAAATTCACATGCCGAGTAACGGCAAAATAGGAGAACTAAATATAAAATACCTAAGACCAATGTATAACAGTATTTTTTGTGAATAAATTTAATTTCAATTTGTTCAGCTTAGAATCTGCTGATCCCGGGAAACTATGTTGTAAAATCAAACAGTTTGAAAACTAAGATAAATTACGAAAATCTTTGTATGGATAATTGAATTAGGATGCTTTTATGTGACTTTTGTGTGACAATAGGCACAGACCCTGTATAAACTGTGTGGAACTGAACTACACATTTTAAGCTATTATTAACCGACTTCCAAAAAGGAGGAGGTTATCCATTCGACTGTTTTTATGTTTGTTACCTCAGAACTTTTGAAACTGAACTGGGTGAACTGATTTCGATGATTCTTTTTTTATTTGAAAGCTAGTACTCTCCATTTGGTTTCATTTAAATTTGGTCCAGTTCTGATGAAGTCGGTTTTTTGAATTGATAATTAATTAATTGTCTATAACATTGAAATAAAAATATAATTCTATTAGTTATTTCCAGAAAAAACGATGTATCGTATCCATATCACATCGCCGTATTTGTAATAATATGCAATCTTATCGAATCAAATATGAGGAATCATCCCGCGGCTTGCTCCCGCCGAGTTGCACAGCCCCCGGGGGCGGGAGCGGGAGCGGGAGCGGGGGCGGGGGCGGGCGGCGCTGCGACCAGGATATTAAGTTTCCAATAAACCAGCTGTTTGCATTTATTTTTCCAATTTGCTTTATTAATACGGGACTTGATAAATTTCCAGCGGATTTCCGTTCGAGCGCGGTGATGATGGAGACTCCATTCGAAATGGATTAAACTAGATAAAACATCGAGATTAGTTTTATTTTATTTAGCGCTATTTATAAGATAGTGAGAGGAAAGTGAGGAGTGAATATTATTCTTTGAACATTGAAATTATACATTTTAATGATATTTTATCGCGTGTATTTTACATTATTTCAATTCCTGATTTCAATATGTTATAATCGCGAGAACCTAACAAATAATTGTTGAAACTTTTGTAAGGAGCAAGTGCCTCTATGAACTATACTAATTGTAGTAAATAATTCCTTAACATTTTCTTTACACATCCGTCATTTGGTGTACGATACCTGTGACGGTGCACACGCACAGTGCACGTACATTACAAACAGTTCAAAACGTAAAAAAATGATAGGTAATCGCTGTTAATAACACAGAATGTAATAGGATAATCACTAATTACTGATATTGGTATCACGGTCTGGACGATCCGCGATACGCAATAAAACACAATAGGTATGTCACGCTGTTAACTACCCATTATAGAAAGAAAAACAAACGTTTACGATATTATATAACTGCTTGCAATCATTTACTGCCTTAGTTATATAAAACGTGTATTTTCTCTCCTAAGTGAATTAATGTTATTGTTTGAGAGAAATAACATTAAGCCATTATCACGGAAATTATTTGATAATTGCTATTTTGTTTTTACGTGTCAAGTTAGTATAAACTTAATAAAAATCATTGATCAAGGTAGGTAAGAGTTAAAAAAGATGAACTATATTTAAATATTATTTTCAATTTGTGACATATCGTACAAATTGTATATTTGTATAATGTCGGAAACTGACAATACATTGTATTATCAATTGTAGCAATTGTCTCGTGTATATTAGGTAGTAAGGTTAAGAGTTCGTCTCGGATCAGTTCGGTCGGGTCACAAACAAGCAGTGAGTAAGATTACTAAACGATCATTACACAGCACCGCTATCTATTCTTGCCGTGGGCTATTATTAATCAGTTACTGGTAGTAAATCTAATGAGCCGACATGTTAACTGACGGTCGGCGGTTAACTGTTGAATCGTGCGCGTGACCACTGGTCGGTGACGGTCGTACACTCAATGCAGTACAGTAGACTATCCTGTAGAGTTAATTCAGCAATATTTTTATATTTTTTTATATACAAAAAGTAAGGAGAAGTGTAGAACTTTATTTTCTTATACATTTATATTTGCAGTAATTAAACTTTTTTTTTTCAAATTGATGCTTTCAACTCACGCGCGTTTGCTGTTTCGTATTCGCTTCCATTTCAATCGCCTTTCAGATATAATTTATGTAACTTGTCTATCTCGCACGATACACGCACTTTACCAATTTTATGTTTGCTTTTGTAAAAACTTTAGTACCACGTAAATAAAGTCAAAAACATAATAATCTCGTATTTTCCATCAAATGAAGTCAGCGAACAAACCTAGTATAGCGAGGTGTCACGTGAGTGCAGTATATTTCGTATACGTACAAACAACACAATTCTTAAATAAGTTATATGTAGAGAGTTGACCGAGTTATTAGTTCGCACAAAAACCTTCAAAACTGCCTCGAAAATATCTAAATTCATGAACAAAACATTACATAAGCACAGTTTATCCTCACGTGTCCCATTTCTTAGTAAATGTATCGCGAGAAACTTAATTCCAGTGAAGTGAGGCTGTTTAACGAGTTCAGAGTCACCTTGATACAGATAACGGATCTAGCGTCGTAATGTTTACGGAGTCCGTTGCTGTAATGCCGTTACTCCGTTATAGGTAATGTGAGCGTAACGAACACCATTTGTTCATCCAGCGTTGGCTCGGAAGCCCTAGCTGGGCTGGCACATAGCTTGGCTGGCACATAGCTTGGCTGGCACATAGCTTGGCTGGCACATAGCTTGGCTGGCACATAGCTTGCCTGGCACATAGCTGGCCTGGCACATTGCGGAATGTAGGTCAGATAATTAGTAAACTGAATGAAATTGAATTAGAAGTATAGAAAAAAATGCTTGTATTATCCATATGGAAACAAGACGATATAAAAAAAAAATATAACCTTTTTTATGCAATGGATTGACAAGTCGAGCAAGATGATAAGCGCTGCAAATCTATTCATATTTTTTTTTTATTATAAACAAATCATTTTGTCTATAAAATTAGGTAACATTTTCCATCCGCATGTAAACTCCTGCATATCCACAGACACGCGAACATCAGAGGAACAGGAACCACGCAGCTGCCATCATTATATACTTCCTACTAGTTATCCTTAATCGTATATATAATCGGGATAAAACAATATTATTTGTCACTTTGCGGTCCTCCAACTAACTCTGTTGGGGACTTACGGGAAATGGATGATGGTGGCTGCGTTCTCGATCCTTTTGTTTAAACTTGAGGTGAGCTGGTCGCGTGATGATGATGATCGCGAACTTGGCGTGTGCACCAACCGGTTGGTAATCGCGGCAGCCGTTAAAGCGTTTTGGCTGAGGATGCGCGGTATCCATACGACGGTTGACAGCGGAATGAAATGGCAAAAATGGCGGGGGAAAGGAAGGAAGTGAGGAAGCGTGTGTGTGTGTGCGTGTGAGTGTATGAGTTTCTTGTTTTCTATTACAGATTATAAATACGGCTCAGACAATTCCGCCGGCCTAGAGGTTTCCTCTAAGTAAGAGAAACGCGAAAATTAAAAGCGGAAAATTAAGTTATTTAATTAAATAAGAAGTAATTTATCCTAAAACTTAAACTAAATTATGGTGACACTCGACAGTTAGCAATATTGATAAGATTCATTGGCTAGGAAGCGGTGCTAATCTAACTGCTGGTCTGATGTAGTGGCGAGTGCCAATGCGAACCTTGCAGGTTCTAACAACAGAGTCTTTTCCAGGATATACTTCTTCCACTATGCCGATAGGCCAAGCTAGTGGGTGAGTGGTTTGGTCTTTGACTATAACTACCGATCCTACGTTTATAGGATTGGAAGTAACGTGCCATTTCTCTCGTTGTTGCAATGACGTGAGATACTCCTTGCTCCAACGTTGCCAGAACAAGTGGGTGAGTTTACTCACAAGTTCAAAGCGAGATAAGCGATTATCCGGGATTTCCGTTAAATCCTCAGCGGGTAAGAATTTAAGCGGGGTCACGTTTAAAAAATGGTTAGGTGTAAGAGCCGTAACCTCAGCTGGGTCGTCGGAGTGTAGAACGCACAGGGGGCGACTATTTAACAAGCCTTCGACCTGCACAAGTACCGTATTGAATTCCTCATACGTAAGGGTGCGTAGCCCAATCACCTTGGCCAAATGGGTCTTCACGCAGCGCACGTTGGCCTCGACGGCCCCGTTGAAATGCGGTCCAAACGGCGGACTGTGTTTGAACTGAATGCGTTGTTCCAATAAGTTTTGACTTATGTAATTTTCGTAGTTAGTGGACTGTATAAAATCGTAAATTGCGTCTAATTGAGTTCGAGCGCCACAGAAATTTGTACCAAAGTCGCTGTATATCATAGCGACGGGTCCCCTTCTGCTTATGAAGCGCTTAAAAGCTGCCAGAAATAGTTCTGTCGAGAGAGACGAGACTAATTCCGCATGAATTGAGGATGAAAAAAGACAAAAAAACAGACAAACATAACTTTTTTGACTTTTGACGCCTCGGTGGCGAATATGCGTTGTAAAAAACGGTCCTGCATAGTCTACTGACGAATGCACAAAGCATCTTTTGTCTCCAGAAACTCTAAAATCGGGCAGATCCCCCATTTTAGGGCTTGAATATCTAGGTTTGAGGCGAAAACAAATGTTACATGCGTGTACTCTCTGCCTTATTAAGTTTCTGGCAGATAGTATCCAAAATTTATGGCGAAGTAACGCCATTAATAGAGACGGCCCGGTATGTAGGTTTGCAACATGAAAATAGTCAACGATCAGTATGACTATGCGGTCTTTCGCGGGGAGTATTATGGGGTGTTTTTGCCCATAACTCAGTTCAGAGTTCTTTAACCTACCACCAGCTCGCAGAATGCCTTCATTATCAATGAACGGGCTAAGTTTAATTATGCGTTTGCTGCAAATCTTATTATTTTTAATTAAAGCTAGATCAGCAGGAAAATGTCGAGCCTGTACGTATCGCACAACATAATTCTCAGCTTGATCTATATCCGCAACTGTAATACTCTCGCCTTTAGGTAAACGTTTCAAGAAGCGTAAAACGTAAACAACGACGCGTAGTAGCTTCATCCAACTCGACACTCTTTCAGCTACCTGAGAAAATGGGTGAACCAGTTCATGCGACGACGATACCGTGGAAGGTGTGTCCGTCAGCAATACTACAGGTTTAGCTTCTTCAATACTACTTTCCGTAGAATTTACTTGAAACGTGGTCACGGGCCACTGCGCTATAGGATCGCACAGCCAATGTGGACCGTGGAACCACATATCACAGTTCAGCAGCGCTCGCGGTGTCAGCGGTCTAGAAACTATGTCAGCAGGATTTTCCGAGCCTTTTACTTTGTACCAGTGACAAGCGGGTAGTTTAGAATTGATTTCAGTTATTCGATTCGCGACAAAAGTATGAAATTTGTACGACGGCGAGTGTATCCACGTAAGTGTTACTGTCGAGTCCGAGAATGTATAGATGCCGTCGATCGTGCATCGTTTGATCAGTATCTCACGAACCGCGTTGATTAGATTGGCTAACAGAACGGCGGCACAAAGTTCTAAACGTGCAAGAGTGGTCTTTTTTAAGGGAGCTACTTTAGACTTAGCCACTAATAGATTGACAGTGCCTTTGGAGGTGCTGTCTGACCCAACCCTAATGTACACGCTCGCTCCGTAACAAGCCTCACTGGCATCACCGAACCCGATTACGGTTATATGCGACTTAAAATTGATACCCACATGGCGTGGAATTTTTATGAGTTTTAAATCAGGTAGTTCGTTTCGAAACTGCGTCCATTTGTCTTGTATCGAGCGTGTTACAGGGTCGTTCCATCCAAGGCCGGCAGCCCAGCAATCCTGCACCAACAGTTTTAGGTACGCAGACACGGGACTAATGAGCCCAATCGGATCGAACAAACGCGCGGTAACAGACAGAATGGTGCGTTTTGAACATTCAGGAATGTCAGCGTTTATTTGAAACTGAAAGTTGTCATCGATAGGATGCCATTGCATGCCTATTATTTTTGTCTGAAGAGTATCAGACAATCCGTCGTCAAAGTCGACGAGTTGTGGATTTCTATGAGAAGTAGGTATTTTTCCCATGAGTTTTGAGTCATTGGAAATCCACTTGACTAAGTCAAAACCGCCGGCCTTGAACATATTCACCATTTCGTGGTAAACTTCTTCAGCCTTTTCCGGACCGTCTATCGAGTTGACATAGTCATCCATGTACATACTATGGTCCGCTTCGTAAGCGGCGAGCGGGTAATGTTCGCGACTATCAGCGGCGAGTTGACGTACACATCTCATCGCTAAGTACGGTGAACTAGATAGTCCGAAAGCGATTCTGTTAAATTCAAATATACGTATTTCTGAGTCGGGATGAAATCGATATAAAATGCGTTGAAACGAGTGATGTTCAGGTACCAATTTCACCTGAAAATACATTTTCTCAATATCTGCACTCAGGGCAGTTGGAAACATGCGTAAGTTTATCAATAATTCGAATATATTGCTTTGTAAATTGGGACCCTTGTACAGTAAATCGTTCAGTGATTGGCCACTCGTGGTAGCACAACTCGCGTCTAGCACTACTCGCGTCTTCGTGCTTTGTTTGTCAGGCCGGTACACTGCCCTATGAGGAATGTAATAACATTCACTGTCGAGTTTAAAACCCTGAACTTCGTTTAAGTATCCCTTATCAATATATTCCTGTATCGTCGCGTTGTAATTTGTGCGTAAGTCTGGGCAGGCGTCGAGTTTCTTTTCTAAAATTATTAGGCGGCGTTTTGCAGTTGCGTACGAGTTGCCGAGTTCCGAAGGTTCACGTTTGAATGGCAGCTGCACTTCGTACCTACCCGAACTATCGCGCGAATATGTGGATATAAAACTTTGTTCACATGCTTCATCATCTGGGCTTATATGAGTTTTACTAGGGACACTTTCGAGCTCCCAAAACCGCTCTGTCAGACGAGCAAGTGTTTGCGAATTTTCTGATGAGCAAAAGAAACTTTTATCGGCGTTACTATCGACATTACGAGTGAAATTGCATAAATACGAGTTAGAAACATAATTTGCTTTACCCATCACTAAATATCCCAGCTTGCTGGATAGTGCAATTAAGGATGAATCGCCTGAGATGATCTTATCACCTCCCAGAATTTCAGAAATTAAAGCACTACCTATAAGACAGTCAATTGTTCCAGGCTTTTCCCATTGACTATCCGCCAAGAATAAATTATCGAAATGGCGTGAGTGCGTCGTATCTATAAGCGCGTTTGGTAATTTATCTGTAATCGAGTTTAATACGCGTGCGTGAACTTCATACGAGCAAGTTTTATCAAAGCGTGAATGAATTTTGAAAGTAGTATAACCCAAACAAGCACTTTCAATCTGCCCAATACCACGAACGCGTGAGGTATCAGTTTTAATTGAAAGTCCGATCCTATCACAGCATTCCTTTGAAATGAAATGCGTCATCGAACCTGTATCTACCAAAATTCTTACGTTAGAGCGTCTATTATTTCCATATACGTAAACAACAGCTGTTGGAAGCAGAACGGTACGTGATTCGTGTAATTGTTTATCTTTCGCGTCGGAACTAGTATGCAGCGACAACTCCGAGCGTCGAGCGCCGCTCGTAACCGGTTTTACTGCGCTCGGTTGCGGAAAAACAGCATCGCTGCTCGATTTTTCATTCGATTTGACCTTCATATGCAACGCGCTATGATGTAAACCTAAACAGGAAAAGCATCGATTGTTAGATTTGCATAATTTAATATCGTGGAAACCCAAACAGTTTCTACAAAAGTGATGTTTTGAAACAATTTCATTCCTACGATAAGGGTCTAACTTCATAAACTCCGAGCATTTAAATAGAGGGTGGATTTGCAAGTTGCAAACCACACATCGAGTTTGCCTTTTCGTAGTACCTAACTGGCTCGACGACGAGCTGTCATTTACTACAAAAGACCGAGTTGTCTTAATCTTAGAATTATCTCTCATTTGAACACTGGTTGTTTTATAAAGCGAGTTATTGCGTAATGATTGTATTTTACTTTGTTCATTTAAAAATTTCGTAACATTTTCAAAAGTGGGCATATCTATGTGCCTATGTGTCTGCTCGAACAAATCGACTACCTCCTTGTCCAGTTTGCTAAGAGCTAAATGAGTAATAATAAAATCAGATAAATCGGGTAGTTTCAAACGTGCGAGTGCCTTCTCTGCCGAGACAAACTGTTCAATGAATGAGTCTATCTTTTGATTAGATTTATAGTTTAACATCTGGTTTACATACAAGGAAGCTTGTACCCGCGAATCTTGGTACTTTTTAATGAGAGCTTCCCATAATAAGGGATAATTTTCTCCAGTCGGTAATATACCGCTACAAACAGTAAGGGCACTGTTCGAGAGTTTCCCAACGAGATATTGCGCCTTTTCACTATCCGACAAACGCGTATTGTCATGTATTAAACACTTAAAGTTTTCGTAAAACACAGGCCATTTATTAGGCGTTCCATCAAATGACACAAGTTCCAGTAAAGGTAACTTTCGACCGCAATTAAGATCAGCTTGAAACTTCCTAGACCTTGAATCTTTGATTTCTTGTTCGGCGTGTTTCGCGTAACAATACAATTCGTCGAAAGAATTTAAAACACTATAATTAGGTTTGAGCGTCGGATCACTTTCTAGATAAGCGGTAACCAACTTATCGATCGTGTCAATAAATTCAGTTCTTGTATGTTCTAATGACTGGATTCTTGTAATAAATTGAGTTTTGGAAATCGGATCAGATATTTTCAAACTAAGATTATAAAGAGCTTGTAAATTTTCGAATAAACGTTCCTTTTTTGCTTCTAACAGAGTGATTTTAATATTTTGAGGCTCAGTATCCCCTTTCTTCGACATATTTTTAATATTTTATTTTTCAAAATGAAGGTGAGTAACAAAACAAAAAAGCAATGTTCAACTACCGACAATGATAACCGTTGTTTGAACTAGCGAACTTGTCTGATCCAAAGAAATATATAATAAATATTGAGATGCGTTTATAAGAGTGTAAATAAATGCGTTAGATGCGATAAAACCGAGAAATATGCACCTGTGATTGCGTACGTGAAGGACGTTCAATGACAATGGCGTCGATCGTTTGTAATTAGCAACGAAATTACGTTACAAAAATGCGTATAAAATAGATATGAGTAAAATGAATATATAATAATAGCGTAAATAATGCGTGTAAAAGAGTGAGAGAGAGTTTTGAGTGTTAATGCGTTTTTTTTGTGTGAGAAAATGAGTGGGAAATCCGGCTCGGGATTGGACCAAATTGTTGGGGACTTACGGGAAATGGATGATGGTGGCTGCGTTCTCGATCCTTTTGTTTAAACTTGAGGTGAGCTGGTCGCGTGATGATGATGATCGCGAACTTGGCGTGTGCACCAACCGGTTGGTAATCGCGGCAGCCGTTAAAGCGTTTTGGCTGAGGATGCGCGGTATCCATACGACGGTTGACAGCGGAATGAAATGGCGAAAATGGCGGGGGAAAGGAAGGAAGTGAGGAAGCGTGTGTGTGTGTGCGTGTGAGTGTATGAGTTTCTTGTTTTCTATTACAGATTATAAATACGGCTCAGACAAACTCTATGCAAAAAAATACGTTGACCCGTGGCTCTGTTGCTGCGTGAAGGAAAAACAAACAAACACGCTTTCTCATCTTTAGTATTAGTATGAAGCGTGATTACTTTGTCAATCTTCAGCAACCTTCGAAAGTGTATAAAGCTGCGCTCACAGTATGTATAATGTTAACTCCACATCATCCTCTATCAGTATTATTTACCTCGCTAAACAAAAAACTTAAGCCATATTAGGTTTATTTCACATAACAGAAATAGCCGGCTATAAAGGTCCGGCCACACAATCGGCCAAAACCACGGCGAGCGTCTCATCGGCTCCAATCAATTTGGGCCAATCAGGGCGTGAGTAATTCCCTCCATTAGGGCGCCGCCCTTACGACGGACAGCGGTATGCGTTTACTCTCTATAATTCTTTAACTTGATTTACAGTGTATGGGAAGTGCTGGGTTTATCTCGGTGAAGTGTTGATACAAGAAGAACAAGAAGAAAAAACGAAGTCAAGACTTTCATACTCTTGACAATAAGAAAAAAATACCAGTAATATAAAATATATACTTAGTAGAAGTAAGCAAAACAAAAGTGTTTGTTGCCGTTCAGCTCCGTAACGGCTGGATACATTTGGATGTAACTTGGTGAGGAGGTAGCAATATTCTGGATCAAAACAAAACATTCATCCTGTAAAATGTGTAGCTTCTGTAAAACAGTAAGTGATCTGCTAGTTACGATACTTTTATGCGAGAGTGTTTTAACTTCTAATGATATAAGTTTCCATGTTGCACACAAAAACTGTTGCTTTTTATATAAAATGTCAAAAACCTGCATCATTACATCATTACATTGTAACACGGTACATTATAACCCTCACGATGCTTATTACCTGTTTAAAAATGCACGGAAGGTTTTTAATGCACACACATATTTTCTACCGCATAATTCATCAACCATCTTCATAAAAATACAAATGTGAACCTTAAGGTGTGCATAATAAAGTCGTAAATTCGTTCAATTCCTGTATGTAGTAATAATCATAGAGCTATAAAGTTTTAAAAGCGGCAGCGAGATCCAATATTCACGTCAGTGACGTGATTTAGTGACGCCAATCACGACTCCTCGTCGTCGGCATTTACAGGCCTCTGTAATTGAGATTTTAATTTTAACGCCAGAATTTACAATTTACACCAGCTATATAGTTTCGTTAACGTTTTGCGTGTTTTCAGCAAATATTTTTGACGCACTAAATGAAAATTTAAAATTCGTTTTTTTAGTTGGTCTATTTTTGTTTCTCTTTAATTACATAAAACGTATACTGAAGTATATGTATAAGTACATTACATCACAAATATATTATGTAGTACGATCATAAACGTTAACTGCAATTAAAAATTACCTTGAGTATAATTATACTTATTAGAACCTAAGATGTATACAAAGACAGATTCAATAGCAACTTTTCTCCAGTTATTTTACTTTGACAGAAAAAAAAACAATTAGCAACATTATTTAGCCAGACACGTTATAAACTCGCTACATCAACGTCAAAGAAAATAAACCTCTCATCATTTAGAACACCACGCGTCACGTGAGGCTCCGCAACGTGCAAAAAGGCACAACGTGACAACAAAACGGACTGCTATACACGAATGAGCAGAGCAGTCCGCCGCCTCTGCCTTTTGTATAGCTCTGCGTACGTCGCGCCAACTTCTCTTTACTAATAAACCCGTGGGAAGTGTTACGAATGAATGTCACTTCTAAAGGATGTGGTTTCATTATATACTATGAGAGAGTGTATTGTATGGTTTGTATGTTTTTACAAACGTTGTTCAATTCAACTAGTAACTTGTTGTACATAATCATATCATACTAATATTATAAATGCAAATGTGTGTTCAGTTTTTTCTTCTTTTACGCAGCAACCGAGCAACGGATCTATACAGATAATCAATATGTGAAGACTGGAGAGAGACAATTATGTTACTTTTATCCCGAGAAAATGCACGGTTCTTGAAGGTATGTCCACGTTGGAGAAACTACGGGGGGCTCAACAGATAGGCTTTTGTTCACGGATAAATCTACACTAATATTATAAAGAGGAAAGATTTGCTTCGACCAAAATAAAATGAATGGACGGGCCCAGTAGAAGAGCATTTTTGAAGATTACAAAATGAGCGCCAGCTCTCATTTCGTTTCAGTCGGTCTCTAGCCGTAGGAAGTGAAACACGAGTCTATTGTTACGCGATAACGAAACATCTGACAAAATTATGAATTCGTATGCTTTACCGAAGTGTAAATACACAAATAAAACCGATATCTATTTTTTGTAACCAATATACTGTACATTTTTATAATTAGGTGTTGAAGTATATGTCCGACGGTTTTGACTCGTTTTTACTGATCAAGTTCAATGGTTAGGGCCCGTCCATTCTTTTATTTTGGTCGAAGAAGATTTGTACCTATTTTTGTATGTTTGTATGTTTGTAATGAATAGGCTCCGAAACTACTGAACCGATTTGAAAAATTCTTTCACTGTTGGGAAGCTACACTATCCCCGGGTAACATAGGCTATATTATATTTTGTAGCGAGGCCGAAGGCCGAGCTTACACTCGCGCGAAGCCGGGGCGGACGGCTAGTAATAAGATATAATAGAACAGCAGTTGAAGCAGCGGGGCGCAGCTTAGTCGAGTATAATTCATGATGTTTATACCAATACCTGAACAGACAACACTGTCAACTCACTGTGTAGCCTACTTCTGTTCAACAACACTGATCCACTATATGTAATTACAATAAATAAATAAAATAAATATCTGGAACATTACTGCACACACGGTCATCTGACCCCAAACTAAGCAGAGCTTGTAATATGGCTGCTAGAGACTGATATACATACATATATATTTTTAAATACATACTTAAATATATATTAACGCCCAGACATAGAACAAACACACATGTTCATCACACAAATGTTTGTCCTAGGTGGGAATCGAACCCACGCCCCCAAGCGTAGAAGGCAGGTACACTACCAACTAAGCTAACGGGGCTGTCATAATACTGTGAAGCTAGGTATAGTTAGTTATTTTACTATTTTTGCCTGGAAGAGATCGCTTTAAGCGATAAGGCCGCCTGTTAAAAGCCTAGGCCCTAGATAATTACTGTAGTTTATAATGTTATCCTTGTTTTTGTGGTTTTTAGTAAAGAGTTATTGTACTGTATTTATACCTGGATGTAGCGCTAGGCACTGCGCTCACTGTTACCCGCTACTTTACCGGTACTGCTATTTTCCGGGATCAAAATATCCTACGTGATTATCATTCAAAGAAAGAAAATAAGCTTCATTATTTAAATAGCTGAAAGAAAGCCAATAAAACAATACCAAAACCATGAAATTAAAATTTTGCTGTTCATTAAAATGTATTATTTCTTGTTCTTAAATAGTCACAGGTTAGGCACAAAGTTTGAGAACACATCTATGTGAGAGTACACCGCGAGTGCAGCCGTATTACGTCATCCAATCCTCAACATCTAGTTGCTAAGAGTTTCACACAAAAAGTTCCATGAAACTGCACAGTTCACTATTTCACCTTTCAAAACTGCACTGTAGCGGCGATATTTTTCCTTTATTCGTGCAAGTTCGTGCAACTCCGTGCAAGTTTCGTGCTTATAATGAAGTTGGGAGTATTCTCTGATTTGAAAGTGTAGTTCTCGTTCTGTATTATAGCGATTGTCGGTGTGTTTGAAGTACCCAGTTGGTGCAGTAGTTAGTATGCACGCAGATTGGGTTCTGAAATAACATGTAGTTTCTACCTCAACACATACAAACACTAATTGAATCTACTCGCAAAATGAGATAAGTAAATGAACATGTCTTACGCAATATGAGAACTTTTCAAGTATGTGTCGGCCTTTGAACTATTTTAACCCCCAACGCAAAAAGAAGGGTGTTGTAAGTTTAATGTGTATATCTGTGTCTGCTTATGGCATCGCAGCTCCCAAGCGGCTGGACAGATTTTGATTTAGTTTTTTGGCTTCAAAGGTGACTTAATATGGAGTGTTCTTAGCTTTGATTCAAGAAAATTTGTTTAGGTGTTCGAAGTACATCAGCTCTTTTTGTCGGGAGTTTTTATAGTATTTTAATTTAGTCTTTACTGTTTTTCAAAACTACAATTGATATTTGATAATTGACTCGCACTTGGTAGTTTTTTTACTTAGACTGCCGCGGTGGCTCCGTTGGTAGTGAACCTGACTTCTGCGCTTGGAGGCGTGGGTTCGATTCCCACCTAGGACAAACTTTAGTGTGATGAACATTTGTGTTTGTTCTATGTCTGGGTGTTAAAAACTATTCAAGTATGTATTTAAAAATATATTATGTACGTATATCAGTCTCTGGCAGCCATATTACAGGCTTTGCTTAGTTTGGGGTTTATTTATTTATATTTATCCTCAATCAAAACCCCCAAAAAACACGTGGCAAAGCGCACTAATTCTCTAAATCCTTCCATGTCTCCATTAACTTCGTGTCGTCCTTCGACTTCCGGCTGCAATATGCCGCTCGGCGGCCGCGATAACTGCCCGTTAAGATATCCGCTACCTGCGTTATTTCGTTACCACCGGGTTGTACCACCCGCCCGCCGCAGCGGTGTTTTGTTTTATCAACATTCATGGGATGTCTGGCATTTATTACGAGGTTTTGGTGAAAATAAAACTTTGTATTATCTGGTTTTGTTTATTTAATTTAAGTAATATTCCTTAGTTGTACTGAGCAATGCTGTCAGCGCTTTTTATAGAACCAGCAATATAATGGTTCCAGTCCCTACTTTACTTTCCCTTTGTATATTTTACCTGTTTTGTTTTTACTAAGGCGGTACTGATGGACGGTAATATGTTTTTACTTTCAACATGTTAAAAAACGATTTAAAAAAAACAACAACAAGAAACAGCAGCAATTGTTCGTAGCAGTGCTCGTAGCGTTTCGTAGCACTGTACGTAGCATTTAGTGGATATAATATTTTGTCGAGTATAGTTGCATTAATCATGGTATTTCGTGGCACTGGACATAGATTCTGTAGCTTTTATTTATTCCAAGTGAATTAGGAATTGTAATACCATTATTTGTCCAGATTGTAAAGTTTCGTAGCACTGTTCATAGTAATTTTAAAAGCCTAAACAATAAAAAAAGTTTCCGTATAGTTGTTACAACTGAAATTAATTATGTTAATAGAAAAATAGTCGTTACTCTAACTAAAGTGCCTAATAGTTTTTATGGTTGAACATTTAATATTTCACGAACCCAAATGACTACTTTAGATTCAGTTCACGAAGCCCTATTTTCTCCGCGAGTGAGTTTGGAAATATTATAGTTAGTAGGTAGTTAACACTAGAATTAAACTGGGAATTGAGTCTGAATTTGAATAGGACTTATTTAAGCAAACAAGCCCAAACTGTCGGACGTAACAAGTAAGTTTAAAATAAATTATATTTTACATTAATTTAGGCACGAGTTTATAATGTTAACATGGGATACCTTGAAGTACAAACATTGGAACTAAATGTTCTGTTTTTTTTTTTTTAACGAACGATGGTACCGAACGGTCGCATTTACGATTTAAATTTTGACGGCACCTGGTTTGATCCTCGCTCCTGCACCAATAATGTATTTAATGCTTCAATAAATTATGTGCGATTTTGATGCCATTGCTCAAAACCTTAAAAACGGTGAAACAAAACATCGTGAGCAAACCGGTATGACCATGAACCTCAAAAGTTCAAAGAACTGTGACATTCACAAAACATGCACTGGACTAGTATGGTGGATCCTCTCTCTCTGTCTGAGAGAAGGCTGATGTCCCAGTGGGAACATGATAGTATGATAATGATGATGATACGTAAACAGGATACTATAGTAATACGAATGTGAATGTAAAACTGCAGAACGTTGCGAGT
This sequence comes from Agriopis leucophaearia, assembly GCA_949125355.1. NCBI lineage: Eukaryota > Metazoa > Arthropoda > Insecta > Lepidoptera > Geometridae > Agriopis > Agriopis leucophaearia. The sequence continues at coordinate 19,661,812 of OX421263.1, read as the reverse complement.
GTACAGTAGAATATATCGTTGGGGTGGTCACTAGCGTCTTATTTTCATCATAATCTTGTTTGATTTTGTACAGTTTACAGCAGTATAACTAAATAAAAATTGTGCGCTGAAATAACCTTTATAAAGCCACCCTTTTTGCGCTTGACTTTTAACTGACTTCAGGAAGAACTATTTTATTATTTTGAATGTATAAACACAATCGTTGTTAATACCATGACATACCTATTTATGTGCCGATTTACGTGTTTTTTTTTATGTACAAGAAGTTTACGATATTACTTACTAACTGTACTGTTACTTGCTGGCGCAGTTACCCGAAGAGGGTATTGGCCTCCGAAACAAGTCACTTTAGTCGCTCTCGCCAGTCGGCTATTTGGACCTCACGCAAATCCGACTCTACGGCATAATTCAAAAGAAGAAAAAGAAACTTTCGAGATGTTGCCATAAAAACTTCATTAATTTAGGCTCCGTAGTTTTATAACCAGCTCCAATGTTCGAGCACTTACTAATAAAATTTGAAGTCAGTTTATTAAATAGATAATTATTATTTAAGCGAGTATGCACATCAGTCACTGCTCATCTGACTCCCTTGCCACCATACGTCACTTCATCAACAATTGTCAGCCAAGCTTCTTTACGGCGCTGTTTACGAGCTCTCACTAGCATGCGGAAGAGGTGATATAATTACATACGCTGCTTGTGTGGCGTCTCTTTGGTTACAGTTTATGGCAGATTATAACTAAGTATAACTGACTCGTTAAAGTTATGATATAATCAGTATTATACATTGAGTATTATGTCTAGTTTTGGGCACAGTGCTTCATATTTAGTAACATAAACCAAATTTGCTGCAAGTGTCTTTTAGCTTGTGTGTTGTGTTTAAATCTATTTTACGAGTCATCCATTTTGACTATTTTAATTATATATTATACATAATTAAAAAAAATACGACCAGCAAGATTCGAACCTGCAAAAAGCAAGCTGAGAGAAACAATTATAGATGGCGTCATCAAAGCTTAGATTGGTTGTAAAGACAGTTTAAGAATTTAGAGGTCGACAGCGACCGTAGCTTAGCAGTAAGAGCAAACGAAACATTTTTTTAAATTGTCTAACGTTTAAATAGTAAATCCTAAAATGTGGAACAACATTTCAACATTAAAATTAATATCAATTCCATAAAATGAGGGATGTTTTTTATTCGACCCGTATTATTATTAAACGTATTTATAATAATCAACTAGTAGCGTCCCGCGGTTTTAGCTGCTCTTTACAGGAACAGTATTTTTTTGTGAATAAAATCTAGCTAATGTGTTCATTCATTTGAGCTACGTTCACATTACTACGTACCACATTTCATTTAAATCCGAAATTAGCCGTCACGGAGATGAGTGGGAACAAACATACACAATCACAAATGTTCGCATTTATGAAAGCATGTGATACTTCATAGTACGACTTCTTTTAAAGCAGAAGAAAAGCTTTTTAGTAGCACATGACATGTTCTGTTTACACATGTACATGGTGTACCGCTGACCCTTCCTCACTTCCACAACACATCACTTCTAATTTTGTGAAAATAACAAAGCAAATTCTAAAGGCAAAACGGGATACTTAAAGCCATTCCCAGTTAAAAATTCAAACTTTAAAAGCGTCATTTGAACTGTGGCGATAAAAATAACATAGTATGTTTGAGTGGTCGGCTTGGGAAGGGCTTTTTTGCTTACATAGTAGAATAAAGACGTGTCGCGCTCAGCCGGCGGGTTACTGCCTATTCCGGGTTTATTGTGACGGCAAAGTGTTACGGCCGAATTGAAGTCTCCGCTAGTTTTGAACGTAACAGCCTCTCTGCGCGGCCGCCATGTTGATGTACTCAAGCCGTTACTAAGCGGCCAAACTCATCTACGGAATTCTTCAGTGTTTCAGCGCGCTTCAAATGTAACAGCTTTTATTGTGGTACTAGTGGTGCTCCGTGGTTTTACCTGCTACTTACAGAAACAGATTTTTTTCCTGGATTAAAGAAACCTTGTAGCGATGATGGCCGAGCGGTTTCATGTGCGTTTTACAATCTGAAGGTACACAGTTCGATCCTCGGGCCTGCGCTAATGACTTATTTAGTACCTGAATAAATTATGTGCAGATTTTAAATACGGTGAAGGAAAACATTGTGAGGAAACCGGTATGTCTATGAACCTGAGTCATATATGACATGCACTGGGCCAGCATAGTGGATAAGGACGCATCCTCTTTCTGTAAGAGCAGGCCTGTTCCAGCAGTATGAACATGATTGGCTAAAATGATGAAAGACACCTTTGTGTCTGTGTCTAGGGTATAAGCTACTTTCACACCAAATTTCAATAAACCTTTTTCATGTTAAGTAGTTACGGAATCGAATGAGAAATTACTTTAAGTAGTAATTTAGGTATCTATAGAAGTATGTACGTACTAGTATAAGTCAAACTATACAGATGGCAGATATTTATGTAACCCCTGATAGGTAAATATAAAGGTATAAAAGTACCTAAACAGACCTAAAAGTTGGTAATTCTCGTCTGTACTATTACTACAGCAGTTAACAATAAACTATTGAGCATGATATAAGTATGCAGATGTGAGTCGTCACGCGTGACCCTGGAGTGTCGCAGAGCGTGACCCTGGAGTGTCACAGAGCGTACTGACTGTTACCCAATCTGCGTACAAACTTTGCCAATATCTACGTATTGCGGCGAGATTTATACTCGTAGTTAATTAGTTGAATGGCTCGAGTTAAACTCGCTCGGAGATATCGTAACTTCGTGGGATCTCGTTGGTATTATCTAATGGAATACACTATTGGAATATCACGTATACATATATAGTAAAAAAAAGTTTTAGCTGTTGAGGGTTCCAATATTTTTTTTGTATATGACCACCACTCTTAATAAAAAGTTTTAGCTCTGCTAATGTATTTTTGTTTAAGCTATTTATATTAAAAAAATTTATCACCGCTTTACGTTTGTATTCTGTCCAACACGGCCCGATTTATTTTCGTAATTAAGAGTGTAGTTCAAAATTGTGTACAGTGTTTCACTAGATGCCGTAACTTTCGTATAAACGTGGGTGCGCGTGGAGCGAACAAAGTAAGCTGATCTGCAGCTCAGAGTTACAGCCAATAAAGGCGCGGGAGCAGAATTAGCATTATCTCTGGCTTAAACCCACCGATCACATTGTCGCTTTACTGGACACTTGCGAAGGACATTTAATCTGCCATTTGACAGCTCCGATCACAGTTTAACCAAACTTCGCCTCATCATCCCTACAATCGTTAATATTATTACTTGTGAGATTAGTTGGGTGAAGAAATAATTGGATATTATATGAAATGAGGTATCGGTTGAGGTAGAACTAAAGACATTCGTTTAGAAAAATGGTTATAGTGGAATTCAGATCTAATTATTTTATTTGTTTTCTTTTAGGTTTAAAATACAACTAAACCTAATTATTTCGGTTCACTCCCCAGCAGCTGCAGCAGAGAATGCCGCTTGCATGAAGCGGCTGAAGTATGCAGCTATGGTGCCACGGTACATTTTTGTACCCATTGCCGTGGAGACCATGGGCAGTTGGGCCACTGAAGCCAGAAGCTTCATTGGTGAGTTGGGGTGCAGGTTGAGGGAGAAAAATAATGACCCTCGCTCCGGCTCGTACCTTGTGCAAAGGTTGGTTATAGCCATTCAGCGCGGCAATGCTTCTAGTGTTATGGGTACCTTCGCACAGGGTACAGTTAGGGGCGGGTTATTCGATTAAAAACATTTTATTTTTGTTTGTAATTTAAATTTTTGTTAGAATATTGTCAAAATAATTAGGTTTAGTTGTATTTTATACCTAAAAGAAAACAAATATTAATTAATCAAATTATTTTATTTTACATTTAGTCATTAAATTATTTACATATAATATTAATTTCTTTTACAGACCGTTATATCTGTGAATAATTGGTAATCCATAAATAAGATTTAAAATATATTTAGCATTAGATCAAAGAAAAAACACACCAATCTATCTACTTGTCTTATTTTTCATTGTAATTCCTGTTCACCCCTCACTTAGTAAAGTTAGTACCCGCTCACTCCGTCTCCACCACGACCTGCATATAGATCAAGCTGCAACAAACTTGCGCCGCTACTTTCTACTCCCTAACTTTTTTCATACAAGTTTCAACCAATAACCCAGTTTGGTTCCGTTCCAGATGGGTTCAAGATTATTTTGATAATTCTTTGAGAACTGTTAACGCGCTTGCACGTGATTTGTTTTGTGACTAACTAGTCACAATAGACCAGTACAGACAAACTGTGTCTGTGTGAATGAGTGATCGCAAAACCACATCGTTTGCAATGTTTCAGATGACGTTATTAAAGTTAATGTATGGTCACAGCCATATAATTATATTACTAGCTGTTGCCCGCAACTTCATATACGTGTAGACTTTTACTTCATATACATGTAAGCTTTCAACCCTCTTTTGCTACACTTTATTAGTCTCTCTACGATCCTTTAAAAAATACTTTGAAAAAATTGCGAATCTCTACACTTCATAAGAATCTTTTTGCTAAGTTTCAGCTTCATATGTAATATTGTTTTCGAGATTTCGTGATGAGTCAGTCAGTGAGTGATTGGTATATTGCTTTTATTAAATATAGCCTTGGAAAGGACAGGGACAATGGAACTTTTGCAACGGTACCGACACAGTGATGACCACAGGTATTGACAAACTCAGTGTAAACTCAGCCCCGCGATGACTTATGGTTGTCGTACCTGAGAGTAATGCATTGTGGTTAGTAAAGAGCGATGCAACGTAGAGATTTCAACCGATGGTTCTAATTTAATATCTATAGTGCTAGATATCATATTCATCAGCCAGAAGATGCCCACTGTTGAACATAGGCCTCCACTATAGAGCTCACATTGAAAGACAGCCTGCCATCTGCATCCACTGGACGCCCTCGACTCTCACGATGTCTTCGGTCAATCTAGTGGGAGACCTACCTACGCTGCGTCTTCTGGTTCGTGGTCTCTACTCGAAAACCTTTTTTCCGCGATGTCCGATCAATATGATGATGTGGCCTGCCCATTGTCACTTCAACTTGAAAATTTACCAAAGAACCAGGGTCACCGACATAGCTGCTAAGATTTGCAAGTTGAAGTGGCAATGAGCAGTGCTAGATATATATAAGGTCGGGGAAAAAGTTTCTTCGTATTTTTTAAACAAATTCAAGACATATTTTTTTCAAGTTTAACTACATTTAATTATAATATATAATATATTGGAACCCAAATATTAAAATGAGTATGTCCCTACTCTTAATATTTCTGCTCACATTTGTTTTAGGACAACAATTCGAGGCCTTTAGTTCGTTCACAAGACGTGATAGGCTTCAACGTATTTTCTCGTCATTGTTATTTTCATACGTTTTCTATATAAAAACACATCAGCGGTAACGTCCTACATTACATCCTCGTTTAATATTCATTACACAAAAGAAACAAATGTTTTCCAATGTAAGTGATATTTCTCAATAATATCTCTCCGTTTGATCAATAAGGAAAATAATCAAAATATTGACCTAATACGTGTCTTCTTAACGTACTAAGTATCTGTTTTATTTTCTTTTCCTCATTTGAAACGATATTATGATGCGAATACAAATCACTCTCGAGTCGGTTTCATTTGGGCTTTGTTTCTACCAGCTCAACAAAATGATAGTTTTGAGGATTTAAAAATGATGCGTTGTTCTTCGATCAAAATAAAATTAATGGACGGGCCCTAACCATTGAACTAGATCAGTAAAAACGAGTCAAAACCGTCGGACATATACTTCAACACCTAATTATAAAAATTTACAGTATATTTGTTACAAAAAATAGATATCGGTTTTATTTGTGTATTTACACTTCGGATAAAGCATACGAATTCATAATTTTGTCAGATGTTTCGTTATCGCGTAACAATAGACTCGTGTTTCACTTCCTACGGCTAGAGACCGACTGAAACGAAATGAGCGCTGGCGCTCATTTTGTAATCTTCAAAAATGCTCTTCTACTGGGCCCGTCCATTCATTTTATTTTGGTCGAAGGCGTTGTTGTCTAGATATTCCTAATAAATCAACAAAGTTAAGCAATGGATGATCCGGTCACTCTTCGGATGGCTGGCAATTACAACTGAGCGCTACCGTGGCTCGGTCTTCAAGTAAATTGTAGGTCTCGGTTAATTGTCGTATAACAATAACCACCTAGCCCCGTCAGATGTGTTCAGGAGCCCTAAAAACTCTGATATTAGGGCTTGCCACTCAACCTTTACGAATTAATCATGTAATTATAATAATTACAATTGTCTACATGAATTATATTAATAACTAATAATTTTAAAAATGTGAAAGTTTGCAAGTGTTTATGTTTCTACTTAACTCTAAAACACCTGAAAGGGTTTGTAATTTAAGGGGTAATTTAGTCTGAAAGTATACCTTATACTTAAAGACTTTAGGTTTATTTTCATCGTGGAAAAATATACAGTTTAGAAGGGGGTAAAACCACAGGGCGCAACTAGTACCTAATAAAATAAACTGAGTAATCCAATGTGTTATTAATGTGCCCATAATATCGACAATAATATATACACCGTAACTCGGGGTTGCCATAAACAGCCCTTCACCCGCATCCGATGGAGTGCGCTGTCTGTACGGCTCGTTCGGGTTTTATACGCAAGAAAGATTTATTCGCGTAAGATGTTATTTTTGAATGTAATTGCCTGAAAACGATCCAAATATCAGTCACCACAATCAGTTCTCGGATCTTAAAATGAGAATTTAATCTATTTGTGTTTTTATTTTGTTTTGTAATTTTCTGAGGTTTTACTGTGACATTTGATATCGCCAGCGCCGCAAGTTTGTTCTCTAATAAAAATTTGAACTTTTCTTAAGGTCCGGAGTTCGTCTGGACTGATGTCAATTAGCCCTATTTACCTGCATCCCTAACTATGAGGTTCTATTTCACACAACTAGTTAAAAAAAAAACTTTTCCGACAAACAAGTATGTAGTTTGTTTTGCTGGATAAATATATAGTGGTAGGTTAGCAATACGTTGGTGGCAAGTATCATTTGTAACACTAGATTTACGTACAAATCAAGCTTATAGATATCTTAAACATTGAGCCTGACAAATGATACTAATTTATAAAATTTAATATGATCAATTAAAATGTCATAATAATAATGATTCCTAAAGCACTCACTCAGTGAGTTGGTGGAGTACTTACTCCAGCCAAAAAAGAATGAATCATAACGTTGGCATGTTAAAATACCAAGTAAACAGTGAACAAGCAACATTAGCCATATTTCCCATCGCTGCTGACAACAACTTGAGGATATTTATCGCTGACAACTTCTCGACAACTCGCCTGACTCCTTGTACCTACTAGTTATAGTTCAGGAGCTAGCGGTCATAAAAGCGCACCAATGTAGCCGATATTATTCTAAAACATAAAATCAAGTATAACATTCAAAGGTAATGGAACAAAAATCTGTAAAAAGGAGACTGAGGAAAGAACATTTAGAATTTTATTAAAATAAACTGTTTTCTGATTGCTACCACTGTTTATACTCGTACTGCAGCATTCTACAAGACTATTTTAAGTTCAAGAAAGACCTAAGATCAAATCAACGTGAAATGGTCAACAAAAAGATGTATAAATAACATTTTACTTACATGACACGGGAATTACTCACGTATGATTAAGCCGGTTACTCCGACTATGGTCTAATTAATGAAAACCAGGTCAGTTTCCATAGTAAAATGTATAAATAAGTGAAGTTTTCTACTTCAGTCTCTTAAAGTACCCAAACTGTAAATATCTGTTTGTTACTGATATTTCAACTGAACAAAAGTCAAGTCATAGATAACAATTAATATAATATTAACAACACTTCATTGACACCACAGAGAGGACATGACAAAACTAAAACATTAAATAGAGGCTAAAAGGCGGTCTTATCGCTAGAAGACAGAATATTATCTTTATAGATTAGAATCCAGACTATTTCAGATAATCTACTTACTACTTACGAATTATTCTAATGTATTAGTAATGTCTCTTTATTTATTTAGTAGGTGAAGACAAGGACCTGAATAGATGTTCTAATTCCATCATAAAAGTAAAAAATAAATTCCCCGAACACAAAAAATATAATGTTGTGGAACAAAACGTGTAATATACCCAATTATCCGTCAGTTTTTTAATTTCTAAACCCCCGGGAGGTTCAATTTACGAAATAAGGTTTCAATTTACGAAATAACGCTGCGTGATTGTTTTAACAAAGTTGTTAACGTCGTTACGTGTAAACGCATTACATCATGATAAAAAGAATTAAAAAGATTACAAGTTTGAAGTGAACTCGGTAATTAAGTTGGGATTTTTGTTTGTTCGTTACCGGGGGTTCTTTTATTCAGTTAATTCTTAACAGATTTATAATTGAAGGTGTTCTGAAATGGCGGAAAAATTACTTTTGTTGTGTTTGATTTTTGATTTTGATTTGTATATTTTCTTCCATCCATTTTCATCTCTCTTTTACTCTCTCCATTGTATCCGACATGTTGAAGGAACCCAATATCTCTAGTATCTAATTTTATGTCTAGGTATATGTTATACCAGTGTTTTTCAAACTTTTTCACGACGCGACCCCCTTAGTTTGAAAAAAAAAAACAGGAATTATCTTCCACAGGTTATAATCTGTATTTTATTATATTACAAATATATAATACGTACAACCTTTTTATATTTTTATAAATACTAAATTTTTTTTTCTTAGTAACTAACTCAGACGACTCAGACTTTAACTTTTTCGTAGTAGTTCGTTTTAACTTTCTTTTTTTTTTCTTTTACCGAGGCTTCGTGATCCCGCGACCCCCTTATTGTATTAGGTCACGACCCACAGTTTGAAAAACACTGTGTTATACAAATTCATTCAATTCCTCGTGTCTCTCGCAAATGTATCTATCGTATAATACTTCTAAATAGAATTAATTCGTAAAAACAAGTTTGTAAGCCAATATCATTGCTAAAACTAATTTCGCGTGCAACTTTTGTCATTTGCATTGAAAGAAATACCGTAGATATGTGAGGGAGACGGTGCACGTCCATCATACGGTAACGACTCAGCAGTTCGAAACTGCAGTCAAGCGGGACTAGTTCGTAACTCCCCCTCCACTACCCCCATCTTGTGTCCTCCCCCACCCATGGTTTATGGTTATAGTGTTAGAACACGCCATGGACCCGACACCGGGCCGCGCCGAAGCCGCTGCCGCCACGCTCCTACTTCCTGCTCGTCTCAGTCTCTGCGTTGATACATCTACGAGTACAACGAAGATAGAGTTCAGTTATATGATTTTATTTACGGGATATTTACCGTGGTAAGTTTGTGGAAGGAGCTCCCGATATTTCGGCGCAGTTACATGCACCATGTTCACGGGAAGATGGTGCATGTAACTGCGTAAATATCGGGAGCTCCTTCCACAACCTTACCATGGTAAATAGCCCGTCAATAATCATATAACTTTAGAGAACAACCGTGATAGTTTAAAACAGAGTTCAGTTTGTTACTTTCAGTGCAAATATCGATATTATGAGATGTCTGTCTGGGCGTGACGTTGTCTATTTCCACTACTTTTTGTATTTTGTGGTGGTACGGAACCCTCAGTGCACCAGCCTGACTTGCACTTGGCCTTATTATTTTTTTATAAACGGCGTGCTACTTGACAGGCTAACATTTTAAGTATCTAAGTATATGGTACAGAAAGTGAAAGGGGTACGCTTTCTTGAAGAAGCAGAAATAACTATTTTGAGTAAAACTTGGACAGTTCCCTAGTTCCTGTTTCCTTTGATTAAATGAACACATCGGAAGCTGCCACGGCTCTCTCATTCATTGTTCAGTTTACGAGTGGAGTTAAACCTCCGCGGCAGATCTTCCAGTAAACAGAATGTGGAGTATAAATCTGAACGCGGAGTTACGACGGCGGGCGGATTTATTGTCACGGTCGGAGTTATTGTGACCGTCCACGTTATTGTCACGTTTGTTGCGGACACTCGCGGACATAGTGGTTGCTCATTAACCGACTTCGAAATAGGAGGACGGTTCTACGTTCCACTGTATTTTTTATTTATTTTTTATGTACTCGTATGTTCACCGATTTCTCCGCCAACTGTTGACCGATCTATTTTTTTTCTTTTGTTCGGTAGGATACTTCCAATTTGGTCCCATTGTCACCAAGTCAGGATCTTATGATGTGATCCCAGGGAAATTGAGGGCAACCCTCAATCTTTATAGGCACTTATTCCGTTTTCCATATAATATTGAAGTAGGTTTTTAAAGAAAACAAGTATGTCACGTTAAAACGTGACATACTTGTTTTCTTTATAGCTATACTTATGAAACAATTTTTCAAACTTTTCATACTTTTAGAACCAGCTGTTTAAGTTGTGTGTTGTCAGTTGTGTGTTGTCAGTCAGTTGTGTGTTGTCTGTCAGTTGTGTGTTGTCTGTCAGTTGTGTGTTGTCTGTCAGTTGTGTGTTGTCTGTCAGTTGTGTGTTGTCTGTCAGTTGTGTGTTGTCTGTCAGTTGTGTGTTGTCTGTCAGTTGTGTGTTGTCAGTTGTGTGTTGTCAGTCAGTTATGTGTTGTCAGTCAGTTGTGTGTTGTCTGTCAGTTGTGTGTTGTCTGTCAGTTGTGTGTTGTCTGTCAGTTGTGTGTTGTCTGTCAGTTGTGTGTTGTCTGTCAGTTGTGTGTTGTCTGTCAGTTGTGTGTTGTCTGTCAGTTGTGTGTTGTCTGTCAGTTGTGTGTTGTCTGTCAGTTGTGTGTTGTCAGTCAGCGAATGAATGAAATTTAACATTTTTGTTATGTGAAGGAAGAAGAAGATAATTGATTTAATCAGGTGTTATTTTACAGATAATTGATTTCCTGTAAATTACTTATTAATTTACGTATTCTGAATTAAAAAAACCGTAATGTAGGTACTTACGTGGCGATATCGTGCCAAAGCGGAAATACATCAGTGATTTGTCTCAGAAACAGTTCATACTTTTTCGAAAAATTAAAGTCAAAGGCTGATGATGATATGCTTTTTTTATATTTACTAATAGGCTTGCGTTTGACCACCACCTCACCTGATGCGGTCTACGCTGGAGCACGCTTGCCTAGAAGAAACCGAAACACTCGTGACTTGAAGACACTCAGATTGCTTTACAAGAAACTAAGTGTAACACCATATACATACTTATCTATTATCATTAGCTTTGCAGAAGACAATAACGACTGATTAAAACTTTTATATTTTAATGCTGAGAAGGAATAAAATAAAAAAAACCATATCCTAGACTCACGACTGTATCCACACTTCCACATTAATATTATAAATGCGAAAGTAACTCTATCCGTCTGTCTGTTTGCTACATAATCACGGCTAAACGACTTAGCCGATCTCGATTAAATTCTGCGAGGTAATAGTATGTATCATGAGGACGGACATAGGCTATTTCTTTCTGAAGAAATCGCGGACGAAGTCACGGTACAGCTTGTTTTTATATATGTATATTCTTCAGTAAACTTGGCGGGTCTTAGCTGCTGTAATATTGTTTATCTAGGCAGGCCTTTATATCCATCTCGTAATAGATCCGCTGCTTCATCCATCTCTTTACTTGTAGCTGAAAACGTCTGAGTCTTGTTTTCCTAAAGCTTTCTGAGTATAAAGCCGAGATATTAAGTATCAATTTCCAAACAACGTTAATAATGTTTAAGCCTCAAGACGTCACGTCAGTCATGAACGATGAACCGTTTAAAGGGCCGGATTCAAGTGTTGTCTATTAATGTAATTTTAGACTTGAATAGATAATTTTATAATGGCGAGTTGATCTCTTTTTCCAAAAATATTGTGCATCCAAAGAAAATTTTGTTAAATGGTAATTTTTATGGTCTTTGATTTTTTTCTATTTATATGTTTATATTCATTTTGAATTTGTTGAATCAATTTTATTTCCAACATTTGGAATATTAATAAATATATCAATTTTAAAAATTGTCCTAGTACCTAAATAGGCAATTTCGTTATTAGGATGAAATATTTTTTCCAGTTACTTTTATTTAAAAACTAAACCATTAAACTGATTTTGATTTAACTGTCTATGGGACCAATTTGAACGTATATTCTTTCAAATTAAAGAATAATTTTCCAAATCGGTTTATAAATAAAGGAGTTAGGAGGGAACAAACATTGTAATAATATAACATAACTGAATTGAGAACCCCCTCCTTTTTTTGAAGTCGGTTAAAAACTGAGACTCAATATCAATAAATCAGGTCGAGTGGATATAACGAGCCACGTCGAGATGATGTCGACACACTAATGCAGTAACAACAATCACAATCGCCGGAGTCAGCCTGTTCCGGGAGAAATTAAGCCTCATCGCTGTCAGCGTTCCGAACGCGTGTCCCCGAATATGAATCACGAATTATAGACGAGAATTCCTCGAATGCGACCGAACTTTAACTTTATTAATATCAATAAAAGTTTACGAGCGCGCGAACTACGCTAAGACTTATAGAAGTAAGTCTGCTCGTCACCGGATCAGACTGCGGCAAGGAGTTGGTCTCGAGGGGACTTCACAACTGTGATTGAGGCTGTACTGGGTACCTGTTCACTCTCTGGAGACATTTACGTATTCTACGAGTACGTGTCATTCACATCTGTAGACCAACATATTATAATATGGATCACATTAAAGTAGGTACTGTTCTACTCAAAATTCTTTTACTTTATTCATTTTAATTGGCCAATGTGACAACTTGACGAAAAAATTCAATCGCCCAATATAAATAGCTGTAAAGTAATTTTCACTTCCAAAAATAAATAAAGGTCTCTCTTGGTTACATCGAAAATCTGATAAGTTTCCCCGAGATATCAGATGAAACATTTTAGAAGCGACCCCTGTTATTTGTCGACGGGTATCGAGTCCCGGGCTGCGGCCCGCGACCCGCGACTCATACGAACTTCGCTCTTACGAGAATATTTAAGTAGCGAGTTAATTTCCTCGCTCGCCTCAGATTCCCATCGGCGATAACTCGAGCCCATTGTGAATGGCGTCCGCCGCGTTAATATTTCACCGCCGGGGTCACGCTCACGCCGCGCCCGCCTATAAATTAGTTCCGATCTCGGATTATGAAGCTCAGGATTTATCCGGAACTCGGAAACTTATCTCCGGAAGATTTGAACGGAGGAATTTGAGAGTTTGTACATCCGAGGATTATGCTGGTCATTAATTTAGAATAAGCTCCTTTCGGATCCGATTGCCGCGGACGAGCCGGCCCGGGGCCGGACCGGGCCTTTGTTTGACGCGGGGATTTATAGTTGGCAATATTTTAAGTTGGCTTTTGTCCAGTCGTTCTATTAAAATTAATCTGGTTTTGATGCGCGCATGTTTGCGGACGCGATTTATTGAGAAATGTGTGATTTTATTACCCGGAGGAGAGCGCCCAAGCGTACAGTTCAACTGAAAATACATACTTTAAAATTACGCCGTAGACTGGAGAAGATACATAATTATATTATGTTGTACCTGAAACAATAAATAATTTCATTGAGCAGTTTGATAGAGATATTCTACATTTGTGAAACTTTAAACAGCACAAAACTGTTTTTTTCGCGAGCAAATTGAATAAGTTCTCTAAAATTAAATAAAAAGTTACCTTGAAAATCACTAACCAGGTTTCCACCGGCCTAACTAAGGTACATACAAATGACGCTTTTACTTCGCTGCTGTGTTCTCATGCAGGGGCTATAGTACCCCTCCCCTGGTTATAAACTTCCCCATTTCGGTAAAACATCAACATTGCGCAAAAAAGGTAAGCGAGTTCAGCGAAACACAAAAGCCAGACAAAGTAGGTCCGTACCGAGACGTACTCGCATGATATACGAGGACGAGGATGTTCCCCAGCGCGGTCCAAGGCGGGCTTTGTCTCGCGACCGGCGTCGTTAATCATACTGACGCGGCAGTGGTCAGCTGATAAGGCGGAGTGATGGCGACACGCGTGACGGGAGAAAAAATTGGATGTGTGGGCGGTGGGTATTGAAATTGTTGGTTCTTTCAGGAAATAACGATTAATAATAACGGTCGCCTATTCCGAACCTAAATAGATACAGGTGCTGGTGAGGCTGCCTCTCGCGCTGGGTGCTCCGGTGCGAGGGGGAGCACCAATGTGACGAATTATATTTATTGCTCCCGTGTAATCAATGTTGACTGCCGATGATGATGGAATGACAGTGGTTTTGGAATAAGTTTTTATGCGTGTTTATTTCATGACCAAGAAACGACGTTAAAAGCTTAAAGCTTTTTGTTTTCTTAAATTTGTAGTTTCAATTGTTGCGCGTGTATGACAATAAATAATTCATGTGTTTCAAGATATTCTTGGAGTCTAGCAAACAGAGAATTCTATATCAGATTGACGTCAAAGGTAGAACAATGATTGAGATACCTTTTATAAATACATAAGCAATTGTGTTTGTTTCACTTGGATATTGTAATTTTTTCAATAATTGATCACTTGTTTGACTTTAAACGCTCAAAACCAGTTCATTTAGAAACTAATTTCTATTGTTTAGTCGTCGATCGTGATAACATCAAAAGAAAACAATTGCAGTTACAATATACTTTTTAGGGTTCCGTAGCCCGACAAGGAACCCTTATAAATTCGTTCTGTCCGTCCGTCCGAGTTTTTTAGAACCTTCTAACTTCTACAATTATTAAGATATCGTAAGTGCATGAATCTATGCACAATGACAGTTGTTATATAGATCTCAATTTTAAGAGTATAATAAATATATAATATTTCATTTTGGGGGTGGCTCTGGTACAGGTGAAATGGGGATGATTTTTTTTCACTGCACTTACTCGTATGGGGTATCGTTGAAAAGATCTTTTAAAATGAAAGTAAGGTTTTATATATAACTTTTTTATAAAATCTATACTTTGCGAAATATGGATGCATTTCTAAACTATAAAACATAGAAACTTGTAACTTACAGTACGGATAGGTCATATTTTAAACCTTCAAAATTATTTAGAATATTATCTGATGATGACTTTTGAGTAACAGCGATAAAACTATAATAAATTCAAAGCGTTCTATCTCAAAGGTCATTGACCTTTTTGTAAAATGGTCTTCACAAATAATGTTTCTCAATCTGTTTTATCTATGTTTAAATCATAAAAAGTATATGCTATGCCGGGATGGTACATCTCTCATATTTGGCAAGTCCACAGAGCTTCGTTCGTTCGAAATTGTCTAAAACCATCATTTTCTGAACAATGACTACAATTATATGGCTTTGGTACGGAATCCTACCGTATGCGTGTCTCGACACGTTCTTGGCCAGTTACTGTTGTAATGTATCAGCGAAATGTGTTTATTTATTGATTTGTTTACAAGCTGTCCTGGTGTCTGTCTGTAATTGAATCTTGGAAGTTAAAATTAACCGACTGAAATAAAATTTAGCATACTTGTCAAGTTCCGATGACAATACAATATCATGGTGACAACGAGCTGATGTGATGATGGTGACGGTGGACAACAGCACTCGATGGATAATACTAGACTGAGAGTGTTTGGGCTCATTTTAATCAGCACACCGTTTCAATCACTAATTTCTTAAAAGCTTAGTTTGAAAAAGTAAAAATACCTCAGTTCAAAAGATGGCGGAGCCTATTTAATACTATGTAAATATGAATTAATTACGAAGTTAACGCTTTGATAATCTCTTTTCCTCAAACAAAGTCAAGTATCTTTCCGAAAACAAAATAAAGAAACTTTGGCTATAATTCAGAGCACACCTGGTACGTAAATCTTGCATAACTTTTAGCCGATTCTAGACTTGGAATCCGCGGATTAATTTCAATGTTTCTTAATTCACCGACTGTAATCATTAAATTTGCTTTTAGCCATCTCTAAAAGGCCATCACGTGCTTGTAAACTTGTTTTATACTATGACCCGTGCGTTTAAATCTACTTCGCCTGATTATAAAAGTTAAGGGCCTTTACACATGGCGCCACTGCCGTGGTGCGGTGCGGTATCCACTCGCCTACACCGCCGCGGCGTCATGTGTAAGGGTCCATACAACTCCAAATACGGTGGCACCGCCCGCGCCGTGGTAGCGAAGGCCCTGAGGCATGACAAGTCGAACATGAAACACGCTTGCATAGAAAACATAACTATGTGCTTGTTCGACGTAAACAGTGACATAATAAATAATTTCATTTGTCTAATTACTTAGATAAAATAATAAAATGTGTGTTACTCAGTAAAACCAAAATTAAAGCTTCATAAAATAAAATTTGTGTTGAAACCAAACTAACTGACAAATAATAATAATATGTCCGGCCTAGATCCAAGAACGAAAATAATGTTAGTCTGCATATACCAACTTTCATAAGTGTCTCTTCCAGTGTCTGTAGACTACAGAATTTTAATTTCAGTTAAAAAACATTGTTTGTGTTCATTACTAGAGTTTCACGATTAAAAATATAAAAACACAAGTACAATTGACGCGAGAGACTGGAAACTGAGTGAATTGTTCGTCGTAACATTGTCTGTGACAAATAAGCTCGCAGATGGGTCCCGATTATTATTTCATTACAAAGTGTTATTGTCCCCTCCCCCCCTCCCCCCGCGGCCCTCGCGCCCGCACCGTAAACACACGAGATGAATTGTGACTCGGACGAGATGCCACGACGGACATATTGGATGCTCTGCTATGATGATGGGGACATATTGAGTATTTTTCACGAAATATTGCCTGATATTGCCACTTGTCTGATCCAAGAAGGAACAACCACCATTCACCATCAGTAATGTATTCTCACTACTGGATCTCCCTTGTTTGTGTATTTGAAATTTATCTTTACCATAAAGGTTTAAAAAAAAATGTTTGATAGTATTTCATTTCACCAAAGAGTATCTGTACTTTTGTAGATAATTCGAAGGTGTCACTCAGGGTACGACAGGGACCTCTATAAGTCAATAATAACACCGTCTCAGCACAACCCTTCAATCTAACACTTGACCTCCAGACAATACCAATATTGTAGGTAGGGCTGGAGGTGGGCGGAGAGGTTCGCAACCGAGCCTTGGCTCATAATAAACGGGTGTCATTTGATCACACACCCAAAATTGTACTAAAATGTCACAAAAGAAATTTGCCCATGAAAATATTCATACTAATACCGAAAAATATGGGCAAAAGTATTATAAGTTTAAATATTATTTATTTCAAATTAAATTAGTGACTTAATCGACTTATAAAATAACTTATAAAACAGAAAATTAACGAAAATTTTAATTAATAACTAAAAACTAAAACTAAAATCTAAACGAAATAACTACTAATTAAAATTTAAATTTAAAAAAAAAAAAAAACCCGCCCCTAACTGTACCCTGTGCGAAGGTGCCCATAACACTAGCAGCATTGCCGCGCTGAATGGCTATGGCCAACCTATTCACAAGTTTAAATCTATATCTATCTACAGTCAAAACCTGATATAGCGACATTGAAGGGACCGTATAGTTGCCGACGTTATATCCGATAGTTGTTATAAGCAATACACATACATATGTGTAAAATTAAATCGTAAAACAATCCTGTTTCATCAGCATTATAGATTTCCTCTGGTGTGTATCCTTCGCACAGTGCAGGCCACTTATGAGAGAGACACTCCTTCAGGAACGCCAGCCGCTTCACCGCAAACTTTTCCTGCCACAATATTACGACGAGCACGAAAACGTTGTACCCAAGACGACGAACACTTAAAATTTTCCTTACCCATAAGACGAGCAAAGTCATTGGCTTTTTGTTGCAGAATCGGACCACTTATTGGGACGTTGTTTGCCCTCTGATGTTTAAACCATGTTAATAAAGCATCTTCTATAACGTTATGTTCACTTGTCCTCGCTCGTTTCAGTTTTAAGGAGTTGTTTTCGAAAAGAACTTTTATTTTATCTGTATTCTTCCAAATTGTTGAAATCGTAGAGTGCGAAACCCCACATTCCTTTGCAATTTCACTATTCGACTCGCCATTTTGTAATCTCCATATGACATGAGATTTTTCTTGAATAGAAAACACTTTTCTCTTATTTTGCGACATGATAACGCATGCATGCACGGTCTAATCAAAACCAACACTATAAATCAAGCTGTCACTCATGCAGCCATTTAGCGCACTAAACAATTGGTGTAAAATATGCAAGGTCAAATGGCCGGGAAGAGGTTCGGATGAGGTGGGAGAAAGTGCGTAGGTAATAAATACGCCAAAATATTCCTTCAATGCTTATCAATAAGATTTAAAATCGTCCGTATTGTTTTGTTTTGCTTCGACAAGAAGCGGTTGGTCGTTATAGTCGATGAATATAGATAAAGTTTCGTCGTTGTAAGCGATATGTCGCTGTATCCGGTGTTGTTATAGGCGGTATGTTTGCTGAATAGTTTACTAGAGATTCGGGCGGGACCTTACACTCTGGCTGTAATAACCGATCGGTCGTTGTAAACGATGTCGTTATAATCGGTTTCGACTGTATATCTATACATATAATAATCTATACATATAATAAAAACGTAGAGATAAAAAAATCTGTAATTGCGAGATAACAAAAAAAAAAACACACAGGTCGTCTTAAAATAAGCAGCTGAAGACGATAGGACAGTTTTTAGAATTTTTGTCTGTTTGTTTGTTTGTTTGTTTGTTTGTTTGTTTGTTTGTTTGTCCGCGAACATCTCCTAAACCACTGGACGGATTTAAGTGCGGTTTTCACGAATATGCTTAGAAATTACCAGATTAAAACATAGGCTATGTTATATCATTTATTTTAATTCTTTATTTTTACATAAACGAAAATAAAATCAATTATTTATTTCTTCGTTACCCGAAACGTAATATGAGGATCGTCACATAGCCTCAAGCAAGGAGATCCAAAGTAAAGAGAATGTTATTGACATAGCCATTAAAATTTTGAAACTGTCAACTGTCATTCGGTTAATCAGTTTAAATTTAAAGAAGGTTCCTTAACCTTCTTAGATGAATGAACGTGTAGATCAAGCATGTTATAGGCCTTACAACCTCTTTGGTGATTCATTCCAGTGCATGGAGTAGGAGTATTACATTCTCTTGGTTTTATTCTATGTTAGCATTTAAAACACAAAATATACCGCATCCTATTTTAATTCAGTCCCGCGAAAAGAAATATTCAAAAAAGGCCCTTTGTACATGAAAATAAACCTATACAACAAAATTCCGGACGCAATAAAGAAAGAAAGAAATAATAACATTTTCCAGAACCAACTTCGTAAGTTTTTAACCCAAAAATTTTATTACGAGATAAAAGATTTATTCGACGATAAATTTTAGGAAATATAATATTTATGTAATAGATTTAACTATACTTAAATTTATATGTTTATGTCTGTGGTCTGGTTTTGTGAACAGCCACTACATAAGTCATTGCTGCATCCTTTATGCAGGGTATATAAACTTAGCTCTTAGAAGAATACAGTGTATATTTGCAATAAGAATAAGAATATAGAAATAATTTTATTTTACTGTGATATTTTAACAGATAAATAGAGTAGTTCCATTTCATGGCTTTTTAATCAAGGTATACATACAAATGCACGCGAAATAAGAAATAACTAGCCAAGAGCGTGTTAAGACAAGCATTATGTCAGGGTTCCGTGGCCAGCGAAACTGGACAGTCAAAATTTGAAAACATGCTCTGCACTGTGGTCACATTATCTTTTTGATTTGAAAACTGTTGACGGTGTTATTTATTACTTTTATGCTTCTATCAATACTTCACACAGGGCGATTTAAAATAAGCAGCTGAACATGTTAAGGCAGTTTTTAGAATTTTTGTTTGTTCACGCACATCTACACCCCTGGAAGAAAATGCGGACGGATTTAAATGCGGTTTTCACGAATATGCTTAGCTATGACCAGATTGACCAGATTGATAGGCTATGTTATTTTGCGCAAGGCCGGATTATGGGAAGAAAAAATGATTGAAGGTTTATATGAAAATCTACGCGTACGAAGTCGCGGGCAAAAAAACTAGTTAAAAATAAATTCCAATCAAATTGCTAAAGCAGGCAGCCTTCCCAGCTAGCAGTTTAACTTATCGCTTCAATTTCGATCTGCAAACAAACCTTATCTGATGGAGATATTATGTGCAATGAAATTTTTCTCATAAAAACAGACGTCGACAACGCGCCGTTTGTATTATAAACCAAAGTAGGGAGGTGAAACCCGCCAATTCGTTGGAAGAACACAATTTATTTTGAACACGAAGTCGTATGTAACACGTGGTGGGTAAGGAGCTGGCCGCACTTGCAGTGGTTTACAGTTCTTTTCATCCGCTCGCAACGACTAGACAAGAGGCAATAAGACGCCGGATTCCGTCGGATTAGTATAATTAATACGTTGATGCATTACGTTTAGTAAGCGGCTTACTTAACCTTGGTTGGTGATATCATCACATGACGGTGACTCGGTCGATCACTGTCAGTCACCATAAAGATTGCAAAACATGAAAGTGACCATCTCCTTCTTACCTTGTTATGACAAAACAGCTTGATCTTGATGAAATTTTGCAATGGTAAGGATGCAGTGTGTTTTAAAAGATTGGGGAAATTGGAAAATAATGCCACTAAAACCGCGGGACAGGATCTTATATAGGAAATGTTATAGCATGTTTCCAAGCCGCTACCCGCTCGCACTCTGGCGCTCCGTTGGCAGAGCTGCAAGTGGCGCGAGTAGTTTCCAAGCCGTTACCCGCTCGCACTCCGGCGCTCCGTTGGCAGAGCTGCAAGTAGCGGGTGGTCGCGGCTCGGCGATAATTCAATGAATCCGAGGTTCGCCGTCGCAGCGCGACATCTATTCGCCAAACGATACGTGCCGTGGACTCTGCGAGTGCCGCGACATTTTTAGATTCCAGCCAATTTGTGCGTTGCGGGCGTTATGGCGCCTTCACTATCTGTTTTGCCTCACACCTGCATATGTGGATTATGTGAACCCTAAAATTACTACGGTCTATGCAATGAAATAAATGTCAAAATACAACTATTATTATTTGCAAGTTTTACATTTCGTAATAATTTTGAATAGCATGTTAATTTTTCATGAGAATGGAAGCTCTGCATTTCTATTTGTTATCAGCACATTCATTATTCATATTATTATAACTCAAACAGTGGAGTATTTGATTACAAACCGATGGTTGTTTGTGCATTACGCGCTGTAATTAGCGGATTGTTTGTCCTTCGGTAAAGTATATCTACTAACATTACGTAGGCATGTTTGTTTGTATGAGTAGCGGCGGACAAACGCGCAAACACGCGGTAATGAACAGTAATCAGGTAGTAACTAGTAAATGTTATTATGGATGCGCTCGCTTGATTACTGCCACTTGATGGCCGGTTGTTGGCAAATAACTCACTTTTGTTTTGCAAATAGATAATTAAAAGTAATATATAACGCTTCGTACCCATAGGTCCCCCCTCCAGGACCCCTGTGGGGGAATGCCATAGAACAATCACACCAATACGGTCAACTAACACCCATACCCAGAGGAGATACTAAATTCAAAATTGAAATATTATCCCAGCCGGGAATCGAAACCAGGACCTGCTCATAAGGCAGACGTAGACAACATGCACAGAGAAGTTGGGTTGGGTCTATCTGTATCTTTTGTCGTATTTACAATGGGGTGTCCTGAAGAACTGTGTGATCTGCGTCGCAGTTTTATCATCACTCTAGCCGCCACCGCCTAAAAGTTCATCCACATATATTAGATATGCTACCTTCCGTGATGTTTCCGAGAAACTACAACATGGGGTTCTTCAAAAGACGAGTTAATAGAGTCTTAAAGGGTCGGCAACGTATTTGTGATAACTCCGGTGTGGTAAGCAGTCCCCGTCGTGTGACGGAGACTGCTTTCCATCAGGCGGCCCGTCTGCTTGTTTGCCACCTATGCCATTAAAAGAAACGTATTACCAATGAGTCATAGCGATATTCGAATGGGACACAGACCGCAGAAACACTTTTGCTGAAAAAACTGTCGATAGTGTGTTATCCTGTACGTTGTTTCGATTCCAGTCTACATTTGAAATGATAGAAAATAATGATAAAATACATTTAAACTGGCACCTGTACATCCAGGTATTGAAGCGATCATTTTAAAGTAGTATTAGTACGTCTATAGTAACATGCTCACAGTTGTTTTAAACAAGTTTGCGTCAGAAACGGGAATATTCTCAAAGGTGCTATACGGACGACAAAGTTATTCAGTTATTCATACTAAAAACAAAGAAAATTCTGAATTAAATCTGTAGGCAATTCCAAAAGTCACCGAACTCTTTCCTTTTTTCAACTCTTTCGTTTAATTTAACGTCGTGGTAAAAAGAATAATAAACTTTATTCCGTCCCTACCGCTAGTTATAAAACTGAAATAGTCTTATAACTCTAGGCCACTGAATCCGATTGAACTGATTTGCTTACAAACCACCCGGAAATATTACTTCCAAGCGAAATGATCGTAATTCAATAAAATCACTCTCCGTAGTAATATCGAACAGTCTTCATACTCTCAGTAGGTATCTTAAACGTCGAGAACACTCGTAGATATATGGTTATCAAAAGAAATGAAATGTTTGCACATCATATTTTGTATTTTTGCTCAATGATATAGTCTGGATTTAGCTGAAAAACAAGCATTTGTTGGATCAAGGTCGTAATTTTGTAAGAATGAAGTAACAAGAAAAGATTCTCAGCTCATAATAATAGTTATTTCTCGGTTTCGCGATTCCAGAAAACTTTTCCCGTGCGCGGTTTATTTTTAGAGGGACTAAGTTTGCAAAGTTTACGGGAGAGGACAAATTGCGAGATCAAAAAGATGTTTAATGAAGTCTGTTCTACTTGGTGTATACAGCCAGTATGTTCTACTTGGTGTATACAGCGAGTATGTTCTACTTGGTGTGTACAGCCAGTATGTTCTACTTGGTGTATACAGCCAGTATGTTCTACTTGGTGTATACAGCCAGTATGTTCTACTTGGTGTATACAGCCAGTATGTTCTACTTGGTGTATACAGCCAGTATGTTCTACTTGGTGTATACAGCCAGTATGTTCTACTTGGTGTATACAGCGAGTATGTTCTACTTGGTGTGTACAGCCAGTATGTTCTACTTGGTGTATACAGCCAGTATGTTCTACTTGGTGTATACAGCCAGTATGTTCTACTTGGTGTATACAGCCAGTATATTCTACTTGGTGTATACAGCCAGTATGTTCTACTTGGTGTATACAGCCAGTATATTCTACTTGGTGTATACAGCCAGTATGTTCTACTTGGTGTATACAGCCAGTATATTCTACTTGGTGTATACAGCCAGTATATTCTACTTGGTGTATACAGCCAGTATGTTCTACTTGGTGTATACAGCCAGTATATTCTACTTGGTGTATACAGCCAGTATGTTCTACTTGGAGTATACAGCCAGTAGGTACACATTTAGCCAACCAGCGCATATTTTATGCAAATTGTTGTTTATCACAGACATGTTATTGCAAAAAAAAAACGGTCTAACGTTCGTTTTGTGAAGGAGACTCGATGCACCACTCTTCTCTATTAAGCAACTACTTGCCAATGGTTGCCTGGACGATATCGTTTTTAGCGATAAGGCCGCTACTTGTGGCAATATCTCGTAAGTATTTTCTATCTGTCTGTAATTTTTATTTCTGGTGTACTTATCAAAGTTTCTATCTACTTGATTAGTAAGGAAATTAGGGAGATATTTGCATGCCTAAATATTTTTGGTCTCTACGCCAGATGAGCTAAATGTGGCCATGTGAGGCACCATGCAACCCAGCATAAACAAATAGGACTCGTTGCAGCTGCTCGCGCTGGACACATCGATACGAGATACTCATGTGCTGGACCTTACGTGAGAGAAGATTAAACACAATTAACAGTTACAAACGAAATTTTGTTCAGAGTAAAAGGACGCGGTGTTTCCAGTCAGAGCGCAGGTCGCGGTTCTCTCCACCATAACTCATATTTCCGAGCGACAGGAGCTATTGTGACGGGTGTACCGCACTCTGTACCGACATGATTGTTTAAAATCGCGAGGCGTGCGCCCCGATGCGGCCCGATAAGATTTATACACTGCGCCTGACACTTAATTTCGTTCATGTTCAACGCTCGACGTCAAGGATTTTTTCATTTTACGTGCGTTAAAAACGGAGAGGAAAAAACAGTATTAGAACTCACGAAATGTTTTAACTCTTTCTGCATTTTAATTTTCTGTTTATTTTTATTTTTTATGCCATAGGTGGTAAACAAGCAGATGGACCGCCTGATGGTAAACGATCACCGTCGCCTATGGATACCTGCAACACCAGGGGCATCACAGATACGTTGCCGACCCTTAAAGGCTCTATTAACAATATGGCCAACAGTAGTTTATTCATCGTGAACTCTTCAAGCTGAAGTTTTTTGTTTTGTTTATAATGTTGTCATTATTGTAGTTTACCTTAGAAACTTAGTTTTCTTAAAGTTTTGAAAACTAACGATATTTTTTCGCAGTTTCATAAATGTCTAAAGATTCTACGATCTGTACACGATCACGAGATGTAATATGCTGTTCTTTGCATAATCGTGCCTTTATTAGAATGAATCGGCAGCGTGTCAAACGACGGCTGCCAGAGGCAGATATTACTCATACATGTCATTATTCTGCGTTGTTGGTCTTTCTAAATGCAATGAAAAAATGCAAAGGCTCATTTTAAGACGATATTTAGTAACTAGAAGTGTGAGACATCTACACTTCAACATTGTGGTTTACAATGAAGCTCGGTTCCCAAGATGGTACCCAAAATTATAATTATTAATAGACAAAATGGTCATGCAAAATTCGTGTCCAGATACTCTCGGTCCATGTTTCACGTACAGAGCCTGTTAAATTTTAGGTAGCATGAATTTTCTTTAATATAATAGAAATGGAATTAAATTGAACTAAGATTTTTTTAACTGTTAACCGATGGGGAAGAAAGTTTCTTGAGTGGCGCGGTCTCCACAGAAAAAATCTTGAGTGGAGACCATAAACCGGAAGACGCAGCGTAGGTAGGCCTCCCACTAGATGGACCGACGACATTGTGAGAGTCGCGGGCGTCCGGTGGATGCAGATGGCAGGATATCGTTCAGTATGGAGGTTAAAGGGGGAGGCCTATGTTCAGCAGTGGACGTCTTCTGTCTGATGATGATGATGCAGAATTTCCCCAAATCATATAATTTTCGTTATATAGTACTCATTATTATATCAAAGTGGAATCCGCCACTCTACGTCACTCTATCCAATGAATAGTTAATGAGAGAGACGACTTGGCCCGCTCATCCCCTACCATCATAACGCCATCTGAACAGATTCCCAGTCGTATCCGTTAATTATGTACCTGTATTATTACTGGAGACCTTTGAAGAATTATCTTTAAGGCTTTGGAGGATAAAAGTATGTATTAACGAAATTTTTTATATTAGAATAATCATGATCATTAATCCTGTACTAACTACGTCACGGTTGGACAAGGCTTAATTAATCGTGATACACTACCCGTCTCCCTGTTAGTAGCACCAAATTGTTCCTACTGGCTTTTTGATGTAATCGGACAATTTGCAGTCGTAAATAGGCTTGCGTTTGATCGCCTCGCTTGATGTTAGGCGATGATGCGGTCTACGATAAAGCACGCTTCCCTATGGAAAAACCGATACACTCGCGGTTTAAAGACATCGAGATTGTATTTATAGGGGAACACTTCAGTCAGCACATTGAACAGTCAAGCGGTTCGCACAATGCAAAGTGGAATAAAAGTGCCTTGTTTTGGTTTAAATATAATGTTTGCTACGAATCGGCCACGAACCGGTTCAATGCAATCCACAATATTTTACAAAATGAGATAAAGTCAAAGTCAATATTTCCTGTCAAACTTAATTTTAACCGACTTCTAAAAAGGAGGAGGTTCTCAATTCGACTGTTTTTTATGTTTGTTACCTCTGAACTTTCGGCTGGGTAAACCGATTTTTATGATTCTTTTTTTATTTGAAACCTGGTGCTTTCCGTGATTTCAATTTGGTCCAGTTCTGACATTTTTATGAAGTCAGTTTTTCATATTGATAATTGTTTAAAATAATCCCACCTCGTGGTATTTATCAAGAGAAGAATGTGTACTCTATATGTATACATTATTTTCATCTAAGGAAGATGTACTTAGATCAAGACATTCATATTTCATCTCACTCCGACTCAGTGTGATTCACTCCAACTCACGGCTTTGTTGTGAATTCTAATTAAACTCTTAGAATAGGGATTAATGCGAGTTTGGATGAGGAATTATTTGAAGACATGTTCCCGCAACCGAGCGCCGGTAATTAAATTAATTAGCTATGCTGTACGCATTTAATAAAGCTTCAGCACTGACATATAAACCAAGGGACATCGCACTCGGCTTTCAATTAAACGGGTCTTCATTGCGTATCAGCTACGCTTACTTCGACTGCTAAGCACACACAGAATAGAATTCAACACACAGAGACACAACAAGTGGTAGATAGCGACAAACTGTATTATTTTGCAGTTTATCCAACAGATATAAATTTAACTTGTGAAATCTAAGTATGTTCTATCAATCTATGGGTGTTCCCCGATAGTTACAATCTAGGTGTATTCAAATCTCGAGCGAATCGGTTTCTTCTACGGAAGCTTGCTCTATCGTAGACCGCATCATCATAACAAACCGCATAAGTTTTATTCGTCATAGAGTAGGAGATATTTGAGTGTTGTGGGTGGAAATAAAGCTGACGAGTGAAGACATATGAATGATGTTGAAATGTACTTCGTTTGGAAAACTTGTTTGCTTCCGTCAGTTGCGATACCACGCGCTTCATATTATATTGTTTAACGCAGCGGTTCACTTATAAAACGCAACAATTATTGAAATATAAGGTCGGGGAAAAAGTTTCTTCGTATTTTATAAACAAATTCAAGACATATTTTTTTCAAGTTTAATTACATTTAATTATAATATATATGTACCATTTTGTTCGATAACTTGTTGCCATCTTTTAGGTAGTGACATGACCCCGTTGCTGTAGAAATTTTGGGAATTCTGATCAATAAAATGCAACAAGTAGTTTTGACAGTCCTCTCTTGATGTTAATCTAACACTACCCAAAGAATTCTGAAGAGATCGAAACAGGTGGAAATCTGAGGGTGCAAGGTCAGGGCTATGTGGTGGATGCATTAACACTTCCTAACCAAGCTCTCTAAATTTTTGCTGAGTGGCCAAAGATGTGTGCGATCTAGCGTTATCATGATGAAAGACCACACTCTTTATGTTGATCGATTCCGGCCGTTTTTTCTCAATTTCTTGTTTGAGTCTCATCTGCTGTTGGCAGTAGAGATCCGAATCGATGGTTTTGCCCGGCGGTAAATGCTCATAATGAACGATGCCCTTGCGTGTTAATCTGGGTTTCGCTACAGTCTGTGGTGCTTCACTGCCCTTTGACCATGATCGTTTGCGCACATTCTTGTCGTAGGTGATCCATTTTGCATCACCAGTGATCAATCTTTTCAAAAACGGTTCGGTTTCTTTACGTTTCAATAGAGAATCGCAAATGAGTACACGATTCATTTGGTTTCTTTCAGTGAGCTGGTGTGGCACCCAAATATCGAGTTTTTTTGTATACCCAGTTATTTTCAAATGGGTCAAAACTGTTTTGTGGTCAATCCCCAGGTCTTCAGCTACGTCGTAACTACTAATATGCCGATCTTGGTCCACTTTTTCAGAAATGGCATCGACTTTATCCGTAACAGGGCGACCAGAGCGAGCTGCATCTTTGACATCAAAATTCCCGGACTGAAAACGCTTGAACCAACATTGTGCTACTCTTGATGACACTGCATTAGGTCCATAAACGTCACAAATTTTATTCGCGGCTTGTGTCGCAGTTTTCAGTTTTTTGTAATAAAATTTCACAATATATCGAATTTCTTCGTTAGATTCACTCATTTTATCGAACAAAAAAACAATTGAAAAATGGCGGGAAATTGCTTTTTACTTTTTATATTCCTTTTTTAAAATGTCATATTTTTAATGGTATCAAAACCAGCCAGATACATATAGTACAACCCATGAGATTTTTACTACAACTTTATACATACAAAATACGAAAAGACTTTTTCCCCGACCTATTATATCATACAATTTGATGTTAATGAAATTATTTTCTAACGACATAAAAAACTAAACATATATGCTTACACAAAAAAATAATTAAACATATATTTACAGCCTAAAACTATTACTACTGATTAAATATTATTATGTATATACCTACCTATACACAAATTATATTTTTGTAATCATAATACGTACTTTTGTACTAATAAAAGTCGTACCCTTTTGAAATTTATTTACGTGCCTTCCTAATTTACATAAATAATGCTCTTTGTAAAAACAGATAATAATTGACCTTTACGAGGTCAATGTTTTAAGGTATAAAGGCACTTCTGTACTCAGTACACACACAGTTATATGTCTTTATTCTTATATGTAACAAATTGTTCATTAACATCAGCATTTTGTATTTTTCACTTGAACCGTATATTTTAACATCAGTTTTACAAGTTTAGAGGCAGTATTTCACATTTCTCACACCGTATCATTTGCAAATTTTACCTTAAACGAAGAAATCGTTTACGGCATAAAATTACGGAGTGGCGGAAAAATTTGCATTTTTCATACATTTAGTGGAGAATTTTCGAGTGCCGGAGTGGTGAAAAGGACTACTGTAATACAATTTAGCTGAATCGGCGGTAACCTGGACGAGTTGCGTGTCCCGCTCGAGTTGGCGTGTTCGTACGTAAGGGCGCCTCTTTAAGTCGGTCGTGTTCGACATTTGTAAAGCTGCAGTGGTCGCTCGTGTGTCGGCTCAGAGCCTGCTCATTGGAATCGTTTAAAGCTCGCTGCGGAGTGAATGCACCACGAATGTTTAGTTGACTCACCCAAAAATGTTCTGAACTTAGTATTCTAAATTGCTGTCGCATTTTGTGAGCCATATTTTTAGTTTGAAGTAGTATTTTATTCATCGTCATCATCATCAGCCAGAAGACATCCACTGCTGAACATAGGCCTCCCCCATTAACCTCCACACTGAACATCATCCTGCCATCTGCATCCACTGGATGCCCGCAACTCTCACAATGTCGTCGGCCTACCTATATATATGTATAGTATTATAGTATATAATATAGTATTACAATGTTTGAAGTATTTTAGTCGATGTATGGCGCGAGCGGCGCGGACGGCGCGGGCGGTGCGGACGGTGCGGGCAGTGCGGGCGGTCCGTTACAGCGACACTGGACATGTCGTTTTATTAGGTTATGATGTTGTGTTGAATGAGCTTCAAGTACATATAAAATAGTATGTATCATGAGGACGGACATAGGCAATTTTTTTCTGAAGAAATCGCGGCCGAAGTTGTGGGTACAGCTAGTATGTATATATATAATTGATACCATCCTTAAGCATTAGAAATGAAGCAGAGTAGTTTATTTTAGAATGGTTCCGGAATAATGATGCTACGGTGTAGCGTAGCTACGGGATTGCAATGCTACGACGTAGCGCATATACATAAAATTCTACAAAAATAATAAATAGTACATCACAACATCTCCGTTAATAACATACTCGGCATTATAACATTATTCTTGTTTCGAGGAAAACGGAACATTCCCAGTACGGAACATTAACATTCAATGAACTTCATTAAAATGTAGGTTTACTGCGAAATTATTATTCCACTAGAATGAATGTTAATAAAATGTTTATTTAAACATCGCATCATGACACGAGATGATAATTAACTGTGATTAACTATTTCTGAAAAATATTATTATTAAATGCGGCAACGATTTTTTTTAAAACTAATTACACCCTGCTGTTTTCGTCATCATCATCAAAATGAAACTATTACTGAATTAAAAAAAATATATATATAAAAATTTTGAAAAAAAATATGCGTGGGACCGACAGATATAAATATATCACATTCACAATACTAGCAGCTGTAAAGGAATTTTCTATGTATGGACAAGAATGTGGGGAGAATTAAACGCTCCGTGATCGGTACACGCGACAGTTCAAACATTAATTCAGTTCTCTGAAGCGAAATGAGCAAAACGAACGCAACGAGCGACCGCAATGAAACGAAATAAGTGCCAATTTGCGCCGAAAGATACTCGTACAATGGAAAATGGATAACTTTTAACCGGCTCCGAACAAAATCACTGACAACTTTAATGCCTCGACTCAAATGTTTCACGGGAGAGAGATCTTTTACTCTTCCAATAGGGAATTTTATACAAGGAATTGTTTTAAATAACGCGAAAAAGTTGTAACTGTTTCTGATTGAGCTACCTCGAGACTGAGATACAATGTTCTCTAACAGTTTGTGTTAAACATTCTCAAAACAATTACTAATTAGAGTCTTAGGAGATAATTTTTACACAACTTGAAAACCTTAAAAAAAATCGTTACTAGAGCGATGCTGGCAGACCGTTAGCATGTGCGGTTTACAATTTGACGGCGTCTGGTTCTATCTTTGGCCCTGCACCAATGACTTATTTAGTACCTAAATAAATTATGTGCAGTTTCGATGCCGAAATATCGAAAATATCGTGAGAAACCGGTATGACGTCCTGGAACCTCAAAAGTTCAA
This sequence comes from Agriopis leucophaearia, assembly GCA_949125355.1. Lineage (NCBI taxonomy): Eukaryota > Metazoa > Arthropoda > Insecta > Lepidoptera > Geometridae > Agriopis > Agriopis leucophaearia. The sequence continues at coordinate 19,630,930 of OX421263.1, read as the reverse complement.
AGAAATATAAGATTCACCAAAATGTAATGGTCCAACATGTACTGGGCCAAAATGTACTGGGCCAACATGGTGGATTAGGGCCCATCTTTTCATTCTGAGCGAAAGCCTGAGTCGCAGCAGTGGGAATATGTTAGGTTGAAATGATGTTGATACATTTTTAGGTTTCCGTAGTACTACAAGGAATCCATGTTAGTTTCTACTGCCCGTATGTCTTAATATTTTAAAACCTTCTAAGTTCTGTATGGTATAAGTGTATGAAACTTTGCAAAATTACTTGTAATATTATACAATAAAATATCAAATTTAAAAGTTTTTCCCTTCTATCGGCAGTCATGGAGACTGTCGATAGAAGGGAAAAACTAACTAGTCACATTAGCATGCCGGTGACGCGAATCCATAAGTTTCGCCCCTACCAAAAATCGCTCAATGCAGCTAAAAAAGTATATAGGCAATGTGTATCTTTTGTAAAATTTTACCCACCAATGTGGTAAAAAGCTGGTGTGTCCCCCCCAGCATTTCTAAACTATTAAATGTAGAAACTTGTAGCTTGCCATGCTGATGTTATCATAAAAACCTTTATTCAAAATTGTTTTGCAACGTTACCACAAAAAAATATTTGAATCGCAAAAACACTTATATAAATCAGGTTAGGATAAGCTAGATAAGAATTTTTCACTTTCAAATTGTGATGTAATTGCATTGTTAACTGAAAACTTCCAACGGCCATTATCTGAAGCTTCCATCGCGTCGTCGTTGGCGCGTCGTTACAATTCGTTAGATAACATCACTCGACATGCAAGCCTCGATCAAAACTAACAATACCTCCTACACTCAGCTACTTTTATTTTAAACTATTTTTGAGTGTCGTGAAATTTCCTGTTAAATCAATAGGGATACAAATATCTCACTAATAGGTACCTATTATACCTACCTACTTGAAGCGACGTAGAAGCGGAATTACACTAGAAATTCATCATTAAAACAGTTTTGAAAATGGACTTCCGCAAAGTAACGCCTGATTCAATCAACTACCTATTATGAATGTGAAAGTTTGTGTCAGTGTTTGTTCCTATTGAACTTCGTAACGGCGGAACGGATATATGTAAAATTTAGTGTGGAGCTTTTACTCTGGATCTAAACATAGGTTATAATGGTTTCTAGAACACAGTTGAACAATTTGTTACCAAACTGATAGTTTTTTAGACATCTGCATTTAAAAAAACGATAAGATTTCACAACATACAAATAACTTCATAATGAACACAATTTCACCGTGTGAAAAATGAATTTAAATTAAACTTAACAAAATATTGTTACGTTGTTTTATATGGTATAAACATATAATAAGCACTGTAACGTGCGATACGAGCCCTGGTAAACACATTTCCCGCTAATAAAACATCCATCCATTATAACTCGTGGATTTACAAAACCACGCATGCTTAGCACATCCATCAGGTGTGTCTCGTGTCCCGTGTCCCGGGAAACTGGGATGGTACCGGGACGTGTGGGCAGGGCTGGCTCTACGGGACAGGAGATGAAAATTATCAATTTAAAAAGGGGTGTAGCTGTGTCGTCAATACGACCATATTATGTCTTACTCAACGTTACGAATTACTTGATGCTTTAGCTATCGAATGGTGTCATTAAATATGAATCCTGCACGAGCGTGCATGATGCATCCGCACCAGCGACGACACGACGCGTGACTACTTATTCATCCAAAAATTGAATAAGAAAATACCGTCTCATTTTAAGGACTTGAGTAAACCTGTTTTAAAGTTATCCAAGTAAACTTCATTAGAAAACAAGGAGACAATGGTAGCGCAAGCAAACTTCCACAACTCATAAGACAACTGCCAGCGTCAGGAAATACTTCGACACTAGTTTAATGAGTTCCGTACAACCACGACAATACAAATAATTATATTTATATGTTTTATTTACAAGTTTTTGAAGAGAAGAATTGACAAAGGACTTTGTTTTGTATTCTACAAATTATATTTAATACTGCTAATCATTTCAAACGACGTTTATAAATATGCTTCCTTTGTATATTGAAACGAGATAAAATACGAAACTCATTGATAGAGTTTATTTAGGAATTTAAATTAACAGATATTTTAGGTTTAAAGAAGATATTTTAAAATGATGTATACCTACGTTCGTGATCTCCCCTCAAGAATCTTTCTTCCCCATCGGTCATCAGTTTTTCGAGTGATGTGATATTTGTACTGGGGTAACAAACCTTATTTTTACTGATCTGAGGTCCTGATAATCGATACAATATATCAACATACTGTATGTCGGCTGGCCGGCTATCCTTGAGCTTGTGATATTGTTTCTGCCCTGCCATTTTTTAGCAGTTTACCAAAAAGTGTCCAAGCCTAAGTCAACCTCATAAAACTTTCCACTCGTGCTTTTGGGTACAATTGAGCCATAGTTCCCGGCGATTGATTACAGAAACTAGCGGCAGGGGGCGCCATTGTCCTGGAAAACAATAGCACTTGTGTCGGTGATCGCACGACACGTCCACTATTGTCCCGCAACGTCCTGTCGTGCAAATATCGCTTTTATTGATTTTTCTAAGCTACTTTGCGGAATAAAATGACAAAAAAAATAAGTATTGTATGTATAATCATTATGCGTTTATCATCAATATCTGACCTGAGATCTCAGGTATCTGTAACTGATATATTTACAAACTCTTCTCCTAAATAACTTATATATGTCGCAGCGTCAGCATAGTGGCGCTATCTATCCGTGGAATTGAGGGAAACGTCAAGTGGTATACTTGGGTGAGGTCGATACTACGATGACAACACATTCGGTGTTTGACATTTGTGACGTCTGACATTTCTGACGTATGACATTTAGAGAAAAAGGCATGGTAGCCGCCGGGCATTAATGGTCAGGACACGAACAGGGACGGTTGTTGTCTCGTGGTATCAAACTCGCCACGTTTCCGTTAAGTAATCCGGCTATATCAGTGCCATCCAGTATTATTTTGTGAACTGTTTAATTGTTTGAGCTAATAGAACATTAAAACGAAGTGCGCGACGTTTTAATTCGGATCCTCTGCCATGACCGACCCATCTGATAGCGAGGCACGGCTATCCGCCCTCTAACTTATAATAATATGTTTTACTTACTTTACTGATAACAGGTGAAAGTACTATTATGGTAACTGACGAGATCCCAGAAAAAAACAAGTAAAAGAGTAAAATACTCTTCAAATGCCTGAAAATAAATCTTGAGATATAATAAAAGAAAACTAAATCAAAATCTGATCAGCCGTTTGGGAGCTACAAGACTACAGACATACTACGTTTGGGAGCTACGAGACTACAGACATAAGTACTACGTTTGGGAGCTACGAGACTACATACAGACATACACGCGTCAGAATTTAAAAAGACCGCTGAGTGCGGTAGAAACTATAGTCGAATTAAAACTTCTTTCTTTTAGTCTTCTCGACTCATATTATCAGATTTAAAGCTTTTATTAAGAACTAGAACATAATAATTATGCAAACATCATTTATAAAGGTCTTATAATTCATTTGGGTGAACCGATATGTCTAAATACCTGCAAATATATTCAACTAACCGGTTGATCACCACCTCTTGTGTCAACTCGCCGATCACGGACAAACGACAGCTAATTGCCGCACAACGATGCCACTCTAATGGAGACTGATCGACCTTATTATTTAGAAGGCTCATCGACTGATTTTAATTAATTGAATAATGATAGTGATTTATTTCGAAAAGTTCTCGGATCTAGCGCGGACATTTGGTGGGCACTGAATGGGCTGAAGCCAATACCAGGCTCTGTTGAATATAAAAATACAATGATGGAATGTGTGGAAAAATCTGAGCTATTGAAGTGAACAACTAGTGGATAGGAAAACAGATTTATAGGATGAGAAACTACACCTGCCTAATAGTGATTTATTTCACACCGTCGCTTACCATCAGGCGAATTGGTGGATAACATTACTAACGACAACTAGTGAAGATAAAACTTCCGTTTTGCTCTGACACGTCAAAATGCCACTTGAAGCGACACTACACCACTTCTCATCTTCCTCGACATACATTGTAGCTTAACTGCTGTCGACGTGAGAGAGTACCTCACTCCGCGAGCAATGTGGTTTGTTTTAAACAATACACTACAACGAACGAGTTTTGAGCACCCGGTGCCTTTATGAGAAGCTTCAGCGGATAGCATCTGCAGTGTTATGTCATTAACACTGCGAGCAGTTTGCATTACCGGCTCGATGGTGTGGCGTTTATAAAATATGAGAATAGAGAAGGCAATGCATGATAAATAGGTGTTGCGTTTTGTTCGGGAGAGCCATGGTGAAGGTTTGTAGGAGCAAGTTCTTGAGTTCTCGCTTTTATGTCCGCCTTTGGAACCGAAACTGGCAGAAACTATTCTGTGCTGTAGTTAAATATATATACAGGCTGGTCTGGAACATTCGTGTGTTTAGAGCAGAGAGCTCGGGCGCTCTAATGTACTCGGACTATTAGCATAAATGAAGCCAGCGGAGCACGCTTTGTACTTTTGGCAAATGTATATGGTGGTTTATTTTAGAGGAAATAATAATGAACTACAACAGACTACTAGAAATTGAAAAAGTTGTTCTTATAAAACAGCCTGTATAGTAAATACAAGTATACATTGTTTTTTTAAACCCCATAGAAAAGCTCATAAACTTCAAACGACTGAAGATATTTTCTTGAATCATAGCTGAGAACACTCTGACTCTTGTCACCTCTCAAACAAAAAAAAGTAAATTAATATTAGTTCAGCCGTTTCTGAGCTACAACGCAGACAGACACACAGATACACTCGTTAAACTTGTAACAACCTGTTGTCGCGAGTGGAGTAATAAAACTATTTTTATTACTTCAACCATTGACATTAGCTACAACAAAACAAAAACGAAATCTGACATAAAGATTCACTCAACCTCGATACTATTACTTACGAACTTGCTTTTTTGCAGAAACTTATTTTATTTAGTAGTTCGTCCCGAACTGCAACTTTTATCACTTAACAACTGATTTTGTTTATATTTGTTATTTAACATTGTATTTGCATGAACTACTTACTTACAAATTTGCATGACAATCTGATCAACGATACTTAAGTTATCGTCGAACTTATATACAAACAACCAAACATACATATAAACACCAATCTGTTCGCGCACACTCTGACTTCGTGTAACGTTTAGTTCGCGCACACTCTGACTTCGTGTAACGTTTAGTTTGCGCACAGTCTGACTTCGTGTAACGTTTAGTTCGCGCACACTCTGACTTCGTGTAACGTTTAGTTCGCGCACACTCTGACTTCGTGTAACGTTTAGTTCGCGCACACTCTGACTTCGTGTAACGTTTAGTTTGCGCACACTCTGACTTCGTGTAACGTTTAGTTCGCGCACACTCTGACTTCGTGTAACGTTTAGTTCGCGCACACTCTGACTTCGTGTAACGTTTAGTTGACTTTTGGGATCAGTGATATTTCAATACACATATAATCAAATGCCCTTAGATTTTAAAGCTCTACTATTTATAAAAATGTAAACACTAAAACAATATTTGACACTAGCAAATGCACAAGACATGAGACGCCAAAATACTCTCAAGAAGAAAGGGAAAAACTATGTCTAAGCTTGAGAAACATTTTACTTAGAAAATACAAAAAAGCAGAAACAAAACAGAGCAAAATGTTTGTGATCCTTCCAACGATCTGTTAGGTGGTCTAGGAATTTGATTACAAAGCTTAGATTGTAGAATACCTAAGCGCCAGGACTGCGACCTCTGGCCACAGGTCGAGCCTCGGACCCGATTCAAGTGTTACTTAATATTTTCTATCTTGGAGGTTGGTTTATTTAGTCTACAGACAGATACGACAGATAATAAATAAAGAAGCAAGGACCAAGTAGATTGGATGTTTTTTTTTAGTTATTGAGGGAAATTTCTAGTAGATATAAAAATATATTTTCTAATATCTAGCACTATAACTTCAGGTAAGCCTTCGATATTTTGGTCGAAGAGGTAAGCAGTAAACAACTGCATAAATTAATTAACAACAATGTTAATTAACAAATGTTCCTTGCGAGAACGCAAGGAACATTTCCCAATGTTACTTGCAAGAATGGAAGGTTAACGTCTAGAGAGAACACAGAAGACCAAAGAGATATTATTTACTTGTATTTTAAGTTATTCATTTCTATTGATAGAACCAAGAGCAACTATCAACATCTCAGAATAGACGCTTTTACGATGCTATTCAAATGCTTTTTACAGATCTCGAGAGTAGTTATTCTCGTAGCACCGTGGTAGTGTGTCTGTGACGTCACAGTGGAAGGCAGGACGTGATGTGAGCCAGTTGCAGGCCCCATTATCTCTGTAGAGTAAGCCGGAACGCATCCCACCTCGCCAAATGTTTTGCTTCACCAAACTCACTACGCTATAACATATTTATCGAGCCACGGCAGTGTTTCTGCCAAGTTTATCAAACTGTAATCATGACCATGCTTTTCTTTTCAATTTCTGAACCTTGTTATAGTCGTTCTGGAATTCTAGATGACACGGCTCAAATTTTCGTGATAGAATAAAGGTCTCGCGGTTTTATTACGATAATAATTGACTGCCCCGGTGGCTCAGTTGGTAGTGAACCTACTTTCTGCGCTTGGGGGCGTGGGTTCGATTCCCATCTAGGACAAACATTTGTGTGATGAACATTTGTGTTTGTTCTATGTCTGGGTGTGTAGTATTCCTTCATATTTATCCTCTTTCATATCCATTTTTTATATAAAACTTGTAAACTTTTTATCGGTTAGTTAAAACCTTTTGGGCACATTATCCGCAAGTCGAAATTCAAAAATTTTACAAAGGAAGAGCGAAAGCCGTGACGGCAAACGGAGCGTCATTCTGTGAAAAATCTTGAAAGGAGGAACATCAAATTGTGTTATGTGAAATGTTTTGAAAATTGATGCTGCTCTGAACCTAGAAGAAAAGAGGACCGGCATGCCGTGTCCACCATTAATAAGTCGATGGTAAATTTATGCCACGTCTACCTTTTTTTTTTATCAATGGTAAAATTATGCCGCATCTACCATTTATTATATCGTTGGTAAAATGTAATAGTTTGATTAGACGTGTAAGAAGATTATGTATGAAGCGTAATAAGGTTTTATGCGTGTCTAGACTTCAGTTTCCGTGAACTTACAGTGCACCTGTTAGTCGACCTCGAACATCTAGAAGTACACCTTCTTGTAGATGGAAACTTGCATGAACGTTTACTACAGGATATTGTCCTGCAGCACGCCGTAGAGTACTCCAAACCCCAACTTGAAAGTGACCCGAGGGTTTAACACTTACAAGAGAAGAATGGATGTAGATTGCAGTGGTTACCTGATTGCCACTGCAATCTACATCCATTCTTCCCTACTTTCATTCCGTAATGGAGGTTAATATCTATTTAAGTATGTATTTAAAAATATATATGTATGTATATCAGTCTCTGGCTGCCATATTACAAGCTTTGCTTAGTTTGGGGTCAGATGACCATGTGTGCAATAATGTCCCAAATATTTATTTATTTATTTTATTTATAAATATAAGTAGGTACCTACGTGTCTGAGCGAAAATGTTTTGTTCCAATCGATAATATCTTTGAGTTTATCATTTTACTAAAGCGCGGAACTGTACTGTAACTACTACTGTCTATATTTTTCTTTTAAATCATAATACGGATGAGATGATAGTCCTTAAGCTCACGAGTAAATTATTATGAAATCAGCAAACCACCAACATTAAATCACCAACAACATACTCGTAAGTAAGCTGGCCCAGACGTCAGTTTTAAGACTGATTAAAGGGTTTTTAATATAATTATAGATTAAACAACAGAGATCTAAAATTTAACGTGTCATACGAACCATGGAGACAACATTAAATTTGGGCATGTATTCCGATATCGTTTAAATATTTTCCTTCCATTTGGGTATCTATTCCGAAATCGACATAATATTTTCTTTCAATTTGTGTAACTATTCCGATATTTATTAAATTATTCTATTTGGGTATCTATTCCGATTTCGATTAAATACTTTCTTCTATCGAAAACTGTAAGCATTTTTATGAAGAAAACAGCATAGCAAACTTAGCTACATATCCACTTAAAATGTTTTCAGTGGGATGTTTCGTTTCACTAAACCCTCCTCGTTTCGTGTTTCGAAATGTTTTTGTTTCAAATTCAGTAGCTTTGTTTCACGGAAGTTCCGGTACACCTCTTAGCGACAATAGGAAACTATTCCACTTCAGGCAGGAGGTTTAATTTAATTTGGTAGCAGATAACGAATTGTTTCTTCGTCGTGAAATGTTTGACTTGTGTTTTCACGATGACAACTTGTCGCATGTCGCAATCTTATATTATAAACTAGCTGTACCCACGACTTCGTCCGCGATTTCTTCCAAAAAAATATAGTCTATGTTTGTCTGCACTGAACTCCGTTACAGCTGATCGACTTTGAATGAAATTCGGTATGCAGGTAGTGTTAAATAATGGTTTCTTTAGGATGGCGGGCGAAATCGCGAAGTGCTAGTAGGCTATTTTATATTAGTTATCATGATAAATATCATACTAACAAAAATCTCTGTAAACGTGGAGGACTGAAAAATCCTAATCTTAACTAATATTATGTAGAAAAAAATACTTTCTGTTGGTAGACACCGATTTTATTTTTCAGATTTTCAGACTCTGGACATAAACTTGCAATAATTCACACAGGTGTAACACATCAGCAAAGTAACTCTGAAGTTCACTGTATTGATTCAGATGGCATGTCAAACTGCTTCTGTTGATCATAGGCTTGCAGAAGGCTTAAGATTCTTAAAGTGAGGCTGACAACTTTGCAATACGAGTAAGAGAGTAGAGCAAACAAATCAAATTGTTTCATAACACCAACATAACAGGTGATCGAGCCGCCGCGGATGTTGCAAATAATTCAAAACTCGCAACAGATTGTTGCACAGCGATGTTCTCAAATTTTAGATAAATAGCTGCGATATAATGAAATTCGAACGGTTTCACACAACGGCGCAAAAAGCACATCGCCGAATGTAATTGGGCAGCATTTAAAATATTTATGAACATATTAGTTTTGAAATCATTGGCCGTATTTTTTATGTGTACATATTAAGTACACTTTAGATAGAAGTATGGAGAAAATAATTAGTATCTGGAAGGTAAGATAACTAAAGTAAACTCAAGTTCGAATATTATTAACAACTAGCTGCACCCCGCGGATTCACCTGCGTGGATTACTCTTTATAACATCAACTGTTTGCCAGTGAATCCCGTTAAAATCGATATAGCCGTTTTGGAGTGGAAGGGAACAAAGTCGCCTTTTATATATAAGATAAAAAAAAAGGTCTGGCAGGATTTGAACCTGCCATTTGGGTTAAATACTTTAGTTAATTCAAGTTTACCTGGAATCATTTAGATATTTGTTCATAAATAGTATACTTATGTGTTAATTTAGTTGATTCCAATATTCCAATTCCAACTGATAATTAGGCTATGCTAATTTTCGTCGAACAAAATACCAAATTCGCCTTTCATTCAGACTAAAATTAGAAATTCTGATGTAAATACATGACATAAAATAAAAAGCGAACAGCAAAAGCTGTTCGGACCCTGACGTCCTCCATACTGTGAATCATATTTAGTTATCCATACTGGAGCTTAGTTTTCCTACAAAAGAGTTTATTCAATAGAACGTAGCATTGTATACGTAGTAAGTATAGCAGTTCTGTATGTATGCAGTCGAGCTGTTGGCATTCTGCGCTGCAATTAGCGCATCGAAGGGGAAAATCGCTGCATTTTCTGATCGCACTAAATTAACGCTCGCTACGAGTCTCACTAATTATGAATATTTGACAATCCCAGCAGCTTTATGTGATTTATGAATTAGTACTGGTATAACGAGGCTTTCATTCATCAGTTAGTACGTTCAATATTATTCTGAAGTAAGGAACGCACCTAGTTAGCTGTACGTTGTAAACTTAGTTCACTGTGATACCATACATTCCGGGTGGAGTCGAGTGACAGACACACTGTGGCACATTTCAACTATTCTTGTGAATGGTCGCCAGTGATGTTTTTATTGAGAGTGCCTTTCGCTGCATTTTTTCTCTCTGGCGCGTCTGTAAATGTTCGTAACGAGACGGCTATAAAGCTGATAGAATACGTTCCGAAGGTCTGGGAAGTTAGTCCGCCGCGCCCGCACCCAAACAATAAACAGTCACCAAACGGTCACTCCCCGCAATAAAACTGCAAACTCCAAGAAAAATATTCACTCAACGAATTCTACGATAACCCTTTTGTGAACCATTTCGATAAAACCTCGCCCAGAGGACTGCCCGGCCCGAGCCGTAACACATCAGAACGGCCAGAGTTTGTCGACTCCAAAAAGGCCGAAAATACCCGATGTTGCGCGAATGATGACGTCACAAGAACAGCGAGCGTGGGAGGGGAAATCGCAGTAAAAAGGCCGCTAATACCCGAACTGGCACAATAATAATAATTTGCATGTGGCAGGAACGCCTCGCGCCACTCGAATTTATTTTCCCTTCGTTCGTCGCCCGCCGCCGTCAGCTTTTATTAGGGCACAATGAGAGAAGACATCCGCGAGAAGTATTACAGAAATAAGGACGTGAAGATATCATTGCATATTACGACGTACGACGTACGGTGTTGAGTTGGAGAGCAAGTGTTGAACAAAATACAATTATTGTCACTTTCAATATGATGTGGGATACAGATGTAGATATATCTACAATGCGGTTGAAAATAGTTTGTATAGCCGGAATAACCAGATTAAATTCCCGTATTATCATCATCAACCTTTCATATTCTTACTGTTGGGACATGCTGGGACACAGGCCTCCTCTCCATCTCCATGGTGCCCAGTGCATGTTGGTAAATGTCGTATGTATTTGATGGGGTTGTTGGACATATCGGTTTCCTCACGATGTTTTCCTTCAGCGTTCTTGAGCGATGGCATCGAATGTGCACCTAATTTATTTAGGTAAGTACTAAATAAGTAATTGGTGCAGGGCCGAGATTCGAACTGGGTGCCGTCAGATTCTAAAGCGCACATACTACTGGTAGAGTATCATAACTCAAACTAGAAACGTTACTTGAAATCAATATAAAGAATTATAAAAAAATTAAACTAACCGTAAAACCCCTTGATGCAAGAAAATGTGTCTAGAATGCTAACAGCATTCACCACGATTTAAGCTAGATGTAATAGAACCAAGAACGATCATATTCTTGATATAACTAAGTGAAGTTGCGCACGAGTCGAGCTCGGAGTCGGACGATATTCATTTATCCTAAACCAGTTCTAGTTCTAGTAGACTGGAGTTTTATCAAAATAACCATTGATAGTACTTAACTCTGTCTTACCTTCTACCTTTATGACAGAGTAAAGAATTCGATTGTAAGTATACAATTTGACAAGGAGATATTTAATAATGGATATGGAATTAGGATGGTATCTACAAAATTAGAAAAACCGGATAATAGCGGAGCGTAACTTTAACTATTATACTACAAAAGTGTAAACAGTTGAAAAGACTAGAGTTCTTTAACATTTACTTTCTCTTTGATGAATCTAATACAATAAAGACTGTACCAGTTTCTTTTCCCACTTTGTAACCTATATTATACATCAGATGAAAATGATTCTCATAGAGCTCACCTCGTCCCCGTGACTCAAGCCCCAACACGTGTCGCCAACAAGTTCGACGGGCCGACAACTTTAAGGTCCAGCTGCGATAGTTGTCAGCAGTAGATACCAGCTACATAAACAATGTATGTTAAACTTCTGTGTTAAAAACATCCTCTCAAGCGGAATCGTTCCACTTTACGGCGTCGCACTTTATAAACCCCGTAAATAATTCCGATAGTTACAACTACAAACTTACATCTACACTTCGCATGCACCGTACAGTCCTAGGCGTAAAGTTCATTTTACAAAGTTTTATTGCAATTTGCAGGGTTGCCACGGAGTCACGTATCGCGTGTATCGGTTGGTCTTGTAGTTTACGATAATTCGGTACATTCGCAGCTAGGGTTCGCACATCTAATATTTATGTTGGAATTTGGAAAGGTATTTGGTAAGTGTTCCAAATTTGAAATAGTTTTCAGCATTTGCGTTGAGTGCGGTAGTAGTTACCTGGAAGTGACGCCAGCCGCATTATGCATTCCTTTGTGTTACGAGAGTGAAACAAAGAAGGGTCGAGGTACATACATACATACATACATACTCGTGTATTACTCGGATAGGATTACAAAGAGCACGCCTCTATCTACGGAACGAGGAATTGACCCTCACTTAACTTTCCTTAATAATTTGTCAGCCCTATTACAATTTTACCAAAAATATCAATTAAAAAACCGACTTCACAAAATTAGTAAAATATTGTTATAATTGTTTTTTAAACGACCGAATTTAAAAACCCTCTTTTTCGAAGTCGGTTATAATCGACTATTATATAGTCGATCAATATAGGTATAGAGGGATGCCTTTTAAGTTCTGTCGTTTCCATATTTCCCGGCAATTTTGAATTTGGAACTGTTCTATATTCGAATGTGTTTAAATTTTGAATCTCAAAACAGTTAAAAGTATTAGAAATAATGCTATTGTTTAGTTACAGCGTCGATTGGAATCTGTCTGGTTACGTACGAAAATGAATCTTTCTAAGGAAAATGTTCGTGCAATAATTTTCTACAACTTTAGAAGAGGCCTGACACGGCTTTAGTGTTTTGAAAAGCTAACATCTGTGTTCAGTGATGAAGCCCCATGTCTGCGGACTTTCGAACACTGGTATTTAGAATTCCAGCGTGGACATACTAGTGTTAGTGACAAATCTCGCGAAGGACGCCCAAAATTCGCCTTCACTGAAGATAACATCATTGCTGTGAGACAACTAATTCTCGAAGATCGTCATGTGACGTATCGAGAGATAGAGGCTCTATTAGGCATCTCGGGGACAACCATTCAGAAGATCTTGCATGAAGCGCTTGGTGTGAGAGAGGTAGTTTGCCGTTGGATACCGCATCTGCTTTCCGACGATCACAAGGCGGCCTGCGTCAGATGGTGTAAGAAAACTCTGCAAAGGTTCAACCGAGGAGAGTCAAATCACGTCTACGACATCATCAGTGGTGACGAATCTTAGATCTATGCCTACGATCCTGATTCCAAACAACAATCTTCAATCTGGATCTTTCAAGACGAGCCTAAGCCGACTAAAGTTGTTCGTTCTCGAAGCACTTCAAAGAAGTTGGTGGCCACGTTCGTTGGAAAAACCGGCCATGTTGCGACTATTGCACTTGAAGATCGTAGAACGGTTAACGCAGAGTGGTATACCACAGTTTGTTTACCACAAGTCATCGCCAAACTTCGAAAATCTAACTCAAAGCGACGCATCATCCTGCACCACGACAACGCAAGCTCACACAGCGCTCGTCAAACGATTGAGTATTTGAAGCAGGAAAAAGTAGAAATTCTTGACCATCCTCCATACAGTCCTGACCTAAGCCCTAACGATTTCTTTACATTTTCTAAAATTAAGAAAAGTCTTCGTGGTCAAAAGTTTCAGTCCGGTGAAGAAGCAGTCGACGCTTTCAAGTCAGCCATTTTGAACACCCCCACTTTAGAGTGGAATAAATGTTATAATAACTGGTTTGAGCGAATGGAAAAGTGTATTAAGCTACGTGGTGAATACTTTGAAAAACAATAAAAAGTATTATAAGGTTCTAGTTGTGTTTTTTTCTTCAAACGACAAAACTAAAAAGGCATGTATCACCCATAGTGCAATGTCTTATTTTTAAATAAATGACCTAGTGTGAACTGTATTTCATGAATGTCGTTCCTAAACTTGCTCATTTATTTTGGTGCTGATTGTCCACAGTTACTGTGTGAGGGTATTCGGTACTAACATAGAGCAACTATTTACATAATTAGCTGTTACAAATAGTTTGTTCCATTTAGACTCACTTATTTTGTTATAGCGTGTGATGTCACCAGGATTTGTCAGCCTGTACTCCTAGAAAATCCTGTCAATATTAAGCAATATATTCTCAAATTATGACAAATACTTTTTTAATATTTTTATTATACCTACCATAACTGTCAAAATTCGTAGTTAATTTGTCATTACTTTTTTTAGTATATGAATTAAATTGATACTGTTTACGTGAAATGATTACCATATAATTTGTAGTTTTGAAGAAATCCACTAGATGGCGTTAGTAAGTCGCTAACACGCGCAGACGTTTCGTTCGCTGAATTAGTATAAGAGAATATTGTTTTTTTAAATAAATTGAGTAAACTGGTATAATCTCGAATACCCGGCTAAATACACTATTCTAGATTATTATCAATGCAATAATGTTGTAAAAAAGGTTTAGGTTTAAAGTTTTTTTTTTGCACCAAGTCAGATTTGTCACTTTCATTAGTTTTTATTGCAATATGTCACAATAACATATTGTAATAAAAGTATCTAAAACAGTATCTAGGTATAGAGTAAAAAATAAAACAACGGACCCACTTCACGCATTTTGGTGTTACAATGATTTATCTAAGACTAGTTTTTTGCCCGCGACTTCGTACGCGTAGATTTTCATATAAACCTTCAATCCTTTCTTAGGGTTCCGTACCCAAAGGGTAAAACGGGAGGGACCCTATTACTAAGGCTCCGCTGTCCGTCCGTCTGTCACCAGGCTGTATCTCATCAACCGTGACAGTTAGACAGTTGAAATTTTCACAAATGATGTATTTCCGTTGCCGCTATAACAAAAATACTAAAAAATAGAATAAAATAAATATTTAAGGGGGCTACCATACAACAAAAGTGATTTTTTTGCTCGTTTATGCTCGATATTGATAACGGCAAGAGATAAATGCTTGAAATATTCACAGAATATTTAATTGTACATTCACTTTAAAAATAAATTATGAAATTAAAATAAAATTAATATTTAAGAGGGGCTCCCATACAAAAAATGAGATTTTTTGCAGTTTTTATAGAAAATGGTACGTGTGCGAGTCCGACTCGCACTTGGTCAGTTTTTCTTCCCTTAATCCGGCCCTTGCGCAAAATAACATAGCCTATACTTCAATCTGGTCATAGCTAAGCATATTCGTGAAAACCGCATTTAAATCCATACGCATTTTCTTCCAGGGGTTTAGGACATGTGCGTGAAACAAAAATTCTAAAAACTGCCTTAACATGTTCAGCTGCTTATTTTAAGTCGCCCTGTGTCAAGTATTGATAGAAGCATAAAAGTAAAAAAACCGTCAACAGTTTTCCAATCAAAGAGATAATGTGACCACAGCGCAGAGCATGTTTTGAAGTTTTCTTTTTGTCTAAACCATAAAAAGTATATCATGTCATATCGGGATGATACATCTCTGAAATTTGACTGTCCAGCTTCGCTCGTTTGAATTTTTCTATGACCATGCAATTTCTGAACCATGAATACGATCACAAGTATATGGCTTTGGCCACTTTGTTTCATAGTAAATATTTTTAGTTGGTGTTATAGTAGTGGTAGTTGGTAGTGATAGTTAAAGAGCATTTTAATTATTTTATTTTGTAATCTTTGAAGTTTATCTAATCTTGTTTTTGCAGCACATCCCCAAATTTTGATCAAGTATAAAAGATGCGGTTTAACTAAAGCATTATAAATTGTATATCGTAATTTTCGCGGAATTACTTAAAAATCTGAATGAAAACCAGAAACTCACTCATTCTGATCGCTTTCACTAGGTTTTTAATCATAAGACTATAACAGGTGCCCGATATACTTTAGTGAAATGTTTACAGCTGTCAGAGCAAATTAAACAAAAGGAAATAATGTATTGTAGGTAAACTGTCAATGTCAGTACACTTTACATAATTGACAGTCGCCACAACACTGGTTGTTATCTAAATAAGGAGCGTGTGTAACTTGCAACCGATATCTCTATTTTATTTCATGAACCTAGATCGTGATCGGATTTGTTTCCAGTTGCGCAATCTAAACGGTTACGGCTAGTTCCGATATGGATTGTTATTGGAGTTCGGAGGCAAATTGGTAATTGAGATAATGGAGAGTTTTTTAACCTAGGATAGGATTGTAGCGGAGCGTTATATAAAAACCTACTAGCAGTTAGTTCAGGTGCTGTGGTAGAACGCGGTCAATTGTTTTTCTATATCGGTACAATTAAAATATGTCACTATACATAAATCAATTATACTTTTAAAAGTAGGTTGCAATAATTAGAAAGTGGCAAAAACTTCAGCTTAAGCAGCGTCAGACTCATACGATATACAAGAAACATTTTAAGGCATCGTGATGTTTACGTTTCCGCAGTCATACGCCCGTTTTGTAGAGGGGGTGTAGTTCTGTAGCTACCCAACGAGTTGAAAATCTATCATCAATATCTTTAATTGGATTATTCCTGTAATCATGACAAAGAACCTGTTTTCATTCTAGCTTTAGACAATATTATACCTTCGTTTACAATTATAAACGTCGATTTAACTGAATTTTTTAAAAAAAGCTACTAGCTGCGCCTCGCGGATTACTCCTTATACCATCAGCTATCTGCCAAAGAAATTCCCGTCAAAATCAATCCAGCCGTTTTGGAGTCCATAGGGAACATACCTACATGAACATATCGCATTTTATATATAAGAATAAGATATCTCGAACTGTCCAGGACATCTAACCCAGTCATATTTTAATTTGAAGAAAATAATCAATGAATCTCGTTTATTAAACTTCACGTGAAGTCGATAATTTTTTTTATGCAAATGTATTAATTATGTACTCAGATAAACAACAAAGTTATTTCCTTTCTCTCAGTGTTAAGCATCGTTTTGGTAAACTGTGGTTAAGTCCGTAAGCCGGTGTGACATGAGTCGTTCGTCCGCGGACCGCGGCGGTGGCGCAGCGCCCTATCACCCCGGAAGCCGCTAAACAACTTCCGATGGACGGAACTCGCATGGAAATGACGTCATTGTGCTGTTTTACCGACCACTGCGTGAGCTTGCTTTGTGAACTAATGTTATGTGTAAACACAAGAGATTGTACCTACTGACGGAACTTACAACTCAAACTCACCAAATATCAAAGGCATAGCTTCTGTGGAAGGTTAAACTATAATGTTTAGGTATGGTTAACTAGAAATATTGACAATCAGTAGGTATATGAGCCGATTCCAAATTAATTTCTGATTCTGTACACTATCTTTTTATTTACATTTTGACGGATAAAAAAATAATTATTTCCATTTTAGAGCTTAAATTAATAATCCAACATCAAAAACAAAAATGGGTCAAAGCTCTCGACATCTTATTTTACCATCTTATAATTATGCAAATATTAACCTACGTGAATACTCATAAACTCACTTGTTTGCTTGAATTCACATAATTATAAATATTGAGAAGTTGTTAAAAGCGTTTCCAATTCTGGGAATCAAATGGAGGTTCAAACGAGGCCTCATTAGCGGGAGCTTGAAGTCAAGTAATCACTCCCCGGGACTGCACACAAGTACGACATTTTAATCATCGCGACACCGCCGCCGGTACACCTGAACAGTTCCCTAAGAAAATGTATTAACAGTAGGGCAGGTGCGTACAAACTCTGGTGGGCAGCGCGGTGGGAGCGTCTCGAGTCACCGCGGCGGGACGAGACACCGTGCTGCCTACTACAGCATCCATAATGAGTGCTGCAGCCGCTCGATGCGCTGCAGCAGCGGGTTACAGTTTACGAAGTGTTGTCACCAACAAAAGTGGCGCGTTGTACCTAGCACCAGCTCTACGAACAAGGTGCTGGTTACTTGTTAGTGCGCTGTCGTATTACATCGTGTAACCGAATCCTTAACCTTAACTGGCTCTCTTGCTCTGACTTATAAATCTAGCTTTTCTTCATTAGGTATATCTACATTACAAATCAAACAAACACGGAAGATTTGGTGAGGTGGCGTGACGGGTGCGGACGCATCAGACCACAATCAGGGTTGATGCCTTTAGTTGAACTCACCCTGCAGACGACCTGGTCGCCTCTTTATTGCATGTGGACTATTAGTTAGTTCATTGGTGTCGCTGAATCTTTCTTAGTGTGCGTGAAAAGTAAGTGTGCCATACTTACAACTTTGAGGTTCAGAGTTACATTGAAAAATGGGTGAAAAACGTTTGAACACGAACAATTATATACTAATATATATATCGCTTGTTTGTCTGATCTCAAATCTACACCTATTACGTCAAGATGTCACGGTAAATTAATGAGTCTGGCGAAACAAACTGTGCAGTGTCAGAGTTATTCACTTTAAGTACATTTAGATTGTTGTGCTAAGTTGAGGTACTGGTAGCCCAATACAGCGGTGTCGTGTTTACTTGGAATTAACGTTTGGCTTGAATTAACGCGCGGCTGCGATTGCTCTCAGTCCCAATTAAACTTGCGGCGCGAACGCGAACACGAGGATTGGCTTCGCGTCTACCGCGGATACACAGATTAGGGAGGGAGATGTATATTTACCCTCTTATGCATAAACGGCCGATTAACTAATTAAAAAAAAATGTCTCGCTATGACGAGCAACACTTCTCGTCAGCGAAATGGTAACAGAACACTATATAGTACATCGAGCTATAAAGATATCGAGATTTATTAGCTTATCGAGCGCTTATGTCTCAAAAAGTATAAACATTTTCATCGTGCGAAATTTGGTCATAAAATGAGCTAAGTATATTGAATTTGTATTGTGATTGTTAAATTTTGACATCATATTTTTATATCCTTTAACACCCGGGGTGTTCAGACGCATCACCAAACATCAAATACTAAGTTAAAATCGGATTAGTGGTTTTGGAGCTATGAACCATGAAAATTCACACACATATAAATACATATTGCATAATATACTTCACTTTGGTTCATTTACAGAAGAAAATTATACATATTTGAAATATTTTCATTAAGCCTTTTCTTTTGGTACCAAACACGAAGTATTATATTTATCCTAAAAAAATAATTTTTCGACGTGCTGTGTAAGTAAGTCATAATATCCATAATATTGGTTTTAGAATGATATCATTTTGTCGTATGACACGACGCGGCGATAGACACAATAATATAATAAGTAGATCAGGAGACTAAAGTGAGCACATGAACATACATACATAGAATGTCAAACTCATAACCCTAGTTTTGCCGTAGTCGGGTAATAATAGACAAATGCTGTAAAAGGTTGAATTTTGGTAGACATAGCTACTTAATGAATTTATTTATACGTATGGTAATATTACTAACCATCTCATGCTTTGAGGATTTGTCCATCTGTATTAATATATTTGTTTTAAGTCAGTAGTGGCTATTAGACACAATTATTGCACGGCTTATCCAGATTATACTGTAACTATTAATTAGATACTTAGTAAGTTTAATTGGTAAGTAACTTACGACGAAAGTTTTCTAGTGGTTGTACCTAATTTAACTTGGGCCCGAACATTAGCCTTAACTACAACGGTGATGTTTTAACTCACCTCTAAACTGTGAATTACTCTGTCTATGTTTATTCATAGGTTTGCTAATTCGAACATTTTGTAAGCACTACAATCATGTGTCTCTTTGATCATTTTAACGTTAGTTCACTTCATTGAAAGATGTCAGGAAAAAACAATTCCCTACCCACGTCAAAGTTCCCACAAACCTACAATTTAGCAGCTAATTGGGCATTCAAGAACATGTTTACAGTAAGTATATAATGCAGGGCTCCGCTAATAGTCGTTAATAACGCAAGTTTCAACTGCATGTTATAACATTAAAATCGATACAGTCGAGTGTAAGACACTAGTTGCTTGAACTTCGGCGCTAACTTGCTCCCTGCCTTGAAAGGTAGCTATTGTGTTAAGAAACTGCATTGTTCAATTATAGAGGAAGTACATCCAGAGGCAGTCACTAGTATTTAAGCTTGCGATAATGTGTTGTATCTTCGATCAAAAGCGCGAAGATTTTGTCGAGTGTTAATGACCATTTTCTATGGAACAGCTGTTTTTTTTTCGCGATTACAAGTTTGGTCATATTGTATAAGTTGTTCATGATGATGAGTACAATGACCTCCTTTCGGCTTATTACAGAGTATTTGTGTAACCCTGTATACAGTTTTTAGTTAAATTTTCCAAGAAGATAATACCGTGAGGGAAGTGAAGGTCCGTATTTACATGTTAATCTGCATTATTTACTCGGCTACAATTTATCGGTTTCAATATCTGGAGGTCGGGCGCGCGAAATCCGCCGCAAATCCGCGCCCAAACTTTAGTTAATAAATAAATCAATGGAGCTTAACCAAGGGTTAGCTTGTCGCATATAAAATGCGGTATACGATAGAGATGAGAATCAGTACGTATTTTGATTAAGTTTAGGTACTCGTACCTTGTTCAAAGAATTTTCATTTTGTAATGAAATTCAATGCGTCAATCCGCTCAGCGTTTTGGGAATGATGCTCATTGGAAGCGATTCATTGTTTTAGTTTGAAGTAATATGTTAGTTTAAATTAGTTTTTTTTTTTTGTAGATAATATTTTTCTTCTAAATAAAAATGTTCAACGCACTGTCGCACTATACTAATTAAATATTAATTAAGGTTGACATCAACATACTCTATGTTTAGTTTGGTTTAGTCTAGACGTAGTTGATGAACGGGTGATGGATGTATGTTTCATTAGAGCCACTCAAGGTCATAGGTCTGAAATTCAATAATAATTATTTGAAACTCATTCGGAGTTTCATATACTACTTATTATTATTTATAGTTTTTGGGTGTATAATGCATGTAGTCGACTTGTGCAGGAGGAAGCTATATTATATCAGCTCGAGTAGTGTCAATTGAATCCATGTGACGGAAGGAAATGTGGTTACCTACTCGTCACTGCTAGATGGCGCCGGCGGTCTGGACTCTCCTTTTCCCCACTTTTAGCGATTTTGGAAATTCTAGTTTTAGTTTGTCCACTTCCATGGTTAGCTTCACTTTATTTATTTATTTATTACAATCCAGTTAACATAACAATCGTAGAAATAATTACAAATTAGCAATTAACTAGCCGCAAGAACAGTTCTGCCAATGGGCCCCAAACTAGGCAAAGCCTGTATCTTGGACGCCCTATACCCAGTTGACAGCCTCATGTTTATGCGCTTAAGTTTGTACACATTATCTTGAATTAATAATATAAATAAATATTTATGAATGCATGCAATAAAACAACACCAAAAAACAGACACACCATTGAAGAAAACTTAAACCTACGTTAAGATTATGTAATGAATATTTAATTGAATTAATTAAAATAATAAATTATGTCAAATAAATAGTATTCTAATAATATAAGTAGAGAGTAGTGACCATGTGGGAGTGTATATATATATGTATGTTATGTGTGTGGGTCGGGGTGTGTGTGTGTGTGAGAGAGGGTGTGTGTGTGAGTGTGGTGGCAAAGAACCTCGGTGTTAATACACGCTAGTTCCTGATGGGAAGACATCTTCGATCCTCATCTCGCTGAAGGCCACCAGTTTTTCCGTTTACTTGTAGGATAGGGATTTCAGCTATCCCATAATTTTACTTTTGGATTCAGCAAATGTGTTTTTGATGATATCAATATGCCTACATACCGAGTTGTATGTAAATATGTGTACGTATCTTGGTAGGCGTGAAGCAAACACACTGTTAATTCGTGGGATTAAAATAGTGTTACATCAAAATTAAATGTTTTATTTTTGACTATCGTCCACAGTCAAAGTGTTTTATCTACGAATCTGCTAAGACTGAAACACGATTAAGGATATTTACTCGATAGAAATAGTTATTTGTTACACGAGTGCAAAAATTGAGTCATCAAAATTGAGCACGCGGTTAAAAAGCAACTTTTTAACCTCGTGCTCAATTTTGATGACCGAGCAAGCGAAGGATTCTAAAATTAGAATCCTGAGCGTTAGCCAGGGAATCAAAAGAGCACGAGGTGAAAAATCTTTGCATTCGAGTGCAACACGTAACTTTTCATCCCACCTCAGCGAGGAAATGACTAAATGCAAAAAAAAGATAATGGCGCGTGCAAAGCAAATAAAAAAAAGTACGCCAAGAAGGTTCTGAGTCTGAGCTTTTAACATATTAAAAAAGGTTGTATGCTAAATTCGGCACCATGGAGGTAGAAATAAATAGGTTTAATGATGTTTTGAATTCACAAACTTTGTGCACACGATGTTCTAAATTCAATTTACTTTATCCTCCAGCGGATAAAAACGGCTTTTGCACTCAGATACCGAAGAGCAAAAATAAGAGATGAAAAAAAAAGCATCACTGAATGGCGCTTTTCTTGTTTTTTTTTGGAATCATTTAAATACATTTACCTAATTATATCTACGAATTTGATACTTATGGAGATAACTGTGAAGATACATTTTTCAATACAGTTAACAACTTTTCGAAAAATATGAGAAAAACCGCAAAAAATAAAGTACCTCAACGCACGGCACGACTGTTTGCAAGCGCCATTAGTTTGCTCCACTAAATGTGACTATAATACATTATATTACCCCTTTGTATTGTAGTAACAAGTGTTGTTAAAAGTGTGAAAACCTCGGCTTAAGTTCCAGTTATCTAAAAATATATCTAAACCCAATCACTCATTGAAACTTATCCGTCCAGATAACATTTCCCCCATGTATATGTATGTATAAAGCCGGTTCAACCGTATTCCCTCGCGTACAAGTCGGTGTTCAAATCTTGTTACGCGCGAGAGCTGCTGGAGCGTGAATGCAGCGCTTTGTTTGCTCGACACGGAAAAACGTCAGCGTTTTGAAGATAGACAAAGAGAAAATAAGGATTTTTATTTCTTTTTAATCCCTGTGATAGTACATTTATTGAATAATGATCAATAAAATTCAGGTAGATTATTAGTTATTAGTTTACCAAATGGAATCAAAGACTTCGTAGAAATGTCTTGTCTCTGTTAAAATGAATTTGTAGCAAAACAACACAACGGTAAACGGCCCAGATATGTTAAAAATTCAGCATTACCAAAATGTAGTTTCAAAGTATGTGTAAAAAATATTCTTACCAAATATCCACATATATTGCATTTGTAGATTTATACTGCGATTTAAATTAGAACTCCGAATTAACATTTTTGTTTTTACATTAGACTAGGCTATTGTTTGACCGCGATCTCGTCTGATGGAATGCAATGATGCGGCCGAAGATGCCATGTCCATGTACAATATGTACATGCCATGTCTATATATATAAAAATGAACCCCCATTTCTCGTAGCACCGTAGCATGCTACGAGTTTGCTACGTGACTACACCGCTAAGATTGTATCTGTAAATAAAATCCTTGCGGTGGTCGCTGGTGCCAAATATAAATGAGTAATCTGCAAGATAGTATAAGATAGTGTTTTACAAGACTACGTTCAGCATTTGACATATCTATATATTTATAAAAATTAAGCCCTGTTTCTCCTGGACACGTTATAACTTGAGAACGGCTTTACCGATTTCATTCATATATTTTTTTATGTTTTCTAATACTTCGTAGAAGATTAATTACATTTAAACACATCATCATCAGCCAGAAGGCGTCCACTGCTGAACATAGGCCTTCCCCCTTTAACCTCCACACTGAACGACATCATGCCATCTGCATCCACTTTCACAATGTTGTCGTTCGCTGCGTCTTCCGGTTCGTGGTCTCCACTCAAGAACCTTTCTTCCCCATCGGTTATCGGTTCTTCGAGCGATGTGGCCTGCCCATTGCCACTTCAACTTGCAAACTTGCTAGCCGTGTTTGTGTGGACTGATTTGGATGAAATGTTGTGTTCCTGGAGTAGGTCATAGCCGTGCGAAGCCGGGGCGCTATTAGAAGAATAAGATGAAATCGAGAGATAAGCCATGATCGAAGCGCCAACTCTCACCGCCGCTAGCTACTGTATGACAGTTCCCTACAGTGAGCCGGTGCGTTGTTTGCTTGCATCGCATTGTTCATTACTCCGCGTTCATTATTCACGGTTGTGTATTCATTACCGGGCTGGTGTCGACACAGAAGAGGCAGGCAGGAGGTGGACTTCCACTAAAACATGCCCCTATAAACATTTCGCTGAGGAAACGGGCGTGGTTTGTGAAAAACAACCTTTATTCCGTTTATACTTCGAAGCCAGTGAAGTACATGTAATAGTAAATGAAAACTCATCGAGTGAAAATAATACCGGGTTACACGAACCGGTGGTACTAAGCCGAAAGGAGGTCATTGTATTCATTATATATGAACAACTTTTACTACGGGTCAACCTGTTGGCCCAGAGCTTGGTACTAGATTTGTTTCAGAGTATGGAGGCTCACAGAGTGACAATGGATTTTTATAATAATATTAAGGAACAAATACAGAAACGCACGCGTGCGCGTCGCGCGGCGGCCCGTAGTGAAAAGTGAGACGCAGCCGCGCGCGCGTATTCACCTTGATAAAGACCGTATGTGGTTGAAACTAAGTCAGAGTATCCGACCTAATCTTACGCGAGTAATTCCCGTGTAATATAAATAAAAATACAGAAACCTCTGAAATGAGGGCTGTAAATGTAGTACAGTGGAAACCGTTTATAATGACATCGCAGGGAAATAACAAACACGTCATACTAAGCGGACGTCATACAAAGCATTTTGTAGAAAATAAACAATCTCCTGTTTTTGTATGTACATAATATTTATTTTAATAGAGTTGAGATGAGTTGGATTCCCCATTTTCTAATCTGCATATTATTGGACCTTTCTCTTCAATCGTAAATGCTTAAGAGGTTGAGATGTAATTTTTTTCACAAATAACTAACGAACAATACGTGACCTTCAACTACCATTCCCCATGGACACTCAAATCAAAATAATTGGCCAAGAGCGTGTCGAGACACGCATATGGAAGGGTTCCGTAATCAAAGCTATATAATTGTAGTCATATAACATAGTTCAGAAAATTATGGTTATAGAATAATTCGAACGAACGAAGCTCTGTGGACTTAGCCAAATTTCAGAGATGTACCATCCCGGCATAGCATTATTGGACCTTTCTCTTCAATCGTAAATGCTTAAGAGGTTGAGATGTAATTTTTTTCACAAATAACTAACGAACAATACGTGACCTTCAACTACCATTCCCCATGGACACTCAAATCAAAATAATTGGCCAAGAGCGTGTCGAGACACGCATATGGTAGGGTTCCGTAATCAAAGCTATATAATTGTAGTCATATAACATAGTTCAGAAAATTATGGTTATAGAATAATTCGAACGAACGAAGCTCTGTGGACTTAGCCAAATTTCAGAGATGTACCATCCCGGCATAGCATATATGGTTTAAACATAGAGAAAACTGATTGAGAAACATTATTTGTTAAGACCATTTTACAAAAAGGTCAATGACCTATGAGCTAGAACACTTTGAATTTAGTACCGTTTTATCGCTGTTACTCAAAAATTCATCATCAGATAATGTTCAAAATAATTTTGAATTAAGGTTTTAAATATGACCTATCTGTATTGTGAGATTCAAGTTTCTATATCTTATAGTTTAGAAATGCAGTGGCAAAAACCAACTTTTTGCCACTTTGGCGGGCCATATTTTGCAAAGTATAGACTTTATAAAAAAGTGATGTATCAAACCTTACCTGCATTTTAAAAGACTTTTTCAACGATACCCCACTCGATTATAAGGGATCCTTGTCGGGCTACGGAACCCTAAAAACCCATGTACGCGCCGAACGTCGGGTATCACGTGACTCTCCCGAACACTGCCGAAGGTGTTAGGAATCATGTCGGCCACTATATCAAGACGCAATTTACTAAAAATGGGTCACTATAAGCGACATGTCCCTATAAGCGAAGTCATTACCTATATCCGACTTAGTTATAAACAATTTTATATGAAAACCAAACTTTACTGTGTAATTACTTCATAATAAGCGGTTGGTCAATATATGCGGAGTCATAATAAACGGATTCTACTGTATTTATTTTTGTTTGACTTTTAATAATGTTTTTTTCTAAGAGTTATTTTAGACGGTAGGTTAAACGATAAGGTAGGTTAGGTAAATATTATTTTAAATTTTCTAATATATTTTAAGGTGTAATGATAATTATGCTTATATCCATGGGTGGGTGAATTGGGGTCCCCTGTAACTGCCCACCTAATTGTATGTTAAATAAATAAAATGGCGAAAAAAATGTCAGCTGTTGGTGTAAATGTAATTTTCTATGTCAAGTATACAGTTACGTCCTTTCGATGTAATCCTGTTTTTCACACAACAACCGGTAAGTGTAATCCTGTTTTTGAGGCTGATTCATTATTAATGGGAGTGGTCAAAGTTATAGCATTTGAACATTGTAACAGGTACTTCAGAGCTTATAGTTACAGCCAAGTGCACAAGTTGAGTTCGTAGCATGGGCAACGTGACCTCACACACACACACACACACACACACACACACACACACACACACACACACAGTAGACTTTCAGTTGATAGGCACAAAATAATTAAGCTTGTTGAGATAGAGAGAGTGTGAGTAAGTTCGCCTTTTACCGGTGATACGTCGACTATACGTGTCAGTTATACACACAATACTTTTGTAACAGATTCCATGAAAGTGAAGATAACTACAAACTATATAAATGTATGGTGAGCCTCACGAAGGAGGGTCACTGCTTCCTCCAGGTCATATTTCGTGAATGAATACTCGATTGATGAACTCACCTTACCTGTTTACTCACTATAATGAGCTTTGCCGATTGCGAGTCGAGCGACTGATACGAGTGACGTCATTAACGCACACACACGCACCTTTATTAACAATCTCTGATTGGAGTTCGCAATCAATTTTGTGCGGATCGTTTCATTGAGGAGAGTTCGAGTAGGTTATTAAAATTATGAGATATTATCTGGATTTATTCATTCAAAATTTTAATATTTGATAAATAATTTTATACTTGGTATGAATGGGCTGGGCATTTTATAAAAAATAACTATAAAAAAGTTTTATTATAAGTACCTATTACTAGATTATTGGAGATTAAATCAATACTCTTAGACAACGATGCTTAGCCACGCGGCTAATTATTTAGATTTATATCAATATTTAGATAACTAGCTGCGCCCCGCGGTTTCACCGGCATGGTGATGAAAATCGGCGATGATGATGATGAAAAGTAATCCATGTGTTAATCCAGGACATAAGCAATGTATATTCCAAATTTTATCCAAATCCATCCAGCCGTTTCTGCGTTATTGAGTAACAAACATCCATCCATCCATACATTCATCCAAACTTTCACATATATGATATTAGTGTGATTAGTGTGATAATAATCACAAATTGGCAAACTTCAATCAATGTCTATCAGATTCTCTAAACTGCACCGTCAGTATATCCGTTATTAACGTTATTTCGAAACAAAACTAGCTAAAAGTCACCTGTTTCAAAAGACTTGCAGCCTCGAGTGAGGGAGTACGTAGAGAACATTTAATTGGTTTCATATTTCCTTCAACGGTGCCTGTGTCTATTCATAATGGCTTTACCGCTTCGAGTATAGAGCGAGCTTTATATAGAGCTAGCTGATCTAATGCTGTGTAAGATTCGAGTTAGTCGGGTGTTGATTCAATACCAACCTAATTATATTATGTTTAAGGCAGGTTGTCCCACCGCCCGCCGGCTGGTAACTTATCAACTATTTTTACAAGCTTTTATTAGCTTTCAATGTTTGTATGTTTGTTAAGGTCAAATCTTGCAAGCTGAATTAGAAACAGTTCCACCTAACTGAATTTGCTAAAAAAATTGCATACCTACAACTTTTTTTCTGGTATCTATTCAATATTTATGAAATACCCAAATGAAATATTTTTAAATACCCCAATATTTATGAAATGTTTATGTAATACTTTCAATATGGCCGCCACAAGATGGCGGATGGTGGATACTTTATGTCAACACAGTTAATATGGGAATCAAATGAAAAAGCTTCATGAGTAGTAGAAAACGATAAAGTGACAAACGATAAATGGATAATAAATATAAAATTAAATAAAATTACAAGTGACAAACTAAATTCAATATGGCCGCCGCTCGAAGATGGCCGATTACTTTTTCTTAGCTAAAGCTAAAAGCTTGTTTGTTTTATAACTACATTGTAACCGCAGAAATCGTAAATATGACCATAAACAAATAAACTAGTATTTCGCTCCGAACTGAGACCTCGTGATACCTGTATTTTAGCAATCCCTATACAATTTTTTTCTCATATTAGGTATTATTTTATTTGCATGAACTACATGCACACATGCACACAAACATTTCATGACGATTGTATCAACCATTGGTAAGTTATAGTTGAACAAATAAACTTATTTGTTTTTTATTCTTTGACTCCGAGTCCTTCGCTTCGTTCGGTCAATTTAAGTATACGCACGGACAAACATGTCTAATCTCCGCTGGCTATAGGATATAGGTACATTATTTAATAGAAATCCGTAGGGCTTTCATCGCCGGAAGTGGCGGAACCGACCGGCGAGCGCTGATAATGACGTCACTTCCGGCTAGCCGGAAGCGCCTGCACTGAACATTTGACTGCCGGAAATGTCAACTTTGTCTTGGACTGTATCTCGATGGGCGCGCGTCCAAGTTGCCGCAGACACGCTATCAGCGCGCAGCCAGCCAACGAATAACCTGTCCACGGACTACTGTTTACCTGCAGGGTATATCGATCACATATATTTAATAAATATCGCGGCCATCGTCTGAAACTTATGCAGGTATAGGTATTATAAGACCGTTCTGTATTTCAAGACGTTATTAAATTATTATTATTATCTTCCTTAGGTAATCTAGGTTATGTTTTGAACACTTTATTATATTAAAGTAGTGCTGATTCTGTGTTGTTATTTTTATATAATGTTCTTTGTTGTTGAAGCATTATTTCCAGCTCTTTCAATAAGATCCAAGTTATTCTCAAATCCATTACTTATGAAGTGCAATTTCCTTAACTTATAAACAAGACATAGTTGGACCTTCGACCATAACTTGGCCATAACTGGCGTGACTGGGATATAACTCGGTGAGCGTTGGTTGAAGGAGAAATTGTCGAGGGCCTTGATTTCTAGTCTCATTTCCTAAAGTAATGAAGATAACTTGGCAAATCTGAGAGAGCGTTGAGGTTCATTCACGTCCAGTGTTACATATCCTTTAAAATATTAGTAAATATATTTATTTATATTTGTTTGTTGCTGAATAACAGATTAATTATTTTAATTCAATTGAACGAAGGAATAATTCAAATAAACACATAGGTTACATCATATTTTTATCTCGTGAAAAAGCAGAAAAAAATGAAATTATAGTGACGAAACCGCGATTAGAATTATCATACTTAATATTAGATATTATAAATAAGAAAATCTCTATGTAAGTGTGTATGTTTAACTGCTTTAACTCTGAAACAGCTAAACGGATTTGTATAAAATTTGGTAAAAAAATGTGATAGCTTAAATCCTGGAATAACACATAATATGTTTTTACGACGAAAAGATTTACAATTCATCTAGGACAGAGAGTAAAAATGTATGTATGTATGCATGTATGTATGTATGTGACATTAAACCGGTTACTTTGACTATAGTTTCAAACCCCAAATTTACAAATTTTTATGTATGTATACATACATACAAAAGAGCATAATTAAATATCATAAAAGATACTTTTCGCGAAAAACCTGCTGCTTCACATGCAATAAATTATGTTATTTACTAATCTACTTGTCCCTTTACGTCTACCAACCAATACCAGTAGTAAGACGCGGGCAACTCGGAACATTATGTTCTCAGCAAGGTAAATGTAAGCACAGTGGAGTGCCGCAGTTATCAGTGGTCGGCATTAACATAATCCGGTCCGCGCGGCCCCGACGCTGATAACACAACTCCCGGGACATTATACCAGATCTGCAGACATCTTCACAACTATCCATACAATACTCGACCACTAAGGTAACATCTATCTATAGGTTTTGATCCGTTCAATCAGATTAGTAGGTATAGACATCCTTTACTTATTGATAGCATTTGGATTATCTTTATCTTTAGAATAGTTTATGACAAAGGCTTTTGGGTGGCAATAAAACTTTTATCATTAAAGCTAGAATATATATGAGCACTGCGTTATTATCTGATGAATAAATTATACCTGATGTGTTATTTTATCTCTGTTTCGTTTCTGTCAAAAATTTATTATGCACAACTTAAAAAACAGAAAATTAAAGAAAACTTAAAATACTAACTAAAAACTAAAACTTAAAATAAATAAATAAAATATTAAACTAAAAGACCATTAGTGGAGGGAAAGGTCCCCAGAATGCTGGCGGCATTGCCACGTTGAATGGCAATGCTCAATTTCTGCCCGAAATAAAAGCCAGCATTCTGAACACCCGACGCCTCCACCAATCGCCTGGCCAAGTCCCGATAAAGCCCTAAAGCGGCCGGTCCCCACGGACCCATCGTCTCCACCCCAAACGGAGCAAACATGTACACCCGGTCAAGGTGTGCATATTTGCGCCGCTTGAGGTTTTCGGCTTGAGCGGCGGCAGCACCGGCCCTAACCGAAGTTGCAGGAAAGTGAGACGGAGCTATTGTGTCTACGCATGTTGCATCCCACATCAATGGCTGCCCCACCTTCCATGGTATGAGTGTCATTCCGTCGGGTCTTTTGCCGTCGTCTCGCATCCGTCCATAAGGTTCCAGGACTGAGGGGACGCCGGCACTGACAAAAACCCGACGGATGACATCATTCAGGGAGGCGTGCCGCGGTATGCGCCCAGCACTCTTCATGCACGACCAGCCGTGGTGACCGAGGCGATCTACATTATCGCCACAGTTGCAGCGATGAGGGACTTGGCAAGCTGCGCCTATTCTTAGCGTTACGGCTAAACAAAAAGTTTAGCTTAGTTTAGTTTAGTTTCTGTCAATAAGTTTACGTTAAATCACGAAATCACCTGATCACTTCTTATCGTAATAAAATGACTAATCGACTCTGAGGTAAAAAAAACGATATCCATCTTCCCGCATCGGAAGTGAGTCTCAGAAAACAATTCGCCTAATTGTCACCAGTTGTCCGACGAGACGGCCCTCCGTTGGACTAATCCTGCGACCTATTAATTAAGCTTCAAGGGTCGATCGGCCCGCCCTGCAGTTAGCTTGGGTAGAGCTGTGGTTAGTTGACTTTTTGTCTGATTGGAACGGATTCAATCACAGATGCTGTACTATCAGGGAAAGACGCGTTCACTGCTTAATGTGTTTACGTCCATTGTGCTTTTTAATAAAACCTAGAAGATATTGAGGCAGTCTCGGGTCAATAAAAATAAAATTGTCAAAATTGACTCAATTTGTCAAAATAAATTATATTGTTAGCTAAGCGTGGTTCATGATAGCAAAAGACGACAAAAATGCTAACCTGCTGACAAAATTGAACTATCACTAATATTAAAAAGGGTTAGATATGTCCCGAATATTTATTATCAGAAAATATTCCCAGGCCCAGGGGGATTAAAAAGGTTGTGGATGATAAGAGGGCTAGCTCGTCGACCTACATAACAAGCAATTAAACACTAGAGTTACCCTTCTGTTCTTTTCTGATCTGTGATCGTATGCTACGAATGACCCAACGAACGGTGAAATTACGTCGACTTTAAGAAAAAAAGCCTTAAACGTGGAGCAATTTGTCTTAAAGTGGGTAAAACAGTGAAATATTTCAGAAGTTTTAAACCGTATTAAAGTTTACTCGGTCCTTGCAGATGTGGAGACGATAGCTCGGGCGTCAAAAATTAACTTCTGAACTTAGTTTAGTGTCCTTAGAGAGCAGTTGAAAGTGTGAGACGTTTACCTGTCAATATAATTATAGTGACAGTTGGTGCTTTTCTAGACTATGGCTATAACTATTGACATGATATCTTAGCTTTCTTTTTCATTGCAATGGGCTTTGCCAAGAGGTGTCTGTATATACTTTCTTCGCCTTGTATTGTATTAATGTATTTTAACTTTTTTCATATACAATTGTAGCATTTAAGAAACAAAGTAATATAATGTGAAGACGTAGAAACCGTCACCAGCTTATTATAATGAAACTAACGTTAACGTCATACCATCGACACGATAAATCAATGTAATGAAAATGTTTATTTTAATTACATTGTGATAATAATAATTATAAATGGTAAAAAAATATACTCGTCAAATAGAGAACCTCCTTCTTTTTGATTAGTTAATGAACCGGCCAATTGCGAGTCAGGCTGGCGCACTGATGTCCGTACCACCACTAAATACAATAATTATCAATTAAAAATATCGACTTCAAAATTAGTAACATATGCGGTTTCGATTAGGTGAAAGAAATGATAAGGTCGTCCAAGTAACCTAATTACGTTGGTTAATCTGGTAATGAACTGAAATTTGTCACCAACTCGCATTTGGCCATTATTTAATACTTGTTGCTATACTATAGAGTGTGTACTATAATCATTACATTACATATTCTGTGAAAATTTCAACTGGTTACTGGTTCGAAAGATGCAGCCGTTTAAAGGTAGAACGGACAGATGGACGGACGGACAGACAGAGTAGTAGGCTTAATAATAGGATCCCGTTTTACCCTTTAGGTACGGAACCCTAGGAATGAATGGTATTAGATGAAGTTGACGTACTGCTCATATTGAGAGATGGCGAGCCCGGTGAGTCTCAGACCGAGGTCGAGCTGACGACGTGAGTCTAAAGCCGGCTTTTTAATTAATTCGCAAAGTTCCCGAGGCCTTATTGTCCTTAATATAAATACGCGTTTATAATGAAGAGGCGACACCTCACCCCCCCCCCTCTCCCTCCACTGCCCTCCCGCAACCCTCGAGGGGAGGTGACTTTTGTAAATACGGAAATATGGAATCATAAAGTTAGACAATGAGCTCGTTAGCCGAATGAAATATTTACCCTTGAATAAATTAAAAGGGATGACGGCTTTTTATTTGTTTAAACTCGGTTGAAGGTGCGCAAATAGCGCGGATGGTTTAATGTAAGCACATACACGCATTATGTATCAATGTGTGCGTGTACACGGATGTAGTGTGCGATTCTCCGTTCCAGGCTGCCATTTATATTTCACGGACACGTCCGGTTTCAAAGAAGACGCAAAAATCCTCTAAAATATTATTTTGCAACAAAAGATATTGTTATGCATGTTGCTATCGCTGGAAAAGCTTTAGATGATTCTCGCGGCGTTGAATTTAAAAACTTTGTAGTCAATTTTTATCGTTATAACATATCACCTACCAGTCTTACCTACTATAAGAAAAGTAGAAAAATATTAGATCCATGTTCTCGCAAATCCGTTTTTCAATCGACTTCATAAAAGTAGGTTTTGAATTCAATTTATTTTGTGTGTGTTAGATACGCGAAATACATAAATATTCGCCGAAGTAAGGTATTTTTTATTTATTACGCTATATTTCGAGGGTAACCCCATTAAAATTCAAAGTAGTTTCTTTTTTATTCCACTTTTAAGGGTGGAAAATTAGGGGATAAATTCTGTTTATTGTATTTCACTCACTCCGCGTGAAGTCGATTCTATCCCGCTTCGGTATCTAAATTCTAACAAATTGTAATGATATCCTAAGAAATGATGAAGCTCATACAAAATTTCATTTCTATATAACTCCTTTAGGTGATAATTTACAAAAACGTCTACTTACCTATAAACCTTAAAACCAACTTTCACGTTTTAAAAAAATACTAACTTCCATACAAACTATTATTTTTATTTAATGCTATTTTTATTTAAAGCTTCTAGACCCTATATTTATGCTGTGCATTGTCTATTAGTGAATTAATTTATTAATTAATTAAAGATTTTTGTTATTACTATCAAGTAAATTTCCTTTTTAGCTAGATCATCCACTAAAACATTTATTTTATTTTATTGGTCCCAATTATTCCTTGCTCAATTTGCTCATTCTCTAAATAGAAACAACCGTTGAGTCTTCAATTAGCTTCCCAACAGGTATGCAGAGCTCGCAACAGTTGCTGCAACAGTTTCGCGGCAAGTCGCGCCACATTAGCCAGCCATGAATTAATTATTACTCTACAAAAGTTGTTCCTCTACATATGGGAGTTTGATCTCGCCAAGTTGTGAAACAAACAGATTTCAATTTAAGATCTCTTAGAATCTTAGAAGCTTGTTGATCAAGACATATGTAATTATTGAAATGAAATGGTAGCACACATACACACAACTTCTCACCCCAAACATATACCATCTCCGGTCCGGCGTAGGTTACACTAATCCTTATCTATCGATCAAAGACAAAATTATAATGATTGATCTCTATGAAACTAGTAATATTTTAGTCTGCATAGTTAAAGAGTGTTCAATAAAAAAAAAAACTGGTCGTCATTACTAGAGTTACTTAAAAAAACACATATATAAATTTAAAGTAAAAAACCATATAACGGTACAAATAGATGATGTTGTTCACGTCGAGTCCGATGGCGACCCTAGTTGTCACCTGGCGTGTGTTTTTTTGTGTGTCACAATTTCAAACTATTGACTCGAACGCCCCCCAGTCTAAATAGATAGATAAAACGCCTCACGTAACCCTATATGTAGACGACACGCTTTAACTCGGCTCGAGTTTGCGCAAACTTCTTTTATCGTTCTTCTCATTAACGCAGGGTTTTTATGGGCCCACTGACTGAAAGTCCATCGTGTGCGCTATTTGCTTCTAATTGAGACTAATGCTAATGATTATTAGTAAAAGGTAGTAGTCGTGGGCTGTCGTTCAGTGTATTCTAAGGGGAGCCCTATTTTAGCAGTGCACGTCTGCTGGCTCATGATGACGAAAGGCTGATAAAGTTGTCATTGCTTGATAAGATCCACAACAAGTACATGAGAGGATGCCTCGTGTGTATGGTTACGTAAAGAAGATACCAGTACGTAGGAAACTTGTAACTACAACTTGTTATTCCCAGTCGAAGATCCAGAGGCAGATCCAAGGCAAGATGGAAAGATGTCATGCTATGACAGTGTATGGTTTCCGAAGAAGATGTTAAATATAGAGCTAAGTAAGGAAGGCTGACCCCAACACAGAGAGTAAAGTAGTGGCAACGTACCTGTAGAGCGGTATGCCGGCGTCGTCCCGGAACCAGAACACCATGTAGACCTTGTCGTTGGCGGCGGTGCCGAGCTCGCACGGGAACTGCGCCACCATGCCCTCCACGGCCTGCACGTCCACCGTGCGCACGCCCGCTGCAACAACACGACACATACAACTTATACAATGTCGATATATTACTAGTACGTATTTTATAGTAAGTTGTTACACGGTTTTTGTGCTTAACTCCTCCATTGCTTAGATTCATCTAGTAGTGGAACCACAAGGAACTATAATTAATTGTTTATAGAAGATAAGGAATGGAACTAGTAAGAATTGGATTTCCTCGTAGCCCTATTGATGGAACTATGTGATGGAACCACCAGGAAAAACCCTTAGCTTCACTTGTAACTATGTTAACAAACCTTGGAGGCGTACAATAATATGGTACCATAGACTTGATCTGACGATGGAGCCAGCAGGTGAGCTCTTCAATGTATATTTGTAAACCTTTTGAGTTTGTCATTTGGTCAGTTTTAACTAGTCCTATACACCACCACTATGCACCACCCGGCTCCATTATGAGACCTTCTATCACAGAGACTAATAAAAAGTCAGCGGTTGCGACCTGTGATAGATAGATAGAAAACTCTTTATTGTTCACACCAAAAATTACAAACGTACATGGTAGGTAACGTAAAAAATAACTTAAAAACTAGTGAAACAATTGGCGGCCTTATCACTATAAGTGATCTTTTCCAGGCAACCTGTGACGTCAGCTTAGTGCGTGAACGCAGGACGAGGTTTTTGGCAACTGATCATTCCGCTCTCTCATTACAAGGTTCGTTGTCATTCGTGTAGTACAAAGACTCGCGAAATGCGATACTCAAGCGAATGTTTCCCTTTTAGTACGGATAGATAAGGTACGAAGTAGTGATCGAGTCCAATACACTCCCTCGACGACCATTAGCCGCTACAAGATAAGGAAGAAGTTAAGTTTCCTAACTTTAAGACTACTGGGACCGCTCGAGCCAGTACTACCCCGCTCATTGCACGACTGAAGGGACTTGACTGCAACACCGAATAACAACTTAAACTTCTAATCTATCTAGTATTAGAACCTCTGAGCAACGCTATTGTACTAAGTCTACACGTTGGCTGTGTCGAACCTTGTGCTGTAGTTATTTAAAAATACTACCAATTTATTTTATTTATTTATATAGTTCAGAAATAGATAGTTATAGAAAAATTCGAAAGAACGAAGCTCTATCGACTTGGCCAAATTCAAAAATTATGAGAAAACTGATTGAGAAACTTTCTTTGTTAAGATAATTTTACAAAAACCTTAATGACCTTTGATCTAGAACGCCTTGAATTTAATACAGTTTTATCGCTGTTACTCAAAAAGTCATAATCAAATAATGTTCGAAATAATTTTGAATGAAGGTTTTAAATATGACCTATCAGTATTGTAAGTTACAAGTTTCTATGTGTAATAGTTTAGGAATGCAGGGTCCCAACTTTATGGCACTTTAGCGGGCCATATTTCGTAAAGGATAAACTTAAAAAAAATATGTGATGTATGAAACTTTACCTTCATATTAAAAGACACTTTCAACGATTCCCACATGAGGAGGTGCAGTGAAAAAAAACCAACCCAATTTCACATGTACCAGAGCCATCCTTAAAATGCAGTATTATATATTTTTTATACTTTTCAAATTGAGATCTTTATTACAACCGTCATTTTGCAAAATTTCATGCACTATGCAGTTTATCTTAATAGGTTCTAAAAATTCAGACGGACGAACAGACAGACACAGACGGACAGAACGAATTTATAAGGGTCAACAGGGATGTCGGGCTACGGAACTCTATGATATATCACAAACTGACAGAAAGAGGGAGCTACTTCCGTATTTACAACATTATCACCTTATTCACAAACATTCCTGTGCTCTAGAATGTGTAACAACTTATCACTGACAAAAAGTATAAAGTGCGTATCAGCATTGATGACGTCACTCGATACATTGATACCTATTATCCATTCATAAATGAGAAAAATCCTATCCATTACGTCTGCCGGGTAGGGCGGGCGGAGTGAGGCGGGGCGGCGGGGGGACGGTGACTGATCGTCGAATTTGTACCCCTAATGAGGAGGCTGGAGGCTGGTTTCTGGCTGCCACTCTGCGTTAGGGCGCGTCGCGACCAAATTGAAAGAAAGGATGTCTTTCATCCATGACTTGATATCAATTGCCAATTTTGGACGCGGATGTCTTTTGCTTCACTTATTTGTTTAATTTAATAAGAGCACGCTTCGAGTTTAAATGTGCCTATGTAATTTGTGAGATATTATACTCTGTGGGTAAGCCTAAGCCTGTTGTACTAAGTGAAGTTTTTATTCAGGTAAACATACGTATATGTTTTTTAATCAAATTTTAATGTAATTTTTTTTATCATTTTGTTTCTACAAATTACATTAATATAAAAAAGATTATCAATTGTCTCTATGACCTAATTTTAATGTAATTTAAAATTGTATAATGAATTTGACATGTTTTTTTTTTTAATAATTATGAATAAAAATATCAAATAATACCATATGTGTAATAAATACACATGATAATACCATATCGCTGCTTCAAAACGAAAGGGCCACATATCAAAATGTTAGTTTTTTACAGGACAGCCATTTGAAAAAAAATATTTCTTTTATTGACTGTCATCTTTTAATCCTATTTGTAATATTTATGTGTCTTATATGCTTATGTGCATATTTTAAGCCTCTACCTTTCTTATATATGTACTTTTTGATAGCTGTTATCAAAAACAAACTAAGAACACATAAGTCCCTTTCGCATATAAAATATTTTTATTATATTTACGAATATTTTAAATAAAATGACACAAATCATGAAAATTAATATTAATTTTATTCTAAATTTTACCTAAACAGAGTTGAGTTTTGTGAATCTTATAACAAAAATTAGGACCTTTCACAGGTATTGATTGGCACATAGAAACATTAAAATCAATCAACAACTATTTGAGGAAAACTAATAAAGCATTTTAAAAATACGTAACAAAAAAATGCTTCTATAAACTTAAACTTTTTCTCTATAGATTTTCAACAGCAACTTCTCAGTTGTGTAACACAATAACCAAGGCTTCATATACTTACATCTGTTTTACATACTAATCGTACATATTATATAAAAAATCTTTTAAATCAATAACTAGTAAAAGATAGCTAATAAAACATTATAAAAATACGTAATTGAATGCTTCTAGAAACTTAGACTTATTTTCCATAGAATCTCAACAGAAACTTAGTACCTAAGTAACACAACAATCAAGGCTTCACAAACCTTTATCTTTCTTAGATATTATTAAAAGTAGGAATCAACTTTTTCATATACGACTTAACATCGTTTTATAGGCATTAGAAAATTTGGTCATTTAAGAGCAACTAATATTATGTATTACATACAAAGAGATACTAACTATGAGTATTATGAAAAAGTTAATATATCAGTCTAAAGACAGTCTGTGTCAATAAGCAATTAGTTAAATCTAATAAGAAATTTTAAAGACTAGCATTAAAAAATTCGTAATATTTTGGTATCACATTCTTTTCAATCAGCTTTAGAATACCCTGTTTCTTTTGTTCAGGAACTTTAAATTTTTGTGCATAAAGCTTTTTCAGTGTGTTAGTTGCAACAGTTATCTTAGTTTGCCTTTTCTTCAAAGTACATACAGATGTAAACTCTTCGTTTTCAAATGAAATCTTAAAAAAAAACTTGTTCTTGTTGCACTTATCAACTTTCAGAACCTTTATGTCGGACCATTTCAATTTATCTCCGTTGTCTGTCGTGGTATAGTTACCAACAGCCAGTGGTTTCAAGTCGTAGAAACTGTCATGTGACAATTCCTTAACAGTGTAAGGATTGCCCTTCTTCTTTGCTGTTTTAATCAATGTTATATATTGATCAGGTACATAGATTGGCGAAGATTTTAATGCTTTTGATATATTTTTTCCAATCACGGAGTGAACTGAATCACCCTCGTTTTGGGTGTGACCTTTAATTAAAAATTTGTGTATTATGCTTCGTAGTTTTGGGAATTCGCAAACAGCATGCTGGTACATTGCTAACATGAATTTATTTTTTTGCTGGCCACAGCAATTGTCACTGTAGAACACCACATCAAAGTCTTCAGTTGCTTTGTCATTTAAACTTTTTAAGTACATAAGCACACATGAGCCTAACTCGTTAACGCCACGAGCCCCTTCTCCTTCGTGCCAAACAAAACATGTTGTGTTTTTTGAGCCAAGCTCAGTTATAGTAAAATTTAATACATTCACCTTAGAAATGTGATAAAAACTTGACACTTCTCCTTGCGGGCAAGGCATCACAGCTTGTAAATCATAAACAGCGACTATAAAACTATTACTGACATTGTCTTTGTCTTTCTCCTTCTCTGTTCTCGCGAGACCTTTTTCTTTTAAGTGTTGTTCCTGCTTTTGTTGTAAGGGTGCCTTATCTTCAGCATT
The DNA here is from genome assembly GCA_949125355.1 of Agriopis leucophaearia. Classification (NCBI taxonomy): domain Eukaryota; kingdom Metazoa; phylum Arthropoda; class Insecta; order Lepidoptera; family Geometridae; genus Agriopis; species Agriopis leucophaearia. Next base: position 19,591,086 of record OX421263.1, on the reverse strand, counting down.
AACATAGGCGGTGCAGTCTTCGCACTGATCTTTTTTGGGTTGCCAAAAAGTGATATTGAAGTCCTTCATAAATATATTGTAGAATATTTGGTAGGATACGTACTGCACTCCCTCAGATTTACATTTTTCAACATAATCACGGTGAAAAGTAGCGATACTAGATCCACCCTCAATATATTCGCGTTTAGTTTGAGCACGGCAATAATGACTCTGAATACGTGGAATAGACTGAATATGTGATTTAACACCATCAATTAGGTAAGATTCCGTCTTGTTGTGGCTGCCGTGTCTTCCTCTCTTATCTTTGATTTGAGTTCCAGTGAGACTCGAATGCTTCTTTTGTACAGTTCTAATGGCTTTATCGGATATTGCAAGAGTATGCATAAACATAATTTTGCATACTCGGATGCGAGTCTTATTAAGAGGCAAAAAGTATGCATGATTAAAATTTTTGCGAGTACTGCCCACACGAGTATATCGATATTTGGGTTCAACTTTAGTCATGTGCTCTTGAACGAATTGTCTCTGAATATGTAAATCAGCAGTTTTCCAGTACTCTTCAAAAATCAATTGCCGATCCACCTCTGAAAATGAAGTAGAACATTTGAGCTTGCATTTGTCAGAACAAGCTTGTCCCATTTTTTTCTCCTCAACTAACTTCTTCGACTTCGATAAAGATGTATATGCCTTACCGGTGTTTCTCAAAAGTTGCCAAAGCCTGCCAAGCATGTAGATTAGATAGATAGATAGCAGTGGACTTTTATGAGCTTGAGATATTAAAGTGATACAAATAAATAAATATAGCATAAAAATTTGCGTACACAGGCACGACAAATTGTTTCAAGAAAAACAGATTTATTACAGGAAAAGCTAATTAGTTTAAAACAATTGTAACATTCCGACGTCTTTTTTAATGCAAAATAGACGCTTTTCAAAAGTAACATTTAAACTTTAAAGCAAAATAAGTTTTTTCTAATTTTACTATTGCAAAACAGACACTTTTCTAAATGTGGCACCTTTGTCAAATAAGTTAAATTGTACTTACTTTTACTTTATATGCCAAACAGACGCATTCCAAAATGTGGCCTTTTAGTGTATAAAGTTGTAACAAATAGTAGGTGACTTTTTGCGATGTGGCCTTGTAGCATAAAAAAGACGCGTGCTCACGCCGACTGTCAGGTTGCAACTGGCAAGATGGCGGTTTCGATCGGAAAGTAGTTGCCAAAACACTAAAATGCTAAAAGGGCGTAAGCGTACTTCTGTGGTTTAGAGTGCAAATTCAATAAGTGTCTTTGTTGTACATAATAATAAGGCTCAATATAGATTCATTTTTCTCATAAAAGCTATTTCGAAAAATTTTGATTTGTGGCCCTTTAGTTTTAAATCAGCGATATGTGTAATAAAAACATTTATTACCATATGTGTAATAAATACGTTTTACACATATGGTATTATTTGATATTTTTATTCATAATTATTAAAAAAAAACATGTCAAATTCATTATACAATTTTAAATTACATAAAAAATTTGGTCATAAAATCAATTGATATTCTTGTCTTGAGTTTGTTGTCTTTAAATGTATTATACACATACGGTAATACTCTAGATTGTGTGACGCACACGATCTGTAAGTCTGTAAGTCGTTGTGTGGCAGGCGGCAGAAGACCGCATGCAACAGTGGCGCCTCAGTATCGAAAGCTAGTATTAAAATTGGTCCTACAAAAACGAAGGTTCTTAATTTAACTGTATTTTTTAAGGTTCCGAACTCAAAGGATGTAAACGGAACCTTAATACTAGTTGTCCTGCATGCCCTACTTGCCAACGGTTGTATCTTTCAAACCGTAATAGATATCCAATCGTAATTTTATTTTATTACGAAACAACTGCCAACTGACTCAGTAGATATGAGATAAACAGTTTCACAAAAGCCAAAAAGATGTTTTCACTAATACAAAAAATTATAGTGTAAAAGCCCCGTTACAACACCAACTTGGGCCTGGATACACAAATAGTATTCGAAAAACAAACATTCGTAATGTTTAACATAAAGAGATAACAAGTTAATTACCAGAGAGAAAAAAGAAACAAATAATTTTCAAATTACAATTCTAAAAAACCTTTTATGTTATTACCAAATGATTTTATGTCATTACCAAATTTAACTTTTGATGTGTTTTAATTTTCACAGAATATGTAACGTTATGCCGGTTTAACTAAATTATAAATATTAAATTATAATAAAAATATTTTCATTGTCTACTCTACTGTAAAAATGTACTTTGTTTATATAACGTGATATTTTCGCCGATTGTGAACCTATTTAAACTATTATATTTTTGTAAAGGCAATATCTCGAAGATTGTTCCAAACTAACCGCCCTCTGTTCCGCTGTTGTTGTTGTTGTTGTTGATTGTTTGTTGTGTTGTTGTTTTGGGTGTTCCATTTACATTTTAAGGAAATATATTCCACCTCTAATTAAGAGGAAGTCAATTAAAATTATGTTTTATATGTGTGTATTTGTAATTATGAGTGGGCGGGTCAGACACACGCATAAGTTATGGCTGGTAACTATATACATTGTTAACTTTAATATAAAAATAATATCGAAATTTCAGTTTTGATATAATGTTGTAATGAAAATTAAATATTAGTGTTAATTTAAATAGCAGTATGTAATGACTGTTCATGAATTCAGCATAATATGCAAATTAATGATTATTTTATAACAACGCGACTGGTAATATCACAATTAAATGATAGAGGTCAAACGCAATCCTATCATTTAAAAATAATAATAGTGAAGGGTATTTTTTTTTTTTTAATAAATATTTGAGACATTTTTGCACACACGGTCATCTGACCCCAAACCAAGCAAAGCTTGTACCTACTATCGCTGCCAGAGACTGATTACATGCATAATATATATTTACACCCAGATATAGAACAAACACAAATGTTCATCACATGAATGTTTGCCCTAAGTGAAAATTGAACCCACGCCTTCAAGCGCAGAAGGCAGGTTCACTACCAACTGAGCCATCGGGGCTGTCATATATAATTATTTTGTTTTCTTCTTGATAAATAGGCTTATGCTTGACCGCCATCTCACCTGATGTTAAGCGATAATGTGGTCTATGATGGAACACACATGCCTAGAAGAAACTGATTTACTCGTGACTTAAAAGACATGCACACTTTTGATACTGGCTGCGCCCCCCGGGTTTTTCCACCGGGGATATTTTATCAGAAACAATACATTTGTCCGAGATGATCTCGTCAATCCATTGCTCTGTTGGTGATTGAAAAAACAACAAACAAACATACTATTGCAGAATATGATATACGTATGAATCTGTGGTGAATAAAGTTTAGTTAAATTGGAATTGTCGGAGGGCTTTGGGCTCGATGCTTTGAAAACTTGGATATTATAAAGCTTTTTAAAAGCTTTATATCTGAGCTTTCAAAGTATTATATGGTAATTTTTAAACAAGTGCAAACTGAACTTGGAAATAAACTACGTCTGCAACAAACATACAAATCCATTCATCTGTTTGTGACATCAATCTCGTTAACACAAATGAACCTGAGTAATACTCATTTTCACTCCCCAACTTGCGCATTTATTAATCAGCTGGACAACATATTATATTTAAAATCATGTCCCTATCTCTCCCACTCTGCTTATTGCATACGTGACTCTGCAAAACAGTGTACATTACAAAACTAGTGTACATTCAGTGTACCTACTCTGCCGCGGTCACTGGCCACTCATTTTAATAACCAGGACAATATGCAGCTCTACTGTAGAGCGCGTGTTATTCACGGTTCGTTATAGGGCCGCATTACAGCTCCACGTCACAGTGCACTTTACATACATATAACATTGTGTACAATATGATATCAACATTATTAGTTTACTCTACCATTATACCGCTAACATACATTATTATTACCGCTTTATGGTTTATATTACGAAAACACGTACGAACTGCTTTGGATCCACTTTAACTGTGCGAACTGCTTGTCTTTGAATGCACTGCCTGAATGAGTGTGTTTAAGACAAGCGAGACGGCGCGGCGGTAAAACGCAAGCCTATTACGTCTTCCCGTGAACATGATGCATGTAACTGCGCCGAAATATCGGGAGCTCCTTCCACAACCTTACCACGGTAAATATCCCGTAAATAATCATATAACTTTGGTTTTAGAGCTGTTGTAGCTCATGTTAGCTTGTTTTATGTTCTGATCGTGTTTGATGGGCAACAATTTATTACCCACCAAAAAAACGGGAATGTTCAAGTTTTATTATGACAGCCGTTACAAACAAACAAAAAAACTAGGTAAATCAAGACAGAGCCGCTCGTGCGCACTCATCTTAAAACCAGACCAATTTTTTTGGACTAACCAGACCAAACATTAGACCAATTATTGGACTAACCAGACCAAACAGACCAATTATTGGTCTAACCAGACCAAACATTAGACCAATTATTGGATTAACCAGACCAAACATTAGACCAATTATTGGACTAACCAGACCAAACATTAGACCAATTATTATCGTCGAAGTATCCGGCTTAATCTTACGTGAGTAATACCCGTGTAATATAAACAAAATGTGTGAAGACCATATAATAATAACTACCAGTCTTCAGTTGCCATAATAATAACAAGACTGTATCATAGTGGTCACCGACGAGAAGTGAAGCGTTTGTCGGCTATCTGAGAGAAGGCCGACTTCAATGTCACTGTTGTGAGTCGAACTCGTATATTCAGCTCGGGGGTTACCGACTTTTTGCCGCTTTGGCGAGCCATATTTTGCAAAGGATACTCTATAAAGAAGTGATGTATGAAATTTTGCCTTCATTTTAAAAGAACTTTTCAACAATACTGCACAAGAGAAGGTGCAGTGAAAAAAATATTTCATCCCCAGGTCACATGTACCAGAACCACCCCTAAAATAAAATATGATATATATTTTTTATACTTTTAAAATTGAAATCTATATCACAAATGAAATTGTGCAAAGTTTCATGCACTTAACTCAATAATTATAGAAGACAGACAGACGGACGGACAGACCGAACTTAAAAGGTTTCCTTGTTGGGTTACGAAACTCTAAAAACAAACTCGTAAATAAATGCTCTACGTTTAGTAAAAGTTTTTGCTTAAATATTATTTATCTAAATAGACAATGAGTATTTATACTCAAAATTCTATGGTATTTCAATGAAATAGAAAACATCCATATCGTAACAATATAGCTCACAAAGTGAACCTTCCTATAAAGATCCAGGACGTACAATAATTGTAAATGCACTCGTGCATTAGTGTCTGTATTCAGCGGGAGAGGGAGCGGGTAGTCTCTTTGTTCTAACATAACTAATGGATGCGTCGCACAATGGAGAGTATTGTACAGTTTCACGAGAATGTTCTAAAGGAAGTTATGATCTGCAGACTAAATATTATCACAGATGTAACAGCAGAGAACGCAACTACAACGACAAAGATAATCATAAATATATATTTATAGTTATTTATACTTTATAAACAATGGGGTTAGTAAGAGAAATTGCGAAAAAGTTATCGTTACGTAAACGATACCAAATGTATGGAAAAATCTAGTTTCCATTCACGTCCGATAGAGGCGCTGTTCAATTTTTCATACATTTTGCAATCGTTTACGTAACAATAACTTTTTCGCAAGTGCTCGTACTAAGGCCACAGTTTACTGATTATTTTTGTACTTAACTATAAATATATATATAAAAGAAAATACAATCGTAACACCCAGATGATACCTACTGTATTAGTGCTTCGTAATAAAAAGATCCACTTCTTACCATTGTCACCGTCCGTCCGTCCGTGAGATGAACAGAACTGTGATCGAAAGTCGCGCTATCAATAGTAAAACATTTGTAATGCGGCACAATCCAAACAAATAGTCGTGCAATTATGACGTGTCACGCAGGTGACGTGACACCTGCGTGAGATATACTGTCACGTGTCACGCGCTGCTCGCTGGCGTGACGTCACTCTACTTAGTCACGACTGTCCCGTTACGGACAGGAATGTGCACCGCTGCAGGGATTATCTATGTTACTGTGTAAGTTGTGTGCGTTGTTTGGAACCCGCGCTAACTGCACGGGTTTACATTTACATAAATAAATAGTTATCAGAAGAATAAACATTAAGTAATGATTGGACAGGTCGACGATATTACCACAATCGCGGGTGAAACCTGGACTCGATTAGTACATCACCGAGCCAGATGGCAGCAAGAGAGGCATAGCAATAAGATAAGGAAAGCCGTGGATGTAAATAAAGAAAGGCAGATGATGAATTTTTATAACATTATAATTAAATTAAATGTAGTTGATGATGTGGAAGGACGATATATGGAAAGCAGTTGGCAGTGGGTAGAAAGCTGAACATTGGTCTGAGTGGCTTGAGAGAAGTCATACCCAGCAGTAGATTAAGATCAAGATTATGATGATGAAACCTGATGTTTCTCTAATATTGCTATACATTTTGGGCGAGGAATAGTACTGTAGGAGAGAACAAATATGTGTTAATAAAATGACTAATGAATTAAAACAGAATATACTCCTTTTTTATTACTAAAGTTTACAACCCAATTCAATTACTGCATGTCTATTCTGCAAGCTAAGTGAACGCGCAAGTGAAGTGATAAGCTAAGTGAATGCTATTTTTTTCTTGCCTATTTCTGCAGATAAATGTCAAAACATCGAATTATTAGGGTAAAGGACTAAAGTCAATGGTGATCACTCAACATTTTGACATTTCTCTATAGTAATCGACAAGAACAATATAGGTTCACTTAGCTTATCACCTCACTTACGCGTTCTCTTAGCTTGCAGAATAGACCGGCGATAATGAAAATATTCGAGTGTTACGTGTTTGTTTCGTGTGATTTGACCAAAATAAATAACATAACATATCAACAATACTGTCTTCTGCTAGTTGTTTGGCCAAAAGTAACATATTAGTGCAGGATGCGTAACATGACGCGCATGAAATAGACTGCCACGCTGCCAGGTAACACGACGCCGGATACTGCTCGCTGTGTGTCACGCGCTGGTCCGATGTGAATACTGTGTTTACTTGGCTAAGCTATTTCTAGTATTTTACTAAAAGAACGCAGGTCTAAAAGGAAAAAATATATATATATATGGAAATAGATCTACTTTTGACCACCAACTCGCCTGATGATAAGCGATGGTGTGGCTGAGGATGGAATACGTTGATCTACAAGAAATCTATTCACTCTAGCCTTGAAAATGCCTAGATTATAGTTCTCAGGAAACAAGGAGGACGGCAGAGTTCCATTCTTGGGCAGTACGTATACTGACGACCCAATCGTTGAGTACGAATCTTTGGAATTCCCACGAGGAAGGCGTCAGTAGTGTGCAGAAAATAGACAGACAAGCTGCTTTACGCGGTGCTCGACTTTCCATTTTTTGGCGACTAGTTTGTTGTCACCAATCAGCCTCATAGCAAGCCATCTACTGAATCTAAATCTTCCGCAGTGACATAAACAAAGACCTATTTAGCGCTACTCAGTACGTTCTTACCTTCAAGTTATCGGTAGGCTCGAGGGCAGGTGTACTGATTCATAAAAGTCCGGAACCGGTAAACTTTCCACAAACAAAAAACTGCCAAAACACAAGACCACGAAACTTGTAATAATTTACGTCGTTAAACAACAACAAAATTAATCAACGCCCAATGAGTTATACTCAATTACCGAGGAACAATGGCCATTAATGGGAGAGCGGAAAATTGCGATATCATAAAGCGGTTAAGATAAACCGGCGCGTCTTTACTGCGATTATGAATATTAATTACAGATGGCGCTGTGCGAGACGGAGCAGACGGAGCACGGGGGGCAGCTGCGACCGTCGCCGCCATTAATAATGAGCGGATCGAGAAGGGGTTTTGAATAACACTCAATATTCATTGGAAACACAGCTCGGCCCCATATCTTACCTATCTCAACCTCACGTAATCATCATCGATGGATTGTTTGTCATCTCTATATGTTTAGTGATACATGAAATTTCATATAAAGCATCCGTTTAAGGTGAAGAAAGTGAAGGTGGCGCCCCCATCTAAAAAAACTTAAAATGCAATGAAGCGTCTTTGGATTACTTCCGGAAATACAACGTATTGCATAGGTAATAAAACTCAGATTAGCTAAAAACTGCCGTTTTTAGCGGTAATGAGTTTTTTTAACTATAATGATACCCCATGCTACCAAAAATAATAGTTCATAAAACACTTCATCACCTTCCCGAGCGACTATGTGAGTGGAACCCTCATTTAGCCATGTTATAATATGCCATTCCCAAATGAGATCGCCACTCCTGCGCCCCTTTCACCTTAAGCTCTACGGGTCAGGGTTACGTCTCTTATCTGCATAGTAACAATTTTATTACAGCCTTACTTAAATTGACTATATGTTTTACCAGGTCTAGTGAATATTTTCATGGATTTGTCGTTGCACAAACCTTGCGTTCACGTACACTCGATTAGCGACAAATATAAACCCATTTTCTTGTTCGCTAAAGAATCTTAGAATAAACGAAATGAATGTACGCCAACGAAAAACGTATTTTTTTTATTCTAGTTTTGCCATGAAGTGAGAAAACCGATTGGCATTATCGCGGGTGTCTCATAAAGTACGAGTACCCATAAATATATTAGGGCGCGTCTTAAGGCGGCAGTAAAAGCACCCGCGTAATGAAGACGGATGGCCCACGGTGATCATCCGCTGCAGTAGTGGCGCAGTGGAGACACGCCAGTAGGACATGACGGTATGAATCAGAAAACGTAAGGCTGTTTAAAACTTGAATAGAATTACAAATATTATATATTTTACTTAGTTAAAAAGTAGGTAAGTGCTCTAAATTATTACCAACTAGCTGAATCCCGCGATGTTAATCGCAATTTTCAGCTTTTACGAATTTCTGGGGGGAAAAGTACTTTATTTCAGTTCTCATGATGCATACTATCTTTCTGCCAAATTTCGTTAAGATCGGCCAGGTCGTGAAACAAACAGAGACAGTTACTTTCTCTTATAAAATATCAATAATAATAATCATGGTATAGAATTATCAATATACACGTATATGAATTTCTAGTTTTCTATTTTATATTTATTAAAGAACAGCAAACAGAAAACAACAGAACACCTATAATAAGTATATTTTTAAGTGATATGTCTACAGCGTTATGCCTCTTTTTACCTCTTTTTTCTTGAATACATTTAAAAGAAATACAAATTTGTCAATGTTAAAATTACAGTAATATTATAAGAGAGAAATCTAACCTTAATAATTTAGCTATGTCTAAAATATTTGTCATCTCACAAGGAGCCATAATTCTCGCAACGCTAAACAATTGGGAGGAATTGCTTGATGGATTGCGTCGCAGAGTCGTGGGTGGCTGATTAATGTAGTGTCGCTACTGACGTCGCTGCACTGTGGCGCTCCGGCATCTACGCAGAGAGTATAGCTAGAAGTGTTACGGTGAACTTTTTATGTTTTTAAAAATATTTTCCAAGTTTTATTAATACTCATTTGCCTAATCAAGTTTGTCAGGATGAACGACTTCAAAAAGGAAGTTCTCTAATAATTAGATTACTTTTTGTATGTTATGCGATATCTTCGTCGATTTTTCGACTAAATTTACTTGTTTGGTTTGTTAATTTACCTATATTTACACCAGTGATGGGCAAAAATCTCTTCTGTATTTATAGAGGCCATGTGATCGCCTGCCACATTCGACCAGTCATGTTCATGTCAGCGCTTTCTCAACCTGCTTCGGTTTCTACGTGCGGTTTCAGGCACTTACACGGTAAAAAAGGAATTGTCCCATTAACAAAAAAAATATTGTTAGCAATTCCAAGACAATATTTACTTAAATTACCAATATATTGTCAATTTGACAATTTCCATTTCCTTAAAAATACAAAATAATATTGTTGGTTTATTGTCTCATATCAAGTAAATATTGTCAGGTAAACATTTCGAAAGATTCAGTCTAAGATAACGATTAATCTCGTATTAATAAATCTGTATTTGTTAACTGGACACTATTATATTGTTAAATCGACGATATACATTGTACTAACAAGAATATAGTGTACATTGTTACTTTAAGATAAATTATTTGTAAGCTAACAATTTCGTTGTTCTTCTGAAACACCTTTAAATTTCGATCAATATTTCACAATTTCTCATTTTAAAACAAGGTATGTTTTTACAACAAGCCTCATATCTTCTCAGACGAAGATTAAACATTTTAATGCTAGACTTCGTTAAATGGTTACTTGGAAAACAAGTGATCTTGACAGAAGATCGATTATTTCTTAGAACAACAATATCAGTTGTTCAGCCAAAATCCTTTTAATTTACAAATATAAGTTTTTCACATACACTTGTTTCAAAACAAGAATATTATGTTAATAATGTAGCAAATTATTTAACGAAAATGAAACCTTTATAAGACGAGAACAGTTAAATGGTCACTTGGAACAACAAGTGGTCTTGATAGAAGATTTATTATTTCTTAGATCAACAATATTAATTGTTCAGCCAAAATGCTTTTAATTTTTAAATAAGGTTTTTAGACACACTTATTTCTAAACAAGAATATTGTATAAATAACGCAGCAAATTGTTGAAGGAAAATTAAATATTTTCAATAGGAGAATTTTATTCGGAATAAAAAGAGGTCTTGATAGAATATTTATTATTTCTTAGAACAACAATATCAATTGTTCAGACAAAATCCTATTAACTTTCAACTAAATTTTCACATACACCTGTTTCAAAACAATATTATTGTGTAAATAACGCAGCAAATTATAGAATGAAAATGAAACATTTTCAAGGCGAGAAAATGATAAATGATAATTTGGAATAACAAGTGATCTTGATAGAATATTGATTATTTGTTAGAAGAACAATATCATTGCTAAGTCGAAATGTTTTGATGGTTTCAAATAAGCATCATAATATAATCATCATGTCAAGCGAGCTGAGTATAACTATTCCGCGTTCATGAATAAGAGTGAGAATTTGTGCTCTGTGCTGTAGGTAGGTACCCCAACCCCACATGCTAAGGGTGCCTACCACAGACTAGGTATAGCTAGTACCTACCTACCATGAAAGTAATATGTATACCTACTTACGTTTACGTAGTATACCTACTTAGTATTTCCATGCTACCCACCTATAGAAAGAAAAATTGGGGTTATTTCTGTGTAGGAACGAAACACATTTTATTGAATTATCACATCGTGTGATAATTTAACTTAAGCACAGTATAAATAAGTAGGTAATATAGTAGGTAAGAAGCGTGCGATTGTGCTGAGATTTAAAGGTTACCGATTCAGCCCGTTTCTACGCCGATGTATTACTGTAGGTATTGCATATTACTTATACCTACTTACAGGATGGTTCTCTAAACGACGGACATGCTCTAGGATTGATTCTACCCATCAATATAGGTACGTATACAACTTTTATTATGGGAACAATTCTGATGAACTCTGAAATCGTGAAATAAAAACACTGCTTTGACTATGTAGGTATATAGATAGTCAAAGAAACACTGCTGTTTCATACTAAAATAGACTTTAGCCCCGACAACATGTAGGTACCTACCTATGCAACAGCTGATATTTTTTTCCCGATTTCAGATTTGGTCCCATAGTAAAAGTTGGTCATATTGATGGGTAGAATCAACCCCTAGAGTCGTTTAAAGAACCATTCTGTATATATTTACTGTTATCAAATCAACAATAATACCTTAGGTACCTACCTAATCACAATTAATTTATATTGAATTGACAAAAATCTTGTCCTAGGAATCGACTCCCTCTCTTCGTTCAAAATAAAATATTTTTAGGTAACTGAATAGGTCTATTTATATTGAATCGACAAAAATCTTGTCCTAGGAATCGACTCCCTCTCTTCGTTCAAAATAATATATTGTTAGTAACTGAATAGGTCTATTTATATTGAATCGACAAAAATCTTGTTCTAGGAATCGACTCCCTCTCTTCGTTCAAAATAATATATTGTTAACTGAATAGTACCTAGGTACCTACCTCTCGAAGGGAGGCAATAATGTACGACACAGATAATGTACGGCATAATATTGTACGGCATAATAATGCACAGCTTGTTAATTGGTGTACATGTACATTGAGTATCATGCTGTGCAATGTTGTGCCGTGCAATATCATGACGTACATTGTCAGCTCAGCCCAATAATACACAAGCGATAATGTACCGACTGATATTTGATGTACAAGTACACAAATTATCATGCTGTCCAATATTATGCCGTACATTATTGAATCCGTTCAATAATGCACACCCTGATTTTGTCAGCATGATAATTGCAGACCATGAAAAATTCAAAACTGAAGTTTCTTAGCTCAAAATGAGTGACAGATCTGGCACACAGAGCATCCCGACTTGAGTAGGTTAGGTTCGAAATGGTTTACAGAACCGACACAGAGCACCCCGACTCCACCTAGTCTTGTAGTCCCTACCCTTAGAGTGTATATAAAAAGCGCGGGAGTCAGAAGCTCAAAGGAGGTCCTGAGTGAGTGGGTGCACTATGGAACGAAAACAGCTCGTAGTGGACTTGGGTACTCGAAAAAAATATATCAATTTTTTGGAAATGTAATTATGGGATCCGATTCTACTCATTAATATAACTATAAACTATCCCACAAATATTTTCGATTACAGCAGTATTTTCAGAGTTATGACGATTTGTATTTTTTTTTTGTATGGAGACCAGGACAAATTGGCGTATATCACGCGTTGGCGCAATACGTTGTCATAAATAATGTTACTGAGACATTATCAGCTGAAACAAAAAAAAAATTCAACGCAACAGCCAATCAGAGCAGAGAGATTTCAGAATTATTAGCCAATACGGGAGATGCCACCTTTTATCATGTACGTGAATAAAACGTGCATTTTTCCCATGTACATGGATTATTGCCTGTACAATACTGGCTGTGCTTTCATTGCCGTACTTTATAGACACGAGCAGATAATTGACGGCCAGTATTGGACGACATGGATTGCACAGCGGGATATTCAATGTACATGTACACCAATTATCATGCTTTGCATTCTTGTGCCGTACAATATCGTGTCGGCAAATATCATGTTGTATAGTATAGACCACAGAAAAGAGAAGGGTATAGAACGGAAGAGAGATGGAACATTTGTTACGAGGCATACGAGTGAACATGAGTATGCACGTCAACGCGTCAAACTCCGCATCGCAGTTGCTAACTGAATTCGAATTCGTATGCTGCTCCATCGGATTTATTCACAATGCCGTCTTGCGCTGTAATTACGTGTGGTAGAGCTAGAATGGATTTTAATTTTTAAAAAAGGAGGAATTTCCTATCTCCGGTATAGTCTAAATTGTTGATAATTTTGTGATTTCACCGTGTTTAAATTATAAGCCCTTGACAAGCCGTTGACAATAATAGTGGTTACCATAATTTTATCGATATCGATAATTTTTTATTTTTCTTACAACATTTCCTACAATACCTACTTTAGGAGTATTTTTTGAAGATTAAACTTTATTGTGTTATTATTCATTTGTCTTATTATGTAGATGTAGACAACAACATTATCACACTATTATTATAAATAAGAAAGTCTGCGTATTAATATGTTTGTTTTCACTGAATTCTGTGATAAGCGAATGGATTAAAATAAAATTTGGTATGGAGGTAGGTTATATTCTGGATTGACTCATAGTTTTTACCCTGAAAAAATAGCAGTTCCTATAGGATAGCGGGTGAAACCACGGGGCGCTGCAAGTCGTCAGTAAATCTATGAATTATTAGACAGACAATAAATATTGTTTTGGACCCGGGTATGTCCTAAAACTGCGACCAGAACCACCGGAGGATGGGCAGCAGCGTCCTAATAGTACACGGTGAACGTACTGCGATCCCCAAGCCGCCTGCCAAGCGTGGGGATTATGGCAACACCCCTCGACGTTAATTGGCTGATGATGTGATGTGAAATATTGTTTTTGTCTTTTTGGTCTAATAGTCCTTATCAAAATGAATTCAACGAGTCCAAACACGACGGAGTAATAAGTAAAAGTATGTTGTAGAGAGGTTACTATGGCCTACTTTTCTGGCTCCATCATCAGGCCAGTTAAGTACCACCATATTATTTTACAAACATCAAATTTACTTAGTGCAACTTGAAACGTGCTTAGAAAAATGGATTAGAAATTTTGAATCGGGAAGCTGACAGACATACCAACGATGCAAGTTAAATAAGAGTTTGTAATTTTTTTTAAACGACTAGGGCAAGTTTTACCATAAAATATTTTATAAGGTATACAATAACAGGTTATCGATAAAATCAAAACTGCACACAAAACTGTCCCATCACTAGCTGTGATACCACATTCTAAATTTTATAATATCATTTTATTTTCAATGGCTTCGCATGGATATTGCATTTAACCTTATCAAATAATATTTATTTTTCTACCTATTTAAAGTCACATAAAACGAGCTCTAAACATAGCCTAAATCGATATCATGGTCAAAGCATGACCTATTAAGGTCATGGAAACTTATCTAGCTAAGTTTGTGCGGAGTTTTGGGGCAAAACCGAAAATATTTTTTTTTACTTCCTATTGTTTGCCCACACTCATGCAAACCTACGAACTTACCTTAATAGTATTTAAAGGATAATAATTCACTAGTATAACACAATTACATGCGTTAATACACAACTTTTGTTAATTAAAATAAACAAAATTGTTGAAAAACTCTTTAACTCAAATTTTTTACCAACCACTTTTCGTGCAGTTTAAGGTAGAACTGTTTTAATAATGAGGTACGTTAATTTACGATACGGTCTATATTTCTCTACTAGTATTATAAACCGCACAATAATCGTGCAGTTTTTTTGCACTAGCAACATTTACCAAAATAATTGCACAAAATTCAAGGGGAACTGAACCGTATTGCACCACGAGAAGGTCAATTTTAAACTTTATTAAAATGGTGTTCATAACCTTTTGTAATAATACTAATCTTGACGAATTACTGCAGTCCTTCCTACGTATTTATATTTTGACGTATCGTTTGCATGTGTTCAACTGGCTACAACGGAATTCTTACAAAAATGCCTTGACAGCCCTTCTAATCTAAACGAAAAAATTCTCACTTCAGTGGTATAGACACCCCAATAAAACATAGTACCATAGTAGCCAGACCAGAAACTCAAAAAAATATATCTTTCTTTGGCTTGCGGCGTGCGCGCAGGAGGCAGCAAAAAATTAGCAAATAGTGGAAAGTAGTTTTGTTCTCAAACTACTAGCGTTGTTTTGTGTCTGTGTGTGAACAAGCATTATATTGGTGAGTTATAAATCCTTATTTTCTAGATCTAGATAAATGTTAGCTAGGGATGTTTATTTTATATACTTGTACTTCTTTTTCTGACCTAGGCTGTGCCAGCACTAGCTAGCACGCATTATTATGGACGCCGGCGCCGCCGTCGAATTTGACGTTGAAGATTATGTTGGACAGCAACTCTCGAGTTGCTTTCAAAATGGCAAATGCCATCAGAAGTTACATTTTTAATCACACTAATATTATAAATGCGAAAGTTTGTGTGTATGTATGTTTGTTACCTCTTCACGCTCAAACGGCTGAACCGATTTGGATGAAATTTGTTATGTAGGTAGATTATACCCTGGAATAACATATAGGCTACTTTTTATCCCGAAAAATTACGGTTTCTGTGGGATGCGGGTAAAACCGCGGGGCGCAGCTAGTTTAATATATAACTGAGATATGATATGACTTTATATAAAAATTAACAATTTGTATTGTGTGAGTGAGACGGAACAAAAAAAAGTGTAATGTCTCTTAAATCCTTGAAAGTAATTTTACATAGTAAGTAACTACGAGTATATGGTCCCATACTGCTGTTAAAATTCCAGAAAACCTGTCTAGTATTTGTGCAATACATAGATTATTATTTATTAATACATACCTCATTGACCTATAATATTGTTGGTTGTTTTTGTTACAGATTAATCTAGATTTTGACCATATGTATCCTGATAGAGGCACAGCTTTCTATATAAAGTGGGTTCAATTTTTTGAGAAGATACGGGCATACAAAAAAGACTCGTTATCAGATGGCGTTGGGAAGTTGCTTGACGAGGCTTGGGAACACACATAAACGAATCAGAATTAGGTATGTGTACATAATGTTTAACGACTCAATTTTGAAATCAACCAATAATAGATTTGTCGAACATATATTATGAAGATGTAGTCTTAGTTTTGAATTAAATTGGTTTACAGCAGTATGCAGAGTATCAGAAATGTCCAGAGATGTCCACATCAGTGTTGGCATGTGCGGTTAAAATATTGATGGACCTTTCTACGACTCCTTGATTAATATTAATTTATTTAAAAATACTTTTTTTTTTTTTTGTTCACAGAAACCAAGCAAAATAGAAGACGCGATTACCACACAGCAAAAAAAGGCACTTGCGAAGAAACAAACAGTACAACCATATGTTCTGGTACAGGGTGCAACATTGGAAGATGTACAAAGCACTTTTATAGTTGTGGATAAACTTAGATATTCTTTCACAACTATGTACATACAAAGCTTTTGACACTTTGTTCAAATTGTATCACACGTTCAACTGTAGGTACCCAGCGCCTTCGGAACACTTGTATTTGTTGATTCAAAATTCAGTTTATGGAATCAAGACACAGCATGATAAAGTGATTCCATACATTATCGACGTGATGAATCTTACTTAAATCTATAACTACAGATAAATATAAAATTGTTAAGATGGAACTAAACTGTACTGAATGTGGTAAGATTTTTTTTTTATTCAAACAATATGTATTCCATATCGAAATTGTTCATAAAATCTCTAATTCGTTTTCATGTCCTATTCAAAGGTGCTGTAGAACATATCATACTGCTCATTGGTTGATTACATGTAAGTAATGTTTTTGTTAAAGCAGATGGTTTGACTCGTGGCGCGAAATACATTAAAACATTTTTCTTGTCCTTGCATCTAAGCAAAACTATTGTAAATGATCGCACTATTGGTAGGAGTCTCTGATTTTTCCTAAATTTTTGTTGGGTGTTTGTAAAGCTATTCTCTAGTTTATTTTGTGTCAACATTTTGTTGTAATTTTAATCATCGCTTTCAGTATTGCCACAAAAGTAGAAATGTGCGAGCGAGATATCATGAGCGTACAGTGTCTAGTTATCTGGACCATCCAGTACATGAAAGATAATATTATATAAAGAGCTTGTAATAACAGTATTGAATCGTCAGTAATTAAGAATAGTTTTATTTGGACCGAGAATATTATGTATTATGTTAAGGCTTTTAAAACAAAAACGCTCATTGCACAAAAACATTGCCCACAACTAGCCGTGGGCATATTTTTTGCGCAAAGAGATTTTTTATTAACTGTGCATAACATAATACATATTGTCGGCTCAAATAAAACTTTTCTTGATTACTGACAAATCAATATTGTTATTTCAATTTGTCTTTTATTTACTGGAAAATATAAACTGTTTTGTAATAGTAATTAAGTTTTTAGAAGAATAAATAAATGTCTTAAAATGAAACAACAGGCGTTTTAATACAAGTATATATATTGTTAGATTAACACAACCATGAGTTTCAAAACAAAATAAATTATTTTAGGTCTAATTGAACTATATTGTTCAATCAACATGTCGTGTATACTTACACAGACAATAAACATTGCTGTAGCAAGTAAATCTAAAAGTATTGAACGGAAATATCTGTTTTGTAGATTTAAAAATAAACATTTTTTAAACAAGCTAGTGTGTATTCTCAAAAGAGAATAGATATTCTTGAAACTAGTAAACCATGCGTATTATAATAAAAATCTGTTTTGTTAGACCAAATAAATCGTAAGTTATAAAACAATAATCAGGTATTGTCATAACTACAATATGTATATTGTTAAAACAAGTAAACATCTTTTAAACGAAGAATCTATTTACTCTCAAAACAACTAAACCATAATTTTCAAGCTAATATAACTTGTATTATCATAAAGACGATACCAATATTGTTAGAATAAGTGAACCACTAGTATCAAATCAAAAAAACACATTGTTGATATACAAAAACCATATTGTTCCAACAATCTAATGTATATTCTTATAAAGACAATATACGTATTTTTGAAACAAGGAAATATTGTGTGTTGAATCAAAATATTTGATTTGTTTGTCCAAATATACTAAATTATATTATCAAATCAATAAGGTTGCTTGGCACAAGTAAACTATTATTATTACAATAACAAAACAGAACATTTTCGATCTAAGAATACGGACTCATTGGGTGAATATTATATTCTTATCAATATCATATTGTATATGTAAGTAAATATTGTGTTCCTCGTATGGAAAACAGGATTTGCTTTGAATTAAAGCAATTTGCTTTAGTTTAACAATTCCTTTTTTTCCGTGTACTGAGTGACTATTATGGAGCGACTTTATTGGCTAAGTATTATTTCATTATTTTTTTCCAAGATCAGTTTGTGTAAAAAATTTGGTTTGACAACCCGGAAAACTGAGAACCGGCGCCGGATGCCGCCTCCCTGCGTCCGCGATTTTAAAGCCTACGTCAGATAAAACCAGCCTAGATGAACCCGTGGCATATACTAGGGTAGAACCTGACATGGGTATTTGCATTAAAGTTCATACAAAATAGTATTTCGATCCCGCACCAATCTAATGTTCAACCCCCAACCAACGAGCGGTCGCTGTTTGAAACGCAGAATTAATAAACAGGATCACGTCAGACTTCAAACGGATACTCGATATATTGATCCCGACAATGCAGGCAACCCTGAATGGATTGCTTTTCAATATTTCCGAGAGTATCGCCTGCCACCGTAACCATAACTACTCGTTTGCAGAGCAGTATGAAGGTTAGCGATGTGACCTGGTATTGGTTGCTGAACGCATCATTTTATACGTGATTGTTGCGGAGTGTCAACGCTGTTAAATTATTATCAAAAGCCGTCAATACAATGGTGTTCCCACACAGCTGTCACATAAATACATTGTACCCCACTAATATTATACATGCCAAAGTGTGTATTTAAAGAATCAAAAAGAAGAAATAATTTCAAGATTTTTCTTAAACGTGCTTGTACCTTCATACGCCTTTTTTTGAAGGCTTTGTCGGATTTTTGTTCATATATAATTGATGTTTTGCCTAGTTTCAAACACTCAAAATCACAACGGCAGTATGTTCTAAAACAACTATCGTTAGCCATTGCAGATGCCTCGTGCTGCTTGAAAGCTTTGACCCAAGTGCTGAACAGCCAACGTGACATTTAGGAAAACACAAAAACATACACATATTTGTCGTAGACATTGAAACGGAAATACACTGAAAGTATCACGAGGAGTACTGTCAGTAAGTAGCAGTCTAGCTGTAGCAGGGCCTCATCAATACGTTTCCTATTGAATCCTTGCACACGTGGCGCCAGTCGCCACCTCCCTGTAATCTGGTCCACTAATTACCGGCTGGTGATTAAAAGCCGTCCGTATGTAATTGTTGGCGAGTGGACAGACCGGTGTTGAATATTTATTACAGTGTGGTTAGAGGCGAGTTTGTGAACGATTGCTTTATCTGTGGACATTATCGACTCATTCGGTTTTTTTTCTTCAGTTAGTACGCAGAATGAACTTTTCTCCATATAATCATCATTATCATTTCTGCCATATGACGTCCACTGCTGGACATAGGCTTCTCCCATCGATCTCCAAAAGGGCCGGTTGGAAGCGGCCTGCATCCTGCGTTTTCCTGCGGTCTCTTTTAGGTCGTCTGTCCATCTTGCGGGTGGACGTCCATTATCCCATATAATTATCATACTTCATATTATTCTTTCCCGATATTTTCCCATTCCCACATATGTTTCCAAAAACACGCTTCACTTTCGTTTCAACCTTTGATGATTATTTAAATTGTATACTGTTTGATATTTATTTTAAATTGTTATTTGAACAATCACAGAACTGGACTGTATGCTTCTATTATTTGTGAAAACTTTTAGGTTTGTATGTCAATATTGATTTTTTGCTATGTTTTACTGTTAAAGCTGTAGGTTTTCCGTAAATAAATAAAATCTCGTCTGTGAAATGTAGCCTATAAGAGACTCCGAAAATAAACGAACCTACCGAAAAGAAACGGGCTACAGAAAACAGTCCGTACTTTACTTACATACCCCAGAAAACTTTCTCATAGTTCTTGGGCAGTCGGGTAAAAAGGGTAACTTACTTAACGAATTATGATGTACGGGCCCCTAAAAATCATAGAAGCATCGTTCACCACATTAATCCGCACGTAATACCTGTCCCACGCCGCATTATCAACCCATCAGCGCGAGTCTATCCCGAGTCTATCGGCTTGATTGACAGAGGCGGGCCGCGCCCAAACGAACAAAAATATGGCCTTAATATGGCTTTCAAGCGACATGAAGATTGATGGCGACGCAGAGCACCCTTGCGGTTATGGCCTGTCATTGTTTGCAGGATTATGGTGCAGGTGCGAGCTATGGACGGGACAAATTGCGCTGTTTTGCTGTTTATTGTGTGGCTTTATTATTCATTTCTAAGGTTACATACTGAGATTTTTGAAGTGAAAACTCTTTTAAGCACAATGGGCACTTTTCGGATGGGGAAAAAGCACTGAACTCGCGTGACCGTCACGCTCAGATATATGTATATATCCGTAATTTTTTAATACAGCGCCATCTCTTGTGCAACAGATGAATGACTACTTTTCTAAGTTTTCACTTCTGATGTGCTTACGACTGTTATTTTTTTTATATATTTGCTGATATTGTTCTTTACATAAAAATGTGAGCTCTGTGGTTCTTCATACATTAATTTGCAATCTGCCCGCCATTTAACAGGGTCAGATTTCAACTAATGAGCAACATTATCATTTAGTTTTAGAAAACGGAAATGTATTTAAAATGTCGGTAAAAATTTGTAATCAACATGAGACAAATTTAATAGAAATGAAAATTATCAACTTCTCAGCACATATTGATACAAGACGATCCATCTGTCGAGACGTCGCTAATGTATCCTCCGTCAACCACGAGCTTACGTTTTGTACGAGCCTTTCGTAAAATTCCAGGAGATCGTCCTGGTTGTATTTTGTTTCTTTTACCTCTAAGATCAGGTCAGGTGTCGGGTCTGTCTAACTCTAATGCTACGGCGTACATTGAACTTTTCGGTTCTTTGAAAATGAAAATTCTATTTAGATGTTATTTTTGATTCAAAAATTTGACGACCATCATCACACCATGTAGTTAGTAGTTTTATTCTGTGAATTGGTAAGGGTTTATTATCAAGGACGATATATCTATGAGTCGTTTGATATTACCCGAAAAGTTTCTATTTTGCTTTTACATATATTATCAATTTGTATTAAATAGAATGGGCGGTCGAATCGATGTTTGAGGAATACCTCTCTATTCTATTTTTAGTTTAAAAATATGACTATCACAGTAAACATTGTGGTTCCAAGAAAATTTAAAACTTATGTATAATATTTATTTATGTTGAATTTTTTATGCACCAATCAGACTCATCATCTTCTCCCTTCTTTCTTGTAGTAATGCCAAGTTTCCCAGACAGGTAGCGGGGTGATACGCTCGGTCGGTCCGTATCTCACAACGTTCGGTACATCTTATCAATACCTCTATAAATTGTTTCGGCTTTTTACTCCGACGCCGACACGAAACGTCGTGTTTTCTTTGCTATTATGCGTATTTATATCGTGTTGGAACGTTGGTTTATTTTAATCTCTTTCATGAATTACATTTTACTTGAAGATTTTAGTTTTCCTACATTTTATACTTGAGATGCAAAACACCAAGTCTTTGGAATATTATTTAAAAACTTAATCTACGCGAATCGTCAATGACTTCAACAATGCACAAAAATAAACGGCCACCTTATCAGTTATCATTTTCTCAGTCCACCGCCTCACAGCCTGAGGCGACTGCGACCTCACGTCTCCTCGTCCGGCATCTTGCCTCACAATACGCATTGTCCTATTGTCTCAAACGTCAGACGCCTTTGTGATTATTTATTGAAATCATTGAACATAAAATGTACAAAGAAATAACTCTTAGTGGTCATTAAGTTTCACTACGAACGCAGATATCTACGTGCACCGGTTACCGACGGGTTCACTTGTATAAGCTTAGACATGATCGTATAATACCTGTATGTACAATGTATCTCGAAATTAGACATAGATGAAACGAGGATATACACTAGGAGCACTAGACCACGGTGTTCACTATGATTTTCATGAGATCCGCTATTAGGATGGCTTGAAGAATAATCTTAAAGACGGCTAAGATCAGGGACAAAACCTGACGTTAATTTTGTAAGCAACGTAATCTTCTCCACAAGTTTGCAATTTCTAACGTGCTTAAACTATTTACGGTTAAAACTAAAACTCCACTAAAGTCCATCTGTGAATGCTAATTCACGATTTCTAGCTAAGAATGGATTTATATCTATTGGTATTAGGTTATGGAGTTGTTTCTCTCGTGACTTTATTATTCTGCGTTGATACAGACCATTACCGGCGGCTGCCTGTGACCGCGCGAACAAAACCCTAAATAATTACTCTGCTTGAATAATTATGCGAAGAACTGTTATTTATAATGATTTTCAATCCTTTTGATAACGAGGCGCATTGTGATGGCGATAGGGAGCGCCGTTGTGGGTGATGGCTCGATAATGCGGTTGAAAAGGTTGAATTTAATTTAATTAAGACCTTTTAAATAGGATTGTATTTTGCTAAAATATATTAATATTAGATTGTGTTATAGCTCAGATATTCATATTGAATTTGCGCGTTAGCAAAGCTTTTGCATTTATTTGATTTTGAGCAACGTTGCTGCTTGTACTAATTGTTAAAGATATCCGAAAAAATAACTATAACAAGTGGATCACATTAAAAACCGACTTCAAATATATATGAAAAACGTAATAAGTGCATATAAAATTTAAGGGTTGCTCTCGATTCCCTTGGGATCCCATCATCAGATCCTGACTTAGTGACAATGTAACCAAATTGGAAGTATGCCACGGAATACATATATGGCCCTAACTAACTATTTTAATTTATCGGTTAACAGTTGGCGGAGAAATCACTGAATATACATAAAAAAAAGATACAGTGAAACATAGAAACGTCCTCCTTTTTTGAAGTCGGCTAAAAACTATTAATATTTATAAGAACTTTTACTTAAAAACCGACTTTACAAAATTAGTCAAATAGCAATTTCCAAGTAACCGAATTTTCCCGTTATTTTGATTTAAAAGCCAAACTACTGAACTGATTTAGATGGTATTTCTATGGAACCAAGGAAGTATAACCTTTCGATTTAAAAAAACCCAAATCTGTTTATAAATGACGGAGTTCTAAGGTAACAAATATATATTTAAAAATACAACCGAATTGAAAACCCTCCTTTTGAAGACGGTTAAAAATAACTTTAACCTTGGCATGTTTTTCAGAGCTTAGCGCTAAAACATGTAGATATTTCTAAAATGTATTAATTGATTTTCTATGTATTTGACTCTAAAGTATATAACATAATGTCGCAATGCTGTAAGCATGAAAGAATATTATCACACCCTAGTTAACATGCTGATTATACATATTTATTTCCGCTTAATAAACTCATAAAATCAGTTAAATAAAATCACTTTTCCTCTCCTCATAGAGCACAGTGAACATATTGCGTTTTGCTCTACATTATGTAGAGCCCACCGCCAGCTCAAGTCTCGCCCTTTAACCACAAGACTCTACATATTTACTCATACGAGTACCAGAAGAGTAAAGCTGCGTACAGACTTGTTCCACATTACACAGAGTCCTAATTATGTCTAATTATATAATGGCGCGCTCCATGTCTCCGCTGATTCGCGCCCGCCGCCACTTCAATGCACTCCTTGCTACCAACACTGATTGTGATATTATTTGTGACAGTTGGAAAAATGTTACGAAAGTTTTTTTGACTTATTGTGAAAATTTAACTGATCAATGGGACAGGGGCAAAAAAGCCGTTGACTATAATGACAATTTGTATGACATACTAATTTTATGTAGACATATTTTTACAGCAATTTGTTGTATTTATTATATTAGTAATTTTATAATATTA
Organism: Agriopis leucophaearia; assembly: GCA_949125355.1. Classification (NCBI taxonomy): domain Eukaryota; kingdom Metazoa; phylum Arthropoda; class Insecta; order Lepidoptera; family Geometridae; genus Agriopis; species Agriopis leucophaearia. The sequence continues at coordinate 19,566,743 of OX421263.1, read as the reverse complement.
TTCCTATTTTTACTAGGAAATCTATTTTAGTTTAACAGTATGTGAGATAAATGTTAGTGGAATTTGTCCGTTTTTATTCTCAATAAATAATTTGAATTTGAACATTTTCCACCTAGTTCAAAAACGTAGTAAAACCAGCGTGCACACAACGTGCACACAACGTGCACACAACGTGCACACAACATGTAATCAGACAATTATACATTTTTAGACAGTCAAATTCATATTAATAGTATCTAACATTCCGTATTTTTATCCTTACAAAGTTGAGAGTTTCCAGAAGTAAAAAAATATTTAACTGTTACACCTTATATTTTTAGCGGAGATAATTATACCCTGTGTTTTGTAATAAGCGCATTTATATTTGAAACCAGCAATTGAGTTTCACGTTGCATGGAAGGTGGTGGAACGTGTCTACACGTGGCTTAGCAGTAGAGTGTTCACGCACTGTGAAGTGGAGAGATAGAGCACGCTGGGTGCGACCATAAAGAGACAAACTTGACTCTCTCGAGAGTAGACAATTAGGTCGAACGCACTTTCAAAGAAAACAACCCTTTTTCTGCTCTTTTCTGTAGAACTACGGACAAGGTTCTGTTGTCTAATCATCTGTTAGCTACAATACTGAAATCATCTCATTTTTTTTTTCATTTTATATTTTTGCAAGAGAAGGATTGCGATAATTTTAAAGATATCTCACTTAGTTTAGCTTACAAAATGGAAACGTTAAAAATTTATGAAAAAACGACCCCACTTTCATTTCCAAAATTGGTTTAAAATATATAAAATTTAATTTCACGCGTGTAGAAGAAGTAAATGACTATTATTATGAATATTTGATCGTAGGCAATTACAGATACTGTACAGTAACGTCTATTTTAGAGCCAAGCTCTTTAATAATAAAGCAATACAAAGGGAATTAAAAATGTTTTGTTCAAGCTGTAATTTTACCAGTTATTTTGTTACAATGCCTTTAAAATTTCAATGATACCAAAACCAAAATACACAAAACTGGCACAGGTTCTACTGACACAGGTTTTAACTTCCCAAAGTGTGAAACTGTTGTTTTTCCCTTTCAGTAAGCATCAAGGCTCATAAACGCCATAAAACATTTTTATCCAAAGCCGATAACTTGGCAGCCCAAACTCGTTCAAAAGCTGAAATTCTAAAATGGCAACTCCTAAAACCCCTCAGGTGTAATCGAAAGTCCAAGGGCCATTTAAAACCGCCATTTTCGTACATTCAGTGGCGGCCCTCCCCCTCTCGTCGGAGAGGGAGAGCATTGTCCGTGCCCTATCGATGGCCCTCGAGTCCGGCCCTCGCCAGGCCTGGATCTAGGCCGCATTGAGGGCTCAAATGTAGGGAATAGCCGCTTTGTTTGTAGTACTTTTGTTTTGTAACGTGTTGAAAATGGGGTTTTTAGCCTATAACGTAAGAAAAAGCATAGAAAACAAATTAATAGTATCATTAAATTCAATTATATTAAAAATAATGATAGTACAGAAAACCCTATTTTTTTAAGTAAGAACTTTTAAATAATTTAACCTAAACCCACGTACGAGAATATTATCATCAGTATACCTAGAGTATGATAATTATCATTACACAATCATTTGTTTACAAATACCCACGACTTCAAACGAATAGGGTACAACCATTAAACAAGTAATTTTACTAAGATACAGGAGTCTAAACACCAAATTCCGCGTTTCTCACCTAAAAAAAATTATGAACTTCTAAACATACTTTCACCCTTATTTAATCCCTTTAAGGGACGAGCTTCCATAAAACGATGGTACTTTTAACCAACCTTTACTTATAAACAGGAGTCAAAGTACCAACTCACAAGTTTCTAACTTCAAAATAGCGAAGTTCCATGCAAATGTTTATCCCCTATTTAACTCCTTTAGGGGATGAATTTTCAAAAGTCTTTTATTTCTGCTCACCATCGTTACATAACGAACATTTTGTGCAAAATTTCATGCTTCTACAGCCAGTGGTGTAGTGAGCTATGCGTTCTGTCAATGAATGTCTGAAGAGATGATGATGTGATGAATGAGCTTAAGATTTTTATTATATATTTTGGATATCTTTGTACATCATTTTTGGTCATTGTTTTGTTGCCAGCCCGTGATAGATTTTGTCTCTAACCCACTACTACTTACTTACTAAGTAATTTAATCATGATTATTCATCTCAGCTGTTCTTCCCCTGGCATTAAGTCTAATATGTAAACCGCACTGTGGTAACGAAAATAAATATTTTGAACGGCAAAAAATCATAACCATTTTCTTTCTCTACTTCACTTCCTGTTTCTTCAATTTAAAAACTGTCATAATAACTCAAACGAACATTATGTTAGATATCGATTGTCCTTCAATGAAGTATGTTCCAGTAGAACGGTTTCCGTGCTTCCGATGCGTGTCGCCATTAATGCGTGACCGATTAATGCGCCCCAAATGAAATCCATAAATCACATTAACATACGGGAATCTTCGCCCAGAAACACAATTTTTGAAGCAAAAATAATACATTTTCTGTGGAAATAAACACGAAAGCCTGAGAGGCAGATCGCAGAGTAAACATAAATGTTTGAACGGCAGACAGTAAGCTTAACAAGGTCTCGGCTGAGTCGTCTCTCGTTGTAGACTTCGATGTTTGGTACAAAGTGAGACGACTGATCTCGTGAACCTTTTAATGGGCTTAAAGTATTTTTAAGGATGAGAAGAGATTTATCACATTAAAGTTTTGAGTTACTGCTTGGAATGCTTTGAAGAAGAGCTATTTTTGCTTAACTTACATAAGTATTTCATTCATATAATTGTTCTGTGACTGATAAAGACTGATAACTTCAGATAATTCAGGCACAGAAAAATTAGCTAATAGTTTTTTTTTCTTCAAAAATGTACCCTAAGGGGTCACGTCTTTGTAAACTAATAATTGAGGAAACCATAGCATAGTGGTAGAGCAATTTTTAGTACCCGGCACTGGCTAGGTACAATCCTTAAGGCAGAATAGGTATGGCGCGTTGCTATATCAATTACATTTTTTTTAAATGTAAAATTACTATAATTGTCTAGTTTTGAAAAATGTGCTTCAGTCTATTTAAGAAGTTAATATTTTAAAATATTCTGACAACATTTATATTTTGAATTTTTTGTTGTGACAGGTAAATTAACAGTTTTTCCATTTATTCTGGCATTACAAAAAATATTAATATGAAAATTTGTTCTGAATACATTGAAATAATGACCGAAATAAAAATGCCCCAATGGCCGTTGCAAAATGACCAAAGCACATTTTTCAAAACTAGGAAGTCATTTTATATCTTTAAAAAAACATTAAAAGCGCGAACGAGATCGATGCACCCAGTATTCTGGCTCTTTAGTTGAATATATGTTGCCAACCATCTAACGATGTTTTCCGGTAGCAACACTTGAGTGCCAGTTCCTATTCCAGGCTACGCGTGTTTACAATTTTTGACCGTACCGTCACTTAACATCAGGCGAGTTGTGGTCAAACGCCTAGTCTGTCAACCATAAAAAAACATGTATCTACAACTACATGATCATTCTGGATAATTAGTTACGGTATCACTCGCACAGCGAAATAGCAACGCCGCATTTTTACGTCATTTTCATATTTACTGTTAAACTCCCTAACTTACATTTGACACTGGCAAATGCACAAGAAGGGCGACGCCAAAATTCTCAAAGAGGAAAGAAATAAAAAAATACATTTTTATCACAGATATACAGTAGATCTGTGATTTTTATCAATTTTTATTTGCAACTTGATCTGACATATAAATTGATAGGAATTTTGTGATGGTGATGATTCTTTTTAATGATTATAAAACGCAAGTATAGTGTTTATTAAACAAATAAGTTCTTATTAGTATAACCGGAACGTTAACGTTACATTCTGAAACAAAGTCTTAGTCTATTATGGAAATACAACTATTTCTATTATAATCGTCAAGGTAGTTAATGTAATAAATCTAATATCATCCTATAATCCGTTTGAATACGAGTAGGTTGGTTCTATGTAACGAGAAATTACGGAGTCATCGAGCCGTTGGCGCCGCGTCCTCGACTAATAACGGTAACGAAGTACTGCGTTGATGTGAGGACACCTACTAATTACCAACTGTTTGGGAAGAGGTGTGTGCGTTTATCAGGTTACGTCACATATTTTCATAAAAGCGTCATAACTACGACATCTTAAAGGATTGACAACGTAGTTGTGATGCCTCTGGTGTTACAAATATCTACAGACAATGGTGACTGGCAGCCCGTCTGCTTGTTTGTAACCTACGACATAAAAAATATGTTGTACTCTGTTTTGTGTATTTATTTATTGTCCACGTTTCGTAGATTTACTGCAAAAATCAAAACATTTATGTCAAATCAAAAGATACATAAAACCATGGTGTTGATTTAATTGTCACTAATGAGAACATTATTAGTTACGTTTGTATCCTAAAGTGAACTCTATAGGTACATATGATACGAGAAGGGGTAGAACACGTAAGAAATACTTCGCACCCCAGCACACTCTTGCATTAATACAAGTGTTTAATCACAGAGGTGCGGCGCCGGCGTCGAACCCGCACTCACGCTGTCAATTCCACGACAATTACTCCACGGCTGCGTAATTGCCGAGCCTTTGTGCCGGATTAGACTCTTCACTCACACCTTTACCTCTCCACTACTACTCTTTGAACCGCGCTACTCAGTCTATAGGCTTCCTATTTTGGTTCGTCGTGTTATGATCTATCTTTAATATCCTTAATTATATTTTAAAAGTCGGGTTAGTTACCTACACAATTCATTACTCAAGAACGGCTGCACCGATTTTTAAGATCTTTGATTAGTTTGAATTTCTCTCCGCCCCGAATAGCAGATTAGTATTTAAAAACAACGAAAAATTTACTGAAAAAAAAACATTTTCCCATACAATTTGTATGGAATGGCAAGAATTGAAGTCTATACCAACATTGACACATAACATCAAAGAAAAAAAAACACTCTAGTCAAAGGAGGTTTCTGTCCCTAGTCCCTACCAAAAAGGTTGCTTTAAGGAGTTAAATAACGCGGGTGAAACCGCTAAATATAAAGCGAAAACTTACGCACTCCCTGACTGCCTGAGACTGACTCATCCCAGAAAACTAGTAGACCTACAAAGCTGAAATTTGGCTGGTAGATTATTTAAGGAGCATAAAAGTCTGAAGCAAGGATTTTGCGGAAAAACCGAATTATGGGATATCTTATATCCTCTCTAACGTACAACGTGCTAGCGAACATTTACTTTTTGCCAGTATATGTTTATTCATTCAGTGCATGAACTTAGTCACTGCCGACACGACACATGTCACATGCAGATTTCCTCTCACCTAGCCGTAGTGCAATTGACAGTTCCCCGGTACAGCATAGCAGCACGGATTGTTTAATTGCTAGCTAGAATTAATTGTCTCGGATAAATCCTACGTGATTCCTAGTACTATATAGATTCCAGCTCCGAGATTATTAATACAATCTGAATTAGGTACATGACATGGAATTAGCCTCAGACTAGGTGCTCATTTTGATCAGCATTCCGATGACTAATTTCATAAAAGATTAGTTTGAAAAAAATGTTTCTATTAATGATAACGTTTCCAGACAACAGAGATGATGCTTAGTTACAATTCGTCTAAGATTGTAGCCTGCCTGTCTAAGGCCACCTTAAATAATCACATTCTCAAAATGAACCTAATCCGTACGGCCAAGGATTGTAATAACTTGCCGGGTTCTTGTTTCCTGAGAGATATAATCTGGACCTTTTCAAGGTGAGAGTTAATAGGTATCTTCTAAGTCTGCGTGCTTCATCTTCGACCACATCGTCGCTTACCAACATCCGAGTTGGGAGTCAAACACGGACTTATTCGCGGTAATTTTTTTTATTAAAAAATTATAATATACTTACGTTCGAATATCTTTAAATTCTCCACAAACTTTACTCGTATGGATAGACTGAAGATATTAGTCTTTTTTTATGCCATAGCTAGCAAACAAGCTAACTGGCTGCCTGATGGTAAGCGATCACCGCCGCCTAATCATATGGACCTTTAGAGACTATCAACAGTTCTTTTGAAGAACCCCATGCTACAGTTACTCGGAAATGCCGCAGGAGGCTCATTATGATGCGTATTCATATTGCACTTATTCCAGACTCATAATATTCTATTCTAGCCGTGGAAGAGAACAAAACGTCGCCTCCACACCGACAGAGACATTAAAGTAGCGCCGAGTCACGGGACTTCATGCGGTTTTGGATGCCTTTAGATATTTCAGTACAAAAATAGAAGTCACATTTAGAAATTTCGTAGAAGCAGAGTTTATATTGCTATCGTGAAAAATGCAAAGCATTTCGTTCTTGCTCTTGATGACCTGTCATGTTCATATATATGACAAGAATTATCTGAACAAAAAATATTTAATAACGTTTCCTTGGGGACCGGGAGCTCACCTCATTTTCAAAAATCTTTCAGAGCGTCTGATAAACGCGACGCGTGACCAAAATGCTGGCGTGTATCTGGCTCAACGTATAAGCATTGCCATTCAACGTGGTAATGCCGCCAGCATGCTGGGTACGCTGCCAACTGATAGTGGGTTTGAGCATTTGGATTGTCTTTAGATCTTCAACGGTCTATGGACAGTCTAACTGTTTATTTAGTGTTAGTTTTAGCTAGTATTTTGTTTATTTAATAAAGGCACTTGCCATTTTGTCGATAACGTTTCGCTGTCCATGTTTACATCTTTATGGGGTGACAAAATGTACACAATAGCTTACGAAAAAACTTACTTAAAAATACGTAAGATGGTCAAAGTATTATCAATAACATTAAACTTTAAGCACGGTACTTATATAAATAGACCTGTACCTTGAATACATTATTTTTGCCCTGAAATAACTGCCCTAATAAAATAAAGCTTAATAAAATTGTGTCTTCAATACAAAATAAACTTTTGGGCACGTGTATTCTTAAAGTTCAACTTTGTTTACTAAAAACGAGAATGTAATCATTCTAGTGAAACATTTAGGTCTAGAGCATTTTTTTAAATGTCTTAACGAGAAGGGGGAAGTTAGCATATTATAATAGGTCGCTTGAGAACTGCATCATTAGTCTCTTAACTGATCAACAAAGTCGAACCTTTGGAAGGTAGTGACAAACAAATATGAACTTTAGAACAAGTGCGTAACACACTGGAGTCGTATAGTTCAAATTTGTTTACGAAGCCTGTTATAAACTGCGTCGCAAATATATCGGCTTAGGGAAATGAAAACACTGAGTGGGATGACAGATCGATGAAAATGTTTTTTCATGTTATGAAAACGGTTTTATTCAAGATCAGACTTGTGCTAACAAAATAATTAGCTAAGTTCTAGGAAATCCGAGAAAAATACACAGTTATAATTATGTAGTCTAGTTTAAATTAATTAAGGATGATTACCTAAATCCTAAAGGATGTTGTAAGGACCTGTGCGTCAATCACAAACGATGGGCTACACATACTCCTGGCGCTGACAACATTATGCTACCAAGACAGAAAAGAGAGGGTTTTTTTTTTACTTTTCTGTGTGTTAACAAAGGTTCAAAATAAAACATCAAAGTATTATGTTTGGTAGCTTATACATGTGTAAGTAGTTCGTAGGCCACTCGTAGCTCGTACCAGCGGAGTATACATCGCTGATACATACCACCTCATTACCGCATTCCTTACACAATTAAACATTCATACAACTCGTGTATGACGACGCCTAATTTCCATCGCAAAGCGTATCCGAAGTATCATTATGACACAAGATTCCTGCCTAGAAGCAATTCCCCCAAAAATAGACCTAATCATAAGTGTGTTGGGTTTAATCTCCCGCGTGGGTTAGAGCTGTTTTCACTTTAGATAATGAAGTGCAAGTTGGGAGAGATAAGCGAGCGATCCGAGGGATACGGCTAATGAAAATGTATTCTACGCGCCCAAGGTTATCAACATATCTAGATTGTCTAGGGCTTGGAGGAAACACAAAGGTGTTTGAACTGTGGTAATGTGGGACTGACATAAGTGAGAATCACGTTCGTTTTAATATGAGACTGAAAAATATCAGTGTTTGGGTTTGTGCCGTGCGAGATCTTAGAGTAGGTACCTCCAGATGATGTTTAGATTACCTTTCGCTTGATTAAAGGTGACATTTTACTATATTCAGTTCAGTCCTTCTAATATCATAATAAGATAAGCTGAATTCGTCCCCTAATTTGTCACTTTTAGAGATGGAATTTTCTATTCAAATTTAAATAGGACCACCCTCGTGATTTAATAATATGTATGATGTCTTGTATAAAATAAATGATAACTAAAATCGGTGTACAATCGGCGAAGATATCGCCGTGTGCACAATTTATTGTGCACTTTGTTTGTGCCACATAAACCCGGGGTTCCGGCTAATAGGCGTGGAAATTGCCCAAGTTTTTCCACGTGGCTCACAGCCGCTCCGTGGCGCGCTCCATGTCTCCGCTGATTCGCGCCCGCCGCCACTTCAATGCACTCCTTGCTACCAACACTGATTGTGATATTATTTGTGACAGTTGGAAAAATGTAACGAAAGTTTTTTTGACTTATTGTGAAAATTTAACTCATCAATGGGACAGGGTCAAAAAAGCCGTTGACTATAATGACAATTTGTATGACATACTAATTTTATGTTGACATATTTTTACAGCAATTTGTTGTATTTATTATATTAGTAATTTTATAATATGATTCCTATTTTTACTAGGAAATCTATTTTAGTTTAACAGTATGTGAGATAAATGTTAGTGGAATTTGTCCGTTTTTATTCTCAAGAAATAATTTGAATTTGAATTGAATTTGAATCGCTAACATACAAAAAAAAACAATCTAATTGAGAACCTTCTTTATGAATTCAGTTTAAAAAAAACATGTATTTAAGCTATTAACTTCCAGAATGAGTTTCTTTAAATCGCGATAGAATCAGTTTTTCTAGGCAAGCGTGCTTTATCGTAGACCACACCATCGCTTGACATCGGGCGAAGTGGCGGTCAAAAGCATGTCTATTTTTTTTACTGTTGTAGCGCATGCCAGTTTTTCTTTATCTATATATTATTTCTGCCTCCCGTCGCAGTCACTTGTCACTTGTCTTTAGAGAAAGACAAGTGACGAATATCGAAACTAAATATGGCAGGTCCTGAAAAACCCCACCTGGTGACTTTGCCACTTAAAAGATAAGCGTGGCGCTTACTAAAAAGCTTATTATAATTACGTTTTGCTCGTATCCTCAAAGTTTTAATATATCATTACTATATAATTTATATAGTTAATTTTTGTATAGTATTTAATACGCAGCCTGAATACCGCTACTCTCTTTTAAGTTAGGTCACTTAACACATCGTTAGGCCTGAGAGAGGCTTCACAATAACGCGGCTAAGCAAATAACGACGTCACAAGAGCGCAAGTTAGCATCCTCCCGCGACTCCGTCCCGCGTCGTTAGCTCTCCTTAAAGCACTGAGGCCTTTATCTACTCGACTCTCTTTACCGAGATATGAGGCTTTATGTAGAGTTCCTAGAGCTCTATAGAGTTTGTAAACTCTAGGTTTGTAATGGCCAATTTGTACTGGATGTACGGACGGGATGAGTTCTCAACAGGATTAGAGTTAGCCTTTACAGTAATGTTAGCCTAAGTAAGTACGACGGAGGAAGGCTTTAAGTCTCTCCTACCAACCGAGACTTCGATCCAGAGGACCGGTAAATAAACTGTAAAAATTTGTGTAACTTCTGATTATGACTGTTTTAATATGTATACAAGGAATGATTAAAATATGCAAAAAACGCTACAAATGTTAAATTATTACAACTTGAGCTCTAATCTGATAAAAATTGGTAGGTGGTGTCCTAATTGGGCGTCGGGTGGCCTAAAAACTGTCGCATCAGGGTTAGCCACTTCCAGGGACCTAATTATATTAAATATATTACATGAAACACACCATCCGATAATTTGGCAGGTATTTTGCTGACATGACGATCAGTATTTTGTTTAACAAAAACACCCAGTTAATAAGAGACTTATTTAAGAACACCATAAAAAAACGTGAAATTATTCACAGATTTATTTTTATAGAGCAGCGTAACTAGTACCTACCTCAAAGTAAAGCAACAAAACGACATCCTAACAATTTAATCCGATGCTAAACATAAAAGTTGTCGTAAAAAGGCAATTTATCCAGTCGTAGATACCGAAACTTCCTTAACATTTTATAAGTCGACAGAAAAACCTGGCGGGAATCTCCGGTGCTTCCGTTTTAGGGGCAATTCAAACTTATTCGTACAAAAGATTAACCACTTTACAAGCGGAGTGGGCCGTAAAGCATGGCATTCTGGCGGAGGAGACCACAGACATAGCACACAGCACCACTTGGATGCTCCTACCAAGGGACGAGAACCTGGTTGAAGTTTGTTAAAAAGTCGATAAGCAGTCACAGATACCCACCTACGTTTCTGTAGTCAAATTACATTATTAAGGAATAGCTGATTTAATTGACGCCATATTTAATATACGAGATTAATATTTTTTTATTTCGTTGTGATTCTATATAAATACATAACATAACGGTATTGATTACCAACGGATATTTTATGCAAGACATATGACGTAAACATGTTACTTTATTGATAGTAGTTGCTATCAAAGTAATGTTTTCTCGTATTCAACTGTTCAAAATAACCTAGACTGTCCACTCTGAATCTGTGGAAGCAACAAAACGTGCATATTACGGCAACGAGCCGCGAGTGACGTTCGCCGCGTTTCGGAAATAACGCCGTTCACGGCCGCCGCCATCTGCATCGAGCAACGACGCAGGACGCAGTAACGTTTCGGAAACAACGCCGTTCGCGGCCGCCGCCATCTGCATCGAGCAACGACGCAAGATGCAGTAATGAAGGTCACACACATCTTAGCACGACTGACATAAAAACATTTTGAGTGTCTTTGCTTAACATTTCCTAGTATATCATTGTAATATATTCTCAAAAATGCTATGCTCTGTGAGCCGTCAATGTTTTGTTTGGAAAACAAAACCACGATCTGTGATACGGACTCAAAGTGGAATAGCAACTTGTAACTATGTAGTTCAGTGTAATGGTGGAAGTTAGGAGAAGGAGCCGGTCAAAATGTGTCAGATGTGGAAGACGTGAACTAACTCCTGATACCGTCCTCTGTAGGGCTGGTATTAGGAAAAGCTTGAGAATGTTTGTTTTTTGGTACGGTAGGTGGCTAATAAGCTTGCGTGTTTCCTGATGGTAAGCGGTTTCCGTCACCTATGGATATTTGTAACACTAGGGGCATCACAGATACGTTGCCGACGTTTAAAGATTCTATTAACGGCCCTTTTGAAGAATGTTATAGTTATAGTTACTCGGAAATACCGCAAGATAACTCATTCCAAAAATTGCATCTGTAAGGCAAAAAAGGTCACACACACAGTGTGTTTATAGCGTATTTACAAAGATCTATGATACGTTGATGAGCTTTCAGACGGTGGTGGCTAGTGCGATGATATAACTGCGTTACTGGCATCAGATCGAACAGTTCTTTGGAACATTATCCGTTGTAAATGCTATAAAATTTTGCCTGGTTGCCTGGAAGAGATCGCTTTAAGCGATAAGGCCGCCTGTTAAAAGCCTAGATAATTACTTTAGTTTATAATGATATCCGTGTTTTTGTGGTTTTTAATAAAGAGTTATTGTATTGTATTGTATTGTAAAAACAAATAAATCATCCAAAAATGTACAAACAATACAAAACAAATGTGTTATTTCTTTCCTGATTATAGCATAAGAGTGAGGTACTGTGATTGACCGAGCGAAGCGAACATCCTAGAGTGTACAGAAATAGATCGCGTTTGTAAGTACATTTGTGTTTTCTATTTGTTAGAAGACAATTTACGTATTGTTGATATGATCTTCAAGAGTTTTTGTAAGCAAATAGTTAATTTTAATAACATCTGGCTTTCTGCCAACGAAACAGTGGGAAATAGGAGTCTCTTGATGTTGATAGTATTTAATGTAGCAACTAGGTACAATATTATCTGTTATCATTTTGTTAGTCATCATTTACTGCTTGAAAGCTCTATAATTCGGGTCGAAAAAAAAACAATGATTGAAATTCAGCGGGACATAAATTAAATGTATCTTATAAATAAAATATAGCAACAAAAGCATCCACTCTCGATGTGGTTTATTGACAAACATCTCTAGCGCAACAAACCCTCCAGTTCCAAGTCGATCTGAACATCAGTCGTCAGCCAATACTACAGCCGCGGCTCTCAGCAAACATCTTCCGGCGAATGAAGAACTAATGTTGACCAGCAACCGACCACTCCCGACGGCACTTGATACTAGGTTTAACTTACTTACCTACTTGATTACAAACAAACAGATTGGTAGGTACATTATAATATTCTACAAACAAACCTAATTTGGAGTAAATCAGATTCATTCTATATTTTTCGCCTTATAACAATGATTCATTATAATAATGTAAGTCAATTATAGTAAGTAGGTAAGATCAAGACAGTCTTTGAAGTAAAACTAATTACATAAATACCATCCAGATACAATACCTATAGAGTTACAATCACGCCAAAAACATGTCTGAAACAAAACTCGGCGCATGCTACGAATTGCGCAGAATTTTTGGTTAGTTGTAAGGCAAGCGCGATCCAACTACAACGCCGCGCGAAGCCAGTGCTACGATGCCCTAGCGGACAAGTGACGTTGAACACTATGCGAGCGATATAACGTCTAAATTGCAGTTAATGTGGCATTGTGAACTATATAATTAATGTTTAGGTATGTACACGACGCCAGGACGTTTTTTGACTGTTTTCACTAAGAGATTTAGATCATGCAGATCCGATAATTATTTATATTGATAATAATTATCTTCGTAGTGAGTTTTGTTAAATAACATCCCTTTAATGATAACAAGTATCTGTTCGTAAAACAAAGCCAGTGATGCATGATATCGCTCTGACGGCGGAATTGTGAATGGATTTTTGTTTATGTTTCAATAAATAGGATTTTAACACGAGGCTCGGAATAAAGGAGGTTCAGCGGAAATGTTCCGGCTGGCGGCCCGACTGTGTTTTGTAAACAAGTGGATCTTTCATCCAATCAGTGTGATAACGCATCAGCGCAAACAAATATACAAAGGTTCTCTCTGTTAAACAATTTTGAAGGGAATTATTGACATAACAGTTATATGATTATTTACGGGATATTTACTGTGGTAAGGTTGTGGAAGGAGCTCCCGATATTTCGCGCAGTTACATGCACCATGTTCACGGGAAGACAGCCCGTCTCCCCGGGGTGTAAACACGGGGTGTAACACGGTAAATATCCCGTAAATAATCATATAACTGTAGTGAACAACCGTGATAGTTTAAAACAATTACTAACATGTTACATTTTTTAAAATAAAACCAATCAAATGCGAGTCAGGCTCGCGCATCGAGGGTTCCGTACCACTTCATAAATTTACTATATGCTAAATTAGTAATGCAAAAAGACAACATCATGCCCGGTCACCCATCCAAGTACCGACCGCACTCGACGTTACTTAACATCGGTGATCGTTCGAGAATCGGCGGTGAATAGAAATTTTGTAGCCGACTCGCACTTGGCTAGTATTTGTTATTTGTTGTTTTAATTACGAGTGCGTCTACAATTACGCCAAGTTTGATGCTCGTACTTATTACCGTTTTTATAGAGAAATTATAAAAAAATACGTTTTATTTTATTTTATAGGGGTTAGTTTTTACTTGTTGACATTATTATTATTTTTTAGTTAATCCACCATAACACCTGTGAACATTTTAATTGGCTTACGGTTCTAAAGAAAGAAAAAAAGGTAGAGCAGACAGACATATAGCGTAGGCTTAGTAATAGGGTCCCGGTTACAATTAAGTGACGTCATTCTAAATCCAATATGGCGGACTCCCGAAGATGGCGGTGAAAATGTTCTTATCTACCATTATGATATGGGTATCAAATGAAAGAGTTTGGAGAAAAGAATGCGAGAGGCTCTTTTTAAAGTTTTTTTTTATTGACATTAGCATTAGCTATTTTAATGAAATAGGCATTTAATTAAATAATGGTAGATTTCTATATTAAAAAGTTGTTTCAACTGATTTTTTTTGTCTTTATTTGAATAATAAAACGCCGTTGTCACGTTACTTACAATTTACCCTGCTCTGATTGGTAGATTGATCGACGCCTGCTCCGTATTGGTTTACTCATAATTAGGATGGATGGCTGACGGCGCCGACGCCGACGCCGACGGCGGCGTGACGATAACAGTGGCTTTCTTCAAGTAAGATAGATAGTAGTTTAATACAACTATTAGATAAAACAATAATGAACCAGTAAACACTTACAAACCTTATATTGTCCCGTTTTAAACTAACAAACAATCTCGAGATCGAGTTCAGTTTACATTTCAGAAAATATAGACAAATTATAATTATCTTTAATCATATTTTTAAATGCAAAAGTGTATATATTTCTTTTAATTGATTAAATTTTTATGTCGGAAATATTGACTGTGCCAATGGAATGGCACAGTTAGAAAATATTAACAATACATATATTTTGTAATATTTTTTATCAGGGACAATTTAGTTTATTTATTTTTACTTTTCGACGCGCAATTTGGTTGTAAAAAAAATATGTACTATGAATCTTAGAAAAAATTAATGGAAGTGTGGAACCTACAGTTTCCTCTTCACCACTTACACCGCTTTGGTCGTCCATATGATCATCTCGTGAGCAGTTGTGTGCCGCTCAATATTGAAGTGTGCGTTTGTAGAACTATAGTAAGAATATCTCAATGTTTGCAATACGTGTTTACCTCGCCCCCTTCAGTTATTGGCAGAATTTTTTCGGTACTATCTCAAGTTTAAAGCAAATCTAAACTAAATTATATGATCAAAGACTACTAATGTTTCTATTATCCGAGATACGTTGTAAGATATTATGGGTTATGTGTTGATGTCAAAACTCAGTCGTAACAATCAAAGTTGTAAAGGAGATGTAAAGTTAGACGACACCCCGGCGGGGCCATCGCTCAGCGCCGTCACAGCTGGACTAAGTAACTGATCACTTTACAGTACTACTGCATTACCAGGTATTGTTTATTCTCTGATAGTATACTTAGTTTTTTCTCCGAAACGTGGATATTCGCCAAAGAACCAGAGTCATCGACAGAGCTATTAAAATTTGCAAGTTGAAGTGGCAATGGGCGGGCCACATCGCTCGAAGAACTGATAATTGATGGAGAAGAAAGGCTCTTGAGTGGAGACCACGAACCAGAAGTCACAGCGTAGGTAGGCCTCCCACTATATGGACAGACGACATTATGAGAGTCGCGGGCATCCAGTGGATGCAGATGGCAGCTGGTCGTTCAGTGTGGAGGTTAAAGGGGGAGGCCTATGTTCAGCAGTGGACGTCTTGTGGCTGATGATGATGAATACTTAGTTTATAACGTGTACATAAAATGTACTCACATACATTAGTACAGTGGACTGATGTATTGTGTTAGATTTTTACAGTGATGTCGTTTACGTTTGTACCATTCTGGAACTGATCTGAATTTGACATTACATTTGCAATTTTTGTATGTATTTTCGGGACATTCGGGACATTTTTGCACACACGGTCATCTGACCCCAAACTCAGCAAAGCTTGTAATATGGCTGCCAGAGACTGATATACATATATATTATTAAATACATACATAAATAGATATTAACACCTAGATATAGAACAAACACAAATGTTCATCACATGAATGTTTCTCCTAGGTGGGAATCGAATCCATCGTATGTTTGTTTACACTTAAATTACTCCATAACACCTGGAAACATATTCTTAAATGTGATGTGGAGATAAATATGGATTGTTTTTATTTATTTAGTTTATTGTCACATGAAACAAATCCTCGCCATAACGATTATGAAACTAGGAGAGTATATAATTTCGAACTAAACTATATTCCTAAATATGGCTAATATTTAGTATGTAGCAGTATATGATCGAAAAGGACATTTATATTATGATAGCATAATATTATATAAACTTAGCTAAATGTATCACAGGCTGTAAAAACAATATTTCTGACATCTTACATACATTTAGATAGTTTTTAAGTATAAATACCAATAGGGTCGTTGTTTTCTTATAATATTTTATTGTTAATCCTGGTGTTTATAAACTCTAGGATATATTTTTATCGCTAATAAATAAATAGTTGGTGCATGATGATGGACAAATCCTCAGAACGCAGCTGGTATAAAAATAAAACAATGCTCTGGTATCGGTTTCCGTCCGAGCGAACAATCAACAAACGGGTGCTCTAATTCAATCGCTTTGACTCCGGTTTGATGGCGACTTCCTTTGCAAAGAACACGCTCCCGGACATTTATTAATGGATTCCGTGAAACGGAACGTTACTTCAACTCACTTGAGTAAAAAGAAACGTTAAGTCCGTCGTTGATACTTTAAAAGCGCTTTTGCCGTCCGTTGTTCTCAAGATTATATCGAAATGTAAGTCAAATCGCTTTTAGTGAAGTCTGGTGTGGTGCCAAGATGTGCACTCGCTTTGGTATCAGTCGGTAGGTATACCTCGTGGCACAGAAACCTTATTGTGTGGATACTAAACTAATTAAAGATCTTCTGAAGTGAACGTTGCACTTCGCTATCCCACGTAAGTAGGTCTTCCATGAAACGAAAATAACAAGCAAAAAATGCATTGTAAAGTTGCAGATGATGATGATTATTTTCGTGTTTTTTTTTTCAAATGTGTTGCTCTATGCCTATGTATATCTTTATTAAACACACAAATTTTATGCTAAATTTCATGAATAAAGTCGACAGTACACGACTTTTCGTCTTGAGACTCATGATTAATTTTAATTCCCGTTCCGTAGTTCCATACCATTTTCTATAAAAACGGCAAAAAAACAAATTTTTTGTAGACAGACGGACAGACGGACGGACAGCGGAGCCTTAGAAATAGGGTACCGTTTTACCCTTTGGGTACGGAACCCTAAAAAGAAGAATGTTCTCAATTCGACGAATATATTTATTTTTTCTATAAATTGCCTTTTTGTAATGATAGTTTCCAACGCATAATGCCACGTGAATAGGGCCTCCTAAGCCAATAGTTGCGAGAGCCATTCGCTGCCAAACGTGGCAAATGTAATATTTAGAAATCCCCTTCACGTAAGGAGCGAAGTCGATTTGAAAACGAGCTCGCGTCGATTCGCCGCCGGCTTATGTATTTGTATGATCTGTGAGTACCTTTGTATATCAACAGGGTGTATTGAGATCAGACCTTCGGCACAGAATAAATAGTAGCACGCACTCTCACTCGGCACTCTGTTCATCTCGTGTCCGTATAAACATAATGCTTCAATTTTCTGGGACACATATTTATTCGATGTTAATTTTTCGAGTTATAATTCGAAACACTTTTTTTAAATATTTGTTGCCTCAGAACTTTCAACTGGGTGAACCGATTTTGATGTTTTTTTTTTAATTTGAAAGCTAGTGCTTCCCTTGTAGTCTCATTTCATTTTGGTCTAGTTCTGTCATTTTTATGAAGTCGGTTTTTCATATTGATAATTATAATAGTCAGATTCGTTATATAGGTAAAAATTGATTTTCAGCAATATGCTGCGATTATTCCTTTCTTATTTTCCCATTTAGTCATAAAACTATTTGTAGTTCTATATCTTTTATTTTAAGATGTGTAAAGTAAAACATTCCGTTATGATAGAGTTTGATGATTAATAATTTTAAGTAACCTAATTCTGGGTCGATTGGTTCCAAGAAAACAAAACAAAATATTACACCAAAATGTATGTTCACTGTTTGTTCTTTCTATGATTGTCTCCAGAGGAGAATACAGACGATTATAAGGAAACCGATCCCCATCCAGTACAAATGTAGATCAATACACCGCGCCTGTCGAGAACATCGAAATCATCGTCGGCAGGGAAGCGAATTCCGTCACTTGGGTGTTTTTACCCGGCAGGAGAGCAAGACTATATGAAACTATAGTAAACGCATTATCATCTGAGTCGTTGGGTCGTAGACCATTATCTTTCTATGTGTCTCGCAGTAGCTGGAGTTATGATATGACGTTTATTGTTCGACAACACAGATGATAATGCGTTTACTATAGGTAGTTCAATATAAGATAGTGCAGCTCTCACCTTCCTCGGTTGGTTTGTTCCCTGCTGACCATCGTAATGCTCCCGATACTGGAGTAGAGAGCTTATCTTTGATTCCACTTTTATTATGCAAACTGCTAGTCTGTGGAATACGCTGCCTGAATGGGTGTTCCCCTGTAGATACAGTCTGGATGTCTTCAAATCACGAGTGAATCGGTTCCGTCTAGGCAAGCGTGCTCCATCGTAGACCGCATCATCGCTTAACATCAGGCGAGCTGGCGGTCATACGCAAGTCTAATTTTAATAAAAAAAAAGAAAAAAAAGAAAGAGGCATTTGTATCATCTATTGTAAACTCACGCGTTAATGTGCGTGAACAATCAGTTCACAATCCCCCATAGTTTTCGTACTGCAGTGTGTATCGGCCGGTTCTCGTGGTCCAATTTGCGTCTGTAATTGTCGCCAGGGGGCGTTTGGACGTGGAATCACTTCTCACGGGGGATAATTAAACCCGGCGACTAACAAAACGATAGGTTAAATATAGGCGCCGTGACACCGATCGGGACAAATTGGACCCGTAATGAACACAGTATATCTATATAAGTGCCGTGAAGGTTTCAGTATCGGTATTGTGTACCTAGAGTTAGGTCCCGTGCTAGTCAAACACAAGTTCCAATCTGCAATGGGACTTAGTCTAACTTCGCTATAGTTATTTGACCATTATATTATGTCGAGACTACTGCGCTCTGGTTCAAGTACATACAGCAATGTTGTAACAAGTGTATATATAGCTTACTAGCGTAAAAAACTATTGTGATTGTTAACCTTTCTACTTACTTTCTTTATACTGTGCTTTTCATTTTTGCTTCGAACACTATCACAAAACAATACACCTCGTTGCACTTATTACGAACACTATCACACAACAATACACCTCGTTGCACTTATTACGAACACTATCACACAACAATACACCTCGTTGCACTTATTACGAACACTATCACACAACAATACACCTCGTTGCACTTATTACGAACACTATCACACAACAATACACCTCGTTGCACTTATTACGAACACTATCACACAACAATACACCTCGTTGCACTTATTACGAACACTATCACACAACAATACACCTCGTTGCACTTATTACGAACACTATCACACAACAATACACCTCGTTGCACTTATTACGAACACTATCACACAACAATACACCTCGTTGCACTTATTACGAACACTATCACACAACAATACACCTCGTTGCACTTATTACGAACACTATCACACAACAATACACCTCGTTGCACTTATTACGAACACTATCACACAACAATACACCTCGTTGCACTTATTACGAACACTATCACACAACAATACACCTCGTTGCACTTATTACGAACACTATCACACAACAATACACCTCGTTGCACTTATTACGAACACTATCACACAACAATACACCTCGTTGCACTTATTTCGAACACTATCACACAACAATACACCTCGTTGCACTTATTACGAACACTATCACACAACAATACACCTCGTTGCACTTATTACGAACACTATCACACAACAATACACCTCGTTGCACTTATTACGAACACTATCACACAACAATACACCTCGTTGCACTTATTACGAACACTATCACACAACAATACACCTCGTTGCACTTATTACGAACACTATCACACAACAATACACCTCGTTGCACTTATTACGAACACTATCACACAACAATACACCTCGTTGCACTTATTTCGAACACTATCACACAACAATACACCTCGTTGCACTTATTACGAACACTATCACACAACAATACACCTCGTTGCACTTATTACGAACACTATCACACAACAATACACCTCGTTGCACTTATTTCGAACACTATCACACAACAATACACCTCGTTGCACTTATTACGAACACTATCACACAACAATACACCTCGATGCACTTATTACGAGTTGTAGTATAAATACTAGCAAGTGCATGTATTAACTAGAAAAAATATAAGCTAACAATAAATACCTAAAGTAGGTACTAAGCCGCTCCCGCTGCTTGCGGGAACTGCCGGAGGTGGACTGCTTGGTTTATTTATTTATGCACAAATGGTGGCCTTAATGCTATACATTACATGCTACATTTTCTACCAGTCATGCACCAAGTTGGAACAAATGGTATGTAGGCGTGCAACTTTTTTGATTGTTTGTTTTAGACAAAAAGCTGATCGACCACCGAAAATAAAGAAGAATAATAAGATTGTAAATTATTTACTAAATAGATAAACACATAGGTGCATCAAATATTAATAATATGACTAAAATTATACATCAATAACATATATATTTTACTAGCTACGCCCCGCGGTTTCACCCGCGTGGTGATGAAAATCGGTAATAATGATGATGATGAAAAAAAGCCTATATGGTCCAGGACATAAGCAATGTATATTCCAAATTTCATTCAAATCCATCCAACCTTTCTCTGCGTGATTGAGTAACAAACGTCCATCCTTCCATCCATCCAAACTTTCACATACATATATGATACTAGCGACCCGCCCCGGCTTCGCACGGGATTTAGCTCGGTCTTCGGCCTCGCTACTATAACCAGCTCCAGGATCATAAAATTTCATCCAAATCGTTCCAGCCGTTTTTAAAGTAGCCTATGTGCTATTCCAGACTATAATCTAAAATTTCATCTAGATCCGTTCAGCCGTTCTGACGTGATTAAGTAACTAACATCCATCCAAACTTTCACATTTATAATATTAATGGGATTAGTGTTATTACATATTATGTGCATGATTTTATTATATATTATTACAAAAATCGTAATACACACACTACTCGGCCTAGTATTAAAAAAAACTGTTGGTTTACTCCACAGATCGTTAAAGATCTAGGGACAATCCAAATGCTCAAGCCCACTACCAGTTAGCAGCGTACCCAGCATATATTATGCTGGCGGCATTACTACGCTGAATGGCTTGAGCCAGAAAAATATATACATTTTATACAGAACAGAACCTTTTTAGTCACGTGTTTAAAACTATACATAGCTATAATATAGTGAAAGATATATTATATCTCTCCAAGCGCCTGGTTAACGCGACACGTGACCAAAATGCTGGCGTGTATCTGGCTCAACGTATAAGCATTGCCATTCAACGTGGTAATGCCGCCAGCATGCTGGGTACGCTGCCAACTGATAGTGGGCTTGAGCATTTGGATTGTCTTTAGACCTTCAACGGTGTATGGACAGACTTGCCTGAAAAAAAACTATACTTACTGAGATATATTATATTTTGTTCTATCAAAGCTGTAAATGAATGCGCATGAGTTGGAGCATACGTACTGCCTCGTCACTGTGTCACAGTTCAGGCAGTCCAGACATTAGCAATGCAGATCAGAACACGAGGGGTTGGATTTACATAGTTTCCCATAAAAGTCATAACGGAATTATCCCTTCGCTTACAGACGAACTCGCAAGTTGTTCCGGAATTAAACAGTCGGGGTAACAAATTAGGCACACAATATTAGTTACTAGTTGCTTCTAACAGCTCCAATTACTATTTCTTTTTTCATCCTTTTGATATTATGAATACATATTATGTTAAATAATAAAGAACTAAAATTAAAACCTTCAACTACTTCAAATTAACATAAAAAGAAAAAAAAAACGTCACTTTTAATAAACTCGAAGTGAACGCATTCAAATTAGAATTTCTTTTCAAAGTTATTAATAGATAACTGAGAATAATTCTCCATTTTAAAAATACGCCTCATCGCTGAGAATTACGGCGCTTATTCTTATGTAAATTTATTCCATCAACTTGCTCGGTTTTTTTTTTACCAAAAAGAGTTCTTTAGCTTCAACAACTGCATCTTTCAAATTGGATTGGGTATTTTTATTTTCGCAAAGTAACAGAATGCTGATGAAGAGGTTTTGGTTGACATCGGTTCAATCACAACGAGAATATTCAAGAAGTACTCCGCGGTATTGTGTATGCAATATCTACTAAGAACCATTTTAAGGTTATGTACCCAAAGGGTAAAACGGAACCCTATTACTAAGACTCCGCTATCCGTCCGTCTGTCTGTCTGTCTGTCCATCTAAGGCTGTTTTTTCATATTCGTATTGTTCATCGAGATAAAATACCAATAGAGTCACAATCGTGGCAAAAAAATGTCTGAACCAAAACTCGGCGCACGCTACGCATTGTGCTGACTTTTTGACTAGTTGTACCTAAGGCAACCGCGATCCGACTACAACGCCGCGCGATGCCAGTGCTACGATGACATAGCCATAACAGGTTAATTCCTAGCAAATTTGCTGTGAAAGGCTTACCAACTTTTTGCTGACAATTGTCACACGCAAAAACGAAACAGTGCAATTTTAAGCAGTTATGTAACGTATAGTCAAATAAGTAACGTTTTTAAATAAGGCTGTATATGTTTCCCATTTCAACTTTCCCTGTTAACAAAGTGAGGATCGTAATTCATATTTTCCGTCTCAATGAAACTATTGAAAGGCGGAAGGCTCCATTGTGGGCATTGTCGTCCGCTGCGGACCATTGTACTGCTGCAGGCGTCTCGGGCGCGCTTTGTTTCACAAACTATTAAACAAGATCTTTATTTACCGACTTTTGTTAAAGTTAATGTGTATAATGGGTAAGCTGCTTGCTTATGTTCACTTTGGAAAGGATTATTTCTTGTTCTGTAGGAATATACATAAAATTAGTAAGTACGTGTGAGGTAGAATATTTGCTCCTAAGGATCTCCGGAATGGATCTTTTACTGGATTGTTACAAACATTTTGAGATCATATTCCGTATTAACAATTTGTGCCGAGTGGATAAAAACTTTAAGTAGAAATATATCATTAAATTTTGGATGTCTTCTCGTCCAAATTTCCTCAGTGCCATACGACGAAAGTCTTCGACCAGTGTTTGTTGCCAGTGATGATATGTCACACACATGCACACACACACATACGGCATTAAAACGTGGTCTCTCACATGGAGCTGGTCTATGCTCGGGGTTTCTCTATGAGATCGAATCAAAAATGAGGATATCCGTAGACGAACGAAAGTTACCGACATAGCCCACTAGATTAGCAAGTTCAAGTGGCAGTGGGCTGGGCAGGGCACGCAGAACAGATGACCAATGGGGCTGAAAGGTTCTCGAATGGAGACCATGCACCGGTAAGCGCAGTGAAGGACGTTCACCCACAAGTGGGACAGCAGACATTAAAAAGACCACAGGGAAACGCTAGAGGCAGGCCGCTTCCAACCCTTTTGAAGATCGATCGGGGAGGCCTATATCCAGCAGTGGACGTCCTATGGCTAAAATGATGATGATGACATCATCATTATTATTTAAGAGCTCAGCTCTTGTCGATGGAGTAACTTCCAGCCCTGACGGTCTTTTGGCAGCGGATTCACCTTCCGGTAAAAATCCGGTAAACGGTACCGGTGCCCGGTAAACGGTATTCCGATAAACATTTGACATGTGGGAGAAAAACAAAATTCACTTCTACTTACTCATTTTATTGTTTTTATTTTTCTATTAAGTATTCGATTGTATTTTTGATGTGTATGTTGCGCGAGTCTTCATCGATTGTGAACCGTATTTAATTATTCCTATTGAATATGTAATATTTTATTATAATCTTAGAAGATTGGAAAATTTGGAAATAAAACCTATTCATAAAACTTCTAGTGAAGTCTTTCTTAGAACGTTTGTAAAATATAATGATTTAAACTAAGTTTTTTTAGTGTAAATATAAATGCTGCCAAATATTTCGTTAAACAATTTGAAACACTAAATTAATTTGGAAAGGCTAACTGACGGCTACAAACCCTGAAATGTAAAGCGAAGGCATCACCTGAGGCGAGGCTGGTCCGTAAAACTCATTCCATTTTAAAACAATTATTCTGTAACAATATCACAAAAACGTTGTTGATTCAGCGAACGCAAGCCGGCAGTCAAACGGATGATTTAATAACAAGTGCTATTACCAACGCTCATAATTCATTCTCGCATTAGGATAACAACGCACTAGGAGGCGTAGCAAGGCCTATAGCGTTCAAGACTCGAGATGTTTTCTGAGAGCAGTAAAACAAACTTAACCAATGTTTGTAAGCGAGCTATAAAGGTTTTGGATGGGCAAAGTCCCAGATGGTATCTAATTGTCTCGGTGGTTATTTTGTTCTGAAACTGTTTTTTTTTGTCAACCAAAAAGCCTTTACGGCGCGGCGGCCCCTTAGTGTGTAAGAAAAAAAAAACTTGGTTTGTTTATAAGATGCACTGCACATGACTATAGAATGTTCTTGATGTAAAATTGATGTTTTTAAAGTACCGAACCGCAGTATGAGACCACCTGATAATCTTATGCTATTTACTGTTCCAACTTAGTGCGTTGTAACCCACAGGGCGGCTGCGGTGGGCGGACGGCAGCTAGGGCGTGCGCTGGTGACCCTCGTCGTGGACTGTCCCGCTACTCAGGCGACTGTTAGCGATGTGGGACGTTTCGGATCACACGGGGACCATTTTTTCGTGGAGTCATATTTCTATTTGACAGATTGATAGTTTAGTTTATACTTACTAGTTGAGTAGGGACGCGCGTTAAACACTATTTTGAAAGGTGAGTTATGGTTTTCGCTTGGGGACACTGTCTACTTCGAATCTTTATCATATCATAACTAATATTATCAACTTTATGTATCTATCTGTCTGTTAGTTACCTTTACGATTTGGAGTGATTTTTTACAAAACTTAGAAGTTTTTATATCTCAATGTCAAATTTAACTTAACTTTGACCCGGTAAAGTATACCTCTTTTGTTTTATTTTGACATAACACGGACGCGTTGCTTGAAAATGTCCTTAATAAAGGTTTTTGTTTTTGTGAACGGGCTTGCGTTTGTCCACCACCTCGCCTAATGTTAAACGATGTTGCGGTCTATGCCGTACTTGCTTGCAATAAAATGTATGCGAAACTGATCAAATAAAACAAAAAAAAAAAACTTCTATTTTGAACAGTCCTGTAAAAGTACCTTGTTAAGTTTATGTGTGAGAATTATTCGCTCAGTTACCACCTTAATAAGGAAAGACATTAGTGTTTTCCTGAAATAACGTCTCAATAAAAAGATAAAATTGCGGGACCTAGCTATTATTAATAAATCATCTACATTTTATGGATACAACCAGAAACTATGGGCAATGTTTTCCCTCTTTTAAAAAGAAAAAAATAGCACAGACAAGTTCCAATTTGCGATGTTTGTGAAAGAGTCTCCCTCCTCGGCTCGTGCGAGGGACTGGCGCTCCGTGCAGCCTCCAATAATACTTATTCAGTTATCTCTACTGCTGCAGTTTCATACTAGTTAAATTCTATAGTGGAGTTCCGCAGTAGTGCAAATTAAGATTTGTGTACAGAGTAGGTTTCTTTGGTTTTGTAGCTGAAGATTTTATTTTTATTTCTGGCCAAATTTTTCTGTAGCTTTCACTCTTGGTGCTGGAATTATTGACATAACACTTTTTTAACTAAGGTGTTCGGAGTCACGTATATCAGTCTATAAATAATTCAGTTTGCCGGTCGATGCAGTGATATACTATTATTTTTAACCAACGCAAAAAGGAGAAGGTTTTATCGTCTCTAGTCGACACGTACATTTTTACAGTAACTAATGCTCTGAGGTAACAACAGTGACAGAACTAAAATCTATATGTTTGTATATAAAAAAAACGGATGGACCGATTTTAATTAAATTTTCAGGCAATCTTCAGATTAGCCCAGTGATTGATCTCGTGAAGTTAGGTAGCGATCGAATCAACAGTATTTTTTTTGTTGTGATAATATTTTCCCTACAAAAAACATGTCTAAGTATTTTATTTTATTTTATTTCATTGACATAATTATATTACATTATAGAAAATTAAGTCAAAGGAGATTGTTATCACTACCAAGGAGGTTGATTCAAGGAGGTTGCATTGTTTTCATCATTCACTGGCAGATACATAGCTGAGGAGGAGGAGTAACTTAGGCTACCTTTTATCCCGGATATAATGTGTGTAAAATCGCGAGGCGCAGCTAATGTATCATAAAAGAGCCAAAATATTTCCTCATATAGAAATAATATAAATTGTTGGAATATTATGTATGGGTAAGGATGAGTATAAATTTTAGAGTAATTTCTAAAACAAATTGTTTTTGTTTTAAAATTATGATCGTTGTACAAGCATCTCATTTCCATAAAACAGTGTGAGCGCTGTGAAGTTAGCAAACAGCAATGTATAAATGTCATCGCTTCATAACTCGGCGCGGGCGGCTCGTCTCGGCTCCACTTACTGACACGACACTCTGACACCTCATAACATTACCGTGACAAACGAGTCGCGAGCCACTCCACGGCTCCCGGACCCACTCGGCTCCCAAGTCGACGCGACCTCGTCATCGATTCAGATCGACGAGTGTCGTGACCGACAAACATAACCCCGCATTAGTAACGTTTATAAAAACTCTTTATTCTCCGATTGAATATTCAGTCTAGAAATTGCGATCGGTTTAAAAACGGATCGCATAAATTTGCATGAGAAACGTGCGCCCGCAGCGAAGGGACATTACTTTTTTTAAGAAAAATATGACGACCTTCCCCGATGGAGTTCCCAGGTCTATTTCCATAAATAATAAATAACGATCGAGGACGGAGCAAAAAGTATTCGCTGATATTTATTCCGTTCGCGAATTTTTATCCACTTATCAAGTTTTATCGAGAGCGGAATTGTCGGGGCGTTTTGTGCGCCCTCTGCCGCGCGCCCGGCGTTATTGAAACTACTTTGTTTGTATCGTTTATGCATCGACGATGGCCTGAGAGGACACGCGTCGCTCTGAATATAGAAACGTGGAGAGTTCGCGTAACTTCACACGGACAACTTAGGGACGGTTAAGGACTTTCCTGCTCTCTTCCACACAAAATATATATATACTTACTTTACGTCTTGTATCATTAAGTGATGTTAAGTGCACTTACATCGTTTTATAAAACTTTTAATATCTCTTAGGTCTATGTCACCCTAGTAACTAAGTCCGTAATCTATCTTTTCAATTTACGACAAGTTCTAAATTTAGTAACGGACAATTTTTTTGTTGATTTAAAAAAACTGGCCATAAATAGATCCGGTCTACGAAAACGAAAATAATGCACTTTAATGTCTTGCTAGAGAGAGAAAGAGCGCACTAAACTTTCAAATGTCGCCATTGGTAAGTACGCCATAAAAACTCCATACTGACATTAACTTTGCGGGAAAGGGACAGAGCATACTTTCTAATTCAACCATAATCTTTAGGCGCGTATATCTCAAAATGTTATTACCTGATTATGTATTTTTTTTCAGTATACATTTGAATATATTTTTAATTAATTCAACAACTGTTCGATAGCCTATTGCACCTCATTTACTAATAGGTAAGTATCGACAGACGAGTGATCTCGACGCGCAACAGTATACACCCTGCGGTAAGCCGGGAAGATTTTGACTATTCTACTGGCACTTGCACGCAGCGACGCCCGCTTGATTACTAGCGGACCTTGGGTCTTCATGTAGCAACATTTGATAGTATAGTTAGTGTTAATGTCAGCTTAATAACAGCAGAAACCAGCTGACACATAGCTCCATCTCCGAGATAAAAATCTACATCACGGCGTATAAGTAAAGAGGGGAGCTCGCATTTAACCAGCAGATCTCTTGAGAGAGGCCGCTCCTGCAGTAAGCCGCCACCATACATTAGGCGGTATCATGAGCGCGCTATCTCGCCGTAGGCCGCTTTACCTGTCACATTACAGGGTTATGAGCAAGCCCTCTGGAGACCGCCCGGGACACTGTTAGTCAGATACCTGCTAAGGGAGATGTGTGCGAACAAAAGTAAAGGTTGCGAAACTGACCCTCATTTGTTCTGTAGCTGACTATTTATTTAGGTAAATACTTTCATAACTAAAGTGATGTCAGTTACCGCAACATTCAGGGCTGTTTCTTGATTTATATGTTGTGTTCGCATTATCAAAGTCTAACACATTAAATTTCAAGCTTCTCTCTACGTAGCTCAGGCTAAGTGGCGTGCTTTCGGGAGAAGCCTACTCGTATGTTTGATCAAACCTGTTCCGAGCTGATGATGATGATAAATAATACAGCAAAGTTCCGAAGAACATTACCGATAACTTGTATCCAAATAAATTAATAAAAATATCTGGGACATTTTTGCACACACGGTCATCTGACCCCAAACTAAGTAAAGCTTAAGCTATTTAATTTGACGTTTTGAAGTAATTGAAAATAATGTTCAAAGATTCCGTTACATACATACATACATACCAAGCTAATAGCTTTCTGTGGGGGGATTAGTGGTATCAAATTGCAATCTTCCTCCCACAGATCAAGTGATACACGTTTGAAATATTTTGTGTATTTTATTTTTGCGTTTCTTAATTAATTTGTGAATAAAAGAATATAAAAAAAAAAAATACCGAGCTAATAAAAGCGTGAAAAAATCGAGCAATTTCAGATGAGAGTTTCGGTAATCGACTACAGGTTTGTGAAATCCGTAATTTAATATAATTAATAATTGCCACAATTATAGAAACTGCATCTTTGTTGTTGTCTGGTTGTCTTAAGTTGACAATTGTATCAAGTGGCAACCGCAACGCGTTGATCGACTTCACTCCCTCCCCCCGCAGCCCCCCGCAGCCCCCCTGCAGCCCCCCGCAGCCCCCCTGCAGCCTCCCGCAGCGTTTGTCTTCAGCGCTATTCTTAATCTACGTATCGTAGTTAGTTTATTTTAAATCGCGACAGTCTTTGAATATTTTTGTTAACGACGATTTTTTTATTGGTGACGGCCGTGTACTCGGCCTTTTTGTTGCTGCAACTCAACCGGAAACGAAAACTTGTAAAAAGTTAACAGTTGTATTAATTAAAATTACTCTACCTGCGTCCTTAATTCATACACGGAGGAATGTCATACAATAGACTAGCTTTTTCCGTGAGTTTGCCTGCGATATGAACAAAGCATAGCGTTACGTCACTCAAGAATAGTATCTATCAGTGAAGAAAAATATCGAAATCAGTTCAGCACATTCAGTTCAGTTCAGTACATGAAGATTACCTCCTACAAAAGTCACAATGAACGGCCAACCCCCAGTAGTAAAGAGGCACTTGAAGAAGAAGAAAGTCACAATCTTTATCTCTTTTTATTATTAATGTAGAGTATTTTTTTACAATAACTTAAATAACACTCCAATAATAATAAAAAAACGACATATTAATACCTAACTACTAGGGTTATTTAAGTTATTGAAAAAAAAAAAACTGTGCCGTCAACTATATCTGTGTAACAATCTGTTGTTTCATTTTAAGGAGGAATATAATGAAATACACATTGCCGCCTCTAATTCTAATAATAAATAGTGTGTTAGGAACATCAGAGTGATTTCACCGCCCTCCCACCGCGGCGCCGGCGCCGGCGCAGTGCACTCCCAGCGCGAATCCAAGCATAACTCATCGCTTTATCAGCTCTCATAAAAACAAACCAGCCGCGCCTGTAAACAACGACTCATTCTTTCCGCCGCGAGATACGAAAAACTAAAGGAATATTTAAATCAGGCGAGATAGCGCGAATGTTATGCTGGCAGGCTGCGGCTATGATTCCTCGTGAACTGTGGAACGGGGCTTCTATTACACGACCAGAGGTAAACTTGTGAGGTTTTTCGTTTCATAAATAATTTTCATTTTACAACTAACTTAAAAAAAAATACACATTTGTGCGCAATGTCATGCTTCTAGAGCTAGCGGTTTAATTTGTGCGTTGTCTGTCAGTTAATTAATTAATTAGATTCTTTCCAATGGTTGCCTGGAAGAGATCGCTTTCAGCGATAAGGCCGCCACTTGTGGCACTAGCTCGTAAGTGTTTTCTATCTGTATGTAATTTTTATTTCTGGTGTACATAATAAAGAGTTTCTATCTATCTATCTATTAGAGATTTGACTAATTAAATGTCAATTATTTTGCTTACAATGTCGTGTAATATTCTTAAAGCTAAACAAAGCCAAAATAATACTAATTCCTAAAAGCTTTCGGAGTTTCAACGTCGTAATATGAATTAATTTGTATCCAACTGAAATACAATTCGTGTTTTCGTCAAATCTCCACAATAATACAAATGAGATGGTTATCGTCCCTCGTAATGAGTGTCGTGTAACGTTCACCGCGCCGACAACTGACTACCTCATTATCCTGCTCCACAGATCATAATGTAGAGTTCTTATAATACGAGAACGTACTATTGTTATATTAACTTACAATTTGCTTTTCTCTGCAGTGCCATCGGAAGAGTAGAACACTTGCAGAGGATTACTCCTGGAAGTGCAATGCTCTGTAGGTAGGTACTCAGAGTAGAGGTTCAGTACATGAGCAACGATGTCCTCGCATGCCTGTGTCCATGGTATAATAATATACTCCGTCAGGTATGGCATTTCGAGACGCAAAGGTCACGTGGGTGACACAAGCCTACGTCACCGACGCTGTGTTACTACTAGCATGTAATCATAACTCCGACTCCGTGTATTACATGTGGAATTCCTATAAAGCTATGTGATTTTGATTTAATTAATGTTTAATATATAAATAATATGTTTGGCATATAAAATGCGTGTCTTAAATTGCTTCGATTAAGCAGACAAACAAAATGACAATAATTGTCGCTTTCCATCAGGCAAGTTGGTGGCCACACGTGCTTGCATATATGACCATACATGCTTTTTGTACTTAATTTAATAGCATGATATGTAAGCATGATGTGTGACTCCTGGAATGCCAGAGCTTGTTTTATTGGATCATGCGTGTGCCCCCTGCCCGGCGGGCGAGTTGAGGTTTGGAGACAGAACTTAGGAGTGTACCGCGTGATTGAACCACGTACGAGTACGTCGTCGACAGCACTTTACAGATTACAAGCATAAATAAACATAACAGAACAAAAAAAAAATTAATGTGTTTGTACAACTGTTTCAATAGAAAAATTAAAATCTTTTTTATCATTTAACATGACAGGAAAAACAAACCCACTAACTCTGCATACACTTCTCGTGTATTACGATTGGGATTTTCGTATTCTGGATGAAATTTAGCAACAAAGTAGTGTCTTTAGAATATTGGTAACTGCGGGATAACTAGAAAATGGTCAATAAAACTGTGAAACAAAACTAGCGTAAGTAAAGCTATCAGAGAACTGTTTCTCTGCAACATTTTCTGCACAGCAGCAATACTATTAATATCAATTTAAAAACAGTCCTCTTCAAACGCGAGTGCGCTATAATTGCACGACGTCTCAGATATTCGACGACAAAGGACGCCGCTGTGACGTCACAACGTTGTATCTAATACAGGGGTTAGTTTTATTTACAAAGGCGGTAGCTGTGCTGGGAAATGAAAATTAATATAATGTTTCTGTAAAATGAACCCGACACTGTAAGATGAAACATTTAGTAAAAGTGTTAAGAGACTGCAATCCACAAATTACAGTGTGTGTTTAGCTGTAGTCTTTTGCAACGTTATAACGCTGTACATCGATCTCAGTGCTTATGCAATTTATTAATACCTACATTCTTGGATATTTCTGTTACCAATTTGAAAATAAGGTGACTAAGGCGACGGTAATTTAAGCGGTATGAAATTGTCCTTGCTCAATTTTATTGATTTATCAAGAGCACCTAGCTCTTACGTACCATAAATAAGGTCTATAAATGGCACTAAATTCATTCAAACTTTACACAACTACAGTTTCAAAACTTATAACTTGCCATGCTGATAGATTACTTATTTTAGAAACCTGAATTCAAAATATTTATATCATTATCTTATTATGACCTTTTGAGTAAAAGTGATAAAACTAGTCGTAAAATAATTAACGAATAATGTTCCCCAAGTAGTTTTATCGTTGGCTAAGCCATAAAAAGTATTATGCTATATCGGGATGATACATCTGTGAAATTTGGCTAAGTCCATAGAGCTTTGTTTTAAACGCTACGCCGAAAGTCTAATTGTAAACTATGCAGTATGGAAACTTATATCTATAATAACAGAACCCTATCATGTGTGTGTCTCGACACGCTATGTACATTATATGAACATTGGATAGTTTAATTATTTCTTAGCATGTATTTCGTTTAGTTAATAAAAGTCTAAAATATATTGACGCTGTGGTGATCACTAACTGCAGCACGTCGCGAACATGTAGGAGTCGAGATAACGACGCAACATTGCATCGCGTCTCGAGTAGCGACCTAACGTTGTCTCTTACATTCATAAGCATCCACAGCTGCAGACATTCTTGCAGACATACGAGCCTTGTAGAGCTCAATGATTTAACAAAAATTATATTTGAACTAAATATAATATATGTAAAAAGTAAAATTATTTAACACATTTTCTCCGCCCAGATATCGTTTGATGCCATTAATTCTGACTGAATTAAAGATAAAAGTCGCGGAAGATATAAACCGTATGATGGTGGAGTAGAGCCGTGACAGAGAGGATAGCGATAGCGGAAAACCAGCTCGATGGATCGATGACCAATTGCGAATCAAACATGGATGATATAAGCTTGAGACAGGGGCCACAAGGACATAAGGGAGTCAAGAATTATATCCAGTAGTGGGCGATACAGTGTTACGATTATGATGAATGGGGCTGATATATTGTTTTTTATAATGAAAGCGTAATGAGCATTTTTTAGTCCTTTCAGTTATTTCTCAATCTCTCCACTGGCCATGCTTTTTTTATGTCATAGTTAGCAAACAAGCAGACGGGCCTCCTGATGGATAGCAATCACCGTCGCCTATGGATACCTGCAACACCAGGGGCATCACAGATACGTTGCCGACCCTTAAAGATTCTATTAACAGCCTTTTTGAAGAACCCCATGTTAAAGCTACTCGGATATGCCATAGATATAGATAGGAAGCTCATTCCACATATTAAGCAAACAACAACATAATTATTTTATTATTTTTGTTAAGATAAAACTGTAGCACCCCACTCGTAGCACCGTAGCATGCTACGATGTTTGCTACGTGACTACACCGCTAAGATTGTGTAATCTGCAAGATAGTAAAAAACTACGTTCAGGATTTGACAAATATAATATAATTATAGTCTGACCTTAATGATAGCCAAAGAGTTTTGTAAATTACTTAAACTTAGTGTACATGTAGGAGTAGTGACTCCGGTCATAAAAGGAGTCCCTTATGATGAATATTTACAAAACTTCCGACACTAAAGTAAGTCGTTAAAGATATTTAACCTCTACACCACCGGTTTTATAGCCGAAATACGTACTTCCGGAATCGTAAAACGTTATCGTGTAAGTTGAGTGACTGGTCCTGGAGTAGTTTAAGGCCATGGCTTCTGTTATGCCACTAAGATTTCTATAACAAACAATTTGACATAGACCCTACAAACTTTTAGACTTCTCAAACATAGTAGCGTTCAGTTGTAAATAACGGAATCAGGCTAGCCAGGTAGCATCGCATACTGGTTTATTTCTGTTACATTGTGATTTTGTTTGATTTGTAAATTGTGTTTGTAGCAATAAATATTACTTACTGTAACTGTTGAAGCCGGCTAGAGAAGATATGTGCTAAAAAAAGTCGTTAAAGGTAAAATCATCGCAACGCAGTGCAATTTCCCGTGTGTGGTGGCGTTTTAGGGGCTCAGTATTTTTTTTTATTCAGAAATAGGCTTGTCTTTGACCGCCAACTCGCCTGATGTTAAGCGCGATGCGGTCTACGAACGTATTACGCTAACCTAGCGAAAAAAATTGACATTAAAATTAAATCAACATTTCTGACGTTGAATTGTTTGGCAAGCCAAGGCGTAAAAGTACTACTCCCATTATTATTACCCCCTCATTAAGAAGTTATTTTTTATTTTTTTTTAAAGCTGATAATCTTTAAACGCCTGAACCGATTTTCTTCAATCGTAGCTAAAAACACTCGATTAAGTCACTTAAAAAAAAATGGTTCAACCGTTTTTGGGCTACGATGCCACTGACAAACACACAGATACACATATTAAACTTATAACATCCCTCTTTTTGCGTTGGGAGTTATAAATATATATGTCAGATCTAGATGTGTGGTCGTAATAATAGGTCGGGGAAAAAGTCTTTTCGTATTTTGTATGTATAAAGTTGTAGTAAAAATCTTATCCGTTTTACTGTTTGTATCTGGCTGGTTTTGATACCATTAAAAATATGACATTTTAAAAAAGGAATACAAAACGTAAAAAGCAATTTCCCGCCATTTTTCAATTGTTTTTTTGTTTGATAAAATGAGTGAATCTAACGAACAAATTCGATATATTGTGAAATTTTATAACAAAAAAGGGAAAAATGCGACACACGCCGCGAATAAAATTTGTGACGTTTATGGACCTAATGCAGTGTCATCAAGAGTA
Organism: Agriopis leucophaearia; assembly: GCA_949125355.1. Lineage (NCBI taxonomy): Eukaryota > Metazoa > Arthropoda > Insecta > Lepidoptera > Geometridae > Agriopis > Agriopis leucophaearia. The sequence continues at coordinate 19,531,943 of OX421263.1, read as the reverse complement.
GCACAATGTTGGTTCAAGCGTTTTCAGTCCGGGAATTTTGATGTCAAAGATGCAGCTCGCTCTGGTCGCCCTGTTACGGATAAAGTCGATGCCATTTCTGAAAAAGTGGACCAAGATCGGCATATTAGTAGTTACGACGTAGCTGAAGAACTGGGGATTGACCACAAAACAGTTTTGACCCATTTGAAAAAAACTGGGTATACAAAAAACTCGATATTTGGGTGCCACACGAGCTCACTGAAAGAAACCAAATGAATCGTGTACTCATTTGCGATTCTCTATTGAAACGTAACGAAACCGAACCGTTTTTGAAAAGATTGATCACTGGTGATGAAAAATGGATCACCTACGACAAGAATGTGCGCAAACGATCATGGTCAAAGGGCAGTGAAGCACCACAGACTGTAGCGAAACCCGGATTAACACGTAATAAGGTGATGCTGTGTGTATGGTGGGATTGGCAGGGCATCGTTCATTATGAGCTTTTACCGCCGGGCAAAACCATCGATTCGGATCTCTACTGCCAACAGCAGATGAGACTCAAACAAGAAATTGAGCAAAAACGGCCGGAATTGATCAATAGAAAGAGTGTGGTCTTTCATCATGATAACGCCAGACCGCACACATCTTTGGCCACTCAGCAAAAATTTAGAGAGCTTGGTTGGGAACTGTTAATGCATCCACCATATAGCCCAGACCTTGCACCCTCAGATTTCCACCTGTTTCGATCTCTTCAGAATTCTTTGGGTAGTGTTAGATTAACATCAAGAGAGGACTGTCAAAACTACTTGTTGCATTTTTTTGATCAGAAGTCCCAAAAATTCTCCAGCAACGGGATCATGTCACTACCTACAAGATGGCAACAAGTTATCGAACAAAATGGCACATATATATTATAATTAAATGTAATTAAACTTGAAAAAAATATGTCTTGAATTTGTTTAAAAAATACGAAGAAACTTTTTCCCCGACCTTATATGTTACAGTGTTACTAGTCGATAATTATTACATTGTCTCGTATTGAAAAGCCAATGCCTGCAGTGCGCTGCAGCTACCCGCTCCCCGCTGTTCGATACTAAATCTTAGTGCCACGTAACAGAGCCGGTTTCACTTTGCAGACGGTATTTAGTATAATGTGTGTGTCGTGACCGCGCATACATTCCGATCGCATATTTAATCGCAGCCGGTTCGCTTGAGGATCCTACACACGATACGATCTGACGCCTGGTCTGAACAAATCACAGACCATCGTGTGATATGCAAGCTTGTCGCCTGATAATCAGTGTCTATGGTCATCAGATAGATGACGAACAAACAATACAATTAATATACACAATATCATTATAGACCAAAAAAAAGTAACTTAAAATGAATACAATAACCGGCAGTATAAATGGCGGTCGTATTGCCTTAAGCAATTTCTTCCAAGCAACCTTTAGATGGACATAACTGAAAGATGAGTAAGGGTAGGCGGTGTAGATAATACATAATAATATACATACATACAAATAAATGCTGACTATACAAATAATACACACCACAATACAATACTTACAAATACATACTATAAATGATTCATACATACATACGTACGAATTATATAGAAAGAATAGTGATTGTAGACAAGATTCTATTTTTAATAATAAAATTATCAATATAAAAAACCGATTTCATCAAATTGAAATGGGACCAAATGGGAAGCACCAGCTTTCAAATAAAAAAATAATCATTAAATCGGTTCACCCAGTCAAAAGTTCTGAGGTAAAAAAACAGTCGAATTGATAACCTTCTTTTTGTAAGTCGGTTTAGTGTGCCTGATAGAAGCAGGCAGCTCATTCTACAACAGGACAGGAAACAATCCTACGTGTTATAAATAATGTGATAATATTATTTATTTTAATCTAAGTGTGGATAGATAAAACGATTTTTTCCTTTCTATTAATTGCTGCACCCTAACAGGGTCTTTGTACAAGCTTAAAGTTTTTAAGAACCCCGTGTAACATGTAGATTGGCATCACACTAATATCATGTAATGTGAACGTTTGGATATGGATGGATGGATGTTACTCAATCACGCAGAAACGGCTGGATGGATTTAGAAGAAATTTGGAATATACGTTGCTTATGTCCTGAATTAAGGACATAAGCAACGTATAGGCTACTTTTCATCATCATCATCATCACCGATTTTCATCACCCCGCGGGTCAAACCGCGGGGCGCAGCTTGTAAATAATAAAAACCACGTCGTACGAACACTTGGTCTGATAAGACGCCATCTCACGCGGCAGATCACGTCGTATGTGGTGCCCTTTAAACTTGCCGATTTATTGGCGACTCGTGATTATCATCGGGAATTGTTGAAATTATTCGGGAATAGCCCAACATATACAAATTAACCATTTAGTTATAGCTACTAATATTGAATTTTAGGTGTAGGCGACCAAGTTGCGGTCACGGCGGTGTTTAAACGTAATATCAATGCTGAATGTGTATTTATAATTATCAATTATGGATGTTTGTCTGCATAATCGTTATTATTTTACAAATAAGCATAAAATTTTACTTCTCTTGTATTAATATGTTATGGTCAGATGATAATATAATTGCTCGATCTATTATTGCAAGCGTATTTTAAACAAGAGATTACATGCAGTAATTTTTAACCGACTTCCAAAAAGGAGGAGGTTATCAATTCAACTGTTTTTTTTAATGTTTGCTGCCTCAGAACTTTCCTCTGAGTGAACCGATTTTGATGATTCTTTTTATTTGAAAGCTAGTGCTTCCCGTTTGGTCCCATTTCAATTTGGTCTAGTTCTACAATGTTTTATTTTTTTACAATTTGTAACAACGCATCAATTCATTTCCACACAAAAAATATTGTACGAGACATCTGTCGGAACATCTCAGTACGTTATTATCGCCAATTTACAAAAGTATTTTATCGTAAATCTCTAGGAGGGGAAAGTTTGAGAGAGGAATTCGTTAAATTACTGGCAGTTTTTTTTACATAGGTATTACTTGTATATATTCATTTTGCCAATTACGGCTTTATTTTTAAGTTTTATGCCCGAAATCCAGATACATAAAATTGAACATTTCATTTTGTGATACTGCTCTTAGCTAACTTTTCTTGTATGGCTAATAGAATATATATAATATATTTTTCAAATATTAATTTTGAATACATCGGCGTTCTCAGATCCTCGCGATACCGCATTTTGTCTAAAGGCACAGGCAGACAGGAGTGTACAGAACACTGCTGTACTGACGTACGTACGTACAGCAGTGTCCTGTGTCACAGTACGTAGTTCCATTGTATTGTTGTACCGTGGATCATGTCGGTACGTCCGGTGTTGCTATTGTTCAACATTTTGACACTAAACCTACAGATATGATATAGTAGTATCTATACTTGATACAGCTATTTCTAAACTATCGATAAGATTGCTTTGATTGATCAAATATGGATACATTTGAGTCGATTGAGGTTATTTTTTTCAAGTCACGATGTGGTCAAAGAAGCACGCAGACAAAGGTTTTTAGCATTAATCTCGGCAGCGCCAGCCCGATCCATTGTTGCATGAAAATAAGACGGTGCTAGAGTCAATACATCCCCATCTTCCGAGGGATGATGGTCATCCCGTCGGGTCTTTATAGTTAGTTATATTAGTATCTAGCTGCGCCCGCGCTTTCACCCGCGTGGACAATCCAGCAGAAACTATTAATTATTTTACGAGATAATAGTAGTCTAGGCACTTATTTCTGTTTCTCGAACTAAATACCATGTAGAAAGTCACGTTGATCCGTTTCGCTGTTGCTGTGTTAAACAACAAACAAATTCATACAGTAATTTTTTTTATTTATTTAAGATTTAAATTCTAGTTCAACGAATTCCTACCTAAATACTTCCTACCTTTGTATTCACACTGAGACCAATTTATTTGTGTGCTATCGTATTCTCGAAACAAAACTGATAGCCAGTCCAATATTTTCAGTTCCCTTATTTGACCTCTACAGTTATGAAGGTCTCACTGTATTTTGTATTCTTCTGATTCCTCAGACAGGTAACAGGTATTTTGTAGCAGGTATTGTTAAGTAAAACGTTTTTTCCTTATTATAGCGGCGTATTGTACAGTACAAATACTAATACTGTTACAAAGCCCATTCTCCAGTAAATGCAGCAACACTTACTGTAACGACCTCTTTGTACTGCTCCCTCTACACTACACTACAGTATTTAACAACGCAACGTTAAAGGGATTAGTTAACATAAAGCACTATCTATGATGGTAGTTAAATATTATTAAAACTGTATGATTATATCCATGGGTGGGTGAATTGGGGTCCCCTGTAACTGCCCACCTAATTGTATGTTAAAATAAATAAATAAATAAATGATCCTTTCAACTTTACCATGGAACACTGAATAAATATCAGTACAAACACATAGGATTAAACTCATCAGATACATCTAAAGCACCACTCGTATTTCTATTTGAAAGATTGATGTCCAGCACGTCGATATACAATACCTATAGAGTCACAATCGTGCCAAAAAATGTCCGAAACAAAACTCGGCGCACGCTACGCATTGCGCAGACTTTTTGGTCACGTATAGACTCAGTTCTCTTGTTATGCCATCTGCCTTGGTCCTGTGCTAATCGACTCCAGGTTCAACCCGCGACGGTGACATTATCTTCGACCCATATTACAGCTGGACGACCACCGCTTCGTTCCGTCTCAACCACTCTGTCAAAACCTTACTCCATGTATCATCACTGTGATAAAGTTGTTTGATATAATTTAAATTATATTTGAATTGAATTTCATTTTACGTAGATGATCACCTTATTTCTATCTATACAGACTTACCGACGCATCACGGAATCTTTAGAACTTCTTGCCTACGACGGTAAAATACACACATATTGAGAGAAGTCGCAATTTATAAAAGCACGTCAATAAATACTGAATTGTTTTCTTATTCGAAATCGAACCGAAAAGACAATGCGTAGTATCTAAAAAGTGGTACAAAGTTTATTTTGGGTTTCGTAATACATAGTATTAAAATCTGGGCCTTTTCAAGGCCTGAGTGAATAGGTTATGTCTGCGTGCTTCATCTTTGACTACATTGTAATCAAACGCAGACTTATTGGTGATAAAAAAATTACACAACATGTAAGTATTTAATACACAAGTATGTTTTTTGTAAGTTTTTTCATTGTCCTAATTACTGAGCCTGTGTAACAAGTGTATTAAAAATCGCGTTGAATAAACCTGTTCGCACAATTCTGATTAATTTTACATGGTAATTTCGTTTGATTGATAACTTTTTAGTGTAAATCTTCAATCAAAACTTTTCTCTAGATAATTACATGATTAAGTTATAAAAATGGCAAATGTTTTAAAGCTCGGTCTTATAAAAATAATGAGGGGTTGGTTCAGAAAAGTGACTTCACAAACAGAGACCAAAATGTATCAACAGAATCTGTCGAGAAAACTTTTCGACCACGCACCGACGATAAATCTTTCGTACTTGTGACGACAATTCGCAATAATTTCCTCAACTCCCCCGCTCCTTTCTGCCTGACGACACAGATTGAATAACATTTGAAATGTAAAGCTTCGTGTAGACACTGCAATGCAACAAAGTAATTTGTAACGATCAATGTAACATTACCCATACATTATTACTGAAAACGTAAATCTTAGTTCCTTTACAAAACATTCACATTTGAAAGCGTTCGCAAACAAAACGTCCTACTCTTTTTTAGTTATGTTTGTCCATATCATGCCTGATGATAACGATAACTTTATTCATAACATGTAAAAAAAAATACAACAATTAGGTATAAACGGTCACGGTCACGCGACGCGTGACCAAAATGCTGGCGTGTATCTGGCTCAACGTATAAGCATTGCCATTCAAAGTGGTAATGCCGCCAGCATGCTGGGTACGCTGCCAACTGATAGTGGGTTTGAGCATTTGGATTGTCTTTAGATCTTCAACGGTCTATGGACAGTCTAACTGTTTATTTAGTGTTAGTTTTAGCTAGTATTTTGTTTATTTAATAAAGGCACTTGCCCAACACTCGGTATAAACTGTTATTTTTTTTACTTAATAAAGACCTGATCATCTTCAAACGGTTCAATAAATTTTCTTGAATCATAGTCAAGAATACTCTCGATCAAGTTTAGTCACCTTTCAAATAAACAAAAAACTTAATCAATATCAGTTCAGCCGTTTAGAAGCTACGATGCTACAGACAGTCACACAGATACACACGTTAAACTTATAACACCCTCTCTTTTGCATCGGGGGTTAAACATTATATTATAAAAAAGCTAAGCCAAAATGTGTACTAAGATGGATCACTCTAACCTAGGAGGAACCAGCTTTCTCTTCATTTGGAGACACCCCTGTCATACATTGAGGGGAACAGAGTTCCACACCCTGGTAGTTCACACTCTAGATTAATCTTTGGCTGACCTTTTAGTATTAATATTTTTCTGGGCGAATATAAAAGGAGCGTTTACAGTTCGTATGCCATACTGGATAAACCCAGTTGTGACATTTGTGTCATTTTAAATCTTGTGTTACAAAATGTCTCAGTAGAATGTGTCAGTTCTCAAGGATGAGCTCTGAAGCTAGTTTTTCGTTTTTCTAACTACTTAATATAAGATGTCAAATTTAGTAAGTTGTTGATGTATGAGTTAGTATTATTAATAGAACAGATGGCCGACGGGCAATGGAACTGAAAGGTTCTCGAATGGAGACCACGGACCGGTAAGCGCAGCGTAGGACGTCCACCAACAAGATGGACAAATGATCTAAAAGAGACCGTAGGGAAACGCTGATTGCAGGCCGCTTCCAACCGGCATTTTTGGAGATCGATGGGGGAGGCCTATGTCCAGCAGTGGACGTCCTATGGGTGTGGCTGAAATGATGATGATGGTATATTAATTGAGGTATAATCAAGGAGAGACTATGTCCAGCAGGGGGTTATCAAAGAACCGTGCAGCGACACGCGACACGCCGGCACTAATACAGCGTTTGTATTCGAGATCGGGCGGCCGGTGTCCAACATTAAACCCAACAATATTGTTATGGCATCTGTTTATTCTTATTCATGGCCCGACCGATCTTTTATTCGCCGGACAAATGCGATTTATTATTTATTTGCGCACATTTGCAGTGTTGCGAGCGGATGCGTGCTTTTGTTCCATTTTATGGTGTCGGGTGTAAGGTAAATAAATGATCGCCGGGTCGCGCTCTCTTCGGATTTCCTTGCTTGTTTTATTGAGGGCCCGCTTTTTGTATTTACGGGATCTGTCCGGTGCGCGTGGGCCGTTATTTATTTAGAGTTTGCTTTATTTTTGATGAAGGGTCGGTTTGATTACAAACTTTTGTGGGAATATAAATTTGATGTTTTATTTGGCCTCTTGTATCGAAAAAACTAAGGCACAACAAACAAAGGCAAATGTACAAAGGCTACTCTAGAAATTATCATGTTTACCGATTCTTGTAAAGCACTTCGAACTTGAGTTGTTGTACTCAATGCAGCTGATTTCATACATTTTGTAAACTTTCTATTTAATATCTCTAAATATAAATGTGAAATAAGTTAAGTATAAAGAGTTTTGACTTCAACTGTACTAAAATAAGCATTTTATACGTTCATAAAAAAATGTGGCCGAATGAAGAGTAGGAAACAAGACGAAACGAGAGAGAATTTTAATTCGAAAATTAATAAATAATGTTTTTAGAGACGACACATGCATAAAATGAGGGCCGAATAGAGATTTTTTTATCCAAGATGGAGGATAAATCGGGCATACATCTACAAAAATAATGTAAGTTTCTATTTAAGTATTCAATTTCATCTTTCAAAACAAATCTTGGAGTATAGTAAACAATATAACTATGTACTTATGTAAGTAGAGTCAGACATTGTGTTCTCTAGAAACAGCATGTTCTAGAATCCCAAATTCCCTTTCAAAGTCACAAAATTACATCAAAAGCTGGTTTCAGTTGTGCTCGTTAAAACGAGAGAGCGCTACAAGGCAATAATAAAAGTTAGTGGAAATTACCATCAGTAAGTTTCAAACTTAGCCACTTACCGTCGACTGTACCCAGCCTAAATTCCTAATGAACTCGACTTTACCTCGTTTAAGAACGATCTAAATGCATGCAATTAGCTTTCTCCTAAGATTTTGTCTACTTTGCCTTTGACTTAAAGAGAAACTTTAAGTGCTTTACTATTTTAATCTAGGACCCTTTACGTATTCTTAGATTAATGATGAATCCATCGCGACAGATTATTTGAAATGTTGTCATATTTTTTATGGAAATTATAAAGTCTAACTGTGTCCCGTGGTTATACCCGGACATTTCCATAGGAACAGTACATATGCTCGGGATAAAAAAACACATCTTACGACCCTCAGATTATCTCTATGCAAACAATTACGCCATCCCATTGTTTTTTTTCTGCGTGAAAACAAGAACAAACAAACACAGTTACTCACAATATAATATTTTTATGATTAGTAAGGTGTAAGTATTAGTAAGATCAAAATAATACATCTTTGCGTTTAGCCAAACTATATATCTGTAATGCTAATATCAGAAAATAAAATTGACTCAGCATTTTCAACTCCTTGATATATTATAATTAATTTAAATTTCATAATATAACGCATAATAAAATCATACAAAACATTTAAACTAAAAAATTTACCTACATCTTGACTGGTAATGAAAAGTAATAATCGCAGATAATAGGGTCCAACCACGTGTAAGACGACTGGGCACAATCAAAATGCAATTTCGTTAGGCGAAGTAGAGACGAGACGAAGCGAAGCGAATTCCTGTCGGAGAGCGGGCCGGGCCGGACGGGCGCGGCCGTCTCGCAGCATTCTGCCAGCAATATGCATTGTTCGGGACAATTTTGCGCTCTTGCCCCTTTTGTTGTTGTATTCGTTTTTCTCGTTTTCAATCTTTGTAATCCGTTCACATTTTGAGCGAAAACCATTTCAGAATGACATTGTTTTCAATTCGACGAGATTGCTGTCTGTTTCATTGAGAGGTAATGCACCTTGTGACGGCGCTCGGACAGAATGCTTTGTTCATAAAGCCGTTTTAAATATTCCTACTTGTACAATATTTTCTCTTTAGTAGCCTGGAAATTAACAGGATTAAAATTATGCTCATATTTAAAAAATGAGGGCAACATGTGCTAACCGACATACTTCATAATCGCGTTAAGTGGTTTATTGGCTTAATGTTCATACCGTTTTAAAAGGTTCGCCTATGCTAATTAGGTACCTAACTATTTACGGAATCAAATGACGCAACGAGCACGATATTTTTTTCTTGTAGTAATATGTATGGTATATGTCCATAAAATGTTATTGCTGTTATGCTGGGGTATTATAAATCCAAAGGGTACAGTAATAAGAACCCTAATTGACCAAAGACCTTACCCTGATGCTCTCGGGATTATCTATTAATAATCGAGTAACCAAGATAATTTCAAGTACGTCAATAAGTATATGTAATAGGGCGTCAATAAGGACGTACATACAACGTGATAAATAAAATAATAGATCTTACTAATGTCTACCCTCACTTCCAAAATAACCTGCAAAATGTTCCCTAAATAAGTAAAAATGAAGATACTTCCGAACCCTACATGATCGTAGAGGTCTCGTCTCCGACAGGGACCCACAGGTCGCGTTGTGCAAATCACTGTTCTCACCTGTCAGTATCAATCTTAATTACCGCGTATTCTTCAGGAAGGGTGCGTTTCGTGTCAATCTGCGTCGTGGGCGCGATCTGGGCTGTGGGCGCGCTTTATGGCCGGGGGCGGGGAATTGGAATTACGTTACAGCTGCGGTATTTTATCTGCAATAGGCTTGCTGTGTCGGTGTTTATACGTTAACGATTAAAGTTTAAGTATGAATGTTTAATAAATAAAATAAATATCTGGGAAATTATTGCACACATGGTCATCTGACCCCAAACTAAGCAAAGCTTGTAATGTGGCAGCCAGAGACTGATATACATACATATATATTTTAAATACATACTTAAATAGATATTAACACCCAGACAGAACAAACACAAATGTTCGTCACACAAATGTTTGTCGTAGATGGAAATCGAACCCACCCCCAACCACCCAATCGTTTGTATGTATACAATATAAAATGTAAAGACGTGTGCGACTGTCTTTATGTGTTCTTATGTGTACTTATTTTTATAAGATTGGTTTCAAAATAGATAAACCTAAAAATACGTTGAAATATTTCATAGCAGTTATAATTTTTTAGATAATATAAAATTAAAAACTTGAAAGTAAATAAGGACGTAAGTACATAACACGTACAAAATTCATCAATTATATATCGATGGATATAGGTTTCATGCCTATCTGATACTTCGTTGTTTGCCCAACGCCACAATTAAAATCAATGATCGCATCAAACCGCGAGCGTGTAATTACGCCATTAACACCATAATTCCAAAAAGACGAATGGCTCATTTACATACGAAAGATAAAAGCGAATAAACTGGAACTACCCTAGAGCATAGCACGGAAAGGCAAACAGATCTGCACCGATTACACACACCACAGATACATCCATAGTTTATATGGGTACGCACACAGATTATACCATTACTAATATGGCTAAAGATGTAGAATAGATAACAGTTTCTACTGACAACACCACAAATTAGGCTTCAGCAACAACATTTGATACAGACAACATCATAGTCAGTACTGACAAAGACACAGTTAGTGCAGCAGTTAGTACAGATGTAGGCGCAGGTAAAGTAGTAGTTAGTATAGATAACACCATAGATAAGGCAGCAGTGGGTGAGGGAAAGGCAATGGCGTGCCGAGGGTAATTACAGCCTGTAATCGACCCGGCCGTAATCAACAATTGCAAAGTTACTGAAACCACTTATGGGGAAATGTTTTGGGTAATTTAATATTGATGTTGCCACTTCTGGAGTGTTCTTAGGCCAAAACAAAAGAAGAAAATTCATCATTTCAAATTTAATACAAGATTTCTTCCTAGAAGGGGTATTTTCATTTTTAGCAATTTAGTCTGTGTTTATAAAGTAATTTCAAATGATTTGTATTCAGAAAAAGTCTAAAGTATCTTGAAGCGTTCTGAAACATTTTAAGTTCCAATAAAAACTTTGACCAATGTAGTGCTTTAAACAGTTCACTATAATTATTAGCTGTACTAATATGTATTCTGTGACTAAACGGATATAACGAGAAAAAATAGAAATGAATTGAGAAACTTTAATTTCTGAGCCAATGTAAGTTGAGCTTCAAGCCGAAAACCAGATTTGTCTACACATTTTATTACGACCACTTAGTACTTTGATTCTCCCCCAATTTCACAAAATTAATTATAAAATGGACGCTTATGTAAATTTAACTTAATACTGATTACTGTTGTTAGCTGACTTAATAAGTGGGTTTAATAACTGGCCATTTAAATAGCTAATAACCGAACAAGTTTTAGAAATGCAGTCATTATATTAAGTTATTAAAGAGTAGTTTGGGGTCGACACGAAATTGCTATAAAATTAGTTTGGTAGTAGATGTAACAATTTTTTTACATTATTTATTTGATTATTTAGTTAGAGTAAAATAATTATAGATATGGCTATTTTTATGTCATCATCATCATCATAATTTCAGCCTATCAGCGTTTCCACTACTGGGGTACAGGCTTTCTACAGAGAGAAAGAGGAAGAGCTGTAATCCACCATACTAGCCCAGAGATACTGATGAATGTCGTTAGTCTGTGAAATGTTGAGTTTTGTTGGACATACCGGTTTCCTCACGATATTTTCCTTCGCAATTTTTAAGTGATGGCATCATAACTGAACAAAGTTTATTTAAGCACTAAATAAGTAATTGGTGCTGGACTGAGGATTGAACCGGATGCTATAAGACTGTAAGGCGCACATGCTACCACTCGGTCATCATCACTTAGTTTTATGTATTAATATTTATTTTAATGCTAATTACGAGTATATTCCCTATGGACTCTGAAACTGCTGGATCGATTTTACGGGACTTTCACTGACAGATAGCTGATGTTATAAGAAGTGATCGCCACGGATGAAACCGTGGGGGTAGCTAGTTGATAAATAAATAGTATTTCGCTTGACCACTATCTTTCCTGAAGTTAAGTGATGATGCGATCTACGATGGAGCACACTGGCCTAGAAGAAACCGATTCACTCGTGCCTTAAAAACACTCAGTGCATTCCACATTCTAGTAGTTTCCACTATAAAAGTGGCATTAAAGCGCTTCATACAGGTTTTTCAAATATGATTATCACCAGCCTTAAGACGTCCACTGCTGAACATAGGCCTCCCGCTTAGAACTCCACACTGAACGACAGCCTGCCATCTGCATCCACTGGATGCCCGCGACTCTCACGATGTCGTCGGTCCATCTAGTGGGAGGCCTACCTACGCTGCGTCTGCCGGTTTATGGTCTCCACTCAAGATTTTTTCTTCTGCCATAGGTTATCAGTTTCTCGAGCGATGTGAACTGCTCATTGCTACTTCAACTTGCAAATCTTGGCAGCTATGTCAGCGTGACTGTGGTTATTCGGCGAATATCTTCGTTCCGGATTCTACAACGCAAAGAAACTCCGAGCATAGCCTTCTCCATTTCCCGCTGTGTGACTCTGAGGTTCCAAATATCAATCATAACTAAAATGCTTATTTTGGCACATTATAACGATTTGAATATTCATAGGCACTTGTACATACTGACAAAATGCGGGCGTATATCTGGATCAACGCATAAGAATTGCCATTCAGCGTAGGAATGCCGCCAGCATGCTGGGTACGTTGCCAATTGATAGAGGGCATGAGCGCATGCATTATGTAACTTGGAAGTTTTATAGTGTTAGTGTTTAGTTTGTATTTTGTTTAATAAATAAAGATATATGTCTGTTAAATATGTACATACTAAGATGAATAAACTAGAGATACCTACGCAAATGCAAGTACCAGTAAAATTTTGTATAAAAACACCGTGAAGATCCTTAAGTTACCAATGTTATGTATTATACGAAATTCTCATACCAAACTGCACTAAACTCAAACAACATTGTAGAGTCTCTAGTTTCGCGTGATTTCGGCGAATAGCTCTTTATGGTATATTTATTTAAATAACGCAATGAATGCACAAAGTAAGCTAATGGCTATTTGCACAGGATGTTATGTAGAGAGTGTAAAAATTAGCATCACACATGAACTTTTACAATGTATTAAGGACTACTCAGAGTTGTAGTAATGAGAATCTAGTGGCGGTACTGGATAAACTACGACTAGGTTTTCCTAAGATCACCTAAATTAAGCAATTAATAACTCCAAACAGTCTGTAGGTAACCGTGAGTGGCATTTACTTTTTACTGAGCACTACTGCGTTTACTTAGGTATAAATAATTACACTAGGTTAAGGTTAAGTTCACAGTATAAAAGTGATTTGTCACTTACTATTACTTTCCAAACCTGTTTGATAAGGAAAGTCGTTTCGTATGTGACGACTACAATTGATATACGTAAATTTATTTCTTTCCTCTGAATAAAATATCTGCGAATTTACTTTAAAAACGCCAATTTTAAAACTAATAACTCCAAACTGCGTCGCTATTCTGGGAATGGACAGTTCATTCGCCACCGAGCGAGTCAACTTTACTGCATATCGACTGTGATAGGGCGCGTTGTCAGCAAATTTTCCTCGCTCCGGTGCGATATTGTGATGTTTTCTGACGCCAGAATACCCCCTCGGGGCCGTACTGTCCGTGAGTTGGGTTTCGATTCGATGCAACCGATTTGGTCCAATCGAATGATGTTATATAGAATGTAGAGGTGAACGATTTTTAAAAAGCAAGTGATGATACCTTCCCACGGCTTTTAAAAGACAAACTGTATGTATAGAATTAGTTTCACTATTAACAGTAACAACGGAGTAGCGAAATTACGAGAAAAAGAGGCGTCGTGTTTTGTTACACAAATGTCACAATTAGAAATCTTTTGGCAGACAGGCGTTACTGTTGTTTGATTGGGCAATAGTTTTCTTTAGCAAAATTATTTCAAAAACATATAACTTGTACAACAACAACAGTGAAAAAATAAAAATATTTACATATCATCATCAGCCAGAAGACGTCCACTGCTGAACATAGGCCTCCCCCTAGAATGCCACACTGAACGACAGCTTGCCATCTACATCCACTGGATGCCCACGTCTTTCACGATGTCGACGGTCCATCTAGTGGGAGGCCTATCTAAGTTGCGCCTTCCGGTTCTTGGTCTCCACCCAAGAACCTTTCTTCTCCATCGGTTATCGGTTTTTCTAGCGATGCGGCCTGCTTATTGCCACTTCAACTTGCAAATCTTGGCAGCTATGTCAATGACTCTAGTTCATCGACGTATTTCCTTGTTTCAGATTTTATAGCGCAAAGAAACTCCGAACATAGCTCTCTCCATGCCCACTGTGCAACTCTCGAGTTTTTCGAAAATGTCAGCAGTTAAGGACCACGACTCAGCAAAATATGTCATCACTGACAACACAAATTGGTTTAACATTCTTAAAATATATTACCAAAAATAATATTTTACTATCCTTATAATAATAAAATGATTTTACTAAACTCTTCATCATCATCAGCCAGAAGACCTCCATTGCTGAACATATGCCTCACCCATTTAACATACACACTGAAAGACATCCTGCCACCTGCATCCGCTATACTGCCCGCGACTCTCACAATGTCGTCGGTCCATCTAGTGGGAGGCCTACCTACGCCTACCTACGTCTTCCGGTTCGTGGTCTCCACTCAAGAACCTTTCTTCCCCATTAAATACACAAAATTCTTTAATGTATAATATGAAGCAAACAACTCACTTTCGAATTAAAATTCAACTTCTAAACTCACACAATATCAGCCTTTTCCGAGAAGAAGCCCAACAAAACTTCAACTCGCCAACAAACCTCAGAAGCAACCAAACACTTTCGAGCAACAATCTCGCTGAAAAAATATGACTTTTTACAAGCAATGCAAAATCAATTCGTCTTTTTATCGTCACAATGTAGATAGAAATAAAAGAACCCAAGTTCCCCGGCCGCAGTATTTGTATGCTCAACTTTTTTATCTATGACGGTGGAAAGTTGGTCGCGACCGTTCCTTCTACAAAAAGTAGAATAAAGTAAGTGAAACAATCGACGTCACACCTAGTCGAGTCGGGAGACAACTTGGAAACGAAATCATGCTTTAAAATCTGCTATTGAAATGTGCCATACAACGGTTTTTATTTTGTTTCATGTTTTATGCTTGATTTGATCTTTGAATTCTGTATTTGTAGAAATAAATTTTGCGCGTGTTTGATATTCATGAATTTGAGGATTCAGTATTTTACGTAGTATTCAAATATTCAATTTGCTTTGTAATTTGTTATTTGACGGTTAGCTACAGACTATAGAGATTGAATTTTTACTTTGAATCCGTGTTACTATGCTTAGTAGGTATTTTACTTTTATAATAAATTCTCGTAGAATGAATTGAGTTGATTAAAATAAACGGCTGCGAAACTATAGATCAGACAACAACCAAGTATAACAAAATGCTTACAAATAGCATATCTTCAGGTTTTTAACGATAACTTGAACCCGGCTTCCGGCACGCGACTCGAACGTTACCGTTGCATTATGCAACAAATTTATGCATGTTATTTTATTGTTACGGCGAATTGTAACGAATTGAATGCAGAAAATTGTGGATTTGCGGCTGTGACTGCCCGCGGCTGGGACGAAACAGGAACTGAATTATTACTTTGACCGCGAGTCTGTCTGGCTAGTTCGCGTAATGGATTAGGTAGAGTATAGAAACGGTACCATTTTGTTAAGTGCATTTAGCTGGACAAAGAATCATGGCTTTTAAGAAAAGCTTTTCAACTATAAGTCTGATTTGTTTTGTGTACTTTATCAATGGACAGCCAATAATTGATTACGCTGGAAGACTAGTTTCTTCTTTTACAATGTATAGTTTTTATAAAATCATAGTTAGTTGTAAATCTGTATTTATAATACTGAACCGTGGCCTAAGGATGTTTTATTAATAACATTGAACCGTGTTCTCACTGGGATAGAAGCAGGTAAAATATTTCAAAAGAAATGAATATTCAAACGCGGAATAACAAGGTCGCAATTCAGATAGAGCAGTCATAAAACGAACTCAAAATGGAGGTCACGTAACAACCAGAGTCATCAAACGGAACGCGAATGTAACTCACTACTTTACATCTGTCTACTGACGACGTTTTACAGCGAACGCTTCTTTTACATAAAAACTCAAAAAGAGAAGTAATAAAAGCCACTTTTTATTGCAAAATGAGCTCAGAGTGAAATACTATACCGAAGTCAAGAACATAGCTTCAGCTCGTAAACTGATCGCGTTATTGCGGCGAACGCATTTAGCTTGCAATAAAAACGGAACATTCAAAATCGTATTTTAAGTTTTGAAATTTTTTCAGCGCTTCATTCGTGCGCCATGTGCTTTACATTCAGTTAGAGCCCCACGGGGGCTGATCACTTCATCTTTGGAATTGCTCTCTTGATATTCTACAGATTAATGTTATTGAGTTCGAAATTGAAATTTTCTGAGATGTTACGAGGCGTGAGATCGGAGCCAGCTGGATCTAGACGCATGCACGTCTCCTACTGAATTATTAGTTGGTAAGTTTAAACGGCAGTTCTGTTGGAAGTGGCAATGTTTGCATTACTCAGTTCCGGCACGAATGTTGCGAAGCCTCCGCATCAAAGTTCCACGCCGGCGGCGGCGCTGGAGTGACGACACAAATGAAATTTCTCCGAGTGAAGTTTGAATAACTGAAGGTGACAACCGTATTATACTATCTTTCCAGCTTCAATTCAAATGAAAACTTTCTACATTTGCATGAAATTAATTTTGAATCTTGAATTTACGTGTAATAACACTGAAATGTACCTTTGTTTCTGCGCTTCCTGCAGTCAAGTTTACAAAGCTTTGTCACAAGTTCCTAGTAAGTATTATAAAACCTATTCAATCTCTTTTGGTTTCGTTTTTCTAGAAGGAGATCTGGATTTTCCAATACCATATCTCGCGAAAGCCATCCAAATCCCGCAGAACATTTGAGAAATCTATCAGCAAATGTAGAGTCCCGTGACACAGAAACGGCTTCAATGCAACCCCTCCCTCCCACGGCTTGACATGCCCTCCATGCCCCAAATCTATGCACTGAAGATAAAGACGGGTATTCACTGGGAGTTTTTTTTAATTATTTGCCAGACAAATATTATGCGAGGTCACTGGACGAGGCTTGACAGTGCAACTACCTTCTACTAATATTAGAAAGTATATGTCTAACGACGTGGACGCACGGCTTTCTATAGAACAGTTCTAATATTACAATTATCAATTTAAAAAAAATTATGTGAACAAAATTATTCATACTATTGGAACTGGTCATAAAACTACTAAGCCAAAGGTACTTAATGAAATTTTTGTGGGAATTCGGTTCACAAATGTTGAGGTGATTATAGTGATATTTCATTCTAATGAAACCTCACCACACTATGCATACAAAATACTACAAAAATACGGTGGAGGGGCGAGCACATTTAGAATGAAAGATTTCTAAATCATTTTATTGAGAACCTTTCTCCAGAAGTCGATTGAAATAAAATACAGTTCTGTTCATTCTGTCAAGTTGTTTATACTCGCGCAAAGTAGGAATACTTTGTTCTGTAGTGAATATATGGCTTACTTTGTTAACTATGTGTATGTTTTACTAACTTTTACAGTATATAGTAGGTATACATGTGTACATGTAAGTAAATAAATGTAGAGTGTCGTGGGTACAAACGTGTGAACTAGTGTGTCAGGAAGCAAGCGTGTTCAGATATAGTACGTCATTAACGTTATTTGATAATGTTTAGGAAAATGCAGCCAATAAAGAAACACAAGCAACCTTAAGCAATTCGTACAGATGTATTTTGAAAAAAGTTAACAGTTTTGGTATTTTTCCACATTGCAGTCGAGCAAGGCGTTAATATGATGATGGTACGTGCCACAAACGTCTGTGAAACACGCCATCAACCTTTTCTAATTTAAGGTGAGTTACCTAATATCTAGGGGATTCTCTGATAATTTGACATAATAACATGATAATGATTTTATATATCTACCAAGGACGTTTAAAAAACAGGTTTTATAACGTCCTTGGTATCATAGTAATACTGACAGTAAATACAGAGCCTATAAATAACGTTGGCTCTTAAACTCATTGCGTTGGCTCTAAAAGCACATTTAGCATAGACATTCGTTATATTAGGTGAGCAGCACATAGACATTCGTTATATTAGGTGAGCAGCACATAGACATTCGTTATATTAGGTGAGCAGCACATAGACATTCGTTATATTAGGTGAGCAGCACAGAAAATATTTTTTACTGGTGAGCAGCAAGGAAGGATTTGTGTGAAAAGAAGTTAAATAGGGGATGAAAATTTGCATAGAAGTTTGTCATTTTTGAAGTAAGAAACCTGAAAATGTGTACTTTCACGTCTGTTAATATAAGTAGAAAGTTAGTTTTTTTTTTTGTTTATAACTACAGACCAATTTTTTTTGACATCCTAAGTCTATGGTTTTGACATATAGACGTTTTAAAAAGATTTTGGATTTGTACATTTGACACTCGTGCTATCTGAGGCTTTACACATTATGTCACATGGACGGTTTGTACCCGGAGACAGTTAACTGATTTGTTATAAGAAATAGGTACCATGTTTCATTTTTTTATTCAGTGATAGGCTTGCGTTTGACCGCCAACTGTTTCCGAAAAAAAAGATGTAAAAGTTAGAGTTCCACCTAGTTTATATCAAATTGATCCTACTTCTGAGGAACGAATTCCATCAGTTCACGGACAAACAGAAAAACTGGATAATCCAAAGAACACTTGGCTCTGTAAGCGAACTTTATTGACCACTCGCGACAGTCAATCTGTCTCTGCTCTGCTAGTACTAGCGGAAACAAATATAAATAAAGGCATTACACATATTAGTGGGGTAGCCTCTGCCGGTTACTTCGCTCCCATCCAAACTCGGTAACAAGGTATCCTATAT
The DNA here is from genome assembly GCA_949125355.1 of Agriopis leucophaearia. Classification (NCBI taxonomy): domain Eukaryota; kingdom Metazoa; phylum Arthropoda; class Insecta; order Lepidoptera; family Geometridae; genus Agriopis; species Agriopis leucophaearia. Next base: position 19,512,728 of record OX421263.1, on the reverse strand, counting down.
CCTATTCCAGACAACAATTATTATAATTTTAATGACCTATAAAATTTGTCCATTATTGGTTTTGCCTTATTCAGGTTAAACCAATAATATATACAAGAAAATATTTCCTATCGTGAACGATGTCGTGGTACCCAACCCATTATTTATATACTAGCTGCACCCCGCGGTTTCACCCACGTGGTGATGAAAATCGGTGGTGATGATGATAATGAAGAAAAGTAGCCTATGTGTTAATCCAGGACATAAGCAATGTATATTCTAAATTTCATCCAAATCCACCCAGCCGTTTCAGCGTGATTGAGTAACAAACACCCATCCATCCAAACTTTCACATAATTATATGATATTAGTGTGATTGGTGTGATAAATACCTATAATTATCTATATCACACTCGTATCGCTACGTGTGTGATGTTGGATTTTCTCACGAACACACGCCTTTATGAGTTTTAATCGCTTTCACCACTTTACATGACTATTAGGAGCAGCAGCAGAATGATTCACTGTGGTCTTGTGCTGCAGACTTATGACTTAACTTTTAATACCTTGTAGAACTTTTACATATTATTGTAGAGTCATAAAAAGGCGTCGTATTTATACTAGTATAAATCAAAGACGCATTTAATTCGCAGGACATTACTTGTCTTATGATGCTCGTTCGGTTGAGTGACTGGGTGAACTTGATAGATCAGCGATGTTGAGACTATCCGGTCACGTTTTTTTTTTTTTTTTAATTTTATTCTAAAAATCTGTTTTAATGATGAATTTCTAGTGTAATTCCGCTTCTACGTCGCTTCAAGTACAATAAGGAACTTGTGATAAATATTTGTTGATAATGTTAATTTATTGAGTTTAATTTTTCCTAACCTGATATAAAATATTAATTACATAAATTGAAAATTAACGTAACCTGAAACAAAAATTAATTAATTCTGAATTATTTTTAATTAAAATTTTTTTAAAGTAATCTGAAACAAAAAATAATTAATTCTGTCACATGAAATATGATAATACTAAATCTGAAACAAAAATGTATTAATTCTGAAACATAAAATATATATATTAATTGAAATTACATGTATTTTAATTGAATTTAAAAAAGTAATAAATAATACCCGTTTCCTTAGTGCACTTTGTCGACACGTGTTTCGCCTCTTCACGAGGCATCCTCAGGACGTGTTCTCGGCCAAGCGCTCGACGAGTCAACACGTCCTGAGGATGCCTCGTGAAGAGGCGAAACACGTGTCGACAAAGTGCACTAAGGAAACGAGTATTATTTATTACTTTTTTAAATTCAATTAAAATACATGTAATTTCAATTAATATATATATTTTATGTTTCAGAATTAATACATTTTTGTTTTCAGATTTAGTATTATCATATTTCATGTGACAGAATTAATTAATTTTTGTTTCAGATTACTTTAAATTTTTTTTAATTAAAAATAATTCAGAATTAATTAATTTTTGTTTCAGGTTACGTTAATTTTCAATTTATGTAATTAATATTTTATATCAGGTTAGGAAAAATTAAACTCAATAAATTAACATTATCAACAAATATTTATCACAAGTTCCTTATTGTACTTGAAGCGACGTAGAAGCGGAATTACACTAGAAATTCATCATTAAAACAGTTTTGAAAATGGACTTCCGCAAAGTAACGCCTGATTCAATCAACAATTTTATTCTAATTTTTGTTAGGGGCTTTAGTCGCTATGCGATTAAAAGGTAACCGCGAACGGCTTAATTTCTAGTGGTTGCCTCGCAGTCATATGCAATCGATAAGTTATGTCGAAAGCCTTCATATACGACACTCCACACGAAATAACATAAGTACTTTTATATAATATCTCGATTCGATTAGTACAAAAAGGTATAAAATCTCCATTCTAAAAACATAAATAGTAGCATTTCCTAGTTGGTTCATTTCTAAAAGAATTCCCGTCTAATGCAATAGAGAGCTAAAACAAACTGCAGGGAACCAGGGTGGCTCATTAAGCAGTAGGCAACTGTAGGCAAAATAATGACCGCTATATCTTAGCGTGGACGCTCTGTTTTATCCTTATTCTGTGCCGCATTTAGAAGCCGTGAACGCGACTTTATTTACTTTTATTGTTAGCGTTTAAATATTAAATAACTGGAGAAATGGGATGGACAATAAAACTGGGAATCCGATTTAGTTTCTTATTCGCTTCAGATAGATTGGATTTATGGAACTACGAGAAACAGTTTCTGGAGTAAAATAAATAATGGAAGAGATCTGAGACTGTTTTAACGACCTATATTATTTTCACTTGAATCTTAAGATTAATGACTATTTGACTCTGTAAACAAATCTTGGAAGTCAATATTAACCTACTTCTAATTAAGTAACTATGTTATAGGTACTTCTAATGGCTAAGTGACTTTCATACTGGACTCATCGAGCTTACAGGTGTATTACTTACCAAGCTTGTCTGGTTGCAGCTGCTTGGTGTCCCCGTGCACGAGGCACAGCACGAGGAACAGAGCGAGATGCGCGGGCGCCATGGCTGTGGGGCGTCACGCACACGCGGCTGCGCGTCCCGCCGCGCCTGCGTACATCACTCTGGAACAAGAGAGGATGGGCTCACTCATCTTGTACTCGGGTAGTTACGCGTACACTTATAGCTGGTTCCCTGTGTCGCAAACACATATATTGTACGTGTGGCGGCAACACTGTACCACCACAGCCGCGCAATACGCTCGTCGGTGATTGGCCGAATTGTCGAATGGGCCAATCACCGTTCACAAAAGGCATAGAGAACGGCCAGATGCCGGACTTGACAGGTCTCCTTGATATATTGCTTTCATAAGATTGTTGTGTTTAATTATTTAAGAGAAGGCATTAAAACCAATCAAGAATATGAAGACCTTCATTGCAACATCCACAAATATGGGAAGAACGCCGCCCGCCGGTCGGACGACGCTTCTTCTATAATGGTGACCCCGATATGTAAAACATGACAACAGACATGCCTGTTTATAGTAGATTGTTACACAAGAGATGTAGGTAATCTTTTAAACACGAGATATATTGGCACCCGACTAGCTAAGTGAGGATGACGCTAATAGTTCGAGGGTGTAAAAGATCACCTACTCGCGTGTGTGAATAATCTAATTTTCATCAGTAGTGTAAGGTAAAACTAAAAATACATGAAAAGTTTCATATTCAACTTCCCTTCAAAAAATATGAGCAATGTACCAATTTCACACTACAGAGGTTTTACATAGTTATCAACTTCGTTTCACAGAGTGAATAGTTTCAGACATGGTACGGACCTACATGGTCGAAGAAAAGAAAAAAGGAGGCTCAATGGAATTTATGATATGGGCATAGTTCAGTTTTTAAATTAATTCACCTCCTTATGGAGGCAAAGTAGTCTTGGAAGAGTAACGCCAAGTTTTGTCTTTTTCTCTGTTTCAAATTTATAGAATTAGAATTTATATTAGAAGTTGATCAAAAAAAAACAAGAGACAGTGTAACTATTATAAGGTTACTCTGACTTTATTAACAGGGGTACAGAATATAAACACTATATAGTTATATTATTATTGAAGATGAAAATCTACGTTTAGCTACCAACTTTCCTGATGGTAAGCGACGGTGTGGCTGAGAAAAGAACACATTGATCTAGAATATAGTCACTCTAGCTTTGAATTTGAAGAGATTTTCGTCACCTCAGTCGGAAACTGCATTAATTTAGGTACGAATTTAATGTTTATTTTTTGAAAAATATTTCACAAATATCGATGAAGAAAGAATTGTAGTCAGTAGGTATAAATACTCGTATTTCATATTCAAAACACCCTAAAACGTCAACGAACAATTTTAATTGCTTGATAGGCAGCAAATGGTTGTAATATAATCATAATATATGTTTATGTTACAACCATTTGCTGCTTATAAATAAATAGGAACTTAATCCTATAAAGGCTTCGTCAAATAGAAGGCGTACTCCACGCGCATTTAAGATTGGGCCTAAAGCAAAATCTTCAATCTTTGATTAGATTTTCACGTAGTAAATCATGTCCAAAATCGAAAAAAAAATACGTTAAGAAACTTCAATATATAAGTAAAGGTCGACCTTGACGAAAACATGGTAGGATAAAATTTTCTCGATAGAAAACCATCACAAAGTTACCTCTAATTTTCAACATTTTTGGTTTGCATTCTGTTTTGGTACATATTATTGAACAATAAATTATGTAAATATTATCACTCATGTATAACCTAGAGCTGACCCTAGCAATTTTTAAAAATATTGTCTATTCTATAAGCTATGAGAGTAGAAAGCACTTGGCGCTTACAACATTTTTAATCCGCGCAATACGTCTTTCGTCTCGCGTGACACAAGCTTGAGGCATCGGTTTGTTGCACCGATCAGTTACCATCGCTCTGTTGAGACGGGTAGTCTATGTCAGTTCAGACGTCGAGTACGAAAGCTTGGTTCCGCGCGTCGTCGCGCCGCCCGTGTTTGTTATCCGTACATGCGCTGGGTGTGGCGAGATGCGCGGGGGAAATCAGAATTTATCCTGCCATTAGGCCCGCTCTTAAGCGTTATAGCTTCGCGACCTCACGATGCGATATAATGCTGCTTTGTCTTGTATTATTCAAGTTGGTGCCTGTCAAAAAAATAGCAAGTAGTACGCGACGCTCTATCGTAACGTCAGCATGCCGCATTGTACTTTATTACAAAATACTTTTAAGGCCTTAAATATTTGTGGACACGATGTAGTCCAGTGTACGTTGAGTCATACTAAACAGTGTGACGCAGTAACGCTATACCAAAATATGTGAAGCTAAAATGTGTAGACGCTGCGTCAGGTAAGCGTTCTATTTGACGAAGCCCTTAAGCCGATATACCATGGCCAAGAAATTTGATGAATAGGTATTTAGCAACTCTATTGCTGTCTCGCTGCGCCCTGACGAGCGAGCTATATACGTGTGCGTGACGAACAGACTGTGCGTGTGTGCGTGCCCGCCCGTGCTCCCGCACTGAATGCCTAGTTGCCTACAAATTCATTTCGCCTCGCAGTCTACTCGGCTAGTTGATATCGGCGTTTGCCGAATGTCGAGTGATTTTTGTTATTTTGCGATCTGCTCATATTTTACTAACCGACTACGCCAAATAGACCAGGGTCGATAATTTTTGAAACCAAAAAAAAACACAGTAGTATGAAACTCATTATTATGATAAAAATGAAAGGAAAAATAAATTACGGGCGATCTGAGTTCGGGAAGTTGGTGGGTTTAAGGGTAAAAAATGGTTCAACTCGATTTCCAGGAAAACTATAAATCCTATGGATTTATAGTTATGCAATATAGTTTTTGAAAAGTTTAATGGCAAAGTTGTAGGTAATAAAAATATCTACAACTTTGGTCCCAATAATTTTTTCACATAACCTCAAAATTTATGTGAAAAATTCAAATAACCAAGTTTTTAGTTAAAATAATATACATACATAAATAAAAATATTAAATTCATACATACTTATAAACTTAAAGCGAGATAATAACGATACAGTAGCTACTCCAAGAAATAGTACAGTTTCACACGACGCTTGAAAACTTCCTGTGAGGGTGCTGGTCTATAATGTGATGATAGTTACGGAAAGGATTACCATGTACAATTCCTGTGATAACTTTAACTATAATCTAATAATCTAAAGTAGAGGTGTTGTATGAGGACTTGAGGAGATATCCGAGACCATAGATACCTCCGTAACATACTTCACCGTTGTTATGGGTGACTTCAACGCAAAGATGGAACGCGGAATGTTGATGAGTTAAGAGTCGGGTCATATGGGTATGGACAGCGGAATTCGAGGGGCCAGTGGCTGGTTGACTTCATGGAGAAGGAGGAACTCTATTTGATGAACTTCTTCTTTCAGAAGTGACCATGCAGGAAGTAGACGTGGATGAGCCCCGATGGTTCGACCAAAAATGAGATCAACTTCATCATGACGACCAAGAAGCGAATATTCAATGTCTCCGTGATTAGCAAGGTGAAAACCGGTAGCGATCACCGTTTTGTCAGAGGCACATTGAATATCAACAAGCTTGAGAGGTCGCGTCTGGTGAAGTCCACGCTCCATTCTGGTCATACTCAAATCCAAAACTCCAAAGACTTCCAACTCGAATTGCATAATCGCATAATCGCATAAGGCAGGAGCACCACAGACCACATACACACGCTCCACCAGATTATACAGAAGACTGCGGAGTATAATCGGCCATTATGTCTAGCGTTTGTAGACTATGAAAAAGCCTTGGATTCAATCGAGACCTGGGCAGTATTGCAGTCCCTCCAGCGTTGTCATATCGACTATAAGTATATCGAAGTGCTGAAGTGTTTGTATAGAAACGCCAACATGTCGATCCGATTACAGGACGAGAGCACGGAACCAATCCTATTGCAGAAAGCCGTGAGACAGAGAGATGTTATTTCTCCGAAACTGTTCACGAACGCAGTGAAGGACGTTTTCAAGCTCTTGGACTGGAACGGATTCGGCATCAACATCAATGGTGAATAAATCACTCATTTTCGTTTTGCCGATGATATAGTCATCATGGCAGAGTCGCTGGAGGACCTCAATGCGATGCTCAGCGATCTCAGTAGCCTTTCTCAACAGGTGGGTCTTAAAATAAACATAGACAAGACAAAAATCATGTCCAATGTCCATGTTGTACCCGTGCCGGTAATCGTTGGGAACGATACTCTTGAAGTTGTTGACCATTACACCTCTCTTGGACAGATTGTTCATTTAGGTCAGTCCAACCAAAAACGATCAGTACCATCATTCTTGGTCCAACTTGGGCAAAGAGGTCGCCCGAAGAATCCAACTCGGATGGGCAGCGTTTGGGAAATTGCGTGAGGGTCTTTGACCAGTGTGTTTTGCCAGTGATAACATATGGTACTGAGACGTGGTCCTTAACTGTTGGCCTTTTGGAAATACTCAGAGTCACACAATGGGCAATGGAGAGAGCTATGCTCGGAGTTTCTTTGCGCGATAAAATCCGAAACGTGAATATCCGCCAAAGAGCCAGAGTCATCGACATAGATATTCAAATTTGCAAGTTGAAGTGGCAATTGGGCAGGCCACATCGCTCGAAGTACCGATAACCGATGGGGAAGAAAGGTCCTTGAGTGGAGACCACGAACCGGAAGACGCAGCGTAGGTAGGCCTCCCACTAGATGGACCGACGACATTGTGAGAGTCGCGGGCATCCAGTGGATGCAGATGACAGGATGTCGATCACTATCAGTATAGAGGTTAAAGGGGGAGGCCCATGTTCAGCAGTGGACGTCTTCTGGCTGATGATGATAAGCTATAATCTAATCACTTAGCAACGTAATAACCTAATGTATTTGAATAAAATTTTGAAAAAATAGTTCAACAAAATTAACTAATATTAAGAGATATTAACTAATATTTATTTATAAATTTTTCCACTTGTTACGATCGTGATATTCCTGATACACAAGTTACAATATTTTTTTAAATTCTTTCTTTTCGTACTTAAATGTGTTATGTGCGAAAACCACGTCAGTTTCCATAGTAAAAATAAATCATGTTGTGCGTCAACAATTTTGTCCAAATCCTAACTTGCCGACCGTTGCAGTAATGTGCTAAATTCACTTCACGCACAAAACACTAACTAAAGACGAGAACCGTTACATATCGATATCGATGGACAGCACTAATGTGTCGATACAATTATCGACTACATGTCTCTTCTCTAACTGTATACGTATTAGACCGACCCTCCCCTGACCTCGAGCCTCTGCCCGCAGAGCGCAATAAGGACAACTGCAGCTCGGATCGATTTATACCTACGAAAAGTAGACAAAATTATCGTCTCGGATTCTTCTGTTTCCTCATTCAAAAATAGGCCGATTTCATTATTTTTTTCAATTAATTGTTTAAAAAGGTTTGTTCTCAGCTTCTGTCATTTATTTTTGTTTTACAAACTCATAAATTTTGTTTGAGAGACGTCTGAACACGGAGGTAAAAATTTGATATTTTTTGGGATTTTTAAAGGCTCATATTTCTTATTGTACTTAACTTACGAGAAAAAATAAATGACACAAGCCTGGCCATAAAGGAGATAAATTTTATAAAAAAAAAAATATGGCTCTAGCGGTATTATCCAGGGAGGAAACAGGAGAATAAGTTTGTATGGACTAAACGCTGCCCAAATTGAGCCTTAAGTAGTCACCTTGGATTCGTGACGAAATAAATCGATTACACAATTACGATAATGATACGGAATACCGCCGTTCGTATTAATATACCAAGACTAATAGAGCATGGAATTATATTGTGAGCTTATATACCTTTGTACCTTATACTCTAGCTAGCTTAACCGGAATCAGGTAAATTTTGGGGTTTTTCAAAATTTCCGAGAGAGGTAAAAATAACAAATTTTCGAACCATTCCCTTTTTCAAAGACCACAAAGTAAGTTAAATATTAATATATTCAAAAGAGGAAAAGCTCTTAACTCGACAGGTACCGAAATGGAAGGAATCACTCTTTTTATTTAAGTTTGTACTCAACTCAGCGCGACATTTTTGTTGCTGAACAAATACAAAACGTTGAAAACTTTAAAGTTTCAGATCTAGATGATAACAGCGCTTGTTAATTTAGTTACAGTAACTCTTAACTGAGTTAGTTCTACGCTAAATTGAGTAAAGTAAAGTATCGAGCTCATTAGGTTCATGACCTTTAATTAGCGATGCTCACAAACTTTGTACTGACTTTTTGAGAAGTCCAATCGTTGTCTTATTTAGAGAAATAGACGCTAATTCGTTTGCGCGGATCGTTGTTGGCTTCAATTGAGTTGAGTTTAATTTAATTGATTGGCATTATGTCTGAGGCGGTGAACTTGGATGGAAAATACATAATTTGATAGGTAAGTTTTATCTACCAATTAATTTTTCATTTCAAGTTGTTAAATTGAATAAATTAAACGATATCGCTGTAATTACACTATAGTAGCGCTCCTTGGTTTCTCCCGCCTACCTACAGGTTTGTTTTTCGGGATAAACAGTAAGAGCCTGTGTGTTAATTCCCTACAAAATGTCATCCAAATACATCCAAGGTTACGGAGTTGAGTGGAAAGTAACATACATACACACAAACATACTCACAAACTCTCGTATCACACTATCACATCACACTAATCCTACTGATATGCAACAAGTTTGTGTCTTACATTTAGACACAAACTTACGCATATTGTCGCATGTATCTTTGACCGCACTCAACTCTGTAACAGCTGAACGGATTTATATAAAATTTGGTTTGGAGGTAGCTCATATCCTGGATTAACATAAGCTATTGTTATCCCGGAAATATGAGCAGCGGGACAGTAAGTGTAACTGAGTGGAGCCGCTAGTGTTTTCTTAATCCACTAGCCTTAATAACCTCCAAAACAAACTTTTTGACAAATAAGCGCTAAACAATCGTATTAACTAATATACTGAAAGGGTTCCGCGAGAATAATTTAATAAGCCGAAAGAGGGTTTATAATACCCATTATTATGCTGGGATAGAAAAGCTGTTTTCCAAAGGGAACAACTCTCTGAAATGTATGAAATAGCTAATCTTTTTTTTTGCTATATCAGTTTTGGTCCCATTGTAAAAAGCTATCCATAATGATGAGTATAATGGATTATTCTTGGATTTCACACCTTGTTCGCGTCATCCTGTGTAACTCTCTTTATCTTTTTTTCTCTCTTCCCGACTATGAATCTCACATGGTGGCGAGTTCAGCCTTCCTTACTTTTCTCCTCCACTTCGCTCTATTTATTTTCTCGACATCGTCTTCGGAAATCTTACACACTCTCTCTCTTTCTCTCTCTCTTTCTTTACAACTGCTTAAAGTTTTTCCTTGGCAATGGGCAGGGCACATAGCACGCAGAACAGATGGCCGATGGGGCCGAAAGGTTCTCGAATAGAGACCACGGACCGGTAAGCGCAGCGTAGGACGTCTACTGACAAGATGGTCAGACGACCTAAAAGAGACCGTAAGAAAACGCTGGATGCAGGCCGCTTCCAACCGGTCCTTTTGGAAATCGATGGGGGAGGCCTATGTCCAGCAGTGGACGTCCTATGGCTATAACGATGATGATGATGGAAGTTTTTCCTTAACGTTATTACTAACTTGCGACAAAGACAATCGTGTAAGGAGTCTTTTTTAGAATTAAAATTAATGACCCTTCCATGTATCTACATAAGCGAAGTCGCCCTTTTCGTAAAAAAGAATCAAGAACTTTTCCCAAAATTTAATCTCGGTAGTAGACGGGAAAAAGAGGTAAGATTTCCAAAACGCACAAAAACGTCTCTAATGTTAAAAAGTGTTTTTTGTACGGCATCGATAATCTATAATAAATTACCACGATCAATTCGTGACTGGAGCGATATAAACAGCTTCAAAAACAGGCTCAACGTATTCCTTATTTCTAAAGCATACTATTCCCTAGATGACTTCTTAAATGATAAAAAAATTTAATGAAATGTGCATGTATTTTAATAATATTTTTATTTGACATTATTCATTATTAATTGTATAGCTTAATCTAAACTGACTTTTGTATTATTATTTTGGCTGATATTTATGTAATTAGGTAGTTTAAGTAACTGCTTGTATGCTGACAAAGCGGGGACCTGGAGATCTTTAACTTTATACACAATATGTACCAACTTTGTAACCCAGGCTCACGAGCTCAATAAATTGAATTGAATTGAATTGAATATAAGTATTAGTAATAGAGAGTCAGTAATGCAATACCAGAGTAACCACTTCGTATTTCAGTGCAAGTAATAAAACTCCTCTTACGCTCCGGAGCGAAATTTCAAAAAGGAATTAACCTGCTCCGGCACTATGGACACCGCGACAGATTTTATTACCTCCATGAATAAATTCCCCCCAGGGGCCGGTCTCACGTCGTATTTTATAATGACAGTTAAAACCACTCGCCTCGACTGCCGGTATACTATGACAACGTTTAAAGTCATTTCGGGCCCGGACGGCAATGTATGCGCACTAAATAGAGAGGGCGATGTTACCGTATAGTTTGGTGTAGGGTGACGGCTCAGTGTGTCATAAATGTATGGTATTCGGTTTTATAGGGGCGATGGTTGGATAATGGAAATGAAGTTGGAATGGAGAAGGCTGTGTGCTTTCTAATGCTAAATGCTTTATCGGGCTTAGAGCGGTTATATGCTGCGTCTTTTTGCGATGAAATAATAAAATGCCTATTCTTTTAAGTGCCTATTTGTGGTTTTGAAGTCAGTTTATTTTTTTTTGTTAAAAATAATTTATACTGTTGTCTTATTATATTTAAGTTGTGTTTATGAGTATTATGAACCTGAAATAAATGAATTTTGAATTTGAATTGATAGAACCTCCACCTTTTTGAAGACGGTTAAAAAAGTTGTCTGTATTGCAACAATACCACTACAAACGCGCGTCTACAAGTCGCTGTATGTTACTGCTGGTTTCCTGACGTGCGGATGAGATAAATACAACTATTTTCATGTTTGCTGATAGTACTTTACCGTAATAAATCCAATAACCAATAACCAAAACTATTCTAAACTGTCAAAGTGTTTGCTGAAAGTCCCGTGTAGTCCCGTCCCGTCCCGTCAAATTCTAGTAGTAATCCCAGAAATAAAAATGTTTAAGATGTAGTAAAATTTAACTTGTGCGTGTTACAATGGACCCAGAAACCTGCCTACCAACTTTTGATACGCACGAAATTAAAAGTAGATATAAGCTGTAAGTAATTTCAGGGTATTCTATTAAAATTCAACATCCTAATTTAGAGTTTACCGTGCGGCATGCTAAGCCGATGTAAATCCGTATAACGTAGGTATATTACCGCGGCGCCGCGATCCAGCTTTCAGCGAGATTTCCTAGAACACAGTTATTATTTAGAACGGGAAAGTCACGAGAAAATGCTTCACGTGAAAATAAGTCTCTACCGGAAAATTGCGTTGTTTTATTCATTTCGGGAAAAATTTCAGGTTGCGGTGAAAATAAGTACCTATAGAAGGAAAGTTCCTAGTAGCAACTAGTAGTGCTGGGATCATTTGGGATGTTTTCAATTTTGTATTTCAGCAGAGTTTGTCGGATTTACAGTATATAACCTGACAAACGGCTCAACATCCCCTTACATGGTCGAAATAGTCATTCGTCAAGTGTTTTGCCTCTACTTTCTTAATTAGAACTGTAAATCAACGAAACACCTTGCCTTTTTCTGTATTTCCGCAGCATTACATCTTGGAGTGTTCAAGGGTAATGGGCTATTACTAGAAAAACGTGCTCCATCTTCGACCCCATCATCGCTATCCAGCAGATAATATTGCGGTCAAACGTTAGTCTTGTCCAATGTAATGAAATACTTGATAATAAATAAGACAGAACAAATAAACATGACTGATTAATTTGATGTGAAACATCTATTGGCAATAATCCCGACTCGTATGCCGTGACGGCACACGTTATTATACTCTATATGACATCATGATGATGATATTTCTTGAAATGTCTTCATAATAAAGTCCATTATCTAATTCTAGAGCTACCATCTTTATTTTTGTCTCAATTTCTATTAAGTTCATATGATGAGAGTGATAAGTGAAATAACAATATATTGTGATGTTCGTGAACTACAACTACCTACATTTAACTATCTTCAGCATACAACTGTCGGCATTTTGTGTGGTCGTAACTAATGTTGTGGTTACAGGCTCCCCGCTCGCAGACTCGCCGGTACCCGGTAGGTAATAAACGTTTATCTGGACACGAAAATATTGTTGCTTTGGGAATAAAATATGAAAGATTCAAATTCAATTGATTAAGCGTGTGAGCCGCCTGGCTTACAATGTTGGTACAAGTGTAAATATAGTTCTCTAGATCCCCCTTCGTTGATATACACATAGGTAATTACAAAATAATATAAATGAAAGTACTACTTTGTATAGGTAATGTAATTTTTTTTATTTTTTTTTTTGTTTAGATTATAAAGTATGTGTAGAATTATTATTACGTTGGTAGTAAATTTTTGTTCAAACGCTTCATAATAATAATAGTTTTAATAGTAGTAATATTTTAATAGTACATCTCAAAAACTTAAAAATTTCAAAACAACAATAATATTTATATGGTAAAAATTTATTTATTACACTATACTACATTAAATATAATTTATGAAATCGTATTGCCGTATTTAATTCTCCTTTTTATATTGGTGGGAAAACGTTAGGTATTTTATAAAACCTGGCGATTTTTTTTCAGAAAACGTACAAATAAAACATTTTGTATTGGGCATTATGTTCAGAGTTGTAAAGATTCAATTGACGTGATAAACTTGTCCAAATAACATTTATTACAAAATTAAATCATGTTATTATTGTTTCTGAGTTTTTTCAAAGCACGAGTGAATCGGATTTTTCTGGGCAAGCGTGCTCCATCGTAGACCGCTTCACATCAGGCGAGTTGGCGGTCAAACGCAATTCTATTAATATATATAAATATATAGGTCGGGGAAAAAGTTTCTTCGTATTTTTTAAACAAATTCAAGACATATTTTTTTCAAGTTTAATTACATTTAATTATAATATATATAAGCCATTTTGTTCGATAACTTGTTGCCATCTTGTAGGTAGTGGCATGATCCCGTTGCTGTAGAATTTTTGGGACTTCTGATCAAAAAAATGCAACAAGTAGTTTTGACAGTCCTCTCTTGATGTTAATCTAACACTACCCAAAGAATTCTGAAGAGATCGAAACAGGTGGAAATCTGAGGGTGCAAGGTCTGGGCTATATGGTGGATGCATTAACACTTCCCAACCAAGCTCTCTAAATTTTTGCTGAGTGGCCAAAGATGTGTGCGGTCTGGCGTTATCATGATGAAAGACCACACTCTTTCTGTTGATCAATTCCGGCCGTTTTTTCTCAATTTCTTGTTTGAGTCTCATCTGCTGTTGGCAGTAGAGATCCGAATCGATGGTTTTGCCCGGCGGTAAAAGCTCATAATGAACGATGCCCTGCCAATCCCACCATACACACAGCATCACCTTATTACGTGTTAATCCGGGTTTCGCTACAGTCTGTGGTGCTTCACTGCCCTTTGACCATGATCTTTTGCACACATTCTTGTCGTAGGTGATCCATTTTTCATCACCAGTGATCAATCTTTTCAAAAACGGTTCGGTTTCGTTACGTTTCAATAGAGAATCGCAAATGAGTACACGATTCATTTGGTTTCTTTCAGTGAGCTCGTGTGGCACCCAAATATCGAGTTTTTTGTATACCCAGTTTTTTTCAAATGGGTCAAAACTGTTTTGTGGTCAATCCCCAGTTCTTCAGCTACGTCGTAACTACTAATATGCCGATCTTGGTCCACTTTTTCAGAAATGGCATCGACTTTATCCGTAACAGGGCGACCAGAGCGAGCTGCATCTTTGACATCAAAATTCCCGGACTGAAAACGCTTGAACCAACATTGTGCTACTCTTGATGACACTGCATTAGGTCCATAAACGTCACAAATTTTATTCGCGGCGTGTCGCATTTTTCCCTTTTTTGTTATAAAATTTCACAATATATCGAATTTGTTCGTTAGATTCACTCATTTTATCGAACAAAAAAACAATTGAAAAATGGCGGGAAATTGCTTTTTACGTTTTGTATTCCTTTTTTAAAATGTCATATTTTTAATGGTATCAAAACCAGCCAGATACAAACAGTACAACGGATAAGATTTTTACTACAACTTTATACATACAAAATACGAAAAGACTTTTTCCCCGACTTATTATTATTATATTAAATTCACCGATTTTATCAACCACACCGATGATTGATAACGTGGGCGATAACTCAGAAAAACGTCCATACTGTCCAAGTTGGCGAAATGAAGATGTTGAAATGGATGTGCGGTGTTTGCTACCAGGCGCCCAACTCTAAATGCGGGCCCGAATAGGTGCAATTTCCAAAATACGCAAACGCGAACCTTAACGCACCAAGATACGGTTTGCGGTCGCGAGATTTTGGAAACTGCACCTATTTGGGCCTGCGTTTAGAGTTGAGGGTAAGGCCCTAGGCTTGATAAAATCTGCAACTAGTACGTGCGAGGAAGCTTGGCGTACGTCATTTCTGAAAAGTTGCAGGAGAGTAGGCTGCCATCATATGGACAAGGAAAGAAGACATTACAAACAATGTACCTACCTATACGTCCCCGGTTGAAGATCCAGAGGCCGACACAAGTCAAGGTGAAAAGGATGTAATGCTAAATGATATGGGAGAGTGTGAGGTTTCCAAAGAAGATGTCGAGAATAGAGCGAAATGGAAGAGCAAAGTAAGGAAGGCTGACCCACCAACATGTAGGATTCATAGTTAGGAAGAAAGAGAGACAGTGAGTAATTGAAAATATTATGTTCAGCTGCATTTTCAGGCCATCATGTCCGACCTAGCTTTTAACAAAACAAAATACATTAGTTTCAGCTGCAACACCACAGCCAGACACACAAACGGCAAAAGTTTCAAACTGTTAACCGTCCTCTTTGTGCTGAAGCTGAAAAATGTTGCGACAGGTAGAATAACGTAAACCACAGCACAATATCCGTATATTTAGAGGAGCTAGTTTGTTTTAAACTCCATCTCGTAGCACCAAACCTGCAACTAAACTGCGACCCCGGTTCCCTATTTTATATTCCACATAAATTATAAGTTGGCAACATAAAATTGTATCGCAAATAGCTGGTTACGGCGGTGGCACAATGCATGCTACTTTATGTAGCGAGCACCGTTTACTCGAACGTGAAATAGAGAAGTGTTCTGTTATCTCGATTTTGTAAAACATGTTGTAGATCTATAGAATAATATCTGTATGTGTACGTTGTTATTGCATGTCGATTTTAATTATAAATAATAAAACAGGCAGCACTTAATGTTGCATGCCACTTAATGAGGCAAATTTCTACTCGGACCTAAATAGTTATTAGTAATTCTGCACTGTAAGACCTTTAATGTACATACAAACTGCAATAATTGTTTTGAATTTGAATGTAGCAACTGCCATTTTTTTGTAATATTATTTACTAAAATTGTAGTAAGCTCTCTCTACAATTTCAAATTGAAATAGTATTTTGAAAGTCTCGTTAGCTATCATGCTAATGATTGTTCTTTTACGTGATAATACGCGTAATACTCTAGGTAATTTATGTCTAAGTCATCTATACAGGGTTATAAGCTCTTATGCTATATGACTTGTACACCCGAGTGTAGAAAGGAAGTCATTGTGCTCATCATTATTAACAACTTTAACTACGGGACCACTATTGGAAACCAAACAATCCAAATCTTAACCGATGCAAATTAATCCATCGAAATCAATTCAAATCAAACCGTCGATATCGTTGGCTGACGCCAAATTCGAATGGCTTTGCATGTTTCAGTCTTACTATTTAATAAAATAGTTATTATTACATTCATAACACGTAGGTATACAAGTTGTTATACACACACGTGAGTTACTACATACATGGAAGTATGAAGCTGCTACTAACTGACGTTTAAAGCCGCCGTAATACAAGTAGTTTGAACAAAACTAGTGTTGCGCCATCGCTGGGGCTACGATATCGATTCATGCACACTTTCGGAAACCGGGTCGGGTTTTATAAGGCTTTTAGAGTAAATTAATAGAAGGAAGATGCAGCTGTGACCTTTTACAAGGAATGCAATAACGTTGGAGATAATTTATTGCTCTAAGGGAAAGCGGTAAGTAGGTCAGCGGGAAAGGTGGTAATTTTAGCCTTGAGCACCTTTTCAGATTTCTTGCAGTTTAATCAAATCATTGCAATTTATTTGGGAAAAGTTAATGCTTTCACATTAGATTCGAAGTATTTTTATTATATAAAACAAGAAAATTATACAAATTCCTTTAAGTGGCAGTAATTGTGGGTTTGAAAATAATTGTCAGATGCAGACAATAAGCAATCTTTATATAGGATATTTTTAACATACTTTTGAGTATTTTATTGTAATAACAACATTGAATTGATTACTTAATACATGCTAAATATATGAACCTGTACCGAATCTAACACGTATTTGCACAAATCCGAGCGCTCGCAAATCAGTTGAAGAAATAATGGTGTTCAATTTGTCGACAAGTTCGTTCATTAGTCGCAGCCCTACAGTCAGTGCCGCGCGGGCGGTACAACATTCTGTCGATATTTCTCTTTAATGCAGCTTTCAGTGGTACAGTGAGAGACGGGGAGCCAGTTAGGGTCACATTCTGCTACGGCTTTGAAGTTCAATATTTTCATACTTATTTAACAAAAAAAATGGACCGGTGTGTTTTATATCGCGTATAAGATCGTGTTTGACCACCAACATGCTTAGGCTTAGATATACATGGCATCGTCAAAATGTCAACATGAGCTAAAATAATGTTTTTTTTTTTAAATCTAGGTACATAAAAGTCAGACCACAAAAAGTAATTCAGATTTTAAAATTGTTTTAGTTATGACAGCTTTCTAACAACTTGAATGAATGAAAGTGAGGATTGATATTTTTACACGCTTTATATTAGCTTCGCTAGGAACTAACTAGCATGCTATCTAACAAAATAATTTAATCTTGGAAATCAAACTTTAACCTATTGCTAAATGTCGTATCGATTTGAAACTTTGAAGTATATGTTATTCGGATGACAATACAATAATTTGGTACCATCGAGCTGTTCTGATGAGGATCAGGAAGTTGAATAATAGTGGAAGTCTTCTATGATTTGAATCACACTGACAGAGTCTTCTAGCGAGAAAGACACCAACTAATGTGCCGCATGCGCAACGTGACGTCGACCCCCTCTCCCGTCACTCCTTACCTCCCCGTGCACGCACGAGTCACATAAATTGTGTTTTTAAGTTTCTCAAACTCAATGTTTTTTAACCATTTTGTGACCATTGCGAAAAATAATCCACCAAAGTAGAAAATGTGTCTGGAAGTCCCTCTATGGTTCTATAGTGGTTTTATATTATAAACTTTTGCCAATATAATCAGGATAATATTTTGAAATACCGTTATCGGGTTTTTTTTTTACATAATAATATTAACATGTTATTGTTTGTGGTATTATGGTTGGTGTTACAAGAGATTTATAATTATTGATGTCACATTTACTAATTGATATAAAAAGTTTGCTGTCACGGAAATCCTGTCAGATGTGTAACATGACGGCACAGCAGAGTGTCATGTCATTTACCGTCACGGCATACGAGTAGTTTTTATTGCGAAGGCGTGTCAATAGATGTTTCACATCATAAACTTGTTTTTATCTATTGGATATATAGGGTTTTTTTTTATTGACCCATGAGTTTAATGCCTCGGTGATAGTTTACCTTATCGTTGGGTCGAGGTGAGCTTTACGTCACGATATTAGTGTTTGTTATTGACGGGATATCGATACAAAATAGACTCGGCAGGTTATTGGACTTCCATCCGTTTGAATAGGTGATAGATAAATTTGATACTTGATTCACGTCTACAATCTGGTTATTACTTGCCTGTTTATAGGGGATTGTTGTATGGTCATTGAAATATACAACTCGTTGAAAATGATTATATTAAAGTGGTGTTGTTTTACATGACTACGACTATATTTCTGCGGATTAAAAAATATATTTTATTTTTAGTACAATAAATTGAACCAAATTCCTTATTGTACTTAATTCGACATTGAAGCGACAATACACTAGGGATTCAAGAAAGAAATCAAATTAAATTATTTATTTGTCAGAAAATGGTAGGTACACATACACATAAACTAGCAACAGAAACAGTTTTGAAGTTGAACTTCCACAAAGAAACGTCTAATTCAATCAACTATATTTAATCAATCTACTCCAATATTTTACAATCATTGATTGATCCACTGGAAAAACTAGAACACATTTTTTTCATTAATGCAAGATGAAAACAAGAGCTTTGGAAGATCGGAAACCAATAAAATTGTACGAGAAATAAGCGGAAACAATTGCAAGTAGAGCCCTTCGTAGAACTGTACGCGCCACTCCCGGAGCCCCAGCATGGTTGCCACTCGAAAGACGCTCCTTCAGTTTAAAGGACTCTAGGGAACACTGGTTCCGTATATCACCTGCGCTCTACAGACATATACAATGTTTTTTTTTTAAACCATTTAACAGAGAAAACTGCTGTTTTGCAACTGAACGCGTACACTACAAAAAAAAACATAAACCGACCAATTGCGAGTCGGGCTCGCACACTGAGGGGGGGGGGGCTACCAGCACAAAATAAATATCAATTAAAAAACCGACTTCAAAATTAGTAAAAGTGTCATTTGGATCCGGTGAAAGAAATTATGAAGTCGTCCAAGTAACGAAATTACCGATTATAACTTGGTAATGTACAGAAATTTGTCACTGACTCACACTAGGCCATTATTTATTTGTTGTTATACTTTAAAGTGTGTACTATAATCATGCCAAGTTTGAAGCATGTACGTAATACCATTTTTACATTAGAGCAATTACAAAAATACATTTAAAAAATACGTTTGTTGTATGGCGACCTCTCTTTTGTCTTTACTTTTTAATATTTTTTAATTATTCCGCCGTAATATTACATATCCTATGAAAATTCCAACTGGCTGTCCATTACGGTTCGAATGATACAGCCGTATAAAGGTAGGACGGAAAGACAGACATACAGACAGGCAGCGTAGGCTCAGTAATAGGGTCCAATTTTTACCATTTGAGTACGGAACTCCAAACAATACAGAGCGAACTGAGAACCTTGCTCCTTTTTGAAGTCGGTTAACAAACCCTCTGACCTAGTGTGGTGGTTGTTGTTGATCTGTTTATTAGTTTCCGTGTGTCTTGTCGTAAATACCCTGTTCAGATTAACAAGTTTTTATTTTCAGTTTGTTTCAAATGTAGGAAAATATTGAATAAGAAATATTAAGTACATATTTTTTTATGATACTGGGTGAGGAGACGAGCGAAGTCGCTCGCTGATGGCTCTTCACGCTTGCCCATAACAGCTCAACGCCACTCAGAATTTTTAAACTTCAACAGTTCAAAACCCTGGATGGCAATACACTGCGCTCGTCACGCCGAGATATAAGATGTCAAATCTCTGCGTGCCCTGTAATTTCGCATTATAACAAAGTGCTATCCTTATTAGAGTCTGTTCAGAAAGAGAGTGTACTTGGAATATCGTTAAATGAACAAATCTCAATAAATAACACGCAAATTCACTCAACAAACCAACACGATGATAGGACAGCTCATGATAACTGAGTTTGACATTTCCCAGACGGCAGAGGCAGATTGTCGTTTCATATTCATTCTAGTTCTCATTTTGTCCAAGTCCAATCTCTTTTTGAACAGGAATTGTAATTATAGCTTTTTTCCCGAATATTTTCATGCAATTTTAATGTCAATTCAAACCAAATCGCTGTCATTTGTTTTGACAACATTATTTTTTCAGTTCTGACAATTGTTCCGTAAAATTAATGTATGATGATCTAAAGTTTCTATTCTACATTGAACACATCTGAAATAGTGAGTTGATGGTCGAATGGCAGCCCTGTTCGAGAGCACGCAATACGTAAGTACATGAAACGTTCCGATACATATACCGATGTAGAGTTTTGTAGGATTGTGTTTCATTGTTATTTTCCTTTGAGTCGGTCGCGTATTTATGCGCGAGTCAGATTTTTCTTTGAAATATTTGGCATGTGATGAAAGAGTAACATAAGGTACTTAGTTATCGATCACATCGAGACTCTGCTGCCATTCTGTTTACTGGTTACGGTTCTGGGAAACTCTTGAAAGACTAATGGGCTTGAACAGACTAGCTAATACTATTTTTCTTCTTATTTCTTTTTTTTTCATGAATATTTTATGTTTTAACCACCTCTTCGTCTAATGATAAGTGATGATGCGTTCTACGATAAAGCTTAATTGGCAAAAAAAAACTCGACGTATTTATTCATCATCATCATCATCATCAGCCAGAAGACGTCCACTGCTGAACATAGGCCTCCCCCTTTAACCTCCACACTGAACGACATCCTGCCATCTGCATCCACTGGATGCCCGCGACTCTCACAATGTCGTCGGTCCATCTAGTGGGAGGCCTACCTACGCTGCGTCTTCCGGTTCGCGGTCTCCACTCAAGAAACTTTCTTCCGCATCGGTTATCAGTTCTTCGAGCGATGTGGCCTGCCCATTGCCACTTCAATTTGCAGATTTTAATAGCTATGTCGGTGACCCTGGTTCTTTGGCGAATATCTATGTTCCAAATTTTATCGCGTAAAGAAACTCCGAGCATAGCTCTCTCCATTGCCCGTTGTGTGACTCTGAGTTTTTCCAAAAGACCAACAGTTAAGGACCACGTCTCAGTACCATATGTCATCACTGGCAACACACACTGGTCAAAGACCTTTGTCTTTAGGCACTGTGGTATCTTGGACGAGAAGATTTCACGCAATTTCCCGAACGCTGCCCATCCGAGTTGGATTCTTCGGGCGACCTCTTTGCCTAAATTGGACTTACCTAACTGAACAATCTGTCCAAGATAGGTGTAATGGTCAACAACTTCGAGAGTATCGTTCCCAACATTGACCGGCACGGGTACAACATGGACATTGGACATGATTTTTGTCTTATCCATGTACATTTTAAGACCCACCTGTTGGGAAAGGCTACTGAGGTCGCTGAGCATTGTATTGAAGTCCTCCAGCGACTCTGCCATGATAACTATATCATCGGCAAAACGACGGTGAGTGATGTATTCGCCATTAATGTTGATGCCCAATCCGTTCCAGTCCAAAAGCTTGAAAACGTCCTCCAATGCGTTCGTGAACAGTTTTGGAGAGACAACATCTCCCTGTCTCACGCCTTTCTGCAATTGGATTGGTTCCGTGCTCTCGTCCTGTAATCGGATCGACATGGTGGCGTTTCTATACAAACACTTCAGCACTTCGATATACCTGTAGTCCATATGACAACGCTGGAGGGACTGCAATACTGCCCAGTCTCGATTGAATCGAAGGCTTTTTCATAGTCCACAAACGCTAGACATAATGGCCGATTATACTCCTCAGTCTTTTGTATAATCTGGCGGACGTATTTATTAGTTATTCTGAATAAAATTTGATTTTTGGCATCACATTTTAACTAATGAATAACTGGTGTACCTAATGAATAAGGGATAACTGGAAAATCGTGGCTATCACCGTGGGATACAACTAGTATTATTATTATTAAATTAGCCATGTGTCGCTCCATCTAACGTTTTAAGGTTTTTGCTGTAATTATCCATACTACGATTAGAACATAACGTATTTTTTTTTATTGTTTATTAAACTCATTTTACAATATTAATTAACTAATGTCGTACCAAAAAACCACAGTAATATAAAACGCGGTAAAAAAACCTTTATATAACTAGATAGACTTTAGTAATCTAGCTATGTAATGAAAACCTGCAAAACCTGCAAAGAAAAATTAGACTGAACTCAGCCTATATACCGCTGGGTGTTTTTTGTTTATCGTATCTTAGCACTAAAGAAGGGTTTTTGAAAATTCATGAGCTTTGTCAAAATGTCAATCATTTGACGGGTAACATGATTGATATAGCGACAAAGATCATACAAACTTTAATTTTCCTATTTAACTTCATTGAGATCAGTTTCCAAAAACGATAATACAAAAGAAGTTGTATCATTCAATTTTTTTGAAATTTATTTCAACTTACTAACTTTTCTTTTTATTAAGTTGTTTTTATTGTGAAATTGATACTAACTATTAGTTAAGTTTCAACGTCTACTCAACTACAAAATGACAAACTTTCATTCAAACAATAATTCCTTAATTGATCCCCTGAGGGGATGAGCTTCCAAAAAACTATGACACCTGTTTTACTTACTTAGTTTGTACTTAGACCCTTGTAGTCTAAATACCAACTTTCATGTTTCTAACTTCAAAATGACGAACTGCCATGCAATCTTTTATCTTATACTTAACCCTTTATAAGATAAATTTTCAAAAATCCTTCCATAGTGCTCACCTTCGTATTACAAGAAATTACACTTGTGTAAAACTTCATGCTTTTTCACTCAGTGGTTTAGACCACAGAAAAGAGAAGTAAATAGAACGGAAATGAGAAGGAAACTCTGTCGCCAGGTATTGTGACAGATATGTGATTGAACATTCGTATTTATGTCAACGCGTCGAACTCCGCGTCACAGTTGATAACACAGTTGCTATGGGTTTATATGGGTGAAATTGGCTATAAAAAGTTTCTTACAAAAATGCCTTGACAGCCGTTCTAATTTAAACATGTTTTTTTCTGTGGTTTAGACTGTATGTTGTCTGTCAAAGAAAAAAAATAAGATTTTTATCAAGTTGATCTTTTGTTTTGTTGTTATTTTGTTTTATTGTGGTCTCGAATCAACTTTTAAATGATATAATTATAAACAAAACAATCTTAACGTATTTTAACAATCTGACATGTAACATGTACTAAGCTCGTAACCATTCAAATAAAGAACTAGAACCCAACAAGCCCGCCTCCGAAGCACGACAACTCCATCACAGCACGCATTGCCTCTGACACTTTGCACTACTTATTAGCGCACAAAAGGCTTTTGAACACGATCAAAGCGTCCAAAGCTACGCGTTCAATTATGACCCTTATTGCAGGGATAGTACAATCTTAATTTGCAGCACATGATATTATGTTAGTTTAACTCGATTGTAAAATAAACAAACAGAACTATTATTTATGTATGTTTCCGTGATACCATTGTTATGGGACTTTTTTCTGTTAGTATGAACTAGCGACCCGCCCCGGCTACGCACGGGTGTAAGTTTTATTACATACTAGTTGCGCCCTGCGGTTTCATCCGCGTGGTGATGAAAATCGGTGATGATGCTGATGATAAAAAACCATCGAGCTGGTCTGATGATGGAGACAGAAGGTGCCCATAGATACTCCTAAATGAAATGCGAGTTTGGATTCATTGGATTTGTCTTTCCAAGCACTTTGGTCCTAGATGATGACCAGAGTCCTAATGATGCTGGAGGGTGGAGTATCATGGGTATTAAATTTTGCTGTAAAGAAGACGAAGAAGTTTTTTGAATTAATTATTTATTTATTTACTTTTTTAACTATAATAAAATATTTCAACGGTAATACATAATACTAGCAGCACCCCATAGTTTCACCCACTATCCTACAGCAACCATGTTTTATTTTTGGATAAAAAGTAGCCTGTGTCAATTCAGGGTATACATACCAATTTAGATTTAATTCAATTCATCACACTCACTGTTATTATAGTTGAGTGAGGGTTTAAACATACACACATACACACAAATTTTAGCAATTATCTATTAACTCTGCAGTTAGGTAAGAACAACTTCGAGAAAGAAGCCAATAGAAGGATTCAGCTTGGGTGGGCAGCATTTGGTAAGCTTCGTCAGGTCTTCACGTCGTCCATACCACAGTGTCTCAAGACAAAGGTCTTTAACCAGTGTGTCCTACCCGTTGTGACCTACGGTGCCGAGACGTGGACACTCACGGTTAAGTTGGTCCACAAGTTTAAAGTCGCTCAGCGAGCTATGGAGAGAGCTATGCTCGGAGTTTCTATACGGGATAAAATTCGGAACGAAGTGATTCGACATAGAACCAAAGTTACCGACATAGCTCAAAGGATTAGTAAGCTGAAGTGGCAGTGGGCCGGCCACATTGCCCGAAGAACCGATAACCAATGGGGTAAACGAGTTCTGGAGTGGAGACCACGTTTAGGTAAACGTAGTGTAGGACACCCTGCGGCCAGGTGGAGTGACGACCTGCGTAAAACGGCGGGTAAAAACTGGATGCAAAAAACTGCCGACCGAGTTCAGTGGCGTGCATTAGGAGAGGCCTATGTCCAGCAGTGGACGGATGCAGGCTGATGATTGATGATTTTGATTAGCAATTATAACATTATTGCAATAAGTAAGTTTTGTTAAAATATTTTATTTTATTTACTTATACTATCAGATTCCTGTACGACAAATGATACTACGACTTAACATTGACGATAGACAAGTAAATCTAAATCATTCAAGTCTGTTGGACTACTTTTTGTATTTTTTCATCGTTTCGCAATATTTCACTTTTAATCCGTATGCATAAAATGACGGAAAAAATCCTCACAGATTTTATATAATACCCTCGGTAAGTCTTGAGCGATATTTCACCGTGTCCGAGCATCGAACCCGCGACCCTGGCCCATAAATCCTGCCCGCCGCCGACCCGCCACCTCGCCATTCCGGATATCATAAAGGGTTAATAAATTCCTGCTATGAATATCGGCCTTATTAAATCGCACTACGAAAAAAGTTATACTTACTTTATCAAAAGATTTTATACGAAGCTAGTTGCGTATTGCGGGTTTATCTGAGACTGTGATTTCACGTCTTCCTACTTATTTGTAGAATAAATATTATCCTCATGTTTTCACAGGACTCACCATCATCAACATTTCATCCTATCATGTTCCCACTGCTGGGATATGATAGGCTGAAAATGATGATTGACTGGGTTCGGCCCTCTACTGAGAGGAGGATGAAGAACGGTACATGAGTGGTAAAAGTATTTTTTTATTAGTTTTTTTCAATGTAAAAAACCTGTGTTTTCTCTTCATTGAGAAAAACAGATAATGTCTTATGTGAGGATAAATGTTTTTGGTGATAGATTAAATTTATTACCAACATTGTTGAATTATGTTTTGTGTAAACGGGTTGGTTTCACCGAATTCTGAGTAAAACAGGTAAATAAAAGTGAGAGACATTTGGTGTGTACAGTCAAAATCTAAACAGCAGTTTACTAAAATTGAGGTTAATAACCGGAAAGTGAGTTTTGGGCCTAAGTGTATTTATTAACATCGAGGGGCAGAAAGTCATCGTATTAGCTTTGTGACCTAGAAAGCATTATTGCACGCCTGACAAAAATATTGCGTCAACGCTTTACTACTGTCGTGATTTTTCATCTATCTTTGTTTAAAAAAAACCTATTGTTATGAAAAAATTAGGTTTCTGTATTTAAGTGAACGCAAAAACCAGATTGGTTGACGCTACCAGCAAAACGCAAAAGAAACGAGAAAAAAAAACATTTCACAAAAACACTTTTGACACTATATTACACACACAAATAACCGACAAACATTTAGCTCAGCTACCCCCGGGTTGGTTGGTTGGGAGGTAATTGTTCCTTCTGCCCTGCGAGAGCTCGTTTTAAGGGCAAATAATAGTAAAACATATTTGACATTTATCTGCCAGTGGTTATTAATACAATGGTTTAATGTAATGAAGTAGGCAATTACTTTCAATCTAATTTGAGACTGCGTGTTACCATCTCTGACCATACCATATACTCTACATTTTAATCAGAAGAAACGTATTATCTCTTTTGCTCAGTATATTTAGTCGGCATGGTACAAAATATTTATCTGATAACGTATCTCATAAGCACATTCTTATCACGGGCTGTGGGAGGGCCGCAATAAATCTAGGGCCAAGAAGGGACAAGGCCAAGAAAATGAAAATCTCCGAGAGAGAGAGAGGGCCAAGGGCCGCTTTATTAGCCCTTATTGTGCCGTGCTGGCAACCTGGGCTGACTTGGGAAACTTTTTGGAAATAGGTACTTGATAAAAGATGGATAAAGATAATTTGAGTGATGATAAATGTATTACGTGTTATTTATTATGTGGATAGGTGTGAATAATTTTATAGAAAATGGCGAAATACTTATTTATTTCTAGACAAATACTCGTCACACCTACAGCTACGCCTAGGCGTGTAACGAGTCATACATTAAAAATGGGCAGGGATTTAGAGTTTTTGCCATTACGCACTAAAATTTCGTTTAAGCATAAGGTTTGGTACATAATTATTATAATTATGCAGTAGAATTGCACAACAATTATCAGCTTACTACTACAATTAAATCAACAAGATAACAATAACACGTTTACGGCATACTATTTGTGAATAGCAACTAAGCAAATAATAATACTGATACTTATGATTTCATATTTGTTCTAGAACACAATTTAAACATTAGTATTTTTTATCTATTGATACTGGAAGCAAATTTAGACTCAACTTTCACCGCAGTCGTGGCCGAGCGGTTAAGGCGTCTGACTAGAAATCAGATTCCCTCTGGGAGCGTAGGTTCGAATCCTACCGACTGCGAACCTTTTTGCGTTCATTCATTTTAATTTTCGTGAAAATTGTTCG
Organism: Agriopis leucophaearia; assembly: GCA_949125355.1. Classification (NCBI taxonomy): domain Eukaryota; kingdom Metazoa; phylum Arthropoda; class Insecta; order Lepidoptera; family Geometridae; genus Agriopis; species Agriopis leucophaearia. Next base: position 19,485,370 of record OX421263.1, on the reverse strand, counting down.
GAGTTTAGAAAAGTTTTCATATTAATTGAGATAATGACGTCGTATTTTAAGAAAAATGATGGCATAAAATGGCGTTTTCGATCAGGGACGTGTCCATGTTTCATTGAACAAAGTAGCCACAACTTTGCTCATCAATTTTAATCAAGGTTTAGTTCGCAAGTGGTGGGGCGCTCGTGGAAAATTACTAATCAATTTACCGTAATCTATATTATAGCCGCTCGAGCTCTTTACAATAAGGTTATTGAAATTAATTTGTGTGATCACTGATCAGTTACAGAATTGAATTTGTAAAGCGATATCAAATGAACATAAGTACCACATTAGATTAGCAGTGTGTATTACCAAGAATGATCTAGGTATCACCTACCTAGGCACCTTATGAAATGAAATGAAATGAAATGAAATAATTTATTGTCCAGATTTACATCCATAGGTTATAAAAAATTAAAATACGAAAATTATTCACATTAAAAATAAAATTAAGATTAAATAACATAATAATGACTTGATTACATACATTAAAAATTGAAAATTAAGATTAGTCATTACGTTATGTCATTATGTTTGAGGATAGTATGATACGTTTTTAACACGCTTTTATTAGCTTGGTATGTAATGTAGGTAACGGGATCTATAAACTTGATTTTGAACTACTTCAAAATATCGAATTAAATTTTAGTTTTTACACACTAAACTTGTCAAAGATTGATGACAATCAAATACAATAATTTAAATCGTTTTTCCCATTAAAGCTTTTTTTTTTGTTACAATCTGGGTGTCTTCAACATCAGGCGAGTTGGCGGTCAAACGCAAGCCTACTACTGAATAAAAAACAATAAAAAATAAATAAATATAACTGTGTCCTTACACCGTTACCGTCCTTACACCGTTACACCGTTACATGGGCGTTTATTTCACCATAACCACATTGTTCTTGTTCTAACACAACAAATTGAAATTATGTCAAATAAAATAAAATGAAAAACCCTCAAAATTCTATTATTTATATGCTACAAGAACCATGAGTGGCACCACAGTCCAGGAAGCCCGCTGAATCAACCACTGTGTTTCACTCGCACGAACTATCTTCCATTTTACATTTCATTTCTAGCGTTGAACAGTTTACTTGTGAAATGTGATGGCATCCGCTCGTACTATCGTTTAATCTTCAGATCAGACAAGCAAGGGAGATATGCCTTAGTACAAATATCGTTTGTCTTCAAATTTCTTCATGTTTCATCCACTTTTTCTCTATACCGCTATAAACCACCTAGCGTAAAAACTGTTAGTATACCTACTCATTTTTCAGGCACACTAAGAAACTTGCAGTGACACCAATGAACTAGCTAATATGCCATTCCCATGCAAAAAAGGTAGTAAGGTTGTCTGCAGGGTTAGTTCGACTATAAGCACCAAGCCTGATTTCTGCTTGATTCATTAACAACTGCCGCGGCACCTTACCATATCCCTCTTGTTTGTCTGATCTGTGGTTTACTCTGTGATGGCGTGCAGCACCTTCCGTGCCAACGGAAATGATCGTGGCGAGGGAAGCTAGCGGTTTGACTTTCGGCCCTAAGCGGGGTGCACACAAAGTAAAATATATTTTTCATTACTCATACTCGGAAAGTAGGTCTGAAGTTGCCTGAGGAGCGGGTTGAAAGTAAAACATTTCAACCCTAGGGAGAATCACTTTCAACTGACAGTGACAGTTGACAACTGACACACTCAAATTACAAAAAAAAAAAACTAGTTCTATTTTCACATTTGTATTGAACCATGTTCCAACTTTTTTTTTTCTCCTCAGAGAATTATGGTCCCGCACTTCTAGTGCATTTGCCAGTGTCAGTTCATGTATTTTTATTTTTAGTTTTCTTGTATTCGTAATGAAAAGCACAGTGTTTACCTCGGGGTTAAAGACTTATTTAGTCACTCGAAATATTAGCGCCATCGCTACGCTCGAGCGCCAAACTCCGTCTCGGCACTAAATAAGTTACTTTAACCCCTAGGATAACAATGTACTATATCAAAAGAAACTAACATGTTATCAAAAAGGCCGAGTTGAGAACGTCCTTCCTTTTTTGAAGTCGGATAAAACTGGAGCGAATTTCAAAAACTGACATCTACGAAAGCTTTTCAGAATATTACTTCGAATTTATACTTTTTTTTTGTTCATAAAATGTTTGAAACTCAACTTATAATTTCACTAAAATGTTTTTTATTTTTCGTAGAGTAGAATAGATTAAGATTTTTTCTAGGAATACTTTGAAAATAGCCCCATATTTTTTCAAAGTGCACATTTTTCTACCTACGTCTTGAAATCACATTTTATTTTGATGGTAGGAACATACATAACTTCCTAAATAGGTTTTAAAATGTCATTAGCATATAAACACCTTGTTATTAAAACATCGACAAATAAAATAAACTGAAATTCATTTAAGTATAATTTTTAGTCGCTAAAATATTTACTTTCTTCCAAATAAACAGTCGTGAAACGTTAATAAAGCCCGCTTCGACGTGTAATTGTATTATCACGAAAATCCAAGAGTATCATTTAAAAATGTGAAAGAAAAGTACAAAGCTCTCGGATTAGCGTAATCAAGAATTCCCACGAGCAAAATAAAAGGAGGTAGGAAAAAATGTTTCCGCTGCTTACTGGGGTAAATTCAGGGTATTTTAAATACGTTTTGGAAAAAAACATTGGCAATAATCGGAGCGCATGCGAGACGAATGCTGAGAAACTCCATTGTTGTCTGTTCAGGGGAAAATGTAGACTGCGTTTTTATATCCTGGATTTGCTTAAATGTGAGTACTAAACAAAACAACGGTGACTATTACTACCTACTTTGAATGAAAGAATACATTATGTTCATTAGAAAGTTCAATAGACACCCATAATAATTATCTGTTTAAAAAACCGACTTCAACATATATATTGCTAAATCAACAAGCGCTCGAGCCAATGATAATGAAATTTTTGTGTTTTTTTCTTGAGAGCTTTTGCTATATAATAAACTAGCCGTCCGCCCCGGCTTCGCACGAGTGTAAGCTCGGCCTTCGGCCTCGCTACAAAATATAATATAGCCTATGTCACCCGGGGATAGTGTAGCTTCCCAACAGTGAAAGAATTTTTCTAATCGGTTCAGTAGTTTCGGAGCCTATTCATTACAAACATACAAAAATAGGTACAAATCTTTCCTCTTTATAATATTAGTGTAGAAAAGAAACACATGTCATATATCGGTTTAGAATTTCGGAGTAATCGTCGTATATAAATAATCTATATTATATATACAAGGCGATGTATGTATGTTCCCTATGGACTCCAAAACGGCTGGATCAATTTTGACGAGACTTTCACTAGCAGATAGCTGATGATATAAGGATTTTCACGTGGGTGAAACCGCAGGTCACAGCTAGTAAAAAATGAAAGTAAAAACGGATCGAATTAAGAATCTACCTCCGTCAAGTCGATTAAATTTGATACCATTTGGTTGACAGTGACGTATCGTATTTCTCTCTCTCTTTCTTTCTCGGTGTGACAGGCTGTTTCCATTTCTCATATACAGCACCCCTTACAAAGATAACTCGTACAGTATATACCGTACACAGTAAGTGGTAACACACAGTAAACGTGCCAGAGAAACAAACGAACAATTTGTTTTTAATCACTAAAAACATTATTTTTTACTGAGGAAGTGGTTGGCAATGGAGTGCTTCTATGAAGTGGAAGAATTCCTAAAGAAAATGGCATGTCATTTTTATCATTAACGATTTGGTTTGTTGATTAATTCAATGTAGTATTAACAAAATAAAAAATGCTATTTTATTTCCGAGGAATAATTTATTATGCACAACTTAAAAAACATAAAATTTACGAAAACTCATAACACTAACTAAAAACGTAAAATAACTATATAAAAACTTAAACTTAAAACTTTTATTTCCGTAAATGAAAATATAACAATTTTGACAAACTATTATGAATAAATAAATTAAAGTTATATGATTATTTACGGAATATTTACAGTGGAAGGAGCTCCCGATATTTCGGCGCAGTTACATGCACCATGTTCACGGGAAGAATAACAACATTACTACACACATTAACATTACATTTGTTATGAAATACTCTATATATTACTGTAACTAAATAAATACCAAACTAAATTAAACTGAATACCTGTCCTGACCCATCCAAAACTATAGATATGACCATCCAAAACTATAGACAATTTTGGCAACATACGATATCTCTAGTCTACGGTCCAAAGGTGGGTTCGAGCCGGTTGTGACCTACAATGGAATTGAGTTTTCTGGACCAGAAGCAGCTGAAAACAGAAGCCTTTGCACCTTTTTTTGCCAGTGTTTTCCTGTCTGATATACCACAATTAAATCCAAACCGAGTCCTAGCTCAACACACTGGTAGGAACAGTAATTATGTCAACATAATGAGTTTTTCACTTAAAGATGTAATTTATGGTATAGACAAACTAAAGCCAAGAAGTTCTGTTGGGCCCGACAATATTCCCCCTACGATTTTGAAAGCGATGAAAAATCAGCTATGTAGTCCTTTGTGCCATATTTTTAACCTATCTCTGCAATCAGGATTATATCCGTCGCAATGGAAGTTGACGAGCGTAATTGCAATACCTAAAAGCAGTGATAAGTCAAAGGTTGAGGAGTACCGCCCTATATCTATCTTATCTTCACCGGAAAAAATATTTGAGAGCATCTTGCATAAGTACATATACGCACAAATTTGCTGTGTGTGGTCGACTATATTTCTAAACGACGGGACCGAGGAACGCAGGTGGACGTGCTCTATTTTGACTTTCGGAAGGCGTTTGATAGGGTCAATAATGACATACTGCTGGCCAAACTAAATGCCATTGGTTTTGCTCCTAGTCTCCTTGGGTTACTAGCGGATTATCTTCGTGACCGCCAGCAGTTTGTCCGACTTGGTGTGTATGATTCCCAGTCCTATCATATCGTCGCGTTCCGAGGTGAGTCAAGGGTCGATTTTGGGTCCTCTGTTGTTCTTGTTAATGGTCAACAACCTACCAGCGTTTATCAAATATGCAAAATGTCTACTCTATGCAGATGATTTAAAACTTTATGCTGAATTAAAAACAGATGTAGGTAATAGCAGCTTAACAAACAGTAACGATAATATAAATAAGTTGCATTACATCGCATGTTTCCCAGGAATACGTTACGGTGAAATTAAAACGATACTACTATCTACAGGTATATTGCTAAAGCTTTTCCTTACAATTGTTTTCGAATAAATTAGGACTTTGAACGGGATCTCTGGACTTTGTAACTATAGATATAAAACGATCCAAAATTAAAAACCTCAAATTTTATTTGTGGCTATAGTTACAAAGTTCAGGAATTCCTTTCAAGGTCTTAACTCGAGAATCACTCACTTTGCCAGCTTTTATTATTCGTTGTGCCACTTTAGAATTTTTACTGTAATAAAACTTGTATGTATATTGTAAGTATTTATGATACAACACTAAAAAAATCTTTTGTAAGTTGAAAAATGCACATAATTATTTTATTGTTAAGATCACCCGCATTATTTTTAAGGGTAGGACAACCGCCGCAAGCTTAGTAATACGGTCCTATTGGAACTTTAAGAATTAAGTTAAACGAACTAGATAGCAATTGCAGCAATAAGCGCATCTTTGATTGTTCACGATTTAAGCAAAACTTTGAAACTTTGTCCATCTTCGGCATCTTCGCCGAAATTGACTTCGGGCAGTCGAGAATTTCGGCCAAGTCGGCCATCTCGCGGATTGTTCCAAAGAATTTAATGGGCTTCGTACAGAGGATACCAAATCCACTCCAAAGTTGAGAAGTCGATTGTAATTGTTTCATTTGGTTCCGTTTTGGCTTGATTAAAATGTGGCTATTGTTAAAGTTCTGGAAGTAGGACGGGAAGGGAAGCCCCACTATATTTAAATGTTTCGAGGAATTGGAATGGGAAATACCGAACTTCATTTTTTATGGTAGATATACCAACTCAAGTAAATAGAATACAGCCTTAGTAGCATTAAGTACTAAAAAGATTATCGTGTTAACCTGAAAGTTTCTGTTGAAGGCTTGTAGTTAATTTAGTTAAGTAAGTGAGCAAGTTAAGTAAACCTAGAGCTTTTACTATAAATAACTTATTTCTTAAGAATTAAGTAATTCTCACAATAATGTTTATATATGGCAAAAATTCCATCTCGTAAAATTTACTGACAGTTAAAAACATTACTACCAAAGTATTTCCAAATTCTTATTAATACTGAAAATAAAAGCAAAGAGCTTTCCATATATATTTTAATCTTCAAACAAATAAGCCGTCTGGCTATCTACCCGAGCATCAAACATTCATAGTCAACACATAAATATGGAAGACCATCCGAGCACGAAAAATAAAATTTAAAAAGTGGTGGATCGTTCCCCGACCGCTCGTGCATTCTGTATGACGCAGTAGGTATAGATATGGAAGATAAGCTCAGTTTAGAACCAGCTGGAATTTGTAAACCATCGACAGATTTTTTAAAGCCAGTTTAGTTGGAATATTTTAGCTACTCCTTTATTTTATTTCAACTTAAATTCGCCCGCGTTTTTGGTTACTTTCAGCAAGCTCTACGTTTTCATGTATATTTCTCTTTTCAATTAGTATGTGTTCTTATCATACTGATATTATTAATGCATTCGTTTTTGTTTGTTAGTCAATTTGTTTGTTCCATTTTCACGCAGCAACAGCGTAACGTGTAATCAATGTGTTTTTTTTTTCTTCATAGATATAGATGAGCTGAAAAGTGACGTAGGATATAGTTTTATTTAAAACTGTTCAAATGCGTAAGCTAGTTGGAACAGTAAGCAGCTGGTTATTTATTATGTTAAGAACTCTTTTAATTCAATGTTAGGAAACAAAATAAACCTTTAGAAGTCCGGAGAAAGTTCCAGAGGCGATCGAATGTCGCTCTCACATGAACTCATTACCGACTCTGTATAAATAAATTATGAAATCCCGTCCAGAAATCCTCCCACACAATATGTATTACATTAAAACTTTACGAAGCCTACATTAAAAGTCAGTTTAGACATAAAGCGATCCCTGACGAAGTATTTGAGGGCCTCCTGGAAACTTTGATGGTCCGATCCGGATTTTTCATCTCCGACTCATTTGAAATTATAATTTTCCGCTAAGAAATCAAATCAAAATTCCATTTAAAGTTGGTATTTCAATATTTGTTCAACGCAGCTGTCTGTGGCGCCGCTGCGTGTGCAGTAGACCGTTTAAAATGGTAACACATAGTGACATCGTGGAAGTGCTGCCAATGCACTAGAATTTTGGATGAGTTGTGAATCCAAGGACAGAAAACTAAATGTAACATTCTGCCCCCCTTCAAACAAACGCACTACTTTATTGCAAAATGGCGGTTTCAACAAAAATGCGGGAAACGTATTTTTGGATATATAAACAACATGTATATTTAAGTGTAAAGAACAAGAATTATTTTTTTGTGCATGGATTACCCACCCTTGGGATACCATTTCTGCAAAAAAGTTAAAAATTTCGATTACTGCAAGGGGAATCAGTAGGGCAGCATTGTGGTTGTATTAAAATATGGACTTAAAACGTAAGCATTATTGTATGGATGACAGCTACTTGAATTTCGTTTCACTGTTAACTTAATAAAGTAAATAATACAGTGCTCCTATTTTCAGGTAACGCAGTAATTTAATGTCCGAGGTTGGATTGGGTGAACTTAACAATGGATACGCGACGAACAAGGGAAATACAACATACCTTAACAAATCGACAAAGATATCTTACAATCTATGAGGGTCCGACCGGATACTGTTCTAGAATGGCGAATGCTGAACCGAACCTTAGATATTCAAATTTTCATAACACAAAGAACCTTTATTCGGGTTCTGAACACAAGGAAAGACAATTTTAGTCCTAAATAGGCATTTAGGAATGGAGGAAAATTCTTAAGTTACTCCTTGAAAAACAGTTTTAGTATTTGTTAAACGGTTATTATTTATGATATTTTCGTAAAGTATTTTTGAAAAAATTAACAAAATGTAGTACTTTTCAAAATGATGATAGATAGGGATGAAAATTTACAAGATCATTTTTACATCATGGTGTGAACTGTTAATAATTCTCGTAGTTAAAAAAACGAAAAAAAAAACATGCTTTATTGCATTGTCATTGGTCCTTGATAAGTAAGCAAAGTTTCAAATCAATCCGACGTTTTTACAGGAGTGAATATCGTATCACGTTTAAAGATTCCGTTACATGATACACATCGAGCTAATAAAAAGCGTGTTAAAAATGCGATAGTAATATTAAAGGTACAAAAATTTACGATCTTTTCTTCGCAGTATCATTCACGACACTTTTCTAATGTTTACAGTATAAATCTTTATCCCTAAATCTGATAAGTTTTTGAACACCATAAATTGGATTCCTAATCAAGTATCATTCATCCAGCCCTCATAGAGCCCGCTGCTTCTCCCACCTTCCACCTTCCTTACAAATAATTAACTCGTGCAATTTGACACCGCCTCTCCGCAGAACTATCCACATAAAACTGTCGTTAACTCATTCGACGAACAAAAAGGGCGGCCTACGGTGAATAGCGAGGGCATTTCTATTCACTGAGTGTATCATTAAGAACATTACGGATGCCAAGTAAAACAACACCGGCTGAGTTGCGTGCAGCGGAGTTTTGGAGAGTGTGAATAAATAAGTAAATGATAAACGTAGCCATACCATGCACTACGATTACATTTTGTAACTACACTTAAAAGTTTGAATGTACTTTAGGTAGGTTGTCATTCCATATCGATCCATTTCAGAAGGGTAATGATGTAAAAAGAGAGAAAAGGTGAATTGTAACAAACGAAAGCACCTAATAAAGCGTTTCGGCATATAAATAATCCAGTCAATGGCACGGAATAACTCATGACCATGGTATTCAATGAGCATTCTTTATATACACGGTTATTGGGATCGGACTAGTAAGAAATTTATTTTTAGGAGTTTTTGGATGATAGATTCCAAATACTATATATGAATTTGATCACAAAGTAATATTTTTAGTACCTATTTAGAGTTGAGCCAAGAAGACTTACAATTGGATTGTAAAAACTTATTAAAATAGTATACCTATCTGACAATGTTTTGTTTGTTTGTCTAATTACAATATTAACCCGTCCTTGATTCAAGTATCCATCAACATGCATATTAATGAGTTTTGTAAAAGTTCACCGACAATTTAATGACGTTTAATATTGGTTCTTCAATTTTGTTTGTATCATTGTTGATGTTGTTGTATTGTTTTTGATTTGTTTTAAGACATCATTTTTATTTCATGGAATAAATGTAAAACTGAAAAGTACTATAGAAACTGTGTATTTTTAGGACAAAAAATAACATAAATTTAAAGTTAGCTATCTCAATTATTAATTGCAGCTTCGCATCTACACAATTTGAATGTAGAATGTTTAACTCGCATGTAACGACAGTATTAGTAGGTTAAATGTTTTATTTGCGATGGTTTAGCAAACGAGCGTAGATAGCGACTAACCATCTCGACACCTCCACCTGTTTTAGTATAATGCTTCTGAAAACACAACATTTAGGTTGGTTCACACAAAATACGTGAAATCTCATCCCAAAGTACTTAATTCTTTGTGAAAACACAAAACCAAGGCCAACGGTGCCGCCTTCAGGAGGCATCCGAGCTGGAATAAAGGTTATTTGAGAACCCCTACGACCTATTTTTTATATTGCATTATGCATTTTGTATACGTTTATGCCTTTTGGTATACACTAAATTTTGCGCCTTGTCCAGTCATTGATGCTCGAAACAGCTGAAACCAATTTATTAACGTTTGAGTTGACACCCGACACATCCTCGGTTTAATTACAATTATAAAATACTTGCAGATATAATCTTAATTAAAACCTAACAGATAGGAGATACAATGTCGGAAAACAAAGGAAATTTTTAACCATTTTGTAATTTAACACAATCTAGATACGCCCTGGTAAAGAAAAACATTTTCTCACTTCCCTGGGTTTGTGTTTTTTAATATCGTATAATAACATGTTATGTTCTATTATTACTTTTTTTCATTGCTGATGAAAATTATTATCTGAATTTAACATATTTGATTCGAACGAAATTGGATACTTTTGTTCTATCTATGCCCTTTACATTAGTTTAGTGAGAGGTAGTTTTAAAGTGTAATTAATTTCACCGTGTCCGTCTGTCTGTTTATGTTTTATAAGTGTGTGACGCTCACATTATAATTGTATAATTGTGATTTAGTTCATAATAATAATGTATTTTAATAATAACCAAATGAATGTGAATCGACAACTCACCGGCTGTCCTTCTAATGGGTCGGCGTTTAACTAAATGAGGTCAAAACCACTCTGTTTCGGGACAACAAATAAAACGGGAATTGATCCTCCTACTGAAGGCTTATTGGCTTAATTATCCGCCCGAGTAAAGAAAATACAAAGGGAACAGTTTAATTGAAAACAAAATGCTGGAAGCGAATAATGTAATAATTTATTTTGTGCTAAAGATCAAAGGAAATGGATTGTCATTGAAGAGCTATATTTGTACCTGTTTATGTGTATGAAGGAGCGATCTCTCACAATTGTATGACTAGAAATTGGATGGATTTTATACGAGAAAGGTCTTTTACAAGTAAGTTAAAGTGTTACGTGGACGTGAAGGTAGTCGTCCGTGTGAAGGGTGCTGAATCACTAAGCAGAAACTGCTACCAACGACTCGCACTACCTCTGCTAATTTTGAAGATTATATAACCGCTTCAATTTCATCATTCATTCAATTTCAACCACCACGTCATAATTTTTTTTCTTCTTTTTTAGAGTTCCGTACCCAAAGGGTAAAACGGGACTCTATTACTAAAGCTCCGCTGTCCGTCCGTCCGTCTGTCCGTCCGTCCGTCAGTCTGTCACCAGGCGGTATCTCATGAACCGTGACAGTTAGATAGTTGAAATTTTCACAGATGATGTATTTCCGTTGCCGCTATAACAACAAATACTAAAAAATATAATAAAATAAATATTAAGGGGGCTTCCATACAAAAAACATATTTTTTTGCCATTTTTATAGATAATGGTACGGAAAACTTCGTGCCCGAGTCCGACTCGCCCTTAGCTGGTTTTTTATTATTATAATATGTATTATAATAGGCTTGTACTTAGCCGCCAGCTCACCTGATCATCATCACCCACAGCCTTTCTTATCCCACTGTTGGGTATAGGCCTCTGTCTTGCTACCTATGCTGTCTGCATCGGTCCTGTGTTCCTCGAGTCTACAGGTCTACAGGTTCGACCCGCGATAGTGACAATATTGTCGACCCATCTTGCAGCATTTGACTTTTTATTTTATTGCATTTCAATTATCTAGTAACTATGTACAATTATTTTCGGTTTCAGACAGACCAATGTGAAACTTTTGGTAGAGCTTCATAAATTAAAAGTAGCAGCACTGTAATAAAACATAGTAATAACACTTGACACGAAATTGTACGACTAAAACACTGCAGAACAGAGGTATTAAAAATATAAAAAAGTGTTAACATTTGATACAGACACTACCATACTGTAAGAAGCTTTAGATGGTCGCCGGGTGCAGGTAATATTTTATAATAATAGAAACAACTGGATTCGATGTGTAGTTTATTGTGGTCGCAGAAGAAGAGAACGAACGAACATAATGTATCTATATAGATAACTAATAGGTGTTGCTAACACGTACCAATACACCATAAAGTTTCGCGTCCCTAATTCGCTAAATATACAGAGTTCAAGGAAGCACTAACCTAGACAATAGCTATACCTCCAAAGGTTCAAGGGTCCGGTAACACAATACTCTCTTCCTTTCCCTGACCAATTATTCACCAATTTTAAAGTCCTGCTCCCCCCTCCCCCCCTCGGCCGCGTCCGCGCCGGGTGCTTCGTAAACTGCGAGACGCGGGCTCCAATATCAAATTGCCAGTACTGTGGAGTATAGTGGAACTTGTAACTGCTCGTAGCATGCTACATCATGGTGGCTACGAGATAGTGGTTCCTTTTTTTTTTTAATTCTTGCCTCTGTGAGGATTTTGGCGTCGCACTTTTGTGCATTTGCGTGTGTCAAGTATTAACATAATAGTTTGATAAAAAAATAAATGTAGTCAAACAAGTCCATCACAGTCAGAGTCAAGCAAAGTAAGTCACGGTCAAGTCAGAGTCGAAATATGCAAGCTTAGGAAGATAATACAATGAGACGACACGTTATTTTCATGTTGGCGCCAAAACTCCTGTCTACGGTTCAACATCAGTTGGTTTACAATTGACCAGCTGTGCCTCCTGGTTTCTTCCGCCACCTTACAGGAATCGTATTTTTTGAGATTATTCTCTTACACGAAACTTTCGCATTTATAATAAACTAGCTGCACCCCGCGGTTTCATCGGCGTTATATCCGGATAAAAGTAAACTAAGTTACTCTTCATAACATCAGCTATCTAAAGAAAGAAAGCCACTGAAAGATGAAAACAGACAGACAGACAGCAACCTGTTTCGAATTATCACTTTTTTATGATGTTATATTATGTCAATGTATAGACTTTCAATATTAAAACACCAAAAAAAAACTGTTGAACTGATCGCTACTAATTAAACTTCACGGAATCACTCGCTGGGCTAATCTGATGACTGCCTGAAAATTTCATCAAAATCTGTCCAGTCGTTTTGGAGTCCATATAGAACAAACATACATCACCTTTTATATTTTTAATATAAAGGAAGGAGGGATAGATAGAAGATAGATAGATATATATAAAACAAAATTCTAGTTTTTTTATTACTGTGAGTAATGTCTATATATAAATCCGACAAACTTTTTGAAAGCTTGTCAACTGTTGTATAGTGCGCCAGGGTTTGTCGATGTGTATCAGCCTGCGGGCTGAGTATCGCCTCGCCCGCGGATTTGCTCACTTTTATCCTGAATTTATCGCGTGTCCACCTCGCCGGGACAACGGTGCCTTACCGGCTTCCGAGGGCCTGCTATTTGATCTTGTTGTCGGGAATTGGGTTAGCTACTTCCAACTGATACTCTGTTATTATTCATCTCGAGTTATCTGATTCTTTACATTTAAACCCCATGGTCGTTGACACCATGTCCATTAAAGCACTAGCAGCCAATGTTGCGTGCGCTCGTGCATTTCTTAAACATATAAAAATATTTCCTGTAACATTATATATCGTGTGTTCATAATTTAAAGAATCGTCTTCTTCGAAATTTGACTAAGTCCTCGTCCGTTGCTAGGTAGTTGGTGGCCAGTTTATGTCTTCTCTGATTATCTTGTAGTATAATATAATATTTCAATGTGCAAAGAGGTTAGATTACGTGTTTCCCCTATAATGAGACAAATGCAGAGAGGTTATGTTACAATTGACAATACAAAATAATATAACACTTCCAGGTAGAGAGAGTCCTCTGCAATTTACGCGTTCGTTTTTATATCGGACTGCCAGAGTGGACACAAAAAGGCAACACCGCTTCGTGGTTAATAATTCGAAAATCCATACGAAGCGCTTGATTCCACTTTGTTGTTGTAGAACTGCTAGAATGTAGAATGCACTTCCTGAATGTGTATTCGCTGATAACTAAAACCTGGGTGTCTTCAAATCGCGAGACACCCAGATTGAAGTTCCATTGTGGACTGTATAGTATCATCGCTTAACTTCAGGCGAAGTGGCGGTTAAATGCAAGCCTATTTTATATATATTTTTAAATGTACAAGAGTTTTACACTCGATTCATACGTACCATCCATCCATCCATATCCATATAGAACCAACACCTGCACATATCTATTTCCTACACCAATAAATGATTAGGACCAATCCGAGCCCCGTATCTTCCGTCACGTATTCCCCGCGGCAAACAACCAGTTACTAAAGATTCCCCAAGTCGTGCCCGCGTTAATGATACGCTCCAAACGAACATAAAACTAAGTCAATCGCGGCGAACGATCGCGAACGATACGCGCGAGATACGAGATACGTGACCCGAGTTGATACGCGCGGGGATTAAAAACGAAATAACGGGACATCTCGGGATAACGGTAGGGTTGATAAGAAAGAGGTGCTGTTTTAAATTACATAATTCAAGTTTTTTTTTTAACTAAAATGTAGTTTTAGTATATGAAAATTATATATATATATTGTAGCGGTAGGAAAACTAGACGAGTGTGGAATAGGACGGGAGTGAGTGGTGCATCAAAGAGAATACATCTCTTCCCTTTGGTAGAAAGTGGTTGACGATGATGTTAATATTATAATATGTCTCACTGAACCACTGACTCAATCACATTGCAACACAATTTTTTTATTATAAATCAATTAGATTTTGCCCGCGACTTAGATTTTCATATAAACTTTTAAGCCTTTTTTACTCCCATAATCTAGTCATTGCGCAAAATAACATAGCCTATACTTCAATCTGGTTATAGCTAAGCGTATTTGTGAAAACAGCATTAAAATCCGTCTAGTGGTTTAGGAGATTTGCGTGGACAAACAAACAAACAAATAAAAACTCTAAAAACTGTCTTAACGTGTTCAACTGCTTATTTTAAGTAGCCTTATATATTTTTTTATATCTCGCAATCACAGTTTTTTTGTTTAGTTCTACGTTATTATTATATTTAGATAGATATAATTTGATAAGGACGTTACGTCCGAAGGCATTATTCTAGACCATCAGACTAGGGTATTCATGACATACTGTGGTAGAGAATTTATCTCATGTTGATACAAGGAATGTGATACTAGTGATTAGTGAATGTATCGGTTTCTTCTAGGCAAGCATGCTCTATCGTAGACCGCATCATCGCTTAACATCAGACGAGTTGGCGGTCAAACGCAAGCCTATTTATGCATCAAACAATGTATCAGAAACATAATAATCTGACCATTTAATCCAAAGAGTTCTTATTTCGTGACAACCCTAGCCTCTAAACTACTCAATATTGAAGAACGGTTCTCGAAAAACGGTTGTGATCCCAATAGATACGATAAGGTACAATTGAGTTTGTATTTTTTTAATTCCACTTGTTCTAAAGCCGACCAATTAATTTATCAAAGGCTGCTCAAATTGCGAGGCAATTAGACCAATTAAAACAAGCTTCGTAGTTTTAAAAATAACTTATTTATAAATATAACTGTTTCAGTATTTTTCTTTTTTAAATACTGAGCATTTGTTATGCTGTGTGTTTGTTTTATTTTAGGTTATATTTGAATTAATAACGTCATTAGATGTAGTAAAATGAGTAAACCATATTACAATACTTATTTTACCAAGAATCTTACAGATAAAGAGATACCTACAGTTAACAGTGTATATCAAAGAGGAATACAAGTATCTAAACTTTTGAGGGTTTCTTAGGCTTGGTTGCACCATACTAGTAGTTAAAGATATGATTTATGACAAATACGGCGATAACAATAAAGCTGACTTTAGCAGTTACTATTAAATGCGTTGCACCAGCGTATTCACTAGCATAGTTAAAGTTACCAGGGTTGCGAGTCAAATGAGACCTTATTTACCCCTGATGCATAGCTAAAGCGGAATTATATTTTATGCATGTGACAGATATTTAACATAAACAATAACACTAACCAGCGAAGCGTGGGCAGTTACGGTTAACAGTTAAAGTAATGACGTCACTTAGTAATTGTCAGATGGTGCAACAATTTTTTTGCCTAACCGGTACTTTAACTGAAATGTCAACGTTTGTTAAAGCTAAAGTAAGATGGTACAATAACAAATTTTTATAAAATATCTCCGTCTGTCAAACCGTATTTTGTTTATTTGGATTATCATACGAACGAACACATCGACACTGTTCCAACTGATTATACACAAAACAATAGATACAAAAGATACATAAAATCACAAGTCAAGGCGACGACACAGATCAACAATAAACCAACACGGTCACGAACGTATCAGAAAAACCATTTTTATATATAAACTCGCAAATCAGATAATCCAAATTGGTTTTTAGACGTAAACTCGATTTTGACGTGTATTTTACTTTATCGTGGAGGCAGATAAATTGGTCGAGATACCGCCTGGAAACGTAGCAAAGTGTGAATGTTATATACTTCACAGGAGGTCTCGGGAAATTTGCTTGCAGATGTTATAAGAGATAAGTCGGTGATCGCATTCGAAGAGAAATTAACTGTGGAGAAGGGAGAAAGTAGACTGACGGAATACTTGAGTTGAGGGATGAGATGATGGGGTTGGAAATAATGTTCAATACGTTTTAACTCAAGAATTAACCCTTCAAACTTATAACTTCTCACTAGACAACCCTGTGTCGGGGACGCGCTGGAAGACACACAAAAACACGGACTGTAATACCCAGATGTTTAAATTCATCATGCTAACATCTGCCACGACGGGAATTGAACCTCGGGGTCTCTGGTTCTTAAGGCTACCACCGATCCGCGTTTTCGTCCATTATCCTACAGAACCTGTTATTTTTCCCGAGAAAAAAAATTGCATAATGTGATATAAGCTATCTCCATTCCGTTCAGTGTTCCACTGATCCGTTAAACAGTTTCGGAGTTGATTGAGGACAAAAATACGCACAAATTTATACCTTCAACTTTACTCTTTACTCTTTTTACCTTCAAAAAAAGACGGGAAACGCATTATCGTTGCCGAACTACTGAACTCCTCTGCGAAGTTTGATGTACTCAAAGCAGCTAAGATTTACAATTTAAACAATCCAAACAGCAGGTTAAATGCATCGCATTTTGGCTTCGAACCTTCAATGACTATCCCAGTCTTTATCGGGGAGCACTTGTCGGCTAAAGCTAGGAAGCTTTTCTTTCTGGGAAGACAGCTCGTTAAGTCCAAAACTTGCAGATTTTGCTGGACGGTCAATGGAAAAGTTTTCGTACGAAAGAGCGAAACATCACCGTCACTTCAATTGCAAGATGAGGAACAAATTGATAAACTAAATGCTACTGACTGACTATTTTACACTTCAGTCGTTGTCGAATTTACTAACTGTAGGTTAAGAATAATAATTGTTACTAAATTTTGTCTTAGCAAAGTACTGCATGCTGTGTCGATTGACCTTTTGTACTACATAATAATTTTATACTATTACTTTATCTATCTCCACACTGTGTTTACAACTAGACTGATTCATAATTACGATATAACTAGTTACCTGTATCAAGGTGCAAACATGAGTTCGATAATCCCATTTTTAATTCCTCACTTTTCACACATAACTACTACAACACAAGTACTCATACATTTACCGGTTTTATACACATTTATGTCAATTATTTATTATTATATAACTGCAATTAACTTCGCCACCCTCACTGTGCTGATTGATAGCCTAAATTATAAGGACGACGAACGACGAACATTACTTCACTGTACGTTCTCACGTAAAAACAGGTTTAGAGATAAGAAGTACCTAACAACTGTTTGCTTGCACAATAAGAAACACACAGCCATCGCCTATCGTTGCTATGCGCCTACTGCAGTCCCATTGACTTTATCTATTAGTTGTAAATATGTACTCATCTGTTATTGCCAGCTCTGTTCAGAACTATACCCACCGAACGTCTCCCATCATAGCTACCTGTTTATTACAATTATACTCTTATTCCACAATCTACACGGTAACTTAAATATTTCTCATGATACTCAACCATTTTCCCCATGTATAAGTTTTATAAAACGCTATATTGTAAACAGCTTTTCTCTTGTAATCCCCCCAATATCACCCATGTATTATAATGTAATTTATGGCTAACAACAACAATGATATTATTTCTGACCTTGACGAGATAAAAATTGCAACTGAAATTATATGCAAACCGGAAGACTGCATACGTAATATTGGTGATCCATTACGGAGCTTTAAAATAATATGTCTAAACATTAGAAGTGTATACTCTAAAAACTTTCAACACTTTGAGATCCTTTTGCATCGCCTCCAATTTATTTGTGATGTTGTTATTTTGACAGAATGTTGGATTAAACAACATCAAAACCCACCTCAATTGAATGGTTTTTCTATGCACTTTTCTAAACAAGTCAGACTACAAAATGATGGTGTTGTTGTCTACATAAAAAACGGAATTGAATATGAATTCGAAGAACCTGTGTTTGAGGACGCTAACTGCCTGGTTATTAAATTAAAACAAAGTATTGCCATTGTCGGATTATATAGGTCCCCATCCTACAAAAGTATTGACAAGTTTCTTAACTCATTAGAAAAAACGCTCTTTGCGCTTAAGCACTTTAACAGCATTGCGGTTATGGGTGACATTAACCTTGACATAAGAAATAATACTTCAGAAACTAAGGTGGCTGAATACTTAGACCTTATCACACAATCAGGTTTACTACCTGCCCACTCGCTTCCAACCCGCCTTGGTAATTGTCTCGATCATGTCCTTCTCAAAACCGCACTTCCTTCGTATGTTGCTATAATCGACACTGATATTACTGACCATAACCCAGTACTTTTAAGTCTAAACAGGTTGTCTAACCCTAATAAACCTAAAAAATACAAAACCCATACGGACTGGAACTCCATCATGGAGAAACTAGCAAAAGAGAATTTTGACACAATTTTTATTTCTAATAACCCAGAAACATCTGCAAATAATTTAGTAAGCATGTTGTCTAGCTACATCTCTTCCCACACGAAACGCGTAATAATCCCTAAAAAAGATAGAATATGTAAGCCCTGGATAACACCTGGTGTTCTCAGATGTATTCAACATAAAGACAAACTACATTTAGAGCTAAAAAAGAATCCAGATGACGCATATAAGAAATTAATTTACCAGAGGTATAAATATTTTTGTGATAATATAGTACAAAAAGCTAAAAACATGTATGATACACAAAAGATTGAGAATAGTCTGCATGACACGAAACTAACTTGGCATGCACTTAAAGAAGTAACACATATTACTAAAGATAAAAGTACATCCTGCGAACTTCTTTACACTAAATCTACTGTACATGAATCCATTGAAACAGTTAACGAGTATTTTTCAAACATAGGAAGGAATCTAGCAGAAAAACTTGTTTCTAAACGTCGCTCTTTACAAAAGGTATCGCATAAATCAAACAAAACTCCGCGTCATCCAAACTCTTTTGTTATTATGCCAACTGACTACTCCGAAGTTGAACTAACTATTTTAAATCTTAAAACTAACTCTTCCGCGGGCTGGGATAATATTCCTACACACTTTCTAAAACAAGCTAGACACATTATCATACCGCCCCTTGTCAAACTAATAAACATTTGTATTGAATCTGGCCAGTTTCCTGAAGTCTTTAAAAGGGCTATTGTACATCCGGTTTATAAGGGTGGGGATAGACATCTCGTCTCTAACTATAGGCCTATATCTGTACTGCCAGCCCTATCAAAAGTATTTGAAAAGATACTAAATTCCCGATTGGTAAATTATCTCAACAAATTTAACCTACTTGCTGAGGAACAATTTGGATTTAGGGCTGGCAGATCTACAGAAGACGCCGTAACCAGTCTTTGTAATACTGTGACTAAGACACTAGATAAACACAATAAATGCATTGCAGTTTTCCTTGATTTGGCCAAGGCTTTCGACACAGTGTCTGTTCCCATCCTTTTAGATAAGCTGGAATGCCTTGGAGTGAGAGGAAATTCTCTAAACCTTTTTAAAGATTATCTTAGTAACCGAACTCAGTCTGTTAAGATAGGAGACCATAGAAGCTCTGAAACCGCCATCTCATACGGTGTCCCACAGGGCAGTATTCTCGGGCCGAGCCTATTCTTGGTGTACATAAACGAGCTCTGTTCAATCCACTTACCTAACGCTAAGATTTTCTCGTACGCCGATGATACAGCCTTGGTCTTTTGGGAGAGTAACTGGGTTAAAGCTTATTCAGCAGCTGAAAAAGGCCTTAGTCTCATCGTGAAATGGCTGGATGACAATCTCCTTGGTCTTAATGTGACGAAAACCAAGCATGTTGCATTCTCATTGCGTAACCCTGGGGCCCCTCCCCATCACCTGTCCCTCAAAATACATGAATGCATCTCCAGTATAAACTGCAACTGCTCTTGCTTGGAAAGGGTGCCCGAATTAAAATATTTGGGTGTTGTAATTGACCAACGTATGTCATGGCTTCCACATATAAAAATGTTTGCAACACGACTCCGAAAGCTAATTTGGGTCTTCAAAAAACTAAGACACGTCACAAACTTTAAGTTACTGCAAACGATATACCAGGCCCTTTGTCAATCTATCATAGCTTATTGCATTACAGCCTGGGGAGGCGCATTTCGAACACATTTAATTATACTCGAGCGTGCCCAAAGGTCTATACTGAAAGTCATGACTTTCAAACCATATCGTTTCCCAACAACCGAACTGTTAGCTCAATGTAAGGTTTTAACAGTTAGACAGCTTTATATACTAGGTACTACCATTTCACAACATGTTAAGACTCCATACGATCCAACAATTAAAAACAAAAGGCGAGATAAGGACATTATTACTAACACGGATTTGTTTAGAAAACAATTTACTCACACACAGCTCAGCTTTCTCGGACCTTACATTTACAAAAAGATAAATAGAACACTCGACATATTCTCATTGAATAGAAATCGGTGCAAGGCCAAAGTCAAGGATTGGCTTCTGTCTCTGAATTATGATGAGACAGAAGCCATATTAAAATTAATATGCTAAATTATGAATAGCACAATATTTAATGTTTACGTATATATCTAGTAACTATGTATATTAATAACCATAATTATATTTACTTCTATTGTTATCATACATTTATATCCATATTTTTAATTTTTCATACATTACACATTATCACTTACACACTGAAGTGGGGAGCTTGAACTTG
Organism: Agriopis leucophaearia; assembly: GCA_949125355.1. NCBI lineage: Eukaryota > Metazoa > Arthropoda > Insecta > Lepidoptera > Geometridae > Agriopis > Agriopis leucophaearia. The sequence continues at coordinate 19,464,368 of OX421263.1, read as the reverse complement.
ATTGTTTGTTTATTGTTATTATTTTGTAGTTCTGTCGAAATCGCAACTCTGGCTCATTGTTCACAAATTGTACAGCAGGAAGACGTTAACACCCGAGATACAGATTGTCTAGTTCGGGTGCTAACACACCACATTTAACCAACACATGTATATTTCTACTAACCTATTTTTTAATATATAAATTGTGATTGTGTTTTCTTTAAATGTATTTACTCGTGTTTTTTTGTGCAAATAAATTATTATTATTATTTCCCTTTATTTCATAAAATTCTCGGGTCTAGCCCGGACATTTGGTGGGCATTGGTGGAGCCGAAACCAACACCAAGAGGCCCTTTTGAATATAAAATACATGCAACTATAAAATATGTATAAAAAGGAATATGAAACTATTGTACAGTATAGGATTAAAAAAGACTGGGCTATTGAGGTGAACAACTTGTGGATGGAATAACAGATCTATAGAATGAGAAACGGCACCTGCCTTATCCTGTCTCATCTCAAAATATATTTAGGCAGGTGATGACTTGCCACCCACTGAATGGGCCCCCCATAAAGGCTGCCGTATCTTGGCACCAGAGGAGCAACATCGGCGTGGGTGGCTTAGGGTGTAGAGAGGTGTGCTGCACTTTCACTAAGAGCTACTCGCGGCGTTATGCCCTTTAACACTTCCACCCTGGAGCTTAGGGTCTTAGCTCTTGCGGTTTCCACCCCTGGACAGCCAGTTAAGGCAAGCCAGGGGTCAGGGGTCTCATTTAGCCCCATGGAATCGGGGTACGCGGTGTCGCCACTCACCGACGGCTCGCCATAAAGCCGCCCCTGCGTTTTTATTATTATTATTATTATTATTATTTATGCATTTATAATACTAGTATAAATAATAAATATTAGTATAATAAATAGTAGTTAAATTGCAATTTTATTACAACATTTGTTTAAACAAAGATGGTTCATAAATACAAAAAGCCTGGAGTGACGTGAATATAGATATTTTTGGTCTAGCTGTCACTCTAGTGGGCTAGCGGACAGAGTACCGGGGCAACAGAACACAGCACCGGTACCCCGTGCCTGCAGTAAGAGGTTACTAAAAAGGTCCCTCTGGGCTCAGGATGGCCGAAGTTGGGACTCTGACCATCCGCTCAAGCAAGTTCCGGAAGAGAATGAGAACGTTGTGTGACCAACCAAGTGTCGCGGGCGGAGGGGCTGACACAACACGCAGTTGTCTCGGGAAGAGCCGTAGCGCAGTGCTGAGGGCTCCAGTGCGTTCCTCTGGAGATCCCGGAGCCCTCTTGTCAAGAACTAAGGCTGGTCACTGGGGGAGCTTTAATGGGTACAATCCCACATAACCTGGCTACACCCCATATGCAGCCGAGTATCTATAGAAGATTTCCTTTACGAAAACAAAAAAAAAACTACTTACCGGACAGATTTTTTTATCTTCTACTTGTTATAATATATCAAAATGTATGTGTGTTGAATTTTAAAATTGCTGGACCTATTTTGACCGATTTAAAATAATTTAATAATTTTTTCATTAAGCCTGTTATTTTTTACAAATAACACATCTGTCCGGTAGCACTATTGCGAAGTTTTGTATCTGCAAGGGACTCACTTAACTACTTAACGGTTGATTAGATTTGAATGAAATTTGATATTTATGTAGGTAGCTTGTAATACATAGCCATGTAATATGTTATAACAAATGGGAGATTTCACTCATAAAAAACTAAACATAATTAATGTATAGAGTATTTCATGATGATTCTTGGTAAAGTTTTGAATACGATTTTTCCTATTTTTCGTTGAGCCTCACCGACAGACCTTTTTACCAGGTCACCGGGCCCGCGTAGGTCACTGGCCCCGCGGGTCACACCACGTCTCCAACTTACCCGAACGAACCCAAAAACGTCCTAACTATTGAGTTATATTCCAAGAAAAAGATACCAACAGAAACTTGGGAATTAATCTTTTAACGTATGGCGGAGATGGCCGTGCTTCATTGATACAGAGTTAGTCAGTAACGCGAAAATGGAGATGATTCCACTAGGCCGGACTCTTAAATGACTAAATTAAAGTTTTTTTTTTGTTTAAGGCTGGGAATGTAACCGTTGACCACGTGACTTTTTTAACGATTACTCACTCGGTGGTTAATTGGTACTTTATATAGGTATTATAGCTGCGCCCCGCTGATTCACCCACGTGATGATGAATAAAAATGTGAAGATGATGATGATGAAAAATACTTTACGGCATGTTTTTCTCATACCTGCCAAATATACATAAAAAAATGATCGTGGCGTTTTGAAAGAGTGCGACCACAAACACTGACACAAGAATTTTATATATATACCTATAGATAGTGGCCATGCGATAGCATATTTACGCATCACAATCTAACGCCACCCGGTTCGATTCTCGACCCTATATCGATTACTTATTTAGTACTGAAACAAATTATGTGCTGTTTTAGGTCATCACTCTAAAATTGTGAAAGTAAAAATCGTGAGGAAATCTTTATGTTCAAGGACCTTAAAATTATAAAGACACACGATATGTAGTGGGAGTCATAATAATTATTAAGCGATGATGCGGTCTATGATGTATCAGGTATTGTTCGCTAAAGAAACCGATTCACTACTTGAAGGTTGTAACCATCGGAGAACACTCACTGAGGTAGCGCATTCCATAATGCCGCAGCTCGCACATGAAAGTAAAACATTCAACAATATTCACACCTTCCATGTTCCACTCTCCAACTTCTCCCATCTCATATGCATTCGTAACTAAACAGAAACTTTTTGATAACCCTCCAACCGAAACGCCATTATCTCAAGGTCTGAAGGTAAAACCTTCGCCTTATAAAAGTCCCGCGCAATATTAAAAGTCGAGAGTTAGCGCGAACGAGCGGCAAAAAGAAAGGGTAAAGTTCGTACCTGAGCCAGTCCCGGGATAAAATATTCACCGGGAACATATTACGGGAACGCTGTTCCGAGATCTTCACTGTGAAATTAAACAAGTTATGAATGGGAAAGTTTCAAGAGCGGGATTTAATAGTCGCGGATAGGTAATAACGCGGTCGCCCCGGGTTTCCCTCAGAACGGATTAATATAATGAAAGCTCAACTTGAGAACTAACTCGTCTGTAATCTTCCTCAGTAATCGGTCCAAGGGCGGCGCCCCGCGCTCGCGCCTTCCTCGATAGGACATAATAAGAAGTTACCTTTAAACTCTTATTTATTTTCAATTTCACAAATTGATAAGTAATCAAAGTTTCAGGTATAATCTACAAATTGAGTTAAGCGAAAGTTTACCGTTTGAGCAATATTTTGTGTAAACAGTCATGGGAGGGGGAAATCGCAGATCTTCGAGATAAAATCAAAAGTTAACAATGCCTTCGGAGTGCGGATTTGTTATATCGCTGGAAAAAGGTGAGTTTCCGATATTCCCTAATGAATTGACCTCGACTCAATCGTTCGTGTAACGGAATTGTTCCGAATTTGGTAGATTTACTTATCTTCGATGGTGGCAGCCGGCTCTACTCTAACGGTCCCTTCCCTGGGATCTTGTCCGTTCGCAATCAATGTTAAAACAGATTTATAGTAATTCCTTTATCAAAATAAGATTACATGACCTTTGTGTCCGCTATAATTTATTTTAAATATTAAAGTTTATTGTTTGCAGCATCAGTGGGAATCAAACGCTACCTATAGTTAAGTGGAATTGTAGTTTTCATCACACAAATTTCATAATAATTTAAATTCAACTACTTTGTGGATTCAATAAGTTTAAATATTTATATACCGGGACTGAAATTGTTTTGAATGTTACAGAACGTTACGTATTTAAATACTAGAACTGTGTTTAAATGTCAGAGCTAGTATTTGCAAGACTATGAATATCGAATAAATAACAGAAAATGTCAACATTTTATTAATCTCTTATTTAACTTGGCTTGTTAGTTTGGGTCAAATCTTGCAATTTTAAACAGTTATCCCCTTCGTCCAAAATAAACTTTTGGTCGAAGTGGATCCTCTGCGATGGCAATAGAACTTTGCAGATTTTTTTGGCTGCCATCTCGCTTTATGTTTAACGATGATGCCTAAGTTAAAGCACGCTTTACCAAGAATAACAGATTCGTTTTGAAACGCTTCATTTTGAAGCTCGGCGGGAAGACCTTTGCGGAAAGGACATTGCACACCTTGCAGGTCCGCAGAATAAAGGAGCGGAAAAATCGAACCGTGTGGGATTTCGAGCTTTACTAAATGTGAGGGTAAACTTTTTGACGGTGTCGGGATGTGCGGTAGTGGAAGTCCGACGCAGGAATTAGATCAAAAATCTCTTCAGAGCATTCCCCTAAAAACAAGCTATAAAAATGCAGAGGGAACCCAAATCTTTTCGGAGGCTAAGTGAATCCAGCTTGTTAGTAAGCTTGAGATCGTCAAGGATTCTAGTGGCTCGCCTCTGTAGGGAGTCAAGAGGCTGCAGCTGGTATTCCGATGCGCCAATCCAGAGGTGGGAGCAATACTCCATGGAGGGCCGCACTTGTTCTTTATAAAGAAGAAACCGCTGACCCAGCGTGAAGTATCACTGCGTTCTGTTAAGCACACCAAGCTTCTTGGAAGCGAGTTTAGCTTTCCATGATAACTATTATACTAAACACTTCCCTTTTAAAGTAAAACTGAAGTATCTCAAGAGTTTCATCAAAATACTGAACAGTGAGCAGGTACATCAACTAGTAGGTATAACCGACAGTAGGGAGAGTTACCGCCACCCCTCACGTCCTTCACTCTTGTAACGTTATCTCGAATCCAATTTGTGTCCGTGGAGAGTTCGCCAGATTCCTACTTTACACCAATCTTGTACTTGTTATTCCAGTTTACTAATTGATATAATTTTGGCGTAGTGTTCGTGAGATGAAGACGTTACAAAGTGCTGATGAAGATGTTTAACGAAGAACAAAGCTAGGTAAACTGAAGCAAATTAAGTACAAGAATTTACCTGTTTGTAATCTTTTAAACAATATTCTTCTTCTATTTTTTGATTAAAATTCTCAAAGAACATTTAATACAAACAAATTAGTAGATAACTAAGTAAGATAAGTAACATTTTGGAAAATAAATAAAGTTAAGTATGTTTATTTTTATATAATTTCAAAGTCCGTTCAGATGTTAATCTACTAAGTAAGTATTATCAGTGTCAGATCTATCACTTCAATAGCACTTTTTCAAAAGAAATCTTCCCTTCAGCAACATATCGCGTGTCGCAACTCGTATCTTTGCCATCAAACGTGACACTCGTTTCCACGCCGCTTGGTATTTTTCGTTTTTCTTTTGAAAGCCTCATCAAACGAAACTTTCCCCACCCGTCTCATATTCATAACTTAGTTCGCGGATTCCTTATTATAATGCAAGGAGCAACAAGCTTCTTTTCGTTATATCGTGTCAAGAATCCCTGTTATTTCCCAACTTCCGGGGATAAATCTTTCCAATCTCTCGAGCTTCAAGCCGGCCCTGCATTCTTCCGGCGCGGCGGGTCATCTCTCGATACGAAATCGGAACGAGTTCATTCGAATAATTTCGATTAAAGTTAAGCAGATGTACGATCGTAGTCTTTCAAGTTTCATAAATCAGAAGCCGGAAGAATCTTCGCTAAATTAAATAAACGGAGAATTTATTTCATTATTTAACGGCTGTCCTGTTTTATGTTCTATTTAAAGTCATTTTTGCTACTACTAAGAACTTATTAACTTAAAATGATACCACTGCCAAGTAAGGCGGTTAGTAAAACACAATAATAATGTCTCTCGTGAAAACCTCGTCAAGTGAAGTCACTGGAAAGAGCCATGAAGTTTTTTTCTTCTGATTACCTGCTTCATCCTACAGAGCTTACTTTCACTAATTAGATATTACTCACTCATATTTATTTAAATAAATCTTCTTTGGCTCAGTTATAGCACGTTTGTCTTACGAACCAGAGATCAGTTCAGTTCAATTTCCGGTCAAGCAGATGTTTGAATTATGAATTTGAATAATTATATGTCCTTGAATCTGGAGGTACTAGTCCGTGTTTTTGTGTATGTCCCAGATAACTTAGAGCTATGAATGTAAAGAGCGTTATTTATTTAATTGTCATGTAAGTATGTACAAATTTAATTTAAAATAAAACTTGTATTTCTTTCCATTGCCACAACCTGAAAGTACTTGTAATTAAATTCTACTCCCCGCTTATTTTCACAAAACATTCCAATCTGTCAATTCTCTCATAACTCGATTATGTCCCGAATTCTTCCGAGTCCCCCTCCGTCCCCCTTCCCTCCCGTCCCATAATGCTTGTTTACCGTGTTACGCCCGGCTCTGTGATTTCCGGGATCCCGGATTGACGGAGATGATTTTTAATATCTGTCCCAGTCAGTTTTTCGGGAAAAATCCTTATGATTTATCATTTAGAGAAGTATGGGTCGCGCGTGAGTCGACCTCTTCTGCCGCGTTTGATTGATGCGGAACAATCGTGTTACGTCTCTCCAGTTGGATCGCATCACGTAACCTCCTCTAATATTCATTTATTTTGAAGGGAAAAAGGTTTTGTAATCTATTATATTACGCTAGTGATGCTATAAATACCCGCTCTTGCATGTACAGCCTTTCTAAGTAACTTCTAATAATAGCTGAAGCCATTAACCTAATACATCAATCATTTCAGATACATAGCTATATATACTATGTTGTACAATGACACCCACGACCTTTCAATCCCAGAACTAGTACCTTAAATAATTGATAAAACAGATTCGAAATAGAAGTTTTGAAAAGCAAATATTTAAGTCCTCGACCTAAATTCGCTTGTACTCCCTAGAGTCCGGAACTGTCCATCCGAATCGAGACTCCACAGACATTCTGCCCCGACATCGTTTGTTCTACCTCGTCTTTTTTCTGAATAAATTTGTTTGGATATTTGACAAAAAGCGGGATAAGTGCGCGTTATTTACATTCTGAACGCGCGAGGATGGCTGTGACGCCATATTTACGACGTCGAGTGCCATAAATATGGAGATGGTGATCGATAAACACATTACGGTAGCACTTCATGTCTTCATACTGAGACAAGGGAGGGCAAGACAAGTGGTAGCCTTGACAGAGTCTCAACCAACACTTAGATAAACACATTACGGTAGCACTTGATGTCTTCATACTGAGACAAGGGAGGGCAAGACAAGTGGTAGCCTTGACAGAGTCTCAACCAACACTTAGATAAACACATTACGGTAGCACTTGATGTCTTCATACTGAGACAAGGGAGGGCAAGACAAGTGGTAGCCTTGACAGAGTCTCAACCAACACTTAGATAAACACATTACGGTAGCACTTGATGTCTTCATACTGAGACAAGGGAGGGCAAGACAAGTGGTAGCCTTGACAGAGTCTCAACCAACACTTAGATAGGGATACCTTAAATTACACATAGGTACGAGTATCAAGAACATCTCATTTTATACGACGCAGTTAACTAATAAGATAATATTAATGTACAAAGTTGGCCAAAAGCATAATACGCGATTTCGTATTCTTAGTTGTTTTCAAACAGAATTTAGTATTTAGAATATGGCAACCTCATAATCTGAGTTGAAAGCTTGTTGTACAACTTAGACGATGTCTTTACAAAGCAAACGGGTCAAAAGATTGTTATCAAAATAATAAGTATTTGAAGAAGGTGAAGTTAAACATGAAGATAATTTAACCCCCTCTCTCCACCCCCCACAAAATCTTTACAAAGTCAGAAGCTTCTTAGTAATAGGCATACTCACTCGGCTCGATCAGACAAAGAGTACTTTGTGTAGCACACACAAGTTTTATCCAATCTGAACACTAGCACTGTAATACTATTTACTATTTATATCCCAATGCTGGGCTGCCTTCGCTAGGCTAAGCTAGGCTATCAGAAATCCTCGACATCACTGCCCGCAACCACTAAAAGTTTTACAACGAAATGTCCAAAATTCAACTAAAATAAGACCAGAGCAATCTGAAACAAATTTTGCGTAATTGAACAGAGACGCGGTTCGCAAGTAAACGGATAAAATGTATTTATGTGACAACAAAGTAGTGAATGTACTCAAACTGCTCAATAATCTATACATATAATAAAAACGTAGAGATAAAAAAATCTGTAATTGCGAGATAACAAAAAAAAAACACACAGGTCGTCTTAATATAAGCAGCTGAATACGATAGGAGAGTTTTTAGAATTTTGGAGTTTACTCCTTAAGAAACGATTTGAGTTATAAGGCCCGGTACGGAAATTTTATGAGGAGTAAAATCAAGTGTAACACGAAAAGTTGAGGCGTTACGTAGAAAGAGACAAACATACGAGTATATATCTGTAGGATTGAACGTGTAAAAGAATGAGATGGAATACATGTGCTGCGCGCCTGACACACACACACTTTTTTTTGTCTGTTTGTTTGTTTGTTTGTTTGTCCGCGCACATCTTCTAAACCACTGGACGGATTTAAATGCGGATTTCACGAATATGCTTAGAAATTACCAGATTAAAACATAGGCTATCTTATATCATTTATTTTAATTCTTTATTTTGACATAAACGAAAATAAAAATCAATGATTTATTTCTTCGTTACCCGAAACGTAATATGAGGATCGTCACATAGCCAGGAGATCCAAAGTAAAGAGAATGTTATTGACATAGCCATTAAAATTTTGAAACTGTCAACTGTCATTCAGATAATCAGTTTAAATTTAAAGTAGGTTCCTTAACCTTCTTAGATGAATGAACGTGTAGATCAAGCATGTTATAGGCCTTACAACCTCTTTGGTGATTCATTCCAGTGCATGGAGTAGGAGTATTACATTCTCTTGGTTTTATTCTATGTTCTATGTTAGCATTTAAAACACAAAATATACCGCATCCTATTTTAATTCAGTCCCGCGAATAGAAATATTCAAAAAAGGCCCTTTGTACATGAAAATAAACCTATACAACAAAATTCCGGACGCAATAAAGAAAGAAAGAAATAATAACATTTTTCCAGAACCAACTTCGTAAGTTTCTAACCCAAAAATGTTATTACGAGATAAAAGATTTATTCGAAGATAAATTTTAGAAAATTATAATTAGAAAATAAATATCGATATATAAATAGTTAAGAAATTAGCGTCATAAGTTTTGTATCATCTCATATATAATTAAGTAACCTATCACACTAAGTATGAGAAATAATTTTATTTTACTGTGACATTTTAACAGATAAATAGAGTAGTTCCATTTCATGGCTTTTTAATCAAGGTATACATACAAATGCACGCGAAATAAGAAATAACTAGCCAAGAGCGTGTTAAGACAAGCATTATGTCAGGGTTCCGTGGCCTGCGAAACTGGACAGTCAAATTTCAGAGATGTATATCATCCCGACATGACATGACATCATAATGGTTTAGACAAAAAGAAAATTTCAAAACATGCTCTGCACTGTGGTCACATTATCTTTTTGATTTGAAAACTGTTGACGGTGTTATTTATTACTTTTATGCTTCTATCAATACTTCACACAGGGCGTCTTAAAATAAGCAGCTGAACATGTTAAGGCAGTTTTTAGAATTTTTGTTTGTTTGTTCACGCACATCTCCTACACCCCTGGAAGAAAATGCGGACGGATTTAAATGCGGTTTTCACGAATATGCTTAGCTATGACCAGATTGAAGTATAGGCTATGTTATTTTGCGCAAGGGCCGGATTAAGGGAAGAAAAAAGGATTGAAGGTTTATATGAAAATCTACGCGTACGAAGTCGCGGGCAAAAAAACTAGTAGATAGATAAATGTCTAGATCTCGTGTATTTACATTTTGTTTACAAATTGTTTAAGTAAAGGTAGATTGTTAGACATAAGTAGTAAAGTTAAATTTTATTTAAATCCTTACGACAAAACCTGCGTTCTACTGCATACAAAACTAAAAAGATGTCCACGATCAGAACTTTAAAGGGATAAAACTTTTATACCTGCTTGCATAAAGTCCAGATGGAATATTCAACAGGGCGCCGCGTAATCCCCGGGACTGAAATTAAAGAAGTTATGAAATGGGAACTTTTTAAAATAACGCGCGGTCCCCGCCTTAATTCTTTGGTACTTTCGAACAATTTAATTAAGAAAATTGCGAGTAAAAGCGAGGGGGTGCAGAACGGACGGTGGCCACAGGAAAACCGGTAAAAGCGGAAAAATTGCCGGTTTCTGAAGGACAATTGCTGATAAGCCCTTTGAATGTCGCAAGGGTTTGAAACTTGGAGCCTTTTACCTTAACGAGGACAAGGACGTTTTACTAACAGATTTTAATAATATCGTGAAATTTGTGAACGTTATTAAAATTGAAGCAGACATCATAACTATACAAACAGACTGAATAGAAACGAAAAAAAAAAGCTGTGAAAATTTTAAGATAGCGAAGACATCGTGTTTTCTATATTATATTAAATTTTATTGAAATAGGTGTCTAGTTTTCAAGTGAAATATTATTCCAGTGAATTATAATTCCAAAATGTCTAGACAGAGTTGTTTATTCAGGTCAAATGTTGTACTGTGTATAGCCAAGAACGATCAGTATAGCCAAGAACAGACCGTTTGTGAATATGTAAGATGTTTAACATAAATCAGCGTGAAGTCTTATTTGAACAAAATTTATTATACGCATCCAGAACATTATGCAAAACAAAACGCCAAAGAGAAAAGTTTAAAACTTCCCAAAACCCGCAATAAAATTGCAATTTTTGTTGAACAAAAAGCCTATCAATTTTTATCACCGCATAAAGTAACGAAAAAATCCATCTATTTATTACCCGCTGACAGGACAACAAATAAAAACTTTTAACGATGTGCCAAACAATAAACTCTAGGCAAATTCAATTGACAAATCGAATTGGGACGAGTTGATTGCCCGCCTATACCAGTGCCATGTGTATACCAGTCTACACACGGCAGGACCATTGCACCGGAAACAATTTATAACACCTTTTTACCGTTTCGTAGTACTACAAGGAACCCCTAAAAGTTTATTCTGTCAATCAGTCTGTCCATCCATCTGAATTATTTAGAACCTTCTAACCTCTATAGTCAATATACATGAAACTTTTCACGATAACAGTTTTGGTATAAATCTCAATTAATAGAAATTATAATTTTGTATTTTAGAGATGGCTCTGATGCGTGTGAAATGGAGATGAGAAATTATAGCTGCACCTCCTTGTGTTTCATACATCACGTATCAAGACTATATTTTGCGAAAAATGTCCCGCCAAAGTAACAAAAAGTTTGAGAGAAACAAAATAAACAACGCAGGGCCCTGTATCGTATTTCTAAACTGTTGGACATATAAACTTTGTAACTTGCCATGCTGATAGGTTATTTAAAAACCTTCATTCAAAATAATTATTTGTGATCACATGTTGAGACATGTTAATGGAGGAGAACAGTTTTAGTTTATACGAGGTAGTTCCCGTGGACCAACTACGTCGCACAACTAGTTGTGCGAGGTAGTTCCCGTGGACCAACTACGTCGCACAACTAGTAGTGCTATAGCACGATATTCTTTAAAAAAAATAGTCTTCACGACACGTTTATGTATTTGTTTTATGGGTACCTAATAAATTCATTAATTTCCATTACCTATTACACAATTAAATAGTCTTACATATTTTTTCGTGGTACATTACAAACCTCTTTCGATTCTGTGGAGTCGGTATATCTTATACGATCTCACTACAGTATCTACTCACAAACAGATAAACTTAACACTACCAATTATTCTTAGTCAACGTTTCTTTTTAACCTCTGACACAAAAATAAGGTTGTCATAAGTTTGACATGTGTATCTGTGCGTCTATTTGTAGCATCGTAGCTCCCAAACGGCTAAATCGTTTTTTTTAAGTTGACTTGATAATTGAGTGTGTTCTTAGCTATGAGTAAAAAAATCTGCTCAGCCATATCAGCTATTATTATTATGAATATATTATATTTTGAAAAAAAATATACTTGTACCACAAACATGGCATAATTATTTTATTAATTTTGTTCCCAACGCATTTCCCTGTCAGCCTGTATTATTGTACCCTCCCCTGCGTGCGGCAGCGAGGAGTCAGCCCCACCTGAAGGCTGAGCAGTCAGACGCGACGACGATATTAAAAACCGCCATATACCTACATATTACCAAGGATTTATTTGGAAGCGCGACGCGTTCAAACGGTTGACGCGTGACGAATTAAATCGAATGATTTTGAGTCGTCTACTTTACTTTTTGTTTACTTTATTTTAGTTGAACAAATATATTTAATGTTTTATTACATTAATTTTTATGTATATTATTTATGCTTTTGAAATTCTCAGTTTGAAATACATATCATTATTATTTTATTTTATTTATTTAAATACACAAAACAGATAACAATCGAAAATCCTTATTAAATAAATAGAAACTAAAATCTGAACTGGATTGTAACCCAAAACATGTGTATACAAAAAAAAAGGATTCGGAATAGACGAACGTGATGAAAGTACCCATCCGCAAAGCAATGAGCTTGCTGATGGACACTTCCAAGACGGCACAACATTTTTCAAAAACTAATTTTTGTAAACTCACAGTGAGATGGACTATTCTGACGTAGCACAGGTGCTGTGTCCGAACAGTCTAGTTTAAGACTAAGATGGAGGATACTTTTATGGTTATTATGTAATTACTAAACCTAGAATCAAATATATCTAATTCAGGATTATTTACTAAAAACTCGTTATATTGACGAGCCATTCTTACAATTGGGTTAAAGAAGGATGTATTATTTCTGTGGACTTGAAGTGCAAAGAGGTAAGTGACTCTGGCTCTGCGTGCGTTGCATGTAATATTAAAGAATATGTGGTATGGATTATTGGTAACACATAATAGATATCAATATACAATAATTATCAATATAAAAACAGATTTCATCAAAACTGGACCAAATTGAAATGGGACCAAATGGGAAGTACCAGCTTTCAAATAAAATCATCAAAATCAGTTCAAAACATCTAACAAAAAATTGGAGGTAACAAACATTAAAAAAAACAGTCGAATTGATAACCTCCTCCTTTTTGGAAGTCGGTTAAAAACATAGCTCTTCAGTTTGTTACCTGTAGTATTTTTTCTCTATATATGCTTGTTAACGGCTGCATCGATCTTGAAGAAAGAAGTGGGTAATTACAATATCACAATTGAATAAAATAAAATATGTGAGGCCGTAGGTCCTACAGTAGGATACCCTGAAAAAAAGTCTCTTATTAGTAATCTCGCAAAATAATCAGAGGAGTACCTACGCAAAGCAAGCTTTTCGAATGTCAGAAACTAACATAAAATAACCATGTAGTTGGACATATATATCAGTGAGTAGCAAATTGCCCACATCAAACAATGTTTGCGTGCTGCTAATGAGCATTTAATGCCTCATTGAATTTTAAAGTCAGTCTCTGTGTGGACAGCCGAGCGCGCCTCACCACAGATTAAATAACAACTAGTTACAACGTAACTCTAATTGACACGCTTTTATTAACGTCACAGTAACTAAAGCCCTCACTTACGATGCGCAAAACTTGCGCAAGTATTACTCACGCCAGTATCTTGCGCATCGCCTGCAACGGGCTTAATTATGTAAACAATAAATAAATAAAAAACTTGTAAGTCTTAGAAGAGATAACTTACATCTGATTGTCGTATCGATTTAAAACTTTGCAAGTATTTAAAATCCTGATGACAATACAATAATTTGGTATCATCGAACTGATCTGATGATGAAGCCAGGAGTTAAAAGGAACTCTTCCAGAGATAAACTGTCAAATTTAGGTTCAATTTGGTTTGTTTTCACGAGTGCGATACATGACACTCTGTGACGAGGGTCTGATGATGGAGCTGGGAGCCCAAACTACCCTACATTTGAAAATCTGTCGCAAAGCACCTAGCGGTGTGTTCCGGCAGCCTCACTTGAAAGCAAACTCTATAACTCAGGTTAGGCTTGTTTACCATCTTTAATCCAATGACTTATTGAGACGTGGTCCTTAACTTTTCGTGGTATTTTGGAAAAACTCAGACTTACACAGCGGGCAATGTCGAGAGCTAATATGCTCGGAGTTTCTTTGCGCGATAGAACCCGGAACGTGATTATTCGCCAAAGAACCAGAGTCACCGATAAAGCTATTAAAATTAGAAACTTGACATGGCAATGGGCAGGCCACATCACTCGAAGAACCGATAACCGATACCGAACCGATAAAGGTTCTTGAGTGGAGACCAAGAACCAGAAAACGCAGAAATACAGAAATACAGAAATTTTTATTTTGCGATAATGCAGTTTAAAATCAATAAAATTATTACAAATTTAAGTAGATACATTATCTCAAAATCCATAGCAGCGTAGGTAGGCCTCCCACTAGATGGAACGACGACATTGTGAGAGTCGCGGGCACCCAGTGGATGCAGATGGCAGGGTGTCGTTCAGTGTGGAGGTCTAAGGAGGAGGCCTATGTTCAGCAGTGTATTTCTTCTACCGGATGATGATGATGACTATCTTCGACTACACTATCACTTAACATTGTATGAGCTGTGGTTCTGGTTATAAATTTCACATAACATCCACATATTCCATATGTTTAAACATGTTGAAATGCACGAGCGAGATATAAGACGCACGAGGCATGGACTCTTATATGATACATGTTGTATTAGCAGTTTGTTATAATATGATCAGTATTCAGAAAGCAAAGCTGATACGCAATTTATCAGAGTGCCGATATCGTATCGGACCGGCGCGCGGCGCGGGCGAGGCGGGGTTACGGCCGAGAATAGATCGCGCCAGCTGCCGGCACCTAGTTGAGAATGATGAGAGGATGGCTTGGGTACATCAACGAGAAAACATGTCATGTTTGGGACAAACAAGGTCCTAGGCCTGGTTTTATATGTTGTACTCAGATAGTACGAGTATACACGTACTTTTTATTGTTTTACCCTTTTTTTATTGATTACTGCGCACCGCGGTTGCGCCCGCGTCTCGATGAAAAAATTGTGATAATGATGATGATGATAAAAAATTGCCTACAACCTATTTATTCTCAGACCTACCAAATATACACAAAAAAACATAAAAATCGGTCAAGCTGTTTCGGAGGAGTTCCATAATAAACACTGTGACATGAGATTTTTATAGATTCGAAGAAGATGTAGATGTGTGGATGTTAAAGGGGGAAGCCTACGTTCAGCAGTAGACGTCTTCTAACTGATGATGATGAAGAAGAAGATATTAGTCTTGCAATTGACTGCCACCTCGCCTGATGTAATGGAGCACGCTTGCTTAGAAGAATCCGAATCACTCGCGACTTGAAAACACCCAGATTGTAATTATCGGAGAACACACATTCAGGCAGCGCATTACACAGCATTTTTTATTTTCTGCGGCATTTCCGAGTAGCTATAATATGGGGTTCTTCAAAATGACTGTTAATAGAGTCTTTAAGGGTCGGTAACGTATCTGTGATGTCCCTGGTGTTGCAGGTATCCATAATCAACTGTGATCGCTAACCATCAGGCGGCCCGTCTGCTTGTTTGCCACATATGATATAAAAAAAAGAATCAGTCATAGGACTGCACGTCAGAAGTGAAAACTTAAGTATTAATTCACCTATTCTTCAAGAGATGGCGCTGTTTTAAAATACACGGTACAGCGTGACGATGACGCGCATGATTTTTGTTCACCCGAAAAGTGACCAGCGCGCCTAAAGAAGTTTTCACTTCAAAAACTTGTAGAGACTTGTTGAGGGTAGATCGTTTTGTCTGTACCTAACTTTGAACTTTTTCACCAACCACCCGCATTCTTCAGTCTTCCCGTGAACATGGTGCATGTAACTGCGCCGAAATATCGGGAGCTCCTTCCACAACCTTACCACCGTAAATATCCCGTAAATAATCATATAACTTTTAAAACTTGTAATTTATAGAATAGAACAAAAACACCGTTATCTACGAATAAAACAGATATACATAATTCTCCGCTAACTCCTCCCGCGGTGTAACCGCTATATCCCCGAGACCGCAAGTAGTCGCTATCGCCATCGAACTGATACTTACAAACTAAAGCGAAGAAAGCTTATTGTAATGGATCGCGCGGCGCCGGTGGCGGTGGCGGCGCTCGGAGCACGCGATCTGTTCGTCAGAATGAACAACTTTTACTATTACATCTACCCTGATATCGCGAAAACAGTTGTTCTATCAAAAACTGTATGGAACTGTAAGAAAATGTATGGAAAAGCGTTTTTTTTTAATTTCATAATGCTATTAGATATTTTTTTCATAGCTCTAGTTACTACCCCGATGGCTCAGTTGGTAGTGAACCTACCTCCTGCGCTTGGGGACGTGGGTTCGATTCCCATCTAGGACAAACATTCATTTGATGAACATTTTTGTTCGTTCTATGTCTGGGTGTTAATATCTATTTAAGTATGTATTTAAAAATATATATGTACGTATATCAGTCTCTGGCAGCCATATTACAAGCTTTGCTTAGTTTGGGTTCTAATTCAAATTCAAAATTCTTTATTTGTCTGATTTTTTTACCGTCCGTGACCGTGTGTGCAACAATTACCCAGATATTTATTTATTTATTTACTATAGTTTGCTTATCGATTCGGAAACAAAGGTATTTAGTAGGATGCATGTTATACAGTGTTCAATATAGATACAAA
The DNA here is from genome assembly GCA_949125355.1 of Agriopis leucophaearia. Lineage (NCBI taxonomy): Eukaryota > Metazoa > Arthropoda > Insecta > Lepidoptera > Geometridae > Agriopis > Agriopis leucophaearia. Next base: position 19,447,617 of record OX421263.1, on the reverse strand, counting down.
TACCCTAACATAATAGTATATAGCCAATACCCGCCACATTGTATTGTCCCATGAACCGGCCCTTCCTCGCCTGCCCGTTTGGTAACCATTACGTGACAGTTCTTCGAAGCTGTCACCTTAATTATTCCATTGTGGGCGTATCGAGGGCACCTCGGAACGACCAACTGACAGCTGCTATTCAACGGGCTAATTTGTTACTAGTTCAGTTGGGTTAGTGCAGTTTATTTAACTAAATATTTAACTGAAGACAAAACTTAGTGCAGGAAATAATGTTGTTTATCACTTATTACATTTTTCAAATATTTTACAAGTAGCGTTTAATATGATCCGCTTGTACAACCTCTGTAATGTGATCCACTTGTACAACCTCTGTAATGTGATCCACTTGTACAACCTCTGTCATTTTTGCATTTAGTCGTCTGTTTTTATAAAAAGACAAGTTCTGTGTTATGTCAACGTAAGCTTTGCATACTGAAGTGATCCATCCCACGTGTGTCTGATACAAACCTCTCGACAAACGAACCACTCTGATCCAAGCTTGACGTAATGTGTATTACCTGCCCTGACAGCACACTAACACTGCATACTAACACACCAGACAAGAAGCTTCAAGTAAAGCTTGTTACTTGCTTTACTTTATTTTACGCAGCGTCACAACTCAAACTGTCATACAAAATCAAACGACCAACCTCTGTGCTGATTCCCTAATCCGGTCGGCTGGTGTAAAGGTCGTGACACACCGTGACAGAATGTGCAGCGCCGCTTGTAACCAGCTCAGGCAGTGAAGCGAGTGACTTGCATATCAACTCTATAGACAAGGAGATTGAAGCTAATCTCGTCACGAGTTGGACCTTAAGAGTTTATGATTCATCCTCTACCTCACTCGAGCATTTGAATTTTGAAACTAAAATTATTTTGTAGTTTGGATATTATATTATATCATCGAAGTATTCGAGTGGTTGGTTCACTTGATTTTTTATGTTAATTTTATGTATTTACTTTTTAAACAATGTATATATCCAATCTATAAATACAATTTAACACCTACCATCCTACCAGCTGTTCTATATGTATAATAATTAAAAAAACTTAAAAAAAACTAAACTAATAAAATTGACGATCGTTTATACTATCTATACGCAACTCGGGACTATAGATAGTTCAAACGATCTCTAATTTCAAGCAGGGTGCCCAAAATGCTGAAGATATAAAACAAAATTATTGAATGCAGGTAGGTACTTATGTAAAATTTAAGCAGAAGAGAGAGATACTGGGTGCACGAAGCGCAGACTTTTAAGCATCTCATGTTATACTTAATGTGTTTTAGGTTTTATAAAAAATACAGTTTTATTTGCATCATATCGAGCGATGCTTTCTTGCTTGCATGTATAGTCCAAGTCAAGGTACTAGCGTTAGTGTCAGATTTTAGGCCACCAAAGGCCTCTGACAATGCTTTTAGAAAGTTTAGTAACCCAAGAATTTTAACAGTTTACAAGTGAACAAGACATACGCTAGCTCCCACACTACTCTTTCTCGTTTAGTCCCCACCCCGCGAGGTAACGAGAAATGCCCTTTCCTTGAAGCATTCAGAGCGAGCTTAGGTGAGCAGGTAACGCAAAGGAAATTGTGTAATATTTTTAAAGACATTTTGTGAATGTGAAATTTTGATATGTTAGTGAGCATTTTCTTTTAACCAAGCGTGTTACTTGGCGGTCGGTTTGAAATTGCTTTCTTGCAACTTGCAATGACAAATAGGTAACTGAATCCTAGTAGATATAATAATAATTTGGTTAAGATATTTTATACAACCGACTCCAACTTTTAAATTTAAACTAAACTCTGACAATTAACATCTAAATTATGTAACTTCAATATAAATGAAGCCACTGATGTGAATAATGTGAATATGAACATTATTATTGTGTAAAGTTCCAAATATTCATAAAGTATAGAAAAGGCTGAAAATCTCATTCTCATTAGATAGGTCAAAAAACCTTTGATGTTTGCCAGCAATTATGTGTTCCAACATCCCGGCCAACTTTTAATTAATGGTACATTCCTTGCCGCCCTTTGCCGCCTTATTTCTACGTGAAAATAATACCTTTTTGCTGCACGGAACGAGATAATATGAAATTATTTCTGCAATTTACAAATTGAGAATTCCAATTCGGGGCTGGAATGTTCCAGATTGAAATAAGCCTTTATCGCGATTTATAAGGGTTGGGTCATGGTCAGGGCCATCCGCATAACGTGTTTGCCTTTAGAATGGGCTTCACACATCGTTTTATTGCTTTTTATCGCTTACAAAACCAATAATTCTACAGGCTGACTAAAAAACTCCCCCGTACAACTTTAACTTACTGACGTATCTATTTAATACTTTTGATCTAAGTTAATGTATAAGGCACTACACAAAATCACCTTTTAACCCTTCAAATAACGATCGAAAATCTTGACGCAAAGAGTCAGAAGGTGGGGTCAAAACGACCCTCCGGTCGAATATTTATTATGTGTTTACTGCGTCCAGCGGGCTCGCGCGCTATCTGATCATTCCAAAGGTCATAAGATAGAAACGGATGCGGTCATAACTTACATTCATAAAGATACTGGACGGAATGCCCCCGGGCTCCGGGGGTCAACCGGTGTCTGGTACCTTCCCAGTATTGTAATATGAAAATTTATACACGGCTTTTCGCTTCACCCTTTTCAAATAATGAGGTATAATGAATTCATTTAACGCCATAATGGGATAGGGTTAAACAAATAGTGAGAGTGGCGCGTGGACGAGATGTTTTTAATTATACAGATTCAACCTCCACTAGGCTTCGTATTTGGGGATGAAACATGATTACTTAATTTAGGAAAGTTATACTTGATGCAACTTTTAGTTTGTTTTGGTTCCAGCTCTTTACAACCCGTGGAGGCTTAGTCGTAAAAGGGGTCAGTTGAGGCTCGCCGCAGCAACTATCTGAAAACACTTAGGAGTCATTAATGTTTTGCAGCTTATACGGATACTCGTATTATGACGCTTCTCAACCCAGGAGCAACCGGTTCAGGCAACCTTCAATTATATTTTCTACCCAATAAAACCCGTTATACTTAATACTACAAACTAGATATTTAATACCTTGCAGTAGTAAAGAATCAAAGCCCTATGATTTGCGAATAAAAAAAAAAAAAAATACTTAAAAGCATCAAAACTTTTGTAACTCACTGATGACATGATTTGAGCTTAATTTTTAATAACAGGTTGTTTTAACTTTGATTTTGTGTTTTTTTTATGCAACTGATAAACGAATTGACCACGTCGCTCACCCGATGGTAAGCGTCACGCTTACCAATGACCGTTCAGTGCCACCCAGATTTTTTTTAACTCTAACAGTTCAAAACTCTGCGCGGCAATGTAGCGCTCGTCACCCAGAGATACTAGATGTTAAATATCGGGTGTAAGAAGGGCCGTTCTCAAAATCGAAGACTGGTGATTGATGATACGATACCACAAAAAAACCTGTATTTTTTAATGTTCGCAATGTAATGCAAATGAAATATCAGCTGACGCTAACAGTCAGCGGACGACCGAGCGCAGCGCGCACGGTTGTACGCTTTACATTGCTGGTTTGTAACATTCTAACACAAAAATAATCCCACTGAAATAACAGGTATATGGCAAATGATTATTGGTATTAGATAGTATAATAGTAGTGTTTTGGCTTCGGAAGCGTATCCCTTACATGCAGCATTTTTATGTCTGGTAATTGCACTGGAATCATCATCATCATTTCAGCCTTAGGACGTCCACTGCCCTACCGACCGACTCCTACTCTGCGCTATTAATTCAAGAGCAAAAATGTTTGCACACTAAAGAAGAGTATCACTGCAAACAAAATTATTCATAATCCACACAACTCATTCATCGATGTTACTTATACTCAAATTTAAATGTTGTATTTGTGTGAACTACTTGCCTACAAAATTTCATAAAGACGAGATCAGCGATATTTACCTATATGTATACCTACTCAAGTGTTCGTTTAATAAAAATATGAACATGCATGGAATCAAATATAAATTTGCTTCTTTGAGGGAATAGATCACGGCATCAGTGGCATTACTAAGTGAAAAGTGTTGTTGCATGTGATGCGCATAGTTTACAACGGGCATATGTTACAAGTAAACTTAACTTGTCATCAAAATGCAAAATAAGGTCCTAGAAATGGTAATTAATGTATTGATACTATGAAATGTAAGCCCTTAAAGTGCCCTATTTATATTCCGAACTTTGATCACAACTAAGACTTTAAAACGTTACAAATGCTTTGAAAACTTAGTTCAAAGTGTATCTTAAATGGGGACTAATAAATTAGAGATCAGTTTGTCACTTAAAGTGTCAGTTAAGTGGCAACTAACGATCCGAGTAAGCTTTCGGACGCTTTGTTGATGATAAGTGAGGCCTGCCGTGATCGGCTCATGTAGATTAATTTTGGACAATTTGAAGAGCTTAGAATTTGATGAATCATGCGGCTAATGTTTTGACATTACGTAATATAATAAAACATTTTAATTTTAATATTTTAGGCTTTGTTTCAAAATGTTAAACAGTCCGGTTAAGCTAATGAGAACTTATCTATTAAATAAACACTGTGCTTGTATTTCGCAAACATTAAAAAGGACTAACCATCAGATATTTTTTTATTTATTAATTTATGTCAGATCAAGGTGCAAATAAAAATGTATTAATTGGTAAGGGAGTTTTTTTTTAATTCTTTCCTCTTTGATTTTGGCGTCACACTTCTTTTGTCTTTGCCAATGTCAAGTTTTACAGTCAAGAAACCTCCAGTATTATTTGAGTTTTATGTATTGATTATAATTTTGATAAGTTTATTATAATTCCGAATACATTATACTTTTCTTGTTATAGTAAAATTCTAGAAAAAGTTGTGCTTTGATGAAAAGTTTTGTGTGTACTTAAAAATATTTCCTCTCAGTCAACACTGTAACAGTTGAACGGATTTTGATAAATTTATTTATTTATTTATTATTAATATGTGCGGAGTAGTTATATCAGTGACTTATCCCAACGCCTACTCACACAAAACATATAGGTAATGATTTAGACTGTAAAACATAAGCTGCAGCGATTTATATTATTGACACTGTGTAGATCCTTTCCTTAGTAAATATTTGCATCAAAATACAAATCTTTGAAACCATACATCCAAAAGCCCATCAAAAAGTTGTCACAACTCAACGGAAAAGAGCTTCAAACAAAAACCGACGAGATGCTAAAAGAAAATGGCTTCATAAACCCGGGTTTACACTATCGCGCCATAAACCAACTCCATGAAATCGGAATAAAGCATGAATGTGATAGATGGTGGTAGTGATCCCATGCGCAGTAAACTACCATACGAATGATGGAGGACTCACGGTTACATGACGATAAAGCGATGTGTAGATATGGCCTAACATCGCACGCGATGTTGTTCAAACCACTGCTTATGAAACACCAAACAACTACTCGTGTGTGTGGACGATCTATTAAACTAGTGTTCATTTTATGCCATTTTAGTCTGTTACAGAAACGCGGACATACACTGTTTGTGTGTAAATTCCTCCATTTCCCTTTGTTAATTAAGAAATTTGACTCACCATAACTTGAAAAGTATAGATGAATGTATGTTTGTTACTCTATCACGCAGTACGGCTGGATGGATTTGGATGAAATTTGGAATATACATTGCTTATGTCCTGGATTAACACCTATGTGTTATCCTATGCTACTTTTCATCATCGTCATCATCACCGATTTTCACGCGGGTGAAACCGCGGGGTGCAGCTAGTGGTATATATTTTTGTCAACCTTTTAATATGGGTTTGATATCCATATTAAATGAAAGAGCTTGAAAATTTGGAAACGATAAAATGAGTGACGTCATTTTAAAATGGCCTTGGCCACAATATGGTGGATTAGGTTTTCTTTGCTAAAACTAAAAGCTTTTTTATAATGATTTTTACAATTAACTTATTTTGTTTCCTGTAAAGTTCCACTACAAATTGTCAAATATTATTTTTGATAAAATGTACCCGACGTAGTAATATCTTAAGCTATAACTTACTCCGTATCTCCAAAGCTTATCAAAATAATTAAGGTATCTTAATTATTTTGATAAACAAAAAGCTAATTGTCGCACGTCCCTATTGTTCGGAACTTGGCAGAATTTGACAGTTCTCGGGTACAGGCCGGTAATGGATGACAGGGTGTTAAGCAATCATTAGCGAGTGGCGTAAATCATACGGAACCATTGTGCGCGGTAAAGGAACCCTCAGAGCGTGTCGTGGTAGTTCCAGTACTTAGCGAGGGAAGCCTTGGTACTTGGTACAGAACTGTGAATCACTCAACACTCGGGACTCTATTCTCCTAAAGGAAGTGACAAATTAAATTGAAATAAAAATAGCTTGTGCTGATTTTTGGTAAAAGCAACTTCCTTATGTCGTGATATTATTTAAAATCTTTTCACACATCACACATCATCAGCCAATTAACGTCCAATGTTGGACAAGGCCTCCCTCATAGAGAGGGGTGTTGCCATAATCCCCACGCTTGGCAGGCGGCTTGTGGATCGCAGTACGTTCACCGTGTACTATTAGGACGCTGCTGCCCATCCTCCGGTGGTTCTGATCGCAGTTTTAGGACATACCCTGGTAAAATCTTTTCAGTTCTTCCCAAATCGGGTGGGAGATACTAATACATTTCATAAGTATGATTATGAACGTTTAAAGAGAGTTGCAGGGAACATTTCAAGGATTTAAATATAATGACGTCAGTGGCATATTATATATTTGAGGTTCTTAAATATACTAGGAATATTATGGACAAATACTCGCTCAGCGAGATAAAAGATAGAAGATCCGGCCAGAAGAAAATACTTCTACAACCAATATACCACAGACTTTCCATGGCAAAAAGATTACCTATTCACATGGGTCGAGTGTTGTACAACAAGTTGCCAGAGGGCATTAAATTATGCCCTCAAAATTAAATCTACTGCCAGTAATAACATTTTTGCTAACAAAGTGAAGCAGCTTCTACTAGGGAGAACACTGTACAGCATAGAGGAATATATATGTAATGATTATAACCAAGACAACTTTTGTTGATCTGTACCTACCTATTACATTTTATTTTATTATGATTGTACATATTAATTTGTCCTATACAATTGCCCTTATACAGCAAATTATATTTTTTGTGAAACGACGAGACATATTGTAAGCTGTATTAATAATTACTTTACAATAATTGTAAATAATGTTAATATTTTGTTTCAATATGTCAATGAATCATTCTGATTCTGATTCTGAACGGTATATTGTGCTTTGGAGAGCCACTCGTGTTTTTTTGACTTTAGCTCAATGGCCACGTCTCAAAGCTACAGTGATGAGAAGTTGAATAAATATCATAGCTTTAGTAACCGCATCGTAGTATGCTACGACGTAAGCTACGACGTATGCTACGACGTAAGCTACGACGTCTGCTACGATGTAAGCAAAGACGTATATGCTACGACATACGCTACGACGTATGCTACACGGAGTGTGAGTAACAAAGTTTTTTCAACAACTAACTTCCTTCTCTAATATATTTCTTTCATTATCAACCTTTCATCTTCCCACTGCTGGGACGCAGGCTTTCTCTCAGAGAGGATGGGCCCTAATCCACCATGCAGACCCAGTGCATAGTAATGAATGTCATGTCTTTGAACTGTTGACGTTCTTGAACATACCGGTTTTCTCAAGATGTTTTCCTTCGCCGTTTTTGAACGATGGCGTCGCAACTGCACATTATTTATTTTAGTGCCTACTAAATAAGTCATTAGTGCAGAGCTGAGGATCGAACCAGGTACCATCAGGTTGTAAAACGCATATGCTACCTTTCGGCTACCATCACTTACCTCTGCCATCATCACTCTTCATCAAAATATATTCTTAGTTAGAAATAATAATAAAGTAGGTACTAAATATTGTTAAAATAACTAATAAAGTAGGTACTCGTATTAAAATAATTATGAAAAGAAAATACAAGCAAACGCCAAAATCAACACTAATTAATCAGTAAACCGAGCTCGGAAACTCGAGAGGTTCAAATTAAATTTCCACACAATCCAGGTCATCCACAAAAACTAAGCAACACTAATTAAGTTAAAACAAACTTAAAGAAAAAAGGTCCGAAGGCCCAAGAACAGAATAAACAACAGTTACATCTAAGGCACCTGCCCCACCACCGACTATGAGCTAGAAACTCGCAACTATGGGTGAGTAGAGCTCAGGGAGTGATAATTTTCCGAAAACTGGGTGCGCGTGAGCGATGGGTCAGTATACATTTACATAAACACTATTACCGTTCCAAGCGAATATAGTTTGGTAATCGGCGCAAAGCTACGTGTTTCATCCGCGGCCACACTGTCGCTTACCATCAGACGAGATGATGGCCAAAACTAGATCTACCCTACCTACTTAAAAAAACAACACTAGATCAGCAATTTTTCTTATAGCTCAGTGGCTAGCTAGTCAAGAGAGTACTAGCCGGCAGCGTGAACAGCTCGATATCATGTTTTATTACAAGAGTCCTTTAGTCTTCGAGATTTATTAAATAAATAAATAAATATCTAGGAGATTATTGCACACATGGTCATCTGACCCCAAACTAAGCAAAGCTTGTAGTTAATATGGCTGCCAGAGACTGATATTCATACATATACATATATTTTTAAATACATACTTAAATAGATTTTAACATCCAGACAGAACAAACACAAATATTCATCACTCAAATGTTTGTCCTAGGTGGGAATCGAACCCACGCCCCCAAGCGCAGAAGGCAGGTTCACTACCAACTAAGCTAACGGGGCTGTCTAACAGCTATTACAATAGGTGTATGATTATAGAGCTATATTTTATATAGTATAGCCGATAGCTGACTCTTCCGCTGTGGGACAGTTGTCTGCGGCTGAGTTCTTGCGTCCTATATTCCAATTAGCATTTTTTCTAACTTTGCACGTAACACGTCGAACGCCGCTCGCCTCGCTTTATACCAATTAAAAGTTAGAAAAGTTATAACAAGTAAATTGATACGTGTAACATACACTCATTACTTTCGATATTTATAGCTCACAGTGGTTTTCAGGCTTTTTCGGTGTGTATAGCGTTATAGTTGTTTTTAAATGTGTAATAAAAAAATTAAACGTGTAGTTTTAGGCGAATTTTCCTAAATTTTACGATTTTTTAGGTTCAGGATTTTTAGGTGGTGTGACCGGAATCGGGCCTAATATCATATCAAATGTCTGATTTTGGTTAATGGATGTGAGTAAGATCTCATTAATTAAATAATCATCTCAAGAATATTTAATTGGATCTATATCAGATATTAATTATTTACGGACAAGAAAGCTTAATTATATTAATTTTAATAAGAGATAGCCCACGCAAAATTATCTTTGTATTGTAATAAATTTTCATCGAATGATAATTTTCTTTATAAAAAAAAATGAACTATCAGATAAATTCTCAATAGCGTTTCTGCGTGGGTGTTGTTCTTGTAAGTAGTCATGTTCGAAAGCCTACGTAATCACTTATTTATTCGATAAATAATAACCATTAAAGGAATTTTAACAAAACATTCTACAATTTTAAATCAAAAGCTTTTTCAGTCGTAAGGCTACCGCTTAAGGCTTTCGGGTGCTTAAAGTTAACTCAGCCTCATCAACGCAAAAACGTACATATTAAATTATTTTAATAATTTCTAAAAGTCATATATTAAAACTGGGAAGTGTTTGTATATTTCAAGGATCCCTCCATAAAATATACAAACGATACGATCTTTGGATTCTTTTAAGCGTGTGTGATAAACCCGGTAAATAAACTTACCCATTAATATTTTCAAAACCTACGAATGTAGAGCCTCTAATCCGTTTAAATTATATTCTAGAATAGTGACTAACGTAATTTCCTATGACAAAGTGTTCCTTGGTTCGATAGAATTAATTCAAAGGTCGCCAAACAAGCTCTTTACGTGTAGTAAGTAAGCTCGGAGTGTCGCCGCTGGCGTCAAATTAATCATTGATTACAAACATGAGGGTAACTTGCAAACTAGATTCCCTAACATACTTACAACTTACATGTAACATGCTTTCGATTAGGAGTTCCTAAGTTCACAGCGAATGTTCCAATTTGTGAGGAATTAGTTTGCGAACGGTGTACGTACAAGTGGCAGCCGATGTCCCCATCTATTGTATTTATTATGTACTAGTGCTGTGGCCCGCGACTTCGTACGCATACATTTTCATATAAACTTTCAACCATTTTTGCTTCCCTCAATCCGGCCCTTGCACAAAATAACATAGCCTATACGTCAATCTGGTTATAACTAAGCATATTCATGAAAACCGCGTCGAGTGGTTTAGGAGATGTGCATGGACAAACAAACAAACAGACAGTAATTCCAAAACTGTCTTAACGTGTTCAGTTGCTTATTTTAAGACGCCCTGTGTGTTTTTTTTATATCTCGCAATTACGGTTTTTTTTTATCTCTACATTTTTATTATTTATGTATAGAAAATAGATATAAATGTCTATTTCATAATTTTAACATACTCTGTTGACATAATATACGGTTTTTACCCATTATTATTGTTATGATATTCTGTTTCAATTATTGTAATTGGTAATAATAACAATGTTGATTAAATTATATTAACAAACTATAACATAATAATATAAGTATTGATATTCAGTGTGGTGATGCAACAAGCATGCTGGGTACGCTGCTTACTGGTAGTTGACTTGAGCATTTGGATTGTCGCCAGTACTTCAACGGTCTATGGGCAATCCAACCAAAGGAAATTATGTTTATGTTAGAATATTGTCAAAATAATATTTTAGTTTAGTTGTATTTTGTACGTTACTATTTTATATACATTAATTAATAAAATAAACATTTTAATTAATATCTTTGTGAGTTATTATTCACATATTTATTTTTCTACCTAAATTAAATTAAAAGTTTTTTCTTTCAATATCTATGTAAAAATATTATTTTGGGTGCGGCAGCAGGGCAGGGCCCAAGCTAACGGTGGTTAGGGCTGCAGAGTGAGGAACCTCCTGACAATGCGTGCCGTGTCAAGGATTACCGCCTTCTGCATCTGACCCTTGACCCAACCGTCTAGCGAGAGCCTCTTAAGGTGGTGGTCGAGGCTCTTCGCTATAAGGCCGTTCACCGATACGACTATCGGGACAATGATCATCGAGTCAACATCCCACATGGCACTAGTTATTATTATTTTTCCTAGTACCTAATCTTGATTTTATATCAATTTATTAACACAACATTTTTATTAGTAAGGAATTCTGAAATTTCATTGTAGCGTTTTCGTGATTTAAGTTGTAATTGTACCCGTTTCCTTATAGACAAAGTGCACTAAGGAAACGGGTAAAATTTATTACTTTTTTAAATTCAATTAAAATACATGTAATTTCAATTAATATATATTTTATGTTTCTAAATTAATACATTTTTGTTTTCAGATTTAGTATTATCATATTTCATGTGTCAGAATTAATTAATTCTTGTTTCAGATTACTTTAATAATTTTATAATTAAAAATAAATCAGAATTAGTAAATTTTTGTTTCAGGTTACGTTAATTTTCAATTTATGTAATTAATATTTTATATCAGGTTAGGCAAAATTAAACTCAATAAAATTAACATTATCAACAAATATTTATCACAAATTCCTTATTGTACTTGAAGCGACGTAGAAGTGGAATTACACTAGAAATTCATCATTAAAACAGTTTTGAAACATACAAAAAATAATATCGTACAACATAATAATTATTTGTTATTCTCTTTGCAATAAAAACAACCTTGTAGCATTTTTTCCTCTTTCAAAGCGATAAGAGAGAGTCAAAGTCGTGTTGGAATAAATATTTCGAATGTTAGCTAAGTACACAATATGCCAGGAATGCTTAAGTGCGTTTTTGTGTACGTAATATTACGCCTAAAAGGTTTGTTTGCTCCCATTTTATACTTAGCAAAATGTTAGCAAAACGTTGAGCGTTGTACTTTACATTTTAATTGCAAGGCTTGTACTGTACTGGGGCAAAAACATATTCATAAACATTTAGGAAAGAATTTTTCAAAATTTATGGAATTGTACAAAGGTTTTATTTAAAGTTTTTAAGCATAGTTAATTGGTATTTCTAGTTAAAAGCAGATTTTTAAAAGTAACAGTTAAAAGTTAAAGTAGAGTTTAAACTTAATTAATCTGGCGCCCAACATATGTCTTCAATAATATTCTTGCAGGCAAATTATTTAATGATTTTGAGTTCACTACAAAATCACTCTGAATTAAGTAAACTGTAAGCTGAAACACCAAAAAGTCATTTACAAAAATACTTAGTAATAAAGAATAAGTGAAATATCATATTTTATATTATAAGTGATAAATAAGGTGAATGATACAGAAATATGGCGCCCAACGTGGGTCAAACGTCATTAAATGTGGCGCCCAACGTGGGTCAAACATAATTCGATAACATAATCTACCTAAAGAGTATATAGGTTTCTGATGTTTGACTTTAATACAATCAGAGTACAATTTTACTTCTGGTATGTGTAAGTATATTAACGTGGTTTTATTTTCGGCATATACAATAAAAAATACGCACAATCACCTACTTGCTACTCACCGTGCTACTTTGATAGTAAACCTTGAACTTTCATTTCCTGCTGATTGCATACCCAACCAAGTATTTAATACCTTTTATGTATGCATTTATTTTTCGCATGAGTTACCCTAAGCTGGCTTATACATAAATAAGGGATATAGCACCTACCTTAAACCCAGGACGGAAACTCTAGGCGTTAAATGAACATAATCACTGTACCTGAGCTGTTCAATCCATGTTCATCGCACACGTCATTCACAACGCATTTGTTATTCACACACTGACACTTGCACAGTCACTCAGTCGGATATATTTGAAGAAATCGGTTGTCACTGTTCGCTCGATGCGATTGCGGTATATTGGCGGACAGAGCGCGCGCGACACGTCCGCTGGGCACCGAGACTCGGGCTCCACTGGAGCCGCGCGCCGCGCAAGCCTCTGCGGGACCCGTCACAGAACATCCACCCGTACCGCTCCACTTGCTAGACTTGTAAGATTTTGGCATGATTATTAGAAATGTGTCAAGGTTTGATTTTAGTTTCTGATTAGTGGTAAAGCCGTCATAGCATCAGACCTCTACCCAATTAACTTCGAATTCTGAGCCTTTGATGCCGAGGATAGGTATATATTGGCTTTTAATAAGATTAGTGTAAGCTTCACAATCATTACAAAGGCCATCGTAAGAAGTCCAGACCACTTATCTACTTAAATACTGACATCACTAAAGTTTGATTAAGTAAAGTCGGTATAAAAACGACCTCTGTACTAACCGTACCTCAATGAACTCACACCTTGATTGATTTTTATTTAATTTAAATAAGTGTTGTAGAAAAAACGAAGCTTATCTTCAACGCTCTGGTTCAGTGGAGCTCACCGTTTAAAATTTAACTAAAGCATTTTTTTTACAAATTGTAGTTGCTGACTGTACTTGTAGATTGACAGATGCTTTTTTTATGAATTCTGTCGCTACTTGCCCTCGCAGTAATGTTGCTGTGTACAGCGCAAAGCGACATCTCGCGGGCAGCGCGGTGACAACTCACATTAGTCGGCACGCACACAGGCAAGTGACACTCACGGGATTTCACGACTCACAAGGTTTACTTAGGGTTATCTAAATCGAAGTAACAAGATTTTTTTGAAAATGAATTGAAATCTTTAATTCATTTATATTTTTATTTTAAATATTCAATGAGTCTGGTTACAAATACCATTCAACGTCCTAATTATTTTTTATATTATACACAACTTCAGCGTTGTCCGTGACTAACTTCTGCTCGACCGCACAAAAAAAACCTTTTATCCTGCTTTGAGAAAGGTTGCATAACTGTTTCTAACTGAAAACAATCTGCACCGTTTGTGGCAAAGTTACCTTTAACTTTGACGGAAAACTTTTTTACAAAAGAAAAGCCATATCGATCGCCAGCCTAATTAGCACCTGAAAGCCTCCACAAACAACCTTTATGAAAAACTCAAAACTGGGGCAGTGACATCCCTGGTGAAAGGCACACGCACATGCACTCGCTGCACACACACAACGCACACACAGAGACAGTCGTCGCCGTCGAGTCGCCGGTGAAGTCGGCAGAGCAAACGAGTAAACGGAAAAGATAGGCTTTTCTTTGACTCCTTTTAACTGTCCTAGGGAGTTTTAAATAGGATGCAAACAGAGATAGGGCTACCTGTCGCAATGAATGAAAAATTAGTGTCTGCGCTAAAGGAAGCTGTGCGCCGTGTTTCGTTCTGGACTTTAGAAATAATGTCGGTGGCGGAAACTTTGTGTTGGACTGTAAGTATTCTCGTGACGTCGGTATTATTTTAAAAGATTAAGAGGTTTTGACAACTGCAATATTGCTGGTTTAAATTTAAAAGTAAAGAAGCACTAAGACGCAAATGGGATGACTCGTGAAACTAAGTTACATTTATATTATCTGTTATTGTCGTGCTCTTGGCGTAGCTGAACTAGCCAGAATAATAATTAACTTTATTGCTATAAATAATTTACAATAATCTGTGATAATTAGCTACGAAGAATCTGCTCCGTCTCAGGATGGGTGACTTTTACAACTGAGCTCTACCATGGATCGAATTGCACGCTAAATTATACGTCCAAGCCTCCGGAGTTGTTACTCCTAGAACAAAAATTACTAAAACACGTCAAAGGCCTTTAAAACTCTGCTAATCAATCATGCTATACAAACTTACATACTTTATAAGTATTTGTATTTTCTTACTGTACAGATGACTGTTTTTTTTTCTCTTGTATGTTTGTCACATGCTATTTTGACGAAAGCTGAAGAGTCAATAGAGATTAAGGAGCTCATCGCCGAGTCAAACATCATGAGACAAAAACCCAGAGACCACGCTGGAAAGGCCACCTGGCACGAATGGAGAATGATCGTAATGTCATGATGGCATTTGTTAAAGATCCCAATAGCCGTCCTAGATATCACTAGAAAGATGCCGTAAAGTGTTACCAGCGTGAGCTGCTACCTCCAAAGCACCGGCTTACGAGAGACGGTGCGAAATCATGACTGATTAATTGTGACGCATTCTCTTGAATTGTAAGCCAAGACCCACTTCAGGTCGTTGCACCAGCAGAGAAAACATGAGATTATTGTGGATATAACAATGTTTTAAACTATCACGGTTGTTCACTACATTTATAAGATTATAAAAAATGGGTAGATCGTTTTGTCTGCACGTAACTTTGAACTGTTCGACCAACCATCCGCACTCTTCAGTCTTCGCGTGAACATGGTTCATGTAACTGCGCCGAAATATCGAGAGCTCCATTTAACCTTTCCACGATAAATATACTATTAATAATCATTTAAATGTTGACTGTGAATATTTTCGACGAAAACTAAGATTCAATCATTCATTAAAGTGAACAAGGTACCATAACATTAAATTTATCTATCAGCAGTGTCAGGACTCAGAACGTTCATTCAGTAATTGTTCAGTGGTTCGTCGAGCTGACATTCGCGTGCCGCGGCCGCTGTCACTCGGTGCTGATAAGGTCACATGCCATACCTCACCTCTAATGTTGGTGTAATGTTTCATTAACTAAGGTTACAAAATTAGACCGCAGCGGTTAGGTTACCGAAAATACTACAAAATAATAATCAATAAAAAAACTGATTTCATAAAAATGTCAGAACTGGACCAAATTGAAATGGGACCACACGGGAAGCACCAGCTTTCAAATAAATAAAAACATAAAAATCGGTTCACTCAGTCGGAAGTTATGAGGTCACAAACATTTAAAAAAAAACAGTCGAATTGACCTCCTCCTTTTTGGAAGTTGGTTAAAAAGTTAAAATCGCTAAAATGCTACGTATATAGTGCTCCATAGCTGGTAAGGAATAAAGTTGCCATTTTTTTTCTACTGAAAATCGATCTAGGTATTTATTTGTTCTGACAGCTGCAATATATTGTATAAAAGCTGAATAAAAAACACGATTTCGGATCACATTCACTAGGTTTTTGAACTAGAATCTGTAGCGGATACCCGATACACTTCAGTGAAATATTATAAGATATTTTTATTGCAGCTGACAGAGCAAATTAACAAATGGAAAAAGAGTAGAGACAACACTTTCGATATAATTTCGATCGACAGCCCCGTTAGCTCAGTTGGTAGTGTACCTGCCTTCTGCGCTTGGGGTCGTGGGTTCGATTCCCACCTAGGACAAACATTTGTGTGATGAACAATTGTGTTAGTTCTATGTCTGGGTCATCATCATCATCATCAGCCAGAAGACGTCCACTGCTGAACATAGGCCTCCCCCTTTAACCTCCACACTGAACGACGTCCTGCCATCTGCATCCACTGGATGCCCGCGACTCTCACAATGTCGTCGGTCCATCTAGTGGGAGGCCTACCTACGCTGCGTCTTCCGGTTCGCGGTCTCCACTCAAGAAACTTTCTTCCCCATCGGTTATCAGTTTTTTGAGCGATGTGGCCTGCCCATTGCCACTTCAACTTGCAGATTTTAATAGCTATGTCGGTGACTCTGGTTCTTTGGCGAATATCTACGTTTCGGATTTTATCGCGCAAAGAAACTCCGAGCATAGCTCTCTCCATTGCCCGTTGTGTGACTCTGAGTTTTTCCAAAAGGCCAACAGTTAAGGACCACGTCTCAGTACTATGTCTGGGTGTTAATATCTATTTAAGTATGTATTTAAAAATATATATGTATGGTTTTATGTATATCAGTCTCCGGCAGCCATATTACAAGCTTTGCTTAGGTCAGATGACCATGTGTGTAATAATGTCCCAGATATATTTTATTTATATATTTTTTTTTATAATCAATCCATATACTGACCAAAATATGAATATCTTCATGAAGGTAAATCATAAAATTAGAACAAAATACATCGAGTAGGTAATAATAATATATTCGTATTTATTTTTCTGACGTTCATCAACTCCAAGGATTATTTTGTTATAAAATTTCGATCGTAAAAATCAGAAACAGCATCAATGCGCAAGCGAACGTAAAACGAAGTTTATGATTGAAAGAACACAAATCTTGGAGTGTGTACAATGATTTAACCTACTTAAGAAGCGGTAACCCATCCAATACAGACTCGTAACCCCGTTTAACCCCCAAATTGATTGATTTTTCAACAGCCTCATCAAATTGGAGCCCCTTCCCTCTCGTAATAAACTCTGAGTACAACGGAGTAATACCGTATTATTTTCTGTGCTTACAATTTTCCAATTTCCTATATCCGGGCTCAGGGCGTTAATCCCGGAGAAAAAACATCAAAACGCTTGTTTTTATTATAAAAAGCCTCTTTTTAGATTGTACAAAGGAGAAAAATGGTTAAATATAAAACGTAGATTTTGAATAAAATATTAAAGAGACAAAAAATAACGCTACCAGTTTCTTACTATTTAGTATTTCTCATAACAAAGTTGGCTTGTTATAACTTTGACAGGTTAATATTGTTATTATATTTTCTTGGAACACTACAAAATAATGTATTAACCGAATACGTACCTAAATAAATATTTGTTTGATTTCTTTAATATAAATTATGGATAATTCAAAAACCACATTACCGCTACAAAACAAAATATATTTATCCATTTAGTTCCCGATGAAACTATTCCTGCATCTTAATAGTCCTTGAACTGCTTGGACTATTATCCCACTAATATTATAAATGTGAAAGTTTGAATGGATGGATGGATGTTTATTAGTCAATCACGCCAGAACGGTTGAACGGATCTGGATGAAATTTGGCACAGAGATATATTATAAATTTGGAATAGCACATCCACTACTTTAAAAACGGCTGGACTGATTTGGATTAAATTTTGTGTTCCTGGAGTGGGTCATAGTAGTGAGGCCGAAGTCCGAGCTAACACCCGTGCGAAGCCGGGGCGAGTCGCTAGTAAGATAAATATAAATTATAAAAATGCAAGGTTTAATTGTTAAAATTCGGCTGTGTAGGGGCTAAGTAAAATTCAATCAGCTGTAATAGTTACGGGCTTCGGGAAATAATGTAAAAAATTCAATTATTTTAAAAGTCAAGGTCTTCAAGTTTTTTTAAATCTAGTATGACATAATATGATGTGCTATGGGTACCTATGTAACATCCCAATAATAGGTAACTCTTTATGACAAGAATCTGTTCAGAAAGAGAGAGAGTACTTGGATTGTGGTTGAATGGACAAATATCTCAGAAATAACACGCAAATTCACTCAACAAAACAAAATGATGTTAGGACAGCTCATGATAGCTGATTTTGAAGTTTTTCAGAAGGAAGAGACGGATTACCATTTAAAATTCGTTCTAGTTCTCATTTTGGCCAAGTGCACTCTCTTTTTGAAAAGACTATACACGTTATATTTTTAGAATGAAAGACATTCTGATTCCAAGCTAACACTACAAAAACAATAAGACTGTCCATAGACCGTTGAAGGTCTTCAGACAATCCAAATGCTCAAGCCCACTATCAGATGGCAGCGTAACCAGCACGCTGATGGCATTACCACGCTGAATGGCAATCATAAGCATTGCCATTCAGCGTGGTTATTTTGCCGTAGATATTTTTACGTGTGTCATAAGATCTCCACACAGGGAAACCTAGTAGGGAGTTACGAATATACGTGTTTATGTAAAAAAATCTACAGATACAAGGAAATGTTTCTCTCAATATTTATAGTTTGTCTGTACACTGTATATAGATACGCAAGTGTATAAAACACGGTGTGCGTACAACTATACAAAATATCTCAAGATAGCGGTAATATTTCCCACCGGGACTGGCCGGTACCTGAAAAATACTCCGGTCAGAATTCACATCTCCCGCTCCTTTCCATTCTACCTACATTATATCCTGGTAGGGTTGCAATGCGACAGTAGTATCTAGGACAGTTTATTACACACCTAGTCCTTCTATTGTACCTACATTATATCCTGGTAGGGTTACAATATAACAGTACTTAGTTCTTTATACCTATTTCTAGCCAGAGGGTTACAATTCGTCTGTCTAGTATGTATGTCTGGTTTGTTTGACCATCAGCTACATTACCATCATCAGCCCGCATCAGTTCACTGCTAGATGTAGACTTATAGTAAGGTACTGTCAATTACCTTGATCATTTGTTTTCCGTTTCCAGTCTCCGTCAACCGACTCTTGAATTATAATATCTTCCCTCGATAAAGTCGCAAAGCATCGTACGCTAAGTTTCTTGATTAGTTTTATCATCTCTAGAATCTAATATTGTACTGTACCGTATAATAAGTACGGTACGCGGTATTTTATTTGAAAAAGCACTAACCTCATTAATGTATTCTCATATTGTTTTTGTTACATATTTTTAAATTACAGTCCATATTTTGAACCTATAATAGGATATAAATAATGTTTTGTAAGATTGTAATTTAAACAAAATCTGTGAAGCAGCTTTTTAATCTTAGTAATAATTAAAAAGGCTTGAAAAATTGACAAGGACAGAACAGAAGAACAGAAACAAACATACAACAGAATATGAGATGGTCACCTTACTTCGTCTGAGTGAACGAAAATTTCCTGTTAAATAATACTGTTAGTTATGCACTTGAATTGTTCTCTGCGTTGAATATTGTATTCATCGTGTTCTATCTATTTACTTTGTGTTAGGTGGGTCACAAGTTTAATAGAGGTGAGTCAGTTACGTCGCACATACGTCATCCACACTAGATGGAAACGGTGACATGTCGGTACTGATCACAGAAATATTAATATTAACTTATCTACTTGAGTCACTCAAAAATTATTATATGAGTGAAATCATTTTTAGTATTTCTTCTTCTTCTTTGTCGGACACGCTTCGCAGAGTGGTCGTGATTGGTAAGACGGTGGTACATGGCAGGTCTTCAATATCGTCGGTCTACCCGGCCAATCTTGCAATGCTTCTATATTTTACTCGGTTCGTCGCATTATATATAATACTCTGTTAAAGAAGACTCCGTTGCCGTCTTAATGAAGTCCATCCAGCGTGTAAGAGATCTACCTCAACCTCTCTTTGCTGCTACTTGACCTTGGACTAATAGTCTTTCCACTGAGTCTTTGTTCCTGAAGATGTGCCTGAAGAACTTCACTATTTATTATATAAGTACTGTACAATCGGTGAAAGTCTGTTTTTAATATAGAGCTCCTTTAATATTGAAACTTTGGTGCGGAATGCGGTCCATGCGGGAGGTACCTTCTACAAACACACAGTCACAAACATTATATTAGGTACCTACTTATATATAGGTACCTATGTGATAACGAATACATACCTGATAAGGTACTTAATGAATAATTTTGTTGAGGATGTCGTAACACTTATAATCCGTGATAAGTATTATATCCATAAAAAGCTCAGAAAATGTTATGAAAAATATTAGCTAATAAAACAATATGCCTTACATATACATAATTTAATTGAAGTTGTAATATCTGAATATCATATTGTATGTTTTTAAATGAATCTACATCATCCCTGAGGCATGTCAATACTATATGAAACAGAGTGAGATCTAAGTAAACACCTTTCCTATATAGAATTACTCTCTCTAAAAACATACGAACGCTATGTCGAATGTACTATTATGATCGACGACTAGAAAAACATACCGTATGGTTCTTACTAAGTTTATTATTTTTAAATATTTTATTTCACATATTTTGTTTGGTTAAGCTAAGCTATGCTGATATTTTTTGTTGCGTACGTATCATTTTGTTATGACAAACATGTAAAAATTGCAAACTTAAAAATAATAATTAATGATTGTAATTTGTTTTGTGTATATTTTTTTCAGCCGTTGTCATCAAATTGCAAGGCAAAGGCCTCCCTTCCTTTCTTACACTCCTCTCTGTTCTGTGCTATGGTGTACCAGTCTGTTACCATCTTTTTCTGGGCCTTCCAAGGGGTCGTATGGCATGCGGCAGCCATTCTATAGTGGTTCTAGCCCACAGCTCATCCGACATTCTACTTACGTGGCCGGCCCAGTCCCACTTCAGTTTGCCGGCTTTTTCTTTGCGTATATAATAGATCAGCTAATATGCTCACTTTAGATATTCCTGCTCACAAAACCTCGTTCTATGGCTGCTCTTTCACGGTAGAAGCTGTTAAACTGTGGAATGAGCTACCTACAGAAATCAAACGTGCATCCTCACAGGAAGTCTAAAAGCGTCGTGTGAAACTGTACTATATCTCGGAGTAGCTACTGTATCGTTATTATCTCGCTTTATGTTTATAAGTATGTATGTATTTAATATTTTTATTTATGTATGTGTATATATTGTTTCAGTAGGTATTAGTGTATTATTATAATGTATGTCTATGCTTTATATACCTGTTATTCCATTATTACATCACACCCCGATAGTAACAGATAAAGATTTTGAACTTCCTACTTGCTGCTAATCAAACCGCGGAAATGAAAAACTTAAAAAAAAAACCTGTTCTAGTATTAAAGCCAACTTGCTATTGAAAGTTAATATTTCCCATCATCCATTTTTCCCTCAGAAAGTCAATGAGCGAAGATGCTAAAAACCTAGTTCGTTTTTTATTCAAGACAGGCATAAACCAGTGCCAATCAATCTTGCGGGTTCGGGAATTAATGCCTTCTTGTCGGAGGAATGGAAACGTGAACTTGGACTCATTCCAAGAAAACCACAAGAAGTTATAAAAGTACGGAGCGCGGCCTTTCTATTCTTGAAAATGCAGTACCTGACGCTATTTGTGATTCGAAGAGTGAATGCCAAATCAAAGCGGGTGTGGCGGGTTTAGCATTTAAGAATTATTGTAAGAAATAAAAGCATTGTATACAGTATATAAAAAAACATAGGTACCAGTGTTCTACTGAATTAGGAAAATCTCAGAATTAATTGAATAATTTTCCGTCACAGTTCCACATAGTCAGTGCTGAGATGTAGAGAGAACAAATCAACAAAACGAATCGTCATCCATCCTAAATCCAGAATAGCCGGGCCGAACTCGTTAGTCTGGCTCCACGAACATTTATTTACGAAGGGCCAGGTGTAATAAAAATGATTCGAGTTACAGCGAGGGCCGCCCGAATGCCACCCGCGCTCGCCGCCCTATTGTCGAAACACATCCCATTTGCTATTCACAATCACTGCCCAGCGACCTGTTTACTTAAATAGGGACTAATAAGGACAGAGTTGAGTCTATAGAAACACGGACGAAGCCTTTTGTTACGTAAAAATATAGCAGACTAAATTACGAACACAATGAGAGTACGTTTAGTTTAATTATAGATAGAACAGCAGCTTATAGTCTGTTGAAAGTAGGCTCATTTGTTACACCGTCTCCAGCAGATCAGATAAGGAACTATTTATTATGGATAAAAGATTATGCTAGAATTCATTTTATAGAGAGCAAGTTTAGTGACGTCGCTCTCATCAATGTTGTGTTGGGGTTCGATTCCCGGTCCGGCTGATGTTTGATTTGAATAATGAACATGAATATCTACTCCGAGAATGATTGTGGTCATGCTAGTCTGTATGTTCCAGAACATATAGTTTTTCGTATGTAATATATATGATACATAAAAATTGCACGCCCGCATTGGGTAAACTGGTAATGGCTAATGTTGATACACTGCTTAAGTTGTTAAGAACATCTTTTGTATACAGTTTTTGCAATAAATTTATTCAGATTCTGATTCATCGCGAGCTGTAATAGACGCTACCTACTTATTCTTAACAATTTCGAATGAAACAAAGACAACAGAACAAATCAAGCAAAAAAAAAATACTTCGTAATTCCCATGTCTCTGAAGAGATACGCAACAAAAACCATTTATCGCCACATCAAAAGCCACAACGTCTCGTGTAATTGAATTCTTGAATAAAACTTTGAGCCCCTGCATTTCTTAAAGAGCAAAGTTCCTAAACTCAAAGTCTGCGTTGTGTAAACGCATAATCGTCTATAAAAACCCGCTTTCAGTTTTCGGGTGACTGAAGAGTTTGCGAAACTTCGCCAAGTTCGAGCAGAAAAATCGCGAGAACGCACAAAAATGTTATTTTAATCAACAAGCTTCGAACTTGAGTGAATTTATATGTCAGTGTAGAACGTTAGAGATATCTGATACTCGTGATGTTTTACAGTTTGTTTCACTTTTGGTTTGAAACTGAATATCGTAGCAATGGAAAAATAATAAATAACAAAACTTTGATTTTTATAATGCAACAGAGTGACATCATGAGCATATCGCTCCCAGATGATAAGCGCCATAACAGGTCAGTGCTATCCAGAATTTGTAACTTCAGTAGAGTAGTGAAGCTAAGTACCGATACAAACATCTTAGTTTTTCGGTACTTATTGTTTAAACTATTATGTATACATATGAAATAAATAAATTAAAAAAAAAAAACTAAATCCTGCTTGGCACTGCAGTGGTCACCTTGAGATGTTAAATCTCTTTAAGAAATAAATATCTGGAACATTTCGCACACACGGTCATCTGACCCCAAACTAAGCAAAGCTTGTAATATGGCTGCCACAGACTGATATATTTACATATATATTTTGAAATGCATACTGAAATAGATATTAACACCCAGACATAGAACAAACACAAATGTTCATCACATAAATGTTTGCCCTAGATGGGAATCGAACCCACGCCCCGAAGCGCAGAAGGTACGTTCACTACCAATTGAGCCACCGGGGCAGTCTATTGATTTATTAATGTCCATTAATTTAACTAGATACATGTATTTTTCACTCTATTTTTGATTTTTACGAATCGAACATCGAACTAATGAGATTAATTTTAACAAGTAACTTTATTTAAAAGTTCCTGGCTAAAATAGCTAACATAATTATATTTTAGTCTTAGAAAACATTTACAAGATAATCTGCATTATCTAATAAGTAAAGAACACCCAGATAGAACAAACACAAATGTGTATCACATGAATGTGTGGGAATCAAACCCATGCCCCCAAGCGCAGAAGGGCACCATACTTACTTTGGCCTTATTGCTTATAGCGATTCCTTCCAGGAGTTTTCTAGGAAATCCATATACCCATAGATTATACCTTACCGCCCTAACATGGTTTCCTGTAGCGATAGACATCACAATCGAACCACATTAGGCAGTCTAGTTATACCCGCAGTTATTATTGCCAAAGAGTCGTTTGTTCGAGCCTGGGGCCTGCACTAAAATCTTTATCGAAATACTAGCTAGGCGCGCGGTTTTACCCGCTATCCTATAGCCACTGTTTATTTTATCATAACAGAAACGAAGATATCTGTTAATACAAATGTATACGCTCCACACAGAACTTTGTTCGAATTAGAACAGCCGTAACGAATTTTCGTGGAAACAAACATTCATACCGACCAACTCTAACATATATAAACGATCGAGATGTATCTGCGAGATGGTTGCGAATAGAATCGTAAAGATAAGACGGCACCAGCGCTGCCGGCGCAAAGTTAATAACTCAAATTTCTATTACCGTAAATCGCTTCGCTGGCAAAAGTTAGCGGTACGAACTACTGATGTGGCGTGCACGGGGAGCGGAAAACGCAGCGTTTTTTTTTTTGTAAAATAAATAACTAGATAATTTCTAAGTACCTTTGCGTCACTGACTGGACTGGCCACTCAGCGGTTATGGAGAAATGGAGATTATCCATAGTAATAGTAACGTTGTAGCTTTTCTTCTATTATATTTATGCTTCTCAGTAAGCAGATGAGACTTGGACAGGGTTTATTTAACATTCACTGTTTGTTTTGTATGTATGTATAGATGTAAGTAATCTGGGTTACGTACTCGGAAAATGTGTATTAAGCCCAAAGGGTTTCTTTATTCTAATCATTATGCACAACTTTTACTACGGGACCAATCCTGAAATCGTTACAAACCCCGCTGTTCCATACATTTTGTTGAGTGTGTATGGCAATTTTCTAGGAAAGCGCTGATATTTTTTACGAACTAATGCTGCAAGTGGCGGCCTTATCGCTAAAAGCGATCTCTTCCAGGCAACCTTTGGAAAGAATGGTACATCACGTAACATTACGCCCCGTAACGTCGGTCACTACGCACCTTTAGCCACCACCACACTTGTGACGCTGCTGTAACGCACACGTATTAAAACGACTGATATGTTACGAGTGGCGGCATAAATGTCTCTCCCCAATGTATCGCAAAGACACTGCTTGCCCAAAACAAAACTTAAAACCCTTTTTTTCTCATCTCTTATTCTGCTCAGATCGCTACGTGTCAACCGGCGCGTTTCCCCCACTCCGTGCGTCACAGCGATGGAAGCTACGATAGAAGCATTGCAAGTGTCGGGATAAGTGTCTCTCCTCAGTGTATGCGTCCCCCGAGACACTCACAGAGCGACGCGTTATGGCCGCTTGGATGGCGTCGCACGCACTTACTGCCAGTAAGTACTTTATTGCAAAAATGAAGGGTAGCTGGTTGGCGACGGTTTAGAACTTTCTGTCAACTCTAGACTTTAATATTAGCCAAATTCAATTTTAAGCAGATATCATATAACGGTTTACTGAAAATGTATCAGTAACATTATAAGCGGCCGTTTTATCCAGATGTCGCGGACATACCTACCCCAATACGAATTAAATGTTGCTACACTAGTTTGAAATAGTTCTTGTGTTATGTATGAAATTTCTGGTGTATACATTATAGATAATCTATATATTTAGATGTTTATCTTTACTGACAAAATTGCAAACCACTCGGAAGGCTCTGTCACAGCCTTAGGTTTTTTTTATTGTACGGCAACACTCATGCATCGAATTTATTAAAGTTACACTTGTTGTTTGCAGGAAACAAACGAGCCCAAGAACTACACAATAACTATTTTGTAGTTTGTGTCGTTGCCAATATAGCGTTATCATGTTTCGCTTGGCTCTGACACTCGCAGTCACCTATGCGAAGGCCGTCCGAGACTACGCTACAAATGGTACAAATACATGATTAATTTTTTTTGTACCAAAAACCTTCCGCAAGCAGCTTTCTTATGGAAGGATTATGGCTTCGCACGGTTTGTGCATTTGCCTGTGTCAAGTATTCAAATAATTATTTTCAAGTTTTACTAACTAGATGTCGTCATCTAAGTTATAGTCGAAGTCGGAGTTGAGAAAAGTAAGTCACGGTGACGTCATGGCGTAGTTCTTTACTAATGGCTTTTATAGAGTATTGGAATCAACATGAGAATACTGTTTTACCTCATTATATCATTTCCACACTCGAGCACGATCACGAACACTTAATAAATATTAATCTACCATTATTATACACATACAAATGAAAATATACTGTATAAATATAGTTCAGAAAAATAATACAAGACATGAGACATGTTTTTCTACGTGGCGTCAAAACTCCCGCGCAGGTCTTTTCATACTTATTATGACCACGTCTAGTTATTGCCATTTAGAGACCCAATTTGGTTTTTGTGTGAAAGAAAAAAGACTAGTTATTAAAAATCATGGACATAACGTAGATATGTATGTATGAAGGGATGGTGCCTACTCGTACCAGAGGTTTTTAATATATGTATAATACTTCCCATATAAAAAAAACCTGACTTCAAAAATTAGTAAGCACTCTAAGTGCCAAATACCTGCTGATTTGAAAATTGTTTGCGTATTATTAGAGCTGGTTTAATAATCCGCTACATAATAAAAAATAATCACTTAAATTTGTTCACAAATGCCGGAGTAATGGAACAAATTTAATTTGTGCAAAATAAATTATTTATAATGCCAGAGTAATGGAACATACATAAATAAAAAGTCTATACTGCTAGTCTGTGGAATGCGCTGCCGGAATGGGTGTTCCCTGATGGTTACTATCTGGGTGTCTTCAAATCTCGAGTGAAAAAAAATGAAAACTTCCAGAAGGCAGTTAAAAATCAACCCTGTTTAGATAATTAGTCATCATTTTTATACAAAATTAAATCATACTCAGGACTCTCCAAAACACCATCTTGAAAGTTAACTAAAGAGCGTTTAGGTTAAAGAACTCGTCATATTCGTTTTGTTTGAAGTTTGGAGAGCCCTCGCGAGTTAGGTATCTTGTTTTCATTAACAGTTCGCCGCCCCTCAGCGGCTCCCAAATGAAGTGTGACGCCAAAGGACGCCAACTTTAACAAAAGACGCTGACGCGACCTCTTCTAATGTGACGTATGCTGTAATAGGGCTGATTCAACTTTAACAGAAAATAACCCTAAATAGATGCTTTTACGTATTTATTATGGTCTGGAAGTGCTACCATCTTTGACTACTATGTCGATCATCATAAGATATCTGATTAGATGAGGTTGAACGCCTCACATGCCTAAATATCTAGAGAATTTTTTTTGGACTTAATTTTTATGGGACTTCATCGAGTAAAGAGAAGTCTTAGATTCATGTGGGATTAGTCCACGTTTCTATGTATGTTTGTATGTTTGTTCGACGCAAACTTGCGTATCTATGATCCGCTCTTCATAAAATTTTGTAAGCAAGTAGTTTATTTCAATATAATTGATACATTTATATAATCGTTTTCGATAGGTTGTGAAAATCGAGGTATTAAACTAAAAGCGAAAGTAACCCTAAGGCCCTGAATTATGCAGATTGTCGGTAATTATACACTAAAATAATTTAGTAATGTGTAGAAATAGCAGTTATGTATTCAGTCTGTCGCCCCACTGCTGGGCAAAGGCCTCGCCCATTTCCTTCCACACATCTCTATCTGCCGCCAAGTACTGCCAATTCGTGTTTGCCAATTCGTAAACACGTTCGTAATTTGTGTTTGTTCTATGTCTGGGTGTTAATATATATTTAAGTATGTATTTAAAATATATATGTATGTCTCTGAAAGTCATATAACAAGCTTTGCTTAGTTGGAGTCAGATGACCATGTGTGCAAAAATTTCCCAGATGTTTATTTATAATAACACAGATTTTTTTATATTATCAGTACAATCCTGCTTATAATTGACGTACCCCGCAGCTCTCATGAGGAATATCGCCTACTTACAATAGAACGCACGAGTCATCCCTACACGCGAAGTGTCTTCTTACTCTTCAAAGAGTGAATAGTTGAACAACGAGACGCCTAATTAGAACCATCTGTTAGATGACAAGTTGTCTGGCGTCCCGACTCCGATGTTTAATTTTATAACAAAGCCACAGCTTTTAAAATATTCATTGAATCAGGCCCTTTATTATACAATAATTATTTAAGTATGGATTTATAGTTTTATTTGAATTGTAGAAGTGTAACGTAAAATGTTATAATCAAAATGTTATAATACAAGTTATATGATTATTTACGGGATATTTACCGTGGTAAGGTTGTGGAAGGAGATCCTGATATTTGGGTGCAGTTACATGCACCGTGTTCACGGGAAGACAGTCACTGTCTTTCTTCCTTCTTCCTTGAACAACCGTGATAGTTTAAAACAGTGTTACAATCAAGTTTTGAGTACTAAAAATGTCGTCATTGTCTCCATCATCAGCCTATTTAATGTGTGTCAACTGATGAACCTCTCCTAAAAAGACGCTACACGATATGATCTACAACTATATTATGCGACTTGCACATGACGCAAGCGAGAACGATGCATGTTTGTAATGATGTGTGAGTTCTTCTGTTGTTGCGTAGGTAAGATCATCATCATCAGCCCGGAGACATCCACCGCTGAATATAGACCTCCCCCTTTAACCTCCATACTGAACGACATCCTGCCATATGCAAGCACTGGATGTCCGCGACTCTGTCAATGTCGTCGGTCCATCTAGTGGGAGGCCTACCTACGCTGCGTCTTCTGGTTCGTGGTCTCCACTCAAACCCCTTTCATCCTCATCGGTTATTGGTTCTTCGAGCGATGTGCGTAGGTAAGATGCACCTTGTGAATTAATTCCTTTTTTGTTTCAGGTTAGGCTAAATTATCATCAACAAATTTATATAGAGAAAAAAATTATCTCATATTTTTTATTGTACTTAAAGCTTCGACCAAAATAAAATGAATGGACGGGCCCTAACCATTGAACTTGATCAGTAAAAATGAGTCAAAATCGTCGGACATATACTTCAACACCTAATTATAAAAATGTACAGTATATTTGTTACAAAAAATAGATATCGGTTTTATTTGTGTATTTACACTTCGGTAAAGCATACGAATTCATAATTTTGTCAGATGTTTCGTTATCGCGTATCAATAGACTCGTGTTTCACTTCCTACGGCTAGAGACCGACTGAAACGAAATGAGAGCTGGCGCTCATTTTGTAATCTTCAAAAATGCGCTTCTACTGGGCCCGTCCATTCATTTTATTTTGGTCGAAGACTTAAAGCGACGTTAACGCGGAAATACACTAGAGCTTCGTTAAAAAACAGTTTTGAAGATGAATTCCACAAAGTGACGCCTGATTTAATCAAATATATATAAGTAGATCATATTTTTATTGTATTACAATTGCCTGACCTGTAATCATAATATGTTTATCAATAAATGACTTTGACTTTAAATATTTTTTGATCCGTAGAGTTCATCTTCATTTCATCGTACTCGTATATCGTTCGTACTCACTGTGTACTTGCTCGAGTCAGTCTCGTCTCACACACGTATCATTCTCGAAATCGGAAATTTTTCTTCCAATTTTAAGCATGCCCTTACAGTACAGTTTTACAAACCATTCTTTTCTTATCAGAAAGTCTTCAGATCAGTCAAATACAATACGCGGAAGTAACCAGCTGGGTTCAGCAACAATAGCAAAAATCCTATTAATACTTTATTTGTGAAAGCTTTTGCATTCTCAGATCAAAGCTGTAACATCCAACACGTGGCATACATATCAATCTGCACAGTTATGGGAAATGAAAGGGGAGCCAAACCTATGTAAATTCTGTCAAAGAACATAGCGGTACTGTCGCGATCACATCTGAAAAATACTAACGTTGATTGTGTACGAGTGTACCTGGTGGGTAGAAACAGAGTTTTTGTTTTTGGCGTAAGAACTACTTGTTTGCGTTATAGATTGAAGGCAGATGGATGTTTGTTATTTTTTCCTAGATTGGAAAAAGTAGTCTTTGTTTTTCTTTAGCTTTTCAGCATAAAAGATGTTCTGTGAGCACTCTTTGAAGAATAATTACATCGAAAAAAGATTATTTTTATTTAATTTAGTATGATTTGGTATTTTTTCATTATTATTTTAATAATACTGTTTTAAAATATCACGGTTGTTCACTACTTGAACAATACCTATTGAGATATAATAGGTAGGTATTATACGAGTATCTCAATGCAATTATTATTATTTAGGGGTAAATAATAATACGGTAAATATCTCATAAATAATTATATAACTGTATTTTTCACTGACTTCCGAAAAGGAGGAGGTACTCAGTTCGACTGTTTCTTTTAATATATTTTTTATGTGTGTTACCTCATAACTTTCGACAGGGTGAACCGATTTTGATGATTCATTTTTTTTTCAAAGCTGGTATTTCCCGTGTGGTCAATTTGGTCCAGTTCTGAGACATTTTTATGAAGTCGGTTTTTTAAATTGATAATAAAGATACAGATCCAATCGAGATCAGACACGGTTCTTGTTCCACAGAGGCATCTTGGTGTTGACTTCGACACCAATACTTCTCAAAAGTCCAGGCTAGAACAGATAATATAGATTATTTGTTAAAAGTTATTAGACAGAGGCAGTGACAGATATTGCTCAGGAATAAGTTATTTTTACAATGTATAATAGTATAATATCAGCGTGTCTGTCTGTCAGTGCACCACGGTTTACAACTTTTACAATATAAAGAACCGTTCGTCTCAGTTTAAAACTATGCACATATAAACATCACTCTATTATAAACTAGCTGCACTATTTTCATTTGCGTGGACATTCCCTCCACAACCGTACATTATTCTGGGACAAAATGTGCCAATTCTGACCCTACAACTACCTCAAAGCAAACAAGATACATTATAAAAAAAATACTAATGCCCTAATAACTCGTTAATTAACCTGTAAAAATAGTTGTAATGTATAAATAAATAAACAAATAAAAATTTCCTATCGCGTTGTCAATCTGGTGGCTATTTCCCATCGGGTTGTCAATCTGGTGGCTATTTCCCATCGGGTTGTCAATCTGGTGGGTATTTCTAGTAAACTACTACATATTTTGTAGTACTTACAATTATGTTCCTATTTATTATTAATTTATTTATTACTTTCACGATGTCGTCGGTCCATCTAAGATGGAGGTTAATGGGGGAGGCCTATGTTCAGCAGTGGACACCTCCTGGCTGATGATGATGAAAAAATCGTTTCAGGTTTCATAATTATATCCCATAGTTGTATTTTATGATATAATTTTAATTGTACTAGCTTGTTTATTGTAGATAATGCAAGGATTAACTATACCTACCATTCACATCAATATCGATCCAAGCGTTAAGGAGTTATGGTGGAATTGTAAAACACCCATACATACTTGAAATCTAAAAACATAATATTCCTTTTTTGCGCAGTTGTAAAAATCACGTTGATCCTTTACTCTGTTGCAGCTTTAAAGAGAAACAAACAAACACACTTTCATATTTATAATATTAGTATGATGATACGAAAGTGTGTACGTTTGTCCGTCACATTTCTTGTAAAATTTCTAATACTTTTTTTTATAATCTTCATTATGAACGACTTTTACGGGACCAAAACTGAAATTGCGAAAAAGATATCAGATGTTCAATAGAAAACGGTCATTGACACTCGACAAAATGTATGGAGCAGATGATATTTTTTCGCGATTTCAGTGTTGGTAGTGTTCATAATGATGAGTAGCCATGGAGTTCGAATACCATGGACAGCACACCGGAACAACGTATCTATACTACACTAACTCAAGGTCATGACAAGACTCTCGACCATCTATCAAACGCGTCCTCGAGTACTTTGGCCACATTGCTAGGGAACAAGGCGACCACCTGGAAAAGTCGACGGCATCAGATCACGAGGCCGCAGCCCAATACGTTGGTCCGATCAGATTCGCACCACTCTCGACACCTCAGTCTACGACGCACTACGACCCTTATCGTCTTAGTATAACCTTTCAGAGCGACCTTGTATTTGATTATAAAAACAAATAAAATACCCAAAATGCGAGTGATTGTACCTAATAGAAATGATAATTAAATCAAAACATGACGTTCCCAGCCAGCAGCCAATTGGAAATTAATTAAAAATTGGACGTTTTAATGAACGCTATTTATTTACAAGGGAGCTAATTGACAGGTTCCAATTACTTTGATGTTCTCTTTTATTATAGTTACGACGTTATTTTACAAACTTATTTTATAACTGTAAAGTTAAAGTGAAATAGGTAAAATGGAACACTATAATGAAACTAGTTAAATTTACGCTTCTCAAAGCGATTCAAAGTTACTTGCACTTAAAATTGTTACAAAGTACTTGTCAAAATATTATCCAAGGTAGGTGCTTTTTCTGTTTTTAGGGTTCCGTACCCCTAAGAGTCATAGTAATATTTATTTATTTCCATTGGAACATATTAGAGCATTTGGACACGTCATAAAACAATTCAGTTCACGTTTCGTAAAAAAAAATAAAAAAAGTTTCGTAAAAAGGGAAGGGGCCTTGTCATGGAAAATATATTTATAACCTGTACCTGGATGTAAACGGGACCTTTCGTACCGTATAGATAGCCAAGTGATATTTTCGCAGAAAATTTGTGGTTACGGTGGTTAACTAGAAAATAATAATTAAAAGATAAAAAGTAAAAATGAAAGACAACAAACGTAGTTTTAACGGGTTTTTGTAATTGCTCTAATGTAAAATCGGTAATACATACAAGCGTCAAACTTGGCATGATTATAGTAAATACTCTAAAGCAGGGGTCTCCAAACTACGGCCCGCGGGCCAAATCCGGCCCGCCACTGCCATCAATCCGGCCCGCGACAGGAATTGAAACTCGCGGAATTGTCGGTGATTCAGCCCTGTGGATCTGATAAAATTAACAACTGATATGACTGGTCTTAGAAATTCAGACAATTCCAAACATTTTCCGCACAAGGACTGAAGACTGTAGCTGAAATAGATAGTACCTAGAA
The DNA here is from genome assembly GCA_949125355.1 of Agriopis leucophaearia. Classification (NCBI taxonomy): domain Eukaryota; kingdom Metazoa; phylum Arthropoda; class Insecta; order Lepidoptera; family Geometridae; genus Agriopis; species Agriopis leucophaearia. Next base: position 19,414,271 of record OX421263.1, on the reverse strand, counting down.
CCGTACATCGTATCACTACTCGACACTAGATGTAGTTACGTGTCACAATACACAATCAATAGTAATTGAAATGCAATAAAAGCCTATGTTTGCTTAGGTGGGCAGAAAAATTAAAATTGTTACGGCCCTTGCAACATACCGAAAAAAATATTATGGCCCCAAGACTTCAAAGTTTGGAGACCCCTGCTCTAAAGTATAACAGCAAATCTCAGCAAATAATAAATAATGGCCAAGTGTGAGTCGGTGACAGACTAATATTCACCAAATTTAGCAACGTCGGGCGCGGCTGGATCACCGCCTGGGTGTGTCGTTATCTTTTTGCACTACTTTCTGCATTTTGTGGTGGGACCATAGATTTAAGATTGCGTAGCAAAAAATATTTTAGGTCTATGGGTGGGACGGAACCCTCAGTGCGCGAGCCCGTCTAGCATTTGGCTGGTTTATTTCTAATAGGTGGTGTTAGGTGCAAGTACCCATCACAAATAGGATTTGGGTGTGGTCAACTAGTTCCGATAACACCTAGTATTTTACCACATCCAGTGATATAGGTACACAGTACTCAAAATCATATTTCATGTCGATATAAATATGAAGTTATGACGATGATCTTTGTATATACCTGGAAATCCAACTGAACATGGGTTACATCCACTCTTTGTTGGCACCACACGAAAGATATTACAAAAATAATACATCAAACGTAGACAAAAAGCCAGTCATATTGCTAACACACGAATGAGTACGTAGAGATTGTTTGTAGAGTATACGCGAAGTGTGTAAAATGAGTTCTATAAGATTTAGAGAGTTGAGTTAAGTTTGTTTCGTGGTGACTGTGGTGGTTTCAGTTTTTTCAGTATCATCAGCATCAGCCCTGAGTAACCCACTGCTGGCTAGGCCTATTCCACTTTGATCATCTGGGTGATCATAGGTGACTCTTTAATGTCCTTTGAACATAGGCCTCGCTTTATCTATGCCTCTCTCCTCGGTGACGGAACTAAAGTGGAGCTGGGTAGGAGAGATGGCAATACGTGATGATGGAATGTTGTGTACAGAGGTAACCACCTGGTGGCTGAGACTAGGGCAGCGGAACAAGGACGAGGTGGACCGATGACATCCAAAAAAATTTAAATGCGACTGAAGACTTTCAGTATAGTGTCAGATAATATCTTGTGTGCCGCAAGCGCAAATAGTTCTTTACAGATTTTGAAAAAACTAAATGACGCCAGGAGTTTGTCCCTGATGGATATTTGTATTTTGCCTCATCATAACCATTAGAAAGCAAGCATCAAACATCGACACGAATAATGCCGAATGAGGTATATCTACATAACCAACTGTAGATTAACATATAAACGAAGACGAGCACCTAAGTACTAATTGTAAAACAAAGTTAGCTCTTCAACTCATCAGCTTTATCAAAAAGTTTTCTCTCCGCGCCTCTCTCTACGAACACTTAATTATGTATTTAATTATTTAACAATGTCTGGAGGTTGGCACTGCTGAATCACAATGTAAGCTGTAACACAGTGTCTGATGTCTTGCACTTGCAAACCTCCGATAACAGCAAGCCTGGCCCAGTAGCTAAGTATTATGTCTGAAAAGTAGAGCCTACAAAAAATATCTTTTGTTTTTAGATTCTCGGGCGATCAAAAGTAAAACTCTGACCATATAAACGAGCGTGGGGAAGACAACAATGCTTCATAGTTCACTTCATTATGGGAAGAAGGGTTTCGTTGCACATAAACTGAGACACATCCCCATGTATAAAACACAATAAAGATACCTTGAATCCTCACCTTGAGTACTCACTTTTCTAAAGTTCCCTTTGTTTGTCCTCCAAGCCTTTCTCATGTTTGTTATCTTCATTGTTAGTCCTCTCTCAATTTGAGAGAAGATTCCACAACAAATGAGGTCAAAGCGAGACATTACGTCATAGATGACGTCAACAGCCTTTATTGAGGCAACCTTGGTAAAAAAAACCTTTACATTGTTTTACCGATTAAAATGCCAAAATACGACTTAAAAACCTCAAAGGTGAGGATTGGGAAAGGTAACGACTATGAATATGGGTGTTAGTCCATCAGAGTCATTCCAAAGATTTTCGTCAGGTATTGGGTTAGGTCCCTTCCTGGGTTCGTATGAGTGGATTCACCCACAATCAACTTTTTTACTTCAATGTAGCCAGGTATCTTGGAAAGAATAAGGCGTAAACTGATTCAGTCAGAACAAAGCGCACATTTATCAGCATAATGTTTAGGCATGCGTGATCCATCGCAGGCCGCGTCATCGCTTAACATCAGGCGAGTAAGTGGCCAAGCGCAAGCCTATTTTATAATAAATAAAAATAAAATGTTCTGTGGAAAAACTCCAGTTCTTCATTCTCCGTGTTGACTGTTATCAGAGGCCAAATTGAAGGGCTTTAATACAGGAGTTCACAAACTGATAGAGTCGTAAGTTGCGATCTCTCGTATATTCAAATGAATCTCGTTCGTGTGCGTGGAATGTTTTAGTTTACGCATCGAGATGAGGTTGTTAGTGAGATGGTGATGAATGCGGTTATAGAACGAACCTTCTTAAGGTTGTGGCTTGCACAGAATATCAGAAGTGGATGGAATAGCTATGCGAGTAACATGAGCAGTGGCATAGCTAGGTAACCAAATAAGCTGGTGAAGAAATTGGGGCCCTACGTAAACTGGGTTAGGATTTATCAAGTAAAAATATAAATAATTGAAAGGTACAAAGCTACTTTATCATCAGCTTTTTATTGTGCTCAAAGCTACTTACTACATGTATGTGAATGAAGGGCAAAAAATTTGAAAGTTCACTTTGAGGTTTGCTGATCAGGGCTCAAGGGCCCCCTGAGCTTGGGGGCCCCAGTGCACGGCACCGCCTAGCCCTACGATAGCTACGCCACTGAACATGAGTGAAGTGAAGTGAAGTGAGATGCGTCGCCGATGTAAGTCCGAGGCTAAAGAAAAGCGTGTTTCGGTCTCTTTTTCAGTGTCGTTATTGTAAAATTCACCACAAGTAGATAGGTAATGTATTAATGTGTGGGTATGTCGGTATGTCGTTCCGAGAATAGATGAAGAAAACAGAATTTATGGAAAACAATTGAATCGAATTTAGATTTCTACAAAGAGCCGAAATAATATAGAAAATTCAATTATAGCTCGTGTGTAGTAGGTACTTAGAGATCAAATTTTCTCTAAAGGGTAACAGTAGGGGTCATAGATTGTAAAAAATTTACTAACATGACCTTCAATATTGTTTTAGACGAATCTCTAAAGTATTTCCACACTAAAGATTTGTCTAAAAACAGTATTGAAGATAAAACTCCGCAAAGTAACGCTTGATTCAAAGTCAAAACCACAGTCATTTATTGATAAATATATGTTTACAGGTCAGGCCTTTACATAGAAGATGTATACGAAAAAATATACAACATAATATGAAATAAAAATAAATATCAGCAAATAATAATCAAACATTAAATTAGTAAAAACACCGTACATATACACCTATATTACATTTTTTTACCGTCAGTTTTTAGAAACTGGTCAAAATCATAAAACGCTTGGTCGATAAGCCAGCGTTTTAATCTAAATTTAAAACAGCTCAGAGTCATGTCAAGTCTCTTATTCAATCAATTATTTAAGATTACCTTTCCAGCTATCAGTAATGTTCTGTGATATTGTGTGGGAGACACATAGAGCTAATCCCGATCAGCACGAATACATGTGATGTGATTATGGTCATTATACGTGTATATTTACGATTGTGTATACACCTTATATTGATTTAGATTATGTTGAAAATATTTTATTACTTCAAATATACTACACTGCCTGTATGGGTGTTCCTCGATAGTTACAATCTAGGTGTCTTCAAATTACAAGTGAATCGGTTTCTTCTATGCAAGCGTGCTCTATCGTAGACCGCATCATCGCTTAACATCAGGCGAGCTGGCGGCCAAAAGCAAGCCTATTTATGCATTTAAAAAAAATAACTTACATAAAAAAATTGTTATATGAAAAGTACAATCTTAGAAGGGTTCTTTATTGTACCACAGACTACGCATGTCACGTAGTGCACCAACTTTCCAATCTGTCTTGTATGTGATGATTTGATACTTTATGCTGCGTCATCATCATCATTTCAGCCACAGGATGTTCACTGCTGTACATAAGGCTTCCCCCATTGATCTCCAAGAGAGCCGGAAGGAAGCGGCCTACATCCGGCGTTCCCTACGGTTTCTTTTAGGTCGTTTGTCCATCTTATGTGCAGACGTCTTACGCCGCGCTTACCAGTCCGTGGTCTTCTGCTATGCTACGTGAATCCATAAAAAAACGGAAATTTATAAAAAAAAACCTTCTTGTCAATAAAATTAAAGATTTTTGCCACGAATTTTCATTTTCATTAAATACCTATAGTATAATTAGCTACTACCGCAATTGATTCATTTTTTTCACCTGCCTATATTCAGCAGTCGAGAAGCATCCACGAGCGACACAAGTTCAGCTCCTCTTCAGGTCAAGCTGTCCTGTCGGCTGCGTTGACACTAGCCAGCTCTCAGACTTTCGGCAAACTGGACGAAACACTGCCCTTCGGTTCAGCAAATATCATCGTCAAGAAATGCAGACACCATTTTTTTTACGGTTTATTAGATAACTTACCAGTAGGGGAATAGAGCTCAATATAAATTATCTTGTATTCATGACTTTCCGTTTGGAATTCTGACGTTGTCTCCTACCAGCTACCTCTATACTGGGGTTCTCAATAATCTCTAGTAGGTCCTAACCGAACTTTCCGGGTATGTCCTAAAACTGCAACCAGAGCTACTGGAGAATGGACAGCGTCCTATTAGTACACGGTGAACGTACTGCGACCTCCAAGCGACCTGCCAAGCGTGGTGATTATGGCAACACTCCTCTCTAAGAGAAAGGCCGTTGTTCAGCAGTGGACGTTTAATGCCTGATGATGTGATGTGTGTGATGTGAAGTATTAAGTACCTAAGCAGCAAAGGGAGATGGCGGATCTTTGCTTTGCTTACTTTTACTGACAAGAAAGGAAGAGAAGACGGAGAAGGAGGGGTTAAACTACTAAATTCTGCTTTCATAATACTTGAATGGTACCTAACAGTTGTCTCCACGCTCCACGTGTAACTTTTTTAGTTTTTTATTTTGGAATAGGCTTTCGGTTGACTTCCAACTCGCCTGATGTTAAGCGATGATGCAGTTTACGATGGAGCACGCTTACCTAGAAGAAACTGATTCATTCGTGATTTGAAGATACCCAGATTGTAACTATCGGGAAACACCCATTCAGGCAGCGCGTTCCACAGACCAGTAGTTTCCCAGTTGGTACCTACCAGTTCCCGACAGTTTCCTGCATGCGTGGTCCATCTACACCTGCAGTGAGTCCCCATGTTGGTCGGTGTTCCCGTCCACAGTCCGGGCACGTAATGAACCGCCCGCAGCCTTTGCTCCAGACACGTCTCTGCGTCACTCTTCTATCAATATCACTTCACGTAAACGAACGTACATAGCAGCCGTGTGATAAAGCCGATTGCACTGAACTTACCCAATTCGTTACATATATGAGATTTGCTGGTGTTTGTATCTCGATGACTCGAATAATGTAATTATTATTATATAATAAATATTTGGTAATTAATTAAAAAATGACTATAAATTAACATCGAAAAGATCCGTCTAAATTCTAAAGTAAAATCGATAAAAAAAAAATACTAGGAGTTTTCAACTCATGAGTAACTCAGATCTTATTTTTTAGACAAACGTGCTCTAGATTTAATTGTATCATTGTAACATAAAAAAAAATTAAAGGCAAGCCAAAGACTACGGACCCGAAGACGCAGCGTAAGTAGACCTCCCACTAGATGAACCAACGACATCATGAGAGTCGCGGGCATCCAGTGGATGCAGATGGCAGGATGTCGTCCGGTGTTGCATGCTAAGGAGAAGGCCTATGTTCAGCATTGAACGTGTTATGGCTGATAATGATGAAGCCAAAAAGAGTTCCGGTAAGAATAAAAAATATTTATACTTTAACGTTTCGTCAGAATATTGTAACTCTTAACAAAGTAACAAAGCTTACCAAAATCTGTTGTGAAAAACCCTAGGATTGAAAATTTACGTTTGACCGCAAGTACATGGTGCTTACTATTACTAGCATAAAAGAAAAAACATACAATTTCATGATTAATTCCTACTACAACAGCATAATCTTCAGCTATTCTTAAAAGACTCTAACAAAACATGTATGGCGCTACCACCCTGTTTCCGGGCGAACGCTAAGCAGCGGATTGTAAAGCGATCCACAATGCGCTCGATCCATCATGCCTCAGTGTATTGACTTCCATATATCTTGGATGAAATGCACCCATTGTACACTAAACGGACCTCGCGCAGACATGGCGCACTTCGTTGGAACATTCTTTGAGAACATTTTAAAATAAGACTCTCTTACTTTTCTATTCTACAGACAATGATATAATATCTGTACCTTCTTTTGTCATAATCATAGTCGTCATCAAAGTGCATCGGAAATATCTGGATACCAAATTTTCGTAATAATGGATTTCAATAGCTCTTAAAGTGATTGCAACGCATTTCTTGCATAAATAATTATCATCACTGCTTACACTATATTAATAAAAATTATATACTTAGTTTCAATGACACCAAAGTAACCAGAACTAACTGATGGTACGACTAAACGAGACCATTATTTTTTAACCGACTTCCAAAAATGAGGAGGTTCTATGATCGTCTATATGTTTTTTTTTTAATGTTCATTTATTACCACGAATAAGTCCGCGTTTGACCACCAGCTCGCGTGATGGTAAGCGACGATGTGGTCGAAGATGAAGCAGATTCGACGCAACGCATTTGATTAGTCACGCTCTCTCGCTTATACGGGGTTACTGGTAATCAGTTTGCATTCTCTTACGGCCTCAGTACATCAAAATAAACAACTTTTGTCCTAGGACTTTTTCAAAATTCTCGTAAATAATAATAATTAGCTGTTTCATACATTAGTCCGGTCAATTTAGACATTCGAAGCTACATAAATTCCCACCAAGCTGAAAATCAGTAAGATTGTTTAAAATATGATTAAAAATAAAATTTGAAAGTTCCCCATATTTCCCCTGTATGGATTTTTTTTATTCACGGTCAAAGGCCAACAAATTAGTTTTTCACGATTTTCTCCAAAAAGGCAAGTTTTATCATAAAAATTGTAGATCATAAAATTATGTACAAAAAATGTATGAATACTTTTTTCTACGAGCCACCGTTATTGAGATATAATAATTCAAAAAGATGAGAGATAAATAGATGTATATAAGTACGTGCATATTGTCGGGAGTGAATGTTTTTTTGTTGTGTGGAATGGATGTTCTTTTGTTCGTGAATTTCGAACAGTCGTCGAACAAAAATTATTTACTTGGATATACCTTCTGAGAACGCCCTTAAGAGGATGCAAACCAATTACCAGTAGCCTTGTATATGAAAGAAACCAAAGATTATTTGAAAGTTTTGTACCAGTCTCGATAAAGTCTCATGATCGAATATAAGCTTAAGATCCTTTGAAAACACAATTGCATACGGCTGAGATTCACACGAACATTCAGTATGATATCATAACAGATAATGCTGTAGGTAGATGGATCTCGCTATTTCCGGCACAAAGCAGTTTGCACCGGTTCCCCGGCTACTGGATGCGGATCTATTGTGGCTTCAAGATGATCCTCTTACTGAATGTATTATGCTCACTGCGTGCATTCACTACTACTGGTGGGGTGTATGTACGATGCTCAATTCTTGCATGTTATGGATTATGTTCGTTCATTCCACCGCAAGGGGGTAACGCTGGTCATGTGGGCAGGAGTAGTACGTACAGTCCCCTACAATAATATGATAATAATATATATAAAAAATATATTATGTCAGCATTAAATTTCTCGATGGGGAAGAAAGGTTCTTAAGTGGAGACCACCAACCGGAAGACGCAGCGTAAGTAGGCCTCCCGATAGATGGACCGATGACATTGTGAGAGTCGCGGGCATCCAGTGGATGCAGATGGCAGGATATCGTTCAGTGTGGAGGTTAAAGGGGGAGGCCTATGTTCAGCAGTGGACATCTAGCTGATTATGATGATTAAATTTCTAATAAAATGTCATCATCATCATATTTAACGAAACTATCAGTCAGAAAAAGTATGCAAGATAAATCATCAAAAATTAATAGCCACGCGTGGCCTGCAATAATATATGATACTGGCTGCGCCCCGTGGTTTTACCCGTGTACCCACAAGGGTAAAATTTTTTTTTTTTAAATGTTTTTGGTGTAAATATGATGGAAATTCACCCGAATTTACATCATATTTATCTATTCGTAATAAGAGGTTCACGGTGTTTTCTTTTACAGTTGTTGAGCGATCGTCATCGAGAAACAATACCTATAGAGTCACAATCTCAAGTGAAAACAGTAAAAAAACGTCCTATCGTCGTTGTACATACCAAGACATCAATTTTATAGTTCACAATGCTATAACTCATCATATGTTGGACTGGCAACCCTGCCACAGTATACAATACGCTCCTACGATATTATTGTTTTAAATAGTATACTTTCATTAAATTCAATCATAAGTGCTAACAAAGTGTTATACTCTGAAGGAAGAACCTGTGGGATCGTTATCTACATTTTGTTGCAGCTGCAAAGCTCCAAGATAGACGGAGATAAGTCTTAATTAACTACCCACATTTTACTCATACTTCCGAATCATTGCGAAATTGGTCTATAATACCCTCATAAAATTTTCACCTGGATTGTCAAATTCAACTGACAGAACATATTTTCACTTTGACAAGTGCATGGAGCTGTCATTCTCAACTGACAACGTCGAATTCCATTTTGATAGTACGAATACTATTGCCATAACTAGAAAATTTACCCAGATTTCGGTAATTTTTAATTTTTTTAAATATGAGCGTCTGTTGCAAATGTTCAAAGCAAATCAAGGCAAGCGACTTAAAAACTTGTACGAAATGTAATACTTCTTATCACTACCATTGTCTGGGGGTGCCGGCGGATAACTTCGCTAAAGAATCCAAGGCATATAAGGCATCGTGGAAGTGCATGGAGTGCAGAGCCGCCGACAAACGGGAAGCGATTCCTTCTCAATCCCAACCCATAGCCACTGGGCAAACATTGGGCTCTCCGGCAGCTAATCAGAACGAAGATTTGAAGAATTACATTGAGAAGAAGCTCGAAGAGTCCTTATCGCGTTTTTCAAAGGAAATAAAGCGAGATTTCACTGCAGAAAGCTCTGACACTCGCAGCAAAATTCAGGCGCTTACTGATAGCTTCAACTTCATGACCACCAAGTACGAAGAGCTTAAGGAAGACTCAGCTGTCAAAAGCAAGAAGATAGGGAGCTTGGAGGCTGAGAACGGCGTATTGAAGACACAAATTTCTGATTTGAAATCTGAGGTCTCCGACTTGAGCAGCAGAGTTAACCAATCTGAACAGCAATCTCGAGACTGTAATTTGGAGATCCAGTGCGTCCCAGAGCATAAATCGGAGAACCTGAAGACAGTGATACAGCAGCTCACCGCCACCGTGGGTTATGCTTTGCCTAATAGCGAACTGTTGAACTATCACCGTGTTGCTAAAATAGACCAAGAGTCCAAAAGACCCCGGTCAGTGGTGGTGAAGTTATCCAGCCCCTTGGTTCGAGATAAAATCATAGCAGCAGTAAAAACTTACAACAGGACCCATATTAACGAGAAGTTGAACTCATCGCACTTGGGTCTTGCCGACGAAAAGAAACCTGTGTACGTCTGTGAGCACTTGACACCTACAAACAAGCAGCTCCACGCCGCCGCCCGAAAAGTTTCAAAAGACAATAATATACAGTTCGTGTGGGTTCGGAACGGGCGTATTTACATGCGGAAGGACATCACCTCAAAAAGCTTTGTAGTCAGGGACCTGAACTTCTTAAATTCCCTTTCATTTGCATAAATATTTCATGGTTAGCTTTCTCAGTACTTCTTCAAAATGCATTAACTTAAATTTTTTGTACCAAAATGTCAGAGGGCTTCGTACTAAAACTCAGGAGATACTACTTAACGCATTGAAACTAGATTTGGATGTTATTCTGTTAACAGAGACATGGCTGAATGATTCGGTGTTTGACCATGAGATTTTGGACAGCAGGTACACGATATTTAGGCGAGATCGTTCTTCTACGAGTTCTAATAAGACGGAGGGTGGTGGAGTTCTCATAGCAATATCCAAACGATTTGAACCAGTTCGTAAATTGAAATGGGAATCCAGGGGAGAGGATATCTGGGCTGTATTAAAATTAAAACAAGGCAATTTAGTGATCCCTCTCTGCATATGTGCTCTTTATCTTCCACCTCCTGTTACTCCAATTCACCTTAATGACATATTATCGAACTTAACAGACGTCGTTCAGCACAAATTACCCCAGAAATCTATACTCCTACTAGCTGGTGACTTCAATCTTCCTAACATACAGTGGCGGCACGATGTTAACTCGAATTCCCAACTCCCCACATATACTTCCAGTCACACTGATAGCTTGCTTACTGACACACTTTCCTTTAATGACTTACATCAACTTAACAATATATCAAACGCAAAAGATCGCATTCTAGACTTAATAATATCTAACGCCCCTAAATATTTTACAGTAAAAACTTGTTCTGCCCCTCTTGTTAAAATAGATAGCTATCATCCTGCTTTGAGCGTTACGCTGAAGCTTAATTCATATAAGCCTCCAAAAGTAAATAAATCTACTTACTTAAATTTCAACAAGGCTGACTACCTAAAAATAAAAGAAGATCTGGATAAGATAGACTGGGTTAACCAATTTAATGATAGTCAAACTGTCGATGAAACTGTGGATATCTTCTACAACACAATTGTAGAGATTATCTCCAAACATACACCTACTACCCGAAGAGGCAATAATAAATATCCCTTTTGGTTTAGTCGTTCCTTACTCAAAGTTCTGAAAGAAAAAGCCAAATATCACGCTAGGTTCAAAAAATACTGTAATCCTAGAGATTTTTTAACATATCAAATGCTGCGCGATCGCTGTGATAAAATAATGCTCGACTGTGTTAATAACTTGAAAACAGAAGCTAGAAACAAAATAAAAAAAGATCCTAAATATTTCTGGAAATTTATAAAGTCGCTTAGATCAAATAGCAGTGATATACCAGACGAAATGCTTCTAAATAACCAACACGCCCAAGGAGGGCAAGCAATTTGCGATCTTTTCTCCAAATATTTTCACTCAATTTACCACACTGGACCAACAACTGCTGCGTATTCTGCGGCGCCGGTGAACAACCATAGATCTATGAACTCATGTAGTCTTTCGGAATCTGAAATCCTCAAGTCACTTCTCCTTATCGACATCAATAAAGGACCTGGCCCAGATTCAATACCACCATTGTTTCTACGGAATTGTTCATCCCAACTTGTCAAGCCACTTCACTTCATTTTCAACAAATCGTTATCTTGCGGCACCTTTCCCACTAAATGGAAGACTGCACACATCACTCCTATCCATAAAAAAGGTGACCAAAGTGATATTACTACATACAGACCTATTTCCATATTGTCCTCTATTGGTAAATTGTTCGAATCTTTAGTTCAAAAAAAGATCCACTACCATCTGAAACCGATACTCAATCCTTGCCAGCATGGTTTTTTGCCCGGCAGATCGACCACATCAAATCTTCTGGATTATGTAACTGACATAACTGAAGCCTTGGAAAATAAACATAAAGTCCATGTTATCTACACAGATTTCTCTAAAGCGTTCGATGTGGTCAACCACAACCTGCTTATACATAAACTGGGTCATGCTGGTATCTGTGGCTCATTACTTCGGTGGTGTGAATCATATCTTCAAAATAGGTCCCAGCTAGTCTCGATCAGAGGCTTCAAATCAGATCCTCAAACGGTTCCATCTGGCGTGCCTCAAGGCTCCCATCTCGGCCCCTTATTTTTTCTGGTGTTTGTAAATGACTTATGTACAAACATAAAATCTAGTTATCAAATGTTCGCAGACGATCTTAAGTTGTACAGGGAAATTCGTGAACACGAAGATATCATATTGTTACAATGCGACTTGGACAAGATTAGCCACTGGTGTTCCCAAAACATCATGTTGCTTAACACTTCTAAATGTTTTTACATGAATATTTCAAGAAAACGTAATCCCACGCCTGCTAACTATTTTATTAATAACTCGCCTATAAGTGAAGTCTCCAGCATTCGTGATTTGGGCGTTATAATTGATGCAAAAATGAATTTTCGTGAACATATAGACTACATCTCAAAGAAGGGAGCACGGTTGGCGGGTTTTGTCACAAGGCAAACAAAATTCTTCAAGGATGTGGAAATACCTATTATTCTTTTCACATGTTATGTTCGCTCACTTTTAGAATACTGTTGCACAATTTGGAGCCCATCATACGCTGTACATATCTGCCGATTGGAAAGATTACAAAAGCAGTTCCTCTATCATCTTTCATATACAAATAACCTCTGTCGAAATCTTCCGTCTTATAGCTCAAGACTTGAACATTTTAAAATGATCTCGCTAGAACGTAGACGTAACTATGCGGATATCGCACTACTGCAAAAGATAATTGATGGCAAAATTGACTGTACAAACCTGCTGTCTAAAGTTGCACTTTCGGTTCCACGTTCAAGCAGCCGCCTCCTTAACAGAAAAACCTTCTATCTCTCCCCATGTCGCACGAATTATGGCCAGCACTCTCCGTTACACCGGATGTGCTCAGCCTACAATAACATATGCCATGACTTTGACATTTTCGGTGACAACATCAACTGTTTCAAACAAAATTTTTATTCATCATAATCTTTAATTTAATATTTTTTATTAGTTAATCTTTAGTTTATTTTAGTCAAAATATGTATATATTATATCGTTATGAGTGTTATATTATTTGTAGCATGCTGTGTTTACCTCTAGAAGGTTGTGCATTCATCGCATTTAACATCGCAAATGTATTTATTCTTAAGATAAGAATGTATGACCAGTTTGGTGAACCAATAAAAAAAAAAAAAAAAAAAAAAAAAAAAAAAAAACTCCAATCAAGACATTAAGTCGCTTGCATAGTGTTCAACGGCGCTTGTCCGCTATGTCATCGTAGCACTGGCATCTTGCGGCATTGTAGCTGGATCGCAGTTGTCTTACAACTAACCAAAAAGTCAGCGTAAATTCGTATCATGCGCCGAGTTTTGGTTTGGACATTTTTATGGCACGATTGTGACTCTATTAGGTATTTATTGTATATCGATGGCGATGGTATAGAAACTGCACATCATTTATTAAATACTAAATAAGTGATTGGTGCAGGGCCGAGGGTTGAACCGGGTACCGTCAGATTGTATAGTGCACATACTACCGCCCAGCCACCATCACCCCTATATATATCGCTTGTATAATTTACACTTAAATACTAAATACCTAGAATTAAGAACTCGATGTCATAATCCCCACTTAAGAAAAACCTGATCACCATAATTTAGCTCCCACAAGTCTGTGAAATAACGGAGTTAGTAACTGATAGGAATAACCGTTACAATAACGGTTATAGCGCTTCCGTCGAACGTTATAAAATCGAAGCACCAGAGTCTCGCCCGCGCCGCGCCTCGAATCACAGCCGTATTCATTCCAATCGTAGAAGGACATTAACTAGCAGAGAGTTCTTTGAAACCAATATGTGAATAAGTACTGTCATACAGAAAATGTTCTAGATTGATATAATTTAAGAATTATAAATTGTAACTCGTGGCAACATCATTGGTGAATTTATGTCCCATCGACTCCGTTGGCTTAGACCTAGTGTGGGTGGAAGAGGATAGGATTTACTTGAGGCTGCCGACGGCCCCAAGTAACCTGGGAAAGCTGGAGGGCCAAAGGTATAGATGAAGCCCACCTCATCTTTCGATCTATGCCTAGGATAAGCAGAAGAAAGATCTGCAGGAGCTGGACGCTCATAATTGGCATGAACTTGCGCAAGATAGGGAAGAGGTATCGGTGGCCAAGGCACATTTTAGGGTGCTGCGTCAGCATAAGCAGTAAAGTAATTTTTTTGCATTTGTATTATTTTTAGAGTTTTGACGGTCTATAGATAATCTAACCGTATTTGTATAAGTAATCCACTAAATAGTTTTGGTATTTACTGTTAGTTAATCATGTATGTTATTTATTTAATAACAACACAGCACATACCCAATAAATAAATAAATACCTATAAAACATAATTATATAAAGAGGATTGATCTATGAGAATTAACTTCAAGTAATATTCACAGTAAGTAGTACTTTGATTTCGTAGATTTAAAAGTCAGGCACCCGATCCCGAACCACTGACTGGGAAAAACAACATGGACAGCCAAAAGACACTATTCATTTGTATGGATGTTTTGTCCCAGCGCGGATAAATACTATCAGTTTAATTTTTCTTGATGTTTCAGGGTCTATAATGTACAATGCTCTTTGATTATATTCTTTTGTGTCATTCTTATATACGTTTTAGGTCATACATGAGATGCAGTGCTATACCAGACTTATTGATGCCCAAAAAATTAGAGAAACTAGAACTGCTGTATGATTTTGCATGCAAACAAGTTTATTGAAGACCGATACGGATCTGATCACTAATCCAAGCAGGTGCTAGGTGCAAGAGCAATATCAATCCGAACACCTCTGCTGACATCAAGATACGAGATCTGTCTGGTCGATTCTCCATTTATATTCCACAAAATCCAGTTTATGTGACTGTACGTAACTTGATTCAGGAATTAATCGTTAAATTCGAGCCGCGTAAGCAGCGCGCCGACTGCAACTGAAGTGCCAATTGCATGAACCACACATTCGATTAGAAACGTTTTATTTTAGTTTTACTGCTTTCAGCCATTTAAAAATTCATGCTTTTTTGAAGAGAAATGCAATGAGTGTTTATTTTCTGAATTACTTTTAATTACTCTGGCCGGCCGCCCATGATTTATACAGGGACTTGGCCAAACGCTTGGTGGAGGCGGACCGCTGGCACCTACTTTGGCCACAAAATTAGCATTGCCATCCAGCGTGGCAATGCTGCCAGCATTATGGCCACTTTTCCCTCTACCAAGAAGCTTTTAGATTAGTCTTTTTTTATGTTTTTCACTTTTATTTCTATATAAGTAGGTATTTTACGTAATAATAGGTCGGGGAAAAAGTCTTTTCGTATTTTGTATGTATAAAGTTGTAGCAAAAATCTCATCGGTTGTACTGTTTGTATCTGGCTGGTTTTGATACCATTAAAAATATGACATTTTAAAAAAGGAATACTAAAAGTAAAAAGCAATTTCCCGCCATTTTTCAATTGTTTTTTTGTTCGATAAAATGAGTGAATCTAACGAAAAAATTCCATATATTGTGAAATTTTATTACAAAAAAGGGAAAAATGCGACATAAGCCGCGAATAAAATTTGTGACGTTTATGGACCTAATGCAGTGTCATCACGAGTACCACAATGTTGGTTCAAGCGTTTTCAGTCCGGGAATTTTGATGTCAAAGATGCAGCTCGCTCTGGTCGCCCTGTAACGGATAAAGTCGATGCCATCTCTGAAAAAGTGGACCAAGATCGGCATATTAGTAGTTACGTCGTAGCTGAAGAACTGGGGATTGACCACAAAACAGTTTTGACCCATTTTAAAATAACTGGGTATACAAAAAAACTCGATATTTGGGTGCCACACGAGCTCACTGAAAGAAACCAAATGAATCGTGTACTCATTTGCGATTCTCTATTGAAACGTAACGAAACCGAACCGTTTTTGAAAAGATTGATCACTGGTGATGAAAAATGGATCACCTACGACAGGAATGTGCGCAAACAATCATGGTCAAAGGGCAGTGAAGCCCCACAGACTGTAGTGAAACCCGGATTAACACATACTAAGGTGATGCTGTGTGTATGGTGGGATTGGCAGGGCATCGTTCATTATGAGCTTTTACCGCCGGGCAAAACCATCGATTCGGATCTCTACTGCCAACAGCAGATGAGACTCAAACAAGAAATTGAGAAAAAACGGCCGGAATTGATCAACAGAAAGAGTGCGGTCTTTCATCATGATAACGCCAGACCGCACACATCTTTGGCCACTCAGCAAAAATTTAGAGAGCTTGGTTGGGAAGTGTTAATGCATCCACCATATAGCCCTGACCTTGCACCCTCAGATTTTCACCTGTTTCGATCTCTTCAGAATTCTTTGGGTAGTGTTATATTAACATCAAGAGAGTACTGTCAAAACTACTTGTTGCATTTTTTTGATCAGAAGTCCCAAAATTTCTACAGCAACGGGATCATCTCACTACCTACAAGATGGCAACAAGTTATCGAACAAAATGGCACATATATATTATAATTAAATGTAATTAAACTTGAAAAAAATATGTCTTGAATTTGTTTATAAAATACGAAGAAACTTTTTCCCCGACCTTATATGATAATTCAATGTTTTAAATATTTTTGGTGTAAATATGATGTAAATTCGGGTGAATTTCCATCATATTTACACCAAAAATATTCAGTCCTCCTATAAACAGTCCTCTCTTGATGTTAATCTAACACTACCCAAAGAATTCTGAAGAGATCGAAACAGGTGGAAATCTGAGGGTGCAAGGTCAGGGCTATATGGTGGATGCATTAACACTTCCCAACCAAGCTCTCTAAATTTTTGCTGAGTGGCCAAAGATGTGTGCGGTCTGGCGTTATCATGATGAAAGACCGCACTCTTTCTGTTGATCAATTCCGGCCGTTTTTTCTCAATTTCTTGTTTGAGTCTCATCTGCTGTTGGCAGTAGAGATCCGAATCGATGGTTTTGCCCGGCGGTAAAAGCTCATAATGAACGATGCCCTGCCAATCCCACCATACACACAGCATCACCTTAGTATGTGTTAATCCGGGTTTCACTACAGTCTGTGGGGCTTCACTGCCCTTTGACCATGATTGTTTGCGCACATTCCTGTCGTAGGTGATCCATTTTTCATCACCAGTGATCAATCTTTTCAAAAACGGTTCGGTTTCGTTACGTTTCAATAGAGAATCGCAAATGAGTACACGATTCATTTGGTTTCTTTCAGTGAGCTCGTGTGGCACCCAAATATCGAGTTTTTTTGTATACCCAGTTATTTTAAAATGGGTCAAAACTGTTTTGTGGTCAATCCCCAGTTCTTCAGCTACGACGTAACTACTAATATGCCGATCTTGGTCCACTTTTTCAGAGATGGCATCGACTTTATCCGTTACAGGGCGACCAGAGCGAGCTGCATCTTTGACATCAAAATTCCCGGACTGAAAACGCTTGAACCAACATTGTGGTACTCGTGATGACACTGCATTAGGTCCATAAACGTCACAAATTTTATTCGCGGCTTATGTCGCATTTTTCCCTTTTTTGTAATAAAATTTCACAATATATGGAATTTTTTCGTTAGATTCACTCATTTTATCGAACAAAAAAACAATTGAAAAATGGCGGGAAATTGCTTTTTACTTTTAGTATTCCTTTTTTAAAATGTCATATTTTTAATGGTATCAAAACCAGCCAGATACAAACAGTACAACCGATGAGATTTTTGCTACAACTTTATACATACAAAATACGAAAAGACTTTTTCCCCGACCTATTATTACGTAAAATACCTACTTATATAGAAATAAAAGTGAAAAACATAAAAAAAGACTAATCTAAAAGCTTCTTGGTAGAGGGAAAAGTGGCCATAATGCTGGCAGCATTGCCACGCTGGATGGCAATGCTAATTTTGTGGCCAAAGTAGGTGCCAGCGGTCCGCCTCCACCAAGCGTTTGGCCAAGTCCCTGTATAAATCATGGGCGGCCGGCCAGAGTAATTAAAAGTAATTCAGAAAATAAACACTCATTGCATTTCTCTTCAAAAAAGCATGAATTTTTAAATGGCTGAAAGCAGTAAAACTAAAATAAAACGTTTCTAATCGAATGTGTGGTTCATGCAATTGGCACTTCAGTTGCAGTCGGCGCGCTGCTTACGCGGCTCGAATTTAACGATTAATTCCTGAATCAAGTTACGTACAGTCACATAAACTGGATTTTGTGGAATATAAATGGAGAATCGACCAGACAGATCTCGTATCTTGATGTCAGCAGAGGTGTTCGGATTGATATTGCTCTTGCACCTAGCACCTGCTTGGATTAGTGATCAGATCCGTATCGGTCTTCAATAAACTTGTTTGCATGCAAAATCATGCAGCAGTTCTAGTTTCTCTAATTTTTTGGGCATCAATAAGTCTGGTATAGCACTGCATCTCATGTATGACCTAAAACGTATATAAGAATGACACAAAAGAATATAATCAAAGAGCATTGTACATTATAGACCCTGAAACATCAAGAAAAATTAAACTGATAGTATTTATCCGCGCTGGGACAAAACATCCATACAAATGAACAGTGTCTTTTGGCTGTCCATGTTGTTTTTCCCAGTCAGTGGTTCGGGATCGGGTGCCTGACTTTTAAATCTACGAAATCAAAGTACTACTTACTGTGAATATTACTTGAAGATAATTCTCGTAGATTAATCCTCTTTATATAATTATGTTTTATAGATATTTATTTATTTATTGGGTATGTGCTGTGTTGTTATTAAATAAATAAAATACATGATTAACTAACAGTAAATACCAAAACTATTTAGTGGATTACTTATACAAAAAACGGTTAGATTATCTATAGACCGTCAAAACTCTAAAAATAATACAAATGCAAAAAATTACTTTACTGCTTATGCTGACCCAGCACCCTAAAATGTGCCTTGGCCACCGATACCTCTTCCCTATCTTGCGCAAGTTCATGCCAATTATGAGCGTCCAGCTCCTGCAGATCTTTCTTCTGCTTATCCTAGGCATAGATCGAAAGATGAGGTGGGCTTCATCTATAGCTTTGGCCCTCCAGCTTTCCCAGGTTACTTGGGGCCGTCGGCAGCCTCAAGTAAATCCTATCCTCTTCCACCCACACTAGGTCTAAGCCAACGGAGTCGATGGGACATAAATTCACCAATGATGTTGCCACGAGTTACAATTTATAATTCTTAAATTATATCAATCTAGAACATTTTCTGTATGACAGTACTTATTCACATATTCGTTTCAAAGAACTCTCTGCTAGTTAATGTCCTTCTACGATTGGAATGAATACGGCTGTGATTCGAGGCGCGGCGCGGGCGAGACTCTGGTGCTTCGATTTTATAACGTTCGACGGAAGCGCTATAACCGTTATTGTAACGGTTATTCCTATCAGTTACTAACTCCGTTATTTCACAGACTTGTGGGAGCTAAATTATGGTGATCAGGTTTTTCTTAAGTGGGGATTATGACATCGAGTTCTTGATTCTAGGTATTTAGTATTTAAGTGTAAATTATACAAGCGATATATATAGGGGTGATGGTGGCTGGGCGGTAGTATGTGCACTATACAATCTGACGGTACCCGGTTCAACCCTCGGCCCTGCACCAATCACTTATTTAGTATTTAATAAATGATGTGCAGTTTCTATACCATCGCCATCGATATACAATAAATACCTAATAGAGTCACAATCGTGCCATAAAAATGTCCGAACCAAAACTCGGCGCATGATACGAATTTACGCTGACTTTTTGGTTAGTTGTAAGACAACTGCGATCCAGCTACAATGCCGCAAGATGCCAGTGCTACGATGAAAAAGTTGACAAGCGCCGTTGAACACTATGCAAGTGACTTAATGTCTTGATTGGAGTTATAGCATTGTGAACTATAAAATTGATGTCTAGGTATGTACAACGACGATCGGATGTTTTTTTACTGTTTTCACTTGAGAAAATAATAATCTTCTAGGATTACACCAGTATTAATTATATTTTTAATATAGTCAAATACCCTATTATGGTGTTATTCTTTCTCAAGAGTTCTCTCAATTTTTTTTACCTTGACATGGCTGCTTCACTTGAGAGTGAAGTGAGGGTTGAGTCGTGACTAGAGAACTCTTCAATGGTTAGCAGCACAGATATCAAATGTTGTATACGCGTTCAACCCATTCTATGGTCACCATGAGACGGCTACTGCTCTCATGGTGGGCTCCTAACGAAGGAAATCCTCAGCGGTCTACAACGCTGATACGCAGTGCTGCACACATATGGATGTTTGACATTTTTTAAACTTATTAAAATGTTTTTTTTTTGTACCATAAATTTATTTCATTTTATGCCCGAAAATCCAGATATCATGCGATGCGATGCATTTCGTAATACGGTTCTTAATAATTCGGTAAAATGAAGGTAAATAAATGAAAATATCGTAGAATAGATGATAGCACGAACGCTCAGAGGTCAGCAAAGATCGCTTAAACCGTCCACTTAACCGAACAAGCTCTGAAAACGTTTCTCATAAAATAGCACCCACAACATCTTCCACTTTAAACAGAACAACAATAAACTCTTTACTTGAAATACCACCAGCGACATCACCACTCAGATATTTCTAGTCTTGGAGTCTTCTGAAATTTCTAGACGTCTACATAGCTCACTTAATCTACCACGCGACTCACTCTACTTTAGCAATACCTTCTAAAGTATCCAACACTTAAACACACACTTTGCCCATCGAGTGCCACACGGAGCCACGTGTCTAGGTACAGCGCGACCACCTTCACGGTAGAGTTGCATGATGGCGCTACTATCATATTCTTAAAACAAGTCTGACAGCTATTCATTGAAACTTCTTCGTTCCTTCATTTAACCACCTCTAGTCTACAAGTCTGCTGCACTGTACAGCCCCACAAACTTATCTGGCCCGCTGATAGCGTCGCTGTTACCGCAATGAGTGCCGCAAATTAATCATTTTGGCAATAAAGTGGGTAAGAATGGACATGAGCGTGTAGAGTCATGCTTAATGATAGATTGATAGATTCCGTAGCTGTTTGTACGACACGACGATAGGACTTTAAAGTTGATTTTCAAAACAAAATGGCGTCTTTAGTTCCATTTTCGACCACAGGGACAGATACGTTTGTGGCACTGTAGATAACTTGAATCGCCCACTGACACCTACAAGCGATATTCCTAGAAGCTTTCCCATGTAGCCTGCTAAAATCTATTCTAGGGTCAAAAGGGCTTACATAGTAGACATAGAACTAGTAGGCATGTAATAGTTTATTTCATTTGAAGAACAATTCAGTTTAAAACATATTTTGGCGTTACGAAACTTTTTTGTGTTCGCAGGCACAAAATGTGTGCACAAATGAATGTTTTTCATCAAAGAAACTAATGTTTATACAGGTGTTCTTATTATTGTCTACATTCGGACCCATTGTGGTAGTTTAATTGAATAAAATGCAGATAGAATAGAATTATTATTATAAATGACTTTTGATTAGATGTATTATTTTATTTCGTACAGTTGTCGGGTCTAGCCCGGACATTTGGTAGGCATTGGTAGGGCCGAAGCCAACACCAACAGGTCCTATTCAATGTAAAAAAAAAACAATATAATTATAGAATATGTATAAAATGGAATATGAGACTATTGTACAGTTAGGATTTTAAAAATATGGGCTATTGAGGTAAACAATGTTGTTTGCATTAACGTTTTTACGATAGAGCTAAAATCAAAAACATCGGAAAATCGCGTTTTATGCGTGCGTCACCAAAAACATTTTAACCTGTTTCCTTTTTATTGTTTGTTGACAAATCCGCCATAATAACACAAAGTCTATTACGGTTTCATAGATATTTTAAAGATCTTTACAGTTAGGTCTGACAACGATGGATTATTAATAGGGACTCAATGACACCCAATGAGTACGGATCCCTAAAAAGGTTTACTCTTCAGTTGTGCCGGGTCAAAATTATGTGAAAATAAGACCCTTAGTAGCCACTTTAAATCATATAATATCCGAGTACCTAGATCCAGAACTCCGCGCTGAGCTTGGCGTTAACTCGTTTAAGGTAAAGACGCTTGTCGTTAAAGACACTCAAGTAACAAGCAATCAGAATTTCCTGGAAGAGAAGACGAGCCAGCGTTTTAGGTATAACTTGTTCAGAATCTGTTTGACTTGGTAACTTTACATCCCAACGCGAACCTTGCAGTGTCGGGTATAGGATTAGTATTTGAACTTGTTACTAAAATTTATATGCAATACAATCGTGTAACATTTCAAAAAGCTAAACCAAGCTATTAAGTAGACACAAAAAAACAAACGGCAAGCAGCGTGATATAAACCCACAGAAAAAAAATTTGTTTAAATTAGAACGGCTGTCAAGGCATTTTTGTAAGAAATTTGTTGTAGCCAGTTGCACCCATATAAACGAAACGTCAGTCATTCAAAATCAGTTAGCAACTGTGACGCGGAGTTCGACGTGTTGATCTAAATAAGAGTGTTCAATCAAGGTTCTGTCATAATGCCTGGCGACAGATTTTCCTTCTCATTTCCGTTCTATTTACTTCTCTTTTCTGTGTGTTGATCAATAAAATAGAACTAAAAGAGCATGACATCATGTAGCGTCTATTTCGCGCACTTCTATTGATCACCACACACCACCCGCCAGTTTATTATTATTATTTATTCGGAATTTATTTCGGGTACTTTTCCAACAATGGCATGTCAGTCTCATAATACTTTACTAAATTTACACTGATATAGCAGTATACAAACAAATACATGCAGGCGACGAGCGATGCAGACGAGATCATCAAGCGATACTCTTAAAAGAACCTTTAGACGGTTTCAATCGTGCTTGTATAATCTTTAGTCTGCGATAATTCTGAACTTCTGGACGAACTTCAACATGAAGCGATTCAAAAATAGCGTCTACTACCTGGCGTGCAAAGCACCCTCGACACCGCTAGTATTGCAGGCAAGGGTTTCTGCTTACCATCAGGTGGACAGCATTATCATTAACAACTTTTTTATTTAAAAAAACGTAAAAAAAATCGATGCAAGACTCAAACCCGCCTCTAATAACCCAAAGCGGCAGAGGTCTGCAAGGAACGATTTAGCTTTATATTCTTATGGAGAATTTTGCCTACCTACTTTTAAACAACAGAAAACTATTATATTAGCTTAGATTATTAAACAGTTATTAAAATACTGTTTTAAACTATCACGGTTGTTCACTAAAGTTAAATGATTATTTACGGGATATTTACCGTGGTAAGGTTGTGGAAGGAGCTCCCGATATTTCGGCGCAGTTACATGCACCATGAACTTCCCGTGAACATGGTGCATGTAACTGCGCCGAAATATCGGGAGCTCCTTCCACAACCTTACCACGGTAAATATCCCGTAAATAATCATTTAACTTTAGTTATTAAAATACCTTTCAGTTCGCAATAAGGCTGGGCGGACAAGGCGGCGGATTGAATTAGGGCGGCGTTTCACTCGCAGCAGTGCGCTAAGAATCGCCTTGTTCACGGAATGAAACTGTTCGGTCGACATAAAGGCGGCTGTACATGTAAAACAAGTCTTAAGTTATTTTTTATAGAATTTTCTCGGCGGTTAACTAAAAAGTTTGTTGAGCTTTTCCGCAAAAACTGTACGCCCCTCAAGTAAATATGCAATTGAGTAGTGCGCAAATGAGTGAACGGCGAGGTATGCAGTTTTAGTATGAAAAATGTCTACATATTAAAACAGATAGTATTTTGAAATTTGAAAAAATCGACAAAGAAACCTCCAAAGATGTTAAAATGCATTTAACTTACTTTAAATTATAAACGGTTAACCAATTATGATTCTAGTGTACCATTCTGTAAGCTAAACTAAATTTGACCATTCAGAAATTGTTGACGTCCTTTTCTGACGTATTAAAATGAAAAGAGATGCCGATAATTTGAGTCCTGTCAAATTAGTTTAGTTTAGAGAATGGTACACCAGAATTGATGCCAATATGACGCTAAATATTACTAGCTTAGCTAAATGGCCATTCCGGAGCGTTTAACTTTGACAGATCGTAAAACATGTTTAGAAGCAAATTTTTTTTGTTACAATACAATATATATCTTTATCTCTCTTTATTTACTTATTATTTTATTCATGATGCTAAACGTACTAGTTGGCTAAATGCATTAATTAAACGTTCCATAAATACGTATAGGAATCGTTATACAAACCGCCCTAAATGGTATAGGTACACTAGGTATATTATTATAGGCGAAGCCTGTGTGTTGAGATTAAACCAAGATTTAGTCTCTTTCGTGTTTGTAACAAAAATAAAAAGCAGGTAATTTAAAAATATATCTATATTTTTCACGCAAAATTCAAATAATGTTATAATATTAAGGAACAACATTTTTTGTAAATTTCATATCTACAAGACGACATTAGCTGATATTATATCCCTCTGAAAACTTTTTACTACCACGAGAACCAAATTTCTACTAAAAGCTCAAAACGTCAAATGAATACTTTCAATACCTAAATACGTCCAATACCCAATTAATTCGAACAAGAAATATAAAAATATTTTCCAAAGTCAGTTATTTGCACTAAAAATATTAAAAATGCTTCTTGTAGCGTTCCTTGGAACAAATTCTTTTCCAATTACTGGAGCCACGCTTCGCCGCGCCCGAGTCGTGTTGGGACGCTGTTTCCTTTATAACGATTAAAATATAATTTATTTATTGAATTTTGCAAAGAAATTAAATAATAAATGCTAAGTTTCTGTTATTTTTTTGTTTTATGCCATAAGTAGTTAATCATCCACGGGATTGTGTGTTGGGATATGTAATATTGTAATTGCACTTACGATATGGCTACAGAGATTATTCACCAGTTTCATAATTCAACATGAAAATTACTAGAATTCTGGACGTAGCTTATAAACTTCCGCGGTTTTAACTCATGTTTTAAATGTTTATCGGGACTTATCGCGCACACAGATACAGTCAGTGTTGTGTGTCGTAGTGACAACCCTGCAATTTTTCAAGATTAAGTGAGGGTAGGAGAACAAAATACCCGCTCTTCTCGACGGACTCACCCGCAGTTTTCAGTCAGCTCGTGACCACGGCCATTGTAACACGTTCGAAACGTCGAACGAAAGGTACTAATCTTACCTAAATAAAATGATTCGCGATAAGTCCCGATAAAAATTTAAAACATGTATTCTGGAGGTTTGTGTAACCGTAACAGTTTTAGTACATGATTTTTGGTCAAATTAAACCTTTGAAAGCGCAAAACAAACACCGAATAATAAACAACTACCCGTCGCTTTTGACAAAGTTATGAGCTACGTTAAACATAAGCTAATATTACACTATACTTGCTCAACAAACTCGCTACCATAGATGTCTCAAAACAAAGTATCCTCTGCAGTTCCATCACTTCGCCGCATGATCAATGCAGAAAGGAACGATTGGCGCCTGCAACTTTAAACCTCTCGACAGGAAACTGTGAAAGAAAGCTAGTTTATCTTGTGTATTCAGCACTTTACAAGCGTCCGGACTCACAAATTGGGTGTAGAAAGTATAGAAGTGTAGACAGGGTTATAGCGGACCCGGGGGGCTACCACAGCCTCTTGCTACTTACTATAGGACGCAACGACACATCATCTTAGTCCTAGTTCTCCCTGTGGCAGCTCAGGAAGAAATACCACGTGAAGGTTCTCATTTCAATGTTACAACAAACCTTCTTACGCTCGCTAAGCTATAAAGGAACATGTCATGCTTTTTTTATAATACACAGACTGATATATACACAGAGCGTTTGACCAACGAAGTGTGGTCGAAGATGGTGAACACGCCTAGAATGTGAACCATAATACATCCATAACCATAACGTACACCGTTAGGTACTTTACGACAGGTTTTCTAATTGAAGGTGATAGGTGAGGGTGGTGGCTGGTTAGCCAGACATTAGAAAGTGCCCTACTACTATGCTATGGTTTCCTCACGATGTTTTCCTTCACCAGCTGTTCAAGCTCATTGTTGGGTTTTGAACCCACACCCATCGGATTGTAATTCGAACGCGCCAACCACTGAGCTAGAATAGAATAGAATATTTTATTGGCGTTATAACTAGAGATGAAACGGAGATCCGGTAACTATCCGGTATCCGACCTATCCGGCGCCCTAAATAATAACTGGCTGAATATCGGATAGCCAGCGCCTATTCGGCCGAATACTGGATTTTAAAAAAGGTAATTTTTCGTATAAAAATGAAGATTCAATCAATTCAAGATTCAATGGCTATCATCAACCAAAACGGTTATGGCTTGACCTGACGTGTCGTGTCGTGCGGGAAGACATGAAAGCTAACCTACATACTATGCAAGACAGCGCACACCAGAACAAAAAAAAGAGTGTAAGTAACTCCAAGTACGACTGGAAGTGGGATGCTGGCAGATATTGGTAAGCCCCCAAGTTTATTGCAGGTCGACGAGCTGCGACTGTCCTTTCGGTACTTTAATAAGGTAGGAATAGTTGAAAGACGGCCCCGGCTGACCCCCGACGGCTGTGATTTGACTAACTTTGCTTTATTTTACTGAGAAACTTGTTTGTTATGAGCTTCTTAGTTATTTCACGATTCGTTTGAATACCTGCTACACGCTGCTTGGCTACATAGAATCTAATTTGGCTTCTCATAAATAGTATTAGAAAAGGTACTTATTGAATTTTTTGTGTAAGTTCATTGGACGACGAACAAATATAAATCGGGTCATAAAGTTCTGAGATATCTCAGAACTGTATGACTGAGAGTGATGCTTTCTCTTTCCCGCAAAGTGTCAGTATGGAGTTTGTATGGCAATGGCAACCCTCAAAGTGACGTCAACTCTAATTATGGTAACACTCTGTCTAGGGAGACAAAACGTTGTATTTAAGTTTTCAGTGATCGGCTCTATTTATAGTCGGCTTTTTCTTATAAAACAGTAAAAAAGATCAGTTCGGTAGCCTATTGTATATATAACAAGAATAGAATACAGTTTGGAGCTATGACATAATCTGTGTGACTCCTCTTTGTACGTAGAACGTCAAGGCACAGCCTTCCATCAGGCGAGTGTTCTCGATTGAAAACTCGTCAATAGCATCCATCATCTAAGTATCGGCCCCATCCGTCGACAAATGTCCTCCCCGCGAGGATTCATGACGTGGATAACGTGACGGACGTGGCGCGTCGGCGTGACGAAGTGACGTGTCTACAGAGTGACGCAGGGACGAGGCCATAAAACAAACGTTCTACATTTTCTTCTTTAACACCTTCTAAATTTGGATTTTATTTTCTAAGTTACTTGAATTATTTAATTATTATTCGAGGTTTACCAAAGAACTATGGAGCGCGGAATTTTATAAGCTTTTATTTGTCACCTGTCTTGATTGCTGCCTGTAATCAAATCTTGCAAGATAAATTTGACCCACTTCCCGTTGTTCGATTGAGCTAAAATTTGTCATACTTGTCAAGTTCCGATGACAGTACAATATTATGGTGACAGCGAGCTGATTTAATGATGGTGGTGGTGGACAATATATAATAGTAGACTAGACAGAGATAGATGGAAATATGCCTTTCCCCTGCAGTGAAAACAGGTTTAAAATAATAATAACTTGAATTGGCTCACACGGTCAAATAAAATCTACTCAAATATTTATTTATTAAAACTATAATTAATATTTGTTTTCTTTTAGGTATAAAATACAACTAAACCTAATTAAATATTAATTAATCATATAATTCAACTTTAAAACTATAATTACGTAAAAACCAACAACTTTTGCTTTTTACGAACTTAAAAACCTATAGCCAGTTACAGAATTATCTCTTTTATAAAAAGGCCTACTGTCAGTGTTTCCATGTTAGCTTTTTATTAGGTATCGTTTTATTCTGAGCATGTGTTGTATATTTTTTTTTGTACAAGCGCAGTTTTTTTCAATAATAAATTCTCACCTTTCCGGCTTTGCACCCGACAGTATTTTCGGATGCAGGAGCATTTTTCTGCGCGTAGGAGCGAGTGTATCAAAAAATTAACTTGTGGCTCACCACCGCCTTGTGGAATGTTGACTCGACGATCATTGTCCCAATAATTGATTTTTTCTAAGAAAGTACAATTGTCTTTTTCATGGCCCAACACTGAATTGCTCATAGGTCTATTTATTATTTTATCGATAAGACTATTGTATTCGATTTCATTGAAACTAAGCACATAGAATCACTAGGAAAATGTTCCTAGATTTAACGATAGCCTAGTTTTTTTTTATAAAATGTCGAGCGACAGGAGTATAATAGTTCTTTCTTTTACTTTAAAACTTCGTTCAAAATTAAGAAGAAAAAAAACGCTCGTGAACGTAGCTCAAGATTTCCTATAACGTCGACAATTTAAGAACTCCAACAAACTTGTGCCTACCGGGAGTGCCGGGAAAACTCCCACAATTAACACCCATTTAGCTCGCAACTTGGAAACCGAGTTAATTTTTAAACGTAGCTTTTCAATAGGTTCCCTTTGTCGTACTGAAGTATTGACAAATGGCTGAATAGAAAATTGCGAAGCAATTGAAAAACAGGCAGGTAAGGAAATTTAAAAATTATTTCCATGTGCGAGGCCGAGGGCTATATAATGGGTCAATAGCATTGACCCATAGAATATATATCGTAAGTAAATGTGCCCTAACAGCGCTGAATCGCTGGAGTCTGGTATGTATGTGATTTATTCCATTGCTGCAGTGCTGGATTCACGGCTGGCTGGCACTTTTGATTTGTTACAATAAACTCTCCTCTTACGGTGAGACAATAGGAGGGACCGCCATTCTGAGATAAAAACACACACAGGCAGGCCTAGCGCACTCCACACTTTGGGTATGAATCTACAAGTAGCCGACTTGTCGGTTTTGCCGTGCCCGCTGCCGCGCGGTAGACAGAGATAACGTGAAAAGAGTTACGCGATAGACAGAGAGGCAACTTCTAGGTTAATATAGCAGTAGGTAGTTAGCGCTCGCACGTCCTGAATTGGACTTTATTGTGTGGTAGCAAAAGTAGCTACTTATTTAAATGCTCTTGCGGAGTGAATCTTCTGAACTTGTACTATATGTATTCTGTGACACAGGGCAAACGTTCATACTTCAAATGAGGCGGTCTTTTTCCACAGTTCTAAAGATTTCCTTAGAATTGTGGAAAAAACCTCCTCACTCCTCCATAAATTTAATTAAAATGTATTACAGGAGGTTAATTTCTTAGAAGCGATGTGATAGATCCTCGATACTTTTAACCGAAATCAGAAAGGAGTTCTGTATTCGGTCCGTTTTTATAATGTATATATACACCGATTAATCCGCCATTTGTAAATACGTTTTCCATGATTATTTTACAAGCTTTTATTCAATTTGACCTGTTTATATATCGTACGTATGTATGTAGGTATATGTAGGACAAATCTTACATCTGAATTTTAGACCAGTTATCCTGAACCGATTGACCTGAAATTTGGCATACTAATGTAAGTTCGGTGACAATGGAATGTTATTATTATATGATACTAACGAGCTGGTCTGATGATGGAAACAGATGGTGGCAATAGGTATTCCTAAACGAAACAACGTAACCTCATCGAGTTTGGGTTCGTTGGATTTGTCTTCCCAAGCACTTTGGTCCTAAATGATAAATTCAATATGGCGGAGACCCCAAGATGGCGGACCAAATGTTCTTATCTATAATATATATATTTCATAATATTTCTTGATGACTTCAGATTATTTCTAACCGACTTCAAAAAAGGAGGGGGTTCCCAAATCTATTTTTTTATGTTTGATACATCAGAACTCCGTCATTTATAAACCGATATTTTTTTATGAAAGGATATTACAGAATTTCATCTAAATCGGTTCATTAGTTTGATTGTAGTTTTAAATTATAATAGCTGGAAAAAATATGTCATCCGAGAAATTGCGTATTTACTAATTTTGCAGTCAGTTTTCAATTGATAATTATGTTGAAATAGTGAGTGGAAAATCTCAAAATATTGGTGGCTCATCGTCACCGCACCTCACAAGCCGAGCTTCGTATAAATATGAACATTTTTCCAGCTCGAGCAGAATTCAAAGAAGTTTAAAAGTTTCAAACAGTGTTGATACATGTGATGGGGCTCAGGAACTTTGCCCACCCCGCCCCGTCCCGCCCCGGCCCGGCCCGGCAAGGCCCGCACGAGTCCGTCCGTGCCGCTACTAGGCACCGAGTTTTTGTTCCACTTTTATTTAATCTCTTCAAACTGTGAGAAGGTGCCGGGGTGGTTATAAATAGCGCTTGTACTTGTTTTATCCGTGAATAATATATTAGGTTGTTCTAATTCAACTTGATTCGGTATTCCGAGACCATCACGCTTTGAACACAAAGTTGTAAAGATTCAGAAGTGAAATATTGTCGATCTTGCAGATGGTAACTCTTGGGACTTTCTTTCTTTTCGGCTACTTTATTGCTGACCTACTTACGAACTTATTCGTTAAGTTTTTTAATTCGCTTCACTTCCTAGTTAGTAAGACGGAAGACGTACACCTCGCCAATTACCTGCTCCTGTCTTCGTCCGAGAGGAACCTTATTAAACTCCAAAGCATGTTGAAAAATTACAAGAACGAGTCTCACATTTTTTCACGGCTCTGAGGGTAATAAGGCTGGTGACACAGCGGTGTAAGAAGGTGTAGGTTTGTCACTGTATGTAAAGTCATATTCATTATCTATACTCTTACAAGAGATTGAACGTTTTACTTGTTATTGTAGTTATTTACCTACAGTAACTTTTCTTCTTCTTATTTTTTTACTGCTGGCCTTTTCAGAGTTGCACAGGAGGTAATGGAGAGAGCTATGCTCGGAATTTCTTTGCACGATAGAATTCAAAACGAGGATTTTCGCTGAAGAACCACAGTCAACGATGTAGCTGCTCAGAATTGTAAGTTGAAGTGGCAATGGGTAGGCCACATCGCTCGAAGAACCGATAACCGATAAGGATCAAGAAAGTTTCTTGAGTGGAGACCACGAACCGGAAGAAGCAGCGTAGATAGTCCTCCCACTAGATGGATCGACGACATCGCGAGAGTTGAAGGCATCCAGTGGATGCCTGACATGCAGATGGCAGGATGTCGTTCAGTGTGGAAATATAAGGGGGAGGCCTATGTTAAGCAGTGGACGTCTTCAGGCTGATGAATATGAAGATGACTTTTATTTTCATAAACTAAATATAATGAAGTAATGTAAGTTACTTAAACTGAACAGACAAATATGAAATACAACAATGTAGTTATCTTGTTATGTTTTGATAATAAAACTCTCGCCACGCCTATGAGTTGAACAAAACTGGACGTGTGTTCTTGGCCTAACCTCCTGAGGGGCCCAGATAAGGAATATATTGATGGTCCCTCGGGCTGAGTGATTCCTTCCAGTTTGCCTCCGACAAGGTGTTTTTTTTTATTAATATTATATCGGTAATGTTTGGATAGCCCCCTCTGGAGGCGGCCGATATAACTTCGCGGAAACTTCCACGAAAATAGACAAACACAACTTGTTTGGTTATAATTATGTTTGGTGAACATATACTCAACTCTACTAACAGGATTGCAAACCTTTATAGATTTGCTATTCCTGTACACACGATGTTTAGTATTCTGAGGAGTCTGTATATTTATCTACCAATCGGAATACTAGCTTCGAAACTTAAAATTAAAAGATTTAACTTGTCGATCCTTCAAATCCATGCCGATCCCGGGTCAGAGTAGTTAACTTAAACGAGGCAGTGGTGTACATCCGTGTTCTCAGACACAAGCTTACGTAGTGACTAGTATTTAATCTGTGCCAGAGCTCACGCAGAAACTATTGTTGAGTGTATAAATCTGTGGCTGGTTACCGAAGTAAGTATTGTTGGTTCTGTGTGCGAAGCGAGTAGTGCGGCTTAGTGTGGGGCCGGCGGACCTCCGATCCATCAACTCGAAACCCGGACAATTAGAATCGAATCCCATTCGAACTCGAAACTCCGCAAGCACTAAGCTCGAGATAATTGACGTAGATTGTCTCCGGCAAGCCATTCGCAAAGTTTAAAGAATTTACTACAACGCGACATGGGTTATAATGAACCAGCTTGATATTACCCGCGTACTCAACTAAATGTAGCCTATATCAAGCTTATTTTTAACCATATTACAATACTTTCTACAAAAAACTAAACCACTTTATAATAAGGTGAGGCTACACTATTGTTGTCATTCAATTTTGCCCCGTGACCTCACGATCCTTTCACCGATTTGACTTATGCTCATAGTTCAAAATTGTATTATAATGAACTACTTGGCTACAATTAATTCTTTTAATTTTATGAATTGGTGTTGGTAACGCTAAACTTTTTCCGTAGACTCTGAGAACTATACTTCGCGCTATCAATTACGTGTAGTGAAGACTGCGCCTTCACATATTACCTACGTTTGTTTCGACAAAATGGTAGTAGAGTTGTAGTTCCAGTTTTGGCTGAGTTCATTCTAAGCTGTGTCGCAGTGTACGGTTATCTCCCCGAATTGGCAAGGGTTAATGCGGGTAGGCGGCAATTAAACTTGCTGATCCCGCCAGTTCGGTTCGCGGCTCCGCACAATCATTCTTGACGATCTTATTTTGTTTTTATTGTCTTTTGATGGATGGCAGTGAACGTGAAGTACAGTTGTCCATACACTTACACTTAATAAACTCATTTAAACGTATTCTCGAGTCTAGCCCAGACATTTGGTGGGCAATTGGTGAGGCCGAAGCCAACACCAACACCAAGAGGCCCTGTTGAATATAAAAACTACAATTATGGAATATGTATAAAAAGGAATATGAAACTATTGTATAGAAAGGATTTTATACTTACTATTATTAAGATCAAATAAATATTTTGTTTTGTATTTTGTAATAATAAAGTTATAGTTATGGTGAATGTGGCAATTTGTGACTGACGTTAAATGCTCATTTCAATCAGCTCCATATATGTACATTTTAGCGTAAAGAGAGTTCATATTTTATGTAGCTACCTAATTTAACAATTAATCGAGTATCATAAATACAGATAATTACGATACTTTAGCGGATTGTTGTGTTCCATCTTCGCTTACCATCAGTAGAAGGAGCCAAACGCAAACTAATTTTTTTTTAAAACCGGCAAGTGCGACTTGAGCTTGCCGACTGGAGGTTCCGTATAAACTTAGTAAATATGACGTCTACATTATAAAGGAATGCTTTTAATTTTTGCGGAACCTTAAAAATACCGCGAAATATAGCTCAGTTATACATACATACTTATACATTAAATATCTGCAGATCTCGTTGGCGACATTTGATCGCTAGTTTGAAAGAAAGCTTGGGGTGCAACGTCTCTAATAAACGCTGCGTTGCATTGGAAAAGGCTTTCTTTTCTGGACTTTATAGGTTGTCGTTATTTCCAGCTGGTTTTCTTACAGAATATTCTAGTCACGTCCGAAATAAATACTAAACTTATAGTCCAGTTGGTGTGCGCTTTTGTAATTGAACCCTATAAGTATTTCTTATTTTCTCAGACTAGACGCGAACCTAGTCAAATATTAAAAGAATACTCCGACTTCCACTTAAATGCAATTCTCCTCAAAGTGGTTCTTAATTTAAACTTCCAGGGTTGACAAAGATTTTATGTTTATTAGAGAGTCCATTTTAATATTCTTTGTTTAAATCGTTAATATTATAATCCTTTAGAACACAACATAAATTATACTCACATACCTATATGCACTTTAAGAAGGCAGGAAAGTTGTATTTTTCGTTCATTTTTTACTTCTTACTTTAACGTGAAGATATAATTCACTAAATTTAATGTAGTATTGTCACCGTTAGATTTTAATCCAACGTTATTTCAAAAGTTTCTTCAAATGAGTGCCATTCAAAATCAAACGGCATGTAGAACTTGCGTTAGAGGAAGCTCGAAGTTCCAAACCAGAAGTAATAGGGCATAACACCCCCCGCCCCCCTTATTGGTAATTACCGTGCGACGAGGCAGTAAACCGGAGCGCCGTGACGTCTGCTCGGAAAACTCAAACAAAAGGACTTCAAAAGGACTCATTAAGTTTCTGCTCAAATAATGGGGGGATAGACAAGGAGAGAACGTCCTGGAAAGTTACGGGGGGGGGGGGGGGGGGGCATGCCAACAGTATACTGTTGCCTGCTGCGCCTCGGCCGCTGTGTGAACGGACTAATTAATATTGCATACTCTTTGCTGTTGTAAATTCTGGAATGAAAATTAAAATCGAGTATTACGACGGTTTGTTCATGCTTTATCGCTAAGTTTAAAACATGCAAATAAAACTAAAATCACAACAACAAAAAACCTTTCAATTTAAACAAAACATTATTCCAAATTCTGCCATTTTACAACATAATTAACTTTGTAGAACTTTTCATAAATTCATGAAATCTTTTCAATCTATGTAACAAGGTTTTATTAAAAAAAAAAAAAAACAAGCTTTTATATTTTGAATGATGTTTTAAATTTTTATTTGAATGCTTTTGTTTTTATTTTATTTTGTTGTATTGCATATTGTATTGTTACCAGAACTAAAGGTGTATGAAAAATTTAAGCAAAATCTATTAGGAGTATCTGGTTCTAATTCAGCTTGCAAGATTTGACAAATCTACATAAAACATTGCAAATTAAATAAATGCTTGTTGCATTGAAAATTAAATAAATAAATGAGTTGATGCATATGTAGGTAATAGTAGATTGTTGCATCGAGCGCAAAGTGAGTTATAAATGCACGAGTATTATGTTGGCACAAAATTAACACGAGACATTAAACCGCTGCTGTGGTAAATTTATATATAAATAAAAAAACAAAAAAACAGTGCATTAATGAAAAACTGTGCAACCATAAGATTTCATGTAACATTTCTGCACTGTTTTGGTTCTAAGCAAAAAATACGTCCTTTGTGATCGGTTTTGTAGTGATTAATGATAACATTACTAACATTATTAAACTTAACAGGAGAGGCCAAACACTTGTTAATTAAGATAAATCAGACAAATAAAGAAATTTGAATTTGATTACTACGCGGCTGAAAGTTTTTTTTGACACACACGTCATAAGCTAGTAAACGTCACAAAACAAAAGCCTCCCTCTTAGATAAGGGTGTTGTAAAAAAAAATACTTATAGAAGATAGATTAATACAAAATTGGCAAGATATGAATCTAGATATACCTCGCTAGGCTAGCTGCATATTGGCAGCTAATTGTTGCATACAGAATACGACACAGCACATGGTTCCCCACTAGTAGGTATAGCAACGTAGTATACTCAGCGAGCCAAACACAACAGACCAACTAGTAGGCCAGTGAGCCAAACACAACAGACCAACTAGTAGGCCAGTGAGCCAAACAAGAAAGACCAACTAGTAGGCCAGTGAGCCAAAGTGAATCAAGCCCCCTTACCTGTTATTCTTTACTAAATTAATGAGTTCAAAAACCAGTGAAACAGAAACTGAAAAGCAAATTAAAACTCAGCAGTCCCACAGCCGCTAACGGATCTAATTGGTATTGTTGCTAAATTGGTATTTCTCACGGAATCGCGAAACTTTTAAAGGTCAATATTAAGCAGGAAACTATCGTTCATATATTTATAGAACGCGTGTTTCCAAACCAAATTTAATCATGTTTATTTATTTTAGCAATTTAATATCGATTTTCATATTTACAGTCTTAATGAATCGGTATTGAAAAGTCTTCTGCTACTTAAACACCCACTACTTACACTTACTACTTACATGCACGATAATCAAATAAGCAATCTCTTACTTTATCTTGAAGAAAATTTATAATTGTTTATTTATACTATCATGAGTTTGTACATAATTATTATTGATTTACTTAACCGAAGCTTAGAATTGTGTACCAAGAAATAGCATTAAGAAAAACATATTTTCAAAGGTAACTTATTCCCCAAAGTCACGTGGGCAAAGTCGCCCACAACAGCTCGTCGCACATAATTTCATGAGATAATTAATCGAATGTCACTCGACCCCATTGTCTCTCCACAATAAATCACTGGATAGAAATAAAAATAGATCTTTTCGCGTCCCAGCGGCTGGAATGAAAACGAGTATGTCGCTACGTGAATCAGTGTATGTAACAAAGCTTGAAAAAATATTGCGCGTTTTCGTAAGGCAAAAGGGTAGGGCGCGATTTATTTTTTTAGCTTCGCAAGGGCTGGTTTTTCTAAGCCCAGAATATACTTTTCCGAGGGCGCCTGACACAATGTCCCACTGAGGACATTTTAAAATAATTTCATAGAGTTTCTTGTAGGAGTTATGTAACATTGGGACTCATACCAACGTTGTACTAATGTAGGAGAGTTGGGATTGGCTCATTTACTTGCCAGTGTTGCGGACCGAAATAAAACCTGAAATAATGTTGCCTTCGACATCATCATCATCGACTACATAAATTGGTTTAAAATCTGCGTTATTACTGAGTGCGCTATTGTTAATAAGGTTGACATCTCATTTCTTTGGACACAATCAAAAAGCTACAACACTCGTCTAGTTATTATTTTTAGCAAAATCTTAAAAAGTATACGCAGTCGGTAGGATTCGAACCTACGCTCCCAGAGGGAATCTGATTTCTAGTCAGACGCCTTAACCGCTCGGCCACGACTGCTCGAACTCACGACTCAAAAAATTACATTCATTCCAACAGTACCTACGATCCAAGGTGAAAGTTTTCGAAATTCAAACGTCCAATATGAATTGCCCTACAAAATCATCATTAAACGGTCGCGATCCAATCAACGTAATGAGGTCTGACTTGGCATCTAAAACCAATACGAGCGGCGCGATGGGCGGTGGTCGGGCGATCAAACAATCGTCACAGATTAAATAGTAGAGTAGGTAACAATGGGCGGGAATTGGTGGGAAACAAATGAATCGTATGTAAATGAGGCGAGTGATTAGTGCTCGCCGGATTACGAGCTGCGAGTGCACTCGATGGACGCAGCTGTTGCAGCGCTGGCGCCGCAGGACACTCATGCCCATCGGGGTCATTAGCGCACTGATCACATTATCGAGATGAGTGGATGTCATCATCAGAGTGTTCATAGACACGGTGACTATTTTCATCGTCTGGATTAGCGGGAAATCTTTGATGACATTGGATCCTTGATCAAGAAATAGAGCCATAGAAGCAGAGCTGTGAATTCCATTCAACACGTTTCGTTTCAAAACTAAGTAAAAGCAAAATAAATATACTTAGATACAATACATTCGTATTTATTTCTTTCGTTAATATTATTTACACGTCAAAGTATTATAAAAATATTAATAATAGTTATACAAGAAATAGAAAACAAGACATAGAGAATGTATGAAAGAATATTTCGCACTGTGCCGGTACTCTGTCGGAACTGTGGCTTCACGTGATATGTGTGAATCAACCTTTATTCGTACATTTCTAGCATATTATCAGTTCAACCGATTGTCAACGCGAGTGAAACCGCAAGGCACAGCTAGTAAAATATAATTTTATCACACACCGAAAACCATTACCTACCAAATAAATTCTGTTTTATTTGTCGTAAGCAAACGAAGCATAATAATGTATAAGTTTCCAAAACCGATGTCTGCCCGTCCTACGCAAAATAAATAGTTTCCCTAAACATTCGAGCCAATCGGCAGTAAAATATTCCTAATCTTTTCGAACAGCTTTCGCACTTTTCCTATAATTGTTCAAAAAGGCGGAATGGGATCGGAGAGCTAATTGGAATCGGAAGGAACGGACTCCACGGATAATTGAGTGATCCGGACTCAGTCAGCGAGTTTCCCGTGTAGTGTGGCGGGTGTGAGGAGTAGGTGATGCGGGTCACCGCTGACGTAAGGATTATAAGCTGATCTGATGGAGAATTCTATTGGAATAGCTATATTATTACCACCTTTATTCTTCTGAGTAAATTGCGACCATTTTATCATTAAAAATTTGTTCAAATGGTTCTAATCCAATAAAATGGTATAATATTATTTGTTTATCATTGTACTCTCCTGTGGATGATCAATAATCATCAATATAATAATAATAAATAAATAAATATCTGGGAAACTATTGCACACATGGTCATCTGGCCCCAAACTAAGCAAAGCTTGTAATATGGCTGCCAGAGACTAATATACGTACATATATATTTTTAAATATGTACATACTTAAATAGATATTAACACCCAGACAGAACAAACACAAATGTTTATCACACAAATGTTTGTTCTAGGTGAGAATCGAATCCACGCCCCCAAGCGCAGAAAGCAGGTACACTACCAACTGTGCTAACGGGGCTGTCAATATTATGAATTATTCCACGCGTATCACAAGAAACGAGAGCGAATGTGACCAAGCAGTAGCATGAGCAATATCTGTGCCGTGTACTCACCAGGGTGTCCTGGACATTCAGCATCTCTTGTGCTTGTGTGACCACAACATAAACCATTTGTGGACAATTTTAATCAACGGAGTGGAGTCGCCATAGTTTTTGTCAAGCTTTTGTTTCGTTTCCGTATTAGTTTTTTCACAAAAAAAATAAAGTTAATCTATAACAAATTTAACACACGGAACTCAGTTTGGAGAAAACTAACTACTAGTAAGATTGTGGGATTCCACAATCCCACAATCTTCGATATTCAGCGCATGTACATATACCATTCGCCAGTCCCTCCGTGAACATGGTACCTACACGTAACTACGAAATACCAAAAGCTCCACCATCAACCTAAGCACGGTATATATTCCAATAGCTGTGCCCCGCGGTTTCACCCGCGTGGTGACGAAAATCGGTGATGATGACGATTATGAAAAGTAGCTTGTGTGTTAATCCAGGACATAAGCAATGTATATTCCAAATTTCATCCAAATCCATCCAGCCGTTTCTGCGTTAAACATCCATCAATCCATCCAAACTTTCACATATAAATGATATTAGTGAGATTAATAATCAAACAACTGTAGTGAACAACCGTGATAGTTTCAAACAGTGTTTTTAAACTATCACGGTTATTAACGGTAACTTACAGACCATGAAATATAGAGTTACTGCGGCTAATACAGATGTTCCATATACCTGGGAAGAGTGAAAAGTTAGATATCAAAATATAAATAAATTTATCGCAAAT
Organism: Agriopis leucophaearia; assembly: GCA_949125355.1. NCBI lineage: Eukaryota > Metazoa > Arthropoda > Insecta > Lepidoptera > Geometridae > Agriopis > Agriopis leucophaearia. The sequence goes on along the minus strand of OX421263.1, from coordinate 19,375,014 downwards.
TTAAATGTAATAATTTAAATAGTAAATCCTAAATTTTGTGAAACAAGCTTCAAATATCACTCTAATAATCATGTTATAACTGAAGTTATAAACAGTTCAAACCTATTTTTACCACCTTTATTCTTCTGAGTAAACTGCGACCATTATACCATTTTTTTTTAAATAGTCCGCTGGCAAACTTTCTGGCATTTAAAATTTAATATTAGTAACACACACCAGATACTAACAACCTTAATACTCTTTAGCATCAAAAAGTAAGTAGATAATTACCAGGCGAGCATATTTCCCCAAAACAGCGATAATATTACCAGTTTTTACCAAATGCGTTGCACAAAACCGTACTCTCTGCCATTATCAATCCGAGCAACCGATGTAATCTGAGACTCAAAGCATACTTCCAAAAACGAATTAGCCAGAGTAGAGCAAAGCTGGAACTCGGATTTGCATCTTTTGTGCGAGGAATTCCCTCTCCACGGGTTTGCTCTTGTTCGCACCGTGACTGCTGTCAAAGCATTCCCGAATATCTCTGAAAAGATACCGGTACCTTGCAGGTCGCTTCAGTTGTTGCTCTTTTATGTTTATGGTACGAATAGTTATAAAAGAGTAAAAGAAACGATCACAACGAATGTACCTTAAACTACATGGAACACAACAAAATACCTTGTCTGACTATGCCATAACAGGTTGGTGGACTGGTGTTTCATCTACACTAATATTATAAAGAGGAAAGATTTGTACCTATTTTTGTATGTTTGTAATGAATAGGCTCCGAAACTACTAAACCGATTTGAAAAATTCTTTCACTGTTGGGAAGCTACACTATCCCCGGATGACATACGCTATATTATATTTTGTAGCGAGGCCGAAGGCCGAGCTTACACTCGTGCGAAGCCGGGGCGGACGGCTAGTTTATTATAAATAACAAACCTAGCGCGGGTTATAATTAAATACACTATACATACTGAAAAAATAAAAAAAAAACAAAAAAAAAAATTAAAAATAGCTGAAAAATTTCTGATAAAGAATTTGCGTTTAAATTTAATGGCAGAGATTGAAAGGGATGCTCTATCCCTTTCCCGCAAAGCATGTGTTAGTATAGCATTTATATGGAGCACGTGCGCTTGACGTTATAACTTGCTATAGAACGCTCTCTGCCTAATATGAAATTAAAATACTAACTTATTTATTTATGAATAAATTTTAATTTTGCTTTCGAGCACAATCAGAAATGGAGCACCATCTCCATTTCTGATTAGCTTTTTTATGATGTAATAAAAAATAATTATTACACATACCTAGGGCTATAAAGTTGCTACAAAAAGGTTCGCAGTCGGTAGGATTCGAACCTACGCTCCCAGAGGGAATCTGATTTCTAGTCAGACGCCTTAACCGCTCGGCCACGACTGCTATATACAAAGTCAACACAAGATTGTAACTACACTTATGTTAGTACACTTTATTACAACCTTTCACTTCTTAAAACTAGTCTACATTGATTAGATACCATGTCTGTATAATGCTCGAAGATTAGCACACGCATCAGTCGGTGAAAGGCACATTTAAACATGAAGCTCATTCATTATGAGAAGGTTATATATCAATACCGGACCTTATTGTGTAATATAATACGTTAAGCAAAATACTCACGAAATAGAACCTTTTTTAGGTCTAGGATTAGGTAAGTTATTAATATATAAGTGTGTAGGGTTTTGCGGTTTTTCCTTTCAGAATCTTACTTTAATGAAAACCTAATTATTAAGCTCTAACTCCACATATTGTCATATATTTTTCTTCGATCTAAAAAAAATAATTCTTAGGTATTCGAGAGCTGTGGAGTGCACTTTGAAGTAGGTTAGCGACCTCGTACGTGAGAGAACTCATGACTAAAGTAGACCGACAAAAACAAACAATTAGTGGCCAGCTATTACCAGTACACTCACTAACAAAACACAAAAATGCACTTTGTACTTAACATTTTTATGATATTCATATATTAAATAAAAAATAACCACAGAAAAGATTTTTTTTGTTTAGATTAGAACGGGTGTCAATGTTTTTTTGTAAGAAATTTGTTGTATCCTCTTGCCCCCATATAAACCCATAGCAACTGTTAGCAACTGTGACGCGGAGTTCGACGCGTTGACCTAAATAAGAATGTTCAATCAACTATCTGTCACAATACCTGGCGACAGAGATTCTTTCTCAATTCCGTTCTATTTACTTGTCTTTTCTGTAAGTATAATCTACTAGTTCTTATAATATATAATGAAACTTATGCGCATTACTTGCATAATACATTATTTGTTTAAGTACAATATTATAAGTTTGACCATACAGATAAATAAGAATGCATTAAAACAGTCGTTAAGAGTATCTCTTCCAGACAACCTTCGGAAGCTTTCTTCTTATATATAAAAGGCGATGTGTGTATTTCCGTAGGTTCTCTATGAACTCCAAAACGGATCTGCTAATGTTGACGGGACTTTCACTGGCAGATAGCTTATGATATAAGTAGTAACCCACGCGGATGTAAATCACGGGACGCAGCTAGTTAATAATACTAACGAAACAGGTACGAAAAAACAACTAATAATTAGTATTGTATCTTTTTAAAGACACTAAACAGTTGTTTCACTCTATATGTTGTCAAATATTGGAAACAAATCAGGCTACAAAAACATTGTAGATAAAGTGTACCACATTGATGCAGACGACTGTACGTCAAACCAACGAGGTACAGATTTTGCGTGCAGTCCAAATGAACTCCGCAGGTGTGTTTGCTGCCGCTGATTGTCCTGTTTGTCCACCGCCGCCGCCCGCCCGGCGCACCGCCGCCCGCCGTGATGCTCTGCCGTACTACCGCCCTAGCGACACAGCGGGAACAACATACAAAGAACACGTTCATGGAAACATCAAAAGCTGCTTTGTATTGCATAGTGGGTATTTTTTAATATATATTAGGAATGTGTTTGGTTTTGTTTGAGTTTTAGTTATTCGAAGCCCGCGAGGCTGATATTCGGAAACGGAATTTAGCCCGCTTGCTGCGGTAACTGTGTGGTAGCATCATCGACTGCTCCAGTGGCTCAGTTGGTAGTGAACCTAACTTCTGTGCTTGGGGGCGTGGGTTCAATTCCCATCTAGGACAAACATTTGTGTGATGAACATTTGTGTTTGTTCTATGTCTGGGTGTTAATATATATTTAAGTATGTATTTAAAAATATATATGTATGTACTCGTATATCAGTCTCTGGCAGCCATATTACAAGCTTTGCTTTGTTTGGGGTCAGATGACCGTGTGTGCAATAATGTCCCAGATATTTATATTTATTTATCATGCAATTGAACTCACAATTTAGTTTTACCTTATTTTATTTTTTTCATTATTTTAATTTGTCTACACCATATTTAGTTTAATGTGTTTAGGTGTCTATTAGTTTGACTCGTTGAGCACATAGAAACATCAAGACATTTTGGTACCACTTAGGCTAAATGAGTATTCCGCGAGCAGTCACTTGGAAGGACCAGGAAGGATGTTGACGTTGTCTGACGTTGACAGCTAGTTGAAGCACGGTGTGACTTGACAGACAGCCGGTTTGGTTTTTGGTTTGGTTGTAATGAATATTGTTATAGTTTTTTTTTTGGTCGAACGTCATCGCCGTGTCACCATTGAAAAAAATTTTTCCGGTTATATTTTTCTATTTAAATCCATTTATCATAGCTAATTGACCAGTTTTCCTAGTAAATAGCTATCATTTAATTTTTAGTTTCATTTCTAGTATAATTAGTATCATTGTAGTTATATATCTTGATTTTTGTCAGTAGCCCCTTTTCTAACACCTTAATATGATTGACGAAGAGCCTCCTGATCCTGGCGGTGGAATAATGGCGTCCGATTATAATATTCCTCCCTCTCCTGGTGCTTTTACAGCAATATCCACCTCGGAGGATGTCCAAAAAACCCATAAACGCTCTAAGCGTAGAGCTTTGAAACGGGATGTAAGAGCATGTTCTCCCATTGACTCTTCTGGTGAAGAATTTAAAATTGCTGATGACGTAATTCTTACTTCAGGACAAAACACACCCCCAAATTTTTTTTCGACTGTGAGCAGTGAGCTTCCCCTTGCCACTCTTCCAACCCCCGTATCTGCGTCTCTGCCCTTAGGTCAGAAGACAATTGCTTCAACAAGTTCCTCCTCATTTTTGCCCCCGGGCCAAAAAATCGCTCCAACTCCGGTTGCACGTCAGTGCTATGTTTCATCCGATCGTGGGCCGTATGTTATTCACGTACAAAAAATCGCGGTTGTATCTTCTGATGGCACTTCTTTGCACCCTGTTACTTTCGGGCGATTCCTTTTTGAGCGCTCGAGAGAATTTGTAGGCATTGTTGATGGATCAATTAAAAGCGTGGGCCGAAATAGAATCTCGCTGTGTTTCCACTCATTTAAGGCCGCTAATGCCTTCATAGACTCGAGCTCCCTCGCTAATAAGGGGTATAAAGCGTTTATTCCCTCATATAATGTAACTCGTCTGGGTCTGGTACGGGGCATCCCCGTCGATTTATCCGACGAAGAAATAATAAAGGAAGTACGGGTGCCCCAAGAGTGCGGCCCGATAATCAAAGTTCGTAGATTGAACTTCAAATTGGTGATTGATGGGTCAGTGTCATGGAAACCTTCTCAAACGGTTGTTTTAACTTTTGATGGCCAACTCCTACCCCCAAGAGTTTTTTTGTGCTATAACTCTTTTCAAGTGGAGCAGTACGTTTTACCTACTATCCAGTGTTTTTCTTGTTGTAGGTACGGACATACCAAGATCCAATGCAGGTCGAAGCCAGTATGCTTCAAATGCTCTTTAGCCCACACTGGAGACTCGTGCAATGTAGATGCGGAGGGCGCCAAATGTGTTTGGTGCCGTGGTAGTCACTTCGCAACCAATAAAATCTGCCCCGAAATGTCTCGCCAGATTTCTATTAAAAAAACAATGTCGCAAAATGTTTTATCATACGCAGAGGCATCGAAACTTCACCCCTCATCAAGAATTACTTATGCAGAAGTGACTTCTTCTTCTTTGGCACCTTCTCCTCCTTTTCCCTCTCAGCTTTCGGGTTCAACTAATCACGTTACTGTGGAGCCTGCCAGAGTGCACTACAGGGGTAAAAAAAACAGGCCTGTTGGTTCAACTTCTCCCTCTTCTGGCTATGACCATTTGGCTCACTCAAACATTGTTAGGGGTGACTTTGCGGAAGCCGCTCCTAATGGATGTGCCCTTAACCCTAATAAAACCCCCGAGTCTCCATCTGTTCAATCGGTTATCTCTGAACTTCTCAAACTTTTAAATCTTTTGTCCTCTCTTCTCAACCCTCCCCGTGCTCATCACTCCCCTTCCCATCCTTTACCGTCCAACGCTGCATTTAATTTAAATTCACTCATTTCCCTTCTATCTAATGGATCTCAAGTTCCTTCAATGGAATAGTAGATCTCTATATAATAAATTATCTGATCTTATATATTTAGTTAATAAATATAATATTACTGCCTTGTCTATTTCTGAGACATGGTTAAAGTCTGGTTCTCATTTTAGAGTTTCTGGCTTTGATGTCATCAGAAGTGACAGACAAGATGGTTTTGGAGGTGTTGCCCTCCTGATAAAAAATAATATTCCTTTCTCTCCTATTATTATTCCTGCTCATAGTGGTTTTCAAGCAATTGCTGTGCGTGTCAAGAATTATTCTGTTGTCTCACTTTATATTCCTGACCCTTCTAAGTTAATTCTTCGTAAATTAGTTTCGGTTTTGAGTTCCCTACCAAAGCCGCTTTTGGTCCTTGGTGATCTGAATTGTCATCATTCTGTATGGGGTTGTGGTAAGTCCGATGAATGTGGTGAGTTTTTGTTGGACTCTCTTGATACTCTTAATCTCTGCATTCTTAATGATGGCTCCCCTACTAGAAGGACTCGTCCTCATGAATTTCGCAGTGCTGTTGATCTTTCATTATGTTCTCCTGAGCTTGCTTCTCTTCTGTCGTGGCATGTCCTTCCTTCTTCTCATGGCAGTGATCATTTTCCTATTCTTCTTGAATTTCCTCAACGTAATTCTAGTCGTGTTTCTGTTAATCCTCCTCTTCTTAAATATATTTTAAATTATAATGATTGTCCTAACTGGGAAAAATTTCACGACCTCTCTGTTTCTGTTTCTGCTAATTTACCTCCTGTTAATTCTTTTAATATCTCTTCCTCCTCTGATAATCTGGTCCGTATGCTCCATGAGTGTGCTAGCCAATCGTTCCCTGTTAAAAAGCCTTCGTCTGGAAAATTGCCTCCTCCTCCGTGGTGGGATAAGGACTGCAGTAACGCTATTAAAGCCCGTAAGGTGGCTGAAGCTAATTTCCGCCGCTCTATGACTCTAGAGAACTTCTCTGAAGTGAATAGGTCCATTGCTAGTTCTAAGCGCCTTTTCCGCTTGAAGAAGCTGGATAGTTGGAGGGCTTATTGCTCTAGCTTAAGTCCTAGTACTCCTGCTTCAGTTATTTGGTTGAAAATTCGCCGATATAGACGCTCCTGGTGTCCTCCTCTTCGTTGCTGTAGCCCTTCTCAGTCTTGGGCTGAGGCATTTATGGATAAGTTAGCTCCTCAGTATTGTCCACTCCCTTCGGAATTACCCTCCTTAGCTGTTACTTCGTCAAACGATCCCCTAGATCAGCCATTCTCATTAATTGAATTGAAAAATATATTAAAGTCCGTCAAAGATTCTGCTCCTGGTATGGATGGCATACCTTATTCATTTTTCACGAAGGCGAGTGACAGTTTACTTCTCTTTTTCTTATCTTTGGTTAACTCTATTTTTGAGTCTGGTTTTGTTCCCGCTAGTTGGAAATCTCAGTATATTATCCCAATTCTTAAACCCGATAAGGACCCGGAGGATCATAATTCGTATCGTCCTATTGCTCTTTCTTCTGTCCTGGCGAAACTTGCTGAGCGCCTGATCAAGAACCGCCTTGAATGGTTTCTTGAAAGTAAGGGCCTTTTTGCCAAATCTCAGTATGGTTTTAGAAAAGGCAAGAGCACTATGGATAGCCTAAGTGTTTTTACAACTGATATTAGACTTGCCTTTACTCGAAATGAATCAGTTATTGGTGCTTTTCTAGATATTTCTGCCGCTTATGACTCCGTTCAGCTTTCTATTCTCGGAAATAAACTTTCTTTGTTGAAGGTTCCTCCTAAGTTATGTAATTTTGTCATGAATCTTCTAACTGAAAGGTATATTTATCTTCGTTGCAGTGATTCTTCAATTTCTCCTCACAGAATCATTTGGCGTGGTCTTCCTCAGGGGTCTGTTCTTAGTCCTCCTCTATATAATGTGTATACTTTTGATTTAGAGGTATCTATTGGTCTCTGCCGTATTCTTCAATATGCGGATGATATCCTTTTATATACTTCTCACCATAAAATTGACATTGCCAGTCACTGTATTTCTCAATCCCTTCAGTGCTTAAACTCGTGGCTACATTTAAATGGTCTAGATCTTTCACCATCAAAAAGTAACATTGTTCTCTTTTCTCGAAAGCGCAATCCCCCTGAAATAGATATCTTAGTTAAAGGGTCCAGGATTCCAGTTAAGGAGTCAGTGAAATTTCTTGGTCTTATTTTGGACAATAAGCTTAGTGGAAAGTTGCATTGTGATTATATTGCTGATCGGTGTCGGAAAAATATTAACATTCTAAGGTGTTTATCAGGTGTTTGGTGGGGTTCTCATCCTTTTACACTGAAACTTTTGTATAACGCCATTATTCGTAGCATTTTAGATTATGGCTCCTTCTTGCTGGAGCCAGCTAACAAGGGTGGTATAAAGAAACTGGATTTGATTCAATCGAAAGCCCTACGCATTGTTTCTGGTGCTATGCTATCCTCTCCTATCAATGCACTTCAGGTTGAATGTGTTGATGCTCCCCTTCATCTTCGCCGTCAGTTTCTATCTAATAGGTTTTTTTTTCGCTGTGTGCAGTTTTCTAATCATCCTCTTGTCCCTAAACTTCAGCTTCTCCATAGTTTCTCGTTTTCTTCTCGGTTTTGGCTCCATAAGCAGCTTCCTCTTCTAGTGAAGAGTTTTGTTACCTATAAGTCTTTAAAAGATCCTGTTCTCCGTTCTCATTTGCTTCCTCTTTTCTCGTTTAGTTATGATGTCATTGTCTCTCGTCCAAATGTAATTTTAGACTTTGACATTTGTGCTGGTGACCCCCATGCTGATGAATATTTCCGTGATCTTCTGCGGAGGGATTGGCATGGGTGGCACTATATCTTTACTGATGCTTCAAAACTCTCCCCTATAGGCTGTGTTGGTTGTGGTATCTTCCATGAACAATTTAACATTGTACAAAAGGTTAAGTTCCCCCCTGAAACCTCAGTTTTTTCGGGTGAGTGTTGGGCGCTCCTTGAATCTATTCGATATATTCTTATTTTCAATCTCCGCCGTTCTCTCGTCTTTACTGACTGTCGGAGTGCCCTTCAGTCTCTTCTTTCAAACCCTTTTTCCCCCAATTCCCACAACTCTATTCTTTTTCTCCTTAAGGAATCCTTATCTATCTGCAATTCCAAAGGTCTAGAAGTTGTTTTTGTTTGGATTCCTGGTCATGCTGGTATCTCTGGAAATGAACGGGCTGACAGAGTGGCAAAGGATGCCGTTGTCTGCGGAGACAAAATTCCCTTCTGTATCTTTCCCCATGATCTTGCATCCCTGCCTAAGTCTCTTTTACTTAAGTCATGGTCATTCTGCTGGCGTGGCTCTGCCAGGTCTAGGGGTTCCGCTTATGCGGCTCTCCAGCCCGTAATCCCTCGGAGGCCGTGGTTTGCCAGAATGCACTTTAGTAAAAAAATTACAAGTTGCATAATTCGAATGAGGTTGGGACACTGTTGTGTTCCCACATATTTTAAAAAGTTACGTATCAGGGACTCTTCTTTGTGTGAGTGTGGCCTTGATGACGGCCACCTCAATCATATTTTCTTCTCCTGTCCGCTGCTTGATCACTCAGCTTTTTTTCTTTCTCTTAGTCTTGTAGTTCCTTTTCCAACTTCTATGTCTGTTCTTCTCTCATCAAATGATATTTCCATTTTCCGTATTATAAGTAATTTTCTTTCTGACAATAATGTTAGTGTATAAAGTGCTTTATAGTGTATTTTTGTGTTTGTAAGTATTTATATGTATTGTATTACTTATTTATTTTGTTTTAGGATTGCTGGTCATATTTTGTTTTATTTTAAATCGCGTTCGTTTTTTGTTAACGTGACGTTGGCCAAAGTGCCCTAAATGTGGGCGATAGCCATTAATTAAAAAAAAAAAAAAAAAAAAAAAAAAAAAAAAAAATATTGTTATAATGGTAATTGGACTGGTGTTTATTTTAATTTATATATGAATGCTGAAGAAATAATTGAAATCGGCCGCTAAAATTCTTAGATATAAGAGTTCAAAGTGTAGTTGCGCTTGAGACTTCGCTTTTCCGCTAAGCAAGTGTTAGTTTGGAATTTGAATTGAAAGTTCGAAAGACTCTATTACATAAAAAGCTAATCTTGATATAAAAGATGCAGAAGACGATGATAACGTTATCTTAAAAATTTCATTGATATAAACTTATATAAAAAACAAACGAATTGTTTGCTTATTTTCATGTAGATAAGTTCCATCAGGTAAGCATTTAGTTAAGTTTCCGTGTTACACCTGTCAATAACTAGCAACGTACCACGTCATCAATACCGGGCGAGTCCTTTGTGCCGCGGACGGGACTAACCGGATTACTCAATTATCCGGTAACCAGGCGGTTATCCGGGCCGGTGAGATCGGCGACCGGTCAGGAGCGGCATCCGGCCGAGGAGGGCGGCATGTCCACTTGGAAACGTGTTTTCGATGTTGTTTATATTTACAACTTTATGTTCAGAACTGATTAACTAGTTACGTTTCCCGGTTCTACTCTTTATTTCAAATCAAATAAAATAATTTATTTATATTCGGATAACACTGATCCATTTAGAATTAATTACACAAAATATTATAATAATAATTTTAAAAAAGCAAATAAAAATGTCTTAGGTACTAATTAAAGAAAATTAAATTTAATACTTTAACATTTTAGACCAGAATTTCTGCAGAGAAAAACAATGATCGCAAATGGTCTTTATAATCTCATCTTTTATTTGCATATGGCTATCTAATCTTACCGATTTATTGTTAACATAATTATTAATACAAAAAACCGACTTCATTACAATGTCAGAAACCAAGTCACCAAATCAAAATGGAACCACACGGGAAGCACGAGCTTTCAAAGAAAAAAAGAATCATCAAAATCCCACTCGATAGTTCTGCAAAAGTTCGGTAACAAAAAAATTATATAAAAAAAAATACAGTCGAATTGATAGCCTCCTCCGTTTTGGAAGTCTGTTAAAAACATAAAACTGCACGTTCAGCTTAGCATTGTTCCCGACTTGCTTCTCACAAGTGAAACAAAGAAAAAACTCGTTGTCCTTTCAGGAACCGTACGTTTTTCTGGATAAAAAGTATGCAAAGTATAAATTTCATCTACGCCACATTGAAATATGTTTAGCCGATATATAAAGTAGGTATATTTATAGACTAGAATAACACACGTACAATCTATCGCAGTATACTATGCGAGACACTGAATTTTACGTATGAATCTAAAACAGTACAGATAAGCGGCATCTCAAAGACTTCTTTCGTGAAACGAACTCTACTAGCCGTTGGCCGTGACTTCGTACGCGTTGATTTTCACATTTTCTACCCTATCTTGCCTCCCTTAATTCGAGCCTTTATGTATATTTGATAGATATGAGAATAGGTCGTGAAGAAATTTTCATCATCATCACAATTTTTCATCACCACGCGGGTGAAACGCGGGCTCGTCTTATATATAAAAATATCTTGTCACGGTGATAGTGGTTGCACTCCTCCGAAACGGCTCAACCGATTTATATGATTTTTTTAAATATATATTTGGTAGATATGAGAAAAGGTCGTAAAGCATTTTTCATCATCATCATCATGAACACATTTTTTCATCACCACGAGGGTGAAACAGCGGGGCGCAGCTAGTTTTTTTTTTTTTATATGTCATTTCGAGTGTAGGTATATACGAGTACTCATATACACTTACAACCGCTTTGTTATATCAGAGGCTTTTCAACTCATTAGTTTAGCTATCGTATATACAAGTATACAAATTTATTAATGTTAGGAAGCGCGGCAACTTTTGTGATCTTTTTAGTTGGTAAAATATAATTACTTTGTACTTTTAGCCGACGCTACAAATAAAACATTTGGCCGCTAGTTCAATAGATTTTCCAAGGATAACTGAAAACAATAGCTTTTAAAATTGCTAGAGTAAAACAGTTTGCGAAGGCAGTAAAGCAGTTTTGCGATGGCCTATTGTAGTGTACCATTTCGTGGTACTAAAGTCGGCCTTAGCTTTAAGATGCATTGTAAAAGTTGTAACAATTGTTATGTCTAATCATACGTTTTGCCGAAACACAGCTGCGTTTTTAAGGCCTCACGACCGTGTGAAATGTACCACGACGCAGGCTTTGACTTGTTATATCGAATGTATTTGATAGAATTTCTGATCGATTATAATAATGTATGTATAAATGTATATGTCACTTTGTGTATCCTGTTAAACGCTATATAGTATGGATAGGGTATATAATTATACTTACGCATGGTTAGATCATAAAGATCTATTGAGCATAACCTTTTGTTTGTATGATTTAGGACATATAGGTAAGAGAAAAATATGCATATTAGGATGTGTTACTTTACTGTGTCATAGGCATTCTAGGCTAGATCTAATGTAGAATAGGTTCTAGTTAAGAATAGATAATATACTTAGTTTAGTTAGGGACTAAGTTGTAACGCTAGTTTGTTTTAGAGATACGTAATTTTATGTTTGTATTTGACAATTTGATATTATTATGTAGACTTTAATATTTAGTATTTTTGTATAAGATTGTTAGTATCCATAGACCGTGCTGCCCTCTGGAGCGCAAGAGCGAAAACAGATATTGAATTTTGTATATAAGGCCCGCTCCGGGGTAACTCGTCGTAGTCGTCAGTAGTCGTCAGTAGTCGTCAGTAGTCGTCAGTAGTCGCCGGCAGTGGCCAGTAGTTGTCAGTACGCAGTAGTCCACCTTAGTCAGTTGTTACGCGCAAGCGCTGTCGGACCGTTTCTCGGCAGTCAAATTATAGTCTGTAATAGTTATTAGTATTTTTGCGTTTTAATAAAGTGTGTGTGTTCGTGTTCTCAGTCGATCGTTTTAATAGTCGTTCACTTCTGATCAACAAACCCGTGCGCCTAAAGCGTTAGTAGTTTACAACAATATTCCTTCGAGCCGGATCGTGAAGTGAAGCAGTGTTAAAACATGAGTGAGAAAAGCATCATCATCACGCGAAGCAAATCTCGGCAGTTGGCTGAGACGAGTGAACGCCGCGAGGTTACGGAAAAAAGAGCTTCAAATATGGACCTCGCCCCTGAAGCAGTTGGCGGTCCTATCCCAGGTACGCAGGCAACGACGTCGACGTCCCAGTCACCATCATCGATTACACCGATACAGCGGGGTGCGGGTGAAGAAACGGTGAAGCGGACACGAAGTCGCAACTCTCGCATTAGTCATATGATTTCACGGAGTAGCAGAATTCCAAGCTATTCGAGAAAGCAGGTGGAATATGAGCAGGAGATTGCCCGAAGGGAAAAGGAGGCCATCGATGAAGATCTGAGGCGCCAAAAGGACCAATTATCCAAACTAATGCGACTAGAAAAGGAGGCCGATGACAAGAAACAGAAAATTGATGCAAGAGTTTTGAGGTTTAGCATGGGACTAGAAGAAAGTTCCGATGACGGAGAAAACTCACAAGTTACTCAAAATACTCGCACAGAAGAATGGTTAGAAACGGTGTCACGGCACTCATCGCAAGTTGATAATACTGTGTATTGTGAGATGAATGCGCCGAGAGATACGCCCGTTGCGCTAGATCATGCACGTGTGAATAGTGACACGTCCGTGATCCGCGAGTCAGACACATCCCGAGATGTAGGCGCGTTGCGCGCACCGATTGCACAAGATTACGTACGTGTGAATAGTGACACGCCCGTAATTCGCGAATCATACGCATCCCGAGATGTACCCGTGACAAGCGCACCGGTCGTGCTAGACTCTGCGCGTGTGTATAATGAAGTATTAGTTTGCTGCGAGCCAAGTGTATCCCGAGACGTGCCGGTGCGGCGCGTGGATAAGAGCCCGCATGCACACATCGCTCTACTTACACACGGGGAGCCAGCTGTATCAACGTTGGAGCCTTCATCGCAACTTGGACATGTACTGGCGGCTACCAGACGTCCCTACAAAGAAGCTGTTGCGTGTCTTCCTGCATCAGCTGCTGCAGTGATGTATGAGAAGGAGACAGGACGCCAGAAAGATGAAGAGAGGCAAACAGAAGTCTCATCTGAGGTAAGGGACCTAAACATAAGTCAACTGACGCTAGGAGAAGCTCTGAGGAATTTATCTAGACCCGTTCCTCGGCAAGCGTACGAGTTACCACACTTTGACGGAGACCCAGCAGATTGGCTTTCGTTCAAAAATATGTATGAAGAGACTTCCTCGTTATATAAGTTTAAGAAACATGAAAATCTAGCTCGCCTAAGGACGTCCCTAAAAGGAGACGCAAAAGATGCGGTCGAGGATCTATTACGAACGGCTGTAGATCCGACTGATATTATGCACGTACTTGAAAATGATTTCGGTCATCCGACTGCGATTCTACAATGTGCTTTGCGGAAAATCCGGAGCTTACCAAAAATGTCTGAAAGCGGCAGAGAAATCAAAAGGTTTTCTACAGCGGTACGTAACTGTGTGTCCCTTCTAAAACACATACGCGCTGAAGGCTACATAAATAACCCGCAGCTGTTTAGTGAGTTACTTGGGAAACTTACACCAAGCCAACGAGCTCAATACGGTGATTTCGCATTGAAGCTAGACAATAAACCGGAAGTTGACCTGCGCATCTCACCATCTCTGGAGATATTATCTAAGTTCCTGGAGCATCTGTCACAAGCCGCTTCTTACTATGTGCACGCCAATGTAGCCGCGACAACTGGGTTGCCTCTAGCTACTTCCATAGTGCATAAAACACCATCTTCGACACAGGCACGTAGATTCAAGCATGCGCAGCTAGTACATCACGTAAACGTGCAGAGCGATGCGCCATTGTCGATACGTGACGATCGCGGGTGTGATTTATGTGACGAAGAGCATCCAATGAAAAATTGTGTTAAATTTAATAAATTGAGTGTCCCTGCTAGGTATAGTGCGCTAAGAAAATATAGGCGTTGTTTTAATTGTTTGAATAGCGGACACTTTCGTCGCTCGTGTAAAGCTAAGGGATGCGCAAAGTGTGGATCTGCACATCACGATTTAATGCACGTGGACAACAAATCGAAAATCGAAAGTGCAACGGAAAGTGTTACAAACGTCAGAGAAACCCGCGCAAAGGCTTTATTGAAGGTGATACCGATTACGATAAAGGGCGTAAACGGTGCACCAAAGGACGTTTCTTGTTACGCCTTGCTTGACGACGGCGCGACAGTTTCGTTGTTGGACAGTGCCTTAACAGACAATGTGTCGGGAGGTCAGACACTACCACTAGTGATAAAAAGTGCAAGTGGACACGAAACTTCGGACACAAAATCTCGTGTAGTGAATGTGAACATTGTAGGACCAAACGGACAGTGCCATGAAGTGAAGTGTCGTACGCTAAGTGAATTGAACCTGCCATCTCAAACAGTACCCGCTGCAGTGCTGAAGGAGAACTCGCACCTTCGTGACTTGGGTTGCGAGGAGATGAAAGGGGCTAAGCCGCTGCTGTTGCTGGGCCAAGACAACTGGGAGCTTCTTGTCAGCGAGGAAACCCGACGCGGGAAATCCGGTAAGCCAGTTGCTTCATTGACTAAGCTAGGATGGGTCATTCATGGACTTATGGGTGAGGCGTGCAACGATAGCGAATCGGTAAACTGCATGGCAATGTCGCTTCCCGATCTACATGATGTGAAAACGGAGTTTGAATTAGAGGCCATATGTATAACTGAAGATCCTAAAAAACACTGTGATGTAGAACGAGCCACTGCGATCCTGAGCAACACCAGCAGGCGTACTTTGGACGAGTCTCAATGGGAGGTAGGTTTAATGTGTAAAGCAGAGGCAGACATGTGGTTCAAATGGTTGAACAACCTTCACGCATTGCGAGAGGTAAGTATTCAACGCTGGTACGGACTGATGCCCGGAGACTTGGAGCTGCATGTCTTTGGCGATGCTAGTGAGCTGGCTTACACAGCAGTAGCGTATTTGGTAGGTATAAATGCAGATGGGGACAGGGGAATTGCCATGGTAGTCGGGAAAGCTAGGGTTGCACCCCACAAGGTAATTTCAATTCCCAGACTTGAACTGCAAGCTGCTGTTCTTGCCAACCGACTAGCAAACACTGTCAAGAAGGAGGTAAAACTGCCTATAACAAATACATTTTTATGGACTGACAGCAAGACAGTCCTTAAATGTATATTTTCCGAGGTGCATGAATTTCAACGTTTTGTGTCTCATAGACTATCTGAAATAGACCTTAGATCAGAACGAAGCAACTGGCACTGGTTTCCATCGGCGGAAAACCCTGCTGACAAAGCAACCAGATTTAACTGGCCTAGCGATTGTGATGAATGGCTCTCTGGTCCCTCTTTTCTTTGCAATTCACAGAAACGTTGGCCAGCGTGTGACGTCATCGAGGCGCCCGAAGAAGAATTAGAGCGTACTCATCAGGTGCATGCGACGTCTACGCCAGTTGTACCTCTCCTGGACCACTCGCGCCTATCATCGTGGACGCGTATCCTACGCGTCATGGCACGTGTGTTCGTGTTCATAGACCAGTGCCGTAAGCGCCGATCAAGTCCAGAACTCCGTGTGGAAGACCTGCCAGCTGCAAGATTGAGAGTGAACAGAAGAGCCTTTATTCACTGTAGTGTTGACTACGTTGGGCCAATAGAGGTGACGATAGGAAGACGCCGGGAGCAGAGATGGGGCGTTTTGTTCACGTGTCTCTCTACACGTGCCATGCACCTTGAATTGGCTAGCTCGCTGAACGTTGACTCAGCCATGCTAGTGCTGCGGCGCCCGATTGCACGCCGTGAGCAACCTGCAAATATTTACTCCGATCGAGGAACCAATTTCGTTGGAGCCAACACCGAGCTACGAGCAGCACTGAAGGAGTTGAATCATGAGCATGTGAAGGATACGGCCATGACCAAAGGGATTGAGTGGCAGTTCAATCCCCCTGCATCACCACACATGGGAGGCTGTTGGAAAAGACTTGTAAGATCAGCACAGAATGTTCTAAAAGTCAGTCTGAAAGAGCGCGCACCACATGAGGAGATCCTCTACACTCTCCTTACAGAAGTGGAACTCGTCATCAACAGTCGGCCTCTCACCTATAACGCCAGTGACAGCGACCAACCTGTGGTACTCACTCCCAACCACCTGTTGCTGGGCACAGCATCAGGGAGCACACTGCTTACGCGCCGTAATCCTGACGACGTCGACTCGCGCTGGCATTGGAAGAATATCAACGCCTTGGCCGACGCCTTTTGGAAGCGGTGGCTACGGGAATATCTGCCTACGCTACAGCGACGGGACAAGTGGTGTAAAAGTGTACCAAATGTTAAAGTAGGCGATATAGTTGTGCTGGTGGACGAAACTAAGAACAGAAACGAGTGGTTTAAAGGTGTAATTAAGTCAGTGCATCAAGGTCCAGACTCTATAGTGCGTGTAGTAGATGTAGCTACGGTTAACGGGGTCCTGCGTAGACCTGTAGTAAAGATTGTGGTGCTTCCTACAGATAATAGTGTAATCGGTTGAACCCTTTTACAGGGGGGAAAGATGTTAGGAAGCGCGGCAACTTTTGTGATCTTTTTAGTTGGTAAAATATAATTACTTTGTACTTTTAGCCGACGCTACAAATAAAACATTTGGCCGCTAGTTCAATAGATTTTCCAAGGATAACTGAAAACAATAGCTTTTAAAATTGCTAGAGTAAAACAGTTTGCGAAGGCAGTAAAGCAGTTTTGCGATGGCCTATTGTAGTGTACCATTTCGTGGTACTAAAGTCGGCCTTAGCTTTAAGATGCATTGTAAAAGTTGTAACAATTGTTATGTCTAATCATACGTTTTGCCGAAACACAGCTGCGTTTTTAAGGCCTCACGACCGTGTGAAATGTACCACGACGCAGGCTTTGACTTGTTATATCGAATGTATTTGATAGAATTTCTGATCGATTATAATAATGTATGTATAAATGTATATGTCACTTTGTGTATCCTGTTAAACGCTATATAGTATGGATAGGGTATATAATTATACTTACGCATGGTTAGATCATAAAGATCTATTGAGCATAACCTTTTGTTTGTATGATTTAGGACATATAGGTAAGAGAAAAATATGCATATTAGGATGTGTTACTTTACTGTGTCATAGGCATTCTAGGCTAGATCTAATGTAGAATAGGTTCTAGTTAAGAATAGATAATATACTTAGTTTAGTTAGGGACTAAGTTGTAACGCTAGTTTGTTTTAGAGATACGTAATTTTATGTTTGTATTTGACAATTTGATATTATTATGTAGACTTTAATATTTAGTATTTTTGTATAAGATTGTTAGTATCCATAGACCGTGCTGCCCTCTGGAGCGCAAGAGCGAAAACAGATATTGAATTTTGTATATAAGGCCCGCTCCGGGGTAACTCGTCGTAGTCGTCAGTAGTCGTCAGTAGTCGTCAGTAGTCGTCAGTAGTCGCCGGCAGTGGCCAGTAGTTGTCAGTACGCAGTAGTCCACCTTAGTCAGTTGTTACGCGCAAGCGCTGTCGGACCGTTTCTCGGCAGTCAAATTATAGTCTGTAATAGTTATTAGTATTTTTGCGTTTTAATAAAGTGTGTGTGTTCGTGTTCTCAGTCGATCGTTTTAATAGTCGTTCACTTCTGATCAACAAACCCGTGCGCCTAAAGCGTTAGTAGTTTACAACAATTAACTTACATTGTATTCGTAAAATACTTTTCGTGCAATTACATCGGATTTTCCCATTAGAACGTGGAGAAAACTATGTAAGGAAAGCACTTTTCGTAAAATAAAAATTTGCGTATTACTTTCTTTGTAAATTATATTTAAAGAAAACAATATTTCCTATACTCTATTAATAGCCAAAATATTTTTTTCTTGTATTAGTGACTGCGAAAAATATACGAATAATATCAGGGAAAGTCACAGCAGCAACATAACGGGAATGCTCACAAAATACTTATCTCAGCCGTTATTACGTAATGGTTACAATGGCTATAGCTATAGCACAGACTAAAAGAGAACAGACTAAGACACAAGATAATACAGAAAATTCCCCACAGAAAAGGTTTGTTTAAGAATATAAATCATATTTTTATATATATTTTTGTAAAATAGGCTTGCGCTTGGCCGCCAACTCGTCTGATGTTAAGCGATGATGCGGCCTACGATGGATCACGCTTGCCTAGAAGAAACCGATTCACTCTTGATTTGAAGACACCCAGATTGTAATTAACGGGGAACACCCATTCAGGCAGCGCACTCCACAGACTAGCAGTTCGCACAATAAAAGTGGAATCAAACCGCTTTATATGGGTTTTCGGAATCCTATGCTTTAAACCCTAAACGTTCTTCATAAGTAAATTGCAATTGCCTAAAATTCATCATTATCATCATCATAATCAGCCTATACTAGTCCACTGCTGGACATAGGCCTCTCCCGCAGCACGCCACTCAGCCCGATCTTCGGCTTGTATCTTCCAGCCACTGCCAGCCGCCTTACGTATATCGTCACTCCAACGAGTCTCAGCCTGAAATTAATGATACTTATTTTAAATTAAGTTCTTATCTTACTTGGTAGTATATCCTTAATCACTTTCCTTCTCTATTCTAAGTTTTATTGGTTTTAAGCAAGACATACATGATGGAAAGCGACGATGTGGTCTATGATGAAGTTTCGATGCCTATTCACTAATGTCTTGAAAAAAAATCTGCAATGTCTTTAAGACATCGTTTTCGGACGTAGGTGGTCAGATTTGCAAGTTGAAATCAAATTATATATGTATTTATTGTCAGTAAAACATTACATACTTCACAAGGAATATTTTTACTTTAGTTTTTTTTTTTGTTTAAGTGGCAATGGGCAGGACACACAACATCATTCAAAGAACCGAAACCGATAGGGAAGAAAGGTTCTTGAGTGGAGACCACGAACCGGAAGACACAGCGTAGGTAGGCCTCCCACTAGATGGATCGACGACATTATGAGAGTTGCAGGCTACCATTCAAATTGGTTTAAGGGAGAGGCATATGTTCAAAAGTGGACGTCTTAGGCCTGATGATGATGATTATAAAATTAACACTCATGGTCAAATTGAAACACAAATTTATTGGCAGCCCACTACTCAGTAAGCACAGTGTGGTTTGACAGCTGAAAAGGACTCGTTTAAAACTGTTTTTTGCCGCAGGTTTGAGTTATCCCTCTCCCTCTATATATTTAAGAGGCAATAATCTGTACATTGTCCCTTGGTTAACGCGCGCCGTAAATATGGCGGTGGGTAGGCCGCTCGTGAGGCGGTATCAAACAGCGCTTACGCTTAGATCTATGGCCTGCTCTACGTCTTAGTTACGCCAAGAAACAGGGCTCTTCGGGACAAATAGAGGACTACTAAGTTACGGTTGAATGGCTTACGTTGAAATTGTCTTTATTTAAGACACTTAAGTGTTGATGATTTTTAAATTTATAGATTTTTGTAGAACCTGTATGTAACAAAATAGATACACGGATTAACTCTTTGTTTTTACATCAGAAATTACATAAGTATACGTAGATCAAAATCAGCTACATTTTGTGCAACATCGGGTGGCTTTATTGACTGATGAATTCTCTTCCAGGAAAATCTTGGATTAAATAGATAGTATCTTATTCTATGTAACGGTTAGATAACGTTATACCTAAAACAGGAACAGGGTATCCGAAGGTGAATGCTGTCGTGTCTTTACTTGTTTACATTGACACTAAAAGATGTCACCAATGTTAACGATCAAATAATTTAAACAGTTATTTTTAAATATTTATTTAATCGAAACTATTAAAACAGCAGCCGTAGCTTTTAAAGACAATCAGTTTATTCATATATTTCCAGCGATAAATCCGTGTAAGTTCCAAGTTTCCAACAACTTTGCGTATCAACATTAGCAATTAGGGCGCCCTAATGACAGTTGTTACTTTGTCGGCCGACGAAACAATATCGGCCACTTTACGTTAACCTCTCGCCCGTATTCATCGAATAGAAAGCCGGTATTTTAATTATGACAAAAAAAATCCGACAAAAAAATAGCGTACAAGTGAACTGTTTTCTTTTAAATCAATTTTTTGCAGATGGCCCGCCTGAAGGTAAGCAATCACCATATGGATACCTGCAACACAAGGGGCATTACAGATACGTTGCCGACCCTTAAAGACTCTATTAACAGCCCTTTTGGAAAACCCCACATTGAAGCTACTCGGAAATGCCGCAGGAGGAAGCTCATTCCACAAATTGCAAAATCTATTTAAACACTAGTGATTTTGGTCACGACTTCGTACGCGTAGATTTATATATAAACTTTTAACTTCTTTTTCCTCCCTTTATCCGGCCCTTGCGCAAAATAACATAGCCTTTACTTCAATCTGATCATAGCTTCGTGAAAACCGCATTTTAATCAGAGTGGTTTAGGACATTTGCGTGGACAAATAAACAAAAATTCCAAAAACTGTCTTAACGTGTTCGGCTGCTTATTTTAAGACACCATGTGTGATATTTTTATTTATTTTTGATATCTCACAATTACAGATCGCTATACTCTACGTTTTTATTATAATTATGTATAGATAATGATTGCGATACAATTGCTATATGTAAGTACCTTAAAAAAGCATTGTCCATTATAGGCCAGTCCTGCAAACAACAGGGTTACAAGATAAAATGAATACATTTTCACAAAAAAAACGCAACTGGCTAACTGGAAATTCTAAAAATTGGAATCATCTCCTAATTTTCCAACGTAAGAAGTGGGATATTTTCTTTAAACTTTAATGGCATTATACTCTCGAGATATAAACCTTTTAATAAATTTAAAAAAACATTAAACCTGTTTACAATCGGTGAAGATATCTAGTCTACATCTACACTAATATTATAAAGAGGAAAGTTTTGTATGTTTGTAACAAATTAACTCAAAAACTACTGGACCGATTTAAAAAAAATCTTTCACTATTAGAATTCTACATTATCCCTTAGTAACATAGGTTATATTTATTACTAGAATGTTTAATAAAGTCACCACCCGTGCGAAGACGGGATGGGCGGCTAATAATGAATGCAAAAAGAAAGAACAATATGTATAAATCGAATAGAGATCCTCCCTTTAGAAGTCAGTTGAAACCAACTGAACTGATAGTGGTGTCGGTTCTGTTGTATCATTATCTAAACTTAATTGGACAGCTTTAAAATAGTTGCCATCCTTCTCTCACATATAAAAATAAATAGAGATTCTAGAGAGATAATTTTAGTCCTGTCGGATTGGTTCAGTAGTTAGTAATGGCAGAATCATTAATACAACGTGTACAATGTCATTTATTCGAGTACTTACTTAGTATAAACAAAACTACGTAGCACAAAATTATATGTATAGTAAACCTACATTTATACTATGCGTCGAATTCAAATAAAGCCAAGGCTAAAGCAGCGGAAATACGCAAAAGAAAAAGCGAGCGAAAGCGGAAAAACAACGTGTGACGATTTCCGGTCCATCGGGACCGCGCGGGCGGAAGCGTCGCCTGCCACGCTTCCGCCTGCCCAAGTCCGCCCAAACTGCCGAACTTGCCTTCACAATAACTTCGTAAACAGTTCAAAGGGTGACTCTAACCCTGAAAATACTTACAAGTTTTTCTACCAGTGACCAGTGACCCTTTGAGCGAACTTTGCAGTTTCAAAGTTAGACTTGAAGTTTCGATCCAGTCGAAAGCTCTCTGATATATAAATAGATACTTGTAGAGTAGAGTAATCGTACTTACAGTTATTTATGATTATTAATGGGTTATAATAGCAAATGATTACTGATTATTAATTAGTTATTTAGTTTATACTTTATTTTTCCGATCTGATGGTAAGCGACGGCGTGACCGAGGATGAAACACGTTGATCTAGAAGAAATGTCTTTTTTATGATGCATTTTTTCTAGAAATAAAGTAAGTATTCACGGAATATTTAACCGGGTTTTGTTAAAAGTGTATTTGTTGAAATAATTAAATTTCTACCAAAAAAAAACCCTTTATTTCATTACAATAACATTGCCTGAAAATCCTTAAATTATCAATCATAGCTTAATTTGATTTTGTGTCTTGCATTAACATATAGGCTATTTTTCATCACCATCATCACAGATTTTCCTCACCACGTGAAACCGCGGGGCGCAGCTTGTATTTCATAAAACATCAAGGAAAACGTAAACAAATAAGTGACATTGCTTGAAGACATCTGACATACCAAGGCTTTGTTAGGGAACAGTGCTACGAGTCCATCGGATAATTAAATTATTATCACGTTGCTGTCGAAAGCTTCCCCTTTGACAAAACGACGAAACTTTTAATTGATTACATCGTTTGTTTCCTACGTGAATGGAAAGTTATTATTTGTTAAATTGTGGCCGACTGGCGACATAGAGCAAACACTGAATTTACTGATTACATCTTCCTTGCCAGGATGGGGTAAATTAATAACTATTACTCAAACAAAATAATTAGACACTGACCCTCGACTTTGGCTCCTATATTGAGAATAAGGCTCATTTGGCTGCCAAAAAGTTAGATATTCTGTCAAAAATTCGACGGTACTTCACGTCGGAACAGTTGCTTAAACTGTACCAAGCACAAGTTCGGTCGTGCATGGAGTACTGTTCTCACCTTTGGGGAGTAACAGGCTGGGGGCATTGTAGTCTATTGACGTGCCAAGAAACTCATCACCCACGAATCCCTAATTCAGTCTAAGGTAGTCCTGAGCATCAAAGTTGCAAAGTTGGCACAATGGTTTGATGTAAACGATAAAAAAGTCTTTCGGTTTTTTATCGGTTAAATTTCAGAGAGTATGGAGTTTTATGTAATATCTGATTACGTATCACCTTTTTTCTTTCTTCATATAAATAAATAGCTACGGCCCGCGGTTTTACCCGCTTTATATACCTCCTTGAAGCAACCTCCTTGGTTGGACTTTGTTTTATTTTAAAGAGATACGTGCATCGAGCCCGTTTTTCATTAAACCAGTTGATTAAGTGGTTTATTGAGAGCACCTTGTTATTTTGTCATAGCAACTAACAGCAGTCGTGGCCGAGCGGTTAAGGCGTCTGACTAGAAATCAGATTCCCTCTGGGAGCGTAGGTTCGAATCCTACCGACTGCGAATATTTTTTTGAGAAAAAATATTTGACAAATACGATAATAAAATTATTATGGGCATACTTTGAATAAAACTAATGTAACTTTATTAAACAAACTTAAAAAATTAATAAATAAAACCTTTATTTTGGAGGTAAATAAACCTCCGACAACATCGCATTGTTTTTTATTGACATTGACAAAATGTAAACCAACTAAATTATTGAAGTATTTATTTAACTTTTACTTCCTTGAGTTAACTAATAAACTACATGACGGCATAAGAGAGTGTCATATTTTTGCCGTCACGGCATACGAGTCAGTTTTACTGCCAAGGCGTGCCAATATGTGTTTCACATCAAAAACTCGTATGGTACAAAAAGGAAAGCGATATTTTAATTTATTTTACTGCTGTTGACTAAAGCCTTCACAATCGACTACTATTTGTGTTAAATTAATTAAATAATATATTCCAGATTACTTATGTCTTCAGTAAAAATATTCGCAGCCGGTAGGATTCGAACCTACGCTCCCAGAGGGAATCTGATTTCGAGTCAGACGCCTTAACCACTCGGCCACGACTGCTACAAATAACTATTTCCAAAATTGGAATTGCTACCAAAATCATAAATTCATCAAAAAATTAGTAAAGCGTCGTTCATATAAATTTGCTTAGGCAAAGATGTTTTTGCAAAATTTTTCTTCATCGAATTACTTTATTTTACCTTGATAAAAAACGTAGATACTTATGTTTCTGCAAAGATAAAGTTTTAATATGAAAGCTGACTTAATCGCATCCAACAGATTAGTATTTTAAATCAGGAAATCTATTAAATCTAAAATATTTTAAATCAGGAAATCTATTAAATCTAAAATATTCTAAATCAGGAAATCTATTAAATCTAAAATATGTTAAATGAACCAGCTCCCAAGAATAAAACAAAACAAAATCAAGACCAAACAAAACATAGCTGAAGCGAGTAATCCGGATTGCACCAGATACATTCGGTTTCTTGCGTTATTGCTGAGAAACACATATTTTTCAGTAAATAACTCTTGCGACTAGAATGGAGAGCTCGTTTTCTTTTTAATAGGCACTTTGTTCCACAAAACTGGTACATTTTGTTTAATTTACGGCTATGGAAATAGAAAAAGGAATAATTAAAGAAATGTAATTATTTACGTCGTTTTTTGCAGGCCCCGGCGGAGTTAGCGCTTGGTTGTGAAAACAACCGCTCAAATTACAAAATTATGTTTATTCGTGGCATAGTATATACTATACTAATACAGTATCACTTTATTATACACCATATAAAAAAAAAACATTAAAAAAAAAAAAAAAAAAAACCGGCAGTATAATAGGCGGCCTTATCGCCTTTAGCGATTTCTTCCAGGCAACCTTTCCACCAGGCAATAATAAGTTTTCTCTGATCACCAATATCGATGCGATTGATATCGTTACTCTAAAACAGATTTGGTCTGGCGATCTTATCTTATATTATATTATACTTCGTAGGTATTTGATACCTTTTCATAAATATTGGGTGCAAAGATCCCAAACTTTATTTTAACTAAGATTGTCAGTCTGTGTACGTTTAGGGTTCCCTAGATATGCTCTCAGACTGTTTGAATGAAGCTTCTTGGACTTCGCCAAATTCCAGAAATGTGTCATCTCAACTTGTCACCTATACTTTTCAATAATTGTAGTACAAGGAGAACACTGTTTACTAACAATATGTTAAGCGACAGTGTCTCTCAATAACGTTTTCTTGGTTGTATAGGCAACCTTAATTTCAAGTCCTAATAAAAAAAAGATAACCCGCACGATGGGGTGCACAATTTTTTTTTGCCATTCCTCTTTAGACGCCTTTTACCAGTGCCCTGTTTGCGTGTTATAGATAATGATGTAATAATTATATTTAAACTGAGGTAGATACGCTTCACCGATATCTGTGTGGGAATACAAACACAAGTTAATTAGCTTGAGTGAACTCAGTCCGTCCTGTGTCTGGCAACGACGCAAACGTAAATTGTATTATGCGCGATTTTGGAGTATGTTTATCTTTTTCTGACAACGGGGTCCTATATATCCTTGTGATCTTTAAACCAACACAGTGATAGAAATAAACTTATATAGGTCCTATTGAGGTAGTAAAATATCGCGATGTTTTAGTGTTTTTTAATCAGTATAACGTCTCTATTGGTAAAACCTCATTGATTACAGAGGATTATGTAAATTAAAATGCTCTTTTTTATAATTATTGTACATCTAGATGGTCGTCTTAATACTGGCCTACTTTTTATCATAAAACATTAACATTCCAATCCAACCTTGTTTTAGGTGTAGGTACAAAAATGTTACCAATAAATAGACTAAAAATGTACGGTAAAACCTGTTCTTTAAGCAATAGCACAGTACTTGCCGAACAAAATTCAGAGGTTAAACTAATTCTGACAAAACAAATCGTATTAAGTGTATTTATGACCCTTACCAGGCTAGCCTACCTGATAACGAGCCAATGCTTTTAACCCAGATTCTGATATCTATAAAACTAAATATAAGCCACTAATTACCACCCTTCCTTCCCTCACAACTTAAACACCGTAAGTATATAAATCTTGCCAAACTTTTTGGACGGTCTGAATTGCAATCACAGAGAGCATCGTGGTGTCACAATAGTCAATTTTAGGTATAGCGGGTGTAAAGACGTCACAAAAATATATTTGTTTTTATCCTTTACTCAAAAAGAGGGGCGTCTTAAGTTTAAAGTGTGTATATGTAAATCTGTGTATGATATCTGTGTGTCTGTTTGTGGCATCGTAGCTCCCGAAACGATGAACCGTTTTTAGGGTTCCGTACCCAAAGAGTAAAACGGGACCCTATTATTAAGGCTCCACTGTCCACTGTCTGTCTATCTGTCTGTCCGTCTATCACCAGGCTGTATCTCATGAACATGATAGTTCGTCAGATAAATAGACAGTTGAAGTTTTCACAGATGATGTATTTCTGTTGCCGCTATAACAAAAAATACTAAAAAATATAATAAAATAAATATTTAAGGGGGCTACCATACAACAAACGTGAGTTTTTTCCCCGATTTTATATATAATGGTACTACGGAACCCTTCGTGTGCGAGTCCCACTCGAACTTGGCCGGGTTTCTTTTTTTTAATAATTAAAAGTGACTTGATCGAAAGTGTTCTTATCTATAAGATTCAAGAAATCTGTTCAGCCATTTGAAGATAAATAGCTCTTTTAACGGGGGCTTTTAAACATTTTAAATTTATATTTGTACATATTTTTGGGGTTATTTGTTAGGAATTAAGGTGATGAACATAGTTCAAAGCAGTAATGAAGTTTGGTGTCGAGTGTACATAAGTAGATTATAGCCAAGACTGAGGGGACGGCCTCCTTACCCGGCTAGCTTTTAGAGGATTTAGAGGGAGCTATCTACGTGATTCCTTGCTCGGTGGGTTACTGAAATGTCAAGAGGAAACATAATCCTTTCATAACTACGCCTCAACCTAAAACCAAAGGTCTATTTATTTTGGCAAATACGTGAAAATAATGTTGTACTTTCCTATCAAAAACGAATACAGAAAATAATTTATCTAAAATATGACTTACCTATACAAACTTGTCATCAAAAATTCATGCAACTGACGACTGACAACTTCACCTCAAATCTCCATAAAGCCCGGGACACACGCATAATCAATATTTGCATTCGTTCGAAATTCGAAATGTTGAGCGAATGCCAAATCGCGCCGTTCGGGCGTCTCCGGAGACGCTCGGCGTTTGCATTTGTATGAAGCGACCATCTGACGATCGGTACAGCCGATAGCCTGCCTCAATGCGAAACCTTCAACCCTTGACCGCCAAAATTGAGCAGTTTCACTATTTGCTCCCGACAAATATCTCTCAATCCTTTTCTGAAATAAAAAATAGATAAGAACCAAAGTGGCAACAAAAAACAACCTCTGTTGTAAACAAGTGCGCTTTCATAAAGTGTTTTGAAAGTGCCACTCTTATGAAGTCACTTCACTACTTCACGTCGCATCCTAGTGGAATTTGCATTATTATGTTTTGACGCACACTCGCTGCCAGTACGACATGACTACATGTAGATTAGGAAGACAACAAGATAAAGGAACAGAACAGCAGAGGTGTGGAACTCCTTACCTGCTTCTCTAACAACGTTCAAACCATAGATTCGTAGCGAAAAAATGCGAGGTCTGTGAGCAATGAAGTTGTGAAATACTAAAAGAAAAATCTTCTTTCATATTGTATAACAAGCTACGCCCGCAGTTTCATCCTCGTGGATTACTCCTTATATCATCAGCTATCTGATAGAGAAAGTGCCGTCAAAATTGATCCAGCCGTTGTGGTGTCTATAGGGAACATACATGCATGCACACATCGCCTGTTATATAATAGGTCGGGGAAAAAGTCTTTTCGTATTTTGTATGTATAAGGTTGTAGTAAAAATCTCATCGGTTGTACTGTTTGTATCTGGCTGGTTTTGATACCATTAAAAATATGACATTTTAAAAAAGGAATACAAAAAGTAAAAAGCAATTTCCCGCCATTTTTCAATTGTTTTTTTGTTTGATAAAATGAGTGAATCTAACGAAGAAATTCGATATATTGTGAAATTTTATTACAAAAAAAGGGAAAACTGCGACACAAGCCGCGAAAAAAATTTGTGACGTTTATGGACCTAATGCAGTGTCATCAAGAGTAGCACAATGTTGGTTCAAGCGTTTTCAGTCCGGGAATTTTGATGTCAAAGATGCAGCTCGCTCTGGTCGCCCTGTTACGGATAAAGTAGATGCCATTTCTGAAAAAGTGGACCAAGATCGGCATATTAATAGTTACGACGTAGCTGAAGAACTGGGGATTGACCACAAAACAGTTTTGACCCATTTGAAAAAAACTGGGTATACAAAAAAACTCGATATTTGGGTGCCACACAAGCTCACTGAAAGAAACCAAATGAATCGTGTACTCATTTGCGACTCTCTATTGAAAAGTAACGAAACCGAACCGTTTTTGAAAAGATTGATCACTGGTGATGAAAAATGGATCACCTACGACAAGAATGTGCGCAAACGATCATGGTCAAAGGGCAGTGAAGCACCACAGACTGTAGCGAAACCCTGATTAACACGTAATAAGGTGATGCTGTGTGTATGGTGGGATTGGCAGGGCATCGTTGATTATGAGCTTTTACCGCCGGGCAAAACCATCGATTCGGATCTCTACTGCCAACAGCAGATGAGACTCAAACAAGAAATTGAGAAAAAACGGCCGGAATTGATCAACAGAAAGAGTGTGGTCTTTCATCATGATAACGCCAGACCGCACACATCTTTGGCCACTCAGCAAAAATTTAGAGAGCTTGGTTGGGAAGTGTTAATGCATCCACCATATAGCCCTGACCTTGCACCCTCAGATTTCCACCTGTTTCGATCTCTTCAGAATTCTTTGGGTAGTGTTAGATTAACATCAAGAGAGGACTGTCAAAACTACTTGTTGCATTTTTTTGATAAGAAGTCCCAAAAATTCTACAGCAACGGGATCATGTCACTACCTACAAGATGGCAACAAGTTATCGAACAAAATGGCAGATATATATTATAATTAAATGTAATTAAACTTGAAAAAAATATGTCTTGAATTTGTTTAAAAAATACGAAGAAACTTTTTCCCCGACCTTATATGTCGCAGGTAAATATTGTCAATGCCGTGAAATTACGTGACAATTTCACTAATGAAATTAAAATTTTTCAGGTTTTTTATAAACTAACCTAACCTTTTGGAATTATATTATAATATACAATTTCTTTGAACAAATTTTTCATTTAGAGTGCAAACTCATTCGAAACTGCGTCTCGCGGTTCTACCCTACATTTTAGAGAAACGATAAAACAAATAATAAATAGTTTGAGTTAGGTACAGAGATGAGAGTTGAGTCTCTCTCCGATAAGACAAACAAGGGAATAGCATTATACAATTATCATTCGTATTCAAATGTCTCCGCTTTTCACCCACTTTGTTCACTACACCGGTTCTCACACGATCACCAAAGTTAAGCAACGTCTGGCGTGGTCGGTACTTGAATGGGTGACCGCCATGATGCCTGGGCATGATGTCATTTTGCACTACTTTTTTGCACTTTAGTAATTAACAATTTCACGGTACGGAACCCTCAGTGCGCGAGCCCGACTCGCACTTGATTGCTTTTATTTGGTTACTTTTTATTGTCGTTTGGAGAGTACACTCTCCCTATAATATAAATATCGCACCATTGCCGGTTGCATGGACTGCACCTGGCGGCGCTAAGGCCGCGTCCGCATAATTCCCGGTAACGAGAGCCATTGTGGCGCGTGTGCACGCCGCCTTACGATGCACGTTCCGGCATTAACCACGCCAGCTTACATTTTGGGAACTAGGTCACGCTGTTATTGGTAACGTTGTAAATATTAAATCGCTGCAGTGATGCATGTAGTTTGCAGTTTTTATAAAAAGTATTATCTTATTAGAAGATTTCATAATTAGTAGGCTTTCAAACAAAATTACAGCTATTTCCAAATCAAAAGGCGCCCGAACAAAATGAATCATTGAAGCATATTATCTGAGCATGTTGGCTCAAAAAAAAATATTATTGCAGCTTATCACATTATCATTACAGACAGACAAGTTTGGATGTATGGATGGATGGATGTTTGTTACTCAATAACGCAGAAACGGCTGGATGGATTTGGATGAAATTTGGAACATAATATAATTGGATTAACACATAGAATCTTTTTCATCATCATCACCGAATTTCATCACCACGTGAGTGAAACCGCGGGGCGCAGCTAGTTATCTCATAAAAAAATACTTAGCAACTCGAAACACGCTTATGTAACTCGAAACACGCTTATGTAACTCGAAACACGCATATGTAACTCGAAACACGCTTATGTAACTCGAAACACGCTTATGTAACTCGAAACACGCTTATGTAACTCGAAACACGCTTATGTAACTCGAAACACGCTTATGTAACTCGAAACACGCTTATAAAACTCGAAACACGCTTATGTAACTCGAAATAGGACGTTAACGCGCGCGCACGCGCACACGGGGAGGTGACGGCAGACAAGAGAGGATCGATACCGCGTCGCACGGCTCAGGTGTCATAATTGTTGGCGTTTTTCTAGCTAGATGGCTCTGTCAGTGTGATTCACCATTGAAAAGTACCACTATCCATATCACTATCCATTTCATGACTACATCGTTAGAACAGTTCGATGGTACCAAATTATTATATTATAATCATATTATTATATAATCGTATAACATATACATACTTGTAGTTTCAAATCAATACGACAATTAAAATCTGGTAAAACATATTTAAGAACCTCACTCCTTTTTTGAAGTCAGTCCAGTCACACACGAGAAAAACAAACGTCTTATAGTCGCCTATGGTTAGTATATAACAAACGTCTTATAGTCGCCTATGGTTAGTATATAACAAACGTCTTATAGTCGCCTATGGTTAGTATATAACAAACGTCTTATAGTCGCCTATGGTTAGTATATAACAAACGTCTTACAGTCGCCTATGGTTAGTATATAACAAACGTCTTACAGTCGCCTATGGTTAGTATATAACAAACGTCTTACAGTCGCCTATGGTTAGTATATAACAAACGTCTTATAGTCGCCTATGGTTAGTATATAACAAACGTCTTACAATTGCCTATGGTTAGTATATAACAAACGTCTTACAGTCGCCTATGGTTAGTATATAACAAACGTCTTACAGTCGCCTATGGTTAGTATATAACAAACGTCTTATAGTCGCCTATGGTTAGTATATAACAAACGTCTTACAGTCGCCTATGGTTAGTATATAACAAACGTCTTACAGTCGCCTATGGTTAGTATATAACAAACGTCTTACAGTCGCCTATGGTTAGTATATAACAAACGTCTTACAGTCGCCTATGGTTAGTATATAACAAACGTCTTACAGTCGCCTATGGTTAGTATATAATCGTGAATATGACCACCTATACTTAGGTGGTTATATTCACGGGTGATCAAAGGACACCAAAGAGCACAAACAGGTGATCAAAGTGGGATAGATCACATTTTTGAATTGTGTATTTTTGTGATTCAAATGTTAACTTTCGAAGTAGGTACATATATATATATATATCATCCATAGCGCAACCTTTACAAATTATTAAGTAGTAAATTCACACGTAAAACAATGCTAATTCTATTTCAATTCTGCTAGGAGTCAGTATTGCGTGTGTATCGCCAATAAGTCGCGCTGTATCGCGAATCTATTGCCGCGGTGCTATCATAGAATAGGCTGTGGTCGTACATAGAGCTGTTTTCGCTAATATTTAGAACGCCCACTTCTTATGTTCTGTATGTGATAGTAGCTTTTAGAACAGCTAATATAACATTTAAATTTTTTTTGTATTTTAACCGACTTCAAAAAGGCGGATGTTCTATGTTCCTCTGTATATTTATGTATGTTCACCGATATCTCAGCCAACAGTTGACCGATTTCAAAAAAAAATTTCACGCAAGTCAGGATCTGATGATGGGATCCCAGGAAAATCGAGGACAATCTTTTATTACGCACTAGGCGCTTGATACGTTGTTCATATATTTTTGAAATCGGTTTTTAATGTGAACCACTTTTTATTTTTTGTGTTCAAATTACGAATGTAATTTTAATATCAGTCGGACAAGTCATAGTCACAGTCAAAATGAAACTATGTGTCCAGGTCAAGTCCAAGTCATGGCCTGTAAAGTGAAAACAACACTAACACTTTTCACTAACTTATGATAATTTTCTAGCAGCTATGTTGAGAGTTTTCGCTTTAACGCCAAAACATTACATAGTTATATGTGATAAAACTGTGGTGTTAGTACGAGCATTTGCAAAAAAGTTATCGTTACGTAAACGATGGCAAAATGTATGATAAAGTCAGTTTCCTTCACGTCCGATAGAGGAGCTATTCAACTTTTCATACATTTTGCTATCGTTTACGTAACGATAACTTATTCGCAAGTGTTCGTACTAAGGCCATAGAACAGTCAATATCGGATCGTTGTAAACGTTTGTGAGAACCAACTTTCACCGCCTAATCTCCGATCCAGCTCATTATTAACGGTGCAGCCGCTGAGCTGGTGAGTACGTGCTAATCTGCACCGTAGCCCAGTTGATTTAACGCCGAGATGGTATCGGCAGGTGGAGACTAATGCAGCGATACTCCTGGTTTCATGTTTGTTGCAAACTGAACACTTCCAGGTTCATAATCAATTGCCTAAAGTTGTTGGATCAGATCAATTTTGACAGCGACTAATTGTGAGCCAAGTTTAATGTCTTTATATCACGAGCGCCACGACGCTGCAAGGTTCCTTGTGGGTTTTAGGTGCCAACGTGATTTCTTTGGTTATTTCTTGATTATTTTCCTAAACTTGTGTATTTTCGAGTTTTCATGTGTAAGTATTATTGTGACGGTGGATTATTATTATTGATTAAAATTTACAAGTTGAAGTGGCAATGGGCAGACCACATCGTTCGAAGAACTGATAACCGATGGCGAAGAAAGGTTCTTGAGTGGAGCCCACGAACCGGAAGACGCAGCGTAGGTAGGCCTCCCACTAGATGGACCGACGACATTGTGAGAGTCGCAGGAATCCAGTGGATGCAGATGGCAGGATGTCGTTCAGTGTGGAGGTTAAAGGGGGAAGCCTATGTTCAGCAGTGGACGTCTTCTGGCTTACGATGATGATTATTGTGACGTACTCGACTGTGACCAAGTGATATAATGAGGAAAATAATGTTTTTCACGTTGTTTCCAAAAATTCCGTTGAAGCCTCCTGTAAAGCCTCCACTACTTTACTGGGCCATAACTTTGACCTGAACGTGTCTTACTTTGCTTGACCATGACTTGTTTGAAAATATTTAAGTAATCAAACTTTATAATATTTCAATACTTGACACTGGCAAATACACAAGAAGTGCAATACTAAAATCCTCACGGAGATAAAAATAAATATAGGTTCCTTATTGTATCGAGGAGTTAATATCTTCCTGTGTTCTTGTTCTTTGTTTCCGTTTCTAAAGCAAAAAACCACATCAGTCATAGGACTGCACGTCAGAAGTGAATACTTAAGTAGTAATTCACCAATTCTTCAAGAGATGGCGCTGTTTTAAAATACACGGTACAGTGTTGTGTATTAAGTATTCTGTGACAGCGTGACAATGGCGCGAGTTCCATGATTTTTTCACCCAAAAATGCTCAACGCGCCTAAAGAAGTTTTAACTTCAAAAATGTTATCGCGTTGAATATGCAGAATGTTATCGGGATCATTTTCCAATCTAACTATCAACAACAGCAGCGACCTCGTAGTGGAATCGTTTCAAAATTTTTGTCACATGCTTTCTATGATGATTGACAATCGTACCATCATACATACACACACATATATATATATATAAATATATATATATTTATATATATATATATATAAATATATATATATATATACATGGAAGCGGATCGCACTAAAGCTCATCTCATGAAATATGGTAAAAATTGAACTATCTACTGGCAAACTTGAGCTAAAATCGAGGCAATATTAAAGAAACTTTATTTTGATAAAGTAATTTATATAACTAAAAACAGTATATTTAAACTAAACAAAAGCCTTTTTTAAGCGGACTTTAGTCAAGAACACTAGACTCATTAATTCACTCTTTAAAATACAAATCCACTTCAAAAATTATCTTAACAGAATTGTATACAAAGAAAGCTTTGATAAATTAAAACGAAACATCGCAAACAATTAAAACTGGAAACTTTGCAATAGCAAAAATGAAAACTCGGAACCAACATAAAAATAACAAAAATATTATTCGAGTTAAATAAGGGCAAGGCACTTGTCATTTTAATATCGCCCTTAAGGGTTATTCTCAAAATTAACGCTAAATATAAGCCGGGCACCAGATAACGGGATTATCGTTTAGCGTTATTAAATTTTGTATTCTATGAATTTCGGCTTAGTCAGTGAAACCAGCTATGGTGGGAAGTCGCCTTTACTTAACCAACTCTGGGCGACATTTGAAATTTTAAACGACCGGGCTTAAAAGTAAAAATAAATTAATTTTAAAAGCGAACGTCAGTTAAATGTTTAATTAATTGATAAATAGGCTTGCGTGTGACCGTCGGTCTGATGTAAAGCGATGATGCGTTCTACGGTGGAGCACGCTACCCACCCTGGATCTGATAGAAACACGTAAATTAAAATATTAAAAATACCTATGACCTGACTGCATTGCATAAAAAGTAGGTAACTGTAAAGTAACAGCGGCGCGTCGGGCGGACTGCGTACCTATCTATAACTACTCGTAGTAAATATAAGGTCGGGGAAAAAGTTTCTTCGTATTTTTTAAACAAATTCAAGACATATTTTTTTCAAGTTTAATTACATTTAATTATAATATATATGTGCCATTTTGTTCGATAACTTGTTGCCATCTTGTAGGTAGTGACATGATCCCGTTGCTGTAGAATTTTTGGGACTTCTGATCAAAAAAATGCAACAAGTAGTTTTGACAGTCCTCTCTTGATGTTAATCTAACACTACCCAAAGAATTCTGAAGAGATCGAAACAGGTGGAAATCTGAGGGTGCAAGGTCTGGGCTATATGGTGGATGCATTAACACTTCCCAACCAAGCTCTCTAAATTTTTGCTGAGTGGCCAAAGATGTGTGCGGTCTGGCGTTATCATGATGAAAGACCACACTCTTTCTGTTGATCAATTCCGGCCGTTTTTTCTCAATTTCTTGTTTGAGTCTCATCTGCTGTTGGCAGTAGAGATCCGAATCGATGGTTTTGCCCGGCGGTAAAAGCTCATAATGAACGATGCCCTGCCAATCCCACCATACACACAGCATCACCTTATTACGTGTTAATCCGGGTTTCGCTACAGTCTGTGGTGCTTCACTGCCCTTTGACCATGATCTTTTGCGCACATTCTTGTCGTAGGTGATCCATTTTTCATCACCAGTGATCAATCTTTTCAAAAACGGTTCGGTTTCGTTACGTTTCAATAGAGAATCGCAAATGAGTACACGATTCATTTGGTTTCTTTCAGTGAGCTCGTGTGGCACCCAAATATCGAGTTTTTTGTATACCCAGTTTTTTTCAAATGGGTCAAAACTGTTTTGTGGTCAATCCCCAGTTCTTCAGCTACGTCGTAACTACTAATATGCCGATCTTGGTCCACTTTTTCAGAAATGGCATCGACTTTATCCGTAACAGGGCGACCAGAGCGAGCTGCATCTTTGACATCAAAATTCCCGGACTGAAAACGCTTGAACCAACATTGTGCTACTCTTGATGACACTGCATTAGGTCCATAAACGTCACAAATTTTATTCGCGGCGTGTGTCGCATTTTTCCCTTTTTTGTTATAAAATTTCACAATATATCGAATTTGTTCGTTAGATTCACTCATTTTATCGAACAAAAAAACAATTGAAAAATGGCGGGAAATTGCTTTTTACGTTTTGTATTCCTTTTTTAAAATGTCATATTTTTAATGGTATCAAAACCAGCCAGATACAAACAGTACAACGGATAAGATTTTTACTACAACTTTATACATACAAAATACGAAAAGACTTTTTCCCCGACCTATTATACCGCTCATCCATACCGCTTTATCTCGTAAACAACTGAAAATTTCATAGTAGCGATATATATTTTTGAAATCAGCTCAGTAAGCTCTACACATTGATAGTAATTTTGACCTATTTACCAAAGTTAACTTTCTATTTTTCCCTTCTTTTTTTTTCGCGGACGTCATCTTGAGCACTACTTGTACCCTATGTCACTCCATTAAAAATATTCAAATGACACCTCAAATATCAAAATCTATTAAGCCGTCTAGGCTGCATGGCGTGCCAAAGAAACCATTATACTTACATACATACACTCCAAAAACATAAACCTCCTTCTTGTGCAGTCGGGTAAAAACGGAGAGAGTTAGGTGTAGCTCTGATGTACACTCTCTAAAATGTATTCGATAAAACACCGATAGACTAGCAACTATTCGTCGATGTTCAAGGCTAGGAAACTTTATAAACAGAATAGCTGATTTTATAAATACATTACATTTCGTCGAATATTATTACTTTTCGTCGAGTGTCAATGACCGTTTTAGAAAACGGTCATTGACACTCGACGAAATGTATGGAAAAACTGATATTTTTTTCGCGATTTCCGGATTGATTCCATAAGTAGTAAAAGTTTTTCATAATGATGAGTACAATTACCTCCTTTCGGCGTAGTACAGCCTAAATGCGTAACCCTGTTCAGGAATAACTGTGCAGTATACGCAGCCTTCTAAATGTACCTGTAGCAATAGAAACCCCTCCCTTTCCTGCTGGTCACCAGTAAAAGCCGAGTCCCTGTGAATTTGTTACGCTTATGAATTATGAATATTGCGGAGTCGGATCACGTCGTCGAGAGAACTAATGGCGGCGACGCGGTTGACCCTTTACCCTGCAGGGTGGATGCCGGAGTACCATGGCAGAGCTTGCTCGTCGTGTACACTAAGTGGTCGACGCAGCTATGGCGTAATGTTATACACCCAGAATAGATCTAACAAAAAAAAACTCTAGAACGGACAGCGGGTCATTTGAACCTCAGTAGCTCGGTCATCCGTATAAAGACTGGCCGAGCCGAAAGTTGCTTATATTTGGTGTTTTTATAGAGTACTATGGTATATTAGAGATGAGTCACCTGGTTTCACTCATCGCTTTGTTTTATATCGGTTTCTAGAAATAACTGACCAAGAGCGTGACAAGGCGCACATATGGAAGGGTTCTGCACCAAAGCCATATAAATGTGGTCACATTCATAGTTCAGAAATTGTTCATCATAATAATTTCAGTCATAAGACGTCCACTGCTGGACATAGGCCTCGCATCGATCTCCAAAAGGGCCGGTTTGTAGCAGCCTGCATCCAGCGTTTTCCTGCGGTAGCTCATAATAGAGCGTCTGTCCATCTTGTGGGTGGAAGTCCTATGCTGCACTTACCGGTCCGTGGTGTTATATGGGTGGTGGTCGAGTCTCTGCAGCGATGCCGTATCACCTACGTGTTTGTACAATAACGTCACCATTTTGAAGACAATTCCAGAATTTTTTAGTTTTATGAATATTCGAAAGAACGAAGCTCGGTGGACATAGGCAAATTTCAGAGATGTATCATCCCGACATGACATACAGGTTTTATGGTTAAGCTAAAGCCAGTCAACTTTTTGCTAAACACTGTTTTAAACTATCACGGTTGTTCACTAAAGTTATTTGATTATTTGTCTTCCCGTGAACATGGTGCATGTAACTGCGCCGAAATATCGGGAGCTCCTTCCATAACCTTACCACGGTAAATATCCCGTAAATAATCATATAACTTTTAACTTTTTGCTACTTTGGCAGGTCATATTTCTCAAAGAATACTTGATAAAAAAAAAGAGTTTTGTATGAAACCTTAGCTTTATTTAAAAATACCTTTTCAATAATACCCCGCACAAAAGGATGCAGCGAAAAAAAATATTCTCATGCCCATTTTACATGTAACAGAGCCACCCAAAATGCATAAATGTATATATATATATATTTTTATCTATACCAAAACCTTAATTGTGCAAGGTTTCATGCACTTAGATATCTTAAAAGTAAGAAGGTTCTATATAATTAAGACAGACAGACGAACGAACTTTAAAGGTTTTATGTAGTACTACGGAACCCTTAAAAATGTTCCTATGGTCGTACTCCCCAGGTGAGTCATACGAGTGTTCATATCCAGATACACAAATATCACACGAGGCTATTAAGTACCTAATAATGTAGCAATATAAAAATTATCTTATACTTTCGTACAGAAATATAACAACCGAGATTCACGGGACACGTAATTCATCACTGAATATTCCACTAAACATAATTATATTATATACATTTAAAAGGGGGCGAGATATAGGTTATTCACTCAAAAAGAATCATTGTAACCAGCTCGAAATCGCATAACTTACACCCAACAACAAGTACACTTGAAATAAGAACCTCCTTTTTTGAAGTCGTTTCGAAAGAGGCAAATTACCTTCCTATTTTCTCTTACTCGATGCTTGAAAACGTTATTCGTATAACACATTTACAGCTGAAATAAAAATTACGACTGCTAAAACAACGAGTCAAAAAGTAAAAACAAAATAACGTGAGGGGTGAAACCCAAAAAGGCGGTTTGATTTCTACTTGATAACAATAGACTTCGATGTTTGCCTTACTATCCTAATATGGGCTATATTTTACATTCCATTACAAAAACCATTTCTGAGGGAAAAGTGCTACGGTATAGTGTGGCCAGGTTGTAGGCAGCAATGTATATAGCTGTGCGGAGCTATCGCCTGAAATGTAGCGTCGTGGTAAAGACAACATCCGGAAAGCAAAAGGTAAACAACATAGTTGTTGATTAATCATTGTGAAATAGTATCGCGCAGATTATGTGTGGCCAAAGTTTGCTTTTGAGGGTTAATTTAGCGAATAGCTACCCTCGGTGAATAATAACATCTCTTCGAGTGCGTGGGTAGTTGTTTAGTTCGCAGACTTGAAACAATTTCAGCAGGGGTTTGATTGAGGGATCAAGATGAAACGGTACCTTAGGTAGTGGAATCAGGGTGACAACCAAAGTATTTGAATTAAATGGGTTCTACAGGGGAAGAAAATAAAATAAACCTACATGAATGGTTACCTTTTTTGTTACCATACAGAGTCCTTCAGTCGAAATAAAAATGAAGTTTACGAGGTATTAAATAACGTCAAACTGTCTTAGTCCCAGTCTAAGTCAAGCAAAGTAAGTTGCGGTCTAGTTCTAGGAGCTTCTGTGGAGTTTGGGAAACATCTCTAAAATACACGTTTTACCTAATTATATAACTTACCTACACTTGAGCAAGGATCAAGAACACTTCACACACACACACACATCATCAGCCAATTAACGTCCACTGTTGGACAAGGCCTCCCTCATAGAGAGGGGTGTTGTCATAATCCCCACGCTTGACAGGTGACTTGGGGATCGCAGTACGTTCACTGAGGATGCTGCTACCCATCCTGCGGTGGTTCTGGTCGCAGTTTTAGGACATACCCGGGTCCAACACTTAATTAATAATAATCCACCAATATTACACATTAACACTCGAAATAACACAAATGAAAATAATACAATAAAGTGACATATTTACTCACGTTGACGTTTACAATATTCAATGGTTACCTTGATAGCTAAATATTGCCATTAATAGCAGATTATTCACCAATGTGATCTATCAGTTTCTTAAGTCACAGGCGTCATATTGAATCCAGAGTGTAATGAAGGATTAGAGGAAATTAAGAATAGAATCCTTCATTACGCTCGGGATTCGAGGACGTCCAAGAAGAAGACACCTTTACCCTCCAGGATAATACTCTGCACACACTTTCTGCGTGAGAATAAAAAGATATACTTACTACTAGAAACAAAGTATTATGAAGTATTTAGAAAGCAAGTATTAGTATACTCGTAGACGTTTTTTATTATATATTTTTTATTAAACTAAAAGGGAAAATAGTCTAAAAGCACATATTTAGATACTGACTTCACGTTTTTTGCAGTTTTCCATCTGCAATAATCGTCGTAGGCTTTCATGTATGTTTGTTTTACTTTTCTGCGAGCAGGTTGCTAACAATGAAATGAAATAGTTTATTGTCCAGATTTGCATCCATAGCTTATAAAAATTAAAATACAAAAATTATAAATCACATTAAAAATAAAATTTAGATTAATTAACACAATAATGCCTTGAAAATTATTTATACAATGCCTACGGTATCGGATTTAATGGAATCCAGAGTCAATTTACTATTACTTACTTGACATTTTATACAAAATGTGTACCTTATAATATCTGGGACATTTTTGCACACACGGTCATCTGACCCCAAACTAAGCAAAGCTTGTAATATGGCTGCCAGAGACTGATATACGTACATATATATTTTTAAATACATACAATAAATTTTTGTTATTTAACAATACAGAGATTTGCAGTATTCGGCTTTACAAGCTTTGATTTATCTTTACATGTTTGTATGTAAGGCACAAATCTTGCAAGACTAATTTGACCCACATACCGGCATTCAATTGAGTTGAAATTTGGTACACCTATGTAAGTTGGATGGCAATGCTTTAATATGGTACCATGGAGCTTTTCAGATGATGATCATAGGAACTAATGAACGCAACAAAATAACCCCATCGTGTTTGGGCTCTTTGGAATGGTCTTGTTGAGAACATTTCTTAGGTAATACTAAAAGCTGGTTAAGAAAATGATTTTTTACTACTATTAGGTTCATGCTATTACGTAACTTATTTATTTTTAAACACTGTTTTAAACTATCACGGTTGTTCACTAAAGTTATATGATTATTTAACTTAACTTTGTCTTCCCGTGAACATGGTGCATGTAACTGCGCCGAAATATCGGGAGCTCCTTCCACAACCTTACCACGGTAAATATCCCGTAAATAATCATATAACTTTATTTATTTTTCTTTATTGTGTTCTTATAGAGTTTGACTTTTGAATAAGCTCTTTTTAGTGATATTATGGTAAAAATTTATAAAAAATTATAGATGAGGTACTGAATTCTAAATTCAAATCATAGGTATTATTGACTAGCGGGTTATAATTAAATCCAGTACCCTTAGTACAAGATTTGATAGTTTTCGAAGACTTTTTTCGTTTTCGTTTTGTTCCAGTGCTGGGCTGAAAGCTATTCGAAACCTTTTTTCGTATCTGAGTGAAGCAACCTATACTGATATAGATGGACCGACGACATTGTGCGAGTCGCGGGCATCCAGTGGATGCAGATGGCAGGATGTCGTTCAGTGTGGAGGTTAATGGGGGAGGCCTATGTTCAGCAGTGGACGTCTTCTGGCTGATGATGATGATGATGAACCTATACTGCCGATTACTACCGATTTTAGTTTCTCCGCGTTTCCGCTGGAGGCGCTTTACTAAAATGTATGGAACAATACGAAAACGAAAAAAGTTTTCGAAAACTGTCAAATCCTGTACTAAGGGTCGACCGACGACCTTAAGCTTTTTCTCGAAATAAAATCTCCCTGTGACTGCCTTACCTTACAAGAGGACATAGATAGAATCTGTGCATGGGGCTTGAAAAACAAAATGACATTTAATGTGACCAAGTGTAATGTAATGACGTTTGACCGCAAAAGAAATCCTATCAATTATAATTATCATCTTGACAATTTATGTATAAATCGGGTAAATAGCATTAAGGATCTGGGAGTGACATTTGATCGTACCCTGAATTTCCATGACCACATCTCTGATCTCGCCAAAGAGGCCTATCGTCGTCTGGGCTTCGTATTACGAAATGCCAAAGATTTTAAAAATCCGTTAGTTATTAGAACATTGTACAACTCGTTAGTCAGAAGCAAGCTGGAGTCGAGCGCATGTGTCTGGAACCCGCACCACGTCACCTATGTGCGGATGCTTGAAAAGGTTCAAAAAGCTTTCTTAAGATCGCTGTATAAGAAGCTTCACGGTTATTACCCGTTCATGTACCCAACTAAATTCTTGCTCGGCCAGCTCGGCTACAACTCATTAGAAGTGAGAAGGATGTTGGATCAGCTTGCTACTTGCTGCAAGGTGCTCAGAGGATCAGTTGACTCCTTGCATCTGCACAATTTATTGTGCACTTTGTTTGTGCCAGATAAACCCGGGGTTCCGGCTAATAGGCGTGGAAAATTGACCAAGTTTTTCCACGTGGCTCACAGCCGCACCGTGGCGCGCTCCATGTCTCCGCTGATTCGCGCCCGCCGCCACTTCAATGCACTCCTTGCTACCAACACTGATTGTGATATTATTTGTGACAGTTGGAAAAATGTAACGAAAG
This sequence comes from Agriopis leucophaearia, assembly GCA_949125355.1. Taxonomy (NCBI): domain Eukaryota; kingdom Metazoa; phylum Arthropoda; class Insecta; order Lepidoptera; family Geometridae; genus Agriopis; species Agriopis leucophaearia. Next base: position 19,332,397 of record OX421263.1, on the reverse strand, counting down.
TTTTTTTGACTTATTGTGAAAATTTAACTGATCAATGGGACAGGGGCAAAAAAGCCGATGACTATAATGACAATTTGTATGACATACTAATTTTATGTTGACATATTTTTACAGCAATTTGTTGTATTTATTATATTAGTAATTTTATAATATTATTCCTATTTTTACTAGGAAATCTATTTTAGTTTAACAGTATGTGAGATAAATGTTAGTGGAATTTGTCCGTTTTTATTCTCAATAAAATAATTTGAATTTGAATTTGAAGGGTACAGTAGTATTGCCCGGCTATACTAGATTTTTAGCCATAGATCAGAAATCGGGAAATTTATAGCCATGTAAGTTTTCATGTAGCTTCGAAAATGAAACATTAACTTATTGCGATACTAAGTAATCTTACCAAGAAGTTTTTTGCCGTTGTTTCAGACAATATTCTGGAGTGAATTTTATAAAAAGAAATCGCAAGCTAAAAGTCTCATCAAATAATGTTGAATACGATCGATTCCACGTCGTCGCTTCAGACAGATGAAAACTGTTTCAAGACTTGGAAACTTGTTTGCTGATCAGATTTCAACAACTTCGAGATTTATGTTCATTGTTATTGTGAAACTGAAAATTTATTAAGTTATAAAATAGTTTTTAGCTTATTGTTCATTTATGACAAATATTGAATATACATTCCTTTGATCTATGTTATGTTGTGTTTTGATTCTTAGAATAAAATAATGTTTATTCTAAGAATCAATAAACAAATGTCTTAAAAGAACAGACAGAAAACAGAATTAAGAGCTATAAAAATATCAACTCCTGGCACGACAGCCCTGCATTAAAATTATCACTAGCTATGCCAAAGACAATAAATTCATTATGGCCGCTTCGAGAAGTTTCTAATCCAATCGGCCTGTAGTCGGAGTATCCGAGGCGCGTGGTCAGCAAATTGGACCTTTTCACGACGGAACCCACAAATTGGAGCATTTGGTGAGCTCACCTGGGGCTTAGAGGCGACGTCGGTGGAAGAACCCTGTTTTGTCTTCACCAATCGAGTTTGCAGAAGTTTGATGGCCTTGATGAAGTTATATTGTTGTCTGTTTGGTGTGGTTGCTTTCAAGAGTGAAAGCTTTTACATTTGTATTTATATGTAGAGTCAGCAAAGAAGCCATAAAGGCTTATTTTGTAACGAAACTCACAAATTGATAGAAGTAGAAAACAAACCTATTGCATTTATAAGTTTTTGTAAATTTGAGGGCATGACAAAAAATATGTTTAACTATATTAATAATACCTACCTAGCGAATCTAGTGCTAAGTTTTATAAACTGTTGTACCAGCTGCGGTTACACTCGCGTAGATATTCTTCCAGGAACCATTTTATCGGGCTGTGTTATTTTCCATGCATTCAAATAATCAGGCCTATCCGTTCCTCTGTTACTAAAAGAGGAACAGACAAACACAATTTCACATTTATAATATTAGATTGATGATTTGTATAATCGAGTTGACCACATTACATCGACCTGGTTATTTATGAAGAATCGTATATAGGTACATGAATAAGTAATATACTTAATAAAGTAACCTCCAGGGTTTTTATTTAAAACATATTACGATAGCATTAAATTTGACGACATAACAAGTTACTTTCGAAATAGATTCGAACATGAGTTGGATCCAACAAATCACAATTTAAGTTCTTTTAACCTTAGATAAAGTATGTTGTCCCTCAGCATACAAAGTTACTGCTTATTTGATTTTAATCTATTCATTCAGTCACGTACAAAACATTTCAAAATAATATTTGTTTAGACAATCGAATATTCAATCGCAAAAATATACGTAATATTCAGCTATTGTTATGTATAAACAGATGTATTAATTTACTGCGAATGGGTTGTATTATTGGGGATAAAATAAACACTGGTTTTAAATATTTAAAAAATAACACCTAACCCATCTGGGACACAGAATAATAAAGAGCATAATTATAATCCTTCACGTGATTTACAAAGCGTACAAGGCCTTGTGTCAAATAATATGTAGCCTTTTAAAAATAGTGTACAACCCTGCAATTTGCTTTCCTGTCAAAAATATATCTGTTTCGTTATTGTATATGAGTAAGGACAAATAATGCGTTTATGCTAAATTAGCACATCCTTTAGTCCTTTTTCTGAGATTAGAGACGTCGTGCCGCTAGTCCACTGTTCCGCGGAGATATATATACATAGCACGACGTATCTCTGCGTAGCTTGCTCTATCTCTGTACTCCTTGTACTTGTAAGTTTCTACGTTGACTATCTTTAAAAAAATTGAAGTGTTATACTTATATTTTCCGGTTTAGCATTTACACACCCCCCGTTACATTGGTCGTCCATTTGATGACATTTTGTCATCTCGTTTGCAGTTGTATGCACCTCAATATTGAAGTGTCATCATCATCATCATCAGCCAGAAGACGTCCACTGCTGAACATAGGCCTCCCCCTTTAACCTCCAGACTGAACGACATCCTGCCGTCTGCATCCACTGGATGCCCGCGACTCTCACAATGTCGTCGGTCCATCTAGTGGGAGGCCTACCTACGCTGCGTCTTCCGGTTCGCGGTCTCCACTCAAGAACCTTTCTTCCCCATCGGTTATCACTTCTTCGAGCGATGTGGCCTGCCCATTGCCACTTCAACTTGCAAATTTTAATATCTATGTCGGTGACCCTGGTTCTTTGGCGAATATCTATGTTCCGAATTCAATCGCGTAAAGAAACTCCGAGCATAGCTCTCTCCATTGCCCGTTGTGTGATTCTGAGTTTTTCCAAAAGACCAACAGTTAAGGACCACGTCTCAGTACCATATGTCATCATGCCATATTGAAGTGTGCTTTTGTAGAACTAATAAGAATATGTCAGTGTGTGCAATACTTGTTTACCTCGCCCCTTACAGTTTTTGGCAGACTATTTTTTAGTACCAGCCCGAGTTTAATGCAAATCCTAACTATATATTATGATTAAAATTTACTGTAGTAAACTTAGCTGTACAGCTGTACTATACAGAATCTGTACAGTACAGCTCGCACTACAGTATATTTATATCAACAGCCACGCATGAATTGCATATCAATGGTGACTTTTAAATGTCCACTAATAAAATTACAAAATAACCTAAAATAGCAAAGTATATAATTGTTTAGACTATCTATATAGTTACTGCGCACACATGCTATACTATATAAACTTTAGGCTAAAATTATAGTCAAAACCTGTGTAATAATATACGTACTCTACTCCCTAGGTTCAATTTGGTATGGGTACAAACATTCATCTTATAATATGTATCAATGAATAAGTATGAAAGAAGAGGTCAGACTATAATATAAGCTACCTAATAGTGGTTTTATCATTCCAGTCAGTTCACACCCTCCGATATAAAAACCCGCGTGGAGTAATCCCTCGCAAATTATCCCATTCAGAGATGAGAAATGGACGTTATTTATTTTTTGTATAATCTGTATTCACAGACGATTTTATTAAAATTCCTCTAGTTTTAATTAAGCTGGGGATATTTTAGCGGGACTTTATTAGTATTAGGCTTTTTTGTTGCCAGAATACTTTTTTGGAACGTGAATAATGTGCTCTATTTAAGAGCGTATTTAGAGTTGGTAATAAATTACTTTGTTTTTGTTTTCTGTTCGTTTAAAGGAGTAGTACTTAACTGGAGTTTGTACCAACTTTAAATGTTTGACTCCGATCAATTCATGACCACTTGGATTTGTTTGTTGAAAGTAGTCAAGAGTCAGTTAATGTGTAATCATCAATACTGGGCTTCAAGCAAAATTACTGCCTACATTCTACAAATATAGAGCCATCTCAGCTCACAAGCAACAATAACATGGGTAATCGTACTTTATTTCCGGGCTACACACCGGTAAATGAAACCTTCTCTGACCTACCGGCGTAAAGCCTGCAAAGGGACCCTCTACTCAAATATTTACTCGGTGCCTTTAATTAATGCTTCTCCAGCGAAATATTAAACGCCAGGAGCTCGGCGCGTGAGCATCAAGAACTGTTGATATCTAATCGGCTGCGACTCGCGGTGCACCATTACTCTTGTAACAGTAGCGTACACAATAAAACTTACATTATTATTCGATCAATCACACAGTAATTTAAGTTTGAAAGCTCTTTATTGTTTACACCAAAAGTACAAACGTACATAGATATATTCATTCATAAAATGTTATTTTACATGTCAAATTATAAATATATCTACTAATTAATTCTAATTTAAAATAAATAAATAAAAATTAGCCTAATCATCAGCCCGCCCCGGACCGTGCCCGGTGCAAAAGTGCCCATAACGCTGGCAGCATTACCACGTTGAATTGCAATGGCCAATCTTTGCACCAGGAACGATTTAAGTTTTATTTATTGGTTGATATAGAATATGTACAATAAAGGGTCAAGTGCCTTTATTAACTAAACAAAATACTAGCTAAAACTAACACTCAATAAACAATTAGACTGTCCATAGACCGTTGAAGGTCTAAAGACAATCCAAATGCTGAAGCCCACTATCAGCTGGCAGCGTACCCAGCATGCTGGTGACATTACCACGTTGAATGGCAATGCTTATACGTTGAGCCAGATACACGCCAGCATTTTGTTCACGCGTCGCGTTAACCAGACGCTCTGAAAGATTTTTGGAAATGAGGTGAGCTCCCGGTCCCCAAGGGCCCAATGTCTCGACCCCAAATGCCTCAAATATGTAACCACTGCCGAGGTTAGCATATTTGCGCCGCTTGTGCTGCTCTGCCGAATTGGCAGCTGCACCAGCCCTACCCTGTGTCTCAGGAAGATGTGACGGTGCCAAAGTATCGACACAAGTCGCGTCCCATACAAGGGGCCGCCCCAACTTCCAGGGAACAAGTGTCATACCATCAGGCCTCCTTCCATCGTCACGCGCAAGACCGCTCGGTTCGAGCACAACTGCGACATTGGCGGTGAAAAAAGCCCTGCGTATGATGTCGTTCAGGCTGGCGTGTCGGCCAATACGACCAGCGCTTCTCGATCAAGAGAGACCATGGTGACCGAGCTGGTCAACTGCAGTACCACACTGACAGCGGTGAGCCTCACAGCACCTTGCACCCAAGCGTAAGCTGACAGCTAGACGAAATGCGGTTGGATCTAAAATGCTACCGGTATTAAAAGAGGGCATGGCTTGCAACCAAAGTCCCGATTCCCAAACAGAGACTGCAAGAATACGAGCACGATCTGCAATACTAGAACACGTATCTAAGAGCGATTTCCATGCTAGTTCGCAGATCGGCCGATCCCACTGACTCTGGGAAGACAACTTCCTGGGAAAATCGGTATTTGGACACGCCAGCCTCCAAGCATTCATTGCCTCTTTCGAATGAGATACAACTACATCGGAAGGGCCTAAAGAGGGTGCAAGGATTTTTTCTATTAAATTATGAGTACTATGAAATGAGGACAAGAACGCCGGTAATGCAACACTTGAAATTTGGCGGACCGGCGGACCCCTATGCCTCCTAACCTTATCGGTAGTGAGGCTTGTGACCATGTCATGTCATTCAAATCAACATTCATAACCGATATTAAAGTTTCCTTTACGACATTGTCTAAGCTCGAAAAGAGCTCACCGTGTTTCCAGTGGACTACATCGTAAAGTGTACATAAATTTAGGAACAAACAAACAGTATCTGATAATTTGTAAACGCCATATGGGCGTTTATTTTGAGTAACTTGTCGGAAGCACTCATAAAAATTTGAATTTTTTCTTCAACAAAAGGTGAAAAAGACTCATCTAATATCGGCGAACCCAAGAGTCGGAGAGAACACCTGTCTAATGATTCTAAATCATTGAATATTTGAATAACCGATTCTTTATTCGGACATGAATCGCAAACAAAAAGTTCGCATTTTGAAAAATTTCGTTCCAAACCAATAAATGAAATATAAGAAAAGAAAATATAAGAAATTTTACAATTAATATTATGTAGTTGCCATTTTAATAGATACCGCAAACTGCAGATCGTAGATGCCATTAGAATCATACCGTTACTTGCGATGAAATAATAAAGGAACATGACCTCCAAATCTAATTCTATTGGATTTTGGACTACAGTGGATTTTTTTGCGATTTGAACATCGTTTAGCTGCAAAAGTTTTTAAAATACTGGCTGCACGTTGATAAGTGAAGCATTAGATATTTTAGTGACTATCTCAAAAGTTCCAATACACCAACTTAAAGCAACAAAGTGTATAGCAAAATGAAATACCAAACCCACCGCTCGCCCACATCCTTGGTTCCAGCAAACGAACGCAATCCACCTCGTAACCTCTTGCCGAACTTGCATCTGCTCCTTGTAACTGGACCGCGCCAAACTTGCATCCCCGAATGGTATCAAATTGTTTCAATTGACCCCCTCCCCGGTTCTTAGGCAATTAAACTTGTGCAGGGACAGAATCAACAGAGGGGGTGCGCCGCAAACTTGCATGGATCTTATACCGAGTTGCTTGCACACTATAATAATATTGGGACAGTAACAAAGATAGACCTTTTAATTTGCCTCTCTATTAATTACTGGTTGACTGAATTATTTTGGAATAATTTTCGAGGTTCGACGCATTCAATTTTATTTCGCAGTAAGACGGCTTGCCTTGTAAACTACCTCAAATTTTGCTCAGCCAGGATTGGACAATAGGTATGTGTGAAGATCAGTCACTGTCTCGAACCGAACTGCCCAGAACCGGCTCAAAGTAGTCCAGCTTTATCCTCTCACCGAACTCGGTCCAACTATCCGATCGACTCGCGAAAGCTTTACGAGTAATTTGTTTAACAAAACTCGCCTAGATTTGCGGGTTACAGGATTCCAAGCTTTATGGACAATTGACTGTTCTAAATCTTGGTCAATAGCGGTTTCGGAGCTCGTTGAACCAGGTAGATGTGTTATGTGCGGTCACTTTTACAATACACTTTGTTAATTTTATGTATATGCAAGAAATTGTATATTAACTAACTGCAGGCTGTGAGTAGTTATTTATGTTCTTTGATAGAAACAATCCTAATTAATTTTTAGATTGCTTTTAGCGATAAGGCAGCCACTTGTGGCACTAGCTCGTTAGTTATTCTATCTGTATGTAATTTTTATTTCTGGTGTACACAATAAAAAGTTTCTATCTATAAGGGTATATGCGTAAGTTTGTATAGAAATGAATCCCAACGTGCTCATCAGAAATTTTGTTGTAAGTTATCAGCCTCAATCTCCTTTCAGATCTCTAAAGTATAAAATGAAGATCAAACGTGAATCATGTTTCCTATACATTCAAACCTTTCGTACGTACTCTCCTTTCCTTACCTTCTTTACCTTTCAAATGTAGCTAGAATCAAACTTCTTTTACGGAACTAAGTTGTGAAGTGGCAACGTTCGGTGACGACGGTGGCGCCTTCTGGAACGCTTCGTGTACCAAACTACTTTCTTATTTACATATTAAAAAGTGTCTCCTGGGAAGTAGAAGTTTAAATATGTTGTAGAAGTGACTACTCGCGAGATGTTGCTAATTAGCTATGCATTATTCATAAACCATACTGGGTTACGCAGAAGGATCTACTAAGTCGAAAGGAGGTCATTATACTCATGATTATGAGCAACTTTTACTATAGGCCGACACTGAATTTGCGAAAAAATAAATCAGATGTTCCATTTTATAATTATTGTGTTGGGTGTGACCACAGAAAAGAAAAATATTTTTTTGTTTATATTAGAACGGCTGTCAAGGCATTTTTGTAAGAAATTAGTTATAGCCACTTGCACCCATATAAACCCATAGCAACTGTGACGCGGAGTTCGACGCGTTGACATAAATAAGAATGTTCAATCACATATCTGTCACAATACCTAGCAACAGAGTTTCCTTCTCATTGCCGTTCTATTTGGTTCTCTTTATTGTGGGTATGACTGACATCTTCCTGTAAAACAGCAGCTTTTTTTCGCGATTTCAAGGTTTGCCCTGTAGTAAAAGTTGTTCATAGTTGTCATATTTATACACAGTTGTAGGAAAAGCGACTTTATCACCACGACAATAAAATGAGTACAGTGACCACCTTTCGGTTTAGTAAACCCTTTCTGTGTTACCCGTATATTGGACTAAGTCGTAAATACTTATAATTTTCATAGAACACTGCAGGTGTGTAAGGTCTCATTATTTTTCCCTATTTAACCGACTTCCAAAAAGGAGGACGTTATCAATTCGACTGTTTTTTTTTTATGTTTGTTACCGCAGAACTTTTGATTGGGACAAACGATTCTGATGATTCTTCTTTTATTTGATAGCTGGTGCTTCCCATTTGGTCCCATTTCAATTTTGTCCAGTTCTGATGAAGTCGGTTTTTTTATATTGTGAATTGTTACCTGCTCATTATAATGTCCCGAATGTTATGAATAAGAATCGTTAAACCGTGTTGGAGGCCTTGGCCCTTAACCTCCACTCATACTATACGGACTTACTAACTCTGAGCCATTATTAACTAAAATTAGATTTCCTTTGTTTCGAAGTCAATATTAACACTTTAAATTGTTAACTAGGAGACCAGAATTTAATAGTCAAAAGAAACAAAACACAAAACACCAAATTGATTTCTAATTCTACTTATTGTGAGTACAAGTCACTAAAGCCAGACAAAGGGAAAACTTTTCCAAACTTGATTCGATTGTAAGTAAAGTTACTGAACGGCCGTAAATTTAAACAGTTCTAACGATACTCTGCTTTCCTTAAGTTTATCAATTTATTCGTCACTTAAACGCTTTTTATTTCATATAGGCACTAAGGACTCACTAATAGGCACTAAGTATTCAAAATTTCTAACTCGATTGTTGTTTAAGTGGGTGTAGATATAAATTAAAGGGTCTTTAACCAATGTGTGTTGCCAGTGATAACATATGGTACTGAGACGTGGTCCTTAACTGTTGGCCTTTTGGAAAAACTCAGAGTCACACAACGGGCAATGGAGATAGCTATGCTCGGAGTTCCTTTGCGCGATAAAATCCGAAACGTAGATATTCACCAAAGAACCAGAGTCACCGACATAGCTATTAAAATCTGCAAGTTGAAGTGGCAATGGGCAGGCCACATCGCTCGAAGAACTGATAAGCGATGGGGTAGAAAGGTTCTTGAGTGGAGACCGCGAACCGGAAGACGCAGCGTAGGTAGGCCTCCCACTAGATGGACCGACGACATTGTGAGAGTCGCGGGCATCCAGTGGATGCAGATGGCAGGATGTCGTTCAGTGTGGAGGTTAAAGGGGGAGGCCTATGTTCAGCAGAGGACGTCTTCTGGCTGATGATGATGATGAGATATAAATTGATAATTGAAACTCGATAAAAGAGCTGATAATCTTTTAACGGCTGAACAGATTTTCATGAATTATAGCTAAGAACTCTCTGTATCAAGTTATCTTTCAAACGAATAAATAATAATAACTAATACAAAATCACGAAAAAAATCTGCTGTCCCATACAAAAAAAAACTTTCACTCCAAACAAAACGTATGAAAGAACAGATTTTTATCACGACTTTAGATAATTCGTAGAATAGCGGTTTGTTTTGACGTGTTGAAGCTGTTAAGAGGATGCTAACTGCTTAGATTACCAGTAACCCTGTATAAAAAAAATCCTAAAATAATTTAATAGGATAAGGAATCTGCAAAGTATGTACGGTTTAAAAGAAAAACTGAAAGCATTTTTTATGAATATCATAAAGTGGATAGCTCTTAAGAGGAGTCTATAGCAAACACTGTTTTCGCGTTGTAGGTATTTCGCAAACGTATTGCTATCTCAACGTTCCCCCGCAGCCGCGTCACAGATTCTATAGCAGTGTGTCACCGTAAGCTTCGGTGTGTGCGTGCTTGCGCGCACACATCTAAACTCACTACCCGTAGTAAAGCCACCTATACGGGCCTCTGGCCTGGCTAACGGCCTAGCCACGGCAAATCGCGATCTAGGAAAATAAATGGTCCCTGAAATTGATGTGTTTCTTTCATTTTAAAATAGTACAAGTTTTGATAGTCATGTGATTAATTTTCAACCGACTTCCAAAAATGAGGAGGTTATCAATTCGACTGTATTTTTTTAACCAACTTCCAAAAATGAGGAGGTCATCAGTTCGACTGTATTTTTTAACCGACTTCCAAAAAGGAGGAGTTTATCAATTCGACTCTTTTTATTAAATTTATTTTTATTTTTATGTTTCTTACCTCAGAACTTTTTACTGGGTAAACCGATTTTGATCATTCTTTTTTTATTTGAATGCTGGTGCTTCCCGTGTGGTCCCATTTTGGTCCAGTTCTGTAATTTTTATGAAGTCGGTTTTTATATTGATAATTATTCTTTAAAAAGCTATCAGACTTCTCTGTAGGTACCTATTAGGGTTCAGAATCAGTAAATCACGGAACCCAAAATACCAGGATTTTCCGGTATTTTTAAACGTAATTTAAGACTAGGCATTAAAACTGATTCCCGGCTTTTTCGGTACTCTCGGGATTCGGTATCGACGACATAAAATCTCGTTTTTATAACAAATATTTTACTGTCGGACTGTCTGTTTCTATCTTTGTATCGAACATGCACTGTAATTTAGAATTATCGACATTTTCTACAAGAAAAATAAAACCCCTGTGGAAGAAGAAGCTGAAAATCTGCAGTTTTTGCGATTAGCGATGAAGACGATTTAGACTGTATACCTTTAGCTAGATTTATATTTGATTTAATTATAGGCTTGCATTTGATCGCCAACTCGCCTGATGTTAAGCGATGATGCGGTCTACGATGGAGCACGCTTGCCAAGAACAAACAGATGCACTCGTGGTTTGGAGACACTCAGATTGTATTGTGACTATTGGGGAACACCCATTCAGGAAGCGTATTCCACAGACTAGCAGTTTGCACAATAAAAGTGGAATCAAAATAATTAGGAATATCAACGCTTTCGACTTTTGTGCCCACTCTGGCAGTCTGATAGAAACATGGGCAGGAGGGAAATAGACTAGCAACTTTGCGCCGATGTTCAAAACTAAGAAGCTTCGTTTAAACTAGGGATTCGTTGCTAATGAGCATTTTGGCACGTTTCTCAATAGACTCAAACACATAAAGCTTAGATGACTATCCAAAAAGGAAATTCAGTACTTACTTGACGTGCAGTAGGAAGAGCGTTGCAGAGACCAAACCACCGGCCCTTTGAGAACACCGGCGTTCATTGCCAATCGATTGGACGAGCAGCCATCAATGATAACTCGAATTGATTTATCCGTAAATAAGTCTGATATCCACGCAACGAAACCGGTGGACAACACAAATGAGGAAAATTGCTTATAAGGTCGTCATGATAAACCCTGTCGAAAACCTTAGAGATGTCGAGGAAAACGGCGAACGCTTCTCCGTTTTTATCGATGGTCTAACTCCAGATGTGTGTGGCTTACGCTACAAGATCTCCAGTCGACCGGTTTCGGTGAAATCCGTATTGCCGGTCACTGAGATCATTTTGTACATTTGCAAGCTTTGGCACTGGTTGTAAATTTTCAAGCTTCCACCCTTACGAAGGAAAACATTTGATGAGACTATGACGATGAAAATAACGATGCAGATTATTACTCTCTGATCCAGCCCGCTACTCAGTAGCGGTTTCTTCACCTTTCGTAATTCTGACCATTCTGGTGAAATCTGTATCTATCTACATCCCACTCGATATCAACTCTAAAGGTACTAGGCAGGTGTGACAATACAAATCAGTGGGTTCGGATGAAATGCAATCTTCCTTAGTGTCTTATCATTGGCAGTCAGTATGCCTTTCTTCTGAAGATCCTTCGACCTGCACAGATGGGACGAATGCTTAGTGTCAGTCCATGGAGTACTACATTTTGTTATCCAATGTACTACTGAAGTAAAGCTCGCTGATAGTTAAGGCCTCAATGTAGCCATGTTAAAGCGCACACGCATAAGATATATTACCTAGCTTAAGTAATGTCTCAGATCCGTCCGATGCTGTAGAAAAGCTATTCCTACACACTGCATACTGCATATTTGTAACTGCATATCAACTGTCCCCTCAAACTCGACACTTGGGTATGCAGACGACAGCACAGAGCTACATATCCAATGCATGAACTGGTTGACCACAAATTCAGTCTCTCTGAGAAGCCATGGTTGAACGCATGAACTTGTCCCGTCAGGCAGTTTCCGATTGGGGCGATACCAATCAGGTCAAGTTCAATGCAGCTAAGACCCACGCGTGTATGTTCTCCACAAATAGGACATCATTCCACCTGACTTCTTTTTTTCCGGGATGTAGATATTCCAATAACTAACCGGCTCGTGCTTTTGGAAGATTCCCTGACAACAACCCACAACTTTGGCTTCTATATTGAGAATAAGGCTCCTTGGCTGCCAAAAAGCTGGGTATTCTTCCAAAGATGCGACAGTACCTCACGTCCAAACATTTGGTATTTCTGTACCAAGCACAAGTTCAGACGTGCATGGAGTACCTACTGCTCGGACCTTTGGGATGAATTAGCCAAGTAAGTATCAGCTTAGAACTCTGGAGTCCATTGAGAATAGTGACAACAAGCTCATCAGCAACATCGGAATGAATTGTTATGCATGTCTCATTTGACAGCAGCAGAAAGAACTTTGAAGTAAAATTCAGAATAATAATTTGGCAATTATTCATCTGAATTTTTTCGTCACCAAAATAGACACACTGCTTAAACGCACTATAAACCATACTACCGATATTGACATTCGATCACCAAAGCTCTTAGTGGGTGAATATTATTCCGTGGCAGAAAGAAGTACAGTACACTGAACTATCAAGAACCATCAGTAAAACTCTTTGACTTATTTAAATCGTTCATATATTCATTACTACTTCTTGTTTCACTTATAATTGCACCATTAGTTAACAAAATTAAGGTAGTACCGAAAGTACCGAGAAATCCCGGGTCTGATGACGTCAAGTACCGAAAATCCCGGTTCTTAAATTCAGTACCAGTTCCAGAAACCCTAGTACCTACATTATATTTGGCTAATGTTCTAGATGACTGTAACTATAATTCCCTAAAAAGTTTACCACTAAGCTTAGATAAAAAAGTCAGCTACCAAACAACCAAAACACATCCAGATCAGATCAAAACACAGGCTTTATTGCAAAAATTACGCGTCCTAAATAAAAATAGGAGATCAACGTAATACCACAAATAGCATCTAGTAAGTTAGGTACCACTAATAGGTATATTCTTTACATTACCTACCACCTCCCTGCCCATTAAATGCCTTTATTATATAGTACTAGGTATAATAATTATATGTACGTAGTACACAATACTTACGTAGGTATGTTGAATGTATTTAATTGAACATTAATAATAATTCGAAATGCCCATTTTACTTCAATAACGTAAGTAAATAAGAAAAAGTAATTTTGATTACTTTCCCATCTCTAGTGTCGATATAACCGTTAGCATCCCTATTGCTTGTCTGTGTGAAGTAAAGTAAGTAAAGAAGTAAAGTCTTACCTTCCCCCCGACCCCCTATGTGCCCGATAGAGAGAATTGCTGCTCGTGAGATTTTTAGGTATATTTTTTGTTAGAATTTAGGTTCTGCGGCATACCTCTTTTTACCCCCTAAATTGTAACAAAATGTATTGTTATTGGTGTCAATCGCTTGAATAGAATGTAATCTAGGCTTATACGTTTTATTATTTTCAAAAAAGTTTTTGGTTTCTAAAATATGATGACTTTTAATAGACATAGTTTCAGAGCAAAAATATGGCTGTTTTAAATGCTTATAACATTACAGTGATAAAACAAACTGGAAAAAATAAGACGAATAAGCCTAGTAAATAATGAGCTGAATACATGAAAAAAAAAAAACACCGAAATCGGATAATATTAGGAGGTAGAAAACAGCTTTTTCTTTTTGTATGGACAAGTACGCGCTCTAGACCCCTCTTAAGGAACGATACCAGCGCAATTTAAACTTTAATTAATTGTATTTTTTTTTTTTTTTTATTCAGATTTCATCCTGCCTCAGTTTTTATTTACACAAATTTTATTAGTATTTATGTAATATATTTTATGTTTAGTTTTAAATATTTAGTGAATAATTTTCTTGTTTGTATGTTTAGGGTTAGACCAACGCTGGTTTTAAACGACCAGCACTACGCTGAGTTGGGACCGATTTGTGACAAACTATTATTTTCTTGTTATAATTATGTATCTCTTGTTTCTGTCATAAATAAATATTTTTCTTTCATTCTTTACTTAAAATTACACCAAAAAAATTATGTTTTTATTTTTTTATTAATTTAATTAAAAGACTTGGGTTTGACCGCCACCTCACCTAATGTGGAGCGATGATGCGGTCTACGATGGAACACGCTTGCGTAGAAGAAACCGATTTACTCGCAACTTAAAGACACCCAGATTGTAACTATCAGGGAACATCATCTACTTATCATCATCACCGAGCTTTAATCATTAATTCATACAGACAGACCATCGAACAAATAACTACATAAACATATTTTAATGTACCTAGATATAAACCGTTACAAGTAAAATTAAACTGCTCACAATAATTGAAAAATAGCAAACATTCAAGCATTTCAAATGAATGTTTTAATATGAATAAATCCTCTGCAATTTGCAATACCTATTGTACGAGTTGTATAATTAATTAAAAACAATATCCCCAGCTCGAAACAAAACCGTAACACGTATATATACGACACCAACTAAAACAACGTTTTGCTATAAAGAGTATTAAAAGTTTCCCGACAAATATGAAACATTTTACTTCTGTAAACGCGGCATCCATTCTCACGAAGGGTACTCGTCCACTAAGCTAGGGTGCAGTGCGATGCGTTATGCAACGCGTTGCGACACTGCAACTAAAATATAATGACAAATTCAAGACATGTTAACAAACCGCAATAAATATTCTAAAGATGTCATATATTTACTTGACGATGTGATACGAGTAAAATAAAATTAAAATTACCTATAATCTCAACTTTTAATGAGGTAGTTGGAGCTGTCAAAGTAGTAGTAGTAGTATAAATTAAATACTGACAGTTTCTTCAGAAGTAGCCTCACCGAAAAAACCCCATTGTGAAATCAAAACTAAACCTTTAAAAAAAATCATAATAATAGGCTTGCGTTTGACCGCCGCCGAGCCTGATGCTGTCTACGAAGGAGCACGCTTGCCTAGAATAAATCAATACCAATAACTATAAGCAATGTGAGAATTACGGTGCGCGTAAAAGTTTTGCACTAAAGTAGCCCACACAAACATGCAAGCACTAAGTTCTTATACATATTTTCGTGCAGCGTTGCGTTGCGCTGAGCATTGGTTCATTCGTCTAGCTAGTGCACTTTAACCTCAATGAGAGATTCACACAAACGTGAAAGCAAAGTGCAACAAATTAATTACTAGCAAGCTAACTGTCGATTTTAATATTACTACGTACACAGTACGGCCAATTAATCTGTTGAGTTGAGTACAGGAGCCACAATCGCGCTTTTTGAATAAAAATTATACTTTCACGTGGAATTCCTTAGTTCTCTCATTTGGTCACCTCTACATATAAGTTGTACAAGCACCCGCTGCGCGCCGCGGTCGCAGTTCGCATGCAGAATCTAAAATAAGAAGAGTTATGTTTTACTTAACACTTTTTTGCTTATGTTATTTTATTTTCTGAAACATGTAACTGTCGTAATGAATATATTTTATCTATATAACGTTCGTCAATAAAGTACTTAATAGAAATGCGCAAGCATGAAACTAGACACATGTCAGTGACAAATTTGTGACATTTTGTCCATCAATACCTAGTGCCTAGTGTGAGGATCATCAGATACTTCCATCTAGGATACAAATCTCTATGCAAAGCACGTTTAATTCTATTTGTTTATATAATGTTTCTAATAGGATATTTTCTTGTTTTAATGTACTGATGTGTTTTGCAGTAATAAAAGTATTTTCGTTTTCATTTTTCATACTATTTTCTGCACGCGTGGCAGGTAGGTAATATACGTAGTTTGTTAGCCGTTATTATTTTAATTGTATCGGGGTTTCTCTACGAGATAGAATCAGAAATGAGGAGATACGTAGACGAACGAAAGTTACCGACATAGCCCACTGGATTAGCATGTTGAAGTGGCAGTGGACTTAAAGGTTCTCGAGTGGAGACCACGGACCGGTAAGCGCAGCGTAGGACGTCCACCCACAAGATGGATAGACGAGCTAAAAGAGACCACAGGAAAACGCTGGATGCAAGCCGCTTCCAACCGGTCCTTTTGGAAATCGATGGGGAAGGCCTATGTCCAGCAGTGGACGTCCTATGGCTGAAATGGTGATAATGATGATGATGAATCATTATAATTAACAACCATTCCATCCTACCAACCAACCATCCAGAGATTAAAGTGTTAATGATGAACTGTCGAGCAGCGAGTGGCCGGAGTGTTGTGGGGAAGTGAGATATTGCCGTGCGCCGTCTCTCTGGGACTGGCTCGCTTCCCTGAGCACGAGACTCGCTGCGGGGGGAACCAGGTGCCACTACAACATGGGACTGGGAACAGTTTTACAGATTTTCATTTAGCTTCATCATCGGCTTGGCCTATTTCCATCTACAAGAGATGTTGTAATGTAGCAGCCGAAATATACTGCGCTCATGGCTATATAAGCCAATTCGGGAGCCACGGACATCGCCTGGAACAAGTAATGCTGCCATGCCCAGAACCTACACCACCCTCTTGACTTAACCAACAGGAGATGTGGTGCTGGATATTTACGGTAAGTGCATGAAACTTTGCATAAGTACCGTTTTGGTATACGAGTAGATCTCAATTTCATAGTTTTTGATTTCACAGAGTTGAGATATATTGCGTAGCGTGTATTGCATGGTATAAATAAAGATTTATTTAGCAGGATTAAAGATATATTTTGCCACACCTAACATTTTAATCATTGCTCACTAAGTGCCTTCCCTAACACCTCGCAGAGGCTATTAACTTTCCGTTTGTTTTCCCGTAAATAGTTAGTAATTTTTTCGTAGGCCGCCTTTACTATTTATTACTGACTATATACCTTGTTTCCGCATTTACTTAATAAATCTGTGACTGACTGATAATGCATGTAGATTATCTGTCGACTAGACAAGAACTCTACACCTTATTTTGCGTACTGGTAAACTAGTACGCAACTTTTTTTCTGTAACTTTTTTTGTATAATTAACGAAGCCATAGAAAAAAATGCGAATAAATCTTCGGACACATAGGTGGATTGAAAACGATGTATCGTTCTTTATTCCACGTAGAGCTCGTCTATAAAGAATGGAAGACCATTTTGGTTCCCAAAGTGTCCATGGTTCGACTTATAGCGAGCAAACCCGCGGGTTGCAGCAGTATGCAATTATTAGGAGCTGTATGTTCAGAATTTGTCCCTAACTGGTCATGTATATAAAATACACGGAGACTTGGTCGCGCAGCGTCGGTGGAACTATTCAGGAACAAGTCTTTGCAAGGTTTCCTTATTGGGAGACTTCTTCAGAACAAGCGATGCGATATCGGATGGACTTATTGTGTCTACCGTCGAAAGTGCAATTCATATTTCGTCTATTTTTATTTCAAGTGATATCATAGTTGAGTCACTATTAGAAATATTGTTACACACGTTACAATTATGTGAGTAAAAATAGGCATAACATTGAATGTATCTTAAATCTAAATAATTATCGATTAAAAAAACCGACTTCAAAATTTGTAAAATACGCAATTTCGTTCACTTGGATGACAGTATTATGTCATCCAAATAAACGAATCTTCCAGTTATTTTAATTTTAAAACCAAACTAGTACTGAACTTTTGATGAAACTTATACGAGGCTAATATGAAAGCCATGTGAAAGTCATCATCATCATCGCCAGCCCGTATCAACCCACTGCTGGGCATAGGCCTCCTCTCCCTTGCGCCATTTATCCCTGTCTCGGGACAATCTCATCCACGTAGGGCCTGCGATGGGTGTGATGTCATCGACCCATCGGGCTGGTTGTCTGCCCACGGAACGCTTATCCGCTATTAGTAACCACTCTGTCAGGGCTCTACTCCACCTGTCATCACCACGCCTAGCCACGTGTTCTGCCCAGCGCCACTTGAGTCGCATAATACGGCAACCGACATCCGTGACTTTTGTCCTTCGTCGGATTTCGGTATTTCGGACTCGGTCTCTCAAGCTGATATTCAACATGGCATGCTCCATTGCCCTTTGCGTGACTCTTACGCTGTGCACAGTTTCTTTGTTTAGCGTCCATGTGAAAGTATAACCTTTCAAATAAAAAAAAAAAGGTTTATTAATGACGGAGTTAAGAGGTAACAAACTTTTTTTTAATACAACTGAATTGAGTACCCCCTACTTTTTGCAGTTGGTTAATAAATACTTATTATTCGTGAAAAAAGTGAACGCAATAAGAACTGAATCTGAACGGGATTATCAACAACTGAAATGTGATCAGACTGGGCGGTGTCTGTCGGATCTTCTCGTATAAATGCATCTGAGAATATCGAAGAGAGAGAAAGAGAGTCCTCAAAAATGCAATAAGCGTACCTCACGGACCACTCCGCGCGCATGTTTGAGCCACGACTGCAGTCGGCCGCTTGTTGACGACTAGGAGAGCATTGCGGAAACATGAGTGGTTACAGAGGTTATAAATATGAAGCTCGGTACAAATTCATCTCAATTTTATATCGGAGCTGTGAGAGCTGTTTAGATTACAACGCGATTATACGGGTTTGGGTGGATCGGTTCGTAACCAATCTATTATTATTTTGGACGAACACAAGTTATTGCCTTGTTTTTTGTTGCACCTGTACTGCTCCAATACAAGTCGGTGACATTCTTGCCTTCTTCGTGATAAAGGCATGTCTAGGAGCACCCAGACCGTCCATTGATATTTGCGTAACAAAGCTGATGTGTGTACTTATGCTTAACAGATTTGATTTGAAATGACCATGAAACAACATGAAATGAACATGAATGAGTAACATGATAACCGACAGGGAAGAAAGGTTCTTGAGTGGAGACCACGAACCGAAAGACGCAGCGTAGGTAGGCCTCCCACTAGTTGGACCGACGACATCGTGAGAGTCGCGGGCATCCAGTGGATCCAGATGGCAGGGTGGTTCAGTGTGGAGGTTAAAGGGGGAGGCCTATGTTCAGCAGTGGGCGTCTTCTGGCTGATGATGATGAGCATGAATTTAATAGAGATATCTCCTGGCAGTGACTCTAGTTGGGCCACTAGAAAACCTCACCAACTTCGTCTGTGAACCTATACTGTCATTTTATTGTACCTACGGAAAAGTGGATTAGGAAGAAATTGCGAATAAAAAGTAGTTTATACTCTGAATAACACATAAGCTACTTCCTGGGGAAAACTGGTCCTGTAGGACCATAAAAAAAAATGTTAGTCTGTGTGTAGGACAGTGGGTGAATCTATGGTGCACAACTAGTAGGTAATAATAAAGATTCTCATAAGTTTTTATCCTATTTTATATTCTGGCTCGATTTGTCATTAAATACATTGACAATGACACTATTTGTCGTGACACGTATTGATGATCTTTAGCGTAAAAATGTAATTACAAAGTTGAGAGATTTGTTTTTAATTCCATCGGAAGATCCATTCAATCATTTGTAAATATTTTATTCCCATTTCGGAGCCGCGAACCACTCGCCGACCTTTTAACTTTATTTATTGAAATATTTCTAAAAATAACGCTTGCTTTCGAATCGTATATAAAAATAGGTAAACACTTTAACAGAAAAAGCTTTAAGACACGTTTTGATGAATGATCTTCTTTTGCTAAAGCCGTAAGTACCTTTTAGCCGATTTTTGAGAATTTATATTTTCAATACCTTAGCTTTCTGTTTCATTCGTATTGTTTTCGCACTAACAAAGTGCGATAGTTGGAAAAATGCTCGTGCGGGACGAGATGCAGAAATAAATTAATGAAAAAATAATAAAAATTCTAGATATTTTTGCTCTAAACTCTTTTTACGCTTTTTTCTGCAGCTGATTGGCTTTTCAATAACTGGGCAATAGTAATTTCATAAGTCAATATTGCTCGGAAACATCTACATGTAGTCTGAAATTAACTATAGTAAATGAGTAAATACCTGTTTGTTTATATTACACTGGATTTACTAACGTATGATTAAGCCGGTTATTCCGACTATAGTTAACCGGCCGGTTAGATAATCAGCCTAATCATACGTGAGTAATTACTGTGTAATAGATATAAAAAAATGCTTATTAGACCACGGCAGTTCCAGAGTAATAAGTCAATTAAAAACTTAGTGTCTAGTTAGTTTTGAATACAGCGACTGCATATTATTGCATTTACCTATTTCATCATCATCATCAGCCTTTGCAGTTTATTCGGCATTACAGACATATAACGTGTATGCAATGCTGAAAGTCAATCGCCTGATAGTAAGCGTCACGCTTGCAGAGGGTGTTCCACTATTGAGCACGCAGGTCAACGCCTAATTTCGTTAGTTCGCAGGCTCGTTGGCTCGCGTTGCTGATACACTAAGCGCATAAAAAGTCCGCAACATAATAATGTTTGCACACTACTGCTTCACGGTTGATTAACTGGAAAAGATATGGTACTTGCTAAAACACTACAAAAGACCTACAAAGGCAATATCACTGAAATCCAGCAAACTAAAACACTTTATGGGCCAGGAGATATACAACATATTGCCGGATATGATAACAACTGCTAGCTCCTAGCCTAAGCTTCTAAAGACAGATCTTCGTTGGCTCATCGAGAATATTCTATGATTTGGATGAGTTATGAGGAGTGACGGCAAAATAATAATAAGATAATAGTGAAATAAATTTAAATAATTGTAATTATTTTAAATGTTATTGACAATAAACATTATTTGTTATCTCATTTGTGTCGTATATAGTTACTAAATGTATCCCGTTGTTTGACCCGCGCGAATTTCCTATAACATCGGCCATATATAACTACCTGCCAGTAAAAGTCACGTCAAAATCAGTTCACACATAGTTTTTAATATATATATAGAAATGCAATTAATTTTGATTTCATCATCGTCATCATTTCAGCCATAAGACGTCCACTGTTGGATATAAGCCTCCCCTATCGATTTCCGAAAGGGCCGGTTGGAAGAGGCCTGCATCCTGCGTTTTTCTGCAGTCTTTTTTAGGTCGTCTGTTTATCTTGTGGGTGGATGTTCTACCCTGCGCTTACCGGTCCGTGGTCTCCATTCGAGAACTTTTCGGCCCCATTGGCCATCTGTTCCGCGTGATATGTGCCCTGCCCACTGCTGCTTCAACTTGCTTATCCGGTGGGCTACGTCGGTAACTTTTGTTCGTTTCGTTTTTGTTTTCGTTAATTTGTAAATTTATATTTTTGAATTAACTGTAACAGACGATGCAAGCACGATTGATTTTACTAAAACAATTTTGCACAATTATCTAGAACTCTATTTCCACGTAGTTTCCAATATGTACCTAAGGGAAATTATCGGAATGGTACCCGCCGGGGGCGGGGCCGGAGGCGGGGGCATTCCTTCAATTTAAACATCTTCATTGTAACGTCAAGAATACCCCCTCGGGGGTTGACTCGAATTAAAATAGAATAAAGTATACGGAGCGTTTTTTTAGGAAATTGAGGAAAGGGTAAAATGTGTTTTTGCAATTTCTAGCAGGAAAATAATTAGTAAACAGTGTGTAGGGCGTAGAATAACACAGATTTTTTGTTATAGAAAGCACATGAAAACATCAGCAAATTATAAGCTATTTCGAATGCTTTATCATATAATTTTCATCATCAGCAACTCAACCGCCAACTGCAGGTCATAACTTCATTTGTTAAGAATCTCTGTTTTGCGCCAGTATTTTAAGTGTTCGATGGATCCTTGGTGTTTGTAATCTAAGCATGGGGAGGAAAAGGCTGTAAATAAAACAATGTCTTGTAATATGTAATAAAAAATGTAATGCGGACTTTAACATTATAATTATTCTACCCAACTCCATCTTAGGAACTCGCACAATATAAGGACATAGGCAAAGTAGTGACAGATATCCTTAAAAATAACTGTCCAAGAGCGTGTCTCGCATATGATCCCGAGCATAGCCGTGTTCCAACATAATCAATATAATTGTCACATTCATTAGAATAATTCAAAAGAACGAAGCCCTTTTTACGTAGCCAAATTTCAGAGATGTATCAGCCAGTTTGCGGAGCGACGGTGGCCGGGCGGTAGGATGTGCTTTTTGCAACCTGTCGGCACCTGGTTCGATCCTCGGCCCTGCACCAATCACATATTTAGTACCTACTCAAATAAATTATGTGCAGTTTCGATGCCATTGCTTAACAACAGTTAAAGAAAACATTCCTAACATATGACATTCAGCAACAAGCACTGGGCCAGCATGCTAAATCTGGGCCCAACCTTTCTGTCTCTCTGAGAGAAGGCCTGTGTCCAAGCACTGGGGACTATGATAGGCTGATAATGTTGATGATTATCAACCAACCATAACATATATTTTTAATGGTTTTGCCAAAGAGAATAAATCTTTGCAAAGATCATTTTACGAAAAGCTCAATTACCTTTGAGCAAAAACGTCTGGAATTTATTAAAGTTTTATTGCCATAACTCAAAAAGTTGTGATCACAAAATGTTTGAAACAATTTTGAATAAAGGTTTTTAATATACCCTATTAGCATGGCAATTAAGTTATAAGTTTCTACGTCTAATAGTTTAGAAATGCAGGGAGGGAGAAAACTTTTTGATAAGCCATATTTCGCAAAGGATACACTTGAAAAATTTGAGTACGAAACCTTACATATATTTCAAAATATTTATTTAACGGTACCCCAATAAAAGAGGCGCATCAGGGAATAAAAAATGGCATCCTCATTTAATATGTACCAGAGTCACCCTTATTTTATTTTTAAACTTTTAAAATTAAGATCTACTAAAACTGTATCGTAGCTTTGCGAAAATTCATGCACTTGTCATTATAACTATAGAAGTTCGGGGCTCTAAATAACTCTAATAAGACAAATGGAATAATAAGACCAAACTTAATAGATACTTACTTTTTTAATACCATAGGTGACAAACATGCAGACGGGCCGTCTGATGGTAAGCGATGACCGTCATCCATGGATACCTGCAACACCAGGGGCATCAGAGATACGTTGCCGACCCTTAAAGACTCTATTAACAGCCCTTTTGAAGAACCCTTTTAAAGCTACTCAGAAATCCCGCAGGAGCTCATTCCACAAGTTGCAGTTGTGAGACAAAAAAGTAACACGTAAAACGCACAGTGTGCGATTTCCACCGATCTATGATATGTGGATGAACGTTCAGGCGGTGACAGCTGGTGCGATGATAAAACCGCGATACCGGCATCAGATCGACTACTATTCAAGAGTTCCGTTACCCACCTTCCAGCTCCATTCAACCAGTTTCACTGTACCATATTATTGTATTCTCATTTGTGTTCTATTCTCATTGGAACTACATAAATTTGCGAAGTTTTAAACAAATATGTCAAATATTAAAGGTGGGTAAAATCTTGATTGTTTGGTTTTCTTACACACAAATTCACAAATACACATTCAGGTACCTAATATGAAGTCAGATCGTGTAATAAAGAACAGCCTAATAAGCAAAGTTTTCAGTGAAACCTAATTTTGCTCTACAATATCTCGGTCTGTCATCGACCGAACTACCCAAACCGAAAAGTTTGCAAAGATGCGCTAAACTCGCACAAACTTTTTTAATTTCTCTTTTAAAGAAACATCCCTGGAATTCCGCCCGAAGTCTTTCTCCGAATATCGACGCCTGAATAAATAGATCATAATTTATAAAGCTTTAAAAAAATGTGCTTTAAAAATACGCCAGAAACTAACAAAGTAAGGTACGTTTCTAACAATGTTAAAGAGCATTTTGATTATTTTCAGACTTGCAACGTCTTAATTACTTAGTTAAGTCTCAGAGAAATACCTCTGAATGGTAAGTACTTAGCTAGGTTTTTAGATTAGATCTAATTAATTTTGCTAAAGAGAACTTGCTAATTTAAAAAAGGAGATTCGACAACAAGAGTACTTCATTATTTAGTGCAGGAAGCGTGTACTTGCCATGTCTATTGTATTATGTGTGTACATTATAATGTAGCACTGCATACGTGTCCTTTATCTATTGAAGAAGTTGTAAGTAGG
Organism: Agriopis leucophaearia; assembly: GCA_949125355.1. Lineage (NCBI taxonomy): Eukaryota > Metazoa > Arthropoda > Insecta > Lepidoptera > Geometridae > Agriopis > Agriopis leucophaearia. The sequence continues at coordinate 19,308,074 of OX421263.1, read as the reverse complement.
CAAGTGAATACCATTTATCAAGTTTTTAAATAAATATGCAAGTTTGGTAATTATCTACATCTCCGACTTTCGATGACCGGTATGACTCAGTGGCAGGAGAGCGTAAACCTTTTGAGGGCCCGGTTTCAATTCCCGACGGGATAGATCTGTGAGTGTGTGTGTCCCTGACACAGGGACCAGTGCTGAGTGTAAAGCGTTAATACACCTACATCGTATCAATTAGATATAATTATTTCAATGTTATCTAAAGAACTTACGTTTTATAAACAAAATAATAATATTTCTGAGATTGTAACGGAGAATTATAATGAAAATGAAAATACTTAGAAAATTTTATATAGCCGAGGGCTTACCTTCGTTTGCTTTGAATACTTCGCAAACAAGAAATCAAATTAATTTACGACTAGTCGACTAACAAAAGTTGCGACTCGAACTCGACACAACTTTTTTATATATTTAGGAATAGGCTTGCGTTTGCCGCCAACCGGCCTAATGTTAAGTGATGATGCAGTCTACGATGGTCTCCACATATTCGGCAAATGCATACCTGCACTTCTTTGAGAGATTTGCGATATTTGCTGCAGATTATGGAACAAATTGAAATTATATTTGTTAGCACCCTCTGATATTTTTATTATATCTGTACACCTATGTTCTCGTATATCTTTTCACTGTTTTTTTTTTTAATAATTGTATTTTACTTCATCTTTTGTAAACAGAAACAATTCGATACATTAGACCCTTGTAGACCGGGTCCTCACCCGGATTAATTTTAAGATTTGCAAAATGTTTTAAGAGCGTTTGGTTAATGCTACGCGTGACCAAAATGCTGGCGATTTTCAGGCTCAACGTTTGCATTGCCATTCAGCGCGACAATGCCACCAGCATACTAAGTACGCTGCCAACTGTTAGTGGGCGCGAGCATTTTGATTGTCTCTAGACCTTCAACGGTCCATGGGCAATCCAACTATTTTTGTAGTAGGCAAAGTAGTTTAGGTATCCAATAAAAAATAAACAAGTTAATTGATAAATATTCGTTGAAATATCTAATAGTATTCCCACAATATTTGCTAAGGTCAATTGACAGAATATTGTCTCCTTTTGAACCTCTAATTAGTTAAATTGGAAATCTTAATTTCAGTTATTTCTTCAATATACATAATATAAAACTAAGTCCGTCGGTAAAATGTAAAACATTCTACAACAGCCATGCTGGCCACAGACTAAATCACAATGGCTATTATAATCCAGACTCCGAACCCAAATCGTCTCGTCGAGATAAGCCGTCCATAAAACATCGTCAATTAAAACAATCTCCATTGTGCAAATAAAACATTCCCCCCATTAGAGCTACAACCGGCGCGTCTATCTGTCATTGTTCATCAATCGACGCTAACGAGAGATATTCGATTCAAAGCTAACAATGTTACCACTTTGTTACCATGTTCCTACTTTGTTACCATGTTCCCCACTTTGTTTTGAAGCGTTGAAGGGCAGCTCCTCTTTATCTCTCGGAGTGGGATCGGTGCGGCGTTACTGAAACTTTTACCAATTAATTGAGATGGATACAATTGTTTAAGTGTTCTTGGATTTCAGAAAAAAATAACGCTGAGAAATTTATGGAGTAAATCTTTAACTAAGACAACATTCAATTTAACTACTTAGTTGTTAAAAAAGATGAATGTGCTTAAAGACTCATAAATTGTAGAAAAATCTTCATTCTCTTCATGAATTTACTTCAGTAAATTTTTTATTTGAACTGCCTGTATAAAATAAAAAAAACGGTATAATTCTTCTAATTCACATGTATAACAAAGAACTTCTCGATTCACTCTGGAGCCATCGTAAAAACCAATATCTTTTTCATGAACATGCCTAACTTACATCCGAAAAACAAACTGACTTGGCCCTTTTTGTGTTCGTCTTTAAATATATATTTTCTGGGCTACAATAGCGCGGGACAATACGGTTGACATCGGAAACCCGTATCAAAACTAATGGACTTCTACACAGCAGGTTTTACTCCCAGATAAAATGGAATTGTTACAGAAGGGACGAGGAACGATAGTGAATAAATAATTGTTTCGCGATTTACTCGTAATATTGCGCACAAAAGTAGAGAATCATATTATGTAAATCAAAATATCTATTTTTATTTATTAGAGCTGGAACCTTTGGAGCAACGTTTTTCATGATTTTGTAAAACAGACGATGGTTAGTAAGCGATTATCAATCAAGTAGCTAGTTCTTAAAATGAGTGTTTTCTAAAGTCCGTTAGCTCAGTTGGTAGTATCTGCCTTCTGCGCTTGGGGGCGTGGGTTCGATTTCCACCTAGGACACACATTTCTGTGACGAACATTTTGTGTTTGTTCTATGTCTGGGTGTTAATATCTATTTAAGTATGTATTTAACAATATACATATGTAAGTATATTAGTATCTGGCAGCCATATTACAAGCTTTGCTTAGTTTGGGGTCAGATGACCATGTGTGCAAATATGTTCCAGATAATTAAAAAATTAAAAGTTATTTTGACTACATAGTTTAGGCATTTCATCTGATACCGTTTTCTTTTAGTATATTTTTTTACACTTATATGTTGGTATAAGCAATATATGTACATGCTTAGGTGATAAATTGGTATCTTTTGGATCACTATAGATACACTGTAGGTACTGAGTCTGCTAGTGAAACTCGTGAACTAAAGGTACATTTAGGTCACCAAAGAACTTTAATTATATTTGCAGCTTACATTTTCATCTGTTACAAATCACAAAAATATCGCAAAGCTTCCACGATTTACACGAAAACAAAATAAACGTTCACGCGGTATTTCCTCGTGAATTTCATGAAATTCCAGCCGCGGCGCAGCTCACGTAATGTTGCCTTACTTCCCGCGGATGCCGCGGTGGGGTGGCGGCGTGAACACTGACTTACTGCAATTTGCCATCAATAAGTATGCGGGTACTACTGGCACACTGACGGCTTACAAAACACATTTATCTACTCGCTGCAATATTATGTAAAAATAGCAATATAGCTTATAGAGAGTAGAAATAGCTGTGTAAGGATTAAAGAAGTTAACTGTTCGTTATATAATTATGATTTGTACTGTAAGATAAGTAAATATGTTGAAGAAAAAAAAACACATCAGTCATAAAAGAAGTCATAGTTATTGAAGTTTTCACTTCAATAAATACCAATGAATAAAATTAGACATACGTGCGCTCTATGACGTCACGTCAGAATGCAGCGCGTCGCCGCCCAGTTCGCACGTCTAATCATGCACGCCTCAATATCGTGACAGGTCATTGAGTATGGCAAAAATCTCGTTTCCATACTTCGAAAATATTAAATTAGCTGTAAAATGCCTAACAATTTCACAAAACTACAACTGTAAACCAAAATAATAGCATGAAAGATATTATTCCTCGAAATTTAAATAATCGCACTTTACGATGTAGATTCTCTTTTCCGCATATAATTTAAAGTCCGAGCTTTAAAGTAGTGAAGCAACTCTCCGTTTCAGTATTTATCCCCATTTATTATTCTCAAAGTTTCCCACACAGCACAAATCGCAGTTCGAAAAAAATCTCTCACGTGGAATATAACATATCGCGGGGTTGTAAAACGCACCGCACCTATTACCATGCCATTACCGTTATATTACCGGAATATCGCCGTAATATTACGAGAATATTGTCGAAATATTACACACAATCATCGTCGAATTACGAGAGGTGCGATGAGTAATAACTTTCGAATCGTCTGCGCGCCCCTTTATTATTTGTATTGGTTTCCAGTCGATGGGCCGTGAACTAATAAAGAATTGTCCATAACAATCATACATTAAGTACCATTGTATTGTCTTATCTATTTAAGTATATATTAAAAAATATATAATATATTATTTACTAGCTGCGCCTCGCGGTTTCACCCGCGTCGTCATGAAAATTGGTGATAATGTAGATGATAAGTAGTCTATGTGTTAATCCAATATCAATGTATATTCCAAATTTCATCCAAATCCATCCAGCCGTTTCTGCGTGATTGAGTAAAAAACATCCATCCAAACTTTCACATATATGATATTAGTGTGATGTATATGGTAGCCATAGTACAAGCTTCCCGAATATTTATTTATCATTTATTTCTTCTATTTGTATAACATCTACAAATAAGTTAAACATAAGGTAAGGTACAAATAAGGAAATGGCACTTAGTTTAAATACCACTTACTCTAGTTTCTTCTTTTCATTCGCTCTCATTTAATATTGCAATCTATCTCCAATGAAATATTGAAAAAATAAATCACGCAAACAAGGTCAGGCATTCTAGAAAATCTAGGTGTTCTAGGGGATACATTATGAACGCTGGCGGCCCACCCGTGCTCCAATCACTGCCCACCGACGTTCCGCTCGATCGTATCTCACCTCGAACAAACAACGAAATGTACCACTTCTTACTTGTACTTTCACAGTGGGGCTTCGGTATTGTGAAAACATCTAAAAAGGCAGAACTTGGAACTGCTAATGCTTAGAAGCTACCTGACCTTGTAATACTTCTGTGGCATAGATAGTCAAAAATTACTTCGTCAACTTCAATGCAAACAAGTTTTTATTGAAAAATATATTTTTAACCAAGCTTCTATGAAATTAGTGATTGAAATTGAAATTGTGTGCTGATTAAAATGAGTCCAAACACTGTCAGTCTACTACTATCATCGAGTGCTGTTGTCCACCGTCACCATCATCAAATCACCTCGCTGTCACCGTAATATTGTATTGTCATCGGAACTTGACAAGTATGCCAAATTTCAGTTCAATCGAACATTGGAAAGTGGGTTTTTATCTAAATGATATGTATTGTTTTTAACTTATTTACTAAAGTAATGTTAATTAACTTTTATCAAACAAATTTTCAATACTTTACCTATATTTAAACAAATTGTATTTTAATTTTTCTAACGATATGACATATTTTTAATATTTTTATAATCAATTTTATTTTGACGCTATAATTTGTACTTATATTTAAATGTGAACTTTCAAAACTGTTTTACTGATGAATTTCTAGTGTAATTCCGCTTCTACGTCGCTTCAAGTACAATAAGGAATCTGTGATAAATTTACCTGGTAAATATTTGTTGATAATGTTAATTTTATTGAGTTTAATTTTGCCTAACCTGATATAAAATATTAATTACATAAATTGAAAATTAACCTAACCTCAAACAAAAATTAATTAATTCTGAATTATTTTTAATTATAAAATTATTAAAGTAATCTGAAACAAAAATTAATTAATTCTGACACATGAAATATGATAATACTAAATCTGAAAACAAAAAAGTATTAATTCTGAATTAAGAAAGTCCCTTCAAAAGCTAAGTTCAAATGTTAAAAAAATGTGTTAAAATTTAGTTTAAGTTTCCTTCTATAAAATAACAATAATCTATTGATACACGCTTCGTAACAATCTACGAGTATGTACTACGAGATGATGTTAGAAAAGCTCGTAGAGCTACGTGTAGAGCTTTCATTTCCCCGCGTCATCATTTCACTGCGCCACTAAAATTTTACTCGAGCGCAAATGATCGCACAAAATTAACCGTCGCGATTGAAAAGCGAAATGTGAAAGGGTGTAAAGAATATGCATTTAGGTGCAAGGATGCGGAAATCGGGTCACGTTTTAGTGTGGCTATATTTTAACGTTGAGGCAAAAACGCTGCATTTGCTTTGCTCGCTTCGGAAAATACTATATTTGACGTTTAATCTAGCTCGCTTTAAGGCGCGTGTTATCTATAGACTACTTCATCTTCGCTGGCTTTAACTGAAAGGAAAATTCTGAATAAAATAATGTAACATCTTAGACAACTTCTCAAATATCCTTTTGAATTTTAACCGCAGAAACCCCCTGCTAACTTAATAAGAAATTAAAAAGCCAGAATAAATTAAATACTCGGAGTTACAATCGGGGAAAATTTTAACATTCTTTAATAGTCATTGAAGCCTTTTCTTTTATCGTAATGTCGTTCCAAATGAAGAGGTCCGCCTTCAAATTACAATTTTAAATCCGGTTTTTAAAGGATTCTGGCCTTTATATTTATGTTAGTAAGGTAGGAAAGAAAGGCAGACGTTTAACAATGGTTAAAAGAAAATCAATCGCCACGGAAAACGAGATTTTTTAATCAAATGGACTAGAAAGGGGCGTCGGCATCGACCATTAACTTTAACGAGGCACCTTTGTCATATTTTCTTTTGTAATCGGCCTCCAGTAATTTGGGAATGCAATTAATCTATCGATTGAGATGACCTCTTTCATTGTTTAATTCAAATCGACGATAAAAGTGGTACCCATGTATCAGAAATGTTATTATCGATTGCATCCTACTCGTATATTGAGATATATAAAATTCAAAGTCCTGACTGACTGAGATATCAACGCACAGCCTAAACCGCTGCTCCTAGAGACATGAAATTTCGAGGGTGTATTCTTTGTGAAGTGTGTGCACCCACTAAGAAAGGGTTTTTCGAAAATACACCCCTAAGGGGGTGAAAATCGGTAAAATCCTTAAAATTCGGTTTTGAAGTTACAGATGTGAGAATTAGGATTTGGATAGTTCATTTAAAATAAAAAATGCTAAAATTAATAAAAAAATTACAGAGATGACATAAGTGGTTAAAATAGGAGACCAAACTTTGTGTAAAAAGTTTTTTTGGTTTTTAAGTTATAGTGATGAAAATTATTAACGGAATATACTTTTGTATCACATAGCATACTTTTTATCCCGAAAAAATTAAAGGTACCTGTAGGATAATTTCAGTCACACCTCGGTAACTATTTAACGGATTTCGATGAAATTTTGTACGGAGGCTTTTTATGTTCTGGATTAACACATAGGCTACTTATCATCATTATCATCACTATTTTACATCACCACGCGATTGAAACTGCAGGTTGCCACTAGAATGTACAAGTTTAGCGTAGATATCAGCTTTTAAATGTTTTCTCAAATAAAATAAGTACCTTCATAAATCCAGGACATCAGAAATATGCCTGTAGGATAACAATCATACTAATATTATAATATGTTGCTTTATTTTTCCTTTTTTCACGCAGCAACAAACCAACGACGTGATTTTATATTGAGATAGTTCAAGGACTATAGTAGATATAGACTACTTTTTATCCTCGAGTGTCAATAAAAGGTGATGCACAAACAAGTAAAAAAACTTTCGATGTCGCGTGGTTCGCTGGGCCGCAAGCGGCCCGCGAGTTCAAGTGTCAAATAAAAAGTGATGCACAAAAAGGTAAAAAAAACTTTCGATGTCGCGCGGGTCTCTGGGCCGCAAGCGGTCCGCGAGTTTGAGTGTCAAAAAAAGGTGACATACAAACAAAAAGTAAAAAAAATAATATCGCGTGGTTCAACAAGAGGCCTGCCGGAGCCAGTTTAAGGCAGAGATAACTAGCACTGAGACCCTAAGCATATAAATATTAAGATAAATTCACCATTTAAACATCTGCCAGGCCGAGATCTAACCAGAAACCTTCTGCTCATAAGGCACATGTGTTAGTACTTAGCCATACCGGTCATCAATATCCAGTATGAAATACTTATATCGTTCTAAAATATAAGTACCTACTTTCCAGAGAACTCGATTATATTTCCCTCAAACAACGCGGGTGAAGCCGCGGGCGGAAGCTAGTATTGGTATATAATTATGTAACATATAACTTTGAGAAATATTAAAAATTATAGAATATAGTGATGGTGGCCGAGCAGCACCATGTGCGCTTTACAATCTTACTGCACCCGGTTCGATGATCGGCGGTATAATATGGGCTTCTTCAAAAGGGCTGTTAATAGATTATTCAGGGGTCGGTAACGTATCTGTGATGCCCCTGGTGTTGCAGGATAGGCGACGCTGATTGCTTAACATCAGGAAGCCCGTCAGCTTATTTGCCACCTATTGCATTAAAAAAACCTACTTCAATATATAATGTGCAGTGAAAAATAATATCGTGAGGAAACTGGTATGTACAAGAACCACAACAGTTCAAACACATGACATTCACTAACATAAACTGGGCCAGCATGGGCCCATTACGAATTACGGCCAATCCTCACTCTCTTTCTCTCTCTGTCTGAAGGCGTGTCCCAGCAGTGGGAACATGATAGGCTGCATAAAGATGATAATAAAAATACTACTATATATATATCACACTAATCACACTAATATCATATATGTGAAAGTTTGGATGGATGAATGGATAAATAAAATTAATAAATAAATATCTGGGACATTTTTGCACACATGGTCATCTGACCCCAAACTAAGCAAAGCTTGTAATATGGCTGCCAGAGACTGATATACGTACATATATATTTTTAAATACGAGTACATACTTAAATAGATATCAACACCCAGACATAGAACAAACACAAATGTTCATCACACAAATGTTTGTCCTAGGTGGGAATCGAACCCACGCCCCCAAGCACAGAAGTTAGGTTCACTACCAACTGAGCCACCGGGACAGTCAATGTTTGTTTGTTACTCAATCACGCAGGAACGGCTGGTTGGATTTGGATGAAATTTGGAATATATATTGCTTATGTCCTGGATTACCATATAGGCTACTTTTCATCATCGCCATCATCACCGATTTTAATCACCACACGGGTGAAGCCGCGGGGCGCAGCTAGTAGGTAATATTATAAATGTGAAAGTTTGGATGGATGCATGCATGAATGGATGGATGGATGTTTGTTACTCAATCACGCCAGAACGGCTAAACGGATCTGGATGAAATTTGGCACAGAGATGGATTATAGTGTGAAATAGCACATAGGCTACTTTAAAAACGGCTAGACCGATATGGATGAAATATTGTGTTACTGGAGCGAGTCATAGTAGCGAGGTCGAAGGCCGAGCTATCAACCCGTGCGAAGCCGGGGCGGGTCACTAGTAATAAATAAAATCTACCATCAAACTTTGTAAATAATTCTATAGGAGCCATTAACCGCTTCTATTTAAACTGTCATCTCAATTAACCGTTAATTAAAGGAACAAGTATTCGTCGTAACTGATTATTGAGAACGCTCTAATTGCCTCTAATCTGAGTTCTATCAATGATGTTGTAGTAAATCGCTGGTAACGCCGCCTGTTGCGACTCGTTCCGTTTACAGCTTTGGAAACACTCATACTTTGGTTATTCTAACAGTTTGGCACATGATTTGTTAGAAATAGGTCAGGAGAGAAAGCTTAAATATAAAATAATTACAACTAACGAGTTCGTACAACTGTAATCGTTGCATTAATCATAATTTAATTCTAGTGTCAGTTTCAAAGTTACCATGGGCCATTATAAAAAAAAGTTAAGTAGGTACTACTAAATCAACCTAGCATGCCTAGTGGAGATGATCACCAGGCATATCTACCAATGGGACCAATTATTGAAACAGTGGGTCAAATTTTGAAAATTCAAATTGTAAAATTATGTATTTACGTAGTATTTATCTTCTCTTTGTTGTGTATTTTGTAATACCCTTGTCGTACGTCGTTGTTTATCAAAGTAACAAAAATAGAGGAACCTTATTTTGCGTTCCTTTTTTTTCGAATCACACAAACTAAGAACAACACACCTCAATATCGCGTAAACAAGACAGCCCCCTTGGAACTTTACATATTAGCCCCATAAGTCGAGAGAACGCGCACACGATGGCCCATAAACCCCAGGACGCACTGTCGCCGACAGGTGACGCCGCATTTCATCCCTGTTTACATCACGGCTGGTTTACATTAAGGTGGCGCAGTGCCTGAGCCAATCAGACCCCGCAACGTCACAAATGCACCACCATACACTAAATACTATTACGTTATAACAATCTAACCTAACCTTTATTGCGTCTTATATTGGTTATTGCGTCTATGCAACCATTGCATAGAAAAGTTATTATCTATTTATCTATCATAAAAATCGATGTATGTATGATGTATGTAAGTATGTATATGTGTATGTTCCCCATGGACTCCGATACGGCTGGACCGATTTTGATGAAATTTTCAGGCAATCTTTAGATTAGCCTAGTGAGTGATCCTGTGTAGTTTTGTAGCGATCGGATCAACAGATTTTTTGTGTTTTTATATTTTCCCAGCTCTTACGTCAACTGGTTCCACCTCATACTGATCCCACGGGATCAGTTGACAAATTAATCCATCCCTACAAAAAACATGAATAAGAATTGAAGCATATACATACATTGACATAATATTACATCATAGAATATCTAAAGATAACATATTTTTTAATCAAAGGAGGTTGCTGTTGCTACGAAGGACGTTGCTTTAAGGAGGTCGCATTGATTTTATATTTCACTGGCAGATAGCTCATGTTATAAGGAGTAACTTAGGCTGCAATCACCAGTCTTTGTTTTCAGGAGCGTTTCCCTTATACTTACTAGAACAAATTCAAATCGACACGACAATTATAAGTAGATTAGTACATATTTACTAGTTTGTTACACGTAAAAGTAAAATAATGCGTGTAATTATAACTATACGGTGTCAGGTTCGATTGTGAATCAAGAACCAAGAAATAACTGTTTCGTACCATCATCAACACAATCGCTTCGTTATCTCTTTCTTTCGTAAATCCTGGCATCTTTAATTTCCTCTTGATTTTCATTTATCCTTCAGCACATCCGAATAGGTCGTAACACATCTAACCTAACGAATGAGAAGAGTAACGACAAACTCAGCTCTCGTGCCCAGTAATAAGGTAACCTAGCGCGTTTTGACCACCTGTAGTTGTGAAGTTTGGATGTGCTTCGCTGTTTTTACTAAAATTTTCCTCATGCGACATATCGAGAGAATATATTGACTTAAAAGACATACAAGAGTGAATCTTCTGTTCTTGTAGTACTTAGTATTACTTTTTCTGTTGTCTAAAATTATTTTGTACCTACTGTACAAATAAAGTGTAAACCAGCCAACAACGTGTCACTGTGGCACGTGACACGTCGTGGGAGTGCGTCCACTTATAAACCCGTAAAAAACACGTCAACTTGGCTGACGTCAACCACGTCAACCAACGAGAGAAAAAGAGAGGGTAATTACATTCTCACTCTTTCTCTCCCGTTGGTCAGACGGCGGTTCATCAGCCAAGTTCAATACGTCTGTTATCGATAACATCGCGTCATGTGACCAGATGACCACGAGTCACGTACTTTTAATACCTACCTACATTAGCGATATCAATTTTTTATCGTACGAATTTTGAAGTACATCTTGAATAACTATACTATACTATGCGTGGTAATGCCGCCAGCATGCTGAGTACACTGCCAACTGGTAGCATTTGGACTGTTTTTAGACCGTTAATTGTCTTTGATCAATCTGGCTGTTTGCCATCATCATTAGCGTTTGGTAACCCACTATTGGGCATTGGCCTCCCTTTAATCATGCCATTTCTCTTGATCCCTTGTCAATCGCTTCCATTAGCATCTTGATCTTGAAAGCCGTCACTTTCAGGTGAACACATTCCACCTGCAACTCATGACGTGTCACTGCATCACATGCCGACGTGTGAACTCGGGTTTATGTTGTTACTTTGCATTGTAGGGATTTGAATGAAGTTATTGTTGGAGTATTGCGTTTCAAAAAGAAGAAATATTACGAACGTATCACAAACGAGTAAAATTCCACTTTAAATAATATTTTTTTACCATTTAATTTCCAAAAAAGGTTAGTGGCTAAATGGTTGCCTGGTAGAGATTCGGGAGGCAGCTTTTAGCGATAAATCCACCACAGCTCGTGTTTGTAATTTTTTTATTTCCAGGTACACAATAAAGGCTTTTTATCTATCTTTATTACTGAGTATTACTAAAGATTTGCTTTGAAAAATCTACAAATAATAAATCACCAATCATAAACATGTAAACGACCTTGTATTTCCCATAGCTATATGTTAACAACTTTTATGCTCCCTACGCCGTGGAGATTTATCCAGATGTTCAAAAAGCGAAAAATTAGCAATTTCACCCTTGGACGAGTGTTCCTCAAACTGCGCACATAAAATAATAGCCCATTAGCCGCCAAAACAATACCCTACCTACGAGCGATAACCCTTATCTATAAGAAGTTACTTGTAACTAGGAAGGTACACCTGCCATGCCTATTCATACAATTCATACACGTACATGTGAGCTATTTTATCGTGTAATACGTAATTTGTGGTGTGAACAATAATGAGTTTATCTATCTATCCAAACTGGATGAAAAAAGCTAGGGACAGAAAAGATATGCTAGTAAAATACTGGGGAAGGCCTATACGCCAAAAACCGACTAATTACATACCAGTATAATTTCAATATAATAAATAATGCTTATTTTTGTGACATTATAAATTAGACAACTTAACATTTTAAATATGACAATGGATTTTCCAATGGCAAAATATAGAAAACCTGCTTATATTTTAAAATTATTTTCTCCGAGTTATGGCTACACTCGAAAGAGTGATAGTAAGTCGGGCTCCCGGGTATTTAGTGCATTATAGCAGCGGTGGATTCCAATATTATGAGATGGTGCTGATCGTGCTGGTTAACGGGTCAAAAGAGAACAATATTTAATTTTGTGTAGTTGTTAAAGCAAGTTTGCGATCATGTATAATCCGGCTGCTACGCGGCACCCAGCGGCCGCTGTGAGGGTTTGTATCCTTTCTGTATTTTCTATAATATAGTCACAATAATCCCTCTAACAAGTAGGACAGAAAATAAACTTTTATATCCGTGGCCTCTAACTTAAAGATCAATCCAAATATTAGCCCGTGTTGGCAACAAGTACCCAATACAAGTATCTTTACTTAAGGCTCCTATACAATAGAAACGAGGCAAAATTGACGCTGCATATATGCAATCCCCGCGTAAGAGCGACGGGCGTTAGCCGGTGAAAAGTATCTCCATCTCTCTCACTCTCGCCCTGACAAGCGCAAACAAACTGTAGTTTCTCTTTTTGTAGCAGAGTTGACTAACACGTCATGCAAATTTAAGACTCCGAGGTGCATAATTCAATTAAATTCTTTATTTGCCAGTTATGGGACACATTGATCTTATAATATTATGATTGACAGCCAAAACAACCTTAAATTAGGCATAATCGCTCTTAATCTATCTTTTATAGTTGAACTATTTTGTCTCTCGGGTATGTTGCGTGTTTTGACTGTACCGTGCTTTGAAATTTTGTGTTTGATCTTGTGAGAATTTTAGTTTTATTGAAATAATGTCCAAAGTTGAATAAACTCAGACGGGTTTTCACGTAGAATGCATGCAAGTGTATCTCTAATGTGAACGACGCGTAAAAGTCCAAAGTCTTATTTATGCCCATATGCCCAAGTATTACCACGGGTCAATATGAACCACGACAGTGACGCACGTGGGACCACGCGCGAACTACCAAGCTCACGCCGCTGTAATTAAGCACCTCTGCTCTTGAACCACCACCGCTTTCAGTGTCATAATTAGAATTTCAACCATAGGACGTCCACTGCTGAACACCGGCCTCACCCACCGATCTCCAAAAGGGCCTGTTGGAAGCGGCCTGCATCCAGCGTTTTCCTGCGGTCTCTTTTAGGTCGTCCGTCTATCTTGAGAGTGTACGTCCTACGCTGCGCTTACCGGTTCGTGGTCTCCATTCATGAAACGTTCGGTCTCATCGGCCATCTGTACTGCGTGTTATGCCCTGCCCACTGCCACTTCAACCTGTTAATCCGGTGGGCTATGTCGGTAACTCGCTTTCAGTGTAGCAGAGCCTTAATGGAAGTACCAATACCCAGTATTTGTTGCGATATGTAACGGTAACGGCTATCGCTTAGCTATTATCGTTATATTTTATATTCCGTAGTCAATAACTAGCCCTCGGTGTCTCGAAAATTATGCAATAAGAATCGGACATGAGAAGAAATCTTATTGGTGCGTAACGGGCTCTCGTGTTAGTAACTTGGGACCAAACTACTTGGGACCTAAGATTCTATAACCTAATACCATCTACATATTTTGAACAATAATATTACCTGTAGGTGTCTGTATTGTAGCTGTTAGTCTTAGTAGTATCAAGTTGTTATGAAGTATTAATGTTTTAATATATTTTAGTAAAATAAAGTCAGCTGATATTTAACTCATAGATATTTGTAATCGTATACAGATCCTCACGATACAGTCTGTACCAGTGTGAGGACCGTCAGATATTTCCATCAAAGACACAAAATCTCTGCATAAACATCTTCATTTTATCTTAGCATTATTTATCGGTAAATATTTTAGTGTTTATGCAGTTATTGTACGTTACAGTATAAATGTATTTTTTATTTTCATAAATAAACTCACCGTGTCGCTTTGATTGCCAGCTTTATTAGCGGTCATTGGTCTATTTTGGTAGCATCATCTTGAAATGAATGCTGTAAAACGAAAGTCACAAAATAGTTCTAGTTAAGTTTGCTACCCAAACACAACTGTGCAGTCGTTATGACTGCACAGTTGTGTTTAGACGTTATGTCTATTCGTTTTCAATTCGAACGAATTCAAGACTCAAGAGAGACTGTTACAAAAATATTGAATTTAAATATTTCCATGCACTTACCTACCCAGCAAATATATTAAAACGTTAAACGCTCTGTACGTATATCTACTCGTGGAAGCAAAACTGGTCACACTTATGTTACAGAAAGTAAATTTTATTGATAGCTTTTGTAGTGGTTTTTAATTGCACTAAAACTAATTCATTAGTGAAATGGGCATAAACAAATTGTAATGGGCTATTAGGATGTAATGTAAGGTACTTCCATCCATAACACAAACCAAAACTTAAGGAAAAATTTAGAAAAAAAAACTAAATAACACTGGACTGTTTTTTGAAAATCCCACTTCTGTATAAATTATAATTGTAATAAGGGTAGTGGGTACCGTATTACAATACAGATCTATATAAGTAGATCTTTCAGATACAGTCACGTATATATAGTTTTTATAACCGATATCAGGAGAGAGGTTTTCAATTCGATCCGTTTTTTATGTATGTGAGCGGATTACTCCAACATTTGTAAACCAATTCACTTACATGGTTATTTTTTATTTATTTAGACGAAGCTTTCGAGGTGGTTCTACTAAACTTTCATTTACATTAAGGTCTGTAGATTTTTACCCAGCTCCTAAAATATGCATAATTTTTTCGAGCGCTTTTTGAGTTAATATCAATAACTATGTTCGAGACTAATTTTGAAGTCGATGTTCAAATATAACACTATTAAATGGAACATCCTAGACAATATTGAAAAAAACTAGGTACTGTAAAACTAATTTAAATTTTAAATTAGTTTTACAGTACCTTTTTTATTACTAAATAGGCACTCGCCTGATGATAACCTAGGTTTTTTCAGTACAGCCTTGACACCATTATAACATAATGTTTAGAACAATGGGGTTTTACCAATAGAGACGTCATACTCATTAAAAAAGCACAAGAAAAATTGCGATATTTTTGTATAGCTACCTTCATAGGACCCATAGAACTTTTCATTACTCATACTCGGAAAGTAGGTCTGAAGTTGCACCCGGACGCGTTGGAGCGGGTTAAAAGTAATACATTTCAGCCCTCGGGAGAATCACTTTCAACTGACAGTGACAGTTGACAACTGATAGACACTGAAATAAAAAATAAAACTAGTTCTATTATTATTTGCGTTTGTATTGAACCATGATCCAACTTTAATTTTTTTCTCCTCAGAGGATTATAGTCCGTCAAACCCCGTCTCGGGACTAAATAAGTTACTTTCACACCTAGGATAACAATATACTATTACAGCCTTACAGCCTTTTACAGCTGTCCCAGTTTAAGTATTTTGCTTTCTAAACACACAGCATGGCATTTTTGATTATCTGAGACTCCAAAATCGCGCATCATACGCATGTGTCGTTGCCAGACACAGGACGGACTGAGTTCACTCAAGCTAATTAACTCACTGAAGTGAGATTTTTTTCGTTTCGTTAACTTGTGTTTGTATCGCCGCACAGACCTTGGCGAAACATAGTTTGTATTATAACATCAATGGTTTTGAACGAATGAAGAAACAAAAAATTAATTCCAATTTTTTTTGTTTCTTTTAAAGGCTACAATGGGTATTTAATGTATATTTACCCTTTTACTTTAGAAAGATTATGGGTGTGTAGAAAACTCTTCAATACTCATTACCCGGATAGCTGGGTTCTAATTAGCAATTCAGCGCCGGTACGCGCCGGGTGTGCCCCTTACCTATACGAGACCTATAGACTTACAACTATCTGTTTTAAGCGATTCTGTTCAGGTGATGAGAAAAGTTACGCAACCGCAAATCGTAACTCGGCGCGTTAACGTGATTTTCCGAACTGCGCTTTTTCAGCACTAATTCGAGCCCGCGTTAAGAGTTAGCCATGAGGCCCTTCGGCGGTCGCAACTCCAGGGTTTATTCTATAAGTCATTTACGGACCAAGGACTCAAGAAAGAAGAAAGTTTATCGTATTAAGTTACTAGTAATTATTCTTCTGCTCAGTAAAAACCTTATTTATAAGTTAATGTAATTCATATTTCTAAATTACTCGTATTTATAATTACTAGATATCAAAAACCTAGAACAAAACGAATCCCTCTTCTGCGCGCAAACCGTGAAACACAAGAAAATGCTAATTTGTATAAAGCAGCGTTGACTTGTTAGCTTTGCGATATTTAATCTTTGCCACGTCTCCAGTAAGACATCGTAATTGTTTTACTGCCGGCAATAAAGGCGGCGACGCGGCGATGATCGCGCGATTTGTAAACAAGTCGCGCGATCGAGGCGAGTCGCGCGGTTTGTATGGCCGGGGCCACACCGCATACGACCCGCCTAGTGGTTCGAAAACAAACTGAGTTGTATATCCTACGAGCGTGCCATCAAGGAAGTAGTGCAGCCACGTCAATCACATGCGATGTGTTGCTGTCCAATCACACTTCACACTAATCACACTAATATCATGCCATCACCCGCGTGTTAATGAAAATCTGTGATGATGATGATGATGAAAAGTAGCCTATGTGTTAATCAGGGCATAAGCAATGTATATTCCTATTTGCATCCAAATCGATCCAGCCGTTTTTGCGTGATTGAGTAACAAACATCCATCCATCCACCCGTCCATCCATCCAAACTTTCACATACATGATATTAGTGTGATAAGACTAATAACACTAAATGCTATGCTAACGATGTCTGATTTCTGTAATACTACATTCCTTATTTTTTTAAGTTAACTTGGGCATAGTTACCTATTTTGAGTTCTACTCTAAAAATATTTAATTATTTGTAGATTTCTTATTTCCAAAAGTATTAAACAAAAATGAGGATAAATATTATTTTGTTACAAAAGATTTTTATTTATTTCAGTAGTTTATTGATAAAGCGTTTTTTGAGTCCATTCGTATAGTCTTGTCTTTGTTTTATTAAGAAAAATAAAGTATTTATATGGATTAACCAGGTTTTTATTCGGATCGTAACTCAAATATGCTTAAACACGTTACTCACATTATAATAGGTCGGGGAAAAAGTCTTTTCGTATTTTGTATGTATAAAGTTGTAGTAAAAATCTCATCGGTTGTACTGTTTGTATCTGGCTGGTTTTGATACCATTAAAAATATGACATTTTAAAAAAGGAATATAAAAAGTAAAAAGCAATTTCCCGCCATTTTTCAATTGTTTTTTTGTTCGATAAAATGAGTGAATCTAACGAAGAAATTCGATATATTGTGAAATTTTATTACAAAAAACTGAAAAATGCGACACAAGCCGCGAATAAAATTTGTGACATTTATGGACCTAATGCAGTGTCATCAAGAGTAGCACAATGTTGGTTCAAGCATTTTCAGTCCAGGAATTTTGATGTCAAAGATGCAGCTCGCTCTGGTCGCCCTGTTACGGATAAAGTCGGTGCCATTTCTGAAAAAGTGGACCAAGATCGGCATATTAGTAGTTACGACGTAGCTGAAGACCTGGGGATTGACCACAAAACAGTTTTGACCCATTTGAAAATAACTGGGTATACAAAAAAACTCGATATTTGGGTGCCACACCAGCTCACTGAAAGAAACCAAATGAATCGTGTACTCATTTGCGATTCTCTATTGAAACGTAAAGAAACCGAACCGTTTTTTAAAAGATTGATCACTGGTGATGCAAAATGGATCACCTACGACAAGAATGTGCGCAAACGATCATGGTCAAAGGGCAGTGAAGCACCACAGACTGTAGCGAAACCCAGATTAACACGTAATAAGGTGATGCTGTGTGTATGATGGGATTGGAAGGGCATCGTTCATTATGAGCATTTACCGCCGGGCAAAACCATCGATTCGGATCTCTATTGCCAACAGCAGATGAGACTCAAACAAGAAATTGAGAAAAAACGGCCGGAATTGATCAACATAAAGAGTATGGTCTTTCATCATGATAACGCCAGACCGCACACATCTTTGGCCACTCAGCAAAAATTTAGAGAGCTTGGTTAGGAAGTGTTAATGCATCCACCACATAGCCCTGACCTTGCACCCTCAGATTTCCACCTGTTTCGATCTCTTCAGAATTCTTTGGGTAGTGTTAGATTAACATCAAGAGAGGACTGTCAAAACTACTTGTTGCATTTTATTGATCAGAATTCCCAAAATTTCTACAGCAACGGGGTCATGTCACTACCTAAAAGATGGCAACAAGTTATCGAACAAAATGGTACATATATATTATAATTAAATGTAATTAAACTTGAAAAAAATATGTCTTGAATTTGTTTATAAAATACGAAGAAACTTTTTCCCCGACCTTATATGATTGTAACTCTGAGCATAGACAAACATGGTCTGAGTTACAAAGTAATTATTTTAAAATATTTATTGTGAAATTTCATTGTAAGTCACAAAAAAGACTTAGTGATTAAATAAGTATACAATAACAAAGATTTACCCAATTATATTGATTCTATATTTATATTGATTCCAATTTTCAAGATATATTTTTATAAAAACGTTACAGAAGTCATCGCGAAATGCGCCGCCCTCGAAAGTTACTCAATATGATATTCCTAGCAGGTGTCGACTTGTTGCGATCAGGTTAACAACAGGATCAACTTTTGACTAAACTTACCACCTGCGGTGTAGCCCTGACCTTTAGCAGAATCGTGTCGGGCGACAATCGCGTCGCTTGGTATTGCGACAGACACGCTTGGAACGAAAGATAAGCGCTGATGAATCGCCATTTTGGAATTTGGATGGGATGAGAAATTTTGCTTCAGTTTCCAGGCGACTTTGTATTTACATATTTTGATAAGCTGTTTATAAATTGAGCTTATAATACATACCATCTTTAGGGTTAAAGTTATTATTCGGGATTGACTCTATCTAGGTACTGTCCGTACTTAACCGATATTAATAACAGGAATTGAATAGCCTCGATAAAACACAATTTTATTTATGTAAAAAACGAAAGTACGTAAATGAAACCAATACGAACTAAATATAAAAATATATTTTAAAGGATAACATTTCTGCTCGGACCTATTAAAACACCCCTTTCAACGAACAAATATTTAACATTTCTCTAACTACTAACACTTAAATAGAATTTCAATTAGGCTACCTTTCGAACACCTTAATATCTATAAAACGATTTTGAAACCGCTATTTACCTACTTTTTATTAAAGACATCATAATATTGTTAGAATCTTTTAAATTAAAGTAATCAAATGAGTAATGAGGTTTTAATAACAATAACAAAAAATATTATGTATATTTAGAAAAATACATTATATCCTAACTAATAAAAAACGAATTAAACAGCTACCGCTGGGAATGGGCGGTATTCTGACAGCTGAAGAAACTTAGTTCTGCAACCATCGGTGTATGGCGCTGGCGATACATGGTTCTCATTTTTTCAAGGTACCTCTATTTAAAAAAAAAAACACAATAAAAGGAACCCCAGGCACACACATAAGGCACATTTATGTACATACTAATTTGTGTTGTGTTGTAGAAAAACAGATATTGTCTGTCTATGGGAATAAGCAAGTTTTTTATTGACCTTTGTTCGTCTGTGGTTTTGAAAAATCTTCAGATCCATGACGAAAGTCAGCGCCATCTATCGCATTTTATGAACTTTTTTTTTTAAATTGCATTTCTGAATATCTCCTATTGTTCCCAAATTTATGGTTCCATTACCACATTGTATAGCAATGGCAATGCCTCTGAGCACAGTAGAGGCGGCATTTTTGTCACGTTTTGCATCGGCGATGTGATAACAAATATTAAAAAAATAAATATATTTTCTTATATCTAGTACTACAGCATACTGATGATATTATAAGTATCAGCAATCGGTGATTTAGTCGCTCTTTTTCGCTCAAAACGGAAAAAGTAAACGAAATAAGAGGCGCCTGCAAAATAACTGATCGTCATTTTTTGTGTGTTCTGCCTGGAGAGAGCTCTAATAATGTGAGATAAACATTTTAAAATAGTTATTTCCAAAGTAACGAGGGCAACGGAGTGTGGGTGGTGCTCAGTTTTGGAGCCATTAGCTTAAGTAAAATATCAACACGCTCCCGACGCCGATGCTACCCTTCAACACAGGGGTGGACTCTACTCTGACGCAGTAATACTGCCTTCCTTCCCTATGTTATGACTTTTATTTTGTAGAATGTGTTAATGATACGAGGAACTGCTATAAAAACGAGTGTGCCTATCCTGTGATGATCATTGCACACGTCTGTCTTTCCTTAGAATTAATCATTATGTTTTACAAGGGCAAGTGCCTTTATTAACTGAACAAAATACAAGCTAAAACTAACACTACATAAACAGTTAGACTGTCCATAGATCGTTGAAGGTCTAAAGACAATCAAAATGCTCAAGCGCACTATCAGTTGGCAGCGTACCCAGCATGCTGGCGATATTACCACGTCGAATGGCAATGATGTTTGACGTGAGTTTTTATTATTTCAGATCAGTGGGATTATGTAATTTATTTATTTCTAGGGACGTTTAAACAGTTTGTGTCAGCCCGTAAGCCAGTCGTCCGTCAGTCATAGCTTTACATAGAAATAGCTAAAATTGTAAAAGTTTATTTTACAAAAATATATAAGTAAAATGGTGTAGTGACTTAACAATGTCTTTAGAGCAGGTTTTTATCGTTCAATGCTCAAGACGCTGAGGTACTTAACTGAAGTGGATGGACTTTGTGTGTCTTGTTAATTTCCAATATAACTTTCCACTTTATTTATGCTTATTATTTATTTAAACATGTATCTTTTTATCAACTTTGTACATCGTGCTTGATTAATAGGCAAAACACCATAGTCCGCTCGCGTCGTGACATTTGCGGGGCATCCTCCCGGGCAGCCGGGCACGGTCCCTGCCTTTTGCCGCGTACAACTATGGCCCACCGCAAATTAGCCCTTTATGGGCCACAGAGGACTAAATTGTGGACACTGAGAAATTTATAGCAAGTGAACACATGTGGACAGGTGGTGGTTACAATTCGCTTCCCAGGATGCTTATTACTACCACTTGATGCATAGTCTTTCGACCACACAGCAAAAACCATTGATAAATTGTTATTAAATTTTTCAAATGAGAGACGACACAAGCATGTCAAGTTGAGTCCTATTAACTGCTGGCTTTTTGGAAAAACTCAGAATCGCACAGCGAGCTATTGATATGGGGCTATGAGTTTTTTTGTACCATAGAATCCGGAATGAGGATAATCGCCGTAGAACCAGAATCTCCGATATAGCTTTTCAAATCTACAATTTTAATTTTTAAGTAGCGTTGGGCAGACCACATCGCTCGAAGAACCGTTAACCGATGGGGAAGAAACTTGCTTGAGTACCACGAACCGAAAGACACAACGTGTAGGCCTCACATTACATGGACCGATGACATCGTGAGAGTCGCGAGCATCCATTGTATGCAATATGGCAGTCTTTTCAGTCTTCAGTCTTCAGTGTGCAGTGCGGGAGGCATACATTCAGCAGTGGCGGGCTATATTCGGTTCGATAGAAAGTGTCACACTGGCCCTTGCAAACGTTGCAGTGCTAGACGTGTATTCAATACCACGCGTCATGGCACTCGTCACTATAAGATAGTAGGTACGAGCTAAAAATCTAGGTGTCATCTCGAAGGTGCGACGGAACTGCACGTCAGAACAGTTGTTCACATTTTATCAAGCACAAGGTTGGTCGTGCATGAAGTGCTGCTCGCTTTGGGATGGATCAGTCAAGTGCAAGCTTGAGGCATCCATTTAGAAACGTGCCAAGAAACTCATCAGTAACAAAGTCCTTGTACAGGCTAAGGTACCAAGCCTTGAACATCAGCCTAAAGTTGCTAGTGTATTGGTATATTATCTGGTACATTTCGGGAAGTGTACATTGAATCTGCGTGACCAAATTTTTCCGGCCATTTCACATACTAGCGCTTGTTTCCCGCTGCTGACCATTTGTATAACTGACAAAAGTGTGATGCCCCCAGGCATGGAGTCAGGAAAAAACGTCTTACGACTGTAATCTAGCAATTCTTGCATTGCTTGTTTGTAAAAATCAAGATCGCTATTTTCGTAGCTATAGAAATTTTACTCATTATTTTGTATTTACCCTACGCATACATATTAGATACCTCTTTTTCGTACTCCGTCCCTGGATGTAGGCCTCCGTAATCTCCCATTCCGTTCCGCGATTACCGTTCCGCTCCGGGACTGTAAACTTTACTCAGATAAGGATTACTACAGCGGATGAATTACAAAGTACCCACGATAATGCGCGCCAGATTAATAACAAGTTTGTAAGGAGACGCGCCGTTATTGGCGTGTTGTGTGCTTAGGATGAGCATTCACTGAGCATGAGCATTCCACCAGCGACACGGACACCGCGAGTATCATCACTTCCGGCATGAAACAGAGTAAAAATATCCACCTCTTCATAAATACGAAAGAAAATTATTTATGTAAACATTTGAACCGTATTGTATTGTTCATTCATGTGAACATAATAATGCAATAGACGGGTCAAATGCGTGTCGGGCTCGTGCACTGAGGGTTCCGTACCACCACAAAATACTAAAAGTATTGCAAAAAGACATACTCCCAGGTGGTCACCCATCCAAGTACCGACCGCGCCTGACGTTGCTTAACGTAGGAGGTGAACAGAAATTTGTCACCGACTTGCACTTGGCCATTATTTATTATTTTTTGTTTTACTTTAAGAATGTGTACTATAGTCATACCAAGTTTGACGCTTGTATGTATTACCGTTGTAATATTAGAGCTAATAAAAAAATACGTTTAAAAAAATATTTATTTTATGGGGAGCGCCCACTTTAGTTTAAACTTTTTGACAGTATAGGTAGGACAGACAGCCAGACAGACAGATAGACGGCCAGACGGACAGCGTAAACTTAGTAATAGGGTCCCGTTAACAACAATAAGGTACGGAACCCTTAAAAGCATTTTTTTTTATGACAGCTTCTAAAGTGGTTTACCTCTATAAAATGCTAGCTCTCCGTACATACGTTTTTTGTCATAACTTTTCGCAACATTTTGGACGGTCGGTGTTACAAGTAATATGTTGTGCAAATGTGAGGAAACACTCACGTGGCCAGCGGTGGCAACACTAAAGGGATGAACCATAAAGTGACACCAAAATGCATCGTAGTTTGGTTGTAAACGCGTAAAAAGTCTAAGCGTCTAAAGGCTCATCAGATATAATTTTTTTTCAATAATTGGGTTGCAAGTGTTTTCTATTTGTTTGTATTTTTTTTATTCTGGTGTACACAATAAAGGGTTTTTATCTATTTATCTTGCGTTTGGCCGCGACTCGCCTGATGTTAAGCGATGATACTGTCTACGATGGACGCACTGGAGCACGCTTACATATAAGAAACCGATACGCTCGCGACTTGAAAACACCCAGATTGGCAACCACCCACTATCAGGGAACACCTTTTCAATTAGCGCATTCCAAAGACTAGCAGTTCGCACAATAACAATGGTTCAAAGCGCTTTGTATACACTTGTGTTTCCGGAATATAAACCATGAAGCGATGTCGATTTTTGTACCCCCTTTGGCAGTCCAATAGAAAAATGGGCAGAGAGAATTAGATCATGCAGATCCGATGCACACTCTCCGAAAAGTATCCGAAAATAAAACTGATAGACTAGCAACTTTGCGCCGAAGAAGCTTAGTCTGAACTAGGAATTTGTTGCAGATGATATTCTCATTTTGTTCTGTATTATTTTTTCAAGCAAATAAATTCAAAATGTAAAGAATGTCCTGGTTCCGAGAACAAGTGGGATTGAAGCAAAGGAGCGGCATGTTCCATTCCAAAGAACAAACGAACGTCAGTGAGCCCTCCGCTCCGCGCTCGGTTCGCATTGATTCAGAAAAGGGAAGGCATAAACTGTAGCCCGATTGTTAAAATGTCGTTACTTGCGATCGTAATGTTGAGTCACGTACACCGGCTTTATTGTATTTCTGTATCGTTTAACAAGACCCTTTCAGTTAGTAGTCGGAGTGGCTCCGTGATTGGCTGCCGGGAGATCGGATCGGAAACTGCTCATTGCCTATAGTTTGGAATAAAACAAGTGTTTCTACTCACCATATACACACAGGACGTAATTAGAAGCCTAGTTTGTGTATACAGGGTTACGCATATAGACTGTACTGAACTGAAAGGAGGTCATTGTACTCATCATTTTTACTTTTTACAACTTTTACTATGGGACCAACCCAAAAATCGCAAAACAAAGACATTCATAGGTCGCGATCAGAGTACCAATAAGTTTATAATTGAATAAAAAGTGATGTAACTTAAAATTCACGGTTTTTGGATTTTTCCCTTATTTGTGCTATAAGAGACTGCTTCTTGCCAAATTTCATGATTCTAGGTTAACGGGAAGCACCCAATAGTTTTTGATTCCCTTGCGAGTGTCAAAATATGCGCCATAAACGGCCGTATCTTTTGGTTGTGTAAACTTATACGTATTTTTTACAGCTATTATTATTAATTTCAACTCGATACTTCCACGCCTTCCTGAGAAAAACGGTCTTGACAGACAAACAGGGCAATGAAATGATCCTATAAGGGTTCCTTTTCCATTTTGGGAGTACGGAACCCTAAAAAGGGCGGTAACGTTGTTTGCTGGATGAGTAAGGCAGCAAGATGCGTTCGCACCCTCCAATTTCTTCTTACCATTTATGTCCTTACCTTACTATATGTCTGAACTGAGGTAGGTAGGAATAGTTCGCCCAGCTTCAGTAGACTAGCCCGTTCAGCTTAGCCTGAAGTGCCCGGACTACAAAGTTTTCATCTTCTTAGTAAGTATATTCAATTGTTTCTGTAATAGGTACAGTAGGGAAGGAATGATTTGTCCGTGTCGTAGCGAGCAGGTGCGAACTACCCGAGCAGTATGCAAAGTACATGCATGGAGCCATGACACTACTGAAAATCCTGAAATATTCAGTTTTCGATTTGCCTACAGACGAGCTCTAAGTGTGCCGTATCGCATAGTTCTTATTATTGCGCAGAAAGAGAATGTGACTTTATTTTAGGAATCGTTGTTAAATAAATTATTGAATTTACTATTCAGCTTTATATTCGATGACATGAATATTTTAGGTTGCAACATGTGCACATATTAGATGAAAACTCCGATATTATTTTGAAGGAATGGTCTAAGAAGACAAATCCATCACTTTCAATCGATCGACTCTCGCTTTACGCAGACATCTATTCTCGTAGCGATTGAGTCGGGACGAGTCGGTAAAAATGAACTCGACAGCAAATTATGAATATTTATGGTCCTCCGCTGATTTGTTAAAAGCTGAATATTTTTAAAATCCGTTCACATTTCTCTCGATTGATATAAAAATTATCGAAGAGCCGATAAGATGGCGCCGCGCGATCGACTCGGCGCTGCTACGCAGAATGCATTCAAATTAGCAAATTTTGCTGAAAAATTGCTGCAAACACGATGCGAATATTCGTGCAAAATTAACGAGTGTCCCAAAAAGAGCCTATACCGACATACATTCCATTAAATGACGTAGGGGTTGGGAATATGGATGCTATCAATGTGGAATAACCTATCGGGGATTAAGAAATATCATCCTCGTTTAAAATACTTCTACTTACGAATAAAGAGTTCTCCGTTGGAGAATGGAGACACTGTTTCATGATTAATATTCCGAAAACCCTTACAAATCGATGTGATTCCACTTTAATTATGCGAACCGCTAGTCTATAGAAGACGCTGCCTGAATGAGTGTTCCCCGATACTTAGTTACAATCTGGGTGTCTTCAAGTCGCGAATGATTCGGTTTCTTCTATGCAAGCTTGCTCCATCGTCGACCCCCATAATCGCTTAACATCAGACGAGGTGATGATCAAACGCAAGCAAAAGAAAAACAGAGTAAATTGCTTGTACCTACAAATTTTGATTTAATTAGTGACGTTGACATGAATAAATTGCCTTTATTGACCGAGGACTGTTTTAAGCAAGGACGTAACAAACCTTTAGGGTTTGCAAGGGCAACCCTAAAGGTTTGTTACGTTCATGGTATTAAGCACAGAAAATAGAAGTAAATAGAACGGAAATGAGAAAGAAAGAAATATTTAATTTGCAACAACAACTTAACATAAACAACAAAAATAATATGGTCCTTAGGTAGTGAAGTTGTGTCACAAGAATGGCCTTAACTCAGCATAATGCTGTTTACCAAACAAACTGACGAGTGACTGACGTTTCGTTTATATGGGTGCAAGTGGCTACAACAAATTACCTACAAAAATGCCTTGACAGCCGAATTTAAACAAAAAAATATAATTTATTTTAAGTCATCATTATCAACACCGGAACCAAATCACAACACAAGAACTGTAAGTACAATGCGTATTTACAAAGCGTAGTAATTCCCGTCCTGTTGGTACTGGAGCGACAAACGAGGAACATCAAGCCGCGAGTACGCAGTAAACCGTCAGATCCACTCCCATCAAGCCCATCAACAAGTGAAAAGACAAACGATTGACAAAACGCCTCATCCCTCCAAGCACAGGACGTTTCGTATTTTTCCCTCAAGTGCTTACCTTAAGAGGATTACAGGGGGGAAGGAGGTTCACCAAGAAATTCACGGCACCAGTAATTTATCTCAGTAATGGCTGAAGCCGTTTTCCCCGCCTTTTTTGGATCTCTAGAAAATCAAGGGCAGACGGCGAGAATTTAAAACCGGCGCAAGTTTTCCCAGGACGTTAATTTAAGGAAAACATCGGTGATTTAGTGCTAAGTGATTCTCAGTAACTATGCAGTATACTGTGGATGTCTTTTTGCATGGAAACTAGAGTGTGTATATAATTTTTCTTTTTTTTGTAAAATAGGCTTGCGCTTGGCCGCCAACTTGCCTGATGTTAAGCGATGATGCGGCCTACGATGGATCACGCTTGCCTAGAAGAAAATTCACTTTTGACTTGAAAACACCCAGATTGTAACTATCGGGGAACACCCATTCATGCAGCGCATTCCACATACTAGCAGTTTTCACAATGAAAGTGGAATTAAAGCGCTTCGTACGGGATTTCGGAATGTCAACCTGATATAATAAAATTATACAAAAGGTAGGGCTGCTAGCTATGAGTAGGTACATACAAGTATGTGTTTATAGTAGGGTAGTTGACGTCAGTGAACGATCGTACTCGTATTATTCCATCAATCGTTACTAGCGTTTCGAGACGTGAAACTATAATATGAATTTTCTTAACATTTTTTTTTCCTGTTCTTTATCAGCCTATCATATTCCGACTGCTGGGACAAAGGCCTTCTCTTAGCGGGAGAGGATGGGCCCTAATCCACCATGTTGGCCCAGTCCATATTGGTGAATATCATATGACTTTAAACTTTGAGGTTCTTGGACATATTCGGTTTAGGCACGATATTTTCCTTCACCGTTTTTGAGCGACGGCATCAAACTGCACTTAATTTATTTAATTACTACTAATAACTAAATGGTGACAGGGCCGTGGATCGAACCTGGTGCCGTCAGATTGTAAAGCGCACATGCTACCGCTCGGTCACCATCGCTCATTTTTGCTATTTTTGCACCATAGCTAATATGGCAATACTCAAAGCACAGACTAGGTAAAGCTTACTAAGTTGTCTTTTACTAAAAGTAAATAATTGTGTCAATCCGTTGTAGATACCTTTCTCTAAACTACGCTGAAACTGATTAGACTATTGTAAGAGAAATTAATAAATTCACAAAATTCTCATCAACTAGAAATTGGCTCATCAGAATCTATTAGTTGCTTAATATCTTCGCAAAATTGATAAGTTATTCATAAAAGATTATTAAGTTCTGATAGATTTTACAAAAAGCATTTTCACTTCTTTCTACTAAAATATACAATTTTAGTTTATTAGCTTATTTTGTTTATTAAACTTCTTTGAAATATAAATTTTAAAACGCGTACTTGCTAAATCGATTAAGCCTTTCAAACTTGTTAGGTATTTAAGACTCCTCCCTAGAGCCTGTTGGGCTCAGCAGTTTGGGACGATAACCGTCCTAAGGCATATCCCCCTTGTAAATGTGATCTGAGGCACTGCCATGCTCCGTGTGAACTGACCCTTAAGAAATTTAAATTAATCACTAATATTGTAATGTGAAAGTGAGTAAATGTATGTTAATTAATGTAAATATTTGTTATCGTTATATTACGTACCGAGTAAACACATTTAGATGAAATTTCGTGTGGATTTGATTGTTCCCAGGATTTACCAGGATACTTTATAAACCAGATAATGTATGCTTTGTTTTATACAATACTAGCTGCGCGCCGCGGTTTCTCTCGCATTATATACCTCCTAGAAGCCACCTCCTTAGTACCTAGCGACAGCAACCTCGTTTGACAGAGATGTTTTTTTTTTATTGTTCTTTGTACATCATGATCGCTATCAAATTTCACAGAATCTCTCGTTGGGCTAATCTGAAGATTGCCTGAAAATTTCATTAAAATCGGTCCAGCCAGTTCGGAATCCATAGAGAACATATACACGCATCGCCTTTTATCCTACTAATCCCACTTCGCACTAATAATATAAATGTGAAAGTTTGAATGTATGGATGTTTGTTACCCAATCACGCCTGAACGGCTGAACGGAGCTGGATGAAATTTGGCACAGATATAGATTATAGTCTGAAACAGCACATAGGCTACTTTAAAAACGGCTAGACCGATATGGATGAAATTTTGTGTACTTGGAGCGGGTCATAGTAACACCCGTGCGAAGCCGGGGCGGGTCGCTAGTATTATATTTATATAGATGGCGGGTAACATTTGGGTCGTAGCTAGTATAATAAGATATAATGTAATGTTCCATAGTTGAAGTTTGTTTGTCTGTGGTACCGAGCCCGGTACTCGCCGCGCCGCCCGCGCCCGCGCCGCACCGCCCACGCCGCCCGCGCCGCCCGCCCCGGGACGTGATTAAATATTCGGTTGTAATGACGGAAGCCTTTATAATCGGGATAGCGTCCTTGTTATCTTGTTAACAATTGTAATGGTTATGGCAATTTTATGCGTTTCAGTGATAATAACAGCTCTATTGTTTCTATATTAAGGTGTATTTTTATGATAGGTAATATTATTTCAAGACTAAATGTTTTTAAGTTAATGGCTTTATTTAGTTTGGCTACATTGACAAGTTACTCAGTATTGATATACTAGTAGTCAAATCATATTTATAAAAAATAAAACCGGCCAAGTGCAAGTTAGGCTCGCGCACTGAGGGTTCCGTACCACCACAAAATACAATAATTATCAATTTAAATTATAATATGAAAAACCAACTTCATAAAAATGACAGAACTGGACCAAATGGGCCCTAGGGGAAGCATCAGCTTTTAAATAAAAAAATAATCATCAAAATCGGTTCACCCAGTCAAAAGTTCTGAGATGACAAAAATAAAAATAAAAAAACAGTCGAAATAAGAACCTCCTCTTTTTTAGAAATCGGTTAAAAAGAAACTTCATAATTAGTAAAATATGCAATTTCGATAAGGTGAAAGACATAATAAGGTCGTCTAAGTAACCGAATCGAATACATTACACAGAAATTTGTAAAATAAAGCTGTTTATAATCTTCTACATGACCTAAACCTAAACCATTCTGGATACAAAAGACTTTGCAACTATACAGCAAATATAGAAATTTTTGAAGTAAAACTTTTTATAGCCGCGTTTGCGATTTTTGGGTAGGGGCAAAACTTATGGGTTCGCGTCACCGACATGTGAATGTGACGCATTAGTTTTCACTTCTGTCGGCAGTCCCGATGCCTAGTCATGTTTTTTTAAATTAGATTGTTATAATAATATTTGGGCATTATAAAACAAAATGTTGCGTGAAATAGTAAACATAACTAGTTATCCTAAGTAAGGCTTAGCCACAGCCATAAAAGAGCTGTATAGTCTAGAAACAGGTACGTAATCAGGTCTCTGGCGCAGTCGTGGTAAATCACATCGATATGAGCCAGGCTTTGGAGCAACCCGCTCGAGACTCGACCGCTGGTCCAAACTATAGGCGAGAGCGAATTTAACTCCTACAGAAATTAAAGAACATCATTAGATTTATTCACTGATATATTTATCAGTATCAAGGTGAGGAGTGTAATTTAGTGGTGTGCAGGATTTTGAAGTTTAAAATTCTAAGTGGCACCTACTGCTACTGGTATTGGCAAGCGTGGGGTTGACTATTCGCTGAAAAACTTGCTCGTTCGTCTTATCTTGCTTGTATTACTGTCTGTTGTAAAACAATATCTTACAATACAATATCACTTTATTATACACCGAACAAAATACCAAGTAACTTTAAATTAATAGAAAAACCGGCAGTATAATAGGTGACATTATTGCCTTAAGCGATTTATTCCAGGCAACCTTTTGATGGACATTACTGAAAGAGGAGTAAAAGTTGGTTCAATAAGCAACCGTTGGTGTTGTGTGGTCGGTTATCCAGTGATCTAAAAATGTGTTTCGCATAAATGTCGGGAGACACTGAGGGTTGTGACGACACATGACACTTAATTACAATACCTTTTGAGTTCGCTATTGTCGGGTAAAATGCCAGTTGAATTTATTTACGAGGTAGGTATGCGAAATTACAATCAAACAACCCTCGTCTCTCGATCCACGCGCAAAAAGATGTCTCTTCATTTTACACCAAAAATAAAATCTTTATCCGGGGATTAGAAAGAGCCGGAGTCCCGCGAAGGGGCGCGCGATGCAGACTTAAAAAGCACAGATGTAAAACTTCAAAAAAGATTGACACTCGACTATTCGGATTCGATATGATTCTACATATACACGTATTTTTGTAGGATGTAGGATTAGGAACGCTAGGAATTAGGAATTATATTGGAATCTCAATTACTCCTTAGAAATAATCCTTTAATGTATAGATCAGAATGGCAGCGAATACCATAATTATATAGTACCTACGTATCTTTACTCTTTATACAACTGATATATTCAAGGATATCGTTGTACTCATCATTATAAACATTTTTTACTATGTAACCAACCATGATATCGTGAAAACATAAATCATTTCCTGTTTTCTATGGAACAGCAATTTTTTTTTTCGCGTTTTTAGACTTGGTTCCATAGTAAAAGTTGTGTAAGTATATAGATACCCTCCAATATGTCCGTCGCTTAGAGATACATCCTAAATATATAATATATTATTCGCTGCCAGTCCGATCTAAGTACTTTATTGAATTTTTATTTCTAAGGATTAATTGAGATTTATATTTTAGCTACATCCCATATAAATCATTAAATGCTTGTTCTGTTCAAAACACAATCGGTCAAAGTTATTGATCAGGGAATCAACATGAATAGTATTTTTTATGGCATATGAGGCAAACAAGCTAATGAGCGTGGTCTATCACCAGGAACATCACAGTGCCCTTAGTACAAGATTTGACAGTTTTCGAAAACTTTTTTCGTTTCCGTATTGTCCCATACATTTTAGTAAAGCGCCTCTAGCGGAAACGCGGATGAACTAAAATCGATAGTAATCGGCAGTATAGGTTGCTTCACTCAAATACGAAAAATAGTTTCGAATAGCTTTCAACCCAGCAATGTATACATCAAAACGAAAACGAAAAAAGTTTTCGAAAACTATCAAATCTTGTACTAAGGGTACTGATAAATAAATATAAAACTTTGTAGTAGTTGTGCCTCTGTCGTTGGTCTGTGCGCGGTGTGCCGCCGCGGCGGGGGCACGGGGGCACGAGGCCCGCTATAATTTATCTCACTAATGGTTTTAAAGCTGACATCTGCCCTTTTAGGGAACCATGAACAGGCGACGGTATATTTTCTTGGCGGGAAAAGTGCATTTTTTCCGGCAGCGTTATTTTGTTTGTGATGTTTACCGCTTAAATTGTTTTCGGAGGGAAATGAAGCGACTTTATATCGAGGGGACGTTCCCGGCCCGTCGTGGAACTCCATCGGTTGTATTGAAATGGTAGATTAAATGATACGGGTGTTACTTTATTACTTGATTAGCTTTGTCGGAGTCTTTCACTTAAATTGTTTCAAATTATTTTGTAGCTATGCAAACTTCAGTCAGTTTAAAAAAAAATGTTTCCCCATAAATTATATAGATTTTAACACTTACACCTGCTTTACTTATTTTACTAGATCTATATAACTAGAAAAGCAATAATATCATTGATTATTAATTGCGGGAGTCACAACTACTGGCGAGTCACAAATATAGCCTACTCGCCATAGAAAGTGCACTGCTATCAATATTATTTTGAGCGTTAACTTTGAGCGTGAAACTTTTTTAAACAGTAGATTGAGGTATCATTACGAAAATTAACAAGTAAACTTTACTTCATTTAAAAACATGCTGCAAACATTTATTTCCATAACAATTTAAACTTTTATCTTTATAATAATGAAATGTGATGTGTTGTATTCTATGTTTAGGGAACATGGAAGCCGCATATTGATTCAGCTAAAAGTATTTGTTTTTATATTATTGTCATCAGGAACCAGCTTAGACGCTATGCTCACGATGTA
This sequence comes from Agriopis leucophaearia, assembly GCA_949125355.1. NCBI lineage: Eukaryota > Metazoa > Arthropoda > Insecta > Lepidoptera > Geometridae > Agriopis > Agriopis leucophaearia. The sequence goes on along the minus strand of OX421263.1, from coordinate 19,274,900 downwards.
ATCCGACATACCTACACGGTGCCGATGATTAACAACCAACCGAGCGTACTCGGTTGGTTGTCACCGATCATCGCAAACATTGCGTTTATTCAATTTTGTCCTTCTAGCAGTTCGATGATCTAACTGTTTGGACATAAATATTCTAATTTCAAACGTTTTCTTACCTGTTTGCTTGGCAAATACGCCGACTATTATAGCTTGCTCACGTATTTAAAAAATCAACTTAGCGTTAATCCACTCTACTCCCGACCTGTCCTTTCCGTTTCAGTCCCATGGCCCGTAATTCATTCTACTCTAGTCCCGAATCCGTCCCGAAACTCACTTCACTTCCATTCAGCTCTTTCCACTCCAGTCCAATAATCCACTAAGCATTTCATCCAGTTTTTCATAGCTTAATGTTTGCTAAATCACATTACAGCACGCAAGTATTATATGAGGGTCTATCTGTCCGTTTGTTTGTTAACGCTTCGCAACTAAAATGTATCGTATACTTAGTGTGCATTATATATAGGATACTTTTAAATTGGTGATCAAACCACAGAACGCAGCCTAGTGCTACTATCTAACTAATCATACTAGTACATTTTATAACTTGATGCAACATTGACTAATGGTAAGCGCCATCCCTGCTAACAGAAAGATAGAGTAAAATCTTGCTGACTAAAATGTTACCCGAAAAGTTTCACCTGAATCATCCTAAGCAAACCTTAGTTAATTACAAGAAATCAGCAAAAACTAAGCTCCAACTAAGGGCCACCGAAATTATAATTAGCAAAAACTCCGGATTAGAAACGAGCTGACTCGGAATTTCGGCTAAGAAGCTGGGAAATTGGCAAAGTTGGCGCGAAGGTAGAGATTAAATAATAGTTGGTAAGCAGTCTCCTCGCGACGGTCGCTGATCCTCCGAGCTGTCCTCGTCAGCACAACGAGATGCAGCTAAACATCGGAATTGTAGGATTTTCTTAGCAGCAGCGTCACAGCTAGATAGTTACGAATATCTGCAGTATTGCTGTGTAAAAGCATACTATAATTTGGAACAACACCCAGAAATATTTGTTGGTTAAGATATTTTTATTGGTTGTCTTGAGTCTACTCAACACTGAAAACTAAGATATTTGTTTTTTGTTTTGTGACTTGACGCATAATAGAATTGTGTTTTAATTCTTGAAAACTGTGAATACGCGTAGATTTGGCAAGAAAACTCTTGTTCCGTATTTAAACCGGCGATTTTGGATGTAATCCTTGGTTTTGTTAGCGTCGAAGCCCCGACATTTTGTCACGGAAATCCATTGACATTTGAACCTGTGAAAACTATTTTTGTCAACTGTAAATTGACAAGCATCGCCTAGCATCGCACGTGAGTGTAAAGGTCCTCCTAACTTGGCCAAGTCAGGTCAAGACCTAGTTCTAGAGTCTAGGTGTTACGTGCGGTTCACTTGGGACGACGCGACGCAAGGTCCGGCAGGACGTTAACTTCTTTTATTAAGTAGTTTACTGATTAATTACTCACTTTGTATAATAGAGCCGTGTATATAGTGCTAGTGCAGAACAAGTTTGATTGACTTGGCCTTCAGAAATAACATTTCGGCGTGGAAATTGGAGGTTATACCCAACCACATTTTTCCCTCGAAGTCAGGTCTCGTTTCATACATAATATATACGACTACCTAAATACGAAGATAGGTAATAATTGTGCATTTTTACAGACAATTGTACCTAAGACGGACTTACTATTGTTACTATTTATTATAAATTATACTACTCTTAACAAAAACAAACTATGCTTAAGATCGTATTAAGGTAAACATATTTACGGATGGACTTAAAAGATCTTGTAGACAGAATTATAGCATTTAAAATATCTATAATATCTACATAGCCAAAAATAGCAGAGTAGTTTTAGACAAGCTACATTTAATGGAATTGATAATTTATTACAATAACTTAAACAACATTCCAATAGTAAAAAAAAATAAAAAAACTATATGTTAATACCTAACTACTAAACTAATCTATTAAACCGCTACCAGTGGGAACCGTCCCCAAAATGCTGGCCCCATTACCACGTTGTATGGCAATGCTCACTCTTTGAGCAAAGTAGAGGCCAGCATTCTGGTCACGAGTTGCATCAACCAGACGTGATGATAAATATTTGAAAATTTTTTTGGCTCCTGATCCCCACGGGCCCATGGTTTCGACCCCAAAAGGCTCAAAAATGTACCCACTGTCCAAGGTACTATATTTGCGCCTTTTGAGGTCTTCTGCGAAATCAGCCGCCGCGCCAGCCCTACTCAGCGTTCTGGGAAGATGTGACGGCGCAAAGGTGTCAACACAAGTCGCGTCCCACACTAAGGGCCGCCCCATCTTCCACGGAATCAGAGTCATCCCGTCCGGTCTTTTACCGTCGTCACGTACAAGGCCGGTCGGCTCAAGAACGGCCGCGCAGTTGGCGGTGGTAAAAGCACGGCGGATGATATCGTTAAGGCTGGCGTGACGGGGGATCCTACCTGCACTCCTTGTGCATGAAAGCCCGTGGTAGCCGAACTGGTCGACAGGAACGCCACACTGGCAGCGGTGTGGACCACAGCAAGATGCGCCCAAGCGGAGGGAAGTCGCGATTCTGAAAGTGGAGGAATCTAAAAGAGTACCAGTATTGGGCGAAGGGAGGGCTTGTAGCCACAAACCTGACTCCCACTCCCCAACGGCTAAGAGCCGGGCACGATCTGTAGAGCTTAGACACGTATCAAAAAGTTGTTTCCGCACTCGCTCACAGATCGGTCCATCCCATAGACGCTGTGAAGATGGAGTCTTAGGTAATTCAATGCTAGGGCATGCTACTTTCCACGCGTTCCTGGCTTCGTTCATGCATGAAACTTCAAAGTCATAAGAGTTACAAAGAATTTTTTCGATTAGGTGTTGATTGCTATGAACTGAAGACAGGAAAGCGGGTAGAGCGACTCCAGTAATGGAGCGAATACCAAGGCCCCCCAATCGCACTGGAAGTGAAGCCTGTAACCACTCCCGATCTTTCAAATTTACATTCAAAATAGTTGACAAAGTGTTTCGGATAATTTTGTCTAATTTATGGAGTAGATCTGAATGTTTCCAAAGCTGGCTACATCGTACAAGATATGTAAATTTGGGCACAAAAAGGCAGAAACGAATAATTGTGAAAGCCATAATAGACAAGCTTCAAATAAATTAAATTCAAATCCTATCTTTTTGTAGTAGGTACCATATTGCAACAATATCTACACTGGTATCATATCCACAGCTGCAATACATAGACATCCCAAAGCTGCAACCTTCATCGTTTTTTCTCGCCATTATTAAATTTCCCGCGCAGGTAGCGGTGGCACCAACCTCGTGTAATATGAGTTTTCTTTAAAACATGCAGCAAAAAGTGTAAAATCGTGGACCGTCCGCGCGTTATAAATGGCGGTAATTAGAGCTCGCATCGGCCCGGGGCGTACTGAGCCCGATTGCTAATTAGCTTAAAGTTAAGAAAGTAATAGATTCAGAAAATAGGCTGAAACAAGTGTTATATCCGATAGAATTGACATAAGATAACAGTAGTGATGAGACAGTCATACAAAAATTATCCAATTTCGATCTTATACTGAGAGTGATTTTGGGTCAACAAAATGGGGAGTTAGAGCCAATTTGTAAATTTTCTTTGGCCGTAATTGGTTACTAAAATATGCTTACGTAGGCGGCAAAAGCGTTAACGCATCGACGCCATGTTATTAATAAAGGTTTTTTAAATTTTTTTTAACATTGAATTATTCTGTATCGATAAAAGTTTCTGTATTCTATACGGGACGTCATTTTTAAAACATTTTTCGTTTTAACTTTTTTCGTTTGTCAGTGCGAGCGTGGTGCGAACGATGGCCATTGGAAAGTTTTCCGAAAAGAAATTAAGAAAAATAAATAAGTTCATAAAAATAAAATAAAAAACTTGCTTATTCTCATAGACAGACAATATATGTCTGTCTGTCTGTCTGACACTGATGCTTGTTTTTGTGTTGTTTTATTTCATGGTACAGTATATTTCATAGCTATTATTTGTTAACCAGCAAAATACTTGTTTTTCCACAACATAACACAATTTAGGAGGTGTCTAAATTAAGTAGTAAAATGCCTAGCCATTTTATAAAATGTCTTCCCTTCCTTGTATTAAAGATTTTTATGAACATAGGTAAAAAAATGCGGGAAAAAAATTACTTTTCTCGTTAGCGTTATGGTTGCAGAACTATTTTCCTCCAGCTGTCAGAAAACCTTCCGTTATAACGCAGCCTACTGAATAGGATCGATCTCAATTTATCCACAAATCTAGTCATAAATCTGCTAAAAACTTCAGTCATTGCTAGTTCCAGACGACCTAAGCAGACTAATAAATAATTTAGATTTCAGAGCGATGTATGTACCGAGCATATGTAGTGTTGTCGCCGTAAAATTTCACCATAGCAGGATTAATGATTGATGATAGCTGCTTGAGTAATGCAAAACCAGCAGTTCAAACTACGTGTGACTGTCGACTCAGATTAACCGTAACGGCCAATATTTTACAAAGTAATACTAGAATGTGTTATATTCACCGTGTGAAGATGCACGTTACGTAATATATTCAAAGCAGTCGCCGTGGTTGAAATGGCCTGAAATATATATTATCATGACGTCGCGTCACGTTTCACAGTAAAAAGGACATTTTCAAATGCATACCCTCTCTTATCTCTCACACATACTTGCACACCCTCTCTTATCTCTCACACATACTTACACGCTCTCTCACCCTACACACTCAGATAATAAACGACTGTTGTTAAATTAGTAATAAATGTAATATGGTCACTTACGGATTTTTAAGATTGTAGTTTATTGTGTTGATTAATAAATAAAATAAATGTACGTTACGTAATTGTTCCACAAGCATGCAGTCTCCTTGTGCACCTCATGCCTTCCCCGGCACTCCCGAGGCAAGTCGCCGCCACTTTTTGCAGATTATCCTTTTAGCACCGCGCCTATTATAACCTCTATAACAAACGTTTGGCAAAAACTGCACACCTTACACCTCGCCTTTTGTTTTGTGAGCTTTTTCACTGAAAAAAGCGTTACGCCATAAAATGAGAGTACTAATTTGTGGAAAGGAACTTAAGGGAAAGGCAGAATCAAATAGGTATCTAGACAAGTAAATAATTGGGGTAGATCATAATAATAACAAGTAGGTAAACTGCTACGCAGTTTGATAGACTTTACAGGTAGACAGTTGTGTAAATATGCCATGTATGGCATGGCATGGTATGGCATGGTGTAAATATACATGGTATATTATATTAATATATACATGGTATATTTACACCATATACCATGTATATTTAACAGGAAAGCTTGCAACGAGAACGGTGACGGTAACGGAAAAACGGTAACGAGTTTGCAATCTTTCTTCGTTTGGACTGTCTGCCGATCTCATTGCGTGAATGTTGGACTTCCTGGTGGATACAAAGAAAACTATCGATTCAAGTGGTTCTATCATTCGTTGATGACTGCTTGTCCGATCGAATGGTAATTAATGCCGGTGTCCCCCAGGGGTCGGTGCTCTCTGCGACGCTCTTCCTGCTGCATATCAACGATCTGCTAAATCGCGGTGCCTTTGGGTACACAGACCACAGCACAGTAATGAAGAAGAGAGCTATACATCCAATCCACGAACCAGTGGACCACAAATCCAGTCTCTCAGAGAGGCCATGGTCAAGCGCATGAACTTGTCACTTAAGGGAGTTTCCGATAAGGGCGATGGCCATCTGGTCAAGTTCAATGTCACTATTGATTAGCCAAGTGCCAGCTTGGGGCGTTGCAGTCCATTGAGAAACGAGCCAAGAGGTGATACGCAAGAAGAAGGTAACTTTAAACTTTTGCGACTTTTTGTGTTTTTTTGCGAAAGAAGAAGTTGTCTTCAGATCGCAAGTGAATAGCGGTTTCTTCTAGGCAAGCGTCCTCTATCATAGACTGCATCATCGCTCAACCTAAGTGAAGTGGCGGTAAAACGGAAGCCTATTATATAATAATAAAAAATACGGCACCAATTCATTAAATTCATGCCACGCCACAATGATAACAAGACATCACATCACATTACAGAGTTTTTGTCGTTCACATCAGAAACATAGGTACAGGTACAAAGGACAAAACTACTTAAAAGTAATGTAGGTAACAAGTGGTTTTGCCACGTTATTTGCTTGAACACTGAATACGACAGAAAACCGCGGAATGCAAATAAATTCAGCTTTATAAGATTTTAAAACAATACCCAGCCATGTACAAGCACTACCAAAACTAGATGATAAACATAAATGCAGATCTGACTCGGCTGTAAGTATTATGAATATTGCATCTCCCGCGTCCCGCCCGCGCCCCGCACTCCCTCCGCGCATCCTGCCGCGCCGCGACCGCAACAGGACACATCCTAGCCAAAAGCCAAATGAAAATTTAATCTGAAATGATCGCGGCGCTAACACCGGAGCGGCGGTACTACGGAATTTATTCATACGGCCACTGCAGCGACGCGGTAATAAGTAAAAACTAACAAAAGAGCCTCGAGAAATATGAGTGGAGTGCGCCATTAAAACTATAAATGTCCGACGAACAAAACCGGCCACGGTGGACGCCAGTGCTGCGCCCGGCGAGCTCGCTTGCATGACTGCTCCAGCTAGTGCTGCGCCCGGCGAGCTCGCTTGCATGTCGGACTCTGATTGTTATAGTTTATATCAGCAAAAAACATTTCTATTTGTATTATAGAAAAACTAAATCTTTAATTTAATTTTTTGAAGTGAAAACTTCTTTATGCGCTTTGAGCAATTTTTGGGTGAATAAAAATCATGGAACTCGCGGCTACGTCACGCTGTACAGTGTATTTTAAAACAGCGCCATCTCTTGTAGAATAGGTGAATTACTACTTAAGTTTTAACTCTCTAACGTGCAGTCCTATGACTGATGTTTTTTTAATGTAGAAGCGACATAGCGTAGGTGTAAGCGACCTTCTTAAAGAAATGTTGTATCTCTGCTATGTTGGAGTGTTATAGGTACTTTTATTTACTCTTGTAGAAACCTACTATAATTATGTATTTCCTATATTAATAACAAGTACATGATATAAATCCTTTGTTCTTCGTTTGAGGAGGCAATAATTTTCAGCAACAATGTTTCAGTTAGGTACCGAAAAGTCTATAACTGATCAAAATGCATGGATGTATTCGATTATTCGTACTCTAGAATAAGGCCGCGTCTACACGAGGCGAGCGCTCTATCCAGTGTTCAAGCTTTGGGCACTCGCTTGTTTTCATTCGCACTCGTTTCTTTTATTGCGCCTGAACACGTATGTATCTCATGTGTTGTCTGCGAGTTTTTAATACGAATTAAGATTCGATTGTTTTTACTATTAAATGTCTTTGTTAGTATACCACGTTCAGTACTTGTCGCCTTTTTAGTTTAAACGCTGATCATTTGTAGTTCAATAGAAAATAATTTCTTTGTCAATAAAAAAACTTATATTTCTTTTATACGTTCTACAGCCTAGTGAGTAGAAACAGGGTAGTTTAGGTTTGTTATTACTGCGTCAATAGGCTTTCAGAAACTTATAAACAACATTCATCAAAACGTAATGGAATCGTAAAAAATCTATAAAGAAAACCCATAAAAGTCTGCAAGTACTTACTGTTATAAGTACAGTAGAGAGAACATTCACTTATTGATAGCAACGATTTTACAATATTCATTTTGAGTAACGACGAAAATAAAAAAGCTTATATTGGTACATCGTTCCTCCATTTTATGGATATAACACCTGACATATTCGATTCCGAATTTACTATTTTAAAGAAAATTAAAACTGTCTGCGCTATAAAATGGATGTAATGTATCTAGTTTTTAGAGTTTCGTACCCAAAGGGTGTAAACGGAACCCTAGTACGCCTACGCTGTCTGTCTGTCCGTCTGTTCATCCTACCATTTAATGGCTGTATCTTTCGAACCGTAATAGGTAGGTATATAGCCAGTTGACATTTTAACAGAATTCATGTAATATAAATCCCATCAATAACATAAATGTGAAATGAGAGCCAAGTGAATATTATGGTATATGCCTTGGTTGTTGACTTCAACGACAAAAGAAGTGAGATCTAACTTAGGATAGTATATTGAAGCCTAAGGTCTGACTTGGCTAGTTTTCATATATGAATTATATTAGAGCCTTCGCAAGTTCCAAAGCTGAAAGTTCTCATTTATTCATCCGAAAATTTGGCTTGCTGGTAGAAACTAGCCATCGAACATAGGGCTCTTCCATGACTGTTTTAGTAGCTACATAATAATAATTCGCATATTCGAACTAGCCAAGTCAGACCTTAGGCTTCAATATATTATCCTAAGTTAGATCTCACTTCTTTTGTCGTTGAAGTCAACAACCAAAGCATATACTATAATATTCACTTGACTCTCATTTCACATTTATGTTTTTGATGGGATATCATTACTTTTTGTACAGAAACTATTAGTAGGTACTTATTCATAATAAAATTAATACGCACTGCTGTAGACACATAAATCTTCCAGTTACGACATGTACATACTCTACTATAGACTCTGCAGGCGTACAGCTTAGGTGCTCTTACAATTCTGTCAGGCGTTAGTCGACCCTGGGTCGACTATACCTGGCGGCCGCCCCGGCCGGGTCGCATATACACGCGCCGCGCTGCATCGTCCAATATTAACTACTAGCTGCGCCCCGCGGTTTCACACGCGTGGTGATGAAAATCAATGATGATGATGATAAAAAATATCTAATGTGTTAATCCAGGACATAAGCAATGTATATTCCAAATGTCATCTAAATCCATCCAGCCGTTTCTGTGTGATTGAGTAACAAACATCCATCCATCCATCCATCCATACATCCAAACTTTGACATATAATATGGTATTAGTGTGATAACTATAATGAAGTCAAAAGCATATTGCATCGCATTCGGCTGCTTCAACAATTAGATAAAATAATCCGAAACTCAAGTTTTTCTCAATTCAAATTTAAAGAAATGTACGTCCACCTAAAACCTATAGGTAGGTACCTAATTAGCTAATTAGGAAGGTATGTCACCCATATTTACAGATTACTCCTTATAACATAGTAGGTACTTATGTGGCATGCACTACAGATGTCATAAAAGACGTATGTCGTATACTAAACTGCTCAGCAAATATAACATACTTACACTTGAATCAAGACGCAAATATCTTGAAGTTACTACTCTTTTTAAAATTGTTAACAATAACTTTGACTGTATAGATTTGGTTAATGATTTATGTTATGTTGTACCTAGAACAATTTACAAACGAGAGGATCGCGCAGGGCGCTTGTTTGCATTGGGCGTATGCCGCTCAAACGCCGGCCTGCACATTCCTACTCGTCGGATGGTCGAATCGTATAATGACTGTTTTCAGGATATCGACATTTTTGCTTGTACTGCTGGTAAATTTAAAACAGCAGTATTTCAAAAGCTCTCCTCGTCACAAACTTCTATATTTTGAAACAATAATGTTATTATTATTTTGGTTGTTAAAAGTTTTCAAAGGCATTAAATTTAAATTTTTGAGTTTTTAGGCTTATTTTTTTTTTATATTTTGTGTTGCAATTCAACTACTTCTAGCGGTAAATAAGTATAATTCTATAAGTAATCTGTGAATTGTGCTGTGGGCTGTATTATTACTAAGTTTATTAATCTATATTCATGTTGTTAATATTTCATAATATGGCTGTTTGCTGTTCCTTAATAAATAAATAAACATCAGCTATCTGCCAGTGAAAGATCCATCAAAATCGATCCATGCAGTCTTTAGGGAACATACATACATACATACATACATATACATACATACTCAAACATCGATTTTTAGATATATTTTTTTTCATCAAAAAAAAAATAAGGGTTGTATTCCACTCATTATATATTTACGTGAAGACCTTAAAATCCACATAAAGACAGGCTGAAATCAATTTTGATTGCTAATTCTTTTGTACAGGCGCTATAAGTAAGTGTTACTGATAGAATCAATTAAATTGGAAAATAATTACCAGTAGTCTGATTTATTCCTTGCTATTCACCCAACTACCTATCTGGATGCCAAATTTGAACTTTCTAGGTCATCTGGAAGTGGGTTAGTTTTGATCTATAGGTCAGTCAGTGATAAAAATGACGATTTTTGGACGTTAATATCTAAATAACTGTTTAAGGTGTGTTTATGAAATTTGGAGCACAAATGTATCTCACAAGTCTCAATATATATGCCAAATTTGAGATGTTAATGTGAAATAGTTTTTGAGTTATGAGAGGGACAAAAGTCGCTCCAAATGGTTCGTGTAATATTACACACGGTACCGCTAGAGCTTGGCTGTGACGCGCTCCCGCGCGTCTAGATATAATGTTATGTACGGCGGACAAAAGTCAAAAACGTGGAGTCAAAAAGTAAAAATTAATGGAGGATCGCCATACAACAAACGTATTTTTAGATTTATGTACCCAAAGGGTATAAACGGGACCCTATTACTAAGCCGAAACTCTGTCTGTCCAACCTTTTAACGTTCATTTATATAAGCACATAAAATATTACAACAAATATAAAAAATAATGGCCAAGTAAGAGTCGGTGAACATTTTTTGTTCACCACCTAGTCATGCAACGTCGGATGCATTCGGTACTTGGATGGGTGATCACCTGGGCGTGATGTTGTCTTCGTGCACTAGTTTTTGTATTTTTGTGATGGTACGGAACCCTCATTACACAAACTCAACTCGCACTTGGCCGTGTTATTTCTATCTAAAATACTGTTAATACTGATAAACGTTTGACTATTTTGACAAGCAAACTCAGTAGGTTTTTTTTCAAATGTTACTACAAAGTCTACCAGCATCTGAAAGCTATGGCTATACAAACTTTTCGATTCATAAAATTGCAGGTATATACATACAGAACCACGGACCAGTATGCGCAGTGTAGGACGTACACCCATAAGATGGACAGACGACCTAAATGAGACCGACGGAAATGCTGGATGCAGGCCGCTTCCAACCGGCCCTTTTGGAGATCGATGAGGCCTATGTTTAGCAGTGGACGTCCTATGGCTGACATGATGATGATGATGATGTCCTACAGCAGTGTTTTTAAACATTTTCACGACGCGACCTCCTTAGTATGAAAATAAAATTCGGGACCCCCTACCTTCCACAGTTTATAATCTGTATTTTATTATATTACAAATATCAAATACGTATAACCTTTTTTTATTTTTATAATTATTCATTAATACATTTTTCTTAGTATATTTTTTAGTTATTTTTTTTTTTACCCCCGCGACCCCCTTATCGAGGCATGGCGAATAACCAGGGGGTCGCGACTCACAGTTTGAAAAACACTGGCCTAAAGTATTGAATAACCCGTTGAATATGTATGTATGTGGGCTTGCGGATGGCAATGACGTGAGCGCTGGGCGGGACAATCCGACCAGAGTCATTCGTGCCGGGACAATGAGCTCAAATCGGGACACTTGGGGCTGCCGTCGGGCACATCGCGGGACATTTTTGTCGGATCAGCGAGCCGCCGACCGGCTCCCGACAAATGTACCGGAAAGATAAAGCTAACGTTAGAGCTTCGGTAACCCCGCACTATATGTTATTACAGACATTATGGCGTGACGTCGTATGGCGTTGTCAGGATGACTGAACATACCGCTTTTTACTCGTTTTGCTAATAAAATAGACCATAAATGAAGCGACGCGCGTATAAAATAAACCTTAGACACACAGATGGCTCGATTTGATAAGTTTTGTGCTAAAGCTAAATTAATTCCGAGAACGCGTATCATTTCACAAATTCAAATTAGTTTTCATCAATTTGGAGGCGTGGGTATTAAATCAGCCCAAATAAATAGTCAAATTATCGTTAAAATATTCTAAAACTAAACATATACATATGGGCCGTCACGAGTAAGCGCTTGTTATATTTTGCGAATGCTGGCTGCATTTGTGTCGTGCAATCGTAAAACGATGCTTATTTAAATGTGCCGGTATCTGCGGTCCCGGACTATACTCCATGCCAGTAATGACAACTGTACATATAAATGTACAATCTGTTAATTAATTCCGAGTTATAGGCGCACGCTGGCAGGAGCGCGCGTTAAATTCACGAGAACAAATGTTGATTTAGGTACCTCAGCTAAACACACGGTGAAATATTGTGCGATGGGTAATAGTGTACATTTTGGCCGTCCGTCTATTGATTTTGGAAAAAAGGATCCGCCGCTGGCGTAACACATCGCAAATGATTGAGTGCTGAAGGCTTTTTATGGCGGTATAAATCTTGGATGTTTCAGTGAACACGGTTTCTCGATGTCATAAATAACTTTAGCATAACAAGGATTTCCCTCGCACATTCTAGTTAGATACACGGGCAGGGCTCACTTTGTAGTATGAAGACGTGGTAACTGCCTCCATATTGTTGTGAAACTAGTCGAAACAAGCTTCAGGGGTATCGCGTCGTACGAGGCATTGCCGCGACCGACGCAAATTAATTAATTTAGAGTAAAGTTCCCTTTACGCTAGTTACGAATATCAACCTTCCGACGCTCGCGGCTCTCTTGAATATGCAAACGGCGAGCGTGGGTCGCCAGGGCCCGGCCCGATGACAACCGCCGCGCGCCGTCCCAGGATAAATACAAAAAAATTAAAATTATCAACGCGCGCCGAGAAAAAGTTATGAAATAATTTTAAGCATTTAATTAATTCCTTTTTCCAGTTGCTGTATCTCTAATGAAGACGGATTTTCGCTTTGGTGTCAGTTGTTTATTTATAAATGAACACATCGCTTTACGATATGCAGTTATATGGAGTCACGAATTAGAATTACAAATTGCAACAAAAGTAGTTTTAAAATTACTAGCATTAATTCATAAGAAACGAATAATTACTGGGTATATTTGTTTTTAGAAGTGTCAAAACCATTGATACAATTCACTAAATCATTACAAAAAACGTGCATTAAAAGTACTACAAGCTTTCCTGTTGGTACAACAAACGTTTAGCAAATAAAATATCGCATGAGCGCGTCGTATACTGCCGGCATCAAGACGAAAAGCTTACTGGCCGCCATATTTCACCATAAACCCCACTCGTCCAACTATGAGCAGAAGACAAATGCGCGGTCGCCCTGACCCCGAGTGGCCTCCCACGGGTTAAGTAATAAATATGCAAAGTTTCGAGCATTCCTAGACAAATCCGCGTCTATAAGGATAGCTTCAACTCGCAAATTTCGAGAGCAGGTGTGTTTAATACGAATTTTAGGCAAAATAAACCATCTATAGTGAGTTTATATACCCCTAACCTACCTGTCCATATCAATATCGCCGTGGATGAAAATTTAGTAGAACATAATATTAAAAAAGCTCTGTGAATAAAACAGGGACCTAGATTTTATGAAAAACTTTATTTATAACGTACATTTTCCTTCACATACTTTACGATTGCATTTAAAAATTCAACTCCAGTTGTTTCTCCATCTGCAAACCACTCAGGTAAAAACGTCAGGTTTCCAGTAATAGTATTCAGCTGCGGGGGGAACCGGATGTGATTAGCTCCCGGAAGCGGGTGCAATGAGCTTCCGCTAGCTCTAATGTCGCCTTTGATATCCATCGCTTTGGGCGGCGCCTTGTCTGCGCGGGATAATAACTCCTCGAGAGGTCTATTTCATTAGAATAAAGTGTTCCTTGAACGGGTGAAAGCTGTTAGGATTCATTAAAATTGCAAGATGTCTGTCCGTATTCCGAGCCCAGGAAACTAACTATCACTACTGTAGGTACCTAGCTGTGTTACGTATTTGTCACCAGAAATCTATTTGGTTCAAGAATAAAATATATATATATGCTCATTGATAATGTACTATAGATAATAATTATTATTCTGTTCAATCACTAACCAAATTGAAGCTTGTTTCGACGGCATACCTATTAGATAGATAACAAATCTTGTATTACGATATACATAGAGCTAACCTAATTTAAACGAAAATAATTGATCTATTTATGGTTAGAACATCCGCGTACCCATTTCAAATGGCACTCTTTGCTCTTCGTCATCACAAAAAGACGGGCCCTTAAAACTGTCAACGGACAGGCCCTCTAGATATTGTTAATTAAAAATATCCCGAGAGCTGTTTTGCGATAAATTTAATTAAAGGCCTGCGGTCGCCATCTCGCTGCTGCCGATTTATTGGAGCTGCTTTGACTGGTTTATCTGGTGGAGAGGACTGTTTGTGAAGGGTGTACGTCTCGTGTTGTAATTATTGGAGGCCTAAGAATTCAATATGCTTCTGACTATCAGTAGAAAAAACAAATATATGTAATTAAAATGGTTTATAAAAACACAGAAATAGGCGGAATGGAATGGTCAGACCTAATGTCCTAGTTTTAAGGCTGAGCTTATGGGTCAAACCACCGAAACCTCTAATTTAAGGTGTCATTTCACCCCCGTGGAAATAATGGCAGATGACGGAAGTTAGTGTAGTGCTGAAAATCAATACAGTTACTTAAAGAATAGACGTATCAACAATCGTTTACGTGTCTGAGTGTGTACACTCCATGAACACTTTACCATAAAAATTACACACTGGACCTATTAGCACGAATATCCACAAAGTCCAATTAAAAGTCCATTACAGTAAAAAAGTCAAAACAATCAATTAGCAGCACAAACGGGCAGTCTTGCATTCAGAGGAAATTAAAATATTTTATGCAAGGAGCGCGCAGTCTCAGAAATAAACTGAAATAATGAAGCCGCTGCGGGCCGGCTTTACATAATTCAGTTAATGCCAGATTTACATATCAGAGGCGTTAATATGGGTAACTTGTCAGCCGGTGCCGTTATGGAGCTGTCCTAATAAAGCTTTAAAAGTAAGGTATCGTACTACCGTGATTCGGAAAACATCTCTAATTGTATGTCTAGCGGTGTTATTACACGAGCTGACACTCGCCATCGCTATCACGTCCACTTCCACTTACACCATACGTGCTCGAATATAGTTACTGATGTTTTTTATTGTCTTACAAAAAATCTTACCATAAATAGAGCCGATAACCGAAAACAAAATTGAAATGTGTTCACAATTAAGGAAGATATGAGCATTTTAATGTTTTGCTAGACAGAGAGCGCGCTATACTTACAAATGACGTCACATATAAGTACGCCATACAAACTCCACTCACCTTGCGAGAACGTGACAGAGGATCCATTCATAATCCAAACAAAAACTTTAAACGCTGTTATCTCAGAACTTTATCAGCCTTTTTTTAAATATATTCTTCAATATGTGTATTACATTTAATTATATTTTTCACTAAGCCTATTCTTTACTCCCATAGCTTCCTTTAGCCCATATTTTGTTACTCTCGTCTGCGGAGTTATTACATTACGATCTCATCATTCCGCTTGCGGTATAGTATGAGTAAGCTTACTACTATAGCGATAGCGAGTGTCAGCTTGTGTAATAACATAGGTAATGTCACAAGACAGTGGATAACCTCTGATGTTAGAGCGTATCACTCAAGTTTACACGACACACAAACAACAATCGAGGGGTAAAATAATCTGGCCAAACCCTTTCTAATTCTTCTGCCTTAGCTTCCAATACCCGCTGTATACCAATTACTGAAGCAAAATTCATCAAATAATAGCCCAGCATTTGCCACATAGCAAGACTGAACGGGGCTCAGTTTAGTTTTAAGCTTTTTTTTATGTTTTAAAAGTCAATAAAAAAAACGGACGACAACAAAATCGGGGGATACAGTTTGATGCTGCAGCTACATATCTATCATCTACATACAAAATTTAATTACACCACTCGATAGCTAAAAGATCAAAGAATTCGTAACGTCTAGACATACTAGCTGATACCCACGACTTCGTACGCGTAGCGCAAAGTAAAACGTACACGTAATACACACGGACACAGACACACCATATTTTTCTTCTTATTATTGATATTTATTAGTTAGTAGAGTATCTATCTACTTAGGTGCTAACATATAGGATCTTCTGCTAAGATGCTCGCTATACAAGACAAGTATGCATTAACAATACCAGTGAGGTCACAGCAGTGTGTTCAGAAGACGGGATCCGGACCGAACGGTCTGTTTGTGGGACATAAATAATTGTAGGACGGCGGGTAGTAGCCGGGACAGGCCGGCTACTGCGGGACACCCGAGTGGTACAGCTTGCTTCACTCGGAGCCTCTATTGTGATATTAGTGGTGTAAAATGAATTCTAGTAATGTATATAGATATTTGTGTATCTCTTGTAATATTCAAAAGAACTAAGTAAGCTTCAAAAATCATGGTTTTGTTTAGGGTACCTCAAAAGGCAAAAAAAATAACCCTTATAACATAACTTTCGATGATGTCCGAGCGGTGTCAGGTGTATGAATGACATGCCTATTTATTGAGTTTGTGCCGAACCTTTAGTGCGCGAGCCCGAGTCGCACTTGGCCGGTTTGTTACTTGGCTTTGCTAGAATAGACAAGATCGCACATGAATTTCAGTCCTGGGGCCTTACGCCCAACTTTAAAAGCGGGCCCGAATAGGTGCAGTTTGCAATATCACGCGACCGCAAACCGTAACTTGGCGCGTTAAGGTTCGCGTTCGCGTGATTTTGCACCTATTCGGGCCCGTGTTTAGAGTTGGGCTTAAGGCCCTGTACCTACTTCTTTCTTGGATCTCAACGATTAAAACTTCGTTCGGTCTAACAAATACATGCACCAATAGCGCGTACTCGGGCGATCAATATTACTCGAAATCCCTTCGTTACCAAAACCTAAAATAATAATAAATAAATATCTGAGACATTTTTGCACACACGGTCATCTGACCCCAAACTAAGCAAAGCTTGTAATATGGCTGCCAGAGACTGATATACATACATATATTTTTTTAAATACATACTTAAATAGATATTAACACCCAGACATAGAACAAACACAAATGTTCATCACGCAAATGTTTGTCCTAGATGGGAATCGAACCCACGCATATATTATAAATATATTTGGGGGCGTCCATTAATTCACATCACACACATCATCAGCCAATTAGCGTCCACTGTTGGACAAGGCCTCCCTCATAGAGAGGGGTGTTGCCATAATCCCCACGCTTGGCGGCTTGGGGCTTGGGGCGGCTAGCCCATCCTCCGGTGGTTCTGGTCGCAGTTTTAGGACATACCCGGGTCCATTAATTACGTGAGGTGTTTTTGGTAATTTTTCGATCTCCTCTCCCCCCTGGGTGACATTTCGTGAGATTTGGCTCGAGCCCCTTCCCCCACCCCCTAATCACACGTGAAATTTTTAAAATATTTATTGTCTTGTATTTTGTATATAACGTGTTAGTATGTAATAAGTTGTAAGAGTAGGATTTAACGATATTTTATTGGAGAAAATATTTATAAACAATACCTAATTTAGCCCAGTTTTTTGCAATTTTACAGTATTTCTTGCGGGAAAAAATATTACGTGATATTTGAGTGAGATTCGGCTTGACCCCCTCCTCCCCCTAAACTCCTCACGTAATTAATGGATGCCCCCTTTTCAGCTATTGCTTATTTTCAAGATATTTGCCGATCGCTGTGTATCGAGTACCTATGAATATTTGTATAGAAAATCAACATAGTTGGTTTAATGTCAGGCAGGAAGGGCTACACTTGGTTCATTGATTCATTACCTGTCTACGACTAGTTACTAGTTGAAGTGAAACAGTGTTGCTAGAACTATTCAAATATAAGCATTCATAACATAATAGTCCAATATTTTGACTTCACATGTAATGTAATTAAAAGTATAAACATATGGTAAAAATGTCTGTATACAAAAAGATGTAGCACTATGATTACCTAAAAATAGAACACACTTTAAAAATAATTATCAATATAAAAAATCGACTTCATCACAACTGGACCAAATTGAAATGGGACCAAATGGGAAGCAAGAGCTATCAAATAAAAAAAGAATCATCAAAATCGGTTAATACAGTTCTGAGGTAACAAATATTTAAAAAAACCAGTCGAATTGGTAACCACCTCCTTTTTGGAAGTCAGGTAAAAAAAAACATAATTAGAAAATGCACTAAAGTGTTGACTATGTACGAATCCACATTTTTCCTCCAATGTCAATAATCAATCAACTGGGACCTCATGCTCGCGCTGCCAACTTAAAACATCTGTAGATTATTGCACTAACTCCATTTTACAACGGACCTGAGTTTAGAACGAACAATAGGTTCCAAGTTTTTGACAGTTTCTTATCTAGTTGATAGTAAAGTCACCGAGTAGACAATTTGCAGAAAACAAAACGAGAAGTCGCTCATGAGACTAGTTAGCTAGAGATAGCCTGGTAGTCCTGATTTTCTAAGTTTCGCGGATGAAATGTTCGAACACGAAAGATAAACTTTATATTGTTCACACCTGAAATAAGGAACTTACAAGATAGTGCATTACTGAATACATAATCTTATTGGAACCCATTGGATGCATAAATATGTCAGAAGAGGTAGAGAGAAGGGGGATCACGTTTCTTTTCTATAGTTTTGCACTATTGCTGCATCTCTGCAGATTTTTTACTCGACGATAAAGTGATGCCCCTTTATGCTCTCTGACCTGATAGTCTACTCCGCTCTTTTATCACTTCGGATCGTAACCGTTATGTTAAATCGAGTTTTCATCAGATGAATTTTATTTATAGCTCCATAAATGAGACGCCTTCGATTGTATAGAAATTGGGAATGAATATTTTAAGTAGGTTAGTGCGTTCTGAATAATAATATAAAGTTGAATATAATGCGCAAAGTACAAATAACTTAACAAGATAGCAATTCGTATCTATGTAATAGGCATACGTTGTGAAATTGTAATCACGAAAAAAAATATTTATCATTAATCACGTAATGAGCACATTCTATATTGATGTGCGTGTGCAGGCGCACTTATACAGCATCATTTTACGTCACGTAATTATGTACGATAGTATTACCTATATCTATATTGAAAGATTATTTCGACCTCGGTTTCGTAGCATCGGTGGTTCAGTGGTAGAATGCTCGCCTGCCACGCGGGCGGCCCGGGTTCGATTCCCGGCCGATGCAAATTTTTGTCTGTTTTTTTATTTATTTTCAGGAGATTTGTTTATCTTTACGCACACTTTGAACAGCGTTTTTAATTATTTGGAAGTTTAAAAAAACTAAAAAACACGCTTTAAAATCGCTAATTCTGAAGATCCTGGTAAGGATAATGGGACAAAATATTTAAATTATTACATTGTCATCGGTTCTTGATAAGTGTGCAAAGTTTCAAATCGAATCGGCGTTTTGAAAGGGGTGAAAATCACGTTCAAAGATTCCGTACATATCAAGCTAATAAAAGCGTGTTAAAAATGAATTCAATACATTAGAACCGTTGGCCATTTTAGACGTTTCAACGATAGCATTTCATTCCATGTCTAAAATAACATACGACTCCTAACTGGATAGAATTCAGCATAATGCAGATTTTCATTAATGGCGAGCGCACTAATACCGCGCTAAATGGAACTAACAAATGTGGAATTAGTATTACTTGCAGGTGGAATCTGACCGGAATACCTATTCGTACCAGCCTAGATTACAATTTGAAACTAAATGTGGTAACTAATGGCGTCCCATAATCTATTGCGATTGGAAATTTGAATAAAGGTGAAATAGTGAAAGGAATTACATCTCAAATTCATGCCATAATTAATGAGTAGGTACGTACTACAAGCAAATGAACCAATTACGAGTACAATACCTCACCAAATAATTCACCCATTGAATTTACTGGGCTTGTAGCTAGATTTGACGTTGATGACACCAAAAAATCAAGTTTTTTCCTTCTTCAGGTTGCTATTTAAATTTATTTCGTAAGAGCTTTAAAGGGTTACGCAGAAAGAATATACTAAGCTGAAAGAAATTAATTATACTCATTACTATGAACAATTTTTACAATCGACACGGAAATCGCAAAAAAAAAGTTGTTCCATAGAAAAATTTCAGTCACGCTCAACAAAATATATGGAACAGCTGTTTTTTCGCGATTTCAGTGACGGCCCAATAGTAAAAAAATACATATTGATAAAATATGAACCTCCTTTTGTTTTATTACACCCTTTCTGCGTACTCTGTATACTACGCTACACGCTACTACGCTATAACTATGTTTTATGGCGAAACTAGCATTTCCACAGAGCATTGAACTCAGAAATCGCGTTAGAACGCAAATATCTTCATAATGCTGCATGTATTGAACGTATTGAACGGATATTTATTTATCTGTGGATATCCCGGGCGTTACCAGTAACCAGTCAGATGCGAATCCCGACGCGCGGCGATGGACTTAGCTCCTCGGATTACGGTAGGGTTGCCGCATGCTGCACGCACATAATAACTTGTCTAAAGCGCGTGCCAAAAATGGGAATATTTTCCCCAATAGAGTAATTGTTTTGCACAGAATATTCAATAGTGGCTCTCCGGATCTGAGGTCATTGTACTCATCATTATGATCATCTTTTACTATGGAGCCAACACTGAAATCGCGATGAAAAAATCCGCTGTTCCATACATTTTGTCGATTGTAAATGGCCGTTATCTATGGAAGAGCAGATTTTTTTTCCCCCAATTTCAGGATTGGTCCCATAGTAAAACTTGTTCATAATGATGAGTAGAATAACCTTCTTTCGTCTTAGTACAGGATATATACGTAACCTACAGGCTATGCCTTCAAGGTGTCTACAATAATGTTCACCTGTCAGACAAGGGATTAAACTCGGTCCATACATTAATTTGCTCTGACAGCTGCAACATTGTAAAAAGCTGAAAAAAATCATATAAGTATATGTTTTACATAAAACTGTAGTAGGTATATCGAGCTGCGTATCGAGTGGTACGTTCAAAAATCAAGCAGATTTCGTAGTTTTCGTTCAGATTTTTACAATATCCTTGCAACTGTCAGAGCATATATAAATGCTTAGACCGACTTTAGTCACATTTCGACCAATTAAGGAGACTCAGCGTCTCATTTCTGCAATTGTATTATAAAGTAGGTATATCATACTAGTTATGTTTTCTATCGTATTTACCGTTTTCATTAGACTACCACCATGTAATAACCATAGATTAAGACCAAATTAGATATAAAGATTTATTGTTTATTATTATTATTTAAAATAATACCTAAACATACATGCAAAATAAATCCTAAATATTGCAATCGTAAACAATTCTAAGTAATTTATAAAAGACTGTCTCTTCGTTGTATGACAAGTCAAGGTTCAGGTTGTGGAAGGAGCTCCTGATATTTCGGCGCAGTTACATGCACCATGTTCACGGGAAGACTGAAGAATGCGGGTGGTTGGTGAAAAAGTTCAAAGTTAGGTACAGACAAAACGATCTACCCTCTTTCTTAGTCTTTTGCTACGGTTATCACTGGAACTCGAACCTAATTTTTTTAAATAATCATATAACTTTAGTGAACAACCGTGATAGTTTAAAACAGTGTTTAAGTCAAGGTTCACCTTTTTACGAATACCAACATGGGCTATTAAACTACAAAGGCACTAAGAAACTATTTTTATTTCCAAAAATTACACATAAATAAAATACCTTTGGAAAAGTATTTTTAATTCAAAGTTTTCAAGAACAAAATTGCTTTGTACCAGCGTTTTATTTATGTCAGAAACATAAATTTTATCTTTGTAAGGATCGTAATGCAAAAACGTTTTAAATTGTTCTTTCTTTTGAAAAATATTCTTACAATTATTTTGTTATTAGGTATTTAGGGTACTTCTAATTTTGGATGAAAATAAACATATTCATTGAATAATAAGCTTGGCTTTGACCGCCACCTCGCCTGATGTTAAGCGATGATGCGGTCTTCGATAGAGCACGCTTGCCGAATAAACCGATTCATTCGCGACTTGAACATACTCCGATCATATTATTTTATTAGAAAATATGAAAATATGAATGATACAACCCTGCTGGGGTGCATGCAGTACAGTCACTCCGTGTGTCAAAACGTTAGCGCAAGCACCCTATTGCTTTACAGCAATTTGTATTGCAGTGCTCTGTATTGAAATAGATCTGATCCAATTATTGATTTCGTACCTCTTTTTAGCCAACTTTACGTTATTTAAAATAATTCCCAACGTACTAGCGATGTACCCAGCATCACACTAATCCACACTATCCACACTTATATTATAAATGCGAAAGTAACTCTGTCTGTTTGTTACATAATCACAGCTAAACGGCTTAACCAATCTCGATAAAATTTTGCGAAGTAATAGTATGTATCATGAGGATGGACATAAGCAATTTTTTCTGAAGAAATCGCGGACGAAGTCACTGTTACAGCTAGTATTATATATGTGAAAGTTTTGATGGATGTATGGATGGATGGATGTTTGTTACTCAATAACGCAGAAACGACTAGATAGATTTGGATGAAATTTGGAATATACATTGCTTATGAATAAAATTTGGAATTTGGAATTTACATTGTGTCCTGGATTGACACATAGCCTAATTTTCATCATCATCATCATCACCACACGGGTGAAACCGCGGGGCGCAGCTAGTAACTAATAAATATTTGACAATTAGAATTTTAATGAATAATCTTTACATACTAACTAACAGGGCAAGTTAAATTAAATCTTGTAAAAAGAGTAGTTACCTACATCAATTCTCAACAAAGGTTCAATTCGGTTCATTTATTTCTTCAAATGGGTACATTAGTGTACACTTATGAACGTCAAATAACTCAAATACAATTTAAAGGTGTTGCCAAGTTTCCGTGTTGGACGAAAATAGCCTGATGATACTTCAATCCTTCTATATCCGTAGCTCCAACAGAACTCCCCGTCTCTATCACAGCTATCCAATCCACAGTTATGATTGCAATATCTCCAGAAAATAAAGCTAGCAAGTAACGGTAGCTAAGCACAAGGGTTTATCTCCAATCAGTCGGCAGTAAAGTCTCGCTTATCTCTCATTAGGCGATACAGCTCAGCCATTAAACCAGTTATGGTCCAATAAAATTTGCGATAAATTCCGCTCAAAGCCCCCTTCGGTTAGCTGTATCGTAGCTCGGTACGGCAGCACTTGGAAGGCAAGGATTCTACAGAGCTTCTACTACCCACTGACCATGTTCTCCTGAAAAATGCCACTCTGCATCAACTGTCTGGGGACTTTTCGTGAAAAATACAGAGTTTTCTACAGTTCTGTTAAACTTTCGTAACAATAATCAGTTTAAATATACGTGGATTTGTTTTATTCTTCTAACTAGCTAATGCCCGCGACTTCGTACGCGTAGCGCAAGGTAATTAGTGGGTGGACGATTAGACTGACATATCCAAATATAAATGTTACACTAACGAACACGAACGGAACTTTAAATAGGCACAAATCCATCGGATTATTTATACTGAATATTTTATAGATAATACCTACACATATGACATGATTGTAGATTTATTGCTCTCCATTTTAATGCGGATTGTCATACTATCGTCATAGTATGATTTTAGTCTAGTTTTAATCTGACTCGATACAGGTATCCCGACATGTGCATAGTTTCAAATATATTTCAAGCAAATAATATATTACTTTCACTGGTTAAATACGTTGGAAGTGTGGAGCCATGGAGCCAATAAGGAAAAAAAAATTGTATAAGTCAAGCGAAATGTCATGCATGACAAACGTTATTATTGAATTATTAGTAAATAGTAGGTAAGTAGGAAGCATGGAGCGGTATCTATAATTAATCGCTGTTATTTAACATTACTCCGCGTAAAGACTGCCAATCAATGATGTCTAAATAATTTTTGCCCGCCTTCTGCGCCTCGACCCTTCCAACAACTAAACCGCTTTCGTTCACCACCATAACATCCAAAATAGCTGCTAATCATAGATCAGTAACAGATTAGATGCCGCGAGTTCACCTACTTTGCGTGTCTGTTATCGGTGTTAAGTTTGATCCTGGCAAAAAAATGTATTCATTTTAATCTCCGTCGACTTGGTATATAAGCACGTCAGAAGTCAATACAAAAATAAACGTACTTTAAATTACGCCATAATAAACTGTAAAACCTCTTCAAAAGCAGTTGGCTGTCCTGAAAATAACAAACACAAAAAAAACTATTTGGTGCAGTCTATCGGAAGTTATGCGGGTACATACATTTCGGCTATTCGTTTTTATTTCATCATCATCATCAGCCAGAAGACGTCCACTGCTGAACATAGGCCTCCCCCTTTAACCTCCACACTGAACGACATCCTGCCATCTGCATCCACTGGATGCCCGCGACTCTCACAATGTCGTCGGTCCATCTAGTGGGAGGCCTACCTACGCTGCGTCTTCCGGTTCGCGGTCTCCACTCAAGAACCTTACCTACTTCCCCATCGGTTAACAGTTCTTCGAGCGATGTGGCCTGCCCATTGCCACTTCAACTTGCAGATTTTAATAGCTATGTCGGTGACTCTGGTTCTTTGGCGAATATCTATATTTTTATTTACATATAGATTATATGGCAACAGCCGCTTCAGTCTTCCTACCTACCATGTCTGCGAGTAGAAGTCTGTCATTATGACAACATTACTATAAAATAAGCTAGATGGCGTTATAAATAATTATTAAAAAAAATTTTTTTTACTATTTATTATCATAAATTAATATAGCCTATGTTTCAATCAGGTATTTTGTAAGCATATTCATGGAAACTGCTTTGAAATCCTTCTAGTAGTTTAAAAGATGTGCGCGGACAAACAAACTAACTGACAGCCGTCAGATTTGTAGTTCCATAGTTTGAAAATAGATTGCGTACTAAAACGATGTTTTGCGAAAAAATTGTAAATTTGCTTAAACTTTACGAATAATATTATTAAAAACGTAATAAGGTATTCAATAATTCCTAAAATAATGAGTGTAAATGGATCGTAGTTTCACAAATATGAAAAGTGCACCTATTATAGGTAAATACGACACTTTACCTGAATCACGCAAACGGCATTATTTTTGCAAGTTAAACCGATATCTGGTATTGCTTCTACTTAGTTAGAAGTCATGTGTGAAGGTATTTGATCTACACATTTATAATATGGTAGGGATAGGGATAGGGATAGGGATGATTATGACACCAAATGAAAGGAATGATGACGTATTTTCGCATAAACTTTCTATGAGCACTGTTCTTGGTGTTCTGCAGGGTAAAGTTTTGTTTTTATTCTAATGTTGTAGCAAAATTTATAAAGTTTGGTTCTTAGTAAATGTTTTTTTCTACCGAACCCACTACAGTTCCGTCTTTTACTAAGCCCTAAATGAATACTCCCTCCACTCCACCACAATGTAAGTAGTTTTACATAACCTTACAATACCTCTGAATCGTCTGAGCGTCATTCAAGCAGTCGTAAAGCCATAACCGGCTCCTGGGGCCCATAAACTGCTTTATCGACGCCAGAAAGAATTCAATTTTAGTTGGACACGCTCCTACCCCGCTCTCCGCATGCTAGCTTCGACCATTTATATTTGTCGAAGCATGCTAGCGAAATTTCGCATGATATTGTTTGAAACTTTACCTCCAGCGTTACTTAGTAATATGTTAGCTTCTTTTTAGAGCTGCCTAAAATAAGCGTATCTTTAAAATAGTATTTGTATTCGAGATTTGCTAGACATTTGAAAATATACACTAGAAAATTCAAACTAAATTTTCAGTCGTATCAGCATATGGAAAGCTCAGTATTTTCATATCTAGTAAATAGTAACTAACTGTACGAACTTCTGTTATTATCTGTTTCTTGAAATACAGGCATCATAATAAAATGTCTACAATCAATTAAAACTTGTATTCAGTGTAACGCGACATGCGACTCGGCGCATCGCACGAGGGCCAGCATGGAGGCCAGCATGGCAGCGGCTTTCATTGTTCCCACACTCGTATATTGCTAGCTTCCGCTAGTTTTTTCTTATTACACCCGCTGCGAGCGTGTATGATCATAATAAATCCACAAACACAAAGGTCACAGATATTCCAGTAAAAAGCAACGGGTTCACGCCGAAAGTATTATTTCGTAGGCAAAAAACGATTTAAAAAAACGGCAATTAGCCGTAGCGTTCTACGCGGCCATTTTAATACTGGTTTTTCAACGTTTTTTTTAAGTTCTAATGGTGCCATTTGGAGGCACAAAAAGGATACGTTATCGTTAAAGCAAATTTATGAGATTATTAAATTAGCATTTCAAATAGTCGTTAATGTTGGACACTATTGGATAGTTGGTGCTCTTGGTTTTTATCGCAATAGATTACAACAACTCAGTTCAAGAAATATACAATAGATCCATGCAATATTTTAATTTTAGAAGCCCTTAAAATAATAGGAAACAAATACAATAGTTTGTTTTTTCTTTCGAAATTGAACAGAGCAAATATAGCTACTTTTTGAACTGAGCTCAAAAGAAGTGTGCTGCATTTTATTTATTCTTTGAATATTACAGAAATAGTAAACTGCAATAGTTTATCTGAGCTCCCAAACGATCCAGTTATAAATCACGGCAGTTCTCCCACATTAAAGTGCATCTTAATTAGCACGGCCATTTTAAAATAAGCTTTAATAATTCCCTAGCGAGATGCAACCTGGCGGAACGCAGCCAACCGGAATGCAGCCGCCAGCCAGCCAGCCAGCCAGCATGGCTGCAAGAGCCTGCCTGCCAGCCGCGTCTTACAACAATGATTTAGATTCAGTGTTTGCAAGCAAATAGCTCTTTTTATGTTTACAGTGTTATTAAAATATACATTACTCTAGATTTATGGTCTGGCGTATAAAGTTGAAGTAGCGCGTAGTTAAGTGATTAGAAGAAACATAATATAATTATTATGAAAAACGTGTTAAAATTTTCATTACTTGCACTGACTAACTTGCCCAAAAATGTTTACATTCGGGACTTGCCTACCTACTAAATATAGGAAAGCAAGTACCGAATGTAAGTATTTACCAAAGTCAGTCACCACACGAAAGCCCTTGTCACATTAATGTTATTCCTTTCTTCAAGTACGTTAAAATTCCGAATCATGAGTATGTTGTCGTAAACCTAATTAATGTATCATTCTAAACACGGTGAAATCATGAGCAGAAACGCCCGAGAAGAGAGCGCGCAGTATTCATTTAAATAGATAAAGAACGAGTCGCTTTCGACGAAGCCTTAGCCGAGTTTCATAATTAAATTACTCTCTTCCATTATAAATAAAAGCACCAAAATATTCCTGAGCTTTCTAACGTGAATTCGCTTCTCCGCCGCAATTATTATGCTATGAGTAGCCCCCACTTTACACTGAGAGGTAGCGGCGCTCTTTTTATTTAGATTGGGGACGCTGCAACTCTTTCCGGGCGATGTAAGGTTTTTAACTATGCACAAAATATGTTTAGTTCCTGAACTTGCATCAGTTAAAAGAAACGTTAACGCGGGAGGGAGCGCATTAAACGTCTCCAACTTCAGCCGAAGGAGCGCAGCGCAGGACATAATTAAACGCGACGGAGAAAATGTTCAAACACAACATTCCAGAGGGAACTCGGAATATTACATTAAAATCTGCGAAGGAAGGAGCCTAAGTAATGCAGTTCCGGCACTTCATCCCACAGAGTCCCAGCTGCGCGGCGCGGGCGCCCGAGTGCGGCCCTGTCGCTCTCACCCGGCACAATGAAGCGACCGGCGGAAAAATGCAGGAAATTTCGAGAGTACAGAGCGAATTAAAATAAATCGAACCGACATTGAATTGTTGCCTTTCAGACCTTGTAATGGCTCGTTTCTTTGGGTACTCTGGATGAGACTTTATTATGGATTCCGTGCCTTTTCCTGATTTTCTCGTAAGGATATAGAGAAACGTTTTAGTGGAAATTGAGGCTGAGAGACTTTGTATACCAATACGACTTGAATCGATATTGTGTGTGCTTCTTAATATGAACTGAGAGTATGAAATTTAATACATTCACATTCTTATTCAAGAAAGAGTTTCAGATGAGCCGTTAAACATTCACCATATTATATTCCTTTAAAAGCATCATAATTATCGTGCGTACAAATCGCTCGCACACGTGACCGCAGTAATATTACCGCAAACATAACATGTACTGATGATCTGTCCGCGTGCCTGACTCTACAAGTAACTGAGAACATAGATCATACAATAACTGGCAATAAAGGATAACACAAGTCATGTTCTGCCAGACTAGAGTGTTAGTTCCCAGACCCTTGAACGAAGAGCAAAGTTGTCGAAGTAGGAAGCTAGCCGTCCGTCGGCGCCAGCAATCATAATTCTGAACATGTCGCCTCCCCTGTCTCGACTCGTCTCGAGTGAGCTGTAAACAGCTGCAAGAGGACCTGCTTCCGAACTTTTCAAGATTAATATCGGTTTTATTGGTGTGCGAAAGTTTCATGATATACCTATACAGGGATACGCAGAAAAAGTACTGAGCCAAAAGGGGTCCATTATACTCATCAATATGTTTTTTTGTTAGGTACTATAGGACCAACCCTGAAACCGCGAAAACAATATCAGCTGTTCCATACATTATACCGAGTGTAAATGACCGTTTTTATGAAACTGCCGATATTTATTTCGCGATTTCAGGGTTGCTTATAATTTCCACGAAACCCAGTATGTTCTATTTACGAGTATTAATTTATTTTAGAATTCTTCTTAGTCTAATGAACGAGTAATGTACCTTAATTTTAGATAACACTAGCTTCAATGAAACTGATAAATTAATTTAGACTTGGATAAATTTATTTAGAATATTGACTGAAAAAAATAAACTTTCAGCGGTTAGAACATCGATTTATTGCCGAGAGCTGCTTATAATACTTTATCAATCAAACGTAATGGAAAAGAAAATTTGTTGCACGTTAATATCACCTGCCAGTGCTAGATAAAAGTGTAAAGATGCGTATAAGAAAAATAGCAACATTTTCCTCAGCCAGCAGTTTTCCTAACACCAAAAATATCATCAATCAAACGAACATATCGACGTCACAGACATACGCGTCACATCACGGCATCTTCATTGGCAAAGTTGTCCCCTCACCAATAAAAAGTTGCGATCCCATGGCGACGGTATCACAACACAGTTGTCAACTAAGGTTGTCAACGGCACACTGTTGTTTGTTTGCCGACAGTTGGTCTCGATGTCAACTAATAACTAGTTGCTTTGTTTTATTGGTCTTTGTAACTTAGGCTCGAGTCGGTAATAAGAAGACTTGTTTTGGGAGAGTATAGTTTTTCTGATGATTTTTTGCTGAATGTTACTGGTGCAGTTTTAAAGGATAAAACCCAACCTACATGTATAAATTATAATATCAAATACAAAATTCGAAGATTCAGCGTGTATACAAAATACAAATAAGTATACGTTTAATAAAAATCTTCATAACGTGTCTATTGTCCTAATTGTGTTGTGTTGTGTGTTGTTGTGTTGTTTTTATTAATAGTGACTTTTAATATTTTATAAAAAAAAAAACAAAAAAAAAAACTTTTGTTTTTATGTCTGTGTGTTGCATGTTAGTGTTAGTTAGTGTTACTTAAATAATTAATGTTCAATTAAATTTCAATTTCTAACAAGCTAAATCAAATAATAATCTTATTGTAATCTAATATTTCAATTTAGAACATTTTAATTGTATTGAATCTGATCTTAACCAAAATGTAACAAATGTACAATATAACCTAAGTCAACTCGGAAGGGACTATCCACCAAGATACGGGCTAGCGCTTAGTTTGGTGGCTAGGGCCGCTTAATCTATATTGATGTACCTAAATGAGAAAAAAAAAAAAAAAAAAAATATATATTGTGGGTTTAGGTCATCGAGATACAATACCTATTAGAGTCACAATATCTAAGTGAAAAAACAGTCATTTTTGTAGTGGTAGGACTCTTGCAGTGACCGCCTGGGGAAGTACCACACCTTTGCCAGTTATTCAACCGCCAAGCAGTGGTGTGCAAACACTACTGTGTTCCGGATTGAAGGGCAATGTTTCCAGCGATATTACAAACTTGTAATTTCGCTGGAAACATTGCCCTTGCCCGGGTATGTCCTAAAACTGCGACCAGTACCACCGAAGGATGGGCAGCAGCGTCCTAATAATACACGGTGAACGTACTGCGATCCCCAAGCCGCCTGACAAGCGTGGAGATTATAGCAACACCCCTATCTATGAGGGAGGCCTTGTCCAACAGTGGACGTTAATTGGCTGATGATGTGTGTGTGTATGTGTGAATCTAAGTGTAGATAGATAAAACGAATTTTTCCTTTCTATTAATTGCTGCACCCTACAAACTTAAAGTTTTCAAGAACCCCAAGTAATGTGTAGATTGGCATCACACTAACACACTAATATCATATATAAGAAAATTTGGATGGATTTATAGATGGATGGATGTTTGTTACTCAATCACGCAGAAACGGAGAGGAAACTCTATGAGGGAGGCCTTAAAGGGGGGAGGGGTGTCTGGAATTTAACGAAATCCACTCTCAAGGTTTTCCTTGGAGAGTTTTACGAAAAACTGCTCTTGTAAATTGGAGGTAATAAGTTGTTATATTGAGTTTTTTTCCAAAATTTTAAACCGTTATTTTCAATACAGCATACAGATATATTTATTACAGAAATTATTTTTCTGTTTGTTGTATCAGAACGCTGAAAATCCAGTACTCCAAAATTCGCTTTTAACACGCTTTTATTAGCTTGGTATGTACCTATCTATGTAACGGTATCTTCGAACTTGATTTTCACCCCTTTGAAAACGTCGGATTGATTTGAAAATTTGCATACTTGTCAAGGACCGATGACAATGCAATAAAGCATGTTTTTTTTTACTACGAAAATTATTATTTCATCAATAAATGTGACAGGGCTCTAAGCTGTTTAGCGGTATAGTGAAAAATTTGGGTGTGATTCTAAAACATTTGTCTAATCTGGATTTTATAAGCAACGGCCCTGTGCAAATAAATTCTATTTACAGAATATTTTCTCTTCTGAATTATAAAAAAAGTTAAGTCTTAACCCTTTCAAGAAAACACAATAGTAAAAACAAAACGCACACGACCAAAGAAAGAAACAAAGCGACGCGGCTGCGATATTGCAAAACGCAGGCGGGATTAAAGCATGCATAGTTAAAGGGTTAACTGCTGGAGGAGCCGCTCTACCACCGCGCACGACGCAAAAAGGACTTACACACACCAGGAGCAAATGTGAAACTTTATTATCGCGCTGCAGGATACATTTTTTGAATTATTTATACAATAACTAGCTGCGGTTTCACCCGCGTGGTGATGAAAATTGGTGATAATAATGATAAAAAGTAGCCTATATGTTAATCCAGGACATAAGCAATGTATAGGTATTCCAAATTTCATCCAAATCCATCCAGCCGTTTCTGCGTGATTGAGTAACAAACATCCATCCATCCATACATCCATCCATCCAAACTTTCACATAATTATATGATATTAGTATGATTAACTATATAAAAAAACAACTTCATAAAAATTTCAAAAATTGACCAAATTGTAATGGGACCACACGGGAAGCACCATCTTTCAAATAAAAAAAATATTTTCAAAATGGGTTCACCCAGTCGAAAGTTCTGAGGTAACAAACATTAAAAACAACAGTTGAATTAAGAACCTCCTCCTTTTTGGAAGTCGGTTAAAAACTAAGCTCCTACTCTGCTACTCACTATACCACAGTGCTCGGGCACTCTTAGCGTTAAAGTTCATAAACTGAAAGCATTTCAACCTTCCAATGCATTTAAACCTTACTTCAGTACTTATAGAGCTGCGCTATGGAGTAATAACAATGCTTTTACTGAGATAGCAAGTTAGGTCTGAATCCACACTTTGTCCAGCCTCTTCAGACTTAACATTGTTAACTACTTACTTTTAACTACTGTCATAATTTTGCAAAAAATATTATGGTAATTATTTTTTTCTTGCCACAACAGCAGTTTCGTTCACTAGTAAATGGCACAATCTTGGACATGATTCATCATCATTTCAGTCATCGGACGTCCACTGCTACACATTACATTACATGACACATTACATATTATATGACATGGTTAGTATATACCTGCATATATGGAGCGATGGTGACCGAGCGGAGCATGTGCGCTTTACAATCTGACGACATCGGGTTCGAAACTTTACCAATTATTTATTTAGTACTTAAATATATTATGTGCAGTTTGGATGTTAACACTCAAGAACGGCGAAGGAAAACATTGCATCGTGACGAAACCGGTATGTCCGAGAAGTTCAAAGACATATACGACATTCACCAACATGCACTGGGCAATGGGCATGGTGGATTAGAGCCCATCCTCTCGCTCTCTCTCTCTCTCTCTGAGAGAAGGCTTGTGTCCCAGTGGTGTGAACATAATAAGCTGACAGTGAAGATGATGATGATACATAGTTAGTTGGGTTTTATGAATTATGTTGATTAAACTTTTGCTTAAAAAATATGATATAATCGCTCCCGGTGTGCCAGCGGAGGTGTGCATTCGAAAGGCATACATAATTCATGGTTCACACCGAGCCAGGCTTGACTCCTGCCAATTCCATCGGCGCCGGCGCTACCTTCATACCGAATCACTATTTTTGTACCGACGTTATGGCCCGTGTGTAAAATTATACTCGAGTCAGATTTGATTTGAAGATTGTATTTACGGGACAAGAAGGTACGTTCTTATTTTTATAAACCAACCATATTTTTTATGGTTAATTTGCATGAGCTTGACCGCCACCTTGTTTTTACTTATTAAGTGTTGTCAGAGTGTATTTTGTGTAGTTATTACAGACCCTTGTCTGCTTTAATATAAAACAATTTTCTAAATGATGTACCCGCTGATTTTTTTATACAAAAAGACCTCTAATATATCTAATGTTATATTAGGCACCTCAATGCAGATCTTATATATTTTTCTATAAAAAAAAGTGTCTGTCACAATATTCAATTAATTCATCCAGTCACGCATCTCAACAACTAACAAGCATTGTCTTCATACCGTCGTACGAATGCATCGACCCTTATTTCCTATTTCTGCTTACGGCAAACTTCTGCGCAATTCCTGTCGAGAATCTACGAGATGCAGTTTATTTCAAGAATTTGCTGGCTCTACATAAGGTATGCTTGTTCCTACGTATGTGTTTTATATTAGAATATCTGTGACTGGATGGTTTGTTTACGATTTTTACACAACGTGACGATGATCGATTATGACTGTTTTGGAGTTGGCTTTCTGTAGCTCAGACATTTATAACAACAGTAGTTAGTAATTATTTTCAGACTGCAAAAACACTTCCCTTTCTTTTGCGCGACAAATTCACTATAATAAAAGAAACGAATAAAGAAAAAGTCAGTCATAGGACTGCACGTCAGAAGTGAAAATTTAAGTAATAATTCACCTATTCCACAAGAGATGGCGCTTTTTTTTAAATACATGATACAGCGTTCGGTGACGATGACGCGAGGTCGGTGATTCTAGTCTGTGGTCGGTTTTAGTTCATCCAAAAGTGCTCAACGCGCCTAAAGAATTTTTCACTTCAAAAAGTCATACCTATTATAATAGATCAAAAGTAACCCTGATGTCCGCTTTTCTGTTTTTTTATTTTTTATTTCATCAAATACCTATTTACTAAATGATGCCTAAGATATCTAAACATAGGTTTATTTATCTTTCCATAATTAAAACATTTATTTTATTTTATATTAGAAATAGGCTCACGTTTGACGCCCACTCGCCTGATGTTAAGCGATGATTCAGTCTACGATGGAGCACACTTGCCTAGAAGGAACCGATTCAATCGTGAACTCGGGAACCGATTTAATATTTACAAACGACAGAAGAGTCGTGCATTTGTGAAGAACACATAAATTTTTGAATTATCTTTGTTTCTGCAATGCATTCGAAGTCACGCGCGTGCTACTAGTATGCAACTACTCCACCGAAAGCCACAGCTTTACGAGTACGTCATTGGCAGCGCGGTGCATACCCAGAGTTATGGCGATTGACGAATAAAAAACGTATATATTTGATGGCGTGCGCGTCTGCGTTTGATAGGCATGCGACAAATAAATTATGAAAGTTTAGATGACAGTTTTATGGGCCTGTCGCATAAAAATTCAGTGCTCATAAAACGTGTTTAAACCAGTGAAGCTGAAAGATGATCACGTATTTGCGTACTACTACCTGTACATCTGGTCAACCAAGTTTCTTCTACTGGAAGAAAATAAATGATCATACATCTTTCTGGAAGAAGTTCTGTATGAAGAAATCAGAAGTGCTTTCACGTAACAAACCATAACCAGAAAAACAACAAGAATGACATTTTAATATAAATAAATAAATAAATGAATAAATATCTGGGACATTATTGCACACACGGTCATCTGACCCCAAACTAAGCAAAGCTTGTAATATGGCTGCCAGATACTGATATACATACATATATATTTAAGAAGTTATGGTTTTCGTGGACGCTACATTTATAATAAATTAAACAAAAAACTACATTTAATCAAGGATTCTAAACATGTAAGCAAAAAAAAGATTAAAAAATTATTTAATTACTCTACAGGAAATAGAGACAGAGGAGCTAATACGGGTCGTAAGCTAAAAAGCCGAGATTCGAACCTACCAGCCTACATACACAAACATACTAGAACTTAATAGCTACTAACAATAACATAATATAATATTGCATGCATTTGAATAAAATCAATTTAAATAAATAATAATCTAACTAATAATATAAAATTCAACGGTCTATGGACAGTCTAACTGTTTATTTAGTGTTAGTTTTAGCTAGTATTTTGTTTATTTAATAAAGGCACCTGCCATTATAAAAAAATAATATAAAATTATAATTCTAAGTAAACGTAATTATTCTCAATCATTATCACTAAATAAGTTGTCCCTAGAAGAGCACTAGTTATCGCGACACAGGGAATCCTACAGCGATAACTTGTGACTGTAAATTGTATTATTGGCATGTTCATTTTAATCATATTGCAATAACTTTATAACCCTATTATTTTATTAATTTTAAACTAAATATTGTACGTAATATTATTAGTGGCAAATAAATAAATTTATTATTTTTATTACAATTCTCGGGTCTAGCCCGGACATTTGGTGGGCATTGGTGGAGCCGAAGCCAACACCAAGAGGCCCTGTTGAATATAAAATACATGCAACTATGAAATATGTATAAAAAGGAATATGAAACTATTGTACAGTATAGGATTTAAAAAGTCTGGGCTATTGAAGTGAACAACTTGTGGATGGAATAACAGATCTATAGAATGAGAAACGGCACCTGCCTTATCCTGTCTCATCTCAAAATATATTTAGGCAGGTGATGACTTGCCACCCACTGAATGGGTCCCCCATAAAGGCTGCCGTATCTTGGCACCGGAGGGGCAACATCGGCGTGGGTGGCTTAGGGTGTAGAGAGGTGTGCTGCACTTTCACTAAGAGCTACTCGCGGCACTTCCACCCTGGAGCTTAGGTTCTTAGCTCTTGCGGTTTCCACCCCTGCACGGCCGGTTAAGGCAAGCCAGGGGTCAGGGGTCTCATTTAGCCCCATGGAATCGGGGTACGCGGTGTCGCCACTCACCGACGGCTCGCCATAAAGCCGCCCCTGCGTTTGGTGTTATTATATTTTTAAATACATACTTATATAGATATTAAAACCCAGACATAGAACAAACACAAATGTTCATTGCACAAATGTTTGTCCTAGGTGGGAATCGAACCCACGCCCCCAAGCGCAGAAGACAGGTTCACTACCAACTAAGTTAATGGGGCTACAAAAATAAATTTTGCGACATTTTGAATAGGCATCAGAGGCTAAGTACATAGATAGGCATTGATAGTAACTTTGTTAGAAACGTGATATAAACTAAGCTTTACCCAAGGATGTTGTAAGGTGCCATTAGGTTTTATAACGTCCTTGGCTATACCTGATAATTATAATATGTCACTATCAAATCAAAACTAATAGAACTGCCACTTTTGCTCTTTCCCTGCCATCTGGTGCGGAACGTATGTAATCGGAACTCGTTTTGTTACCCTTATACTTCCATCATATGTCTGTGTATGAGACAATAATCAGTGTTTATTTATCACCTAAAACCATCAGGTTATGGGGCCAGTCCATAAACGAATTAATCTCTGCTTATATTTGATCCTGGTGGGTTGTGACCAAACATAATTTAATTTAGCGTTTTTTGGGTACAGCAGCGCAACAAAAAGTACTTGTGGATTCATATAAGATCCTCACATATCTGGATTAATTAATGTGGAAAAACTAAAAGGTATAGTGGACTCTCCTAAAACCATCACACTTCCACAAGCAGCATTTTTCCCTCTACAACATAGTTACAAGCACCAGGATAAATAGTAGCGCTAACGGTTACGCGGTGAGCCAATTCATCCATAGTGATTGATAGGTGTGCCGCCGTCATCTATTTCGGTCCATTTCGTTACCGGTGGTGGTCCATTTTGTTACGGTGTGAGGTAAAACCTAGCTCGCTATTTGATTGCCAACGAGGCTTGAATATCAGTTACACTAGAAATGTACTGTAACAGAGATATCTAGGTATATTCGTTCTTACTATATCCACGGAGAATGAGAACAAAACTAAGCATTATGTCCAGAAAACATGATTTAGAGGGAAAAAAATAAACCATCTTCTTATTGATTTATTACATATGTAGTTTTCTTTTGTTATGCTCACAAGAATCTGTAGTCAGCCACACTCAAATTTTATTAAGTTTAAGAATTGTCTTGACGAATGTGTGAACCGTGCAGAACTGAAAACTTTATAGAAACTCCGCTTTGCACACCTTTAAAAAATCATTTAAGGAGGTTCTTATTGTATTTTAAATATTCTTGAAAAAATCTGCGATTTCTTTGTAGATTCGAATGGTAAAAAGCACACATCACTAGATAACTACAAATTTGAAACTAGGGTAGTTTGAAAATACCACCTTCGTTAAAAAAAATAGTTTACCCCAGCGTAAAGTTCTATAGTAATAGAACTGTTACTATAAAAAGACACGTAGCTTGGATAACAAGATTAAAAATAGAAATTTCTCACGGAAAAAAAAACTACAGATTTGTAGTTAAAAGTGTTATAACCTACTAACGCCATCTATAATGGCGTCTACGAATGTACTTATTATATTATATTATATGTTTTAATTCCCGTGGCTCCGGGCATTCGCTTCATGCGGCCCGATGTGGTTAGCCTGCGAATGAACGTCGTTGTTTATGGTGGTTGTTATTGTCCTGTCTCGTGCTCACCGCAGTAATTTTCATTTAACGAAGCCAAAAATTAAATCGACTTGAAAACCCATATTTATTTGTACTTATAATACGTTTGCTGGAAAAATTAAGAAAGCTAGGTATAAAAAGGTAAGTAATAAAGGTGTAAAGTTAAGGCCCCCTAGAAGTCAAGGAATTATATTGACTTAATATCAAAATTCCAAAACTTAAAAAAAAAACACTAAAATTACCCTTAGACGGTCTATCTGGATGGTACTTTAGAAAACTATTTCGAAATTTTTAAAAATGTAGGTGAACCGTTTTCTTGTCTCGACTGTTTTCTTACTTATAATTGGATTGCGTTTGATTCCGCCAGTACATGGCACCACTGGTAGCTAAAAAGACGATCAAATATCTTTAAAATATTTAGAGAAAAAAGCAGAGAAACGAAGACAAAAACAAAACAATTAATAACAAAATTTAAAGTTTGTCTTTTAGTAGTTATTTTTGTTAAATATCCAAACACAAGCAGTAAATATTTCAGCTCGTTGTCACTATGTTGCTCTTTCTTCATAGCTTGCTTATTTAGGACGGGCTTAATATAAGGTCGGGGAAAAAGTTTCTTCGTATTTTTTAAACAAATTCAAGAAATATTTTTTTCAAGTTTAATTACATTTAATTATAATATATATGTGCCATTTTGTTCGATAACTTGTTGCCATCTTGTAGGTAGTGACATGATCCCGTTGCTGTAGAATTTTTGGGACTTCTGATCAAAAAAATGCAACAAGTAGTTTTGACAGTCCTCTCTTGATGTTAATCTAACACTACCCAAAGAATTCTGAAGAGATCGAAACAGGTGGAAATCTGAGGGTGCAAGGTCAGGGCTATATGGTGGATGCATTAACACTTCCCAACCAAGCTCATTAAATTTTTGCTGAGTGGCCAAAGATGTGTGCGGTCTGGCGTTATCATGATGAAAGACCACACTCTTTCTGTTGATCAATTCCGGCCGTTTTTTCTCAATTTCTTGTTTGAGTCTCATCTGCTGTTGGCAGTAGAGATCCGAATCGATGGTTTTGCCCGGCGGTAAAAGCTCATAATGAACGATGCCCTGCCAATCCCACCATACACACAGCATCACCTTATTACGTGTTAATCCGGGTTTCGCTACAGTCTGTGGTGCTTCACTGCCCTTTGACCATGATCGTTTGCGCACATTCTTGTCGTAGGTGATCCATTTTTCATCACCAGTGATCAATCTTTTCAAAAACGGTTCGGTTTCTTCACGTTTCAATAGAGAGTCGCAAATGAGTACACGATTCATTTGGTTTCTTTCAGTGAGCTTGTGTGGCACCCAAATATCGAGTTTTTTTGTATACCCAGTTTTTTTCAAATGGGTCAAAACTGTTTTGTGGTCAATCCCCAGTTCTTCAGCTACGTCGTAACTATTAATATGCCGATCTTGGTCCACTTTTTCAGAAATGGCATCTACTTTATTCGTAACAGGGCGACCAGAGCGAGCTGCATCTTTGACATCAAAATTCCCGGACTGAAAACGCTTGAACCAACATTGTGCTACTCTTAATGACACTGCATTAGGTCCATAAACGTCACAAATTTTTTTCGCGGCTTGTGTCGCAGTTTTCCCTTTTTTGTAATAAAATTTCACAATATATCGAATTTCTTCGTTAGATTCACTCATTTTATCAAACAAAAAAACAATTGAAAAATGGCGGGAAATTGCTTTTTACTTTTTGTATTCCTTTTTTAAAATGTCATATTTTTAATGGTATCAAAACCAGCCAGATACAAACAGTACAACGGATGAGATTTTTACTACAACCTTATACATACAAAATACGAAAAGACTTTTTCCCCGACCTATTATGACCCGTCTCAGTCTGAGCAGAAACTTTTTTTGAGAAACAATCACAGCGTCTTGATTCCCTACTATGGAATCAAATCGTTTAGTTTTTTTAAAAGAATTAATAATCAGTAATGTTGTGGTGTAGCATTAAAATGATTTGATCCTTTGTTTAGACTAAAAACGAAACTAGCAAAAATTTGTTTTTATATTATCCAAGTTTTTGTAGTGTTGGCACTTGCTGTAGTGTAGTAGTGTTGGCACTTGCTGTAGTGTAGTAGTGTTGGCACTTGCTGTAGTGTTGTAGTGTTGGCACTTGCTGTAGTGTAGTAGTGTTGGCACTTGATGTAGTGTAGTAGTGTTGGCACTTGCTGTAGTGTAGTAGTGTTGGCACTTGCTGTAGTGTAGTAGTGTTGGCACTTGCTGTAGTGTAGTAGTGTTGGCACTTGCTGTAGTGTAGTAGTGTTGGCACTTGCTGTAGTGTAGTAGTGTTGGCACTTGCTGTAGTGTAGTAGTGTTGGCACTGGCTGTAGTGTAGTAGTGTTGGCACTTGCTGTAGTGTAGTAGTGTTGGCACTTGCTGTAGTGTAGTAGTGTTGGCACTTGCTGTAGTGTAGTAGTGTTGGCACTTGCTGTAGTGTAGTAGTGTTGGCACTTGCTGTAGTGTAGTAGTGTTGGCACTTGCTGTAGTGTAGTGTTGTTGGCACTTGCTGTAGTGTAGTAGTGTTGGCACTTGCTGTAGTGTAGTAGTGTTGGCACTGGCTGTAGTGTAGTAGGGTTGGCACTTGCTGTAGTGTAGTAGTGTTGGCACTGGCTGTAGTGTAGTAGTGTTATTAGTACTTGGAAGTGTTGCCTGGGCATGATGTCTTCTTTTTGCACTTCTTTTTTGTACTTTAGTAGTTGAAAATTGACGTGCTGGTACGGAACCCTCAGTTAGCGAGCCTAATTCGCACTTGGCCTCTTTTATTTTACTATCATGACAATATAATATATACACCCAGACTCACCCGGTATAAAAATACTCTACCTCCTTAGCTACATTTCTATATTTGAGTAGAGAAGCATAATATGTCATTTTTAGCGATGATAGCTCAGTGGTTGGTACGTTCGAATTCCAATCCGATGGGTGTGGGTTCAAATCCCAACAATGAGCTTGATTCGGTGAAGGAAAACATCGTGTGGAAACCATAGCATGGTGGTAGAGCACTATCTAATGGCCGGCTGACTACCACCCTCAAGTTGAAAATATGTTGCCAAGCACCTAAAGGTGTATTCTAGCAGTTTCACTTGTGAACCAGTGCCAATTCGAGGCTAGGCTTTCTTACTTATCAAACACGATAAAAATATATGTAAGTACAAGCAGCCTGTAATTATTCAGACTTGGAATGTTTGCTACAAGTTGAAGTTGTTCCAAGCAAACACGCTCCAAAAACGCAGAGTCCGGTCGATCTCACACGTAACTTTTATCGCAACTAGTCAAACACAACATTATTGACTGTTCGACAGTTGTTCGGTGTTGTTGGCGGCCACTGTGTGCTTAGGACACCGGGACTTCAGTTCTTACCCAAATATCGATACTTTGTTAATTGCCCCTAAATTGAAGGGTTGACGAAATAAAGTTAATTTTTATGGAAATAAAATGTGTTTATTTTTTTACATTATTGCACACATGATCATCTGACCCCAAACTAAGCAAAGCTTATAATATGGCTGCCAGAGACTGATATACATACATATATATTTTTAAATACATACTTGAATATATATTCACACCCAGCCATAGAACAAACACAAATGTTAATCACACAAATGTTTGTCCTAGGTAGGAATCGAACCCACACCCCCAAGCGCAGAAAGCTTACAACGGGGAAAAAACGATTTCAGGACTATACGACTAACTTAAACTAAATAATTGGCCAAGAGCGTGTCGAGACACGCATATGTTAGGGTTCCATAATCAAAGCCAAATAGTCATTAGTAAAAATAGCAAATAGTTATTAGTAGTAAATAATTGTAGTCATAGTTCAGAAAATTATGGTTATAGAAAAATTCGAACGAACGAAGCTCTGCGGACTTAGCCAAATTTCTGAGATGTACCATCCCGACATAGCATATACTTTTTATGGTTTAAACATAGAGAAAACTGATTGAGAAACATTATTTGTTAAGACCATTTTACAAAAAGGTCAATGACCTATGAGCTAGAACGCTTTGAATTTATTACAGTTTTATCGCTGTTACTCAAAAACTCATCATCAGATAATGTTTAAAATAAATTTGAATGAAGATTTTAAATATGACCTATCTGTATTGTAAGATTCAAGTTTTTATGTCTTATAGTTTAGAAATGCAGGGGGGGGGACCAACTTTTTGCCACTTTGGCGGGCCATATTTCGCAAAGTATAGACTTTATAAAAAAGTGATGTATGAAACATTACTTTTATTTTCAAAGACCTTTTCAACGATACCCCACACGAATAGTTGGAGTGAAGAAAAAAAAATCATCCTCATTTCACATGTACCAGAGCCACCCCTAAAATGCAATATTATACATTGTTTATATTTTTTAAATTGAGATATATATTACAACTGTTAATACGCAAAGTTTCATTCACTTATCTAAATAATTATAGAAGTTAGAAGGTTTTAAAAAATTCGGACGGACGGACAGACAGACAGACGGACGGACAGAACGAATTTATAAGTAAGGGTTTCTTGTCGGGCTACGGAACCCTAAAAATAGATTGGCTATGTTTCTGTGACGACAGTTAAAACAGAATTTATATATGGGACCACCTCTGACGTATGACTTATCAAACGAAAAAATAATCATCAAAATCAATTCATAATTGGCGGAGTAACCGCGTAACAAACATACAAAAAAAACATACATTCGAATTGATATGGTTAAAAATACTGCCGTTAAATTAACTTTTACAACACAAATTTCGCAAAAGTCAAAGTAAAAGTTTCCAAATTAAAATAAGATTAGCACGCTAAATTAGTTTAGCTCATCAAAACGGCTGACGTATAGACATTTTGATGAAGACGAAACGAGCCTTTCTAATTAAAGTTTAAAGCTAAATAGCGGCTAAACTGGGTAACTATAAACAGGTAGGTAACTCTTCGACCCGTCTCGTTACTAACTCCCAGTACTTTTTCCAACTTGTGAAGAAGTCTCCCTAAGCCCCTAGGCTTGGATGAAGGCGTCAGCATTCTTTGTTTCAGAATTTAGATTTTATTCATTTTTAGTAAAAAGAAACTTTAGAATGAATAGGTAGTTAATTAAAATTTGAGGGAGAAAAGGAGGCTAGGTCACTTTATACTATGTAAATATTGTTTGGAAGGCGATTTTATCCTAAGTCCTTCTTTTTAACAATAGTAGGTATATGAATAAGACATTCTGAAACGCTCGGTATGCTAATCTCACGCGTGATTCTTTTCGTTAGCGTCATTATATACTTGTTAGTAAGTTATTATTTAGGCATTCTTGTTTTATTTTATTGTGTAGCTTATTAGTAAATGCCTGAATTTATAGAAGAAAATATATATCCTAAATATTATATAATTAGGTAAGTTTTATGACAAGTGGTAGCACTTGTCATAAAACTTACCTAATCTGAGAAAATTTCAACTGGTTATCCCGTTAAAAGGTAGGATGTACGGACAGACAGACGGACAGCGTAGGCCCTAGGCTTATTAATAGGGTTCCGTTTACACCCTTTGGGTACAGAAACCTAAAAAGTTAAATATATGTATATATAGGACGTCTTAGCTCTAAAGATTTCATTCTACGTTAAACAATAAGAAGGATAACTGTATAAGATGGCGGTCAACCCTCTATTTAACAATAACACTGGCAGAAATGGTTAGTTTAGAATGGTCCAATAAAAATCTATTAGAGCAGAATACGGTGGCAAATGATATTTGCGGAGCGGCGCCGGCGCGGCCTAACCAAACACGGCACCCGATGGAGACATAGCTTCGGTTACTTTCTGACTTGGATTGTATGCTGCCGGCTGAGGAGACTACTCACTACACTCTTCATCGCCTGAAATTTTATCCACATATCATGGGTCAGTGAAAATAGCACACTTCGATTCACACGATCTTTTTTGCTTATCACCTGCAAAATGTGGAATGAGCTATGAGCGGTGTTTCCGAAAAACTACAACATTTCTTCAAATGGCGAGTTAATAAAGTCTTAAAGGGTCGGTTACGTATTTGTAATGCCTCTGGTGTTACAAGTATCCATAGGCGACAGTAACTGCTTACCATCATGTGGTCTGTCGCTTGTCTACTATTATATAAAAAAAGGAAAACTGTGCGCGTACTCGTATAGATATGAAGAGGGAAGTTATAATATTTGTATTTTTCCCTGCCTGCCTTGTTTTTGTTTATATGTATATCTATGAGTATGTCAAACCCTTGCATTGAAACGACCTCTATATTCAGTTGTAGCTGCCCGATGTAGTCTGGCCGTGTAGTGTACAGCCACCGGTCGGTCTCCCGAGACCACTGTTCCAGTAATACCAACATTTTGTACCGCGACGTACAAACACACCGAAATGGTTGCCCTACGTAATGTGGCTCGTAGCACTGCTACGAGATCTACTTATGTAGCAATACGTGGGTCCGTGACACTGCTACTACATAAATTACGGCTGAAGGTTTTATGTTAAATCTAGTCGTGTTACTCTATCTTCGACCACATTCCTTATCTTCTTCTTCTTCTTCTGATGCCGTTCCACGTACTAGTGGAGGTTGGCCGTCAGCTCACAGAAACTTTAACTTGTGCTAAGCTGAATTATTGTTCGAAACTGGCTATATTGGCTCATTCCCGAATTGCGCAACTTCGACATTTTCCTTGCTTCAACTGTCGCTTGCCTTCAACTTATAGTGCTATGATTTCATA
The DNA here is from genome assembly GCA_949125355.1 of Agriopis leucophaearia. NCBI lineage: Eukaryota > Metazoa > Arthropoda > Insecta > Lepidoptera > Geometridae > Agriopis > Agriopis leucophaearia. Next base: position 19,230,660 of record OX421263.1, on the reverse strand, counting down.
GAAAGGCAAGCCCGATTTCTTGAAAAAATAGACTTAAAGTAACTCGAAATTTTTTAATGAACCTAAATTTTTGAGCGATCGTCCAATTTTCTGCCCGACTCTTGCAAAATAATCTTTTTCAAGCAAGAGACGGATTGATTGAACAGAATTAGCTGCGGATTAAGGCATTACAGTACTATCTGAAACAGTTGCAAAACCAGACCACCCGGACCAGACAAATAATCATCATCAGCATTACAGTCTATCATGTTCCCAGTGCTGGGACTCAGGCCTTCTCTCAGAGAGAGAGGATATGCTAGTTCACCATACTGGCCCAGTGCATGTTGGTGAAAGTTATATATTTTTTTACTTTTGAGGTTCTTGGCATTATAGGTTTTCTCTCGATGTTTTCCTTCACTGTTTTTTAGCAATGGCATTGATACTGCACGTAATTGATTCAGGTACCAAATAAGTCATAGGTGCGAGGACCGAACCGGGTGCCATCACATTGTGAAACGTACATGCTACCACCATAAATAAGTCAAGTAATGCACAATGATAATAACTAAAGGAGACCGTCAAGTGGAGAAAGCTTTCAACCCGTACGATGTAAATGGCAGTTTTTCCGTGAATATTAACGCAGAGAATTAATTGATCGAACACTCGCATCAATTATGCCGCTATAATGATATTTGGAGCGCTAACGACCGCGGTCGCCTCGCTGCAACGACTTGCCGCCTTTTATTCTCTTTAACGAATTTAAAACGAGCCGTTTATACTTGCACTAGAGAAACACAGATGGACACATTGGACACATTACAGTAACTTTGAAAATTTACGAAAATAATTTTCAGAAAGATCGTATTAACTACTAATATCTACTTATCAGTCATAACAGATTATTTTAACGCCTATTTCACGCTTCTGCCATTTTTTTGGCGCTTCGTGAAAATACAGTTTTTCCGTTGCCATGTCGTTATAAAACGACAGTTTTGTGTCAAAAATATCAAACAATACAATGTATATTAAAAAAAAACGGACAATGACTATGCTAGATATCCGGCACTTTTTGATCAAAATTGACTCAGTTTTTGTCGTTTCACTGGAGTGATCGATCTGCGCATTTTTTTATCATTGTTTAAAACTTTTAAATATTCAGTTCGATGCCGCGGATAAAATATGAAAGGTTGAATAAATGATGAGGTCCTTTTATTGTATTCCGCCGCTTGTAAATGGATTTCAGGAGTTCATGTATATTCCAACCTGGAATATATATTCGACTGCCTCGGTGGCTCAGTTGGTAGTGATCCTACTTTCTGTGCTTGGGGGCGTGGGTTCGATTCCCATCTAGGACAAACATTTGTGTGATGAACATTTGTGTTTGTTCTATGTCTGGGTGTTAATATCTATTTAAGTATGTATTTAAAAATATATATGTATGTATATCAGTCTCTGGCAGCCATATTACAAGCTTTGCTTAGTTTGGGGTCAGATGACCATGTGTGCAATAATGTCCCAGATATTATCTGCCGCGCCCAAATTCTTCATTTGATGTTAAGATTTATTTTAATGGTATATTTTTGTCGTTGTTTTTTACTGCAATGTATACTGTACTGACCACTGTGTAGGTAAGAGTGTTACCCTGACTGAGTGTAACAACGAAGGCGTGAGTCAACACATTACATATGGTGCCCATTTTTTTACCACCTCTACCATACTATTCCAGTTTCATCCGAAGTATACGGATTATGTTATAATATATAGATTAGATTTATATCATTATAATATTGGTTATTTATTATTATAATTATATTAGTAACGTAATTAGTTTATTTTGTCTCAGTGTTACGGCAAGAGTGGACAGCTTCAGGCTAGGCTAGAGTGGCTTCACGTTCAAGACTATCTGTATAACTTCATATAATTATTTTATAGCTCTCTATTTCTAGTGATATCGATGATTTGTTCTTAATATCCATAATTATTTTGTACTATAATTTTTATTTATTTGACTCAAATAGAAACTGGAGTTTTACAAAATTCCAAACAGACAAAAACATACTAAGCTAAGAGATCCGAGAGACGGACATCACGAAACATTTTTTTTTCTAGTTTGAGACTTTTTGTTTACGATAACTTAAATAACATTCCAAGAATTCAATTAATATGTATTGCAAATACTATTAATTACACCCATTTCGATATCAGGACAGCAAAGAACTATTACATTAGACTAGTACTTACTTAGATATCAAAGTAATTATATCAAACACACGTCAGACATAATCATCTTACTTACCTTGGACTCGATCGAAGACCCTTACCTCCCAGCGAGGTAAAGAAAGGCAATACTTCAAGGCCCAGACATAGAATAACATACACAATAAAACAACAAAGACCCAAAGACGTAGAATATCATTTATAATACTAGTTGAAACCCGCGCCTTCAATCACATCAAAATAAAAAAGAGTTGTAGTAGTAACACTTATCCCGATTTTTCGTGGACTTCGTATGGATTGTCAAGTCTTACCTTACCATCGACTTACTAAATTTTTACCCGGCGACGTAAAACCGAAAAGTGGTAAGTGTCGTCATAATGATGACGTCAAGAAAGGCACATTAAGTTATCTATACCTACTTGCATGTTATATAACAGAGGTAGTGTGCTTAATTTAATTATAACATCACAATGAAAATTGTTCGACCTAACTCTTGCAAGGAATAAAAATGAATAAATAATTAATTATAAAATGGAGGTTAGTTCTTATTGACCTAAAGTGGGGCACACACAGAAAAAAAACACAAAGGGCGACTTAAAATTAGCAGCTGAACACGTTAAGATAGTTTTTATATTTATTTGTATGTTTGTTTGGCCATGCACATCTACTGAAATAATGGATGGATTGAGATGCGGTTTTCACAATATGCTTAGGTATGACCAGATTTAAGTATAGGCTATGTTATTTGGCGAGAGGGAGGAAAAAAGGGTTGAAAGTTTATATAAAAAGCTACGCGTACAAAGTCGCGGGCAACAGCATTAGTTAACTAAATAAATACAAGCTAACTAACACTACAACACAAGTATCAATAGTTTTTTTTTACTCCCTTGTAAAAGAGCTGATAATTTTCAAACAGCTGATCAGATTTTCTTGAATCATTAGCTTTTATTTAGTACCCATTCAGACAAAAATAGACTAAGTAAATCTAATTCGGTTCAGCCATTTGTGAGTTAATTTACCACAGACAGATATACAGACACACACGTTAAACTGATATTGCATTTTTTGCGTGGGGTGTTAAAAATACAAGCTGAATAACGCTACAAAAACCGACTTGAATGTCTAAAGACAATCCAACTGCTCAAGCCCACTGCCACTAGCATACATGCCTATACTAAAATCTTTACAATTCGCGGTAGTCAGACAATAATTTTATATACGGAGTTAGAAGATAGAGACGTAGAGTAGGTAGAGACAGAGTAGAGACGCAGGTGCCCACCGGAGAAGCGATTCGTTAAATAGATTGCTACTTTTAAAACTAAATAGGTCCGGGCCCGTTTACACGGCGGCTGTTAAGCTTTCTCTTCAATTTATTTTTTGTTACATCTACGTAATAAGAAAAATGTATCCTTTATATTACATAGCCCGAGAGGTTCGAGTATTTTTGCGGCAATGGTAATATGTTGGGTTTTTTTTTCTTACACATTTATTTTTCCTTTTATATCACACGAGAAATAAGTTTTGGCAATATCGAATGAGTGTACTGTGTACACTCTGTGAGTTCAACATTTTCTAAATAAAATTTTTTTTTTTTTTTTTTACTTTGTTTTTCATATATTTTTAACTAGTGCCCGCGACTTCGTACGCGTAGATTTTTATGTAAACTTTCAACCCTTTTTTCCTTCCTTAATCCGGCCAAGCATATTCGAGAAAAGCGTATGTGGTTTAAAAGATGTGCGTGGACAAACAGACAAAAATTGTAAAAACGTGTTCAGCTGCTTATAATATTGTAGGACGCTCTGTGTGTGTGTGTTTTTTTTTATATCTCGCAATTACAGTTTTTTTCTCTATGTTTTATTATATGTATAGATATAGATGTAAAGATATTGAATATGATTAAAACTGGTTCTGAAACTATTATGCGAGCAGGTTGGTTTAGAAATAAAGGGTAGGTAGTTCACGAGACACCTTTGTATCACTCTACCCTGAAGCAGTATTTTTATTCGCCCATATATTACTATTAGCGTTGAACATATATACAGACTAGTGTAGTGGCCGGCAGAGCCTATTATTTAGTGAAGTAGTTTGCGGTATAATGGCGCCCGTTCCAGCTATAACGGCCGGCCGGGACAACACCCTGTATACACGTATTACGTACTACACTCATAATAAAAACATTATGAAGATACGGCCCGGTCAGAACACGCTGTATAATGGGATTACTCCTCCTTCAAGTTATTCGAAGGGCGGCATACAAATTGTGTCGTTTGTTCAAATAATTGCCATCACTCGTACAGATTGGAATTTTTTGTGTACTCGTAAGAGGTTGTAGGAATCTCGCAGCCGCTGTCTCCATAACGAATCAAGCTGCTTGCTTTTTTAACCATCGAATACAATACATTGAATTATCGGTAAGATGTACGAGATGGAGTGGTTCCACTCGATGCTTGCAACAGCGATGTTCCCAGCGATGAAACATGATATAGACGCTGAACGTCATTGTTTAAGTTTATTCTTCTTGGAGTGCATCGATGTAGTATACTTGTACCTAAGCTGGAACGAGCATGTGCATGCAATACAATACAATAACTCTTTATTAAAAACCACAAAAACAAGGATAACATAATAAATTACAGTAATTATCTAGGCTTATCATCAAAATATGACGGGACTACATATTTGGCCCAATAGGCTAGTTGATTGGTGTTTCATTTATCACAAATAACAGGCTTAGCGAAGGATATAATTAAATACATTACACATACTGGAAAAAAAATGCCTGATTTAATTTTAGAATCGATTTTAACTAAATCGATTCTTTTGAATAAGCAATATCTGGAGAGTGCCTCCAAGTGTACAAACATAGGAAATAAATACAGTTTATTGAAGTTCTCGTGAAGTCGATTTTTAGTTTTTTTGTAAACATGTGCCTACTGTACGTATTAATAATATAATATACCTATGTTTATTTATAGGATATTTTTTTAGTTTTATTTCTATAAGCTTATGTTTATTTCAGTGAAAATATGTTTGTTTTTAAATTTAACAAATAATCAAATTAAAGCGCACCTTCTGTGTTCCCGCGTGATTGTCGCCCATCCATTAATCTTGCTAAGACGAGCCGTCTCCCTCGGATCAATCAGCGGCGAGACTACGAACAAACAGACTACTACTAAAATATCATGATAATAATATTATTTTTATCAAATATTAGGCTCGCGCTTGACCGATAACTCGCCTGATGTTTCACGATGATTCGATTTACGATAAAGTACGCTGGATGGAGCATAATAAAAGTGGAATTAAAACGCTTATACGGATTTTCGGAATATCAACCATGAAGCGGTGTCGATTTTTCGTACCCACTGGCAATCCGATAGAAAAATGGGCAGGAGGGAATTAGATTATGCAGAACTTAGACAATAAAACAAATAATTTTAAAAATACGTTTGTCCTGGTATGTCCTGCCGTTAAGAAGATAATAAAATACGACTTAGAATCGACGATGTTGTAACGATCATAACTCGAATCTGAACACGATTAGCTCAAGACTGAGGTAGATAGCAGCAGAAAGAGAGAGGCGTCTACCCAGCAGAATAAGGAAGACTGTGGATGATGATAATGATGATGCAAAAAGATATTTACTACGAGTTTGTCGAAACTGTTCAAAATTAGAACGCCTGTTATGAAATGTAGATGCTAACCACTGAAGTAAGAATTTTTTCTAGCTAAGCTTGTAATTGAGTGTCTGTACTTTCATATTCTGTGCAGCGATGTCAGTATGCGGACTCGTGCTCGGGTATTTAATTGGCCGCCATTTTACCTGGTTCTGTCAAATTGTGATTGATGGCGGGGTTTTTACAGTGGGGCGGAGAGAGAATTGTTTCTTGAGAGTTTTATGGTGATGACTCTCAGTCAGTGATCGAACTTTTGTCTAAATACAGGAGACTTACTAGAGGAATCATGAGTAGTTAGAAAATTATATACTCTTTTACAAAATATTCCAAAACTGTTTTAATGATGAATTTCTAGTGTAATTCCGCTTCTACGTCGCTTCTAGTACAATAAGGAATTTGTGATAAATATTTGTTGATAATGTTAATTTTATTGAGTTTAATTTTGCCTAACCTGATATAAAATATTAATTACATAAATTGAAAATTAACGTAATCTGAAACAAGAATTAATTAATTCTGACACATTAAATATGATAATACTAAATCTGAAAACAAAAATGTATTAATTCTGAAACATAAAATATATATTAATTGAAATTACATGTATTTAAATTCAATTAAAATTCAATTCCTTATTGTACTTGAAGCGACGTAGAAGCGGAATTACACTAGAAATTCATCATCATAAAACAGTTTTGAAAATGGACTTCCGCAAAGTAACGCCTGATTCAATCAAAATATTCCAAATAAAACTGAAAATCATGCAGTCGCCAAGATAATTTGGCAAATTGCGGAGGATAGAAGAAAACCCATTCAACTCGGAACATTTCCGCCCGCGAGGTTTAATAACCACCTCGCATATATTGAAATCCGCTGTCAAACTTAAGTTCCTCGGCACACAAAGGGAAGCTCCGAAACAATTTGCTCGCTCGTTATTAAACAAAAGCAACATTAGTTGAATAATCTCGCGTAGGGCGCGCATTGTGGGCCGGGGCCCCTCACATCGCGGCGCTAATGCGCGGATGGCCCTCGTTACCCCGCCCTGCAGGGCTGGCTGCCGGTGACCACCTGAATACCCCCACTAATGAGATTATCATCCTTGCCAAGAGCCTTCGTCTTTTTGCTTGTTAGTTTATTGGAGTCGCGAACTCGACTTCCCTACGATAATTTGTTCGTATTACGATGCTCAGATGAACTTCATGCTAGTTTTTCCAATCTCATTATGATCATTATATTTGTGATACGTTCGTGAAACAAACGATGTACATCATTCGTTTTTGTGAGAAATGCGTGAATAATTCTGTACGAAATACGCAAAAAGGCGCGGTGTGTCGTTAAAGGAGAATCGTATCCATCTCGCGTGTCATTGTTAGCAACCCTATTAAATGTACTCTGGGGGTTCATAATGAGCATATTACATAAAAGGGCTCACTCTATTCATAGAAATAAATTAGATTCCTGGGCACAATGCGAGACGAACCGGCAGCGCAGCCGCCACCCGCCGTCCGCCGCCCGCCGCCCGCTGCCCGCTGCCGGTGCCAATGTCATTATTAGATTGTGGCCACACAATAGCAACCGGCGAAATAATTATTGACCACTACAGGACTCTTCACCCTACTGTATGTACACCTGTAGAGGTTCATCTTTATCTATATCTATCTATCTATACATATAATAAAAACGTAGAGATAAAAAAATCTGTAATTTCGAGATAACAAAAAAAAACACACAGGGCGTCTTAAAATAAGCAGCTGAACACGATAGGACAGTTTTTAGAATTTTTGTCTGTTTGTTTGTTTGTCCGCGCACATCTCCTAAACCACTGGACGGATTTAAATGCGGTTTTCACGAATATGCTTAGCTATGACCAGATTGAAGTATAGGCTATGTTATTTTGCGCAAGGGCCGGATTAAGGGAAGAAAAAAGGATTGAAGGTTTATATGAAAATCAACGCGTACGAAGTCGCGGGCAATAAATCTAGTCTTAAATATATTTGTTTTATTGGACCAAATTTAGGTGCATTGTCTGTACAAAAGTCTTTGAAGTTGAAGAACAGCTTCAGTTATTACAAACATGCATGAACATTTGAACATGATTATACATTTTTTTATTTGACGTAAAACAGTACAAATGATCATCATCATCATTCAGTTTTCAGCAACTCGTTTAGTCCACTGCTGGGCATAAGCCTCCTACCTCTTTCGCCTATTTTCTCTGTTGAACGATAATCTCGTCCATGCATTTTGTACCAACGGCGCGAGAACGACAGTTACTTACATCTTTACGCTGTGGAGAAGCAAACATTTATTGCAAATGTTCGTAGCAACTGTCACGTATTACAGGTGCGAGTGGGTTCATGTAGATACTCAGCTTTTAATGGCAAGTGAATATGAACGTGTATTCCGGTCACGGCGCGAGGGCGGCGCCGGCGCCCGTACGTACGCAATTATTGCACAGTTTCAAGTTAAGCTCACAAGCACAGCAATACGCGCTATCTCCTATCTGCTCTAAATCCCGTTATAATTGTGTACGCAACGTGTTCATTAAAATGATAATTTTCAGGCTGATTTTCGGAAGTTACCGCTTGAATATAAAATGGACGTGTAATCGGTTTTTTATCGGATACATTACGGAGAGAGTGTGTTCCTGCCCATTTTTCTATCGGATGACCAGGATACGTACGAAACGGCAATACCGTTTCATGGTTAATATTCAGAAAACTCGGACGAAGCACTTTAATTCCAGTTTTATTGTATGAACTGATTGATAGTTTGTGGAATGCGCTGCCAGAATGGGTGCTCCCCGATATTTATAATCTGGGTATCTTCAAATCGCGTGTAAATCTAGGTAAGGTTTCTTCTAGGTAAGCGTGTTCCATAGCAGACTGCATCATCGTTTAACGTTAGAGGAGGTGACGGTCAAATGCAATCAAAAAGGAAACTATAAAAAATTACATAATGGAACCTATACTCGGTCCAAGTTTTTTTGTAGGTCTAACAGCTGCAGTACAATTTAAATGAAAACCATAAAATCTGATGAATTTTGCTAGATTATTAACCATAAAATTGTAGTTTCTATTCAGTGATTCACAATTATTGCAGGTATCTGACCTAAACAAAAGCAAAATAGAAATTGGTTCGGTGTATTTTCTCTTCATTAGAGCTAAATATTTTTCCACCGAGTCATTTTAAATTCGGGAACAGGATATCTGGAGTCTCAGGGGGCTAAATCTGGAGAACATAGTGGGTGGGAGAGCAACTCATACTGTAACTCATGAAAAATAGCCATTACAATCACGCAGATGTACGCTCCTACATTGTCCTGACGGGAAAGGATTTTCTTCTTAAATGCGTTGTTGAAATGGTCCAATATATTGGCATAATATTCTCCGTTAATCTTTTACCCTTCTGTAGATAATCAGTGTTGATCCCAATGTGCACGTCTACGTGCATCCCAAAAAACGGAAGCCATCACTTTATAGGCCAATTAAACTGCTTTGGCTTCTTCGGCGCAGGTTCGTCAGAAGCTATCCACTGTCTCGATTGTTTCATGGTTTCTGTTGTACAGTGGTAGATCCAATGGCAGTGGCAATGGTAGTGGCAATGGGCAGGCCACATCGCTCGAAGAACTAAATGACCGATGGGGAAGATAGGTTCTTAAGTGGAGACCACGAACCGGAAGACGCAGCGTAGGTATGCCTCCCACTATATGGACCGAAGACATTGTGAGAGTCGCGGGCATCCAGTGGATGCAGATGGCAGGATGTCGTTCAGTGTGGAGGTTAAAGAGTGAGGCATATGTTCAGCAGTGGACGTCTTCTGGCTGTTGATGATGATGATGATGATGTGTGGTAGTGATAGATCCACGTTTCGTTTACTGTTATGAAACGACGCATAAATTCATTTTTATTCTGTCGAAACAACACCAAACTTGAAGTGGTAACATGCGTGCATTTTTAACCCACAGCGTGCATTTTTTCCGCAAAAAATAATGTTTAATACGAACACACGAAATTATGTTATATCCACGTTTTCAAGCAATGGTTTTTCTTAACGGTTGTCAAAAAACCTGACGGAACCGAAATAGTATCCGACGGAAATGACTGAAAAGTATCGTTTGGCCTTTCGAAAGAGTTTAAAAAAAATTTTTTTAGCAATTTCCGAAAAAAAATTGCCCCTAAATCGATTTTTTACCAGACATCACTCTGTCTAGGTATCTATGTTACTAATAAAATCCATAGTTCCCTAGATCGTGTAGTGTACTTAAAGACTTCGGTAATCATAATAAGAGCCCCTCAAAGCCGAGAAAATTACTGTGCGAATAGTAACAATGACGTCTCAGATTAAGTACTTAATTGTGTTACCACATCCTTACCTAAGTACCTATAGGCACGGCCGTCTGCCTACATGGCAATAATCGCTGGCTGTAGATATCAAATAGCTTGATGCTAAGGCGTCGACCTTCGCAAGTGTATTCGGAATCCAATCGATTCGGATCGAGGAGCTATCACATGCCTCGGCCGCATTGTCTCGCATTCCGGAGGCTTGAGGCGAACCCTGGACAAACTGTTGGGGCGAACTTTCACCATTGTGTGAAAACCTAAATGTCGGTGGGATGTGGGAACCTTTGGAAGGACCGTTGAGGGATAAGTGGTACTTTAGCTGGCTTGTTTTGTGAGTGAATTGTATTTAACTCTGTAAGTATAAAATGTCATATTTTATTACAATAAAGCCTATGCCTTGGAGGGATTTTTCTTAATATAAAAAGAAGGAAAACTCACTGCTCTGCAAAAAACTCGTGATATCCTTACTTCCTTCCTTATCCTTACTAATATTATAAATGTGAAATGGTAAATGTGAATTGTAATGGTATTTGTTTGTTTGTTCCTCATTCACGCAAATCAACGGAATGATAATGATTTTTGCATTAATATAGTCGGAGGGTCACAGAGTGACATTGGATACTTTTTACCCCGAAAAATATACGGTTCCTGAAAGAATGTTCTCGCGAGTGACATCGCGGATCGCATCTAATTTCAAATAATTATTTCAATGCCATTTAAGGAGCATGTCCAATCATCGAAGTACAAAAAATAGGTACCTAACCTAAGTAAGTATTTGAAACATTTCTTTTCGAACAGATAAAAACAACAATACATTGCTTTTTTACATTGCCGTGTTAGCGACATAGAAAATATTTTTTTATTTAAAAAGATATACATTTAGATTGGTCTTCAAAATTCATTTTCCTATATCATTTTCCCATTAAAAAAAACAATAGTTTGGTTTTTATATCAAAATAACCGGAACAAATAACGAAATTGCGAATTTAAATTTACTAATATTGAAGTCGGTTATTTATATTATATTTAACTACTGCCCTTTTTAAAAACTGCATTGTCTGTGGTCACACATAGACTACATGTGAATATAAATAGCTAAAATCTAAAAAAGGACACATATAGTTACCCCCATAGTTACAATCTGGGTGTCTTCAAATCACGAGTGAATCGGCTTCTTCTAAGCAAGCGTGCTCCATCGTAGACCGCATCATTGCTTAACATAAGGCGAGTTGGCGGTCAAACGCAAACTTATTATGCAAAAAAAAAAAAACCGACAAGTGAAAACAGCGAACTTAGTTTTCTTTTTCATGGTCAAGCTGTGCCACTTCTGAAGTGCCGCGATTACATATAAAACAATATCCAAGCTCTGTGGCCTGAGCTAGCTCACCTACGTGATAACGAGCGTTCATTACCGCTTACGAGCCAGCTGGAGTGGTTAGTTATATTATGAACCGACTAGTTATTTCAGTTACCGAGCGCCGCCGCGCGCCGCTGAGCTGTAGCCACTCGCCCACGTGTGGAGGTGATAATATATTACTGCAAACTATCATCCCTGTACTTTATCTACATGAATATTATAAAGAGGGAAAGTTTGTGACCACAGACCTTTATCCAACCATATTTTTATTTTATTTACGGTATTTTTATTAACTTACGGTAGGTATATTTACGGTACTTTTATTAACGGTATAAACTTTATGGTATTCTCTAGATTTTGTACGCCTACTATAACTAGGCAAAACAGGATTTAAAATTACTAATATTAATGATTTGTTTTAGTTCTAACTAGACTTCGAGATTTTTTTGTTTCAATCTTGAAATGTACCTACTTTAAGTATTCATTTATGACATACTAGGTCAACCCTGCGGTTTCACCCCATATTTTACAGTAACTGATATACTTTACGGGATAAAAAGTAGCCGTATACTTATGTTAATATATAGGTAAGCTACCTCCGTACCAAACTTAATTCATATCCGTTCAGCCACTACGGAGGTGAGTGCGGATAAATATACACACTTACACACAAATATTCGCATTTATAGTAATAGTTTGATATATATTTACACAACTATTAAGCAGTTATCTGATGAACGAGCTTCGTAATAAATACCTACATTAAAAAAAATCGCCAAATAATTGATGTTTTAAATAATAAAAAAATTATAGGGTTTGATATGGAGGCCTAAAAGATGATAGCTCTGAATTAAGTGCATGTAATTGGTAATGAGAAATATTTAAGTACCGGTGAATTCGTTCGGTTCACAATTTATCGAGGCCGGTATACTAAACTTATTTTCATCTTGCCCAGTACCGGGGCTGGGTGTCCAGGTCCGATAGGACTATACCTGATTGTTGTTCTTCAATAATAAACCCAATAAGTATATATTTCGTAGCATCAGTGTTATTATGACAACGTATCTCTGCGGCTAAGTAAGTTAGTGCATCGCCCCGATAGCCGTCCGTAATCCGAGCCGGCTACAGACGGCCGAGTTACTGCACTCGTCTCAGGATTACCTCATAAACTATACACTGAGTTATAACTCGACGGTCTCAATCAATCGAAACTAGAAGCAACATAAGATATTTTAATTTCAAAAACTAAATAACACGCCTATATAGATTTCTCGTGAAGTCGGTTATTATAACGAAATAAAAACTCGTCTGTAGTTATTACAAATACAAAATTTATTTATTGTTACATAAAGAAAGCACAAATACATGTAGAATTCCTTGCCTGATGCGTTAGCGTAAGGTGTGTTGTAACCACAGAAAAGAGAAGTAAATACAACGGAAATGAGAAGGAAACTCTGTCGCCAGGTATTGTGACAGATATTTGATTGAACATTCTTATTTATGTCAACGCGTCGAACTCCGCGTCACAGTTGCTAACATAGTTGCTATGGGTTTATTTATGGGTGCAAGTGGCTACAACAAATTTCTTACATAAATGCCTTGACAGCCGTTCTAGTTTAAACAAAAAAAAACTTTTCCGTGGTTGCAACAGTCAGTGTCTTTCTCAAAACTGGGAACAGTAACAAACAACATAAATTTAAAACACAAAACACTAGGAACATAATGTAGAAATATAATTATCATTTGTTTTATAACTTGTAAATCAAGAATAACGGAAATATTATATTAATATACAATACCTTGAAAAACTTTTTAAAGAAACTCCAATACAAAATAGTAATTTACATAGACGTCCACGCTGTAGAAACAATTAGTTTTGAAAGTCGCTCGCCTTTGATTGTTTCAATATTCAGTTTCCAGTTAGGGTGTTTCTAAGCTGAGTGTCGTAGTCACAGCGACGCCGCTGTCATCCTGTCGTCTCCACCCAATTAATTCGCCATTTATGGTCGATCTGAACATCACCACATCAGGCTAACAAGCATCATGTCGCTGCAATCTATATAGGAAGTCAGCTGGACATTGAGTAATGTTCACGTAAGAAGAAAATCTCCATGGATCAGTATTTCAGGACCAGCGGAGTTATTATGAAAACTGACACTTTGTGAAAACTGACTTTTGTGCCACTCACACCATGCGTGCAAGCTGGATGACACAGGTGGGACCAAGATAATATATCGGTCTCGTAGCGATCATGAAGTGTGGGACGGACTCTAGCCATGGCAGTAGGTATCGACGGTATCATAATCCGATGTCAACGGCCTACCAATTATCGCTCGCCAATCACCTATAATGAGATCGTGCTGGTTGGAATGCAGATGTGTGCTATGATTTAATTGAACATACACGTTGTATACCTACTCTATTTGTTTAGTTGTTCTGTATTGACTATTGAGCCAAAAATCACTGGATACTAACTTAAATAACTGGTAAAACTAGTGTAGATCTAGAAAACTGGTAAGCTTTGGCTCACTATATATATATATACTAGCCGTCCGCTCCGGCTTCGCACGAGTGTAAGCTCGGCCTTCGGCCTCGCTACAAAATATAATATAGCCTATGTCACCCGGGGATAGTGTAGCTTCCCAACAGTGAAAGAATTTTTCAAATCGGTTCAGTAGTTTCGGAGCCTATTCATTACAAACATACAAAAATAGGTACAAATCTTTCCTCTTTATAATATTAGTGTAGATATATATATATAGGGATACATGGAACGGTGATACGCAGTCGAAAGGTGTACTTATAATTACTAACAACTTTTTCTAACGGGCCAACCCGAAATAGCAAAAAAATACATATCAATTGTTTCACACAATTCGTTGAGTGTGAAAGGTTTTTTTCCATGGGACTGCTGGTTTTTTCACTCTGTCAATGTTGGTCCCATGCATAGTTAAAGTTGTTCTTAATTGTGTATCACATCACATCACATCATCAGCCAATTAACGTCCACTGTTGGACAAGGCCTCCCTCATAGAGAGGGGTGTTGCCATAATCCCCACGCTTGGCAGGTGGCTTGGGGATCGAATTGTGTATACTTAACCTTTTTTCTGTTTAATACCACCGTGTTATCATAATGTATAGGTAATTAATTAATTAATTAAATAAATAAATAAATATCTGGGACATTATTGCACACATGGTCATCTGACCCCAAACTAAGCAAAGCTTGTAATATGGCAGCCAGAGACTGATATACATACATATATATGATAGAATAGAATATGAATAGAATAGAATAGAATATTTTTATTGCCAAAAGTAATATACCATAACCTTAATTTTACTTAGAAACACTATATATTTATTGTCTTAATAGAATTTTCGGCGAGCCTCAAACTAAGCACGAGGCCTGTATCTTGAGGCTCGAGTGCAGTTATACAAAACAAGTTGTTGACAAACTGTTACAGAATATAATTATACACGTACGATATTTATGTGGAGTAAGTACTAAATGAAAAGGTAAAAAGATACTTAAAGTTAAGTTTAAGGTACTCATTAATTTAATAGAAATATATATGGGGTAAAAAAATGTTATATTATATATGTGGGGCCTATATTATGTAGGTGTGGTTGAAAGAGGGCGAGTGTTATTATGTGAGTAAGGTGGTTGGTGTGAGGGTGAGTGTATGTGAGTGAGGTAGTTGGTATGCGGGTGGGTGTATGTGAGTGAGGTAGTTGGTATGCGGGTGGATGTATATGAGTGAAGAAGTGTGGGTGAATGTATGTGAGTGAAGATGTGTGGGTGAGTGTATGTAAGTGAATAAGTGTGGGTGAGTATATGTGAGTGAAGAAGTGTTGGTGAGTGTATGTGAGTGAAGAAGTGTTGGTATGAGTGAGGAGTAGGAGTGTATGTAGATGAACGGTTGTGGCTGAGGATATGTAAGTGCGCGTTACAAAAACTAGATAAGGTCTTCTGTCTCGGTGTAGGAAAGTTTGAGTAGCCATTCTTTGAACAATTTTTTACATGAGTACTTGAAGAGATTTCTGACATCAAACCGTTTGCTAACTTTATTGTAAGTGTTTGGTAGTGAGTAGGCAGGGCTTCGTCTTGCTAGAAGAGATTTAGCACATGGAAGTGGAACCCTGAAAACTCGCCTGCACATTATTTCATCATAGTCAGGGCGACTTTTCAAGATTTTATGGGTTTTTATGGCGGCATTGTAAATAAAAAGTTGTCTGACGCGTAACACCTTAAATTCTTCGTAGAGGGAGTCAGTTGAGAAGCGAAAAGGTTTCCGTAATATTACTTTTATAAGAGCCCTCTGTGCTCTCTCAATACTCATAAAAATGGTTTTGCCGGCACTACCCCATACAGGGACACAGTAATTAATAACCGATTGACATAACGCAGTATATATTTGCCGCAACAAAGGTATCGGTGTGCAGTCACGAAGGTTCTTCATGACGAAAATTAACTTCCGTACTCTAGCAGAAAGGTCAACTATGTGTTGCTTGTAAGTCATATTTTCGTCAATAGTGACGCCCAGGTATTTAATACAAATGGTACGGTCTACGGAACTGCACGGACATCCAGGAGTTGGGGTTAGTGAAGCATCAGTGCAGTAGTGTATCTTAAGTATTTTGCCAGCGGGGGGATGGGAAACGCAGGTCTTGGAGAAAGCAATATATTTGGTTTTCTTTGTATTTAAAGTAAGAAGATTTCTGTCAAGATTCCTTGCAATGACCGATAGACCTTCCTCTGCAGTGCTAAATACACGGTCCCACGTTTCACCGTGAAATAAAATTGCAGTGTCGTCTGCGTATGTTATAATCTCAGCATTATTAAGCTTGCTATTTAGGATATCGTTAATGTACAGGATAAACATCGTGGGGCCGAGTATGCTGCCTTGTGGGACGCCATACTTAATTGTTTTTTGATCACTGAAATGGTTACTTATTTTAACATACTGTCTACGGTTGGACAGATAACTTGTGAACCACTCAAGCGACACTCCTCTGATACCAATTGATTCAAGCTTTCGCAGAAGCAGCCCAACCGAGACCGTGTCAAACGCTTTCGCCAGATCAAGAAACACGCCTACACAGTATTCCCCATTATCAACGTAAGATGACACGAAATTGGCGAGAACGGTTGCAGCGTCTTCAGTCGATCTGCCTCTGCGAAAACCAAATTGCCTGTCAGAAAGAATTTTGTGCTTTTCCAAGTAGCTAGTGAGCCTGACGTTTACTAATTTCTCCAGTATCTTAGATATGACACTTAGCAAAGCAATGGGCCTGTAGTTGTCTGGTGAGTTTTTGGAACCGCTCTTGTATATGGGAGACACGGCAGCTACCTTCCAACAGTCCGGAAAAGTGCCAGACTCTAAGCTTAGGTTAAATATGTAAGTTAGTGGTATGAGAATAGCGTGAAGAGACTTTTTAATTATTGCAACAGAAATTGCATCAGGTCCAGGTGCGCTATCGTTTCTGAGGCCAGCAACGATCTTTGAAATTTCATAAGGATCTGTAGGATTGAGGTACAAAGAGTTAGCAACGGATGAACGGGGCCTGTGTGATTTAATGAGTGACTCCTCTGTTTCGGATAACTTAGAGAAAATGTCATCAGCCAGTCTCTTTCCCACGGAAACAAAATGCTGGTTACAGAAGTCAAGCGGGTTATGTCTGTTGTCACAACTTTTTAACAACTCGGAAGGCTCTGTTCTGCAGTTTGAGGAATAGCAAATATTTTTTATGGTCTTCCAAAGCTTTTTTGGGTCATCTTTATTCTGTTCAAGTTGCTGGCTAAAATATTGAGCTTTAATTTTACGTAGAAGGCTATTACAGAAGTTCCTGTATCTCGTGAAAATTTTGTGGCGATGAGAATCGTTAGGATGGGTTCTGTGTTCACGATGTAGTTTGTCGCGGTGGCGCATACACCTAATTAGTCCTGGAGTGATCCAGGGCTTCATGCTTACCATATTTCTACCAGTTTTAACTTGTTGGGTGTATTTGTTTATAATATTGGCTATGGTTTCATTGAAGGCAGCTACTGCAGTGTTAACACACGATGTGGAGGTAACTGAAGACCAATTAGTGCCAATAATCTCAGAAACCACCGCGTCAGTGTTTGTCTTGAGTCTAGCTCGAGAATCGTTTGAGTAGCTTAGCGACTGTCGGGAGATGCCAGCTATGACAATATCGTGATCAGTTATTGTAGATTTGCATACAAGACCCGTTGATTTTGTTGCAGATTTTATGAAAATGTGGTCTAAGCACGAAAGACTTCTGGTGGGACAAGTAATAGCTGGGAGTAATCCATGTGATGCCATTAGACAAAGGTAGTTAGATACTTGATAATTCGAGGAATTGCATAAATCTATGTTCAAATCACCTGAAACAATAATAATCGAATTACTTCTTAGGTTATTTAATGCCAAATCAAGAGAACTAATAAAGGGGTCAATGACAAAGGTAGAAGGGGAGCGGTAGATACCTAAAATAGCAATTCTGTCGGTTACTTGTATTAGCAAGGAATCAGCATCGGTAATAATAGGTTCAGATGCCGTAGAATTGTATGAGTTTTTAACGAAAATTACTACTCCACCATTTTTATTAATTTGTTTATATGAACGAAAACAATTATACCCAGGAAGGGAATTCAGTATCGTACCATCTGACAACCAGCATTCCGTCAGTATTATGGCGTCATAAACTATATTGAAACGTTGTAGTGCGACAGAGAAGTCGTCAAAATTGCGCTGAAAGCTTCTTATGTTAAGTGAAATGACCTTGAAGTTGTATCCAGTATTGTTATTGAAAAACACATTACATGATTCAACGGACTCGTGTAAATGACAATCTATCGAGATTGATTCATCAATATCCCTAGTCAGATTATGTGAACCCATCTTGATAGAACAAAAATTGAGAAATGTTGGAGGTTAGAACCCAGTGTGTCATTTTTATATAAATAATAATAATTTTTCCTGAGTGCACTCGAATCATGTAAATGATAACGGTCTGTACATAAATATTATTTGCATTGAGTGGGGCGCAGGAGTTATGCAAGGGTGAGTGTGTGTGTGACTGAGGTGTAGTGTATTTTGTTAGTGTAGTGAGTGTTAAGTGTAAGAATAAAGTAAATGACAGTATAAAATATAAATAATGTACAAAGAAAGTTAAGCCAATATTATAACTAGTTTTCGGTGAGACGAAACGATCCTCGTGTGCAAACCAGTGGTGTTTAGTGCTCGGCGGTTGCAGGGGGAACACCCAAGGCGTGCTCCAGGTCTTCAGAGCATTTAATACTGATGGCTGGAGTTCCTTCCTGTCGTCGCACATGAATCGCACCGTTCTTGGACCAACAGAACTTAAAGCCTGCTTCCTTGGAGCGCTGCCTGGTCGAGCGAAATAACAGCCTGTTCTCCTGGGTCAGACGCTCATTAAAGTACAACTTTACGCTGTCCCCTTCGACTCCGATATCAGTACATGATAGATTACGACGGCTCTTAGCTGCTTTCAAAAACTCATCTCTCTTCTGACGTCGCACGAACCTTACGATTAATGGCCGGGGTAGTTTCGAAGATGCCAGTTTTGCATCGCCAGTATCGCCCCCTTCCAGACGGCGAGGCCCTACGCGCATCGCGAAGTCTAGATCGCAGTCCTCAACAACAACTCCGATTTTTTGAGCCGTGACAAGAATTATGTGCAACGGATTTTCGTTGGAGGTCTCTGATATTCCTGCTATCTCGATCTCGTTCTTGAGGCCAGCCTGCGCCCTAGTGTTCAGTTGTTCACGTAACTGTGCTACTTCGTTCCTTAGTGTGCTAAGTTCGACATCACGCTGGGCATCACGTTCCTCTAGTACACGGATTTTAGTTCCGTGTTCGTTGAGTCGCGAAGTGATATGGTCTGTGAAAGATTTCATTTGGGACTTCATGTCACCCACATCCTCCCGCAGTAATTTAATTTCTGAAGCGATGGACTCCAGGTGGACATAATCGGCTGAGACAGAAGGTGAGCTGAGCGGAACATCCAATTTGCGGCCGGCGTCGCGAGGAATGACATTCGCACGCTGCTCGTCACTGGGCGCGCTCACCCGTACCGGTGTGTTCGTGTTATCTTTCTTAGGTTGTTTGCTCTGACATAATGGACAAGCCCAGGCCGACTTCACGTCCTCAGGGATTTTCTTTAGGTCGGTTAAGTTCACACATACAGCATGAAAGTAATTTTGGCATTTGGAGCATTGTATATGTTGCATAGAACGAATGTTTCTCGTACAAGCAGAGCAGTTATTAACCATTTTGTATAGTAAATGCGTAAGCGCAACGTGTAGTGAGTAGGTAGGTATAACAGAACTCACGCGCAGCCGGCGTAGTGGCAAGCAGTGGCGCGATAACCGGTCCTGACCGCCCGGTAGCCGGGTGAGCGACAGAGATGAAATATTTCAAGCTCGCAGCCCGTCCCTTTTACCCGAAGTGAGGTGGAGCCTACCTCAACGTGCGGCGCGGTGGATGTAATTGTTTTATGCACTTTTGAATTATCAGATTGTTTTCCGAATGCACTCAATAATGACGTTAAATTACTTAGCGTTTAGGAGCGAGTATGCCGTGCAGGTGCGAGCGAAATTTTACGGAGCACACAATATGCGTCCACACCTTATTCGAGTTAGAATCGCACTCCCATATATTTTAATACATACTTAAATAGATATTAACACCTAGACATAGAACACAAATGTTCATCACACAAATGTTTGTTCTAGGTGGGAATCGAACCGACGCCCCCAAGCGCAGAAGGCAGGTTCACTACCAACTAAGCTAGTGTGTTGTTGTGTCTTTGATTGTGTATATTTGTATCTCATTATGACAATTTTTTATTGTAAGTCATTTACAAGCTTTTATTTTGTTTCACCTGTCCCTGTGTCCGTCAATAATAAAATCTTGTAAGCTGAATTTGACACACTTTCCGGTTTTCAATTGAGCTGAAATTTTGCATACACCTTTAGTTTTGGTGACAATACAATATGTAGTACCCAATATTGTAATAATTTCAAAATAGCCACAAATATTAAAATATAAACATATAAGTAAATAAAAATTAGAAGCAATATTAAGGTTAAAGCTAATGACGTCGATTCTGATGTACCATTCTCTAGACTAAACTAAATTTGACAGCTCTAAAATTGTTGCCATCCTTTTCTGACGTATTAAAATGAAAAGAACTGCAGATAATTTTAATCCAGTCAAATTAGTTTAGTTTAGAGTATGGTACAACAGAATTGACCCCAATGTCTCGCAGCTGTATGTTAGGTACTTTGACTATCTATATGTATATAACATGTCAGCAAAATGACGCAGTTGAGTCGTATAACATCTTTAGCAGTCCGCAATGAACGCACTATACTTGTCGAAGTAATCGCTCGTAAAAACTTAGCCTGGATGGGCGCGTGACGGGAACTTACTTTAATTATCCCGGGACGGAACTGGCAGGAAGTTGGTGGGATGACAGAATACGAAATATAACCACAGAGATTACTACAGTGAACTTCTTCTTAAAACCTTTATTAGAAACTGAAATAGCTAAGTTTGTTCAATTTAGTATATAGGTATTATACGTAAGTTAGACCTTACTGATATCCGCAGTATCTAGGATATGACGAGCTATGAAGATCATTGTCCCGCAGCCGCCCTACATGACCGGGTCCGGGCCCTCAACTGTATATTTTCCAAACAAAGGAAACCCGCCCTTTTAGAAGCCCAAAAAATCCCAAACAATATTTTTGAAAAACACATCGCCCTGCAATATTATCTGCTCCACGTAATTTTCATAAAAAGCCAAATAATTCCTGACCTTTTCAAAGAAATCATTTTCCTAAGGAGCCAAATTCCCATGTTTACGGAACCCTTGGCTCGCGAAATGCTCTCAAGCTTAAAATCGGTTTGTAAGAAATATTATATTCTAGTTCTATTCCGTTCGCGATCCACAGAAACGTACCTACTCTTTGTTTTCCAGAAAAAGCTCATCAATTTAAAAGATTGGAGCGGAAGCAAGTTGGAAGCGCTCATAGAAATAGGGCCACGTCCGCGCTCGGTTCACGTACACATGTACCCCGGCTAATTGCAACCAAACAAATAAAGCTGCAGAAGAACAAACGGAGTGGAAAGGCGACAGAGCGCGACAAATAAATTATTTTTATGGTTCCTCCAGCGCAGTGTATGGCCGCCTGTCTTATAGAATTAACACAATGCCGCCTGCGGCTTGATGCACGCATGGCCGCTCGGCTGCTTTCAATGCACCGCCGCCGCAGCGCTGCGCTGCACTGCACACTACCGCGGGCTCCGTCTCCGGCATACACACTTTGCTTAAAATATTATCAGCTAAATGTTTACAAAGCTACGGAGAAAATTATAATACGCTCCCGGAGAATTTTAAAACCGTCACCGTGATGGATCGCAGCCCAGCATCACATTTGTACGCGAGCGTTCCGTTCGTGTCGGGAATAAAGCTAGTTTCGGAAGCTGTTATAAATATTATTGTATTGTGTAATGGCCGCCGTTTGGTAAATCGTGGAAAGTGACGAGCGCATTTCTAGGCGACGTTTCAATAACGCCGTGTCTACATAATACATTTTATAGCTACATAAAAATGATCCCCGAACATTTCAAATTGCTTGCATAATCGAACGACAACCCTCTCGCACAATTTCAAAACCCCTAACTACATTAAACTCGAAGACGTAGATGATATAACAACGCCGGGGGACCGACGCGACGATACAATTTACATATTTCCCTCCTATCTTCTGAACATTTTAATACTATCCGCATTTCATAGAGTTCATATTTTGCGAGCACTCTAAACTCCGAGGCCGAATATTCAGGACGTGTTCCCGTCATGCATGAGGAGAAAATATGAATTCAACAAATTCAATACGGCAGTAGTGTGCGGTGCGGCCGCTTGCGGAGATGTGTGCCTGTGTTGCACAGGAAGTCATTAAAACTTAAACGCCGGAAGAACTCCCAACGAATGCAATTTTAAAGGGTCCCAGAGACATGACAGAGAACTTTGTAACATATTTCTTGAGTCGGTCGGCTCTTGTTCCGCTCTCCGTAAAACATTTCTGTTTATGATTGTACCGTCGCGCACTCGAAGTATGATCGCAGTATATTTTTTACGGGTATCGCCTAGCTAGGCTATACAACCTTTTTATATCCACGTCACCTGGTGCTTTATGAAAAGTGCTGGTGCAAGCTCTCAAAAGGATGTAAAAAATTATCAAGGACGTTATAAAACCTAATGGCTTTTATAACATCTTTGGAAATTTGACTTCTGGAAAATACTTTTCAATGTTTTTTCATTTAATATTTCTATATTCAATTTTATAGAAACTCCAAAGAGTGTGTTTCCTTTTTTTGCTTCACATGCAAGAAAGCAATTTCAGCAACGGGTATTTCGATTTTGACAAATATTTCTGTTTAAATTACGGGGCCGTAGATTAGAAGCGTTTGACCGTAAAGACCCGTTGAGCATTGTAATCAAAATGCTTAGTCCTCTCAATAAGTACAACACATATCAATCGCAGAGGCCGAGAGGGGCGCGGGAGGGGCCTGGGAGGGCCAGAAGCGGCGACCCAAGAATTTGCGAAGGCCCTGATGTGTGAAATCAGGGACCAATTCCAAAGTGTTCGGACGCGGCGTAAGTCAAACACTATACCTACCTACAGATCGGATTAACACGAATTGGAAATAAAATAACCAGGTATTTTCGTTGCAATTCACTTGGTACTCATACAAAATTTAAATTAAGTTAGCGCTAAGTACAAGAACCGAGTGTTGAACTGTTCTCTACAAAAATGTGCTTTAATAAAGAAGAAAAAAATAAAGAAAGATATAAAGTTTATTTGTGACCTACGTTTAAAAAAATCATTATAAGAAATAGGTGACAAGATATAGTCACAAATCGCCCCCAACTCAGCATAATGCCTTTATGAATCCTCTTCATCCTAAGGTTGCCTGGAAGAGATCGCTCTTAGCGATAAGCGCCGATTGTTCCAGCTGTTTTATCATGTCTTGTGTATGTAATTTGTAATGTGAACAATAAAGAGTTTATAATTTTTTTTAATGCATAAATAGGCTTGCGCTTGGCCGCCAACTCGCCTGATGTTAAGCGATGATGCGGCCTACGGTGGATCACGCTTGCCTAGAAGAAACCGATTCACTCTTGACTTGAAGACACCCAGATTGTAACTATCGGGGAATCCCCATTCAGGCAGTGCATTCCACAAACTTGCAGTTCGCACAATATAAGTGGAATCAAAGCGCTTCGTACGGGTTTTCGGAATGTCAACCATAAAGCGGTGTCGATTAGTCATCAGAATAATCATTTAGTTCTTCGTCTAAGATGGCACGGATTCGCTTTTCTTGTCTTTCAATATCCATTTTGAGCAAAAACTGAAAATAATATAACAAAAAACTCAACTAAAGGAACGAAAGACAACCGATATAGTAAATCATAAAAAAATAACAATAGATAATACAAAAAACTAATAAAACAGTTAAAATTATTAATTGGAAAAATAACATTAAAAAAATACGTCAAAAATGAGGCAGGGTATAACATACCCGAAACAGGTTTGCACATGAATATCCCGTACAATGTCCCATGCCACACTGCGATCACGCCACTATCCTCTCCCGCACGCCCCTGGCTCCAGCTACTGAGCGAGCTAGTGTTGTCAGACGAAGGTTTAAAAAAATACACAACTTAAAAAAATTACCAGGGTGTAAGATACCCTGGCTCATGCTCGCCGGGTTAACTAGCTGTACCCGCGAATTCATCCGCGAATTCTTCAGAAAAAAATAGCCTATGTCCGTCCTCATGATACGTACTATTACCTCGCAAAATTTTATCGAGATCGGTTAAGCCGTTTAGCCGTGATTATGTAGCAAACAGACAGAGTTACTTTTGCATTTATAACATTAGTGTAATTTCAAATATTTGATTAAATCAGGCGTCACTTTGCGGTAGTTTATATTCAAAACTGGTTTTTGACGAATCTCTAGTACATTTTTGCTGTTACGTTTTTATTGTACTTAAAGCGACGTAGAAGCGGAAATGCAATAGAGATTCCTCAAAAACTCAGTTCTTTATTTTAATTTAATTTGCAACTAAATTGATGGGGATATAATGAATGAATACACATTACATAGCACTGGAGTAGTTACTACATTATGCAACCGGCTGATATTAATTGATTTGTGAACAGAATGATCTCAACCATTCATTTTATTATTAGCAAAACGTTTTTGTTCTGCATCAGAATAACAAGTAAAAGGGAACACCTTCCACGCCGTATTTTTCTACTCACGTTAACTTTTCCACTTTACCTGCTTAGCCCAAGTTTAGACAACCGCCTTCAAACACCACCTTCCGCGTACTACTTCGATCATCATAGAGCTTATTTCCAAGTTGCAAAATTCAATAACGACAACCTTATTCAGACCTCCAGTTGACCGAAATTCGGCAAAGGAATATAGGCCTTATGTCTCAAAGATAGAGGTTTCAGTGAGGATAAACTTGGTGATTTATTAAGAAACGTTAAAGCGAGCTCGACGCGAATTTTACAAGAGAACCTACAGGGCAAGTTAGATTAAAATAGTTGTGCCTCGGCAAGTCCCGTATGACACAACAGACATGTTTACTAGCCCTGTGGAAACTTCTGGAACATTTAGTTGTGACGGGGTCCTCGCAGGGAATATAGGACGTCGGTATGTTAGTAACCATCACGTGAAGAGACTTCACGTTTTAAATGTAGTCTAAAAGCATCACGTAGTAACGTGGAACCTAGATCTTAGCTAGAATTTGGTAGGTACTTAGTAGAACCATTAGAAGAATGATAATGCAGTGTTCTAACAAACGCAAGCACAAAACATACTTACTTACTTAAACATAAACACAAAATTTTGGTACTTTATGTTTGTTACATTGAAATTCAACTGATACTCAAAAAATCTGATTCAGAAAAAACATAGTTGTGATTAATGTCGGTATTTTTATTTCAAAGCAATACCATGCACTATTTATGTGCTTAATCTGCACAGTTGTTATTGCATGGTTCGTTCGGGTAACACAGTTTTAGAGCCAGCTGTCTGTATTTTGATTCCACACGTACTTATATAACGCAGTGGGTGTAGCTCCACTCTCAAGCGGTGTTCTGTGTATTTTGATTTCATTATCTGAGCTGTACACGGCGGTGCGTCAGTAATCTGGCTGTATTACTGAGCAAGCCCGTGGGAGGAAGTCGACATTGCCGGATTAAGATATGTAAATGAAATCGACGCACGGCCATCCACGGGAGGCAGGTCGCAGCACGTACCGACGACAGCCTGGGACTACGCCCTACCGTGTATAGCACCATAGATAACTGAGGAGTGAGTCAACATACTTCATACTAATATTTTAAATGCGAAAGTGTGTTTGTTGGTTTGTCTGTTTATTTGTAGTTGTTGTTTGTTTGATCGACGTGATTTTTTGCATGGATGTGTGAATTCATGGGCCGGAAAGAGACATAGCCTTCTTTTTATCTCAGCTAAATTAACTGATCGTGCAGGATTGTCAACGCGGGTAAAACTGCGTAACTAGTATATCTGCATGTAATCGTACCCACATTTTGATGAAGGAATGGAGTTCGTTGTTCCCTCGTCAAAATAAGACAAATGTAAAGATACACAAGATAAAAGAAGGATTTCTTTCAACACCGTCTACTTATATTTGCGTCACGCCGACAACATACTCGTAGATAGAATTTCTAACAAGACGCGGCTTGTATTATAGAAAAAAGAAATTTTTTCCTTATATGCTTATTGCTTATACATTGTATCAACTGGATGTGATTGCGAATTTGCAATCTTTCGATAACAATTTTTTTGTAGTGGTAGGACTCTTTTGCAGGCTTCCGCCAGGGGAAATACCACATTTTTGCCAGTTATTCAACCGCCAAGCAGTAGTGTGCAAACACTACTGTGTTCTGGATTGAAGGGCAATGTTTCCAGCGAAATTACAGGGCAGACAAAGATTTGACATCTTATATCTCGGGGTGACGAGCGCCGTACATTGCCATCCAGGGTTTTGAACTGTTGAAGTTTAAAATTTTGAGTGGCGTTGAGCTATTATGGGCAAGCGTCAAGAGCCATTAGGCGAGCGACTTCGCTCGTCTCGTCACTCAATAACATAAAAAAAATAAAAAATAAACTTTCCATTTAACTAAAATCGGGTCTGAAAATATTATGTAGCTATACATCCATGGGTAGACTACTCTTTATCTACATTATCTTAAATTATTTTCAGTTAGAAACAAAATGTTTTCTAAAACCATAACCGTTTCTTTTATTTTTCATTTACGTATAGGTATATATTATTAAAGAAAACCTTTATAAAAATTGTAAAGTTTAAGGTTGCCCCGTCAGTTCTGTTTAGATTTCTATGTTTCTCCTTTGAATATTCATTTGCTTAGTATTTAGTGGCACCTCTCTGGTGCTTAGATACAAAGACTTGTATCTAAGCACCAGACAGGTGCCACTTAAAGACTAGCGGTAACTTGAGCTGCTAAACAGACCAACGCCTGACACCTTGGCGCTTAAATAACCAAGACTTGGCGACAACAGATCGCAATCACTAGAACTTGGCAAGCAAACTATGTGCTACCTAAATCTGAATACACAGGTATCGCGGCTTTAAGTAGTTAATTAAAATGAGCAGATAGTTTAACATGATCCTTTGGCTATGAAAATAACCTCCAAATAAGTAGATGTTATAGATGTGGTGTCGTAGAAGTCACGTCGTAGAGTATGATCATCGTAGATGTTTAGTTTTAATGTTGTAGCAGAGGCGTAGCGCTACAGCTATGATGATTGACTGATGTGATAAATCTCATTTTATCTTACTCGTCGTAGAACTATGTCTTAATATTATAAGGTTTGTCGTTCCACATTGACGATTCGATTCTCAAAATTCTTATACTATTAAAAACGCTACGTTATCATTGAGCTACGTTTTGTTCAAAACTCGGGCGAAGCCGCAGGCAAAACTAATGATTGAGAAATTGAAATTCTGTAACTTTATCAATATACAAAATTGATTTTAAAATGTTATGTTTACGTTACAAATTTATTTAGATTGTACAATAATTGGTGTGTGACTGACTAAGCAAAATGACACGATGTTCTATTCACAGCCCCCGACCCATGCATGCTCGGAGCCCTACATTGCTCA
The DNA here is from genome assembly GCA_949125355.1 of Agriopis leucophaearia. Classification (NCBI taxonomy): domain Eukaryota; kingdom Metazoa; phylum Arthropoda; class Insecta; order Lepidoptera; family Geometridae; genus Agriopis; species Agriopis leucophaearia. The sequence goes on along the minus strand of OX421263.1, from coordinate 19,202,815 downwards.
TGTTTATCACATCCGTGCCGCGCCAAATGTTTGCACGTAATAAGCACATCCTGCAAATGTTTGCACGGTACATGGAGCTGATTAGTTTTGCTAAATGTGTTGCTGCAGGATTAATAGCTATTGTAGGGATCGTGTGATCGTGCGGTCGGTGGAGATCAAACAATGTTGTATTCATAGAGTTATTACAGTCATACGACGCTACGATCGTAGGATGTTCTTATGTAGAAGTGTTTAGATTTATACCATGTTGTTTTTAACCGGCTTCCAAAAAGTAGGAGGTTTTTCATGTATTTGTTACTTCAGAAATCCGTCATTTATAAACCGATTTGGAAAAATACTAAATTATGATTTACTTGAAAGGATATACTTTCAGATTAGTCCCATAGAAATTTCATCGAAATTGGTTTAGTAGTATGATTTCTTAATCAAATAACTTGCTTGGATGACATAAATTGTCACCCAAGTAAACGAAATTGCGTACTTTACTAATTTTGAAGTTGGTTTTTTAAATTGATAATTATTTGTACTATGTATGACATCGGTATTACGATAATAATTATATTATTTTTTTTAGAACTATCCAATTCCCTAATCATCGAGAGCATTCATAATGCGTGAAAATAAGCTTTCCTGCCCTGTTAGGTAAGAAAGATAAATATATAAATCAACCAAGTATAGCTACGTAGCGGTTGCAACTTTTCCACATAAAAATATAGAAAACGTTAAATTTCAGGAGTACGCTTATTCATAAGCAACCGTTGGCTTTCATCTGATCCATCATAACAACTAGCAGTTTAGTCAGGAACCCTCGCTGCAGTCCCCGGTAGGGCTGGCCAAAGGGCCCGGACGATCAGTGGATTTGCATAACTTAAATCTGATTGGGCCGCCCTTTGATGCCTGCCCCGGCCTGCCCCGACCGGCCTGGAGAAATTAGATTGTAGGCAGCCCTACTGAGTACAATACTTACTTATCTAGTCACAAGGTTGCTCCGAATACGAGCTTATTTTTCTGAAGCGCTTTTTCGCTTTGTCGTGAAATGGAACGAATTTCGGATACATAATTGAAGTTCACATACGACCTTGCTTACTCTGTTTTTTACGTTTACTAATGTAAGTTCGTACCGACAGTGCCTAGCTCTAATGTCAGAGTTATATATTCATTATAATTATTATAAAAAATATTCTATTTTATGTTTATAAATATTATAATTAATAACTTAAATCTATCAAGTGACAAAAACTACATAAGTTTTTACTTAGAAAGTTGTGACGTACTAGAATGCATTTGAAGCGTGCATGTAGCCACATTTTCATATTGCACGTAGCAGGTAAGTTATAGGGGAGTTAAGCACAAACACCTGAGCTTACTTGAATTAAGCTAAGATACCGCTCCCAGCGTTGGCCAAGATTAGCTAGACACCCACAAGTTAGGACGCCTTCGGCCGTTCATTGTTAGGTTAGATGGGCACGTCTGCACCACAACTACTCCTAGTCAGGTTACTACGCGTTATGTAAACTACACACGTATATTATCATGCTACTATCACGTACGTAAGATTTAAAGTCTAGCTCAGGTTTCAGCACATTATGTAATTTATGATAATGCATTCTTCAGGTGGTTATTAGGTACTCTTTAGAGAGAAGCGTTTCACGTTCAATGTCTCACATATTGTAATAGTAAATGGTAGCATTAATTGCAATAAACATTTTGGTTTTTCACAAATAAACAAACCCAAAATTTTGTGCAAATTTAGCCAATATTTCAACATATCTATATATGTATGTAATAAATCCTATATATGTGGGACTGTACAGTGCAATTAACTTTAGTGTTAAAAGCTCTAATAGAGTCTTAAAGGGTCGACAACGTATTTGTGATAAGTATTCATAGGCGACGGTGACTGCTTACCATCAGGCGGCCTGTCTGCTTGTTTGCCACCTATGGCATAAAAATATATATATATATATATATATAGCACTGATCAGATAAGATACAATTATTACTAACAATTCCCACTGGTAGCGGTTTAATAGATTAGTTTAGTATTTAGGAATTAATTATTTTTTATATATATATTGCGAAGATTGAATGTTATTTAAGTTACTGAAATAAACCGAAATACAACGATAATAAAATGTTAGTAAGGTACTTACATAAGTATGTAATAAAATAGACGACGGTTAATTCATTTCAAAGACAATGTTCATAGCTCCTCTCTGGAGTCTCGCCGGAGAGAGCGTTAGTTCAGATGTTAATTAGCGTACGATATTATCTCGACGGCACACACTCCGCCAAATTGGTGCGGTAATTGGCCGATCTTGCCGCCAGCTCTCCGCGTCATCAGGACAGGCGCATCCGCATGCATGGCAGATTACTTTTCATCGAACAAAGATAATATATCGTCATTGGCATCGAACAATAGAGTGGTCTAATTAAAAGCTGTAAAACCAAAAAATTGCTTTCCCTATAATTATAAGCGAAGGAAAACGTCTGCGGTAGTAAAAAATCAAAAGATGTGTTTCATTGTGAACTATAAAAAATATTGGGAATTTACTATAAATAGGCGTAACGTTGTGCTACAAAAACCACAAACTATAACACACGATTAATTAAGATGAATTCGGAGAAGAGTTAGCAGAGTATTAGACAGCAGATATTTAGACTTAGCTAAGAGGAGTACATTTGGAAAGCCACCGTGACGTCGACGACAGTAGTTAGCAGGTAAGTAGGGCGCGGCGGAGCACGCCTCCAACGTTAATGACGGCATTATCTCAAATGATCTCCGATACAACGGCTTATAAACGTGAAAACATCGTATCGCAGCGCCAGTTAAAAGATAATACAGACTCTAATAACATTTGCATATCTTAATGCGGAGCACTCCGCGTTGTATACGACTAACCGAACTTCCGATACCTACTAATATTGGCAGAACAAACAACACGCTTTGGTGTAGAGGGTACTTATATAATATATATAGAGCTGGCTTGTTAGGCTCTGAACAGATTATATTTAGCTGGTCTGGACTCGGTGTAGTAGGTACTCAGTCGACTGGTTGGTAGACCGCCGAGGCACTGAAGCTAAACAAACTTCAACTCGGCTATTCATTGTATAGATGCCAGTATGAGTATTTACACAAGAACGCTACCGTGGTTTGGATAACATGTTTGCAAGATCCGTTTGTTTGTGCTGTAATAATAATTGGTATAGTGGTCGCGAGTCTCTCTTGGCTGGAACACCAATAAATACACTTCGTACAAAAGCTATCGAAAGAAATCTTTACTCTAATTTTTGTGCTAAGTGTTACAGCTCAGTTGAAGAGCTTCATGTCAGAATTTCTCTGAACTGTATATATGCATATGCAACTCGATAACAAAGCTGACTAAAGTTTTTGTTATTGAGTTGCGTATAGGATACATATGCTACATGTTGATACAATATACCTACATATATATCGCTGATTTATCGATGACTAAAATCCTCTTGTTTCATAATTTAATGGTGACGGAATGCATCCGAAATGGTCTAACGTTACTCAGAGAAGGAAGGGAAATAGGAAAGGTAGAAACAATCGGGACTTACTCGGTCGGTAACAGACGTGGCAGTAATCTGTCCGCTGCTTTACACAAACAAGCCGGGATAAGGACGCGAATCGCAATTACAGATTAATTATAATGGATCCGGAGCTATGTAATTGTTGAAATATGTAAATGGAGTGCCTCTTAGCGGGCTGTTCTGTTAGTGTTTACTGCGAGGATTTGACGCTTGATCCGGGATTGGTAGTACCACGCACTATACAATACAATACTAGCTACAGGCACACTCAAGACACTGGCCGTCATGGATGACTGCAGAAGAATCTGCTCAACTCGATTTAAATCTAATCAATTAGATCATATAAAATAGTTTAGATCATAATATTATCTCCTTACATTGCTGCGTTCAAAACCTATATAAATTTTTCGTTTAATTATTTTTACTGCAATACACGTGATTAATAGTATAAATTTAAATATTTTAAAATAGCAAGTAGCTAGATATCTAGTTACCTAGAATAATCATAAATACTTAAGTATTTAAGAATAAATAAATATTCTATTTGATATTCAAAATGTGTTTTTTTTTCCTACTTTCACGAAGCAAAATAGAGCCATGGGCCAGTGCGTTTTTGGCATAGAGATAGCTAGAGGACCAATGAGTAACGTACATCAAGGAACTAGCCCGGTGGCTCAGTTGGTAGTGAACCTACGTTCTGCGCTTGGGGGCGTGGGTTTGATTCCCACCTAGGACAAACATTCATGTAGACGAACATTTGTGTTTGTTCTATGTCTGGGTGTTTATATATATTTAAGTATGTATTAAAAAATTATATGTACGTATATCAGTCTCTGACAACCATATTACAAGCTTTACTTGGTTTGGTTCGTTCGCACGTTCAGATGAACGTGTGCGCAGAAATGTCCCAGATATTTATTTATTTAAGGCAGATTTCTAGACGTTGATAATATTTAATACTTTCATACTCGTATAAATATGGGTACCTAACTACATTCAGTCAATACGTGGAAACTGTTATTTTGGATGTTGTGATGACCTTTTACGAATTAAGTACATATATAACTTTTCTAAATAATACATATATACGAGGAAGTATTTATGATGACGAAGGTGTGTGTAAAGCTCCTGCCTCTTCCGTTCGTGATAAAATTGAACACAAAAACTGCATCGGAAAATTCTGAAGGAAACCTCAAAAGAGTCCCCATTCACGTCGCGTACAATGGCTTCCAGCAGAATGTAGCGTACAGCGTCATGAATGGCACGCCGCCGCGCCGCGCTCTGCCGCTAGTGCGCGCTTTTTTATTTCAGTAACGTAAGGGCCACAGCACACAGGATACTTCTAAAATCATAAATTATATCGGTGATTTAATTACGAGGCCGCCTACACAACTTAGCGTAGCTGTATGTATGACGAGTATTTGTCTATAAGATAATTATCAATATAAAAAACCAACTTTATAAAAATGTCAGAATTGGACCAATATGCGCTCTTTATCCCACAGCGCGTGCATTAATTAGGCCCTATTAGTTTTAGAGCGCGCATGCCTGATTTAGTACTGAGGTGTTCCGACAGATGTCTCTTATAATATTTTTTTGTGTGGAAATGACTTTTTAATTGTTACATTGTAAAAAAAACACACACACAAAAGTTCTGACGTAACAAACATAAAAAAACATCCTCTTTTTTGGAAGTCTGTTAATTAATCAAATAAGGTAATCGCTTCCCGTAAGGTCGATACAGCGACCGAGCTTTAAATCTCGGACATCTAATAGCAAGAAATACATTATTCTGAAATCTGGATACAGTCACTGAACATTGCCAATACCTACTTATTCTCCGTAGTTCTATACAGTAGTCAGCGAGTCGACAAACTTGATGCGTTTAATTATACAACCTCAATATCGCATGTCGCTGAAGCATGCGTGGTGGCCTTATGCAAAAAGCGCTGGCTTGTTGTATTCTAGAAAGTTCGAGAAGGTTCGCCGTGTATAGAAAATTATTCTACTTTATTAAAATGGAACATACGACCCGGAGTCTTTTGTGCATGTTTTATTATATTAATCTAAGAGGACGACAACGATATTGGATACAAAAGACGTAAGGTACGCTGTCTTTGTACATAATAAAGGACACTATTTTTCGTATAAGTAGTAAGGATACCAAAACTGTAACTTTAAAAATTAGGTAAGTACGGTATAATAACTTAGATACTTAGTTCAAAATTTGGAAAAACCTTACCGTAGCTACGGCTGACACTTATAAGGTGAGCCTAGGAATAAACTTCACGTTCACTCAACTTACCTTGGACTGCCAACCTTAGACCTTTTTCGGTGCTACCATCTTCCACAATATTTCTAGGTAGGTTTTCGTATGACAATTCCGACACAATGGCTAGTCACCCGACAACCAAGTTATAATAATAATCATAAAGAAGATCAAGCTATAGAGAGAAAACAGAAGTCCTACCTAGTCAATCAATCAGCAGTTGTATTAGGAAGATGTTTTCATGATACCCACTGTCGCTTACCATCAGCGAGTTGGTAGCCAAACGTAGATCTATTCTATATAAATAAATAAAAAACACAATCGTGGTAGGTATTGGGTTACACCCTAACTATATATGGATTATTTTGATTTGGAGAGTGATTGTTTGTTGAGTGCCCTTACTCATAGAATCAACATATCTACCAAACAAAACGTAGATAGATAGGCTCCATACGAGTGCCATTCTGATCCATATTACTGAACTCGAATCGAGCCTTCGAATTAATCGGATTCCTAATTCTGAGAGCGAACGCGCATTTTATTACATTCTGTCCGACGTTCCGGCCCGATAAATACCGGATAGATAGAGTACTCGCCAAAGTTTATGACCGCTGCGCTGCTAATACTTATAGCTACTTAAGGCACTGCTCTGAAAATCTGAACATTGCCACAAATGGTATCGTGAAGATATCTCACGCCATAAAAGGCACCACTTTGAAGGTACCTCTCTCACCTTATTGTTAGCTCCAAGCTCTGAACATAGTAAAAACCATAGATATAGTGTCTTAAACTTTATGGCCGCTCTGAAAAAGACCATAAAAGGCACCATTTTGAACACAACCAACAAGAGGCGCCGCTTTGAATTCTTATTTATGAGCTCAGATGACGATGATGAAACCGCTACTCTGAATTTAGGCAGTTACTTAGTCACAGTATCACACAAAAAAACGGTAAGTGCGGTCATGAAGTTCGGCGCGGAGTAAGACGTGCCCGACGTGTGTCGGGTCTATCAGACTGTTTAGATACCGATTACGGTGCTATAAAGAAGGACCTATACATTAATTTATCTAAATTGAGGCTGAACCGTGCGATCAAGCCATTCTGTTGTGGGTGAGGCTCTCATTAACTCTATACTGACTTCTTCAATCAGGCAGCCCCGGGGAACCGCAGGCATAAACGTAAACAAAACATACGTAAATGTAGCTACACATAAAATTGTAAACATACAATTCTATAAAATATGTTTGTTACTACCACGATTAAACAGCTGACTGGATTGATTTTAATAAAAAAATATATGATGAAATGGACTAGCGTTTGGCCTCAACTCACCTGATGGAAAGTTACTATGTGGTTTATAGATGGGGCACGTTTGCCCATGAGGTGCCTATACACTCTTGTCTTGAAGAGACCCAAATTTTAATTTATAGGGAACACCGAGGCAGAGAGCGCATTCCATCCCTGTGCAGGTCGTATTAAAAAGACATTTTGGAAACGCAGTGACTTTACTAAAGTTTACGACGTAAAGATGGAAAGGTCTAATCCAAAAAGGGATGGAATTCGCATCGATGACCTATGGCAGAAATTGATTAATAGCTTATGCAATTTTTCCAAAATGAAAGCGATAAAATACGTATGGACAGGTTTCCCTCCGATATTTTTTTATTTATTATTATTAGAAATAGACTCGCGTTTGACCGCCAACTCCCTGATGTTAAGCGATGATGCGGTCTACGATGGAGCACGCTTGCCTAGAAGGAACCGATTCACTCGCGATTTGAAGACACCTAGATTGTAACTAAGTAATGTATACAATGTTATACACGCAAAAACGAGACAGCACAATTTTAAACATAGATTAACTTGAGTAACGTTTTTAAGTAAGGCCATTATTATACACGCAAAAACGAGACAGCACAATTTTAAGCATAGATTAACTTGAGTAACGTTTTTAAGTAAGGCCATTATTGTAATAATGGCCTTACTTAAAAACGTTACTCAAGTTAATCTATGCTTAAAATTGTGCTGTCTCGTTTTTGCGTGTGACCATTGCCACCAGCGAGACGTTGAAAGAGCATTTTTGGCATATATCAACTTGAGTAACGTTTTTAAGTAAGGCCCTAAGTTTATTTTTTATAGTCTTGCTTTAAACCGCCATCTCGCCTGATGTTAAGCGAGTGTGCGGCCGATACAACTATTTAATTAGATATCCTTTGATTACAACTTATAGAAGAGTATAAACTGTTTTATGTTTTTAAAACATCATCATCAGCCTATTAAATATTCGTATCTTGCTGGAACTTAAATAATATTATCAAAGTGCGGGACGTCGGAGAACGCCACAAGACAAGATCTTCTGCTTTTTGCATCCACTAGCTTTTCGCAGGTCATCGCTCCATCCGGCTGCAGGACGCCCTACTCTACGTGCATTATTCACACTAAGTTACTTCCCATGATGCTGCTTTGTGCATCCAAGGCAGTCGCGCCATGTCGTGCACCAAAAAATGTATTTCCCTTGTCACTCAAGAAGACTCCTTTGAAGTCTTGGATAAGACATTTACGACGCGGACCACACCACGCCGTTGTCTTCCCTGGGCCCGCTTGAATGGGAGGTCACATCCCCTAATCTGACCACCTACGAGCCCACAGGTCCCGTTTTAATCGTTTTTTTTAGGATAGGCAGGCAAAAATAAAAACATTTATCTAAATAGAAATTAAAAGTTTAATTTAAATAAATCGATAGTTGCAATCTGTGTGTTCAAATCGCAAGTGAATAGGTTTATTCTAGACAAGCGTGCTCCATCTTAGACCGCATCAGGCGAGTTGGCGGTCAAACGCAAGCATATTAGTAAATTTAAAAAAAAGTTTTTTTTTATTAACACAATCAGTAAACTTAATAGCTGTCAATTTCATACCTCCACCCTTCTCCCCCTACCGCTACAGCATCAGTGGGGCTAGTACGAGAACTTGCGAAAAAGTATTCATTCCGTAAACGATAGCAAATATATGAAAAATTCAATTTCCCTTTACGTCCGATAGAGGCGCTGTTCTATTTTTCATACATTTTGCTATCGTTTACGGAATGAATACTTTTTCGCAAGTTCTCGTACTAGGGCCACAGGTGTCAACATAAGATGATTCATTTCTTCAGCTGCACAAACTGAATAATTATTTTCAAATAACATAATACTTACAAAGCTGGAAATCCCACACCGTTTGATTTTTCCGCTCCTTTATTCCGTGGACTTGCAAGTTGTGGAATATCCTTCCCCTAAAGGTCTTCTCGCCGAGCGTCAACATGAAGCGTTTCAAAAAGGTTGTCTACAACTACCTCTCCGGGCTGGCAAAGCACCGTCAACAACGCTAGTGTTGCAGGTGTCCATAGATGGCGGTTTTGCTTACCATCAGGCGGACCGCATGCCTGTTTGCCGCTCTTCTTATAAAAACATATATATATAATGGAGCATAACAATGAAACGCCATTGATATTAGACACTTTATTTATGGTTAAAACAAACAAATCTTAAATAATAAAAAATATTTTAAAATAAATAAATCTTACAGAAAATAAATACACATAATACAACTTAATTTATTGTAAATACTTACAATTTCTATTTATTATTCTAACGGTACTTACAGACAGAGAAAACCTAGTAACAAGCTTTAACAAAGAATACATAAGTACATAACATACGACATACTTACACATTTTCCTTAACAAACGTTAAGGAAAATGTTTGAGTAAGCTGTAATTTTCCTTAATATTAATACTAAATCTGAAACACTAACAGAAACTATAAGCCTAAAAGGTAAAATTTTAATCCTTACAACTCGTCCATAAGAGTAAACATGTTAACCAGCTGATAACAGCAGTAACTGTAACCTTGTGAAGGCAGTATTTTGTGTCATAGTTAGATCCCTAAGTTTTTGCAAGATCGAGTAAAGTATGGGTAGCATGTACGCTTTACAATCTGACGATCGCTTTTCGATCTGTTGTTCGATCCTAGAACGGGCTCGAAACAGCGCTGGAAGAGCGCAGTGCCGAAATACGATTTTCGGTCGCGCAACTTAAAATCGCTTAAAACAGATATAAGGCTCTTCCGATAGAATTATTATCAATAAAAAAAACTTGCGAGGTGTCAAGGGACACCCGGATGGAACGAAGTTCTGAAGTCTGTCTGTCTCTCTCTCTCTTATAGATAAGAGAGAGAGAGAGACAGACAGAGAAACATGCTACGCCGCACAGCTTACAATACTATAACAAAAAGTGTCGTGACAACTTTTCGTAAGATTTTTTTCCGTCTAGCCCCCTTTCACAACGCGCGATAAGGAACTTCGTTCCAAAAAACCGACTTCATAAAAATGTCAGAACTGGACCAATTGAAATGGGACCACACGGAAAGCACCAGCTTTCAAACAAAAAAATAATCATCAAAATCGGTTCATCCAGTCGAAAGTTCTTAGGAAACAAACATTTAAAAAAAACAGTCGAATTGGGAACCTCTTCCTTTTTGGAAGTCGGTTAAAAATAAGCACGATCCAGATTCGATGCACATTCTCCGAAATATATTTCATGTATAAATACCACGCGATAATCCCCTTCAGATAAAGATTTGTATTGAAATGGCGAAAGTTTAAAGATGCAGTACAGATAATTACTATACTAAATTTACTGTTGGTCATCATTACCTGACATGTTTATTTCTTTTGGACAAGTTAGGGACAACATTCGAAAAGAAAACCAACAACAGTTTTCCGCTTGAATGGAATTTCTAAATAATATTGAGATTTTAACACGCGGTTCGTATTTACCTATATCGGTACTAAATATAACAAGCTATAATGTGGCACGTACGTTGATTACATCAAGATAACATTCAGGTTGAATAGCATTCATTTAAATGCTTGATAATGGCACTATAAGCTATACTAACTTTGCTCCTAAAGTAAACCTTAATAAAAATTAACTCAGATTATTTGAATATTGATAGCTGATTGGATCAGGCGTTACTCTGCGGAAGTACCTACATCTTCTCTTTTGACCACTTTCATTTAGATTCTTAGTGCACTTTAAAGATGATTTATATAAAACTAAATATTTAAAAGACTATCCACTATATAAAACACTAGATAGCGTTAAAAGACAAATTGACCATCCCGTCTACTCCGTCTCTCTTTTACCTCAAATCAATATAATATTATGTATATGGTGACCTTACTAGTGAGTATGTAGACATACTAATTAGAGTGCTTATCGACTATGAATCTGGACTACATTTAACATTTACATATTTTTTTATTGGTTTACTAAAATGGCTGTTTCATCTTCATATTCGTGTATACTATACACAACCTTCTAGAAGTGATCACTGCATGCACACGAATGGATACAATAGACACACTACCTACTTAAATTAAATATATACAGTGTAAACTCTTTATAACGTTATCCTTTATAACAATAAACTCCCTGTAACGTTGAAGTGAGCCCAACTTGGTTGGTTTGCGTTAAAACCCACATATTGAAACACTCTTTATAGCGTAAACAGTAAATATTTGTTATCGGTATTATTGTTTATGTTATGTTATCAGGTAACAAAAGACTTTGAAGCTCCGGAACATCCGAGGTCGGTCTAGCTTTTGTTATCCTTAATTGCCTTGAACACGTGCAGTATGACGCATTGTTTTCTCGGAAGTGATGGTCTTCGACCAAGCATCTGGGTACCTATCGTATTATCAGTCGTAAACCTACTTTGAAACTGTTAACATGGCCAGTAAACGGAAAGCGATTAGTGTTAATTTCTTGTTAATTTACTTGTTTTTTGGTCACTCCATATAACGATAACTCTCTATAACGACAAAAAATGCTCAGTCCCTTGAGTTTCGTTATAAAGAATTTACACTGTATATTACAATGCTTTTTATTTAGCCTGATTTAGTTTGATTGAGTGTTTAGCTTTTAGTTGAATAATTATATCGTTTGAAGGGGGAAGACATCTTTTCTAGTCTGTTATCAAACTGTTCTCTGTCTGTTTTCGTGATTTAACGATAGCGCTTATTAAAAAAACGAGGACTATTCAGTTCTCTAATAAGCCAACGTAAAATTTGAAAGTTGAAGTGGCAATGGGCACACCACATCGCTCGAAGAACTGATAACCGATGATGAAGAAAGGTTCTCGAGTGGAGACCACGAACCGGAAGACGCAGTATGCGTAGGCCCTCCCACTAGATGAATCGACGACATCGTGAGAGTCGCGGGCATCCAGTGGATGCAGATGGCAGGATGTCGTTCAGTGTGGAGTTGTAAGGGGGAGGCCCATGTTCAGTAGTGGACGTCTTCTGGCTGATGATGAAGAGCCAACGTTACCTTATTCGCGTATTTCAACATTTTCGTAGATAATTTGTCCAACTTCGTGTGATATAATTACTTTCTAAATCACCCTCGACCTTTTTCCTTCTATGGTAGTGAAATCATTTGATACAAACGTTACAGCCAGGTAGGCACCGCCAGGCGAGGTGTTGCCTGCATGACACGGTGATGGTCCTCCCCCCCACCTCCCTGCTCCTGACGTCTACTCCCCCTTGATGGCCTGCTCGTGCTGCAGCAGATCAGCCAGGTTGGAGATCTGTATCTCCTGCACGTGGCGGCCTGCGAACTGTATGTAGTCGTGCGGCGGCGCGTCCACGCCTCGCTTGCGAACTGCACACACAATTAACACAACACATTACATTCACAAAAAAAATTATTACCGACTTCAAAAAAGGAGGGGGGGTTCTCTATTCAGTTTTTTATGTTTTACCTCAAAACTTCGTCATTTATGATGAACCTATTTTTTTTGTCTAATTGAATGGATATGCCTTCATGGTCCCACAGAAATGTCATGAAAATCGGTTCAGTAGTTTGGCTATTAAATCAAAATACCTAGAAAATTGTTACTTGTATTACATATTACTGTCATTCAAGTCACTTAAATTGTATAGTATATTTTACAAATTTTGTATGAAGTCGGTTTTTTAAATTGATAATTACTTTTTTATACTATTTTTGTGAAAACGGTTTATTAAATTGATAATTATTTTATGTATATAGATTTTACTCTGAAGTTAGCAACCAAGGTTGAGTGTCAAAGTCAGTTTATTTGATCGAAGGCCAAATTGCAAAAAAGGCAAAATGTCTCATTATACTATTTTTAACGCTAAATAAATGGGTCTGAAAAAAAGTTTCCATCTAAAGTTTTAATTCTTATTCGAATACAATATATAGTAATAAATATTTTATATAGTTCACCAATAAATTATCTGTATCTCTATCTGTACATTTAGATACATCTTCTGCTTCCTATATAAAAAAGGTGATGTGTGTATGTACGTATGTTCCCTATGGACTCCAAAACGGCTGGACTGATTTTGACGGAATTTTTACTAGCAGATAGTTGATGATATAAAGAATAATCCACGCGAGTGAAACTGCGGGGCGCAGCTAGTGGATTATATAACTACCAACATACATAACAGATTAACTTATTCGTTTTTCATTCCACAAGTCTTGTCCTGGCAACTTTCCTGTTTACAGTCTGTCCCGATAAATTAATTACCTATCGCCTTCAATGCGGTTTTCAATAACTAATCTGGAACCACGCACTAGCCATAACAATGCAATAATCACATTATTCATAACAATGATGCATTCATACATAACGACCGCGACAGACACAAGTACCTTACTTGCTGGGTTTATGTTACCATTCGTTGAAATGTCAATTACCTAGTAATTTTTAAACTTTCGCGATTCGAACACATGTTTTCATATTTATCGGGACTTATCGCGCACTATTAAATATAGGTAAAAATAGATACCTTTCGCTCGACGTTTCGACCATGTTACAATGGCCGTGGTCACGAGCTGACTGAAAACTGCGGGTGAGTCCGGCGAGAAGAGCGGATATTTTGTTCTCCTACCCTCACTTGATCTTGAAAAATTGCAGGGTTGTCAATTACCTCATGGTAAGTACCCACAGAAAAGAGAAGCGAAAAAGTTCTCACTTCAGTGGTTGACTTCACCTACTCGTATCCGTTTTGAAACAAAAACAGTCGTCTGATATCGTTTTTAGGGTTCTGTACCCAAAGGGTAAAACGGGACCCTATTACTAAGGCTTCGCTGTCCGTCTGTCACCATGCTTGTATCTCATGAACCGTGATAGTTAGAAAGTTGATATTTTTCACAGATGATGTATTTTTGTTGCCGCTATAACAACAAATACAAAAAAAATAGAATATAATAAATATTTAAGGGGGCTCCCATACAACAAATGTGTTTTTTTTTTGCTCGATATTGATAACGGCAACAGGTAGACACTTGAAATATTCACAGAATATTTAGGTATATCTTCACTGTAAAAATAAATAATTAAATTAAAATAAAACAAATATTTAAGGGGGGCTCCCATACAACAAACGTGATTACTTTGCCGTTTTTTTAGATAATGGTACGGAACCCTTCGTGCGCGAGTTCGACTCGCACTTGACCAGTTATTTTTTGCTGATTTGTTTATGGTAAACTTTTTATTTTTATTTGTTATTATGTAGTTGGACCCGGGTATGTCCTAAAACTGCGACCAAAACTACCGGAGGATGGGCAACAGCGTCCTAATAGTACACGGTGAACGTACTGCGATCCCCAAGCCGTCTGCCAAGCGTGGGGATTATGGCAACACCCCTCTCTATGAGGGATGCCTTGTTCAACAGTGGACGTTAATTGGCTGATGTTTTTTTTTTTTTTTTTTTTGTGGCTTTTAGACAACATGTCTATGTCAGCCCCATCGTATCCTGACAAAACATAAATTTCCTAAATAAATAAATATACTTCTTTACACAATCACAAACATACCTAAACCTCAAACCTACCTAGTCGGTTAGTTCGGCTGATGATGTGATGTGTGTACTTTGGATGAATGTTAGAGCTTTGACGAGTATTTCCGATGTTTGGTTCCTCGAATGAAAAGGGTAACAAGTGTTTTGCATATATAGACTACTACCCAACGTTAGGGGACCAAGCGAAGGGGTTCACCGCCTCTATTGAGAAGTGATCAGGTCGATAGCTCTCTACGGCGCGTCTCCACGTATACATATATAATAATACTCTTCATGCCTTATAATACTTAGTTCAGTACGTACTGATGACTCTTTCAATCGATACTTACTTAAAACTCCTCCTTCCTTGGTGAGCTTGTAAGTAGGCTTGTCTCCGCACTTCTCCACCAGCTCCTTGGCGAGGTTCTGCAGGGCTGGGATGGCGGCGCGCAGGGTGGAGCGCACGTGCGACACATCGAACACGCTGCTGCCCTCGATACCCATCACGAACAGGTCCGGAGTCAGCACCAGGTCGGAGTCCAGCTCCATATAGAAGCAGCGGTCAGAGTCCACGATGCCTAGAACGAATGTTCACATTTATAAAAGATAAAGTTAAAAACGTTTGATGGGGTCGGATGAACGGAATGCTGGTGTCTACTTTGGCCAAAAACTAAGCATTGCCATTTAGCGTGGTTAAAGGTTTTAATTTTTAATTATTCCAAACATGTATCTGATCTCACGACCTGCCCCATATTCTTGTACTTGGTAGTTTCGGAATACCATTTCTAAGCGAGCACCTACTATCGGAAAGAAAAATCACAAGAATTTCTGCTTTCAATATTTCAATTTCAATATTCCTACACTAGTACATTTACCCGTTTACAAGTTTCTATAATAACAAAGCTATTACTATCAATTGGACAGCATAAAAATATCAATATAAAAAACGACTTTATAAAAATTTCATAACTGTGCCAAATTGAAATGGGACACACGGGAAGCACCAGCTTTCAAATAAAAAAGAATCATCTAAGTCGGTTCACCCAGTCGAAAGTTCTGAGGTAAGAAACATTTAAATTTAAAAAAAAAAACAGTCAAATTGAGAACCTCCTCCTTTTTGGAAGTTAAAAATACATTATACGCAACAGACAGGTTGTCGAGAAAACCCAAAATCTTTAAGCGTGGTAGTATTGCAAAGTTGAAAGTTTGTGAAAAGGCGTCCAACAATCTGATTGTAACGCACCAGTAAGATTAGAATCTGCGTGGTGCATACGGTGTCTGTTGTCGACAACAGAGATCTTCTCGACGATGTCTTCCATATCGAGCTCCGCCCAAATAATGAACTATGCAAGTAACTGACCAGTAAAGTTAGCTCCGAAGTCGTGTATAAAGGTGAAATGCCGTCCGTTGTCCACGACCGAGATCCTCTCCACTGTGCCTTCGATATCGAGCTCTTCCTGTAGCGCACGCACCAGCTCGTCGGAGGGATCATCGACGGTGCTGAACACCTGTACCTCGGGCTCTGAGGACCAGCGGAGCGGCATCACGCGGTAGTTCGGCTCGTAGAGAGCGGGGTCCTGGAATGTTTATTACGAGGGTTTTACAAAGTGAAGGCGATACGCGTTGCTTGGAAAGAGAAGTGGTCAAAAACTGAGGCTTGTAATTGTCCCAATCACCTAATACATTTTTCTCTTATATACTATGAGGCTGTAAGATAATGAGAAAAAAAATCTGGTGAGGAAATTAGCGTTGTGAAACTTGAATTACTGCAGGATTTTTTGAGGTAGTGAAAAATGAGCACCAAAGATTACTGCTCTCTGGTTTCATCACTTTTTTACAGAATTTGATCTAAGTAGTCTTACTAGATAGTCAGTAAAAGTACGTACTGGAAACGAACGTTCCAGTATTCCTACTAGTAAGCCTATCGGGTAGCAAAATCTTAGTAGTTTTACATGATGACTAGTAAGACTGGTTTATAATGAAAGCGTACCTTTCATTCGTCCTTATCGTAAAATCTTTCCGTAACGGATGTTTACCTACACCACAAAACTTAACCTGCCATACTTCAGCTTCGTAGGTGAAGTATCCGGAATTTCGTGATTAGTCAGTCAGTCAATCAGTCAGTGTGTATGTAGTAAACATTGTACCGAGAGTGATAGCAGATCTCGCACCCATGACTTATTGATCGCAATGGCAAGCCAACTTCTGTAATTCCAATCAATGTTCACTAACGATAATGCACTCAATATTTTGAAAAGACGTGGCAAATACCATGACCAACGTTTATATGCACCACGTTAGTTTATTCAGTACTCATTTTGGTGGAGCCATAATTCATTGGCTAGATACAGCGAACCTACAGCAATATGCAGTGCATCGATCGACCCCTCGTCGCGGCGGATATACGAGTATAAGAGTATAGGACTCACAATTGGAGCAAGGGTTATTAAGGTCGCGAACCTCACGAGTCTAAACGGTACCACAATCTCATCATTTATGTTCTCTATTTCTTCTCTGAATATTTTTTATTTATTTGATCTGAGTTATTTCTTATAATATTTTTTTATTGTTATTTTAAACTTTATAAAGTCTAGGTCTAGAACAGGCAGCCATGGCATCACCTACATAATATTATTACGAACCACTGTATATACAACTGAAGTCTACACTGGTTATATATAACACCCGATAGGTAACAGCTGTTCGGATGTATATTCACATTGTTAATTTTGGCGCAAATTTCGAAATTCCCTACCTATTGCATACGAAGGAGTTCTATATCTGTAGAGTACGTAAGAAGGTACACAATACCTTAATGGGTATGGTGCAGAAACCCTGGTAGCGGTGCGCGGTGGTGGTGCGGATGTACTGGCGGTACAACAAGAAGCCAGTGGCGACGCCCGCCAGCGTCACCAAGAAGGATGCCGTCGCCATCCAGAGCAGCAAGCCCAAGGACTGCCGCGAGTTGCCCGACCAGTTTCTGTTGCCGCTCCCGTGGTGAATCTCTATCACCTCCTGGACAAACAAGTTACATCGAACCAGTTCTACACTCTCGGGCCCGCTGGGATCGCACCAGGCGAGACGCGAACTGAGCGATAGAGCGTCTAGTCACACTTACCTACCTATATCTGGTCTGTCTCCAGAAGAATCGGCGAGGGTGTACAGCAGAGAGAGACCTCCTACATTTACACATCATATTGGCTGTGCAGTCTCTCACGAGGCACGAAGCGAGTGGGAGAGAGAACGAGAGCGTGTAGTACCTACTCGAGCTCTCAGACTGTTTCGGGATGTTATTGTAGAAGCGTGCGCGTAAGCAAGTGCGTGTTTTGTAAAAAAAAATGTTTTTAATAACTATCTATTAAGTTCTCTTCAAGATAATAAGTACCTAACTCTGATCTTAGCGTAGAATTACATTCTCGTTGCTCTGATCTATGCTACCTACCGAACCTAGTGCATGAAAAATAAACCAAATAATGATGAGCTATGTAGGTAGGTACATTTAACTACAGTGACAGTAAACTATAGAAATAAAACAAATTAATAAGTTCGTCGTGACAAATGTGTGAAAACCTTATTATGAGGAAATTCCTCGAAGGAGTTCCTTATGGCGGCTCCACATTAGTGCCGTGAATTCACAGCGTGAATTCGGCACAAGTCGTGCCCTCCACATTCACGGGATGCTCAGTCGTTCGTGAAACCCGCCGCGAAATGGACGTAGAAGCTGCTGCTGCAATAACTTTGTTTGCTGTGGCAACATATTACTATTTAGACGTCCAAAACAAGAAAATTATTAAATAGCGTTGGAAAAAAAGAAGATGGTAGATGACGTCCGTACGCCTTTATAGACCGGAGTAAACAAGAAGTAAACTGGCGCGGGGCCGTCAATGTGGATGTGTACGCGTGAACGCCGCGCGAAGGGGGCGCGAACCCTTTGTCGCGGGACAAAATACCGACTCTGATCGGGGAACAGGCGTGAACGCGCGTGAACTCCGCGAAAACCCTCCACATTCACGTTCACGCCTGTTCTCGGAGCTTCACGGCACTAATGTGGAGCCGCCATTAAATAAGTTTGATACGAAAACTTACTTAAAAAAGTAACAGAGGTCGTACCGTCAACTTTTTAGGTGATAGCGAAACGTTGCGTGACTGCAAACCGTACGTCCGCAATCACCTAAACTGAATGGCCCTAGTATGAGAAATTGCGAAAAAGTATTCGTTCCGTAAACGATAGCAAAATGTATGAAAAATTGAACAGCGCCTCTATCGGACGTAAAGGGAAACTGAAATTTTCATACATTTGCTATCGTTTACGGAACGAATACTTTTTCGCAAGTTCTCGTACTAGCCCCGGTGACGGTACGGCCCAAGGATGCCACACTCTTGAATAAGGATAAGGCGTAAGGGTTTGACTTCCTCCCGCCAAACTTGAGCATATATTGAAGCGTATCAAAAACGTTGTCCACAACTACCTCTCCGGGCTGGCAAAGCACCGTCAACACCGCTAGTATTGCTGCGGCGGCGGTTTTGCTTACCATCAGGCGGACCGCATGCTTTTAAAAAGAAGATAGAGAAAACGAGACAAGCGTACATCGAATAAAATTACTGCCTACGAGTATATTACCTAGGTATTATTTAACATCATGTAGTGTATGTTATGGACAAGACTTATTTTAAAGACCTAGGTAGGTATATAGACATAAATAGGGTCTACTGTGATATTAAATTAGGTACTAAAATAATTAGATATTAAATTAGGCCAACAGGTGCCATCGACGCCAACAGTGGTAATAAGAACTTAAGAACCCAACACAAAGAAACTTTTTTCGTGTCGCCTTGTTGGTTCTCACTTCTTATTAGCGCTTCTGTTGGCGTCATTGGTGGCTATCGCTGTTGGCGTGTTGGCGCCCTAAGTATTACTTATACTATTTTAAAATAACACAAATGTTACTCAGGCAAAAAATACACACAGTTAAATTAAGCATCTTTTACACATCAATATAGGCTTAATACAATACAAACTAATATTAGTATACTCTAATTAAAAAATATAATCAATTATTATAACAAAAAAGGCGCATACCTCGTCGCATTTTCCTTTGATTTGTGATTTTTTCTTCACGATGAGATTAGGGTTCGTCAAGAAAGTCATGATGATCGTATGTACACTTTCGGACTGTATCTCAGTAGTGTTAAAATGTTTATTTTTCAAAAGTCCACAAACTGCACAATATTCTGCGACGAATGCGGAGTTGAAGAGAAAAATAAGGAGTAGGTAGGAAAAGCTCATCAATAAATTTTAAAGTTGCTATCAATAAAAAATAAATTAGATTATTACCCTGGCAATGAGTGCAGAATTTAATTAATCGATAATATTTAGTAGTCGATTGTACTATTCACACTGTTAGTTAGAATCACTACACTAGTGACAATTCAGTGGCCACACCAACGTTGTCTATGGATTCCTCTCAAACGAAAAAAAAAAACAGAAAAGAAAGAAAATTCGAGGAGGAAACGGACGGTTTTCGTATTAAATACAGTGAAAAACGAGGTTAATGAATCAGCAACGTCTGTAGTGCCGTTAAATCATGTTTGATTAGTTCGCCCGTGCATTATTTTATGTTAATCCTTTGTTTCGTAACGTAATTACGACGTCTAAACTTCCACGGACAAAACGAAAATAAAATGGCTGATCCAGCGAAAAACCGCATGCATGTCTTCAAGAACACAGGCAAAGATGTCGACGTAAGTATTAAAAACACCACAACCCACGATTCGATTCCTGGGCCGATGCCATCATAGCGAGAAATGGTTAGCTGACCGGTTACGTCCGCTATTTTCAGGAAATGCGCAGACGGAGGAATGAAGTGACAGTGGAATTAAGGAAAAATAAAAGGGAAGAGACTCTTCAGAAGCGGCGCAATGTGCCCGCTGCGTACTCGACAGACGAGGAGGAGACTGAGCGGACGCTGGCGAGCACAGACCTGAAGCAGCTGGTGGCTTCTGCCGCCAACGCGGTTGACCCTGCAGGGCAGCTGCTGGCGGTGCAGCAGTGTCGCAAGCTGCTCTCTTCCGACAAGAACCCGCCCATTGACGAGCTCATCGCCACTGGCATCCTGCCCATCCTGGTGGGGTGTCTGGCGCGCACTGACAACCCCACGCTACAAGTGAGTATTTCACTAGCCTATCCCTAAGTTTAACCATTTTCATTTATAAAGATGTTCAATTTTCCAAGCTTGGAGTGGCTGTGATTATGTTTAAGTCACCATCAACTAAAGGAGGAAGCTCGCCAGACTGTGAAAGATGTTTCATATTCAATGTGTATTCTACCATTTAGCCCAAAAAGGGTTCCGTACAGGAACCCATTTTGGGCTAAAGGCAGGAACTCCAAAGTTAAGTGAGAGAGGTTGTGAAGATGTAATGAAATCAAACATAATTAGATATCAATACTTTGATGCCAAACTTAAATAACCTGTTTTATATCCAATTATGGCACATTTTGAGTTAAGAACTTATTGTTTCGTTTTGTCCAGCCTTTTTAGAAACTAGATCTGTATTAGACAACCATGAGTGTTGATATTAACGAATTAAGAATTGTATTGAACTGATTAACCTGCTGTATAATTCACAATGACATAAAAATATTCCATTTGCACAGTTTGAGACAGCGTGGGCACTGACCAACATCGCTTCAGGCACGTCTGCACAAACCAACAAGGTTGTACATGCGGGAGCCGTGCCAGTCTTCCTGCAACTTCTCATGTCCCCGCATGAGAATGTGTGCGAGCAAGCTGTGTGGGCTCTCGGGAACATTATCGGAGATGGACCAGTCCTACGAGACCTGGTGATAGAGCTGGGAGTTGTAAAGCCACTGTTGAGCTTCATCAAGCCTGACATCCCCATCTCGTTCCTGCGGAATGTGACGTGGGTGATCGTGAACCTGTGCAGGAGTAAGGACCCACCTCCTCCTGTCAAGACTATCCAGGAAATACTCCCCGCACTGAATGTGCTCATCACACACGTAGATATTAATGTAAGTATTCATATTAGTATAATGTAAAAAGAAACAGATAATAATAGTGTTAATAGTGCTGTACTATTATCAAAGAAGATCCTGTAATTGAGCACTTTTCAAATAGTGTACTAGAGCAGGGATGGCGAACCTTTATTGGTGTACATGCTATCAATGAATCTTTACTCAGTAAAACTAGATGATATTAACTTAAAACTCTATTTAAAACCTAAAAAAATCATTTTGTACAGCAATTGTAATATTGACTGTTAAATGTTTATTTTAATAAGAGAAAAAGTTTTTGTGATTTCTTCTGTTGTGAATTAGATGTCAAATAATGTATATTAGGCTCATATTTTGTTATTTACAGCAGCAAAATCTACATGAAATCTACCTGCCTCGTGCAATCTTTTACTATTTTTAAACACTACTGGTAGCCCCGTCGTTACTCAGTACTAGACAGTTAGTACGGAAGTGAAATCGCCAGCCTTCAGAATTGGCGTCTACAGTGCATAATATTCATGGATAGATGTGAGATATTGCATACAGATAGTTGGATGTAGGATACTTTTGTTCTGAAAAAAGGTATGGCTCCTTGGGGAATGTCCTCGTGGGTGAAACTGCAGGTGCAGCTTTTAATTTAAATAAATGATAAATATCTGGGACATTATGCACACACACGGTCATCTGACCCCAAACAAAGCAAAGCTTGTAATATGGCTGCCAGAGACTGATATACATACATATATATTTTTAAATACATACTTAAATAAATATTAACACCCAGACATAGAACAAACACAAATGTTCATAGCATGAATGTTTGTCCTAGGTAGGAATCGAACCCACGCCTCCAAGTACAGACGGTAGGTTTACTCCAACTGAGCTACCAGGGAATTTATAGCTGAATAATCCAGAATATTTTATTATGGAAACTACTTTTTTATAAAAAGTTCAAAATAAGGTATTGATGCAGACTTGAGGTCAATTACAATATAAGTATGTTCCTAACTAATATTAGAACATTGCAGTGGAGTTAATTATATTTTGTCAAGGGGTTTGCAAAGAATAAAATTTGACAAAAAAAAGAAGGGCGTACTAAATTTTTGTTAATTTTTTAATGTTTTTTTCGTCAGTACTGCGTCATTTATAAACCGATTTGGACAATTATATTTATATTTGAAAGGATATACATTCAGATTGGTCCCATAGAAATTTCATTAAAATCGGTTCAGTAGTTTGGTTTTTAAATACAAATAACTGGAAAAAATACTTGTCATCCAAGTAAACCTAGCAACAGTGATCAAAATTTATGGTATTTATTCAACTCTCAATCAACTGCATCTCTCATAGCCATAAATAACTTGAACCAAGTATAGGTACAATATCAATTCTGTAAAATCAAGTAAAACCTCGAATGCTTTGTTATAGGTACTTGTGTCTCATTGATAAGAGATAACAAATGTTTATTTGCCCAACTTTTATGCAAAATCATGGATGTTATCAGGCATAGACCTTAATAACTGTTATTTTAAATTTGTTTTTATGACCAGTTTTTAATTTTTAACCAAATTAAATATTACATTTAAAGATTTTGCCAAAATTGTACCTGTTTGTTGATTAAACAAATGGAGATGGCTATATGAGATCTGTGTCAGGTTCTATCTGTAGTTTTGTGTTTGTGTATTCATCACCTAGGTCTCATTTTAATTCAGATATTAAAGATCTTAGTTAGGGGTCTGACAGGATCTACTGTGGACTACACACCACCAGACAATGTTTAAAACTTCATGATCAAAATCTAGAATATTCGTACAAACTATACTATGTCCAAGATCATGCTGACAAGTGTAAACTTTTCTACCATTCAACTTTATAGTTTTGCCCTTGATGCGAGCTTTTTCCACTTTTAAGCAACGCTTGTTCCTACAGATGACCATGAAGCTTAATATATTGTATTGAAGTGGCATTTAGTGAGCATGGTGCTCACACAGTCATGCATTTCGTTACTTCTATTTTTGAAGTTTTTGTCATGTATTTCGAAAAGTATAGCTGTAATGTAAAATGTACCTTTGCAGTTCCCTCCATAATTATGAAATCTGTATATTAAGATAGAGTAGACACAATTTAGTAAATTTATATTTGATAGAATCCAAAAATAACAGGAGAAAAGCTCAAATGAGTGTTACTTTCATTTTTTTTTTTTTATTGAGCTTAATGTCCTTAATCGTGTTTCGGTCTATACCGTTCCCTAGATAAAACATTCAATTTAGATATGTCTATTTGTTTATTTATGATTTAATAAAGATGTGGTTTGCGTAGGTGCTAGTGGACACAGTGTGGGCCATCAGCTACCTGACGGACGGCGGCAACGAGCAGATCCAGATGGTGATAGAGTCGGGCATCGTGCCCAAGCTGATCCCGCTGCTCTCGCACAAGGAGGTGAAGGTGCAGACGGCGGCGCTGCGAGCTGTTGGCAACATCGTCACCGGAACCGACGACCAGACCCAGATCGTGCTCAACTGCGATGCTCTCTCACACTTCCCCGACTTATTGTCGCATCCAGTAAGTTCTACTCACTTTAGATTTGGCGTGCCGGGTCAGGCAGGGGTAAATCGGGTGTGATGCCTCACCCTACAGACGACCTGGCCACTCTTTTTTGTATGTGTTTGTTAGTTCATTGGTGTTGCTGCATGTTACTTAGGCTATTTTCAGACAACGCTATACTATTGTGCTATAGCAAATAAGGAAGGAGCCAATAATATATAGTACAGTTGAGTGTGAACGTGTCCATAATAATGTATGGTGCGCGATATTGTTGTGCTATGAACTATATGCTATTATATTATAGCAGTCTGAAATTAGCTCTAGTGTATGTGAATAATTTGTAAGTGAGCTGGTCTTAGTTTTTTCATTAGGCGGTTAAGATGTAGGTAGAGAAAAAAAAAGTTAAGATATTTGAACACGAGCAATAATTTTACAATTATTAGTGCGATTATTGTTATTGTTGTTTGTCTGATTTGAGATCTGATATATCCTAATGAATTGGACCAAAATCCCAATCGGTGTAATCAAACAGCCTAAAATTGAATAATTTGTCATCGGACTACATCTATTATTACAGAAAGAAAAAATCTGCAAAGAAGCCGTATGGTTCTTATCAAACATCACAGCGGGCAACAAGCACCAAGTTCAAGCAGTTATCGATGCGGGTCTGCTGCCCAAGATCGTAGAGAACCTCAGCCGCGGAGACTTCCAGACGCAGAAGGAGGCAGCCTGGGCGGTCTCCAACCTCAGTATAAGTGGCACCAAGGAACAAGTGGGCACACTCATCAACTGCGGAGTCATACCGCCCTTCTGTAATCTACTCAGCTGCAAGGACACTCAGGTCATCACTGTGAGTATCAACATGGTTTTTGTGTTTATATCTAGGAATTTATTAAGGTTACGTAATGCTGATGAAAAGCTTTGTCATAGCACCAGCAAGCAGTGGTTCACGCTGGACTTAGTTTCCTAGACCCATTATGTCAACAGTCTTGCAAGATCCCAGTACCGATTAAATAAAATATTGTCACCATATATTTTTTTTTTTCATTTCTATTGATTTGAATAATTCTTATAGTCTGTATGCCAAATGCAGATTAGCATATGTAATATGTCATTTTTAGACTAGACTATTATTGAGTGGCACTTACGTGTTTTGGATGTTACTTTATATCAAATATTTCTGCTGTTTGACCTAAAGCCTAGAAACCTAGAAAATTGCTAATGTTGATTAGCAATTTTCTTATACCATATCTCAAGCTAAATACGCAGTGGAGTATAATATTGTGTAGCAAGGGCTTGCAGTTTTAGCTCGGAGGATCTATACCTAATTTTCTATTCAATAGTTGCCAGCTAATGTCCATTGCTCATGTAACAATGTAAAATGTCCCAGGTGGTCCTGGACGGCCTGAGCAACATGCTGAAGATGGCCGGCAAGAGTGTGGAGACGGTGGCCAACATGATCGAGGAGTGCGGCGGCATCGACAAGATTGAAGCCCTCCAGAGCCACGAAAAAGTCGAGATATACAAGATGGCTTACGATATCATCGAGCAATACTTCGCGGGAGAGGTCAGTAACATATATAGACATGCCAAGATATCTTGGAAATCTTCCATCCCCATTTCACATAAACCACAGTTACCCCTAGAATGCAAAATTATATTTTTTGCCACTCATAAAATTTGGACCTACTAAAACTGTAATATCTCAATAACTATAGGATTTAGAGGGTTCTAAAGAACTAGGTCGGAGACAATGAATTTATGAAGGTTCCTTGTAGTACTATGGAACCCTAAAAAGGACATGTTTATAAATAAAAAATGTGTCACAATGTTGTTGAACACAACACATGAAAAAGTGACATCGGCATTTGAAACTGATGTAGTTGCATTCCATTTGGATTAATTAATAAACTGATTAGACTAATTAATAATAAATTAAACTGGAACCTGGAACGCAGGGGCGGCTTTATGGCGAGCCGTCGGTGAGTGGCGACACCGCGTACCCCGATTCCATGGGGCTAAATGAGACCCCTGACCCCTGACTTGCCTTAACCGGCCGTCCAGGGGTGGAAACCGCAAGAGCTAAGAATCTAAGCTCCAGGGTGGAAGTGTTAAAGGGCATAACGCCGCGAGTAGCTCTTAGTGAAAGTGCAGCACACCTCTCTACACCCTAAGCCACCCACGCCGATGCTGCCTCTCCGGTGCCAAGATACGGCAGCCTTTATGGGGGGCCCATTCAATGGGTGGCAAGTCATCACCTGCCTAAATATATTTTGAGATGAGACAGGATAAGACAGGTGCCGTTTCTCATTCTATAGATCTGTTATCCCATCCACAAGTTGTTCACCTCAATAGCCCAGACTTTTTTAATCCTATACTGTACAATAGTTTCATATTCCTTTTTATACATATTCCATAATTGTATTTTTTATATTCAACAGGGCCTCTTGGTGTTGGCTTCGGCTCCACCAATGCCTACCAAATGTCCGGGCTAGACCCGAGAATTTCATTAATTAAACTGGATTAAATAAGGATGTTTGGTTGTATTTAAATGAAACTGCGTTTATATTCATATATATATATATATATATATATAAAATGTTATTTTACATGTCAAATTATTAATCATAATTATTATACACATCACATCATCAGCCAATTAACGTCCACTGTTGGACAAGGCCTCCCTCATAGAGAGGGGTGTTGCCATAATCCCCACGCTTGGCAGGCGGCTTGGGGATCGCAGTACGTTCACCGTGTACTATTAAGACGCTGCTGCCCATCCTCCGGTGGTTCTGGTCGCAGTTTTAGGACATACCCGGGTCCATAATTATTATAAATGAGGTTAAATATACATTGAAGTTTTAATCAAAAAAGGATAATAAATGTTAAGCTTCATAACAGCTACAGGAAATGGCCTTATAAAAATTCCCTTACATCTTGTACAAATTTATTGACAACTAGCTGATTTCCGCGGTTTTACACACCACAACCACACGTCGTATTAGGATAAAAAGTACCCCATGTAATCCAGGGTATAAACATATTTCATACAAACATTTTCAGTCGTTTTGCGTCTGAGTGGAAACAAACATTCACACAACCTTTTAGAAGGATAGATAGCGATGATCTTTTTTTAACCAACTTCCAAAAAGGAGGAGGTTCTCAATTCGACTGTTTTTTTTTAATGTTTGTTACCTCAGTACTTTCGACTAGGTGAACCGATTTTGATGATTCATTCTTTATTTGAAAGCTGGTGCTTCCCGTGTGGTCCCATTTCAATTTGGTCCAGTTCTGATATTTTTATGAAGTCTGTTCTTTATATTGATAAATTATTTATTTAACGTTTTATATGGACTGAAAGTTAGATAGAAACTCTTGGTTGTGCGTACCAGAAATAAATATCATATACAGATAGACAAACTTACAAGCTACGCAAGTCGCGGCCTTATCGCTAATGCCGATCTCTACCAAGCAACAATTACAAGTTCTTATGTAAGAAGGTCAACAAACAAAGTCAACTTAATACGAGCTTAATATGTTTGGATTACAATTCGAAGCTTCCACTGTCCTTATTATGACTGCGGCTACAGTTTCCTTATTATTGTGTGAAAAGATAACGAACACCGAGGGACAGGAAGTAAGCTTTACATTTGTATATCCTATGTGTGGATATAATTAAATACATAACAAATTATAAATAAATATCTGGGACATATTGCACACATGGTCACCTGACCCTAAACTAAGCAAAGCTTGTAATATGGCTGCCAGAGACTGATATACATACATATATATTTTTAAATAGATATTAACACCCTAGACCAGGGTCGATAATTTTTAAAACCAAAAAAAATAATAGTAGGATGAAACCCATTAGAAAAGGAGGGGAATATTATAAAAATTAAAGGAAAAATAAATTATGGGCGATCTGAGTTCGGGAAGTGAGGGGGTTAAGGGTGTAATTTACACTTTAATTACTCGAAAATACTAGCTGCACCCGCAACTTCGTCCGCGATTTCTTCAGAAAAATTGCCTATGTCCGTCCTCATGATACGTACCATTGCCTAGCAAAATGTAGCAAACAGACAGACAGACAGAGTTACTTTCGCACTTGTAATATTAGTGTGGTAGTATATAGCCTATAGTTTTTGGTAGGAATAGAGATGCTCTGTCTGTCTCCAAAGCGTGTGTTAGTATAGCATTTGACAAAGCTTGACGTTATAGAGTGCTATAGTGCGCTTTCGAACATGAAATTAAAATACTTTTATATTTTTTTTACCGACTTCTAAAAAGGAGGAAGTTCTCAATTCGAATGTTATTTTTTGTGTTTCTTACCTCAGAACTTTCGACGTGGTGAACCAATTTGGATGATTCTTGTTTTATTTGAAAGCTGGTGCTTCCCGTGTGGTCCCATATCCATTTTATCCAGTTGACATTTTTATGAACTTGACATTTTTTTTTTTTTTTTAAATATTGATAATTATCATTGATGGGCTCTATAATTAGGACACAAGCGTATAGTGTGGTGTGGTCAATGACGGTATAACCATTCGACTGTTCATCCTTTACCCCCCGCAATGAAATGATTCTAAATTTTCAGCAGAATCTTTTTCGAGCGAGCCAATCCCAGGCGCAAATTGTATGATTGACATTGAGTCTTTGGACTAGAGGCGGTTATATTATACTAGCTGCGCCCCGCGGTTTCACCCGCGTGCTGATGAAAAGTAGCCTATGTGTTAATCCAGGACATTTGCAATGTATATTCCAAATTTCATCCATCCATCCAAACTATCACATATATGATATTAATGTGATGGGATAATATATACATATTATATTTGTGTGTGGTCCAGTCCACGTGATGTGGGCATGTGTACTGAAGACAGTGTGGTGTGTTACAGGAGGAGGACGCGTCCCTGGTGCCGACGGCGGCGGACGCAGGGTTCCAGTTCGAGCCCGCCCCGGGCGCACCGCACGACGGGTTCCGCTTCTAATGCCGGCCCGGCTCGGGCCCGGCCCGGCTCCCGCTGTGATGTTTATTATCTTTTCATATTTACTTTCGTAATGTAACTATAATAGACGAAGGACGATGTGGGTAGCTTTAACGTTAAGTGCCGCGTACGGGACGTATGCGATACTACTCCGCTTACAGATCGACGCTTTTGATATAACATAGTATTTATGTTTCGTTTTAACTCGAGTGTTATAATCCGGCGCGAGTGCGCGTGACCCGATCAATGGAATTATGTTCTGAAATAGAACCTGTTTGTATCTATATACCAATAAATAAATAAATTCACTCCAATTTTATAATTATCGTTTTATTATAATTCAGTGTTACGCAGTTGCGCTGGAGTGGATGGATGGCAGCGAGTCTTGATACAACTTGAGATTTAAATCGTATTTTTTCTGTAAGAAAAAACAAAATAATTATTGTAACATTCAGGTCAGATCAGGAAAGCCTCGCCACCTGTACAAATTCTCGATTCGTCCAACTTGTATTTTTAGCAGTTCAAATTCAAAATATTTAGGACAACTATAAATCCATTGGGTTAGTATAAACAAAACTTAAAAAAGATTGTTAGATAAGAAATACAAAAGTTCGTACCATCCGTACAATTATCTATTTACACAAATTTATCAGCTCGTACATTTCTGCAATGATAAATGAAAACTCCTTTCTATATTTATATTTTCGAAATTGTTTCGCTAGACCCTAAAAACATGCATATTTGATATAAAAAGAAACGAAGTAATTCTGTCACCTGTCTATTTTTCAACCGACTTCCAAAAAAGAGGAGGTTATAATATTATTTTTTTATGTTTCTTACCTCGGAACTTTTGACTGGGTGAACCGTTTTTGATGATTATATTTTTATTTGAAAGCTGGTGCTTCCCATTTGGTCCCATTTCAATTTGGTCCAGTTCTGATGAAGTCTGTTTTTTATATTGATTATATTTTTTTTACAAATCACTAGTATTTGTTTTATTATTGGACTGTAAAGAAGGCGAATCAAGAATGTGTATCGATGGCGATGCTTTCGTAGTCGGTGACCATGGTTAGGTACTCGTACTATGTTAACATGTTTCGAAGAAAGTTTTTTTTGTGAATGATTGAAAATTGAGGAAAAAAAATTTTGCGGGGTTTTTTGTGTTCTTTGCGAAATTAGGGCCCAAGCCACTAACACCCGAATACTGAAACGCTAATCAAATATTTAAGATGTCGTGAAACATCTGAGACCCTGTTATCCTTGAGAATAGTATACAGATACGCTAGTTAAATTATCACTTAAGTAATATTAACAAACGCTAATTAACGTTTGACAGATATTTAAGTCCCGCTTAAATGGCGTTTGAGAAATTTAATGTCTTCTTAGGATTAAGTAGTGCTCAGTTGAGTTACCTGAGTGACTTTTTTTTAATGATACAGAGTGACGAGACGAGTGAAGTCGCTCGCCTGATGGCTCTTCACGCTTGCCCATAACAGATCAACGTCACTCAGAATTTTGAAATTCAACAGTTCAAAACCCTGGATGGCAATGCACTGCGCTCGTCACCCCGAGATATAAAATGTCAAATCTGTGTGCCCTGTAATTTCGCTGGAAACATTGCCCTTCAATCCGGAACACAGTAGTTTTTGCACACTACTGCTTGACGGTTGAATAACTGGCAAAGGTGTGGTACTTCCCCAAGCGGACCCCTGCAAAAGAGTCCTACCACTACAAAAACGTGACGTTTCAGTATTCTGCTGTAAGTCGCTGCAAGTCAGGATCTGGTAATGCACGATGCTAACTTACCTTCTTGAGGTCGCACGCGTAGCACTTCACGTTAGAGTAGGTCTCGTCCCGCGACTCCTCGAGCAGCGAGCGCGCCGTCAGCTTGCTGTTCAGGGAATGCACGTCGTAGAACAATCCCACTTTATGCTGGAAACTGACAAATTATACCTTTCATTACAAGCTTTCTTTTATTTAACTTGCCCTGTTAGTATGTGAGACAAATCTTGCAACTGAGTTATAGACCTGTGGGGTTAGTACGAGAACTTGCGAAAAATTTATCGTTACGTAAACGATAGCAAATGTATGAAAAATTCAGTTTCCTTTCACGGCCGATAGAGGCGCTGTTCAATTTTTCATACATTTTGCTATAGTTTACGTAACGATAACTTTTTCGCAAGTGCTCGTACTAAGGCCACAGTTATCCTCAACCGATTCAGCTGAAATTTTGCATACACGTTTGGATGATAATTATGCTTGGTTAGCTAAGTGACGTCATTCTAAATCCAATATGGCGGACCAGTTATTTTTTATGCGCTCCCATAATATGGGTATCAAATTAAAGGGTTTACTGAGAATATGGAAATTAGAATGTTTTCGTTGGTCATGTTTAATATAGGGGTATATTCAATATGGCCAACGCCTAAAAGCTTAACCTTGATAATGGCCTCCACGTGTCTTCAACCTTGTTTTAAAAAAGTATATCTAAGTAGGTACCAACATCTCTCTACGTGAGACTGACAAAGGATCTAATGCTTCTGTCATAATACGAAGAAAGACCCTTTTTCTCGCTCATAGAAGGATGAAATTATTCGACCCTTATACAGGGTTACGCATATAGACAGTCCCAAGTCGAAAGTAGGTCATTGTACTCATCATTACGAACAACTTTTACTGTGGGACCAACACTGAAATCGCGAAAAGGAAATGTGTTCCATATATAATATTTTGTAGTGTCAATGACCGTTTACTATGACAGCAGTTTTTTTTTTCGGGTTGGTCCTATAGTAAAAGTTGTCCATAATGATGAGTACAATGACCTCTCGGCTTAGTACTGTCTATATGCGTAACCCTGCATAAGGGTTCATTAAAGAGCAGTGTTCATTTTTGTTCAATGTAGGTAATAGGATAAAAAAAAATACTGTACCGAGAACCAGTTGTCTGGATAAATCTAACATAGGTTTTAAGACAACTTACTAACTCAAAATGTTACGTACTATGTATTTTAAATATAAAAAAAATGCGTAACCCTGTATTAGAAAGCTTGCTAGTTTATTCGTTGACTATGAATCTTACGTTTATAGCATGCGATCACGTCATAAACACAAAGCAAGTGGTAGCAAGAGTGACGAGTATCAATAAAGTAACTGCAATACTAACTTGGGCAGCGGCTTGTCCCAGTGGTTGTCGAGCCGGTTGACCTTCATGATGGCGTTCAGTCGCTGCAGCAGGCTGTAGTTGTCGCGCTGCACCTTGTGCTTGCGGTCGAGCTCGCGCTGGCACTTCTTGAGCTTCAGCGCCACGTGTGGGCGAGCTGCTGGTGCGCTGTCGTCGATGGCAGGCAGCGCAGTACGCACCTGCGAGGGACTGACTGCTCTCATGTTCGGAAGGCACGACAACATCCGGAACATGATATTTAGAAGTACATAAATAGGCTAAGTAGATATATTTTTGTAGTAGATTGTCTATCGAATAGGTACATTTCAGCGAGTATGTGCAAGAGCTTCATGACCCTTAACCTTTTACTACATGACAAGTACTCTGCATACTACCACCATTTCCCTTCCAGTGGGAATTTCCAAAATTCGTACTCAACGATTAGTGGGACCACGAGTCAAACATGGATTTGGGTCGTGATACGTAGGTACTGCCCCAGAAAGGAACTCCCTGCCGTCCTAGTTAACTAAAAACTAAAGTTTAGGCATCTTCAAGACTGAGAACTCGTAGTGAATATATTTTTTCTAGATCAACGTGTACCATTCTCGTTCACACTGTCGCTTACCATCAGGCGAGTTAGTGGCAAACGTAGATCTATCTACACTAATATTATAAAGAGGAAAGATTTGTACCTATTTTTGTATGTTTGTAATGAATAGGCTCCGAAACTACTGAACCGATTTGAAAAATTCTTTCACTGTTGGGAAGCTACACTATCCCCGAGTGACATAGGCTATATTATATTTTGTAGCGAGGCCGAAGGCCGAGCTTACACTCGTGCGAAGCCGGGGCGGACGGCTAGTATTATATAGAAAAGTACCTAATAACGAGCTTCTCATTTATGAAACTTAGAGGAGCGTAGCTACCTCCGTATCGCAAATACGGGGCCCCCTGGCTATAGGGGCCCGAACGTGTGTAAGTAAAAATCTTTAGTCTTTATTTGGGTCCCCAACAAATTTTGATAGAGGGCCCGTCTACGGTAAGCTACGCCACTGGTCATACGCTTAATAAACACCGTCCAAATGCAAGTCGGGCTCTGTTTTTAAAGTAATTGGGCTATTAGGTAATTATAAATATAATATAACATACAAAAAGGGCGATGTCAACAGACGACAACATTCGCAGACAAGCTGTCCGCGAATGTTGTCTTTGAACTTCTGAGGTTGGACCGGTTTCCTCACGATGTTTTTATTCACCGATTTTGAGCAATGGCTTCGAAAACTGCACATAATTATGTCATTGGTGCAGGGACGAGGTCTGAACCGGGTGCCGTCATTGTAAAGCGCACATTCGGCCACCGTTCCTCAATATGCTTACAATAATTCCCGTATAATGAAAACGAAATGAGTTCTCACTAAACCATCACAAATATTCATTCTCATGCTAGGTATATGTACCTACTGGATTGGGGCATTTGTAAAGTAATGCTATTACTCCAACACGTTGCTAGTAGCATCACATCACACTAATACCCATTGACACTAGTTTATAAACTATGCAAGACGCGTTGATATTGGCTTATATAGATCATGCTTTGATTATATACGTACATATATAATCTTGTCAAAATGTGTGTAAAGGTTAAAGTTGTGATGGTTACCTTCGAACGATGGTCATTGAACCTCCTGTCTTCCCAGGGCTGAACTAGCAGCTTGTCGCGCCGCGACAACATTGCAAATCAATTTTAAATCGCAAATATCACGAACGCTTTGCCTTCAATAATATCTATATAATAGCACCACATAAAACTGTTTGATCAATAATCGTTGCCGAGTCACTGCTTGGATCGCTTATCAATACAAATGACAATTCAATACAAAAGACATGATGTTGTGACTGGGGCGAACGGAGACAGTGTAGGGTATATTATGCACGTCTTGAATGAAAGGATTTTTATAACGTCATTGATGCACATGATTCAAAATGTACCAAATATAATTTTTGTAATCTTCTGGATACCTACCTAAGTACTTGCATATTAATAACATGCAGGGTTCATAATAAATCTGATAGGTATTTAAA
Source organism: Agriopis leucophaearia (assembly GCA_949125355.1). Classification (NCBI taxonomy): domain Eukaryota; kingdom Metazoa; phylum Arthropoda; class Insecta; order Lepidoptera; family Geometridae; genus Agriopis; species Agriopis leucophaearia. The sequence goes on along the minus strand of OX421263.1, from coordinate 19,168,347 downwards.
AAGAATATATAATAATATATTTGGCGGAATATAATATATTTCCGCCAAATTTCAAGTGTTGCATTACCGGCGTTCTTGTCCTCATTTCATAGTACTCATAATTTAATAAAAAAAATCCTTGTACCCTCTTTAGGCCCTTCCGATGTAGTTGTATCTCATTCGAAAGAGGCAATGAATGCTTGGAGGCTGGCGTGTCCAAATACCGATTTTCCCAGGAAGTTGTCTTCCCAGAGTCTGTGGGATCGGCCGATCTGCGAACTAGCACGGAAATCGCTCTTAGATACGTGTTCTAGTATTGCAGATCGTGCTCGTATTCTTGCAGTCTCTGTTTGGGAATCGGGACTTTGGTTGCAAGCCATGCCCTCTTTTAATACCGGTAGCATTTTAGACCCAACCGCATTTCGTCTAGCTGTCAGCTTACGCTTGGGTGCAAGGTGCTGTGAGGCTCACCGCTGTCAGTGTGGTACTGCAGTTGACCAGCTCGGTCACCATGGTCTCTCTTGCTCGAGAAGCGCTGGTCGTATTGGCCGACACGCCAGCCTGAACGACATCATACGCAGGGCTTTTTCTACCGCCAATGTCGCAGCTGTGCTCGAACCGAGCGGTCTTGCGCGTGACGATGGAAGGAGGCCTGATGGTATGACACTTGTTCCCTGGAAGTTGGGGCGGCCCCTTGTATGGGACGCGACTTGTGTCGATACTTTGGCACCGTCACATCTTCCTGAGACACAGGGTAGGGCTGGTGCAGCTGCCAATTCGGCAGAGCAGCAAAAGCGGCGCAAATATGCTAACCCCGGCAGTGGTTACATATTTGAGGCGTTTGGTGTCGAGACATTGGGCCCTTGGGGACCGGGAGCTCACCTCATTTTCAAAAATCTTTCAGAGCGTCTGATTAACGCGACGCGTGACCAAAATGCTGGCGTGTATCTGGCTCAACGTATAAGCATTGCCATTCAACGTGGTAATGCCGCCAGCATGCTGGGTACGCTGCCAACTGATAGTGGGTTTGAGCATTTGGATTGTCTTTAGATCTTCAACGGTCTATGGACAGTCTAACTGTTTATTTAGTGTTAGTTTTAGCTAGTATTTTGTTTATTTAATAAAGGACCTTATTTAGTTCACAGTATTTAAAATAACTATCAAAGTACATATCAGATTTTCATATACTTAAGTAATTATTCTTTTTAACCGACTTCCAAAAAGGAGGAGGTTCTCAATTCGACTTTTTTGTTTGTTACCTTAGAACTTTCGACTGGGTGAACCGGTTTGGATGATTCTTTTTTATTTGAAAGCTGGTGCTGCCCTTGTGGTCCCACTTCAATTTGGTCCCTGACATCTTTATGAAATCGGTTTTTGGTTTGATAATTATTTCGTAATTATACCTAATACAAGTTTTGTAGGTACCCGGAATTTCCATGAGATTGCGATTTACCAATTTATATTTATATCTCACCAATTTATATTTATTAATTTATTATTAATTATAAATTATTTTTATATATTAATTATAAATTATTTATCAATTTATATTTATACTAGTCGACCGCCCCGGCTTCGCACGGGTGTAAGCTCGGCCTTCGGCCTCGCTACTATGACCCGCTCCAGGAACACAAAATTTCATCAAAATCGGTCCAGCCGTTCTTGAGTTATAAATAGTGTAACTAACACGACTTTCTTTTATATATAAGGTCGGGGAAAAAGTTTCTTCGTATTTTTTAAACAAATTCAAGACATATTTTTTTCAAGTTTAATTACATTTAATTATAATATATATGTGCCATTTTGTTCGATAACTTGTTGCCATCTTGTAGGTAGTGACATGATCCCGTTGCTGTAGAATTTTTGGGACTTCTGATCAAAAAAATGCAACAAGTAGTTTTGACAGTCCTCTCTTGATGTTAATCTAACACTACCCAAAGAATTCTGAAGAGATCGAAACAGGTGGAAATCTGAGGGTGCAAGGTCAGGGCTATATGGTGGATGCATTAACACTTCCCAACCAAGCTCTCTAAATTTTTGCTGAGTGGCCAAAGATGTGTGCAGTCTGGCGTTATCATGATGAAAGACCACACTCTTTCTGTTGATCAATTCCGGCCGTTTTTTCTCAATTTCTTGTTTGAGTCTCATCTGCTGTTGGCAGTAGAGATCCGAATCGATGGTTTTGCCCGGCGGTAAAAGCTCATAATGAACGATGCCCTGCCAATCCCACCATACACACAGCATCACCTTATTACGTGTTAATCCGGGTTTCGCTACAGTCTGTGGTGCTTCACTGCCCTTTGACCATGATCGTTTGCGCACATTCTTGTCGTAGGTGATCCATTTTTCATCACCAGTGATCAATCTTTTCAAAAACGGTTCGGTTTCTTTACGTTTCAATAGAGAGTCGCAAATGAGTACACGATTCATTTGGTTTCTTTCAGTGAGCTTGTGTGGCACCCAAATATCGAGTTTTTTTGTATACCCAGTTTTTTTCAAATGGGTCAAAACTGTTTTGTGGTCAATCCCCAGTTCTTCAGCTACGTCGTAACTATTAATATGCCGATCTTGGTCCACTTTTTCAGAAATGGCATCTACTTTATCCGTAACAGGGCGACCAGAGCGAGCTGCATCTTTGACATCAAAATTCCCGGACTGAAAACGCTTGAACCAACATTGTGCTACTCTTGATGACACTGCATTAGGTCCATAAACGTCACAAATTTTTTTCGCGGCTTGTGTCGCAGTTTTCCCTTTTTTGTAATAAAATTTCACAATATATCGAATTTCTTCGTTAGATTCACTCATTTTATCAAACAAAAAAACAATTGAAAAATGGCGGGAAATTGCTTTTTACTTTTTGTATTCCTTTTTTAAAATGTCATATTTTTAATGGTATCAAAACCAGCCAGATACAAACAGTACAACGGATGAGATTTTTACTACAACCTTATACATACAAAATACGAAAAGACTTTTTCCCCGACCTATTACTATATAGATTTATATCTCACCAATTTATATCTCAGAGCGCATTGCTCTCAGATAATTTCAAACAAAGTTCCTCAAATAACACTAGGCACTGCGATAATATGTATTGAACACCTATTCATCATCATTTCAGCCATAGGACGTCCACTGCTGGACATAGGCCTCCCCCCATCGATTTCCAAAAGGGCCGGTTGGAAGCGGCCTGCATCCAGCGTTTTCCTGCGGTCTCTTTTAGGTCGTCTGTCCATCTTGTGGGAGGACGTCCTACGCTGCGCTTACCGGTCCGTGGTCTCCATTCGAAAACTTTTCGGCCTAACTCCTATTATAGACATTAGAATATACCAAGTAGTGTGGGTGTAGGTGTTGTGACGCACAAAATAAAACTGCTCTTTGCAAATTAATAAATAAATTATATTGTTAAATATAATACACTGCACTTAAAATGGTACCATATAATGCTCGTTACATCAGATAATATACACGAAAACTTACAAACACGCGGTTACAAATTATAAAATTACTATACTTTGAGCAATATAAAAATAAAAAACCGAATCACTCTATATCTAACACTATGCTATCAAACGAAATACAGTTACTCGTATGTATATAGTTTAGTCAATTTAGAAAAAAAATATAAGTCAGTTAGTCGATACTTTGGTATCGTCACTTTAAGCTATGGGATTCGTAAAGCATAGGAATGTAAGTCCGCTTTATCCGTTCCTACGTTTGGCAATGTTTCATTTGATAAATAAAGCTTTCTCGTTAAATTTAGTGCATTCACATTATATATGTTACCAATCGAGTGAACACAACACTTACAATAGACACTCCAATTTCATTATTTTAATTTTTCATGAAAGTGGCCCAGTAATTTAGAATTATTGTATTCTGTTTATACTTGCCTTTACAGATATGATAGCTTCATCACTTTCATATTAGTCGAGCCATGCGCTAAACATATCCACACATTTTAAATCTAGATTGCCTTTTAACAACCAATAGGGTATTTGAATGTATTAAAAATATAATAGTTTTATTCCATCTTCTTCTTAGGGTGCCTCTTCAACTAGTGAAGGTTGGCAGTTGGTAAAATACTGATTTTCAGAAAGAAAAAAAAAAAAACATTGATCACGTGACGCGACTTCAAACGCTCTATGTTGGTCGAATGTCCTTATGACGTCACAGGCAAGTAATAAAGTTAGTTTTTAGTAATTATTTAAGTTTATGTTAATTTTCTGTTATTTAAGTTGCCTTTGTTTCAATAAATTTTAGTACTAAAGTAAAATTTAAACAATATAAGTAATAAAGTCAACAATTATGTGGAGTGTGAGAACTTATTTGCTTTCTTGTGACGTCACTGAAGTCACGAGGGAATTCGTATCAAAGGGAGCGTTTACGCAGTATATAGTATAATTTCAATGTTGACTGTCCAAATAAAATACAAATAGGTACTGACAATTATGAGAATTAAATAAATAACAAGATTACTTTACTATAACATTATAGACAATTTGAGATGGTTTCGTTAAAACAAACGAATACCCTATTCACATAAAACCTCTTTTTCTCAACTTAAAAAGGTAATATTCACATTCAATAAGTCCATTCGCCGTTATTCAACACGGACCTGTTATTTGTGCACTAGTACAATGTGTGCTTCCTCTTTCATTTCAATATTAGGAAGACATCGAAACAATGCGTGAATCTATTTCTCTAGCAAGAAGCGTTGGTGGGTTACCTATCTGAACTGCAAGATCTAACTCTATCGGCATTTTACCTAAATTGTCGACTACACTACACGGAGTCTGCCTCGCATTAAACTCTAATTACATGAGTATAAAACGTATTAAATACATCAAAAAGATCTAGTAACTTACGAGATGCGCTCGGGGGCGAGGCGCTGATTGGGGTTGCGGAGGCAAAACACCTATATTACAGAATTTAAAATAATAGGACAATATATTACAACTTGGCAAAAAAAAAGAGTAGAAATTAATGGGGGCGTTAATCGTTATACTGTAGTTGTTAGTTTTTTTTTTTGTCAAAAAAAAATAAAAAGTTTTCTTTTCAAGACTTTTTGCCAAGCTGTACTTTAAATGGGCGGTTTTCTGACAGCTCTAAGAACATAGTTCTGCAACTATCGTTAGATGGCGCTGATGAGACATGGTATAACTTTTTTGCATTTGTTCAATGAAGCCTACAATACAAGGAAGAGAAGACATTTTATAACACGGCTAGGCAAGGCACATGTACCTATTAATTTGCGTTGAGTTGTGGAAATCAAGTATTATGTTAGCAAACAATAACCACAAAACACAACACAAACTATACTACGAAATAAAATAACACAAAAACAAGCATGACAGATAGTGTCAGACTGACAGATAGATATAGTCTGTCTATGAGAATAAGCAAGTTTTTTTATTGCTTTTCTTCATCTGTGGTTTTGCAAAATCTTCATATCCACGTCTAGTCAACGCCATCTATCGCATATTTATGAACTAATTACATACTTTTTATTGCCTGTTGGAAAACTTCCCATTAACCATTACCATTAACTTTTCCGCTACTCGGCGCATTTGTCTTTGGGTTGGGAAATTTGGCTATTTGTAGCACAATATAGGCTGCGGCACCCGGCCGCGCTCGCCTCGCGCCACCTCAATCAACGTCGGCCCTGAGATATGACTGGTGTTTCGATAATTTTATTATTTAATTTTGCTAAGATATCTAACTTTCGAGCGCAGATTTTGGTGTCGTGTACAACAAAAGTCATATCTCTAAATATCACATGTAATTGAATGTGTCGCGCCGAAATTCAAGGATGTTTTCCATTGTTCATTTATAAATGAATTACACACAAAAATATCATTCAAACAAGGTTATATAGAAGTATAATATTATTACATGGCCATAGTTATAAAATGTAACAGTTAAATGCAAGAAAGAACACAATAAACTCATTTATACGGAAAACATCCCCAATACACAGTGTGTATGTATCCTAAACCTTATAAACTATGTTTTGCATACAAAAACCTACACTTGGTGCATCCAAACTGAATGTTGCGTCGCTGATAAAACAAAATGTTCATACAAAAATAAATAGTTTCATTATAAAAGCTATTTAATACTTTCTTTATGGAGTGTCTTATTTTCACAACAAAACTCTTTGCTACAATATTGCAGGAGGCATTACAATAAGGCATTCATCAGATGGTATTTTTGTTCGAAGGTTATATAAACTTAAATCTTAAATAACTTAAAAATCGATGTGATTCGCATTTAATTTTATATTGTTTTTATGTACAAGAAAAACAAAATAAATATAATGGTAAAAATAACAACAAATCAGCTGCCACAGTTATCTTTTCACAACTATGATCATTAATTATTTAAATATTCGTATAATATGCATAAACACCAGAAATATTACTCTGATTGTAGAGATATTTATGTGAATTATACGATCTGTAGCGGCCGTTCCCAATACTCAATCTATCTGTTACTCGAAATTTGTTTCAAAATTCTCATTTCACTAAAGCCCGATGCGCAGTAGCATACGCAAGTACCTGCGCCGGCGTTCAAACGTAACAAGCCACGCGCGTGGCAACGCGCACAACTCGCGCGACTGTTCGAGCGAGACGAACGATGCGCAGAGGGCGTAGCGCAAGTAGGGCGGGTTCACTTGCGCAAGAACCAGCACGAGTGCTATTAAAAACTTCCACTGCCACTTGCACTAAGCAAAATTTTGTAGCTTGTTGGAAACGATGCGTAGTAGATACTCGCGCAAGTACTTGCGCAAGCTACTGCGCATCGTCTGCAACTGGCATAACACTGGTAATGTTGAATTTTACCAAATTTATTTTCGAATAATAGACATATTAGTATTGTGTAAGGTTATCCCCTATTACTGTACTGGTTAAATAAGTAAATAATTGAGTGTTCAGTACAGATAGAGTGAAGCGAAGCCTTGTGATGTCGGCGTACTTGACTAGCGAGTGTCACTTCAGTGGAAATCGACCGATGAGATTCCAAACCCACGACTAAACGTTCAAATGGCGACTTTGTTACATTCTCTTTACGGTGTGCTCCATACAATGTGGCGACTGTCTTCCTTTCTCTTTTGCGCTCTTAGATATTAAGGGGAAGTTTTCCCACTTTTAAGCAACGCTTTTTACTACAGATGATTATGAGGCTTAATATATTGTATTAATGGCAGGTTAGAATAATTGTATTAACGGCGCGGGTCTGAGCGCGGTGCGCGCAAATTTTCGAGATCTTTTTGCGTTTTTAATTTCAATAAAAAACGAACGAACAAACTATCACAAAACTATCCAAAGTAAAAATTTTTGAATACAATTCAGTACATGCAATTTCCAGGCTGTAACGAGCTTTCATTACAGCATAAAACGGAAAGAAAACTTAAATTCTGCTTTGTTTCGTTTTTTTTTTTTTTATCGAGTAAAGTTTATCCTATCGTGTTTTGAACCACGGTTTTATCTCAAACACAGATGTATTTATGACATGTATTTTTCCGGCTCAAATATTGTTATTTAACTATTATATGAACTATATAATTTTAAGCTAACTCTGGAAGTAGGCAAACTAAAACTAGAATGACCAAAATTGGTAAAAGTCGGAAAAGTGGGCCTTAAAGTAAAAACGAAGGGACAGAATGACAACCGCCACATTAGTGTGTGCGAACCGTAGCTCAGAATATAATGGTCAGACCGGGATATCATAGTACTCGGTGAAGAGAAGCCATTTGTCCGTTAGCCGTATCCTTATTCCATACTTGGGATACCTAATTCGTTGTCAAATAGACTAAACTTTTAGGAAGATAGTTTCCACAAAGAACAATAAAAAAGACTACACATTCTCACCCTAGTCAGACTTTAAACATGTAAAATGGTATCACGCTTAATATTATGATAATATAAAAACCGTGATGTCCGCGACTATGTATAAAAATGTAAAAATCCCACTTCGTTCCTCAGACAATCCACGATGACCCATGAAAATGACTTATATTAACTTACAAGCCAAACATCACAACTTAATGCATACATCTGTAGTCTACTGAGAGACTTAGACACAATCACTGATAACGGTCAATAGACAGGACTTACGCGCGACTAAAAAAAATAACCGACTTCACAAAATTAATGTCAGGTGGACAACTTCGGTTACATGGATGAAATTATTCCAATTGTTTTGATTTAAAAGCCAAACTACTGAACCGATTTTGATAAAATTTCTATGGAACCAAGATGAAAGTATGTCTTTTCAATAAAAAAAAAAGTTTATAAATGACCGAGTTCCGAGATAACAAACATTGAAAGAAAAAAATACAACTGAATTGAGATACCCCTCCTTTTTGAAGTCGGTTAGAAATAGAATCCGTCCATAAATGTATTACTACATATAAAAAAGTCCATTAGTTATAGTTTCACTCTTTTTGCATTCAATAATTATTATGCACATCCAAATATCAAACTAAACATTCAATAACACAGCTTTTTGGTCATATTTTGTCCATCGTTCAGTAAGAAAAAGCATTCAAACTATAATATAAACATTTCCTCACATTTCGTACCTCGTAATGGGAAACGTGGTCAACTTCAGTGATATATCTATGTATATCTATATGTTTAACTATAAACTCATTTAAAAATTACGCTACTTACTGGATTCATACCTAAAATAATATGTAGAAATTGCTCTTACATGATTAGAGATGCATCGAAGAAGCCAATTTTTGGTTTATTATTATTGTTAATAATTATAATAAATTGGGCATTGTATCAATGCCGAATTATACTAGACATAAGAATATATTATATGGATTACTTTGAATACGGACAGATTCCTAAATTGTGTTTCACTACAGTTATATGATTATTTACGGGATATTTACCGTGATAAGGTTGTGTCTTCCCGAGAACATGGTGCATGTAACTGCGCCGAAATATCGGGAGGTCCGTCCACAACCTTACCACGGTAAATATCCCGTAAATAATCATATAACTGTAGTGAACAACCGTGATAGTTTAAAACATTGTGTTTCATTATTTGAACAATTGTTTTCAAACAGCTCAAGTCCATAATATTGTGATTATTTCATGTCCCAGATGATAATATCTGGTTCGTTTATTTTCCATTTTGGTACATAATTGGAATCTGTTCATTTCTATCTTATTATTAACGTGTTACCTTACTGGATTTTTGAACAGCTGCTGTATAGAATAATTCATTCAAATACAGGGTTAATCATATAGACTGTTCTAAGCTGAAAGGAGGTCATTATACTTTTATTGTGCGAACTGCTAGTCTGTGGAATGCGCTGCCTGAATGCGTGTTCCACGATAGTTAGTATCTACGTAGATAAAATCTAGGTGTCTCCAAATCACGAGTAAATCGGTTCTTTCTAGGCAAGCATAGTCCATCGTAAACTGCATCATCGCTTAACATCAGGCGCGTTGGCGGTCAAACGCAAGCCTATTAATACATAAAAAAACAGACATTATGAACAACTTTTACTATGGGACCAACCCAGAAAGCGCAAAAAAAACATCTGTTCCATACATTTTGTCGAGTGTCAATGACCATTTTCTATGGAACTGCTGATATTTTTTCCGCGATTTCAGGGTTGGTCCCATAGTAAAAGTTGTTCATAATGATGAGTAGAATGACCTCCATTCAGCTTAGTAGAGTCTATATGCGTAACCCTGTACTCACTGACAATATCAATTGAGTTTGTGTAGGTAAAAACAAAAAGACTATTTATTAAAATAAGTGTTCGTCTGCAGAGTCTCATGTGTCATTATTTTCTATCACCAAGCCACCTAGTTCGGGTAAATTTGTGGGGTAATGAGACAGGACCCAGCCTTACGTCCAACTCCAAACGCGGGCCCGAATAGGTGCAGTTTGCAAAATCACGCGACCGCAAACCGTATCTTGGCGCGTTAAGGTTCGGGTACAAACTGCATCTATTCGGGCCCGCGTTTGGAGTTGGGCGTAAGGGCACTGAACTGCTCACCTCATGTCAATTTCAAAAGTTTCTCATATTTTTTTTTTTGTAAATAGTATTCATAATACAGTCACATGAGACTCGCAAGTGTCGGTTAGTATAGGAGTAGACAGAAGTTAAATATAGATGGCGGTGTTAGAATTCACACTGCAACTAAACTCACTGACCAGATACGCAGGGACACCAGATCTAATGACGTCTCCAACTAACTAAATGTTTATTCGCACACATATTGAATATTTATTCATAGTTTTTAGAGTGCACCCCACATTATTATATATATTTAAATACCTCGGTAGTGAGTTTAGTAAATAAGTGAGCACGAGAGGTTGTGCAGTGGTCGCGGCACTAGCCGGGCAGCGGCGTCCACACGATGACAGCGTAGCACCGACACGATGTCAGCGCGGCGTTAACACTGTGTTAGCGTGGTGTCAATACGATGTCAGCGTATCACCGACATTGTGTCAGCGTGGTGTCAACACGATGTCAGCGTATCACCGACATGGTGTCAGCGTATCACCGACATGGTGTCAGCGTAGTGTCAACACGATGTCAGCACATCGTCAACAAGAAGTCAGCGAGGTGTCAAGACGGTGTCAGCGCGGCACTAGCACTGCGCAAGCGCGGCGTTAGCGCGACGTCGACACTGCGTCAACACGTCGTGACGTGGCGGTGAGGGCGGGCTGCCTCAGCAGGGCGGTTCGTGACGTGGCAGCGGCCGCACCAGGTACAGCTTCTCACCCTGCCGCCAGGACCAATTTTAGGAATGTTAGTATATATTACAGGAGCCATACAAAATACACTTTTTTTTGCATGAGTTCAGTTTTAAATGTACGTGGGCAAAGTTTTCACCTCGGCTAAAATGACAGTTCAAGAGTTTGGAGGCAGACGAAAGCGTCCACAGCTCAGAGGTTAGATCAGTGGGGTGTTTATCGGATCTTTACGCAGGTTCGAATCCTGGCAATCGTATTTTTTATTTGAATTGTCTATCTATACTAATATTATAAAGAGGAAAGATTTGTATTTTTGGATGTTAGTAACGAAATAACTCAAAAAATACTGAACTAATTTAAAAAATTATTTCACTGTTGGGAAGTTACACTATCCCCGGGTGACATAGGCTATATTATATTTTGTAGCGAGGCCGAAGGCAGAGCTTTCACCCGTGCGAAGCCGGGGCGGGCCTAATATAAATATAAATAGTACTATAGTAATATAAATATGTGTTTTTTTATAGATACAAAGATCTAATTTCTAGAAAATAATGCTCAATATATAGACTCATCATCGCTCAATATCAGGTGAGGTCAGATGATATTTTTTTGACGATAGTTTTTTTATTCTATTTATTGGGATATTACGCAGTCAAGCCTATCATTATTATCTCACAAATTATAATAATACATAAAAATTAAAAGGAAATACATTAATCACAAAAAAACAAGCCCAAAAGAAAATATATAAATAAAATAAAAACATTGAAATTATTGTCATATAACATAAATATAGTCAGTATGTACCTGTTTGTTGGTGTAGATGGGCGCGCGCTGGTAGTGCGAGACGAGCTGGTCGAGGGACGTGAACTTGCGCTGTCCGATGCAGTACAGCGCTCCCTCCACGTGTACACGGAAATGTTTGTTCCTTCCAGGCGCCTGCAAACAAACAAACAGAATCTGTATACTACACGAACATGGATTTATTAATATGGTAATTTAAGTGTAGATGTTGAAGACAGTAAGTTACCTTGAGCGAAACAGAGAAGTCTCCGACGTTGGTCTCAGAGTCTCTGATGAGGAAGTCTCCGTCGTGTCCGTGTTGGTTGAGGAGAGTATCGCAGTGCGTGCGGGTGATCGCTCCGAAGTACCACGCTCGGCCCGCGACGCCGGGCGCGGGGGCGCCGCCCGGTCGGGCCTCCGCACCACCGCCGCCACCGCTGTGCAGATAGATGGAAATAATGATTACACACACAGTGATATTAACATAGCCCCTGACTTTTCAATAGTTCTGCTGCGTTTCACGCCAAGGAGCATTTTCTGCGTGTGCTCCAACTGAATGCCGTAAGTGGTGTCTTTGTTATCGGAGGTCAAGTCCAGTTTGGGGTCATCGCGCCACCCAAGTACATTCTAAATGCGTATACATGGTTACGCGGAAAGGGTGTACTAAGCCAAAAGGGTGCCATAGTACCATTATGCGTAACCCACTATAGTGCGTTTGGCGATGGTTTCGTCGTTAGACCCTCCCCACGTAAATATTCCAAAACTAGGGAAAATCTTGGGAAATCTAGACTGAAGGCAGCTCTAAATATTGGTTACGACTTCAGTTGCATAATTGTCCATAATGATACTTTTATGCTCCCATCCTGTTCCCCTCGCGGCACTTGCTTTCTACCACTCCGGTTCGAAGGGCACTCGAAGATTTCCAATAAGTTAGATATATAGCAAAGTTATAGCCTTTTTAACCGACTTCCAAAAAGGAGGTTATCTATTAGACTGTTTTTTTTTATGTTTGTTAGCTCAGTACTTTCGACTGAGTGAACCAATTTTGATGATTCTTTTTTTATTTGAAAGCTGGTGCTTTCCGTGTGGTCCCAATTGGTCCAGTTCTGTCATTTTTATGAAGTCGGTTTTTTGTATCGACAATTATATACTCACGGCATAGTGAGGTAATCAGCCAGCTCCTGCAGATAGTTCCTCGGCACGAGTCCCACATTTCCCCTGGCGTCCCTCGCTCGATACCACTCGGGGTCGGAAGGGGGACGCTCGATGATCTCAAGCCGGTCTCCCTTCTCGAAGGAAAGCTCTTGCTCGTTGTTGGAGGTGAAGGAGTAGAGGGCCACCTGGAATGATAGTGGAGTCTAAGCCCCAGGTACGGAAGATGACTGTCTGATAGAATGGTGTAGATACATAATATGTGAAGCTTTTTAAAATGTGAGTGGTTTTATTATAAACACTGAAGGACTGACAAATATTTTACATTGTGGAAATATGTACAGTACGCGCAGACTAACTTGACCAGAATGAACATAGGCATTCAACCCCAGCACACCGCAAACAACCCCCGCTAAGCTGCAAAAATAGTGAACTGCGCCATTGGCGACAACGTCACTCTGTCAAGTTAGCTTGCGAGTACTGTACTATCTGATCCAACTGACGTCCTTTCAAAATTTTAAATAAATTTGTTGGTTTATCTTTTTTAGTTTAAACAAAAATCCCATAGATAAAAAAAATGTACAGTTTATTTCCTGAACATTTTCCGGAAACCTTTCCTTATTTAACCGACTTCCAATAAAGAGGAGGTTATCAATTCAACTGTATTTTTTTTTATTTGAAAGCTGGTGCTTCCCGTTTGGTCCCATTTCAATATGGTCCAGTTCTGATGAAGTCGGTTCAAGCAAAGTAGGCGAACTCGCGGGGTCTATCTTTATATAACTCTATGGTGTCTAGTCTTATTAGTATGTATAGTATGATGAGACTCACCACAATGTCGAGGACATTTTCAGCCATGGCGTACGTGTGAACATTGTCCTCGGCGTCTCCCTCCTCACTGGTGTAGTTGGAGGGAAACCTGCATACAAAACATCTTGTTTCAGAAGAATCAATATGCTTCAAATTCAAATACATTCTCTCAAATATTAAGCAAAACTTTAAGAATGGCAGCTGATTTTCCTGTGACATTAATATCTCTCATGTCTGTTGTCGCTATAGGCATGTGCCCTAATGTTTAATTTATTACAAATAACCGGCTTAGTGATGCATATAACTAAATACATTACACATACTGAAAAAATACATTGAATTAATCTCTGAGATATGAGCGTTTAAAGTTTTAGGTGGGGATAGAGAGGGGATGCTCCATCCCTTTCTCGCAGTGTGTGTTAGTACAGCATTTGTATGCAGCGCCTGAGGCGTGACGTCATAGCTCAGTATAGTGCGCTCTCTGTCTAGCATGAAATTAAAATACTTATAACTTATTTATGTTTGAACTAATTTAAATTTTGTTTTTGTTGATAGGCTCTATTGTTGATCAGCTTTTTTATGAGGTAATAAAAAAATATTAGTCATCATCCCTATTCCAGTGATATGTGCTTTCAGGTTAGAAAGTTACGGGAAGAATGCAGAACTTCTTGCTGCTGTGGGGCGAGAGTGTTTCCTTCAGTGTTTCTGTATAGAATATATCTTCCTGTCTGGGCTACTGACAACAGGTCAATTCATATCAGCAGCATCCAATATTTTACAATATTTTTGAACAAAATGTAAAGTTTAAAATCGTTTGCAGGGTGGTTCACAGCTGCTAGTACAGAGTACTCTTTTTATCAGCTCTAAAATAGTGGACTCACCAGCCGGTGTGTCCCTGGTATTGTCCTCGCCACCAGCCATCATTGCTCTTCTCCAGGATCAGTATCCTTGTGCCCTTGGTAAGAGACAGTTCATCTGGCTGCTGAGCTTGATAGTTGTATTTGACGACGGCGGTGCCGAGTGCCTCCGTGGCCTCAGCGGGGCCGCCACGGCGCGCGCCTGGGGACTCCGGTCCGCCGCCGCCGCGGACGGGGGAGCTGTTTGAAGGGAGGGTCTTCGAGCCGGAGCCTTTCTTCACTTTCTTCTTAATACTGCAACAAATAATTACATCATACAGGTCTTGAAGCATTTGCTCAGTATGGTTCTCAGCAAACAATATATGAAGAGCTTGGGTGAAATGAGGTCATTCTGTTGCACTCTTATTTTGATGGATATGAGGTCTGTCAATGTCAGCCAGTGGTTCTATGTTTTCAACTATTCTAGGAATTCATTCAACAGAAGTAATTACAAAGTAATGGTAAACACACATTACTCATGTCTTCCCAGAGATGACATATCATAACAACTGAGAAACAATACAATTTGCTTGTGGTTTTCATCAATCATTAGTACATAGTTTTGATATTTTTTTTTTGTATTGTATCAATGATCATAATTAGGTAAATTTTATATCCTATCCTAATTTTGTATCCTATCGCTAACCACATAATCCCAGATGCTCAAAAAAGTATATCTAAAATTGATTATGCATTTTACCTACAACGAAGCCAAGACGGTGTTTGCGTTTGGAGTAGGCAATTGTGGTATTGTTCGTTACCATTTTTAGAGTTCCATGGTACAACTAGAAACCCTTATAAGTTTATTCTGTCCGTATGTCTGTTACAAATTTTTCAGCCATGACCTTTCAACCATTATTGAGGTGCCAACTCAGCCAGATAGTTCTTGCATAAATAGATCTCATGCCTGAACCTTACCTGTCAAACAACGAAGGCTTCTCCTTCTTGACATAGTTACTAGGGACATATCCCGACTGGCTGCGTGCATTCTGCACGCGCCACCAGTGCTTAGAGTCGTCGAGCAGCAGATAACGCTCGTTCTTGCGGAGGTCCAGCTCCTGCCCTCCTTGCGCTGCGTAGTCATACTTGGCCACGACATAACACACGTCATCCTGAAACATGTGAATCAAGGGAGTGTTTTTTTTAACAGCAGCTAACTTGCAATCTGTCTATCTGTATGCCTGATGGAAGTTATAAACGCCGCTTTTGGATACCTACAACAAGGTATTTTCAGATGCTTTACCAGCCCGAAGAGATGAAGCGAACTGAGTCAGATTTAATGTTTCTCTTACACAGGTTATCAGAGCCTTGAGTTTACAATTAGACAGCTTTTTTTTTTAATGTGGTGTCGTTGAATAAAATACTTTTTGAAAAGTTACCGAAGGAATAGATAGAAAAACATTTAATAAATCCCAATTACTTAAGTGATTTCAACACAAAGCAACATTGAGCTTGCTCTTTTCTGTTACAAAAAATAAATCACCCTACTTAATAGATGTGAAAGTTTGTGTGTTTGTACACACCTAACTCTGTAACAGCTGAAAA
Source organism: Agriopis leucophaearia (assembly GCA_949125355.1). Classification (NCBI taxonomy): domain Eukaryota; kingdom Metazoa; phylum Arthropoda; class Insecta; order Lepidoptera; family Geometridae; genus Agriopis; species Agriopis leucophaearia. The sequence continues at coordinate 19,152,448 of OX421263.1, read as the reverse complement.
GATTTGGATGAAATTTGGTATTAGAGGTAGCTTATATCCTGAATTAATACATAGGCTTAGGCTAGACTTTATCCTAAAAACATTAATGGTTCCTGTTCTGTAGCTTGTGGAAATGTAGGGAAATAAATACGTATAGGTGTTAAATTCTAGCAGTTTAAAAAACTAAAAAACACTCTTTAAAATCGTTAATCCTGAAGATCCTGGTTAGGATAATGGGATAAACTATTTAAATTACTGCATTGTCATCGGTCCTTGATAAGTGTGCAAAGTTTCAAATCAATTTTATAATGTTTTCGACATTTTGAAAGGGGTGAAAATCACGTTCAATGATTGCGTTACATAGATACATACCAAGCTAATAAAAGCGTGTTAAAAAGGCATTCCATCCATTGAATATTTCAAGTCTATTTTTAATCTGGTAAATTTTAAAAGCATGATGCAGTGGTACCTCAAACAATGATGCAGTGGTACCTCAAACAATGATTTAGATAATTATAGGTTTAGTTAAACAATAGATGAATAATTGAGAAATGATGTTCAATCACCACATTTACTAACATTCTGCAAAACCCTTTAAATTAAATTGATAGTGATGTGAAATTCCAGTTGCTAAAAGTGAATAGGAAGTTTCTACAGGATATCCTAATTGGAATCTACAGCATTCATAATGAAGCTATGCATGTGGTCAACCTTGTCAGGCTACACTGACAGAATACATAGAACTCATTGGAAGCTGCTTTAGTGGAATATTGGCTGGTGGGTGGAAGATGAAGGCCGAGACGAGGATTATGTCCTCTCACCTGTGCATTCTTCCCGTGCCTGCTGTTGGCCATGGCGTGGGGCGCCGGCAGCGGTTTGTTCGCCCACACCGAGTCAGCGGCGCGCGCCGACCGCGTCTCCAGCATGACACCCCCAAGAAAGGGACACCCTCGTTCACCCCTCGCCGCTGCCCCGGGCTCGCCTCGCGCCCTCACTGGCACATCACGCCCGCTCACTTACTGCACCCCACTGCACTCGCACGGTCTATCAGCTGCACCGATCTGTTTATTGTGAAAATGCGAAACCCTGATCGAAAGCTAGGGTTCGACAAGAGCTCCGCGATTATCGGCTCCTCCGAAAAGATAAAAATATCCGTTTACCTATTTTAACTTGTGGCAAATGTAGCATTGGCTTATTTATCAGTTATATAAATCGAATTTGAGACAGTTTTAACACAAATTAAATGATTTTATTCGTAGAAATTTCACTATTCGGTGGGGCAAAACGATGAATCAATAGACAATTTGTATCATTTTTTTGTATGAAATGAAAATGTCATCGACAATGTAGAGCAATATGCATCATTTAGTGCTGAGCTTGTACGATTTCCAGTCGATTATAATGGTAAAGTCTTATAGTTAGTGCAGCGCTAGTAGTAAGCAGTTTTTACCAGCAGTTTGGCTATGGTGTAATTTATGATCTGTGAAAAAAAAAGGAAGTTTGACATTTTGATTTGACTTGACGAATGACGATTGACGTTTCGAGTCATTTTGGTTTCGTTTGCTTGCTGTTTGCTGCGTGTTTTGCTTATATTTAAAGAAAATTGTGTTTTTATTAATGTTGCCGATGAAATTAACTGAATTGTGATAATGTCTGACTCCGAAGCGAGTATCTACTCGGGGAGTGGTTCTGAGGCCGGCAGTGTAGCCTCGAACCGTTCTCGGCGAAGCGCTGCCTCCAATAGGTCCGCGAGGTCGCGTTCGGGCTCTCGCTCGCGCTCTGGGTCTCGGTCGCGCTCTGGCAGCCGCAGCCCGTCGCGGAGCCCCTCTAGGAGCCGATCCCGATCACGCTCGCGTGCTCGGTCACGATCAAGATCCCGGTGGGGCTTCAATACTTATTTTTACAGCAACAGTGACAAGACAGGTTACTAACGTATTGTTTTGTTTCGTGGCAGGAGCCGCTCTGTCGCATCGGACGCTAGCCGCAATAAAGATGATGAAGCTAAGGAAGCTTCGGGTGATGAAGAAGTGGAGGTGTGTTAAATTTGGTGACATTTCGCGGTATAAGATGCATGCAACCACCACAAAATCTATAATAGTTTATTTTTTTCATAAAACTGCTCTATATATATAGGCTGCTACCTTAATTAACCTTTCTTCTACTACTCCTCCCGACCATGACTCTTTCATTTTTAATCAATTTGCTGATTGTGATGTTAAGAAGAGCATACAGTCAATTTCCTCTAACGCTGTTGGTAGCGATACAATTAGCCGGAAAATGATCATGCCCATACTCGATGAAATTGTTCCTGTCATCCAGTACATCCTTAATTACTCTATTTCCTCGAGCACGTTTCCAGTTACATGGAAAGAAGCCCAAGTAACGCCTCTTCCCAAAAAACCCAATCCTGATACATTCTCCGATTTTCGTCCAATTTCTATCCTTCCCTTCCTGTCTAAAGTATTGGAACGGCTTGTCCACCAACAACTATCCTCTTACCTGATCAAAAATAGTCTCCTTAACCCGTTCCAATCTGGTTTCCGTACTGGGCACAGCACTGTAACTGCTTTGACAAAAATAACTGACGATATAAGAGATGGCATGGGTCATTGTCATCTGACTATACTGTCGCTACTGGATTTTAGTAACGCTTTTAACAATGTTGACTTTGACGTCCTGTTGGCACTGCTTCGCTCTCTTAACATATCTCCGACTGCTATTGATTGGTTTCATAGTTATCTGTGTGGGCGCCGGCAGCGCATTCGTATTGATGACACGTACTCTTCGTGGTGTAATATCTCTGCTGGTGTTCCCCAAGGCGGCGTCTTATCTCCTCTTCTTTTTGCAATTTTCATAAATTCTATCTCACAACATCTGACTTCTTCCTACCACCTCTATGCAGATGACTTGCAAATCTATACCCAAGCCTCTTTAGGGCTATTACATGAGGCGATTGAGTCAACAAACACGGATCTAAGGCGTATACATGACTGGAGTAGATCATACGGCCTTACAGTGAATCCTACCAAAACTCAGACAATTATTATAGGGAGCTCCCGTATGATCTCTAAAATTGATTGGACCCGCCTTCCGCAAGTGATTTTTGACGGAATTCCCATCCCTATTAGTGAAACAGTTAAGAATCTGGGAATTTTCATAGATAGTCAATTTTCTTGGGGTTCTCAAATAGCACAAGTCAGTCGAAAACTCTATGGTTCTGCTGCTTCACTTAGAAGGTTGCGTAATTTCCTACCAATTACTACTAAAACTGCGCTTGTAAAATCACTCTTATTCCCAATATTGGACTACGCAGACGCCTGCTATCTGGATTTAACCGAAGAGCAACTCGACAAGCTTGAGCGTTTACAGAATTTCTGCATACGGTTCATATTTGGTTTGCGCAAGTATGACCACATTTCTGACTTCCGCAAAAAGCTAAAATGGTTACCTATCCGCCTTCGCCGTAATTCTCATGTGCTCTCCTTTGTCTATAAAATATTGTTCAATCCCATTACCCCTTTATATTTAAAGGAGCGCTTTGAATTTATTCAAGGTCACTCCGGTACTCTGCGATCCTGTCGTGCCCTCCAACTAAAGATTCCTTCTTCTTCCCATGTCAATCTTTCCTACTGTAAATCCTTCACTTTTCAAGCTGTCCTGCTATGGAATGCTCTGCCTGCATCTATCAGGCAGGCTAAATCGCTTTCCACTTTTAAGAATCAAGTCTATACACATTATCTAAGTTTATGTTAACTGGTACGTATATATGTATTTTATTTATAATATTTATGGTATGTATGTAGCATTGTGTATTTATTGTATACATATATGTAGGGATATATATTTATTTAGGTATATTTTATGTGCACCACCGACCCTTTTCAAATTCTTTAGTCCTGTCCATCCAAAGGTTGCCTGGAAGAAATCGCTCTAGGCGATAAGGCCGCCCATTATACTGCCGTATATTTATTTTTGATGTTAGTTTAAGTTTTTTTTGTATTTTTCGGTGTGTAATAAAGAGATATTGTATTGTATTGTATATTAGTCCTGCTTGTAATGATGTTGTAATTGGACAGTCAATATTTCACTAATACCATAAAAAAGATAGTGTTAAAATAACCTTTACAGTAAAAACAGAAACACGTAATTTGGATACAGTCAAAAATAGCTTATAACTTGTTGTCATGATTGGGCCATAAGAACATATTATTAAATAACATTATTATTAATCATTAAATGTAGCTTGGTTTGCAATTTTAATAGGACCCCGACAATATACATGCAAAAACATTAATTCATGGTCAATGATATCCCTTACGATGATCAATGTCAATGAGCCAAAACACAAAATATAACTTCCCATATAACATGTTACAAATATTAGAAGACAAAAATTCAAGGCCAAAGTGATGTATGTCTACCAAATTTGGTATATTTTTTCTACATTACCATATAAAATTCCCACCATTATGTATTTCACTCTCCTATAAAATGTTACATAGTACAGATACGCTCATTTAGTCCTAATACTGCAATTTAAAATCAACTTCACAATGTTAATGAAAATTTAACATGCTCTTAAGATCATTTTGCTTCTAGGATGAGCAGGAACCAGAAGGAGAGGACCTGGTGGACTCTGAAGAGTATGAAGAAGACGAGGAAGAAGAAAGACTGAGAAAGAAAAGGAAAAAAGACAGCCGCTATGGCGGTTTCATCATTGATGAAGCTGAGGTATGAGAGCTTTCAGCATTTATAGAGATGAAAGTTACAGTGTAAACTCTTTACAAAGAAACTTAAGGGTGAAGGTTGATCTTGTTTCGTCTGAAAGTTCTTTCATTACGTGGATTGAAGAAAGAAAAATAACCATATTTCAATAATACACAACCAAAAGTTGGTGATAACACAATACCATGTACTATACAATAAATACAATACAATGTATAATACAGCATCTAGTGCATGTGTATGTGTGTGTGTTCAGTAACTGAAACTTAAGTTTCCTAGAGACAATGCAACCCAATACTCCTAGGACTCCTAGGTGGTATGCTACGAGTATGTCTTCTAGTGTTTTTTTTTCTTTCTTACCTAATGTCACAAATTTCGGGATCTCAAAGACTTAGTTGGAGCATTTTGTAAACTGATAACATAAACAATAATACTGATGATACTATACTGTAAATATGAATGTATTTCTTCCAATAGAGAATTGATGTTGCGCTATAACGATCCAATACCCAAATATCAAAGTTCAATTTGGTAAACCAACCAAATTGAACTTTTATATAAGCACTGATGGGGAAGAAAGGTGAGTAGAAACGAACCGGCAGACGCAGCGTAGGTAGGCCTCCCACTAAATGGACCGACGACATTGTAAGAGTTGCGGGCATCCAGTGGATGCAGATGGCAGGCTGTCGTTCAGTATGGAGGTTAAAGGGGAGGCCTATTTTCAGCAGTGGACATCTTCTGGCTGATGATGATGATGATCTCTTCATCAAACCGGAAGATCCACTTATCCATCTAGTTATTAATATGTATATGTTTAACAAGATTAGCATACAAGTATTGTAATGAAATAATGTTTTATTAATTCACAGGTTGATGATGAGGTGGATGAAGATGATGAATGGGAGGAAGGTGCTCAGGAGATGGGTATTGTGGGTAATGAAGTGGATGAAATAGGTCCCACTGCCAGAGAAATCGAGGGTCGCAGAAGAGGTACCAACCTATGGGACTCTCAGAAAGAAGAAGAAATTGAAGAGTATCTTAGGAATAAATATGCCGATGAGTCGGCCGCACTCAGGCACTTTGGTGAAGGCGGTGAAGAAATGTCTGATGAGATCACACAGCAGACATTACTGCCAGGGATCAAGGACCCTAATCTTTGGATGGTCAAATGCCGGATAGGAGAAGAAAAAGCAACAGTTCTGCTTCTGATGCGAAAGTTTATAGCATATCAGTTCTCAGAAGAAGCTTTCCAAATCAAGTCCATAGTGGCACCGGAAGGTGTCAAGGGTTACATTTACATAGAGGCTTACAAACAGACACATGTTAAAGCTATCATTAACAATGTAGGAACGTTAAGAATGGGTATCTGGAAACAAGAAATGGTTCCTATCAAGGAAATGACAGATGTTCTAAGAGTGGTCAAGGAACAGTCAGGCTTGAAACCTAAACAATGGGTCAGGTTAAAGAGAGGTCTATACAAGGATGATATAGCCCAAGTTGACTATGTGGATTTAGCTCAAAACCAGGTTCACCTGAAACTTCTACCTAGAATAGACTACACAAGACTGAGAGGCGCCCTGAGAACTGTACAGAGCGAGAGTGAAGCGGCCAAGAGGAAGAAAAAGCGGCGGCCGGCCGCCAAGCCGTTCGACCCGGAGGCTATCCGCGCGATCGGTGGCGAAGTCACTTCCGACGGAGACTTCCTAATCTTCGAAGGTAACCGCTACTCGCGCAAGGGCTTCCTCTACAAGAACTTCACCATGTCGGCCATCCTCGCCGAGGGAGTTAAGCCGACGCTAACCGAGCTAGAGCGGTTTGAAGAGCAGCCCGAGGGCATCGACATCGAGCTGGCGGCGCCGGCGCGTGACGACCCCGCCGCGCTGCATTCCTTCTCCATGGGAGACAACGTGGAGGTGAGCTCCGGCGACCTCGCCAACCTGCAGGCCCGGATCATCGCCATTGACGGGTCCATGATCACAGTAATGCCGAAGCACGACGCGCTCAAGGACCCGCTCGTGTTCAAGCCCAACGAGCTGCGTAAGTACTTCAAGCAGGGAGACCACGTGAAGGTAGTGGCGGGCCGCTACGAGGGCGACACGGGGCTCGTGGTGCGCGTGGAGCCCCACCGTGCCGTGCTCGTCTCCGACCTCACCATGCACGAGCTGGAGGTGCTGCCGCGCGACCTGCAGCTCTGCTCCGACATGGCCACCGGCGTCGACTCGCTGGGACACTTCCAGTGGGGCGACATGGTGCAGCTCGACCCGCAGACGGTGGGCGTGATCGTACGCCTCGAGAAAGAGAACTTCCACGTATTGGGCATGCAAGGCAAGGTGATCGAGTGCAAGCCGCAGGCGCTGCAGAAACGACGCGAGAACCGCTTCACCATGGCGCTCGACTCCGAGCAGAACACCATACAGAAGCGCGACATCGTGAAGGTGATCGACGGGCCGCACGCGGGCCGCAACGGAGAGATCAAGCATCTCTACCGGAACTTTGCATTCCTACAGTCGCGCATGTACCTCGACAACGGCGGCGTGTTCGTGTGCAAGACGCGCCACCTGCAGCTGGCGGGCGGCAACAGGGCTCCGCAGGGCGGAGCGGGGCTCGCGCTCGGGTTCATGTCGCCGCGCATACAGTCGCCGGCGCAGGGCGCGGGCCGCGGTGGGGGCACGCCGCGTGGCCGCGGGGGCCGGGGCGCCGGCCGGGGTGGCGGAGTGGCGCGCGACCGCGACCTCATCGGACAGACGATCAAGATCACTGGCGGCCCGTACAAGGGCAACGTGGGCATCGTGAAGGACGCGACTGGCAGCACGGCGCGCGTGGAGCTGCACTCGGCCTGCCAGACCATCTCCGTGGACCGCGGGCACATCGCGGGTGCGGGCGGAGCGCCCTCCGCCGGCGGCGCCTCTTTCTACTCGCGCACGCCGGGCCGCACGCCCACGCTGGGCGCGCAGACTCCCACCTACCGCGACACCGGCATCAAGACGCCTATGCACGGCTCGCAGACGCCCATCTACGACGTGGGCAACCGCACGCCGCACTACGGGTCCGCCACGCCCTCGCACGAGGGCGGGCGCACGCCGGCGCACGGCGCCTGGGACCCCTCCGCCTCAGCGACGCCGGCGCGCGCGCCCGACTTGGACTACTCGGCGGAGCGCAGCCCAGGGTACGAGGCGAGCGGGTACGGCGCGGGTCCGTTCACGCCTGCCACGCCCGGCACCATGTACGGCTCGGACCACACGTACAGTCCGTACCGCGTGTCGCCCTCGCCGGCGGCGTACGGCGCCGGCGGGTACCCGGGCACGCCCTCGCCCGGCGGCTACTCACCGCGCTCGCCGCCCGCCGCCGAGGGCGAGTGGGCCAGCGCGGAGCTGGAGGTGCGCGTGCGCGGCGGGGAGGCGCCGGGCGCAGGCCAGGCAGGCGTGGTGCGCGGCGTGTCCGCCGGCTCGGTGGCGCTGTACGTGCCGGCGGAGGAGCGCGTCGTGTCCGTGCCGCACGAGCTGCTGGAGCCGGCCGTGCCCGCGGCGGGGGATCGCGTCAAGGTGATCGCCGGCGAGGACCGCGACCAGGTCGGACACCTCATCTCCATCGAGAACCAGGAGGGAGTCGTCAAGTTCGGCACCGATGACATCAAGATCATGCAGCTCCGGCATCTCTGCAAGATGACCACCGCTTGAGTGGCGAGTGGCCTTACCTCCCGGGAACGCAGGCCTGCACTTTGAGCTTGACTCTCGAATATATGACGGGCCGTCGAATGTGTCCCGCGTTGTGTTAGTCGCTGTGACCTGTTACTTCCAATTATGCATCCTACTTAGACAGATTATTGTGAATTTGTATTTATTTAGTATATATAATTATGTATGTATAATTATGAAATTATAAGCATAACTCTGTATGCATGAGTTCCCTATTTGTAAAGTGTGCTACAAAAGTGTAGTTAATAAGTAAGCACATCAAAATGAAAATAAAAACTGTCTGTACCCAAATTCATGTATTTTTTTATGTATCCAGTATCCTATAAGTTGATTGAATCAGGCGTTACTTTGCAGAAGTCCATCTTCAAAACTGTTTTTCTGATGAATCTCTAGTGTAATTCCGCTTCTACATTGCTTCAAGTACAATAAGGAATTTGGGATAAATTTAACTAGGTAGATAATTGTTAAAGAAGTTTCTTAATGCCAGCCTTAATGACATCATCCGTCGGGCTTTCACCACGGCTAACTGCGCGGCCGTACTCGAGCAGAGCGGTCTTGTACGTAAAGATGGTAAAAGACCGGACGGCATGATGTCGATTCCTTGGAAGATGGGGCGGTCTTTAGTATGGGATGCTATTTGCGTTGATACCCTTGCGCTGTCTCATCTTTCCGGTACGCAAAACAAGGCTGGTGTGGCGGCTGAATCCGTTGAAGGCCTCAAAAGGCGCAAATATAGTAGTCTAGATCAGGGGTCTCCAAACTACGGCCCGCGGGCCAAATCCGGCCCGCAACTGCCATCAATCCGGCCCGCGACAGGAATTGAAACTCGCGGAATTGTCGGTGATTCAGCCCTGTGGTTCTGATAAAATTAACAACTGATATGATTGGTCTTAGAAATTCAGACAATTCCAAACATTTTCCGCACAAGGACTGAAGACTAGCTGAAATAGATAGTACCTAGAACCGTACATAGTATCACTACTCGACACTAGATGTAGTTACGTGTCACAATACTCAATCAATAGTAATTGAAATGCAATAAAAGCCTGTTTCCTTAGGTGGGCAGAAAAATTTAAATTGTTACGGCCTTTGCAACATACCGAAAAAAGTATTATGGCCCCAAGGCTTCAAAGTTTGGAGACCCCTGGTCTAGATCATTGATTTTCAAAGTGGGGGGCGCGCCCCACTACGGAGGCGTGAAGACATGTACAGGGGGGCGCGCGCGCGGGCGGCGGTTATCACTCCGGTCGCCCGCGCATACGTACCGCACGCACTTCAAACCCCGCGCTGCACGCGCCTTGCGAACACGTACAAAATAAAAAACAAGCGACCTGACCAGGCCGAGGGGAGGCGTGGGCATATTCATTTTAAGCAGTAGCGAGGCGTGATACTTTTAAGTTTGGGAACCCCTGGTCTAGATAGTCGATACATGTTTGAGCCTTTTGGGGTCGAAACTTTAGGTCCGTGGGGGTCGGGTGCCAAAAATATTTTCAAAGATTTATCTAAACGCCTTGTCGAAGCATCTCGCGACCAAAATGCTGGCCGGTATCTTGCGCAACGTGTTAGCATTGCAATCCAATGCGGCTAGCATTTAGGGATGTTGCCTACAGGCAGCGGGCTTGTTAGATTAGTGTAGTTTAATATATTCATTTTAATTTGTAATAGTTAAACATAATAAACTGTGCTTTGCTGGTGGTATACTTTGTAGGTCAGAAATTTTAAACCTTTTTTTATATCTTTACACTTATGCCACCATCTAGATGCAGTTGCTAACTAGAATCCTACGCAGCACATACCTACTATGTATCCATGTGAAAGACTCTCCATAGGATCTATCCCAATTCTCTGCGTCTATCATACAATCTTGTTTTCACACAGTCTTGTCTTTTCTAACGTAGACGTTAGAAAAGAACCCCCAAACGAGATTCTCTTTTTAACTCATATTTTTCTCCTACCCCTTTCCATGAGCCCAACTGGATTAAAACTCCGTCATCTTTGGTAACCAATGTTTCTTTATATAGCCAATAAAATAAAGATTTCATTCCCTTTTCGCAATTTTCTTCAACTGCACCAGGCCTCTCAACGATAATAATCAATAGCGACCTTTTTCTATTTCTGAGATTTCTAGGGTAACTGGTAGACATCGTACGTACGGTGACGGATTAAACTGCTGAGCAGGGCTGGTGACGGGAAAGCCATTTTTATAATGGAATTTTTGTATGAAATCAAAACCATATTTTTTTTTTATAATTGTAATGGGCAACGTTTGTCGAGTCAGCTAGTTGTGAATAAATAGTCCAAATGCTGATTTTATTAACATTTATTGAATAAATAATACAAAATTGGTTTTCAATTGCAATTTTAAGAAAACAAAATATAAACCAAAATACAGTGACATAAACTGAGCAAAGAACGCCTACGAACACTAATATTGTAATCGGTAATTACACCTATCTTCCAAAACTATTACATCAAAAAATATGTTGCTACTCGACACAGTAACTAACATGCATCATTACAACTTTTAAATACATCTATGGAATTTATACATTAAACACTTATTGATTGAATTACATTAAAAATTGATACACATTTAGGGATGTAAATGCTCAGCAAAATGCGGCTCCAAGTATATAAGAAATGGCTAACACGATGGAAGTAACATTCGAAGTAACACTGACTAGCCTCGCGGTCTCTTGGTGGCGGCCACTATGCTAACAATAGCCCATGATTTACAAATAAAACTAATCAACAATTTTATAATCCGCGCGGGTAACGTTGCCACTGGACTCACTGGGCGCGACCGACAAATGTATAAATATTATCACAGAAAGTAATATTGAGTCGATCTGAGCTGTCGAACGCGGGCGGGACGCGGGGGGCAGGACAGCGGCAACGCCACGCCATATCTAACACGAGAACATATAACAAACCATTTGGCTAAAGATTATGCAGCGACCTCATCACACACGACTCCTCTCGCATTCACGTTACACAAATAACTAATAAAACTAAATTATTGCGAAAAATTATTAAAACGTTGGCAAACTCTACCCCCATACCTTCTAAGTACTAATCGTTAACTTATCCTATCGAGTTTGCGACGATGTTCCGCGGACGAGTGACGCCTTCTTCAACGTCCGAGGACTCCGCCCGCCGCGGACGGCAGACGAGGGCGGCACTGCGCCGATATCTACGACTTCCGAAAGTATAATTGTCAGTCACACGAACCGTTCATTCGCAAATACATTCAAAAGTCAGATCTATCATTTTACACGAGAATCTCATTACAATTTGAAATGTAAATCCTACACTATAAAGAGCATCCCTCCGCACGCAGACGAGCGCCGCGTTACATGTATAATACAGACTACATTAATAAATATGTACAGAGTTGAGGGAATCATTAGAGACAGATGGAGGCGAGTTAACCGGCGCCGGCGCCGGCGCTGTGATGCTGTGATGCCGTCGAGTGGAGGCCCGACGCGACACGCACAATTTACAAATCTGTACAACGAGAAGTAATAGAACGACAGACGCCACTGAGATGCCAGTGTATGCGCTCACGAGGCGTACATGCGCTTGATGTCCTCCTTGTAGCGCTCCTGGATGTCTTTCCGCTTGATCTTGAAGGCGGCCGTCACCAGCCCCATGTCCGGGGACCACACTTCCGTGCACAGCTTCACCGCTGCCGGGATCTCGAACTTCTCCAGCCCGCCTGCCACCAAACAACACACACATTATACATATTTCAAACTACATATCTTAAAGTCATGTATTATTGGCCTAATTAAAGAAAACGTACTACATATATACTAAGCTGATTTTTTTTTAAATGACTCGTGTTGCTCATACACAAGCCTTGGTCCACAATGACTGCACTGCTGGTCTGGTCACGCTATGATGGCCTCGAACTAAGCTTAGCTACGCTCTCGGCCTTGAAGATTGGTCATCATTGCAGCCCTTGCTGTCTTGCATCTGCACTTGCTATAAAGGCCTCGACCTTCGGTCTCGGCTTTTATTTCACCTTGTTCATCAAGGAATGCAATGTTGACCGCGCCGTGATGGCCTGGAGCTGTTCTTTCAGCCATCATCATCGTTGCCAGCAACGCACTCATTACAGACCGCAACAGTAATGTACTATTGTTTACTTTACTACAAACACTTTCTATAACTAGACATTGAATGCAGGGCGAACATGTTCAGACACTTCTTCAGTTGACCACTACTGATTTAAAAAACACGCCCACTGATTCCACTGAACCTCACGTCATTTCCGACCAATACCGTAGGTACGCCATCACTATGCTTTGTTTACATTTTGAACTGACGTTAAATGAGCCAATTAGCATTTAGCCCTCACCCCGCCCCTCAGGTATTTGACTGAATTGTTTCCATTGAAAATAATCGTAACTACAAGTCTGGGCTACGTAGTAGCTATACCTAGTCTGTGGTTTACTACGACAAAAAATCGCATGTTGTGATTCAAGTTTATTGATCTGTGTCCCGTGTGGTTTTGCATACTTTTTTCCTGAGAAAAGTATCCCATCTCCATCCTCGCGATGTCCACTACCACCTCTAACTTTCATCATGATCAGTCCAACCGTTAAGTTGTAACAAAATGTTTCTTTAACAATTATAATATTAGTGTCATAAAAATACACTCGTAGTCATAGATAATGTTGCCATTCTCAAACAACATGTTTCATCAACGAGTATCAAGCATGAAAAGTTAATAATAATAATAAATAAATGAAACAATGACACTAGTTGTTATGTAATACAGAACGTAGCGTCACAAAGCAGAGAGACGTAGTACTTACATTTCTTGGAATGATCAGCCAGCTCCTTCACGACAGCCTTCTCAACACTGGCGTTGGAGCACAACGAGTCGAACTCTGCCTCGGGCAGCCCGATCCTCTGCGCCAGGTCTGCCAGTCGCGCCGGGTTCGGTACTACCAGCGCCACGGTGAAACTTTGCGTGCTGTCGCCGTATACGCAGATGTTCTCTACTATGGGGCAGGTCTTCAGTTCTGCTTCCACTTTGCCCAGGGACACGTATTCACCAGCTTGAAGTTTCACGAGGTCCTTCTTGCGATCTGGAAATTACAAAATAGAGAGTGAAATCGTTTTAGAGTATTTCCTATCGTGTTTTTATCTCATACCCTAATTTATCCTACATTGGCTCAAGCAAAGAGGTGAAATTGGTTAGAGCCCTAACTCTACATAATTATCAATTAAAAAACCGACTTCATAAAAATGTCAGAACAGTACCAAATTGAAATGGGATCACACGGAAAACACTAGCTTTCAAATAAAAAAAGAATCATCAAAATCGGTTCATCCAGTCAAAAGTTCCGAGGTAAAAAAAAAGTAAGGAATTTTTGTAAGTCAGTTTAAAAAAAAAAGGCTTTTCAAAACGAGACATACCCAGCAATGGGAAAAGACGGTCGAAAATAATAGAGTGGTCATACCGATAATCTTGATACATCCATCATGGTGCAGCTCCCCGATGTCTCCAGAACGGAACCAGCGTCGTCCCTCCACGTCTAGGAACTCCTCGCGCGTCTTCTCAGGGTTCTTGTAGTAGCCCTCCGCCACGCAGTCACCACCGATCACGACCTCACCCTGAAATACATAATTATCAATATAAAAAAACCGACTGTTAGTTTGGGGTCAAATGACCATGTGTGCAATAATATCCAAGATATTTATTTATTTAATTGACAGCCCCGTTAGCTCAATTGGTAGTGAGCCTGCCTTCTGCGCTTGGAGGCGTGGGTTCGATTCCCACCTAGGACAAACATTTGTGTGATGAACATTTGTGTTTGTTCTGTCTGGGAGTTAATATCTATTTAAGTATGTATTTAAATATATATATATATGTATGTATATCAGTCTCTGGCAACCATATTACAAGCTTAGCTTAGTTTGGGGTCAGATGACCGTGTGTGCAATCATGTCCCAGATATTTAATTACTCGCGTAATATTAATTTAATAATTAAAATTAATTAAAGCCGGCTAGTCCGACTATAGTTTCAATCGCATTCGGCGGTCTTTTTCAGGGTGGTTTTCAAGGACTCGTAGTAGTATATATATGTAGTAGTATGAACGAGTTGACATACACAACCGTATCCCGGATCCAGTAAAAGAACCCAAACGAAGGATAACAACGGTCCTGTTAAAAGTTTCTGTATGAATGGGAGGGGAAGGGGGGGGGGGGTGTGTGAAGGGGAAGTAAGATGTATGTGATGAGACGAACCTGCGGGAAGGGCTTGTTGGTGACGCGGTAGTTGCCCTCCTCCCAGTTGAGCAGCCGGATGTCGGTGTCGGTGGTGGGCGCGCCCACGCGGCCCGTGCTCCTGTCGTGCATGTCCATCACGGTGGCGCAGGAGGTGGTCTCGGTGAGCCCGTACCCGGCCACCACGTCGCAGCACAGGCAGATGCGCACCTAAACAAATACACCTACGTTACTCATCTATACTGTATACATACCATGTATGTACCATGTACCATGTATTTACCATCTTCACTAGCATTGCATATGGTTTAAAGAACGTTTATGATTATTAATACAGTTGACGACTGCTATAGGAATTGATAATAGAGGTCTATAGGCAGAGAAGCAAAGATTTACGCTGACACTGTTCCCAACTTCAGCGATATTTAACAATTAAATAGGTTAATGAATGGATGTAGATTATCAACAGGCCAGTGGAGGTCAAACGAGGACTTATACGCGGTATAGTTTTTTCTGATTTCGATAAATAAAAATGCGTGTGTACCTGCGTGTGCGTGTCCGGCGAGAGTGGCGCGCCGCCCGCGATCATCATGCGCACGCGCCCGCCCAGCAGCGCGCGCACCCGTCTGAACATCTGGAACGAGAGAGAGGAATGCTCAATATACATTCTGTATAACATCTCCATGCTAAGGTTGTCTGGAGCAGATTACTTATAACGGTTATTTTTTGTGGTATTTCATTTCTGGTGTGAATAATAAAGAGTTTTCTATATATCTATCTACCTAATGAGTTCGTAAATGTGAAAGTTTGGATGGATAGATGTTTGTTACTCCATCACGCCAGAACGGCTGAATAGATATGGATGAAATTTGGCACAGAGATAGATTATAGTCTGGAATAGCACATAGGCTATTTTAAAAACGGTTGGACCGATTTGGATGAAATTTTGTGTTCCTGGACTGGGTCATAGTAGTGAGATCAAAGGCCGAGCTAATAGGGCTTCGCACGGGTATTAGCTCGGGTTATTAGCTGGGTCGCTAGTAGACAATATTTTATTTGTGTCAATAATCCACTACACACAACACTGTGGAAACCATCATCAGTATTGTGTACAGACTTTTTTCGGTACTAACTTGAGTTAAAGGGAGATCCAAACAATATATAATGAAAGGCATAATTACAATGTAGTTGAGCACGGGCGTGTCGTATCCGCGCCTCATCCAGGTCTGCTTGTAGGTGTAGGCCCACTTGAAGAAGGCGTTAGCGAACGCACCGCTGCGCGCCACGCGCTCCGTGATGCCCTTGCTGATGCGATCCATTATCAACTGCAACACAGGGGAACTACATTACATATCGGTCTTCATACGTCGCCTACCCAGCGGGAACCCTGTATAGCTAGCTAGAAAACACTGCAGACATCGCATGTCGCTATGACCGCACGCCACGCAAAACGAAGCAGATCCACCGTAGGACTCATGGTGGATCTGTGCAAAAAATATATTTCCCATGGTATAATAATTTACTCCGCCATGTATGGCATTCCGAAACTTAAGGGTCAAGTGGGTGACAAAATCCTACGTCATCGACGCTGTGTTTCCAGTAGTATGAAATCATAACTCCTTTTTTTCCTCCGCGTTTTCAATGTTGCTCCCATAGTCAAAGTTGTTCATAATGATATGTACCTTTCGGCTTAGTACACTCTATATGCATAACCCTGTATACGAGTATTATCATGTAAAGCTGTCTCTATTAAGTAAGTTTAATGGAACGGTAAAACCGGTATGGTACTGACCGGCACTGTAGTGATGCAGGTGGGTTTAAGGATAGTGGCGTCTCCGCTGGTGCCCTTCATGATCTTGCTCGACGAGTCCAGCATAGTGAGCGGCGTCGAATATCCGATCGGAACTCCTGGAAATACCACAATACTAATTATACAGGGTTCATTTTATGGGAGTGCACAAATTTTTAACCGACTGCCAAAAAAGAGGAGGTTATCAATTCGACTGTTTTTTTTTTTTAATGTTTGTTACCCCAGAACTTTTGAGTGGGTGAACTGAGAGATGTTTTTTTTAATTTATTTAAAAGCTGGTGCCGAATATAAAAAACCGACTTGATCAGAACTGGACCAAATGGGAACATTTGGTCCAGTTCTGATCAAGTCAGTTTTTTACATTAATAATTTATTTATGTATACCAAGCACTTATGTTGTTTTGTTTGAACATTGAGTGAGAATAGTTACCTCCAAAGAGACACAAACTCTCCGCCAGCAGTTCGAACACGTGCGCAAGCGGCAGGAAGCCCATCAGAACATCTCCGTCGTATATCGGCATGGCATCAGCGAATGCCTTCAATGTTGCCAGCATGTTGCGGTGGGACAGGATGACGCCCTTCGGCACGCCCGTGGAGCCCGAGGTGTACATGATGATGGCCGTGTCTGCGGGCGTCGGCGGGACTGACTCTGTAACGCACCGGAGATGACAGTTAGCTGTTGTTATCGACCTACATTCATTCACTCAGACAAATGGATGTTGCAACTAGTGCTGAATCCATGAAAAAATCCTATTTTTCCTACAATTTATTATTTTTTTCATAGAAAGATCAAGTCTTTAAAATATATAACAATTTTAATAGAAACAGAAACCAATTATTCTAGTTTGAATACTATGTAGTTACATAATACGCATTTTTTTTTATGCGTAAATAGGCTTGCGTTTGACCGCCAACACGCCTGATGTTAAGCGATGATGCGGTCAACGATGGAGCACGCTTGCCTAGAAGAACAAAAATGGTATTGCATATTGTATTATCACCAGAACTAAAAGTTTATTGCAGTGTCAGCAAAATCTGTTAGGAGGAACTGGTTCCAATTCAGTTTGCAAGATTTGACATAAACAAACTTACAAACATTGCAAGTTAAATAGAAGCTTGTAAACAATGCTTTGTCAACATATCACTGAAGGGAGTGTAACTCAGTACTATACCGATAACACGGGCCTAATGCACGATTCTAAACAAGAGTTTCAACTGCTGAGAGCAAAGAGCAGACATGCAGACTGTGATGCAGATATTAAAGTAGACCTTTGTGTTATTTTAACTTTATAAATTAATTATTTATAATTAATATTTATTATATAAACCTTCCGTGAAAAATTATCTAACTGATAGTGAAAACCGCATCAAAATCCGTTGCGAAGTTTTAAAGATCTAAGCATATATAGGGACAGACAGAGGGAAGCGACTTTGTTTTATATAATGTAGTGATAGTGATAGGCCGTGAGATTAATTTCGCAAACAGAATGTATTTCAGTGTTGTTTTTTGGATGTCACTTGCTGAGGAGGAAAACTGAAACGGAACTAAACAAGAGTTTAAATCGCAACTCACCAATTTTGGAGCTAATTCCCAGCTGCACAACCTCCTTGTAACTGATGATTTTAGTGCCCGGCTTGAATCCCGTCTGCTCTGTAGCCTTGAGCTGGTCTTCCATGTAAATGATGGTGTCGACGCGGGGAGTCTTCGCGAGGATCTTCTTGAATTTGGGCAGTAAGTCGTGGGAGGTGATGACGGTGGACACTTCTGTCTCGTTGATGCCGTGCGCTATGGCCTCGTCGCCGAGCGTCGCGTAGATCGTTACAACTGTCGGGAATAAATACTTATTGTAGGCCATTTCTAGTAGAATATGTTTTGCAATAAGATAATTATAATGGGCACAAATTCATCAGTTACTGCTCTATTGGTTTCGTCGCTACTGCAGCTATCGCAGACCAATCGATGAACGATTTTTTTGTCAATGTATTGGTTTATGTAATGCCAAAAGTGAATCATCAGACGAGTGGGCAATACGATAAAAGTGCGATCCATTATTCGACAGCACCGGGTACATCATCTTGGTGAGTGATGGCGGCCGATCGGTAACATGTGCGCTTTACAATCTGACGGCAAACGGTTCCATCTTCAGCGCTGCACCAGTCAATTAATATTCGGCGCGCGTCTCTGCGAACATGACCACGTTCTGCTTGGGCTTGCAGCCGAGCTCACGCAGCCCGGTGCCGAAGGAGCTATGTGTTACAGACCTGGTATGCTCTGCTTGAAGCAGCCGTGAGCGGCGAGCATCCATTCGGCGCGCGTCTCTGCGAACATGACTACGTTCTGCTTGGGCTTGCAGCCGAGCTCACGCAGCCCGGCGCCGAAGTGGCCGGCCTCGCGCTCCACGTCCGTGTACGAACGCCACTCGTACTCGCCCATGTTGAACTGGTGGACAAAACTACACGTTGAGGATCATCGTTTAATCCAGGGTACTCAAATTCGTACAGCCGTTACGAAAATAAATTTTCAAAGAAAAAAAAAAGCGTTACCGGCACTCGGCATGAAGACGAATCTAACGACATCCCACACATCAAAATCGGTCAAGCCGTTTAGGCTATAGCAGGTAATATAGAAACATAAAAAATACAAACAAACATACACACATACCGAAAAAAAATACTTTTCTTGGGTAGTAGTAAAATTAAACGGAATAAACACACAAACTTTTGCATGAATTTTAACTTTTGTCATGAACTGCATTTTTACAAAACCAAGCGCTTTTTCTAATGGACGTAGCAAGATCATAGGGAGAAGTCATAAGTTCCGCTGCTTTAAGCGTTGACTTGTCAAGAAACATTTCGCCGACATAACTAGTGTTTAATGGGCGGGGGTGAGGATACCTTCTTGAAAACTCGTCCGTTAGGCTGCGGCTCGTCCTGCTCGCCGAGCACAGCGCGCGTGCCGAGACATGAGCGGGCGCCCCAGCGCGCCGCGGCCGCGCGCAGCATCGACTCCATGGAGGTGACGCCATCCCGCACCAGCCGCAGGTGCAGCGCGCACGGCTCCGACACCGAGCGCACCGTCACGCTGTCAGCCGTCTTGTTGGTTATGCAAGCCTGCAAGACACACAAATGCACTCACTCACTCAATCTACTTGATTTCACATTTTTATGATGTAATGGGGTAGCTTTTGACCACGAATAACCTGATGAAAAATAAAAATGTGGGTATGCTTGCGTTTGAGGTACTATTCACTTGTCTTGTTTATACAGAGTTACGCGGAAAGTATGTACAAAGCCGAAAGGGGTCAGTCATTTCAACTTTTAATGTGGGAGAACTCTGAAATCGCGAAAAAAAAACAGCTGTTCCATACATTTTGTCCAAGTGTCAATGAGCGTTTTCTATGGAAGAGCTGATATTTTTTTCGCTATTTCAGAATTCTTCCATAGTAAAAGTTATCCATAATTAAGAGTACTATCGACCGCGTTTTAGCTTAGTACACCCTTTCCGCGTAGCCCAGTATTATACAGTTGTAAATTTCCATAATAAAACTTAATATCTAGCAAAGAGCGTGTCATTTAAGACACGCATATCGCAGGGTTCCGTAGCCAAAGCCATATATAATTGTGGTCAAATGTATAGTCCAATCCGGTAATTATAGAAAAGTTCGTACGGACGAAGCTCAGTGGACTTATAAGGGTTCCTTGTAATACTACGGAACCCTAATAAAATCGGGTCAATGCTGAATTTCGCAAATCTGGACAAAACCAGCGTGAAATGAGTCCTTCACTCTATACCTAGTCTGTGCCTTCACTTGACACAAAACATACGCGGACGAGTCACTAAGCTAAGTGTAGAAGAGGCCCTGGAAGAAAAAGAAAGCATTCCTGACAGCAACTTTACAGTAACTTTATGAAATGAGTATTACTTGTTCTTTGTCTCTAGTATAATACCTACATAGAGACATCAAACCTCAAGGTCTGATGTAAATGAAACAAAGGGATTGTTAACATGTAAAGACGTTATAACTTAGACTGAAACTCGAACACACAAGATCAATCACTGAATAGAAATCATGTTCGTGTTACAAATAAAAATATGTATTCCAGTGTGTATTCAGCCTTGGCATTCAAAGTCTATGAAACAAAATTAGAAAACTCAAAACAAGCCTCGACTGCTGACTATTATATCGATATATCAATCTTTACAACATGTTTATTTTCACTAAAACAATACAATCAGTAGATCTACAAACTTTGCAGACTATTATTACTGATTTATGTTTAGACAGTTAACAGCCGGGGTAGCCACATCATCCACGTGGGTAAAACCGAGCAATGAGTATTAGAGAATTTAAAACAGGTCAAACGAAAATAACGAAACACCTCCACTCTAACGAGCATACAATATAGAGTTCGAAACAACTCGCTTTTGACTGATATTCATACGACAACACATCTTTTAAAGCATTGTGAATGTTACACTAAACGTTTGTGTTCTTGGTAGACGGCGGGACGCCTCTTTTATGGGGTCTCATTATTTTACATTTCATCTTTTATTGTGCGAGCTGCTAGTCTGTGGAATGCACTGCCTGAATGTTCCCCGGTAGTTACAATCTGGGAGTATTCAAATCACGAGTGAATCGGTTTCTTCTAGGCAAGCGTGCTCCGAAGACTGCATCATCGCTTAACATCAGGCGAGTTGGCGGTCAAAAGCAAGCCTAATACTAAATAAATAATCTAAGCGACCTAAATGTTTAGAAGCTAAAGTCCAGAATGATGAGAAATATTAGTCGTGCTTGCCAATTGATGATTCTCGTGTAAAAGCTGCGCGACCAGCCAACTTTTTGGGACTGACAGAAGACCTTTGACATAGCTTAAAGTTTGTTGATTTTACCTTGATTCGCCTGGAGAGAGCGCGCTTCCGCCACGGCCTCTGGAGGATCAGGTGGACGGGGAAGGTGATGACGTCGAACACCAGCGCCACGGCGCGGATAGCCTTCAGCACCACCGACACCCACCATGACTCCGGTCTGGAACAACAAATCACAAACATTCACATTTAGCCACGCGAAAATTAACTAAAATATTTGTAAATAAATTTGATAAGATTCCAGACAAAGATGAAATTTATGAATATACGATCCGTTAAATACGTATCGAATATTCGTACATCGTCCAAAGAACGATGATGATGATGGCATATAAAAGTATTTAAAAAACGATAAAAGATGGCTGAACAAACGGCTAAACAGACTTTCTTGAATCACTCTCGATCAAGTCACTTAAAAAACAATTCAGCCTTTTGAAGCTACGATGCCAGACAGACACACAGATACATACGTTAAACTTATAATAGCCCACTTTTTGAAAACAGACCGATAATCAAAAACTTTTACGGGCTTTTCATTTCAGGTCTAGTTTATGGATATACATGTACGAACAGTTTTCAAACCACACGTTGAATCAATAAGTTGTCATTTACGAAGTTACCTCACTTCAATCTCAGTAGATTCAGATCATAGAGTACTCAGAAAAGTAAAAAATTAGATCAAAGTCGACCTTCGGCATATGTACATTTGCGGCAACTTTCAACGGCTACTAAATTAATAGTCGTTTAGCCACCGAGAAGGCCTAATGGTTTAGGGATTTAGAGCTGAGCTGACTTCTAGAGATACCTAGAAAGGTAATACATACATAGAAGGAAGGAAGGCTATGTAGTTAATTGGAGTACCTCAAGGTACACTCGCAGAGTTACTTGCCTTGTCATTTCTACTTGCGTATATAAGGACAACTCTGCCATATACGATGTAGAATGTAGATAAATCCTCTTACGCAAGGTAAACTTAATTGGGTTTCATCAAGATGTGTAGAACAGATTTTACGACCTTTGATACCTGAGTATAATTTAATAAGTCTCGGTAACTAAATTACCCGAAGTAATCAAAAGTGGATGTATTATCCTAATGTTTCAATTATAGTTACGCATTAAATGCTGCGAGAGATAAAGGGACTTGCATTTGTGATTAATCAGTGTAAAAGATTTTGTACCGATAACTCTCGTTTTTTGTATGTGGCAAGCAAGCTGACTGGCTGGTAATCATTCACCGACCTATGGATACTTGTAACACCAGAGGCATCACAACTAAGTTGGCGACCCTTTAAGGATTTATTAACTCGCCTTTTGAAGAATCTCATGTAGCTAATCGGAAACACCGCGGAGGTGGCTCATTTCACATTTTCCAGATGTAAGGCTAGAAAGATCGCGTGAATCTCATCGTGAATCTATGATATGTGGAATTGCGTATGAACTTTCAGGCGGTGGCAGCGAGTGCGATAAAATCCTACTAAAACATTTTAATTGCATATCCAAGGAAATCTACATAACATCGGAATAATATCTTAGCACTTGATTTGTCCAAGATCATGGCTAGAACTAGCGTATCTAGAACTATCATAGAGTATAGAAAATCTGATTCAAGCTCTGCACAACTTCTGTCTACTTCATAACATGTTCCCGATAAAAGTTTATTAGCTTGTCGGCAGTTGGCATCGACATCCGAGGTCGAGCTCTGCAGCTCGGCCTCGGATGTCGATGATCGTAAATGATAATGCAGCATATAACGTTTGGGGAACGTGATGCAGCCGCCGTGTTCATTGTTAACAAACCACAAAGAAAACGTACCAACACAAACAAACGAATGTTTGATGATGCATCAGCGAGATAATGCAACCTCAAACTGTTGTTAAATCGTGGAAGACATTGTTGTCTTTTTGCGAGTAGCGTAATCCTTGAAGAAGATGAGCTAGGCATGAATACCTCTAGTTTATCAAGAATTGATCCATTCATGGCTATTATAACCAAACCTGGAAGCAAAAATGCAGTACTACAACAAAAGAGGAAGTTGTCAACTAAAGGCTTGCTCTGAAGTGACGTTTGATAAAATAGGTTAGTGAAAGGTCCTCGAGGGCGGCGATTACTTGCGGAGATAGCGAGTGGCGTCGGGAGCGGATGCATCTGTTGATAGCAGCCCGGGCGGCCGTGACCCTCCAGCGAAGGGCACGCATGCGCCACCTCATCCGGTGCAGCTCGACGTTACCAACCAGCTGTACATTCAACTGGGCCCGCCAGCTCTACCACAAGCTTTATGGTTCAAGTGGACAATGTTACTACTATTGTATTTCCTTGCCCACTTATTAACTGAACAAGTTCAATTAGTAAAGCACTGCATATAACAGTACCTATATGTACATGCCAATCTTAGACGTATTATAGATTGCATGTGGGTTGTGGAACAAAATCAGCTTCTAAATTAGGAGCATCCTAATCACACGACTACGCAAAAAATGTTCTTCATAGAGCTAGCTACATATAAATAATAGGTTAGATATTGAAATCCTGACCGTAAATGGAGATATTGAAACGGCGTTCGCAAATGGGCTGCACCCGAGCGCATCTCTCGTGAACCATGACATGACAATTTATAGATTTATAGCAACGTTCAACAGAAGGTTAACATTCATCATTACAGTAGTGAAGCATCATTAGTTAAGGTTGTCATTAACTACGCAGTATGTAAAAAAATGTTAACCTTTACGATATTCGATTAGTTTAATATTAAAATATTTAATGTCAAAAAACACGGAACCGCAATGACAATTCCTATGATAATAGTGGTGCAGTGTGTCAAGAGTCCGTGATAAAAGCACACGAGTGCGAGTCGTAACACATCTGCGACTGTGACTGATAATTCCAAGGATATCCACAATAAGACTGCTATTTATAAACCGTCTGAGGTAAACTACGTCGACGACACGACGTTGCTTGCACGACGGACGGAGTAAGATAGGATCTAACTATATGGATTTCACAATGAACAGGTACGCGATTGTAGAACATCTGTTACCTACCACATCTAAACTGGCCCGACAACCTCTGGATGCATATTTTTATTGAACAATAGGGTCGCCTCTCGCTTGACGTCTACGTTGGAGCACGCTTGTCTAGAAGAAACCAATTCACCCGCGACCTGAAGACACCTCTGGGGAATAGTCATTCCGTCAGCGCATTGCACAGTAAAATTGGAATCAAAACGCTTCTTTCGGTTCATGTTTTCGATTTGACGAACAATTGCAGTCTGTACACGTGAATCACTAGTTGACTATTACTTAATATGAACCGAAATATAACAATTATCAATATAAAAAATAGACTTCATAAAAATGTCAGAACTGGACCAAATTTCCCCGCGGGGAGCACCAGCTTTAAAAAAAAAGAATTATCAAAATATGTCCACCCAGTCGAAAGTTCTGAGGTTAAAAAAGAGGTTGAGGTTGAGGTTTTTGGAAGTCGGTTAAAAATGGCAAAAATTTGATTTAATTTTTCCACTTAATCCAGTCCCCGTGATACCGATGAGTGATTGTGGTAATCTGTAGAAATGTTTACAGTATCGCGCAACAAGTGGCGATATCCACTATAGTATCGCAACTTCATCACCTCGTTCTAGCTCCAATACAAACGCGCTCCGTGTTCAATAACAAATAAATACTCTGAATCAAATCTTATTTTATTATTTTCACAGTCTTGTGGGAAGTTTGATGATTCATTCCGATATTGCACTAAAGCTATTGTTACGGTTTTCCCGTTTAGTTTAATCACAACATATAATATGAAGGTAGGTCTAAATTTTTGTGACGTCGGCTTATCCACCTCTCTTTATTTTCCGCGACCTTAGCATCTGGGATATGAATTTGATCACACGACAAGTACCTAATCGTTTTTATACTTTGACACAGAATCGATACGTCCAGCGAATTTTCCCACGAATTGTAACGTTCTTAGTAATATGCCGCTACATGAATGAAAGATTGCAGATTGTCATACGATACGATAATCAAATTACAGGCCCAGTGTATGCACTATTCGCGATTCGATTCATACACACACACATGGAAGCTAAGTGCATTTGAGTATGAATCATTTAGCTCACTCTCTATAAATGAGGTACGAGTAGAACCCGCATTAGATAAAGGTACTATTGGTAAGTATTGCAGAGTATTGGAGAGTCCACAGTTTCACAACAAAAGGATTCCTGACAGAATAATCAAGAAAGTTTTAAGATTCACACTGTTTTAAACTATCACGGTTGTTCAATTCAGTTATATGATTTTTAACGGAATATTTACCGTGGTTGTGAAAACAGCTCCCGATATTTCGACGCAGTTACATGCACCATGTTCACGTGTGGGAAGTCTTCCCGTGAACATGGTGCATGGAACTGCGCCGAAGTATCAGGAGCTCCTTCCACAACCTTACCACGGTATGTCCCGTTAATAATCATACAACAGTTTTAAGATTCAGTTAGCGAAAAAAACTTTCGGTATCATGATCACAAATGAAGCTCGTGAAAAACCATAATTTATTAATAATATTTTGTGATAAACAACTAAGTACGTTTGTGATACAACCGCCAGATATATTGGTCTAATCGATACTTATTACCGATGCTATTCGATTACCAAGTAAGATAAACAACGAATTAATGTTTCGAATTTTTTCCTTTTTGGCTCGAGACCTTTCCAGGCTTATATCACGTAAGACCCGCTCTGGATCACCATTCATTACTTCCACAAGAATTAAGAAAGATAAGATAATTACAGTCAGAAGTCACTGACTCATAGAAGCTTAATTTCTGATCCTCAACTATCTAAATTATAGATAGGACCAGGATATTAATACAAATACAGATTACTGCACTTGGTTACTGTATTATCATTATCAGGGAGTCTTGGAATCTCGTTTTATTACGAAACAGATAAGTAATCTAGCCGTGTGGATAAGTGGACACTTTACAAATGAGTTACGTCGCTTACCATCAGGCGAGTTGGTGGCCAAACGTGGACCTACTCTATAAAAAAAAAGAGTTCAGATTCAGTAAAAAATTATGATTTATAAATAGTACTGTAAATCAATGAACTTACTACGTCAATATAGCCCACCAGATTAGCAAGTCTAAGTGGCAGTGGGCAGGGCACATAGCACGCAGAACAGATGGCCGATGGGGCCGAAAGGTTCTCGAATGGGAGACCGCGGACCGGTAAGGGCAGCGTAGGACGTCCACCCACAAGATGGACAGACGACCTAAAAGAGACCGCAGGAAAACGCTGGATGCAGGCCGCTTCCAACCGGTCCCTTTGGAAATCGATGGGGGAGGCCTATGTCCAGCAGTGGATGTCCTATGGCTGAAATGATGATGATGATGATGACTACGTCAATATTGTAAATACACGAATGATAATATTTTATAATTAAAATATAATTGATTTTTCCTTTCATTGGCTTTCCCCTATGTGACTCGTTGGGAATAACATAAAAGATGTTCCCATCCCAAATTAAGATAAATCAGACAAATAAAGAAATTTGAATAAAGAAATTTGAATGAATTTGAATCATAACAGTGACACTGGTTGGGAATTTTCAAATAAATAAAGCATTACCATTGTGACGGTTGGTTGAGGGTGTTACTCAACAAACGATATTTTATTACTGTCTATGAAGATGATCAAAGAAAAGATTTTTTTTTTTGATGAAATTAGAACGGCAGTCAAGGCATTTTTGTAAGAAATTTGTTGTAGCCAGTTGCACCCATATAAACCATCAGCAACTGTGTTAGCAACTGTGAGGCGGAGTTCGACGCGTTGACATAAATAAGAATGTTCAATCAAGCATCTGTCACAATACCTGGCGACAGATTTTCCTTCTCATTTACTTCTCTTTTCCGTGAAGATGATCCTCTATTAAGTTAGATTACAGGGATAAGTAGGTTCTGGCTAGGACGGAATGTTACTCCCAACGTTGGCAGTAGACAGCGGTGCCCTTGAAACTGATAACAGCGCTGTGAAAGCCCAGTTAAACGTGCCAGCGCCTGTACAACACGACAATTATCGTAATTTTCTAGTTCAGTGGTCTAGGTAGACACGGAGAGACCTTGAGAGACACCTTGCCGAGCGGACTTTGCACCCGGTCGGATGCCGAGAGCAGGCGCGGCGTGTTGTTCTAGGCCGGACAGAATTCTGATGCCTCGCGGAATACATGCATGATTTTACATTGAGGGAAGAATGTCTAAAAGTGTGGCTCTTCCCATATGCAGTGCTTTCATTTTTCATTTCGACTGCCCCGGTGGCTCAGTTGGTAGTGAACCTACTTTCTGTGCTTGGGGGCGTGGGTTCGATTCCCATCTAGGACAAACATTTGTGTGATGAACATTTGTGTTTGTTCTATGTCTGGGTGTTAATATCTATTTAAGTATGTATATAAAAATATATATGTATGTATATGTATATCAGTCTCTGGCTGCCATATTACAAGCTTTGCTTAGTTTGGGGTCAGATGACCATGTGTGCAATAATGTCCCAGATATTTATTATTATTTGCACATTATTGAAGACTAGCTGCGCCTCACAGTTTAACCCACGCGAATTACTCATTATATTAGCTATGTGCCCAGTAAAAATCCCATCAAAATCGGTCCGACCGTTTTGGAGGCTATACGGAACACACGTCGCCTTTTGTATATAAAAAGAAGATATACAAATATACATAGAAAAATAAAATGATAACAACCGAATTCTTTGCTTGTAACTATACTAAAATTCGGTATATAATAGTAGGTACTAGCTGTACCCGCGACTTCGTCCGCGATTTCTTCAAAAAAATGCCGATGTCTGTCCTCATGATACATACTATTACGTCGCAAAATTTTATCAACATCAGTTAAGCCGTTTAGCCGTGATTATGTACCAAACAGACAGACGGACAGAGTTACTTTCGCATTTATAATATTAGTGTGGATATATTATGTGCAAATAACAGTCTTCAATGTTTTAATTAAACGCTACTATAGAATTACAATTCATGAAGGCCGTGACATTTTGTTTGTAAAAATATTGAAATGAGCTGCAAACAATTAATAACACGGTTTTTACATTGTACCTATATGCTAAAGTTACAATTACAATATAAATAAAAGTCAATATTAAGTTAAATTACATAGCCGGGGAACCCCACTCAACAAAATGAGGAGAATTTCAACCAGTATATATTTTTTTTGCAATTTAAATTTGACCCCCGTCTCGGTGTTAGATTGAGCTTAATTTTAGGCATACTTGTCAAGTTCCGATGACAATACAATATTATGGTGACAGCGAGCTGATTTGATGATGGTGATGGTGGACAACGGCGCTCCTCGATGATAGTAGTAGACTGACAGTGTTTGGACTCATTTTGATCACCACACCGTTTCAATCACTGATTTCATAAAAGCTTGGTTTGAACAATATTTTTTTCACTAAAAACTTGTATTGATTATGATCAGCTAAATTCTTAGAAACGTTCAATTCTCACTATTATTTATTCTGCGTCAACATCAAAGTTTCTAAGCCATGTCCTATTCCAAATATTAATCTGGCATACATGCGTATAATACGATAAGATCATATTGACACAATGTAACAAATAGAAAATGATTGAACTTTGTACCAAACTAACATTATCAGATTGAATTATATTAGTGATACCAGTTGATTACGGTTTAACCAATACATTGGTAAATCCATTAAAAAAAATTTACACATTGAATTCAGCATATTACGAATAAAATATCTCGCAACTTACTATCCAGGTCGAAAGTTACACATAACGCATAAACTACTTACTACTAACTATACTTACTAACATAAAATTTAAAGTAGGTATTATGTATGTGTATTAACAATAAAAAACTAAGAGTCAGTTTAAAAAAACTAAACTACACGCTTTAAAATCGCTAATCCTGAAGATCCTGGTAAGGATAACGGGACAAACTATACAAATTATTGCATTGTCATCGGTCCTTGATAAGTGTGACGTTTCAAATCAATCCGTTGTTTTGAAAGGGGGTGAAAAATCACATTTAAAGATTCCGTTACATATGTACATAGATACATACCAAGCTAATAAAAGCGTGTTAAAAAAAAGTTATAAAAAAAAAGTTGAAATATGAGACTTTTGCTTGAGAGACCGATCTTCTAGGAGTTGAATCACAGAAAAGAGAAGAAAAAAAGTTTCTGTAAGTTGATGGGGAAGGCTTATGTTCAGCAGTGGACGTCCTATGGCTGAAATGATGATGATGATGAAGTTGAATGTATCAATCTCAGAGCGAGAGATTGATTACTGAAATGTACTCGTATGCATGGCATTTCACTGATTGCAAGATTGTTTTGCATAAATAGAAAGTGGACGATTGTTGAGTTGATAAAGGTTTCTTATCCAAAGCTATAATTATGTGGCTAATGGATTATTCTAATGAAATGGATAACGGAGAAGAATGGAGCGAAATTATTGATGATCTATGTATCATTATTTGTGCTATTATTAGAACTTATGGGCGATCTACTACATCTACAATATGACGTATTGCTAGTTGGAGCTCGGAGCCGTCACGGTCTGCTAAAAGTTTTAGACTTTGAAGAAGAAACGTACGAGTACCTTAAAGGTTAATTTTAGAACTATGCAAATTTTGGATCTTAGGATGACAATCTTAATACCTTAGTATGAAGTTTCTCCTCTAGAATATCTTACTTGTGGTACGTAGAATGTTAATCAACAAATTATTCTGTACTAATATAATAATGAGTAAATATTTGATTATTTGTTTGCATTGAATAAGCTTCGAAACTATTGAACCAAGTTGAAAAATTATTTCATTGTTGGGAAGCTACACTATCCCCCAGGCGTAGCGATGCCGAAGACCGAGCTTACACCGTGCGAAGCCGGGGCGGGCGTGGAGACTTTTTTTGCACGAAGCATCTATAAGTTACCGTATAATGTAAACAGTACTTGTATAATCCTCAGGACCGGTCGACCAACCAGTTGCATGGAGTGAAAGCGGTTTGTTAGCAAATGTGTACACAATCAAATACAAATCGACGAACAAAAGTAAGATCGGAATCGATAACACTACCTATGAAACTTCATGGTGCCACATTAGGAAATATTTCATCAAGTAAAACGCTTTGGTTCCAGTACGAACTGCTAGTCTGTGGAATGCGCTGCCGGAATGGGTGTTTCCTGATAGTTACAATCTGGGTGTCTTCAAATCACGAGTGAATCGGTTTCTTATATATAGGCAAGCGTGCTCCATCGTAGACTGCATTATCGCTTAACATCAGGCGAGTTGGCGGACAAACGCAAGCCTATTAAAACATTTAAAAAAAAACGCATGTTATTACAGAAATAATTGTATTAATTTACCACGAAAATTTAAATGCTTTAAGTAATATTAATATTAAACGTTTGTGTGTGGAAATTCAAATAAAATACATAGACTTACTTATCTAGATATCCCATGATTATTAAATCCTTGCACTTAGAGCACAAACCCTCACAAGCTGCCTGTTACCACGGACACTGTCCGAAGAAAACTGTTCATTAGAATTAACTGATAAAGTTTATATCACGAGTATATCCGTGATATGATTACTACTAATGATAACTATATCTGATAAGATTGCACGCATGTGTAAAGATTAGGCGGCAAGACATAAATAACGATTACAGAATGAGTATCAAATAATATGTACTACAAATCAAATATATCATGAGCTGGATTTATATAAAAATAATCTAAACCTACTGATTGTGTCCTAACAATGCACTTGGGTGACAGTGTGAAGTCATTCAAGTAACGGAAATTGCATATTTTACTAATTTTGTTTATTTCAAACTAGTGCTGATGCCCGCGACTTCGAACGCGTAGATTTTTATATAAACTTTCAATCCAATTTTCGAATCGAATCCGGCCCTTGCGAAAAATAACATAGCCTATACTTCAATCTGGTAATAGCTAAGCATATTCGTGAAAACCGCATTTAAATCCATCCAGTGGAACAAAACAGACAAAAATTCTAAAAAAACTGTCTTAACGTGTTCAACTGCTTATTTTAAGACGCCCTGTGTGTTGTTTTTTTTTATATATATATCGCAATTACAGATTTTTTTATCTCTACGTTTTTATTATATAGATTGATAGGTAAATTATATTACAGAGACAAAGTCTAGCGGCTAAACGTAACTCCTCATGTCTGGGTATTTAGAACTTCCTGTAAACAACACCTTTGTCTGCGAAACATTTACTATCTACCAGCTTGAGCATCACATATCCGCCACATACGGACTTTGCACCTTCTACCGTATACCTGACAAAACTAATTACCTTAAAATAACACAGACCGTGTTGTTTTACATCAGTGTTTTTCAAACTTGTGGGTCGCGACCCTATGGGGGGGTCGCCATGCCTCTGTAAAGGGGTGGCGAAGGGTCGCGAAGCCTCGATAAAAGAAAAAAAAAACAAAGTAAAAAAAATATTTTTTACTGAGAAAAAATAATTTATGAGTAATTAATTATAAAAATAAGTTTTACGTATTTGATTTTTGTAATATAATAAAATACAGGTTATAAACTGTGGGAGGTAGGAGATCCCGAATTTTCTTTTCATACTAAAAGGGTCACGTCGTGAAAAAGTTTGAAAAAC
Source organism: Agriopis leucophaearia (assembly GCA_949125355.1). Taxonomy (NCBI): domain Eukaryota; kingdom Metazoa; phylum Arthropoda; class Insecta; order Lepidoptera; family Geometridae; genus Agriopis; species Agriopis leucophaearia. The sequence goes on along the minus strand of OX421263.1, from coordinate 19,120,434 downwards.
ACTTTTACATAAATATTCGGAGGACAATCGATAAAGAACTTGCCATGGCGTCAGTGAGTGGCCTGTGGCCCAAGGCATCGGAGATAAACGGTTAAGCAATATCTTGGTTGACTGATAGACCGTAGTAGCCATAGGCACGGCCGCTTCAAATTAATTTAAAAAACTTTTTTACCGACGTAAAAGGAGGACGGTTCTATGTTCCACTGTTTTTTTTTTTTTATGAAAACTTTTTTAGCCTCGTTAAACACTTTTTGGATGAACAAAAAACATGGAACTCGCGTCATTGTTTCGCTGTACCGTGTATTTTAAAACAGCGCAGTTTTCACTTCTGACGTGCAGTCCTATGACTGATGTGTTTTTTTTTTATGTATATTCACCGATTTCTCCGCCAAGTTATAACCGATAAAAAAATTCGTTTGTTCGGTAGGGTACTTCCAATTTGGTCCCATTGTCATGCAAGTCACGATCTGATGATGGGATCCCAGGAAAATCGAGGGCAACCCTCAAATTTTATAGGAACTTATTAAGTTTTTCATATATTTTTAAGTCGGTTTTTAAAGTGATCCAGTTGATATAAAGACTTTTAGCAATGTCTTATAGTCCATTGAAATGCAAAAATAAAAGGACGCAATTATATTTTTGGGACATGTTTGGGTAGTCAATAGAAGCTTAACCTCAAGTTTGTGGGGTCGCGACTCTTGTCCTCCGGCCGCCATCTTGGAAAAAGGGGTGAAAACACTTTTTTCGTGATATCTCGGAAACTATGCGTCTTACAAAAAAATTGTTCAGACATAATTTGTAGCAAATTGATTTTGCCTACAAATATGTTTATATAACTTTTTGCCCTAAATTAAAAATTAAAGAAGTTACAAGCAAAAAAGTGACAAATTTTTAAAAGAAAAAAAATGCCAAGATGGACAAGAGTCGCGACCCCACAAACTTGAAGTTAAGCTTCTATTGACCCCCAAACATGTCACAAAAATTAAATTGCATCCTCTAATAAATGCAATATTCGTTCCTTAAATTGTAACATTTCAATGGACTATTAGCGACACTGAAGTGAGAATTTTTTTCGTTTAGATTAGAAGGGCTGTCAAGGCATTTTTGTAAGAATTCCGTTGTAGCCAGTTGAACACATGCAAACGATACGTCAAAATATAAATACGTAGGAAGGACTGCAGTAATTCGTCAAGATTAGTATTATTTCAAAAGGTTATGAACACCATTTTAATAAAGTTTAAAATTGACCTTCTCGTGGTGCAATACGGTTCAGTTCCCCTTGAATTTTGTGCAATTATTTTGGTAAATGTTGCTAGTGCAAAAAAACTGCACGATTGTTGTGCGGTTTATAATACTAGTAGAGAAATATAGACCGTATCGTAAATTAACGTACCTCATTATTAAAACAGTTCTACCTTAAACTGCACGAAAAGTGGTTGGTAAAAAATTTGAGTTAAAGAGTTTTTCAACAATTTTGTTTATTTTAATTAACAAAAGTTGTGTATTAACGCATGTAATTGTGTTATACTAGTGAATTATTATCCTTTAAATACTATTAAGGTAAGTTCGTAGGTTTGCATGAGTGTGGGCAAACAATAGGAAGTAAAAAAATATATTTTCGGTTTTGCCCCAAAACTCCGCACAAACTTAGCTAGATAAGTTTCCATGACCTTAATAGGTCATGCTTTGACCATGATATCGATTTAGGCTATGTTTAGAGCTCGTTTTATGTGACTTTAAATAGGTAGAAAAATAAATATTATTTGATAAGGTTAAATGCAATATCCATGCGAAGCCATTGAAAATAAAATGATATTATAAAATTTAGAATGTGGTATCACAGCTAGTGATGGGACAGATTTGTGTGCAGTTTTGATTTTATCGATAACCTGTTATTGTATACCTTATAAAATATTTTATGGTAAAACTTGCCCTAGTCGTTTAAAAAAAATTACAAACTCTTATTTAACTTGCATCGTTGGTATGTCTGTCAGCTTCCCGATTCAAAATTTGTAATCCATTTTTCTAAGCACGTTTCAGTTGCACTAAGTAAATTTGATGTTTGTAAAATAATATGGTGGTACTTAACTGGCCTGATGATGGAGCCAGAAAAGTAGGCCATAGTAACCTCTCTACTACATACTTTTACTTATTACTCCGTCGTGTTTGGACTCGTTGAATTCATTTTGATAAGGACTATTAGACCAAAAAGACAAAAACAATATTTCACATCACATCATCAGCCAATTAACGTCCACTGTTGGACAAGGCCTCCCTCATAGAGAGGGGTGTTGCCATAATCCCCACGCTTGGCAGGCGGCTTGGGGATCGCAGTACGTTCACCGTGTACTATTAGGACGCTGCTGCCCATCCTCCGGTGGTTCTGGTCGCAGTTTTAGGACATACCCGGGTCCAAAACAATATTTATTGTCTGTCTAATAATTCATAGATTTACTGACGACTTGCAGCGCCCCGTGGTTTCACCCGCTATCCTATAGGAACTGCTATTTTTTTAGGGTAAAAACTATGAGTCAATCCAGAATATAACCTACCTCCATACCAAATTTTATTTTAATCCATTCACTTATTACAGAATTCAGGGAAAACAAACATATTAATACGCAGACTTTCTTATTTATAATAATAGTGTGATAATGTTGTTGTCTACATCTACATAATAAGACAAATGAATAATAACACAATAAAGTTTAATCTTCAAAAAATACTCCTAAAGTAGGTATTGTAGGAAATGTTGTAAGAAAAAAAAAAAAAACGATATCGATAAAATTATGGTAACCACTGTTATTGTCAACGGCTTGTCAAGGGCTTATAATTTAAACACGGTGAAATCACAAAATTATCAACAATTTAGACTATACCGGAGATAGGAAATTCCTCCTTTTAAAAAAATTAAAATCCATTCTAGCTCTACCACACGTAATTACAGCACAAGACGGCATTGTGAATAAATCCGATGGAGCAGCATACGAATTCGAATTCAGTTAGCAACTGCGATGCAAAGTTTGACGCGTTGACGTGCATACTCATGTTCACTCGTATGCCTCGTAACAAATGTTCCATCTCTCTTCCGTTCTATACCCTTCTCTTTTCTGTGATTAGCGATGCCTCTATGCTCGAGTTTATACCTGTCATTGTTTATACATATATGCAGATTCGTTTGCGAGTTTCTTGACAGTAGCTTTATCTGATTTCTTTTCTGGATCTTTTAATGTTTCAACGACATCATCACTATTTTTGGCGGACAGTTCTTAGTGTCTGGATTAAGTGGTGTATACAATAAACATTGTACAAGTATACAATGAGACTTTATTTAAACTTCCGATATAAGGGGTGATTATAATCTTCAAATAGCTGAACTGATTTTCATGAATCAAAGCTATAAGAACAGTCTTGATCAAGTAACCTTTCAAGTTTTCTGGGAGCTACGATGCTTGCTACACACAGACACACGTTAAACTTATAACACCTCCTTTTTGCGTCGGGGGGTCTATCTATTATTTATTTATAAGCATCAGTCTTTTTCAAGGTGAATATGCGCGCGCGCTGCTGCGTCTTGCTTCGTTTCTTTCCATAGTAAAATGACTTATTATAATCTAGACATTTATTTACTTGTCTATCTTTTTTTATAAGACGGTATTGTGGTCAAACCTCGAATCACAACGAGCTGCAGTCGCAACAAAATACGTCAGACCTTCAAACGAAGATAAAACTATAACCAACAATTCGTCAACTGGCCGCGAGCCAACATGTCTGAAGAATCTTGAGAAAAAAAATTAGAAAAGAATATGGATAGTGTGTAACTGTGTAGTCTACGCAAAAACCTATTTTTTCACTAACAAACAACGCAACTCAACCTAAACCGCTGGCTATAGGTATAGATTCTAGAAAATCTAATGTTTCTAGATTCTAGAAGCATGCAATTTTGTACAAGTGTTCCTTATTTGACGTAGGTAAACTAACAAAGGATTTTTGAACATTCATGCCCTTAAGGGGTTAAATAGGGGATGAAAGTTTGTATGAAAGTTCGTTCGTTTTTGAAGTTATAAACGGAAGTTGGTATTGCGACTTCTGTTCATAAAGTATATAATTGTTTTTGGACACATAAAAGTTCCCTTTTTTTCAAATTCATTTTAATTTCAAATTTCATCCCCATTTCACAAGTGGCAGAGCCACACCTGAAATCTCAATTCCAAAATTATAATTTTTATGCTTGTATAATTGAGACATATTACTAAAATTGTAATTGTGCAAAATTTCATGCACTTATCTTAATTACTATAAAGTGAGAAGGTACTAAAAATTAGAAAGGACGGACGGACAGACGGAAAGAACTTATTATCGAGTAAATCGGTTTCTTCTAGGCAAACGTGTTCCATCGTAGACCGCATCATCGCGTGAAAAAATTTAAAAATATTATAAAATTAAAGGGTTCTATTAGTACCTATTACGAAACCCTAAAAATGACATCACGGAAAAATCTTTAAGCCTGAATTAATAAATGTAAATTGATGCCCCCGGTGTTTATAAGCACCACGAACATTAATTATTATCAATGTCTGAGCTTGTCAAGGCGTTTAGAGTTGATGTCGGGGTGAAGGTTAAACGGGACAATTAAAATAGGTATTAATTTCTGGAATTTCAGAATCGCACAATAAGAAACGTTAGAGATGTGGTGGTGAAGCTCTATAGATATCTACTAACAGAAAAATTGTTATTGTAATTTATGGTATTCTAGAATCACATCAGATCACAAATTTCTGAATGGCGGCGATAGAAATTGTGTGAAAACCCCAATGTATTCCTACTGATTAAAGTTTAGATACGTTACAATAACAAAAACCCGGGTATGTCCTAAAACTGCGACCAGAACCATCAGAGGTTGGCCACCAGCGTCCTATTAGTACACGGTGAACGTACTGAGATCCCCAAACCGGCTGCCAAGCGTCGGGGATTATGGCATGGCAGCACACCTCTCTAAGAGGGAGGCCTTTGTTCAGAAGTGGACGTTTAATGGATGATGATGAAAGTTTACATGCCTCGGAAACAAAGAACTATAATAAGCCACGTAATCTCTCAAAGTGTATAATAAGCTTGACCGATAAGTAATCACGAGGGTTGTAAATGTAATGCCATTCACAATTAACATACAATAATGTACGAAACAGTATCTACTGGGGCATAATGTTATCTCAATGATAATATTTGCGACAGTAATCGCTAAGCTAATAAATCAGATACTGCCGCCTGACGAATCTACCTGTGATTTGTTTTTACGAGATCTTTAATTTTTACAAAGACAGAAGGTCGATGCTTCTGTTTTTAGGGTTCCGTACTCAAAGGGTGTAAACGAGGCCTATACGCTGTCTGTCTGTCTGTCCTACCTTTAATCGGCTGTATCTTTCGAACCGTAATAGATAGCCAGTTAAAATTTTCACAGAATATGTAATGGTTACGGCGGATCAATTAAGAAATAATAATAAATTTAAAAAGTAAAAACAAAAGAAGAGTCCAACAAACGTTTTTTTAAACGTATTTTTGTATTTGCTCTAGTGTTAAAACGGTAATAATTACAAACGTCAAACTTGGCATGTTCCTAGTAGACACTCTAAAGTATAACAACAAATATTAAATACTGGCCAAGTGCAAGTCGGCGACAAATTACTGTTCATCACCGGTTCTCGTACGATCACCGAAGTAAAGAGACAGTCAGTCAGTCATGATGACGCGAGGATGGGTGACCGCTTGATGAGATGTCTTTATGTACTACTTTTTTGTACCTACTTTAGTAGTTAACAATTTAAGTAGCTTATGACCTTAATTGAAATCGTGGTTATTTCTTTGAGAAATTAGCCAAAATAAAAAAATAAAACATAATTTTGTTTTATATTAAGTTTTTGTATTTTTGTGGTGGTACAGAGCCCGACTCGCACTTGGCCGGTTTATTTATTATATCAATTATCGTCCTTGATGCTGAAACATGATGTGTAAAGGTATTGTGGGCGTATTCACTCCTTCATTACTTCTACTATTTGTATGTATTCTGTGCTACTACGAAATAAAGAATGGATTGTCTATGGTTCTCAACATTTTAATATACTCACGTTTCATTCTCGTCTATAAACATTTCTGTGTGCTTCGACCTGAAACAAACAAAAAGCCTTATCAGTTTCCAAAACAAATACATTACAGTTTCCGGATCACAGCGTTGTTGTGAAATTTTAGAAAAAAAGTCAAGGGGTAGCTGAAAAGGAAGCTGAAGAAATGTTTCAAACAAGAAAACCGACGTGTGCTGTGAAGGGTCGGTCAGATGGGCCAATACTTTTACCCGTATATAAAGTTTGAACAAAGAAATTATTCTCTTACATTTTCTTTTTTTTCTTTTTCCTTATGATATTTTTGTTCGTGTTGTTTTTTGCTATTAGATGAACCTCATTAGGCCGAAACAGCGGAAGGGGGATGCCAGTAGAAGCCACGCCCGTGTCGAGCCCCTTTACTCACGAGTTAAATTTAGAACTCATGAAAATTGCACGCGTCAACACGGCATCTAGGAATCTAGGCCTCAGACTGAGATATGCAGACGTAGACACTCGACCTATCGTACTTTGAACTCACACTAACGACTCCTAATGCTTTTGATACCTTCAAGGTGCATTGTCCATTTTATATCTCGTTTCGGGCACGTACAGTCGCTAACGATTATAAAAAACAATCAATATAATAAAAACTGTTTTTCTGATGAATTTCTAGTGTAATTCCGCTTCTACGTCGCTTCAAGTACAATAAGGAATTTGGGATAACTGTTCCCTGTAGGTATTATGTTATGTTTGGTCAAATTCCTTATTGTACTCGAAGCAAGGTAAAAGCGGAATTACACTATAAATTCATCAGAAAAACAGTTTTGAATATGGACTTCCGCAAAGTAACGCCTGATTCAATCAAGCAATAAAATAAAGACTACACACACGAGTAAAATTATATTCCAAAATATTTTCAAAGGTATGTAATATCAGACTCTGTTTGATATTATGGCACGGACTAAACGTCAAGTGAACTGCGCGTTACTCACTTTCGTTACCCGAATCTTCAACATGTTATATCTCACTTGCACCAAATTGCGCTTAAATTTTATATGACCTACAAGAAGTGGCGTCTCCTAGCTTGAATGAACTTCATAAATTCAGAATACCATGGAGATAGAACGATTTTCACAGTCAAAATATTTTATTTAGGACAACTAAAAATCCTCCATAACTCCATTGGGTTAGTATAAACAAAAACTTAAAAACTATCGTAAGATAAGAAATACAAATACAAAAGTAAAAAAAAAAAAACAATTAAATAAAATAAAAAATAAAATGTTTTTTTTTTTAGCTAGAATAAGATTTTATTCCTATATAAACAGATATATAACACAACTATATAACAGATCAGGCAAATCGATCGTCATTTCGGAATGTAAATGAGTTTGGTAACGAACCATGCACGAAGTAAAAGGAAACCTTTTGAAATTAATCCTTATCACCATGAGAGAACATTCACAATTTGGTTGTAATTTACTAATTGAGAATGTTATAATCTAATCTCATTGTAGTAGCAGCACAATTGAATAGGCGGCGTCATCAGCCGAAATATCTTTAACGCCGATTCTGTTGATAATAGTTTATAATGAGTTTGTTATTAACTGCGCACCTGATGCCTGTGATGCCCTTCATATATTAAATAATATATATATTTAATAATTTCCTTCATATATTTAATAATAATATTATTTAATAATAAAAATATGTCCTGAAGCGCCATCTCACCGCATGTGACATCCCGTGCGAGGGTTGGGAAGAGCTCGCGCAACAGAGGCGAGAGTGGCGCAGCTCTGTTCATAAGGCTATTAATAATTTCGAAAAGAAGCGAATACAAGACCTAGATGCTAAACGCCTTATCATTAAAACCCGTCCGAAGCCTACCTACACTTACACATACAATGCTGATGGTCAGTTGCATTGTGCGCCTTGCAACAGGACCTTTAAAACTAAGTTTGGTTTTGCCAGCCATATACGCGCTCATAACCGGCGCTAGTCAGGTTCGCCGTTGACGGACACGTCAAGGAGACCGATGATGATGATATTGACCGCAATCTTGGTGGTGGAGGTAATTGAATTAGGGACACATGTGACGCGATATGACACAGTTTCACTCGCTCTAGGTAAATGTGCATTTTGATGATATGCTGTCTTATAATTTGGGACTGAGACGTTTTAAACCGACTTCCAAATAGGAAGAGGTTCTCAATTCAACAGTTTTTTTTAATGTTTGTTACCTCAAAACTTTCGACTGGGTGAACCGTTTTTATTTGAAAGCTGGTGCTTCCCGTCTAATTTCAATTTGGTCCAGTTATGACATTAAGAAAGAAGAATTAAGAAGTCGTTTTTTTTTACATTGATAACTATGAAAAGGGCTTGAATGTACTTACTCATTATGGAATTAACTATTAAGACGATTACTGCAATTACTAAACAATAAAATAATTATTCCATATTTTACGATGGTTTTACGATCTTACTACTTACCTATATCCATAGCAAAGTATCGATCTTTTTACTATATCTGGGACATTGAATTCTACATAAGCATATAAGCTGAGCGATTGTAAGTCAGCGTGACATGTAACTATAGAAAAATAACCATTGTCGTTTTTATTTATTTTGGGGATAGGTTTGCTTTTGACCGCCATCTCGGCTGATGTTAAGCGATGATGCGGACAACGATGGAGCACGCTTGCCTAGAAAGAACTCGTGATTTGAAGACACCCAGATTGTAACTATCGGGGAACACCCATTCAGGCAGCTCATTCCACAGACTAGCAGTTAGCACAATAAAAGTGAAATCAAAGCGTTTCGTACGTGTTTTCGAAATATCAACCATAAAGCGGTGATGGTTTTTGATAAATCTATATTAGCATTTTAGTTTATAGTTCAACCAACTATATATATAAACAGGGTTGTGTTCAAATGTACTAAAAATATATTTTATTGCTTTATTTTCACAATAACAGTTTATTGTGAAATTTGTGACTAATTTTTACTGAAACAAGAACTGAAATTCCATTACATATGTGTTTTGTTAAGATTTTCCTCAAGTGGTATAACCATTACTACAAGCCATGAATAAATAGGGATGTTATTGATATTCTTGCATAATTCTATTTGATGCGCTTACGCAACCGACCATTATGCTCAATGTGAGATGATAAGCCCCGATCGGGAAACACAGCGGCATTTAATACATTATAAGATTCATAAGTAATACTCATAGGAAATATGAATGAAGAAATAACAATATGAATAAGTCCATTGAGGATAGTCCTCGGACCATAGAATGATAAATAAGACGTTCGGACTGTCCCGTTAATGCGGAGATGACGTCAAGCGTACTCCCAGACAGCCGGTAACCTGATAGGTACAATTAGTTCAATTTCAAGCGCTAAATTAATTATTCATGCCAAGATCATTTGTGTCATTTAGAGCAGTAGGCGCTAGAACCGGCCTCTTGTCATTTAACAGCTTAGTTGAGTCCTGCTATAAAACAACCACTAGACTCGGTCCAAGCATTTATTTGCTCTGACGACTGCAATAATTATGTTAAAAAAAAAACTACTCATTCGAACGACATTCTGATTCTGAAGACTATAGCAGGTACCGGATATACTTCAGTTTTTTTAAAGTTAGTTTAAAGTTAACTGGTGAATAGCTCAACTATATCCTTCTCATAAAAAGAACCCTTTATATAATCTTAACCGATTGTAATCTATCGAGCAAAACATCTGTCCGTGAATATAATTACAATAAAAGGTCTACACTACAACTTGAATAATATAACAAACGACCTTCCTAAAATACACACTCAAAGAATGTACATTACTGAAATTAAACTCTGAAATAACCTGTTGGAGTCTCATGAATTTTTCAGTACGACACGCAAGACATTCGTATTAAATTTTCTCATAAACGATTCGCACAACTTTACTTTCATGGTAATGAAAATGTAATATACGCAGGTTTTCCCCGAAAGGGATTACCGTCCTAAGGCAAACAGGATTAAGTGAATAATAGGCAAATGGGGAATGAAAAGGATAATACTTACGTCATCGTCACAAATAAGCGTAGAAGTCACTGTGTAGAATTATGAGGAACAATCAAAGCATGTCATGTCACGATGGACGCGAAAACAACAATAACACAGAAACAAGCGGACGGCACACCGGCGTTCCGCAGGGGAATAACACCGCACGTGATCATTTAAGGCATTCGCGACTGAAACCAGAGGTTCATTCACAACGCAGCATTCATTTTAAAGTTGACTTCAGATTGTAGTAAAGTCAAAGCTTTCGCTATTGTTACGAGCGAGCTTTTAGGAGTGAAAGTTATAACGTCTGGTCTAGAGAAAGCTGAACTATCTACAAATGATAGAATTGAAAGTGGTACTGATGAAAGAACAAACAACGGTTGTCGGATTAGTAAGTTCGGTATATTTACTTATTCCAGGTATCGGTGTTCTTGCAAATCCTAGGCAAATTGTCCAATGATGCTTCTTGCATCAGAAAAGAATACTGAGATAATAAGTAAATAGCCGAATCATGATGTCACATAAATGTCATAAATAAGAAGGTCGCCACAGAAACTCCTAAACTAAACGACATAACCCCGTCAAGTTTGGGTTCGTGAGTTGGGGTTTGGATTGAATTTGTATTCCCAAGCACTTTGGTCCTAGTCGTCCTAGATGATAAATTCAATATGGCGGACAGTGTTCTTATGTACCATAATGATATGGGTATCAAATGAAAGGGTTTGCTGAGCAGAATACGAAAAAGCTTGTTTTTTTTAGCAATAAAGTTTATTGATAAGTGTTGTCGTTCTGAACTCGGCCTATGTCAAGCACAACCATCTTGCTCAATATGGTCCGAAGTCCAGCGATCAATTGTAGCGTCGCACGAGTGGGGCCGGTGACGACACTACGCCGAAGTGCTCCCGAGTAAAAACATGGACTTTACACCTACTGTGGAGTCCACTACAAGCTGGCTATCGGATACTGCCGATTGAATGAACGTACGCACTGAAACGATTTATGTTCGCCACCGACACTAAATTGTAAGTAATAGCAATTCAATTCGATTTAGCAGCTGTAGCGAGAACTGAAATGTTATCACCTCATTACGAATTTGCTAAACATTTTAACGAAATAAATATTTATACCATGTTACATAATTATATGTAGTTTCATCATTAACAGGCTGATTACCTGCTAGTCTGCAACTGTATTATAATAATAAAGACAGACGGTCAGACGTATTTCGTTTAATGTCTTGTTTAAAGTAAATAATTACCTAAATGGTGTTAAGTCAACGAACTTCACAGTTTGTTGTCATGAGTGAGTCATTATGCGAAACGCACGTTGGAAACATTTAAGTAATTTGCATGTGGGTGTTAAATTAAAATCTTTGACAATGGTTAAAAAAATGGATTTAGGTATAAATATCATTCATTTATTTAATACTATAAACGTAAAGTTTTGTGTGCATGTGTTTGTTTTTCCGCACTCAACTCTGTAATGGGAGAATGGATTTGGATGAGATTCTGCTTATTCCCTGGAATAACATATTGGTTACTTTTTATCTCGAAAAAGATACGACTCCTGTGCTAAAGGATAGCAGGTGAAATCGTGGGACACTGCAGTGCTTGTCTTATATAGATATATATATAAAATCACTACTATTTGGTCAATCATGATCATAACAATATGCCAGTGAAGTTAACTTTCATGCATGAGGGATTCCAATTTGCTTAAACAGGAAATAATTGACGATAAGTAGGTAGGTAAATGAAACTTGTAGAGAGAAGTAATTGATCAATTGAGAGCTGAGCAAAAAGGAGAGTGTTGTTTAGCGTGAAGATATTTTATGTATGTCCCTATACTATCCATGTACATCTAAAGTCTTAGTTTCGGAGCTACGATGCCAAAATGATAATTGTACAGTACAATAGGGAGGCCTTAGTAACTAAAGCCTCCCTTTTTTGTCTGGTCTGAGGTCATCACGACACTGTTTTTGTGACTCTAGCGTGACCGTGATTGACATAGAACGGGTTTTTGGTAAAGTCACCTTTGTATAAGACGAGAACAATGTCAAAGCACACTAAGCCAAAAAATAATAAAATTGTTATTAGGGCCGAAACGGGCATAAAATGAGGGCCGAAACTAGATTTTTATGCGGGACAAAACGGGAAAGGGGAAAAAGGGAAGGGGACGAATCGGGTATAAATCACATGCAGTTATATGATTATCCCATCAATAACATAAATGTGAAATGAGCGCCAAGTCAATATTATGATGTGATATATGCCTTGGTTGTTGACTTCAACGACAAAATAAGTGAGATCTAACTTAGGATAATATATTGAAGCCTAAGGTCTGACTTGGTTAATTTTCATATATGAATCATATTATAGCCTTCGCAAGTTCTAAAACTGAAAATTCTCATTTATTCATCCGAAAATTTGGCTTGCTGGTAGAAACTAGCTATCGAACATAGGGCTCTTCCATGACTGTTTTAGTAGGTACTTAATAATAATTCGAACTAGCCAAGTCAGACCTTAGGCTACAATATATTATCCTAAGTTAGATCTCACATTTAGATATCACTTCTTTTGTCGTTGAAGTCAACAACCAAAGCATATATCACATCATAATATTGACTTGGCTCTCATTTAAAAAAAAAAAAATGATGTAACGATTGTTGAATATTGTTTAAAATATATAACGCTGTCGATTGCAAGGAAAAAAAAACAGTATTTACGACAAACAAAGTATATATGTTTGGTCGACGTGATGTACAGTATCCGGCAAGCGACAGTCCATCGATGCGGCCCCTTCGCCGGCAGCGACATGCGGCACCAGAGGCGCTGGGTTATCGGGGATCGGTGCAGGCGCAGCGGCTACAGATAATGGCACCTACATGCCAGATAACCTCATTAGCCTTATTATCCACTCCAAAGGTCGCTCTGTTATCCTTTACTGGAGAACACAGATGGAGACGCTGTGCCGCATATTGCAAGAAAATAATAATTTACAATCAAGGCTTTGATGTAAATAACTTGTTTACTCACGGGTTAATGAGTGTAAACGTGTTATAGACATTGTCGTAGAGATTGCGCCGTACGACTTACGCAGAACGCCATACTTTAAACAAAACCGATCACCAAAAATCTAAATTTGTGTTAAAAATTAAGGAATATAAATTATTTTAATGTCTTGCAGAGATTGCACTATACTTTCTAATGACGTCACTTGTGAGCACGCCATACAAAATCCATACCAACACTCAAATTACGGGAAAGGGACAGAGCATTTCTTCCTAATCTGAACAAAAACTTTAAACGCTTATATCTCAGAACTTTATAAGGCAATTTAAATCGTTTTTGCAGTAGTTGCATAACATCACATTTATCACACTTCACACTTATAAGTGCGAAAGTTTAAACGTGCGTGCGTGCGGTGTGTATGTGTGTGTGTGTGTTACTGCTTCACGCTGAATTGGCTGAACAAATTTAGATGTAATTTAAAATATGTATAGATAATTTGTGTTCTCGATTAACACAGGCTACTTTTTATCATCACATTTTTTTACCACTACGCGGTTGAAACCACCGGGCGCAGGTAATTTCATTATATTTTTCACTAAGCCTATTATTTTTAACAAACAAAACACCTGTTCGGTAGCCTATTATGGCTATTATTATTGTTGAGAATTGTCGCCCCGTGCAGTGGGTCATTCTAGTTGCAAAATCCCCGATGTCTTTCCGTGGCGTAATGTTCTCGTTTCCAACACATTGCGTTACGTGTGTTGCCATTCTGGTTTCGTGTGGTCCTACAAGTATCCCGAACACGCGAAGATCCTATCAGCTACAAACATGACGTGTTTCGTACATGTTGGTATTATAGCTATTGCGTCCTCTAAGCACGGTCGTTAAGTGTAATTTTGGTGTCATTATTTTGCTTAGATCAACGAACCCTCGCGCGGCGAAGCCTCCAAGAGCTCTGTGTTATGTCAGCGTGTTGTGTAGCCGGCACTTGTAATTGCACGCCCTGCACCACCTCCGCGTGATCTCTTATCGCCTGGTACCCGCGACTTCACAACTCTCTATGTCGACACCGATATCACTTATTTTAATGAATTTGCCGCAATTAAACCTTGCCGAATTTACAAAGTTTCTAGAAATAACTTCTCTGAGCTAAAGAGAAATGAAGCGAATACAATAATGTATAAAAGTACTCTAGCAATTATTACGTTCCAATATCTGGAGAAGAAAAGCACTCGACCGTTGAGAGATTGTTTACGCTCGAGTCGACGAACTCTCGACGTGAAACTGCCCACAGAAACTTGTGATGATCTAACTGAGCGGACAGGTAGTGAATAAGACGCAAAAACTTCCGTAATTCGAGTACCGGCCGAAGGTAAGACGGTTCACATTTATTGGTCAAATGTAAGGAATGTTACGACTCAACATCAGGCGAGATGGCGGTCAAACGCAAGCCTTAAAAAAAATACTTAAACATGTACTATGGAAAAGATATACACTAATCGATCGACTTGCTAACACACAACAAACAATCGATTGTTAACAAACAATTAAAAAGTTTCTTTAAAAATATATAAATTTAGAATAATAACGGGGACGATTTTGTTGTACCGTTTTCTAAATCAAAGAAGTACGTTAATCCATGATCAAAGTTAGTTATAAAGTTGTTTCCCTACATTGAAAACTTACGATAAAATATTATTTTTAATACTTAATAATTTTAACCAGAATAGTCAATTTTGTTTACTAGAAGCAAACCTAAATTATACATTAATGTTTAGTGTAAATGTTTAATAGCCGTTAGGAGAATATGTGTTAAATATAATACTCAAATATTCATCGCCATTATCATATTGTAGCGGTTTATTGACAGCAACAGTTTCGCAATGATCTAAATATCTTCGAGGCGTGATTTTCGTACTAAATAGTAAATTCCTATACCTACTTAGCACACGCGAGTAATCAAGGCGAATCACAGACTAAACAATAAGGTTAAAGTGTGTAGGAAGATCAAGGATGGGACTGCCTGCTGCGAATTTATTTAGGAGCCTAAAATATAACATTGTACGTATGAATGTACACGTGTTAAGCATTTATTTAGATCTAGGTTAACTAATGAACGTTTTGGCCATTCGATTAATTCGATATTTCTTAACTTTCAGAGTAACAGTTCTAACTCATAAAATATCTCCGCAGATAAATATGAACCGGACACATGTTTATAATATTTCTAAACTCTTAGTAGAGGAATGGAATATAACGGTAAAAACAAACCACCAGCACAATTACGGAGGTCACACACCGCATGTCGCTAAAACTGGTGAGTAGCACTAAAATAAAGATGATACAGATGAAAAGAAACGACCACCTGACAGCTACTTCCTCATAACGCAAAGTTAAACTTTGGACCCGGCACACGTTGACCATAAACAAGAAAAAAAAACAAGACTTACCACGAAAGCTTTTCACAGAACTACAAAATATCACTTATATATATATATATATATACCTATCACAGCCACTCTATAAAGGAAAATAAAAAGTAAATAAAGAATCGGACGCGCAGTCAGCGGTTGTGTTGCCGGCGCGGGCCGCATTCGGAAACTGAATCAGAATTCAGAATTCGTGATGGCTAGGCAGTGACGTGGAAGAGCCGGTCCGCTCAGTGGCCCGGTGAAGGGCTATACCTGCTGCGCACTCGTCAAACAATTCACCAGGCACTGTGGCGGCTTGCAAATCTACTGACATTTATCTGAACTTGAGATCGTGTTTTTGACAGAAGTCAAACAGTCAACCAGAGTTCGTCTATGAAGCGTGGATAAAATACGCAGATAAAAGTACCAATATTTGTATAAACAAAGCTAACGTAACAAGTTGATAAGAAATACAGATTTATGAAATTGAGTCGTGTAATATGACGGTGAAAATCCATAACGATTTGGCCAAGTTTCAAGTCAGCTGTCTAGTTCATCAACGATTACTTGCTAAGTACCTACCTACCTAGTCAAAACAAGCCTTTGTATAATGAGGCGATAAAACCTTGTAGTAGGTAAAACTAATGACCTATAATGTTCCTCAGATAAAAAAATACATACATAGAAGTTGACCACCAGTCATTTTGCATGGCCGTGTCAATGTGAGCAGATATTTGCCACAGTCATGCAACATAAAACATGTAAACAGTCAACCTGCTATTAAAATAATGCCAGTTTGTATTGAAACATGACACGTGATGTGCTATTAAGATCTTGTTCGTTTCCAGTTCTCTAGCTGTCCATTGTATTATTACAAATGTATAATCTTGTGCAGTACTACCTATCTAATAAGTATACCTAACTAACAGACGGTCACTGAAATTACATTTAAGAGCCCTAAAAACTTTTTGTTATTCAACAGTTTTTTTCATGTTTCGAATATTGTTGTCAGTATAAGTAGATACAAAAGCTCCCGATGTATAGCACGCAGTCAAGAAGCATACGAATGCAGAGTATTAAATCAAAATAGTTCGTGCGTTCGATGCGCTTACACTCGACTCGACCCGCCAGCTTCCGAAGACAAAAACAAAGCATATTGTCTTTCTGGACAATAATTTTGAACATTAAAATCGAAATGCGTTAGGGAAGGTCACGATACTGAGGCGCGGTAACGATTCTATGGATAGTAGACGCATTATTGGCCATACTAAACAGGAAGAGGACGTACGCAATGGATAGGTACTAGCGACATGCGTGCGTATTGAAACTGTTCACGTATTTCTATTATCCGCTCTGTCATTTTGAGCCAATAGTGGTTTGAGGAGAAGCAGGAGGAATGAACACGAGCAAATTACGAAATGATTTGCTGTTAATACAGCAAATCGCTAAGTAGCGGAGGTCTAAAGTCTGACATTGAATAGAATAATGTCCCGACAACAGACACGCGATTACTGCATCCTGCTTTGTTCTTATTCACCCGTGACATCGCAAAATATCCTTTATCTTCTAAACAATACGGATTGTACGTTTCAAAGGATATAACTGACAGTGTTATTTGTTCTAAGTCCTATAAAAACTCCTACACGTGAGAGAATGAGGCATACGTGGAGCGAAATGAGCTAAGTGCTCCTCATAGCGGATGACCATAACATCTGGCGTGAAAGGAGGTTGATACAACTTTTAGCAATGCTTATAAAAAAGAACACGAGAAATTACATTAACTAAACTTTCAGAATAGTTAACGGTTTTCTTTGACAGCCTAAATCTAGAAAACTAGAAGTGGAGCACGGACACTTGATATGGCATTCCAATATTTAAACAAAAAGAAAAACTAACATAGCAATTGTAAATAATTGGCTGTCTATCAATCACACACCTCAGGTTCACGGCAATTTGACTTCTTTGTCTTATGAAGACAAAAGTAAACGGCATTATCTGTAATGTCAACATAAGAAGTACCATTGCTTAACAACACAATAGAAATACCTGCAACAAAGATATAAGAATGTTGAAAATAAACGTGTAACAAATACAGGTAAATGACACGATACCCACTGCGTATCTATCTCCCAAGTGAGATAACTAATATTTTTTTCTGTGTTATATCTTATGAAGTCTTTCCCGAATAGCCACTAATGGAAAACGCGTTCCAGGGAAAAGACTGCGCTTAGACAGACGTAGTTACTGGATGGAGCTGAAGACTTGCGTAAAACGGAGCAGAGACTGGATGCAGGGAGATGAAGACAATAACGAGCTCAGATCTATGTACCCCACATTCAGAGAGGTCAACGTCGAACAGTGGACAAGTATAGTATGATGATGAGGTATTTACGAGTACAGAGCAGATCTGCATCACGAAAGTGTCCATTAAGAAGCGCGCTTAATGATAATTGTTCTGAGGCTAATTTCTGTATTCCGCGGCCGTGTCGTGTGGCTACCTCGCAGGATGGCGCGGCAGGAAAGCGGCGCTCGCGCATCGACCCGCAGTGGGATAATGGCCGCCTGGGGGCGAAGTCCGACCGCGCTCGCTGCCGGGCGTCACGTCTGCCCTTCAGATAGTAACACCCGCAGGATTTACAACACTCCGTGGGTTGTTGGATCACGCCACATTACACATACACACACCTCGATCGCAATTATTTATGAGGGACAAAGTGTAAAACTCGTCAATAATTATCGCCCTAATAGGCTGAACTTTAGCTCGTGACACAGATTGCACGAACATACGTAGTTCTGTTTATACGAATGACTTTACATATACCTGTTAGGTTTATGATTTATTTTGCCATGGGCCCATGCGCCGGGTGGCAAATGCTCCATGGTCCCATGTTTCATCATAAGCCAGGCGACGACGTCCACTGCTGAGCATAGGCCTCTCCCTTAGAACGCCACACTGATCGACTGCCTGCCATCTGTGCCATTGAATGACCGCGGCTCTTTCAATGTCGTCGGTCTATCTAAAAAGCATATTGATTTTTCCCGCGGGATCAGTTGACGTAACAGCCAGATTGTAGCTCTTTATGTTCACACCAGAAATTACAGACAAACAATCAAACAACAAAACAAAAGACAAACACGACTTACAACTAGTTTAACAACTGGCGGCCTTATCGCAAGCGATCTCTTCCATGCGACCTTAATAAGCATCTTAGATCACGTGGCAGTAAAAACAAGGAATTACTACTAGACAAAGAAAACTGAAATGACGTCGACCTAGATAACTATTAGGTACACAATTTGCTCATGCTTCAGACGGCGTACAAGATAATACATAATTTACATACAGAAATTTTCAAATGATCGTTCTAGACACCAAAGTTTTCCTTTTATTTTTGCTTTCACCTTAAAACGAAACCAAAAACGTGTTCCGCACCAGACCATTCGAATCGACGTATCTAATTCGTACGGCCAAGGATTGGAACAGGATTGCCGGCTTCCTTGTTTCCTGAGAGATATGATCTGGACCTTTTCAAGGCGAGAGTGAATAGGTATTTTCTAAGTCTGCGTGCTTCATCTTCGATCACATCGTGGCTTACCAACATGCGAGTTGGTGGTCAAACACGGACTTATTCACAAAAAAAAATACTCCCGAGTACCTTATCGTTTCCAGTATAATGCCTTTATGAACACGCGTTCAAAAACAAACCCTTTAAATAATTTTATTACTCTTCAGAATTATTGGTCCTAGTTGGTCATTATCAGGACGAAGTTTTGCGAAACGAGATGATCGTGTCTCCAATTAACCTTTGACATTTTGGACGTGAATAAAAGCAAACAATAATTACAGGTTTATTTTTTATTGATCTTATCTAACTTCTGTTTGTCTTATTTATATCAACCCTTGAAGGTGATTAGATTATCCGTGATTTAGACCTGGAGGATTTGGAGAGCACTCGAGCTTATCACAACGAGGCTCGAGAAGATTACCTATTGCATCTGACAGATAACGCCTTTCTAAGCTGAAGGCTGGCATCGATTACATCGAGTCTTTTTGAAGATTTAAATTGACGATAGGAATGCCGACAAGGAGAATAATATCGAGATAAAACTGTGATATGACATCTAGCAAAGTGATTATTCGTGATTACACTTAAAACTCATGTTCAGCTTAACTAATGTATAGAAAAAAATTAAAAAACATTAAATGAACTCGGGAAATTTGGTATTCATTAGTTACAAAACAAAAAATTGACTTTGTATCTTTGGCGGCAAAAAACTATGAATTTTTATCTAGAATTAATTAACAGCTCAGTGGAAACTTACTACCGACATCGTGACATTGTAACTCTGTACTTTAGACTGACGTTGTGTTATCAGTGAAACAAGCAGGTTGGCGGAGGAACACATTCATCTAGGCAAGTAGGCCACTCGGATCGTCTGATGTCCGACTTCGCCCTTCAAATGTTGCCGAAAGATCACCATGTTCCGCAGGCTAATAAAGACATTATATGTGAACTTTTTAACCGACTTCCAAAAAGGAGGAGGTTCTCAATATTACAGTTTTTTTTATGTTTGATACCCCAGAACTTTCGACCTGGTTAACCGATTTTGATGATTCTTTTTTTATTTGAAAGGTAGTGCTTCCCGTGTGGTCCCATTTCAATTTGTTCTAGTTCTGAAATTTTAATGAAGTCGATTTTTTATTATTGATAAATCATATTAGACTGGATCAGATAAAAATACAATATACCTAATAGGCGTATACAAATACTATGTATACAATACTAAAAATACAATATACCTAATAGGCGTATACAAATACTATGTATACAATACTAAAAATACAATATACCTAATAACATGTATAAATAGCTGAAAATTTTATCGAAAATTGGTGTGGAGAAAGAAGGGGTCCGACGGCATCAGAATGCCAGTAAAACACGAGATAAGAAACAAAACGGAAAACAAAGGGAGCCCTATATCCAACACTAGGTTAGTCTAGACGTATTTATATATTATTCTTCTAGGCAAGCGTGCTCCATCGTAGACAGCATCATCGCATAACATCAGGCGAGATGACGGTCAAACGCAAGCATATTACTAAATAAATAAATAAAAATGTTTACATTAAGGCGACATTCTGGATATTATATTATCCATAATGATAAATTATAATTTATCCCTAAAAATATGGAACACTTGCACTAATGAGGGTAAAGTGCACAGCTAATGATTTATCAACTGTCAAAGGGGGGTTATCTCGTACAAGTGGGTCAGACAAAATATGTGTGACGACGTTTGGACTTTACCTCCAGGGGCTGATACAGATGCATCACGCGATGAAAGTCGAGTTGATACTTTGTACCCTTTTGTATCTCACAAAGACCACGTGCGTGCTAATGGGTCTTTGTATCTGACCTGGCTAAGGGCCGATTAAAGCGATGCGTTTTGATGCAATGACGACGTCGCGTCGTACCTAATAATAATATTGTATTGTCTAATGTTTCTGTGCTGAGAGCTATTGTCGCCTATTTTTGCGGTGCGAATCACTTTTATGTGTTTTGGCCCGAATGGGGGTACGTGACTCAGCTGTTAGTTTGGATTTAACTAGAACAAAGACATGGTGCGTCTCGCTGGTTGTTGTGATTTGGTCTAGCGTTTTGATTATTTCAAATTTAATCCTGGTAACATCCAGAAATCGAAAGAGAAACATTACGCGCTCGCGTAAGTTATAAGGAGAAACAATCGCTAACTTTGCAGTTTTCGTTTCAATCTCAGAGTTGAGTGTTTTCGTTTAAGTGAAGTCGGTAGATAATTTAACAGCGGTGACGTAGGAGTAACGAGTTAATAAAGTTATTGTAATCTGGCTCGTCTTGGTAACGCGTCTTGGATTGAGTTTAAAGCCTCGGGGTAGGACGCGAGGCGTCGTTTACATAACGGATATGTTGACATTAAAAAATCTGCGCCGGTTTCAGGTCAAGCCAAGCACTTAGTATAGATACATATTAGTTATTGATTTTGCGGGGGTTATCTCTGTGAGATAAGAATTGTAAAACTATTAATTTTAGCAGGATAGTATGGTTATAACCATTTCCAATACTACATCGAGCGAGTGCATCGGAACTGCATGATTTTATTTCTCTCCTGCCCATTTTTCTATCGGACTGCCAGAGCGGTCACGAAAAACCGACACTGCTTTATGGTTGATATTCCGAAAACCGTACGAAGCGCTTTGATTCCACTTTTATTGTGCGAACTGCTAGTTTGTGGAATGCCCTGCCTGAATGCCTGAATGGACTATCGGGGAACATAGTTACAATGTAGGTGTCTTCAAATCACGAGTGAATCGGTTTCTTCTAGGCAAGCGTGCTCCATCGTAGACCGCATCGTCGCTCAACATCAGGCGAGTTGGCGGTCAAACGCAAGCCTATTTATGCATTGAATAAAAAATAAATACATTACTATATATTTCTTATAAATTTACTCACTGCTGATCAATACATCTAGGACCTAGGTAAATATCAACAGAGATTCAAACTGCATAAGTAGTAGGCAGGCACATAGCAAAAGGCGAACTACTACCAACTGGCCTGCAAAACTGGTTAAGCGTGAAAATATTACCAGTCCAATGAGTTCTCTGCGTTATTGAAATTGAAACCAATCGCCCAATTGCCAAACTTGTTCCATATTTTTTTCTAATCCAGTATAGATGAGAGAGTGGAGTGATATGTTCCTACGTAGTTTCGGAGGGGGTCACTAATTGGCGCAGGCGGGAAGTGCAAAGTACGCGACCTTGTCTAACCCGCATCGCACGTCGCGTATGGTCGCGTACGCACCACGCGGCTACGCATTACCAGTGTACGCGGGAACATAGGCTGCCGGACTCACAAAAATAAATGTTGAAGATATAAGCATTCTAATGCATTTTAAAACATCAAATACATGTTGAGAATGATACATCTCCAAAATTTGGCACAAAGACAATAAAGTCCACAAAGCTTGATTAGTTTGAATTTTTCTGTCACCATCAATTTATAAATTATGAAGGTGACCACAATGGTACCCTACCATAATATATGCGTGTCTCGACATGTACTTGGCAGTTATTTAGTTATAGTCTTACGTTTGAACACTACCTCGCCTGTTACTAAGAGATGAGGCGGTCTATGATGGAGCACACTTGCCTAGAAAAAAACCAATTTGCCTACAAGTCAAAAAGCACACCAGTTCTACTAATAAATAAATAAATAAAATAAATATCTGGGACATTATTGCACACATGGTCATCTGACCCCAAACTAAGCAAAGCTTGTAATATGGCTGCCAGAGACTGATATACATACATATATATTTTTAAATACATACTTTAATAGATATTAACACCCAGACATAGAACAAACACAAATGTTCATCACACAAATGTTTGTCCTAGATGGGAATCGAACCCACGCCCCCAAGCACAGAAAGTAGGATCACTACCAAATGAGCCACCGAGGCAGTCTGATACTGATTCAAGAGATTCGTGCTGGTATTTAGCGGAGACGTTCCAAAGATGGCTATTGTGTAGTTTGTATGACTGTTTAGTAAGCAATAATTGACTTCTGCAAACAAGTAATTCTGCAGAAGGAAACCGTTTAGTGGCGTTGCGATTGAGCCGATCCAGCATGAGAAGATGGCATAAGGGTGGTGGAATTGAACACCTTAGCCCCGTATCCTTGGAGCCGAGGTCTTTGAATACTGCTTTGGTATCCTGGTGTCCCCTGCCTGTTGTAAGAGGCAACTAAAAGTAGGTGGTAATATTTCGGGATCCGACTTCCTATTCAAGGGAGTCCAGGGAAGACAACCGCGCAGTGTGCCCACACTGTGCTGTTATAGAGTGATGGAACAGAAGTACTCCTAGCAGCATGATAGAAGGGTACCGGTGCGTTCCTATGAAGAATTTGTTGCTTTTTGTCTGGCACAGAGGCTTCAACCTCTCATAACCCGGCTGCACCCCAATGCAGGTGGGAATCTATAAGCTTCCCCCATCCCAAAAAAAGGTGCCTTAGATGAAGGTAGGCAACCAAAGGGACCCTAGGAGTTTCATATGCTCCGTTAAAGTTACAGGACCATTCCAGAATAATTACCTTTTAGTTATTACATATTATTTCTGGTCTAGGGTATGTAATTTAAACATCTTGTTTTTATAAGTGAAAACTAAATATGGCTCGATTCTACCATCCACCTACCATCATTTGTACTTCTGAGCTGTTTGTTTTCCAAATAAAATAAAATAATGTAGATTGTGTAAACAGACAGTTATAGGGGGGAAGAACAAGCTTGGGTTTTGTTGGTGCCTATCTACTGAAATGTAAATGCTGTTTTTCTAAAGAACTTGTTAAAGCAGTGATTACTTAACTTCACTGCATGTTTACAATAATTTATGGCATAATTACCTCACTGAGGAAAATAATAATGTTAAGTTCATTACATATTATCTACAAATATGAGTTGTTTAGTTCGAAGTAGGCAGGCAATGAGTTCTTTCCTATCGTAGGACAATATCAATTTACCCCCCTACTATAAGATAAAAAAGGTTGCTAGACAGTATGAACTGTTGTGTCTCAAAGAAATTTAGAACTGGATTTGGATTTTAAACTTGGTTATTATACCTATAAATATGTTCGTAAAAATATCTGCATTCTATTTTATAAGCTCCACCAACTTTAATATCATTGTAAAATGCAAATAAAAACATTCTCTTTTAATCTCTCAGCCAACAACAACAATAACAAAAAAATTAGTAAAAGTGATCAGAATTTATGATTTACTTTTAGCTTTTCACAATCTATTGCAGCTGTTACAACTAAATAACTTGACACGAGTATATACGATGGTTCGTTAGAATGATCCTGAAAAATCTTTAAAAATAATAATAGGTTATATAGAACAAAATCATAAATAAGTAGAAAATATAAACGCAATGTACCTAGTAACTTTTACTAAAATTCATGTAGCAGGGTAGATTAAATCATGTAGCACTATAAAAAGTTCATTTTCATTAGCGAGAGTTCTGTAAACACTAAAAATATGTAAAAAAATATATGGATTGCAGCTCAATATTGGCAGAGAAGTTTCTAGAATTTAATTAGTTAATTTCTTACAAGAAACCTTTAAAATAAGATAATAAAAAAGATGTATTTAAATTTTTCTTAGAGGTTAGGTTTCTCCGTAATGAGAGAAATTATCAGCGATCGTGACAGTATTTATTAAAAAGGTGCTTACCTTCAGTCTTCACGAAGCTTTTTGAACAATATTTCACTTGTAAATTACCACTATTTTAAAAATAAATGCGAAATAAACACTAGCGGAGTCTTTCACCAAACCGCACTTTTTTAGTGTTGTGCTGACATGATTAGGTATCGCATTATCGATATTTCGGTAGTAATCGATAGAAATCTTCGTTTAAATCGAGTTAGTGTTTTCCAATGATCACGTGATTTTAAATAATTTCTTATATCACGATTCTTCGATCTTTAACCAATGCTAGTCACAAAATATCTATCTTATACTTGCGTGTAATGAATTTATTGGATTTATCCTCCTTCGATTCATAAATTAGAGTCATGATCATTTATTAAAGTTCAAAATCATTCGATCCTTACTTTGACATACGGTTCGATTTAATAGGTACATCCTTAAGCGTGTTGAATGTGTGTCATATTTTTGTTTGGAGAAGGAGATACCACCAATAGGAACACGCGAACTGGCATGACCGAGGTGGCGTGATCGCTACGTCACTAACTACACATCTATAGAAGAAAGGCTAGATTTCCATATATCATTTTACAGATCAATACTCAGATGCATAGAAAAACATGACATAAACGTTCCAATTATTTTCGAAATATTTTCCATCCATTTTAGCAGTGTACTAATATTATTTTTAGTTCAATAAAATCTAAGATTAAAATTTTATATTAATGATCTGTTTACAGCGACATCTATTAGTTAGTATGTAACCAAACACAACGATTAAATCTAGTATAGATGGCGCTTACATTTCTATTTTTACTCCTTAGAAAATCCAGTACGGTTGAAGTGGAGTTTTGGCGCCAACGAAACGTGTAGGTACCTCTACCTACCCTTACCCTATTTTATTATTATTAATAAGCTCAGAAAAGGACTTGACTGACAGGTAGCTCTTTATCATTCTGTGCCTGACTAGTATAGTAATAGTATGTAGAAATCTTTGTTCTGTGCCAGTTCACGGTGCCAATAAGGCATTGCACAATTTTATCCCAACAGCCAAACCTTTGATTATGAAGTGCCAAAGCTGCCACTGCCACCGTCAGCCTGCCGTCAGCCATCGTCAGCGTCATAAACAAGCATAAATCCATAGCAAAGAGAATACAAATCCATATCTTCTATTGTATTCTCTTTGGATCCATAGATCAGATTAGAGTATATATCGGGGTCATAAAGTAATATGTCGGCGTCGTCCCATCTTCCATTTATTTTTTTATTTGTTCACACTAAAATTCTTAACTAGGTATGTTTAAACACTTCAGAGATGTATGCGATGTGGTATCCCTGCTCGTGTACTGTCCCTCTGAGAAATCATACCTCCTGACTAAAGAGGTAAACGGTGAATTCTGGATACCCTCCAGCAGAGTTGAAAAGAACAGCTGGAAAATTACTGCGCATAAAATAAATTTTGAGGTAAGTACCTAGATACCTATAGATACAAATAAAGACATGCCATGGCGGTGTTACTTTGTATAATAGAATAGGTACCTGTGCGAATATGGGCCCTATTGGTAGGTAAGGTACCTATCTACTCCTAATCAGAATCTGGGTTGGTACATAAATACATTTTATGTACCTAGCTCTATACCTCACTTTTTTATTTTGATCGAAGCCTGTTAGAATATCAGCCCTCTAGAGTTATGATAATAATAATCATCACCATTTCATAATAAACTATTTAAAAAATAAACCGACTTCAAAACCACAAATATTCACTAAAAAGCGAAGTTTTTTTTTTTTTTAATAATTTATTTTACCTTTTTTAGAGTAAAACAATGTTTAATTTATAAAGTTTTTAAAGACAAGCTTTTATGATCTAGCAACCACGTCATGACGAAGTTTGAAACAGGCTATCACAATTAAATTCCGGAAGTCAGCCCTGAGTACATCAGCTATGTCATGATGGAGTTTAGAACAGGCTATATTATCGTTAAAACCACTTACAAAATTGCGTGTCTTCGCTGTTCGCCCTTGAGTAGTTCCACTACACCTCCTGACTCCATCATCAGATCAGCTCAATAGTACCAGATTATTGGATTGTTACTAAACTTACATAAGTGTGCAAAATTTTAGTAACCCAAGCTTTCCTGCCACAATGCTTATGTGTACCTAATACTTACAATAAGCCTGTGTGTATGATGTACGCAGCTGTTCGGCATGGACGCAGGTTCGACGTGCGCGCCGCTGCGCCTGTACAAGGTATGGATGCCGAAGCACCCGCAGCAGTGCGTCTACCACGCAGTCTACAAGGTGGCCGTCAAGGCGGACGTCAAGAAACGGACCAAGATAAAGGCGGTATTTATGTTATGTTTACCTTAATATCATCATTGAGATTTATCTGCATAGAACGTGCCCAAATGCGGAAACTAATATTTTCCATGTGAAATATCAGTTTGGTTCAGAAAATACGATGGTAGCTCAGTGGTTCAACTCAATCAGTTGGCCACTCTTTTAACCCACGCTGAGACACACACAGACTTATAAGACCCCTCTTTTTTGTATCGGGGGTTAAAAATAATTTGAAATCGCCCGCCTCCTTCCCCAATGTTCTGGCCGGGGCGCTCGTTAATACATTGTATCTCGCTCTCCCATTCTCATTTCATTCATAGATATCATACTTCGTGTCATTCATTCGCTTTTATTACAAACATCTCTATCAACACACATCTCAGTTCTCCTTCAACAATCTTACCTACAAACTCAAACGGTGTATCAACTAATAACCAGAGGAGCAGCGTGGACCCTGATACCACAGAGATCGAGAGCATCATCGGGCCTTATCACTATTAAAAAGTCTTGACGTGAATCACTTTTTACTATTTCCCTTCGTATATAACCATCTTTCAATAGTTATCAAAATGATCAATGTAAATACAGTCAATTTATGTCCAATTAGGTGATTCGTACTTACCAAGGACGATTTACATATCTACTTAGGTACCTATACAAAAATACAGAAAAGTTTATTTTGCGACAATGAAAAAAAAATAAGTACCTAAGTAAGTAAATATATTGTAACAAAAACCGGCCCTAACACGGCATTTAGCGATCAAACTTCTATAATAAAGTTGCAGAACCTGTATTATGTTGGGCCCAGCAAGTGACGTCACGCTCGATACTTTATTAAATGTAAATAACACTTAGTCAGATTGCTTTCCTACCTAATTGATTTTGTTTCGTTCAGGGTATCAGGAACCGTCTCCAATGGTTCAGTCCAGTAGAGCTGGAGCGACAGCGCGCGCACGCTACGCTCCGCAGCCCCGAAGTAGCGGTCTTTGCGCTGATGGCCGTTGGGGACCAGACCAAGGATATTGAGGCAACGGTATGAAAGAACAGTATCAGTGATATTACCTATAAGGAAAAATCCAAAGAGTAGGTATTTAAAGGTTGACTTGGCCTTATTATCCTACAAACAAAACTATATATTTGAAATCTACAGGGGCTAGGAATTTCGCATCGAAGGTATCCGTTGTTTTTTTATCAAAGAGCCTTGCTAGAGTAGACTATATTATTCCGTACCTACACCTTCTAACAATAATTTAGCTACAATTGCCTCGATTCCAGGAGATGGATACCGGCACGTTGATAGAGATATGCGAGGAGAATGTGATCCTGGGTGCCGAGGTGGCCGGCGGCGCGGTGGCACTCGCCTCGCCCAACTTCCAACTCATCCAGTCTGCTGGCTACTCCAGAGATGGCGAGTACATCACCTGTAGACATTGTAACTAATAAAGATCCTGGGCACCGGGTGGCCAGCGGCGAGATAGCACTCGCCTCGCTCAAATTACTCCTCATCCAGGTTACTGGCTACTCCATAGATGGTGACGACGTCACCTGGTCCCGGCAGCGCGGCGCGAGTCTGCTGGCTACTCCAGCGATGGCTTGATGAGAACATAATCATTATTCTCATTGAAATTCATGTTTTATTACGTTTTACGTTGTTCGTGAATCCTTTCGATGTGTAAATTTTTCGAGATTATGTTCTGCAGATCAAGTCCGCATGTACCGCGAGTTCGTGGTGATGGTGTACCCCGCGCTGTACATGAGTCCGCATGTGTTCACGCAGTTCATGCTCGACCTCGGCTGGGAGCGGCGCAGTGCTCCAGCCTCTTCAGGTACCCGCAGCATTATAATAACTGTACTCTAAGCTCTCCATAGGTATACCTACGGAATGACAAGTTTGAGCAGAAGCTCCCACTGCTCGGCGTACTAACAAGATGTCGGGCTCGGGACGCTCGAGTCGGCCGGTTGATCATGTCGGAATGCTAAATGCCATATATCATGCATGCTTGTATCCTCACAACCACATGTCGATATATTCGCTGATAAATGGTCGTTATTTATAAAAAGTTCAATGATGTACAGTGAGGAGTACTTACTCTATATTTTTAGTTTATGTTATTTTTATTGTTATTTAAATATTTATGCATTTAAATTATTTCTTATTGTAAATATTTATTAGTGTATATAAATTTGTAGTTTTAGTAAGTAACGTCAAGGTAAAAACTGTTATTTCCTGGATAAATAAAGAATTTAATTAAAACAATATAGATAAAGTTTACCAAGCTGTTAGCCAATTAAGCTATTGTGGTAGACTTCTCTCTACTATTCTAACTACCTCTCTAGTCAGATGGTGATGCGATGATGATTCAGGAATCGGTACAGGACTTGCCCCTTCCTTCTTCTCCATACAATAATTTTAGTTTCTTCTGGTCGACCATACGGCCAGTAAATATAGGTACTTAGTTCATAATATTTTCATAAACACGTTAAACAGAGCTGCAGATGTGACTGGTCGTGGAGGGCTGTCGTTCCTCGAACTGTTGTTGTGGACGGCCGCTCTGGAGCCCGCCACCCAGCACAGTGGTCTACCGGCGGAGATACGGTGCCGATACATATTTAGGTACCTACGTCACCTATTTACTGTTACCTACAACATCCACATACTTATATAACGCGACAATCTGAACTACCACAGTTATTTTGCTATTAGCTGTAACCTAATTAAAATACATTACAATAAATTGGACGAATACTAGACAAGAACTCGGAAGTTATAATAATGATCAGGGTGTTCTGTTTTAGGAGGCTACAAGTTAATTTCTAACTGAAATAATTCAAACAATTTAGTGCAACAAGCTGATTGTTTTGGACGGTCAGGTATTTCGACGGCAACCGCGACATGAAGCTGGAGTACGTAGAGTTCAAGGAGCTGATCGCGGCTGCTCGTGCTACGAGGCAGCTGCCTGTCGACGCGCTCAGTGTCGCCAGGGATGCTGATGTCTGCCTTAGGTACCATACTAACACACGCTGTTTCAGTTATGGTTATATTCTGCAAGTTGATAGCTGCTCCTACGATTTGAAGAGTCGGATTTTGATGAAAGGCTACACGCTTATTAAGGCCAGGCCAACTTTAGGTAGATACACGTTTTAACTGTAAATAAATAAATAACTGGGACATTTTTGCACACATGATCATCTGACTCCAAACTAAGCAAAGCTTGCAATATGGCTGCCAGAGACTGATATACGTACATACATATTTAATATGTACATACTTACATAGATATTAACACCCAGACATTAGATCAAACACAAATGTTTATCACATGAATGTATGCCCTAGGTGGGAATCGAACCCACGCCTACAAGCGCAGAAGGTAGATTCACCAACTGAGCCACCGGGGCAGTCGAAACAGTGCCAGATAGGAATCCAATATCTCAACAACCGTTTTTTGTTCCAGACAATTAGGCATGCAGCCCAACTCGCAGCTGCCGCTAGCAGAGTTCCTGCGCGGCGTGGGTGAGCTCCGACTGCGTGGCACCAGCTCGCTGCTCCGGGCGCCGCGCAGCATCGTCGGATACCTCGTGGATTTGCAGTAACACACTCATAGCTTCTAAACTTCACAGTGAACATACCTGGGCATTCAGTCGCTACTGCCATTCATACTTACCTATACTTGAAGCTCTATAAGTAGAGCAGGCGTAACCATAAGCAATTGCAGCTAGCGTTTGGACGCGCTGAACATTTCTAGCTTAATCCTCGCATTCTTGATACACGAGCAACAACAAATATTGTGTCCTTTTTGCATTTCATGCTTCATTAATATCTATGACGTTTTGACAGTCAACTTTTTTTATTACAGAGAACGAGATCAGGAAATTACTCAGCTGAACACTCAAGTAGCTTCAACGTCAATAAAAATCGCATCATCAGCACGTAAATGTTGACCTCAATAGTTATCTATCCTTGAACTCTACGTGTACTTACTTTATGCCAGATAAAAGCTCTCTGACTAGCGTCTTTTACACTCCCAGTTCCCATCAACTGTAGTTGCATAGATGCCTATTACTACCCACCTACCCTTGAACATTGTATTTGAAAACATTAGGTAGGTATACTGAACCACTTGACATGTTCGGGAGAGAAAGAGAAAATTGTCTCTTTCTCTCCCGTTGGTTGGACGGCGGTTCGTCAGCCAAGTTGACGTGTCTGTTACGGGCTTTTTATTGGCGACTGTGTTGCTAAGGTAATATTGACCCCTCTGGAATCTTACAATATGCGTATTCTGATAAATTCATGTAAATGATTCGAGTCTTTTCGGTCGCTTCCTTTTTTATGATTCTGTGACGAGACGAGCGAAGTCGCTCCCTGATGGCTCTTAACGCTTGCCCATAACAGCACAACGCCATTCAGAATTTTGAACTTCAACAGTTTAAAACCCTGGTGGCAATGTACTGCGCTCGTCACCCCGAGATATAAGATGTCAAATCTCTGTGTGCCCTGTAATTTCGCTGGAAACATTGTCTTACAATCCGGAACACAGTAGTGTTTGCACACTACTGCTTGGCGGTTGAATAACTGGCAAAGGTGTGGTACTTTCCCAGGCGGACCCCTGCAAAAGTGTCCTACCACTACAACTGTCGTTTTTTCGCTTATGCCCATTGCAGATGATGCTCAGTACTTACAGTAGGTAGTGCTCGCGCGAGCACACTTTCTGCTTAGCGCCAGTGGCAGTGAGAGATGTTTAGTAGTCTTGCTCTAAAAGTGCTGCAGCTCGCTCCAGCACGCAGCGCAACACTCGCGCGAGTTTACTGCACATCGTCTGCAGGCATTGATGTAGTAGGTACAGTCCGCAACACATGCGAGTTCAATAGATTGATTATTTTTAACCCCCAACACAAAAAGTGGTGTGTTTGTTATAAGTTTAACATCTGTATCTCTGTGTCAGTCTGTGGCGTCGTATAGCTCTTAAAATGCTGAACCTATTTTGATTTAAATAGTTTTTTGTTGTTTTAAAGGTAACTTAATCGAGAGTGTTCTTAACTATGATGAATCATGAAAATCTGTTCAGCCGATTGGAAATTATCAGCTTTTATATGTTTTTTTTTAGGTATGACGTTTGTTCCTTCTGCAGCTATACCGGTCGGGCCGGGCAGAGCGGGCGACCTCCGCACGGCGAGCGGCCCGGCCAGCGCGACCCGCCGGATCCAGCTAGCACCCAGACCCGACTACAGCATGGCGGCCTACACTGTCAAGTTGAAGAGACGCCTACCCAACGAGATGCTCGAGCTGAACAACTTTGACGGTATCATTATTTGCAAACTCTAAAAGAGAATGGTCATTTCTCTTGTCCTTTAAGAACTGGAAGTCAACCGACTGGTTCTCTGACTGACTTGCAGAAGACGCAGTGAGCCCTTCGACCGCTCGCCTGGTCACGGGTGCGGTGACGTCACTGGACGTGTTGGGTCCGTCGTCTCTGCCTGTCGAAGCGCTCGCGGCAGTTCATTACTTCGCAGCGCCCATCGAGAAACCGGCCACGGTAATACGTTTGTGATCAGCAATTAGTTTTTTTCTGGTTCGTAACGATATAGGTAGCTATTATTATTATGAAAGAGGAGGAATGAAACCAGTGCATAAAAATAAGCATTTAAAATTATGTTCTAGTACATATTGGGTTCAGCCCAAGATATGGTTATGTCCTCATTCGATTCAAAGCTCAAGATGGTCCGAACCGAAATTACGTACTACTTAAACTAAACTATTCATTTAGTCTACTTTTCATGCAAGCCAAATTAGACATTGTTGTAACGACATACGAGTAATAAGTATCTAGGTAAACTCAGACGACGTTCATATTGTACCTACTAGACCAGACCCTCACTAGTCCTAACAATGTCCATCCATATCTAAGGTTAAAAATAATACGAATGAATGAATGCAGTAGGTACTTTATATGATGGTTGTATCGTGAATTTTCAGCTATGTGCTGCGACAAATAGCCATTCGGCACAGGCGCGAAAAGCTAGGCTTGTAATATCGATAGCCGAGGCTGTTTCCCATGCTGGGTGTCTGGTTCCAGAAGCGGTCGTCCGGCGGCATGCTGATGGGCAAGGCGGCGTGGGCGTGGGGCGGCGCCGGCGAGGAGGCGGCGCTGGGTGCGCTGCTGCTGCGTCTGGCGGAGGGTGTGCGTGTCCTTTGCGCCGCCGAACCACGTCTGCTGCGCCTCTCCTCGCCGGTCTACGCCATCGGTACACGCATATCTACTGCGGTCTCGGTCTAGGCGCAGTTTCATGACTTGCGTACCGTGAACATGCCTCTGGGGCACTCAGACAAGTACGTCGAGTGATCCAGGAGTACTTTTCCCTTTACTGAGCCCGAGCGAGCTTCAAGTGTTTGTAGCACAACACTCGAAGGTGCTGAACTGCTGCCCGGCTACTTGTCAAAATGTGCGGTGGTGTAGGCGACCTGCACGGCAACCTGGCCGCGCTGCTGGCCATGGAGAGCTCGCTGTGGCCGCAGGGCGCGGCGCTGGCGCCTGCGCGGCTGCTATTCCTGGGGGACTACGTGGACCGCGGGCCGCACGGCGTCGAGCTCATGGCCTACCTGCTCGCCGCCAAGCTGCAGCGCCCGCACGCCGTCCTTATGCTGCGCGGGAACCACGAGACCAGGGACATACAGAAGATGTTCACCTTTTACAAGTGAGGCCACTTCATTGACGCTCTTCGACTAAAGATATCTAGCATTTGAAATTACTACGATACCTGTGCTATTCTCTAGGTACAATAGAATTCGTCAGGTTTCAAATCTAATCTATGTACCTATCTGATACAAAACCAAAAAGTTAGATCATTGAATAAAGGAATCATCATTATAAAGGAAAACGGTGGAAGTATTTTGCACAGTCGCTGTCGCCACAATTAAAATCAAGGCTTCGTTCTTAATGGCAAATTGGCAACGTTAAAATAGTGACAGAATTTTGAATTTTGCAGCGAATGTGTATGCAAATATGGCGATACTGAGGGCGTCAAAATTTGGCATGCTATCAATAACGTTTTCGACGCTTTGCCATTAGCGGCTGTTGTGGATGACAAGGTATTTGAGTTTTCATTTATGCTTCAAAGACCATTGTTTCATACCTATCACACAACTACTTACGAAGTAGAATTGCGTACTACCTTCGCTGATGACACTGCTGTCATGGCCATAGGAAGTACCTCAGGAATTACCCATGAACAGGCAGCAAAAACGGCTGTGAACTAAGTTATTTACTGGACAAAAAAAATGAGATTAAAGTTATACCTATGAATCAAAATCGATTGTCAGACATTAGACATAAACGACATAGGCATTCTCCAATTTACACTAGTTAAAATCATCCTTGGTAATACTATATTATGAGAATACAGCAAAATATCTTGGAATGACCCGACGAAAAGCAAACCATACAAACGTCTTGGCTGCTTGGAAGATATATTCCTCCCTGTCAATACAGACCTGATGCCTAAATATGATTCCTGGTACTTCCAGGTATTCTGCTGCCACGGCGGCATCCCCCCGCCGTGGGTCTGTCCTTTGATATCAGCCATCGACAAGGTGCCAGTTCCTCTCACCCGGCCTGCGGAACAGAGCTCCATCGCCTGGGAGTTGCTGTGGAATGACCCTGTCAAGTTCGTATGAAACTGGGATATAGTCCGTGCCTGCCTCGATAAGACAAAACTACAGGAGTGGCAGGCTTTAGGTGGCGAACGGTAGATTTCGAGTGACACTCGCTACTTTTGGGCAGCAGATTTTCGGTTGGAATGAACAAATTAGTTTTGCACAGAGATGGTCGAGTCTTGTAGCCTATACCTATGACAAATCTTAGAATTACCTAGGTACCCAACATTCACGTCACCATGATTAAGATTTTGTTTTTTAGTGCCAACGTTATATTGTATTTGGTACAAGCTACGCCCCGCGGATTACTCCTTATAAGATCAGCTATCTCCCAGTGAAAGTCCCGTTAAAATAGGTCCAGCCGTTACATAAACATTGCCTTTTTAGGACTAGCTGCAGTTTCACACGCGTGGGTAACTCCTTATAACATCAGCTGTCTGCCAGAGAAAGGCCCATCAAAAACGGCTGGAGTCCATAGGGAACATACATACCTACACACATCACCTTTTATATAAGTTTTGTACATCCCGGTTCGATGAGTATTGAGCAGCAGTGCCATAAATAGGGCTGTGCCAGCGGTGCCCAGCCACAGGGCGCAGACTATGGAGGGGCGCAGAAATAACCACACCAGGACCAAGTTTTGTTTTCAAGGGCGCAGTTATAGAAGCTCGCACCGGGCGCACAAATGACTAGTTACGGCACTGTTGAGCAAGCAGCCAGCTGGGTTAGTTAAGTAGTTTGTTGTAGACCAAACAAGATGACGGCAACCCTGGCTCTCGAGCTGGCCGCCAACGAGGGGTTCGCGGCCAACGCCAGGCGCGGCACAGGCCACGTGTTCGACCAGACAGCACTGGACCGCTTCCTGCTCGCCAACCAGCTCTCGCACGTGGTGCGCGCGCACGAGATGCATCAAAACGGATTCATGGTATACCTACCTACTACAACTCCATTCAACATCTTGTAGACCAACGGACAGGTGTTTGTAAAAAATAGGAGGATTATTACATATACTTACTAAAGAAATTATTTAAATCGGCTAATAATGTTCTGTTAGATATAAGCGTTGTAGTTTTTGTTCGGATTAGGAAGGGAATAAGGGATGCTCAATTGCTCAGTACCTTTTCCGAAAAGTGAACGTCAATATGGAGTTTTATTGAGTACACTTAAGTGGAGTCATTTGAAAGCAAAGTATGCTTTCCCAGTGTCAACTACGCGGGCGGCTGGTGTCGGTGTTTTCTTCGTTCCACTACTGCGGAGGCACCAACGACTCCGGGGTGGCCTTGCTCGAGGGAGGCAAGTTACGACTCATGAGAGTCAACGCTGAGTGACTCAGAGCTCGAATCCACAAAGGCTAACACTCCACCTAACCGGACCGGAGGAGTTGGGTTGATAATCTCACTTCTTCAAGTGCCTCTCCACTACTGGAGGTTGACCGTCAGCTCAGTAAACTTATACCTATATGTCCTACTTGCTCTATTGGTAGAACAAACAGGTGGTAACAATCCACTTCTCTCTATCTTGTGCCAAAAGCGTTCATGTGGTTTATTTTGAAGTTGCTTTGCAATATCGACCCAACACGCTTCGGAAAAGAGCTGCATGGTGAAATAAGCGATATGAATTAATCATGAATGACTAATCTATTCTTCTATTCTATTCTTGGCTATTTGGATATAAAAAAATATTTAATAGGTTTTTTTAAGTTTACCTATATAGTAAAATAAAAACCAAAGTATTTTAAAATGAGATGTTATTTTTTTGGTTGTTGTCTGAAATTGAAAATCCTGACAACTTTTTTCACCAACCACCCGCAATCTTCAGATTTTCCGTGAACATGGTGCATGTAACTGTGCCGAAATATCGGGAGCTCCTTCCACAACCTTACCACGGTAAATATCCCGTAAATAATCATATAACTTTTGTTGGATTGTTTTTTTTTTACTATTTGTGGACTGACTGCCGACTTCAAAGAGCTGGAGAACGTTAAATGTGGTGTGTTAAGCCTTTGAGAATTTAAATGTTTTTAGATACTTATATTTTATTTTGTATGACAATTTGTTTTTATGATGTCTTTAAATATAAATTCAAATCAATTTCGGGTTCATTTATTTATTATACCGTCACTTAAAAATTTCATAGATCAGGTAGAAACTTTTTTACAGATATTAATTAAGTAGTCTAACTTACAATACTTACGTTTTTACAGTAAATGAAAACCTATGCTAAATTATTCCGTGACAAAAAGACAGAAATGTGGTATTTTTTAATAACTATGTTTTTAGGAACTTGTAGTTAAACAAAGAATTCTAATAATTTTGTTCTGTCTGTCATTCTGTCCGTTAGTGTTAGAAATGAACACATTGGAACAAAAATTACGGGATAAATAAATTATATGAATTTCATGTGATACAAAGTATCATAGATATATATGTAAAAGAGACATGACAAAATATACAACCAATAAGTCAAAACTCTTTTTATTTTATTTGATCACTTTTTGAGTATCCTTCCCATAAGAGTAAGTTTCTTCAAATGTGTTACACACATGTATACATTGTATACACATTTCGTATACAAGTCATGACATGACACACACACACGCTACTAATGATAATTACAAAAAATACTAAAGTAAAAATTATTCTGCCTTTTTATCATGGAATCCACACTATCGTTTTGGAAATGGTTCACTTATAAATTTTTCAAGACAGAAAAAGTTTGTCAGTAGTTGACAGTTCCGTTTTTTATTGTTGTCTATGTTCAACTACAAAGACATCATAAATAAATTAAACAGAAATTATGTTTCTATGTTATAATTACAATTAATATTAACTTATGGTCCTAGCAAGTTAAACAACCCTAGTTATCAAGCACATACATATTTCAATAGCGGAACTAATTGAATCTGATTATCTTACATAATTCAGAAAACGTTTAGGACGAACGCACACTTCCGCGGCGCTTGCGCTGAATTCATCTAAACTACTTACTAAGCCGTTATACATTGGCACAGATTAACAATTAATTGAATTCTGCGCATGCGGCGCGTATATATGTCTGTTCACCTTTATCCTTCGCACATAGTGACATGCGTTTGAAACTGATTTTGCTCAGTCTCATGGTATAGTTCCATCGTTTTTTATCCGTAACTATATCTAAGGCTTGCCAGTTTACTTCATAACTTCGCCGCCATTTTATGGGGGCAGATGGCAATACAATAACCTCTATTGCGCGCGCAACTAAGGTCTAAAACCAGTTTAAAACGCATTCGCAACGATATCGTCCTGCTATATCCATAGGTACTCTGTACATTTAGGAAATCAATGGGAATTTAGCATAAGAATGGTAGAAAAACTTAACCTAGTGATAAATTCAGACTTGCACTCTACGAACTGGCTAAAGGTTTGACTCGTACTGTGAAATACTTAGCGATAATCACACTGGCGGCGCTACGATGTAGCTCACTAGCTGCATTATGTACTGAGACAGATATTCAAATAATAACACGGTTTGGATGATATTTAGATATAAACACGCTTTTCACTATCCACACTAGAAAAAAATTATTATATACAGATTAGAAAAAGAGTATTTAAATATTATTGAAAGATTTAACATCTTCTTTGATAATTATCATTTTTTTAAAGAAGTAATTATATTAGCAAAATTGGCAGAACTGGAATTTAGTAGTTATTTATGTGTCGTTATTTGACATTATATTATTAATATAATATATTTTGGAGTGTCCATTGGAATCGATTTGCACGATCTAATTCCCTCCTGCCTATTTTTCTATCGGACTGTCAGAGCGGGCACGAAAAATCTACACCGCTTTATTGTTGATATTCGAAATCCCGTACGAAGCGCTTTGATTCGACTTTTATTGTGCGAACTGCTAGTCTTTGGAATGCGAATCTCGAACTGAACGTGTTCCCGATAGTTACGATATGAGTGTCTTCAAATCACATGTGAATCGGTTCCCTCTAGGCAAGCGTGCTCGTAGACCGCATCATCGCTTAACATCAGGCGAGTTGGCACTCAAACGCAAGCCTATTCCTAAATATAAAAAATAATAATTTAAATAACACAAAAAAACAACATTGTGACTTGACTCTTGCAAATAAGAATATTAACTGCAAATTGGCAGAAGAGTAGTCGACTTACTTCACCATGTGAACAAACTACCCCTGCAGGCCTAGCATGGGCCGTGGAAAAATTGCATTTCCACCGTTTTTTATCCGCGCGTAGTCGCGACAGAGCTAGAATATGGTTAAGTTTCTCTTTCTTGCGGGATAAAAACAGTGGAAAGACAATTTGTCCACGGCCCGTGCTAGGCATGCTGGAGTTGATTTTATATTTTTTGCTCTCACTGTCTAGTTATAAATATAAAGTGATTTTCTCAAATACGCTTGGAACTTCGATCAATATTTTGTCAATTTTCTTTGATATAAAATGAAATGGCTGTACTGGTCAAATACAAGCAAGCCGGCAGAGTTAGTATGAAAATCCATCTCTTTCGTATTTAGCAGACCAAATAAAGTAGGTACTTTAAAAATTCATAATTCTCGTGTCAATAAAAATTGAACGAAATTTAACTAAGAAACATGGCAACCAACGTAACTTATAAAAGATTTTATTTTAGGATTTTGAAATGCAGTTAACGTTTTAAAAAAAAATAAAGATTCAAATGAACATAATTGACATGTGAAAAATTACTGATTCTGGAATTTATTTAATTAATTA
Source organism: Agriopis leucophaearia (assembly GCA_949125355.1). Taxonomy (NCBI): domain Eukaryota; kingdom Metazoa; phylum Arthropoda; class Insecta; order Lepidoptera; family Geometridae; genus Agriopis; species Agriopis leucophaearia. Next base: position 19,080,904 of record OX421263.1, on the reverse strand, counting down.
ATTAATAATGAATTTATTGTTTAGTGAAGAAAGTGACTGAAGTGAAAATATTTTGACGACACATGAAACCCTAGAGAGTCCACCTTAAGTTCAAAAAAATTGTATATTCAACTGTATATCAAATAATATGTTCTACATAGGTACTAATTAGTTTGAATTTACGCGCATTATCTCAGAAAAGTATTAAATCGTACTATACCTCACTGTACTATGCCTTCGCCTCAACTGACCCTTTATGGACTCACGTATGTTGGCCTCGGCTACGGCTTAGTTCGTCTATAAATCCTTGATCCTTTATATAATGTAGTAATAATTTGCCGGTTTATAACATCTGTGTGCTTGTATGAATACTAGCTAGTAATACGCCTACAGCATAGTTTGCGTATCAACAAAATATTTGTGTGTGTGCGCCTGTGTGTGTATTCCATATAACAAAATATGGCTGTCATTTTTTATCATACAACTTATTCAACAAACAAACAAACCAGTGCCAGTAATTTGTTATCAAAAAGTGTATTTTTAGTGATTTGTCATCAATCATTATCATACAGTGTAATTTGCCAGTAAACAGGAATAGTTGCCAGCAATTTGCCAGAGTACAGAGAGTACTTGCCAGTAAGCCAGCCTGCAACAATACGCCAGGAGCCGCTGTAGTTAGCCAACGGCAGCGAGTCACCAGGAAGCCAGCCACTAGGTAGCCAGCTCACAGCGACCTCCAACTCGCCAGTCTATAGCAGTAGCTTTCCGGTGAGTATCTCAAGCGCAGCTTTTCGCCTCAGGTAGGGCATGTGCGCCTGAGTAAAGGTGTAGGGCGCGTCGCGGGCGGAGAACTCGGCGAACGTGCACGAGAACATGCCGCAGTCGCTGCCATTCATCTGTTGTGGGATGTCCTGGAATATGGCGAAATTACATAATGTTAGATGAAATAAAAGAAATTTTTGTCTAAGTATAACAATTATATGGAAAATCCTAGAGTGTGGACCACTGCAACATAAAATAACCAACGAAATTAAAGAAGTCAAATACGAAGAAAGCTAAGAAGGGGCCGCTATGGCAGTTGGCATTAAATTTTTTGACAGAAATCCATGAATGGGTCACATGTCAGAAATGAAAATAAGACAAACTACTTTGGAAATGTTCATAGCGCAGAAGATATATGAGTTACTGAAATATTATATCCTTATCTGGTATCTCGGCGCCAGCATAAACATACTAGGCTAGGTTGATGACCATGACAAGTGGTGGGGGGCTGCACGCAGCGCAGTACTGATATTCTCTGTAGTGTTTCACTACAAGCGTGACAACTCGTGAACTAGTTCGTGAAATAATTCTGATATCTTAAACAGTTTAGTTAGATTATAAATGAAACATACTCTTTGAAAATTTATTGAGTTTGGGTTGCACACTATCTAGAAAGACCCCAAACTTATAAAGATATTGTCAAATATTTCAAAACTGCTTGAAAGGAAGTTTTTGTCCCAAAATGAATAATGTGAAATTCACTGAAGAAAGCTGTTTCAACACATGTAATCGGAAAATCTGCAACTTCTGCAAGTCACAATGGTGTCTGCAAACATGCTCCTTTGCAATCTGCAACATTGCTTAACACCAGGCAAGACAATATTAAAATAGCAGTCAAGAAGAAGTCAATTCTGAATACTAAAAAAACAATACCTTTAAGCATTCAGTCTTCCAGCCAGCTTCATCAAACGGCTTCCCCTTCTTGTCCTGGTGCTCGTCTTTCAGATACTTGAGCAGCGCATCAAGGCATGCTTGGTTGCGGCCTCCCATGCTGTCCAGGTAGTTGATCTTCTTGGCTCGGAAGTCGATAATGGAGACGCACCAGTGCACGCCAAGGTGCACCGGAACTACCATCAGGTCATGGCCGAAAATGTCCACCTGGAGACAGTTGACATTCAAGACTACGTTAATATGACTTACTTTTGAATTTTGAATATTAGTTTAATCCGATTAATTTCATACCTTCCTGGTCCACCGGCGCAAGCCAGCCTGTCCACTCTGCATGAGCTTGGGATAGAAGAATGTGTTAGCAGCATACACCTTCGGAAAGTCTTTACGTTCTTCACTGCGCTGCATCAGCAGGTTCATGTAGAAGTTTATCACCTCGTCATTCAACCAGTTCAGCCCTGAGAGGGTCTGAAGATCACGTCTGGAACAAATGCAGGATAATTTATGGAAGTCTTATGATTTTGAATTGATGACTTGGTAACTTGATTTTCAAGGTTTAGAGTTATATGGCTGTAGACATAAGAAACCTCAATAATTATCAATTTAAAAAAACTGACTTCAAAATTTGTAAATACACAATTTCGTTTACATGGATGTTTTTTTTTTTTCAGTTATTTAGATTTAAAAACCAAATTACTTAACTTAAGTTGATGAAATTTATATGGGACCACCTCTGAAGTATGGCCTACCAAACAAAAAAGGAATCATCAAAATCAATTGATAATTGGCGGAGAAATTGGTGAACATAAATAAAATAAATAAAAAACAGTGGAACTTAAAACCTCCTCCTTTTTTGAAGTCGGTTAATAAATATGATGTGATCACAGACCACTGCGATGTACCTACTAGGGAACCACAGATAACTGCGGTTTGGTCCCATCTGTTCTGACAATCAATGCCCTTCCTCACCATTGTCTTTATTCGAAATGGGCTTGCATTTGACCTCAACATGAATTAAAAAAAACTGTTAAAATAATCAATTATTTTAGTAAGGGTTATTAGTGGTGTCGCCTACAGGCATCTTTGGTGGTCTGGGCACAATATACACATGTAGGTGGCCCATTGACCACCTACAAGTGTATATTGTGCCATTCAAGGATACTATAATGAAGAATAATACTTTGATCAAAAAAATACAAAGACGTCACAATGACGCGGTAATCACAGCAATACTCAATCTGGCTGGACTCAATACGCAGCCAGAATAGATCCACAGTCACACAATAGTTGCACAAGCCGTAACACACCGTAAGAGCCAAAATAGACACGTCAACTTGGCTGATGAACCACCATCTGACCCATGGGTGAGAGTCTCACTGAAAATTGTCTCTTTCTCTCGGGAGAGAAGTTCCCACTTGCAATTCAGACATGGTCGCCGTCTCGCTTGCTCAATGACGGTTCACGAGTTTTGACAATGTTATGCAAATCGAACAGACATTAGAGAACTGAGCCGTAAATGTATAACTATATGGTTGAATTTGGTATTTAATTTTGTTTCGATATAAATTGTTTAAAAGCTATGTTTGTATATGAAACAGCGGACGTTTATAGACTATAATTTTCTACAAATAGTGACCGCTATGTATAATTTTTCGAAGAATAAATATAATTACCTGTGTATCCTTAAATTAAATTTCTCTACGAGTAGCTGGCCGGGAGGACCAGGGCCCAACACTCTATTCACTAATTTCTCCTGCTCGGGCGTTAGCGGCGGTAACTCAACTGTTGCCTGAGGCTCCTCCAGTAAGCTCTCCGGAATGCTAAGCTCATACTTCAACTTATGCTCTAATTGTGCTATTCTCTGCTCACTGTTTACTTTAGATATAATGTCCGACTCTCGTCTAGCATCTTTAACTTTTTCTTGAGTTTCAATTTTTTTCTTTCTGTATCTTGTATCTAACTTGGAAAGCCAGTCGCCTGATGTAATGGCTTTGTCTCTATATGAGTCTTTCAGTGTGTTTATTGGATCTATTCTTACTGATGATGAGGTGGATGTGTCTGACGGGATTATTTCTACTTCTGAATCGGAAGAGTTTATAGACGCAACTGTAATAGGATCATATTCAGTTGTCGTAGTGTTTTCCTTATCAGCAAGCATCCCCTTTTGCACTAAGTTGATTTCATGCAATGCTTTCTTTTGTGCTTTCTGAGTGTTTCTAAACGATGCCATTTCATCTGCCACATTGAATATTTCTAATGGTTTTCCAAAAGAAGCCTGCTTCATAGAGCCTGCTACTTTTTTGATCAGCTCTTGGTAGTTTTTCTTTTCATCTAAATTGAATACTTCATTAAGTGTTGACCTACTGTTGCCGTTCAGACCTAGATATCTATTCCTTGAGAGATTCATCGGTTTTGATCCTTGCATCCACCTTGATACTGGAGTGGGAGCCTTCTTGTATGATTTGGTTATTCCTGGTGGTGCTATGAACTTGCTGTATGATCGTGGAGACATTGTGTTATTCACACCAGCCCTGCGAGTCAGTTTATAGTATATTGGTTCCTCAGCATCAGTAACATCTCTGCTCTCATTATTGAGGAAGTACTTGTAAGGTTTAGTCGGAGGTGGGGTCGTTACTTTCTTGACAAATATAACATCATCATCATCAGTTTGATTCGGATAATCTTCATAGTCATCTAAGTCGACAAAATATTTTGGTTTCCTTTTGAATTCTGGTTTTGCTTGCACAAGCCTGACCTGAAAGATAAAAACGATTTGTCTTTTAACATCATTTTTAGCGTAACCCTGCTGTGCCAGTAAAAAAACACAGAATCAAAGCTTTTCATGGAGACCTTCCACCATATAGTGCACAATACAAAGTTGCTAGTGATGAACTTTGTCCGCTTACTATCAGGCGGACTGTCTGTTTGCAGCTCTTCTTATAAAAAAGGGTGTTGAAATTTACAGAAAAACTGAAAGCAGATATTGTCCCGGCCATATATGCAAATACCCACACATGGCTTGTAATAGTGCTTCAGAGAAGACAAGGGTCAATTCAGTAATACTGATAGGTATGCTATTTCCATTCGTTTATTTGCTCTGACAGCTGCAATATAATATGCAAATAAATACTTGGACTGACTTTTATCAGTACAGGGGCCTTACACCCAACTTTAAACGTGGGCCCCAATAGTTGCAGTTTGCATCATCACACGAATGTGAACTTTAACGCACCGAGACACGGTTTTTTACTGTAAGGCCCCTGATCCAACACATTGAAGAGAAAAGTGCTTATAGTAGTACACTGACAAACCTCCTGATCATCGTCGTCTTCATCTATCACAGGGTGCACTATAGGAGTGAGATTTCTAAGTTTCCTAGCCGGCGTCGTTGACCCATTATCCCTCACCCTTAAAACTGGCATTGAGCCTGTAGCCCGCGCTCTAGCTCCAGGCTTGGCTACAGGCTCTATAGGGGTAGACGTACTTGGATGACCAGATTCTATCTGTATTGGCACATAACGAACATTGCTTCTCATTTCTTCTGCACCCCAGCCATCTGAAAAATAATTATTGAAATAATATTCTATACTTTGCTTTCTCACAGTAAAATTTTTAACATTAACATTAGGGAAGGTTTTCTAAACTTTATTTAGGAATAGTCAATAGAACTATAGAACAGGTACAGCATTACTTGTTTTACTGTTGGTGGCCATCGTAGACGGGAATACCGTTTTCATTAATTGTTTAGGCCGCTTGAGCGCCGGCGTGTCATCCTCCGAAGAAAAACCCTCATCACCTCTGAAACAAAAGGGACAATGTACAGTACCGCCTTGCATACTAGTTATTTACCAAAAATATATAAGATTTCTTACTTCCAGAACTTGGAAGCTCCTTTCAAGGGAATAGAAAACATGTTTTTTATTGGTTTTCAGGCCAATAACATAGGTTTTACACCGTCTTTGCCGCCATATCCAGAGTTGTAAACATGCGTAAATGTCATACCTGTCTCTCTTGAAGCTCAGCCTTTCCGTGGTAATATTATCACTATACCCCAAAAGATTCCTGATGTAATTCAAAACAGACTTCATTTTAATTAAATTATGATGCCATCACTTTATAATGTTGTATTTTCATCAAAATATGCTAAAAAGAAATTCAACTGAACCTCAAAAAGACAACTGTTCACCTACCAAAGACAAGCAAACAAGCTAAGCAAAGCAAGCAAGCGAGTGTTGTGTTGCCAGAACTCATTAGTCAATGTTGGTGTTTGGCAAGACAAAAACATGTTTTTCGACGTGCATGGCTAGCATGCCCACTGCGACATAATCTTGTCGTCACTTTGTTGAGCAAGAACACGACAAGGTGCCTACGGTTTCATAATCGCACGTCACAACTAATATAGTCTTAACTCAAAATTTTGCATTTTTGAGTTAAGTATGCCATCAAAAAGTAGATTTTTTTCTCTACAAACTGGTAAGACCGTTACATTTATACCTCCGATTATCACTGAAAGATGGCACAAAAACTCTTTATTGACCATTCAATACGTTCATTCTTTTACCAAGTAGCACCGTCTCATCTTCGCCTAATCGGTCGCAACTCAACAAACGCATACGGCTGACGTATGTAACCTGTCACATTCGAACATAGACATTGTGAGTGTTAGCATCGGATACAAAAACGTTGCAGGTGAGTAGTCTATATAGATCCATTTCTAACATGCGACTTTTTTGCCTGGACATAAAATAAGGCAATTAGGTTTTATTACAAGTTAAGACTATATTGCTTGACAATAATTTATTTTTTCCACAGACATATAATACAAAGCAGAACCAACAAGCCACAAAAATATTGATGCAAAATACACTACATATACATTACACGCAAACATTTGCAAAACGCGGGCCGGACTCAAGGACATTCTTTTATAATAGTGCTAACAGATACTATTAGATTGTATCTGAAATGTAACGTCACAAAATTTACGACCCCTCCCTACCCCTTGTCAGTCACACTTCGTCGACCCCTCCTCCCCTCCTCTTTATGTGATGGAATTTATGGATGTTCCCATTGGGTATTAATATTCAAACACACCAGACCAAGTCAAATCATTTATTTTTGTATAAAACAATTTACCAGATGTGTCATGTGGTTGCAGGATCTGAATTTGATGGAAATGAGGTATTCTGCAGCTCCCGCAGAACATTTTTGCCAGTAACACCTCTTTTTATGGCTTTCTTTTAACTTGGTATGTTATCGCTCTGAAAATTATTACATGCAAGTTATCATAATGTAGTTAGTACAACTTGAGATTCATGATAGTGATAGCGACTGTTCATTGAAAACTGTTGTTCCAATAAGCATTACACCTCGTACTCTCTAAGGATTGTACGGAAACCAGTCCGGTCGAACAAATGTGCCTCTAAATGCTTTGAGCACAACAAACTTGTCGCACTGGGCTGCCAATTTTCTAGATTCAAATTCTTCAACCATGCGTTTCTCAACTCTTCATCCTTGGGAAAATCTAAAATGTAATAAAAATGTTTGTTACTTGACATATGTCTAAATAACCCTTTAATTACACTATCTAGATCACTACGTATATATATGACATGAACCACAATAGGTAGGTAGGTACTTTATTTACATTACTTAAGAAAAGCAGCTAATAATTAATGAAAAAGGTTCATGTCATCATAATCACATCAAGCTGAATCATCTATTTTAATTATACTTCTGAAATACGAATTCTGATTCTGAAATAAATTCCCTGGACAATGTCTAAATACCGTAAACGTAAAACAATGATCGATACAATGAATTTTTAAAGAAAATAACTTATACTATTTTAATTATACTACTGAAAGGAGTATTACATTCTCTTGGCTACTGAATACGTTCCCTGGACAATGTCTAAGTACCTCAAACGCCAAACAATGATCGAATCAATATTTTTTTAAAGAAAACTACTTATTAACTTTTATTACACCCACCAAACTTGTACATATATGAAATTGAAAGAAACACAACCTTCCCAAGCCTTCAAATTGTAAAGTTTATGAAAAATAACAAGAAAAAATAGCAATTCAAAATAATCTCTATTATAACACACGAAACTTACGTGTAAAACGTTATACCGGGTGGCATCTTATGAGATGAATTATATCACATGAGGACACTGCACTTCACCATAGTATTTTCATATCTTTTAAACCAAATATGTAAAAATAACTTTTATTTTAGGTAATTTTTGCAAGCCGTGGTTTTCGATGTCAGCCTTCTGTCAGAATATTGATGCTTACCAAAATGGCAACTTGGAACATCGTACCACATGCTCATTTTTTTCTATTATGTTGCAACGTTACGACAAAATGAGATACGAATATATGATTTTTGTGTAATCGAGAGAGATGCAAACATAACTGTTTTTGCGAATGTAGTTGTAAAAAACATGTTCAGTCTGTTCTGTATTAAATGTCTGTGATTTTTTCTGATTATAATGAAAAATGATTTGACTTAAGACTATAATGCCGTCAGTTTTTTTGAGTTAATACTTTATGACCAGTTCAGAGTATCCTGTGAGGTTCTCGTGGTATTGTTTATTTATAAATGCAACTGTATTAATTGTTCATGTTTGCTAAAAATATATTTGTTTACAGAAACATTGCAGACCAAAATCGCAATGAAGAGATATAAATAAACTAGCATAAATAAAAAAAACATAAACTTGCAATATTAATATTAGGATATTATTATTTTTACACCTCAAGAAAATATAGATAAGATATTCTTCTTGTTATTATGAGATATTGATTATGTTCCTAAGTATTATAATTATTAATGTGCCAAAAACCTAATATTATTGTATTAGGTTATTAGTACTTTACTACGGAATAAGGCAAACTTAATAGACGAATCTCGAAATCGGTGCGACACGATCTGCGTTCCTATAATACAAAATGTATTAGGGACGCAATTGAGCGGAACCAAGGCTCGAAAAAATTCGCAAAGAATTCGTCTATTGGAAATAGCCAAATGACGAAACTGAAAATCGAGGATGGCAGTATCATTTCATCAAAGCCGGAGATTCTGAGAGAGCTCGAGAGTTTTTACGGACAGTTGTACACCTCGACACGACAGCCCATTGTCAGTACAGCTCAGGACAAGAGAGCTAAACTGACCTGACATTACACTGAAGACATTCCAGACATCAGCTTGTACGAGATTAGAATGGTTCTGAAACAGTTTAAGAACAACAAGGCGCCGGGTGATGACGGAATCACGACAGAACTACTGAGAGCAGGTGGAAAACCGGTACTTTTAGTCCTCCAGAAGTTGTTTAATTCCGTCATACTCGAAGGTACTACGCCTGTAGCATGGAACAGGAGTGTGGTGGTGCTCTTCTTCAAAAAAGGTGACAACACCTTATTGAAGAATTATAGACCCATCTCACTCCTGAGCCATGTGTACAAGTTGTTCTCCAGAGTCATTACAAACCGTCTCGAAAACAGGTTTGATGACTTCCAGCCTCTCGAACAAGCCGGTTTCCGTAAAGGCTGGAGCACCATAAACCACATACACACGCTCCGCCAGATTATACAGAAGACTGAGAAGTATAATCAGCCATTATGCCTAGCGTTCGTGGACTATTAAAAAGCCTTCGATTCAATCGAGACTGGGCAGTATTGCAGTCCCTCCAGCATTGTCATATCGACTATAGGTATATCGAAGTGCTGAAGTGTTTGTATAGAAACGCCACCATGTCCATCCGATTACAGGACGAGAGCACGGAATCCAATTGCAGAAAGGCATGAGACAGGAAGATGTTACCTCTCCAAAACTGTTCACGAACGCATTGGAGGACGTTTTCAAGCTTTTGGAATGGAACGGATTGGGCATCAACATTAATGGCGAATACAGCACTCACCTTCGTTTTACTGATGATTTAGTTATCATAGCAGAGTCACTGGAGGACCTACATACAATGTTCAGTGACCTCAGCAGCCTTTCCCAACAGGTGGGTCTTAAAATGAACACGGATAAGACAAAAATCATGTCCAATGTCCATGTTGTACCCGTACCGGTAGTTGTTGGGAACGATACTCTCGAAGTTGTTGACCATTACACCTATCTTGGACAGATTGTTCAGTTAGGTAAGTCCAACTTAGGCAAAGAGGTCACCCGAAGAATCCAACTCGGATGGGCAGCGTTCCGGAAATTGCGTGAAATCTTCTCGTCCAAGATAGCACAGTGCCTAAAGACAAGGGTCTTTGACCAATGTGTGTTGCCAGTGATGACATATGGTACTGAGACGTGGTCCTTAACTGTTGGCCTTTTGGAGAAACTCAGAGTCACACAACGGGCAATGGAGAAGGGTATGCTCGGAGTTTCTTTGCGCGATAGAATCCGAAACGTGGATATTCGCCAAAGAACCAGAGTCGTCGACATAGCTGTAAAAATTTGCAAGTTGAAGTGGCAATGGGCAGGCCACATCGCTCGAAGAACCGATAACCGATGGGGAAGAAAGGTAATTAAGTGGAGACCACGAACCGGAAGACGCAGTGTAGGTAGGCCTCCCACTAGATGGACCGACGATATCGTGAGAGTCGCGGGCATCCAGTGGATGCCGATGGCAGGTTGTCGTTCAGTGTGGAAGTTAAAGGGGGAGGCCTATGTTCAGCAGTGCATGTCATATGGCTGATGATGATGATGATGATTGGTACTTTGGAGTTATTACTCAATAAATAAGTAGAATATGAACAGCAAAAATTCATCAATAAAGTCTCAAACCAATTTAATACCATCAATATGCAAAAGAGTTTAACAAAAAAAACAAGTACTTAAGTCTTATTTCAAAATTGTATCTCTACAAGCAGGCAATATAGTCGTTACTCAAAGTGTTAATGAAAAAATATTCATAACTCTAAAGATATTCATTTAATTCTCGTTAGAATAGAAAATAAATAAAGCCAGATAACATACCCTTAAACTGTCATTTAAGTTTGGGCACGATAATGGATATTTCAGACAGTATGATTTTTTAAATATTCAAATCGCGATATCTCGAAATCGTTTATTTTGAGTTAAGACTATACTAGTTGTGGGGTGCGATATGTCATCGGTAGTACAGCACATTTAACAATGTGACTTCGTATTATTTTTCTATACTCTAATATTTTCGTGTGGTAATTAAGTCTATTAAATGTAAGTTGATTGAAATGAAGTATGTCAAAATCCTCGATTAGTGCTGGGACAATTCGGACCAAATCGAGAATAATGTGTGTCTTTATTTATCGACTGGAAGTGTCTTGCACGAATAATATTTTCAAACCCATCTGTATTTCTGTTGCAGTACTATTATAATGAGACTTTAGGATAATGAAATAAAACAGAAGAAGCAAGTAAATTTTTTTGTAATATAAATAAATCTATTGTTTAATCTAATGGTGTACATTCCAAATCAGTGTCATCATCATCATCATCAGCGTTAGAGTCACTTGAGCAATCCTGCATATTAATAATAAATGCTATTCAATCAATAGTCAGTCTAGTATGCTATTCTAGTAGTCAGTCTTTAGATAAAGATGTTTCGTTCCGGTAAATTTACAAAGACAGTTACTAGTAATTAGATATTATTATACTATATACAAAAGAAATCTGGGTTTACAAAAAAAGTTGTACGTTATCTGTACGAATTTTGTATTTCGATAGTACGTAGAGGACATTCTGAAAAAAACAGTTAAAAAATACTATTTAATCACACAGCAAAATAAAACGATAAATTTTACGTTTATCGATTTACCACGTCCCTAATTTTTTGTCAAGTTGACGTAACCTTGTTATGACAGAATGGAAAAATATGGCTATTGTATTGTGATAATCCACACTAAATGCAGTTCCGTTTTAAATGTCAAATATACTTTTACTATTTATATGTACAGCACTTGTAGTTCATAGTATTTTTACACGCAGAATACCAGTTATCTTTGTGTTTCAAGTAAATGCAATTCGCCAGACGTTATTACAAAGACATGTGCCCTGAAATGTCGTCAGCTGTCATTTAAATCAAGCTTCATTTAAAGGATTATAGGACTAGTTAGTTCTGCAGCTACTCATAGATCAATGCAACGTGACACAACAAGTGATGCGACGTGCGAAGTAATAAGTAACACATTTAATTAAATAAGACATTGACTGCCTCGGTGGCTCAGTTGGTAGTGATCCTACTTTCTGTGCTTGGGGGCGTGGGTTCGATTCCCATCTAGGACAAACATTTGTGTGATGAACATTTGTGTTTGTTCTGTCTGGGTGTTAATATCTATTTAAGTATGTATTTAAAAATTTATATGTATGTATATCAGTCTCTGGCAGCCATATTACAAGCTTTGCTTAGTTTGGGGTCAGATGACCATGTGTGCAATAATGTCCCAGATATTTATTTATTTTATTTAAGTAATGCTCTGACAACACTGCAGCAAGCAATCAAGCAGACTGCAAATAAATCCCTCAGCCGGGCTAGCATGCGCGTCGTGACAAAATTTTGTCGACTTTTTTTATCGTACCAAAGTATTTGAAACCGTACGCACCTTGTCGCGTTCTCGCTAGACAAGCTAGACAACTGACAACAAGATTTTGTCGCGGTGCGCATGCTAGCCCGGCTGCAAAGTTTTCTATCTCACTATTGGATGCGACCCTCACCGGTGCGATACAATGTCAAATACACAAGACGTGCGACGCCAACTGCCAACATCCTCTTAAGAGGAAAGAAGAAAAAGCAGTTACTGAAGTAGACATTGAGTACATTGAGATAACAGTATTTTGTAAGAAAAAAAAAACTGTTTTTTTTTATTGTTCCAATATAACAAAATAATCAAAATTCAATTTTCTTTCAAACTTTTCTCTTGTATTCTCTTTGCTTTTCTCAAGGTTTTTCATTGGTTTTTCATTTTCAAATTTTTACTCACACAAATTTTTCCGAGCTCGGTTTTAAATTAATTTAGTGAGATATAAATAAAGAAGGAATTGCAAAATGTTGCAACCGGTGATGCATATCCTAAAACAGAAAAATATTATTTTAGCAAGTGGGTCTCCTAGACGGAAAGAACTAATTGAGAACATTGTACGTGCTTACTATTTATTATGTTACACTTTCACTACAAATTACCTAGAACTACATAATAGTGATAGGTAAAACTAACTTCCAGCATGTGAACTATTTACCTACTCCGATTACTGCTTATGTGCTGTACTGTGTTGTGTGTGTGTGCTGTGCTGTAGGTGAGAGAAAAACTTACCCGCAGCCACCTAACCTATAAAGATGCACCACTTATATTTATCTATATGTTAATTTTATTGTGTTAATTTTTTTACTTATTCTATTTTAATTTTTCTTAGTGTAAATATTTGTTAAATTAATGTATAAATTCGTAGATTAAGTAAGTAACGTAATGGTACAAAACTGTAAGGTATTTTCTAATTAAATGAGGAATTGAATTGAATCTAATTATATTTTAGGGTTTAAAAGTGAGACTTTGCCCATCATTATTCGAAGAAAACTTAGATCCGAAGAAATTCCACAGTTTTTCCGAGTTTGTTGAAGAGACCGCGTTACAGAAGGTGCTAGAGGTAGAAACCAGGCTTAAGGACACCGGAGAAGCGGTAGATGTTGTTATTGGAGCTGATACGATGGTCACCTTGGACGGAGAGATGTATGGAAAGCCTACGTCAGAGGCAGAAGCATTTGAAATGCTCTCACGGTTAGTTTGAAAATAAGTTTATATTACAGCCTTGTGACAGGTTGGACACTGAAACCTTTTTGATAACAAATTTGTGTGTTAATGAATAAAAAACACTTCAAGTTCTTAGCTTTTCACTATACAAGTCATTGTCTGGGGTGCTATGGTACTCGTACAACCTTGTAAAAACAAGGACAACTAACACTCGGAACACATATTTAAATTCTTCAATCAGAAAGCCTGGGAGATGGAACCTGATATCTCCTGCTTATAAGGCAGACATGCTACCGCTAAGCCAAACAGGTCATCAAAGTAAGTGATGAGTAAGTGATGTTTAATGGTTTGGCCTTCAGTGAAGGCAAAACAACACTCATGATTCACTTTACTAATGCTGCTCATTCAATCTTTTAAATATTACATTGATTCAGTCAGTGAAATATTCAAAAGAAAACTTAAAAACACAACGACAGATGTTTTCTAACAATTTCTTTAGTGAAAACTAAGGGTTCCTCTAATCATGTGGTTTATTTGCCAACTTTGTTAAACTCTGGCATTGTTTCACCACATATCCCTAAAATCTTTTTATTTTTTTTGATTAATATCTGAAACATTTTGTTCAGAATCTGTTTTAATGAAAATTTGTCATAAATTCAAATTCTAGACCGTAATATCAATATACAGGCAGACATGAAGGTAGCTACATCCCCTTCCCCTTCCCCTCTTAGATAGTGATCATTTGTGTAATCCCCTCCCATCTTTTTGGACCTCAAGTTATAGCATATTATTTTCATGTTCTTCTCATTGAAATGAGACATCCTTGTATAGATACTTTTGAAATAACAATACAGAATTAAATTACAATAATATCGAATCTATCACTAAAATATCTTTTTTCCAGCCTGTCTGGCCGAGGGCACACAGTGTACACTGGAGTTGTGGTGAAGTCGGGGGAGAAGCTAGTCAAATTTACTGAAACAACCAACGTCATATTCGGCAACATGGACGAGGAACAGATCCGAGGATATATTGCTACTGGGGAACCTATGTATGTACTCACAATTGTCATACTTCAATCCAAAGTTCAAACTAGGGATGTCATGGAAATACGATTCCGATTCCGAATAGTTGGAACTTCCGTATTACATCGCTTAACATTAGGAGAGTTGGCGGTCAAACGCAAACCTATTATTTAATTATAAAAAAACCTATGATTTATTAAAGTGATGGTTTACCTTGCTAGGGACTCCCCTACTAGGAAAAGTGGATGATGTTACAGATGGTTGTGTTCGTGGTGTATGGGGAGGTACTGTCTCAAAGCACGAGAAGCAAGGGGTGTCCACCTCGTGCGCTTTCATTTCCGCCGCGACAAACACCAAGAACCAAGAGTACCTCAACTCATCACCACTTGTTCTTCCAGGGACAAGGCGGGCGGGTACGGCATCCAGGGCGTGGGCGGCACGTTCGTGGAGCGCGTCGAGGGAGACTACTTCACAGTGGTTGGCTTACCGCTCTTCAGGCTCACATCGGTACTTTATAACATGGTTAAATAGAAATAACTTCTATTAGCATTCCATTTTATTATATAGTTCAGTAGAATCTGGTTACAATGAATTCGGATAACGACGTGAATGCAACGCAACTTATATTTTTGATTTTAATTGTTCATACAAATACAATATGACTAAATAAAATCACCACCACCACATATGGCATAAAAATCATAAACAAGGTCATAATGACGTAAGTATAGTTATAGTTTATAAATCGACTGTAGATTTGCTTACAAGACACAAATTACATCCTACAATTCTTACAAACGTCATACTGATACTCACCTTGCGCGAAGGGAAGGGAGGGATAGAGCATACCTTCCCAATCCGAACAAAAACTTAAAACGCTTATATATCAGAATTAGCCAATTTGAATAGTTTCTTCAGAAAGTTACATATAATAAAAAAAAACACTTATATCTGTTATTTTTTTACAAATCAAACATCTGTTTGATAGCCCATTATACTTTTTATAAGAAACATACTTAATGCAGTGAAATAATAAGTGATTTAATGTGATAATTTTTATTTTCGATATTTATTATAATTTAATGTAAGAGTAGTAAAGCCCTAGTGCTGTGACAATCCTTTAGATTCCTATAACTAGAACTAGATAATGCAGACGTTGTATGCAATATTGTTGTTAGTTTTTTTAATTTGTTAATAAAATAGTTATAAGAAGACGTGTACATTATTTCAATACTAGCTGCGCTCACGGTTTCACCCGCGTGGATGATCCCTCAGGAACCGTAATTTTTTCCGGGATAAAAAGTAATCTATGCCACTCTCCGGCCCTCCAACAATATCTTTGCCAAAAATCACGTCGATTTTGCTTTGTTGCTGCGTTTAAGAGGAACAAACACTTTCGCAAAAAATAGTATAATAACAAAGCTAATAGCTTTCTCTTTTTTAACCGGCGTCTAAAAAGGATGAGGTTCTCATTAGACAGTTTTTTTTAAATGTTTGTTACCTCAGAACTTTTGACTGAGTGAACCGATTTAGATGATTCTTTTTTTATTTGAAAGCTGGTGCTGGTCCAGTTCTGTCATTTTATGGAGGCGGTTTTTAATATTGATAATTATGTTTCTAATAAGCTTGATTAAAATTATAACAGACCCCCAGAGTCCGTGCCCGGACGGACACTGAGATGATCGATCGATGTAATCTACTATTATCTCGGTTTCTTATAGGCAAGCGTGCTCCATTGTAGACCGCATCGCGCTACATCAGGCGAGTTGGCGGTCAAACGCAAGCCTATTTCTGAATAAAATAAAAACTTAGAAGAGTCATATAGACTTTTTTTATTTTATTTGTTTGGTTGGAGTCAGAGAAGGGGGGGGGGGGAATTGCACCCATTGCCCCCGTTCTATATCCGCACCCGATATATTGTAGCATATACAGTAGAATTTTCAAGACACCTAGATATAACGTTAACAATTCTTTGTAATAGTGCCTAGAAAAATATAACAGCAACTCGCTTTTACAGTGATCAGCCATTGTTTCTGGTTTTTAGGGGCTTCAATCGAAGACTTTTTGTACTGGCAACATTTTAGCTGTCCTTATTTAATCAACTATATTTTATTATATGGTTTTTATCATCATTATAATCAGCCTACTTAAAATAGGACCAATTTAATAGTTCAAATTTGACACTTATCTAAATTCAACAACGTAACCTTGTAGCGATATTATTAATTTTTTAATAGACTGATCAGGGGCGGATTTGATACCTTGGTTGCCCCAGGGCAACGGAAGATTGCCGTCCCCCTACTCCCTGTAAAGTCTTTTTGTAGTAGTAGGACTCTTTTGCAGGGGTCCGCCTGGGGAAGTACCACACCTTTGCCAGTTATTCAACCGCCAAGCAGTAGTGTGCAAACACTACTGTGTTCCGGATTGAAGGGCAATGTTTCCAGCGAAATTACAGGGCACACAGAGATTTGACATCTTATATCTCGGGGTGACGAGCGCAGTGCATTGCCATTCCAGGGTTTTGAACTGTTGAAGTTCAAAATTCTGAGTGGCGTTGAGCTGTTATGGGCAAGCGTGAAGAGCCATCAGGCGAGCAACTTAGCTCGTCTCGTCACCCAGTATGATAAAAAAAAAACTATAAGAATTTAATTAAAGTAAAAAATAATTAAAGTCTGTAAATAATCTTCACTAATATTAGAAACAGAAAAGATTTTTGTATTTTTGGATGATAACGAATTAACTCGGATCGATTTAATAAAATCTTTCACTATTAGAATGCTACATGATCCCTGAGTAATAGGTATAGGCTACATTTATTACTGGAATGCTTATAGTCTGTTTCAAATAGCATGGCACTTGACAGGTGGTTTGAAATTACGATATAATGGAACCTGATTCGTAAATATTAAATGTGACGTCACAGAGCTAAATTAAAGATTTACATTTTGCGGCGAAAACATAGAACTAAGCGCTACTATGAAAACTAGTCTGTTAGAGATGGTTGTCAAGTGCCTTGCTATTTGAAACAGACTATAAAAAATTAATCTCCACCAGCCGGGCGAAGCCAGGACGGTCAGCTAGTAAAATATAAAATTATCTCAATCAGTGTCTTTAGATTTTTTTGCGTGGAGGTCACATTTTTTAGTTTTCAAACGTGTGAGTTCACCGAGGGCGCGACTTCTTAAAAAATCTCACCAAAATGTTCGCCCCCAAAATGTTGTCGTCCTAGGCCCGGGCCTCCACGGCTTATAGGGAAATCCGCCTCTGAGACTAACAGATGGCAAATGAGATCTATTAAATTAAAAAAGTTAAGAAATTGTGTATGAATTATAATTAAAAATAAATCATATTAGGTAGTAATATTACAATGTTTCGTTGTTGTATTTTGATGAAGTGTCAAAAATGTGATTATTATATCTATCGTGATTCATCGTAGGCCGCATCATCGCCGAGTTTGCGGCCAAGCGCAAACCTATTACACAATAAATAAATCAATAAAAAATTGGCCCTACTTTATAGCTCGTAGGTAAGTGTTCTGTTTGTAATTTTTATTTGTAGTGTACACAGGAATGAGCATCTGTCTATACTTAGTACTTACCTAAGTAGCCTGTTGACAATGTTATTTTAGCTATAGATTATACTGAACCCGTACTAAAGAATACTAAGAGTAGGTACGTATCTACTTACTACAAGCACTCGCACCGTGTTCGGTAGATACAAATAACAGTATCTGTTACCCAACAAAGAAAACTAATTCCAAGTTACGCTTCACGTGTAGTTTTTCAGTTTTGTTCCTAGGAAACGCGAGTTTTCTGTTCTTGTTTCCGTGTTTATGATATTGTTGCATGGTTACGTATGAGGTGAACGTATGAATTAGGTATTCAATTTGTACTTACGTGATACCGTAGATGAAGAAAACAAGTGGTACCTCTACTTACCTTCCTCTTGTTGATATGATACGTAACCAAAATGCTGGCCAAAATTAAAATATTTTATGAAAAAAGAAGACAGTTCCACTGTTTTTTTTAAATGTATATTCACCGATTTCTCCACCAACTGTTGACCGATTTAAAAAAAACTTTTGTTCGGTAGGGTATACTTCCAATTTGGTCTCATTGTCACCAAGTCAGGATCTGATAATAGGATCCCAGGGAAATCGAGGGCAACCCTTAAATTTTATAGGCACATTACGTTTTTCATACATTTTTGAAGTCAATTTTTAATGTGATCCACTTGTTTCTTGTAATATCAGGTATATCTGTCGTGTCAATAAAATGTTGTTGTACCTATCTATTGTATTGTGTTGTCTGTATTAGATTTGGTTCCATAACCATGATGCGGAGGTATTGCCCAAGAATTTAACCCCTGCTTGTTTCCCGAGAACTACCTTCAGTCTACACATTTTCAAAATTAGTTTATTCTAGATCGACGTGCTCCATCCTCGACAACACCGTCGCTTACCATCAGGTGAGCTAGGTGAGCAAATGTAGATGTATTTCTAGCAATAAATCGTTCCCATCCTACACTTTTTACTATTTCTCAGGATAAAGAGGCGCTCGCACGCCCGGGCCCCTAGTAAAAACGTTCCATTGTGTGTGATGGGAACATGAACCCGTGGCAACTTGCCACCTGTCACGCACTCCTACACCCAAGTCTACTAGATTTGTGGAGTAGAATCACGCTTGCATTTTGCTGCTTCAGTTTCTTTTACATACATACATTTAATATAATATTTTCAGATAAATACCTACCTGTCTGATTACATTCCTGTCTAATAGAAACCAATACCCTATAGGTAAAAAGCTTCAAAATACTTTAAAGATAGTTAACCTCTGTTTTCATATTTATCGGGACTTATCGCGCACTATTAAATATAGTGCGATATGAAAACATGTGTTCGAATCGCGAAAGTTTAAAAATTACTATAGTTAACCTCCTTAAAAATTCAGTCAAATCTATATACCTACTTGAAACCTCAGAGCATATCGAGATCGGCCTTATCGATAGGACATACCTAATAGAAGAGATAAAAGACGGGGTGTGATTATGTGATTTCTAAAACATACTATATTAATACATAACTATAACTAGACAAGATATTCCTACCTACAAACAGTTTTATTCTATCTACGAGTACTTCCATAAAGGTACCTACTTCCTATCTCTAAACATCTTCCGAGCCGTGTGTTCCATAAGACAATAATCATAGCAAAAAACCTCCAATATCCGAGATTTAAAAAATCGGCGCCGGAGTGTGGGAACTGCTGACAGATGTGCTCTCCGGATCTTCGCCGTGCCGAACATACGGCCTTGCTTAGCTTTCATATTACATACTCAGTTATTATTATGCACGAGGCATACCTACCTGGATAGACAGAAAAACTCTAGGCATTTTTCAGACTAACCAAAACTAATCTAAAGCTAAAAAAACACAATTAAGTACGATAATATAACATACCTAGGTATAACTACTCCACGAGCAAAATCACTTTTGGAATTAACACGTGTAAAGTCATCAACCACTAAATAATCATAAATTAACATTACACTACGAATTAATTTACAGTAGGTATGCAAAAAAAAATCGGTAAGTTTATTGCATTGCCGCATTGCACCACAAAAAAAATTGCAAGTTGAAGTGGCAATGGTCAGGCCACTTCGCTCGAAGAACTGATGACTGATGAGGAAGAAAGGTTCTTTAATGAAGACACCGACACGGAAGACGCAGCGTAGGTAGGCCTCCCACTAGTCTCACGATGTCATCGGTCCATCGATGGACCGATGACATCGTGAGAGTCGCGGGCATCCAGTTGATGCAGATGGCAGGGTGTCGTTCAGTGTGGAGGTTAAAAGGGGACTCCTATTTTCAGCAATGAACATCTTCTGGCGGATGATGATGATTGCATTACAATTTGCTAAGCACATGAAAATTCATATCGTGTGATATCGTGAGGAACCAAATCGAATTGATCTACACTAGTTGTGCACAACTCTGTACGGACTTGAAGTCAACGTCGTCAGTCTGACTATTGGACTACTCTGATTGAAACGTAACTTCGGGGCGATGTGCGCTGACTCTGCCGGCACAATTACAAGTCAAAGATAAGGCCACGCTGAGAAGTTGTGACAAAACAAAAATAAAAGCTTCTTTAGACGCTGGTCCGTCGATATGTGTGATGCCGGCGCCACGTGCTCCAGTAACAGGTAGATGGCATGCTTTGGCGACTCCGGCGTGCCCGTGCTGCACGCCTCCGGGGTAATAGTCATCTCCAGAGGAATAACTTGCTTGTACAGGGATCTGGACAGCATCAACCTCATCACTAATGTTGTGACTAGGTATATTAACCAGTAAGCCCTTGACTGGATTATTAATGTGACATTAAATAAACATGGTATAAATAACAATCATCTTTCTTCTTAATTATTACCAATGGCTTGCTTTTTGGATTTTAATGTTTTTCTCAGAACATAAAACACAATTTTACTTCTAAAAACTTAGCTTATAAATCCGGTCCGAGACTTTCGTGTGAACATGCCTTACAAAACATTTTCCGACGTGTTACTTTTCTAATGAAAATGAGCCATGCTGCCATGTTCACAATTAGCCGTCATAATGAGTATCATCTGTCGCGGCGCGCCCCAGTGGCACTACTCTCACGGTTCCCGGGAACTAACGCCTTTCATTTAATTTGATTAAGAATGAGAAACAGCCCTAGTTCCTGCCACTGCATGTCCGATGGGCTCCGGGAATCTAATTGGGGCAGAGGAAATGATGTTCTAATGAGGAAGTTCGATGACAATTTATAATTATGCAATCATACTTCCATAATGTTACCGAAGTTGAGGTGTTATGTGTTCAATTCATACAACAAAGAACTCGAGGGATCTGAGGGTACGGTATTTTTTTAACCACAACGCAAACAGAGTACTTGTTCTAAGTTTCATCATCATCATTATTTCAGCTATAGGACGTCCACTGCTGGACATAGGTCTCCCCCACCGATTTCCAAAAGGACCGGTTAAAGCGGCCTGCATCCAGCGTTTTCATGCGGTCTCTTTTAGGTCGTCTGTCCATCTTATGGGTGGATGTCCTACGCTGCGTTTACCGGTCCGTGGTCTCCACTCGAGAACCTTACGGCCCCATCGGCCATCTGTTCTGCGTGCTATGTGCCCTGCCCACTCCCACTTCAACTTACTAATCCGGTGGGCTATGTCGGTGACTTTAGTTCGTCTATACGGATCTCCTCATTTCTGATTCGATCTTGTAGAGAAACCTCGAGCATAGCCCTCTCCATAGCTCGTTGTGCGACTCTGAGCTTGCTAATAAGGCCTATAGTGAGAGACCACGTTTCAGTGCCGTATCTCATCACTGGTAACACACACTGGTCGAAGACTTTCGTCTTAAGGCATCTAAGTTTAACGTGTAACAATTGACACAGAACAAATAAATATACTTAGTACAATAAGTTACCCATTAACATCGTGATCTCGAAACATTTAGTACCCCGTCGTGTGTTTATCGGTGTGTCTGTCTGTGACACCTTAGTTCCTAAACGGTTGAACCGATTTTGATTTAGCTTTTTTTAATTCGCAAAGTGACTGATCGAGAGTGTTTTTTAGCTAAGATTCAAGATTTGTTTAGCTGTTTGAAGATTATCAACTTTTATCGGAGGGTTTAAACATTTTCTATGAATACCTTAAACTAATAACTAGGCGTTAGGCTCATTTGATGTGACGATGTCGTTGAAGATGATGAACATGTCAGGGCTTGGAAGTAGCCAGGCGAGCACCAAGGAGTACTCTAACTAAAAAATACTACGTAATCCGGGGTATGGTTTGTAGGTAAGCGATGATTTCCTGCAGATGTTCAGCCGCCAGCACCAAAGTATTTTCTACATACCTATTTATGAAAATACACAATAAACATTATTATAACTTCAAAAAGCTTCCCGCCATCTTAACAGCTACTCGTACATAAAGTTGTCTTCCCTCTCGTAAACACTGGCTATTTTAAAAACATTAGGCTGAGTACAGAATTAGTATAAAGAGCAACAACAGTAATGTCCTTCCTCGAAACAATGTTACCCCTTCGGTCGTTTCCGGCGCGGCTTCCGCTCGTAGACAGACAATGTCAAGTTCGCACGCGCCATGTGCGCTGCGTACGCGCAATCACTACCGGAAGTACCTACAGCGTGTGCAGTTGGAGACAAAGGAAGGGTAGTAGAGGCTGCATGAAGTTTGGTCTACTTTCGTGCGAGGCATGTATGTGTTTAGTGTCCGAAAATAGTAAAGTATAATAAAACCATATTACCAATACTAACCTTTTATGCATAAACGCTTGTTACTCTGTGTGTGCATGTTATTATAACTCTACTACTTATGGGATCTTAGAAACGAACCCCACTGAGAAACTAACATGGTGTAAATTTTATAACACTTTTTTTAATGCTATAGAGAATGCTAAAGGGGAAAAACCAACAAAAAACACACTTCCTTTTATAATATTACACTATTTCCATTCATTTATTTGCTCTGACAGGTGCAATAATAAATAAATATCTGGGACATTATTGCACACATGGTCATCTGACCCCAAACTAAGCAAAGCTTGTAATATGGCTGCCAGAGACTGATATACATACATATATATTTTTAAATACATACTTAAATAGATATCCCTATCCCTATCCCTACCATATTATAAATGTGTAGATCAAATACCTTCACACATGACTTCTAACTAAGTAGAAGCAATACCGGATATCGGTTTAACTTGCAAAAAAAATCCCGTTTGCGTGATTCAGGTAAAGTGTCGTATTTACCTATAATAGACGCACTTTTCATATTTGTGAAACTACGATCCATTTACACACATTATTTTAGGAATTATTGAATACCTTATTACGTTTTTAATAATATTAATCGTAAAGTTTAAGCTAATTTACAATTTTTTCGCAAAACATCGTTTTAGTACGCAATCTATTTTCAAACTATGGAACTACAAATCTGACGGCTGTCAGTTTGTTTGTTTGTCCGCGCACATCTTTTAAACTACTAGAAGGATTTCAAAGCAGTTTCCATGAATATGCTTATAAAATACCTGATTGAAACATAGGCTATATTAATTTATGATAATAAATAGTAAAAAAAATTTTTTTTAATAATTATTTATAACGCCATCTAGCTTATTTTATAGTAATGTTGTCGTAATGACAGACTTCTACTCGCAGACATGGTAGGTAGGAAGACTGAAGCGGCTGTTGCCATATAATCTATATGTAAATAAAAATATAGATATTCGCCAAAGAACCAGAGTCACCGACATAGCTATTAAAATCTGCAAGTTGAAGTGGCAATGGGCAGGCCACATCGCTCGAAGAACTGTTAACCGATGGGGAAGTAGGTAAGGTTCTTGAGTGGAGACCGCGAACCGGAAGACGCAGCGTAGGTAGGCCTCCCACTAGATGGACCGACGACATTGTGAGAGTCGCGGGCATCCAGTGGATGCAGATGGCAGGATGTCGTTCAGTGTGGAGGTTAAAGGGGGAGGCCTATGTTCAGCAATGGAAGTCTTCTGGCTGATGATGATGAAATAAAAACGAATCGCCGAAATGTATGTACCCGCATAACTTCCGATAGACTGCACCAAATAGATTTTTTTGTGTTTGTTATTTTCAGGACAGCCAACTGCTTTTGAAGAGGTTTTACAGTTTATTATGGCGTAATTTAAAGTACGTTTATTTTTGTATTGACTTCTGACGTGCTAATATACCAAGTCGACGGAGATTAAAATGAATACATTTTTTTGCCAGGATCAAACTTAAGACCAATAACAGACACGCAAAGTAGGTGAACTCGCGGCATCTAATCTGTTACTGATCTATGATTAGCAGCTATTTTGGATGTTATGGTGGTGAACGAAAGCGGTTTAGTTGTTGGAAGGGTCGAGGCGCAGAAGGCGGGCAAAAATTATTTAGACATCATTGATTGGCAGTCTTTACGCGGAGTAATGTTAAATAACAGCGATTAATTATAGATACCGCTCCATGCTTCCTACTTACTATTTACTAATAATTCAATAATAACGTTTGTCATGCATGACATTTCGCTTGACTTATACCAATTTTTTTTCCTTATTGGCTCCATGGCTCCACACTTCCAACGTATTTAACCAGTGAAAGTAATATATTATTTGCTTGAAATATATTTGAAACTATGGACATGTCGGGATACCTGTATCGAGTCAGACTAAAACTAGACTAAAATCATACTATGACGATAGTATGACAATCCGCATTAAAATGGAGAGCAATAAATCTACAATCATGTCATATGTGAAGGTATTATCGATAAAATATTCAGTATAAATAATCCGATGGATTTGTGCCTATTTAAAGTTCCGTTCGTGTTCGTTAGTGTAACATTTATATTTGGATATGTCAGTCTAATCGTCCACCCACTAATTACTTTGCGCTACGCGTACGAAGTCGCGGGCATTAGCTAGTTAGCAATATTTTAAGAACCTTAATGAAAACCACGAATTCTGATCATTTTAGATAGGGTTATGAACTTAAGATTGTGCCTGATATATTTCAGTAAAATAATAAAAGAAAATGTTTTATTCAGCTTTTTACAATGATTGCAGTTGTTAGAGCAAATCATATAAATAAATAGAAATAAATATGTTTAAGTCGTAACTATGTTACTAATTAATTAGCATCTCTCAATACCGCCGTCATAAATTTAGGCAAAACAAAACGATCTCTGTCCCCAGATTTGTAGAGCTGAGAGAGATCGTAAACTATGTTAGTAATAAACTCAACGGCTCAGAGCTTGTCCCATACAGGGCTAGTTAACTGGGGTGGTCTCTATTTAAATAGCTCCGACTTCGAGTCTTCATCTTAGATATTATGTAGAGTAAGTACCTCCCTAGCTAAGAAGTTTGATGACTTGATTTTGTTATTTGGACTGTACATAGTTTTGAGGGAATAAAACTAAGTACGCTGGGTCGTCTGTATCCTCGTAGATAGACATATAGATAGAAACTATTGCGTACACCAGAAATAAAAATTACAAACAGATAGAAAATACTTACGAGCCAGTGCCACACACAAGTGGCACTAGCTCGCGGCCTTATCGCTAAAAGCGATCTCTTCCAGACAGCCATTACTCGTAAACTCGCCTTGGGTATTAGTTTGTTTGGGGACCCCACATATAAATCAGATACAGGAGTGTGGTGGGGAACTGAGGTTTTGACGGTGACATAATTTTTGAGTTTATGCTGAGTACATTTATTAGTAACTAGTCGACCGCCCCGGCTTCGCACGGGTGTAAGCTCGGCCTTCGGCCTCGCTACTATGACCCGCTCCAGGAACACAAAATTTCATCAAAATCGGTCAGGCATTTTTAGAGTATCCTATGTCCATCTCCTGGTTCTAAGCTACCTCCCCACCAATTTTCAGCCAAATCGGTTCAGCCGTTCTTGAGTTATAAATAGTGTAACTAACACGACTTTCTTTTATATATATAGATTTAATGCTATAGCATTATATTAAATATTATGAAATGTATTACATATTATTGCAGTAAACTATACATATTAAGTACTCGTGGCTTGGTTGGTAGTAAGTATTCAATTATTTACTGAACCATCAAAAAAAAACTTGTGTAATATCGTAGGATGATGATTAGTGCAACATTAACTTGTTTATCTTTCAAAACATACTAAATTCTAATCAATTCATATTATCGCCTTGTAAACCGCCCACCGTCGTTATCAGGGCGGGGGCGGGCGGCTTTTATAAGGCCATAAGTGGCCATATGTCGTGTCGTAGGGCCAAGGCGCCGCCCACAGGACTGGGGCCCTGCGACCTTCGACAGAGGCCGGATATGGAACAATTGACAAATTAAGGCCATGTTTATAGGATTTTAACTGGACTGCTGTGGAGTTAATTGACATTGGAGATTGATTAAATAGCTGTGTCGATTAACTTTAACATACCTATTAATTTGATTGCTCTGGAGTTAAAAGATTACCAAAGATTATTCTTTTGATGATTGAACTATGACGGGAGTCCTACGTAGATGTTGTTGCGCTTGAGACGCACGCTGTTGCGAATTTTTTTTTGAATGGGTCGTCAATGCGAAAACTCTCGTACTGGACATAGATCAAATAGTAAACAACATTAAAGCTATCTAATACTACCAGGTACGAGTACTAATAATATCAGGGGTATTATTATTATTATTCTCACCGCCCACACCCATCGTTCCTATCATAATATTATCATTAAACAGTATTTTCTAAAACAATAAGCAAGAAATATTAAGCAAGAAGGTTCGAGTATGAATTTACCTTTCGCTCTCGACGGAGCGGTGGGCGATCGCCTACGTTACCTCCGTTATGGAATTATAGACAAATTCGACGGTTGCTTTCCCACTCAATGCCTACTATATATAGGTATAGAGACAGATTGTCAGATAAATTTTGTGCCATGTATGTCGCGTGTTATTGCATTTTTAAAAGCCTATAATGATTTGTTTATATTTAATCAACAATGTGTGGGAAGGGCGACAGACAAATATTAGGTTGCTTATTTTAGGAGGCAGGTAATTGAAAGTAATTTTATATTGCAATATTCCAAAATTTAGGATAGGACATTTCAAAAAATTTACGTCCGACAGGATTTGTTTACATGTCGTTGTGTCTACAGGGTTACGCATATAGACTACTAAGCCGAAAGGAGATCATTGTACTCATCATTATAAACAACTTTTACTATGGGACTAACCCTAAAATCGTGAAAAAAACATCTGTTGTTCCAAAGATAACGGTCGTTGAAACTAAGTACAAAATGTATGGACAGCAGTATTTTTTCGCAATTTCAGGGTTAGTCTCATACTATGGTAAAAGTTGATCATAATGATGATTACAATGACGTCCTTTCAGTTTAGTATCTACAATCTATATGCGCCTTATATCTTGGTTACTCTTCTATCGTTTGCTATCGTTTACGGAACGAATACTTTTTCGCATGTTCTCATACTCCCACTAAAATGTAGAAAATGTTTAACTTATTGGTTTGTGTCACTTCGTAACAAAGAAGGGTAACCAAGGTATAAGGCGCATATAACCGCTGCGTTTGCTTCCATTTTAACAGTAATTAATCCTTTAATTACGATTAAAAAGTGAAAGTTTAATCAGTGATTTACAACTGTATTTCGCCACTACTTTATTAAAAATGCCCTTTACCTGCCATTGCAAAGGCCAGAAATGGCCACGGAGGCGTACCACCAGGTGGTCAATGCTTATCAGACCACTTCTCGCTTTGCCAAAATTGCCCTTTATTGCGGAGTACCAAGGTTTATAATCATGAGTATCAACATGGGATAAGGTTTTTGCGCTTCTTTAAAAGGAGTTGTTTACCAACAAAATTCGTATAAAATTATTTATGAACTGGCTGCTTTATAGTCTCATTTTTACGAGAGAAGTGGGTAGGTGCTGAGGCCTTTTTGGGCGCAAAAGGTTGCAATTTTAATTAAGTATTATAATTTAGTAATATTGTTCTCTGTCGAATTCGAACTCATGGTCTTTTTGTGAAGGCTCTGTTATTATTTATATGTATATGATTAATATAATAAATTTAGGCCCTATTTTTAACCGACTTTCAAAAAGGAGGTGGTTCTCAATTCGACTGTTTTTTTTTTAACGTTTGTTACCTCAGAAATTTCGACTAGGTGAATCGATTTTGATGATTCTTTTTTTATTTGAAAGCTGGTGCTTCCCTTGTGGTTCCAATTCAATTTTATCCAGTTCTGACACTTTTATGTCGTCGGTTTTTTTATATTGATAATTATCCAAAGTGTCTTCCAAAGTAGTGTCTTGTATTGTATTGCAAGTAGAGTCGCTTACCTGAAATGATGTCTACTGAAATTACAAGCTTCTCATCAACAAAAATCAGCTGTGACATACAGACACCGAAGTTAAAATTGCTATGCATTATGTAAAACACAGACCTAAAAAAAATTTTTATCCTAAATCTATGATGTAAAACTTCTATGAAAATTAAACCACTTTTTACCATTTTAGTACGGAGCCCTAACAATAAGTACATAATAACTATCGAGTAATGGCGGCTGCGACGACAGGAATTGAACCTGACACCTCTCCCACGCACATACAAATGTAACCAGAGCCAAGGTAGCCGTTTAGGTAGAGATCTTGATGAGCTACTTGAAGATAGGTTATCTTCTGATATGAGATACAGTAGGCACCTATACATATTATACTAATATCACCATTAATCGTGTAATCAACCTGAGATAAGTTACTTGGAAAAAGGCACTGCGATGTTATCTTGTCTTACTACCTATGATATGAACTAGAGTTTGCACCAACCAATGGTCGCACATGAATGGCTATACACGGAAAATATGTATGTACTGTGTGGAAAGGAGCTCATTGTATTATGAACAACTATGGACTAACTCAAAAGTCATGAAGACAATCAGTTGTTCCATAAACATGTAATTCACACTCGATATGTATGGAATAGTTGATATTTTCCCATACATTTCGTTCGCGATTTCAAGGTTGTACTGTAGTAAAATTTGAGTATATACATATAAGAAGTATAATCCGATTTTTTCACGTTAATCTCTGTATATGACAGAATATTGTGCTATAGGTACATAATATGACATTATTCAGTTCCACCCATGGATGTAACCCTAAAAGTTACATCCATGATGTAACCCAAAAAGTTACATCCATGATGGAACCCTAAAAGTTACATCCATGGGTGTAAATTAGTTTTTTTTTTAATGATAATTTGTGACGAGACGAGCTAAGTCGCTCGCCTGATGGCTCTACACGCTTGCCCATAACAGCTCAACGTCACTCAGAATTTTGAATTTCAACATTTCAAAACCCTGGATGGCAGTGCACTGTGCTCGTCACCCCGAGATATAAGATGTCAAATCTCTGTGTGCCCTGTAATTTCGCTGGAAACACATTGCCCTTCAATCCAGAACACTGTAGTGTCTGCACACTACTGCTTGGCGGTTGAATAACTGGCAAAGGTGTGGTACTTCCCAGGCGGATCCCTGCAAAAGAGTCCTACCACTACTAAGTGGATTTGTTACGTCTATGCTTCCATCTCAATAGCTAATTTTAGGTGTCAGACAGGCGCTAGGCGTAGAGGTGAAAAAAGCGGAATTTACTGCATTTCAGAGCGACCATAGTGTTTTAGCGAACTATTTTTTCACCTCGGTGGAGCCAACGAACACTATGCCTTCTTAGTAACTAAGTAATTATCTGTAAGTTAACTTTTTACAAATAAAGTGGGCAATACGTGAACGTGATTGCGGATTTTGTGGTTTTCGCGTGTTTTTATGTTTCTGAAAACAACTCAATTTGCGTCCAAATCTTATTAGTGTTGTACATTACCCTACTTAGAAGAAGTGGTAGTGGTCACACTGATAGCGAAGTTTCGCTAGACGTAGAATAAGTTGCTCAAATAAGCTATGACATAGTAAGTTAGTAACTACATACTCTACTTATGTTTTTCTTATAACTTTTAGTTCACTCCGAACTGAGATCTCACGATGTTCCGATTTACAAGCTGATACTTCACGTACAATAAAGTATACCCGCTCGCCCGTTTTCCTACCTACCATGACCTTGATTGAAAAATATGACAGTTAACGGCTACGATCTCAGGCTACGATAATCAACTGATAATCTTCAGTCATATAATGACATTATTATTTGTACAAAATAAGTTCATTTTGGATTCATTAGGAACTGGTTTCTTTAACCAACGGTATTTTACACAGACCATTTTTTTTTTAAATCTATGGTATTTTATATCTTTACAACCTAGGTATCGGATTAACTCATATACGAACTTAAAAATACTATTTATTTAAACTACTTGCTTACAAAATTTCATTAAGATTAAATGAACGGTACCTACTCAAGTTATCGTCAAACAAACATACACACATAAATTTTAAACGCCTATTTGTTCCAATAGACTCTAACCTCACTTCGCTTGATCAAAAAGAGCGGCATACATGTTTCTGCCTGATAGTAAGCGGTAACTGCCTATGCACACCGGTAACATTAGCGGCGTTGTCGATACTTTGCCAGCCCGGAGAGGTTGTTGAAATGCTCCATGTTGAACTCGTTCGGTTCTAAGAGACGCAGAGTTTCAGGTACAAACTTTACAAAGTAAAGAAGGTTAATACCTTTTTTTACTTACTTTTCAAAATGATTACACATTTTATAAATATTGTTAAGTACAGCGTTTAGTGTGGTTGTTTCTCCGAGCCTGCACTACTACCACTCAAAAAGTGGCGTCTGTTGGAATATTAACGTTAAATATCTCTGCTTGACACTTTCTTTGTACCACTCCGCTCTCCGCTGTCACTGCGGCCCGCTGCCCATCCTCAAGTATGGTGTACCGAATGGCGGAAGCCAAGGTTCCCACGACTCGACCTTCCGGAGACAATGGTATCTCCCATCTAGCTGGTGGACGCATGTGCCCGATATTTTTTACTCGCCTCTGAGGTCAACTGTAATGTTGTTAATTTTCAACGGGTTGAAACAGCACGGGTAATTTACAAAAAGTTTTGGGTGACCTCGAAATTAGAATTGATGTTGGGAAAATTTGTCGAAGAGTTTATAAACCACGGTAGTTGTTTTATAAAATGCGATGTGAGCTTAAACCTACAACTTGTAACAAATTGGAACAAATATTTTTTATTCATACCCTAAAAAACTCTATCTATTCGTATTGAACTTTAAAGTAGTTTCATCCGTTGGCTTTATCTCATCATCATCATTTTAGCAATAGGACGTCCACTGCTGGACATAGGCCTCCCCTATTGATTTCCAAAAGGACCGGTTGGAACCGGTTTAGGTAGGAGAGACCACGTTTCAGTGCCGTATGTCATCACTGGCAATGGTATTTTGGACGAGAAGACGTTGCGAAGTTTACCGAACGCTGCCCAGCCGAGTTGGATTGACCTCTTTCTTTAAGTTGGACTGTTTGTCCTAGGTATGGCTTTATCTATTGTCTTGAAACTTTAAATTGAGATGAAATATCATAGCTGCCGTAATTACTTAAACAAATCTTGAAAGGAAATGTACCAATTTAGCTTATCACAAGAAACACCGTTTCGTCGTAATAGACAATTGTATCACTGATAGGAACTTACAAAACTAGAGCGGATGTTATACATTTCGAAGCATTTCTCCCTTTCACCTTTAACTCTTCTGTGGTCGAGATAGAGCACGAAATAGCGTAGCAAATACAAAAATAAATATTAGATTTTTGTATTATCGTGTGATGCCTATCTTATTAAGAAATAATAAGATTTATGTCAGTTCTATAACTTAATTTCGATAGACAGGTATCAATTACACATTGTATCAATGCAACAAATTGGCTGATCTGATATGAGTAGACGTCTTGTTAGCAGATTCGGTAATTTGTAATTTCATACGTTATTGTAATGAAATTGAGCAGAGTGTAGCAATTTCTTCACAATTCTGCAATAAGGCTTTAAGGTTTAAAGAAAAATGTAAGAGTACAGCGTTTTTTTTTTGTGCAAGAGACGAGTTAAACGAGCCCCTTTCTTGATTGTAAGCGTCACGCTTGTCCATTAAAAATCAGTAGCATCCAGAATCTAAACCTTTCGCGGCAATGCACTGCTCTGTTCACCCTGAGATATAAGATGTTAAATCTCTTTATGCCCAGTGATTTCATGGTACGTATTATTTCAGATCTAGCTGTATTTTTCATCTAGAGGCTGAAGGGAAACCCTATTTAAATTCATTAGCTTAAAAGTCTGAACACATTCTCGCGATGTAGCAACAAATTGGATCATCAAACTATAAGGTTAGTGATCAAATTTAAAAAAAGCCCAATTAAGCTTTAATAATGTATCTAATAGAACGGTAAATAACGTTGATTCCCCATTAATATGTTCACGGTGTTGCGTAAGGGAAGTCATCTATCGGACAGTTAGGGGACCGGTTCTTGGGCGCTGGATGTCAGACACTGCGATTGTTCACACCGAAGCGTAGCAGCAAAACATATTGTTGATCCGAGTACGTAAAACCAAGGATGGATGGTACTAGGTAAAACGTAACGGCAACGCGCGATATGCTGTACCGTGGCAAAATAATAGAGTTAATTAAACATAAATAGTACAATAAGTTAAACACTAATGGTAGAGTAAGTTAAACACAAATAGTACAATAAGTTAAACACTAATGGTAGAGTAAGTTAAACACAAATAGTACAATAAGTTAAACAATAATGGTAGAGTAAGTTAAACACAAATAGTACAATAAGTTAAACACTAATGGTAGAGTAAGTTAAATACGAATGATAGAGTTATAAATGGTTCGGTAAGTTAAACACAAATGGTAAACTAAGGCAAACACTAATGGTAAAGTAAGTTGAATACTAATGGTAGAGTTTGTTAAACACAAATGGTAGAGTAAGCGCATATTCCTTCTCTAATAATTATCAATATAAAAAACCGACTTCATAAAATGTCAGAACTGGAACAAATTTAAATGACCACACGGGAAGCACCAGCTTTCAGATAAATAAAAACATCAACATCGGTTCACCCAGTCGAAGGTTCTGAGGTAACAAATATATAATAAATAAAAAACTGTCGAATTGAGAACATCCTCCTTTTTGGAAGTCGGTTAAAAAACTATGAAGCCTGTCAAGCTATTTAAAAATTAAACGTATTTAGTACTCGGTTCTCTAACAGTAAAGTGGATGTCTTCAATTCCAATCGCTCACTTGCTCGACTCGGTGTGACAGTGTCCGTCCCTGGTGACCTCACAAGGCCGCGTGTAAGGCTCGCCATTCATACGGGTTTTGTGGCGTTTTTACCAACATTCTAAAGCTGTAGCGGTATCTTTGTTTTTGTGCAGCTCGAAACAGGAGCTGAGGAACCCTGATTATGGAGGTAGATAAGTTATAATGGCGGGCCTTGATTTCTATCATTGGGATTTAATTAATTTATGTGGTTCTTGAGATAATTTTTAGTGTAATGAACAGAATATATATTCGTTATTGTTTTTGTGTTGTGAGCTATAGGATTTCTGTTACTGCAGTATCCGAGGAATTATACAAGCTATATTACTTATAGGCCGGCTACACAACTCTCCACATAACGAAAACTTTTTTGTAATCGTTTTCATCACACCCCCTGTAGCATCGCTTGAAATATCTTGGGTGTTCTATATTTACGCACTGTGGCTTAAAAAACATCACAGACATGTTTCAGTTATATACAGGTCATGAAGTAATTAATGGATAATCTAGATGATCAAATTCCTATAATTTTACCGGGCCTCCTGTATAACATAAGCAATGAGACTAAATAACATAAAAAATGCAGCATGCAGATAGATGCTTACTATCTGCATTCTGCAATACTCTAGCAAATTGTTGCCAACATTGTGCGAGTTTGATCACAGTTTTGTTTACTCACCACCCACATCTCAGAAAGGAAGTTGGCCAACTTGGCGGTCGACAGCTCGTAACGTTCAGGAATGGGATCGTCGCTTCAGTTCAGCCGGAAGCCACGATTGCTGATCCATAGCAATAATAATCTAGTATAAGGGATCGCTGAAAGTGATCGCTTTAATTCTCTTCAGTGAAATAAAATTATCTGTGTGCCAGGTCTATTATTTACTGGTACTTATACGTATGCAATCCAAAGCTTTGCACAAGTCAAAGTTTTTAACAAACAAATTTCCTTTTAGAATTCTATTTAACCTTTTATTGCATCAGCAGTAGACATTGTAAGGATTGAAGCTTCATTACGTATTATAATCGCATTATAAGGCATAGGTAGTATGTTGGATGCTCATTACCAAATTATGCACATCATTCAACTGTCATCACTTCATCACAATCTCATTTGATGGTTACAGGAAGCTGTAGTTTCTATTAACCTAACCTGTAGTTTTCGTGAATGACAGGTGATCACCGTGACAAGAACATTGTGGATCGGCACTCGTTCTGTTTCTAACCTTGTGTAACATTGTACCGTGTCCAATCTGCTTTATTGTCCGTCCGTTTGTCTGCATGTGGGAAGACCTATTGAAATGGAATGTGAATAGATTAATGTATTTAGATAGATAACTTTGCGGTTAGCTGGTATACCGCGTAGTTAATCAACTACAGTTCAAGAAACTTTTCAATGATTTAAGCGATTGCCCTTCTACCTACGCCTTTCTTATGTTCTTGATGATTATGATATTTTCATTACCAAAATTAGATAAAGCAACGATGTTGCATTTCTTTTTTCGTACTAAGAGTTTTAGATGTCT
The DNA here is from genome assembly GCA_949125355.1 of Agriopis leucophaearia. Taxonomy (NCBI): domain Eukaryota; kingdom Metazoa; phylum Arthropoda; class Insecta; order Lepidoptera; family Geometridae; genus Agriopis; species Agriopis leucophaearia. Next base: position 19,046,090 of record OX421263.1, on the reverse strand, counting down.
AGCAGTTCTCTAATGTCTTACTATCCTACAGAAGCTGCTACAATTTTTTTCGGGATGAACCCCAGATAAACACTTAGGTAGCATTTAATCTATGTGATAATCCAGTTTATAAGCTACCTCTATACATTCATTTCATTTAGCCGTTGCAAAGTTGAGAAAGGAACAAATATACTCACACGTTTACACACAAATTTTCGTTCGTGCATCGTTATTTCCATGCATCGTTTACCATGTATGTAAGATGGCCAATCAGTACACGACATTCTACTTGAGAAAATTGGTTCGCACTGGCCTTCCGGTAGCAGTTCTGTGAAAGCTCATCACCCGACACCACGAGATGTGTCGTGTCCGATGTCGCATTGCTGCTCACACACCATGACCATTTCGGCGCATTGAGATGGAGCGGGTCCCACAGGTGTCAGATGGATGTCTTTGGACCTTTAGCGCTTGCTTTTATTACCTTTCTGCTATGATATGCTCAGGAAATTTGTGTATAGAAATGTTCTTAAACATATACATATTCTTCAATAATGTCAATATAAATAAACAGCCAGAGAGATGGTGACGGTGCGGTAACATGAGCGTTTTACAATCTGATGGCACCCAGTTTGATAGTTAGCCCCGCACTAATGACTTATTTATTACTTAAATAAATTCTGTACACTTTCGAAGCCGTAAGGAAATTGGTATGTTTAAGAACCTCAACGTTCAAAGACATACGAGTAATTATTTTATTTTATTAATAGACTTGCGTTTGACTGCTAACTAGCCTGATGTGAAGTGATGATGCGGTTATGATGACGCCATTCACCAACATGAAATGGGCCCGCATGGTGGATCACGGCCCATCCTCTCTCTCTCTCTGAGAGATGGCCTGTATCCCAGTAGTGGAAAAATGATGGGATGAAATGTTGAAATAACCAAGCAATAGCCTGCTGCCTTTCTTGGATTCCTGAGATCTAACCTAGGTCTTTTCAAGGTCAGAATGAATTTGCGTGCTTCATCTTCGACTACATCGTCGCTTACCAACAGGCGAGTTGGCGGTAAAACGTGGAAACATACGAGCAAAAAAAAACACTTCTTCAGAAAAATTTATATGCTGTAGGTTCTGCGGTTATGGTTGATGCTTCAATGTTTAAAGTCTTCAGTTAAACGGGACCATCAACTGATGAACGAAAATAGGATTTTCTTGCGCCAATTTGTAAAGTTTTAATATGTGATGTATATAATTAATTAATTTAGTTTTTGGAGTTTGGAGGTCCTCGGGTATACCCCTGGGAACAGGTGTGCCCACGTCTGCGGTTTCCCCAGCGGCCGCGCTCCCACGGACTGGTACACTAACCTGAGCTGTTCTTGTTGCATTCTTGTCGCTACTATTGATTTATAGTACGAGAGCTAGCAACGTCGGGAAAACAAGCATTTCAGGTAGGCTAGTTTTTAGATATGCTATCTCTCTCACTCCCCCGGACGTCATACGGGCTATCTGGCTGGTGGTAGTGGTTGCGTTCATCAGTGCGCATCCTAAATGTCCAGGTAAAATATCGATTTTTCAAATCATTTTAAGAAGTTTTTTTTTTATTTTATTTTTTTTATTGAATTTTTCGCAACATGAATCTATTATTGCCAGACATTTTTATCGTTGTTTAAATTGTGCCAGACGCTAATTTTGAATTGAAAAATATATTTTTTTCAAAATATTTCAGTATGGCTGAAATTTTTATATGATGTTATTTAAGTATCTAAAAACCTAAAATTAATTTGCCAAACAATAATTCGATTGTTAAACCTTCAGCCAGACCGATCTAAAAGTGAAAAGTGATGTGGTACCATTTTGCTTGGTCTAGGAATAGTTGTCGAATAAATTACAGAGAAAGAATTAAAAACTATTGAATTAATTGTGGATTAACATAGCATTAAAATAATTATTTATTTTTGTGCAAAATTAAGGTAATAATCAATCTCAAGGATGAAAGTAAACAAAAATTATATTGAATTATCTTGATAATTATCATCATCATCATCTTCATCACTGCTGTCATTTTCATTGTCATCGTCGTCTTTTGGATTATCAACGTCTTGTAAGCTATTATCTGTAAAAGAATGAAAAATTTTATAATCTTTCGGCAAAGAAATTTATTAGTATTTTATTTTCAATTTTTACCTTTAATGATAATGTCGGCAACTAATGATGGTAACTGCTCTCCAACAAACCAGATAAAATCATATTTATCGTCATTTATGGTCCAGCCAGAAGCTTGAGGTGATAGAGATGTTGGGTGTTGTAAATGAGCATTTCTCCAAAACTTTGTTACGTAACGAATTCGTAGTAAATGCTGATACAATTCAGCTTTGCATGGTGGTAGGCTTGATGGATCAAAATTACGATTTTTTTTTTCAAAATTATCATCTGATTTTTTAGACCGATAAGTGTTTGAAAACAGATGAAACCGAACTTCATTGACGTTCCAAGAATCACGAGCTCCGTAAATGTGACAAATAAACTTTTCTAAGATCTTAAATGTCTCATCCAGCAATTCTTCATCATCTGTTATAATATTTTGACAGGCTAATTGATACTCTTCTGATTGCTCTAACAGTTTAAAAGGTCGAAGTTTACCTTTCCGGAAAAAAGCTGGTGTGTAGTCGCATCCTGTTCTCAATAGGTGTTAATCGTTCTAACATTTGCAATCGGGCAGAAATTGGAACAAGTTCAGGAACAATGGCTTCAAAGGTTCGTCTTCTTTTTGCTGGTGGTGGTAGCATGTCGGACTGATCACTTCTACAATCGATATCATTTTCATTAGGAGCATCATTATCAATATTTTGACATTTACGGAGCTCGTGATTCTTGGAACGTCAATGAAGTTCGGTTTCATCTGTTTTCAAACACTTATCGGTCTAAAAAATCAGATGATAATTTTGAAAAAAAAAATCGTAATTTTGATCCATCAAGCCTACCACCATGCAAAGCTGAATTGTATCAGCATTTACTACGAATTCGTTACGTAACAAAGTTTTGGAGAAATGCTCATTTACAACACCCAACATCTCTATCACCTCAAGCTTCTGGCTGGACCATAAATGACGATAAATATGATTTTATCTGGTTTGTTGGAGAGCAGTTACCATCATTAGTTGCCGACATTATCATTAAAGGTAAAAATTGAAAATAAAATACTAATAAATTTCTTTGCCGAAAGATTATAAAATTTTTCATTCTTTTACAGATAATAGCTTACAAGACGTTGATAATCCAAAAGACGACGATGACAATGAAAATGACAGCAGTGATGAAGATGATGATGATGATAATTATCAAGATAATTCAATATAATTTTTGTTTACTTTCATCCTTGAGATTGATTATTACCTTAATTTTGCACAAAAATAAATAATTATTTTAATGCTATGTTAATCCACAATTAATTCAATAGTTTTTAATTCTTTCTCTGTAATTTATTCGACAACTATTCCTAGACCAAGCAAAATGGTACCACATCACTTTTCACTTTTAGATCGGTCTGGCTGAAGGTTTAACAATCGAATTATTGTTTGGCAAATTAATTTTAGGTTTTTAGATACTTAAATAACATCATATAAAAATTTCAGCCATACTGAAATATTTTGAAAAAAAAAAAATTTTCAATTCAAAATTAGCGTCTGGCACAATTTAAACAACGATAAAAATGTCTGGCAATAATAGATTCATGTTGCGAAAAATTCAATAAAAATAATAAAAAAAAAAAAAAACTTCTTAAAATGATTTGAAAAATCGATATTTTACCTGGACATTTAGGATGCGCACTGATGAACGCAACCACTACCACCAGCCAGATAGCCCGTATGACGTCCGGGGGAGTGAGAGAGATAGCATATCTAAAAACTAGCCTACCTGAAATTCTCTCTCGAAAACGTTGCTAGCTCTTAGACTATTATGTTTTATTGCATTTGACAGTAATTGATAAACGATATGTTTTGTGTTCACTGATCTGCAGTGCGGTTTACTCAGACATGTGACGGTAGCTAAGGTAGCTCTTGTATTAGTTGTAGAACTAGTAAGTATTAGTTAGATAGTAGGAAAAAAAAATTAGTTCTAAGTTGTTACCATATTCTAAATAATTAAAATTAAAGTACAGTTTAGCTTTGTGTATTTTTATTTTCAAATTAAATTTTTACTAAGTTTTAATTTTAGTTTATACTTTATGTTTATTGTAATAACTTATTCTAGTACAACAAAAGTAACTACGCACAGTTACACGATCTTTATGCATTGAATCAACATTGTTTCACAATTACACGGATACACCTTTTCTTAGTTAATTGTTGGGATGCACATCGAAATCCTGCGAAATACAAAATAATTCCTGAGATCTCCTAGATTCGATTATTTTGGTCAATTATCGATTTCCAGCCACACTACCTTTTTAACCGACTTCCAAAAAGGATGAGGTTCTCAATTCGCCAGTTTTTTTTAATGTTTGTTACCTCAGAACTTTCGAATGGGTGAACCGCTTTTGACGATTCTTTTTTTATTTGAAAGCTGGTGCTTCCCGTGAGGTCCCATTTTAATTTGGTCCAGTTCTGTCATTTTTTTGAAGTCAGTTTTTTATATTGATAATTATTATATTAAGTATAGTAAAAAATGTATTAAAAAAGTTTCTTTGGAAATATAACTGCAACTTTGAAACAAATCCTTCCAAATTACCTGATCAAATTTCAACCACAACCCTCGAGTAATTCAGCCGTGCATGTTCAAGTGCCTGGAAGCCATACCCTGACCCCGGGTACTGGGAACAGTTTCCCACCCTCCGCACCAGTGCCGATGATTGATGTTGTGGTTCCCACACTCGCGTGTCGGCGTATTGCCCATTGTGCAGGTGTGGGGAATCAATTTTACACTTCTACTAATCGTAAGGTTTTGAGAACGTTCGCGCTGTAACACAGTTAACATGTACGCTTAGTGATAACTTGACACGATAAAGGGTTACGTGATTAGAAGCTTGGATAATAATACATCAAAATTTATAAAGAAAATATGCATATTCAAGACACACTTAATGAAACACTGTTTTAAACTATCACGGTTGTTCATTACAGTTATATGATTATTTACGGGATATTTACCGTGGTAAGGTTGTGGCAGGAGCTCTCGATATTTCGGCGCAGTTACATGCACCATGTTCACGGGAAGACAACCAGACACGGTAAATATCCCGTAAATAATCATATAACACTTAATGAAATTGAGAAAGGTGAGTTCGGTTCTCTGAGCAATAATACATAATTTTTATTAAAAACTAGTAGTTACGTATAAGTATTTCTTTGAGAGCCAAATCTATAATGCCTGAATGTACTAAAACCATCAAATTATTTTGTTTCCGTCTCTTAAGGTCAGCCTATGTAGTCAACTTTTGTCTACTGCTGGATGTAGCCATCTCAGGAGCATGTTCTCAAATATTTCTTCATGCCAACACCTGTATAGCGTTGTGCTAAAGAATTTTTTGGGTAAATAAATTATATATATAGGTAATTCAAAAACTAATATAACGTTGCCAACAGAAAACATTCTCATTTTTTATGCCATAGGTGGCAAACAAGCAGACGGGCTGCCTGATGGGAAGCAGTCACCTTCACCTATGTCCGTACCCCTACACCGTGTGTGCTGTGTTAAAGAGACATGCGTGTTGGCATGAAGAAACATTTGAGAGCACACATCTCAGAGAACACGACTATAGACACGATCTTCCATCCACTTGCCATCAGCCTTTCACAGGCAGACAGCAACGCTCTACCAGCAATAAGCTTTTACAGTTTAACGATTTACTTTTTTATAAAAAGTGCGGCAAACAAGCATGCGGTCCGCCTGATGGTAAGCAGAACCGCCGCCTTGGACACCTGCAAGACCAGCGGTGTTGACGGTGCTTTGCCAGCCCGGAGAGGTAGATGTAGACAACCTTTTTGAAACGCTTCATGTTGAAGCTCCGTGGGAATACCTTTGGGGGGAGGATATTCCACAACTTACAGGTCCACGGAATTAAGGAGCAAAGGAGGAATTACTTCAGAGAAATGCAAATTTTCATTTTGTCAGTATTTTCGGAATTTCTTAATCTACCCCAAAATATCAAGCACCACCATCTATATCAACAGCTCGGTAATCAGTTATGTTTGTGTACAAACTCGTAATTTAATAATTACCGTAATGAAAATTCCAGCAGCATTTAAGTGTCCATAAAACGAGCTATTTAGTTTTATGCGTTAGTTTACGAAGTCGTTTCGACTCGCTGTTAGCTTAGTTACAGGTTTTATAATATGATCGGTAAGGTATAACTAAATAAAGCTATTCACTTACTTTTGAAATAATAAACAGTTCATTATCCTAAAAAAAATTGATGTCTGGCTTTTTTTTCAATCAGGTCAAAAAAAAAATACGAAATCTTAATAATAATGACTTAACCCTTTTTATTGTCATTGTAAGAGATAATACCTACATATACAAATCGGGAAACAAAATACGCAGAAAGCAAACTAGAGCTACAACAGGCGCTTTAATCACAGAAAACGATTATTTCCAGACAATCTTTGAATGGGAAGTCGAAAGTTTGCTACCAGCAAACTGACTGGCATACCTATCTTTTCGAAACCCCTCGTTTCGAAAAGATAGGTAGCCCCTTCCCAAGCCAAGCCGTAAAGTATTGATGTGTTAGTGGGTAAGTGGCATAATTGTTACACATTATTTAATCACCTTCTAAGGTAGATAATGGTGACCATGTGTAAAATGTACTAAAATACTTTTACTCTTATCATTAGTAACAAGAGCGCGAAACGTTTAGTTTAGGACCTAAAATCTCAAGTCAAAAACGTTTAAATATTCATCTTAAATTTTTGAGAAGTTCCATTAAATAAAAAACATCATCATCATAAGATATTAATATAAATGTGAACGTGTGTTTGTTTGTTTGTATCTTGGTTAATCGATTTGTTTGTTTGTTCCCATTTCACGTAGCGAAACAGCAACGGATGGTCTTGGTATATTTGCATAGAGATAGAGAGGTCATAGAATGACAAAGGATACCTACTTTTATCCTGAAAAATATACGTGTATTACGTCATTTAGGTTACTACTCTAAATCGTACTTTCACAATTTGGACACATTTTAAATGTCTATCTTGAATGTCACTTTGCAGAGCGAGAACGCAACAAGGTGCCTACGGTTTCATATACGCCTCTCTCGCGTTAGCACGATAAAAAAGAGTCGTTAAATTTTTGTCGCGGTGCGCATGCTAGCCCAGCAGATCGGGACTTATCGCTCATTACTTTATTTAGGTAAATTAGGTACCTTTTGCTCGATGTTTCGACAATGTTTCCGTGGCCGTGGTCAAGAAGATGACTGAATACTTATTATACTATTTTGTTTGTAATCGTGTTCTAGTAAAAGGCTCTAACGATTTCGATGAAACTTTCAGTTTAGAGATTTTTCAAAAATACATCCTGTGTATCCGGGAAAAATAGTATTTACGCGAGTTTTTATTAGCGAGCGGGGTTAGATCGCCCCGACACTGAAGCTTAGGAGACAACTCTAAATAGAACATTTTGCTTGTTTTACATTTTAATAGCTCTTTTTGTAATAGTTTTGCTTAATACCTACCGTGATAACTAACTCCCTTGTCTCCCGTACTATAATATCATAAACTACGAATGTGAAGTGTATCGTAGCGTAGAGCTATGAAACGTGACTGCAGCAGGCGCTCGGTTCCGCCTATGAAATACTGCTAGTTTACCGCTTCCGGCGCTTCCGGTAGGGCGGCCAAGGGACGACGGATCAAAACAAGACCTTTACTTCTATACGTTGGAATATCTAAATATATAAAGATACTTACTTTTAAGTTACTAAGGAAGAAAGAATAATTATAACATGCCTAAAAGTTTGGTTTTATTTTTGGGTTAAACTCTTTTTTTGCGACGTGTGACGACCAAAATAATTGCGTTTCTGGCTCAACGCATAAGCGTGGTAATGTCGCCATCATGCTGGGTACGCTGCTAACTGGTAGTGGGCGCGTGCATTTGGAATGTGTTTTGACTTTCCACGGTCTATCCTAGTCTTAACTTAATATTAATTAATATAAAAAATATTAAAATTATTAATATTAAATTATTATTATGTCTTAACTTAACTGTTTTTGTGTTAACTTCATTTGCACGTAAAAAAAACTAACACTAATGACTAATAGCCTATTCCAAAAAATACAGGTAGCCTCATATATAATTGAAGGTCTAATGATAATCCAAATATTATTTAGATCAATGTATGTAAGTATTCTATTATATTGAAGTGTTGTTTCGTACTTTAATTACTTTCTTTTTCTTTAAGTACTATTTTCTTATTTTTCTCTTCTTTACGTTGTGCTGTTTTTTCTCTTTTTTTCTTTAAAATTAAAATATCAACACATGTACCTTACTGATATATCCAAATAATGTATCTACAACAGATAAAAGCGGCTGCCTTATGGTGGCCTTTCGTAGTTTTATCATATAAGACCTACACTTGTCTTTTCGGTATAAAAACCTTACTTTACTGTCATATTCTACAACTATATCGAAGTAAAAATATCATATCGATCCATATTTGTTAACCTTGACGTGAATAAAAACAAACTGATAGGTACGCATACACTTTGAAATTTATAAGTATTGTGAATTTGTGATATACATATCTATCGTGTGGCCACCCTATGCCCAGGTGGCAGCGCAAGAGTTGGCGGCGCACGCGCATCTCTATTTTCAGAGCAATTTAGAAAAGCGCGCGCGGAATCCACGAGCTCAGATTTCAAACGAGCGCCGTATTTCAAATATCGAACCCCCGTTTTATTGGTGCCGTTCTTTATTTAACTTCTTATTTTCTTATGTGTTTATTCCAGATAATAATTTGGTAAACTTTTGTTAGTATGTTTTTGTGGCTAATATTGATTGATTTATCTTTCGAGTTTCTCTCTCTTTACGATCTTTGGAAGATTCCAGCCCCGGAAAAAGTATCTATATGAAAAAAATCTCTTTTTATGAGACGACAAGAATTGTCTTTTTCTGGGGAATATGTACTAGACAACAGCGAGTTAAATCACTGTGCTAAACATAATCTCAAAGAAATTACACAACGGACAATAGAGAGAGCTATGCTCGAAGTTTCTTTGCGCGATAGAATCCGAAACGTGGATATTCGACAAAGAACCAAAGTCATCGACATAGCTATTAAAATTTGCAAGTTGAAGTGGCAATGGGCAGGCCACGTCGCTCGAAGAACCGTAAACCGATGTGGAAGAAAGGTTCTTGAATGGAGACCACGCACCGGAAGACGCAGCGTATATAGGTAGGCCTCCCACTAGATGGACCGACGACATCGTGGGAGTCGCGGGCATCCAGCGGATGCAGATGGCAGGATGTCGTTCAGTGTGGAGGTTAAAAGGGGAGGCCTATGTTCAGCAGTGGACGTCTTTTGGCTGATGATGATGACTAAATCTTTATGATAAGTGTGCGGTGTGGCCAAGCCTTCAAGTGTGGGAGTGAATTCGGCAACATTTTGTGTAATATTTACTTCATTTCATACACAATACATAACACAATACATGATATGTAACTTAGTAATACGGTATTGTGTTGCATTGCACGCCTTACAGTCGATTTACTACACTTTTGTGATGAATTGAATATGTAAAAATAGCTGAAAATTTGATCTCCAGACTTGCTTGGTAAACGACAATTGTGTATTTCAGGGATACATTTTGTGTACATTAACCTTAGTACGAGCACTTGCGAAAAAGTTATCGTTACGTAAACGACAGCAAAATTTATGAAAAAATGCAGTTTCTTTTCACGTCCGATAGAGGCGCTGTTCAATTTTTCATACATTTCGCTATCGTTTACGTAACGATAATCTTTTCGCAAGTGCTCGTACTAAGGCCACTGCTGTGTAAATCTAAACGTACGGTTAGTGGACAATAGTTACTAACTTCTATTTATTTATTTATTTATAACACAATTTTAAATGCTTCACTTGTTACTATTAATCTCAACAAATTTTGAAATTCGTTTTAAACCTTTTTCTAATTGTCGAATAGATTTGAAACTTTGCATGTATATAATTATGTATATATGTAATTGGGATGGAGATGGCAGGATGTCGTAGTGTGAAGGTTAAAGGGGGAGGCCTATGTTCAGCAGTGGACGTCTTCTGGCTGATGATGATAAATTCGGATGACAATACAATAATACTACCACCGACCACCATTTTTTGGTACCACTGAACAGATCTGATGATGGAGCGAGGCGGATAGTGGAACTCATCAGTGGCTACTAGTAAACTTCTCGAGTTTGGTTTCATTTTGTTTGTTTTTAAACTCCAACGCAAAACGAGGGGTGTTATATATGTCGGAGGAAGCTATGAGTCGTTGATTGTTGTTTACTAGCTTTTCTTGTAATGTTATTTGTTTACATTTTAATTACTTTTAAAATTCGTAATTTAATTTAATTTGTTTTGTTACATTTTCTAAACTTAAAAAAAACTTATCAATGTATTAAAAGTTATGAATATTGTTGTTCAAATATCGACCAATCGGAGCAGAGCACGTGCCTCGAGTGGGGTCGAGGCGCCATCTTGACTTTAGAGAGGCCGGCACTTCTTTGCGGCATTCTGGTGGCAGCAACCGATCGAGTTGGATCGTTGGAAGCATTCGTATTGAAAAGTATCGTTGGTTAAAGTAAGATTGGTGCCCTGAACCCACTGCTCGGTCTTAACTTCATTTTTATTTTAAAATTATTGTGAAAATCACAAGTGTATAGTGAAATAAGCTTAAATCTAAATTAAAATAAAGTGAAACTGTGACTATTGTGTTTTGTGCTCGCACTTTACCCTGATGACGCCCACTAGGCTCGCAACCACTAATGACGATGTCGATAAGAATAATGGTTCTCCGACATCAGAAGTGGGATCCGTGCCGGCACAAAACGTGAGCGCAGGAAATGACGGATGGCGCGCGTTATTCGAAGCGCAACAATCCAACATGAGGCTACTCGTGGAGGCGCTAACTAGGCCGAATATCGAGGATAAGCGCATCACACTGCCTAAATTTCAAACGGAAGATGCAGACACCGATGCCCGGGCGTGGCTGGCAACGGCGGATATCTGCTTATCGGATCGTGGTATATAGGGAAGTACATTAATTCTCATACTTAGTAAGGTCATGAAAGGTTCTGCCGCAACATGGTTTTTGCAGATAGCTTTTCCCAATATGCATTGGGTAGACTTTAATGAAATTTTTCTTTCTCGTTTCGATACGATAGAAACACGTGCGACAACTATATTAAAGATGCTTGCTGGTAAGCCGCAAGAAGGTGAATGTCGTGCTGCATATGCAAACCGTCTGTTTACTTTACTCCTGTCACGATGGAGTAACTTGGGCAAGGAAGAAATGGTGGTATCCTTGATACTTGCCACATGAGGCAAATCGAGCCACGGTTACAACGCAATATTTTTTCTGAAGAAATAACTACCCGCTGTAAAATGCAACGTGAAATAATGGCGTTTTTTTTTAATCGAAAGCGAAGTTACCAAGAGATGACAAAGACCATTGCAAACGCCATGCAAGATAATAAACGTCCTAGGTTAAGTCCTGCCTCAACAAAATGTTACGCTTGTGGAAAATTTGGTCATAAGTCTTTTGAATGTTTCAGCCGATCGCATGACAAGCAGCAAACAACTCCGTCCTCTGACCGCCCCAACACGGCCGTTGCTACGCGGCCCCCTGTGGTTTGCTACAAGTGTGGTGTTAAAGGTCACGTGGCATCGCGATGTTCAAAAACATGGCCAGTTGCAAACAGCAGCGCGCAGCTCGCCGCACCCAGCGTAGTGAAGCGAGTGGACGTGTGTGATGTGAAACCTGTCACCGGGATAATTACGCAATTTGGTGAGCAGTTTTCATTTTGTTTTGATTCCGGTGCTGATTGTTCCTTAATTAAAGAGAGTCTCTCGTAAGCTTATTGGTACGTTGCAGCGTGCAATTGTTACCTTGACTGGTGTAGGAAAATCTAGTGTATTATGTGACTCGCAAATTTTATCTAAAGTCGCGCTTAGTGGTCATGACGTACAAATTTTATTTTACATTATACCTGATGTTTACCTTAATAATGATATTTTGATTGGACGCGATTTGTTGGCCTTAGGGTTGTCAGTACACATATTGAGTGATAAGCTTTCTATAACTGAGAAGCCTTCTCTAGTTAATATTTGCAACGTTAGTAACGCGGTGGCTGACTTTCATGACGTGGATACGGATATACCTGATAGCCTTAAACCACAACTAACAGAACTTCTTAGCTGCTTTAAAAGGTCATTTGTTGACGGCACGCTTACTAATAGAGTAAAGACAGGTGAATTAGAAATTAATTTAGTTGATCCTAGCAAAATCGTGCAACGGCGGCCTTATCACTTGAGCCCTGAAGAGCGAGTGATAGTACGTAATAAGTGTAGTGAACTATTATCTGTCGGAGTTATTAGACCAAGCAAATCGCCCTTCTCTAGCCCAATACTTTTAGTAAAAAAAGCGCGATGGCACAGACCGAATGTGCGTCGATTACCGAGAATTAAACGCTAATACAGTTCCCGACCGGTATCCCTTACCTCTAATCAGTGATCAAGTTCAAAGATTATCGGGCTCGCGATTTTATACGTTTTGATATGGCTAGTTGGTTTTATCAAGTTCCTGTAAGTGTAGAGTCAAATTCGATAGAGAAAACCGCATTTATTACCCCGGACGCTCATTACGAGTTTACCACCACAGACCATCACTCAGCTCAGACAATTTTTGGGTTTAGCGTCCTACTTTAGGCAGTTTGTCAATAACTTTTCGCTTAAAATGGCACCGCTCTACCGTCTGCTGGCTAACAATAATTCTAAAATAATTTGGACCTCAGAGTACGAGAAAATCAGACAAGACATAATATCGGTATTGACTTCATCTCCGGTTTTGATGCTCTTCGACCCAGAGTTACCTATGTAGTTACATACGGATGCTAGTAGTGAAGGTTACGGCGCGATCCTCTTCCAAAGAGCTGGTACAAAATTACATCCGGTAGAGTACTACAGTAAACGCACTACGCATGCGGAGTCTCGATACCATTCTTATGAGTTAGACACTAGCGGTTGTAAACTCGGTTAAGCATTTCCGACATTATTTGTATGGTAGGACTTTCACAGTCGTTACTGACTGCAATTCTCTGAAGCCTCGAGAACTAAAGTAGACTTAGCCCCTAGAGTGCACCGGTGGTGGGCTTTCCTCCAGGCCCTTGATTTTGACATACAGTACAGGGAGGGTAGAAAAATGGCCCGCTTTGACTTTTTCTCCAGAAATCACTTACCTAAGGTGAACAGTACTACCGTCAGCGTTACTCATAGTTTAGGTAGAGAAAGCCATGTAGAAGAAAAACGCGTTAATATAGCCGAGTTATCTTCGGATTGGTTACAAGCGGAACAACGACGAGACCCCGAATACAATGAAATTATTACTAAACTTGAAAATGATGATCTGGACTTAGAGACTTGTAAAATTTATGAATTGCGATCTAATGTGCTCTACAGAAAATTACAAAGGAATAATCGCAACATTTGGCTACCAATTGTGCCTAGAGCTTTCCGTTGGTCGATTATAAATCACATTCATGAGTCAATTCTCCATTTGGGATGGGATAAAACTTTAGAGAAGTCATATCAACATTATTGGTTTCCTAATATGTCAAAATACGTCAGAAAATTCTTAGAAAATTGCATAACGTGTAGAGTAGCTAAGTCGCGAAGTGGTAAACAACAAATAGAATTACACCCTATACCGAAAACGAATATTCCTTGGCATACAATCCACATCGATGCCACAGGTAAGCTCAGCGGTAAAAAAATGATCAAAAGGAATAAGTTTTTGTTCTTGTTGACGCTTTTACCAAATATGTGTTAGTCAGGCATTCCACAAGATTTAATACTGATAGTGCTATCAGCGCTCTTAAAGCGTCCATATCTCTTTTCGGGACCCCTGTGGGTGTTGTCGCAGAGCAGGGTAGATGTTTTGCAAACAAAGATTTTAAAGATTTTTGCGCCAGTCACAATATCCAGCTAGCAACCGGCTCTTGTCGTGCTAATGGTCAAATGGAGCGTATAATGAGTACACTCAAAAACATGTTAACTGTCGTAGAAACAAGCCCAAGTAGGTCCTGGCAAGATGCATTAGATGATGTCCAACTCTCCATCAACAGCACAATTCATAGAGTGACCAAAGCAAGCCCCCTAGAATTGTTAATAGGTAGAGTAGCTCGACTCTTAAGTTTATTGACCGTGGACGATGATGGTGAGATCTTTGTACTAAATTGATTTTCTTTATAGATTATTTTGGAGTGTGTGTGACGGATAGCCTCACCGTGAGATATCCTAGCAGCATCATGGTTGTTAAGGTTTTGTTAAGTTTTGTGAAAGGCGAGGTGGCCACAAAAAGGCGAGGTGGCCACAAAAAAAAAAAAAGGGCGAGGTGGCCAAAAAAAAAAAAAAAAGGGCGAGGTGGCCACAAAAAGGCGAGGTGGCCTCTGATGGGCGAGGTGGCCTCTGATGGGCGAGGTGGCCTCTGATGGGCGAGGTGGCCTCTGATAGGCGTGGTGGCCTCTGATAGGCGAGGTGGCCTCTGATAGGCGAGGTGGCTATTGTGATACTGTGAATAATTTAAAACACGTAACGCGATAAACGGCGAGGCAGCTGTTTCGATACCACAGACTCGAATTAGTATGTAGCGTGGAATCTATAAACGTTTATAATTGTCGTGGGGCACCTATTTTATGGAAATATCTTAAATGAAGTTGTTGCGCAGAAGATAAAATGTAATAATGTACACAATCTCCTTGGTCAGGAGTGGCCGAACTGTATAAAAGTATCTTTCTTTTTTGCAGATAACTATGATGCGCGGCCTTCAACATCACACGAGGACGTGTGATACGTCAGGACGGCCGTGTCGGAGGAAGCTATGAGTCGTTGATTGTTGTTTACTAGCTTTTCTTGTAATGTTATTTGTTTACATTTTAATTACTTTTAAAATTCGTAATTTAATTTAATTTGTTTTGTTACATTTTCTAAACTTAAAAAAAACTTATCAATGTATTAAAAGTTATGAATATTGTTGTTCAAATATCGACCAATCGGAGCAGAGCACGTGCCTCGAGTGGGGTCGAGGCGCCATCTTGACTTTAGAGAGGCCGGCACTTCTTTGCGGCATTCTGGTGGCAGCAACCGATCGAGTTGGATCGTTGGAAGCATTCGTATTGAAAAGTATCGTTGGTTAAAGTAAGATTGGTGCCCTGAACCCACTGCTCGGTCTTAACTTCATTTTTATTTTAAAATTATTGTGAAAATCACAAGTGTATAGTGAAATAAGCTTAAATCTAAATTAAAATAAAGTGAAACTGTGACTATTGTGTTTTGTGCTCGCACTTTACCCTGATGACGCCCACTAGGCTCGCAACCACTAATGACGATGTCGATAAGAATAATGGTTCTCCGACATATATAATATATAACTGCTAAAGGGGAAACTGTAGGTAGATAACGCTTCCATTTAACTTTTCTGGGGGTTCTTATAAAACTCTGTCGTTCCAAGTTATGACCTGCCCGTTATACCTACTACAGTAAAATCTGTTCAATACTATATATATACAACTTATAACTTGGTACTTTTGAATAGTCAAACGTGATAGTTTCGGGTGTATAGGTACTGTATATTGATTGGAACGCCTACGAAAGTGTTTCTATATAATATACTAGCCGTCCGCCCCGGCTTCGCACGAGTGTAAGCTCGGCCTTCGGCCTCGCTACAAAATATAATATAGCCTATGTCACCCGGGGATAGTGTAGCTTCCCAACAGTGAAAGAATTTTTCAAATCGGTTCAGTAGTTTCGGAGCCTATTCATTACAAACATACAAACATACAAAAATAGGTACAAATCTTTCCTCTTTATAATATTAGTGTAGATTATTTTAGCTGAAAGTAAAGTTCATGTATTGTCTGACAGCTGTTGAATCACTTATAAAATAGGCCGCCTTATAATAACAAACCTACTTACGAGTATTATTAAGTTCACACGATAGTTTCGGAGCTAAATGTTACTTTGGTAAAATTCTCAACAATAGGTTTTATAATAGTTATATGATTATTTACGGGATAATTACCGTGTTAAGGTTGTGGAAGGCACTCCAGATATTTCAGCGCAGTTAAATACACCATATTCACGGGATGCCACAAGTTACCACGGTAAATATTCCGTAAATAATCATATAATTGTAGTGAACAACCGTGATAGCTTAAAACATAGTTTTTATGCTGTTACATATAAATTAACATATTTATTTTCAAGCGCAATTTACCTTTGAATACTAATGGAAAACTTTTTGATATTTCAATTAACTAAATTCAAAAGCAGCTGTGTTGTAACTGTGTTGCCTAAAACTTGTAGCTCTATTAATTGTTGTTACTTATTCATGGCTACCTAAAGATCCAGACCAAAGAATTTCTTTGGTATAAAAATAACAACATAATATAGCAGCCCAAGAGAATGTAATACTCCTACGGAGGTAGTAGCCATATATTTTAGATGTCAAAAAAATATTTTGGTCTGTGGTAGCAGCCATCAACAAACGTCTGGGATTGAAGAAAATACGTACCTAATTTATAGTAGGTCATGAACATAAAAAAATAATAAAACATACATACAGACGAACATAGAACCTCATCCTTTTTGGAAGTCTGTTAAAAAGTAATTAATACACGTTGGCAAAAACCTCTCTGTAGATAGCCATCAACTCTCCTCCTATGATATCGATAACAAACACGAGTGTTGTCTGTGATATATCGCTCACCACCTACAAACTGAATGCGGCTTTGCCATTATTTCCCCAGGTTCAAATAAACCTGGTTTTGCAGACCTACATACAAGTGAATCACGAACCATTCTGCAGTAACTAGCCGAGATAGTGAGAACAGACAAATCAGGGTGAACTTGGGTAGATTACCCATCGCTTCCTAAGCCTTGCGAGCTGTAGATCGAAAAGAAAGGCCTCAGGGAAGCCATCCTCAAATCACGGAACATATGTGTATACCCAGAGCACTCTCCTTCTTGAAATGGCGTCTTGTGGCGGTTCACTCTCTTCCCTCAGATATGGTTGAGGAGAGTGATGGCTGGCACATGCGTCAACTCGTGAACGGGTGCTGCTCAGGACTGCTGTACGTATACACGCAACATAGTAATAAGATTTTTATAACTTGTATATTCCTCTTGTAAAGCCATTCGTTTTATGTTATATTAGCAATAGTTAACAAAATAAATTGTTTAAGTTGACAAAGGGCACAAACCCCGGAGTTCGTAAAGCTGTAAAAAAAAAACAAAAAACATTAGCCTGATCCTCATCATTTCTTGTCCAGTTGATGTCAATTGTCTACTACATAATGACTGTATATCGTAACTCTATATATATATATATATATGTAGAGTCGCTATGCAAAATTTGCCAAGTTACGGTTTTCATTTTAGAACATTCGTTTTCCTTGTTTTCTGGGAACTACATACAATATAGGCTTCTTCAAGACTAGAATAAATTGTATTTTTCTAGATCGACGTGCTCCATTCAAGCCCATCCTCGGCCAAAACTTCGCTTGTAAACGATTATTATTCATGTGGTGGCCAGACGTAGAACAATTTACAATAAAAAAAGTGGAATGAACCAGTAATACACCTTACCCTTAAATTCGCTAATTTGTTTCAGTTTACATTATCCAAATTTCAGCCTAAAGTATTTCCCAACTGCAAATGGTGCCTGTTCAAACAAACTGCCGGGAACAGCAGCTTACCATGTAACTGCAGGACTTCAGGATGTTTTGCCTAGCTACATACTATGGTTAGGTATAAGTTTAAACTACATACCTAGCGTGAATCATTCAAACTTTGTGGCGGCTTTGAATATATTGTCACTGAATGTATAGAGAGGTAGATTTGCAATAGAAATGTTGGAAGTCTTCGTAGGCAATAGGCTTTTTAGTCTGTGGGTGTCAAAAGTCTAATCAGTGGCCCTAGTACGAGAACTTGCGAAAAAGTATTCGTTCTGTAAACGATAGTAAATGTATGAAAAATTCAGTTTCCTTTCACGTCCGATAGAGGCGCTGTTAAATTTTTCATACTCGTACATTTTGTTATCGTTCACGTAACGATAACTTTTTCGCAAGTGCTCGTACTAAGGCCGCTGGTGCCAGAAGAACGCACAGGAGTATAATAACTATAAAAAGCGAAAATTTTGTCGATACGTCTTCAAAATAAATCATAAGTGACAAATCTATGCGATATGCAGGAATAAATACGCACGCGCTGGCGTCCGCTTCAGAACTAAATAACGTAAGCGACAATTAACATAAAACTACAGATTACTCAAGATTTTTTTGAATATGAAATAAAAAGAATTTAAAAGAATTAATAAAAATAAGAAAATAAGTAAGAATTAAAGAAATTAAAAGAAGAAAAGAATTAATAAAAATAATAAAATAAATAAGAATTTGAAAAAATATGAATTTACAAATCTCTGAGGAATGCGCTGCCTGCATGGATGTTCCCCGATAGTTTCAATCTGGGTATCTTCAAATCGCTAGTGAATCAGTTTCTTCTAGGCAAGCATGCTCCATCTCGATCATCGCATAACATCAGGCGAGTTGGCGGTCAAACGCAAGCCTATAAATGAATAAAAGTAAAAAAAGTCAAAAACTTCTAGATTTGGAGAAAAAATTAAAAAAGTGTTTTATCAAGAAAAGTTTCACCAATCATGTTTCTAAAATTATATTAAACTTATTTAAATCCTATCTTCAATTATTTATAATCAAAATTCAAAATATGAATTTGGTACTGTTACAATTCAATTCATTTATTTATTTCGACCAATTTAGATCATAGGAAAAATTACAATTAAAATACAACATAAAATTAGGAACAAATAATAATTAATACTATAATAACTAAAAGCTAACACACACCTTTCACAATTTGCAATATCCGCATTTTTTTTTTTTTTTTAAATTCATGCAACGCCACCCAAGTTGACGACATATCCACTCTTAAAGCGGTTGTAAAGTTTGGTGCGAAGTGCACGTAGCATGCGTAGTGCAGGATGTTTTGTCCCAGTTACGTGGTTGCGAGTACAAGCAAGGGCGTACATTTCCCTCTGTGAGAGCAGTTTTCAGAGTATTTCTGAGACTGATGTGTAAATACGTATCGTATAACTTATTTCCGGTATGCAA
This sequence comes from Agriopis leucophaearia, assembly GCA_949125355.1. NCBI lineage: Eukaryota > Metazoa > Arthropoda > Insecta > Lepidoptera > Geometridae > Agriopis > Agriopis leucophaearia. Next base: position 19,026,739 of record OX421263.1, on the reverse strand, counting down.
TGTTTGGAGAATTGTTAACTGTACCATCACACAATATCATTAATGCGAAAGTGTGTTTGGTAGTTAGTTTGTTTCTCTTTTACGTAGCAACAGAGCAACGGATCGACGTGATTTTTGCATAGATAGAAGAGTAGGGCTGGATAATGACATAGGATACTTTTTATCCCAGAAAATGTACGGTTCCTGAGGAAATATCCACCCGGGTGTAAATGAGCGCGCAGCTAGTATGTAATCACACTAATATCATATTATATGTGAAAGTTTGGATGTATGGATGGATGTTTGTTACTCAATCACGCAGAAACGGCTGGATGGGTTTGGATGAAATTTGGAATATACATTGCTTATGTCCTGGATAAACATATAGGCATCTCTTTTCATCATCATCATCGATTTTCATCACCACGCAGGTGAAACCGCGGAGCGCAGCTAGTAAGTAAATAAGTCATTACCTACTGCTTTTGTATATTTTATTGAAATTAAAATTGATTTGCGACTCGTGTTTCGCAACACTGACTCGATTAGCACCAAGTAGATGGCAGCAAGAGAGAGGATTATACCCAGCAGTGGGATAAGGACGGCTGTGGATGATGATACCTACCTTAGGTCATAAATTGTACTTAGATACGTTTAGATTCAATAGTTTCTTATAATGCGTAGGTTACTATTAAATGAAAATATTGATCAATCGTAGATGTAACGGTGTCTATCGTAGCGCACGTAGGCGATAACGGCGCCATCTCTTATTAAAAACACGCGTAGGCGTGGCCCTTCGTTTAAATTTATCAGATTGATGGCCATAGACTGACAATCGACTAGTCATGAGATAGCGCTATTTAATTTCACGGAATGGCCACGTTACCACACGAAGATTAAATAAAGTTTGTTATCTTTCTCGTTTCTTTTGGCATTATTCTCATAGTCGTAGTCTCAGATCAAACAAGCAAGGGAGATATGCCTTAGTACAATTATCGATCGCGTTCAAAAGTCTTTGTAAAATCACTATACCGCTAAACTGCCGCAAACAGTAAGTACAGCCGGTCTATTCTGCAAGCTAAGTAAAAGCGCAAGTGAGGTGATAAAGTGAAAGTGTATTTTTCTTGTCGATTACTATAGAGAAATGTCAAAATGTCGAGTGATCACCATTGACTGTAGTCCCTTACCCTTATAATTCGATATTTTGACTTTTATCTGCAGAAATAGGCAAGAAAAAATCACATTCACTTAGCTAACCTCACTTGCGCGTTCACCTAGCTTGCAGAATTACTACGCCAGCACACTTACTAATTTATCACGCAAACTAAGAAACATGTAGCGTCTTCAATAAACTAATAAATAGCGCACATGCAAAAAAAAGTTTTGCAAGGTCGTCTGCAGGGTGAGTTTGACTAAAGGCATCAAGCCTGCCTGATGCTGTCGCCACGCCGTCTTCCTTACCATATTTCTCTTGTTAGTCAAATCTGAGGTCAAACTCAATGACCTACCTACAGCAACCAATAGCCTACTTTAATCATACATTTAATAAATTATATTTTTGATAAAGTCAGCTTTACAAAAACATAATTCGTTTTTTGTTGTGATGACCTACCAGCTACTTACCAACGAACGACTGTTTGTAGAAAATAATTATAATTATTATACTCATTAAAATATAATTGCACAAACAAAACGCAAACAATAAGACAATAAAATTATTATTTTTAAAATTATTTCTCAGTTCTTTAGATATTTTTTTCCTTTCCTACCTGTAGTTTTTGCAACTTACTGGGTTTATGACAAAAAATGTACCTACCTATGCACCAATCAATATATTAATCTAATCGTACCTATTTGGCATAACAGTCGCGGTTCCAGTGAGTTTTTGTATCTCTAAAATCTAGATATTTCTGATCTTCAATTGCAAGGTAACTTGATTTTTAGGGTTCCGTACCCTAATAGTGCAAACCCCTATTTGCTTGCTAAGCCTACGCTGTCTGTCTGTCGTTCCGTCCGTTCGTCTGGCTGTCTTATCTTTTAACCTAGCCACTTATACCATAACTAGAATAAGTACCTTGCCTATGGGCAGCGTTTTAGATAAGTGTTGTTATATAATATTTATATGGATTTTAACTAGGGTAAGTTTTGTATGATTCCAAATTATATAGTTAATAAATTTTCCTTGAAGTTTAAAAATAATAATAAATAATACTAATTCAAATATTTTTAAATTCTAAGTATTTAAAATCTATTGTGATTATGTAGTGTAGGTAGACATAACTTGTAACACCTAATCTCACATTAGCATCATTCACAAATAGCAGCGCTTGCGCACGCCAAAATGCAATCTCAAGATGGCGAACAATGACGCCCCTTGCTTATAATGCTAATTACCAGTTTTCCTAGACATTATAATACAAATAATTAGTTTTTATTTAGCCAATGAATTGCCAAGGTCTGTCAGATCTCACGCTGATCCGAGAGATGTTAACAAATTAATGAAATAATGTGAGAATTGCTTTATTTGTTCAGCGACTCAGAAATTATAGTTGAATGTACATTGTTTTTCCAAAATTTTCTGCGCAATATGCGGCAATGCGTGGTAATCACCCTGAGAGCTGAACTCGCGTGAGATAGTTCTAAACTTGTCTTGTCCTACTACCTACTGCTATTTCTGCAGAGCCGGCCCTAGCCTTTGATCGGGGTAGAAAAAGATTGTCTTTCCGCGCTCTTTATTTCAGACAATTAACGTACTTCATTTCTGAAAACTGTCGTACAGAAATCGATTCCGGGATAAAAAGTATTCCATGTGCTCATCCAGGATATATACTATATCCACATTAAAATTGTATGCTGGTTACAAATAACACAAGTGTTCTTCACCGCTTGCCTCGCCGAGCTCCCGACCAAAGAGTACTTTATTATGTATACTGAAACTCCCGACCCGAGGCACGAGACTGAAATGCCATCAACATTAAATTTTTCTCGATTTTTGTCGCATTTGGTATTTTGGCGTCCCTTGGCATCTGGCGCCTAGAGCGACCGCTCCTCTTGTTCTATCCCAGGGCCGGTATTGTTTATGTAAACCTGAGAAATTACTAAGAACCAATAATGATCTCCCTGACGACCTACCTGGGAGAGTCGTCGTGCAAGAAAGGTGCGAAATGTGAGTTTTTTGGAGTTTACTCCTTAAGAAACGATTTGAGTTATAAGGCCCGGTACGGAAATTTTATGAGGAGTAAAATCAAGTGTAACACGAAAAGTTGAGGCGTTACGTAGAAAGAGACAAACATATATATCTGTAGGATTGAACGTGTAAAAGAATGAGATGGAATACATGTGTTGCGCGCCTGCGCGCAACACATGTATTCCATCTCATTCTTCTGCTGCCGAGTAAACTCCAATCGTGCGTCGTAGCTGACACATACACACTTTTTTTATTCGTATTGTTATTTGTTTTTGTATAGTAAAGGTGTCTACGTGTTGACCATAAAACATAATTCCGAAGATTTGTGCCAATTGAGTAAACAGAGTGCCTAATGCAAGTTCTTTGGCTAGCCCGTTAGCTTAGTTGGTAGTGAACCTGCCTTCTGCGCTTGGGGGCGTAGGTTCGATTCCCACCTAGGACAACCATTTGTGTTTTTTTTTTAATATTTCAGTCTCTGGCAGCCATATTACAAGCTTTGCTTAGTGTGGGGTCAGGTTACCATGTGTGCATTAATGTCTCAGATATTTATTTATTCTAATTGTGTTACCTACGATTTGTATGAAAATAGAACAACGCCATTTTGATGTGATTAGGACGATTTGTATGACTACTTCATACAAATCATAGTTAACGTTAACGCGATCGAATAGGTAAAGGCAATTAGAAAAACTCGTACAAAGGCACTCTGGAACAACATTCAAAAACCAATATTAGCTTCAACTCTATCAGACATTCTGATGGCACCTTGATGGCACACTGCAGTATTAGCCCGGGCCGTGGATACATTTTATTGACTTTCCACCGCTCTTTGTTCCATCGTTTATATCCGTGCGTGAACGCGACAAAGCTAGAATATGGATTATCTCTTTCCCGTGGGATAAAACACGGGTCTAAGGCCCGTGCTAAGCCTACTGTGGTCTTAGATCACATCTTAGATGTGATGTGGTTTCTACTTGAAGGTTAATCATGTTCTCTTCTTCTTGCCTTTGTACCTAAGTCGATGGACTAAAGTATAAACAAAGAGTGAGTGACGTGAGCGGTCACAGTAGAGTACACGGGCACTCCTTTGGGTCACGCACTCCGCGCACAGTAATAGTGGGAGCTACCAAGTATGGGTTTGAACGAATTTGGATCCAGTTGAATAAAAACTACCAATTTAACAGGACTTAAGTGCATACATAGAGCAAAACAAACTTTAATTTATTTTTTGGCATTAAGGCTTAATTCTGAATATATTGTAATACTTATTGGGCTTTGCATATTGAAATGTCACCAAAACTATACACAGGTGTATGCAAAATTTCAGCAAAATCTTTTAGGAGGACCTGGTTCCGACTCAGCTTGCAAGATTTGACATAAACAAACTAACAATCAATACAAGAAATAAAAGCTTTTAGTTACCGTACAATACAATTACTCTTTAATGACATAACAGAAGGGACATTACAAGAAGAATATATGTACACACAGGTTTTATAGCTAAGAGTGTTTCTAATCTCTTCACCACAGATTGTTTTACTTATTTACTCTACTTTCTCCTCTTTCCTATACTTAGTTAAAGATTTGTGATTTGAACCATCATGCCGCACTTTACGCAGCAAGTTGTCTAAGTGACAATGCTTCGAGTTACTTTAGTAGCCATCCCATAAGGAGCTTGGTCATATTTTATTATTATTATTATGAAATGACAGTTCTCGTACCATGGTCCGGGGCTCAAGGAAACAAGAGTAGGCAAAACTGTTTTTCTGATGAAATTCTAGTGTAATTCCGCTTCTAAGTCGCTTCAAGTACAATAAGGAATTTGGGAACTTGAACTTTTTTGTACTTGAAGCGACGTAGAAGCGGAATTACACTAGAGATTCATCAGAAAAAGTTTTGAAGATGGACTTCCGCAAAGTAACGCCTGATTCAATTAACTATTTAAGAGTAGGCAAATCGAAATGAAAAGTCAAATTGATCACATTATTAATCATCATAATCAGTCTATCATGTTCCCATTGCTGGGTCACAGGCCTTCTCTCAGAGAGAGAGAGAGAGAGAGAGAGAGCGCGTGAGGATTGGCCCTAATCCACTATCCTGGCCCACAGTGCGTGTTCAACTTTTGAGGTTTTTGGACATACGGTTTCCTCACGATCTTTTCCTTCACCGTTTTTAAACATATTATCATCAACCATTAAACATCCACTTCTGAACAAAGGCCTCGCTCTTAGAGAGGGTTGTTGCCATAATCCCCACGCTTGACAGGCAGCTTTGGGATCGCAGCACGTTCACCGTGGACCTACTAATAGGACGCCGCTGTCCATCCTCCGATGGTTCTGGTCGCAGTTTTAGGAAATACCCGGGTCCTTTTACGATGGCATCGAAACTGCACATAATTTAAAAAAAAAACATCGTTGAAAGGGCCAAGTATTGAACCGGGTGCCGTCAGATTTTAAAGCGCACATGCTACCGCTCGGCCACCATCGCACATTATTGTATCACACTTATCGTGAAAGTGTGTACCTATGTAAAAATATGTGTTTATTCCCACTTAATATCTTAAAGGCTAAAGGATTTGGTATAAGTGTAGCTTAAGTATACCCTGGATTACGACGTAGGCTACTTTTTATCCCGGAAAAATTTACGGTTTCTTCAGGATAGTGGGTTAAGCCACGGGTAGTTGTAATGTTAAAAAAAACCTGATTAGCTTACTGTATATTGGGTTACGCGGAACGAGAGAACGAGGGAGGACATCTGGGACATTTTTGCACACACGGTCATCTGACCCCAAACTAAGCAATGCTTGTAATATGGCAGCCAGAGACTGATATCTTTCGGCTTAGTTCACCCTTTCCGCGTAACCCCGCAATGATTAACAAACAGATCTATCAAACGACCGATTATATACAGACATACTGAAAACTAACTCGTTTCGGGTCCAGGCTATCTTACCGTCACCACAGAAAAAAAATTGTGGGTACAAGCACGTCACAAAAAAGATGAGAATCGTCCTTTCATGCTTTATGGGTATTTCCATCCGATGCGATTGTGATTATAAATTCCATTTGACTATGTTTTTTAGTATGGTAAATTTTGGCTAACATAATATTTATTCCAATATTCCGTTATAATATGAAATTTTAATTCATTTGTGGCATTAACCTCTTATTCCATAAACAAATAGAGACGTATTCACGCGTCCAAATATATATTTGAAATCACAACAACTCCTATCCGGTGCGCGAGAGACATTCACACGCGCCTAAATCAACCTTTAAATTCCCATCTACACCTCTATACCATTAGTAATGTTATTATAGCCACTTACGCTTTAGCGGCATTCAAACTATACTTTTTACTTCCGCAGTTGATTTATTTATCGCTTGGACGAATAAACCTGGAACATTAGCACTGGACATATCCTTCGCCGCTCCTGGTACGGCAGCAACCTGCTCGCTTTACTAGTTAATCCCTCATAATAAATGCCACGTACCAAAAACTTTCTCCTTGCCCATTATTGCAGATCATACTGCGTCAATTACAATTAATGATGGCTTAATCAATTATTGTTAACTAGAGTCTAGGTTATCACGATTATTTCACATGGAAATTAAATACTTCTGACTTCTGCGTATATTTTACGTGATTTTTATTCCTGACGTAGACAGTCGTACTGGTACGATTCATTACACTTGGTATCGGTTAGGGGCTGGCTCCATCATCAGATAAGTTCGATAGTACCAAATTTATTGTATTGTCATCCAAATTACATAATACTAGCTAAGTTTCTAATCAATACCTCATTTAATAAAAGCATTACAAAAATAAGTAATATGTATATTTTATTTTCTAAGTACCTTGTAGGACATCACGGTGTTCACTAATTCCTTACCAAAAATTATTCATCAAAATTGGTATCAATTGGCTAAATGAAAAAAGTGATAAACAGAAACAGTAAAATTAATATAGATATAGTTACTTTCCCATTGAATGTTTCACATCCCGTGGTTTATTCGTCCCGGATTATTTGGTATGCCCGGTGGTAGCCGCTTAGTTCTCGGATCACGTGGAGTATGGGCATTTCCCTTTCCGAAACGCGGTGAGAGGCCAAAGACACGGGATGTGAACACGATTTACTGATACATCATACGGATATACCTACAATCAAATACTTTGATGGGTAAACGTCATCACTATGATGATAGAAACCGGCTCAATTTATTTGGTCCTCGATCCGTGGTGCATCGATGAACCTATTTAATCCGCTATAAGTAAGTTATTTTTCCAGCCGAAAGATTAGGCTAGTCGTCACGGGCCGTAGAATAAACACAATGGAGAAGGCCTGGGCTGGCGCACGCGCATCTAATTAGGCATAAGTACAAACAAGTAGAATTAAGAACCTCAAAAGTTCAAAGACATACTTCATTCACAGACATGCACTGGGCCAGCATGGTGGATCAGGGCCCATCCTCTCACTCTTTGAGAGAAGGCCTGTGTCCCAGTCATAGTAACAAGACAGGCTGATAATTAAATGATGATGACCAATAAGTACCAAAATCGATTGAAGTATGAGATTATTCCTTCAATGCTTCCCAAAATAGATCCTAAAGAATGTACAAAAAACTGTTTGGATTATTGCTAACAATTAATTTTGGGCATGTATTTTGCGTAGTTAGCGAGTACGAATTGTTCAGTCTCTATTTAATGGTAATGTGACCACCAGCGTGACGAGCTTCAAGGATGGACACCCGAATAATAGGCGAGGTTTTAGAGTTCCGCAGGCGAATACCTAAATGCCAATCTTGATACTCGCTTCAACGTTGTATAGCATCATAGTAATGTACCTACTTGATTAAATCAATGGTACACTCAGAATGCAACTGCATGCCTAGCACGGGCCGTGGACAAATTGGTCGTGGTGGTTTTTATCGTGGTGGTTTTCACCGTTTTTATCCACTCATAGACGCGACAAATCTAGAATATGGATACGTCTGTCACTTTCTCGCGGGGTAAAAACGATGGAAATGTAATTTGTCCACGGCCCGTGCTAGGGCTTCTGCTATATGATAATAATGAGTGAACATCTCAGATCAGACTAACAAGAAAGATATGCCTTAGTACAATTATCGTTCCGGTTCAAATGTTTCATTTTTTTTACTATATATACAGTTTAACTCAAAAACTGTAAGTACGGCTCACTTACTTAGTTTTCACAAACACTAAGAATGTTGTAGCGACACAAATTAACTAACAATATGTAAAAAAGGCGGTAAAGTCGTCCGCAGGTGAGGTTAACCAAAGGCATCACCTTCAATTATTTTAGGCCAGATGCGTTCACAACTGCCACGCCACCTTACCATATCTCTCTTGTTTCTCTGATCTGAGATGGCAACTAATTTTCAACTGGGCCTTCCTTTTTTTAATGCATAAATAGGCTTGCGTTTGACCGCCAATTCGCCTGATGTTAAGCGACTACGCGGTCTACGATGGAGCACGCTTGCCTAGAAGAAGCCGATTCACTCGAACTTGAAGACACCTAGATTGTAACTATCGGGAATACCCATTCACCCTGCGTTTAGGATTAGGTTTCCGTTACCGTCGGGCCAAGTCTAAACCCCAGTTACCTTCAAAACTTATTGTGTCAACTAAAACACGGTATCGCAAAATTCGCAGAGACGTAAAGGACATCGAGATGATTATTTAACTCAACATTGCGTGTTTGTCGAGTCTCGCAGACCAGCCTGCAGTTTCGTTATGAGTAGATAAACAATATTGTGTCTTACCTGTTTACATAATATCCTCTCAATGCTATAAGGTTGTCTGAAAAATACAGCTTTTAGCGATATACCATGTGTTAATCCAGGATATAAGCAATGTACATTCCAAATTTCATCCAAATCCATTCAGCTGTTTCTGCGTTATTGAGTAACAAACATCCATCCATAGATCCATCCATGCAAAGTTTCACATATATGATATTAGTGAAATGAGATTTATATATCATTGGTTATTGTTAGTATTTTATACTGAACCCTGGAGTAGTGAGCACTGAACAGATTAGCCAGTGTTGATATTGATACCGACCGAGGAAACAAATATCCCGGAAGCAAGCAGAATTGATTTGTTATTCATTGTTTTGTAAACTTTTGTTCGTGAAACGGGTCAGACTTGGACCCATTTTTACCGAGTTAATTATTGAATACTATTTTAATGCTTAAAATTAGATATAAATATTTACAATCAATGTTTCATTGAAAGTGTAAGTTAAGTGTCCCAAAAAGTAAAACTTGTCCATGATGAGTTGTATGTACATTCGTACGTGAAAAGTATGCGTAGAAGTAAAGTAAATTTTAGTAGTTAAAAAAACATGAAATTAACAAAATCAAAACATGCGGCTAGTTACTCAAATATAGCTGTCTCTAGAGTCCATGATAGGCGTTTCTTAGAGACTTTCCATCCTTTAAAAGTCGCTATTATGGTCATAATAAAATGGACAATAAAACTGAAAGGCATGATGAAAATTGCTAATCAGGAAGTCATTATATTGCCATGCCAGAGTGTTAATTTATTAAGGTAATTAAGACTTCTGTGAACTTTAAATTGATATCAATTTAGAGGTGGTTTATGACCTCTGTTGCAATTAATCATGTGTTTCAATGTTCATTGCTCGTGAACAAAAGATCAAAACTTTGTTTGACATGTAACTATTAGATTGTGTTGTCCGTGCATAATCCAACTACCATTACCCTATATACTGTTGAGCAAAGACCTCTTATTATTAGCGAATTTATTTAACTAATAATATCTGTTAGCTAGGAGTATCCATTAAAAGCTCTCGCTGTGATAGAAACCATAAATAACACCAGTACCACGTGGTATTGGCTAAGCTTGCATTTGACCACCACCTACATGATGCGGTCTAAGATGAGCACGCATGCCTAAAAGATACCGATTCCATCGCGTTTTGAAGACACGCAGATTGTAACTACCTACATCCATTCAGGTAGCGTATTCCAAAGAAAAACGATTCAATACAAAGACACAGTTCTAGAATCAGCCCGAGACTCAAGAAGCGTTTTATGTTTTACTAGGCAGAATTTTCCAAGCAATTTTCTTAAATTAACTTGAGAAGACCTTGAAGTTTTTGCGTGACCCGTGTAGTCATCGTAAGTAGCACTTACCGCTGGCAGTGGCAGTAACCACTCGTGTTCGTAATGAGGCTGGCGCCGCTCGGAGCGTGACGCTGACTCACTCCTGCGCATCCCAGTGGCGCTGACGTAACACCGGTGTAGCACGCGACTACTTTGTACGTCGTATCCTTGTAGTCTCTATTTACTACTTTTACGGTAGCATTAGACAGGAAGAGTGTAAACGTATAATTTAAAAAATGCTAGCGAGTTTTTATCATTAACGCATAAGCATTGCGTTGCCATTTAGCGTGGTAATGCATTCCTATTTCACGCAGCAACAGAGCAACATTTTTTGTACAGATATGTTTATAGGGCCGGAAAGTGACGTAGGATACTTCTTATCCCAGAAAAATGTACGGGTCCCCGGGGTGCATAGAGCTGTATAAGATTGTAAGGTACTACTTTCAAGCTGCTATCAAAGACATCTCATTACAAGCAAAACATTTTCCATAAGTTTAAGTTTCAATGAGCGATTCCAACATGGCCGCTTCCGGCGCTTCCTTCCATGCTTCAGCAACGCACCATGTTTCAGTACATTGTTACTGCACCGCTACCATTGTACACTCTATTTCCTGAAAATAAGGTTCGTTTTAAATGAGGGGTGAAATGCATGAGAGATGTATTGTTTGATAATGTATTGATACTCCACGGTGGTCTCTCGTTAAGTAGATGTATCAGTGTACCCGCATCTCTAATGTCATTAATAAATGTTATTGTTAAGTAATAATCAGATTGTAGTTATGATTTCAAATTGTTAACATTAAATATGCTCCGTTTATATAATATCTAATTTCGTTCTTAATTTTTTTGCATGGCGCAGGAAATTGGATTATATGTCTGTAAAAGAGTTTTATTTACTAACATTGTTTTTTAAATAAACAAAATAATATAAGCATTAAATTACAACTTTCAAACAATTATAAGGACCACAAATAAATGCATATTACTAAATAAAAAACTCATCTCTATCTATCTATACCTAGTATAAATCAAAGTTGCTTTCCGCGTCTAACAAACTCCTCCTAAACCACGAGACTGATTTTGATGAGGCTTTCAACATCATTTATAAAAAAGGAAGGTATAAAAAAAATAGAAGACTGGGCGGATTACTAGCAAATTATAAGTACTAAATGAAACGCTTGTAAAATGTATGAAAATTATATTAAAATCATTGCAGAAAAAGAAACAGAAATTAATATTCGTGTTGAACAATACTGGCGAACCTTTCCTTCCTATTTACCAACGATACAAACACGCGAAACAGAGGCGTAGAAGCCGGCAGTGACTAGATACAAGTACTTATTACACATAACCACAGTAAAGTACTTATCCTTAGTAGGAAATTAGCTGCATGTGATCGTGCATTGTCTTGCCAGTCTGTAGGAAATGAAGCATTAAATGAAGTATACTTTGTAATTACACTGTAGCTTGCGTTATATTACAATATTGTAGCAATAGACTCGTTAAAGTTGATGATCGTTATGGTATCGATTATAACAAGCTGAAGGTAACAGTTGTTTGGCAAGTACGGGCGATCGATTAAATATCGATCGTCGTAGTCGTTTGGCTATTGTCAACGACAATAGCCAAACGACTATAGCCAAAACATATTGAAATAACTCTAAAAATAGATAAGTACAGTTTTAACCAAATTAACAAATGATTTGTCAAATGCAAATCTAAATACACGATGAGAAGAGAAAAGATAAAGATAGTCGTACACGGAACAGGGGCCTTACCCCTAGCTTCACTTTTGCGAGCCAACTTTTAGTAGGTACCTGATAGGTACTTAAAATTAACCAACTCATTTAAGCTGCATCGTTTAAAAGCGTCTAACTTGAATGAACGAAAATCCGTTTTACTATGCGTGTGTGCGTGAAAATAGCAAAGCTTGGCGGCTATCAAATAACTACTGCTTATTGTAGTTGATGGTACCGTTTAGACAAATTACACCTATGCGGGTCAACTTTTCGAGCTAGGGGTAAGGCCCCAGCAGTTTGTTTTGCCTATTTCAGGGTTGGTCCCGCAGTAAAAGTTGTTCATAATGATGTTTACTATATACTATACTAGCCGTCCACCCCGGCTTCGCACGGGTGTAAGCTCGGCCTTCGGCCTCGCTACAAAATATAAAATAGCCTATGTCACCCGGGGATAGTGTAGCTTCCCAACAGTGAAAGAATTTTTCAAATCGGTTCAGTAGTTTCGGAGCCTATTCATTACAAACATACAAACATACAAAAATAGGTACAAATCTTTCCTCTTTATAATATTAGTGTAGATAACCTTATTTCGGCTTAGTAAAACTCTGTATTTATATTGTAGAGGAGGCAATATTTTATGAGAACATAAACTTTCCAGGGAAGCTTCCAGTTCTCCTACTGAACTACAGATAAGTTTGGAGCGTCATGCTAAACTTTTCCATTTTTTTTTATATATGAGCACATCTTCAAGAAAATGAATCACCTAGTGGAAAATGTCGCTTCAACAGTATAGTGTAGAGCAAACATAAATCATCACAGCTACCTTTGGACGTAAAGTTACTAAAGCTGAGTCAATCGATTCGCTAACTAGTACTCGGCTGACTCACATCACGTGGTACATCTGACCTATTCATAAACCCCAATCATCTTTTGATCAATGAGTCTGAGAACACAATTACTTCACACTGATATTGGTTTAATAGATGCAAACTGTATAGATGAATCAATAAACTATTAAGTAAAAACATATGAACATATAAGTGGTAATCAATAAACCTCTTTTTAAACAAGGCTTGTGTCTTTATTAACTAAAGAAAATACAAGGTAACACTAATACCACAATAACAGTTAGACTGCTCCAAGACTGTTGCAGGTTTAAACAAAATTCAATTGCTTAAGTCCACTATCAGTTAGCAGCGTACCCGGCATGCTGGCGGCACTACCACGCTGAATGGCAATGCTTATGCGTTGAGCCAGAAAAAGTTCAGTTTATTTTAGTTTTAAGTTCTTTTGATTAAACTACATTATTTTGGCACATCAATAATACATTGTCTTCAATTTTTTTAAGGTGATGCCTAGCTAAGGGTTAAATTATAACGTGGATATTACTTTTAAATCTATTAATAATAACTTTTTAATTGAATTAAAACCAAATAATTGTAAATCGGTTAAATTTCGGTTCAAATAGTATCAATGGCCAATGAAGACTTTCTGTGAAGTAGTCTTCTGCAGATAGCTCGTTGTACTAAGGTACAGGCAGGTAAACCTGGCGTGGTCTATCCCTCGAGACCTTCTCCTGACTGGCCCGGAAGAAGACGAAGAGGAAAATGGCGGGAACACCGGTTAAGGCTCAAAAAAGTACAACTAAGCCAAGATGGCTACCGGACCTCATTGGTCCACAGCATGAGAGGCCGCTCGGTCGCACTCGCATCATGCGAGTAAGTGAGGATACTCGCCCCTCTACCTTCCTCGAAGGCAGGGCAATGGTAGGAGCATATGGGCTCGCTTCCATTAAAGGGAGGTATAGGTTCCCAAAACTTGACTCCAATTTGAACACGAGCCCAAAGCATAATAAGTATTATTCTTTTTTCCATACCCAAATGTCTTTTTTAATCGGCTCTTACGAAATACAGGATACAGGGAATACAGCAGAACCGTGGTTCCAGGTTTAATAATTAAAAAAAAACTACTATCCTCCTAAGCATTCTTAATTCGTTTGAATGTCCCGTAAGTCCGAGTTATGCTTATTGTATTTCATCACGAGACCAAGTTTATTATAAAATAACTGTTATATTGGCTCGTGTATGTGCTTATCAGAAGACCACGTGTTGTTGGGTAACTACGGTAACAATGCCATATACCTACGACAAGTATTTATTATTTTTCTTATAGGTTTCATTTCCTGCTTGCCAGTTGTTATTAGAAATTGAGGAGGAAGGCGCAATATTATGATTACTATAACAAACTCTAAAACAATGGAAAAGAATACACACTTTCTTGTTGAGAGTCTGATCCACATCATAATATCTACTTTCCTCTTTACTTACCAGCATTTTTAAGAAAAAATTACATTGTTCTTGATTTCTTTTCTCTCGCTGAACTTGTATGAACAATAAAAGAAATAATAAATCCACCAAAAGGGGAGCAAACTAGCCCATCCTGTACTAAAGCTTTTTTGCTATTTTTTTTGTGTCGCCTACCAAATTTAATAATATTTTATTCGTCCGTAATCTTATAGGCGATAATATCTCTGGTTTTTGAAAAAAAACAAAAACTAGAATTAAAAAAAAAACACGTTGAAAAAGAAAATAAACATTTTTTGAATAACTTAATTCCAAGATATTTAATGTAGTACACAATTATAATTTACGTTAAGTATATCTGCAAAAAAGTTAGTTAGTTTTTCAGCTTATAATGTTAAGACAAACGTTATCTATATTTGTGTTAAATTTCAAGTCAAAGGCTTGACTTGAAGAAAATCTGCTGTGACAGGCCGAAATTTAACCATGAGGGTTTCTTTTAACAATATTGGCACGGAATCCTAAGAAGAAACAATTGTATTTATGAATGTTAATTATTGTATGATTATCTATGCGAAAGATTTCTTTCAGAGCGATAAATAAGGCTTTCCCCTGAAAGCGTCGCATGCGCAGCATCTCGCGGCGCTCATCCGGCGGCGGCGCCTGCGACGCTCACGCCGCACAGTCCGCACTCCGCACTAGGCATGTCGATTCTTCCTGAAAAAAATCGATTTTCGAATCGATTCGAATCGAAGTCCACTGAATCGATTCTCGATTAAATCAGCCTCTGGAAGATCGATCTTCGATTAATCGATTCGATTTTCAAAAAAATAAGTTATATTTTTAAACCGATTCGATCTTCTATTTGGTTAGATTCTCGAGGACAAATTTATGCCTACTATTCAATTTTGAAAAGATTTTTATTTTTATTTGCAGCAGAATAGATCGAATCGATATAGAAAACGATTTTTAAATTGAACAAGTATTAATTGCAAGAATAATTACTAGTTTTCGGTGAAACAAAAATATCGATCAAGATACAAAATATATATAAATATACATAATGCATACCTTCTCCTTTTTGGAAGTCGGTTAAAAATTATATTACGATTTAATGATAAAGAAGGTAATAATTAAATGGTCACCTGCTGGAACCATGCTTTAGCTCACTTTTATACTTATAAATACAGAGCAAATAGATCACAAAACAATTGTAATGTACACTGTTCATAGAACACCATAAAGTATAATAAAATTATTATACATTCCGGATACATTTTTGTTTCTGGGCTTATAACTTGGTATGCTAAAGCCATTGAGGCCATACTGCCTCGTCTTACGTAGTTTAGCACAGAAGTGGGTTTTTTTAGGTTAGATTCCCTTCTATTGTTTGTGTATTTTAGTCATTCTGCCCCAATAAAGTGGTGGAAACTTTACTAGGGTTATCTATGGAGTTTTGGAAACAACATGTAAATACACGTTCACAAATACTTCGAATAAAATCCACCATTATTATTTCACATTAACAGTCAAAATACAAAAATGAAAATAATACCATGAGGCAACATGTTTTCTTCGCGTTGGTGCCAAAACTCTCATAACAACAAAGTATATAATAGAATATTCTAGGTTATTAAGGATTTTTATTCGCGATTCTGATGGTGATAGTTGTCAACCTGTTCGCGCGCTTAGCGATGATAATGCCGTTACTTCTAACATAACTACCGTAATAAGCCGCGCAATTTGCGCATACTATAGTTCGCACAGACTGCTAGACTATTGTTCGATAATTAAACTTTTACAGCATATAGATACTTTAACGATCTAGAAAACCGATTCCATAGATAATCCCGTGAAATATTATCGATTCTATGTGGAATGCACTGCATTTCTACGATCTATATTAGCACCTCAATATCAACATCGTGAATCGGTCCGATTCTCAGGGTTCGAGAATCGATCTGGTGAATCGATCCACTCTGTCAGATCGATCTAAAAAATCGATTTTCTGACTTCAAAAAATCGATTTTCCGATTAATCGATTAAAGATCGACATGCCTACTCCGCACATTCCGCGCCGAACCTCTGCGCGCGACGAACGTGTCGCGACGCTCGAAGACCCGCGCGTACCGACTCCGTGTGTGACAATACCCTGTGCGATGTGCTATGCACTTGTGAACGCCCCTACGAGGGCATAACAATCAGTGTTGTTTCTTGTTTTTGGATTGCATTCACCAGCTGTAAGTCATTATTATAATACCTATTTATTTGTACATAAATTATTATTTAATGTGCAAAAGAACTTGCATTACTGTATATTTTTTGCCCATTAAAAATCTAATGAATGATACCTTTTCAAAAATACTATAAACAACCCAAGAAATAAAGGGTTCAAACTAACATAACAATAGCACTGAATAAGCAAGTAAATGCACGTATACAGCGGACAATTTGAAATTGCGGCTTTACGGCCTATTGTGACTTCAAGCCATTGCGTATTATTTAATTGGAACGTTTTAATTCAACCCTCGTTCAATATAAATATAGGCTTTAGTGCAGAATTTACATTTGCAATGCAAGTAATACAATTTTATTTCACTGATACCGTGTATTCATATGGCCTTCAGTCCGAAATAGGAAATTTGAATTTCAATACCATCTGACTTCATCTTCGTACTATGTTATAATATCTACGTATTTTGTTTTGCTTGAAAACATCAAGAAATCACAAACCGTAACGCTTACAAAAACTACTTAATTTAGTTCATTAACATTTATGACGACATCTCATCTTATTGTTAACTCTTAAAAGTGTTCATACTCATACTCTTTATTCGTAACACAGGTTACATGTCATAAAGTTCTTAGCTAATTGCAATAACAATTACACAAAATAGTAATGAGCACATAATGTGAATAGTAACCAATTCGAAAACATACAATAATTAATAATTACCAATTAATTACGGTTAACAAAATAATCAAAAAATGTCAAAAATTATTCAATAATATTAAAGCATAACATAATAATAAAAGGTATCAATAATTAATTGTTACAATACAAACAAAAAATCAATAATTATTAAGTACCAATTATTTATGGTCAACAAGAAATAATAGTAATTCAAAATAATCCAATAATAATCAAGCTTGAAAAATCACGAATCAATAACTACGGTATCAATAAAAACAATAATTACGACACAGTATGCAAAAATTCATCCACCTTGTAAAATATTGGCTCAACAAGCCATTTCTTTGCTCTAAACTTATACGATTTGCGGGAGGGTTCATTATCAACAATTCTGCATCTTGTATCCTGCTGCCGAGTTTTTGTAATAATACTATCTGTCATCTTTTGCTCTAGATCTCTTACGATAGTGAATCATCTCCAAGAATTGCGAGAAAATGCTGTCTTACATGAATCATTTTATATCTTTAATTTTTAACATTCGTTTCTAGGTGACGAATTTGTGAGAAAGAAAATGAAACGATTTGCATTGAATTTCTTTAATATTCTGATCAATTAGTATAATGCGTCGCTTCTATATTTCAATATGTTATCCATGCTTGATGTTTCTAAAGTTTATGTTATACCTTATTTATAAACCCTAACTAGGTTAAAATAATCCTTAAAAAAATTACGCGCGAAAACGAGACAAATCTAACACACAGGTATTTTGAAGTTTCGCATGTTATCGGCTTTTATGACGTTATAGAATCATTCATCAACAAATGCAAATCGGGCAAAGATTCCTTTTCACGCCTCTGAAACCTGATTGTATTATTGTCGGCGTTCCCAAAAGTATTGGCAGGCCGTTATAAAATAAACAATTAGTGTGAGATGGCACGGCGCGGGCGCCGATACCTGGAACAGTGGCTAGCAGGCTGCGAGACGCATAACTTATCCTCGACCTGTCTTGTTTTGGCGCAATATGTGTTACGAACTTCATCCATGATATTATAATTCTTTATTGTGGAAATGGGAAAACAAAGACCTATTAAAAAGCAGAAAAATATACTTTAGAAATAAACTCTAAGTAGTTATAATCTGATTATAATATATTGGGAAAAAAATGCTACATGAAATAGTTTCTAAGAAACTTTACCTAGAAATAAAGATATCAAAATGTTTCAAATACTTTGATGCTGATTATTCGATGGGTAACATCAAAGCCAAAAGACGACAGATTCTGAATGCACCTATTGATATCGCATAGATATTAAAGTCACAAATCTTCTTAACGCTGATATTACCGCAGATGTACGAAATCCAGCTCTTGATTTGATCAAGTTGTTTAAAATAATTAACCTGTAAGAAAAGTTTTAAAACTTAATGTGACCAAAATGCTGGCCTGTATTTTGGTCAGAAAACTAGCATCACAATGCAGTGAGGCAATGGCCAATGCCATTTTGTACACTGCCCGAAATTAGGGATCGTTTGGACTATCTATAGGTCTTCATTGCCTATAAACGATCTTCAATCAGTTAGTTTCCTTTTTTAAGTTTTACAACGAATAGAACAGAACAGCTGGTATATAATTACTTAAATACAATATTCATGTATAGAACATACTTTATAAAACTGAAGAACTTTACTAAACCATGATCAAAGCGCCCTGCGTCTTAAATGTGCGTTAAAGAAAAAATAAAACACTGCTAGCTGGAAGAGTTTGATGGGACTATTTCACTATTCTACTGCAACTGCCCATTTATGTCGCAATTGACGCCGATTCATTGTATTTAAATCGAGCCGACAAAGCTCTAATAGCTACGAATAAACTTTAGTTCCGAATGGCTTAACACAAGCTTAATCTACTTCTAACCAGTACTAATTTTATTGTTCGGAGATAGATTTTGATTATGTAGTGGGGTACCTATAGGAGAAGTCGTCTTCCTGCCGACGTCTTGAACAGTTATTTGAGTATTTGCAATAAAGCCTTCTTGGAGTCATGATCAGGGCCGATTCAACTAAACCAATTGTTTTTCAATTGTTAATGAATTGCCTCAATTTTTTTACTTATGACATTATGGTATGGTAGTGACAATATTACTGTCAATATTCTACTACGTTGAAAGGGGATTGACATGTGGCAGCTAACAAAATGTAAAAATAATTTCTGTTCGTGATCAGTTATGTAACTCATGTAACGTTTTTGCAGCTGCAGTTATAGTCAGTTTTATCTAAAGTTTCTACTTGATTGTCTAAGAAAACTGTTCGACAACCAAGTTGTACATTGAAGATATACGATCACACTCCGTGTTATATGAGATAGAATTTCATCGAGATGGGCTCTTCGTGTTTATTTAGGACTCAACAGAGACATGCACAGGTTAGAACTTTTAGAGATACGAGATTTGTTGACTCTACATGTTTGGTCACGGTTAGCATCGCTGCAACTTTGCTTAGGTGCGGATCAAATGTTTTTATTTCGGAGAAGTCACGTTTTAATAGTTATCGTTAGTATTTTTTCGGATAGTTTCGCAACGAACCTTGACGAAACCCTTAATTTTATTGGAGTTATGACGGTTGCGCAAAGTTCGTGGCTTCTCGCTGTTGGTACGTTTTGCTCCAGTATCGTGGATGGTGTTGCATGCATTTTTACGTGAGAACCAGTTGGGACACAATGCGCCGATGGAGTCTCACGCTCTCTGTGGGTATTTCTTGCGACATTACTTCTCTGAACGAGATTACCAGCTCGCATTGTCGTTTCAAACCTCAATTGAAGCTAGTCTAACTGCGCTTAATTGATGCCGGTTTTGCTGACGTTTTGAAACCAATTATGATTGTAGACATTTATGCACGTTATGAAAGTAGATCACGATCAACGACTAAGTAATGAATTCTAAAAGTTCTCTATCCCGTTATAAGAGTTACAAATTTGCGGTCTCGTGTTTTACCTGCCGCAAAGTCGTTGCACTAAGAAGCCATAGTTAAAATGTCTTCTAAGAACCCTTGCGGTCCATGGCGATTGATCGATGATTCACGCGTGATTCATCGGTCACGCGCGATTAAATTGGAGTCGATAGTGTTTTCACCAATTTCTTCAGTTGGTCAGCGGTGTTGGCATTACAAAACTCCAATTATCCGTTTCGCTTAATGAAAAACATCGGACAGGTGACAAGCGAAAGTCGTTGGGAATCTTAAACGCTGTTTATGTTAAACCCAAATCGTACACTTCACGCCTCACGCGATGTAGCGTGTGCTTCACTTGAAATACTGTGGAATGTGTGATATCTCACACTTTGTCGTCCAGTGCTTGCTTGTCTCCATTTAGCATATTCACATTGAGTGCTTTCTAAGCAGTGTGATTAAAATTATGCATATTGACTACATTCTCGGTAATATTTACATAATAATTGTTAACTTCAGTGGGCCACAAGGTCAGTTTATTTTTATTACGCCAACGCAAAATGCATTTGCATTATTTTCGGTGCGCTGTTTAAAGATAACCTGCTCGTTATTTTTGATTAATCGTGAGTAATGCTATCAATTTTACATTAAAGCTGACTATCCACTAGGGCATGCAAAACTCGGGTTGTTGAAAAAACCCGGTTTTTTCGAGTTTTCAATTTCAAAAACCGGTTTTTTCGAGTTTTTCGGGTTTTTCGAGTTTTTCTTTATTTGAGCCTTAAAAATATTGTATTAGTGTGTGCAAGTAAAGAAAATGCTGTAATGTGATTATATATGTATTTGCACTTTCGTATTCTTATTGTTTAGCTTTGACAAGAGATTAATCAAGTAACATTTGGTATAATGTTGAGACTTCCAGCCTCCCGAACAAGCCGGATTCCTTAAAGGCTGGAGCAACATAAACCACATACACACACTCGGCCAGATTATACAGAAGACTGAGGAGTGTAATCGGCCATTATGCGTAGCGTTCGTGGACTATGAAAAAGCCTTTGATTCAATCGACACCTGGGTAGTATTGCAGTCCCTTCAGCGTTGTCATATCGACTATAGATATATCGAAGTTCTGAAGTGTTTGTATAGAAACGCCACCATGTCGATCCGATAATAGGAGAGCACGGAACCAATACAATTGCAGAAAGGCGTGAGACAGGGAGATGTTATCTCTCCAAAACTGTTCACGAACGCATTGGAGGACGTTTTCAAGCTTAGACTGGAACAGATTCGGCATCAACATCACTGGCGAATACATCACTCAGCTTTGTTTTGCCGATGATATAGTTATCATGGCAGAGTCACTGGAGAACCTCAATACAATGCTCAGCGACCTCAGTAGCCTTTCCCAACAGGTCATAAAATGAACATGGACAAGACAAAAATCATGTTTAATGTCAATGTTGTCCCGTGCCGTTAGTTATAGGGAACGATACTCTCAAAGTTGTTGACCATTACATTACATCTATCTTGGTCAGGTTGTTCAGTTAGGTAAGTCCAACTTAAGCAAAGAGGCCGCCCAAAAAATCCAACTCGGATGGGCAGCGTTCGAGAAATTGCGTGAAATCTTCTCGTCCAAGATACCACAGTGCATAAAAACAAGGGTCTTTGATCAATGGGTGTTGCCAGTGATGACATGTGGTACTGAGACGTAGTCCTTAACTGTTGGCTTTTTGTAGAAACAATGCAATGGAGAGAGCTATGCTTGGAGTTTCTTTGAGCGATAGAATCCTGAACGTGGATATTCGCCAAAGAACCAGAGTCACCGATATAGCTATTAAAATTTGCAAGTTGAAGTGGTAATGGGCAGGCCACATCGCTCGGAGAAGCGATAACCGATGGTGAAGAAAGGTTCTTGAGTGGAGACCACGAACCGGAAGACGCAGCTTAGGTCTCAGAGTAGAGGAGGCCTCCCTATAGATGGACTGACGACATCGTGAGAGTCGGGGGCATCCAGTGGATGCAGATGGCAGGGTGTCGTACAGTGTGGAGGTTAAAGGGGGAGGCCTATGTTAAGCAGTGGACGTCTTCTGGCTGATGATGACTATAGACAGCGGGAGTCACTAATTAGTCTATGTTGGGTCATGTTAAACTTCTTAGTGTCAAAAGCCGCAACGGATTATTCAATAGAACTGCCTGACACCTTCAGCATTTAATTACATTCTTTACCCTTGGAGCTGCTTCCATCCGTGGAATGCAATGATTAAACCATGCTGATGATTTACCATAAGCAGATTTTTTTATACTCTATATATTTTAATGTTACTGAATCGGCACTGGCAGTCCTCTTAATTTTTTCTCTCTGTTGATATGAAGAAGTAGTATAGCGTACGCTTATCAAAATATTGAAAATAATAATATGGGATGATGATGGTTATAGATTTAGCTATGTTAACACAAAAACATGAAAATTGAGAAAGAAAAAGATTATACATTAAAATACGAAGTATTAGAAATATTGTCAAAAAATCATAGAGATACCATACCTATAGTCATAAACGTGCCAAAAAAGTTGGTCTGAACCAAAACTTGGCGCACGGCCGCACGCTACACATTGCGCCAACTTTATGGTTAGTTGTAAGGCAATCGCGATCCGACTACAATGCTTCGCGATGCCAGTGCTATAATTCCATAGCTGACAAGCTAAGTTTAACACTATGCGACATAACGTCTAAATTGAAGTAGATGTGTCATTGTGATGTCTAATACAACGACGCTCGGACGTTTCTGACTACTTTTACTTAGTGATTGTGAGTCTATAGGTATTGTATCTCGATAGAAGAAATATATAATATATAATTTATGATAAAATAATAATGACCTAGCTCTCCTTGTGAAAACTCAACAAACAAAAACGCGCGTTCTTTTCTTCACTTGGCTGAGTCTGACTGTCAAACAAAATGGTGACATCGTGCGCGGCGCCCCCCTCGCAGCTAACACTTCGTGGTGCTCTCAGCGCCTCACTCAGTCAACGTCAAACCAAAGCCTAACAATATATTATTCCCTAATACCTAATTATTATAATAGTTTTTTTAATGATACCGAGTGACGAGACGAACGAAGTCGTTCGCCTCATGGCTCTTCACGCTTGCCCATAACAGCTCAGTGCCACTCAGAATTTTGAACTTCAACAGTTCAAAACCCTGGATGGCAATGAACTGCGCTCGTCACCCCGACATATAAGATGTCAAATCACTGTGTGCCCTGTAATTTCGATGAAAACATTGCCGTTCAATCCGGACCACAGTAGTGTTTGCAAACTACTGCTTGGCGGTTGTATAACTGGCAAAGGTGTGGTACTTCCCCAGGTGGACCCCTACAAAAGAGTCCTACCACTACAAACCTACCTAGTTTGTGGTCAAACTGTTAAATTTATTCGCTCAGTAGAGAAGAAATAGAGAAACAGTAAGTTTTTATGAAGTTTCATTGTTCTGATGGGGTAGTATTTTACATAAACCATCGTGAATGAAAAAAACTCGAAAAACCCGAAAAACCCGGTTTTTCAATCCTAAAAACCCGGTTTTCAAATCAGTCGGTTAATCGGGTTTTTCGGGTACCCGGTTTGCATGCCCTACTATCCACCCTCCTTATTACTATCCACCCCCACAATTTATAATATTATCTTATCTCCCAAAAATAATGTCTGATTGTAGAGTCGAAGAGCTGCATTCCGGAGCATCGCCGGTCCGAATCGGACTCCATAGTTATAACGCGTACATTTTATTATTACGTCAATGACTTTGAATTTTTTTTTATTGAACAAAATGCGGCGCCAACGAAAATAAATTCCGATTCATTGTTGCACTTACATTCCTTTCTTGGACGTTGCCCTCTATTTCTAAACTAGTTAACTTTACAGGGATTATTCCTAAGAAAGCATTTTAATTAAAAGTACTAAGTTTAGTGACAGCAATTATAGTTTGACGAAGTTGAGTACTTTGAGAAACAGTTTATTACCCTTTGGATAAATCCAATTTTGGAAGTTTAGAGTCCTTTTTTTGGCGAACTTTAAATTTTGTCCTCGATAGTTCTTGTATTTGTTATGTTTACTTAGCTATCGTCCACCAGCATCCGTTCGCTGTCAAGGCTGAACAAACGTACGATAATAACAGTTCTATTCAGTTTGCTTATAGCTCGATAGCTCTGATCAAACACCGAATTGGGTTAAACCCTTGAGTTATAAAATATTTGATCATCACTGTTTACTTTGATAATACAAGTGGTTTATTTGACGTCGACTTCGTATTTTGTTTGGATGGTACCGGGTCAGTTATTTTCGCAAGTGTTTAACAAGTGTCGTTACGTTGTCGTTGTGTCGTGTATATTTAGAATACCTCTATTTGTTTGATTCATTCTTTGTACTCAGCAGTCAGCAATGTGCAAGATATTAGATACAGATGGTATAGCGTCACCAAGAATAATACCCACTTCTTAATCAAGTACATCTATATGCTCGTAAGTGTTTTTATTTGTCTGTTTGTGTTGTGTTTTGAGTTTTTATGTGAATATTTTGTAATGCAAACCTATATATTTGGTCACTATTACTAACGCTTTCTGTATCTTGTTTGCAGACGACAATATGACCTAATATTTCATAGTTTACACTATCTTATCGTTTAAAGTAGAAAAGTATGAGTGTCTGTCTATTGATTGTATACCTTGTGTTAGCTAGACGTGATTATTACTAAATTAAACATTTAAATTCTGATTTTGAAAATGACTTTCGCTTTATTACTTAGCTTAATTATCCTATTTGTCATCTCATTGGTCCTTGAAAACACATGACAATGAATTAACTCTTATAGTTTAGTTAAACTTGAACTCAATAAAACAAAGTAATAAAAAAAGTTTGCAATTATATTTCCGTAATATCACTTATAATTTGTAAATATTTTTTAGGTTAAATTTAAAGTACCTACATATTAAAATCATTCTAACAGTAAAGCTCTTAAAGGAGTACTTCCATAGTGAGTAGTAGTAAGTAGTTGGTAGATAGGCATCATGGCGCCGATTTCATTTGTCTCAATTGGAAGCAGCTGCCGTGTCGACCCCTCGACGGATTTATTACTCATGCGTTACTCGGCAACAGGCTTCCTCTCGAGGATTCCTTCCTTTGCTTGTAAGTACTTCTGGGGATTTCTTGAAGTACTCAAAGCCTATTAACAGTTTAGAAGTCATCACTCTACCAATACATCTAGTACTCCATATCCGCAACACTCTTTTTGATTTTCATAGTCGATAGCGAATGTCAATGCCACCTGGTTCCGGCTCGTGTAGGACCTTTTCAATGCCTTATACAGCACCTTGAAGAAAGCGCTCCCAGTTTAATATAGACCTTCACGCACTGAATTAGAGTCCTGATCTGCTAAAATCATATCAAAGCAAGTACTTGCTTTACACATGCGGTAATGTTTATTGAATACAAATTGAGCTAAAGAATATTATGTGGTGGATTACGGCAGAAGAATTTACAAGCGAGAAATAAAATTGTTGTTGTTATTGCAAACATCTTTAAAGCTAATTTTATGTTTATTTCTACAAACGATTTCCATTAACATGCTACTCGTACTAAAAGTTCCAAGCAATTTCAAATAATCTATAATATCATGAACAGGAAGACCTATAGGTTATGTTGCGTTAGAGGTTTATAATAAGACTAGTGTTTTGCGTGGCTGCGCGGGCCGCAAGCGGCCCGCGGGGATTTCCTATAGTCGGGTGGGGGCAAGTCTTTATATTCGACTTTTAAAAACTTAAAAAAAACTGAAGGATCAGGTTGAAAATGGCTAAGAAAGTGAAATACATTAGAAAATGGGTTGATGATGATGATGATGTTTGATTTCCATGACCGAAACTGAACATGGAAGAGGGCTGGGTACAAATCTCCTCATGGCAGTGAAAATGCGAAATAAATTTCATATTCAGTCGTGGAAATAATATAAGAACAGAAATCCAGTTTGTTTTGACCGTAGAGGGAGGGAGCAGCTCGGCCTCCGGCCTCGCGCTGAGTTCGTGTTGAAACTCGGCCTCTCGCGAGCTCGCAAGTACCGTGGCTCGGCCTGACGGCCTCACCACGGTACTTGCTCGGGGTCGTGGTTCGGCCTGGCGGCCTCACCACGCCCCTGGCTCGGCCTTCGGCCTCGCCCAAAGTTAGGCCTCCGAGTCTCAAGGTCAGCCTGCGGCCTCCCTTGAGACATTTGCTCGGCCTGCGGCCTCGCTTGAGACTCTCGAGACCTCTCAAGTACCGTGGCTCGGCCTATCGGCCTCACCACGGTACTTGCTCGGGTCGTGGTTCGGCCTGGCGGCCTCACCACGCCTCTTGCTCGGCCTCCGGCCTCGCCAGGAACACTCGCGCTCGGCCTGCGGCCTCGCTCGAGTGATTTGCGACCTCGCGAGCGCCGTGGTTCGGCCTGGCGGCCTCACCACGGCACTCGCTCGGTCCGTCTGAAAATCACTTGTATGGCGACCATGGTCAAAAATTAAAAAAAAAAAAAAAAAACTTCAATAATGAAATCAGAGGCCTCAAAAACCCCCGTATGCGAAAAATCAGACCTCTCGGACCATTTTGAAATTTTTGAAAAAAAAAAGTTGAAAATTAAAAAAAAAAAAACAAAAAAACAAAAAGATCTCCCGATTCCCTATGACATTTGGTCAAACACCCCCCATGAAAGTCAAACCGTTTCCGAGTTATGACAGGTTCAAAATTGTATGGCGGCCATGTTTTTTTGTATGGGAGGCCTCTTTTTTTTCATGTCTCCAAAAAGGTCCGAGGTTTTGAGGAACTTTTTGTTAAACCGCTTTAGAAAAAATGTTTACCGTTTCCGAGATCCCTGGGGGGTCTACCATCAGGTCATGGTCTTTTGAAGATTCCGTATTTTTCCCTTTGCCTCTGAACATCCCCCTACAAGACCTCATACTCACATTTTCTCCCCAACCCCCCCAAGTCTCAAAACAACTATGTCAGTGAGTCAGTCAGTGAGTCAGTGGTAATTAAGCTTTATATAGTATAACTAGTGTTTTGCGTGGCTGCGCGGGCCGCAAGCGGCCCGCGGGGATTTCCTATAGTCGGGTGGGGGCAAGTCTTTTAGTTGCGACTTTAAAAACTTTAAAAAAACTGAAGGATCAGGTTGAAAATGGCTAAGAAACCGAAATACATTAGAAAATGGGTTGATGATGATGATGATGTTTGATTTCCATGACCGAAACTGAACATGGAGGTGGCCCGGGTACAAATCTCCTCATGGCGGTCAAAACGCTGAAGAAATTTCATATTCAGTCGTTGAAACAATACAAGGGCTGAAATCCAGTATCACACACACATCATCAGCCAATTAACGTCCACTGTTGGACAAGGTCTCCCTCATAGAGAGGGGTGTTGCCATAATCCCCACGCTTGGCAGGCGGCTTGGGGGTCGCAGTACGTTCACCTTGTACTTTTAGGACGCTGTTGCCCATCCTCCGGTGGTTCTGGTCGCAGTTTTAGGACATATCCGGGTCCTTTAAAAAAATCCAGTATGTTTCAACCGAATCGACCGATGGGAGTCTAAAAGTGGGTTTCATGGAATTGATTTCAGCTTATGCATTTTCTATTTATATATTATTGTATGTATAGATTATGAAATTTCAACTTTACTCATATTTTGAAATAAATAAAAAATAAAACACGTTTATAAATTATTATTACACTTTATTTTATTTTTATTACTTAAGCCGTCTTCCACATCACCTTATTTTATTTTTTAATTGATATATTAGAATAATTAAATTATTGTTTATATCAATTAGAAAATAATCATGAGGTTCGGCATTAGATGCGTTTTTTTTAACGTGGTTTCCCCAGTAGGCCTAATCCACGCTAACTACTTAAATATATATTACATAAAAAATACAATAAAAAAACATGATTGTTGTAAGGATTGTAAATGAGTGTTTTTTGTAAAGTTTAATTTAGTGTTGTAAATTGTATACCTAAAAAATATTATATACTTACAACATTTACAATGAATATGCATGCATTATCACACTAATATTATAAATGCGAAAGTGTGGTGGTGGTGGTGGTGGTGGTGGTGGTTGTGGTGTGTTTGTGTGTGTGTGCGCGCGCGTGTGTGTATGTGTGTTTGTGTGTGTTTGTTTGTGTGCGTGTGTGAGTGTGTGGGTGGGGAGGATGTAGGTGTTCGTCACTGTCAGTATGTTAGTTACACGTTGAAGCGGTTTAACTAATCTGGATGAAATTTGGAAATGTTACCATTCCTGTGGTACAACGGGTGAAACCACGAAATGCAGCTAGTGTGAGAGTATAAAAATGTGTGTAAAGTTTGTGTGTAAGCTATAGTACAAATCCGTTTGTAGAAATTAAAGTAAATATTTCTTTTGAATGAGTGGTCATATGAAACATTAATATGAAACTGAAACGATTCATATTCAAAGGTTGTGCAATACCAGAAACTGAATATATATATATATATATATACAAAAAGAAGTGAGACATGCTGTAAGGTGTTAAATGGAAGTAAAGTTCGGCTTATAAAGTAAGTAAAGTAAACGTAAATCAGTATGAAATAGACATTCAGCCAGACAACCAGTAGGGCCAACTTGTAGGTGAATAGACATAAATGAGATGTTGAATGAAAGAGCGATACTTGTTTGATTGGATGGCATCCGAGATGATGATCGATGAAGGGTATGGGTGACGATGACTGAAGTAACAGGTAGGAAGTTGTTTAATAGCCGATAATTACACGTCGATGAGGTCATTCGAGGATGGTAGAACCCAATGTATGGGAATAAAAGCGTAATGTAACATGACTGATGAGTCGGGTGAGAAGGAAGTAGAGATGAAAGTGACATTCGGATGAAATCGTAGGACCGATTGGCGCAACAGAGGAGAATTCAATGCACGAGTTTACACGTAGCTGACCAAGCGAAGTGTCATGAGAGATGTAGGCAGGAGTTATAACAAGCATGCGTCACATACATACACAACTACAACACACAACTCATATACTTCTCATACATACTTTGGTAGTAATTGATAAATTGTAATCACACAAATATCATATATGTGAAAAATATGGATGGATGGATATTTGTTACACAATCACGCAGAAACGGCCGGATGGATTTGGGTGAAAATTGCATTATACATTGCTTATGTTCTGGATTAACACACTGCTTTTCATCATCATAACCGATTTTCATCACCATGCGGGTAAAACCGCGAGTTGCAGCTCGAGTTATCATAATATGTGAAAGCTTTGATAAAAAATATTTTATAATAGGCCTCTTAAACTTTTACTTTTGTATGATTGTTATGTGAAACAAATTCAGAATAAGCGTTAGTTTTTATTTTTTGTGAAGGTTTAAATGTCATTCCAGTTTAAATATAATTAATAGGCAGATAAGTTAGGTACTACATAATTAGTAAGCAAATACTACTAAGTATTCTGTGTAAATATGAAAAAGACAACCCTAACGTTACTCGTGTCGCGTTAGGAGAGATAGAGCTACGTGGTAAAAAGAGAGCGGCTTTCTAGGAGAATACAGGAGGCGGTATTCAGTGCTGTGCGATATGGATTGCTACTTTATTGCCTCGAAGATAGTCCTTATTTATTAAAAAAAAATCGCTGAGTAAACTTACAGTGTGTATATTATGTATTTTGTGATATGAGTTCGCTAAGAAATAATTTTGCGAAAGGACCGAATTAAGGAGGGCAAATGTGATGAAGTTTGCTATTTAGGTTGATAGTTAAAAAAACTGTTACTATATAAGATATGATATTGTGTATTGCCCTAAGTGTAAGTCTATTATTATAATCTAATTGATTATAGTAAAGATTACCTATATGGGCTTGTTTATTGTCATAACCGCAAATCTATTAAAATAATCTAATTGATTATGATAAAGATTACGATTATGACGAATTAAGGAGGTACGGAAGGTAATGGAGGGGGGTTTAAAGTTGTTACATTTATTAAAATAGCTCAATTTTAAACGTGGGGAAATTTAAAACAAAAGTGATAAAAAAAAAATATATAAGTAGATGAAAAACAAGTTTCTTCTTTCACGAATATTAATAGTTATATTATATCAATATAAAAAACCGACACAAAAAAGTGGATCACGTTAAAACCAGACTTCAAAAAAATATTTTTGTTTTAAACTGTTACCAGATAAAATATGATATTGTGTATTGCCCTAAGTGTAAGTCTATTATTATAATCTAATTGATTATAGTAAAGATTACCTATATGGGCTTGTTTATTGTCATAACCGCAAATCTATTAAAATAATCTAATTGATTATGATAAAGATTACGATTATGACGAATTAAGGAGGTACGGAAGGTAATGGAGGGGGGTTTAAAGTTGTTACATTTATTAAAATAGCTCAATTTTAAACGTGGGGAAATTTAAAACAAAAGTGATAAAAAAAATATATATAAGTAGATGAAAAACAAGTTTCTTCTTTCACGAATATTAATAGTTATATTATATCAATATAAAAAACCGACACAAAAAAGTGGATCACGTTAAAACCAGACTTCAAAAAAATATTTTTGTTTTAAACTGTTACCAGATAAGATATGATATTGTGTATTGCCCTAAGTGTAAGTCTATTATTATAATCTAATTGATTATAGTAAAGATTACCTATATGGGCTTGTTTATTGTCATAACCGCAAATCTATTAAAATAATCTAATTGATTATGATAAAGATTACGATTATGACGAATTAAGGAGGTACGGAAGGTAATGGAGGGGGGTTTAAAGTTGTTACATTTATTAAAATAGCTCAATTTTAAACGTGGGGAAATTTAAAACAAAACTGATAAAAAAAATATATATAAGGAGATGAAAAACAAGTTTCTTCTTTCACGAATATTAATAGTTATATTATATCAATATAAAAAACCGACACAAAAAAGTGGATCACGTTAAAACCAGACTTCAAAAAAATATTTTTGTTTTAAACTGTTACCAGATAAAATATGATATTGTGTATTGCCCTAAGTGTAAGTCTATTATTATAATCTAATTGATTATAGTAAAGATTACCTATATGGGCTTGTTTATTGTCATAACCGTAAATCTATTAAAATAATCTAATTGATTATGATAAAGATTACGATTATGACGAATTAAGGAGGTACGGAAGGTAATGGAGGGGGGTTTAAAGTTGTTACATTTATTAAAATAGCTCAATTTTAAACGTGGGGAAATTTAAAACAAAACTGATAAAAAAAATATATATAAGTAGATGAAAAACAAGTTTCTTCTTTCACGAATATTAATAGTTATATTATATCAATATAAAAAACCGACACAAAAAAGTGGATCACGTTAAAACCAGACTTCAAAAAAATATTTTTGTTTTAAACTGTTACCAGATAAGATATGATTATTGTGTATTGTCCTAAGTGTAAGTCTATTATTATAATCTAATTGATTATAGTAAAGATTACCTATATGGGCTTGTTTATTGTCATAACCGCAAATCTATTAAAATAATCTAATTGATTATGATAAAGATTACGATTATGACGAATTAAGGAGGTACGGAAGGTAATGGAGGGGGGTTTAAAGTTGTTACATTTATTAAAATAGCTCAATTTTAAACGTGGGGAAATTTAAAACAAAAGTGATAAAAAAAATATATATAAGTAGATGAAAAACAAGTTTCTTCTTTCACGAATATTAATAGTTATATTATATCAATATAAAAAACCGACACAAAAAAGTGGATCACGTTAAAACCAGACTTCAAAAAAATATTTTTGTTTTAAACTGTTACCAGATAAAATATGATATTGTGTATTGCCCTAAGTGTAAGTCTATTATTATAATCTAATTGATTATAGTAAAGATTACCTATATGGGCTTGTTTATTGTCATAACCGCAAATCTATTAAAATAATCTAATTGATTATGATAAAGATTACGATTATGACGAATTAAGGAGGTACGGAAGGTAATGGAGGGGGGTTTAAAGTTGTTACATTTATTAAAATAGCTCAATTTTAAACGTGGGGAAATTTAAAACAAAAGTGATAAAAAATATATATATAAGTAGATGAAAAACAAGTTTCTTCTTTCACGAATATTAATAGTTATATTATATCAATATAAAAAACCGACACAAAAAAGTGGATCACGTTAAAACCAGACTTCAAAAAAATATTTTTGTTTTAAACTGTTACCAGATAAGATATGATATTGTGTATTGCCCTAAGTGTAAGTCTATTATTATAATCTAATTGATTATAGTAAAGATTACCTATATGGGCTTGTTTATTGTCATAACCGTAAATCTATTAAAATAATCTAATTGATTATGATAAAGATTACGATTATGACGAATTAAGGAGGTACGGAAGGTAATGGAGGGGGGTTTAAAGTTGTTACATTTATTAAAATAGCTCAATTTTAAACGTGGGGAAATTTAAAACAAAAGTGATAAAAAAAAAATAAGATAAGTAGATGAAAAACAAGTTTCTTCCTTCACGAATATTAATAGTTCTATTATATCAATATAAAAACCGACACAAAAAAGTGGATCACGTTAAAACCCTTTTTTTATATAAATATATTAATTAGAGCCAATAAAATTTGAGGGTTGTCCTCGATATCCCACCATCAGATTTTGACTTGGTGACAATGTAAGACCAAATTGGAAGTAACTCCTTCATTGAACAAAAAATATATTAGTCACCAGTTGACGAAGAAATTGTTGAACATACATAAAAATTTAGATATTGTAAATATATTTTTCAATGTCTGAGATAATATATTATTACACTATTTTTTTATAATCATGAATTTTTTTCTTTGTGTAGTTTTGTTATGTAATAGTACAAGATTTAATATTAATTATTTGTATTGATTTTCAGTTAATTTATTCATTGCGATCAAGTGCTAACATACGTTTACTCAATTGGCCGACAATAATTGAAATAAAAAATCATTAACAAATTCAGATTATTCTTCACAAAGTGAAAAATAATTTGAATATAATCATTAATCTATTGTTAAGCACAATGTGAAGTCTATCGGTTTTAAATTTAATTTATTATTGATAATATAATGGTTTCTTGTATCACTAAATTCACTCCGTTCATTCGGATTTCATCATTAAACATGATGAAATTATTGGTACGTTTAGAGAATATTGTGATTTATCTTCAATAATCTATTTCAACAGGTTGAATGGTATAGAATAGAATAATTGTATTGCTTAGAACTGTGTACATAGATGTTTTAGTGTGTTTTAGAATCAACAGTTTGTCCTGGCGGACGTGCAATACTTAGTAGTTACATACTTTTATAACATTCACTTATTAAATACGAGTATGTCGAGCCGATACATTTTGCACAACAATCATTATAGCCGTAACAGACGTAACTTGGCTGACGAACCGACGTCTGATCAACAGGAGAGAAAGAGTGAGAATATAACTCTTCTCTCCTTTTCTCTCGTCGGCCGACGCGGTTGACGTCAACCATGTTGACGTGTCTGTTAAGGGCTCCTATATTATTATAATGTAAATTAAGTAATCATATGCATTTTAAGTAATAAACATTTCCATTTTCATTTAGCATACCTACAACATTAAACATCAACATCAATATTTAACATTTAAGTGCATTTAATATTACTTAAAATATACAATTACCTTTACATTTAACATTTACATTATAATTTTATACAATAACATGAACAACAGGTTCAATGATCTTACATGTTACATTAACTTACTCTTCTAGATACGATTTTGTTATGTAATCGTTTGTACATACATAAAATTCGTCCATTGTATAGAAAACATTTTCTATGAGCCATAATTTTAGTCATTATGACCAAAGACAGCAAAGCAGCAGCAGCATGGCTCTGATTCCATAAACACGGTGTGTAATTATGGAAACGGAGCCGTTTCAAAAAAAGTATTACATCTCTTCATAAGATGTGGAGCTTTTAGAGTCCAACAGTTCTCAGGCACGAATTAGCTATAAGCCGGTGCTACAATCATGTAGTTTCCCTTGAATTAGGGAACAGTGCGTGAAGCAGTAATACAATTTTCGATTATTTTTAAGGAGCAAAGTGCCTTTATGGACTAAATTGTTTAGTTTTGACAACACTATAAAATCAGATCTGCATAAACTGTTGAAGATCTAAAGGCAATGCAAATGCTCAAGTTATTTTCATTATTATTTTCGATTACATTTTTAATAACGAATATCCGAAAGAACAGTTTCAGTTAATTAATCATTATGAAAGTAATAGTCGTAACAGAGATGTCAACTTGGCTTGTTGACGAACCGCTGTCAGACCAATGGGCGAGAAAGAGATTTCGTCAGTCAAGTTGCCGTGTCGGTTAGCTACTTTAGAGATGTCTTCTAAATATTCAAATTCAAATTAATTATATTATAATTTTATAGTTAAGATAACTAAACTTCGATACATTACACATTGTGGGTCTGGGTATTATTGAATACTTTTTTAAATTTGTAGTAATCTGTCTTCAAGGAGTAAATATATATTTGAAAACGATAGCTGTGAAAAATTAACAAATAATAATAAAAACCCCTGAAATTATAATTCGATTAAATTTATGTTTGTTTTGAAAATAGGAAAAATATTTGTATTATTACGCATTAACAAGTTAACAACATAATATTATTTGTATTCATAAATATTGAATATAGGTGTTTAGTTTTACATGAACTATTATTATTACATTATAAATTATGGTTTATCACAATCTGATGGTGGCACAACAGTGGATAATAAATGTGGCAGTATTTTATTATGCTTTGAGAAAATTTCTTAAAATAAGTTCTTAAACACTGTACTTAAGAACTTATTTTAAGACTTTTTTTCGAGCAATGAAATAAAGATTTGATAAAATTAAAGCAGATTAAACCAAAATTATTGAATTTTTATTAAAAATATATTTTTCTTCTCCAAATCATGAAATGTAGATTTTCATCAAATCGGTTTAGTAAGATCGGTTTTTTATATCAAAATAACGGTAAATATAATATATCTTCCAAGTAAACGAAATTGCGTATTTATTAATTTTAAAGTCGGTTTTTTAAATTGATAATTACACGTTTGATATAATATTATTTGTATTTAATTACACGGCATTAAATTTATTAATTGTCTTTGGAAATTGATGTTTTGAATAGATTTTCATGTTGAAAATCTTTAATTCGTGGCTGAAATATAGACATAGAATACATAAAGAAAGTTTACTCTGCAAAGAAAATTAAATAAATAAGGACTCTATCTAAGAAGCAATAAATTAGCAATTCAACTCGCACGCGCAATTTGCAGATTCTGTTGAAAATAATCGTATTTTTTTTTATCATATAATGAATCCTGTTCTATAATAATAGAGTATATTTTGTTATGATTTCTTGAAAAAACTAACTGGATTATTAAGCGTGACGTGGCATAGCGTGTTAACCGATCGGGAGCGGAGCGGCTACTGTGTAACATCCGTCGAAAGGTGCGCCGGTCGAATGTACCTAAACTGCGGAGTGAAACCCTAATATAGGATAGATAGTTAAGATTTAATAACAACCTTTTTTTTTGCTTGTAAAGTATGTACATATATTTGTTCGGGTGGAATCTTGCAACTCAATTTTAGAGCAGTCATCCTCAAACGATCAAAATGAAATTTGTCATATTTATCTAAATCAGTGACAATGCAAAGTTATGATACTATCGAACTGATCTGATGATGGAGACATAGGAAAAAGTGGCGATAGTAATTCCTAAACGAAACGATGTAACCCCTTCGAGTTTAAGTTTGTTGGTAAGCCAAGCATTATGGTCCTAATATGGCGCATGTTTAATTTTTCCGTTAAATCTAAAAGTTTGTTTTAATTATTATTTTTATACATTATAACCTATTTCTCACTCGTTCACTCTCTTTTTTCATAAATACATTCATGCCTGTCTTACTGTCGTCTTCTTATATTCTAATCTTACATTTATACACAACTCTATCTCTCTCTGTTACACACACGCAAACACACACATCACATACACACAACACACATGCATACACATTCACACTTACACATCCTCTCTCTTTCATACACTCCTTAACATCTCTCATGGCAATCCGGTCAGTCAGTAATGTGTGAACTTGTGCATTGAATCTCCTCTGTTGCGCCAATCGGTCCTACAATTTCACCCCAGTGTCATTTCTATCTCTACCTCCTTCTTACACGACTCATTAGCCAAGTCACACTACGCTTTCATCCTATACATTTTGTTCCAACCATACCTCAAAACAACCTCACCGACATGCTCATCGACTGGTAAACAACTTAACCCACCTTAACAACAGCCATAGACACCCATTACCTTAAATCGATCACCTTGCCTCGCATACCATCAAATCGAAGCAAGCAAAGCTACAGACATTCACATTTCATTGATATCCATTTCCCACAAAGTTCGCCTAGTGTTTGTTTGTCTGGATGCTAAACCAACGATTTAATCGTTTCTTGACCGAACTTTAAAAGCCAACCTTAGCTCCATTAACAAGCTTACGTAAAGCCTGACAACGATTTGCAAATGTATATACATAAAAACAATTATAAGATATTACTATCCAATAAATATAAACAATTACATTTTCTAATAATGTTTCGTAATCTACAATCATTCTTATGAAATAAGTTCAGAAATACCACACAACAGAAATTGTAATATATTCACATGTAAAAGGTGTGCATGCAAAATGTAAAAATAAAAAAGGGTAGACACTGTACAGCCATGATTTCATGATTTTACTTGATTTTACTTAAAATATCCACTCAAATGAAGAGGTCAACAATTTTACAACTTTCCAAGAAGAACCATTTATTTACATGATTAAATCTGGTATGATTTTATTGTTTGCACAGGGTATGCCATTTATTACGCGATTTTCATGCACTAATACTTTAATCGATTCTTTATCTTGTACGCGCCCTAATGCCACGTACAACTGACCGTGACTAAATACGTCCGACCGTAAATCTACCCCCACGCGACTTATAGTTTGTCCCTGACTTTTGTGAATGGTCATCGCATAGCACACCTGAAGGGGAAACTGGCGACGACACATTTCATACGGACTATTTCGATCTATTGGCGCTTTAAATAAAATTCGCGGAATTAGATATGGAATATTTTCGAAAC
Organism: Agriopis leucophaearia; assembly: GCA_949125355.1. NCBI lineage: Eukaryota > Metazoa > Arthropoda > Insecta > Lepidoptera > Geometridae > Agriopis > Agriopis leucophaearia. Next base: position 18,989,280 of record OX421263.1, on the reverse strand, counting down.
AACCTCTTTTGCGCACAGTTATTAATCGCGGCGAAGTTGCTTCTATGATTACTTTAGTTCCGTTTACTAAGCCGTCCGCAAAACTTAGATTTCTCGTAATCATACAAACGCAACCAATTTTTAATTTTAAATCGAATTCTGGGACTCCTTGCGGTTGAAGTCTATTTAACGCGTCGGGTCCTAGGTACAACTCATCAGCATCATCGTTAGCAATTTTGTCAATGGAATAAAAGTGGAGCATTTCCCCTGAGACGCGATCTAAAACAATTGAATTTATATCTCTAACAGCGTCATTTCGGGTACATAAAATAGCTCTGAGTGAGCAAACGTCCGGTTCATCAATTACAGCTTGTGAGAACACAAAGTCGATTAAATCATTCAATTCGGTCACATGTTCTATTAAATCTAAAGAAACTATCTTTTGAATACTTTTACCCACTTGCAGAGGAAAACATGGCAATTCGTTAGACCCTAACTTTAACAAAAACTCTGCATATTCTGGATCGTCTCTGCATCTCTGAGACGTTATCAATGTGAATTTTTTTAAATTTTGCCAAAGCGGGGATTTCTTCAGAGAACTATTTAAAATATCTGAATCTGATCTGGCATTAACGACAACTGGAGGAATTTGACGAAAATCACCCGCAAATATAATAATTTTACCTCCAAAAATTTTATTTGACTGCATTAAATCGCGCAATGACCTATCTAACATGTGTATTAGATATTTATGGGCCATGGGCGCTTCGTCGTAAATTATCACAGACGCGTTGAATATTAATTCAGCGCGTTGTGTTTTATTTGTAATATGCCAAAAATTGGTGTCATCTATAACATCCAATGGAAATTTAAACATGGAATGTGCGGTAAAAGCATTCTCAAGATTTTGAGCGGCGATGGCTGATGAGGCTGTACAAATGACTACTGATTTTAAATTACCTCTAACGTGGGCAGTTATTGTATTTAGTAAGGTCGTTTTGCCTGTGCCCGCAGGACCGTCTATAAAAATGGCACACGAGTTATTTTCCCGGAATTCTTGATCTGAGCAAAGGCTATCGATATATTCGAATACAGAACGCTGTTCCGATGAAAGCCTGGGTAACCATTCATCGACAACAGATATTTGCTGGTCTGTATTGTATTCGACACGTTCCCTGCCTAATTCAGTGGAATCATCAAAGACTTCCGGAAGTCCAAGTAACGCGAGTGATGATCCGTGTCTTTGTAAAAACCTATTTATTTGTGTGAGGCACAAATTGTAGGCGCTTTCGTATTCGTCTGGCATCCTGTGCAAAATGTCTTCGCAAAGTTGATTTTTAAATGTGTCCCACAGCGACGCTGCTGGGGCACCGTTAACAGCCAACAGTACGAAAAACCTACGCAGGCGGTGGCCAGTAAAAAACGTAGATGCTTCCTGCATAGCTCTTTCGTACTCGACTTCGTCGTCCGCGAGTCCTACAGCTTTGGCAGCATCTTGGAAAGTGGTGCAATCAGGGCCACCGAGACTCAAAAGATCCGTATAACCGCGAGACGGAAAAGAATTTAAAAGAATTCTAAGGTAAAATTGTTCACCTCTGTTAGGCGCGACCCAAAATAATCGTGCAACCATTTGACCCCTTTGACGTTCTGTTACAAATTTGCCGTTACTTGTTTCATAAATTGTCGTTTTTGAGTTGGGTCTTTTTGCATGAACGATATATTTTTCATAAAAATCTGCGTATTTTAATGTGTCGAATTGTTCGCCCTGTGGCCGTTTGAAATAGGTTAATAGATCGGATTCGCGATTTACGTCGGTTTCATGTCCGGGTTTAAAATAAACGGTTTGTCGGTTTTCCAAATGAACTGTCAATTGTTTCACGTTTGGTTCGCGGGCAGTTACATCGAATTCTAAAACACGCCAAGCCGCGTCGCTTGACCCTATGTAACGCTTTGTTACGTACTCCTCGATTTCATTAGGTTGTTCGTCAACAATGGCAACACGCGCTTCATCAGGGCCTTTCGTCATGTATTTGAAAAGATATTTTACAATACTACGGTGCGAGGACACTTCAATGTTTATGTGTGCATCGTATTTTAATAATAAACTGGCATTGTATGGAACGACCCACAAATCGTTTACTTTTATTTCTCTATTGCGGAATTTAATTATACCTTCATTGTTACTATTGCGGCGCAAATGAATAAAACCTCTGTCGTCACAGAATGTGACGTCAGTTTCACGTTTTGGGAAGCGTTTGCTACATTTTCGTTTTTCTTTGTCGTAGCACGGCAGGTTATCTCTTTCTTGCCCACACGGTCCATGAATCATATGATTCAAGACCGCTTTACGTAACCTGCCTTCGGCTTCTGAATTATCAGGTATATCCGCACGACATACTTTGTCAATGTCTACATTTTCAACTGGACCTCCTCCTTCGACTCTAAAACAAATGTGGGCGTGAGGCAATCCTCTTTTTTGAAATTCAATGACGTATGTTAAATATTCGAGCGATCCGAACCATGCGCTGGAACGAAAATCTCGTATTAACGCAAGAAGCCGCAAATTGAATACTCTTGCACAAATGAGTGGATTGGGGCGCTGGCCTTCAGGAGTTGATTGTTTAATTTCGGGCCAGTTGGGATTACAAGTGAACGTCACGAAGTAAGAAGGGGATCCCAGTCTATTGACTAATGCAATGCAATCTAAATATTTGAGTTTCATGTATCGCGGGCCCCCAGTAAAAGTATTCGGTAAGTAGATACGTCCCGGTACAATGCCTTCTCCTGCAATGGTTTCGTCGTTTAAAAGTTCCAAGAGTGGTGCGGCTCTAATTTCTATACTTCGATTCGTTTGCATGTGGAGTATATAGCGCAAACGTTCCTCGCTTATTCTGCAATACATGTCTACTAACCACTCTTCAGATAGGCGTCCAATATGACTAAACCTATCTTGTGAAAGAAGAAGACACCTGACATACTTGGCCTGAGTAAGTTTATGCCCATTATTGTCGAGTTTCCCCGGAAACCATCCTGCATTGCCTTCCGGATACAAAAGTGGGAACTGAAAACTTTCATACAGTGTATCCATAATGTCTACAGTATGAGGTTTGCGTTCACCCACTTTCCAAATGGCTATGCATCGGGGTACGTACTGTTCGCGATCAGTGCTAATAATCGCGGAAACTTCTCTACCCACAGGCTGGTCGCCTAAAATGTTTCCGTGGGTAGCACGAGAAGTTCTTTCAAACATTAAGAAAGCTTCATCGGAAGGTTCCAAACTTAATCGTTTGAAACATTCTATGAATGGATTTACGTTATTTAGAAAATTTGTTATGGACCGAATTACTTGAATGTCTAAATTTTGATTAAGCGCCAAGTTTTCTCGTTCCGACGAATCGTTTATATATAAACCTATATTGTTTGTTGTTTTGTTATAAGCTAAATCGAAAACGCGATGATATGTCCGGCCTTGAATTTTGATAAACGATAAACCCTCCGGTTGGTGGAAACCGTGCGAAACACCCAACGCCGAGAAGGCAAACAAATTATTATACGCGCGCGGTCTTTTTTCGAAACTGGGATGCTCATAAAAATGTTCCGTCAATGGTGCAAACGTTTGAATATTATTAGCTCCGGAGCTACAGCACCATTGTTTTCTAGTTTTTTCCTCATCGAAAAAACGCGCATTACAATTTGGACAAGTATACGTGTCGGACGATTTGAGTGATGTTTTTTTTAAAGAAAATAATTTTACCGCATCTAATTCGGCATCCCGTTTCTCGCCTATCAAGTTTCGCGACCTACGTAACGGAACGTCTACATTCCGACTAACTTCATTATAACGCGCAGTTGATTGTTGATTTATTTCAGGGTGAGTATTGTCATAGTTTTGTACGGCTTCCCGGTGCACATCTGGATTATTTTCAGTATATTTTTTAACGGCAGCGCGATTTACTTCAGGTTTATTCGCGGTATATTTTTTTACGGCATCGCGATTTACTTCAGGTTTATTCGCGGTATATTTTTTTACGGCATCGCGATTTACTTCAGGTTTATTCGCGGTATATTTTTTGACGGCATCGCGATGTACTTCAGGTTTATTTGTGGTATATTTTTTGACGGCATCGCGATGTACTTCAGGTTTATTTGTAGAGTATTTTTTAACCGCGTCCAGGTGTGCATTTTCTTTTGTTTTTTTGGGTCCTCTTTTATTTTTAATGGGTCGGCCTCTTTTGACTGACGATATCGATTGATTTTGAGACAGTTCTAATCGTTCAAGTACAACTACAGGTTTTAAAAGTGACAGCTTAAAATCTTTTACTTTTTGAATTACTACCACTGGATTTTTAATCGTGATAGATTTTTGTGTTTTTGATTGCGCGGCTTCTGTATTTTTTGTGGCAGTAATATGTTTTTCCATATATTTTTTAACCATATCTGCATACGACAGAATAGGGGTTGGGCTAATTGCTGTTGAATTTTTCGCGTACTCAGATGAACAGACAACCGGTGACGAAGCATTGTCGCTTTTCATCAGCCCAGTCCTAGTTTTCTTTTCTTGTCGTGTTAGTGAACTTTTATTTTTGGTACGATCACTATCAGTGTTTTGGGTCAGACCAGAAGGGTCTGATGAAGAAGTTTTCGTTTTATCAGACGTTGAATTGTTATTGCGTTGAGCTTGATCCGCAGATGGTGTGGCAGGAACCGGCGCTAATGAACGAACACTCTTTACCGTAAATTTGAATAGCTCATAATAAGATTGTAACGTACAATTAAAGTTTATGAGTGCGCTCGCTAATGACTGTATCGAGTCGAATTCGAAAACCCGTGCCACACCGTGATCACCGTGTGTAGTTTGATTGTTTTCATCTACTGCGTGACTATTAAATATGTAAAATTTTTCTTCATAGCGCCAAAACGCTATCGAATATCCTGCACCAGTAAATATAGCACCGTCCGTGTTGTCTGTCCAATTGGCATTAAAAGCGTTTCGTTCCAATATATGAAATAGCTCTAGTTTTTTTGCATCTTTATCTGGTGTTGTATCTACGTGTGGATAAAATCCAAAATTTATGTAGTTGTACTCAAGTGTAACTAAATTTTGCCCGACTTGTATTTCAGCGGGTATTTCATCAGCACATAAATATCTGGAAATGTTTGATTGTGGAATACGCGGTTCTAATTTGACATAAAGATCATCGCCAGCCTGCAATACAAAATCAAAGTCTAATTGTGATATATTAGATCTTTGTTCCTGAACATTCGACTGGATTAAGGCCACTATGCACATAGCTGTACATTGCCGCCCGCTACCTTTAAATCTTCCGTTGCCTTGATGTGTGTCACCTAGAATAAAATTTATATGATATAAATAATAAAATAATAAAAAGTTACCTTTACACCTTACACCTGATTGCATGAAAAGAAAAAAGTAATTATAAGTATTGACCATATGATTTTGTCAAAATATATCGGATATAGAGCTGATATTTTTATGCATAGTCATAGAAAATGGACATTGACACTCGACAAAATGTATGGAACAGTAGTTTTTTTTTCGAGATTTTACGGTTAGTTGCATAGTAAAAGTTGTTCATAATGATGAGTAGATATATAATTACCTCATTTCGGATTAGTACAGTCTATATGCGTAACCCTGTATACGATTATTATTAAGCTGGTATTATTATCAGAGATCACTTAAACTCACGAAACCTACTTCACACAAAAAAAGTGACTTGGATAGTAGGTATTATATCACCCAAGTAATCACATTTTCGTGTTATTTTGATTTAAAAGCCAAACCACTGAACCAATTTTGATGAAATTTCAATGGGACTAAACTGAAAGAATTATTACTTTCAGTAAAATAAATTAATATAATCGGTTCATAAATAACAGAGTTCTGAAGTAGATAACAGAGGTTTGAACACGAACAATAACTAAATTAAGGTATATCTCTGTTGAAAAAAAATTGCAAACCAAAACAAAAAAATATCAAATAATACGAATTGCTACTGATTGACATTTCCAAAAAATAATAATAGATATTTTTATTCCGTAAATGAAAAATAAGTTACACTACCTGATGGTAAGCAATCATTATTATACGTAGCCAACCCTAAAACCTATAGAATACAATTTCAATTCACAGAAAAAATATTATTCTATTGTATATATCTTAAATAAACAATAATTACCAATACAAAAACCGACTTAAAAAAAAACAGAACTGGATCAAATTCAAATCGGACCACACGAATAGCACCAGCTTTCCCATAAAAAAAGAATCATCAAAATCAGTTCACCCAGTCGAAAGTTCTGAGGCAACAAACATTTAAAAAAACAGTCGAATTGATAATCTCCTCCTTTTTGTAAGTCGGTTAAAAATATGTGCGAGCTAAAATAGATAAAAATAGAATGATGTGTAAATAGAAAATGTATGTTTCCCTTGTACTCCAAAACGGCTGGCCGATTTCGTCGGGGCTTTCACTGGCAGATAGTTGACGTTATGAGAAGTAACATATGGGCAGGCACGCAGGTGAACACGCGGGGTACAGCAGTATTTAATAGGCAAAGTGTGTATGTATAAAAGTTTCCTATGAACTCCAAAATGGCTGAACCGATTTTGAAGGGAGTTTCACTGGCAGATCATCATCATCATCAGTCAGAAGACATCCACTGTTGAACACACGCCTCCCCCATTAACCTCCATACTGAGCGACAGTCTGCCATCTGCATCCACTGGATGCCCGCGACCCTGACGATGACGTCAGTCCATCTAGTTGGAGGCCTACCTACGCTGCGTCTTCCGGTTCGTGCTCTCGACTCAAGAACCTTTCATCCCTATCTGTTATTACTGGCAGATAGCTGATGTTATAAGGACTATTCCACGTGGGTGAAACCGCGAGCTGGAGCTAGTTATTTATTTACTTAGTTACTTAACTACCTAATTGAATGTAAATAATGGCAATATTATAAATTTGCAATTTCCTTCCACACTGACTATTCGTGATTGTTTTTATTTTTATTATTTAGCTAAATAAATCACATGTTAATTCTGTAATTGACTATGTCAATAGGTTATGTCTGTTCATAACATAAAATATTTCTTTCTTGCAAAAAATAAAAAAAACTGCAGATGGCTATGACATGGGGTTCTTCAAAAGTTAATAAAGTCTTAAAGGGTCGGCAACGTATTTGTGATGCCTCTGGTTTTACAAGTATCCATAGGAGATGGTGACTGCTTACCATCAGGTGGCCCGTCTGCTTGTTTGCCACATATTGCATAAAAAATTTGAAACACAGCTAGTGTATACTATATTGTTTTAATATAAAAACATATTTTTTTCGAAAATAAATTTGATGTATCTGATTATAATATGAGTAAAAAAGAAGGTTAATATGTTATGTTGGCGTGGCGGGTGATAACGCATCTGGCCTAAATCAGGCTTGATGCCTTTAGTCAAACTCTTTTGTAAGTAAGTGTATGAGTTACACACACTTACAATTTCATTCAGATCAGATAAACAAAGGAGATAACTAAGTACAAATGATTGTTTGTGCTCAAATAGGTATCTTCATGTTTCATTTTTTTTCTTCATAATACCATTAAACCGCTCATTGCAAAAACTGTAAGTATACGGCATTCCCACTCAAATTTCATGTACACAAAAAATTCGGACGTATGGACAGACAGACGGACAGAACGAATTTATAAGGGTTCCTTATCGGGCTACGGAACCCTAAAACTTGTTACACAGACACTAATAAATAATAGTGTACATGCATAATTATCAATATAAAAAACAGACTCCATAAAAATGTCAGAATTGGACCAAATTGGGACAAATGGGACCACACGGGAATCAGCAAATTCCAAATAAAAAAAAAAACATCAAAATTGGTTTACCTAGTTGAAAGTTCTGAGGTAACAAAGATTTAAAAAACATTCGAATTGAGAACATCCTCCTTTTTTGAAAGTCGGTTAAAAAAAGACGACAAGCTCGTCTATATGACGAATTCGAACAAAGACATCAAGCCTGATTTAGGCCTGATGCGATTGCACCAGCCATGTTTATTTTCTCATAATATCTCCCTTATTTGTCTGACTTGAGGTCACTACACAATACAACTATGAACCTTAATATGTGGTGATTTAAAAATAAATAAGTATATTGTTATGTAAATACCTTGTGCAACACAAAGTGGTGGCGAGACGCCGCCCAGACGACGCAGCTTGGATGATGGAGACTCGGAGCAAGATGGCTCGCTGGATGGTCGCTTAGGAGATGTCATCTCTGAAAACCAGTTATTTACGTTTAGCTTGTGAAAATAATTAAATATACCTAATTAAGTATTGTACTTTGAATGAAATTTCCTGCAGGTGAAGAACTTTCCTTATCTATTTATGTAAGTAATTAAGCAAGTACATAAATACATCATAGCGTATTATCATCATAATCAGCCTATATTAGTTCACGGCTGGACATAGGTTCACAAGGAAAATTATTGGATCCGACGTTCAGCGATTCATTTCCAGCCTTTGGTAGGTATCTTGTCTCAGTTCGTGCTACGCTACAATTGCTGATTTGTTGTTTCTACTCTAGAACACGCATCCTTCAATGGTTACAGACTTGAAGGTCTTCTAGTTTAGAATCAATAAGTTTATAGATCAATGCTAACTGGAAAATATTTGCTTCAAACCAAAAAACAAAAGACATTCGCCATGTTGGCGTCACTCACTATTACTTTGGGGGGAAATATGAATATATTTGAGTATTATAAAAGTTTAAAACTCACTTTTACTCGTTTCTTGAAACGATCGAAGAAATCTGAAACAGAAATACGTATTTAACACATGAAATAATTATTTTAAATTTATTTTGGTAAAACAATTACTTGCCTGTAACAGAAGAGCTCTATTACTGAAAATCTTATTTTTTTAAAGATTCAAAGTGTGAACGCTGCATGTAGGTCGAAATCAAATCAAAACCTTTTTTTAAATTTTGAATGGAGGTTTCATTAATTTATTATCAATATGAAATAGATAGTTTAATTTATGGAAGTATAAGGTAACAAAAAATAGTTTTCCGTACCCAAAGGGTACCCGGGACCCTATTACTAAATCTACGCTATCTGTACTTTCTTTTAACGGCTGTACCTATTTTTTTTACCCTCAGTACGCGAGCCCGACTCGCACGTAGTCGATTTAATTTTCTTTTTGCGCATTAGGTGTGATTCGGGACATATACTTACTAAAACCAGAGCAGTGCGCGAGCGATCGGTTCATTTCTCTGTAGCGCAATAGGTATGGTTCGGAACATACATATTATACTCCAGTGAAAACTCAAGGAGGTTTTGACGCCAACGTGAAGAAAACATGTCGAATATAAATAATTATTTTCCTAAACTTGTCTATTTTCGCATGCACACGTGCAATAATGGTGAAAAACTGTTTATTAAGGGTTCATGAACGTGCTTAAGTATGGATAAGTTATATAATAAGGTGAAACGTGTATTTTCATGTGGCCTACTTATGCCACTAAAATAAGAAAGACAAGGCAAAATAACTTTAACGACTTTAGCCTGCCCAAAAAGCAAAATAATAAAAAAATTGACGTTGACAGCTTGACAGCCTTTCTTTGCCTTCTGTCTGTTTAATTTTAATAAGGTTATTCCTTGAAATAGGTAATTGTTTAGTAAATATTTTTATTTCGTTTGATGATTTGGCTGCATTATTAGACTTCTTTGTACGTTTTCATTGAAAACATAGAAATCAATGTATTTTCCAAAAACGCTAAGAGGCTGTGTTTCGAGGTTAGATGCCTTACAAATCAAATTTAAAATGATTACTTCGTTTTATAACTACAAGGTAAGATTCTTTTGAATAATACAATAGTTTATTTTCATAATAATATATTTCCTTTCTAATCTCCCAATGCAAAGAAAGAGGTGATATATATGTTTAACGTATCCGTCTCTGTCAATAAATAAAATAAATATCTGGGACATTATTGCACACATGGTCGTCCGACCCCAAACTAAGCAAAGCTTGTAAAAAAAAGTTAAAAAACACTATTTTTTAAAGCTTGTTTCCAGTTTTTGGTTCTTGCCCAGTATTCTTTGTGAAGTTTTGTAGTGCGCTGTCGAATCCATGATTTGATTTGGCTGAAAGTTAGGGGGATAATCGGCTCGGGTCCTACAGGTCGTATGCTCGAGCCTCTCCGTGCTAGTTCATCAGCCGCATCATTACCCCTAGATCCGCTGTGCCCCTTGATCCATAGCAGAGTAAGGTTATTATTATGTTTGCTTACGGTCTTCAGCAGATCGTGACACTGTAGAGTTAGTCCTGAGGTATGTTCATATCGCTGTAACGCCTTCAGCACTGCAGCACTATCTGAGAGAATTCTGATGTTTTGGTTAGTTACCTGTCTTAGTAGTACTGCAGTTGCCGCCTGGATGATATCTACCATTCTGCTGAGAATGGTAGGTATCATCAGTTATCAGGTATCATCATTATATTCACCCAGGGTCGTTGTTATATGTATGTTGAGGTCTTCCACCAGACCCGGTGTCTCTATCTGTTATAGATCCGTCTGTATATATCCTCACTTTCTATATCCCAGAGCTGTCACTGTGATCTTCATATAGTTGCCCTTTCCTTATTATATATATCACTATATCGTCATCATCATCATCATCACTATATATATAAAATTTCCATGTCACAATGTTAGTTACTGTACTCCTCCGAAACGGCTTTACCGATTTTTACCAAATTTTATATACGTATTCAATAGGTCTGAGAATCGGCTACTATCTATTTTCCATACCCCGAAGTGATAAGGATTGTTCACCCTTAAATATATATTTTTAATATTTTTTTGACGAAATTTTTTGTTTTTATTTTTTTATTAATTTATAAGGCAAAACAACGTTTGCCGGGTCAGCTAGTCATCATCATCATCACTATATATATAAAATTTCCATGTTACAATGTTAGTTACCGTACTCCTCCGAAACGGCTTTACTGATTTTTACCAAATTTTATAGTAGTAGTAGTAGCGCAGCTAGTATAATATATTAATAAAAAATATTTTGTTACCTAAGAACATTTATGAACTGATATGGAAAATTCTTTCAGATTGGTCTCATAGAAATTTCATCAATATCGGTTCAGTAGTTTAGCTTTTTAATCTTAATAACATGTGGAAAACGTATGTCATTTAAGTAAATTATTTTGTTCCAGAGATTATCAGCCCAATTTGGAGTAAATGAGAACCTGCATGTATATTGTGTAATCGCACAATGTCAAAAGCACAAATGACAAAGAGTAGCACATTGTCAAAAGAGTAAAATGACCGAAGTGATATCTGATGTTTGGCTAAGGCGTAAAATAACTTAATTCAAGGACTCGCACCGTTGGCGAGTAGTTCACTACTAAGTCTATGAGTAGTGCGAGTCTACAGCTTCCACATCCCGTATTCCCGGTAGAAGAGCGCGGGGACTCCACCCCGCGGTGTTGAAGACACGAGGAGAAGCGATGGCCCGCCTCACTTCCTCCCTCGCCATCCATCAACGCTATCAACCATCAAGAACCGTAGTCGTTGCTCGAGCGCCGCTCGCGGCCTTATGCGGTGCGGCGCACGCACGGCGCCATATCAAGCGTCGCGCTCCGCGTCGCGACTACGCCGGACCAGGGTCTGCACGAATTCACACCTGCGGAGTTGTCGTTCCGTAGGTGAGGCATTCCTCTCCAGGCCCGCAGGCCGGCGGTACGCGTTCGCGTCGAGCGAGGCGCCACCAACACACAACGCGTTGACGTAGTAACTCGTCGCGGCGCTGCTGGTCGCTTGAACATCAACCACCGGGTCGGCTGCGGTATCGCGCCGCCCACTCACCAACAATTACCAGCGTACGCTGCAACCGGCGCACGCTTTTCGTCAACTGGACTCGTCCCTTGCAGTCGTCGCGCCCCACGCGTGGCGATCGCGGGACCGAACTTTAAGGCCTCTTGAGAATTCGGGGGCCCCCGACACCAGCCCGCCCGCTCATGAAGTAAGCCCCCCGGTCCGACCGACTCGTCACCGGTCTGACCTGGCCGCTCGCGCCGGCTGTGAATAGGCTGGGCCGAAACGGAGCCGTCGATGCCACGGTGTGGTGCCTCCTCCCGCGGCGTACACCCCTACCGGTCAAGCGCCCCGCCCCCTTGCGACGGCCGGCCGGCGGATCACCTGACATATCACAGAGCGACTGCGCGCCCCTGCGCGCGTCGCTCCACCTCTACCGGATTGACTTCACCGCACCGGCCGGATACCGAGTAAAATCGAGACCGGCCGATGCCATTTTACGACCACTGCCGACCTCATCCTACCACGACAGATGCGCGCCGGTGTCTAGAGCGTCGCACCCTTTCGCGAATGGCCGGCCGACCAATACATATCCGCTTGGTGGAAGCGTCGATAACGGCCGCCACGACGCCTGTGGTAGAAAACAGCTGATGAATTAAAAATATTTCATAAAAAGAACTGTATTCCTAAAAACCTAAACTTCGAGATAGCTTAGTTTACCAATAATTATTGTGGTTGATAATATAGTGAAATATACTTAATATAATCATGACAACGATTTTTTCAGGTTTTTATTTATACCTAAATAGGTGTTAAATCTTAAAACAATTCAAGTATTGGTTCTGATGACATACATAGTCATAATTATGTATTTTATAAATAAGTACTTTATTGTACATAGCTATAAACTGATTCCGAAGTGATCCAGCTAAATTTAATAATACTCATATCTAATATGATTCCCGGGGGTGTTATTTTTAAAGTTGACATCTTGGCATGGCGTATAATAACATTAATATACATCAAAAGAATATCAACAGATCAGCATAGTACTTCCTTTTAGATAATAATTAAGTACCCTTTTCGGACGTACAATAGGTACACCTTAAAACACCTTAAGCCACCGAAAACTAAGCTAGCTTCAGTCGCTGCGCTTGTTCAGCGCAGCTTCGCTAATCAAAATTGTCGTTTTGTTACATGATCACTGTCAACCTAATTAACCTACCGAATTCTATGTAGTAGTCAGACTTGAAATAGTAATGCGCACAAGATAGCCTCACTCGCTTTAGGTCACTGTATTATTTATTATTCATTTTATTTATTTATTCAATTAGGACGGCTTGCGCCAATTACACTAATGAGACAATGTTACAAAATATTATGTACTTAAGCAAAATTAAAATTAGAAAAAAGTACTCAATTTAAATCAATGTCATTAAAATATAACTATTAATAGGTCAATAATAAATCCGTCAATTAATATTAACCTAGATAATTACAATTACTGAATGCTTGAAATACGGCAGCACGTTGCCTCACAGTATTTCAAACATTCAGTCAAAATCTCCTTCCAATCGTCAGCAAATATGTCACACTCTTTTTTGCTATCGAGAATAGAGTTAAGGCCAGCAAGGGACCGCAATATCGGGGACTGGGCGTGAGATACCTGCACCGAAGATAGTGATCCGGTACAAAAAATCCGTAAGTCTACTTAAGGCCGTCTTAGGTCACCCAAGAACGCCTCAGGCCATCCAAGAATGCCTTAATCCACCCGGACCTCCTTAGGTCATCCAAAGACCTCCTTAGGTCATCCAAGTACTCCATAGGCCACCCAAGACCACCTTAAGCCACCCACACAAACCATCCAAGACCGCTCTAAGCCACTCAGACCGCTTTATGCCATCCAAGCCCCCTTAAGTCACCCAAAACCTCCTTAGGCCACCCAAGACCATAGGCCATCCAAGAATTCCATAAGCCACCCAAGACCTTGGGCCATCCAAGACCTTAGATAATTCAAGAACTTCATAAGCCACCCAAGACCTCCTTAGGTCATCCAAGTACTCCATAGGCCACCCAAGACCACCTTAAGCTTCCAAGACCGCCCTAAGCCACTCAGACCGCCTTATGCCATCCAGACCGCCTTAAGTCACCCAAAACCTCCTTAGGCCACCCAATACCATAGGCCATCCAAGAATTCCATAAGCCACCCAAGATCTCCTTGGGCCATCCAAGACCTCCTTGGACCATCCAAGACCTCCTTAGATCATCCAAGAACTTCATAAGCCACCCAAGACCTTAGATCACCCAAAACCTCCTTAGGCCATCCAAGACCGCCTTAGACCGCCTAAAACCTTCTGAGACCACCTTAGGAAGTAGAACATTTAGGACCTCCTTAGGCCACCTAAGACCGCTTTAAGCCATCTAAAATCGTCTTAGGCCACTTCAGACCGCGTTAGGACCTCCTTAGGCCACCCAAGACCACCTTAAGCTTCCAAGACCGCCCTAAGCCACTCAGACCGCCTTATGCCATCCAGACCGCCTTAAGTCGCCCAAAACCTCCTTAGGCCACCCAATAACATAGGCCATCCAAGAATTCCATAAGCCACCCAAGATCTCCTTGGGCCATCCAAGACCTCCTTGGACCATCCAAGACCTCCTTAGATCATCCAAGAACTTCATAAGCCACCCAAGACCTTAGATCACCCAAAACCTCCTTAGGCCATCCAAGACCGCCTTAGACCGCCTAAAACCTTCTGAGACCACCTTAGGAAGTAGAACATTTAGGACCTCCTTAGGCCACCTAAGGCAGCTTTAAGCCATCTAAAATCGTCTTAGGCCACTTCAGACCGCGTTAGGACCTCATTAGGCCACCCAAGACCACCTTAAGCTTCCAAGACCGCCCTAAGCCACTCAGACCGCCTTATGCCATCCAGACCGCCTTAAGTCACCCAAAACCTCCTTAGGCCACCCAATACCATAGGCCATCCAAGAAATCCATAAGCCACCCAAGATCTCCTTGGGCCATCCAAGACCTCCTTGGACCATCCAAGACCTCCTTAGATCATCCAAGAACTTCATAAGCCACCCAAGACCTTAGATCACCCAAAACCTCCTTAGGCCATCCAAGACCGCCTTAAACCGCCTAAAACCTTCTGAGACCACCTTAGGAAGTAGAACATTTAGAACCTCCTTAGGCCACCTAAGGCTGCTTTAAGCCATCTAAAATCGTCTTAGGCCACTTCAGACCGCGTTAGGACCTCCTTAGGCCACCTAAGGCCGCTTAAAACAGCCTAAAATCGTCTTAGGCCACTTCAGACCGCGTAGGATACCTAAAACTGTCTTAGACCACCTTAGACTGTCTTAGACCACCTTAGGAAGTAGGAAATCTAAAACCGCCTTAAGTCACCTAAAACCTCCTTAAGTCACCTAAGACCTCTTTAAGCCATCTAAATCCGCCTTAAATCACATGAAATCTCCTTAAGCCACCTAAGAATGTCTAAGACCATCTAAAACCACCTTAAGTCACCTAAGACAGCCCCAGGCTGTCTAAAACAGGCCACCTAAAAGCAGCCTTAAGCCACCTAAAACAGCCTTAAGCCACCTAAAGCAGCCTTAAGCCACTTTAAGCAGCCTTAAGCCACCTAAAGCAACCTTAAGCCACCTAAAACCGCCTTAAGAGCTGAAATTAAGTATGTTTTCGACAGCAGGGAGTACGTGCAGCTCGTGTTTTGCGTGGGTGCGCGGAACGCAAGCGGCCCGCGGAGATTTCGTTTAGTCGGATGGGGGCCAATCTTGTGTTTAACTTGAAAAAACTGAAGGATCAGGTTGAAAATGGCTAAGAAACCGAAATACATTAGAAAATGGGTTGATGATGATGATGATGATGATGATGTTTGATTTCCATGACCGAAAACGACCATGGCAGTAGTTTGGGGTACAAATCTCCTAATGGCCGTGAAAATGCGGAAGATATTTCATATTCAGTCGTGGAAACAACACAAGAGCTGATATGCAGTTTGTTTCGACCGTAAGGGGAGGGAGGAGCTCGTATTTTGCGTGGCTGCGCGGGCCGCAAGCGGCCCGCGGGGATTTCCTATAGTCGGGTGGGGGCTAATCATTTAGATCGACTTGTAAAACTTATAAAAACTGAAGGATCAGGTTGAAAATGGCTAAGAAAGCGAAATACATTAGAAAATGCGTTGATGATGATGATGATGTTTGATTTCTATGACCGAAACTGAACATGGAGGTGGACCGGGTACAAATCTCCTCATGGCGGTCAAAACGCTGAAGAAAATCCATATTCAGTCGTGGAAACAATACAAGAGCTGATATCCAGTTTGTTTCGACCGTTGGGGGAGGGAGCAGCTCGTGTTTTGCGTAGCTGCGCGGGCCGCAAGCGGCCCGCGGGGATTTCCTATACTCAGGTTGGGGCGGTTCTCTTAGTTCGAGTTTTAAAAACTTGAAAAAAACAGAAGGATCAGGTTGAAAATGGCTAAGAAACCGAAATACATTAGAAAATGGGTTGATGATGATGATGATGTTTGATTTCCATGACCGAAAATGAACATGGAGGAGGTCCTGGGTACAAATCTCCTCATGGCGGTCAAAACGCTGAAAAAAATCCATATTCAGTCGTGGAAACAATACAAGAGCTGATATCCAGTTTGTTTCGACCATAGGGGGGAGGGAGCAGCTCGTGTTTTGCGTGGCTGCGCGGGCCGCAAGCGGCCCGCGGGGATTTCCTATAGTCGGGTGGGGGCAAGTCTTTTAGTTGCGACTTTTAAAAACTTTAAAAAAACTGAAGGATCAGGTTGAAAATGGCTAAGAAAGCGAAATACATTAGAAAATGCGTTGATGATGATGATGATGTTGTTTGATTTCTATGACCGAAACTGAACATGGAGGTGGACCGGGTACAAATCTCCTCATGGCGGTCAAAACGCTGAAGAAAATCCATATTCAGTCGTGGAAACAATACAAGAGCTGATATCCAGTTTGTTTCGACCGTAGGGGGAGGGAGCAGCTCGTGTTTTGCGTAGCTGCGCGGGCCGCAAGCGGCCCGCGGGGATTTCCTATACTCAGGTTGGGGCGGTTCTCTTAGTTCGAGTTTTAAAAACTTGAAAAAAACAGAAGGATCAGGTTGAAAATGGCTAAGAAACCGAAATACATTAGAAAATGGGTTGATGATGATGATGATGTTTGATTTCCATGACCGAAAATGAACATGGAGGAGGTCCTGGGTACAAATCTCCTCATGGCGGTCAAAACGCTGAAAAAAATCCATATTCAGTCGTGGAAACAATACAAGAGCTGATATCCAGTTTGTTTCGACCATAGGGGGGAGGGAGCAGCTCGTGTTTTGCGTGGCTGCGCGGGCCGCAAGCGGCCCGCGGGGATTTCCTATAGTCGGGTGGGGGCAAGTCTTTTAGTTGCGACTTGAAAAAACTTTAAAAAAACTGAAGGATCAGGTTGAAAATGGCTAAGAAAAGGTTATACATGAGAAAATGGGTTGATGATGATGATGATGTTTGATTTCCATGACCGACACTGAACATGGAGGTGGTCCAGGGTACAATCTTCTAATGGCGGTCAAAACGCTGAAGAAAATCCATATTCAGTCGTGGAAATAATATATGAACAGAAATCCAGTATGTTTCGACCGTAGGGGGAGGGAGCATCTAGTGTTTTGCGTGGCTGCGCGGGCCGCAAGCGGCCCGCGGGGATTTCCTATAGTCGGGTGGGGGCAAGTCTTTATATTCGACTTTTAAAAACTTAAAAAAAACTGAAGGATCAGGTTGAAAATGGCTAAAAAACCGAAATACATTAGAAAATGGGTTGATGATGATGATGATGTTTGATTTCCATGACCGAAACTGAACATGGAGGTGGGCCGGGTACAAATCTCCTCATGGCGGTCAAAACGCTGAAGAAATTTCATATTCAGTCATGGAAATAATATATGAACAGAAATCCAGTATGTTTCGACCGTAGGGGGAGGGAGCAGCTCGGCCTTCGGCCTCGCACTGAGTTTGGGTTGAAGCTCGGCTTCTCGCGAGCTCGCAAGTACCGTGGCTCGGCCTGACGGCCTCACCACGGTACTTGCTCGTTGCGTGGTTCGGCCTTGCGGCCTCACCACGCCCCTGGCTCGGCCTTCGGCCTCGCCCAAAGTTAGGCCTCCGAGTCTCAAGGTCGGCCTGCGGCCTCCCTTGAGACATTTGCTCGGCCTACGGCCTCGCTTGAGACTCTCGCGACCTCGCAAGTACCGTGGCTCGGCCTGGCGGCCTCGCCACGGTACTTGCTCCGGTCGTGGTTCGGCCTAGCGGCCTCACCACGCCTCTTGCTCGGCCTCCGGCCTCGCGCAAAACACTCGAGCTCGGCCTGCGGCCTCGCTCGAGTGATTTGCGACCTCGCGAGTGCCGTGGTTCGGCCTGGCGGCCTCACCACGGCCCTCGCTCGTTCCGTCTGAAAATCACTTGTATGGCGACCATGGTCAAAAATTAAAAAAAAAAAAAAAAAACTTCAAAAATGAAATCAGAGGCCTCAAAAACCCCCGTATGCAAAAAATCAGACCTCTCGGACCATTTTGAAATTTTTGAAAAAAAAAAGTTGAAAATTAAAAAAAAAAAAACATTTTTCCAAAAAGATCTCCCGATTCCCTATGACATTTGGTCAAACACCCCCCATGAAAGTTAAACCGTTTTCGAGTTATGACAGGTTCAAAATTGTATGGCGGCCATGTTTTTTTGTATGGGAGGCCTCTTTTTTTTCATGTCTCCAAAAAGGTCCGAGGTTTTGAAGAACTTTTTGTTAAACCGCTTTAGGAAAAATGTTTACCGTTTCCGAGATCCCTGGGGGGTCTACCATCAGGTCATGGTCTTTTGAAGATCACGTATTTTTCCCTTTGCCTCTGAACATCCCCCTACAAGACCTCATACTCACATTTTCTCCCCGACCCCCCCAAGTCTCCAAACAACTATGTCAGTCAGTCAGTGAGTGAGTGAGTCAGTGGTAATTAAGCTTTATATAGTATAATAATAACTAGTGTTTTGCGTGGCTGCGCGGGCCGCAAGCGGCCCGCGGGGATTTCCTATAGTCGGGTGGGGGCAAATCATTTAGATCGACTTGTAAAACTTTAAAAAAACTGAAGGATCAGGTTGAAAATGGCTAAGAAACCGAAATACATTAGAAAATGGGTTGATGATGATGATGATGTTTGATTTCCATGACCGAAACTGAACATGGAAGTGGGCAGGGGTACAAATCTCCTCATGGCGGTCAAAACGCTGAAAAAAATCCATATTCAGTCGTTGAAACAATACAAGAGCTGATATCCAGTTTGTTTCGACCGTAGAGGGAGGGAGCAGCTCGGCCTTCGGCCTCGCGTTGAGTTTGGGTTGAAGCTCGGCCTGTCGCGAGCTCGCAAGTACCGTGGCTCGGCCTGACGGCCTCACCACGGTACTTGCTCGGGGTCGTGGTTCGGCCTGGCGGCCTCACCACGCCCCTGGCTCGGCCTTCGGCCTCGCCCAAAGTTAGGCCTCCGAGTCTCAAGGTCGGCCTGCGGCCTCCCTTGAGACATTTGCTCGGCCTGCGGCCTCGCTTGAGACTCTCGCGACCTCTCAAGTACCGTGGCTCGGCCTATCGGCCTCACCACGGTACTTGCTCGGGTCGTGGTTCGGCCTGGCGGCCTCACCACGCCTCTTGCTCGGCCTCCGGCCTCGCGCAAAACACTCGAGCTCGGCCTGCGGCCTCGCTCGAGTAATTTGCGACCTCGCGAGCGCCATGGTTCGGCCTGGCGGCCTCACCACGGCACTCGCTCGGTCCGTCTGGAAATCACTTGTATGGCGACCATGGTCAAAAATTAAAAAAAAAAAAAAAAAACTTGAAAAATGAAATCAGAGGCCCCAAAAACCCCCGTATGCAAAAAATCAGACCTCTCGGACAATTTTGAAATTTTAAAAAAAAAAAAAAAGAAAATTTAAAAAAAAAAAACATTTTTCCAAAAAGATCTCCCGATTCCCTATGACATTTGGTCAAACACCCCCCATAAAAGTCTAACCGTTTCCGAGTTATGACAGGTTCAAAATTGTATGGCGGCCATGTTTTTTTGTATGGGAGGCCTCTTTTTTTTCATGTCTCCAAAAAGGTCCGAGGTTTTAGTGCATTTTTAGTTAAAAAGGTTCCCCCCTACCTCCTACCG
The DNA here is from genome assembly GCA_949125355.1 of Agriopis leucophaearia. NCBI lineage: Eukaryota > Metazoa > Arthropoda > Insecta > Lepidoptera > Geometridae > Agriopis > Agriopis leucophaearia. Next base: position 18,969,249 of record OX421263.1, on the reverse strand, counting down.
TTTCCGAGATCCCTGGGGGGTCTACTACCAGGAGCTGGTCTTTTGAAGATCACGTATTTTTCCCTTTGCCTCTGAACATCCCCCTACAAGACCTCATACTCACATTTTCTCCCCGACCCCCCCAGTTCTCCAAACAACTATGTCAGTGAGTCAGTGAGTGAGTGAGTCAGTGGTAATTAAGCTTTATATAGTATAACTAGTGTTTTGCGTGGCTGCGCGGGCCGCAAGCGGCCCGCGGGGATTTCCTATAGTCGGGTGGGGGCAAGTCTCGTGTTTCGACTTTAAAAACTTAAAAAAAACTGAAGGATCAGGTTGAAAATGGCTAAGAAAAGGTTATACATGAGAAAATGGGTTGATGATGATGATGATGTTTGATTTCCATGACCGGAAATTAACATGGAGGTGGTCCTGGGTACAAATCTCCTCATGGCAGTGAAAATGCGAAATAAAATTCATATTCAGTCGTGGAAATAATATAAGAACAGAAATCCAGTTTGTTTCGACCGTAGAGGGAGGGAGCAGCTCGGCCTCCGGCCTCGCGCTGAGTTCGTGTTGAGACTCGGCCTCTCGCGAGCTCGCAAGTACCGTGGCTCGGCCTGACGGCCTCACCACGATACTTGCTCGGGGTCGTGGTTCGGCCTGGCGGCCTCACCACGCCCCTGGCTCGGCCTTCGGCCTCGCCCAAAGTTAGGCCTCCGAGTCTCAAGGTCGGCCTGCGGCCTCCCTTGAGACATTTGCTCGGCCTGCGGCCTCGCTTGAGACTCTTGCGACCTCTCAAGTACCGTGGCTCGGCCTATCGGCCTCACCACGGTACTTGCTCGGGTCGTGGTTCGGCCTGGCGGCCTCACCACGCCTCTTGCTCGGCCTCCGGCCTCGCCAGGAACACTCGCGCTCGGCCTGCGGCCTCGCTCGAGTGATTTGCGACCTCGCGAGCGCCGTGGTTCGGCCTGGCGGCCTCACCACGGCACTCGCTCGGTCCGTCTGAAAATCACTTGTATGGCGACCATGGTCAAAAATTAAAAAAAAAAAAAAAAACTTTAAAAATGAAATCAGAGGCCCCAAAAACCCCCGTATGCAAAAAATCAGACCTCTCGGATCATTTTGAAATTTTTGAAAAAAAAAAGTTTAAAATTAAAAAAAAAAAAAAAAAAAAACGAAAAGATCTCCCGATTCCCTATGACATTTGGTCAAACACCCCCCATGAAAGTCAAACCGTTTCCGAGTTATGACAGGTTCAAAATTGTATGGAGGCCATGTTTTTTTGTATGGGAGGCCTCTTTTTTTTCATGTCTCCAAAAAGGTCCGAGGTTTTAGTGCATTTTTAGTTAAAACGGTTCCCCCCTACCTCCTACCGTTTCCGAGATCCCTGGGGGGTCTACCATCAGGTCATGGTCTTTTGAAGATCACGTATTTTTCCCTTTGCCTCTGAACATCCCCCTACAAGACCTCATACTCACATTTTCTCCCCGACCCCCCCAGTTCTCCAAACAACTATGTCAGTGAGTCAGTGAGTGAGTGAGTGAGTGAGTGAGTCAGTGGTAATTCAGCTTTATATAGTATAATAACTAGTGTTTTGCGTGGCTGCGCGGGCCGCAAGCGGCCCGCGGGGATTTCCTATAGTCGGGTTGGGGCGGTTCTCTTAGTGCGACTTTTAAAAACTTTAAAAAAACTGAAGGATCAGGTTGAAAATGGCTAAGAAAAGGTTATACATGAGAAAATGGGTTGATGATGATGATGATGTTTGATTTCCATGACCGAAACTGAACATGGTACTGGCCTGGGGTACAAATCTCTTCATGATGATGGAAACGCGATAGCAATTACATATTCAGTTGCAGAAACTATAGAAATCCTATAAATATATTCAATGAAATAAAAGTTGTTTTAATACGTATTGTTAGTTTTTGCCTCAGATCAGACACACAAGGGAGATATTACAACAATTAATTATTAATAAAATAAAACATTTTACCCTTTGGGTACGGAACCCTAAAAACAACAGTTGAATTGAGAATCTTCTTCTATTTGGAAGTCGGTTAAAAAGAGAATTAATCGTAAGGCGTAGGAGTTCTACATCAAATTGATTTAGGTCTGATGCGTTTGCATCCGCTACGTTATTTTATTATCTATATATTCAGAATTTGTTAGATTTAAGGACTAATAAAGTTTATGAAAACTGGAACTTGATTTTTGAATCCTTCGTTTACATTTGACTCGCAAAATGCAATTAAACCATAAATGTTATATTCAAAGAATATTTTAATTGTATTATTGCATACATTTTACATTTGGCATACATTTTAAAATTATAATGTTATTACGATATGAATGGTCCAATGTTGACAACTTTTCATGATAACAATGAGATATTGTTATACTGCAGCTCACGCATACTCGGCGACTGGCGAGGAAATTATTGTTAATTATAAATGATGTAGAGCAGTGTATGGCTGCTTTGCTAAGAATTGCCGCAACGCAGTCAAAAATATGCTGGCAGTAGATAGTGGATGTACTCCTTCCTGTAAAAACAGAAAAAAAATGTTAAGTAAAATAACCTTTTGGTAAAGATTTGGTAGTCGGTTTATTCTTATACGTATGATATTGTTACTGTCTCATCGCACTTATGACAATTTGAATAAGATGTCAGGTAAGTAAAAAAAATGCAGACTGGGTAATTCATCATATTAAAGTCACTATTTTAGTTTGAAATTTATTGCATTACCATACCATGTATGCATTAAAGTAAACAAATATATTGCTACACACGGTTACAATATAATATGTGGATAATGAGTGTTTTTATTGAGTTCCACTAAAAATTATAATTGTAGTGAGTTTATTTATTGATCACATGAAATTTAATATTTGTATAACTTTAGCTAACCAGAACTTGTTGTTGATCTTGTTATTTTTAACCGACTTCTAAAAAGAAAGACGTTATTACTTTGACTGTTTTTTTTTAGAATTTTCGACTGGGTGAATCGATTTTGATGATTCTTTTTTTATTTGAAAGCTGGTGCTTCTCATTCGGTCTCATTTCAATTTGGTTCAATTCTACTGTTTAATTTTTTCACAATATAACAATTAAAATCATTTCCAAACAAAAAAATATGATATGAGACATCTGTTGGAACAGCTCAATACTAAATCAGGTATGCGTTTTCTAAAACCGATAGTGGTTAATAATTGCACGCACTATGGGATAGAGGGCGCATTCTGTCATTTTTATGAAGTCGGTTTTTTAGAGTTCCGTATCCAAAGGGTAAAACAGGGCCCTATTAGTAAGGCTCCGCTGTCCGTCTGTCACCAGGCTATATCTCATGAACCGTGATAGTTAGATAGTTGAAATTTTCATAGATGATGTATTTTTGTTGACGTTATAATAACAAATACAAAAAAAAAAGGGCGCTCATGTAGACGGCAACATGTAGATGCTTGAAATATTCACAGAATATTTAGTTGTATATTCACTTTAAAAATAAAAATAAATATTTAAAATAAAATAAACAATTAAGGGGGGCCCCCATTCAACAAACGTGATTATTTTGCCGTTTTTATAGATAATGGTACAGAAACGTTCGTTCACGAGTCCAATACGAACTTGGCCAATTATTTATATTGATAATTAAATATGACTTAGTTAAGTTTGAAGTGAAGTAATTTATTATTTAATCTCACAATTATCACGTTGCTGTGTAACGATCGCAGTAGACATTGTCTTAGTGATGAATAAAAATTTCTCACAAACTCGCACTTGACCATTAATTATTATTTGTTGTTTTACTTTACAGTGTGTATTAATAATTATGTCAAGTTTGCCGCTTGTATGTATTATCGTTTTTATATTAAAGTAAATATAATTAAGTATTATATTCTGTGAAAATTTCAACTGACTATTTTTATTATGGTTCAAAGATAACCGTTAAAAGGTAGGACGGACAGACAGACAAACCGCGTAAGTTTAATAATAGGGTCCCGTTTACACCCTTTGGATATGGAATTCTAAAAATACCAAATGATGATGACATGTTTACCTATATTTCAATAATATTATAATAGTGCAGAATGAAGTGGTTTTCTTGATGTCTCGGACAGATGTTGCGCTGAATTTGAATGCTGAAAAGTAATAAAATATATATATTAATAACATGTAATTGTATTCCAATGATACTTTAATGTTTCTTTTTTTTCATGATTAACTTTATTTTATTTGTCTTTGGGCTAGTAATGTTTTAGTAATTATGGTTTATGAATGCCATTTGATCAAAATATTGATCAAATGAACAATTTGAAAAGTGCACATTTTAAACCTAACTCTTCATGATTGTTTTATTACAATTTGTACTGATAATGTTTAAAAATGTAGTTTTTGTTTTGTAAGTGTGATACATCCTATATTAGACAAATAAAGAAAATAATCAATAAAGTAATGTAGTAGTGATGAGCTGTTGACATGAAAAAGACACTCGATGAGTTCTGCAGTTTGTGAGCATGCCCTCGTATGTTCTCTTGCGTTAAAAGTAATACTACCTAGGTGTTTATTTATGCAATTGTTAGAGATTTCATACATACCTTTTGAATAAGTGAAATGGAGTGTAGTTTTAGAACGATGGCTGCTGGGAGAAGTGTTAGATGACTCGAAGATGCGACTTTAGATGATTAAAATATTCCTCTGAAGGTTTTTCTGTAAAATTTCAAATTATTTGTGTTAATAAAATAAAATATTTTTTATTTATCGATGTTTCATGGTTTTTTTTATGTAGGAAATAACTGAATATGAATTTAAATAAATTTTTATAGGTCATCGTTTTATGCGAGTATATACTTATCATTTATTGAGTAGGTGTATCTATTATACATGTATTTTTTTATTAATTTTAGGTTATGCATTTATCTGTACGCAGTTTATATTATTGCAAAAACATGTTTTAACATAAAGTATAAATTGGTAATAATACCTTTTAAACTATGGAAAATTTATAAAAATAAACCGGCCAAATGTTAATCGAGTAAAATAATAGTGTAAAAATATAACATCACGCTTAGACGATTACACATCAAAATATTGATTGCACCCTACGTTGCTTAACTTGGCTATTAACAAAAACTTACACTTGGCCATTATTTATTGTTTCACTTTAGAGTGTGTACCTATCATAATCATGTCAATTTTGACGCTTGTACCTACGTATTACCATTTTTAGAGCAAATACAAAAATATATTTTTAAAAAAAAACGTTTGTTGTATGGGGATTCCATTAAAGTTTTTTATATTAAGTATTATTATTTCTTAGTTAATTCATCGTAATATTCTGTGGAATATTCACTGCCTATGGTTGTACGTACCTACTCACTCAGATGAGATGCTAGTAAGATATAGTCCAATGTTTGTTACATTCACCGAGATTTATTTTCACAGCGTTTCCACATACACAAAGTTCATAAAAAGAGTGGTATAAGAAGCACAAAACGAAATAGTATGGAGGTAGGAAAGACAAATTTAAATAATATAAAAGTATTAGATGTTAAGTGACAAAGAAAACTGAATTATTAATTAACTGCTGTGAAGCAAAACAGACGTGCATTCGCCATGAAATCAAGAGTCTAACTGCTGCTCGCGACCGAGCGGTAGCGAGTTTATACAAAGAAATACAGCAGAGGCGCGCACGCCAGTCCACACGTTAGAATTTTACGATGTTAGGATTGCTCCGCGGGTTTACTTGCAATATTCAATTACTAAAAGTCAAATAATAGATTATGCTTAGTTGAAATAATAAATGGACGTAGACATAAATTAAATAAATATATATGAACTTATATAACTTAAGATTCTCACAATTCTATAATCTTTCAAAATTTCAATATTATATTGCAGTTCAAAAGGTGCAGTTGTTAAAAGGTAGGGCAAACAGACAGTCAGACAATGTAGACTTAGTAATGGAGTTCCGTTTATATCTTTTGAGTACAGAACTCTAAAAACAAAGTAAGTACTTACTAAACAAAGTAAGTACTTACTAAATAAATCATGTAACAATGTTTTACAAACATTATTTATACTTACATTTTGTTATATGTATAATATTATTTCGTTTCGTTGGTTGCTCTTGTGTTTTCATTCAATTTGAAATTGTAATTTTCTATGTAGGTGTTCCGTTGCGTTGTACGGCGCCCAAATTGTATTGCATATAATAGTAGGTAGGAACACCGTATGTGCTGTTGCTGTGAATTAAAAAAATTGTAGATATAAATTATTTGGACTAAACATATTTAGATCATAATTTTCTTTACTAAATTATCATTTCTATTACTTAAATGAGCTGCACTGGGCCATAATGGTGTATTAGGACTCATCCCTCTTTCTCTCTCTCTCAGAAAAGATCTGTCTCATCAGTGGGAGTTTGATAAATAGATAACGATGAAATGTACACTTATTTGAAAATTAGACACATAAATTATTTTCTATTAGAAATTAATTTTGGAATATGTCAAAAAGTCCTTGGAGTGCAATATTTATTAATAAGGATTTAAAATAATTAGCGATTGCATTACAGAGGGTGCACGACAAAAATCAAATTACTATTTTTGTTCATTTAATCGTTAAAGTGTAATTGATTAAGTGGTGTAAGTATTTATATCGCAGTAAATGCTGGCTGGTGTTAAATTTACCACAAAATGGATTACATGAAATTTATTTTTGCTTCTGAAGTTTTCTATAAAAATATGTATCCTATAGATTGTGAAATTACAACTTTAATCTTAATTTAAAATAAATAAATAAATCATCATCATCATCATCATCAGCCAGAAGACGTCCACTGCTGAACATATGCCTCCTCCTTTAACCTCCACACTGAACGACATCCTGTCGGCTGCACCCACTGGATGCCCGCGACTCACAATGTCGTCGGTCCATCTAGTGAAAGGCTTACCTATGCTGCGTCTTCCGGTTCGCGGTCTCCACTCAAGAACCTTTCTTCCTCATCGGTTAACAGTTCTTTAAGCGATGTGGCCTGCCCATTGCCACTTCAACTTGCAGCTTTTAATAGCTATGTCGGTGACTCTGGACAAATAAACAAATAAAACACATTAATAAATTATTACATTAGTATTTTTTTTTTATTACCCAAGCCGTCTTCCACATCACCTTTTTTTATTCTTTAATTGATATATTAGAATATCAAGTTATTAATTATATCAATTAGAAAATAATCATGAGGTTCGGCATTAGATGCGTTTTTTTTAACGTGGTTTCCCCAGTAGGCCTAATCCACGCTAACTACTTAAATATATATTACATAAAAAATACAATAAAACAAACATGACTGTTGTATGTAATGATTGTAAATGTGTATTTTTTGTAAAGTTTAATTTAATGTTGTAAATTGTATACCTAAAATATTATATACTTACAATGATTATGCATGCAATATGACACTAATATTATAAATGCGAAAGTGTGTTTGGTGTTTGTCAGTGAAACCACTGATCGCAGCTAATGTGATAGTATAAAAATGTATGTAATGTAATGCGCTATAGTACCAATCACCATGTAGAAATTAGTAAATATTTCTTCCAAATGAGTGGTCATATGAAACATCAATAAAAAAATGGAAACTATTCATATTCAAAGGAAGTACAATACCAGAAACTGAAAATATATACATATACAAAAAGAAGTGAGACATGCTGTAAGATTGTTATATGGATGTAAAGTTCGACTTATAAAGTAAGTAATGCAAATAAGTAATTAAGTCTGGATTAGACATTCAGCGAGACAAACAGTAAGCAAATTGTAGGTGAATGGTTTTCAATGAGATGATTGAATGCAAGAACGATGCTTGTTTGATTGGATGGCATCCGAGATGATGATCGATGTAGGGTATAGGTGGCGATGACTGAAGTAACAGGTAGGAAGTTGTTTAACAGTCGATATTTACACGTCGATGAGGTCATCCGAGGATGGTAGAACCCAATGTATGGGAATAAAAGCGTAATGTAACATGACTGATGAGTCGGGTGAGAAGGAGGTAGAGATGGAAGTGACACTGGGATGAAATCGTAGGATCGATTGGCGCAACAGAGGATAATTCAATGCACGAGTTCACACGTAGCTGACCGAGCGAAGTGTCATGAGAGATGTAGGTAGGAGTTATCACAAGCATTCGTCACATACATACACAACTACAACACACAGTAAATAAATTTGAAATAAACAATTTAAATTAATTAATTTAAGGGTTACACTGTGCTGTAAAGAGGTCATTATTAAATAGGGTTACGCTCATAGGATATACTGTGTCGAAAAAAGGTCATTATAAAACAGGATTGCGCATATGGAGTACACTGCGTCAAAAAGAGGTCATATTTATTTGCGGAGTAAACTTTCTATGTGTATGCCATAATCCCCACGCTTGGCAGGCAACTTGGGGATTGCAAATTGTTTCATCATTTAAGTGGGAGAATGCTGCTGCCCATCCCCTGGTGGTTCTGATCGCAGTTTTAGAACATACCCGGGTCCAATTGATACATAAAAATTAAGACAAAAAACAAGTGAATCAATCAAATAATGACGTTTAAACTGCACTTCAAAAATATATGAATAAATAATAAAAAAACGTTATTTTAAATGCTTATAAAATTAGAGTGTTGCCCTCTATTTCTTTGGGATCTCAACATCAGATTTAAGTCATAAAATGTACTTGCAATGTCTAAGATAATGTATTATTATAGTTAATATTTATAATACAAAAAAACGCATGATGATAATTATTAACATGCATTTTTCTTTGTGTTGTTTTGTTATGTAATAGTACAAGATTTAATATATATTTTAATATTGTTTTTTTTTATTTATTAATGTATTCATTGTGATCAAGTGCAAATATATTTTTATTCAATTAGGCGACAATAATTTGAATAAAAACTCATTCACAAATTCAGATTATTCTTCACAAAGTAAAAAATGTTTTTTTTTTTGTTTGTTCACTAACAGAATGATACAATACATCATTCGTATATAACTTATGTGCTATAGAGACCTATGTAACATTCCAATAAATTTCAATAATTCCAAAAAATAGGTAAACTCAACATGTTCAACAAACAATTCTGCTTTTAGAGAGCCTAAAAATACAATTAAATTTAAAAAAAACATTACTTTGTTCATTCAGGAGGAAGAGAATTCAGGAGTAATTCTTGTGACAGTTGAGATTATATTTTTTTTTTGTATTTTTTTTTCATTTTTTTTTGTATTTTTTTCAGTTTTTTTTTTGTTGTTTTTTTTGGTTTCTTTTTTATTTGTTTCTTTTTTCATTTTTTTTTTTTTTTTGTTTTTTTTTTGTTTTTTTTTTTTTTTTTTAATATAATCTCCATTAAGTCAGTTTTCATCATTTAATCTGTCAGTTTTAAATTTAATTTAAAATAATAATATTTCTTGTATCACTAAATTCATACAATTAACTTCTTTCTTTCGGAACTCATCATTAAATTCTTTCTTTCGGAAATCATCATTTAATATCTTCAACAACCTATTTTAACAGGCTGAAAGATACAGTATGACCAAAGCAGAGCAGCGACAGCAGCAGGGCTTTAATTCCATAATTAAAACACTGTGTGTAGTTATGGAAACGGAGCCGTTTCAAAAAAAGTATTACATCTCTTCATAAGAAATGGAGCTTTTAGGGTCCAACAGTTCTTAGGCACGAATTAGCTATAAGCCGGTGCTACAATCATGTAGTTTTCCCTGAATTAGGGAACAGTGCGTGAAGCAGTAATACAATTTTCGATTTTTTTTAAAGCAGCAAAGTCTTTATGAACTAAATTGTTTAGTTTTGCCAACATTATAAAATCAGATCTGCATAGACTGTTGAAGATCTGAAGGCAATTCAAATGCTCAAGTTAAATTTATTATTATTTTCGATTACATTTTTTAGTAACGAATATTCCAAAGAATAGATTCAGTTAATCGTTACGAAAGTAATAGTCGTAACAGACAACACAGTCAATTTGGCTTCTCAACGAACCGCCGTCAAACCAATGGGCGAGAAAGAAATTCCGTCAGCCAAGTTGACGTGTCGGTTAAATATTTAAATTAATTATATAACTTAAGGTAACTAACTAAACTGCGATACATTATACATTGTGGCTTTTCTTGAATACTTTTTTTAAATTTATAATAATCTGTCTTCAATGAGTAAATGTATATTTGAAAACGATCGCTGTGAATAAGTAACAAATAATAATAAAAACCAGTGAAGCTATGATTCCATTAAATTTAGGTTTATTATGAAAGTTGTAAAAAATATTTGTATTATTACGTATTAACAAGTTAACAACATATTGTTTGTATTCATAAATATTGAATATATTTAATTTTACTTCAACTGTTATTATCACATTATAAATTATGGTATATCATAATCTGATGGTGACATAATAGTGAATGATAAATGTGGCAGTATTTTATTACACTTTGAGAAACAAATACTGTACTATGTTATTTTAAGAATTTTTTTGAACAATAAAATAAAGATTCAAAACTTTAAAAAGTTGTAATTTTAATTACGATATATAATACATACAGAAAGTTCACTCCGCAAAGAAGATTAAATAAATAAGGATTATCTATGAAGCAATAAAGTAGCAATTCAACTCTCACGCACAATTTGCAGATTCTGTTGAATATAATTGGTCAAAAAATATATTTATATAACGAATCCTGTTTTATTGTAATAGAATACATTTTTGTTATAATTTCTTTTTTGCAAAGAAAATAAACTGGATTATTACTGAAATTTGACATATGAAAATTCGATGACCATGTAACGTTTGGTAATCGAGCTGATTTGATGATAGACACTTAGGAAATAACTGGCCAAGAGCGATTTGAAACACGCATATGGTAATATTTCACTCGTCCACTCTCTTTTGTTTCATAAATACATTCATGCCTGTCTTATTGTCGTCTCTTATATTTTAATCTCACATTTATACACATCTCTATCTCTCTCTGTTACACTTTTACATACACACACACACACACACACGCAAACACACGCACGCACACTTATACGCGCCCCCATTTAAATCTTTCATTCCTTCTTGCATTCTTATACACATTCACACTCACACATTCTCTCTCTTTCATACACTCCTTAACATCTCTCATGGCAATCCGGTCAGTCAGTAACGTGTGAACTCGTGCATTGAATCTCCTCTGTTGCGTCAATCGGTCCTACGATTTCACCTCAGTGTCACTTCCATCTCTACCTCCCTCTTACAAGACTCATTAGCCAAGTCACACTACGCTTTCATCCTATACATTTTGTTCCAACCATACCTCAAAACAACCTCATCGACATGCACATCGACTGCTAAACAATTTCCCACCTTAACAACAGCCATAGACACCCATTACCTTAAATCGATCACCTTGCCTCGCATACCATCAAATCGAAGCAAGCAAAGCTACAAACATTCATCAAGTCATTGACAAACCATTTCCCACAAGGTTCGCCTAGTGTTTGTTTGTCTGGATGCTAAACCGACGATTACTTTTTTCTTTACCGAACTTTAAAAGCTTACCTTTACTCCAATAGCAAGCTTACAGAAAGTCTGTCAACTTTTTGCATATGTATACATACCAATTATAAGGTATTACAATTCAATAAATATGAATAATAACATTTTCTATTCATGTTTCATAATCTACAATCATTCTTATGAAATAAGTACTAAGGTATTACATAAATGAAATAGTAATATATACACACAATGTAAATGTTGTGCATGTAATATGTAAAAAATAAAAAAGCAAAAGGGTAGACACTGTACAACCATGATTTCATTATTCTAATTGATTTTATTTACATAAATTATCCACTAAAATGACACAGAGGTCAACAATTTTACAACTTTCCAAGAAGAACCATTTATTTACATGATTAAATCTGGTATGATTTTATTGTTTGCACAGGGTATGCCATTTATTACGCGATTTTCATGAACTAATACTTTAATCGATTCTTTATCTTGTACGCGGCCTAATGCCACGTACAACTGACCGTGACTAAATACGTCCGACCGTAAATCTACCCCCACGCGACTTATAGTTTGTCCCTGACTTTTGTGAATGGTCATCGCATAGCACACCTGAAGGGGAAACTGGCGACGACACATTTCATACGGACTATTTCGATCTATTGGCGCTTTAAATAAAATTCGCGGAATTAGATAAGGAATGTTTTCGAAACAACCTCTTTTGCGCACAGTTATTAATCGCGGCGAAGTTGCTTCTATGATTACTTTAGTTCCGTTTACTAAGCCGTCCGCAAAACTTAGATTTCTCGTAATCATACAAACGCAACCAATTTTTAATTTTAAATCGAATTCTGGGACTCCTTGCGGTTGAAGTCTATTTAACGCGTCGGGTCCTAGGTACAACTCATCAGCATCATCGTTTGCTATTTTGTCAATGGAATAAAAGTGGAGCATTTCTCCTGAGACGCGATCTAAAACAATTGAATTTATATCTCTAACAGCGTCATTTCGGGTACATAAAATAGCTCTGAGTGAGCAAACGTCCGGTTCATCAATTACAGCTTGTGAGAACACAAAGTCGATTAAATCATTCAATTCGGTCACATGTTCTATTAAATCTAAAGAAACTATCTTTTGAATACTTTTACCCACTTGCAGAGGAAAACATGGCAATTCGTTAGACCCTAACTTTAACAAAAACTCTGCATATTCTGGATCGTCTCTGCATCTCTGAGACGTTATCAATGTGAATTTTTTTAAATTTTGCCAAAGCGGGGATTTCTTCAGAGAACTATTTAAAATATCTGAATCTGATCTGGCATTAACGACAACTGGAGGAATTTGACGAAAATCACCCGCAAATATAATAATTTTACCTCCAAAAATTTTATTTGACTGCATTAAATCGCGCAATGACCTATCTAACATGTGTATTAGATATTTATGGGCCATGGGCGCTTCGTCGTAAATTATCACAGACGCGTTGAATATTAATTCAGCGCGTTGTGTTTTATTTGTAATATTCCAATAACCCGTATCATCAACAAATTCTAATGGAAATTTAAACATGGAATGTGCGGTAAAAGCATTCTCAAGATTTTGAGCGGCGATGGCTGATGAGGCTGTACAAATGACTACCGATTTTAAATTACCTCTAACGTGGGCAGTTATTGTATTTAATAAGGTCGTTTTGCCTGTGCCCGCAGGACCGTCTATAAAAATGGCACACGAATTATTTTCCCGAAATTCTTGATTTGAGCAAAGGTTATCGATATATTCGAATACAGAACGCTGTTCCGATGAAAGCCTGGGTAACCATTCATCGACAACAGATATTTGTTGGTCTATATTATATTCGACGCGTTCCCTGCCTAATTCAGTGGAATCATCAAAGACTTCCGGAAGTCCTAGTAATGCGAGTGATGATCCGTGTCTTTGTAAAAATCTATTTATTTGTGTGAGGCACAAATTGTACGCGCTTTCGTATTCGTCTGGCATCCTGTGCAAAATGTCTTCGCAAAGTTGGTTTTTAAATGTGTCCCACAGCGACGGTGCTGGGGCACCGTTAACAGCCAACAGTACGAAAAACCTACGCAGGCGGTGGCCAGTAAAAAACGTAGATGCTTCCTGCATAGCTCTTTCGTACTCGACTTCGTCGTCCGCGAGTCCTACAGCTTTGGCAGCATCTTGGAAAGTGGTGCAATCAGGGCCACCGAGACTCAAAAGATCCGTATAACCGCGAGACGGAAATGAATTTAAAAGAATTCTAAGGTAAAATTGTTCACCTCTGTTGGGCGCGACCCAAAATAGACGTGCAACCATTTGACCCCTTTGACGCTCTGTTACGAATTTGCCGTTACTTGTTTCATAAATTGTCGTTTTTGTGTTGGGTCTTTTTGCATGAACGATATATTTTTCATAAAAATCTGCATATTTTAGAGTGTCGAATTGAACGCCCTGTGGCCTTTTGAAATATGTTAATAAATCGGATTCGCGATTTACATCGGTTTCATGTCCGGGTTTAAAATAAACGGTTTGTCGGTTTTCCAAATGAACAGTCAACTGTTTAACGTTAGGTTCGCGGGCAGTTACGTCGAATTCTAAAACACGCCAAGCCGCGTCGCTTGATCCTATGTAACGCTTTGTCACGTAGTCCTCGATTTCATTGGGTTGCTCGTCAACAATGGCAACACGCGCTTCATCAGGACCTTTAGTCATGTACTTAAAAAGATACTTTACAATACTACGGTGCGAGGACACTTCAATGTTTATGTGTGCATCGTATTTTAATAATAAACTGGCATTGTATGGAACGACCCACAAATCGTTTACTTTTATTTCTCTATTGCGGAATTTAATTATACCTTCGTTGTTACTATTGCGGCGCAAATGAATAAAACCTCTGTCGTCACAGAATGTGACGTCAGTTTCACGTTTTGGGAAGCGTTTGCTACATTTTCGTTTTTCTTTGTCGTAGCACGGCAGGTTATCTCTTTCTTGCCCACACGGTCCATGAATCATATGATTCAGGACCGCTTTACGTAACCTGCCTTCGGCTTCTGAATTATCAGGTATGTCGGCACGACATACTCTGTCAATGTCTACATTTTCAACTGGACCTCCTCCTTCGACTCTAAAACAGATGTGGGCGTGAGGCAATCCTCTTTTTTGAAATTCAATGACGTATGTTAAATATTCGAGCGATCCGAACCATGCGCTGGAACGAAAATCTCGTATTAACGCAAGAAGCCGCAAATTGAATACTCTTGCACAAATGAGTGGATTGGGGCGCTGGCCTTCAGGAGTTGATTGTTTAATTTCAGGCCAGTTGGGATTACAAGTAAACGTCACAAAATAGGAGGGGGGTCCCAGTCTATTGACTAATGCAATGCAATCTAAATATTTAAGTTTCATGTATCGCGGGCCCCCAGTAAAAGTATTCGGTAAGTAGATACGTCCCGGTACAATGCCTTCCCCTGCAATGGTCTCATCATTTAAAAGTTCCAGGAGTGGTGCGGTTCTAATTTCTATACTTGGATTTGTTTGCATGTGGAGTATATAGCGCAAACGTTCCTCGCTTATTCTACAATACATGTCTACTAACCACTCCTCAGATAAGCGTCCAATGTGACTAAACCTATCTTCTGAAAGAAGAAGACATCTGACATACTTGGCCTGAGTAAGTTTATTCCCATTATTGTCGAGTTTCCCCGGAAACCATCCTGCATTGCCTTCCGGATACAAAAGTGGAAACTGAAAACTTTCATACAGTGCATCCATAATGTCTACAGTATGAGGTTTACGTTCACCCACTTTCCAAATGGCTATGCATCGGGGTACGTACTGTTCGCGATCAGTACTAATAATTGCGGAAACTTCTCTACCCACGGGCTGATCGCCTAAAATGTTTCCGTGGGTAGCACGAGAAGTTCTTTCAAACATTATGAAAGCTTCATCGGAAGGTTCCAAACTTAATCGTTTGAAACATTCGATGAATGGATTTACGTTATTGAGAAAATTTGTAATGGACCTGATTACTTGAATGTCTAAATTTTGATTAAGCGCCAAGTTTTCTCGTTCCGACGAATCGTTTATATATAAACCTATATTGTTTGTTGTTTTGTTATAAGCTAAATCGAAAACGCGATGATATGTTCGACCTTGAATTTTGATAAACGATAAACCCTCCGGTTGGTGGAAACCGTGCGAAACACCCAACGCCGAGAAGGCAAACAAATTATTATACGCGCGCGGTCTTTTTTCGAAACTGGGATGCTCATAAAAATGTTCCGTCAATGGTGCAAACGTTTGAATATTATTAGCTCCGGAGCTACAGCACCATTGTTTTCTAGTTTTTTCCTCATCGAAAAAACGCGCATTACAATTTGGACAAGTATACGTGTCGGACGATTTGAGTGATGTTTTTTTTAAAGAAAATAATTTTACCGCATCTAATTCGGCATCCCGTTTCTCGCCTATCAAGTTTCGCGACCTACGTAACGGAACGTCAACATTCCGACTAACTTCATTATAACGCGCAGTTGATTGTTGATTTATTTCAGGGTGAGTATTGTCATAGTTTTGTACGGCTTCCCGGTGCACATCTGGATTATTTTCAGTATATTTTTTAACGGCAGCGCGATTTACTTCAGGTTTATTCGCGGTATATTTTTTGACGGCATCGCGATGTATTTCAGGTTTATTCGCGGTATATTTTTTGACGGCATCACGATTTACTTCAGGTTTATTCGCGGTATATTTTTTGACGGCATCGCGATGTATTTCAGGTTTATTCGCGGTATATTTTTTGACGGCATCGCGATGTATTTCAGGTTTATTCGCGGTATATTTTTTGACGGCATCACGATTTACTTCAGGTTTATTCGCGGTATATTTTTTGACGGCATCGCGATGTATTTCAGGTTTATTCGCGATATATTTTTTGACGGCATCGCGATTTACTTCAGGTTTATTCGCGGTATATTTTTTGACGGCATCGCGATTTACTTCAGGTTTATTCGCGGTATATTTTTTGACGGCATCGCGATGTATTTCTGGTTTATTTGTAGTGTATTTTTTTACCGCATCCAGATGTGCATTTTCTGTCGATTTTTTGGGTCCTCTTTTATTCTTAATGGGTCGGCCTCTTTTTGCTGACGATTTCGATTGATTTTGTAGAGATTCTAATCTTTGTAGTACAACTACAGGTTTTAAATGTGTCAATTTAAAATCAGCTACCTTTTCTAGTACTACCATTGGTATTAAATTCGTCGTTTTTCGAGTTTTTTGTTGCACGGTTACTGTTTTTTTTGTGGTAGCAATAGATTTTGGCAAATTTTTTTTCACTACATCTGCATATGACAGTATAGTGGTGGAGCTGATTGCCGTTGAATTAAACGCGTCAAGAATTGATATGGAAATATTACTATTTTGGCTAGCGTCGGATTGGGTTGAAACGACACCTAATGAAAGAGCATTATCACTTAGCATCAGCCCAGTCCTAACAGTGGGCAAATCTAAATTTTTAGAAGCGGAACTCCCACTGTACTCGGTGCGATCGGTATCATTATTTTGCGACTGACCATCATTTTTTGTTTCATCTGATGTTGTATTTTCGCGATCAGGATCCGTATCCTGATGTACAGATGTGGCAGACTCCAACGGTGGATCAATTACGGGGAATTTAGTTATTCTGATTTTGTTTAACTCGTATTGTTGTGCATTGGCCTGATGGTTAAAATTTATAAGCGCGCTCGCTAGAGATCTCATCGAATCGAATTCGAATAACCTAGCCACACCATTATCATCCGAATTATTTTTTTCATCTACCGCGTGACTATTAAATATGTAATATTTTATTGTGGTTTCGTCGTATTTATGGCGCCAAAAAGACACCGAGTAATCTGCGCCGGTAAATATAACACCGTCTGTTGTGTCCACCCAATCATTGGTAAAAACTAAATCTTTTAAGATGTTTTGAAGTTCAAGTTTACGGTTGTCATTGTCCTTATTTCCAGGTTGTGGATAAAGTCCATTAACAATGTAGTCGACTACAATTTCAAAACTATTTTCCCCGATTTGTATTTCAGTGGATAATTCATCACAACATAAATATCCGGTGGATTCGCGTACAAACTGTGGCATTCTCGATCGCGATTTCATATAATGTTGCGAACCACTCTCTAACACTAAATCTATGTCAAACTTTGAAATATCTGCTTCGGTATTTATTGAATGAACAATAGCGACCGCGGATATGGCTGTACATTGTCTCCCCGATTGTTCGTACCTGGAATTTCCTTGATGTGTGATACCTTTAGACAATTTAAAAATAATATAAACATTAATGGTCTAATTTTAAATATAAAAAAACGCTATGTATATTTTGTATTGACTCCAAAACGGTTTTGACGGAACTTTCAATGGCAGATAGTTGATAATATAAGAACTAAATCTACGCGAATGAAACCACGGGGCGCAACATGTTAAATATAAATACCATGTCGTTACACCAAATTAATAAGTAAATAATTATACCAATATTTGCAATGAATAAAGTATTTTATGACATTATTATAATCATTTCTTAATAGAATCATTAATTATTTTATGCATGACAAAGAAAATAAAATAATTGTTGAAATTTTATAAAGCTTCTTCTTTTAATTAGTTCAATAACGTTAATAATCATAATTTTCATTGGTAAGTTTAATCATCCCGGAAGAGTGTAAGTGGTTCCTAAGAGAATTTCTGCGCGGGTAAAACCGCAGGGCAAAGCTAGTTTTAAATAAGATGTTTAAGTATCTTATCAGTATGATAGTTACAAGTTTGTATATATAATAGTTTAGAAATGCAGGGATTTTTTTGCCGCTTTAGCAATTAATATTTTATAGAGAATTTGATTTAAAAAAAAATTGCCTATACTATTCACCGTTGATGAGTTCCCTCGCCGGAAGTCAACCCTGAGTGTAGCAGCCATGTCATTGTGGAATTTAGAACAGGCTATATTATATTTAAATTCATTTATAAAATTTCGTGTCTTTGCTGTTCGCCGTTTAAGAGTTCCACTATCCACCTCCTGGATCCAGCATCAGTTCACTTCAATAGTACCAGATTATTGCATTGTTACTAAACTTACTAAGTATAGAATATTTCAGCTTCATCGGAAACCGGGAATTGGGTTAAACATTGACTTTTAAGATTTTATCACTTATTAGTTCCTGATCATCATCAGATCCTGACTTGATAATAATTGGACCACCACGGGAGTATACCCTTTCAAACTAAAAAATATTTTTTCAAAACGGTTCAAATCGGTCAGAAAATAAGTTCTATGTCTGAGTGTTAATATCTATTACAGTATGTATTTTTTTAAAATATATATGTATGTATATCAGTCTTTGACAGTCATATTACAAGCTTTGCTTAGTTTGCGGTCAGATGATTTATTTTTATTTATGTCAGTACTGTATCAAAATAAAATATTCACACGAGAAACATCAGCTTTCAAATAAAAAATAACCGGCCAAGTGCGCATGAAAAGTTCCGTACCATTATCTATAAAAACGGCAAAAAAACACATTTGTTGTATGGAAGCTCCTTTAAAATATTTATTTTATCCTATTTTTTTTGTATTTGTTGTTAAAACGGCAACATAAATACATCATCTGCAAAAATTTCAACTATCATGGTTCATGAGATACAGCCTGGTGACAGACGGACAGCAGAGCCTTAGTAATAGGGTCCCCTTTTACCCTTTGGATACAGAACCTTAAAAACGAAACTACTATACCGACTTTAATATAATCTGGAAGTATATTAATCAAAAAAGTATTATTTAAAGTGGTTCATATATGATGAAATTTTGAGATAATAAATATGTAAAAATACAACTGAATTAAAAACCCCCTCTATTTTTAAAGTCGATTAAAAAAAAGTGGCAAAATCATCTGACTGCCCGGTGGCTCAGTTGGTAGTGAACTTATATTTTGCATTTGGGGGCGTGGGTTCGATTCCCATCTAGGACAAACATTTGTATGATGAACATTTGTGTTTGTTCTATGTCTGGGTGTTAATATCTGTTTAAGTATGTATTTAAAAATATACATGTATGTATATCAGTCTCTGGCAGCCATATTACAAACTTTGCTTAGTTTGGGGTCAGATGACCATGTGTGAATAATGTCCCAGATATTTATTTATTTATTTTTATTTATGTCAGTACTGTATCAAAATAAAAGACCACACGAGAAACACCAGCTTTCAAATAAAAAATAACCGGCCAAGTGCGAGTCGGACTCACGCATGAAGAATTCCATACAATTATCTATAAAAATAGCTAAAAAACACATTTGTTGGAGAGAAGCCCCCTTTAAATAATTGTTTATTTTTTTTTATTTTTTTTTTTTAAAGTGAAGATATAACTAAATATTCTGTGTATATTTCAAGTATCCACAGCTGTTGGCGTTATCAATATCGAGCAAAAAATCAGGTTTGTTGTATGGGAGCCCCCTTAAATTTCTATTTTTTTTAAAGCGGCAACATAAATACATCATCAGCAAAAAAATTAACTGTTTAACTATCACGGTTCATGTGATACAGCCTGGTGACAGACGGACAGCAGAGCCTTAGTAATAGGGTCCCGTTTTATCCTTTGGGTACAGAACCCTAAAAACCAAATTGAATGATCAAATTTTGATTTAATAAATATAAAAAATACAACGGAATTAAAAAACCCCTCTATTTTTAAAGTCGGTTAAAAAAAAGTGGCAAGATTATCAGACTGCCCCGGTGGCTCAATTGATAGTGAACCTACTTTCTACGCTTGGGGGCGTGGGTTCGATTCCCATCTATGTCTGGGTGTTAATATCTATTTAAGTATACATTTAAAAATATATATGTATGTTTATATATATATATATGTATGTATATCAGTCTCTGGCAGCCATATTACAAGCTTTGCTTCAGTCAGATGATCATGTGTGCAATAATGTCCCAGATATTTATTTATTTATTTTTATTTATGTCAGTACTATATCAAAATAAAAGATCACACGGAAAACACCAGCTTTCAAATAAAAAATAACCGGCCAAGTGCGAGTTGGACTCACGCATGAAGAATTCCATACAATTATCTATAAAAATGGCAAAAATACACATTTGTTGTATGGAAGCCCCTTTTAAATATTTATTTTATTCTATTTTTTGTAATTATTGTTAAAGCGGCAACATAAATACATCATCTGCAAAAAATTTTACTGTTTAACTATCACGGTTCATGTGATACAGCCTGGTGACAGACGGACAGCTGAGCCTTAGTAATAGGGTCCCGTTTTATCCTTTGGGTACAGAACCCTAAAAAACAAATTGAATGATCAAATTTTGACATAATAAATATAAAAAATACAACAGATTTAAAAAACCCCTCTATTTTTAAAGTCGGTTAAAAAGTGCTGGGTCACCTGACTGCCCCGGTGGCTCAGTAGATAGTAAACCTACTTTCTACGCTTGGGGGCGTGGGTTCGATTCCCATCTATTTATCATTTGTGTTTGTTCTATGTCTGGGTGTTAATATCTATTTAAGTATGTATTTAAAAATATACATGTATGTATATCAGTCTCTGGCAGCCATATTACAAGCTTTGCTTAGTTTGTGGTCAATGAACATGAATTGAGAATCTTCTTCTATTTGGAAGTCGGTTAAAAAGAGAATTAATCGTAAGGCGTAGGAGTTCTACATCAAACTGATTCAAGTCTGATGCGTTTGCATCCGCTACGTTATATTATAAGAACACTTATAAAAGGGGTCCAATTAAGTTAGAAATTGTCAAAACCTTTTACTGCGACATCGCTTAGAACAACATGCCGGTTATAATAATATATCGGTTTTTACGATTGAATATGAACAATTCCTTCGATGTCGTTATAACAGTTTTTGACTGTATATCTAATTTGGTAAAATTTATGACTTACCTGAAATCACACACACAGGTGAAGCCGTACGTGGTTGCTTGCTTGTTGAAGCTTCGACAAATTCCTTTGATGGTCTTTTCGCCATTCTGTAACATTAATAAACAGTATTAACATTAACAATTTAACATTAACAATATACCTATAAGACTGAATTATAATTATTGACGATGATAGCATTTTTGAAACTCGGGTATGTTCTAAAACTGTGACCAGAACCACCGGAGGATGGGCAGCAGCGTCCTAATAGTACACAGTGAACGTACTGCGATCCCCAAGCCACCTGCCAAGCGTGGGGATTATGGCAACACCTCTCTCTATGAGGGACGTTTTTTCCAACAATGCACGTTAATTGGCTGATAATGTGATGTGTAATGTGATGTATATATATATATATATCAGTCTCTGACAGCCATACTACAAGCTTTGCTTAGTTTGAGATTAGATGACCATGTGTGCAATAATGTCCCAGATATATTTATTTACAATGAAGACAGATAGACATACAGCGTAACAAGATTCCGTTTTTACCCTTTGGGTATGGAACCCTAAAAACAGACAGTCGAATTGAGAACCTGCTCCTTCTTTGAAGTCGGTTAGAGTAGTCGGCCAACTTTTAGTAAAATTAACTCATTAAGCTACATTGTTTAAAAGCGTCTAACTTGAATGAACGAAAATCCATTTTACTATGCGTGTCCATGAAAATTGCAAAGCTTAGCGGCTATCAAATAACTACCGCTTACCGTTAGTTCATGGTACCGTTTAGACAAATAACACCTATGCGGGTCAACTTTTCGAGCTACGGTAAGGCCAGATCACAAGTAAATTCGTAAAAAAATAATATCTTTTGAACCGCCATATTAGCGTCATATCAAAATGCAATTAATTACCACAGAATTTAAAGTAAACATGTTATAATAACTCACTTTCAGTTGTTTCTTGTAAGAATCCAATAATTCTGCAACAAAAAACGTTTCTATTAAACTAAAAACAGATATAAACCTATTTAATAAAATTAATAATCACATTTCACTGACCTGTAACAGAAAAATTAGGTTATGTCAATTGGATTTGAACGCCCAAACCAAATGGAGAAAGCTATTTTTTTTTTTATGTTGTCATTATGTAAAAAACATAATGTAACTTTTATTTGGTATATATTTGTAATATTTTAGTTGTGTTTGAAATCATAATATTTGTAAAAAATCTTTAAAAATTACTATTAAAATATAAATAAACAAATATAGTTTCATCTTTATGTGATAGATGCAATAATATTAGAAGTAGAAATCCGTAGTAGAAGAAATGAGTTATTATCTTTGAAATTGAATTTTGAAATGGGCCAATCACGGGCCTTGCCGCCGAATTCAAACGACCGTTTCAGTGCGCCGTATCCCTATTTGCCTGTCAAGTTTGCCAACCTACCGGCCTTCCTTTGTCTCTGCTTCTGTACAGATAATTGATTATTGAGTTGTTGTTGTTGTAAATTTTTTCATGACCATGGATGCGAAGTCCTTCGGTCAATTAGTTTGATTGCCATGTCATTGTATTTGTGTTCAAAAATAATTAAAATAGGTAACTAAGAGTTTATTTTGGTTTTTATATCCTTTGCATTAAATATTATTTTCTATTTGAAGTGATAGATTGTAAAAACCAAATATTACATTTTGAAGCCGTACCCACAGCGAATACGCAAACAATTAAGACATTTTAAACACAATTGCAATAACCTTATATCTTAAATTGTCATTCTAATGTGTACATTTAAATAAATCCTGACAATTATTAAGATATATTAATTCTGAAACATAAAATATATGTACCTGTTTGTCGCGGCCCCTTGTATGGGACGCGACTTGTGTCGATACTATGGCACCGTCACATCTTCCTGGGCCTTTATTCTGCACGGGCCAAACGCGCTCTATCGTGGCGGGGTAAGTTAACTTCCAAAAGTTGAACTTTATTTCCTAAGCAATAGAGGCCAACTTTTTGAGGGAAACTTACCGTGGCCACGATAGCGCGCGTTTGCCCGTGCGGAATAAGGGCCCTGAGACACAGGGTAGGGCTGGTGCAGCTGCCAATTCAGCAGAGCAGCACAAGCGGCGCAAAAATATGCTAACCTCGGCAGTGGTTACATATTTCAGGCGTTTGGTGTCGAGACATTGGGCCCTTGGGGACCGGGAGCTCACCTCATTTTCAAAAAACTGTCAGAGCGTCTGGTTAACGCGACGCGTGACCAAAATGCTGGCATGTATCTCGCTCAACGTATAAGCATTGCCATTCAACGTGGTAATGCCGCCAGCAAGCTGGGTACGCTGCCAACTGATAGTGGGCTTGAGCATTTGGATTGTCTTTAGACCTTCAACGGTCTATGGACAGTCTTACTGTTTATTTAGTATTAGTTTTAGCTAGTATTTTGTTTAGTTAATAAAGGCACTTGCCCGGTAGCATGTTATAGGCCTTAAAAAAAATGTTCCTGTTAAGACGTTCTATGTCTACTTGAAAAAGTGTCTATTTTCAAATTGTTTTTCACATAATCTGTGTTCACATAGTTTGGATCTTTATGAAAACTGGAAGAAATGAAGGTTATGCAGAAACAAAGCGACATGGGTTTAATGGCTTTAAGCTGCTCAAATATGGGCGAAAAATAAAAAGTAAGTTGACTTCATAGCCAGTTTGACAGCACATTGTTTATATGCATTAAAATTGATTGATAATAATGATTTTTTGATAATAATTAAAATATATTAATTCTAAAACATAAAATATATGTTCCTGTTGTGTCGCGGCCCCTTGTATGGGACGCGACTTGTGTCGATACTATGCCACCGTCACATCTTCCTGAGAGTTTGGATCTGTATAAAAACTCGAACACATGATGTTATGCAGAAAAAATTTATTAAGACGAAAAAGGTAAGTAGTAATTATATGAAACTTTTACTATGAAAGAAATATATCAGGTGCTCCGGAAACATATCGTTAACTGTGGTGAATAACCATTTTCTATGGTCAATTAATATATTTACTTGTTTTTTGCTCTTGTCCAGAAGTATCTTGGGTAGGACTTTAGATTAACTCCAATCGATTTTAGAGGGGCGAGGAGTAGGGGGGCAGAACACCCCCCTTAAAGGAAAACTTGCGGAACACTAACTCTCAGAGTTTTGATTTTTTAACCTGACTTTTCCATAAATTCAAATTAATCGCCTAAACTGGCGGAACAAAAGACGGGGACTTAAAAAACGATGAGAAAAGTATGGCCAAGAGCACAGAGGCATCAACTGCGTTTTATTCGAAGGTCACTGTCAACCTAACGAACCTACCGAGGTCTGTGTATGGTCATTCACCGACAATTCATAACAACTTTTTTATTACAGGAAAAATCAAATCAATCTCCAGATGCCCACTGCTGAACGTAGGCCTCCCCCCCCCCCGCGACTCTCATGATGTCGTCAGTCCATCTAGTGGGAAGCCTATCTCAGACTTGGCGCACTGCGCATTTTCGGAGCAAGTCCTGAGATTCCGTCCTCCGCCGCCAGAGGGCGAGCGACGAGTACGGAGTCAGCGAAAGGCATGCTCGATTGCGAGGTTCTCTATCCCGCTGACAACAGAATCGACCAGCTCGGAGCGAAGAAAGACGCAATGGTCCGCCCTCGCTTCCCTCCCCGACTACATATACTGCCAGCCGTTGCTGAGCGCCCGCCCGCGGCCTATGCGGTTGGCTGCTCGCACGGCCTTACTACACGCATCGCGCTCCGCTGCACGACTACGCCTAGCCAGGGCCTGCACGAATCCACCCCTGGGGAGTTGTTCTCCACGGTTCTATATGGGAAAATTCGACAACCTCTGCACAGCAGTATGGTGTCTCACTCGCCCAGCCGACACGCGGTTAGCGGCGGACACCCCTACCGGTAGCCATCCAGCCTTATCACCGGAGTGACTTGATGTACTCCAACTTCCCCGGGAGTACAATTTTTTATATTCAACAGGTCGCTTGAAAATCAGTTGGTTTGTCCTTATTCCTTATCTACACTAATATTATAAAGAGGAAAGATTTGTACCTATTTTTGTATGTTTGTATGTTTGTAATGAATAGGCTCAAAAAGTACTGGGCCGATTAAAAAAATTCTTTCACCAATAGAATGCTACATTCTTCCAATTTGACATAGGCTATATAATATTTTGTAGCGAGGCCGAAGGCCGAGCTTACACCCGTGCGAAGCCGGGGCGAGCGGCTAGTGTATAATAAAGTACAATTTAATAAACTATTGTACAGTATATGATTTAAAATTTTGTATTAATATTTATTAAATTTACTAATGTTGGTTAAGTATTTATGTTTCAATAAAATATTTTTTGTTTAACTAATCCGGTTTTTATTTACTTTCCTCATATTTGAAATGAAAGCAGAGTGTTTACGTCGTCTAAAATAGCTATTGAAGCACTTGAATTCTAAAACTGTTTTAAGCTGCTATAGATCACTTTCGGCCATCTATGACCGTTTTAAACCACCTATGACCGTGTTAGCCGTTGTAAATAGTTGGTTAAAGCAATTCGATTATAAATCAACTGAAGACATGCTGGTACGAGTGGATTAGTATAAAAAAAAATATAAAAAAAAATGATAGTATTTATTACTTATTTGTATTCTTTCTTTTCACTTATCTAAACCTTGTGTATTGTTTACTTGCCTTTATTTTGTATTTAGTTCTTCATAAATTTATTACTATGTATATTATTAATTACCATAATTATTGTATAAATATGATCCTATGTTTGGGAAGACACTGTCTGCTGCATCACAGCTAACGCTAAAGCAGCAGGCAGGGTTACCTATTTTTCTACATCCTTGTTTGAAAACAATAAATAAATTTGAAATTAAATTTGAAATAACTTCAGTCTACCGAAGACCGCCTTAGGCCACCTAAGACCGCCTTAGACCACTTAAAACTACCTTTGGCCATCTAAAACTGCCTAAGACCACCTAAGACAGCCTCAAACCGTCTAAGACTGCATAAGGCAGCCTTAGGTCACCTAAAAACGCCTTAAGCCATCTAAGACCGCCTTAGATCATGTAAACTCGTCTTAGGCCATTTCAGACCACGTAGGATACCTAAAACCGTCTTAGACAGGACACCATAGGAAGCAGGAAATCTAAGATCGCCTTAAGCCATCCGAGAGTGCCTTAGGCTGTCTGAAACTGCCTAAGGCAGCCTTAGGCCACCTAAAGCCGCCTCAAGCAACCTAAAAACGCCTGAAGCCATCTAAGACCGCCTTAGGCCGCGTAAAACCTTCTGAAATCACCTTAGGAAGTAGGAAATTTAGGACCTCCTTAGGCCACTTGAGGCCGCTTCAGGCCACCTAAGATCATCTTAGGTACTTCAGACCGCGTAGTATACCTAAACTGTCTTAGACAGGACACCCTAGGAAGCAGGAAATTTAAGATCGCCTTAGGCCATCTGAGAGTGTCTTAGGCTGTCTGAAACTGCCTAAGGCAGCCTTAGGCCACCTAAAGCCGCCTCAAGCAACCTAAAAACGCCTTCAGCCATCTAAGACCGCCTTAGACCGCCTAAAACCTTCTGAGACCACCTTAGGAAGTAGAACATTTAGGACCTCCTTAGGCTACCTAAGGCCGCTTCAGGCCACCTAAAATCGTCTTAGGCCACCTTAGGAAGTAGAACATTTAGGACCTCTTTAGGCTACCTAAGGCCGCTTCAGGCCACCTAAAATCGTCTTAGACCACCTTAGGAAGTAGAACATTTAGGACCTCCTTAGGCTACCTAAGGCCGCTTCAGGCCACCTAAAATCGTCTTAGGCCACCTTAGGAAGTAGAACATTTAGGACCTCCTTAGGCTACCTAAGGCCGCTTCAGGCCACCTAAAATCGTCTTAGGCCACCTTAGGAAGTAGAACATTTAGGACCTCCTTAGGCTACCTAAGGCCGCTTCAGACCACCTAAAATCGTCTTAGGCCACTTCAGACCTAAAACTGTCTTAGACCACCTTAGGAAGTAGGAAATCTAAAACCGCCTTAAGTCACCTAAGACTTCCTTAAGTCACCTAAGACCTCCTAAAGAAGTCACCTAAGACCTCCTAAAGCCATTTAATACCACCTTAAGTCACCTAAGACAGCCTCAGGCTATCTAAAACTGGCCACCTAAAGCAGCCTTAGGCCACCTAAAGCAGCCTTAAGCCACCTAAAGCAGCCTTAAGCCACCTAAAGCAGCCTTAAGCCACCTAACATCGCCTAAGGCTATCTAACATCGCCTAAGGTTATCTAACACCAACTTAGGCCACCTAAGATCGTCTTAGGCTACTTCAGGCCGCATAAGATACCTAAAACCGTTTTAGACCAGCAAGACCACCTTAGGAAGTAGGAAATCTAAGACCACCCTAAGTCATCATATCCATAACCGATAATCAACATGGAAGTACTACCTGAAACCCGTCATCAAACAATATAAGAGCTGATGAAATTCAGTATATTTTCGATCGCAGGGAGTACGTGCAGCTCGTGTTTTGCGTGGGTGCGCGGACCGCAAGCGGCCCGCGGGGATTTCCTATAGTCGGGTGGGGGCAAGTCTTTATATTCGACTTAGAAAACTTTTAAAAGAAACTGAAGGATCAGGATGAAAATGGCTAAGAAAAGGTTATACATTAGAAAATGGGTTGATGATGATGATGATGATGTTGTTTGATTTCCATGACCGAAACTGAACACGGAAATGGGCAGGGGTACAAATCTCCTCATGGCGGTCAAAACGCTAAAGAAATTTCATATTCAGTCGTGGAAATAATATATGAACAGAAATCCAGTATGTTTCGACCGTAGGGGGAGGGAGCAGCTCGTGTTTTGCGTGGCTGCGCGGGCCGCAAGCGGCCCGCGGGGATTTCCTATAGTCGGGTGGGGGCAAGTCTTTTAGTTGCGACTTGAAAAAAATTTAAAGTAACTGAAGGATCAGAATGAAAATGGCTAAGAAAATGTTATACATGAGAAAATGGGTTGATGATGATGATGATGATGTTTGATTTCCATGACCGACACTGAACATGGAGGTGGTCCGGGGTACAAATCTTCTCATGGCGGTCAAAACGCTGAAGAAAATCCATATTCAGTCGTGGAAACAATACAAGAGCTGATATCCAGTTTATTTCAACCGTAGAGGGAGGGAGCAGCTCGTGTTTTGCGTGGCTGCGCGGACCGCAAGCGGCCCGCGGGAATTTCTTATAGTAGGGTTGGGGCGGTTCTCTTAATCTGACTCTGAAAACTTAAAAAAAAATATATGAAAAATCAGGATGAAAATGGCTAAGAAAATGTTATACATGAAAAAATGGGTTGATGATGATGATGATGATGTTGTTTGATTTCCATGACCGAAACTGAACACGGAAATGGGCAGGGGTACAAATCTCCTCATGGCGGTCAAAACGCTAAAGAAATTTCATATTCAGTCGTGGAAATAATATATGAACAGAAATCCAGTATGTTTCGACCGTAGGGGGAGGGAGCAGCTCGTGTTTTGCGTGGCTGCGCGGGCCGCAAGCGGCCCGCGGGGATTTCCTATAGTCGGGTGGGGGCAAGTCTTTATATTCGACTTGAAAAAACTTTAAAAAAACTGAAGGATCAGGTTGAAAATGGCTAAGAAAAGGTTATACATGAGAAAATGGGTTGATGATGATGATGATGTTTGATTTCCATGACCGAAACTGAACATGGAAGAGGGCCGGGTACAAATCTCCTCATGGCGGTCAAAACGCTGAAGAAATTTCATATTAAGTCGTGGAAATAATATAAGAACAGAAATCCAGTTTGTTTCAACCGTAGGGGGAGGGAGCAGCTCGTGTTTTGCGTGGCTGCGCGGGCCGCAAGCGGCCCGCGGGGATTTCCTATAGTCGGGTGGGGGCAAGTCTTTATATTCGACTTTTAAAAACTTAAAAAAAACTGAAGGATCAGGTTGAAAATGGCTAAGAAAGTGAAATACATTAGAAAATGGGTTGATGATGATGATGATGTTTGATTTCCATGACCGAAACTGAACATGGAAGAGGGCTGGGTACAAATCTCCTCATGGCAGTGAAAATGCGAAATAAATTTCATATTCAGTCGTGGAAATAATATAAGAACAGAAATCCAGTTTGTTTTGACCGTAGAGGGAGGGAGCAGCTCGGCCTCCGGCCTCGCGCTGAGTTCGTGTTGAAACTCGGCCTCTCGCGAGCTCGCAAGTACCGTGGCTCGGCCTGACGGCCTCACCACGGTACTTGCTCGGGGTCGTGGTTCGGCCTGGCGGCCTCACCACGCCCCTGGCTCGGCCTTCGGCCTCGCCCAAAGTTAGGCCTCCGAGTCTCAAGGTCAGCCTGCGGCCTCCCTTGATACATTTGCTCGGCCTGCGGCCTCGCTTGAGACTCTCGAGACCTCTCAAGTACCGTGGCTCGGCCTATCGGCCTCACCACGGTACTTGCTCGGGTCGTGGTTCGGCCTGGCGGCCTCACCACGCCTCTTGCTCGGCCTCCGGCCTCGCCAGGAACACTCGCGCTCGGCCTGCGGCCTCGCTCGAGTGATTTGCGACCTCGCGAGCGCCGTGGTTCGGCCTGGCGGCCTCACCACGGCACTCGCTCGGTCCGTCTGAAAATCACTTGTATGGCGACCATGGTCAAAAATTAAAAAAAAAAAAAAAAAACTTCAAAAATGAAATCAGAGGCCCCAAAAACCCCCGTATGCAAAAAATCAGACCTCTCAGACCATTTTGAAATTTTTGGAAAAAAAATAATTGAAAATTAAAAAAAAAAAAACATTTTTCCAAAAAGATCTCCCGATTCCCTATGACATTTGGTCAAACACCCCCCATAAAAGTCTAACCGTTTCCGAGTTATGACAGGTTCAAAATTGTATGGCGGCCATGTTTTTTTGTATGGGAGGCCTCTTTTTTTTCATGTCTCCAAAAAGGTCCGAGGTTTTAGTGCATTTTTAGTTAAAACGGTTCCCCCCTACCTCCTACCGTTTCCGAGATCCCTGGGGGGTCTACCATCAGGTCATGGTCTTTTGAAGATCACGTATTTTTCCCTTTGCCTCTGAACATCCCCCTACAAGACCTCATACTCACATTTTCTCCCCAACCCCCCCAAGTCTCAAAACAACTATGTCAGTGAGTCAGTGAGTGAGTCAGTGAGTGAGTCAGTGAGTCAGTGAGTCAGTGGTAATTAAGCTTTATATAGTATAACTAGTGTTTTGCGTGGCTGCGCGGGCCGCAAGCGGCCCGCGGGGATTTCCTATAGTCGGGTGGGGGCAAGTCTCGTGTTTCGACTTGAAAAAACTTTAAAAAAACTGAAGGATCAGGTTGAAAATGGCTAAGAAAAGGTTATACATGAGAAAATGGGTTGATGATGATGATGATGTTTGATTTCCATGACCGGAAATTAACATGGAGGTGGTCCTGGGTACAAATCTCCTCATGGCAGTGAAAATGCGAAATAAATTTCATATTCAGTCGTGGAAATAATATAAGAACAGAAATCCAGTTTGTTTCGACCGTAGAGGGAGGGAGCAGCTCGGCCTCCGGCCTCGCGCTGAGTTCGTGTTGAAACTCGGCCTCTCGCGAGCTCGCAAGTACCGTGGCTCGGCCTGACGGCCTCACCACGGTACTTGCTCGGGGTCGTGGTTCGGCCTGGCGGCCTCACCACGCCCCTGGCTCGGCCTTCGGCCTCGCCCAAAGTTAGGCCTCCGAGTCTCAAGGTCGGCCTGCGGCCTCCCTTGAGACATTTGCTCGGCCTGCGGCCTCGCTGGAGACTCTCGCGACCTCTCAAGTACCGTGGCTCGGCCTATCGGCCTCACCACGGTACTTGCTCGGGTCGTGGTTCGGCCTGGCGGCCTCACCACGCCTCTTGCTCGGCCTCCGGCCTCGCGCAAAATACTCGCGCTCGGCCTGCGGCCTCGCTCGAGTGATTTGCGACCTCGCGAGTGCCGTGGTTCGGCCTGGCGGCCTCACCACGGCACTCGCTCGGTCCGTCTGAAAATCACTTGTATGGCGACCATGGTCAAAAATTAAAAAAAAAAAAAAAAAACTTCAAAAATGAAATCAGAGGCCCCAAAAACCCCCGTATGCAAAAAATCAGACCTCTCGGACCATTTTGAAATTTTTGAAAAAAAAAAGTTGAAAATTAAAAAAAAAAAAACATTTTTCCAAAAAGATCTCCCGATTCCCTATGACATTTGGTCAAACACCCCCCATGAAAGTCGAACCGTTTCCGAGTTATGACAGGTTCAAAATTGTATGGCGGCCATGTTTTTTTGTATGGGAGGCCTCTTTTTTTTCATGTCTCCAAAAAGTTCCGAGGTTTTTAGGAACTTTTTGTTAAACCGCTTTAGAAAAAATGTTTACCGTTTCCGAGATCCCTGGGGGGTCTACCATCAGGTCATGGTCTTTTGAAGATCACGTATTTTTCCCTTTGCCTCTGAACATCCCCCTACAAGACCTCATACTCACATTTTCTCCCCAACCCCCCCAGTTCTCCAAACAACTATGTCAGTCAGTGAGTGAGTCAGTGAGTCAGTCAGTGGTAATTAAGCTTTATATAGTATAATAATAACTAGCAGCCTCTCGCGGTTTTACCCGCTACCCGCTAACTAAAAGAATCTTATATTTCCTGCAAAAATGTTAAAAATTCTAATATTCCAAATCCATACCAATTTTACCCAAATCCGTTTAGCCGTTACACACCAACTTCCGCATTTATAATATACGGAGTCTTGTTTTAGACGACGGAACTTTTTGAGGATATCATTGTGTCCATTATTAAAAACAAGTTTTACTTTGGGACCAAGGTAGGGAGTAGGGACCCCTCCCCGTTTTGTACTCCTGTAGACAAATATATACATATCCCGTATATCCTCGAATATGTCCGTCGTCTAGAAAAACACCCGTATTAAAACTCCCAGAAATAAAAATAACATACAAATAAAGAATATATGAGAAATGTGATAGTGCTAATTAGTCTATATGGTTCAAAGTCATCGCCTATTCTAGATACTGCAACGCACTGCAACGCATTTCAGAATCTTTTGTAAGAATTTGATACGTTTTTTATTAAACATTGTTTTAAACTATCACGGTTGTTCACTAAAGTTATATGATTATCTTAATCACCAACCACCCGCATTCTTCAGTCTTCCCGTGAACATGGTGCATGTAACTGTGCCGAAATATCGGGAGCTCCTTCCACAACCTTACCACGGTAAATATCCCATAAATAATCATATAACTTTACGTTTTTTATTCACTATAAATCTACAATTAGAAGTATGAACAATACGAACATACAACGGACTTAAACCAAATTATGAAGACGGCACCTGATGACGTTGATGAGAAACACAATTGCAACGTTTTTTTACAAGCTTTTATTCAACTTGCCCTGTTAGTATGTTCGCTCATATGTTTGGGACAAGTCGGACCAGTTATTCTCAACCGATTGAACCGACAAAGCTTAGCATACTTATAGAAGTCCGGTGACAATGCAATGTTATGGTACCATCGAGCTGGTCTGATGATGGAGACAAAAGGTGGCCATAAGAACTCCTAAACAAAACGATACGCAACGATTGAGTTTGGGTTAGATGTACGAGTATTTGTCTTCCCAAGCACTTTGGTCCTAGATGATAAATTCAATATGGCGGACATAATGTTCTTATCTACCATCATGATATTGTATCAAATTAAAGGATTTGCTAAGAAGAACACGAAAAAAAAACCTTATTTTCATAAAGTAAGGTTTGCTACACTATACTATGCTCACTGCACTTTTAAAATCAGTAATGACAAAATATTTTTCCACCCATTAAGCTTTATTGTTCCTTGTCGAAAATGTCGTTATCGTGTGAACCTATCAGTTAGCTGTCGCCGAAACTATTAACTAAACAAGGTCTTATCAGTGCTTCGGGTTTGACACGACACAGGGACAACTTTGAAAATTCTAGATTTATTCTGTTAAATTTTTTTACAGATGACAAACCGAGCTTTTAAATAAAATAATTATAGAAGATGTTAGATAATTTTAATAGTTATATTTTTTCTTCTGTTCAATATTGCTTATCTTTTCAAATTTCCATATGTTTTAAAACATTTGTATGGTAGGTACTCAAGTTTTATTTGACGCATTGCATAGTGTAATTGTAAGGAGACCTCTTTCTTACCTTTTCTAGTCTGTAGATGCACCGTGCACTATGGATGCTTGACGTTGCATAACCGTAAAGTATGGTAAAGTTAATAGTGTTGTTTGTCACCATCATACCATTCGTCATGTTTTCAGTACCGTTTATTTATATATTCATATCTACATCGAAGCTACATATTGTTTTGTTTTTATTGTGCGCAATATTGTAATTCGCCGTGATGTCCTGAAGTGCATCCTATAATAGTGTAGTCTTGGCCTTTAATCGTCAGTTGATTGCCCATTTATTGGCCCAAATAGACCGCCAATTTCACTGATTGTTTAACTATAGTTTAACTGTTACGGTTTGCACTTACACTTGATGGCTGAAGAATGTAGCTGATTCGTATCTTCACTCTGATTGACAGTTTTATAACGAGATGAATTATTTCTACGTAATGTTGATATTTTATTAACAGATATCTATCGTGACGTTGAGATGAAACAAAATGTTTTAGTTAAAGATTTGATGAATTAATAATATAAAGAATAAATATATCTCAGAATGAAAATAATAGTAATCCTCTGTCAAATTGCATTGACGGCAAAGTGAATATTTGAGATGTCCTTATGCTGACGGATTACATAGACATTGACACAAAAAATTATGTAATCAACAACACGATTTTTTTAACCCTTGCGTGTAATGCAAAATTGAAAAAACAAACAAACGTAACACTACAATTGAAGGTATTATTACTCCACACGGTGCATAGAAAGTTAATCGCGAAATTGCACACTTTGAAGAATTACACTCATCTACATGTAAACACTGTAATTACAGTGATTGAAGAACGCACGCGGTAAACGGTCTGTTGTGTAAATTGAAGCGTCGTAAGAGCTAAATGGAATTTGGTAAGGTTAAAAAGAATGTGATTTACAGGTTACATTGGATACCACAAACTTCAAGTTAATACCAAACTAACTTAGCTAGTTTGTTTATGGCCGTCATAAAAATTCTCACAATTTATGTTACTCAAAAAACCATAAGAATAGTAAATACTTCGGTAAATATATTTTCATATCCATACTTGAGATATCTAGAACACCTATAAGTTTATCTCAGCTTACTATTATTATCCGAAACAAATTACTGATGCAACTATGATTTACTAAGGATGTTGCACATAAATAATGATAGAAGATGGCCAGATCAACCAGTTCAAGGTTACTAATACTTCAACCATCAGAATACAACTTCATGCCAGTTATAAGTAAGTATTTTAACCAATTATTTTTCCTACTATTATTTTATAAACAAATGACATTATTATCTATAACAAGATAATTTCAGAAATAACTCCAAAGTAGCGTAATGATCGAGAAAGTGTTACAAGGCATGGTGTTCCGATTCGGAATGTCAAAATAATTGATCAGATCATTTTCACTTTTGGCTTGTTGGGCATGCGGGCATTGTCGATTACAATTACTGATCTAGTAATTGTAATGTCGTTATTGCAAAAAAGGATGTCGCTGACTGTAAATATACATTATAAGATTGTTCGAATGTTAAAATAGTAATTTTCACACGTGACATCCAACTAAGTGGTGTTATCCAACTTATTTTATTGCAAGATAAACTTTATAACCGAATTACATGAATTTCATCTATTGAAACCTTGGTAAACTAGCATTTTTTCAATTTATCACGCTATGCCTCACTCACTACTGCAAATGTACATTCTTTGTCTGCACAGACACTATTAATGCTTGTCGCTTCTATAATCATGGTTCCATACATGGGTGATGCTATGGCATTCTTTTCAGTATACGAACAGCCTAAGAAAATGTCGTGAGAAAGTCCGCGTTTCTGTTTTATCTATGTTTTTCTCGTTTTTGCGGTTTTTACAGGAAATGATTAAATTTGGCGAGTTTCGTGGTTTGAACTAAATATGAGAATTTCGTTTACTGCCACTTCTGATCGTCTTTAGTTTATCGAAATATTTAGCAGTCTTTTGTTTTTGCACACCTAAACATAGTTAAAGTTTCATAAACTCAGCTCTCAGCTCTCCACTGGCTCCCACAAACTCAGGGTATCCTACTGTGGGAGCTAGGACCTCACATAAGTTATTTTATTTTATTTGCTTTTATTCAATATTATTTTAATTGATAATTGTATTAAATTTTAACGTAAATTTAGAATTTAAGTATGATATAATCTTGCATGAATTTTTTACTTAATAATCTAATATAATGTAATAAGATAGCATAAGCTGCAAATTTTGGTAACAAATAAATAAATTTATTATTATTATTTCACTTCATTTATTTCATTTCACGGGTCTAGCCCGGACATTTGGTGGGCATTGGTGGAGCCGAAGCCAACACCAAGAGGCCCTTTTGAATATAAAAAATACAATTATGGAATGTGTATAAAATTGATTATGAAACTATTGCACAGTATAGGTTAAAAAAGGTCTGGGCTATTGAGGTGAACAACTTGTGGATGGAATAACGGGCTATAGAATGAGAAACGGCACCTGACTTATCCTGTCTCATCTCAAAATATATTTAGGCAGGTGATGACTTGCCACCCACTGAATGGGCCCCCCATAAAGGCTGCCGTATCTTGGCACCGAAGGGGCAACATCGGCGTGGGTGGCTTAGGGTGTAGAGAGGTGTGCTGCACTTTCACTAAGAGCTACTCGCGGTGTTATGCCCTTTAACACTTCCACCCTGGAGCTTAGGTTCTTAGCTCTTGCGGTTTCCACCCCTGGACGGCCGGTTAAGGCCAGCCAGGGGTCAGGGGTCTCATTTAGCCCCATGGAATCGGGGTATGCGGTGTCGCCACTCACCGACGGCTCGCCATAAAGCCGCCCCTGCGTTTTTATTATTATTATAAAATTAAATTAACATAAAATAGTATGTAGTAATTATGGCACAGTTTTTCAGATTCAGTATAACTTTGAAAAGAACTGTTGTTTCCATTTTATCTCTATTTCTTCATCATCATTAGCCAGAAGACGTCCACAGCTAAACATAGGCCTATCTCTACTTCTTATACAGTTCTTATTACAAATTGTTCCCGTTGCCGATAAAAATGGTGATGGATCAAAGAAAACATTTGTTGTCACCATTGTAGTGGCAATTTGTAATGCTATTCACGAACTCAGGCGTTTTGGAATAATTGTCAGACAGTGTATGTGTCGCGACATGAATATCTAGTGAAGATATTGGGGGATTCCATAATGATATCACAGTATCTTTTCAATCTTATTGTTGACTATGTTTTGTGTTTTACGCAGCTCTGTGGTTATGAGCCGTTAAATGATTGTATGAACGTGCGCCGGTTGTTTCTAGTTACTATCTGTATTTTGTAAGTTATTACA
Source organism: Agriopis leucophaearia (assembly GCA_949125355.1). Lineage (NCBI taxonomy): Eukaryota > Metazoa > Arthropoda > Insecta > Lepidoptera > Geometridae > Agriopis > Agriopis leucophaearia. The sequence goes on along the minus strand of OX421263.1, from coordinate 18,932,214 downwards.
TGGAGTGTAGAGTTTATTATAGTTTTCTTCCTTAGTAAGCTCATAAGTCATGTGTAGGTTGACTAACCACGAATATGTTTAATTAATAATCATCGTCATTAAATTCATCACTGTCACACCATAACTGATTCCAGAGTAGGCATTTACTAGTTGTATATAACGTTTTACATTTCATTATGAAAACCTACTTCAGTCACATGATAAACGAACCTATATTAATAATGACTATCATTGAATTATATTATTTTTCTCAAACGCAGGAGTAATATTTTTCTAAGTAGTTGATTGAATCAGGCGTTACTTTGCGGAAGTCCATTTTCAAAACTGTTTTAATGATGAATTTCTAGTGTAATTCCGCTTCTACAAGCGAGAAACGGTAGAAGCGGAATTACACTAGAAATTCATCATTAAAACAGTTTTGAATATTTTTCTAAGTATTTATTTTCAAGTATTCCTCATATTGATTTTCCTTGTTTCTTTGTCTGTTATGTAGTACGTTATCTTATCATTTACTCACAGTTTTAAGAAGGTGATTTTGAAATACCTGCTTAGGTTATGGTGTTATACTGCTTAGTACTTCAAGTAAGTTTTGTTGACAATATGTATATGTAAAATAATATATGTTATCTGCCAGGAATAAATTTTCTATGAAGATTCATAAATATTTAAGGGGGCTCCAATACAACAAAGGTGATTTTTTTGCTCGATATTGTTAACGGCAACAGGTAGACGCTTGAAATATTCACAGAATATTTAGTTATATATTCACTTTAAAAATAAATTATTATAAAACAAATATTTCAGGGAAAAAATCATGTCTGTTGTATGGGAGCCCCCCATACAACATACATGATTTTTTTGCAGATAATGGTACGGAACCCTTCGTGCGCGAGTCCGACTCGCACTTGGCTGGTTTTATTTTTTTCTATAATGAAATTGATACTTTCGATTTAGAGTAAATCACATGTAAAGTTTCCATCAAAGTAGCAAACTAAAGACATTTGACAAAATCATTGATTTTTATTGAAAAAAATAATTTGATTTATTTAAATCAAAATTATTTATTCATGCCAACCCTGATTCGAAGCCCACTAACTTTTCGCAAAACTAGAACTGCCTACCTATTACGATATTTGGTTGAAGATTTCGCTTCCGGCGCTCGTCCGCGGATTGAATTAATTCCATTACATTTTCATAGGCTGGATATACATGATATAAAGATACGATTATAAGATTTGTAAGTTGTTATTTATAACTATTGCCAGGAGCGACGGGTGGGACGACTCTATTTGGTTATTTCCTGCTAATATTATTTTTAATCACATTCGATACAAAATCAGTAGAAAACTTTAAAGATTGTTTTTCATCTTTCGTGTTTTTTTGGGTTGTAGTTACGACTTTAAAATGACGTAATTAACTGATCAAAATGCTAGTAAAAACCAAATAAAATAAAATTACAAATAATGTCAACTAACGTGACATGATAATATGAGATAATTGTTGATCAGAGAGCGTGATACGAGCACATCATACGCACGATACGCCCCCCATGTGTGCACAGCTTTAGTAATCGCTTGCAAGACAATGAACCTTGTAAAAAATATACTGTCTCTATTTATAATCTGTGATGTGATGGACGGATCATATATTGATAGATAGATAGATAAACTCTTTATTGTTCACACCACAAATAACATATTACACGATAAAATAGCTTTAAACAAAACAAACTAGTGTAACAATCGGCGGCCTTATCGCTAAGAGCGATCTCTTCCAGGCAACCTTATACCTACCTTATATTGCTGAGTTGAATCCTAATTACATGCTGTAGACTCATATTCTCTCCATAAACTCTTCTTATAACTACTATTACTCTACTTACTCTACTTTACAATTAAGTAAAGAAAAAAATAAAGAAGAATGAAAGATTTTTATTATTCCATTCCTCCATAAAACTTATACCCAAAGGATACAATTAGTGAAGAATTGGTTCATCTCGGCATAAATGCTGAAAGTCAAAGATAATCAGCGCCAGTTTGCAGATGAACCCCTAAATTTACAGTTTATTTTAACAAAAAAAAATTATAAAAATATTAGCATACTCTCTCAGCAACCTGATCTGGATAAAGTTTTTGACAAGATGGGTAAATTCAGTTCTGTTGTCCTTGCCCATTTAAGCTGCAGCATGTAATGGTTTGGATTTTCTGGTAATTATATGTTTAATTTGTAATAAAAAATAAAGGCAACCTTCGTACGCAAAGGAAGAGGTAAAGATGAATGGTTGCCAGGAAGAGCTTGTAGCGCCAGCTCAGGCAGCCACTTGTGGCACTAGTTCGTAGTTTTCTGTTTGTAATACATATTTATTTCTGGAAAACACAATAAAGAGTTTCTATCTATCTATGCAAATGATACCTCAACTTTTTGTAATCACGGACCACTTGCACAGTTCAGATATACATACTAAGGACCCCTGGTGACGAGAATTTTCGAATAAGAAAAGTGCTTCTTGAAAATAATTGAATTTATGGTTTTGTTAATTTATATAACTGCATACTTCAAACGAATTCTAATAAATAAAGCTCAGGACTGTGGACCCCTGGCACTCGCGTCATGGACTCTACTTTAAGAAACGTTGATTTAAGGGATGGGGTGTGCTATTATAATGGACTATTATTACATGATATCATAAAACATAAATGTATATTATGAGTAATAAACTTATCTGTATGCAAAATTAAAACTATATTGAACACACAAGCTTTTGTCCCTATATAGTTATTGTAGCACTCTGTGATATTATTGCAGTAGGTACCTACCGAGCACTTAGAGACTTCTGCTACTTCACACTTGTTTGTACTTAAGTAGGTATTATGATAATAATTTGAGTTCGAGGTTCCTTCTGTTCGGTAAACAGGTGCAAGACGCTCGTGCTCCATCCTACTTCACCTCTTTGCTTTGCAGGCATGATGTGGACAAACGCACATTAATATAACAGTTCCAGTTTTGCTTCTTAGTTCATTCTGACCCCTATGAATGCACCGTAATTTTCTGTACCTACTTTGTAAGTATTTCTGAGATTACTTAGTATTACAGCAGTGAGTCACTGTGGCTATAGTTTAGCAACGCTTTGGTAACTTTGCACCAGATTATCTGGAACTCATCAAATTGCATTAGCCAATATTCTTCGTAGGATCTTGGTGGTAAAGAGTTTTATGACAGTTTCATTTAACACAGCAGAGTTCTTTTAAATTTATTTTCTTGTGAAATCAGTATAAATAATTTAATTTGTCATGTTTGCAGAGTAGTATTTTTGTACAGTTATAGGATTATTCATGAGTTACATGCCGAGATTAGGTTGTGGATGAAACTCCCTATATTTTAGCGCAATTACATGCATGTATGTTTAATATATACCATTTTCAAAGTTTTTTTTCTTGTCTATGATTTTTCGTACTGACTAAAAATGCGGGTGGTTGGCTGGTTGGAAAAATATGGTTAGTATTATATTAAACTACCAGTATGATAGCATGATAGTTTAAAACAGTGTTACCTACTTTTAGGTTTATTTTCTTAATCCTATTTTTTATCACTTTATTCAATACCATTAAACGATAGATTACTTCATCATCAAAGTTGTTCTTAAAAAGCAAAGCAAATAGTAGGTAATCACCCGGAAATGCCTTAAATAACCCACACAAGTTACGCACAGACAGTACGCGGGTTGCATACAAATCGCATGGCTTCGAATGCGATTGACCTGACAACTTGCTGTCAAGGCTATACAAGTACTTGCGCGATAGTACCAGCAGTAGAGTAGTACTAAAAGTTATTTTACATGTAAAAGCGAACTCGCTCGTGCTAGGGACGCCGTAGTATGCTAATTTGCTGATTTATAATACAAAACCTAGTAAGTTAGTAGGTACTAAACCCGCATGTTTTCTACGGGAACTATTTTTGTACTCAGTGTTTTCAGATTAAGATCACAAAGACTTAATTTATGATCGGGATAATGTTATCCATACAGATTTTAACGGTTTCCAAAATAAATATTTTTACCAATTTACGCTTCTATCTCAGTCACTTCTACATTTGATAACCTAACGAATATAAAACAACTAGCCGTCCGCCTCGGCTTCGCACGAGTGTAAGCTCGGCCTTCGGCCTCGCTACAAAATATGATATAGCCTATGTCACCCGGGGATAGTGTAGCTTCCCAACAGTGAAAGAATTTTTCAAATCGGTTTAGTAGTTTCGGAGCCTATTCATTACAAACATACAAAAATAGGTACAAATCTTTCCTCTTTATAATATTAGTGTAGATAACCATTGATGCCACCACACTTATACTCTATTCTAAAGGAATAAATTCATGTTATATGAACGAAAACGATGGTTTGCATTGTATGGTTAAATTCCAATCCAACGTGACTGGCGCCATCTACACTAGTGAACTTGGTTATACTATATAAAGTGAATTTATGCTAAATATTAGGATTTGTACATATTCGCTATATTAGCCCTGTTACAATTGCAAATGTCAGAATTTTGTAGTAATTTTCACACTTCTCACGCACACTTCCATGACGTGTTCTATCCATAAATCAAGTGTATAAGAAGGAAGGTATGTCCACATAGCAGTGGTACCAAATCCAACGTTATCTGAGATTGCTCAAGTATCACATCCCAAGCCTATTTATAGTTTCCTCTATAATTCGGATGCAATTAATATACGTGTGTGTCCAGCGATAAAAGCACGCGATGAAATTAATTTTGTTCTGATTTTTGTTCAGCATTTTACAGTTGGACTTACAAGCATTCCATGAGAGTATTAAAAATGTTAAGTAACATGTAAGTACTAAGTAGGTACTACTACAATTGATAGGTCAAATGTTAAGATCACCACAAAGTCAATAAAAGAGCTAGATCTAATGTGATTTTGCAAGTAAAAGAAAGAAGGAGATGGAAAGCCAGCAGCAAGAGAGGAAATAGACTGATGAGATAGACGTGTAAAGAAACCACTGGGCAAAATGGACATTTTTATAAAGAAAACTCGCAGTTAGTTCCCGCTTGGCACTCGTAACTTGCACAGGTCCCATGCCTTAGCTTTGATCATTAATCGTAAAAGGTTATACACAGTGATGTGGATGCAGCGGTTTTTTGGAATTTTTTGACCGCGGATCGGCAGCTAGTAGTAAAGCATTATTGTTAGGTTTATGACGCGGCATAAACATTTTATAGCGATATGAATTAGGACAATGTAATGATGATGTGTAATGTGATATATATATATATATATACACTAATATTAGTAGGTACGAATAGGTAGCACGACAAAGCCTATATCCAGCAATGGCCAATGATAAGTAGGCAGAAAGGTTAAAGAGACAAGCATAAAGATAAAAAATTAGTACATCCGATGTCTGTGCAGCTTAAATTAACAATTTGTTATAAAAATTGACTTTCATCCATCAACTCCCACTATAGGTTATTTTACTAAAATATTTTCATCCGTTCTTTGACACTGATTCGGTCAATTTATCAAACAAATCGCTTGTTTGCACACAACTGCATCAAAAGTTCGTTCTAATGGTAATATTTACGGAATCAGTATCGGTAAATATTTGATATTGGTAAATGAACTGCGCAGGCGCTGCGCTTTGTTCTGCGCTTGGAATGCATCAAATGTGAATTTGTGTGACGTGTTTACTCAATACTGCGTTTTCAGTTTTGGTTTGCATGTTTGGGTTAATTTATGGATTGCTTTGATTGTAAACATTTGTGGCATTCCTGGGTTTAGTAAAGTTGGATTATGTTTCAGACCATTACCTACTTGGAAATTCTAATTCAACCGAGCGGCCTACGCATATCGGAATAACTGTGCTGAAAGTGAAGTCGGATCACAAATAATAGGATTACATTTTTTCTTTTGAAATCTACTTTGATCATCTAATAGAAGAAGAAAAACTGTATTTTTACTTTGCTATAGTCGTAAAACCTTTTCTAAGGTTACGCAATTTAACTTTACAATTTGTCTCCAGGTGTGTGCTCCGTATTAGGACTACTACCGGCAATTCCTTCCCACGTTCGATCGTGGCTGAATTTTACGATCACTGTGCGCTTGGAACAAATGTTTGTGCCAACTTTTCTACCAACATTATCATACTTAAATTAATCTTAGATTTTTTGGGATGAGTGATTGCCATCATAATCAATCATTTTTTAATCAACGTTATAAAAAAATTGTTATAAATTATTCGATTAACTGTTTGTCAAGATGAACAGCGTTAATGCATTGCCATTAGCACAGACTTTGATCAAATATCTGTGATGTAGGCGTTACTATTGTTCGTTCACTTGGCTGCAATGTCGTCTCTCCAAATCTGTATAATGTTAATCAGTGTGTATCCTCGCTAATTTGGCACAAGTTTATGAAGTAGGGAATTTTGGAAGGTCAGGTTGCCTTTTACAATAATTGAAAAGCACACATAAATTAGTACAATTATTTTTGGTTGCATAAGAATATTCAGTCATTATAGTCAGATAAGATTCTTATTTTTTCCTTCTATTTCGTCCTGGCTACGATATTCCGATTCTATCGTCTATGCTTTAAATATTAGACACAAAAAATGACATTCTCACGTGCGTATAGAAAGTCAATACAGGTTATAGTAATTAAGGTTTGGTAAGTACACTAAAAATGTATTATAAATATAAATTAGCTTAATTCATTAGGTGTCCGTTTTAAACTAGTAGTTCGCCCCAAATTGTGGTTTCGCGTGCTTATTACACACTTAAAAATTGTATTTGCATGAACTATTTGCCAACAAAGTTATCGTTGAACATAATATAAATAAACGCCGATTGTTCCGATTCAAACGACTTTCTCGTCTCATTTACTTAAAACCTAAGTTAATTTAATTTACATTGAATAAAATTAGAAACATTATATGTTCTTAAAGTTATCGTATTTGATTCCATACCTTAATTGAGCCACATTCTTTGCAAGTTTTATACATCCGCCAAAGATAATGTGTCTCCGATTTTAATTCGGTATTACCTTTAAATGTAAACGTGTTTTTGTGATGTTTGGGACATTTTTGATATCTGTAGAGAAGGTATTTATTGAACTTTCTTCTGCTGGAGTCCGTTAATGGTACTGGTTCCTTTCCTACTTAATTTGTAGCTACCAATTAATAAAGTTTTAAGTTTCCTTAGTAGGGTGATTATGTATAGTTTTATTTAATAAGTCTTGATCACTTTCTGTCCTATGCAGCCTCCTGTTACTGGACGGCCTGTATGTTGTGAGATTCGTTTAACGTAAAAAAACCTGATCAATCCATATAAGCCATTCATTTGTGACCGTATTATTTTGACGTCATTATTAACTGTCGACCTGATAAGCAAGGTCGAACTTACGCTCAATGTACCTAACCAATCGAACACGTCAGTCATGACATATTGCTATCTAGCCTGACATATTGCACACACGCGTTATGATTGATTATAAATATTGTTCATAATGTACATAACAAAACTACAAAGCCACACCAACATCAATAAATATCAAAACCATGTTCGAAATTTAAAATTACTGGAGATAAAAAAGAGAGGTAGGTACAAATATTTGACGCATAAGTTGTAAGGTATTAAAAAATAACTGTGTTACATCCTGAGATACCGTAATGTTGAATCTAAATTACTCCACTCCATTGTCGTGATTCAAAACATGTGATGTATGTATGTCTGAAATCTGTTCGTTATTAAGTAATTTGTTTTACTAATTAGTGAGCAATTACTAGACTGATTACACGCATGATCAATTACAAATTACAACATTACTGTTTTAGAACTATGATTAATTTAGTTTCTATAAATCAAGACAAGTAAATAATAAAGAAAAAGGAAAAAGAAAAATCACATTTTCTGTATTTTGCAAATAAAAAGTGTAAATGTCTAGATTGGACATAAATAACAATTTCAATAATGATATCATTATGGTTGGTTTTTAACTTGGTAGCTTTCGATGAATGAACTAACTCTTATAATCTGCCTAAAGAAAGCTGGAGTGGTTGTACCAAACTCCCACAAGTCAAGTTTCCAACGTGATATGGGAATCGCAGAAACAATGGCTTTATAATACTCTGAGACAAATGATTCTAGAAGTTATTTTACTACTTAAAATGTGATACGTGTCATGTGAAGTTGATAATAAAGGTAATGTGGTAAGTAAGATGGATCACGCGGAAAAATAATGAAAAATCCACACTTGATTCGTCAGACTCGTTAAATAAACAAAATAATAAAATGTTTGTACCTACCTAACAACATAAAGAATTTGGTAAGTAGGTAGGTACTAAAATGCATAAAAAATAAGTAAAGAGTACTCGTAAAGGTATGTCTAATAGGAAGATTATTAACGTTAGCAGCTATCTAATCTGTTATAATCTCAGTATAGATTGCTAGTTAATCTGTAAATATCTGACAAAAAGTTAATTATTGTTAGACAGATGCGCGGGCGCCGGATACGCGTGACTCGATCCCGCCTCAGATATATTTTTTGGCTTGTCTATGGAAAGTATTTAATTTGAAAGCAGGACGTGGCTTATTGGTAAAAATCATAACTATCACATATTCTGTGCTATAAGTAATAAAAGATTCTAGTGAACTAATTTCAACTATATGTTGTGTCATGGTTCAGAATCAGAAATCATTTATGGTAAAAACTGTGTACAAAAGATGCTAAAACAAAGTAGTATCATTAGTCTGCTCTTTACGAGAGTACAATAATATAAATTAAGTAAAAGTATTATGCTAACTCGAAAATAACAGTTATTATAATTGTATTGTGACATTTCTTTCTGGTGCTCATAGAAAACATTATCTCAAAAGAATTTGAACATCCTAGATTTCATCACTGTATATATAGGTAAAAGAGAAGTCATCAAATGGAAATAAATCAATCAAAGGTAGTTAGTTATCATCCCTCTCCATAAAACTCGAAATAACAAAAGAAACTTGCTTCTTTGAAAACATGTGTCAAATCTTCCCGCAAATGTTTATAAAACGTACCAAATCGCATTATCGGCGACCATCGCTTCCATCATTGTGTCCAACACGTGTCTCTTAAACGGATACTTCCAGGAACCAAGTACCTTGGCCTTTGTGTAGAGATCGGGAGAGATGATACTTCCGTCGATTCTCTATTGTCTACTTTTGGTAGAGTTCTGAATTTATAGTATTTTGCAGAGCAAGGACGTGAACGGAAACCGCACTTAAATTAATACACTTGGAAATATTTAGTTCATGGACTACATGATTTGTGAAGGGCACTCTTAAGCTGGTTAATGTCCGCTCGGTCTTGACTTTTGCGTATAGTATCAAATATTTAAAGGTGTCAGTGTAAAGATTGATTATTTCCTGGCAAACTAGCAATTTTAGTTGCTGAATAAAGAAAAGGTTCATTATGGTGTTCATGACCTTTATAGTTCTATTACCACTAATGCTATTTATAGTTTAGACAAAAATGCATGGTCTTGGCGAACGTTGTGACTTATATTTTCTCGTACCATTACCTACATTAGTTCTTTAGTTTTGTGATGGCCACGTTTTAATATCTGCTGCTCTGGCATACGATCAGGAAACTACTCTATTTATCACCTTTTTTACTCTATGTATATATTTATCCAGAAAAAAAAAAAACTTTTATCGTAGCGTTATCACGTTATATGACAAACAATTTATATAATGTATTCTTGGCCAACAAACTACGGTATCTATTCTTCTCTCATAACATCGATTTGAATGTCAATCTTATTGTTCGCAGGGTCGGCATGCTGAAGCACGTGGCCGTGTCCCCGCACCGCGCCCGCGCTGACTCCGTGAGCATCGCTTCGTCCGCCTCTTGCTGCAGCCTCGGTAGCCTCGAGCACCGCCACGATTCCGTCTCCGAGCTTTCGCAGCGCACGGTGAGTTTATACCATTTCCAATTCATCCATTGGTGTTACCTGCAGCTTTATTAGCAGCAGCTAAAATGTGTAATACATCTGCGTAGTTTACGTTTTGTAAAACTGGTGCTGTTAACACTTTGGAACAGTTATAATTTCGTTACAACTCCTCCTAGAACTATTTCCGTGCAGTTTATCCAAGAACAATGCAAATTTCATGTACTTAACAAAATATGCAAATGCAAACACAAGTGAGAAATATGATTAATTGATATAATAGATGATTAAATATGTGGACACGAGTCGAGGACGAGCGTAGCAGAGATAGAGCTACTCACTCCGTGTTTTATACTCGTGTCCAGTCCACACGCTTTAAAACCGGTATTTATACGTACCGTTTTTCAATACTCCTCCCTACAACTTGTGTTGTCCTTTTTGTTAGCAGTTTTCTTTACATTTTTCATCGAGTCCTAATGATGGGATGATGATGGCATGTTTATGGTAAACGGAGATGCCATCAGCATCATTATGCGATTTCACTTTCTACGCGTGTTGTAGGGAAGTAGCTTCTGTTCCCATCAGATTATGGGAAAAAGACATTTAGGTGGCATCGAACTCACGGCAGGAAGTATTGTGTACTTACGTATGGCCTTATCAGCAAATAGCCTTGGGTCTTTACTAACAGTATTGAAGTTAGGTATTTTAAAAGTTATAAGAAGTTATAACAGCATAAGAATTGGGTTTTTATCGGCACTTCAAAAGTAAGCTCACTCCTGGGTTTCCTGTTTGGGATTTTCTGGTTTTGTTATTACGTACTTAAATACATGACATATTTCTTAAGGTAAATTATTTCTTAAAGTTGCAGCTATAACTTTAAAATAATGCTTATTATTAAAGTTTCCAATTATTATAATTAATGACTTATAGTACTTGATTCTAATCATCAGTTACTGCACCAATATATGTATATTTTCTTCTACATCAATTTCTTGCAGTTCAATGGCCCTAGAACTATCTCTTGCAAAAATTATAATTTCTCCCAAACAATTCCATTATCAAGCAAAGTCATAACACCTTGAGAAATTCGTCAGACTACAATGCCCATTCAAACATGAATTATGACAATGCAATGCTTTAATATGTAAAGATAATAATGAGATAGTTTCTATGACTCTTAATGAGATCTACCTTTAGAAGCGTACATTACCTTAAAAAGCCCACTGTTAAGCCTTTACGAGATATTGTATTCAGAGATGAAGTCGAAAAGTTTCGAACAGTTAGGGACTTCATCGCAGTCATCATCCCAAAATTTGCATCACCGTTTTAAGCAGCTTAAATTTTTTCATTGCGGTATGGTACTGTATCCCTTCCAGTGTACATTTCTGCACTAATTAAGTGCGACACTGACATTTGATGGCCGAGTGAGATACAGCTCGATTTCTCGATTGTTCCTCGCCAGATGAGACGGTAATGTTTGGGAGGAGAGAAGATAAGACCACCAAGTGGCCATTGTTCGCGCATGCGCAGTGGAAAGTCGGTAATGTGCGCCTAAGCCGGTAAATTGCTTTTGGGCATTATGGAGATGTTAAATTGGTTTTGTGGGAGGTGTTGTTGTCCATTTTGGTGATTTAGATGCTAACTACTTACGTTTCACGTATTTTATAATAACTTTGTTTTATTAATTAGTATTCGAGTCGGGGGCATCCATTGGATGCAGATGACAGGTTGTCGTTCAGTGTAGAGGTCTATGTTCAGCAGTAGAAGTCTTCTTGCTGATGATGATGATAATTACCCATCTACTATTCTCTGCTGCACTGTAATGACAGGCAGAAAGAAGACGCCTTCATCTAATGTAGTTTACAACCGTTAAGGATGATCACCGATGCAAATGTTATGTCATTTGAACTATATGTAAGCTTATTTACTAGCAAACCATATTAAATCTACAAACAAATATTTCATAATATTTTTATATTCTCTATGATTCTATAAAGAATAAGGATCGATTATTTTCTATCTTACAAGTATTGTTTTCTCGTTCGTTCTCGTTATCTCATTTAAATTTGCATATTAATCCATTTCATAAGAAAGGTAATCTAGGTCACTTAGCTGTACAACCATTGTTAATCCAAAGACTATAGGTATGTCTAGACGCTGAGTAACCTCCTCTGTACAAAGTGCATATTTGTCTTGCCTTGTGTTGCTGCATGTCTGCTGCCCATATGTAGCCAGTTCAGTGTTTATTGCCACAGCGATATAATTTATAATCAACATGTGCTATCTATTCGTACATAATGTTCATATTGCTACACTTCACACCATGGTTTTGCTTTTGACCTGGTTGGGTAGTAATTGTTCGCATCTGATAGCTGTTATGGAAAGTACTGATTTTTATCGACGCGTACGAGTCTTAAGCCCACAAACATAAGTGCTTGTGTTTTATTTTACAATTTTAGTTTTCTGCCTGGAATAACTGCAAGAGTCTGTTTGATTCCCAACACCATCTCAGTTTTCCCCAGAACAATGGCTTGGCAGCGGCCCGCCCTCGATTCAGCAAACTTTCCCATATTGCCTTTTAATTGCAAATAATGCTTAACTCTTATAACGGTTGTCACGGATTGTATATCAGGCTTGTATGGGACTTCGCAAAAAGTATGTGACATGGATTTCCTTGTTACGCTGTTATATGAACACTTTTTTGTTAGAGCTATTCAATCCTATACTGCATTGTGTGCAAATACATGTGATCAGTTAGGTATTTTAGATATCTTTAAAACTACAATATAAACAAATATCCAAAGTTATATAGTCAGCATTATATAAACTCAATATTTAAATCAATGAATAGAAAGACAGCATATATCATTACAAATTTTATTTTAGCATTTATCTGCGTCTTCACTTGTATACACTTTACTACAAAGGATCTCGATCCTTCGCCAGTCAATTTGCCATTCGCATCAAATCAAATCCCGATGTCATACAATACAACACATTTATTTCCAAAAAACTTAAAAAACACTATATATATATATTTTGTTTTAGTTTCATAAGAACTATGTTCCGTCTTAAATGTACGCATAGCGCATACGTACTCGTACATTCCCACGATCGCTTTGACATGTGCTACGTATTGATGCGCTCTACGGCATACTACATAATAAATAAGCTATGAGTAATTGAGTACCTACTCTCTGTGCGCAGGAGTGAGTCTGGGAGACTCCATTGTTGTCTTGTTGTGGACTTTTTCCCATTAATTGTGCAGTTTTAACGATTCTTTTAGTGCGATGAATCCTTATTTTTTCTGACATTGTTAAGTGCAAACACGTGTAATCTTGGAGAGTTAAAACTAAGAGAAAATGTGTTTTGTTTTCCACAGTGATAAGATATTTTTTTATTCCTGGCAATTTACAATAAAGTTTAATCAATATTATATACATATATATTTTTAATAAACTATAGACTAAAGTAACTTCATAAATACCTAACTAAATTAAATCTAAATTACTCTTGAAACATTAAAAATATACAGTTTCTCGAGCCTGAGTTGTATTAATATATTTTTTTTAGCTTTATGCCCAAGATAATTATAATGATGTTTTATTTTCCATTTTAACATCTCATCTTTATCGAAACATCTCATACAAAAATCATTATCATTATGTCAGTTCCGGTATTCACATCGATTACTTAATCAGCTTAGGTCTTCATCCTGCATGAATATATCAACAAACTGATAAACATGTAAACACAAAATTCCCACAACATACATAATCAACAAGAAACATGAATATAACTTTCTTATATAATAGAATCCACTAGATGGACCGACGACATAGTGAGAGTCGCGGGCATCCAGTGGATGCAGATGGCAGGATGTCGTTCAGTATGGAGGTTAAAGGGAGAGGCCTATGTTCAGCAGTGGACGTCTTCTGGCTGATGACGATGATATAGAAAGGGCAGTTTTTGTTTTAACTATGATATAATCTGTAGTGTCTGGTAGATCACACGTCTCTCACCGATGTCACTTCCGTTCCGTTCATCGGAGATGACTGAGGCTTTCTACATACTAACGGTACGGCGAAACTACTGCGATTGAGGTAACGTATGATTAAAAAGAGACTGAGGTAGTTTTAAAGATTGTGTAATAATCAACGAAAGAACTGTGGATTTTAGAGCAATCGAAGTTGTTGCTGTCTTCGTCACTCCGATGTCTATCACATCACAATGAGGGTGAGTGAAAATATAAATCGGACTGCCAGAGCGGGCACGAAAAATCGACACTACTTTATGGTTGATATTCCGAAAACCCGTGCGAAGCGCTAGGATTCCACTTTTATTATGCAAACTAAATAAATAAAAATAAATAAATTTTACAGAGATTCCATGTTTAGAGTACAATATAAATATTAGTATTTTTTTTACTGAGACATCGTAGTAACTTAAGCAACAAATTTCATGGCTCTACGGAGTACCTATTGCATCCATCTCAAATTCAAGCTATCGGTTAACATTGACACATCGCATCGCTGTGTAATAATGATCCCATGCAATTTGAAGCCATTTTATATAACGCCTCTATTATATTATCTGTTATTTTCTATTATTAGACTTTCTATTTTACGTTCGATTCCTTATTGGAAGGTGTTATTCTATTGATTAGGAAATTAACGGTTTCTTTTCCCATAGGGTCTTAAATGGTTTTGGGTATCATATCCAAAGCCCGTTGGTCGGGTGTTGGTAGGCCGCCAATTGTTTCACTAGTTTTTAAGTTGTTTTTTATGTTACCTACTATGTATCTACGTATGTAATTTTTGGTGTGAACAATAAAGAGTTTTCTATTCTATTCTATTCTATCGATAATTATGCTACCTACACTGAAGAAATTAATACGTCATCATGTCACATGCGTGATATCTTTTTATGCCTCCGAGAAAATCTTTTGCAGAGAAAGATATACAGGCAGATAATAAGTTAGTTATTATTAGTTGTTTATTAAGGCTACAATGGGTTTCAATTACCACCTACATTGTTGTTGGTTGGATAGATAATATGTGATCATTGGTAAGCTTACTTAACGAAGATATAGTGTAGGTAGGTAGGTTAGGTACTTGTAAATTGGCTTTACCAGATAAATGAATATTAATACATACCATGATGAAATAAATGGGCCCAATTTTTGAATTTTGATTTCTGATCTATATTATTACATCACCAATGATTTAACAGGACATGAAATCCTAAAGACGCGATGAGTGATGCGACGACCTTCTCTCGTCCGATATCGACATATCGATATTATTCAACCCGTAGCGCGAGAGTCGACGCACGCGCACTGCATGGCGATGAGACGCGGATGTAGGGACTGGTGTAGGCGCAGGAATGCAGTTTTATTTACGCACTGTTATGAACTGACTCAGATTGTAAAAAAGTATCTTCATAAATTAATTAATTTGTTTTCTTAATTGCATTGTATGTTGAAAATAGTTTTAAAAGTCCTACTCCAAGAAAACGTAGGACACGTTAAATAATTTTGTTTATAATTTAGGATTTATCGCGCCCTAAATTGGTGAATGGGTTATTGAAACTCCGGTAGATGGATTGAGTACGTGCGCTTTATTTGAGCGCCAGCGAATGACTGTTGAATGCCGGTGCGCTTCATTAATTTGTTTATATTATAATAATAACAATCTGTGATGTAGTGGGACTCACAGGCCCTACATCTACATCCCCCTTAAAAATAAATTTTTTGTAAAATTTACATGATAAAATAGATTCTGTAATGTGTTACTTAGGTGGTAAGTACTTTGTTGCAGCTAAAAGTAGATTAAACATATATCAAAGTTGACAACATGACTTAAAATTTGATAGGTATGATAACATTAAGGGTGTAGATTGTATAAAAATGAACAATGAATAATAAGTGTGTAAAATATAGTGAACAAAAAAATTAATCAAATTAGAATGTTTACATTTTTTTTGTTAACAGTGCATTGTTTGTTTACAGTTTGTCTTATAAAAGAAAAAATAACTTGCTACTTTTTATTTCACATAGAATATTTTTTCGTAAAAACCATAACTACAATAAAATTGTCTTTTGATATAATAATACTTGTTAGTTGTTAGTTACGCGCACTTTAACTTATACGTTTGTTTTGTTTTTTATTTCACTTCACTGCACTACCCAAATTTATATTTGTTTAAACGTAAAACGTGCTTTTCTGGGAGGTTGCCGGAAACGCGGAGGTGTGGTTTGAATCGACGACACACGTAGCGCTATGACTATGGTGACGCGCTTGTCCACTGAAGTCTTGCTTGATCCGCTTTTTATATCTCCACGTGACGTACAGGATGCCAGTGGAGATCATAATAAAGTACTCTTTGGTGGAGATTACGGCGCTGACGATCATGACGTGACCAGTGAAATATATTGTGTGTCTGGATGTGGTCGACCTGCGCTGTTTGGGGCGCAGCACCTGCGGCGTTCTATGTTGTGGGCTTGCTCTCAGGGTGATCCATGTTGATGTGACGTAGAGTGCAGCATCGAAGTAGATGAAATTGCAGTAAAGTTGAAAATATCTAGATGATGCTTTGTGAGTAGTGAAGTGGTCTGCGGTCGAGTGGTGCAGATAAGTGCGGCGGCGGCCCGGTTCAAATGTCAAAACGAACCGTTTTCTTCACCGCGCAACCCGATCTTGTTATGACTGGCGGCGTCTTTTGTGCTTTGTTCTCTGAGTTGCTGTGCTGTGTGGCCGTAATGACTGAATTATTGTTAGCTATGTATTGTTAGTTGAGTCAGGTGACTCTTTCGTCGCTAAGTTGGTTGCGGCGTCGGGTGACTCGTAAGGACCACTAGTTACAACATAAGCGGGTTTGAGTCTATCAAGTGAGATGACGACATCTCGAGAACCCATACGAATGGTGTAGTGTTTGGTATTTCGAGTGATTACTTTGAAAGGATCCGAATAAGGTGGTGTAAGCGATTTGGTCGTTGATGTTGCTTCGTACAGGTACAAAAAAATCTCCAGGTAGTCTGATAGATTTTCCGAACGTCATTTGAGCGGGACTAACCAATGTCCTTTTTTACGGCGGATCAGTGGTAGCTCCTTATCGTACGTTCTGTAATTCATCTGTGCGGTCGTTAGTTTTTTTGAAAAGAAAGCGAGGTTGTAAATTTTTTTCTACTAATTGGTGTAGAGCGGCCCCGACACAAGTATTTGAAGTGTCTGTGATTAACACCGTATTGGCGGTCGGGTCCGGGTGCGTGAGCATAACTGCCTCTCGTATCATTTGTTTACATTTGTGGAATGCGTTTACGGCTTCTTCCGTCCATGTAATTTTGGTCTTGTCTTTTTTCTTTGTATTGTGTAAGTATTTGTCTAATATTGATTGTGTTTCCGCGGCTTTTGGTAGGTATACTGTTTCTGTAGAAATTAATTAGTCCGAGGAAACGTCGTAGTGTTTCGATGGTTTCAGGTTGTGAAAACTCTGTGATGGCTTTGACCTTAACTTCGTCCGGCTTGATGCCGTCACAGGTGACGTGGTGATTATTAACCTTTTTGTAAACACATCGTATTTGTTTATTTTGTGTGGGTTCTCCAGTATGTCGCTAATCTGACTTAATTCGTCGCGCCCTAACTTTGCAATAACTAGTTGGTACTTACATAAGTCTGTTGCTTTTTGTGGCGCGATGATCGCTTCAAACTGGTGGAACCAGAGTCGAGGTCGTGTGGCCCAGAAGTCGCTGATGCGCGTCTGAATGGTGACGGCGTTTGGTGCGAGTTCTGCTGTGATGCGGCTGGGCTGCTGCGGTGGTGGTGCGCCTGGTGCGCTTTGGTCCGTGAGCAGTCCGTGTTGTTCCTCGACGTTGGTGATTGGTGTGGTCATCGCGGATGTTTGAAACGCACTCAATAGTTTATTGGTTGTATTGTTAGGTATGTCGGAGTCACCAATTTAGGATTAGGTTTGTGTTGAATGTGAAAACTCCGACGTGATGTGATTGGAATTTCGGATGATGGATTGAGTACGTGCGCTTTATTTGAGCGCCAGCGAATGACTGTTGAATGCCGGTGCGCTTCATTAATTTGTTTATATTATAATAATAACAATCTGTGATGTAGTGGGACTCACAGGCCCTACAATAAGCATACTATGATGAGTCTCTTCTGGCTGAATTCATCTTAGCTAAATGTTAAGTATATTAAATCAAATCCTTTTACTACCTACCTCCGAAGTATGAAATTCTCACTTAAGTTCGTTCTTCTATTCGTTCTTAAGGACAGCATTAGGTCAACTCTAAACTTGTACGCTGCTGCCCTCAAGAACAAGGTGGCTGCTCTAAACAACCATACAACTCGAGCAGTCGTTTCCACCAGGAGTGCCACCTTCTACCGGCTCGAATTACCTAAATATCTAACAAATAAAATAGTATGGAATACTAATAATGCCTACACAGAGACGTTACCAAGATAATTGCTGTTATAATAATCGGATGCGCGAGAGCAGCCAAGCGCGCTGTCCATGACATCAGACGCATTCGCTCACTTGAGGGCTCTGTATGGCGCATGCGTACATGACGTCCCTGTACACATAGCTTGACTAATAGTTAACACGTGTGACACACTAACCATTCATTAGAATAAGATATTTTTGTTTGCTTAAATTAAATTACTAGGAAAGGGATAAATATTGACCGGTAAATTGTATCAATGAAGTAATAAATATAATTAATTAGTGACAGACGACGGTGCCATTGTTTCTAGATAATTGTTTATTTATAGAGGTCACACAAATGATTTTTTTTTATAATAATAATTAATTATTTTTTATTGAAAAGTATTAACTTATTTGCCTTAAGTATTATGTACCTACGTTATAAAGGTTTATCCTTTATTTTCCGTTTTATATATCCAGAAATTATTTATTTATTACAGAATTATGTTTGAAAAAGTTTAGAATATTTGTAATTATTGTAGGATACTTATTATTACAAAATCTTTCCTTTAAAATAGAGAATAGCAAAGGCATGCCTATTAAATTAGTCACGCTTTTTCTCATTACCGCTTAGAACATAATATCTTAGAAACTCTACAGAAAGTATGACGTTTTTACATGTAAATACATAAAACGGGTTCACATATTAGTTACTTATTATTTTATGGCTACCTTATATTTGGGTTCTAATTTGTAGTAGTCATATTTATGTACTTAATAGAGTTTGACAAAATGTAAGAAAATCCATAACTGTACCAAATTATATCAATATAGCTCTCTATGCTGCTCAGTAAACCAATTCAGCACCCCAATTATTGTTCGTTAAATAAATTTCCGTATACAGCAACCAATCTGCAGTAGATCTGCGAGTCTATTAATTTTAATTGTGGAGCAGCAAATACATTGCATTAATTGTATTTCACGGCCAGAGGCGAACGATAACCTCTGACGAGTATTACGTGTTTTGGGGAGTTGCGCACGCGCCGTTTTGTCGGTTTATAGAGTACATACTCGTAATTATGCATTCGGTTACTTAGATTATTGTATTTAACTATGCACTAACAAATATGTAAGTATTTGATTGAATAAGGCTTTACTTTGCGGAAGTTTATCTTAACAAAATTCTGTAAGTTACAGACTTATTTTTTAAAATTATTATTTTGTTTTTGTTTTAGATTAGGTTAAATTAGCATTATTTATTCTAAACTCCTTATTGCACTTAATGCGACGTTAAAACGGAAATACGCTAGAGATTCGTCAAATAAACAGTTTTTTTTTATATATATAAGTAGGTACTTGGCCAGTTTGCAGTCTATAAATTATTATTCATCGTGATAGCGATACGGTGGTAGTGATACATTAATTAATAAAGTATAAACTTCCTTGTTCATAGGTATTGTTATACCTACTGAACTGTGTCAAAGAACCACGATCGTTGTATCAGGATTAGAGTAGAGTCAATTATAGTTGTTATTATCCAAACGTAATGTTTAAAATAGAGCAAGCAACAACCATAAAACTTAATTGTATGATGGTTTTTGTTGCATTGTATTTTAACTGTAGTTGTAACATTTTGCATACTTGCTTTTTGGTCTCAAAAATCTTGTCAATGGGTACTACTTAAATTCAAAGGTAGGTACCTATTTACCTGATTTTACATACTCAGACTAGATTATCGATAGATCCTAGTTGTTTCCCATCCCTAGCCCGGAGCCGGATGGCGGCCGAAGGGCCCGGGCCCTGCACATACGCAGGGCCAATTGGGCCAATAACCCACCGGAAGCTCCTGTATCCCGCCACCCGGACATGCACTTGTTCATACGCATCCATGCGGGGGGACATTGCGTAATACGTAGGTACCTAGCAATACCGTGCTTTTTCCCTTTTTGATTCCACTTTGAAGCTATCAGAGAGCTTTGATCGTAATTTTCTATGCGAATGGTTTTTATAGGGAGATTGTTATAAATAGGCCACTGACCGCGTCGTAATCATTGTGGTGAACTGGATAGGAAGTGTTCTTCAATTATGTAGGTATTTAGAATTATGTATTGGAGTAGGTATAAAGGTAATAGAGGAAGGGTTCTTTTGTGTTGTGTTGACTGACAGGTTGTTGGTACCAAAGCCAGCCGTGCCAAGTACTTAATATAACATAACTGTTAATATAACTATTTTTTTAAACCAACCTACTTGTTGGTAAACATGAGCTAATAATCTTCAAATAGCTGAACACATTTTCTTGAATCATAGCTACAAGGACTAACAACACTCGATCAAGCCATCCTGCAAACAGAAAACCAAATCAAAATCGGTTCAGACGTTTGGTAGCTACGCTATAGTTAGAGACACACGTACACACGTTAAACTTAAAACACCATGTTTGCATTGGGGGCTAAAACACTTTACAGGTAAACCGTGTTCTATTAATTAATTATAATAATGCATTACTTAGCCACGTGATCTCTCAGTTTAAGAAATACCTTTCGTCGAGTGTTGAGGTCCGTCGCCGGAAAGTTGCACCGACTCTCGCGACCTCGCCGTTCTAGGAAATGCCCAGTCGCCGCCGTTGCGCAATATTGACTGCGACATACCACGAGTGCGGCTGGACCACGTGTCTTCACTTTACCACTCTGTAATTGAAATTTTCAATATTTTTAAAAGTACGTGGATATTAATATATGCATATGTTCCCTATGGTCAACCAATTTTGATGAAGTTTTCAGGCAATCTTCAGTTGGTAGCAATCAAAAAATTTGTATTTCATTTGTTAAAAATTAACTAATAAATACAAGTCATGAAACATAAGTTGTCCGGTATGATGTAGAGCTGCTTACGAGAGTTTTTATCTGAAATATAAATACCCCTGATATTTATGTACCTAAACCATAATAGCTAGCTATGAATACCGCAAAGCAGTCAATTACAACATAGTTAAACTACAAAATCAATTGTAACTACGTATAGGTAGCTATTTTCTTTTTAATTACAATGACCGGTTTAGCTCAAGGGTAGCATTTCTGCCTCATAAACAGAAGGTCTCGGATTCGGTTTCCAGCAGGGAAGGTGTTTGAATGAGAAATTTAAATATCTGTTCTGGGTCTGGGTTTTGTTTTTGTGTGTGTTTCACGGCATCCCGTCACAGTGAATCCTAGTGCGGAGATGAATGTAAAGAATTATATATGTATATATTGGTTTAAATAAATATTGCTTTTTTAAACCCATGATAGAAAAGACTATAACCTCCAAACGCCTGAACCAATTTCTTGAGTCATAGCTAACAACACTTTCGATAAAGTCACTTTTCAAACAAAGAAAACTAAATCAAAATCGGTGCAGCCGTTAGGGAGCTGCGACCGCACAGACATACACAGATACACATGTTAAACATGTTTTTCGTCAAGGGTTAAAAATAGCTTAAATACGTAGAAGGGAATTCCACAAACAAAAGCTGAATTAATTAACAAATGCGACCTTGCGTCTGTCCGTCTGTGTATCCGCCACTCTTATCCTACTATCTAACTACACTACCGTATATTACGTTAGTGTAACTGGTAAATGTGGTAGTTAATCTACATACGTAATGTGGCACCGGCCGTTTAGTTACTGCGCTTTTAACCTTGATACAATTAACATTTACGTGCTAATACTTCGTATAGATAATACGATGTTTAAAAACACTTCTTAATTATGTGTACAGAAAAAACAAGCTAATCTAGTGAACTGTTATTACAAGTGAGATTTGTTATTAGCATTTTGTTACTGATTAAATTTTCTGGAAGCGATTCAGTGATGCAGATTCAGTGATGATTCTAAGCGATGCAGAGATATACGGTTTGTGATCGCGACTCTTTTCGCAGTCATCTAAATTAAATCTCATTAGAGGTGACGGTAAAGCGCCTGTACTATAAAAGAAGTCCTGTATATATTTGTACATATAATGGGTTAAAGTTCTTTTCTAGAAACGTAGTCTGAGACAGTGCCGTAAATAGGGCTGTGCCAGCGGTGCCCAGGCACAGGGCGCAGACTCTGGAGGGGCGCAGAAATGACCACACCAGGACCAAGTTTTGTTTTCAAGGGCGCAGTTATAGAACCTCGCACCGGGCGCATATAAGGCTAGTTACGCACTGGTCTGAGACCATACGTCGGGGTAATAGTTCAAGCCGCCCAAATACCTATCTATAAATCAAACAAACAAACAAACGAATTCTATAAGTATCCACACGTTTTCAATACAGACACATGAATTGACTGAAAATGTGGTTCTTCTTTTTTACATATACACTTTCTTTTATGTAATATAACTACCACAAAATATACAAAAACGTCATAAATAAGAATTTCAATTCCAAGAATTCGAGTTTTCTCTTGATTTTCCTTGACCTCTGACAATGTAGGTATTCAATGATCTATCTGCTAGTGACGTCAAACTATTATAACTAGATGTCTATATTCTTTTCACTATTTTATATTTTAAAATATTTTTGTTTTACCTAGTCATACGTGATTTGACGTCAATGTAGCATATGTATAAAAAAAACTAAAGAATTCTAATGTAATCGTTGTAATAATTAATTCAACCACTGTGAATCATCGAATTACCCGTAATTAAAGCCCTTTAACATTAAGTGGCAACGCTTTATTCGATAGTCTGATTCGACAGAGATACTGACTGTGGCGTCATGTACTTTGATTAAGTTAAGATTAAAACTCATCTCTACAACGATCGTGATTTTACTCGTTTCGTCAGTCAAACTTGTGTTACTCGTCTGAAGTACGCGTCGTCCACATTACAGGCGCAAGGTGAAAAACTACTTACCGAGTTTATTTTATTGTCGCCTTTGGGTCTCATTTGTTTAACCATTTAGCGTCTTTGTCTCTCTCGCACGTTGTATATTGTGACAGTATGCATACTTGGCATGTTGTGTTTGTTTTTAGTGATATTGAAATTAAGTTGAGAAAAAAATAAACTCTAGAACAGATTTCGTTTTTTTTTCGTTTGTAATGTGAATGATGCGAGCTCCGCAATGTAAAAAAAAAAACCAAAGAATTCGTCACGTATATTCAGCATGATTAAATGACAGATCCATGCGAAACATACAAATAAGTCCTTATTCATGTTTATTTCTTTCTTAAACTCAAATAACTTGCATATACCGCATTGCAAGCTGTTTTATTGTGCCTTGTGTATGTAATTTGTAGTGTAAACAATAAATAGTTTATCTATCTATCTATATTTAAATAAAAGAAAGGTATAATATAATGTACACTGAAAGACAATCATGATTTTTCCTCATTATCACAAATAACGTCACATGAAGATTGGTTCTATCAAAAACTGCAAACGACAGTTGTTTTTGCCAATTTGTTACAGTTAAATTGCTAACTGAATTAGAGACACGTAGCTACCAGAGTAACTGTATTTAATGGAATATAATGTTTATTACCAACGACATTAATATGACGGATGATTTATACAAGACCGTGACAGGTAAGAGCCGTGTCCCGTACGAAGCGCGGACGAGCTACGGATTTAACTTCACATCATTATCATAATCAGCCACCACTACGAGAGACCAACTGCTGGGGTTTTGTTTATGCCACTCTGCCCGGTGTCTCGCTAGTCGCATCTACTCGTTTCCGACAGTTCTTTTGATGTCGTCAGTCCACCTCATCCTAGGTCGAGCCGGGTTCCGTCGACCTAGTCTCGGCCAAACTTTACGATCATTTTATCCCCCGACGCAGAGGGGAGTTATAATTTTACCGTGTGCATCTTGTGTGTCTGTGGCATCGTATCTCCCAACCGGCTGAACCGATTTTGATTTAGTTTTTTGTTTGTTTGAATAAATAAATAAATATCTGGGACATTTTTGCACACACAGTCATCTGACCCCAAACTTATCAAAGCTTGTAAAATGGCTGCCAGAGACTGATATACATACATATATATTTTTAAATGCATACTTAAATAGATATTAACACCCAGACATAGAATAAATACAAATTTTCATCACATAAATGTCTGCCCTAGATGGGAATCGAACCCACGCCTCCAAGCGCAGAAGGTAGGTTCACTACCAAACCAACTGAGCCACCAGGGCAGTCAATCGAGTAATGAGCACATCAGTGATCAATCATCATGATCAGTTATGATTCAAGAAAATCTGTTCAACCGTTTGAAGATTATCAGCTTTAAAAAAAAACAATTTGTACCTGTAGTTATATGAAGCTAATACGAAGCAGTTCTTGCTACACCGTAGGCACCGGGGCACGGCCGAGCCTCATCCGGGACGCGGGCGACGCACGGAAAGAACGGAAGAAGTTTTTACGATACTGCCACGGTCTAGCATGTGCTTGTACCGTAACTAGCAGAAAAAATATGCACGTAAAGACAGGGAGCAGTTATAAAAAATATTGAATAAGTACCTACCTACTATATTAAATAGAATTACACGGAACGATGATAGTTAGCCGGAAGGAGGTCATTAGAGTTGTCCGTAATGACGAGTATTATTACGGACAGCTTTAACTATATCACCAAAACTGGTAAATAACTTTTACATAGTCATAGTAGATCTACCTATTTATCCCATTATCCAATTATGGAAAATATAATAACAATAAAAAATAACTAATAAAAATATTATCCAATTTCTGGCTCAACGCATAAGCATTGTCATTCAGCGTGGTAATAACGCCAGCATGCTGGGTACGCTGCCAACTGATAGTGGGCTTGCTCATTTGTATTATCTTTAGACCTTCAACGGTATATGGACAGTCCAACTGTTTTTGTAGTGTTAATGTTAGCTTGTATTTTGTTCAGTTAATAAAGGCACTTGCAGTTTAAAAAAAAAGTTTTAGGTATATTGTGCACGATTTACTTATAGTATTTAGTTAATTTGATTAGTGACTGTTCTTTGTAAGTTTCTAAACGCGCGGTAACCATCATATAATGTCTGAACACCTCAGTAAACAGAATCGTAGTGTGCTATGGATTACGTATGCGTTTGTGTACGTACGGCTTTTATGAATGGAGTTAGTATTTTAACGAGTTTTCCGATAGTACGTAATTGCAACGTGAATTCCAACTGTTACCAAACTACCAATCAGTTAAATTGGTATTTTAGTTTATCAATGAACGAGCCAATTTATGAGAACGATAAAACTTAAGTCCTTTATGAGTCATCATAGTTCAGATTTAGGTACCATACCTAGCATAGCTGTAATGGGTAAGTAGGTATAGACACTCGTGACTCATGATGCATCATTAACCTCTCAATTCGGTCTGCTTTTTTTATATTAACTAAGATTGTAGTGGTAGGACTCTTTTGCAGGGGTCCGCCTGAGGAAGTACCACACTTTTGCCAGTTATTCAACCGCCAAGCAGTAGTGTGCAAACCCTACTGTATTACTTCGTTCGTTTCTCCGGATTTCTTCCGGATTAAAAGGCCAATTCCAAAATTCCAGCGAAATTACAGGGCACACAGAGATTTGTCATCTTATATCTCGGGGTGACGAGCGCAGTGCATTGCCATCCAGGGTTTTGAACTGTTGAAGTTCAAAATTCTGAGTGGCGTTGAGCTGTTATGGACAAGCGTGAAGAGCCATCAGGCGAGCGACTTCGCACTTCTCGTCAGTATCATAAACAAAAAAACTAATAAATAACCCCGAAATAACTACGTAAATAGAACTCATCTACCACTCTGAAAAGAATGGCAGGAGAAAATGGAATAGCTGGGATGACAGGAGGACAGACCTATCTCCATTCATATATAAAAAGAGATAGAAGAGTTATTTACCAGCAGTAGAATATTTTTTTATATAGGCTACCTAAAAATACTCGCACATATTAGGGACATTCCCAGTGGACAAAACGTTTCGCCAAGAGAGGAAAGCCCACTTTACCAATTTATCCTCGTATAAATAAAATAAATAAATAAATATCTGGGACATTATTGCACACATGGTCATCTGACCCCAAACTAAGCAAAGCTTGTAATATGGCTGCCAGAGACTGATATACATACATATATATTTTTTAAATACATACTTAAATAGATATTAACACCCAGACATAGAACAAACACAAATGTTCATCACACAAATGTTTGTCCTAGATGGGAATCGAACCCACGCCCCCAAGCACAGAAAGTAGGATCACTACCAACTGAGCCACCGAGGCAGTCAATCGTATGAAACGAAATCGTAAATGATAAAGGTATAGGTAAATAAAGCAATAAATATTTTAATACTTCCACAGTAGAGGCAACAGTTACAACAGACTATCGACCTTTCCGTGCAGTTTCCGAGAAGACAGTCGAATATTTGCCTTATAAAGGCTACGGAATGGCAATTGACGAGGCAATTGATTCCGAGAATGACAGTGACATTGGTGGTGACCTAATCAGTTGCGGAATTGACATTGGGCGATTGGTAAAAGTTTTCCTTATTCTGCTGATAAAGAATTGGCAGATTAAAAAACGATAGATTCTAAAATGGCATAAATTATTGCATATAATGGATTTCACAGATCTTGGGTAGATATTACATAATGACCCTGTTGGGGTCTATTTGGATTCTATCTTTTACTATTACCTGCAGACCAGAAAGGATCGCAATGAACCTCCGTTCAATCTTATTAATACTATGGGAGTTAGTTGTCTATAGATTTAACAATATTAAACCCACGTTCTATGTAAACATATCTTAGTATTTACATAGATTAGGCTAGTTTATTCTAAACTAAATTGGACATAAAAATTAAATTGTGAATCCGTTGAATGCGGAGTTGGTGAGGAGGAGGGTATGCTGCAGAATCGGCTCCCTTCATCAACTAAAAAGACCTGATGATCTTCTAACAGCTTTTTTTTTTTTTTTTTTATTTAAAACACATAGTACGTTACATTTTGAATTAGTAAGTTGTCTTAAAACCTAAAGTAAGTTGTCTTAAAACCTACAAAGATTTCACAAATAGCTAACAATACTCTCAATCATGTTACCTTTCAAACAAACAAAAAAACTAAATCTAAATCGGTTCATCCGTTTGGGAGTTAAAATGCCACAGTTATACAGATACAAAACCTACAACACCTCTGCTGTTTGAGTCGGGGGTTAAAAATAATACACTATAATGTAATGTATAGTTTTACTGTTATTCTAGTTGCATACGCCGATTTTTTTTTCTATATTGAAGGAAACCTTAAAAAAAGAATAATTCTTCTAATTTTATGAAAAAACACTTGCCCTTTTCTCCATACCATATTCATATTTTATTAACATACACCATGATTGCTATTTCAGAGTGAAGTAGAGAAGCTCGTGTGCATATGACCTGATGCGTGAAGCGAGGATACGATCAACATGTTAACATTTTAACGAGGTTCTTATTCATTACTCTCGATGCGTGAAGACTCGCGCTGACAGGGCGTGGTCAGGTACTCCTCTGAACGATCTCCTTCTTACTAATGTGAAACATGTGAGGTTCGTAAAATTGGCGAAATTAGTACGAAAGTGCCTTTTTGATGGTCGAGATGTCAGTCAGTAGTCGTAAAGTTGATGTGTCATGTGGAACATGCACTAGCACATTTCATATATGCTTCTACTTGGTGCCGTCTCATTTTTAACCGACTTTAAAAAATGTGTAAGTTTCTCAATTCGGTCCGTATTTTTTGTAACGTGTCTATAATAATAAAATAATTGAAGTCACCCTTTTAATTATGCATGTAACTAATATTCGGACCGAATTTCGTTTAGGTCTGACAGATTTTTATTAAATTGTATAAAATAATTGGCTTGCGTTTGACAGCCACCTCGCCTGTTGTTAAGCGGTGATACGGAGATACGGTCTACGATGAAACACGCTTGCCTAGAAGAAACCGATTGACTCGCGACTTGAAAACACTCAGATTGTACCAACCATTCTGAACCCATTTTTGGCAGCTGCAGCAGATTGTAAAAAGCTAAATGAAAACCGTAAATTCAGATCACTTTTGCTAGGGTTTAGAACGAAACATTGTAGCTGGTCCCCAGTACTACAGTAAAAGGTTTAAAGAAAATGTTCTCATTTTGCTTATTTTTACAATACTATTGCAGCTGATAGACCTAAAATAAACTTGGATGTAGTTTAGTTAGGTATATTATTTACTTTAACAAGGTGTGGTCTCAATAAGTCATATAAGGCCATTCTCCACAATAATTGCCCACGAAACATCTCCGCCAGCCTTGGTGTGTGTCGTGGGTGCACCCGTGGGCGAGAGCTTGTATACTCTCTCATTATTATCAAAATGTTTCCAAGTAGTTTATTCCACTAATAGCCAGATGCAAGCGTAAATACGAAGGCGTAATTTTTTTCCAACTTGGAATTGTTTGTTAGTTTGTTTGGGTCAAATATTTCAAGCTGAATAAGAACCAGCGGGGGTATTATGGATCTTTGATCGGGTGCAGCCAGTGTCAGAATTGACAGAATTTTGACACTAGAAAGGGGTTATGACGCAAAAAAAAAAACAGCGTTGGCTATTTCCAATTTCATACTACGAAATTGGAAATAGACAACGTTTTTTTTTTTTTACATAATTTTGACAAGTCGCGATCCCGATCAAAGTTTCATAATACCCCCGCAGATCCTCCTAACAGATTTTGCTGAAACTTTGCATACACCTTTAGTTCTGGTAACAATATAATATGCAATACCCAATATTGTAATATTTTCAAAATAAAAACATTTAAATAAAAGCTTGTTCTTATAAATGTTTGTTTAAAAAATATTAAAACTGAATTCACGACACGCTTAGCCTTATATTCGGTGCTATTCAGAATTTAATTTAGAACTTCAACAGTTCTAAACCCGGCAATGCACTGCACTCGTCACCCTGAGATATTACATGTAAATCTATAATTTAACTAGAAACATTGATCATCAATCCGACACGCAGTAATGTTTGCACACTACTGCTTCTCATTTGAATAACTGGCAAAGGTGTGGTACTTCTCAGGTAGACTCTGCGAAACCCCTACAACTACACCCTACAAGGCAGAATATGGTCAGTATCAGAATATGGACAATTTTGCGCAAGCTTTCGTAGCTCTCATTTGTCCACGTTTAGTCTAAAGCAGGCGTTTTGATTCCCTATGAATAAAAAATACTGATTGTGTGTATTTATAGACACTTTATAACGTAACTAGCAATCATAAATTTAAAATTTTCATTCGTTTAGCTTTCCAGGAGTTTCATGTCTTTTCGTTGTTTTGAAAGCTTCAGATCAGTTCAGTTTCCTCTACGCACGAGCAAGTCCTCGTGCGGAGAGGCCATCGTGTTGTCGACACGGTCCAGCGATACCCCTGGCCGATCGGATGTCGATCTAATCGCATTCCTGGACGCAGCCCGACCGTGACTGGACACGTCCAGAAACATGGAGCTCTGGACTTGATTGGTTTAGACTTTATAGATAAGTAAAAATGAGTAGGTATCTAGAATTCGTATATACCTCAGACATATATATACCTACTAATAATCTTTACCATGATAGTATTTTATTCATTGTTCTATAGAAAATAGAAAGATTAAACAAGCAAGTAGCCGAGTAGGTGGTATCTTGCTCACTTTACTGATAGAGTCATTGGCTAGCTCAAGCAAAATAGATTTCCCGAAGGTGAGCCCCCTCTTTCACCAGTCATCCCTGTTTCATGCAAATCTCGACCAGTAGGCCTAACATGCCGACCGTGAGATAGCGCGCGCGCGCACCGCCAAAATTTGTCGTTGTAGACAGTTTAGTCCATAACGCTAACATGGCACACGCGCGAGACTATTATCTCGTCGTCTTCTCGTATAGCCAAACCACTGTAGTTTAGTTCATTCAATTTGGCTTGATTGCTTCATTTTTATTCAATTTGATAGTGTGGCGCGGCCATTAAATGACATTTTAGTGAATTTGACGTTGACGTTGACAAGTTCAGTCAAATTTCAACAGTTTCGCTAATAAAAATATTTATTTAATCACAGAATAATAATCGGCGAAAGTGTATCTTTGAATTATTCAGCAAAGTATTTAATTGAATTGAATTATAAAATGCAGAGCCCAAGGCAAAAAAATGTGAGTAAATGTTTACATTAAATATCCGAGATCGGTCAAGTACCAAAATCCTTTTTTGTATTAACACTACAACATAAAATGAAATTTTAGGAATTAATCACCTAAGCAGCCCGGAGAAACAAATTAAATGAAAAAAGAATTATCGAATTGGGCAGGAGCAATGTACCTACTCAAGGAGGAATTACTCACTCACCGAAGCGCGCAGGAGTAACGCCGTCATGGAGGAATACCTTAACCTTTTGTAAGTACACATCTTATCATCAGCCAATTTAAGTCTACTGTTGGACAACGCCTCCCTCATAGAGAGAGGTGTTGCCATAATCCCCACGCTTGGCAGGCGGCTTGGGGATCGCAGTACGTTCACCGTGTACTATTAGGATGCTGCTGTTTTGTAAGTACAACACAGCATTATTATTTATGTTCATTGTTCAACAGCGTCATGTGCATGGTGTTAACTATCTCCATTATAAATTTCATCTAAATCTATTACTGTTAAGAACTGTTGCTGAGTGTTTAAGAAGAGTAAACACATGAGTACACATTAAAGTGGTCACTCTCTGGTAGCATTCGCTTGTAATGTATAAATTCAGATTTGTGCTTTACATCAGTGAGTGGGGCAAACCAAGCATTACAGTGCGCAACTTGTAATGCGATAATAGTGAGTGTGGAGAACTGAGCATTACAGTATGCACATGTGAGATACAATTTTTAACATAAATATACACATATAACATGACTGTCTCAAGGCGCAGGCTCAGTGAATGTTAAAACAAGAGATTTGATGATACTTTCGAATCCTCACACACAGAGCTACAATTTCTAACGTTCACAGTGCAAGAGGTTAAAACATCAAATGCTCCTCAGTGAGTAGAGCTAGCGCAGTATTGTAATGTGAATACTTTAAGTTCAATCTTACATCGTTAAATAAGCGAATGCTCCCAGTGAGTGACTGCCGTTTTCACACAAACCTTTACATTTCCACATTAATATTATTTAAGATAACATGCTAAATTTGATATTTCCTTTTTTACTTCAGGCGCAGACCATAACGGGACCTGAGACGGAATAACCTTTTTGATGATGCTGTGTTGTGATTGCCCAAATGGCGGTAGTTTTAGTAGTTTATTTTGCCTGTTAAACGATTAATAAAAACATATTTTTTTTATATTTAAGTCAAGACTGATTGAAGAAAAAGGAAGAAAAATTATGTAGGATATTTAACAATGTATTAAGACTGATTAAGTAGTATTAAGTTTTAATTGCCTTAATGGCAGTATTGATTGATTGTGATTGCCAAGTTGGTACAAAACTTAACAATTGTTGATTTTGATATTTTAATTTTATTTAGACTTAAGGAAAAAAAAACTTTTCTTTGTCCCTAGATTTAAATTCAGGGACAGATTGAGAGGACAGACAGGAGTAACTGAATTTATTAGGTATACAATCTTCCAAGTTTCTAATTTGCAAACTAACATAGGTATTTAAATTATCAAATAAAAACATTAGAAATAAAGTCATGTTTTTTTATTTCTACATGGACCCTGAGAAAGTACTCCATGCTAATGATAATTTACCGCCACATTCGTAAATCCCTAGGATGCTGGAGAAAAAGAGCAAGAAATTTCACCACCATCACATTTATTTATTAAATTTTAAATAAAATAACATATTTACATACTTGTACTAGATAATTATAACTACATTAGTAAAACAGCACAGAACCTAAGATAGTATAAATTATAATATTATACATTTTGTGTACACAACTTGATGTTCCTAGCATAACATATATTATTTTACTGTAAGAAATATAAATTTTGGAGAAGTTCTGCTCTTCTGGCTTGGGCTTGACGAAGAAGACCCACAGGTGTCTGGTTGATCGCATCGCCTACTTCTCCATCCTGCTGCTCTTCCCTGACTTCCTCCATCAACACCCTGTAATATTTAAATAATTATGAATACTGAACAGTATAAGTATTCTAAAATGGTGTCAACGATAGTTCCAAATTTTCCACATCATGTGTTTAATAAATACATAATCGTATTTGTCTAAATTAATACTTTGATCGACCGACGACATTGTGAGAGTCGCGGGCATCCAGTGGATGCAGATGGCAGGATGTCGTTCAGTGTGGAGGTTAAAGGGGGAGGCCTATGTTCAGCAGTGGACGTCTTCTGGCTAATGATGAATACTTTGATTTATAGAATGCTTACTTAAAATGTTTCATTAGATTATATATAATGCAGCAGGCGTAGATGATCTGCATAGCCTTCTCCGGTGTATAGTGGAGGAATCTGTCCATACTTAGGCATCTCAGGCTTCCCTTTAAGTAGCCATTGGTGCGCTCAATGCCATTCCTGACTTGGCAATGCCAGTCGGTGTAGCGCTGTTCAATGATCAAGTCACTTAGAAATGTTTTCAGTAAACTTGTAACATCAATAATAATAAATATCTAAGACTATTTTGCACACACGGTCATCTGACCCCAAACTAAGCAAAGCTTGTACAATGGCTGCCATATTCTGATATAAATTCTTTTTTTTTTTACACATACTTAAATAGATATTAACATTCAGACAGAGAACAAACACAAATGTTCATTACATGTATGTTTGGCCTAGGTGGGAATCGAACCCACACCCCCAAATGCAGATGGTAGATTCACTACCAACAGCCACCGGAACAGTCAAGTAATTAATACATATTGAACGATCTTCACATACCTAGAAGATAGAAGTTCCCTAATCTCCTCTCGGTAAGTCTATTCATCTCTTCACGAATCATAGAATGACGCCATATGAAGGCATCATGCATTCCAGGATATCTGGCGTTGATGCTTAAAATCCGGCATTCGAAATCTGCCACCTATGAAAAAAGTATATGAAATTTAGTACCTACGTAACAAAGTACATATGCTAACAATAAGTTTTTCCATACAGTCTTTATATTACAATAGTTATACAATAACAGTATAAAATAGTTATAAAATAATACAATACAATAGTTATTGTATGAATCTTTGACATTGTAAGCATATAGAAAGAAGAAATTAAGATATCAGTTTTACTCTATTAGGTTGTACTACAGAAAGGTTGTACTAAGCCAAAAGGGATCCCTAATACCCATCATTGT
Organism: Agriopis leucophaearia; assembly: GCA_949125355.1. Lineage (NCBI taxonomy): Eukaryota > Metazoa > Arthropoda > Insecta > Lepidoptera > Geometridae > Agriopis > Agriopis leucophaearia. The sequence goes on along the minus strand of OX421263.1, from coordinate 18,898,561 downwards.
GAACAATGTCTACTATGAGACCAACACTGAAAGCGAAATAAATATCAGCTATTCCATAGAAAACGATCATTCACACTCGACAAAACATGGAACAGCTGTTTTTTTCAGTAATGGTCTCATAGTAAAAGTTATTAATAATGATGAGTATAACGGACCCCTTTTCGCTTAGTACACACATTCCACGTAACCCTATATAGTACTATTTACCAGCTGAATGTTGATGGTATGTGCATTCTTCCTTTTGTTTTCGTATTGAGCCCCTTGGGGCCCAGACGGCGGGAATATTTTGATATGTGTGCAGTCCACAAGCCCCAATATATCTGACACATTGGACTTAGCTCCAAGGCTGAAGCCACACTTCTTCGGGCAGCCACTGTCCCAGGGAAGTGTACCCATTCATTGAAGAGCCTGCAAATTTTATTAAACTCCTTGTACTAACTAGTTAATAATAATAAACTATAAACTCTTAGAACAAAATACTAACTAGATAACTACCTACTATAAATGGAATCGGTAAACTGGCCGAGGAAGCTGCCTACTGTTGTTTGACCCTGGCACAACGTATGGTCTTGCCCGAGTTGCCGCTGGTACCCACCATTATCCAGAAATTGAATTGAGCACAGGACCTAGAATAGGATATTTTATAACTAGGCATTAAATTGACGTAACAGATTATGGTCAAAGTCAGAGAGAAAGAGAACCTAACCTTATACTATTGTATGCTGATATTATATATTGTATGATGCATCCATGTGGTATTTGAATTACCAAGATAGAATTGAATTATGTAGGAAAAATACTCACCTTCAGATGCGCTGGTAAGCCCGCATTTTGAGGCTCCAAGTCGAGTCTTAGCTTTTCTACTATAGAAAGTCATCGGCTTTATGACTGTCCAAAGTCGCTGAAACTCTTTTTCGGATATATCGAAGGGATCACACACGTCCCTTTTCTTTCAATTTTACGCCGTTCGCGCTTTTCATAGATCGTTAAGTAATAATTGTAATATGGCACTGCCATTTCGCGAAAATTGTAGTTACGTTACAGAAATCCACTTTAGTCGCACTCACTATTTACTTATGATAGGTTTGGCGTTTTTCTCGTCCTCAAAAAGTTCGACGAGAAGATTGGAGAAGATACTAGCGCTCAAATGTCAAAATTAGCCAAAAAATGGTTGCGCATGTTAGCGTTAGTCGACAAAAGTGCCACAGATAATGAAACCGTATTCATTTGTCGTAATTTGACAGAACGAATGTAAAAGATTGCATCGCCATGTTAGCGCTCGTGGACAAGGCGCGTTGTTGCTACTTTCGACGAGATAACGCGACGGCAAAATTTTGTCGTGGTGCGCATGTTAGGCCTACAGATGTAGCCGCAATTGTGTATAATATCTTTGCGCCATCGCTGTGTCGGTCTTCCGTTTACCATCACGTGGCAAGTTTTGGTACATGGGGGTGATCACAAAAAGTATTTTGCGACATGTTCTGATGATACAATAAAATGAAACAATACGTTTGAATCTTGTAGTACCTTTATATGCATGCTTGCTTGTTTTTTTTTTTTTTGCTTTTTTATTTAACGTAACACCGCAGGGACATCACAGATATATTGCCGACCTTTAAAGACTCTGGAAGGCCCTTTTGAAGTACCCCCATGTCGTATTTACTCGGGAATGCATGTTATAATTTCTTACTAAACGTTGTTTATATTCCTACTATTCTAGATCCAAACCAGATCTAAAAGTTAATCTAAAAGATCAATGGCGCTACCAATTAAAACTAGCTAGTATATGTATACCTTTTAATATAATCTTCGGAATTTAAAAGCGAACCCACACTAGTAATCAAACGCAAGCGCAATGGCACCCGAATCAGCGAGTACAAAATCATTACAGAGATATAGCTACTGACATATACGAAAGCGCACACAAAGCACTGACGTCTCGCTTTGGAGACATGTCGTTGTCGATTATATACCTAAAAGTGCTATTCTGCAGACCACACAGGATGTTGGTGTTATCTAAAAGATTTTTCAACCGACTTTTTGTATGTTTTTTGTCTGTTACGCGATATCTCAGCAGATTTTGAACCGATTATATTTTTACTAAATAGGATATATTATTATCATGAAGGCACTGATTTTAAGTTGATGAAAACATTCCGCCTCTATTTATATATCCCTCTATACATAAAGTATGGGATCAATCCAGTTTATTGAAAGCTTTTCTTGTTTTTTTTTTTTTTGTTTGTTAAAACGTGTTAATTATTTGGAGGCATTCTAATGTAAGGCACGATCCTGCGATGGCACCGCTTTCTTAAGTTTTCATCCGCCATCAATAGTACCTTATGCCTTATGCTTTACTATGTTATTCATATACTTCTACTACTGAATGCTTGCGCCACTTGACAATTGAGTTCTTCAACAATAAAAGCTGCCTCTCTGTTGGACCGTCTACCCTGTAGCCGAATGCACCATGCGACGACGTGTACTCATTAAGGCCACAGCCTTCGGAACCGGTCGTGTACCCGCGGCTACTCCAGGGTACACTAACTGTCACCTATTCTACGGAGATTTGTTACTCATCGTCAACAAGAGCAGCCTATTCTGTGGCCGTTTACAACAGAAGCTGTGAGTTTGATTGTCAGGGTTATAACTATGAGATTAATCTATGCCTCGTAAGGGTATTTTAAAATAATCTGTGACGAACTAAAAACTATGATAAAATTGATCTTCGAATTTGATACTCAAAATAAAATGTGTTTTGACTGATTTCGTCTCAAAAGGAAACTAGAATTCACACACCACACCGACACAGAATAAATAATAGTAAAATCTCATGGAAACTAGAATTCACACACCACGCCGACACAGAATAATTAATAGTAAAATACATGGAAAAATCAAAGATTTTTAACACTATGGATACAAGTTCAGCGCTCAAATATGTTCAAACCAAAAGTAGACTAAAACGATACTATTAGTGCATTTAGTCTACAATCCACTCTCACACTCCATCAAGATACCTAATGCTGCGGGAACATAGACAAGAGGCAAGGCGTTCAGTTGTTTTGGTTACCCAAAAGCTTGTGCAATGGTATTTAGACAATAAAAATAAAACCGGCCAAGTGCAAGTCAGGCTCGCACACTGAGGGTTCCGTACCACCGCATAACTTGTTAGTTATTAAATTACAAAAAAGTAGTGCAAAAAGGCAACATCCGATCAACGCCCAGGTGGTCACCCATCCTAGTACCGACCCCGTCCGACGTTGCTTAACTTCGGTGATCGTAGGAGGACTGGTGGTGAACAGAAATTTGTCATTGACTCGCACTAGTCCAATATATATTGTGTTGTTATACAGATAAACAATTTTACTGATAATAGTGTGCATAATTATAAGTCAGTATAAAGAATTTCTTGTAAAATAATAATAAAAATAAATCCAATTAATTAATACTTTAGTGTGTGTGCCAAGTTTAACACTTGTACGGTGTTACCGTTTTTAAATTAGAGCAAATAGAAAAATACGTAAAAAAATATGTTTGTTGTATATGACCCCTTTTATTTTTAACTTTATTATTATTTCTTAGTTAATCCGTTATAACATGCCATATTCTGTGAAAATTTCAACTGGTTATCTGTTATTGTTTGAAATATACGTTAAAACGTAGAACGGACAGACAGACAGCGTAGCCTTTGTAATAGGGTATCGTTTACACCCTTTGGGTACGGAACCCTAAAAGAATTGAAATCCTCCGAACTGTTAAACTCGAGTACATAGCTACAATCTACATAAACTGCAGGAATCTGATAAGTAAGGGCCATGTAGGGCGCATCGTCAGCGTCCAATTAACGAACTACTCGAGGCTAATCAACGTACGACGACGTCTTAATAGAGACATAACTACTATGAATTACTTATGACCATAATTGCGAAATAAATACCTACCACAATAGTTCCTATCCTGTAGTGAGATAACATACATAATTGAAGTGAAGCATTTTTTAGTCGCGTTGAGCGATTTTTGATAAGGGCAAAATTTTATTATGGGGTCGCGTCACCGACATGCTAATGTGACAGTTATTCAAAAGTTTTAAGTTTTCCCTTCTGATGGCAGTCCTCATGACTACCATTTCTTTTTCTTTTTTCATGTAATTTCACAAAGAGAAATGTAGCCATTACCTCATGCTTGCTCGACCATATATTTTTAAAGTGTCAGGCGTTTGACCACATGAGATCTCGATCAAGAAAGTGAACACGCATATGACGCATAGCTTGGTTTCAAATGTTGCAAATAATGAGCCATAGTAAGCGTTCAGGTGATAACAAATTATGCCATTTATCTAAGGAATATTATATCATCCTGTTGGTAAATCAATAAAAAAAGAGCTTGGCGATAGATTTTTTACCAAAATAGATAATGAGTAGTTCTCTATAATTTCTGTGACGCGATCTTCTAGAATACCTCTGGATACCATGGTCTTCCTGATCAAGTAGAGTTAAGTCAGTATAACGAGTCTTGCTATCGATGCAACAAACTTGAGGGGTTATCACACATGTTTGATATTCGCTATCGCTATCGTGTCGTCCGCTCGCACGTATCACGTATGGAGTAAATTAGTGAGTGTGAGATGACACTATAGCGATAGCGAGTGTCAATTTGTGTAAAAACTCCGCTGCTTATCGTTGCATGCGTGCATCCTTTTCTAGTTGCGCAGGTGAGATGCGCCGTGTGCAAGATGCATTATATCCGGTGCCATAGCTAAGAGGCTAACCATCCGTAGTCCATTGGCATTAAAAACTCAGTGCCTTTTACATTTTTGATCGATGATCGTTTAATTTAGTTTAATCTCTTTCCGCCCAGTTTCCATTACGGGCACTCGTTCTCTCGCAACTGTAATCTCATTTTGGTGCTCGTTAGCTGAATATAAGGCGGTTAACCATGCCCTTATTTAACGGCTGGTTAAATTCTGTTAACGTTGGCATTCTTATAGGAGTATCTTTACATTTACTTTAAATTACTGCTTATCTACCTTCAACTACTTCAATTTTCTCATAACTTATAGTGTTGTTACAACTTTTTGATGAGCATCAAGACTTCTGTGATGTAATAGGAGAGTAAGTATAATTTGAAAGAAAAGTGGAAGTCTTGCACTGGCCTCTTTGATGGCACTGGTCGATTTGATTGACTATTTCTGCCACGTACCTGTAAGTTTTGGACCTTCGGTTTTCCTCAGAAATATGGCCCCAATTGATCCAAATAGTCTTCTGAATTGAGACCTTAAAGGTAGGCAACGCAGTGCCAATCTTGGTATCGTAGGTGTTCATAGGCGGCGATGACCACTCATATCAGGTGGTCCATTGCTTGATTGTCTACTATTATATTTAAACAAGTGGATAGCATTAAAAACCGACTTCAAATAAGTTATAAAATTTGAGGGTTGCCTTCGATTTCCCTGGGATCCCATCATCAGATCCTGACTTGGTAACAATGGGACCAAATCAGAAATATACCCTACTGAACAAAAGTTTTTTTTTATTGGTCAATAGTTGGCGGTGAAATCGGTAAAAATAAATTAAAAAAAAAACTGTTGAACATAGAACCGTCCTCCTTTTTTGAAGTCGGTTAAAAAAACAATGCTCTCTCCATCATGCCATGTTATGACGTATCCCCAGCATTATTGTTACTTAAATCCTTTGTACAAGTATGTTTTCGCGGGTCATTATAACGACAAAGATCTTAATTAACAAGGAATGGTTCCGAGAACTCCGTCGGCGAGTCAAATGGCCCGTTGTTTGGGTTCGCTCGCGAAACATCGCTCCAGAGTTCGCTTGCACTGCACATAACATGGTATACACGACATGTGTTACAGGGTTGTCAGTACTATCAATATTATTCACTATAATAAGACTATGTATGAAAATATATTTATTAACATAAACATAGGGTTTAAATAAGGAATGTTCATCTAACGAATAATATAGTAAGGCTTATGCTTTGAGTGAGTTAAGTAAATATAAATTATAACAGCGATTCCCGCACTAGGCTAGGCCTGTACTGTGGGATTAGCCAGAAGACGTCCACTGCTGAACATAGGCCTCCCTCTAACTTATGTGTACGCAAATAAAAACGTTACAGTTGTCTTTTTCTTCAATTTTAATACACCTGGCCTCACTTAAAATTATCCAAATAATATTTCCACAGAGTCTAATTGAGATAGACTGGATAACGGTCTCACAATGAGCAAAAATATTCTCCAATGCCATGGGAGCGAACTTGACATTCTTGGCAACCATGCGAATAGTGACAATGGTCGCTTGTGTGCCAGCATCGATGTGTGTGTGTGTGTTTACAAGATAGTCATCAGATTACAGGATGGTCATAGGAGATCATAAGGACCTCTTTGAAAACCCGACACTGGCAAGTTCAACTGAAAAGAAAACTTGTGAAATAATCTGCTAGTATTCAGTTTGGTGTAGAATGTCATACCAGAGTCACTGTAACTACAATCGTTATCTGAATAAACAACTCCAAAACTTTGTACCTAATTAACTGGCTCAACATCCGGGCCCAGAACAATAACTACTTATTGTCCAGAATTATAAAGTGGTACTTCCCCAGGCAGACCCCCGCAATAGAGTCCTACCACTACAAAAGCTTTACTAAAGCTACTTTATAGCTGATGCTATAAGGAGTTATCCCGCGGGTGAAACCGCGGTGCGGAGATAAATACATCTATAATAATCTAGTTACCTATAATAGTTACAAGAGTTAACTCAATGATTTTTCAAATCTACATTTTTCTCACTTCTAAACTATCATCAGATCATCGCCCATTCCAAGCCATCGGAAATCGGATGTAAGCCATCTATTTTAACAACCGAATAAATCGTTAAAAATAATTTCGGAACATCAAACGTTTATAAAATGTAACCCACAGAGGCAATCGAGCGCACATCCCTTAATCTTTGAACTGTTCTCAGTGGTAGGTAGCTTTGAGCTTTTCTTGGTAAAGGTTGAGGATCGAGGAGGTTCGGAGAGGTTCAAACGAAGTGTTAAGAGAAAGAAAACAATGTATCGTCTGTTTGTTGAGTTAGCTATTTGGTGTGAAGAGTATTCTACTCGAGAGCTATCTGTTTCTGTTACATTCTTATGACTATGGTTTTATTGATTGTGATAGTTTTACGTAAGAGAATAATGGTTTGATTGCCCAAATATATCTTTCTAGATATTTGTAAAAGACTGTTCAATTCAATTTAGGGATAAATAAGAAAATTAAATAAGAAATTTCTTGGACAGATTGTTCAGTTAGGTAAGTCCAACTTAGGCAAAGAGGTCGCCCGAAGAATCCAACTCGGATGGGCAGCGTTCGGGAAATTGCGTGACATCTTCTCGTCCAAGATACCACAGTGCCTGAAGACAAAGGTATTTGACCAGTGTGTGTTGCCAGTGATGACATATGGTACTGAGACGTGGTCCTTAACTGTTGGCCTTTTGGAAAAACTCAGAGTCACACAACGGGCAATGGAGAGAGCTATGCTCGGAGTTTCTTTGCGCGATAAAATCCGAAACGTAGATATTCGCCAAAGAACCACAGTCACCGACATAGCTATTAAAATCTGCAAGTTGAAGTGGCAATGGGCAGGCCACATCGCTCGAAGAACTGTTAACCGATGGGGAAGAAAGGTTTTTGAGTGGAGACCGCGAACCGGAAGACGCAGCGTAGGTAGGCCTCCCACTAGATGGACCGACGACATTGTGAGAGTCGCGGGCATCCAGTGGATGCAGATGGCAGGATGTCGTTCAGTGTGGAGGTTAAAGGGGGAGGCTTATGTTCAGCAGTGGACGTCTTCTGGCTGATGATGATGATGAAGAAAATTAATGTATTTCGTATACGTAGAGAGGTATATGAAACGAAGCAAACAAAAAAGTCTTTGTAAATAAGGCTTTTTTGTTTGCTTCGTTTAAGTGTAAACTTAAACTAAAAATCAAAATGAAGAAGTTGTGCATGTGGTTTACTGCATGGAAAATATCTTCATTTTGATTTTAGATTTTTTTGAAGAACGCCGGTTGCTTTCCCGCGTTGAATTGTCAAAGAAATTGCGTGAATTTTAATTTAATTTATTTTCTGCCGAAACAATTTATTACAATAAACATAATATATGACCAAAAACGAAAACTACTTCAAATAAATAGTTGGATTTAGTAGAATTATTTCATATCAACCATTATTTTAGTATTTAAGTACACATTTAACTTTTAATTTAAAACTGGCAATACTGTCGATTCAGTAAATCACAATCCATTACAACGCTGAATGCTATAAATGGAAACCTATAATTATCAACCCGTATGTAAACATAGCGTGACTATTAAATGGGTAAGTATACCGTGTAATAATTAATAAATCAAGGCAGCTATGATAAATAATAATTGCCGTGAAATAATAATAGTTAAAACTATAGACGGCGCGCCAGAGAAAGCTAATAGATACAAACAATCGAGTTTCCCAGCGATCTATTGTAAGATAAGCATTGTTAGTTATATTTTATTGATTAGAGGATAATTGTTTTGAAAAAGATTATTAGAAGGTAATAAATCCAATTAAGAAAAGTTATAAATCCAGTTAAACAATGTTACGGCAATTATTCTAAAGGTGGTTGTAAAAGTTGATTTTACACATCCAACTGTTGAACATGTGTCTAGATAATATATTTTAATTTTATCGAAAGAAACAATGAAATCAAAGAATAATAATTCTAATTCGCTATATAATGAAATCATTGAATCATTTATTCTGCTCCAGTTGCTCCGCCAATGATCTTTGTGCTTGATGATTGGTCATCTAAGGATGTACGTAACTGGAGTTGCAATAGTTTTATAATTATGCTATGTAATGTACTTAATTCGTGCAATTTCCTGGACGAATTGTGTTGCAATTACATAATAATTGTAATTGAGACAAGAATTATGTTTTCAACCTTCACTTTAGTTCAATTGCTGGATCTACAGTGCCACTACACACTACAGTTTTTTCTTGGTGAATTTTTTTGGGTGGCAATACTTTGTTCTCCACTAGCGAGGCTGTCAACTGGACAACTAAGATGGCGGGACTATATTATGCTCCCAGCTGTTACGACTCGCATGTGAGTTTTCATTATTAGGTAGGTATGTTGATCATTTTCGCCATATTATTTTAGTGGCACGCAGCTTGCTCTACAATTGGTAGAGTTCATAGTAGATATTATTCCCCAGTTGAATATTGACTCTATACCTACTAAATCCGGGAATAATTTTTAAGTGGGGCTTACCCTGCATCAGAGAGGCTTTGACTTGAAAAAATACATCCACAATCTCATTTTTTTTTTTAATCTTTTCCTGTAATAAATCAACATCAAATTACTTTTAACCATTTGCAACACTATTTTAAGTGCCTAATCGGATATTTTTACATTCCCATTTAGTTATTTTATATATATCTTTGATAATGTTGAAATTATGCGAAACAAATAGTTCCGGCCGGGTATCGAGCTATCTAGTTCTTTACCACGAGCTCCATGGAACGGCCGAGGTCGTGATGGTCCGTTTACCGCCGCGCCGTCGCTTTAACAGCGTAATGGTGGCTTATTAAACCAAACAATTAGCCGGCGCGCGCTAAATTACCGATAGATTGGTCCAGCTGTACGCTTTGGGCTCTTACTGGTTAAATTCCAGATTAACCGGTATCTCTTGGACCCAACCAACAGACAATAATGACGTTGGAAATTTGGAATAAGAGTTTTGAGTAAGTCGTCTCGGCTCCGTGGACATTTATCCAATTGGTCGTTGTTTGACTTTTGTCATCAACTTTTCGAGTAAATGACCTGTCTGACTATAGCAGTGTGGCTTAAATTTTAACCCTTCTTGTTTTACAATTAATCAATTGAGACCTTTAATTATGCTCGATAAAGAACTGTGTAATTAAAATGGTTTAGGAACAAGTTAAACTTTGGTTCCTCTGAACATATTATACTTTAATAAAGAGGTTATTTGATTTTCTTATAGCTTAAAGCGTTTTCTAATCCAAACTATTTTTCTGTTTTGGGTTCAAATTTCCTCCGTTTTGAAACGTATTAGTAGGTAAGCATAAATAATTTATTTTTATACAAGAAGTACCTACGTAGATACTTCTAAAAAACGTTTTAAATAAGTGACAGACCCAATGTGTCCAAAGCGACCTAATTACTACAAAACTACATGAAAATGAAATAAATATACAAGAAAAGAAAAGATATAGATATAATAGGAAAAGATAAAACAATATCAGAGCAATAACTATTTGTTCCCGATAACATTGTTTCGTAACATCAGGTCGAGTGTCCCATCAATTGTATTTAGTGTCGATAAAACCATTTGAACGATATTGATGTACACATAAGTAGACAGATGACGAAATGGATGCACAACGTGTTTATATTGCTATTGACTTCAATCATTCACTTATTAGTAAGTCTCAACAGTCGTGACTTTTAACTACGAGTATTTTATTGATTTTATACGGTAAATACCTATTATGATCTAAGCGTAGGTAGAGTCCCTGTTTATTTGTGTTTCATTGCGTTATTCTTTCTAATTTATATGTATATACTGCCAGCGCTTCATGTGTTCACCCGCTACACCGCGGTCCTATATACAAAAACAATGAACTTTTCAAGAGTTTCAATGAACGAATAAAAAGTAGATTATGTACTCATTCAGGGTATACCATATTTTTAAACCAAAATTAATTAAATATGTTGAGCTGTTACGGAGTCAAAAGGAAACTAACATACTTCGATACAAACTTAAGTACTCATTTATAATATTGGGGTGATTATGACGTCAGGGTCGCCAATTTATGGAGGACCTGACAACAGGAACGTATCTTTAGGTTCATTCCATACGTATTGTTGCGGCAAATGGAAAATAAAACTGGTATTTCAGTATATATAAAAACAGTAGAATTGAGAACCTCCTCATTTTTGGAAGTCGGTTAAAAAAACAAGGATCTGTATAATAAAATTATAAAACCTTTCTCCAATCCACCGTAAGCGCGTGAAATCGTCCTGTCAGAACTGACAGATCGCCACAGAGAGCAAAAATTGCATTCGAAATCGTACGCAACACCGTTATCGAAGCTATTATCAAAATGTACAATTTTTTTTGATAGAATTTCAATTGTAGGTATAGCTTATTCTATTTCCATGGTTCCAATACAACAATCAAACAGAATCAGCTACGCACCTGATTTTTTTGCGCGTAACATAAATATTTTTTTACTTACAAATAAAAATGTCATAAAAATTATGACAACCGTTATAACATCTTGAAAGCATCGGAAACGGGTCAGACGTTTCTAAAACTGAAATATTAGAAAAAAATATACAGTGCTATGACCCAAATTGCTTTTGCTGGAAAAACTGTTGAAGTAGTAAAAATGATTATTATATTATCCGACACAGATTATAAGTGCCGTGACACCACTTGATCTTTTTTCTATGCTTCCTGCGCACCTGGTGCGTTCAGCACGTGCGCGCGCGCATCGTTTTTACACGCTTTTAGAGTTCCGCGCTTTTGAAAGCTGATACTACACTATAGTGGGGCTTTGTTTGTTTAGATGTTCGAGATGGTCTTTATCAAAGACAGATATATAATATTCGTTCAGAAGTGAAGACTTCTTGTTCTAAGATAATTATAAGGTTAGAGTTTGAAGTAGTGTGCAGTAAAAATAGTTGAAATTTTATATGCTTGCCACTTAAATTTAATAAGCTCTCAAGAACCTAGTTCAAGCAAGGAAAAACGAACGCAGACAATAAAAAAATAAGCTAGGAGAAAAGACGTTTTATTCTTCACACCTCCTTAGTGGTCTGCTGCGCCTTGCGGTTTCATCAGCGCAGATATTCCCTCACAAACCGTAATTTTTTTAGGTATAACAGTATCCTATGCCAGTCTCCGGCCCTCCAACTGTCTCTATGCAAAAAAACATGTTGAGCCCTTGCTCTGTTGCTGCGTGAAAGAGGAACAAACTAACACACTTTCACATTTATAATACATATTACAATTACAATAAGTACCATCTAATAATCCATCTAACAATAAGCCTCTTGGTCTCATTTCAAGTAAAACTCAACCCGATCATAGCCACAGGTCTACCTACGAGTACGTAGGTACATTAAACAGCCGGTAATTGTATAATGGTGTCTGGCTCCTGTCTTCCGGCTGCCAGGTGAGGAGCAGCTGTAAGGGCTCGGAGATTATTCTTCGTTGATCTGTTTGTTTTGGGCGGTAATTGTCAAAACTGGTTTATAAATAAAAAAATGTATAAATTAGAACGGCTGTCAAGGCATTTTTGTAAGAAATTTGTTGTAGCCAGTTGCACCCATATAAACAAATAGTCTGTCATTCGAAATCAGTAGGTAAGCAACAGTGACGAGGAGTTCGACGCGTTGATCTAAATAATAATGTTCAATCAAGGTTCTGTCACAATACCTGGCGACAGATTTCCGTTCTATTTACTTTTCTTTTCTGTGGTTTTATCTACACCGTCGACCTTTACTCTTAATTCAGTTATGTCCATACAAAGGTTGCCTGGAAGAAATCGCTTAAGGCGATAAGGCTGCCTATTACAGTGGCGGTTTTTTATTAATTTTAAGTTACTTTGCATTTTTTTTTCGGTGTATAATCAATTGGTATTGTACCTATTATATTTTACGGCGACTATGCATTTCTCTGACAAGACTGAAATTTCGATATGTCTCTAACCTCTTCACCTCTCCGCGCTGGCAATGTACAACAACACAGTCCACGCTAATTAAATATTGCAGGTGTCTATAGGCGGCGGTTTCTGCTTACCATCAGGTGGATTAAAAGCTTGTATGCCGATCTTTTTACAAAAAAGAGTGTTATTTGCGATTGGTTGGTATTTACCATTTTCATTGAATTGTGACCTACCTAAACAATAGTACTTAATATTTCTGTAAGTGATAGTTAATTTTCTTGGTCTAAATCTTAAAATGAATAATATATTTCGATGATAAGTCACATGCAGCTGTAGCTAAATTAGCAAAGAAGCGGGGGTGTAGACCCGAAACGTTGCTCGTATGCAGCTTCGAATCCTATCAGTCGCCGAAATTTCGAACTGCAAACCAAAACAAACAGGTAAAATTTAAAAAGGACAGTGATATCTGTGCATCTAAAATAAATATTGAGTACCATATAGCTATTTTCCGCAAATCTGACTATCAAAGACTTTACAAGACTTAGGGCCTTACTTAAAAACGTTACTCAAGTTGATCTATGCTTAAAATGCTCTCTCAACTTCTCGCTGACAGCAAACGTCACACGCGAAAACGAGACAGCGCAATTTAAAGCACAGATCAACTTGAGTAACGTTTTTAAGTAAGGCCATTATTGTACTTTGTTCTAATCATTATATCAAAAATCTCTCATCTTAGCTCTAAGATCGTTTCCTAAATCATCCCGTCAAATTACGACAACATTTATCTCAAAGCACAAAGGCTTTACGAGTTAATTCCCTGAAGATGTTGGTGGCCCTTAATATCACTGTTGTTACAGTTGTCAGGCGTGAGGAATTATCTATAAAACTAAAATAGACGAGTTTTTTGTGTGGAATGGTCTATAAAATGTAAAAATAGCTCGTCTGTTAAGATAGGGCGGATTAGGTCAGGACTCAAGTGGAACACACTCCAAGCTTGATATAGATTTTAAGTGAAGGGTGTGTTTTGTGAGTGTACGCTATGGCTGATGTTATGAACTTGTGATGTGATTAGATATGATCGTAACTATTATTTCCTTCTTAGCAATAAGCATGAGCTGCCATAAGCTGCTGCGTGAGTTGAAGGAAACATCGTGAGGAAACTATAGCTAGGATACTTTCTAGTATTCAGCTGGCGAGCACCTAATTAATGGTGTGTTCCAGCTGCCTCATTTTAGAGCTAGGGTAGGCTTGTATACTATCTTCGACCGCACCGTTACTTAGAATCAGGTGAGCTGTGGACAAACGCCTCGTCTGTCGCCACAAACTAAGTTTAAGTCAGAAAAGTCCTCACACCACACTTTACCAAACTACTTTACTATAGATATAATATATATACTTTGGATATTTTAAGAGATGATGTTTCTATAATAGAGCGATGTTGGCCGAGAGTAGCATGAGCGCTTTACAATCTGACGGCACCCGGTTCGAACCTCGGCTCTGCACCAATGACTTTAAATAAATTATGTGCGGTTTCAACGCCATCGCTCAAAAATTCTAAGAGAGGATAATAAATAATTATCGTTTGTTGTGATAATGAAAAATTTCTGTATTTTTCTGTATTTCTGATATAAATTCTTCGGGCATCGTTTTGACGATTCACGCTAGTTTATTTATTTTCCAAGTTACTTCTAACAACTGTCCATCATATTCGAGGTCAATTTATCAGAAATTGTAACGGTAACCCTCGATAACCTCGATCTGTTACGTGCTAACTGTTACGCCAAGAACGTATTACGTAGTTCGTAGCGTATACCGTTAGAACCATTGTGTTGAATTGGTATGTCAGTGGTAGTCCATCGGTTGATAATCTCCGAAATATTGTCGGTCAATTGACATGACAGACGGTGACTGAGCAAACATCCGTCGATTACTCTACCCCGGGTCATCCTAGGAAATATGTGGAGTTGAAACAGTTGTAAATTTTTTAAAGTACAATCACCTTCTATAATATGTAACTTATACATTTCATAATTTTTTAAATTATATCTATACATATAATATGTGTGTAGATGCACTCTGACAAAAATAATATAACCATCAATTCCAATTTGTAGCATAACTACTTATACATAATATTGCAGGCTATTGATTTTGAACGATACATCGTCATGCAAATTTTTTGTTATTTTGTTTTTATCGAATATTTCTAGATAAGTTTGTCACAAATTGATAGTCAAATTATTTTTGATTTTATACTGATTACATTTAGTAGAAATGTAAGGCTATGATAATATTTTAACAATTAATAAATGTATACATATTATTGCAGGCGACTGTACTTGAATAATCAATTATGATTTACAATACTGTGTGATTAATATTAACGATGATTTTAACTGGTAAAAATAAAACAAATGAATCATGATCGAAGTGTGTTTAGATAAATATATATAGAACAGTGATACTGTCGGTGAATGCATAAGCTTAAATGTTTTCAAAGAAAACCTGTCCACAGTTTTCTGTAATCCAGTTTAACGCGTGCCAGGCGTCTGTCGCCTTTTCGTTACAATGAGATTATTTATTTACCAACTCGTTGGCTAAACGGATTTCCTAATTAATACAAATTTTATTTTATTAATAGACTAGTTTTTTTGCCCGCGACTTCGTACGCGTAGATTTTCATATAAACCTTCAATCCTTTTTTCCTCCCTTAATCCGGCCTTGCGCAAAATAACATAGCCTATACTTCTATCTGGTCATAGCTAAGCATATTCGAGAAAACCGCATTTAAATCCGTCCGCATTTTCTTCCAGGGGTGTAGGAGATGTGCGTGAACAAATAAACAAAAATTCAAATAACTGCATCTGCTTATTTTAAGTCGCCCTGTGTGAAGATTGTGAAGATTGATAGAAGCATAAAAGTAATAAATACTCGTAACACCGTCAACAGTTTTCAAATCAAAAAAATAATGTGACCACAGTGCAGAGCATGTTTTGAAATTTTCTTTTTGTCTAAACCATTAAAAGTATATCATATCATGTCGGGATGATATACATCTCTGAAATTTGACTGTCCAGTTCCGCTGGCCACGGAATCCTGACATAATGCTTGTCTTAACACGCTCTTGGCTAGTTATTTCTTATTTCGCGTGCATTTGTATGTATACCTTGATTAAAAAGCCCTGAAATGGAATTACTCTATTTATCTGTTAAAATATCACAGTAAAATAAAATTATTTCTATATTCTTATTTTTATTGCAAATATACACTGTATTCTTCTAGAAGCTAAGTTTATATACCCTGCATAAAGGGTGCAGCAATGACTTATGTAGTGGCTGTTCACAAAACCAGACCACAGACATAAACATATAAATTTAAGTATAGTTAAATCTATTACATAAATATTATATATACTATTCAAACTTAACCTAGGGTGAAGTAATTTTACAAAACAAAAAAAAACATACTTAGTGTGATAGGTTACTTAATTATATATGAGATCATACAAAACTTATGACGCTACTTTCTTAACTATTTATATATCGATATTTATTTTCTAATTAGTATAATTTTCTAAATTTTATCGTCGAAAAAATCTTTTATCTCGTAATAACATTTTTGGGTTAGAAACTTACGAAGTTGGTTCTGGAAAAGTGTTATTATTTATTTATTTCTTTATTGCGTCCGGAATTTTGTTGTATAGGTTTATTGTCATGTACAACGGGCCTTTTTGAATATTTCTATTCACGGGACTCACAGACCTACTACCTACTATATCTGTGACGGGACTGAATTAAATAGGATGCGGAATATTTTGTGTTTTAAATGCTAACATAGAATAAAACCAAGAGAATGTAATACTCCTACTCGCATTGGAATGAATCACCAAAGAGGTTGTAAGGCCTATAACATGCTTGATCTACACGTTCATTCATCTAAGAAGGTTAAGGAACCTTCTTTAAATTTAAACTGATTATCTGAATGACAGTTGACAGTTTCAAAATTTTAATATGTCAATAACATTCTCTTTACTTTGGATCTCCTTGCTTGAGGCTATGTGACGATCCTCATATTACGTTTCGGGTAACGAAGAAATAAATCATTGATTTTTATTTTCGTTTATGTAAAAATAAAGAATTAAAATAAATGATATAACATAGCCTATGTTTTAATCCGGTAATTTCTAAGCATATTCGTGAAAACCGCATTTAAATCCGTCCAGTGGTTTAGGAGATGTGCGCGGACAAACAAACAAACAAACAAACAAACAAACAAACAAACAAACAGACAAAAATTCTAAAAACTGTCCTATCGTGTTCAGCTGCTTATTTTAAGACGCCCTGTGTGAATTTTTTTTTGTTATCTCGCAATTACAGATTTTTTTATCTCTACGTTTTTATTATATGTATAGATGAAAAGAATTTCCTAAAGTTATATGATTATTTACGGGATATTTACCGTGGTAAGGTTGTGGAAGGAGCTCCCGAACATGGCTTCCCGTGAACATGGTGCATGTAACTGCGCCGAAATATCAGGAGCTCCTTCCACAACCTTACCACGGTAAATATCCCGTAAATAATTATATAACTAGTGAACAACCGTGATAGTTTAAAACAGAATTTACTAGATTTTAATGTAGCCAAGAATTATAAACAAGTGTTTGGTTTGCATCCTCGCCTTTGGTCCATCTTTAAAGCCTTATCAATCCAGCTTAACTTTCATAATACTATGTTGTCTTGAGTTTTTAAAAAGCTGTTTTTGAAGCTGATAACAGTGAAATGGTAAACTGGTAATGGTAGGTCTAAGGTCTTCAGGAACCCAGGTTTGCTCTACCAGGACAAGGTGGTGTTGTGAGACATCTAAAACTCTTATCAAATTTCACAACAAACGTAATCGTTCATCCCATGCCTATACATTGACCAGCGAGACAGACAGGACGCCACTAAATTGGGTGAATGAGGTGTGACGGCAGGAAATGAGGAAATGGAAGCGCTCGTGACGCCGCGACGCTTTTTGTCGAGCTATTTCGGACCCGTGCTGATGATGGAGTGGTTTCCGGCGCAGCTGCTGATTGGCTCTGATTGGGGGATTTGTTACGATTATACGTGAAAGGGTTATAATAGCTCGTGAAGTGTTTCTAGGTGATAAACGAGCGGAAAGAAGGAACATTTCAGAAAGGTGTGAATTGTTCCGGCCATCTGGAATCGCAGAAAATACGTTAAAAATTGCAACAAAAGTAATATCGTAACGTTCATTTAAATCTGACCAATAATGAAATAGCTTTTAAAGGTTGAAAAATGTTTGATTGCTGTTTATTTACAAAGTGAATAATATGGGTGAACAATTCCAATTTTACGCATCCATGCATGTCTAATGAACACGCATCAATGTTTACAACGTCGCGGCGTAACCTAGATATGGTGTGAAATAGCAACACTGGTTTTCGTAGTATCGGCGTAAACTCTATACCTACCGACCGATAAAGTAGACTTACAAAATTTGTTTTTTTTTTCCTAATGTATGCTTGTAAAATTTTGCCTTTTAATTTGATTACAATTTAGCATAATAAGTAATTTAATTGTAACTTAAACTTCTGGGTATGTTATTTTCAAAACTAAGAATGTATGTATGCTTATTGTCTCTATTAAGAAAAATACACTTTTTACGAGATCTTTAGAGGTAGCACTACACCTAGTAAAACACACAGATACACATGTCAAACTTATAGCACCCCATCTTTTTGCATAGGGAGTTAAAAACACAATTTTATGATAAATTTTTAAAGAAAAATCTTGTTTTCCCGAAGTAATGTCCCGGTTCTTATAGGATTATTAAAGCACTACTCAACACTGATACTTTGTTTTTCACTACACTAACACGAACGGTTTTGTTTACTCTTTCAGTCTTTTAAATCTTCTAACATTGTTTGAGTGGTCGAGGAGCTGGATGGTCTCGACATTCATATGATGTACCCAAATTGTAGTTAAACACAAACACTGTATCGATTCGTTAAAATTAATGTAACTAAGTAAAAAGTTAACTAAATATACGATTGTATAATGAATTTGTAACCATCGTAGGTCTGTGTACCATTATAATCTATAGACCTGATGAGCATAGAACCGGCAAAGGCGGCATAACAAGAGAACCAGGTAGGTAAACCCAGCTGTTATCCATGGTGATGAAATTATCAATTCCCGCAAAACCCGGCTACGAAAAAAATACATTTACACTATTATTATGGAAACTGACGTGGTTTTTACACATTTTATATAAATTACGTATGTAAAATTAGGCCCGTTACACCGACTATAGTTTCAACCGCATTCGGCGGTCTTTATCAAGGTGAATGCACGCGGCTGCGTCTCGCATTGCACTCACAAAGTGTACTATAGTCGGAGTAACCGGCCGGCCGGTATTACGTGAGTAATTCCTGTGTAATATAAAACATTTACACTCACGGGTATAACGAAGCATTATTCGACATAGCGACAAAGTTTAAATTAGCGAAGTTTGTCGCTAGCTCTACTTACATAGGAAGTGTACCATAGTTCACAGACTTCTCGCTGTAAATTACCAAATTGACAGTTTGCATTGCACTGCGATGCTCCGTCACGCTTCATCGAATAATTGTAGAGTTGCTCCACGATTATTCGATGAAGGACAGGCGCCCGCGCAATTATTTAAATTACCGGAAAGCCAAGATATCTAAGGAAATGCAGGCATGTGCTACTAATTTTCGAATGATAATCTACGTGTTTTGTGAAGGAAACTTAGGGAAATGGCAACTCACATAACCCTCTTTCTATCTAGTGTAAAATAGGCATAGAAATTTCCAGCATATTGTAAAAAGCTGAATAAAAATATTTTCTTTTAATATTTCATTAAATTCATGTCGGTCAATTACCTAGTGAAAGTGGATCAAAAGACCGGTGTGAAGTTGGCAGCCAACTTTGATCAAAAGTGGTTTTTATTCAGCTTTTAATGTTACTGCAGCTGTCAGAGCAAATAAATGTCTGGACCGAGTTTAAGTATCTATACTTACATACAATAAACACGTCAATATAATCAGCCAAAATTTTACGAAACTAAGCACTTAGTTAATTTCTCACAAATGGTAAACTTTTGCATGTTCTTTGCTAGAACTAAGTTTTTCTGTAATATCAAGTCGCATCATACACGAAAAAAATACTCATCATAATCATATATTTACCCAAAGACATTAACCTACCTACATACCAAACTCTACTAGCACTAGAGTTGTTTTAACGAAATTATCTCGTTATAAAAGACGCGAAATATCCGCCCAAGAGGGATTTAATAAGGAAGCTGACATTAGGCGAGGAATATCATTCGAATATGTGTCTAGGAACGTACCTATAGGCCGTAACGTAAGATGCTTGAAAGAACATAGGTCGTACGAATTATATAACTGTTTTAAACTGTACAGTTTTGTTCATGAAAACATGCGGATATCTACGTGAAAGTAGCCGCATCGAGTGCAAAAACCTAAAACCTAAAATAATAATACCTAAATACCTAAATTAATAAAAATGTTAGGACATTTTGCAGAGGATCGCATAAAAAGCCTCGTTATTTCTCCCAATTAAATTAACTCGTAACTTTCCTAAACATTGTAACTAGAATATCTTTCTTGCAGCCGTCACCCGACATCTGACCCCATAACTTGTCTCTACCATTGTAAAACGTCACTTATTCCTTTACTACAAGGTGCATATAGAAGCATGGTAATGATGTTGCAATGCTACGGATGCGTCTGGAATGGTCACGATGATCGATGAGTTACGCTCTTCTTATTGACCTTTGCTTGTAATCGTGTTATCTGTTACGCGTGGACAATCGAGCTAGGGGAATGACAAGACAAGTGACTTTCGTGAAAAGCCATGTTTCATCACATCACACAATACTGATATATACCTGAAATACTCGTTCTCATCTAAAATACTCAGATTCACCTATTATACTATTCGTTTATTCAAAAGTACCTAACACTGCCGTACAGGCTCGTCATCTCGGGTGTCTATCTCTATCTGTTTACTACATTTTCCCGCTTGAATTACTGGACTAATCTTGTTGAAATTTGCTATAAAAAGTAGTATTCTTATAAAACATTAGATTTATTCTGTTGTGGGCTTAGATTTTGGTAATTTAACTGACGAGCCATTTTGCCAATTTAAAAAGATATGGTTAAAACGTCAGGTATCTAAAGGTTAAAGACTTGCCCAAAATTGTCTCTACTTGATTTTTAACAGCGTGGGCGGTGCAAATTGTATTGGTTTTTCAATTTAGTAAACAAACCATTTTCAGGGTTTATCGCAAGTTAAGCGCATTTGTTTAACCTTCGCAGCAAAATTGTGTTAAACAACTGGCGCCATCTATACTTTTAGACGGGAACTAGGGGCCATAAAGCCTGCATCATGTCGTGTGTAATTTTACAAACATTACACCGCACTGGCGCGCGAGCTACCCGCTGTTTGCGTTTTTATATTAGTGGCGCTGCAGTGTTGAAGTAGGTAGCTAAGATTTCAGCCGCACGTGCATTTTGGCGAGAAGCTTTACCTCTACTCTACTTGAATAACAAAAACAGCAAAAAGCGTACCAAGACTTTTAATTAAAAGGAAAAACATTCCTTACAAATATGTTAGAGTTATAACAACAACTTTTATCTATTCTGTGGTAAGTATTTAATTTATACTTGTGTCATTGATATATAATTTAGTAGCTGTTACAAAAGAGATTACCATCTAATTGCATTAGGTACACTCTCCCAGTTTCTGACTAGGCAGCATTTCTCCGTCGTCGTCCAGAGCCGCATTCTGTGCGTCCGTCCGGCAGCGGCAGGTTTTTGCGTTTCCGCTGAGTTCAAGTTCGTTCAAGGCATTCAAGAGTTGACCACTTTTACCGGTGCTTTCTTTGGACGGATGCCATCGTTGCGGATGATACTTCGTCTCACATTTTATCTGTGTTTGTACCTAAAGGTGTTTAAATTAAACATTACTCACATATGCAGATCACAATACCGTCAACCCAAAACAAGTGAAGCGTAACAGCAATAAATCCGCATTGTGTATCCAGTTCCCAGGCCCACGCTTGTTTCGAATGCTTCCTGTGGACAGGTGGTTCGGACAGGTGCACCCCTCGGGGCTCCGTGCACCCCTCGATGGGCTTCCGGCACCCCGGGGTTTAGTAGGAGTGACGATTGATGAACTGTGCTGATTTTATTATGTTAATATGTACTTACCTATTGTACGTACCTACGCAGTGGCAGGTCGAACATGATAAGTGATAGGCTTGTTATTTAAGATTTTAAAGTATCATCCACTTCCAAAATAAACTCAAACTTCCTCAAAATTACATTGTATTTCCCATAAAGTATTATATTTCGGCTTAAAACTTTATATCCATTTCCTAATCCTAAAATGGGTGTTAAGTACTAATCTAGCAGGAATTTAATATACAAAATCAAATGTATCGTCTAGTTAAGAATCATGTTATGTAGAGTCAGACATTTCCGGCATAAACAAGCCACATACAAATAACCGAACAGTTCGCTACTTAAATGCAAAACTCGCAAATTGATAAGCTCGCGAAACCGTAGTAGGTACCTAGGTTATCTACTATCAGTCATTCCCATAACCGCCAAACATATCTTATCACCGCAAACGCTCAACACCCCTGCTTCTTCACAAGGTTATAATAAAGCACTCTATACACAGAGCTCCTGTGTCCTAGAATACTCGTATATAACAATATCAGGATTCATTTAAGTTCGGAATCCAGATTATGTAACAGTTAGAACATCCGGAGTCCCACTATAACTTCCACAACACACCAGTGTGACCACCGATTCCATCAAACCAATGCAACGGCACGTAGTCACCGTGCGTGTCCACTTGTCCAGTGATCGTTTGACTGTCGCTCCAGACGCACGCACCATGCTCGCACCCATCCCGGTTCCGCGGACACGCTTGGCCTTACTCCCACATAACATCCATGTGAGTCGATCAGTGACAGTTTCATCAAATAAACCTTCAATATCTTCACCAAAACTAGTGAATATTTTAGTGATAGTGAATTTTGTGATTGCGCTATGGTATTGGATACAGTGGGAAAGGGCGTCGTGAGAACTTGATTTTCTGCAATCCGCACATTCTCGGCTTAATGACAACTTTATTGGACTTAACATTACACTGCAGTGCGGTGGTATTTCTGGTTGTTATGTTAGATGTAATTGATACCGTTTTTGTGAGTTAGAATATTGCATAAGTTTTCCGGTTGCGTCGAGAGCTTGCGTTAGATAAAATGCCTAGATACTGTATTTTCCACCATCTGGTTCTGAACAATGAAATCTCCAGCCTGGAATGTGAAAGTTAGTCCATTGCAGAAGGGTTTCTCTCCTATAAAAAAACTGCATAAGTCCTCCTCCTATACCCTCTTGACATTGCCACTCGAATCAACTTGAAGCCTTTTTAAAGTATCTTAGAGGAAGCTCTCCCGGTAGTCCCAGCACATGCCATTCCGGATTTCTGAAGTGGACGGAAGATCGCAAAAACTGCATCTTGTTTCACTTCCTCGAGATGGTTAAGATTTTACATAGGTACCTAACCGGTTTTAATGAAGAGCCAATGACTAACTACCATGCTCTTGTGTTTTATTATTATCTACGTTGTTCATTATTAATTTTATATCCAATATCGAAATATGTTTGACTATGACGTACCGTTCAATAAAATATGACTGCAATGTTTTACAACCTTTACAAAATTCGTAGTGAAAAAATACAAAAACTAACTATTTATATCTCATCTTTCCAGACAACAATCAAAGTATACGCCCGCCGGCTCCGTCCAGACATAGAGTACAAGACGCTGTCGGTGACATGGGGCACGCGCGCGCGCGAGGTGGTCTCCACTCTCCTAGGCAAGTTCCGCATGAGGCACCGGGACCCGAGGCTGTTCTACCTGAGCATGGAGGTGCGCGTGCGGGCGGCGGGACTGAGGACCACGCTCGAGCTCGATGACGACGCCAGGCCGGCCGCGCTACAGGCTTGCCATCCCAAAGGATATTCCAAGTAAGGACTGCACTCTTTACAGACACCTACCATTACCATTTTAGTGCATCACACTTGCGTTTGCCCACAATCTCAGCGTTGTGACCGTAAGGCTTGTCAAGATGATACCTACCTGTCCTTGGATTCGGGAACATTGTTACTTTTCTAGTACGAATTTTGTTGTGTACCTTTTATGTAACTTTTGTAAAATTCTATAGGAAAAAATATTGACTTGAATTAGATAAGTACCTATGACTCAAAGGTACCGTACTTATCTAATGAATTTGTGACGTCGTCTGAGTCATCGTTCGTAAACGTAAGAGGACAATGATTGTACCTACTCAGGGTAAGGTGTTTTGAGATGAAGATATCTAGGTACGTCATAAACCGACAGTATCCTTGACGATGACGACATACATAGGTACTTATACCCAGTGAAGCGTGTTACTCATGCAAAACAAAATATACAAGTTGTTACAGCTAGGTTGTATAACCAAACAATAACACTAACCACTCTACCAGTAGGTGCCTTACCCGATTGTTTGGGCAACAATAGACGCCTATCTCATTATGAAACATGACAAACTAGAAAAGAAGTTACTTTTCACACACTTAATTAGGGAAATAAATGGAGTGGACGAATGACAAATGCAGAAATAGAAAACCAAACACAGTGTGTCTACCAAAAACTGACGGGGTATTTCTAGCCTCCTGATGATTTTCTCCCATGTGTGCTTTGGACAAAAGCAAAGCATTGTAAAGTATCTTTATACAAAATATTTTATAGCCAAATATAAGTCCAACTTTTTCAAGTTTATCAGCATGACCTACTAAAATATGTGGGGTGATTCTGGTAGGTTTACTTCAGTTTGCGGAAGCTTAGCAAATTTATCTTTTCAGTTTCCTGAACTCGACACAAACCAGTCGTAGTACCTAATAGTAGTTTATAATTTGACACTAGCCTACTAATAATAATACGTGAATCCTACTTATTACGTACTATATAGTTCTGGGGCATTTTCGAGTAGTAACTATCTATAACACGTGGGGTTCTTAAAAAGGGTTTTTAAGAGTCTTTAAAGGTCGGCAACGTGCCCCAGGTGTTACATGTATCCATAGACGACGGAGATCGCTAACCACCAGACGGGTCGTTAGCTTGCAATTTAAACTATGGCATTAAAACTTGTAACATGTAGGAAACTTTGATGAGGGAATCTAAAAAAGTCAGTAAATACACCAAATATAACCATCCATTAAAATATTAAAATGTTATAGACGATTCAACGAACTAAATTATTAAACTAAATTATTAACTAAATTATTACGAACTAAATGATTCGCAATTGTGCAACGATCCTGGTAAATGCCCTTGTTGCTTTAACCCTGTCGTTTTTCTGACGGCCGCCTGCAAAAAACATTTAAATACATAATCACTTAAAATACGCTACATACCTAAAAAAAAAATTCACGTGTAAAACAATTCTCACATTGTATCACATCGACATCCGAACATTGTCCAGTCGCGGGCCCACCGACCACCGGGCGGCGCCGAAAAAAGATCCACTCGTGTCCCCTCTTCCGGCTCGTCTATTCCCGTTCGGTAAACAGAAGCAATAAAACGTAAAAAGCTCGGGAAAGTCGGGAACACTTCATTGACCATATGGTACGTGTTCGGCGTGTTGACATGACTGCGTAGCGGCTTGTTGTAAGGTTATTATGAGGTTGATGGGAGTAAATGGGTTAAGACTGGACGTGGTAATAAGAACCTCCCTCGAGTACTATAGTTAGGTGTGTTACGGATTGTTTGACTGCGCCGGTGGCTCAGTTGGTAGTGAACCTACCTTCTGCGCTTGGGGGCTTGGGTTCGATTCCCACCTAGGACAATAATTTGTGTGATGAACATTTGTGTTTACTTGTTCTAAGTGTGGGTGTTACTATCTATTTAAAAAGATTTATGTACGCATATATAGGATTTAATTATATGTTTAGGTAGTTATTATTTTGATTCTCTTTATTTTTAACGTGTAATTATGGATGATATCTTACTAAAATAAATTATAAATAAAAAATTAAAAAATAGCATCAGTCTGGCAGCCATATTACAAGTTTTGCTTAATTTTGGGTCAGATGATCGTGTGTGCAAAAATGTCCCAGATATTTATTTATTTATTGTGTTCTGCTTAGATAAAGGGTTAAGAGTCGCAACGTGCATCAAAAAATTAAATACAAAGCTTACACTTTCTTTGGGGAACTTATAATAAGTAAAAAGCCATGGAATAAAAGTTGTCAGGAATTATGTTATGTAGGGAAGCCGACCGCGAGATGTTTTCGATTAATTAAAAATAACCCTGTATACATCCATGTTGTATGTTTATAGAAATTCATAAATAAATAAAAAACTGGTATCTAATTTTCTACATTATTAGCCGCGATCTACGAACTCGGAGTGTCACAGTCACAGTCACAGTGTTTCCTGATGGCTTCCATCATTACATCGTTTTAAGCTTTTAGGTCATGTTTGATGTTTGCTTTTATAAAAAATGTTTTCATTGTCATTTTTTTCTGAATTTCTTACATATTTTGTTTTATAAATATGAATCTACACAAGATGATGATGGTGTAGCCGAGCACTTAGAAGATTTAGGCCACGTTGTCTAAGCTTCTTAAAAAAACCACAACATACCTACATGTAGACAAATACAGAAAAGAAACGAGGTCGTAAATTTAAAGTTTTTTTTAAACCTATGTACACTATACAGTATATAATTAGGTACGTTATGAAAATTTGATAAGTACTTTTATATATTTTATTTAGGATAAGGCTTGCGTTTTACCGCCAACTCCCCTGATGTTAAGCAATGATGCGGTCTACGATGGAGCACGCTTGCCTTGAATAAACCGATTCACTCGTGATTTGAAGACACCCAGATTGTTACTACCGGATTGTAACTAACTTGGTGTTGATCATTGCATATCTGTTTTACTCTATGTCTACCACCCCGCCCTCTCTTCTATATTTAGCTCTTTGGTCACTTCGGTGAAAAATGTCTTGTTATAAACTTCAGTAATTTCACTGTAGGTATAACCACATAATATAACTGCTTAAAATCCTACATAAAAATTACTCAAGAAGTATGCTGTGACGTGTTTCAATAAGGAATAGGTACTAACAACAACTTTGTATATACTTTCTTATTTTTAGCCATACGTTCAGTGTCCAATAAATGTTTATGAATGTAGTAAAGGCTAGTTACTAGCGCCAGTAGTTTATCGGCAGGATTATCAGTTTATGTGTGAGTAATCGTAGGAAGGATATAACATTGTTGATAGTAGATATCGTTGACTCATATTTAATATTGAAAAGTGCATGTATGTATTTTTAATTATGAATAATATGCCCATAATTAATTTAATTATTACACATATATGGCTTCACATATTATAAGGATGGATCATATGAATTCTGAGATTTTTGTACGGTGACTCGTTCCGGTAAACCTTATAAATTTACGTAATTACATGACAGCATGATAGATAGTCGTATTATATAAAACGGGTGTATGACAGGAGCGAGTATCTAACGCAGGTATCACATTGCTCTCATCAATGCAATTTCTCTCTCTTGCATTGTTGATTGGTAAGTATATCGAATTAATTTTACATGGCATAGAAGCATCTATATAGTAGCAACTTTCAAAATTATCTGATCTCGTACCTATCTATCATGTGCGTATGAAGTTACTGTTATGAAATATCCGAACCTACCAAGGGATTCATCCCCTTATTTTCCACCACAGGTGGCATTTTTTTTTCAATTTTATATAGGACCATCCTCGAGACACACAGCCTATGCAATAAAAATAATTTCTACATAGTACAAAAATAAAGTCGTTTTCCGTGTGTGTCTATCTGTATATCCGTTAACTCCGTAAACACGCAACGGATTTTGATGCGGTTTCACCACCAGTTAATTTCTCACGGAAGGTTTATATATTATAATAACACTTACACGCGTGCAAAGTCAGGGCGGGTCGCTAGTCATAAATAAAATAAAATAAACAATTCGCTATCCTATTGATAACCTTTTTTCTAAGTCGATTGTAATAAGTAACCGAGTGAGGATTCAACAAGGTTTTATTCTAGTAACCACAATACATAGCTGCATGTATTCCACATACTTTTATAATTACATCATTATATATAAGTACGTACTTGCATGTTACCGCAAAAGAGGATAATCAACTACTAAGTTGACTATCCTCTTTTGCGGTCACCGCAGCAGGTGTATCATCCTGTACTCCAAATAAAATAAAATACGTAAACTGCCAACGTTGTAGGTACCGACAACTCTTGTAAGCATATAATTTGGCACTATTATGTGGCAGTTTTAAATATCACAAAGCAGCTGTACCTACTATGCAGCATTATTGATCACCTGTATTGAAATTGACTGTCTAATTCATCAGCTGCTTATAAAATTCATCTGCTACGGAGCTATTACTATTTTTCTATTTATTGTTTTACGACTTCTAATATATTTTTTTGCTTTTTAGCTACAAAAATACTTACCTAATCAACTAGACGATTTACAAAATTGAATTTAAAAAACACAAAGTGAGGAAACGAGGTAAATTAAGGCTGGGTATAAGGCAAGAAAAATTTCTGATTTCACCCGCGCGTCTCGCATCACCCGCATTAGTGTGAAACACAACCACGGCAGCGCGGCAGTCGCGCGCAGCTAAAGTGTACACAACTCGCGCACTCGACCTTGTAAAGCGGCAAGGAGCAATAACACACAGGATAAGCATAGTGTTGGTGCACTTGGTGTTTTGGCGATTAGCTGAGTTCGGTCGCGGCGCGCAAAACCGTAAATTGTTTATTTCACTTTTCAAAATTGTATTTGTTATTTATTGTTAGGTTTTCTACAATATAAAAATAATAAAGTATATAAATTAAATTGAAATAACCTAAATAAATTCTCTAATTAAAATATTACGCTGGAGACAGTGTCAGAAAGCTAAACATTAAACTAAACTAAACTGAACTATGCTATGCTATGCTATGCTTTGCTATGCTATGCTATGCTATGCTATGCTATGCTATGCTAAGCTATGCTATGCTATGCTATGCTATGCTATGCTATGCTATGCTATGCTTTGCTTTGCTATGCTAAGCTAAGCTATGCTATGCTATGCTATGCTATGCTATGCTATGCTATGCTATGCTATGCTATGCTATGCTATGCTATGCTATGCTATGCTATGCTATGCTATGCTATGCTTTGCTTTGCTTTGCTAAGCTATGCTATGCTATGCTATGCTATGCTAAGCTATGCTATGCTATGCTATGCTATGCTATGCTTTGCTTTGCTATGCTAAGCTAAGCTATGCTATGCTATGCTATGCTATGCTATGCTATGCTATGGTATGCTATGCTATGCTATGCTTTGCTTTGCTATGCTATGCTAAGCTAAGCTAAGCTAAGCTATGCTATGCTATGCTATGCTATGCTATGGTATGCTATGCTATGCTTTGCTTTGCTATGCTAAGCTAAGCTAAGCTATGCTATGCTATGCTATACTATACTTAAATAAAAGAAACACACGAAAGCCCGTTGGTCCAGTTGGTAGTGAACCTACCTTCTGAGCTTGGAGGCGTGGGTTCGATTCCCATCTAGGACAAACAGTTATGTGATGAACGTTTGTGTTTGTTCTATACCTGGTTGTGAATAACTATAATCTATTTAAGTATGTATGAATTATTTAATGAAATTTCATTTAATTTATGAAATTATAATTTAAAAAAAAATTGTTTTGATAATTATTATTATATTTTTTTATTTAATAAAAATTATATTTTACTTAATAATTTTGATTTTTAGTAGTCTTTCTGACTATCTGTCTCTCTATCTCTCTCTCATCTTTCTCCGTCTGTCTCTCTCTCTCTTTCTCTCTCCACGCGAAACACAGACTCTTATAACTATATTACTGAGCGTACATAATAATAGATGCGTTAGGTAGGGCCTAGTCGTATCCATAATTATTAATACCTGTAATTTTTTCATAGTAGCTTTACCTAGTCTGTGCTCTAGGTCATTGGCAACACTTGGTTGCCGCATCAAATAGTCGCGTTCGAGCCATAGATTTTTTATGTTATCCATTGTTTGAAAATACAGTAGGTGTTGATATAATCGCTCTCGGAAGATAAATCTAGGCGAATAGCAAGCGCGTGCGTCCTTCCCCGTTGGAGCATAGTGCGGTACTGAGGTTGAACGGAGCATGTTTCGCCATTTAGATACAAAGCGCAACAGAATAAGGTTGAATATCGGACTTGCCGTTTGACCGAATAGTTGCTTAGAACTAAAGGACGTAAGTCTCAAATCGAATATAATTTATTATGAGAGTACTAATTAATCTAGGTAAATTTTGTCTTAGCACTGGAAAACAAACTATATTTTCCTTCGAAGAGTATTTATTTTAGACTAGCTTTTTTGCCCGCGACTTCGTACGCGTAGATTTTCATATAAACCTTCAATTCTTTTTTCTTCCCTTAACCCGGCCTTGCGCAAAATAACATAGCATATACTTCAATCTGGTCATAGCTAAGCATATTCGTGAAAACCGCATTTAAATCCGTCCGCATTTTCTTCCAGGGGTGTAGGAGATGTGCGTGAACAAACAAACAAAAATTCTAAAAACTGCCTTAACATGTTCAGCTGCTTATTTTAAGTCGCCCTGTATGAAGTATTGATAGAATCATAAAAGTAATAAATAACACCGTCAACAGTTTTCAAATCAAAAAGATAATGTGACCACAGTGCAGAGCATGTTTTGAAATTTTCTTTTTGTCTAAACCATTAAAAGTATATTTCCGGCCAGTTTCACTGGCCACGGAACCCTGACATAATGCTTGTCTTAACACGCTTTTGGCTAGTTATTTCTTATTTCGCGTGCATTTGTATGTATACCTTGATTAAAAAGCCATGAAATGGAACTACTCTATTTATCTGTTAAAATATCACAGTAAAATAAAATTATTTCTATATTCTTATTCTTACTGCAAATAATATACACTGTATTCTTCTAAAAGCTAAGTTTATATACCTTGCATAAAGGGTGCAGCAATGACTTATGTAGTGGCTGTTCACAAAACCAGACCACAGACATAAACATATAAATTTAAGTATAGTTAAATCTATTACATAAATATTATATATACTATTCAAACTTAACCTAGGGTGAAGTAATTTTACAAAAAAAAAAAAAAAAAACATACCTAGTGTGATAGGGTACTTAATTATATATGAGATGATACAAAACTTATGACGCTACTTTCTTAACTATTTATATATCGATATTTATTTTCTAATTATAATTTTCTAAAATTTATCGTCGAATAAATCTTTTATCTCGTAATAACATTTTTGGGTTAGAAACTTACGAAGTTGATTCTGGAAAAATGTTAATATTTATTTCTTTCTTTATTGCGTCCGGAATATTGTTGTATAGGTTTATTTTCATGTACAAAGGGCCTTTTTTGAATATTTATATTCGCGGGACTGTATTAAAATAGGATGCGGTATATTTTGTGTTTTAAATGCTAACATAGAATAAAACCATGAGAATGTAATATGGAGCTTGGAGCTTCCCGGTGTGGTACTGGATGTAGATGCGACCCAGGGACAACGTCATGTATGCGGTCGGCTAGGTCTGCCAGCACATCGAGTGATGACGTCATCTGCTGCGAAGCAATGATGGTCTGCGTGCTGTTCGGTAGGCGGCTGGTCCAAATCATGCGTAAAAAGTCTTCTGGAACTCCGGGGCCTGCTAGGTGTCGTAGATGACGTAAGAATTGAGAAGGCTTACGATCACCTAGCTCCTCGTGTGTTAAAAGTTGCTGTACCTTTTTTCTCTTGATGCGGACATACGTTTAATTAGCTCCAGCTTGAGTTTTTCGTACTTCTCGGTCACAGGCGGGTTGACGATGATGTCTTCGACTTCAGCTGCCTATTGCGGGTCAAGTTGTCCAATCACATAGTAGAACTTGGTGCTATCTGCAGTGATGTTGGAAATCGCGAATTGGCCTTCGATCTGGGCGAACCAAATCGCCGGCTTCTCGGGCCAAAACGGTGGAATTCGCACGCCAACTCGGAATACATTGTCATCATCTTTATTCTTCGTGTCAGCCGCAGTGCTATCAGTA
This sequence comes from Agriopis leucophaearia, assembly GCA_949125355.1. Lineage (NCBI taxonomy): Eukaryota > Metazoa > Arthropoda > Insecta > Lepidoptera > Geometridae > Agriopis > Agriopis leucophaearia. Next base: position 18,866,556 of record OX421263.1, on the reverse strand, counting down.
CGATCTAGCGGCATTCTGACCTTTGTTGGTGGTGTACGGTCCATTCAGTGGTCACCAATTATAGTGGATTTGTACTATTTATATAGAAGGAGAGGGTTAAGCTACCGACAATGGAAGAAAATAGCTGAGTCCGAAAGAAATTATAAACTTTAATGCAAAGAAAAATCTTAGACAAATCTTAGAAAAAGCAAATGACAATTCCATTTGAAAATCGGTGTTCTTTTATTTTTTTCTTTTCGCGCCCCAGCGCCACACGTCGTGGAAAATTGGAAAGAAATTCACGAAGGTTGGCGCAAGGAGTACGAGTACGCCACACTCCTACTCCATGCACTGGAATGAATCACCAAAGAGGTTGTAAGGCCTATAACATGCTTGATCTACACGTTCATTCATCTAAGAAGGTTAAGGAACCTTCTTTAAATTTAAACTGATTAACCGAATGACCATGTTGACAGTTGACATAGTTGACAGTTTCAAAATTTTAATGGCTATGTCAATAACATTCTCTTTACTTTGGATCTCCTTGCTTGAGGCTATGTGACGATCCTCATATTACGTTTCGGGTAACGAAGAAATAAATCATTGATTTTTATTTATGTAAAAATAAAGAATTAAAATAAATGATATAAGATAGCCTATGTTTTAATCTGGTAATTTCTAAGCATATTCGTGAAAACCGCATTAAAATCCGTCCAGTGGTTTAGGAGATGTTCGCGGACAAACAAACAAACAAACAAACAAACAAACAAACAAACAAACAGACAAAAATTCTAAAAACTGTCCTATCGTGTTCAGCTGCTTATTTTAAGACGACCTGTGTGATTTTTTTTTGTTATCTCGCAATTACAGATTTTTTTATCTCTACGTTTTTATTATATGTATAGATGTATAGATATGTGACTGAAGTTCTATCCAAGAAAAAATCAAAAAAATCAGCAAAAAGGCACCATTTTGAAAACAATAAAGTATCGAGTAAATATCTTGCTATTATGTTTCTGTCTTAGTGCCGGAAAGAAAATGAATTGAAAAATCACATATATCAATTATTACGTTGATAGGATATTTGGTTTAGTTAGAATATCATGGCAAATTAGCATAAAATTTCGGAGGCCCCCTCTTAATGTACGTTTACAAGTGCTTGTAGTCCCTGCACTAGGCGAGACACCTGTGTCGCAGGGCCTACATTAAAAATAAATTGGATAAATTGGTAGATTTAGTAAATAACGTCATGGTAAAAATCTGTTAAGTTATTTGCTCGATAGATAAAGAATTGAATTGAATTGAAAAAAAAAGCTAAATATGCTATTGCTTAAAAGCTATATCTGTTTTTACTTTTGCTATTTGACTTGCAATTTTTAAAACGTGTAATATTTTTTAGGATAGTTACTCCACTTTTTTGGTTTATGTGAAAAAGTTTATTTAATTTAATTAAGTATATCTTTATTTCAGATCCATAGCACTTAAACACATACACATTATAGGAACATTAATATGCTAACACTAAAATAAAATTACAACTAGAGACAAGAAATGATATTTAGCTCCGTGCCGTTATAAAATATATTTTAGTCCATGTTAGAGGCATTCGAGCGGACATTCTCAAAACGAGTCTCATACAATTCTAGATCTGCTTAGCACCTATCTACTTTTTCGTAGCCTGAGTCTGTGTACATATAGCTTCTCTTTATTACCTACCTGTATTATAGTTGTGCAGATCACTCCACTTAAGTCTTCTCACATTTTTTGACGTAAAAAGTAACGAAAACTGGATTTTTTTAACAAATAGAAAGATAATTATATAGATACTAGCTGACCCGGCAGACGTCGTCCTGCCCGCTAGCGGGTCCAATTGTGTTTTCAAACCATGCAGGAACCCATTGAAATATATATACAAAATTTCATCCAAGTCGGTCCAGCCGTTTAGGAGGATTTAGGTAAGAGAAGATAGAAAATCAATTATCTGTATTTTTTATTCAAAATCACGGCTTAAAATTTTAAAGTATCTGTACATTCAACTTATTACCTCCAGTTTACAAAAGAAGTATTTCATAAAACTCTAGGAGGGAAAGTTTTTTTTGGTCGCGAATAAGTCCGTGTTTGACTTAAGTAACATTATGGTTCACTTGTTTTATATTAGTCTTGACAATTACGGCTTTATTTTTTCGTTTTATACCCGATATAATTTAACGATGCATTTTGTACATACGGCTCTAAACGAATTTAAATTTTCCTTCTGTGCATTATTTATATTAATAGACGATAGACAATATTTTATTTATAGTATTATATTTATTATAATCATAATATTCATAGATGTATAGCGAATTTACGGTCATTATTTTTAGATATTCCTACGAACGATGTTTTAGGATCTAGTTTATAAACAGCACTCTTCTTTAGTCTGAAAATGAATCACACTTCACACTAATATCATATAGGTATGTGAAAGTTTGGATGGATGGATGTTTGTTACTAAATAACGCAGAAACGGCTGGATGGATTTGGAATACACATTGCTTATGTTCTGGATTAAGACATAGGCTACTTTTCATCATCATCATCACCGATTTTCATCACCACGCGGGTGAAACCGCGGGGCGCAGCTAGTAGTTGCTATATCATTTAGCATTAAATTGTATAATTTTGTACGATCATTAACCAGCCCTCTCCTGTTTCCAGGTTCTCCCTGCAGATGCGTCCTGGCGGTCTGGTGAAGATCTACGACAGCGCACTGATGTCTTCTTCCCAGTACAAGTGTCTGCTCACCAGCGAGCAGACCACGGCGGATGAGCTCCTCGCCATCTTACTGCACTGCTACGACTCTACGGAGGGCGTGGAGAGGTTCTCGCTCTATGAGGTGCGTTGGACTTTGGACCTTGTAGCTAACTCTGAAATACTCATTTGAAACTCAAATGACTCTGAAATACTCAAATAAGTAATTCATAATAATCAGTGTCGCGATATCTCTGCTAATTGTGAACAAATTTTGCTAAATGTTTTATTTAATGGGCTATATCACGAATAGCCCTTTGTTCCATTTAAATTTGAAGAAAATATTTCATCTCGGAAGGAGAAAAATTTGGAGATTGATCCCGTTTAAAGAACTATCCGTGAAACCAGTTTTTTTTTCTTCTTTTTTGTTTTATTTTTATTTTATATACCTGTTTCATCCACCAGTTGCAACTTTAAGCAATATTATCTCGACTTATTTTACCTATTCACTCATGACTTCAAAGATAGTACCTACCAAATATATATGAATAGGACGTTTTTATACATAAATAAATATTATTTTCAATTATCCCTAGTCTGAAAATGACGTAAGCTCACAGTCTCATATAATATGAGCGATTCCTTACAGTCGTATAGTTAGATAGTTTTTTTCCAAGTATACCTAGTATTTGAATAGAACGTGTAAACGTTTCCAGGTATGCCCATCTCAAGAGTACGAGCGCAAGCTGCACCCGGACGACCTGCCACTGCTGGTGCAACGAGCGTGGCCCGCTGACCACGACTGCCACTTCAGGGTGCGCCGGAACCCTCGGGCTCCTCCCTTACCCCCGCGCACCCTGCCTGCCCCGCAAGAGACCTGCTCAGAGGACGAGGAGCCCTGTCGAGCCCTCTCGGCCCTCTCCCTGGAGTCCGACTCGAGCCTGGAGGCAGACAAGAAGCGCTACAGCCCCGTATACAAGTTCCCCAGCATCAGCTACTGTCGGGAAACGAAGAACGACTACCTCTACATCTGACTAGCGCGTGTGCTCAGATATGGCAGGATGTACTCCGCGACGAAACGTCGCAAGCGATACAGGACGTTGCAAAAACGACTTTGTGAAGTGTAAATACGGTCGTGTTAAGTGTAAATAGTGATGGAACTTGGAGTGTATGTAATCTCTTTAAGTGTGAAACCAAAGAGACGCTGGCTTGTAATTAATGCGGGATTCTAACACTTATTGTAATATCAGAAGATTCAGTTTTGTTTGAATTTGGTTAGTGACGTTTGAGGAGAAATGCCCAGTAAGGTAAAGTCGTTTCGTGCCTCAATAATTGTAATTAATTAAAATTATATATCTACGATTAGAGGTAAGATCGCGATTCAAAATCGACAAACTTCGAGCTGAAATTAAACTTAGTTTAAAGAAATACCCAATTATGGTAACTTTTATTGCCAGGTCGGAGTCTATATCAAGTATATAACAATATAATCGAAATATTATTTTCTAGTCTTAAATCACATCCACACATCCACACATCCTAGCAGAAATACAATACAAGTGTTTTATATTTCAAAACACCTCACAATCAAAATTATGAAAATAAAACTAAAAACTGTACATAAAATTAACATAGAGTAATTAGCTAGTAGACACCAAAGAGGCAAGCGAGAAGAAATTAGAATTATTTATCTGTTATCCACAATGATGTTTAATTTATTTACGAAAGGCAAAAACCTGTCAATTCTGTAGATCCGTTGAATATCATCGAATTTACTACAAACGCCTTTAATAAACTGCGATGTTCTATATATATTTGAAGTTTTATTTCTCTGACGCTTCCGACACTCAGTGATTAGAAAAGAAACAAATGTTTCGATATAAAGTATTTTATTTACAAATGATTGCAACAATGAAGTACAGACGATGCAATATAATTACAGAGTATGTCAAAAAATGGGAAACGGATAATATCTAACGGTACTAAAATTATTTTTTATTTCATTATTTATTTAAAATTTATACAATCGCGAGCTCCGTACCGAATGCGAGCTTGTCGGTACTCTACCTACATCACAGGATACGCTCCGGACCAGAAGTGGCGCCTGTAGCGAGTTACATTTAGTCAGACCGAACTCTCTCAGTGTGTTTCATTTGATTACGCCGTTAGGGGGAAAGTTTCGTATAAAAGTGCATCCTCACTGCTCGCGACCGAAGATATCGGGTCGCCTTCCGTGCCACAGAGTATCCTGTGATCAATACTATAATATGTCTCTCTTCATTAACGCGACGCGATGCAACCATCACGGGGCAGGCTAGCCCGGCAGGCGGCGCTAGTGCCGCGACCCCGGGCGGCCGCACAGCGACCCTCACAAGCGTGCCACTAAAGCTCAGCGAATCGAAACAGCGTCCGGCGTAGACAACGCGCAATAATAAAAGACAATACACGAAACCGAAGCGCCTCCGGGGCGACGGCGCCGACCGACCGACACGACCGCCGCCTCACCGACGATCCAAGCGAAGGCAACACGACACGAGCGACGCAAACATTCCAGCTCGGTCGGTCGGCGGCGGGGGACTATGTACAGGGAGCGGGGCGTCGCCGGCTACACGGGCGTCTCCGCGACGCGCGGGTCACCGGAGACGGGCTCGGCTCAGACGGCATTCAGCGCGCGCCGGGAGGGCGCGTACTCGTCGGGCGGGTCGCGGTCGCGGCGCGGTCGCTCCTCGCGGAACTCGTCGCGGTACGCGTCGCGCGTGTAGTCGTGGCCGTACGTGTCGCGCTCGTACGCATCCCTCTCGTACGCGTCGCGCTCGGCCGCGTACCCCTCGCGGTACTCGCGTCCGTACTGGTCCCGCTCGCGCGACCGGCCGCGCTCGTAGCGCGCGTACCGCGGCCGCGTGTAGTACTCCTCCTCCAGCCGCTCCGGTCGCGCCGCGCGTCCCCGCACGCCTGCAACACACACCTGCATCAGTATGAGCCGACGGCCGAGCGCCGGCACAGGTCGCCGCGACTCGAGCTCCGGCCGTGACATGCGGACGTCCGGAGACCTCGACTCGCATCGACCGCGGGATGCACAGAAAACCAAACTCAAAAACCATTTGCAATCCTGAAACGGAGGCAGGCGGGGGAGACGAGTTTCTCTCCGAGAGAGGTGGGACCGGAGGGAGCGGGGCCACCCGGACTTACGGCACTCAGGTTAGAGGGGTGGCGGCGGCGGGTGGCGCAGGCGACCCGCGCACGGGAGTACCACCACGGCCTCCACTGCGACCGGGGACGAAGGCTGCGGCGTCGCTGCACACAACCAGACTGTGAAGCGAGCTGAGCTAGCCACCGGAACTGGAAGTCCGGTCATGCGCCTCATGACGAAGTTAGGTGCGAAAAGGACGGGCCGAAAAGAGTATGAAGGCTCATGCTCATGAAGGTCCATCACTATAATGACCCGGGGACAATGCATGTCGAATAACACGAGATGAAACTCTCTTATGATTATTGCCCATACTTGCTCAATGTTTTTAAAATGCAATTGCGAAGTTAGTTCACCTCTCAGGATTAAAAAGCTGGATATCAGCGACCCAGGAGCCGTATGAGATAAACCTGGATGTTAGTTGAAGCGTCACCCTCAATCTTGGTCAATTTCCATACAGATATTTACTATACTTTCATTCCAGTCAGGTTTTACGAATGTACAAAATACCCAGAGCTGCAAATACCTAGATGGAAATGGACCAAATCAGCCAAGCGTGTTAGGGTCGGGAGCCGCTAGTAAATGGTTGGAAACCTGGACAAGGAGGCATCGCCGGAGTCTGCTTTAAGGCAAACACCTGGACATAATGATCTCCATGCTGCACTAGTGGGCTTGCCCAGATGCTTGTACTGAAATGAACAGGTGAAGTCAGACGAGGCTGGCAGGTGGGCGTCGGGACGGGACGACGACATCGAATCTCACAACGAATGTCTTTCATTCTCTAAAGCTCTAAAGGAGTCCTTTAAAACAACCAAATAGAGCGTTTTGTCTTTATTTGGAAATTTGACTGAGCACTTTAGCTTTAACTTTCCGAACGTGCAGACGCATAAGAAATTATGTACACTGACTTTACAAATCTTGCTTCTGTGTGAACTTTAGAGAAAAACACATCCGTTATGACTTGTTTACAACATCGAATGCAGCGTTAGTAGACACAGATATGGCTGAGACGTTTCATGTAAATACATGACTAAAAGAACATAGTAAATTGTACGTATAAAAAACACAGATCCTGCAAAACAGTAAAAAATAGAGAAAAGTTAGAAAGTTACTGCTACGTAAAGCAATGTCGATTGCATTTCCTTTTACTCGTAATGTATCTGCAGTCACAATAAACGAAATCGCATCGACATTACAATTAAAGTAAATAAAAAACTGCCTTTCTCCAAATGCAAGAAAAATAGTTTTCATAATGTTCAAGTTATTTCATGTCTTAGGGTAAATTCATATATTTCACTCTTTAGAGAAAAACAGAAAGAATTATATCTTCAGGCAGCTCCAAGTCTTCGAATTACTTTACTACTGCTATCGATTCTATAATATCTTTTTCTAATCTAAATTTAATAGCTCTGGAGGTTGGTACCTATTGCTTTAACAAACTGATATTTTAATCATAATCAGTTACATACTTAAATAGTTTATATGCTATCAAAAATTTACTTCAGAATCAGACCTCCATTGCAATAGTGTAAGAAAGGCATTTTAACATAATAGACAGAGTAGTGGTTAGTCACCTCTTTCCCTCTCGTAGTTGTAGGAGTCGGACCTCTCCCGGTGGCCTCCGGGGTGCGGCACGGGGGGGTCAAAAGAGGCAGTACACGGTTACACGACATAATTCAATTGAAGAACGTTAGTATTACTGCAGACACTGAATTAGGCCGAAAAGATCTAGGACCTAAGTTAATATACATTTCTACGGCAATTAGTTCTAGTAGATTCGATTAGGCCTATCAAATTCAGACTTCAACAGATATCAGTGTAAAAATCACTTTATATATTGTTAAAAGAAGGCAAAGCCTAGGTGAAGAAAACAAGCGACACCCAGGTTCAACGATAGGTACGCCAACGGCAACCATCAGACTTCCATAATATCCAATTGAAGACGGTATCTGCTCCCAAACTATATGGAAATACTACTTGCAGGCAGCTTGCGGACGGCACACTGCGCATTAACTTGTTTATTTGACGGTTATTAAAGTAGAGTAGTAAGTAGTGAAGCGTGGTGTATAGTTACCAGGTTGCGCGTGATGCGCGAGGGGCGCGTGGTGCGCGTGCGCGGCGTGTGGCGCGTGCAGCGCGCGTGGCACGGTCGCCACGGCCGGCGGGTGCGTCGCACGCCAGTACGCCTGCGGAGATCATGACAACACTCAATACTGTATCTACACGGGTACCGAAAACAGATCATGATACCAGATAACGTTATGAACTCATCACAATTTCGTTCGTTAATAATCAAGCCGGCTATTGTTGTGCATGCAATACTATTTCTATCCCCGTCGCACTTATATCATTCATTTAATGGGCCACCCATAAAAGCTGCCGCATATTGGCACCAGAGGGGCAACTTTGGAGTGGCTTAGAGTGTCGAGAGGTGTGCAGCACTTTCACTAAGAGCTACTCGTGAGGTCAATACGCCTTTAAACACTTTCTCCCTGGAGTTTACGTTCTTAGCTCTTGCGGTTTCCACCCCAGGACGGCCGGTTATGGCAAGCCCCTGGCTTGCCTCGGGGTTTCATTTAGCCCCATGGAATCGGGGTACACGGTGTCGCCACTTACTGACGGTGACAAAACTAATATCGCAGGACTTCCTGGACTGACACACCAACATGCATCTAAAAATAACACAAATGTCATCTCATCACACACTAGAGCTGTCTGTCGAGTGTGTGGCGCGAAGCAGACTGAGAGACGCGGCTCAAATCTAACATTAGAACACGATACTCGAAGAACCTTTATTCATTCTGAGCTACACACGTAGTACCAAACTAAAATTATAAATGCGAAAGTTTGAACGCGTGTAAATGTTTGTTCCCACATAACTCCATAACATTTAAATACGTTCACAGGACGTTTCAGAATTAATACATTTTTGTTTTCAGATTTAGTATTATCATATTTCATGTGTCAGAATTAATTAATTTTTGTTTCAGATTACTTTAATAATTTTATAATTAAAAATAATTCAGAATTAATTAATTTTTGTTTCAGGTTACGTTAATTTTCAATTTATGTAATAAATATTTTATATCAGGTTAGGCAAAATTAAACTCAATAAAATTAACATTATCAACAAATATTTACCAGGTAAATTTATCACAAATTCCTTATTGTACTTGAAGCGACGTAGAAGCGGAATTACACTAGAAATTCATTAGTAAAACAGTTTTTATACAGCATTAATTAAAACAGCAAACTTGGAACGGAAGCGCCGCTCGTCACGTTTGGCGTTTCTCGCACGCGTATTTAATACTATTCTGTAAGGAACATTGTATAAAGTTCATATTTCAAGGAGTAGTGGTTTCGCTGCTACGGTTTCGCGGCGGAGGTGTGCTACCAGCGTTGGCTTCTGAAGCCGCGGGGTACCGCTATATAGGTGTGTACTCTGGCGGCTTCTACATACGGATACGGATACGTGAAACAGCTCACCTCTAAGTATTCAGCGATGTGTTCGCAAGCGTCTTCCAGCTGGTTCTCGTCGAGTATGACGTCGAACATGTCCGGGGGACACTGGGACAGCTTCTCGGCCGCCACCATCTGCACCGACGAGTTCTTGGCCTGGCCCTTGCCTCGGGACTTGATCAGCCGGTGTAACACCTGGAAATGTTAGGCGAGTTTCTCTCGTATCAATCAAGTTAGTCAGCTATGTCACTATATAATGTTATCAGACAAGTGCTAGAAGCGATTTATTTATTTATTTATTTATTGTCATTAGTACGGCTTAAAACCAATTACACTAATTACACATTATCAAGGCGACTATTGACGACCAATAATTTTATTGAATTGTGGAATTGTGCATAGTTTTGTTACCAACCTAAAATGCTCTACAAAATATCATTAATTTCACAATTTCTGGTGAACCAAATTATAAGTAGCTATTTTATATACCACTAGTGCTGTTGTCCGCGACTTCGTACGCGTAGATTTTCATATAAACTTTCAATCCTTTTTTCCTCCCTTAATCCGGCCTTTGCGCAAAATAACATAGCCTACACTTTAATCTGGTCATAGCTAAGCATATTCGTGAAAACCGCATTTAAAGCCGTCCAGTGGTTTAAGAAATGTGCGTGGACAAACAGATAAAAATTCTAAAAACTGTCTTAACGTCTTTAGCTGCTTACTTTAAGAAGCCCTGTGTGTTTTTTTATATCTCGCAATTACAGCGACCCACCCCAGCTTCGCACGGGTAAATGTTTTATTATATATATAAACCTACCGTGAAAAATTATCTAACTGATAGTGAAAACAGCATGATAATCCCTTGCGTAGTTTTAAAGATCTAAGCTTAGGTATACTTATAGAGACAGAGAGAGGGAAGCTGCTATAATATATTATATTTTGTAGCGAGGCCAAGCTTACACCCGTGCGGAGCCGGGGCGTATTTTTTTTTTTTTTTTTTTTTAAATTTTAAAATATGCTTGCGCTTGGCCGCCAACTCGCCTGATGTTAAGTGATGATGCGGCCTACGATGGATCACGCTTGCCTAGAAGAAACCGATTCACTTTTGACTGGAAAACACTCAGATTATTGGAGCCCACCGGTGGCTAGTGGATAGATATATAAGCCTAGCGAAGCACGCACTGACAATCAAAAGCAACCCTTTATAAAAACGCAACGTGGCCGACGATTTGGTTTAAATTTAAACTGCCGCACTTTCAAGAAAAACAATGTAGCAGAACGCAATATTATATTCGACGGTGCTTGCTGACGCTAATCTCAATTCTATTATTCTATTGACAATGTGAAAAATTGCCACTTCACAACAATCTATGGTGGTGGTCAAACGCTCAGTCTGTTAACCATAAAACACGACGTTGAAATTACTCAAGCAGTACTTTTCAAGACTTCACGAAATGCTGACATCAGCCGATACAAAGAAAGCACGATTGCAAACACAGCAATTGGTAATGAACACACATAAGTGCTCATATCACTTCACAGTAGACATCGGACGTCAAAAACAAAACACAAAAGCCGATTACAGACACCACGTCCTGACGACGAACACAAGTGCGTTTTCCATTTTACCTTCGGGTTGGAAATTTTTAGGTAGACGACGGTGGGAGCTAGCGATGTCTTAGCCAGCTGTGAAGGGTGGTTGATCGTGTCACAGTCTAACACGACGAGTTGCAGGGCCCGCGCCAAGTCGAAGATTCGCTCGATCTCTGCCTGTTTAAGGTCACTCGTTATTATTCTCATATTGGCCTGATTAATGTACCTTGGGGCTCGTAATCTTGAGGTAGACTATAGTGGGAGCTAGCGACGTCTTGGCCAGTTGGGAAGGATGGTTGATGGTATCGCAGTCCAGGACCACCAGCTGGAGCGTCCGCGCCAGGTCGAATATCCTCTCGATCTCCGCCTAACAACATAACTTCTTTAGTTAATTGTATAGAGAGGAAGAAATAATAACTCATGCGTCGGCACACAAAAATATAACTACCAAAAATTGCATATCAGATTTTATGATGAATGTAGCATGCTTGTGTTAATCTTTTGCGGATAATATGTCAATGGATGGCACACTTTGTTGATGCATTTACGGTAACTCAGCAATTTTTTTGAAACTTGTTTCATTTGTTAAAGGGATTTAGTTCTGATATTATGGGGTTAAATTTTTAAGCTACTCACACAATTACAAACTTTATCAATCAGCAGACTTTCCAAAATTAGATGCAATTCAAGTTTTTATAATTGTAATAAGAGACACACAGATTCACACAAGGGTTATTCAATATTCATCCTCTATTAAATCCACAATCAGGCAACCGCGCACCTGAACCTCTTGCAAGCAATTCGTTCTCGAATTCCCCCGTTCGACGAACGGTTTCTTAGGCTGGTTATTGAGCAGCGAGCGCTTGGCCAGCGATATGTCTGCGGAGACCCTGGTGATGATGATCCTGGAACACAGGCACGGGTCAACACTGTTACCTGCACTTCGGCGATGCACGTGGAGCGTGAGTTGGTTCGCTCCATGATCGCGCGTTTCGAGGGGTTGTTCAGAAGGGACCGCTTGGCGAGGGATATGTCCGCCATCACGCGAGTTATTATTATCCTGGAATTCAAATGCAACTGCTAGAAAATGTCAAAACTTCGCGGCTCTTTTATCTCTTTATTAATGGAGCAGTCGAATAGCATGCATTTGAATCCATCTAAATATAAATAAGTCAGACTAAGAGTAGGTACCTAAGAAGAATTCTTGAAACAAAACTGAATGTGAGATACTCGTGCGTGGCTAGAGCCGGTCAGATTCATACCTGCCCTCGAACCTTCTCTTCAAAAAGTCGAAGAGCGCTTTTTGCATCATGTCCGTGACCTCGTAGCCCTTGAGGGAGGGTCCGACGATGACGACGGGCCGCATCGAGGGCACCACGTCGTAAGGTGTGCAGGCCTCTTGCTTCTTGAAGAAGGGCTTGCGTTTCTCTTTGCCTGTGGGCAGGGCCCCTGCGGCTGCCCCCCGCCCTCGCCCCGTGTCTGACTCATCACCTGCAACAAAAGCGACAATGAGGAACACAAATGTTTAAACAGAACCACTACTAATTACGAAATCGTTAAAATAAACGATTATTGGGTTGAAGTTAATGGTGCGGCAGTTTGCTCCAATCCGGTCACCATACAAGACATTTGAATTTTTAGATACGTATAAAAGAAGATATGATAAATATTTAGTAGTTAAGAAATTACAATTACTTTGAAGTGCTGAAGGGTCAATGGATCATTCATTAACGGCGTGCGAAGGTACAAATTTATTGAAGAAAGTTGGAAACAGGTGGGTAAACTCATTTACTGTGTTTGTTTCATCCAGTTTTGGGTAGGCAACATTCTCAAGCCGACACTGATACAAGACGACCATTTAGACGTATAAAAACCAAGTTACAAGGATATTTCTGGAAGATTTCCCACATCCAGCAAAGCAAGGTAAGGTCAGTAAGCTGAAAAGAAACATTCATAATATAAACAAAAACTTTCCCACTTGTAGCAGATAATATACAACGGATCCGTACAAACAAGGGGTAAGGCCCGGGATCCAGCAAACCTGAGCTGAGCGGAGCGGAGTGATGTTGACCAATAGAGTTGTACGACGTTGACATGACGTCAGATACTTAGCATCTATTTTGTGCGCTTCTATTGGTCAACATCTCGGCGCTCGGTCTAGGTCAGCTTTAGTGGAAACCTAACCTGATGGGGCTTCATGCGATGTGTTATGCAATGGAATACGATGGATACCAGGCATGTAATTGGAATAATTACAGAAGTACAATTTATAAGGGGGTGGATTCACTACATTTCCTGGTCTACAGTTTTGTGATTATGGACAAGCTTACCTCGATCGAATGACGGTATATCTGAAAATATGACTTGTATGAGTACTAAAATCGTTATTATTGTACACTAATGCAACGACAACCAGGAAAATATTGCGAATCCCACCGGCTGTCTGATGTACGGGCGACGGTGAGGAATGGTAGTACAAAGCAGTTATTAATTCCATACAATCATTAATGTTTACGTTAAACCAAACCATACAACTTCATACAAGACGGAAAACGAGGCAATGTTATAATTGGAAAAATGGTACACGCGTTACATTTAGGAAAGTTTAGGCTGTTTAAAAATTCTTAAAATAAACATAGAATCACTTACCTACTAATAATATAGTCGCGCTTTTTTATTTCGATCCACAATTTAGTTTGAACTGAGGTTCTCTAGTAGGAATCAACACTAGATATAAAACAAGACGATCAGGTATGTTACAGAGTAAAAATATCAACTGCGTTGTACGTAACGCACCAGATAAAACGACTTATTGAATGAGACATACACATTATTAGCCTACTTTACAAATGAGCTCTCCCGAGTTCTGGACGACTTGCTGTTACTTGACAAGAATCTCTAGGGTCAACTGTTAGCCGTACTTCTATACATATATGCTATGATCTTCTCAAAATGTATTTGCACGTTTTATCTGGCGGCATAAGGCAAAAAGCATTGCTCGTAGATTAGAAAACACAATTAATTTCCAACCTAAAAGCTATCACAGACACTAATCAAAACCTGACACCATGTTTACCATTGTGTTTCTGTCTATACAAGGAACTTATAATTTTACTCATCATAGAATGATATTTTTTTAGGTCTATAAAAAAAATACATACACAATGTTTCTGACAGAACTGGGTTCAGTATCAGCAATCAGATCATACATGGTGTTGACTCTGTAAAACTACCGTCAGGTCTTCATTGCTCTGTGCAAGTGCGTTGATGGCTGACAATTTGACTCTAGCAGTAAACTTTATGGCTACAGTGGAACTAACTTGTATGTGTGGTCTCCCGATATCAAAATTTCCAACCGATAAACGCTGTAAACCCCTCTCTAGACGAAAATGCCATTTATTTGAATTAGAAGCAACACAAACATCCGGTCATGAAGTTTTAATTTGGCCACCTACAACAAAGTTGGTCGCACTGTCGCTGTCAAATTGAATTAATCTGTAGACACGATGAACCGAGAGTAGGTACATATTCACAGGATGTATCAGTTAGGTGTTACTGCGAGAGTCAACGGTCTCAATCACCAAGCGGCATGTCAGTAAGTGAGCGATGCATATGTAATGTAGTGGTGATGTCACGTACCGGGCGTGGGGGGCGTGCTACCTCGGGAGAGCGGCTGCGGGTGCGGCGCGCGCTGCTGGTACCGGCCGCGGGAGACCAGCCCCGCGCGCACCGTCTCCAGCTTCACGGGCGACGGGATGAACCCGATGTCGCATCCTTCCTTCACCAGCCGCCCGATCCACCAGTTGTTGTCGTACTTCTCCTGGAAATACATACGGTAATGTGATCAGATCAGACCATAAACCTGACTCGGTTCTGTTATGTAGACTTCTTATGTAGGCTTGTCTTTTTTATGATTATGAGTGACGAGATGAGCGAAGTCGCTCGCCTGATGGCTCTTCACGCTTGCCCATAACAGCTCAACGCCACTCAGAATTTTGAACTTCAACAGTTCAAAAGCCTGGATGTAGGCTTGTCTTATGTAGACTCACGATGCAGCTACGGTTACGACATGATTTTTTGTTTATTTTAGAGATGGAACAGATAAAGATACACCTCTCATATCGCGTAGGTACCCATCCCCCAAAAGTTCTGTATAGTAATTATCCTTCTTGATGTATATTTTGGGGGTATTATTGGACATCATATTTCACACATGGTGAAACTAGCCCCCTGGAGTTTAAACCGGCCAAGTGCAAGTCGAGCTCACGCACCGAGGGTTCCGTACCTACACAAAGTACAAAAGTTGTGAAAAAACGACATCATCACGCCCAAGCCGTCACCTAACTAAGTACCGACCGCGCCCGACGTTGCTTAACTTGGTGGTGAACAGAAATTTGTCACCGACTCGCACTTGGCCATTAATTATTATTTGTTGTTATACTTTAGAGTATGTACTATAATCGTGCCAAGTTTGACGCTTGTACGTATTGCCGTTTTTACATTAGAGCAAATACAAAATTACGTTATAAAATACGTTTGTTGTATGGAGACCCCCTATAGTTTTAACTTTATGAATTTATTTACATTACATTACATATTCTGTGAAAATTTCAACTGGCTATCTATTACGGTTTGAAAGATACTACAGTCGTTACAAGGTAGGACTGACGGATGGACGACAGACAGACAGCATGGGCTTATTGATAGGTTCCCGTTTTCACCCTTTGGGTACGGGACCGTAAAAAGGTTACTTTTAGAGGAAACATTGTATGATCAGAACTCACCTTAATGTGGAGAAAGTCGCGAACCTCGAAGGAGATGGCGCTCCCGTGCACAGGTGAGTCGTCGTCGGCGGTGCCATCGTACGACACATTCGTACGCACGGCGAACGCCACTGGCTTCGACTGGAACACCACAACACAACTCATTAGCCACGCCCTGAACAAACCGAGCTACTAGAGCACTGGAACTTAGTCACAGCCGGAGTACAGTCAAAGCGCTGACAGAGTGCTGAGGCAGAGAAAGCGCTGGCACCAAACGGTCCGAGTGATGCTAAAATATAAAATGTAGGTACCTAAAAATGTAGACATAATGCGAATGAATGATATACAGATATCCGTACGAAAAGGGCAGATGAAGACGAAAATAATGATGAAAACGTAAGGATACACTAATAGGCTTAATTTTGGATCTCATGTTGGTACAGCAACGTCAGCGTCGCGTTCGCCAATTTAGAATTGGTTCAACCCAGTTCTAAGGCAAAATAAAGTCTACAGACCAATAGAAGCGAGTGGTTCAGCTATAACCTGAACGTATGGACTCACCCGGGCCTCATCTAGCTGAGCTTGCGCTTCCTTCTCGCGCCGCTGCGTATCCTTGTTGCCTCCAGCGGTAAATGTTTCATCAGGCAAGACCTGAAAACGCCTGGAATACACTCATTCGTGCCTTATCCAGTAGTTCTTACTATTTGTGCCTTTTTCGACCTTTTTACCTACCAGGTTACTACGAGTACCTATAAACCCGGAAAGCGAAACATATAAGCTCATGCTAATGGATGTTTAGTGAAATCTTGCAATCTTGTTTAGTCGAGCGCTTCCAAAACTGCTGACTATGTTCGAGTACTGGTTTTCGTGTTTACAGCAGTAGTTTCAACCGTCGAAGACCCGAATTCGTTGGTTTACTTACTGGCTAGAACGTCTGTACTTCTTCAGGTGTTTGCAACTGCCTCGGGTAACTGCAAGAGCTTCAGAGCCAAGAGCTGGTGTGTTAGTCAGGTGTACTCACCCGTGCCTTATCCAGCTGTGAGAGTGCCTGCGCTTCCTTCTCGCGGCGCAGCGCCTCTTTGTCTTCGTCCAGCGACAGATCCGACGACGGCTGCGAGTAGTTGGAATCAGCGGAGCCCTGGAAATTAAACAAGAATAACTATTAGATCTTGCTATACTTTCTCCATAGCAGATAACAGTAGCAGAACATCATTACGTTTTCTACTTCACGATTGTGATCTGAATAGAGTTTCTAATACAATGGTCTGAAATAAACATTTATGCTATAAACTCGAAGTAACCTTAATTTCCTGTTTGTATCATTCATAGTGCTCACAAAGTTTATGGACTATGAAACCCAAGACCATGTTTCACTTGTGGATAATGCCAGGTAGGATATTGACAGCTGTAAATTATTTACGAGGCCTTGACTGTGTTTTATCTATCGTAAAATGTGGAATGTAAAGTTTATCATATACTCCGCATATACGAGTAGCTTCTGAAACTACAAAATGACTTCATCCGCAGATTTGATATTTTTTGACTTCATTTGACTTGCGTCTTTGAGCATCTAGTTTTTGTGAACTGTTTAATAATCGTTTCCATAATAAGTATTATCGGTCTAGATGGATCGATTACGCAAACCTAGTCCAGCCGCTATTTTGACTATGGTTAAAGCAATATATTTTAAAGTCAAGTTAGTTTATCCAATACCTTATGTTTCATTTAGGACAGAGTAAGATATGTCCAACCTTGACCTTTTCCTAACCACTTTAGCATATTTAGGAAAAGTTATGGATAGTGGACACCGGTCTTATTTCAAGACGTAAGCCGGCAACCTAATGGAATTAGGTCCAAACACCTAAACAAAAGTACCTATGGTGAAATGTCAACAAGCCGGAGTCTGCGCGCGCAGGCCACCGCTTTGCACCAATATTGCAGTTATTGCTATGTAGTGCTGGAAACGTTATCAATGTCTCCCGATTAAACTATAGGTAATTACTATTAGTAGAAATGAAATAATCGATAATCGAACGGACTCTTTGAAATACTACCCTGGATTTAGGAAGAGTTTGAAAAGGAAAGGAAACGTGTATCTTTGAAATATCTCCAGGAAACTTTGGCAAGTAAAAGAAGGACGAAGGTTTATTTTATCTATAACTAATTTTGACGCAGTTTTCTTTTTAGGAAGATAATCTTCGAAAACTAATCGATTAATCCGGTGACTAAATAATCTAAGTATATTAAGTAGTAGTATCACGGTGTCTTAATATTTTAACTAAATGATAATGCATAAATAAGTGATAGGTAAGTTTTAAATATAGATATAGTAAGTACTTTAAATGTTATGTGTTTCAATGGAAATATTATGCGTAGTTTGGGTAACCTAAACAAAAGTTAAGAAGTTAATTTTGTATATTGGTTGCCGTGTGCAATCTGCAAAACTGTTCAAATATTCAAAATACTAAATGCAAGAGTTTCCAAAGCATAATAAAAATCTGATTTATTCCACTTTATACAACATAAGTTAATGTAACATTTTTTTTAATGTCAGTTCGATAATAACTCTTTATTGGTCACACCAGAAACTACATACATAATATGACAAAAACAACTTCATCATCATCGACAGCCAGAAGACGTCCACTGCTGAACATAGGCCTCGCCCTTTAACCTCCACACTGAACGACATCCTGCCATCTGCATCCACTGGATGCCCGCGACTCTCACAGAGGCCTACCTACTTTGCGTATTCCAATTCGCGGTCTCCACTCAAGAACATTTCTTCCCCATCGGTCATCAGTTCTTCGAGCGAAGTGGCCTGCCCATTGCCACTTCAACTTGCAAATTTTAATAGCAATGTCGGTGACTCTGGCGTTCTTTGCGAATATCTACGTTCCGGATTTTATCGCGCAAAGCAACACAACTTATAACTAGTGAAACAATTGGCGGCCTTATTGCTATAAACGATTTCTTTCAGGCAACCTTAGTATGGAGAAAACATACGGAATAGGTAAAGAACGAGTATATCGTTTCTTTACAAGACAGAATAATTCGAGCAGGTACCCAGACTATCTAATACCCATACTAGAATCAGTTCAGTGGCCTTAGTACGAGCACTTGCGAAAAAGTTATCGTTACGTAAACGATAGCAAAATAGCCGATAGAGGCGCTGTTCATTTTTCATACATTTTGCTATATCGTTTACGTAACGATAACTTTTTCGCAAGTGCTCGTACTAAGGCCACAGTAAACCGAGATCGATTTTTCAGCGTAAGCTAAGTATTAAATATGTAAATGAGTTGTATACAAGGTTACGCGGAAAGGGTGTTCTAAGCCAAAAGGGGTCCACAGTCCCCATCATTATGGACAACGTTACTACGTTTACCATCCACTAATCGTTTTTTATATTTTTTTATAAGCGTGAAAGTGCGATAGGTAATTCGCGCCGAGGTTTATTATCGGCTCCGGGGCCACGGGGCTACTTGAATGCAAACTGACACCTATTTCAATGCAAATAATATTTGTTTTTGGATAACATAGATAATACTAAATAATAATAAAAAATAACAGCTTCATAAAATAATAAATTGCGTGTAAATAAATTATTCCGTTTAGTATTTTAATATACTATTTTTTCTAAGTGTTTTTACAATAATCTAGATCAGCCACAAGATTAGAAGGCAAACTACTGTCTGTATTTACCTATGCTAGGTCCAAGCATTTATTTTTATTTAACAGCTGCAATACCATTGTAAAAATCTGAATACGAATGGTTAGGTTAGATAATAACACTAGTAATCTTACCCCGGTCCGCTCCAAGGGCTTGTATTGAGACATGGGCGTCGCGTGCCGGCTTGCATGCACACACAACGAGTCACACACATGCTTCGAACATACACATGGATTAGAACATGCAACAAAGCTTGATTTTCAGTTGACAGACATGACATGTATAAAAATATTGAAATAAAAAGAAATACCTTTTGGATTCACACCTGGGCCCCGAAGCTACTAAACCAATTGTTTTTAAATTGTTAATGAATTTCCTCAAAAATTGCCTTTTTGACACTTTTGGTATAGATAAAGTGTCAAAATTGAAAAAAACAATTATTTTTAAATTGTTAATGAACTGCCTTAAAAATTATCCTTTTGATACTTCTTGTATAGATAAAGTGTCAATAGAAAAAAAATTGAGACAATTCATTAACAATATAAAAACAATTGATTTAGTAGAATCGGGGCCCTGTAGTGTGTTTAACCAGTGTTAATAATTAAAATAATTGTTAAAAAATTAAGTTTTGACTTAACACGTTAAGAGTGTTTAACCAGTGTATTTTTTTTATAATAGTTCCACGTTTCAGTAACATCCCGCTTCGAAAATTCTGGATTTTATCGCGACAATCTGTACCGATTAGCTACTTTTGGAAATATGTGTATATTAAATATTTCTTATGTAATTTCTAAAATATTATGTGCTGTCAACTTGAAAACTAAACTTTACAACACAAAGGTATCAAGTCAATCAAAAACGTTTGATTTTGAAAAATTAAATAATTGAACTAACCAATGTAATTCAAAAGAGACTCATGACTCGTATATAATAAAAAAAATATGTACAATTTTATATATCAAGTCTTAAAAGATAATTTTGTTTCAAAATAATATGATTTAGATGTTAATTACATGTATTGTTATTCTATCTACGTATGGATGGAGATGAATGGATCATGTTAGAATACTACACACATATAAATGAAATCTACGTTCATTAGTACCTACTCTACTTTACGCAAAAGCTCACCTTAGGCACTTCGTTCGAATATAAAACAAACAAACCCAAACAAATATTCACTTTGGGTAACAATCGCACTGAATTAACACTAATTTTGAAAACAAAAACATTATTGTAATAGCCACAACGAGAGAGGAAATACAACCTTTTTTTTAATATTTTGAGCAAGAAGTTTCTAATAACAGGTCAAGTTTTAATCTTGATGGCTACTGGCTAGTCACATATTGTTTTTTTTGTCTCTGCACGATTAGCGTATTTAGCTTGCTCAATTAGGTAATAATACTGGATTTTTGTTGTTTTATACGAATGTAGTTTGAATTTATTAATATATTCTGGCGAGCGTGTTCCGAAAGAGGTTGTTATCTGGCCGCGATTGATCAAGGTCTGGTGCGGGGGTATTGGCGGCAGCCTGGCGCTGGCCCGCCGTGACGTCAGCCGCCCACGCGGGCTGAATACCGCCCTCCGTGCATATTTTACACCCCGCTTTTAGGGCAAAGCTATCGAGCCACTTTTATTTATAACAGAGGTTGATACGTTTTCCGTGTACAGTTAATAAGTAATCAGCTTACAGGGAATGAGGTCGCTGATGGATGCTACATGACATTAGAAAACGTTACTTATATTTATCAATTTAAAAAAGTGACTTCACAATTTTTTATGTGTTGTATGGTTTGTATGTAACTTTACCTACTACGTGTTAAATAAAATAAAAAATACTTTCCATGATACTTATATGTATACGACGACCTATCTAAACCAATTACCTACACGATGCTTACAATCTTCCAAGAAAATTAACGAGCATTTTGCGGCGACAGCAAAAGCACTAATAACCGTTCAAAACTTCCAGTTAGATGAAATCATTGACACACGGGAACACCTTGTTGCATGAGTTCGAATTGTATCAGGATTTCTACCAAATGAAATGTAAATTATTTCTTATTTTATCTTTGTATTTTGTGACGTTTCGAAAGTGTATCCTAGTGTACATACTTGAAATAAAGATATATGAACTGAACTGTTGAACTGTTATTGATTGGCGACGAATCCTAGAGTCAATTCTCCAACGAGCTGTATGTTTTTACCCATGTCGTAACCCATAGATACCCAGAAATCGAACGCAGGAAATCACCCGTCGTGAACCATTTCACGTGTCCGTTTATACAGAATGACAGCATTGATTGAAACTTTGTCTAAACAACGGAAAAAAGCAACACCATTATAAATGACAGATAATAATGGACTAGCTCTTACTTTGTTCTGCGGTTTTGCTCGCGTTCATTAGAGAAGAGTATTTGATATAGTCATCTCATCTCTTTAAACGCCAGATTTACCTATTGTATAGCCCTCATATAACAGGTAAATCTGGCGATTAAATTCCGTAGGCGTTACAGAAGGACATATATTTTAAAATGTCCTTAGTGTTACAGTTCCTTGACTGACATGACTACTGATTGACAGTCCAGTTTTGCATGCAATCCGGTTAAAACATGGCGAACATAACTTCATTATCTATATATGTATTTTTATTTGTTTTGTTATTCTACTTTTTTTTTTGTTATTATTTGTTTTATTTCACATATTTATGCAGTAGATTACAGGAATAAGCTGTCAAACTGTCACGCTTTTACCGATAGATTTAGGATATTTTTTTTAGGTCTGATGTGCTTTTACCTTTCATTCGTTTTTAAGCGGTTTAGACCACAGAAAAGAGAAGGGAATCTATACGAAAAAATTCTCACTTCTGTGGTTTAGACTGTTCCTTGTCTGTCAGTAAGCCAGTGATTATGTCAGACATAGATAGGTACATAAAGAATATTTACACGGCAGATCAACAAATCAGCAATAAATAAAGCATCCACCGTTACAGAGACAAGTCAAGTTCATACGTCAAGTCTGCTACAGAAACACTAAACTGTTTGTATTAGTCTATTTCAGTGGTATGGAGAACTATGGCCGCCTAGTTATTGATCACCACATGTGGTCTGTACGTCATCGATGAGGTTGTTTAAATTATGGATAGTGTTGTAGGAAACACTTCGTTCATCATCATCGTGAGCTTATTCACTGTTTGTGCCTCACATCAGAGAAGCAAGGGAGATATGCCTTAGTAGAATTTTCGCTCGTGTTGATAAATGTCTCCATGTTTCGTCCACTTTTTTCCCTATACCGCTAAACTGCTTGAGTTTGCTTGAAGCAAAAACTCGTACGGCACATTTACTAATTTTTCATGATCACTAAGAAACTTGCAGTGACACCAATGTACGAACTTATAAGTCACAAGTAAAAAAAAGAGGCCTGATTTAAGATGCGTTTGCACCCGCCACGCCTCCTTACCATATCTCCCTTGCTTTTCTGATCTGAAGTTTGACCACTGCTAGACGGGTTTATAAAAATGCCATAGCACGATTTACGCATTCATGCATTTGCCACCAGCCGCCCTAATACTTGGTATTAATCGCAAAAGTAGTAAAGAAAATGTCCTTTATAAAATATATTTATTTTAGATTAAATTGTCTTTACACTAGTTTGGTACTATAATTATCTTCAGTGCTGCCTCTAAGAGTAATGAGAGTATTAAAAAAAAAACTCTAGATAGCACAAACAAATTGAGCTTTTCTTAAGCTCCGCCAACTTGTATTTTTCTCGATAGAACAAGTTACAAACTTACAATAAGTACTATCTTGAAATTCAAATAAAAATATCTCTGATAATCCAAGTCTGTTACACAGATACTTATAAGGTACATTTTATCACAAAAGCTCTTCGAAAACCTACTTAATAACCTAACTTGAAAAGGGCATAATCAAAATATTCTAGTGACTACACCAACATTTTAAGAAAAATTTAATTACAAACTCACATCGATCCAGAACTGGTCAAAAAACTCCTCCATTGGTAGCGGATGTGTACCCAATGCTAGCTGCAGGAATGACTATTGTGGAATGGATATTTCTGTAGCTAACATTGTTTCAAATGCTCTAGTACTAATCAGTAACTACACATACCTATATAATATACATGCGAGGCGGAATTATAACGTAATTGTTAGAGAGTAAGAGCTGGAAGCCGTTACTCATCGATAGTATTGCAATCAAACATATCTCAAGGTTAGATATTATATTATTATTAGAACTGCTTTGGATAGATGTCTATAGCTACCGTACTCTTTATTCGTAGTGATTCCATTAGAACGATATCCCGTTAACAACTATTCGTCTTTCCATTTCGTGTTAATTTTCGTTTAGTTTTTAGGATTCCGTACCCAAAGGGTGTAAACGGGACCCTATTACTAAGCCTACGCTGTCTGTCTGTCTGTCCTACCTTTTAACGGATGTATCTTTCGAACCGTAATAGATAGCCTGTTGACATATTTAACAGAATATTTAATGTTACGGCGGATTAACTAAGCCATAATAATAAAGTTAAAAAAGTAAAAACTTAAGGGTTATCCTTGTTTTTGTGGTTTTTAATAAAGAGTTATTGTATTGTATTGCGACACGCCAATTTAAACATCGAGCAACTAGTGCAACTCAGTAAAGAACGAAAAAAGATTGGCCTGCAGTCGCCCAGGACAGAGACAAATTTAATATAAGAAATCGAGAGAAACCTTTGCCTAACAATGGGACAACACAGACAAGAAGTAGACCAACTGTGAGCAAAGCATTGAAATGTGAGCATTTCACTTACTTATAAAGAGTTCTAAGCAGTATCGGCAAGAGTAGCAATTGTAGCAAATGCTACGGGCTCCGAACATTGGTAAGTCCATTACACCCAGGCATCACATCATCAGCCAATTAACGTCCACTGTTGGACAAGGCCTCCCTCATAGAGAGGGGTGTTGCCATAATCTCCACGCTTGGCAGGCGGCTTGGGGATCGCAGTACGTTCACCGCGTACTATTAGGACGCTGCTGCCCATCCTCCGGTGGTTCTGGTCGCAGTTTTAGGACATACCCGGGTCCGCCCAGGCATGCCTGAGCGTAAAAAAATGAAGATGGAACCGTAAAACATTTTTATTTATTTTACTAATTCTTTACAAAATAAAGAGATGCAAATACCTACTATTCAGTATCGTTGTATTCTACTCCAAATAGGTTGCATGTAGACCATCCGACTCTGAAGTGATAACTGAGGAACATTATAGCTTGTGCTATCTGGACCAGTGGAAAGATTTATTAAGTTCTTGGACACGGAAGATCATACCGATAATCAACTCGCCTAGAGTTTACTAGATTTCTTAAGCGACAATGGCATTGATCAAAGATGTACCTACACATATCCTGAATTCCTGATCACCAACTGCAGTGATGAACGTTCTTTTTCAACTGAGTGAGTTAAGGAACATGATTCCGAGGATTTTAGGTGTTTCGGAGAAGCTACAACATAGGGTTCTTCAAAAGGCGAGTTAATAGAGTCGGCAACGTATTTGTGATGCCTTTGGTGTTACAAGTATCCATTGCGACGGTGACTGCGTTGCCTATGGATAAGAACGTCTTAATCACCTCAATTTGGTGAACATAAAATATTGCTCAGAAAAATCGATATGCTATCTCAAATTATTACTTTTATCTCAATTTCATTATATTTCAATTATTTGTTAAATACAGGAAAGTTTATTTGTAACAGTTCTGTTTTACTAAAGATTCTAAAGTATACCAAGGGCCTCTTGATAGATTTCGCTACGGCTCCCGCGCTGGCTTAATCCGGCACTGGTTCTAAGCGATAAACATCTACAGCATGAAGCGTAGAGCACGCGTAGAGCACGCGTAGAGCACGCGTAGAGCACGTGTCGTGCAGTCATTTCATGTAATATGTCTTAACTTTGGTCGTATAAATGACATTCCTCGGATTATATTTGATTGTTTCCCTGTTATTAATAAACTTCAACAGCTACGTGTATGCAAGCGCTCTTCACTCCCCCAGACCCTGATAACAGTAATCACTTGATACATAAACACCGTTATCTACAAGTGTATGTAAATTACATCTATCTATGTGTTCATAAATAATACACACACATACACTTGTTGCGCTCTAATTAATTTAATTAGAATGTAACGCTGACAGGTCTGAAGCTTTTCATTCACACCCTGAATGTAGCGCGAGGATTCTGTCATAGCGAAAACATCCGTGATTAAAATTATCTTCTTTACGACCATTATCGATAACATTTATAAACTGTGGGAAAAAGAAAGAATTTTTTAACTTTCAAAAGGATGATGTCTGAAAATATTATACTTATTAACCACAAAATAAACATTAGGATATACACAAAGCTCTTCTGCGGACAATAGCCAGACACTAACAAATATGGAGCAGCTAATGGATCTAAAGTAAGCTCCATAACAAAAGGACACGTCGAAGTCGAAAAGGTTTCTAACTTCACAAAACACGCCACACCGACTACTCACTAAAGCGTCGCCGATTTACGCTATTTGATTTAACCCCCGACAAAAGTCAGAACCATTGTCGGCAAACAACAGTTGTATGAGGAGATTTACATCAAAAGTTTCCGTTAATTCAGAAAATAATAATTGATAAACAGGCTTCAGCTAAAAAGTTTCAGAATAGCCCAATAGGTGTGCATAGTAAACCAAGCACCACTGTTTACAGCCGTATCCACAACACAGGTAGATTCACTGCGCACCTGCGTGAACAACTTGTTGTAACCGTGGTTCTGGTTGTTCAGGCCGATGAGGCTGCGCGCGGGTTGTTGGTGGTCGCGCCGGACCACCAGCGGGATGGCGTCCTGGTCGGCCGTGGTGCCCACATCCGGCGGCCGGTCCGACGGCCGCACGCGAACTGGCGTCTGGCAAACACCAGTACACACACTGCCCAAAATCATCTACTTCCCCACCCCTCTCGTCCTCCCCACGGTTCCTTCTCCTCCGTAGGGATGGGAAATATTTAATATATTTTGGTTAATTTTAGTTTCACGCTTTAGCGTGTTAAATGCTGTCTTTTTTTAGTGACGAGATGAGCAAGTCGCTTGCTTGATGCTAGTTTAGTTAATGTTATGAAAAGTCTTCGAAACTATGTTTTCTAATTGAACTCTTTTGTTTTCGAACGTTGTCTATGTTTTTCTTTACTTTTAACAATCAGTATTTTTTCTACTTCACAGTTGTCACATCTGCACTGTGTAGGAGGATAAATGTGTGCGCAACGTATTTTAGCAATAATTAAGGCAGAAGTAGCTTTTAAACCTTCGCAATTTGAACACATGTTATAAATGTTTAGCGGGACTTATCGCGCATTATATATAATTTAGGTAACAAGTGGATCACATTAAAAACCGCATTCAAAAATATATATGAAAAAAGTAATATTGCTTATAAAATTTGAGGGTTGCCATCGATTTCCGTGGGATCCATCATCACATCCTGACTTGGTGACAATGGAACCAAATTGGAAGTATACCCTACCGAACAATTTTTTTTTTCTTAAATCAGTCTACTGTTGGCAGAGAAATCGGTGAACAACAAAAAAACAGTGGAACAGAACCGTCCTCCTTTTTTGAAGTAGGTTAAAAATATGTACCTTTCGCTTGAAGTTTTGACCATTTTATAATGGTGTTGTTGTTTACCTACATAACGCCCGATTAGTCCCGATAGATATTCAAAACAATAGTAAGCAGCTCAAAATCATTTTATACATCTTACAATCACATATTTCATTCTTGAATGCGAATTATGAACAGTATGCTATGTGCTAGTGCGACTGCTAATTTATCCATACAACTCAAATCCACGCAGGTTCCTTCCCGCCGATGAATGGATGCGTGCGCAACGGTAGCGGAGCCCCGAGATTAGCGATTAGACCAACTGGGTCACAGATACCGGCCGACCAACTTATTCATACAGGCGGCTAAATGAAGGAACTAAATTATACGTCACTTCTAACATTTTTGTAGAGAACAAACGATAGTGGCTCTCTCACTCAACAGTACAGATTCGTTGGTGATAATTTAAAAGGGACTATTTTAGAGTTGATGTGACGTTGCGATGAATGGCTCTTCCGATTTTAGCGATCAATGGATTGTCCTCTAGTGGCGGTGGACAGAGTAGATGTTTATCAACAGGCGCTATTGTGGGCTTTAGAGACGTACCCGGGGACGACGAGGGTTGACGCCGCAGTACGCAGCTTTTGTTGTGTGACTATGGTCTTTGTAGTTTAAATTTCCTTAGATACAGGGAAATAAGTTACGGGTAACGAAAAGACAGTCAAAAAATAATCGATGCCAAGAGGTAACTAGGTTTCATATTCAGGAAATTCTAGGGATAACACGAACCAACTATTTGGTTTAGAGTTATCGGCTTATGACAAAGTATTGTGTTCATTAGACGTTGGGTACTTCTTTCAGCTACTTTAGACGTTGGGTACTTTTAATTTCATTTAGCAGACTTTCTAAAAGTATAAATTGTTTTTAAACCTTGATAAAAGAGCTGGTAATCTTCAAGCTGAACATATTTCATTGGATCATAGCTAACACTCTCGAACAAGTTGCCTTTCAAAGTAAACTAAATCAAAATCGCTTCAGCAGTTTGGAAGCTACGATGCCACAGGCAGACACAGATACATACGGTCAACTTATAACACCCCTCTTTTTGTGTCGGTAAATGTATAACAACCTCGCAAAGATGTTTTTGGCGGATCTTTTCGCGAAAAACTTATTTACCAAGCACCTTCGAAATTGGTTGAGGCATTTCTACTCTAGTTGGGAGCATACATACATTCTTCTGGGCAAGCGTGCTCCATCGTGGACCGCATCGCGCTTAACGTCAGGCGAGTTGGCGGTCAAACGCAAGCTTATTACCGAATAAAAAAAAATACACGCTAACGACAATACTCTCATTTAGGTTTTGCGTCATCGGGTAAAAAGGGGGCCAATATGTTCACCTCTGATCCTTGTGAATGACGTCACGCACAGAATTACATTTCTATGTGCCCTCCGTCCCTTCATTCCGTTGAGTCGTTAACACGTACTTAAGTGCCACGATGTTGCCATACCAACTACTATTGAGCCTGTAAAACTGCCGTAGTAACTGCCGTTAGTCTACGGTGCAGCCGTAGTAACTGTTATGTTATCCATGCGGCGCTGCCCTCAATAAAGCGTCATTTTAGCACCATTGCCCCAACAAAAGGAAATCCTTGCTAATATTACGAGGGCAGAGTAATAATTCTAATATAAATTCATCAAGGAATATGTTTTGTAACAGTTATTATTTACTTGTATTTTTCTACAATGTAGTCCCCTAACCCAATCCAACGTATTTTCATCAAAATTTCGTTGAAATGGTGGAATAAATTGGCATAATATTTCTTCATACTTTTCTTGAATATCTGTCAATAATTAGTAACCGACGGTACTGAGTGTAACTAATCAATGATCTTTCCAAAGTGTTTTAAATAATAAAAAATAGAAATCTGCGTTAACTTTATTTCTAAGTTAGTTTTTAACAGACGAATCACTCTACCCGAGGTATAAATGCTAAGTTTACAACTAAGTTTGTAAGATACACTCACTCTATAATATTATTTTTTAACACTTAATTCCGTTATGTTTTGAATTTTCACTCTATCGTATCGTGAAAGACTACGCTTAAATCTCAGAAATAAAACCAGGATTATTAAGATATTTGAGGATTTATTATAATATCACAATAATGTCCTATTTGCTTTACAGCTCGATATCAAGTGTCAGTCTTAAATTCAACTGACAATTACCTATTGGTGACGAGTATCTGTCAAAGTCAATGTTACCGTTTAAAACGTCATTACTATTGTATCTGTCAACAGTCAACAGATGCTCGTCACCACAGCGTATAAATACTTTTACATTATGGTTCATATTAATATTAGATACAAATGATTATATACTAGTAATAGTCTTACAGCTCGGCCATCCTCAAAAAAAAGTGCGTCCTCGCACTTTTGACGTTATTAAGACTCAACATAGAAATAAAAATAAATCTCAATAAAACATTAATTATCGGAATATAAAAAACATAGAAAAGTCAAATGAGAAATAGAAATAATACCTAATTCATAATGTTGTAATTACGTATGAAAAATTAACATTATCTGGTAATAGTATAATCAGTAATAACTATAAATAGATAACCGTGATAGTTTAAAACAGTGTTTAACTATAAATGTATTTTTCACAGTCTGCCACGATCTGCAATCATCTGTGCGATACCAATCATTGATACCATTCACATTCTGCACTGATTGCTCGTAACCCGCGCTCCTGATATCCCCACCATATTTTCTTGCACAGTCTGCCACGATCTGCAATCATCTGTGCGATACCAATCATTGATACCATTCACATTCTGCACTGATTGCTCGTAACCCGCGCTCCTGATATCCCCACCATATTTTCTTGCACAGTCTGCCACGATCTGCAATCATCTGTGCGATACCAATCATTGATACCATTCACATTCTGCACTGATTGCTCGTAACCCGCGCTCCTGATATCCCCACCATATTTTCTTGCACAGTCTGCCACGATCTGCAATCATCTGTGCGATACCAATCATTGATACCATTCATATTCTGCACTGATTGCTCGTAACCCGCGCTCCTGATATCCCCACCATATTTTCTTGCACAGTCTGTCACGATCTGCAATCATCTGTGCGATACCAATCATTGATACCGTTCACATTCTGCACTGATTGCTCGTAACCTGCGCTCCTGATATCCCCACCATATATATATATATATTTTTTCCGTCTTTCACAATCTTTGCTCTGCTCTCGGTAAGATCTCTAATCTAGTTCGCATTCTCAGTTTTTCATAGTCTGCTATAACCTACGATCATCTGTGCGGCATTGTTTACCCAATACCATTCGCTTTCTGCACTGATCACTCATAGCCTATGCTCGTAATCCGCACGCTGGCCACATCGCTCGCTGTCGACATGCTGACTACGTCGCCTGCTGTCATCACTTAGGTGACGCATCTGGCGGAGTGCTGGCATCTTCGCCAAACTCCACTGTCGTATCACACTGAAATGCATACATTTTCTCCGGCAGATTACATTCAAAATTAAACAGTCAAACAACTACTCCGTAATTAACTGATAACTTTCAGATAATTCAATGCAATATTTGAGCTTACTCAATTGGGCAAATATAATATTTTTTATCATTAATTCGATGACTACTGACTCTCAGCCGTCGAGCGGGACACAGTGATTGCGTAAACTCGTCAAACATAGTTCATAGTAGTAGCACAGTCAGTCAAATTAGGGAGTAAAAACTGTTTTTCTGATGAATTCCTAGTGTAATTTCGCTTCTACTATTCAATCAACTACTACTACTATTTTTATTTCAATCAACTAACTAAAGTAGATACTCATAAAATAGAATGTACATATTCGAATCTTGGCACACATAGCCAGTCTTCATTCAGCGTGCCTAATCGTGCACACAGTCATGGCCAAATTCATTATTGATCAAACATAATCCAATCGTGGAACACATGGCTAAATTCATCATAATATAACATACATTATAGGCATGATGACTAATAATGTTTTATTACCTCATAAAACAAAATCTGATTATCAATAGAGCCTATCAACGAAAACAAAATTTAAATTAGTTCAAAAATAAATAAGTTATAAGTATTTTAATTTCATGCCAACCAGCGAGCGCACTATAGCGAGCTATGACGTCAAGCCTCAGGCTCGGCATACAAATCGGCATCCCCTCTCTATCCCCACCTTAAACTTTAAACGCTCATAATCTCAGAGATTTATCAGTCAACCATATATATTTTTTCAGTATGTTTAATGTATTTAGTCATATTCATCACTAAGCCTGTTATATGTAATAAATTAAACATTAGGACACATGCCTATTCAATCTTGGCACACATGGCCAATTCCATAATAGAACCTACATAGTCCAATCATGGCAAACATGGCCACTCAGTAACATTTATGCACTTAGCCTCGAAGATCTCAAAGTCACATAAAAAATAATTGTTAGAATACCCGCAGAAACGTAGGTATGAACTTCAAACAATCGTCTTGATATCGTACTATCGTTAGAAAACTATATTTTGGAAACTATTAGAAACTCGATTTTATTGTCATACTCTTCTTTGCAAGGTATCGTTAAATATATGTCTTTAAAAATGAAGGTATGGTTTCATAGATCACTTTCTTATCAAGTGTATCTTTTGCGAAATATGGCCCGCCAAGTGGCATAAAGATAGTCTCCTGCCTCTCTTTTGCATTTCTAAACTTTTATACATAGAAACTTAATTTACAACTAGCCATACTGATAGATCATATTAATACGGAACCCTAAAAACGATCATTCAAAATTTTGTCTTTTTTTTTTCTTTTTTTACCTAGTTTTTTTTTTCTTCACTCAACCATAAAAAGTACATGTAATGTCGGGATGATAATAATTATATGAAACACTCGTATATTATCATCCGTTATCATCGCCACACAGTGGCGAATACTTCATTTATTCATCAATCGAAATGAACTGGCTGGAATCCTACCATATGCATGTCTTGACACGCTTTTGGCCAGTTATTGTTTGATGTTGTAATGAACTACTCAACAAACTTGTTCATAGAACAAACATAAATTTGAATACTATTTATGTCATGTGTATCACTGTTTATAATAAACAACCGACATCCCTAATAGAGCTTGCATACGGAATATGCCGGAAAAATTTAAGACCTTGTTAATCGAAAAACGCTTTTATTGTTTAAAAGACTTTTTATGTTACCGTAAAATGCAAATTTAATTATTATTCAAATTCCATTTTTACTGACATCTCATATCATATCGTATAATATCGTATCCTTTCGTATCGTATCGTTTCGTAACGTATCGTATCTTATCGTGTCGTATCGTATCATATCTTATCGTGTCGTATCGTATCATACCATATAATATCGTATCCTATCCCATCGTATCGTATCGTATCCTATCGTATATTATCATATCGTATCCTATCGTATCGTATCATATCGTATCCTATCGTATCGTATCGTATCATATCATATCATATCACATCATATCATACCATATCATATCATCTCATCACATTTCATTGCATTTAGATGAAATAATGTTCATAAAAATATTATAATACCTATAGTATTTGGCTGGTAATCTTCATACATACCTACATAGCGCTAATCATTTTATTGTTTCGTTTAAGTTAGTGTTTCGTAAATAATTTATTTGATATATTTTTTTTTTTTTTTTACGTTCATTTGCCACCTCAATGGCACTCTCCGTGGCCTCATACTTTTAAGCACACTTGGCCTAGTACAGCGTACATAGGCACATAGCACAATGGATCGGTTTCTACATGTATCATACATAAATTCTGTTTCTTTCAAAAAATTCAACGAATAGCCGAATATTAAATATATTTAATTTATCAAAGTGAAGATAGCTCAAAGTGGCGATTACTTCATTTATCTAGCAATCGATGTAAACAGAGATAATAATATGATTTGCTGGCTGGCGATTTATTACTTCCAATAAATCAAAACATATTTTTTTACAGTCCGAGACCGAATGAACTACCGGCCACTGTCAATAATGAATGCTATTGATGATATTGTATACATAACTATCGGTGTTATCAGATTACTTGAAACTACCGGTTCCAGAAAGACTATTGGTTTCATAAAAGCATCGGTTCCATAAAAACTTTTGGTGCTATCAAACCGTTGGCGCTACCAACTATTTAAGCTATAAAATTATTGGTGCTATCAAAACTATTATTATTATTACATTACTCAAAATGTTACAACTTCTGGTGTCGCTCATAGCAAAGTCAGGGTTATAGAAAATGTCAGAACTACTGGTAATCACGTTATAATTATATGGTGCACACGCTTTGTGATCTGTTTCTAAGACACCACCTTCAAACTAGTATGTTTGTACCTACTTTACCCGAAAACTACTTAAAGATGAATGGTCATGATTCATACTACTGACAGGTAACTCAACTATAATACCGAATAGGCAACTAATAATATAAAGTTTGTTTTTGTAGAGGTTTGACAGCTTTAACTATAGTATCTTACAATATCATTATAAGCACTTTAGATAAACTAACTGTGCCTATGCAATTTATGCAATACTGCAAGTGTGATAGAACACACAAGAGTTTACTAAATCCTCATCTACCTGAGCGACTTCTTTTAGCAATTTAATTTTGTATATTCATGATTATTTTGGAGAATCTACACATTGTGAGCACTAACTTAAGATTCTGTTTCAAATGAAGAGATAATATTTCAAAATAGATTTTGCACATTTACTTTCGGCTCATTTATTATTTTCCAATCTACAAAAAAAACTACCCTCAAACACATCATGAAAGTTATTTTCCATACTACCTACATATTAGACCTTTTTTTTAAAACACGTATGAAATCATAAAGTTTTTTCGTTTACATATTTGAACGACGTATAACGCCATCTATTAACGTTCGACATGACTTTGTACCTCTTTTTTTAATAGCACGCGACGCGTGATCTTCACCAAGATTATGAGATGAGTTTTCACTTCTACATTTTCTAATCCAATCTTGAATTAGTGGCAATAATGTCAGTGATAAGTATATCACGTCTAGCATAATAAAAAACAGAAACAAACACACCTGGCTATTAGGCAGTGAGTCTTCTTACTCACATCCGCGGCTGGCTCAGGACAAGATCTCGCGCAGCTGCTACTCCGCTCACGGTTGGAACTCTCCATGAAGCTGCAACCCCGCTTACGGCGGCCAATTCCGTTGTGGCTGGCTACAGCTGGTCGATTCTCGTGCATGCGTCTTCTACTGCGATGACGAGAAAATACACACCGCTCTCGCGAACGACTCGTCCTGCCGCTTGGCCTCGAAGTTTTCGGTGAAGTGACCATGGGTGATCAATTCCTTTTCTCTCGTTTGATGTGCTCTTCGTCTGCTTTCTACTCTCGCGATGCACGCGATCTTGATTGTGAGGTGACATCAAGGGTTCTACAACTGAGTGACTGCGGCCGAGGTGGCATCATGCAGCTTATACTTCTAGTTATACTTCTGTAGCGTGTACGATATTAATCCTCCATAACAAAGTCGGTGCACAAGAATATTCATAGAAATTTCGTAAATTGTGGGCTTGCGCGTTCAATCCCACTTCTGAGATGAAAGACTACGCTTAAATCTCAGAAATAAAACCAGGATTATTAAGATATTTGAGGATTTATTATAATATCACAATAATGTCCTATTTGCTTTACAGCTCGATATCAAGTGTCAGTCTTAAATTCAACTGACAATTACCTATTGGTGACGAGTATCTGTCAAAGTCAATGTTACCGTTTAAAACGTCATTACTATTGTATCTGTCAACAGTCAACAGATGCTCGTCACCACAGCGTATAAATACTTTTACATTATGGTTCATATTAATATTAGATACAAATGATTATATACTAGTAATAGTCTTACAATCGTATTATTTAGTTTTATCTGAAAAAACCTGTTCTTAGAGCAGGTGAAACAGCCGGAGCTGTTTTTCTACACTATCTACACTAATATTATAAAGAGGAAAGATTTGCATTTTTGTATTATATGAATTTACTCAAAACTACTGGACCGATTTAAAAAATTCTTTCACCATTAGATTGCTACATTATCACTGAGTAACATAGGCTATATTTATTATTAGAATGTAAAAGAAAAACACTCCTACCGTGCGAAGCCAGGAAGGGCGGCTAGTAAGACATAAAGTACTGGCGCAATAGTGTCCGCTAACTCGTAGCATTGGGCGGGCGGTAAAGCTACGATGCACACTCGTAGCAATCTCGTAGCGCTTTTGTAGCACTGTCGTAGCACTTCTAGCACTCGTAGTGGAACATTGCCGCAATGCTTAGTATACATACCCCACGCAAAACACGTGGGCAGGAGGTAAACTACGGACATTTTAGTATTTTGACCTTTTGTGATATTTGCAATATATTCTAGAATGACGAATAGTCTGGATAAATGGACGTTTCAGGGCGATTAAACTAATCTAGGTTTAACTTGCAATTTGGGCCAATGACCTTATTTTAAAACTAGACGGGATAAAAATAATGTTTTATTATCCTCAAGACTAAAGATAGCATATGACTGCAAGACTCTCTGTAATATATTAATAGGCCTCTATAATATCTTGAATAGAGCTTTTGATGACTATATCGTTACCCAAATATGTTGCTGTTAGAGCTGACCATAAACAAATTGGCTACCCACAATAACTTACAACAATATCTTTGGACTCCAAAGTAATCCTTATGTAAATTTACCAAAGGTTCTAATTTAGTTGCATCGGTACATGAACTTTGTATAATTTGAGTAAGGTTTTTCCAGTGCAAAGCCAGTGGTTGGTTCATCGAAGGTATAATGGACTTTATTGCGTTGTGCTTAAGGTCGTGACTCACAGTGCGCATGCGCGGCTTCCGGATCGATGCGCGTCGCTGACCTAGTTGCGGCAGACGGCAGTCTGTACGCTGACTGATGCTGCGAGGTTATGACGATGAGTAATCATTACTTGTGGTGAGTCAGCTTTTCAATATAGAACACTCGTATTCACTTAATTTGTTCTAGTTAGAAAGAGAGGGAAGAGTGCTCACTTTGTAATGCGACCACATCAAGGGTGAACTGCGTGACGAATAACGACCAAATTTCCAAAATACGATTTGGTCAAACCATTTTTATATTGTTTTGTTGTTTGTCTTATATTGTTAGCTACTCTGGTTGCCTTTAAGGAACCTAGTATAATAATGCTTGGTTTAAAAATACACGCGGTAATAGTTTTTTAGTGTGCATAGCTATAAGCGTGCTGCCATCTTTGACCACACCAGTGCAAATGATGAACCTACATAACATAGTATAACATCACCCTTTAAACATTTTGACTGAGCTAAGATAAGTCTGCATAATGTGATAGGTTTTATGCATGTTTGTGTACCTATTTGTTCGATGATAACTCGTGAATATGTTGTGTATATTATGTACATGTGTTGTGTATTATATCATATCCATGTAACTTCGTAACGGTCGTACGGATTTGGATGAAATTTGGTATGGGGTAGTATAGAATTGGCGGAAAACCCGCTAGTCACACTAATCACACTAATATCATATAGGTAATGTAAAAGTTTGGATGGATGGATGGATGTTTGTTACTCAATCACACGGAAACGGCTGAATGGATTTTGATGACATTTGGAACATACTTTACTTATGTCCTGGATTAACACATAGGCTACTTTTCATCATCATCATCATCAAGATTTTCATCACCACGCGGGTGAAACCACGGGGCGCAGCTAGCTTGAAATAAATACAAGTTTATGGAATTCAACAAAACTTCTAAAAAAATAAACACTCTCAGTTGATTGCACTGTATGTTAGCGTACGTTTCAGTTCCGTGAGCGCCCGCCGGCGCCGCACGGTCCATTGCCTGCTGCGCGGGGTCAATGACCGCCCGCCTCCACTTACACAGCAATGGACGCGAAACAATACAATGTTCTCACTAGTTTCGTTATCGATCCACGTGCAGTTAGATGTGGGAAATTGATGAATTGTATCATCTGGGAACTTTACATTTGGAATCTAAATGTATTTTTAGTTTAACGAAATCCGAATATGAGTTTAAAACAGTTATGTACCTTTATGTAGTTAATTTTTAACCGACTTAAAAAGTACGTACCTATTTCTATTATTGACCATCAGATGAAACTTTAAGAGGGTATACAGTAGTACTTTAACAAATGTATAGGCTTTTAAGCTGCATAATATTACAGGATTACTGATGCCGAAACGTGTAGAAAACGGTCATTCACACTTACTTGACAAAATGTATGGAGCAGCTGTTTTTAGGGTTCCGTATTTTTACAGTTATACAGGATATTTACCGTGGTAAGGTTGTGGAAGGAGCTCCTGATATTTTGGCGCAGTTACATGCACCATGTTCACGGGAAGACACCCGTGTGAACAACCGTGATAGTTTAAAACCGTGTTCCGTAATTTTTCATCATAATGATAAAAAAAATATGGAATACGGTTAGGATTATAGTGATATCAGTCATGAGTTTTAATAAAATGGACCCTATTCGGCTTAGTAATAATTCCCTTTCCGCATAAACACGTTTAAATGAATGAATTGTGTTTGTTTTTATCACGCTTCAAAGCTTACCTATAATAAATGCCCAGTTTTTTTTTTTCTTTCTTATTCGGTGATATTTTATCTTCAAAGATGGTGTGCGAAAGAGATAGTTCTTATCCGTATAAGCCATGAGGTATCGAAATAATAGCCATCTTAAGAAACCCTCAGTGCTGCGCGCAGCCTCACATCTCGTCCCAAACAGCAGAGTTGGCACGATCTCTCGAGAGAGTGACTGCTCAAGCAAAATCCAATCAAGGTCCAATAAGCGCTTCATCATTATAAATGTGGGCCACGCTACATGATGGGGAACAGCGCTTTTCAACCGGCTTAATAAAAAATATGTGTTATTTATAAGTTTCACGTAAATGGCATCGTAGCTTACAAACAGCTGAACCTATTGATTTATAGATAAGTATTTTTATCCGACTTTCAAAAAGGAGGAGGTTATCAATTCGACTGCATATTTTTTTTATGTTGTTACCTCAAAACTTTTGTCTGTGTGAACCGATTTTGATGATTCTTTTTTTATTTGCAAGCTGGTACTTTCCGTTTGGTCAATTTCTGATGAAGTCTGTTTTTTATATTGATAAAATTATTTGTTACTAGCGACGCGCCCCGGCTTCGCACGGGTGTAAGCTCGGCCTTCGGCCTCGCTACTATGACCCGTTCCAGGAACACAAAATTTCATCAAAATCGGTCGAGCCGTTTGCTCACCGTTTAAACCTTCCCTGGACTACGACAAAAATTTCAAAACCAAAACCAGCTAAATCGGCCCAGCCGTTCTCGAGTTTTAGCGAGACTAACGAACAGCAATTGATTTTTATATATATAGATTAGCATAAGTTGGTACCTAACAGTTGTGTGAGTAATATACAAAGGTTGCATCGTTTCGTGAATCACGTATCATTCATGAAACAAAAATATCTTCTCACGACCCTCTCATTGCAAGTTCATGCGTTTTTAACAGCTTGCAGTATGAAGGCGATAGCCTACATACTAAAGGCAAAAAAGGAAGGCGACAGCCTTCCTTGAAAAGTGTATTCTGTTTTTTTTACCTACTTTAGTAATTGCGTTTGTTATTAGATAAAATTTGTCACAAAACTGCCATTAAATTGATATATTATTATATTGTGTCAATTGAATCTATTTGATGAGATGAGAGGTACCAAGCGTCCTGTATTCCGTTATGGCATCTGACCACAGACCAAGATAGACATAGATATCATGAGTTCTCTTAGTTTGCATGTCTGTGACTTGTCATAAGTTGGATCAGTGGTCCAACTAGTACGCTGCATAATTCAGCTCTATCATCGTCGTGTTTGCAGTAACATGTCCTCAAATAAAACAAACAAGGGAGATATGATAATGGCGTGGCGGGTGCGAACGGATCTGACCTAAATCAAGCTTGATACCTTTATTCAAATTCATCCTGTAGACACTTTTGGCGCTCTTTTTTGCTTGTAGACTATTAGTTAGTTCATTGATGTCGCAGAAAGTATCTTAGTTTGCTTGAAAAATAAGCAAGTGGGCTGTACTTACAGTTATTATGTTGAGCGGGTTTTTGGGTTTAGCATTAAAGTGAAAAAAGTGGGTGAATAACGGAGAAATTAAAAACAGCATATCACCCTAATTCGGCTGATTTGAGAGCATGTCAGACGTCAATACAAAATACCAAATCATGCCATAGTAAACTGTTAAAACTCTTCGAAAGCAGTTGGTCGTGCGAATGGAGTTAATCTACCTTATGTGACGTCATAGTAGATGAAAAAGATGTGACACGCTGGGTTTTCATACACTTTAAGTTCTCGCGGTGTCTATCCTGTTATAGGTCTGTCTGTACATCTGACATTGATGTAAACTGTAGATGATGCAGATTATACATCGACCGCAACATTGCGTGTACATTGTTATAGAGGAAAAGCCCACGTGACGCATCCGCTGGTTGTTTGTCTGTGGCCTTCTGTTTACCAGCTGGCGCGACGCGCGAGCAAACAACGACCTTATCAAATACGAAACACTGTTTAAAATCGAAAACAATCAAGTCGAACACTGACACAGTCATGCTCTGGGATTTTGTTCAACATTTTATGCTTTCAAGACTTCAGGAATCGATTAAACTTTTACTTAGAACGTGAATATTATTTAATACCTCAACTCAAATGTTATAATCAATGAAAACCTGCCTCAGTATAAAACAAGTTAACGACAGAATCGCCACAGCATTCCAAATCAGTTTGTCACGAAAACATCCCAGTATCCCTCAAACCCTACCTTCCAAGTGGCATATTCAAGGCTATATTTATTAAAGAACCCAACCAAGCCAGTCACACCCAATCATCCACTCCATTTCTGATCGACATAACCTCTGCGTGAGCGCACAGAAACAAAAGACGATCTCGTCTTATATCATACCCGCCTCCTGCCGATGCGGAACCGCTGCCGCCTCAGGTGGTCCATCGTGGAAGCCTTCGTCATAAGACGCACATTGCACTGTCACAGTTCACCACAGTCCACCAGACCACCAGCTCGCGGGTGTACTACACACGGCGTGTTTAGTTCAGCGCCGCACAGTAGGCGCGGGCGCGACTGGCTTGCGCTATAAATACGCAGCGTACGGGAGTGAAGCGCCGTCCAGCGGCGTACGTTGAATGCTGTAATGACAGATCAGAGTGCAGATGCACTACGGTGATCTTGGACGAAGAAAATGCTGAATGACCGCTGCGTATAATACATGCTTGGGATTTAGTGATTTGAGTGACATTTGTCACTGGAAATAATTAAATTTGGAAAGTTGGTAAGTTTAAACGACTTCCAAAAAGGAGGAGGCTCGCTATGCGAATGTTTTTTATTTTATTTTTTAGTTTTGTTACCTCAGAACTTTCGACTGTGACTCGAGGTGAAACGATTTTGATGATTCTTTTTTTATTGATTTGAAGGACAGATGACAGTTCGATCTGATTCCCTCGTCTGTAACAGGGGGACAGACCGGAATAATTCGTATATTTATTTGTCCATTAATTCATAGTTATATTATTATTTTTGGATATAATATTACTGGAATAACTAAAGATTTCAATGTAACATAACATTCGCAACGAACGTTTTACGTTTCGGTATCTGCGATATTATACGGCACTAGGGTTGGAAAATCACGATAAGCAATCGAGTCTTTAGAGTAGCATAGTTTTGTACTCTTATACAAAACAACAACGTTTTTAACGGAGTTCTTAAAGCAGATCATAACAAAGCATAGGCTACCCTCATACGGTTTTTTTTGTTGGCAATTATATTGTTTTTTTATTGACTTTATATCATCCATTTCCGGAAAACAATCTACACCTTCAATCAAAAAAAAATATCTACACAAATGGTAGCGAGGCTTATTCATCGTGTCGATATTCTCCACTAGCGATACTCATCACTATCACTGCAACGGCTTCTATGCCAGAATCATTTCTAATACCTACAAACTTTACTAACTCACTCTAATCACTCTTATATCTGTATACTTACACACATATCTGGTAATCACATTTTTTTTTTTTATAGAATAAGTGGCAAACAAGCTACGGGCCACCCGATGGTAAGTGGTCACCTTTGCCTATATACACCTACAATACCCGGGGCATTGTCAGTGCGTTGCCTACCTTTGAGGACTCTATTCACCCTTCGTTTGAAGCAGTCCAAATTATACTTAAGATTAAAATCTACATACTTCCAGTTGTTCGAACTCAGTATAATAGTTCCGGGATGACATTGGTGATGGTTTTGCTGGCAACCTATTGTAGGTACAATAATGTTCTTGAAAGCTAATAGGTACAACAAGTAATTTATGCGTCTGATAATTATTGAGGGTAGCTGTATCTTGAGCATAATTTCATTATTATTAACCTTCAAATCTCAAGCAATGTCATCCAGGCAAGTCAGGCGGTCAATCCATTAATCTGAATTCCAGATAATGGATGACTAGAAACACAACGGCATTGAACGCAATCGTGATTCGGATGACACGATACATTCTAGGTTCTGGGGACGTACCGTCTCCTGTTTTAAGCGGTTCTGTATAGGCGATTGCGAAAACTTGCGCGACCGCGTATCGAAACCGTATCTCGGCGCGTTAAAATTCACTTTCGCGTGATTTTCGGCCATCACCTAAACTGGAATCGCAGGTGACAGGTATTATGTATTCTGTGGTGACGGTAGGTACGGCCTCAGACAGATTGCTTGTTCTAAGAAACTAGAACAATCGTTAGAAGCTATCGGTCAGCCTAAAATACTACAGCAGTACAAAATTTTCATCTAAAAGCAGTTTCTGTAAGACTCGTAGTCAGAAATTGCATTGCTAAGGCGTCATCTGTTGAAAATTAAGAAAACTAAAATAAGGTTCTATTCTCTACTTTGCCAAGATAATAAGTACGTCACTCACGATTTCCATTCACGTCCTCATGTTGTTAGTTCAAACAAAGTTGAGTAGGTGGCGCTGTGCAAAGATTTAGTTCCTATACTTTGAAAATAAGTAGATGTCGCTACTTGTTACGAAAATATGGCAAGATATTATAAGAAAGAACTAAAACGTTTTTAGTAAGACAATAAAAAAATTCAATTCATAAGACACGTATTAAACAATAATTACTAATGATTTCTTAGGTTTTCCCAATTGCTAAACAATGATATTAAACACTTTTAACGGATTTTGTCGTGTGTATTTTGCATTATTTTAATTCCTGACGTTTGGAAGGCCGAACTCTAACCACGGCCTCGAATACGCGCAGTTTTCAAAATCACGCGAACGCGAATCTTAACGCGCCGAGATACGGTTTGGGTTCGCGCTACTTTTCACAATCACCTAAACTGAATCGCTTATAACATAACAGGTGTAAGGACAGTTGCAGGTCCGGTCACAGTTAGACTAGATCAGTGTTTTTCAAACTATTTCACGACGTATGAATATCACTTAGTATGAAAAAAAATACGGGACCCCCTACAGTTTATAATCTGTATTTTATTATATTACAAATATCAAATACGTACCTTTTTTTCTTTTGATAATTACTTACTCATTAATTCTTAGTAAAAAAAAATTTAAGTTTACAGGGGCCTTACCCCTAGCTTCACTTTTGCGAGCCAACTTTTAGTAAGTACCTGGTAGGTACCTAAAATTAACCAACTCATTTAAGCTGCATCGTTTAAAAGCGTCTAACTTGAATGAACGAAAATCCGTTTTACTATGCGTGTGTGCGTGAAAATAGCAAAGCTTGGCGGCTATCAAATAACTACCGCTTATCGTAGTTGATGGTACCGTTTAGACAAAAAACACCTATGCGGGTCAACTTTTCGAGCTAGGGGTAAGGCCCCTGAGCCTTCGCGACTCCCTTATAGAGACATGGCGACCCCCCCCCGGGGTTCGCGACCCACAGTTTGAAAAACACTGGACTAGATGACGGATGTCTATAAAAATATTATGAAATACAAGCACCGCCAATACTAAAAAAATCTGAATAAGTCAATTTTTTTATGAAACCAAATTGTTATCATTGTGAGAACCTGTTAATGAATCCCGAAACGAGGTTCACGTGTTTACATATAAACAAACATTTACGAGACAAACACATCTATCAAGCGCCATCAATGAATGAAACTTTATTACATAGGTAGTTATGATTCGTTTATATTCCGCTGGCCGGCCGCCAGATTATTAACATCTAGCGGGACAGTGTGCCACTGTCGTGTAGGTGCCTACCAAAATGTTATTTGCGCAACAAATAACGTCAAATTAAATATTTTCAGTAGCGATTGAGGGAAATAGTAGTGATTTTGTAGTATAGTTCTGGCGCGCTGCCCGGTGGCGCCCGCTGGCGGCGTGTTGATACACTGCGTACTAGGAGCTTATACTATTATGCCTGCACATGATTTATTTATTGAATTTCATCGAAATAACATGAATAGTTTCATGAAAGTTATTTAACACGCTTTATCTTAGGATCACCTGTAACAATGTGTGTAAATAAACAACTTTAAGAATCCAAACATATACTTATAACAATTAGTCGTATTACTATCACTTATCTATTAAAAAAAATATCATTCTAATAACACAAATGAAATGCAAATATTATTTAAATTCTTATTTTTACTTCGACTTTAACTTAATACCTGTTGTAATCAAGCATTTTTGACATAATAATTGAATACTTTGACAAAGGTAGGTACATATTTTTATATATATTTTTTTACTTGCCCCCTACCAATCTATACTAATAGTTTTAATCACGCATTCAAGATTTAATTGTATACTTACAATTTCTTTCCTCTTTTTTTATACAATTTATATGATATAATTGACACATGCCGTGTAAAGGCAAAATAGGAGAACTAAAACCATATAATTATCAATATAAAAAAATTAAAAACCGACCAAGTGCGAGTCGGACTCGCGTACGAAGGGTTCCGTACCATTATCTATAAAAACGGCAAAAAAACGGGGAGTTGTATGGTATTGTATGGGAGACCCCTTAAATAATAATTTTATTTTAATTTAATAATTTATTTTTAAAGTGAATATATAACTTAATGTTCTGTGAATATTTCAAGCGTCTACCTCTTGCCGTTATCAATATCGAGCGAAAACGAGCAAAAAAATCACGTTTGTTGTATGGGAGCCCCCTTAAATATTTATTTTATTCTATTTTTTAGTATTTTTTGTTATAGCGGCAACGGAAATACATCATCTGTGAAAATTTCAACTGTCTAACTGTCACGGTTCATGAGATACAGCCTGGTGACAGACGGACGGACAGCAGAGGCTTAGTAATAGGGTCCCGTTTTATCCTATGGGTACGGAACCCTAAAAAAGAATCATTGAAATCGGTTCACCCTGTCGAAACATCAGAGGGAACAAACATAAAAAATAAAACAAAAATACAGTCGAATTGATAACCTTTTCCTTTTTGGAAGTCGGTAAAAAATATATAAGATCAGTGTAAAACCCTATTTTTAGTGATACATTTTATTTCATTTCAATAATCGGCTTTATTTGGAACTTTGCAAATGTATGACAAATTTGAGTATGGTCTGGTGATGGAGCTGGTGGGTAACGGAATTCTTGAATGTATTTTAAA
This sequence comes from Agriopis leucophaearia, assembly GCA_949125355.1. NCBI lineage: Eukaryota > Metazoa > Arthropoda > Insecta > Lepidoptera > Geometridae > Agriopis > Agriopis leucophaearia. The sequence continues at coordinate 18,821,733 of OX421263.1, read as the reverse complement.
TCCATCAATTTTGATCTCAAGATCTGGTTAATGCGTTTTTTTTTTTGCAAATCAGAGTTTTTACGTATTTTTAACTTTTTTATAACAAGGCTTGCGTTTGCCTGCCACTATTCATAAGCGATGATGCAGTCTACGATGGATCACGCTTGCCTAAAAGAAGCCGATTCACTCGTGATTTTAACACATCCAGATTGTAACTACCGGGATACACCCCAGGTAGGCTTAAGTTTCGATGGGATGAAATGATTTTACTCTTCTTAAACAGACGAAGATTATTTAACATTTGAAAGTTTTTATCCAAACATCATCAGATGCAGCGGTTGACTGCTGAACGTAGATAGACCTCCAAAAAACGCCATTTATTGGGTCTACAGTTGAAACCAGCTGCATTTCGTAGGCCTATCCTCCACATATTCAGACACTTGATTCCAACAGTGATAATTTTTGCAGTAGGTATAACATAGATTTATAGCGGGTCGGTAAACATACAGAATAGAGAGAGCACTGATGTTCCACACTAATAAAAGTATTATCAGAACATTGACAAAATGTTATATATATTACACATTGAAATTAATTGATTTATTGATTGAATTAATTAGATGGTTCAATTCAATTTTTTATTTCTGCCTTTTGACATTGTCGCAATGTTCTTAGGTACCTCAATTTAATACATTATAATATTATTTTACAATTTTGGCTGGCAAGAAGGTGCCACCTGCTTGGGATTCCATCATCAATAGCCTCGGCGTCATAGCTGCAAGACCTCTAGACACCGTGAGCGATTACTGCGTACATATGGAACGTACCTATTCATTCAGAATCATTGGCGGTACTTGTAAATAATTTCATAACATTTACTTCATCTAGTTTACCTTTTACCACGGACACTTAAAGTTAAAAACGTCAAGACTAATAATAATTTAAAATATATGCGATAAAATAATTTAAAAGTTTTAAAAGCACATTATGTTTTTTGTACCCGAAGAAGATGAACCGACGACATCATGAGAGTCGCGGGCATCCAGTGGATGCAGATGGTAAGCTGTCGTTCAGTGTGGAGGTCGAAGGGGGAGGCCTATGTTCAGCAGTGGACGTCTTCTGGCTGATGATGATGCTGATGCTGGTGATGATGATGTCAACTTTTGATAATAAGTTTTAGGTATACTATCTCATTTACGACGAACAAACAACCCATCTCAATTATGAGTGTGAAGTGCGATTTCATCCCAACACCATTGACATGTAGGTATATATAGGTAGGCATACTGTTGGTACTCAGTAAGACAAGTCCTTCCTTTAGCTTTATAATGATTGCGTCTGAAATAGCCCGATGTCGTTCACCCGACGACATATTTGGTTAACTCTGGGATTGCAGCTCACACTTGCGTTTGATTCGAGCGTTCCGGAGTTTATAGTTATAGTTGGCGTGGGTGTCGCGAGAATCGGAAGTTATGATACTTTTGATTAGAAAGTACTTTTAGAATGAGTCTTTCTTTGTTATCGATCACAGAAATTATAGGTTTATAAACAGCATACTGCGATCTGCGAAGACTTAAAACAGACGATGCCAATTGACTTATTTACTTAATATAGAGCAGCAAGGGTCAAGAGAGGTCAGTAATTATAACTTACTCATATCACAAATGTAGGCCCTGAGATTCGATGGAGTAACGATCTACGCAAGGTAGTGCCTGGAAGCAAAGAACTAAAGAACGAGTTGAAAGCATGACTTGGGAGTGCCTGTCCTGCAGTGGAATAATGTTAGGTTGATTATGATGATGATATTACATGTCCTATTCTAGCTGGAGCTTAGAATATATATTATTATTTAAATGTATGTATGAACTGCTAGTCTGTGGAATGCGCTGCCGGAATGTGTGTTCCCCGATGGTTACAATCTGGGTGTCTTCGAATCTCGAGTGAATCGGTTTCTTCTGGGCAAGCGTGCTCCATCGTAGACCGCATCGTGCTTAACATCAGGCGAGTTGGCGGTCAAACGCAAGCTTATATCTGTTTTTTTTTTTAAAGTAAAAAATATGGTTTTTCTCTCTCATTTTTTTATTGCAAAATAGGCTTGCGCTTGGCCGCCAACTCGCCTGATGTTAAGCGATGATGCGGCCTACGATGGATCACGCTTGCCTAGAAAAACCGATTCACCTTTCACTTGAAAACTGTAACTATCGGGGAACACCCATGTATTAGTTAAGTAGATATACAAACAAATGTATGTTGGTTCTAAAACGAAATTCACGAAAAAAAGTATACATCTAGCCATCTGTTTATCATGCCCCGCTGCGTTCGCGATTTGCTCTACGAAACAGTTTTCCCGGCAGTGCGCGAGCGCAAGGCGCGGGTGCGGGCGCGGTGGGCGGACCGTGGGCGGGCGGCAGCGAGCGCCGTTCGCGGCTCTAATAAGAATGTGAGAACTACGGAGCCACTGCGATCATTGCTTGTTTATTGATTCACATTAGGAAAGAACACTCGTATTGTTTGATGGCTTTTTTAATGATATTCCTAAAGAAAGAAGTAGCTTTAGCTTCGTTTTGTATTTTCATTTTTTATGTTGAACCAGGAGCAACATAAAAGCGTCACTGGCACTATTATTTCTCACGACTTTGGCAGTTTTTATTTAAACTTTCTTGTGAACTAATTTTGGCCGGTTAAGGCAAGCCAGGGGTCAGGGGTCTCATTAAGCCTCATGGAATCGGGGTACATACTATTAGTATATTATTAGTATATATAATAATATAAAATAATATAATATAATATTAATAATAATGATTAACCGGCCGTCCAGGGGTGGAAACCGCAAGAGCTAAGAACCTAAGCTCCAGGGTGGAAGTGTTAAAGGGCATAACGCCGCGAGTAGCTCTTAGTGAAAGTGCACTCCTACACCTCTCTACACCCTAAGCCACCCACGCCGGTTGGTGGGGACCAATGCCCACCAAATTTCCGGGCTAGACCCGAGAATTGTATGAAATAATAGTATTAATATATATATAGGGTAGGGTATATACCACAATAATATTCACACTATATAACATCATATATGTGAAAGTTTGGGTGGATGGATGTTTGTTACTTAATCACGCAGAAACGGATGGATGGATTTGGATGAAAATTGGAATTTACTATGCTTATGTTCTAGATTAACATATAGGCTACTTTTCATCACCATCGCCGATTTTCATCAGCTCGCGGGTGAAACTACGGGGCGCAGTTAGTGTATATATATATATATATATATACGTATATACCATACTTATTATTGAATAACATGCGAGAATTGTAAACTTCTGGAAAAGATATTAGCAAAAAGTTTAAATCGTCTAAGAAGGGCGGCAACCGCACATAAGTACCAGCGTCCTATATTTACCAGTCTATTATTCTCAGCGGAGTTTTTAACCAGCATCCGCCAAGAGACACTTCATGGGTATCAGTGTGTTGAAGCATTTACGCCATTACGATCCACATAGAAACCACCTACGATTAATTTCTCTATTTATACGTAGGGGGAAGTCCCGTAACGCCGGACGGCACCTATCGCCGGACACTCGTACTATTTAAGCAAGTATAATCCTGTTCGATTCAAAGTACAAGTGAAAGGGGCGCGGGGGGCACACAGCTACAGGATCACGCGACGTGGCTCGCCTGTGACGCACAAGGCCACGGCGGGAGCGGGCGTTCGCTGTTTTTGGCGAGAAGTCACGGCGTCACGTAAATATCGATGTAAGTAATTCTGGCATATTTATGCATTTACATTTTAGTGGTATTCAAAAATAAAAGTAGTATTTGATTGTTATCTGTAAACTAGTAGAATATTATTAGATTTTTTAAACAATTTTGCTAGGTACCACCTAATGTACGAAATTATCTGTCCCTTAGCACCGGACACTAAGTCATCCCTTAGCACCGGACAGTAAACATATTGATATTTCTTGCGAGAATTTACGTTATTTATTCTGATTAATTAATTTTGTTTAAGAGTATAGAAGAACGAAGAGAATTGAAATGGAAGAGAAAAAAAGAAGAAAGGATCGTGGGAGCCAGAGCTTACAAACTGCTATTGATAAGGTTATGTCAAAAGAACTTAGTGTAAGACAAGCTGCAATGCGGTCCTAATCTAATGCAATATTCCTAAAAGCACTGTACGTGACAAAATAAAGTCGCTAAATCGAGGAGAAGAAGTAACGATGAAACCAAAGTTGGGTAGGTTCACTAGCACCTTCTCAGCAGAGTATGTTAACAAGTTCTCGCTCCGAAAGCTATCCGTCAAGTAGGAAAGCTCACTTCTGCTGAGACAGGCAAAAACATCACAGTTTTGTTCTGTATGAGTGCTAACGGCCACTACATACCGCAATTTTTCGTATTTCCTAGGCAAAGAATGAATGAAAGGCTTATGATGAATGCTCCAGCTGAGAGCATAGGCGTGGCCCAGCCAAAAGGGTGGATGAACAGTGACTTTTCTTAGCAATATCTAATAATATTCATCAAACACACGCAACCAACCAAAAAGAACCCTGTGCTGCTACTACTGGATGGCCATTGCAGCCACAAGTTAATGGCGGTAATCAGCTTTTGCAGCGAAAATCATATTCACTTGATGAGCCTTCGTCCGGTACTAGGTGCCACTTTTATAAATTACATTTTTTGTTATCAAATTTTGATTGATGGTATTAATTCTTTTTAAGCAGATTTTGTGGGTTTTTTTATTTAATTTGATTTCTAACTTTGTTATCTACTGTAAGTCATAAATAAATAAACATTCCTTAAAATAGTTTTTATTTTATTCATAAAAGACCTTAGGTGTCCGCCACTAGGGGACTTCCCCCTACACTGTGTACCACTGACTGGCGACTACCGGCAAGTGAGCCGGTATTGGCACAGAGTACAACATCTGCAGAGAACCAACTCATAAACATCGTCAACCTGTATAGACTGCATTTCTCTCTTGTGCCATTCGTACTGTCTCGGGGTAATCTCATCCACGCATGATTTGCGATGGATTTGATGTCGTCGATCATCGAGCTGGTTGTGGGCTTGTCTACTACTGGTAACCACTCTGTCATGGCTCTGCTCCACCTGCCGTCACCACTAGCCATATTATGTCCTGCATAGCGCCAGTGCCTTCTGACCTTCATCGGATTTCCGTATCTCAAACTCGGAGAACCAACTACTATCATATGAGCAATGTGGACACTGACTTTCAAATAAACAATAATTTATTACTATAACTGAAACAACATTCCAATAATAAAAAATTATAAAAAAACGATATGTTATTACCTAACTACTAAACTAATCTATTAAACCGCTACCAGTGGGAATCGTCCCCAAAATGCTGGCCCCATTACCACGTTGTATGGCAATGCTCACTCTTTGAGCAAAATAGAGGCCAGCATTCTGGTCACGAGTTGCATCAACCAGACGTGCTGATAAATCTTTGAATATTTTTTTTTTATGTGGACACTATATTACATCCGAATTGAATGAAAGATAAGAGTGCACGCGCATAATGCTGTGCATTTACATATACGGTTACCTACTTAATAAATGCTTTCACTGATTAAAAGAAGCAGCAGCGGCAACACAGCCTGAACACGGATCAGCTGTTCCATAGAAACGGTCATTGACATTCGACAAAATGTATGAAACAGCTGTTTTTTCCGCGATTTCAGGGTTGGTCCCGTAGTAAAAGTGTTCATAATAATGAGCACAATGACCACCTTTCAGCTTAGCACAGTATATATGCGTAACCGTTATTGTAAGCCGTTTGAATGCGCGATAAGAAATAACTCAGAAGAAAACAATTGAACTGCTTGCACCTGTCCGCCTTTGGTCCAAAAAACTATACAAAGTGGATAGTTTCCATAATGAAACTGTGGAAGTTATTCATCTGCAGAGTTCCTAGTCCGCGGTATCGGTTCCCTTCGCGCGAGGGCGCGCGACACCTCTATTTCCGTCGCGCTGCAATAACAGTACCAATGGTATTTTTATTACACACTCCCGTTTTATTTCAGCTTACAATTTGACAAAATAAAAATAAGGGCCGTGCTCCGAACGTAATGTGACACGCGCACGCATACACTACTGCTTCTAGTGACGTCTTGTAGGTCGGAGTTGGGTCTGGGCCAGCGATGGTCGCCGCCGGATAGTTAAATCTAGCGGCCCTTTAATGAGAGTGCGTTCACCTCGAGAGGTTTAAATGTAGTTTGTTGTGCGTTTTTGGAAACGGGACGTGTCGTGCGTTTCCGTATTACGGAGTTTTCTTTACGCGAGAGACTAATGGCCTCTCAGAGCAAGGATTACACAGATGTATCTCAAGAGTTTTCATTGAGATATTTTTGTTTGATTTGTAGTTAAAATTAGTTAGCACTTGATCTTTCTTTCTAAATTGGTTTAGGGCTTTTACAAATTTTAAGTACTTGCACTGCTAAGTTTAATAAATACAATATAATAACACTTAATCTTTACTAGACGATAGCTAAGTCAAAAGAAGGGTATTCAAGTCAGAGTGTATGTGCCTACCTAGTATAGGAATCGGAGATTTGACTAACTTGTATCTATTATTATTTAGAGACAAAAAAAGTTATTGTATTTTGTATCATTGAATATTTTGAAATTAAAGTGAAGTTTGGTAATCTTACTTTTTTGCCAGGTGTGGTCGAAATATGATCAGACCAAAATAACGTCGGGTTTTAAATATTTTATTAGAAATAAACTTGATTGCGATTTACATGAATAACAATTGTTACATAAATTAATCAAACCGTACATAAAGTTATTTTTGATAGTTATCACTCTGTCAAAAGTGAGTAAGTGTGAAAACGCGATCACACTTACTCTACTTTTGACAGAGAAAAATCGGAAAATTTACATAAAATGATAATTCGTACTCCATTAACCTGAAGCTCGGGCTCCGCGGAGCGCCACCGCTTCAGTACCTACTTACCACAGATAAAATCGCGTCGTTACAGACATAAACACGCCAAAAACTTCCTTCCAACTGATATAAATTTAACACCTGTCTTGCTGTCAAAACTATCCGAAAAAAACTAATTTATTGCGGCGGTCGACGTACATTACCACTTTCGTTAGTGTCTGCGTTCGTACCTCGCGAAGACAGTAAGCGATGTTAATAGTGAAAGTGTATAAGTTGTCCTGAATCGCGTGGAGGCACGCAACAACAACCGCACCTCGCAAACTTATTTCCTTTGAATAATTGTTGCCATCAACGACGCTAAATGTTTTCTTCGTTTCAGTAAGTATAGACATTAGATAGATATAGATAAGCATTTTATTGTTCACACCAGAAATCACTTACAAAGGATGAAATGGCTTAAAACGAGTGTAACTGATGGCCTTGTCGCTAAGAAGCCTTCCAGGCAACTCTAGAACAAACAATACGGACCATAGATACGTATATGTATATACGCAGCGCGTAGATATTGTGCGAATAGTAAGTCTGTGGAAAGCGCTGCCTGAATGGGTGTTCCCCGACAGTTACAATCTAAGTGGTCAAAACGCGAGTGAACGGGTTACTTCTATGCAAGCGTGCTCTATCGTAGACCGCATCATCGCTTAACATCAGGAGAGTTGACGTTCAAACGAAAGCCTATTACTAGATAAAAAAAAATAGGTTGTAACAGAAATAACTCATTGGTATCCTCAGACGCCTCAGACCAAAATTTTTGCTATCGTATATAAGGAATCAAAACACCCAATATTTTTATTTGTCAAATAAATTATAAAAATAATGAAAATCTATGTAATCCAAGTGAATTCTGGTCATCAGGTCTTCCAAATCGCATGTATTTACAATTAATAGTATTTTTGTTTTAATTTGTGTTAAGATAGAAGGTTTAGGCGACATTGGACCATGGCCAGGTATTTAAAATGGCCTAGTCTTATAAGGACCTGTTCGCAATATGCCTTATTCGGGAAACACTCTATTCGTACAAAGGCTCATTCTTAAAAAAGACTTTTTTACTTCTGGATTAACTCATCATCATCAGCCAGAAGACGTCCACTGCTGAACATAGGCCTCCCCCTTTAACCTCCACACTGAACGACATCCTGCCATCTGCATCCACTGGATGCCCGCGACTCTCAGAATGTCGTCGGTCCATCTAATGGGAGGCCTACCTACACTGCGTCTTCCGGTTCGCGGTCTCCACTCAAGAACCTTTCTTCCCCATCGGTTATCAGTTCTTCGAGCGATGTGGCCTGCCCATTGCCACTTCAACTTGCAGATTTTAATAGCTATGTCGGTGACCCTGGTTCTTTGGCGAATATCTATATTCCGAATTTTATCGCGTAAAGAAACTCCGAGCATAGCTCTCTCCATTGCCCGTTGTGTGACTCTGAGTTTTTCCAAAAGACCAACAGTTAAGAACCACGTCTCAGTACCATATGTCATCACTGGCAACACACACTGGTCAAAGACCTTTGTCTTTAGGCAGTGTGGTATCTTGGACGAGAAGATTTCACGCAATTTCCCGAACGCTGCCCATCCGAGTTGGATTCTTCGGGCGACCTCTTTGCCTAAGTTGGACTTACCTAACTGAACAATCTGTCCAAGATAGGTGTAATGGTCAACAACTTCGAGAGTATCGTTCCCAACATTGACCGGCACGGGTACAACATGGACATTAGACATGATTTTTGTCTTATCCATGTTCATTTTAAGACCCACCTGTTGGGAAAGGCTACTGAGGTCGCTGAGCATTGTATTGAGGTCCTCCAGCGACTCTGCCATGATAACTATATCATCGGCAAAACGAAGGTGAGTGATGTATTCGCCATTAATGTTGATGCCCAATCCGTTCCAGTCCAAAAGCTTGAAAACGTCCTCCAATGCGTTCGTGAACAGTTTTGGAGAGACAACATCTCCCTGTCTCACGCCTTTCTGCAATTGGATTGGCTCCGTGCTCTCGACCTGTAATCGGATCGACATGGTGGCGTTTCTATACAAACACTTCAGCACTTCGATATACCTATAGTCGATATGACAACGCTGGAGGGACTGCAATACTGTCCAGGTCTCGATTGAATCGAAGGCTTTTTCATAGTCCACAAACGCTAGACATAATGGCCGATTATACTCCTCAGTCTTCTGTATAATCTGGCGGAGCTTCTGTATGTGGTCTATGGTGCTCCAGCCTTTACGGAAACCGGCTTGTGGCTGGATTAACTACTTTCAGGAAATTCATTTATTTTAATAATATTCATATAATTTTTTACTTACATGGGCTTTGCGTTTTATTTACTAGCCTTATTTTGGAATCTGTAAAACAGCTATAGTATTTTAACTTTATTTTAAAGGTGAACATTTTTTTTGCCAATATTTTTATCACATCACACATCAACAGCCAATTAACGTCCACTGTTATACAAGGCCTCCCTCATAGAGAGGGGTGTTGGCATAATCCCCACGCTTGGCAGGCGGCTTGGGGATCGGATACAATATAATATTTGTACAACGTAACATCCGTATAAGTACATACATCACGACAGTACCTACGTCTATTTTCAATTTGATTGTTACGTGGTTTTCCGTGAGTGCGTATCTTTATGCGCGCACGGAAAATACTCTGGAGATCGTTTATATTCGTAGCCGATAATTTTACGATTTGCTTTATGGGTTATTGATTCTTCAGCATTTACAACACCTGCAGCTATATAACTGGTACTCAGTTTGATTGCATATCATTTGAGCATCTGGACAATTTCATATTTTCGGAAAACAAGTTCAGTGGGACGAGACACCGTGAAGAATATTAAAATCAAAATCCCATTTGAACTCCAATAACAATTCATCATCGCTGTCATCAGCCAGAAGACGTCCACTGCTGAACATAGGCCTCCCCTTTTATCCTCTACACTGAACGACATCCTGCCATCTGCATCCACTGGATGCCCGCGACTCTCACAATGTCGTCAGTCCATCTAGTGGGAGGTCTACCTACGCTGCATCTTCTGGTTTATGGTCTCCACTCACGAACCTTTCTTCCCTATCGGTTATCGGTTCTTTGAGCGACGTGGCCTGCCCATTGCCACTTCAACTTGCAAATTTTAATAGCTATGTCGATGACTCTGGTTCTTTGTCGAATATCCACGTTTCGGATTCCATCGCGCAAAGAAACTCCGAGTATATAGCTCTCTCCATTGCCCGTTGTGTGAATCTGAGTTTCCCCAAAACGCCAACAGTTAAGGACCACATCTCAGTACCATATGTCATCACTGACAGCACACAATTATGACCTGTAAACTCTTGCAAGGGCAATATTGCTCTACATAATAAAATTACCTCTAAAACCGAACGAAACTACACAAGTAATCTAAAACCAACTCATAACAAAAGCCTTGAGCGTACCAAAAACGCAAAGCAATAAAAAGACAATAATATCTTGAAGTTTATTAGTCCATTTGTAATGGTATACAACCTCAGAGCGAAGGTGAGACTTGTGTCTATTTCACACAATTCCCGAATTTCGTACCAACCATGTAAGCATTGGAATCACGCACTTTGACTGGTGCTGCTTTGCACGGGCGAGTTACTTGAATCGGTGGAAATGTACTTACTACGTAAAAACAAATTCATATTTTTTAAATGGTTTGTCAGGCCCGTATTATGCACAATTGTTGTAATTTTCATACAAACTTACAAGTAAATTTATTTGGAAACTGCTTGTTCAATTTTGATAGAATGGATATTAATAAAAAACGGCCAAGTGCGATTCGGGTTCTCACATATGTGCAAAAATACATCATGCCCGGTCACCCATCCAAGTAATGACCGCGCCCGACGTTGCTTAAGTTCAGTGATCGTACGAGAACCGGTGGTAAATAGTTTGTCACCGACTCGCACTTGGACAGTTTTTTGCTGTTGTTTTACTTATGAGTCTGTACTATTATAATCATGCCAAGTTTGACACTTGTACGTATTTCCGTTTTTACAATCGGGCAAATACAAAAATACCTTTAAAAAAAACGTTTGTTGTATGGGAACCCTTTTTAGTTTTTACTAGTTAACTTTATTATTTCTTAGTTAATCCGCCATAAAATTACATATTCTGTGAAAATGTCAACTGACTATCTATGACGGTTTTAAAGACAGCCATTAAAAGGTAGGACAGACAGACAGTCAGCGTAGGCTTAGCAATAGAGTCCCGTTTACACTCTTTGTATACGGAACCCTAAAATTTTTCCTAAGTATCTGATATAATATTACAAACAGAAAGGTATGCGGAGATGATCATTAATTAGAATTAAACAATTTTGAACGGATTTTTTCACGTGTATTTTAATTCCTGACGTTACATTGTGTAATAACGATCGCGAAACTTTAAGAAATAATGATGGTCAACATCGTTGCAAATAACAATTTAATAAATCCACCAGCGTGATTAATCAGCGAGATGGATATAAAAATGTGGCAACCATTCTTACAAATGATTTAGCACATTACATAATGAGAGTTAACTATTTGTTTCGAACAATTTCTCGGATTGTCTTACCTACGTGCTACGTAAATGTTTATTTTGGGAGAGTTGTAAGATTGTTTTCAACTAGGATTACCACCGTTGTAGGGGATAAACGTAGGTGTAAATAATGTGGCAGGGTTATTATTTCATTTATTTTTATCTTGCTCTAAATTACGCAGTTCTTTTAATAGATTATCTGGCAATTATTTTGAGGAAGTTATCCAATATTAAAATCAGAACCAGCTGCGCCGCACAGTATCACCCGCGTGCATTACTCCTTATATTATCAGCCATCTGCCAGTGAAAGTCCCGTCAAAACCAGTCCAGTCGTTTTGGAGGCCATAGGGAACATACATACGCACATCGTCTTTTATATATATAGATAATATAGAACATCTTGTCACTTAAATCATTATTGTTATCTATTGCGAAGTACAAGTTCCAGTTGAGTTCATGGCGGACTTTAGAATCGCTTTGAACTCTTTTATGTAAATAGGCTTGCGTTTGACCCTCACCTCGCCTGTTGTTAAGTGATGATGCGGTCTACGATGGAACACGCTTGCCTAGAAGAAACCGATTCCTTCGCGACTTTTAGGCATCCCGATGAAAATTTAAAAAACTTTAGGCAATATATATTATGCTGTATGCTGCGATACGAACGTGCCCAGCGATATTATTTGTGATGCTGCGACGTATTTTTCAGAGCGTTGACCCTATGTTTGTCTTTGATTTTACGTTTATTAGAACTGGAACAGACTAGTTTTGGCCTTATAGCTGGAACAGTCAAAAGCGAATAGTCATCGCCGCCCAAACCCCGACGCGTAAAACACAGTGGTACCGAGTTGGGCAATTAAGGTGCGATCACGCGAGGTGCCGACATCGCCGCGCCGGCCCTTAACGCACGTGCAAGTGCCCAAATTACCACGGATTTTTCATTAAAGTTTATGACTTTCGCCACTAGTTACCGACCGCATATTGGCTGTTCGTGGAAATGACAGGCTTTCCACGTAGGTAGTGTAGTTTAACTCGAGGGGCGGTATTTGTGATGTCAAAGGTTTGTTTATTTTTATTATTGCACCAGTACACCATTGCAACCGCACAATAATCGTGCAGTTTTTTTTGCACTAGCAACATATACCAAAATAATTGCACAAAATTCATCGGGAACTGAACCGTATTGCACCTCGAGAAGGTCAATTTTAAACTTTATCAAAATGGCGTTCATAACCTTTTGAAATAATACTAATCTTGACGAATTACTGCATTCCTTCCTATGTAGTTATATTTTGACGTATCGTTTGCATGTGTTCAACTGGCTACAACGGAATTCTTACAAAAATGCCTTGACAGCCCTTCTAATCTAAACGAAAAAAAATCTCACTTCAGTGGTAGCGTGGGTTCGATTCCCACCTACGACAAAAATTTGTGTTTGTTATATGTCTGGGTGTTAATATCTATTTAAGTATGTATTTAAAAATATATATGTATGTATATCAGTTTCTGGCAGCCATATTACAAGCTTTGCTTAGTTTGGGGTCAGATGACCATGTGTGCAATAATATCCCAGATATTTATTTATTGACTTTTGTCTTGCTCTCTCATTAGCCGAGCCAAGATTATGGTAACCCACTGGACGTGGTGAAAATCTTAAAAAAAATGAGATAAACAAAAAAGATCATTACACAAATCGGTGTTAGTATCTAGACAAAAATAATTTAACATTCATGCACCAAGCAATTAATATAGATTTTAGGTTCAATAAAACTATGATATAAACAAGGACCGTAATAAAATGTGTTTTTATTTGTAACAGGTCTGTTACTCCATTTTATTGTGTATGGACTATTAATACGAGCGTCTGTGCTTTGAAACACTTGAGGAAAACCAAGGGTTTCGGTAATTGTAAATTTGGGAGAGTTTTCAAAGAATTAAAGTATTTAATAAAATGTAAATAAAAATATCCACTTAACCTTTCTTTCATTAAGTTAAATTGAATATAGAAACTAATCTAGCAGTTTCATTACCTTTCCGTGATATTAAGTTCATTCGATCTTTTTTTTTTGGGTCCGTGCTTAGCTTAATGTCATAAAGTTAGCAAGGTCTAAACATATTTCCAAACTAGCTGTACCCGCGACTTCGTCCGCGATTTCATCAGAAAAATATAGCCTATGTCCGTCCTCATGATACATACTACAATACAATACAATATCTCTTTATTACACACCGAAAAATACAAAAAAAACTTAAACTAACATCAAAAATAAATATACGGCAGTATAATGGGCGGCCTTATCCCCTAGAGCGATTTCTTCCAGGCAACCTTTGGATGGACAGGACTAAATAATTTGATAATACACCTCCCAAACTGTGTCCATACTATTACCTCCCAAATTTTTATCGAGATCGGTTAAGCCGTTTAGCTGTGATTATGTAGCAAACAGACAGACAGACAGAGTTACTTTCGCATTTATAATATTAGTGTGGATGTTCCAATAATTGTAAATCTTATGTTCAGCTATGAAGTGTACCTACAGATACTCGTATTTATTAACAAAAAAGTTACAAAAAAACTGCAGTTTTAACACAAAGGAAAACGTAGTCGAATCAGTTTTTACATTCGTCTTATTGCGCGAACTAATCACGATCAGCTCAGCCGAAGCAAATCGCAACGTATTGCGAAAACCATTGCTCAATCAAGGCACCTATAAAATCAATACGTTAGATGTTTTGTATGGAGTTATTAGAGTTACTGTTACCGGATTAATTAGTATATTGACCGGAGCAATAGCTGTGGGAATCCAACCCATGCCTTGTTTTCGAGCTTCCTGGGCTTTTTTCCACTGCTTCTTCAAACGGACACTTATAAGGCTTTTTGCAAGAAATAGATATCAGTAAACAATTTATATTTAGCGGAAACACATGGACAGGATTACTACAGGGAAAATTGGCGAACGATCAAAGAGACTTGCAGTGAGCTGAATGAGCTGCCGATAATGATGATAGTTCTGCCCTACTAATTCCACTTGCAGTAATCGTCATTTTTGGATCATTTTTTTGCTGTAATGGTATCCCAAGGGGATAATCTATGCACAAAAAATCATTTTGACCTTGTTTTTTAGATACACTTATCAAATTATAAAACGTTGTTTATATATCCCAAAAATACGTTTCCCGCGTTTTTCTCGAAACCGCCATTTTGCAAGTACTGCATTTGTTATAAGGAGGGCAGAGTTGTGATCATGACCTGCCACATGTTATACCTCAATTGAAACTACCTACATACGACGTGACGCGAGTACCTATTTAAATTCTATCTTCCTACTCCAGACGAAACAAAATTTTAGATCTATTTGCGTCTGAGGTACTTTACAAACGTCGTGAGTACTGTCTATAAATAAAAGCATGCGCACTCTTCTTGTAATTCACATTTGTCACATTTTTATTCCGCGGCCTGCGTGTGCGCACGTGGGGCCAGCTTGTGATTTAGATCCGAAATACAGTGATGAATTGGATCGTGCGTATTACTCACGAATAAATGCCCGTTGATACTGGCTAAAAAATTAATGAAAAAAGTGGCGAATTCGAATCGAAAAGGATTCCTTTTTTCTAATGGTTACGAAAAACTATATTTGATGGTTATTCTCAGAAGTTGTGGTTGTAGTAGTTCGTGTCAATATCTCCAGTGTGCTATGTGCACTGCCAAAGCCAAATATTCATGTACATACAAACTTTTCTGTCTAGGGTAGATTTCCAGAATCTAAGTGGTCCCTGTTTTAATGTATAACGGTGTTTATTTGAAATTTCATTAGAAAGTTTACTAGCGACACTTGCCTATAAAAAGTGGCCGAACAGTCCAAACGACTCAAATGTCAAAAAAAACTGTAGTTTCAACTTCTAGGCAGTTTATATAAACATAAGTAGCAATCCGTGATTGTGTCCACAAGGGACAGATTAGATCAAGTACAGAAATAAAGCACATTACGAAATTGTTTTAATGAAGGAAGATATTATCTTGGTTATAAATATTTTAAGCCAAGTGTATAGTGTATAATTAAGGCACTCGGAATTTGTTTTGGTGTAGAATTTTCGATGTTTGATAACGATATTAATTTTTACAAGCATTTATTGAACTTGTCCTGTTAATTACCAAAAATCTACACACATTGACATAATTTGACATTGACATTAATATAATTGTTTTTTTTTTGTTTTTTACATTGTATACTATTAATAATCTAACATCACATAACATTTGAGATTGGTGTTTTTTTAAATGTTTTGCGATAAGTATTATAGATACGATAAAAACTGATTGCATGCTTTAACAGCAAAAATAGATTACTTATTTAAAATTATTTAAGATCACAATTTATTGTTTTCAGCTGTTTTGCAATGAATAAATGAATTATGGAACAACGAAAACGGAGAACTTACTGAAAGCGGACCACAAAATCTAACGACATAGTAAAATTGTACTTTTTCAACAAAAAATATATACGATATATAGCGGAGCGGAGCTATCAATATGTACTTCCGATTCATAATTCGCTTACCCAATTTTCCAAACTACATGTCACAATAGAAGTTACATTAGATTATTACAGATACTCAACCTATTTTTATCTTAGCTTTGATCAGATAACGTATCCCATTTCAGCCATTTTCTCACTTACTCTACATTAATTTCGTCACCCACTGCAGTAACGGAACAAATCACCAACAAAACCATACCTACCACCAATCGTACTACTTCGAACTGGTCATCGTAGGCGCCATGGTAGAGTTTTCCATGCACATATTTTTCTTAGATCGAGTATAGAGTCGGACTCCAAATACTAGTTTTCGTATGGAATATTCGAGTCGAAATAAGTATCGCGTATTTTTACACAATACACACATAAATAAACATATAAAGATTGCTTATCGGTCTTTTGTTTAAAAAAAATCTTTCACACTTTACTTTAACCTCAACGCAAAATGAGGGTTGTTATAAGTTACTGTGTGTATCTGTATGTTTGTCTGATAGCTGCCAAACGGCTGAACCGATTTACATTGTTTTTTTAAAGGAGATTTGATCGAGAGTGTTCTGAGATATGTTTTATAAAAATATGTTCAGCCATTTGAAAATCATCAGCTCTTTTAACGGTTTTTTTTTAACTTTCAATTTATTTTTGTTAGTATAGCCGTCTCATTCTGTTTGTGATGGATTTGATATTAAAAAATATTATAAAAATACTTAAATGATATGTATAAAAAAAACATATATCTGTTCAAAATTCTGAGTGGCGTTGTGCTGTTATGGGCAAGCGTGAAGAGCCATCAGGCGAACGACTTCGCTAGTCTCGTAACCAAGAAACATAAAAAAAAACTAGGTATTCGATACCGTGCGTCCAAGTTTCAATCTCTCTGATATCGTAAGTACGATAAAGTAAAAAGTATCGCCCAAACCCTATCCACAGTTCTATAAATCACAGTAATACAAGTCGGAAAGTGTGGCCATCCACAGATTACGAAACAGTCAGTGGTGAAATGGCCGAGGTTGGAGTAAAGCGTAAATATATCGCTCAACGTTCTCGTGAATAATCGTAGGAGAGAGATAAAAGTTTACTGAGACGTTATTAAAAACGCTGGGATCTGTGAAGAAAAAGGGCGCCATGGGAATGGACACGGTGGTCTACGAGAAACTATATTTTTGAAGTGAAAACTTATTTAGGCGCGTTGAGCACTTTATGGGTGAACAAAATTCATGGAACTCGCGCCATCGTCACGCTGTACCGTGTATTATAAAACAGCGCCATCTCTTGTAGAATAGGTGAATTACTATTTAAGTTTTCACTTCTGACGTGCAGTCCTATGACTGTGTTTTTTTTTGCTATAAGTGGCAAACAGGCAGACGGGCCGCCTGATGGTAAGCAATCACCGTCTCCCATGGACACATGCAAGACCAGGGGCATCACAGATATGTTGCCGATCCTTAAAACTAGAAATGATTGTGTTCCAGGTCAAAATTAATCGATGGTGGTCAAACGGTAGCAAGTGCACTTTAAATCTGACGGTACCGGTTCAATCCTCAGCCCTGAACCAATGAATTATTCAGTACCTAAATAAATTATGTGCAGTTATGATGCCATCCCTCAAAAATATTAAAGGAAAACATCGAGAAGAAACCGGTATGTCCAAGAACCTCAAAAATTCAAAAACTTGACATTCACCAACATGGATGATTAGAAGGAGTCTAATAGTGTAGCTGAAGCAACCAAGCTTTGAATCATTGTCCGAGCTACTTCACATTTTTAAATTTAAAGTAAGTTCTTATAGGCTACGTTTTATAAGCGACTCAGTTTAAGTGATTTCGAAAAGTTGCTCGAACGCTAACCGTATCTCGGCGCGTTAAGGTTCGCGCTTGCGTGATTTAGCAAATTACGCTAATTCGAATCCGCGGTTAAGGTTAGCCGTTAGGGTGTCATTATAGGCCTGAAAGTTTCTGACATGAATTAAATCCTGGATGTTCAATACATTATCCCAGAGCTGCCTCCTCCTAACGCCGGCTCACCGTCCCACATCCCAGCAGCGTGTAACAACGAGTGCATCCTACCCACACAGACGCACATTATTTTGGTGGCGACGTTGCCACATCCCGTTGAATTATGCGCAGTGTCCGCGGCCCTACTTGCCGGACATTTCTCGAATTTATAAAGATTACGGAATTCGAGACATTACGTGTGTTGCTCAACTCTGTGCTGGAATACAAACTGTATTAGATAAGTTATTATTCAATTTAGTATTGTAGGTTTCCTTTGAAGCACTTTTATCTTTTATTTTATAGTTATTAAGTTATAATAACTATAAAATAAATATTCGGAACATTAAAGTTATTTGATTATTTTCGGGATATTTACCGTGGTAAGGTTGTGGAAGGAACTCCCGATATTTCGGCGCAGTTAGATGCACCATGTTCACGGGAAGACTGAAGAATGCGGGTGGTTGGTGAAAAAGTTCAAAGTTAGGTACAGACAAAACGATCTACCCTCTTTCTTAGTCTTTTGCTACGGTTATCACTGGAACTCGAACTCGAACCTAAGTCTCGACAAAACACACTCACTGTATCACTGCGTATAGTATTTTGAACACATTTTGAACGCGGACTTTTATTTTTAAGGCAACCTAATACTGGATTCCACGCACTAGCGAGTTGAAAACCATCACCTCGATTGAAATTCTGGCATTTCGAGATTTCAATAGTTCGGAACATTTCTTGCACGTACGGTCATCTGACCCCAAACAAAGCAAAAAAAAACTATGGCTGCCAGAGAAATACAATTATACATGCAATATATTATTTACCCGACCCGGGTATGTCCTAAAACTGCGACCAGAACCACCGAAGGATGGGCAGCACCGTCCTAATAGTACACGGTGAACGTACTGCGATGTGTGTGATATATTATTTAAATACATACTGTAACGGGTTTACGGAGAGGAACGTGTCTTCGCACGCAGAGTAGAGAAAAACGTAATTACTTCAATTAAACGTATATTCAACGTAATCTTACTTAATTAAGTTCTGTGCCGAGGGCAAAGGGCCGGGTACCGTCCGCAATGCCTCAACACGCTCAGTAAAATAACAAGGGTGCCGGGTACCGTCTACTCAAGTTTTACCCAGACATAGACCAAACACAAATGTTCCTCGAATGGGAATCGAATCAAAACACATTTTGAAATAGATTTTAATCTATCCTTTAGTCTTTTTTTATCTCTTTTTCTCTACTTGTTTTTATATATATATATAATCCAGATATGTAATCCGTATAGCAATATAATAGGTTAATACCGTGTAGCTGGGGGTTAGTTTTAACAATTCAATTATTATGTCGATTAGTAGTATAATAATTTGGCTAAATAGTTCTGATACGCGACCATAATCTTGACAACGACATATCTAGTAAGAGAAGGTAAGTCTGAATATGGCAATAATAAAATAATTTCGTAATTGGTATTACTCGTTTATGATAATTGGATATTTAATAAAAAAGCGCAATCACATTGGTGTCGAATAAACGCCATCCCAAATATCGAGAATCGTTATTTCGGGGCAAATTTGCATTCACAAGATATAAACCATTACAATATATTACCAATTTCGACTTCAAGATTTCTAAATACGAAACGAGTAGGAAGTGCAGTTATAGAGCTTGTATAGAAGTCGTTATTGAATCTGCTTATTTGCATGGCGATGTCTCGTAAACTATCGTTCGATAGATTCCCCTCGTTATTGAGATAATTCTGTATGTTTAACATATGAATTGAAATAAGAAATGCGACGGCTACTGCGGCGAACCCAAGTAACGGATTTAATAGTCAATTTAAATTTATGTTGTAAACAGAATGAATGGTGGAGAGGTTAAACAAACATTTGTATTATATTATGCTAAATATATGAAATCAACTTAAAATCAAATACAAACAAACTATGTATTTAATTTTGTTAGTAGTTAATTTCGAAATAACGCGGTCAGTCAGACGCAGTCGAGGTAAAACTAGTATCATATAATGCAATAATAACAGTCACACCCTATTGCATTTTTTTATCGTTTTTCATTTATCATCAGCATCATCATCAGACAGAAGACGTCCACTGCTGAACATAGTCCTCCCCTTTAACCTCCACACTGAACGACATCCTGCCATCTGCATCCACTGGATGCCCGCGACTCTCACAATGTCGTCGGTCCATTTACACTTAAACCATGGTAAAATTATTTTTTCTTAAACGTAAGATTAATAACATTTTTAAGACTTAAAAAAAAGAAAAAAAAAAACGCTACCAAAAAGTGCTAACGCAACAAGTGAACTATAACACACGTAGAAATACTAAGGTTAGATACAGAAAATTCAATCGAACCAGACTCCAGACATCATGGTAGTTTAAAAAGGATGTCGGTACAAGTTCCTTGTAATATTACTCATACATAGATTCAAAGCATATGCGAGTAAAAAAAACGCAATCGAACCGCCACGTGCTTCCCGCGACGGAAGCATATTATGTCCCCTTCAGCCTCCCTTTCCCTCCTCTAAGCCCTTAGATGCCTCCCCCCCCCCCCACGAAGTCTACTCGCGGCTATTTCTAGTAAAGGAGACACTTGCCTTGTACTTTACTAGATGTTTGGATGGGTCTTTTCTTGTCGCCGTGTAGAGTTACAAAACTGACAGAATCGGGCAATTAAGGTATACAGGTTAATAATGTTTATAATTAATGACAATGTCAGTAGGTATAGTATTTTTTTAATGCCCAGTTTTACCCTGAAGTTTAAAAATTACGTTATGACAAATTAATAAACCCTGGATGGCAATGCACTGCGCTCGTCACCCCGATATATAAGATGTCAAATCTCTGTGTGACCTATAATTTCGCTGGAAACATTGCCCTTCAATCCGGAACACAGTAGTGTTTGCACACTACTGCTTGGCGGTTGAATGACTGGCAAAGGTGTGGTACTTCTCCAGGCAGACGCCTGCAAAAGAGTCCTACTACTACAATGTAAAGCAGGAAAAAATTAATGATCATTACAAATTTTGCCGCCCTAAGCCTAGGCCTCTCGGCCGCCCTTGACTCCTGCGACCCTGCAACTCTCCTAGGAACCCTAAAAAACAGTTAAGTTCTTGACTTCGTCTATAATCTTCCACCACCTTCATCGATGTTTAGCTGCCTTTCTCCAATGCGCTGCTCACACAGTTTATTATAATTTGCTTCTGTATGACATCTCTAGTACCTTCTAATGCGGTATATATCGGCATGCGCCGCGTCGCGCTGCCCATCCGGAGCGATCCGCGCCAGAGACGCGGCGCGCGCGCATCTTTCCTGACTCATCGCAATCACATCCTTTTATTTTCAATTCCATCTTTGAAGTATTTTGATTGCTTTGTGAACTTGGCGTATATCTTATTACATTATCATACTACTGGCGATATAATAACTAAAGATGATTTTTAGGCCTAGAATGATAATATTGTAATTATCTTCGTGTATTTTAGTTTCATAGTATTTTAGTTTTGTTTTGTCTTACAGGGCGCTGTGGTCGTTGAGCGACAAAGCCATTAAAATAAATAAAAAAAAGATGATTTTGGTCACTTATTATGATTTCCTATAGCTGCGTCCCCATCCTGAGAGACCTTTAATTTTGCGGGGAAATTAGACCAGCCTTGTATTAATCCAGAATTTAAGTCACCAAGTAGTCCAAATCCGTTCACTTGTTATAAATTTCAGTGGGAAAAACACAGTGAAATATAAACTTTTGAATTTATAATATTAGAGTGATTTAGTAACAAAAAACACCTTCCAAATAATGGACGTACCATAATTAAGATTATTTATGTATGTAGTTTATTCATTCTGCTTTTTCAAGAAGTATACAAAGAAAGAATGGAAGGTGTCGATAGAAATCTTGGCTATGGACCAAAAAAAAAACTTGTTAGTACATATAATTTTCCCATCTCTGTTACTTGCCTACCAATCTTAAGGTGATACGTTTTATGTTTGGCGGGTAATTCGAATTTCAAACGGTATTTTTGTTCTTGTACCTAGGCCAGGTAATTATTGTGAAATGGCACAGTATTTGCGCAAATCGTTGGTTGTTCTTTACATTATCATGTACAGCTATTAATCAGTAACTCACCATATTACTTACATTTGTCAATAAACCGTTTGAAACAGCAAAAATTTGTTTATTGACAAATGTATGTAATAATGTGCATTAAAGATAAGAAATACAATGATTACCTGGCCTAGCTACAAAAACAAAAAACTGTTTGAAATTTCCCGCCATACTTGAAATGTATCACCTTAAGCCTTCATAGCATAATGACGTTGACTTGACCTAACTAAACATAATATTATTATCGATAAGCACATAAGCCTGCAAATAAATCACAAAAACCAAACGTCCTTACAAGTCATGATGAGTCAACAACTTCAATGTCGCCGCCGTGTACACCACGATTGTGCTAAGTACAATCACATTATGTGATTCAGTGATGAGAAACTTTTGAGTATTACCGTTAACACTGCTATCCATAATCTGCTGCAATGTCACAGCACACTCAACAGCAGCAGCACCGCCAAGCAGTAGTGTGCAAACACTACTGTGTTCCGGATTGAAGGGCAATGTTTCCAGCGAAATTACAGGGCACACAAAGACTTGACATCTTATATCTCGGGGTGACGAGCGCAGTGCATTGCCATCCAGGGTTTTGAACTGTTGAAGTTCAAAATTCTGAGTGGCGTTGAGCTGTTATGGGCAAGCGTGAAGAGCCATCAGGCGAGCGACTTCGCTCGTCTCGTCACTCAGTATCATAAAAAAAACTCTAGTACTATTTCACAAACAGGTTTCTAACAGTTAGTTTTTATTGTGGAATAGGCTTGCTTTTGACCGCCATCGCATCATCGACATTATTATCAGCCAGAAGAACTCCACTAGTTGTTTCACTAGTTGTAAGTTGTTTCTGTCTTATGTATATGTATACATCATTTCTGGTGTGAAATATAAAGAGTTATCTATCTATCTACTCCAGATTGTCACCACCATTCTCGGCGCCACTGGTGGCAATCGAGAAAAAAATGCCAGTTGCCGCCAGTGGCGTCAGCCAAGAATTTTTTCCTCCCTGTCGTCACCTTAAATGAGATATTAACTAATCTTAGTTTTAGATTAGGACAAAGTTGTTCGTTGGCACTCCTCTCTCATTACTCATAGCCATAAGCCATGAGTAAGACAATCCGGATGCAATTGTAGTGTTACTTAACGTAAGTGAAATCTCGAGGTAAAACGGATGAGTAATTGAGATTTCTAATAAATACTTCGCTAGATTTAATGTTATACCATGTTGACTAAACTTTACCACTCCTTGAATAACGAAAGTGGACTTATAGTTAGTAATTTTATTTTTTATTCGACACAAATATTTTTTAATTCATTCTGCAATATGTTGTCAACTGTTTTGCATTAGCTGTATCCCGCGGTTTTGCTCACGTCATCATTATCATCATCATTTCTGCTATAGGACGTCCACTGCTGAACATAGGTCTCCCCCATCGATTTCCGAAAGGACCGGTTGGAAGCGGCCTGCATCCACCGTTTTCCTGCGGTCTCTTTTAGGTCGTCTGTCCATCTTATATGGACATCCTACGCTGCGCTTAGCGGTCTGTGGTCAATTCGAGAACCTTTCGGCCCCATCGGCTATCTATTATATGTGCTATGTGCCTTGCTCACTGCCACTTCAACATACTAATCCAATGGGCTCTTTCGGCGGTTATCCGCGTAGTACCGTACATTTTCCGGAACAAAAAATATCCTAAGTCACTCTTCGAGCTTCAAACTATCTATACTTAAAAGAAAACCCGTTGCTCGATTGTCGCGTGAAAGAGAAACATACAAACACACTTTCGTATTTATAATATTTGTATGATTTTTAACTTCCGACGCAAAAAGAGGGGTGTTATAAGTTTAACATGTGTATGTCTATGTGTCTGTGCATCTGTCTGTAGAATCGTAGCTCCCAAAGAGCTGAACCATTTTTGATTTAGTTTTTGTTTGTTTGTCAGTACAGCCGTTTGAAGATTATCAGCTGTTTTATAGTGTGTGTAAAAAAATCTAACGTGAACTAATAATTTGTAACTTTCTAGTGAATAGAGTAAAAAAAGCTTTAATAATAATAAATAATAAATATATGGGACATTATTGCACACAACATGGTCATCTGACCCCAAACTAAGCAAAGCTTGTAATATGGCTGCCAGAGACTGATATACATACATATATATTACATACTTAAATAGATATTAACACTCAGGCATAGAACAAACACAAATGTTCATCACACAAGCGTTGGTCCTAGGTGGGAATCGAACCCACGCCCCCAAGCGCAGAAGGCAAGTTCACAACCAACTAAGCTATCAGGGCTGTCAAATACTTTCTAAAACTTGTTATAGTCCTTTAAATGTAGCTTGATTGAAACGACAGCTGACGACATTTCAGGGCATGTCTTTGTAATAACGTCTGGCGAATTGCATTTACTTGTAACACAAAGATCACTGGTTTTCTGCGTCTTAAACTATTATGAACTACAAGTGCTGTACATATAAATAGTAAAAGTATATTTAAATTTTAAAACGGAACTGCATTTAGTGTGGATTATCACAATACAATAGCCATATTTTTCCATTCTGTCATAACAAGGTTACGTCAACTTGACAAAAAATTTAGGGACGTGGTAAATCGATAAACGTAAAATCGATCGTTTTATTTTGCTGTGTGAATTAAATAGTATTTTTTTAATGTTTTCTCAGAATTTCCTCTACGTACTATCGAAATACAAAACTCGTACATATAACGTACTATTTTTTTTGGTAAACCTAGATTTCTTTTGTATATAGTATAATAATATCGAATTACTAGCAACTGTCTTAGTAAATTTTACGGAACGAAACATCTTTATCCAAAGACTGACTACTAGAATAGCATACTAGACTGACTATTGATTGAATAGCATTTATTATTAATATGCAGGATTTATCAAGTGACTCTAACGCTGATGATGATGATGACACTGATTTGGAATGTACACCATTAGATTAAACAATAGATTTATTTATATTACTAAAATTTGTACTTGCTTTTTCTGTTTTATTTCATACTACAACAGAAATATAGATTGGTTTAAAAATATTATTCGTGCAAGACACTTCCAGTCGATAGACACACACATTATTCTCGATTTGGTCCGAATTGTCCCAGCACTAATCGAAGATTTTGACATACTTCATTTCAATCAACTTACATTTAATAGACTATATAATATTTAGCTTAGGCTTGGGTTTACCCAAATAACACTGATGGTAAGATTTCCTTAATAATTAGTTGATAATTTGCATAAAACTGACATAAAAATTATTTTATTGTAACCACAGTGACGTACTAACTAGTAGTCATAACACTATTCACGAAATAATTCAAGCACATTCTAAGAACTATATTATCTAATAATACATTTCACACGATCACATGTACCTACCGGAGAGTAAATCTCATGACGAAGTGTTTTGTCATGACTTGGTTAGTGAGAATATTATTTTTATAAGTACTCACGAACAGGAAATAACGATTCAGTGAATAAACCCGCCGAATTATTTTGGTGAGTTTTAAGAAACAATCTAAAGAAGTTGGAATGTCATTTCGTGTTTTTATTTTAACTAGTGCAGTTTTATCTAGATGATGCTGTCACGGCCCTCGGTAAATATATATCGGCCTCCTTGACGTGTCCGTCAACGGCGAACCTGACTAGCGCCGGTTATGCTTGCTGTCACGGCCCTCGGTAAATACTAGGAGCCTAGGAAAAATATTCAGGTCCTACCTACATACCATTGCAGTATCGCTTTTTTTGTAAGTGGGTTTCGGGAATTGGGTGGGTTCAAAATGGTGCTAGAATAGCTTCATTTTAATGATTTTTTCTTAAGAGGATTTTGGTATCCCACGTCTTGTGCAAATGCAAGTGTTTAGTATTTTAACATTTACAAGTTTTACTAAATATCGTCAAAGTCTTAGTCACAGTCACAGACAAGCTAAGTAAGTCACGGTCAAGTCAATCTCATGCTCTAGTAAAGTGGTGGAGGCTTTAAAAGAGGCTTCTACGGAATGTTGAAAACTTCACGAAAACACGTATTTCACCTCATTGTATCACTTTTCTACACTTGACAACGTTCACGATTATTTAATAAACAATAGTCCGCCATTGGGACGCCGTGGGCCGAAAGGTTCTCGAGCAGAGACCACGGACCGGTAAGCGCAGTCTAGGACGTCCACCCACAAGATGGACAGACGACCTAAAAGAGACGCAGGAGAACGCTGGATGCAGGCCGCTTCCAACCTGCCCTTTTGGAAATCGACGGGGGAGGCCTATGTCCAGCAGTGGACGTCCTGTGGCTGAAAAGATGATGATGAGTCCGCCATTATTAACAGTTTAACATAAAAAAAAAAAAAAAAACAGATATGCTAGAGTTAGCTGCAAAAAGATTGCTCCACATCGCTCGAAGAACCGACAGCCGATGGGGAAGAAAGGTTCTTGAGTGGAGACCACGAACCGGAAGACGCAGTGTAGGTAGGCCTTCCACTAGATGGACCGACGACATTGTGAGAGTTGCGAGCATTCAGTGGATGCAGATGGCAGGCTGTCGTTCAGTGTGGAGGTTATGTTCAGCAGTGGACGTCTTCTGGCTGATGATCATGACGTTAAAAAAACTGTTTTGGGGCACTAAATAATTATTAAAATAGTGTTTCAGTTAAATGAGATAAGATCTTAATGCAGCCACTGAATTTACATTTATAGGTTTTTGACTGTCTATATTTTCATGAAGAGAATTTAATTAGCTTATTTGTATTTGCTTAAAATATTTTGCTAATGATTAAATTGATATTGGTGAATTTGTTGAAATTATAGGTACATAGATATCGCCTGAGTATTCTCTCTCTCTCTCTCTCTGAAAGAAGGCATGTGTCCCAGTCCAGCAGTGGGAACATGATAGACTGATAAAATGATGAATGATGACGTAAGAAAGATGCACGTAAAATAAGTACCTAACTAATAACACCTAATAAAATAGACTAATCTGATTCTTGATAAAATAGACATCTATTAGATAACATTAATCATCGATTTTACTTCCTTAATCGAAATAATTGGGTAATATAACAAATTCATTGTATAAACTAAAAAAGCCACAGAACATCAGAACCACGTCACATACCACCCACGAAAGGGCTTCACTGATTTTAATTATAAAATAAATCGTGCGATCGCTCCGCCGTGCGACACCCGCTAATGCCGTGTCCAGACCTAGCGACCGCGCGTGACCGAACTCTACCGAACGAGTTGGTGTGGACACCCTTTTTTTTGCACGTTGGCTAATAGTTAGTTCATTGGTGTCACTGCAAATTTCTTAGTATGCGTGAAAAATTATAATGTGTGTCGTACAGTTTGCGTCAAGCTGTTTAGCGATATCGGTTTTTTTTTTAATGAAAAACGGAGACATTTGTAAAATAAATGTTTTTCTTCCTTTCTTTATTTTCTTTACTTATTTGATCACGAACAATAATTGTGCTCAGAGAGATATGCTTTAGTACAATCATTGTTCGTAATTTTTGTTTAATAGATATATAGAAACTCTTTATTGTGCACACCAGTACTGCACTGCACTGCTTGGTGCACTCTTTGTTTTGTTTGTGTGCTTATTGTTCGTTTTTTTAATGCCGTAGATGACAAACAAGCTGACGGGCCGCCTGATGGTAAGCAATCCCCTGCAACATCAGGGGCATCAGCATCACAGATACGTAGCCGACCCTGAAACCCTGTCGTTTGTCTGATCTGATGTTGTGTAGGTATCAGCGAAAGCGAACACAAACAAAGGCTTGCGTATGTTAGTGGTTGCCGAATATCGATATCGACGTTGGTTATCAGCAAGAAGGCTAGGTGTGGATAGGACAGCGATGGCGAGAATGCTTTGTTTAGCGACGGTATATTCGCATACATTTACAAATTATGCAATCGTTCGCGTTGGTTCTGGTCCGTTCGCTAGGTCTGTACACGGCATAACGTGCTCTATCAGATGATACCTACTATATAATACTTATACCTACGGAAATAGAAGCAAAGAGCACGACTGTATCCGCTTTTAGTTGGACAGCAGTCGCGTTATGTGTCCCTGTAAGATTCTTATAGAAATGGTTTTGCAGATAAAGCAGTCTTTGAGCTTATTAAAAACAATAAATGTGTTTCTTTAGCCTTACTTTTTGGCGCAATATTCAAAGTTTCAAACTAATTTTGGTATATAATTTTTATATTTAAAGTTATTTCAATAAGAAATAGTAAATACTATAGATAATATTCAGAACCCTGAAAATAGATAAGTGCGCTTTATCCGTTTGTAAAACACAAAAAATACAGCTTTATAAATACACAAGTTTTCTACACATACCTGTACACATACACAGCCTGTCTGTCTAGAAAAGTTCACCAGCCACCCAATAAGTTAGACTGTCTAGTAATTATTTAGACACTAACTTATGGCCAGTAAAACTTATATTTATGCGCATTTTTATGGACTCAATTTGCACATAAATTGTGACGTGAGGGAGTTAATGTACATAGTTTGTACTACGTCTACGTCTTCTATCGTAGTTAGTTAGCTACGTTTTCTTTATAAATTTATCCGCAGACTATCTACACATCAAATGCGACTAGACACCTAATGCGGCTTGCACTCAGCGCATCTTAATTTCGCATTCTATTAAGCATTGTCATTCAGCGTGGTAATGCCGCTAGCATGCTAGCTACCTACTACCTACGCAGTCAACTGATAGTGGGCTTGAGCATTTGGATTGTCTTTAGACCTTCAACTATCTATGGGCAGTCTGTTTGTTTATGTAGTGTTAGTGTTAGCTTGTATTTTGTTTAGTGAATAAAGGCACTTGCCCTGAATTAAAAATCAACTTAAATAGGCGTATATATACCACATAGCCAACACCGACGGTGAATGATGACATTGCCTCTAAACCATGCACAAACCATACGACATTTATCATAGTCCATCCTTGCTGTAACAACGAAAACATATATATACGTTATAGATAAACAACATTCTCAACGACAAAAATCAACGAAATTATAATGATCATAGCAAATGCACTAACTTGACACTGGACTTCCAATAAGCAAAACATAAAAAAATTAAACCCTATACAGTGAAATTTATGACGTAATTTCAAATAACAAGCTAGCTATGACAAAGATATAAACTAATTAATTAATCATTTATTTCAGACCAGGTCCATATACGTTTGACACAAATTACATTAAAATCAGATGATAACATAAAATTTGAATTAGGTACATGTCAATAGTCCCAATACTTAAAGTTAAATTAAATGAAATATAATGAGTAAAAATTGAAATTAAGTGTCACAAAATAAAATATAATCGAAACAAATGTCAGCTGTTTATCTATTTTTATTATTAATATGGATATGTAACCGCACTGCATAGTTAATGACTGGACAGTCGACCCGACCTGCAACAACACGTAGAATGCTGTTGGTGCTGCTCCGGACGCGGCTTAGCATCGAGGCAGCTCGTTTGCGCATTATGGCATGAAAGCCGTCCACTCGAGAATCAGCAAACATGCCTGATGCACTGCAGCGTCAGATATACGTAGAATAATAACAAACGCGTTATGCATTTGACATTTGTCATTTGTGATTGCTCTCCGCTCGATGATTAGAACCTTTATTTCAACACTTTTCTATTGGTTGGTTTGGTGTGAAGTTGAATTTGCTATGATTTTAAATAACATTATATCAACCTCAACAGACAACATATCAACGATATTATGCAATAAATTATCTACAACATTTAAAACAAAATCATATAGCACTAGATTAAAACCACTAGAGCAGGATATCATTTGTTTCACTGGCAAAGCGATGGCGATGGGGATGAGATAGTGAAATCTCGAACCAACTGTTTAACTTACCTTTGACGATATAAGCGTCAATGTAGGCGACGATTCCTGTGAAACAAACAATACACATCCTGCTTTAATCGTTCTTACATGAAAATAAGAACAAACATGTGCTGTGCGTCGTTTTTATTGAGAAAGCTTTAGTTGTGATTAAAAAACATACAGAAATACTTTTGATTTATCAAATTATTATAATTATCTTAGTTTTTTGTAGATGATAGAGTCTGCTTCCAAGCTTCCTAACCTTAAGCTTCTGCGTTATTTCTAATTTGAGGCTGCTTGTTTGAATATTTTTGTTTTGTTATGAAAAAGAAAAACTAATCATTAAAACTCATGAAACTAGAGTTGTAAGGTGTATGATAAGAATGAGAATTCCCGTGTAATATAAATAAAATGTATGATAAGAAGTTACACGTAAAATATTATTGGTATATAAAATATGTATAAATGCATATATTTATCGTATCATACATAATTATAGTAACATAGTTTACTAGCTGCACCAACTTATTTTTTCGAGATAAAGAATTATCATTTTTTAATTTTATTTAATATTATACGGGAATTATGATGATATGTATGATTATTTCAAGTTTCATTCAAATCCGTTCAGCCATTGCAACGTAAAGAAGTATCAGACATACTCACACACTGAGACACAAACTCGCATTTATAATACTGGAGAGATTTATTATAATGATGACTACATATATACGTATACAATACACACACACTTGTAATTAACGATAAAGCTCTTGAAATACGAGTGCGGCGTGGCTACATACAATTACACGTCCGTTTGCTTGTAATTTTATGAATCATGCTCACTTTATTCCGTCGGACATTTCTCACACTGAAAAAAGTAAAACGAAAGTCCAAGAGGAAAATTTCATCCAGGCCGAGTCACCCGCTCAATTCCTAGTATTTCGGAATATTTTATTAATCTTATTACAATGTCGGCATGTTTCGGAGACAACTCTGTGAGATGTGGAGTCGTGAGAATCTTCTAAAACAATCGATAAAAAATAGAGACGTGCGTAATTATACCAGAAAAGGTACTCAAACATTAAATACTCGATATATACAATAGGTATCATAGTACCGCCAAAACAAAGCAACGCAAAAAAATGAAGCAAAAACATTACCAGACTTTGAAATCGCATGCGCGAAGCAGCTTGCGAACAATAAACGAAATAAAAAACTGCTAAACCACTCTTCCTTTCCTAAATTATCCTGTCACGCTCACCTATAAAATGCAATTGGTTTTTTAAAATTGGAACTCGTTAGAATATCGCATCATAAAGATACGATCAAAAACAATCCTTGTAGCATTTCACATAGAGGTCAATATTTCTTGTAAAATAGGAAGCAGGTTGTGTTGTTGGTGTCAGGTTGCGCGGACAATAGGCGCACGCGCATGTACCTGCGCAAGGTGACCCCGGCAAGGGCACGGCGCCGCCCTTGCACCCTGCACCCCTGTCCCCCGCTCCCGCGGGCGCGCATTCGATCCATTGTCCGACACGCCATTACCGAAATGACCATTATGGAGACTGCTAGAGATTGCAAAATTTTGTCGACATGTTACTCAATTGTCTCATCGATACTTTCGCATTAAATTCCTGTTTGTGAATACTAACATTCAGAACACAAAATTGTTACGGACGTCGTTTCTAGTAGTTTTTCAACACAAATATTATTTCTTGGAATTCATTTTAGGGACTTTAAAAGTTTTTTAACTGTTAACTTTGGAAATTCAGGTTTCTGATGATATTAAATTCTTACTATGTACGTAATAGATTAGGATCAAATATAAAACTCTGATACTTATCACCCATATATCACTGCGCCCACGCCGATGTCATCGTAAATCTACCCATCATTCGTAACTGTATCTATCCAATATAGTCCATTTTACCATAACCTAACGAGCCTAACGGACGAGGTTGTTAATCAGTCTGATTTCTCTGTCCACGTAATTAATTAATCACAATTGTAAACAAGGACGGCGTGATATTTTAAAGCCGCCGATGACAGAATAGGTCCACGCCCATTGATTTATCTTCAATATGAATTGGGTGCATCGAAGAGACTCGTTTGAGAATCTCGCCTAATATAGTATCTTTGATTGTCATATATTATAGCTTAGATTTGCATAATATGTTTGTTTTGTATTGATTTACAGTTTCCGACATTTAATATTATAGATAAAGTACCGAGCCGTCGACCATAAAGAAAGTTTACCTACTAGTTTAATCGTCTTTGGACGTTTTGCTCTTCACGTTCGCAGTTCTGAATTTCCATAAAGCAATAACACCAATTTTACTGTCTATCATAATTACAAACAAGTAATTTCCGTCATGAAATGTTTTAATTAGCCTGCAAAGCATTGTTTAGTCACTTCACATTCAGTCATTTTATATCTTCAATGATACTATGATATATTGTGTGAGCGTGTGAATTGCGGACGGGAACACCGGAACAGCCTCCCAACCTATTATGTTTCAAAAACTATCGATATATAATAAAGTCCTTGTCTTATCCCATCTCTAATGTATTGCCAAATTTCAACTGTCTGCCAGTGCGAGTGCTTGCAGCGACAGGTGTTGAATCCAGCGACGTTTCAACCATATTCGAATGATTCCGGTCATTTGGACAACAAATCGGATCGGAATCTTCAATAGGACTTGTTTGCTACAAAAATTTAAAATAACAAGAAAAATTATGCTTCTATCTACGTTTGATGTAAAAACCCAATGATTACGTGAGATTCGAGACGGAATAATGATCGATAAAATGAGTAATCGATGCAAATCGAGCAGGTACGCGACTTGTAAATTCCTCTATGATTCATTCGGATAACGAGTTTCGAGACGAGTTCATGACGTTAATTAAAGTAAGTTCGTATTCGCAACTGAATTTAATACATTATTTGTTATAAATAAAATTACTAAAATATTAATTAAATTAAGTATAACTAGTAGGTACTTACGAGTATGTATATGTAACCAGACATTTTATGACTAACTAGCCGCCCGCCCCGACATTGCACGGTCGGAGTGTTTTTAAACATACTAATAATAAATATAGCCTATTTTACGTGAGTAATTCCCGTGTAATATAAATAAAATGTGTGAAAACCACGCCAGTTTCCATAGTAAAAATATAGCCTATGTTACTCAGGGATAATATAGCATTCTAATGGTGAAATAACTTTTAAAATCGGTTCAGTAGTTTTAGAGTTAATTCGTTACAAAAATACAAATCTTTCATCTTCATAATATTAGTGTAGATATAAAAATATAGAAATAGCGCCTCTAAATAACATAAAACAAATATTTATGCTACAATTTCATACACCTTTTTTAAACAACAACATTTATATGCAGCTGATTTTTTAATGCTAAATAAAAGTGAATCCAAAAATTGTTCCAGCATATATTCACACGGGCTCTAGTGTTACCACTCCGAATATTTTTACGCCCAATAAAATGTAGAGTTCAAAGCCATAATTGGACCTGTAAAGGTATTGCATGCCGACTGATTTCCAAGGAAACCACTCGCAGGTAAAAGGTCTGATTTATACCGCCCTCACTTACATTGCAAGTAATTTAAATAACTTGAGCAGCAAATTAACTTTTTTGGCTTTGAATCAATTATCAAACGTCGTCGTAGTCAAATTAGCAAAAAAATAATCATATCTTACCACCAAATCTGATCTAAAAATGAAAAGAACGGCATCTGAGATAATTACGAGAAATGTCTAAAAAAGTTAAATAATTTATTTAAGAAATGAAAATCATCGTTAATGGCGTCAAAAATTACCCGAGAATAAGGAAATGCCACTGAAATGTTATTTTTGGCTTTGAGTAAAGTCTACTTTTCCTGTCCTATTTTCATCGTGACATTGCAGCTGAAAACAGGAAAAAGCATAAATGACAAGTGCGAGAACAACGAGGGCGTGAGAAGGGGAGAAAGGGAGGCGAGGGCGGGGAAGAGTCGAGTTGTCACCATCAACAGTGACCCAGTAGCAATATACCCAGTCGACAGTACGCTAGGTTTATTTATATGAAAGCCGGCTGAACTAGACGTGCACTGCTGATAAGATTAAACGATTATAATTCATGATTTTAAGTTTTGATCATAGAAATTATAACTTTAAAAAAAACACGCATTTTGAAATGACTAATAAGCAAAACATAAAAAATATAAATTAAATATGCTATGACGATAAGAAATGCAAAGTTGTCAAAAATTTGCATTTTTATGTTGTTGACACGCAAGTACACGAATTTGATGATAAATAGTTATCTTGTGTGTTGGAAAATATACCTAAAACAAATATTTTAGAGTAGAATTTTACGTCTTTACTACAATCGCTACGACATTAATTTTTGTCAGGTCATTTTCACTGCTAAGACATAATTTTCAAAAACAATGGTAAAACGACTCGTTACTCAGCGTAGCCCGCTGGTTAGTTGGTACATGACACCCTTTACATACCTACACCTTTATTTTTGAACATATCCTTCATAGATTAAAAATGAAACGTTTTAACTGTTATTTTAATATGGCACTTGTATCATTCGCCATTTTCACTGAAATGCGAAAATAGCTTTGGAATGCGCTGCTTGAATGGGTGGGGGTGTTCCCCAATAGTTACAAACTCGGTATTTTCAAATAACGAGTGAATCGGTTTCTTCTAAGCAAACGTGCTCCGTCGTAGACCGCAACATCACTTAACATCAGGCGAGTTGTCGGTCAAACGCAAGTCTATTACTAAATAAAAAAATCTTCATTACTGTGTTCGCGTACACCGCATGACCCATTTAACTGAAGCTACTTCCGGCCCTTCGCTTACCCCTGAAAGCGGCTGAAAACTACTGAAAAACATCGCTGCATTATAAATGCGGATCAAATTGAACTGCGGCTCGGTTAATTAGCTGGGACGTGCCGTTAGAATCGAGTGTTGGGACGGAAACTGACCCTCAATGCCGTCCCAAAACGTTACATATAACGTTACAATAAGGAAACTATTATGAAATTTATATGTTGAAATAGTTTGATAGTTTAATTTAGAATCAGTTATGTGTGTATATGCAAGGAACCTATATCACAGTTTTTACAGTTTTTTTTTTCTGTCTTACACAGTTTTTCTTTTGCTCTATTTACAGTATACAAAGAGGGAGAAAGCTCTTTGCAAAATTGAAATAAGAATGCAAGAAGTTTTCGTAACCATTTGCAGACGTGGGTGAGCACTTGGAAGCTTTATACAAATAGAATAGCTTTTTTTAGAGTTCCGTACCCATAGGGTAAAACGGGACCCTATTACTGAGACTTCGCTGTCCGTCCGTCTGTCTGTCTGTCACCAGGCTGTGTCTCATGAACAGTGAAAGATAGGAAGTTGAAATTTTTACAGATTATGTATTTCTGTTGCCGCTATGACAAAAAATACTTAAAAACAAAATAAAATCAATATTTAAGGGGGCTCCCATAAAACAAACGAGTTTTTTTTCTCGTTTTTGCTTGATATTGATAACGACAACAGAAAGACGCTTGAAATATACACAGAATATTTAATAATATATAAACTTTAAAAATAAAATTAATATTTAAAGGGGCATCTCATACAACAAACGTGATGTTATTGCCGTTTTTATAGATAATGGTACGGAACCCTTCGTGCGCGAGTCCGACTCTCACTTGGCCGGTTATTTAAGATACACTTTTGCTGTAATACCAGCAAATAACAGGCGCCTTGTAATCAGTGATATTCATCATTGATTACAGTAGTAATTTTTTTTCCGTTGTATCGTGTGGATTATCCAAACCATAGCCCATACTTAATCGAATTTGAAACAAATCGTGTAAAATCAGCGCAAAAATTGCACATGTCAAATTGTAAGACTGATCTATTGTGAATGATAATCAACTTTATGACATTGTGATAAGATGAAAAACTCAAAAGCTGTACAAACGGCAGGTGAATATCGATGAAAAGTGAATCATCGAGTTTTGCCATCCCTACACATGTTGATAACATACAATTAACTTTCCACGAACAAAGTAATTACGCACCTTATCGTAGTAACTACGATGTCTCCAGCTTACTTTTTTAAAGTGTATTTTTCCTATTGTGGTTAAAATTTCTTGGATATCAAGATTTACTCCTACTGAATCTATCTATTTTTATCTTATTATTCTTATATCATATAAAAAGGCGATGTGTGTATGTACATATTTATACACTTTTCACAAAACAAATTAACATAAATAATAAAAATAAAACAAAATGGGAATTAGGTATTAAGTAGGCACATGTCAATAGTAATAATCAGAAATAAAATAATAATAATAAAACTATTAATAAAATAAAATTATAAAAACGGAATGTCAATCGAAGTCAATACAATTTAAAAAGAATAGATCTACGTTTGGCCACCAATTCGCCTGATGGTAAGCGACGGGGTGGCCGAGTATGGAACACGTTGATCTAGAAGAAATCTATTCACTCGTTAAATATAAAACTAATTACTGCCTCGGTGGCTCAGTTGGTAGTGATCCTACTTTCTGTGCTTGGGGGCGTGGGTTCGATTCCCATCTAGGACAAACATTTGTGTGATGAACATTTGTGTTTGTTCTATGTCTGGGTGTTAATATCTATTTAAGTATGTATTTAAAAATATATATGTATGTATATCAGTCTCTGGCAGCCATATTACAAGCTTTGCTTAGTTTGGGGTCAGATGACCATGTGTGCAATAATGTCCCAGATATTTATTTATTTATTTATTTTATTTAATCTAAGTATAAAAAATTACACGCTACACTTTACCCCGAACAAAAACCCAGATCCTGTATGGATAGCGGGTGAAACCGCGGGCCGCTGCTAGCTATATGTAAATGGTATGAATGAATATAAGTAGGTACTCGTATCAATATAAAAAAGCGACTTCTACAGAACTTGAACAAATTGAAAGGCAGCTTAAATAAAAGAGAATCATCAAAATCGGTTCACCCAGTCAAAAGTTCTGAGGTAACAAAAAAAACAGTCAAATTGATAACCTCCTCCTTTTTGGAAGTCGGTTAAAAACGAAGGAGTGAAGCGTAGAAGAAAGACTAAGAAGGCTAACGGCATCAGAATGTGGGGCAGCCAGGAAGGAAAAGTGGCAAAAGCCTATCAAACCCCTGCAAATCGTCCAAAAATATCACAAACAAGTTAAAACAATTTGTACCCCTCCCCTTAGCTTGGAAACATAAAAGTTACCCCATTAAACGTTTATAGCCGACTAAAACTTTGACACCGAGTGTTATAGGACCCTCATGCGATAAAAAACGCTATTGTTACTTTATAAAGATATGTTATGACATAAAAATTTCATATGAAATAGTTTTTACTGCTTTTTGAACGGTTTTTACCTGAGTTACTCCGTTTTCCGCGTGTGTTGCCAGTAGGTAAATGAGTTGTTAGGTGTAGATGTCAACTACATATAAGTAATGCTTACTTTCCAATATCTGTATGGGTTTTTACTATTTAAAATACCTAGAGGCAAGTGATTCAATGTTTTCCTTTAAATTTATCTGTCATACATTTAAATTATAGGACAAAAAATTTACTATTTCAATAGGTCAAGTCGTAGTCATTTTACGTCATGTATGTGGGTCCTGTAAAAGTGATACACCTAATAAAAGAAATAAAATGAAGTATTATCCTTAAAACATTTCGTTACACCGGGCATATTGGGCATGGGTTAAGGTTACAGTTTACATTCATTTTTCACACGCTTTTATTAGCTTAGTGTGTTTGTAAGTAACGAAATCCTTGAATTTGATTTTCAACTACTTCAAAACGTCGAATTAAATTGAAATTTTGCACACTTATCAAGAACCAATGCACAATGCAATAGTTTAAATAATTCATCCCATTAAAGCGTGTTTTTTAGTTTTATTAATTAATTAAGAAAACCTTTAAAAATTAACCCTAATAAAATCGACAGAAGACAAGCAGAAGTAAGAATCAAAACGAAAAATACGGTGAAAATAAAATATTTAAATTCCACCTACATTATTAGTATTATTTTCCACCTCCAGTCACCGTATAGTCAGCAGAATGCTTTTCAAAAGTAAACGAAATTATGTAAGAACAAAAAAATAAATTTCTATACAATATTAGCTAACCGATGACGATGGAGCGAGCGATCCAAAACAGCAGGAAAAAGTCCAGCAAGGCTGCAGACTGCAGGCGGAGTTGTGCACAAAAACGTACCGAATAACGGCTATGGGGTAAGGGCTCGTTCACTCACAAACCACTGTAGTACAATTTTTAATAATGTTTTTTATCTATTTTAAATTTTTGGGAAATTTATTGCCCAATAATATAAGTAAAAATTTATTAGGTGACAGGGCCATTACAAGTATCCGTCAATAGAAAAAGAATAACATTTTGAAATTCAGCGTAGCAGTAACTTAACAATACAAAAATATAACAAATTCTAGAACAAATACAACAACCAAACACTGGCGTACATATTTTTATAGTACAAGAAAATAAATATGAAAAACTGGTAGCGTTCATCTACTTGAATATGATAAGAGAACTATTTATTAAAATACCACATAAACAGGGAAAACCGTTACATTACAATGAAATTATTATCAAGGTTTTCAACAGGCGGCCTTATCGCTTACAGCGATTTTGAATGGTTTTAGACGGAGCGTGTGCGGCGTATATTATATGTTGTACAGAGCCGTCTTTAGGCTACTGGAGGCTCCGGGCACATTAGGATAATGGGGCCTCTATAACTTTGACAGAGCACTATTTTCGGGCGAGAGTAGAGTAGCTTCTCGCATGCAAATGCTAATAAACAAGTAGGTATTGTAGTCAGTCATTATATTTTTTTTTTTCTCGAAATAAATAAGTTTTTCGGTAATAAATATTGGCTATCGATTGGTGATCTGGCAGGAACTAGGGGGGCCCTATCGATCGCGAGGGCCTGAGCAAGTGCCCAGAGTGCCTAGTGGGAAAGAGGGGCCTGATGTTGTCAGTTGTTTATCTGCCAAACAGTAGACAATGTTTTCAGGGAAATAATTGGGTGCTCTAATATGTCAGTGACAAGCGCAGTGCATCGCCGTGCAAGTTTTTAAACTAAAATTCTTGGTGACACTTACCATCAGGTGAGCGTTTGAGTCTCGCGTCACTTGATAGCAAAAATAATTGTCGCAGATTAAAAAAAACATGCTTTAAAATCGCTAATCCTGAAGTTCCTGTTAAGGATAATGGGACAAACTACGCGAGTGTTGCACACTTTAAATAAAATTTCAATTTAATTCGACGTTTTGATGGTGTTGAAAATCAAGTTCAAAGATTCCGTTACATACATACCTACATATATATACATTATATATATATACATACATACCAAGCTAATAAAAGCGTGTTAAAATAGCCTTTTTGTTTGTATTTGAGCACTACAACCATATGTACTAAGACTTATAATATACTACCTGTAACCGCGACGTCGTTCGCGATTTCTTCAGAAAAAAATAGCCTATGTCCGTCCTCATGATACATACCATTGCCTCGCAAAATTTAATCAAGATCGGTTAAGCCATTTAGCCGTGATTATGTAGCTAACAGAGAGACAGACAGAGTTACTTTCGCCTTTATAATATTAGTGTGAAGTGTGATGTCTGTATTTCGAGCAACATTTCCGCTGTGTCCGCGGCTTTACCAACAGGCCATATCTGGCGCCAAGGACGCCCGGTGCCCAATGTGACCCAATGCGCTACATTCAGTGTCCAGACCAGTTAGAAACACTGTTTCCGGAACCTGATACTAATTACTTTTTTTTAAGGCATAAAATAAAAATAAAAAACAAGCGAGGAACGAAGGATTTATTGAAATATATATACTAGCCGCCCGCCCCGGCTTCGCACGGGCGTAAGCTCGGCCTGCGGCCTCACTACTAAATATAATATATCCCCGGGTAACATCACCCGGGGATAGTGTAGCTTCCCAACAGTAAAATAATTTTAAAAATCGGTTCAGTAGATTTTGAATTATTTCGTTACAAACATCCAAAAATACAAATCTTTCCTCTTTATGATATTAGTATATGTATATATATATATACTTATTAAAACACTGTTTTAAACTATCACAGTTGTTCGCTACAGGTAGGTATATGATTATTTACGGGATATTTGACGTGGCATTTGACGTGGAAGGAGCTTCCGATATTTCGACGCGTCTTCCAGTGAACATGAACATGGTGTATGTAACTGCGCCCAAATATCGGGAGCTCCTTCCACAACCTTACCACGGTAAATATCCCATAAATAATTGTATAAAATATATTAAGGTCTATATTTGGCTACTTTTAACTTTATTGTCATAATCTACCCACTACTTCTAAAATTTCGTAATTACTGCTTTAATTAACTAAATTTTCATCCACTTGTTAAAGTTTACCAACTAAGAAGTACTTACTTTTCAAATTACTTTTTAACTATAATAATAATTGTAACCCTTACAAGTAGTTTCAGTCCGTTTAGGCATGGTTTAGGCCATTTTAACCCGTTCACTGTCTTGCCAACGAGGTTTTGTGACTTTTAATTGTTAAGTATCGTAAAAATTCGGTTTTCTCGACACAAGCTTGCCTCCTAGTGAGTAAACCAATACTGTGTTGTAAAATAATACTTGTTTCATGCAAAATACTTTTAGTATCATAGAATATTCACTTTACTCGTATTCATTGTTCTGTTTTTTTTTTTTTTTTTTTTTTTTTTTTTTTTTTTAATATTCCGTTTTCTCGTTTTTTTGGACTCTACTGTACAATTGATACGAGAAAATGAATGTACGAAATTAGTGTCCAATTATAATTATATGACACAATGACAATCGGAATATATAATATCTAATTATAATTCCAATGATGTTATAATTCATATGAAGCAACCAAAATGTCAAGATGAAAGAGTGATACTTTCACTGTAAAGGTTTTTACAGTAAAAAATAACTGATTTGATTACAACCATACATACAACATACATGTTGGAACTGAGAAATTTTCTAATAAGTATTCATAGTTTTCTTTTATATATTCTTTATTTTCTTTTCTTTTGATATTTCACAAACAATATGTTATTATAAGCCTCCAAAGAAACTTCCTGTACTTACCAACATGCACACATGAAGTCATTAAACAAAGTCAAAAAATATCAAAGCGTCCGATCTAAGCAAGAAATACCATCACGGTGCAAGCAATCCCACATAATCCCCATTAGTGCACTTCGCAAAGGTCCTCCATCTCACCTCTCGCTCACACATCCACAAAAAATAAGTACCTAACGCTGCGCTGAAGCCGCGCAATCCGATGCATTCCGTACCCTTCATTACTTGAAACGCATCCTCCGAACCAAGATTCTCAAAAACCTTCTCTAACACGTCCCAATAAGAATCAGAGCAGACACACTGATGCACGTTCAATCGATATTTTTTTTTTAAAGGGCAAGTGCGAAGGGTCTCGGCAATTCGGCCAGTCTTAATATAAATAACAATAACAAGTCGGGTCGGTCGATCTTTAAAAACCTTTTAAAAACATTGAGCGGCTTTGACAGATGAGGCTGTGCGGGGTTATCTTCGCTCTCCAAAGTTTCTAACTTACAAACTCATTATTTTTTCTGGCCGACTGATTTTTTGATTTTAAATCGTTGTAATAATTTTTACATTTATACGAATTCATTATATTTAGCGATTTTTTTATTGTGCCCCTCAATTATATCGTAATATGACATTTGCACCTCTTGGAAGATTTATTATACTGGGTATCAACAAATATTTACTTATTAAAAATACAGCTAAATTTGGCGTCACCAGCGTTAAAAAATTATAGATAAAAAAACATTTCTTACAAATATCTTTAGTTAGGTCATTGTAGAGCACATAATAATATAATTTTACGTCATTTTTTTAAATGTAACCGAGATATAATATATGTAAGCTCCGTTAGCAGATAAAAATGTTTGAAGATAATAGTAAATTTGCGCCCGCGCACCAACTTATTATAATTTATATCGTATCTACGAGTTGAAATGTTGACATTAACATAAAAAGACTATAACATTCTTACAATTGCCGATGTCATCGCAATCAAAATGTCCGTATTTGGAAAATTTACTCAATAAAATGTTTGCTGTACCTAATGGATTATGATTGGAGCTTTGTAAAGAATTTCGAAATATGTTTAATGTAAGTTTTGCGACTATTTATTCACTTTTTGCCATCGTGGTACCTACAGGCCACGCCACAACTCATATACATGTAAGATACACCTACTTTATTTACTTCTATACGGTTGCTTTATTTAATTGTTTGTTGGGGTCATCATACAAACTTATTATTATTTATTTCAGCCGTGGTAATCCCATTGCAGGGCAAAGGCCTCCCTTCCTTTCTTCCACATACAAACTTATAACATAACGAAAAAAAGAAAACGCATACTAATTTTATATTAGTAGTTTAGCTATAAACTTGTACAACTGATTAATTTTAGGCCAAACATACGACGGATAACATGACTAGTAACACAACTTTTTAAATTATAAATTGGAAACTAATTCCACGTTTGTGGCATACCCGTTGCCATCAGTTTGTACAGTTATCGACACTATTGCTATAACTTTACATAATTAGATATTTGTGTGATCGCAATAATTGGCTGTTAACCTGTTAAGATGCAACTTTAAAATGTCAATGTTTTTTGTTTTTTTTTTATAATTGAGGAAACTTTTTGTACTTGATTGCGGATAACTAATCTTATTGAAAATTTTATACAAACAAATGGAATGCTAATTATATAAAACCCCTGCGGTAAATATACAATTATGTATGTGTATAACTTTTCTAATAGAAAAAATCAATACGAGAGGATTAATAGTTTTAGAACAAATTGTCAATAAGAAAGTATTTAAAAAAAGTCTTAGCAAAAATGAATTGTTAAAGATTTCAAATGTGCAGTTAGGTTTAGACTAGGTATCAATTAATATATACACGTTATTTTGTGATCAAAATAACAAAGTAATCTATGTGTAAAACGATTAAAATATAATGTTGTGTCTAGACTTCAAAAATACCAAGTAGATTTTGCAATCTATGATGTAGGTAGGTAGGTATTATAAAGTCTACATATAGTCCAATCTAGCGCGTGAAACATCATAACTTAAGACAAAGCACATCAAAGTAGAAGCTAAGTAGATTAAATTTCATATTAATTATAAATTTCATTTAAAGCATCGCCTTAACGTTCAACTAAACGTTTTATGTCATTTCATAAATCTGTAGCATGTTGCTTCCGGTGCTAGGCTAAACCTGGTATTAATTAAATGTATCAGAGATGAACCGGACTTATTAGCATACTCGCTACTCCACCAAATGTACACTTTTGAGAACTCTGTCACCATAAATAAAGTCATAGCTTTTTAAGTATAAATGTTCGAGATGTTTGCGACTATAACAGTGACAAAGTACGAAACGGTTAACCCTTTTGCGGTCGAGAGTACAAAGTATTTAGTGCATTTACGTAAGTCACACCAGTTGGGTCCATCTTTAGAGCAAGTTTCTTGTGTTTTATTATTTTATCCTAGATTTTAGAGCAATATCAGTTTCTAAATGTCTTCAAGTATTTGATTACATTTCAATTTGCATAATTGTAACATTTATGACGACCGAATATGCAGCTCCGCTGATACAGGGTTCATAAACGCAGCCCAAAAAGCATTTGAGAGACACGCGACTATTTATTACTGTTATTAATTCGCGGAAAGAATACTTTCCATAGTGAGCGTGCGTTGAACTTTTGCGAGTTATTAGATGGACTTTAGTTTTATATAGCACCTTAACAAACATCTCTGGAAATGTTCTTTCAACATTTTATTCTGTAGCGCCATCATTAAAATTAAAAGTCAACTTTTTCACAAAATCCATTACCATTATCGCACCATACCTTATTCTCGAAAGTTTTTTTTTGGAAGCAGAAGCAGCGGTGGGTTAGACAATAGACGCCATTATGCCGTGACAGTGCGCTCATTACCGCTTTTTGCGCTCGTCTCGCTCGCATTGTTCGGGCGCGTCTACCTGTGCCTATCGCCAGATCGACCGTTAAACTTGAAATGGGTAATGTGTTCTTATTTTGAATTTCGTATCTATGAGTTGAGGGTAGATTGAGAAAGTTGATTTCTCCATATTAATTTAAATAGTTCAGAAACTACCAGTTTCAATTAAGTTTAGGCAAATTAACTTTCAGGTATATCTCTAATACCGATCGTCTTATTTGTGCGAAGTTCTAGTATTTTTTTAATATTTATGAAAATGTGTCATCAAGATGACATAACTCGGATATACCCTAAACGAAAAAAAATCTCACTTCAGTGGATATCCTACAAGGTTACACTCAAAATTGGTATTAAGCCA
This sequence comes from Agriopis leucophaearia, assembly GCA_949125355.1. Taxonomy (NCBI): domain Eukaryota; kingdom Metazoa; phylum Arthropoda; class Insecta; order Lepidoptera; family Geometridae; genus Agriopis; species Agriopis leucophaearia. Next base: position 18,777,215 of record OX421263.1, on the reverse strand, counting down.
AAAAGGACGTCGTTTTACATTGGGTCCATCCCTGATATCGCGAAAAATATCACCTAGGCATTGCAAGCATTTCATCGATATTTTTCGCGATTTCAGGGTAGGTCCAATAGTAAAAGTTGTTAATAATGATGCGTACAATGAGGCGATGACCTTCTTTCAAATTAGTACCACCATTTCGTATAACCCTGCATATTTACAAAACTTGATGTTACAAACAAAACTAAACTGCTTTTTCAAAATAATTTTAGTGATGATGGCATCAGTAATCTTTCGTAATCTAATCCAAGTAGGAACACCGCTAAGTAGGTGCTATAAACATTGCGTCGGACATTTCTTTTTTAGAGGCATTGTAAAGAATAATATCAGTAACCCACGCACACCAAGGCAACTAATACGGCGTAATAAAATAAATTCCACATATAAATTCGGTCGGGTCGTTTTTTTGTCAATTAAAAATTACTGACGGGACCTCTACCTCAGGTACTCCACATGGCCCCTATAGTAACTACTATTTAAACTGTGTCTGTACTAATAAACCACGCAAAAGACGTGACTCTATCCTTATCTAATGTTGTAGAGATAGAAGAAGATAGAAGAGGATGATTGTAGAGTTTCTGATCAGATAATGGTGAGTATTTGAGTGTGAAGTGATCCGATGTGATCTGGATACGGTTATCCTAGTATAATAATCGTCGAAGACTTTAATGCATCACGCAGAGTCATAGTTCAAACTTTCAAAAGCTAGAAACAGCCGTTTTTTTTTTTTTTTAGGAAAGGCTCCCGGTTTCTCTCGGTCTAGGTAACTGGGCTCGCGTTTCTCGATGACGCTGTCTAGGTAACTGTTTGCCTTAAAGGTAACTCTCGTTTATTTAAAAAAAATCTCAATGTCTAACTCTTGCTCTACGCAAAGAAAATTATAAATAATTACTATTAATTCCAAAAAAAAAAAGTTTGCCGCAATTAAATGTTAAACGAACATTAAAATTAAAATATTCCTTTAATATGCGATCGGAAACCATTACAGGTAGGTAAGTAAATCTAATTGAAGTAGGTATCCAATTCCTCTTTCATTAATCTTCCCTGTTTTGTGCGAACTCGAGTGAAAGTGCTAGGAGAACTTAGAAAAAAGAGATCTCCTGCATTGGCCTGAATCAGCTGCTGATGACAACAATGTTAATCCAGCCCAAGAAATCCTAGTTTGAACAAAAACCGTTAAGAATAAACCGTTAAGAATTGTATGAAAATAAAATACCAATATAAACTTACTGAAACAAGTATCTATATGTAAATTTCTATTTATCGTGTAACTGATGAAGAAAAAAGTATACGTAAACGGAAATCATAATTTAGTAATAAAAACTTTTAAGCAGCTTAGACCATCACCAATTTAAATTGTTTTGCCGTACTTAACGAGTAGTAAAAGCATAAAAATCATTCCCGTTTGAGCCGGGTCCCACCCTGGCACAGGTAGATTGAGCATTGCACATACGAAGGCAATTAACTTTTGGTACCTGCGCGCGCGCATGTGTGCACACACTCGCGTGCGCGTGTGTGAGTGCAACACTTGCGCAAACACGGGGGTGTAAAGAACACTTTGAGTTAACTTCGGGGTTTCAAAGATAAATCTGTGTGCTTTAATGGAATTCGGAATTTATGTTAAGGTCCAGTGTGTTTATAATGTCGTATTAAGTGTTTATTTGATGTCATGAATTTTAAATCCCTTCTGACGATCTTTGTTTTTGTAATACATGTACTAAATAAAGTACTCACTCGTATCATATTACATATATGAGATACATACAGTACTTGCAAGCAACTTTTGACTTTATTATCATTTTGTAATCTTCAAAAATGCGCTTCTACTGGGCCCGTCCATTCATTTTATTTTGGTCGAAGTTTGGTGCTCCAAGATATAAACAATTTAGATCCTAAATGCAGCTCTATTTTTATCCCTGTCCCGGTGTTCGATTGAGCTAAAATTTGGCATACTTGTCAAGTTCCGATGACAATACAATATTATGGTGACAGCGAGCAGATTTGATGGTGGTGACGGTGGACAACGGCACTCCTCGATGGATAATAAATAAGTAGAGGCAGTGTTTCGGCTCATTTTTATCAGCACACCGTTCCACTCATTAATTTCAAAAAAGCTTGGTTTGAAAAATATATTTTTCAATAAAAAACATGTTTTAATTGAGTACAAAAGACTTGACCCGTTTTACTCCGAACTGCACATTCGTTAAAATAAATCAGATAACGTGTACAAAATCTATTTGAAAGCCAGCAAATTGAGTGGACGAAAGTGCTCTCACTTCTGAATAATAGAGGGTTGCAAAAACTAAGGACAAAATGAAAAAAAAAAGGTAATAAATACCCAGCGTGGTAGTATTGTCCCGTGACATGTGGCGTGGATATTTAAAATCGTTTTGTTTTTGAACTCTGGTAGCCGGCAGCCGCTTGGCGGAAGCGAAGTTTTTTTTTACACAGTAGAAATTTTGACAATTATTATTAGCTCAATTATTTTCAAATTTTGGAATATGCCTTTGTAAAGTTTGGTAGCTCAACTGGGACGCGAAATGAAATGTTTAAAACTAGGAACCAATGAGGAGAATATAAAAGTGGAACAATCTAAGTTTAATAATGTACCTACTCTACGTAGGTAAATTTTGAGCCATGGTTATAAGATGAAATTTACTTTCGTAATCATTATATGTACCAGATAAAAACTTACAGTTTTAGTTTTAACAGTTAAATTTATCTAAAACAAAAACATACCCAAAACAAAGTCTAAGCGAAAACAAAAGTAACCCTTGAAACGGTAACCGCTACTAAACCCCCCGCGGCGCGGCATTCCCAATTCCCATACAACTACCCACCCGCAAGTCCTATAACTACCGCCTTCCAATTTCAAAATGTATGCGAACTCAAATGATAGGGCGCCATTACTGATTTACGGTCCCTCCATTATTCTAAGAACACTAAACAGGTAAAAAATACACGAGTAATTCGAACAAACATCGCGTGCTTTGTCGGCCGCATCATATCATGACTCATTTACAGTGTAATCGATGTGATTCAAAGACTAGACGCGAAAAAAATTAAAAGTTAAATTGTCGAAGGCCGTACAGTCTGCTTGCGGCAATTAAAAATAATTAGGGAGCGAGGATGGCGTGTTCTCAGAAGGATCGGTCGGTACATTTACATATGGCGGAGGTCTAGCGCTCGCTCGCGGGGCCGGCTGTCAGCGGGAGAGCAGGGATAGAGAACTATTGGGACTAGCGCTACCAAGGGCATAGGACTGAGAGTATGAGTAGTGCATACCTAAGGTTTCATGTAAGATTTATACATTTCAGTCGATTGAAATCAAATTCAAAAATGAAAAAAAAATGCTATAAAAATTTGCAAGTTGAAGTGGCAATGGGCAGGCCACATCACTCGAAGAGCCGATAACCGATGGGGAAGAAAGGTTCTTGTGTGGAGACACGAACCGGAAGACGCAGCGTAGGTAGGCCTCCTACTAGATGGACCGACGACATCGTGAGAGTCGCGGGCATCCAGTGGATGCTGATGGCAAGTTGTCGTTCAGTGTGGAGGTTAAAGGGGGAGGCCTATATATATATATAAATATATCTGGGACATTATTGCACACATGGTCATCTGACCCCAAACTAAGCAAAGCTTGTAATATGGCTGCCAGAGACTGATATACATACATATATATGTTTAAATACATACTTAAATAGATATGTTCAGCAGTGGACGTCGTGGCTGATGATGATGATGATGACAAAAAAGAAGAAGCTCAGTTTGACGGTTTTTTTTTATGTGTGTTACGTGATATTTCATCCAAGTGTGAACAGATTTTAATTATTCTTTGTTTATTGAATTGATAGTGTCGAGTGTGATTCCGTTTAATTTTAAAGAAAATATTCAATCTTTAATGGTGGAAAACTAGGGAATGAATCCCGTACATTGGGATTCCCGTTCAAGTCGGTATGTAAAAGTGGGTCAGTTATTGAACACTAGTACCAAAACTTAGATTTTTGAATGGTAAGTATCTCTTCGTCTGAAGTGGAACACTTTTATCATATTTTTTTTAATGATACTGAGTGACGTGACGAGTGAAGTCGCTTGCCCATAACAGCTCAACGCCACTCAGAATTTTGAACTTCAACAGTTCAAAACCCTGGGTGGCAATGCACTGCGCTCGTCACCCCGAGATATAAGATGTCAAATCTGTGTGCCCTGTAATTTCGCTGGAAACGTTGCCCTTCAACCCGGAACACAGCAGTGTTTGCACACTACTGCTTGGCGGTTGAATAACTGGCAAAGGTGTGGTACTTCCCCAGGCGGACCCCTGCAAAAGAGTCCTACCACTACTAAATGTTAGTGGTCGCAGTATGATTGATACATAGCAGACATGGAGTCTTTTACGTCATCGATCCTTCCTGGTTGACGCTCGTCTTACAAAAAAACTCCGTATTGCATCTCTTTATTTACAGGAATTAAAATTATTCTCTATTCGCTACCCGCTTATAATACAACCACATCCTTAAATATAAACTAAACCGAGCGCGATTATGGGCAATAGTGATTGAAAAGGGTAAAGAAACCGACCTGCATTAATTCTAACCTTTTATTTGTAGTTAAACTCAAATACCACTGCTTGAAACTTAATACCCTATTCCACGATAATGAAACCCAAGTTTCTACTCATTGGGTGCATTTTGGATACCCTTAATTTTAGATTTGATCCGATGTTTGTAGCTATTAATGTGCTATGATTTTATTTAGATTTCAAATTAGAGGGATTAGCTTTACTCGTACACTACTCAATATTCTAACTTCTTAATAATTTTAAGTTAAAGACTGATTTCCCTTGCTAAGGAAGCTAACATTTTAAGAATCGTTTTCGTCTAAAATCGTAAATACTCGTAGGTTATTATTCAAATTCAGACTGGATGATAATTCATCTTAATGTGGAATCGACGAAAAATAAATTAAGATAATGTTCTATCTCATATTATTTAAATCAAATGTCATTCACTTAATAGCAACTGATTGTTTAATAATATGCATTTAAAAATTACTAAATCAAAATGTCTAATTTATGTCGTTTTAGGGATCAAGCCAGTAAAAAAATAATCTAGAAGTTTTGTGAATTAATAAAATGTTGTGGTAGAAAGCAACAATTCAAGGTCTCTACCTATTTTGAAAAATATACTAAAGGTTCTTTCAATACAGTTAAAATGTTTCTTTATGGCTCTTTAATACGAATATTACACGCACGCAACACAGATGGCTGATGGGGCCGAAAGGTTCTACAATGGAGAGCACGGACCGGTAAGTGCAAAGTAGGACGTCCACTCACAATATGGACAGACGACCTAAAAGACCCCAGGGAAACTCTGAATGCAGGCCGCTTCCAACCGGCCCTTTTGAAGATCTATGGGGGAGGCCTATGTCCAGCAGTGGACATCGTGTGGCTAAAATGATGTAGATGATACGAAAGTTATTAAGTAAATCAGCTGGCAGTGGCTGGAAGCGAATACGGAAGATCGGTTTTGGCGTGCCTTGGGAGAGGCAGCGGACTAAGATCAGGTAGTGGACTACGTATATGGTGGACTGAGTCTGTCAAAATATGTCACAACGAAATTTGTGAATAAAAGCCCAGATGTGGGTTTTGCAAAAAAACTTCTTATAGTCGGTGAAACCGGCTTAATCTAACTAACGAATACTAAGCAAATATTATTGTTGTTTCACGCACAAAAAACATTATTGGGCATGGGCACCTAATCAGGTAATCAGTCAAATTTAAATCAGATCTTAAATGGATCATACAATAAATAAGCTGTCAGCTTTGCTACGGAACCTCACTCGCCACACCGCGGCCGCACACTTTTTGTTCTTATATATGAGGAGTCCGTGACTCATTCGGCCAGTGGGTCGCAGTAGACTGCATTCTTAATGCACTTGAACAGGTTACAGTCCATTCAGGAGCTCGTGAGTGAGCTTTTGCTCGCGAGTTTTCCTCCTTGTTACAATTGCGTTGACGAAGAAAGGCATACGTGTGTTGTCGTCGCATTCTCTTTTTAATTCTATAGCTATCACCTTAGGGTTGATTTCAATGATTCTTAGGGATGGCATATAAGATTGCTTGAAGTAAAAAGGTGGTAGTGCGTTTCCCAAGAAAGATATGATTCGTACTTTGCTTTAATTAAAGCTGTGAGAAAGCAGCAAACCATCTTTGGATTGGCTTGGAATTATACGGAGTATTCAGTAGCAAAATACCATGCCATAAATAGACTTTTCTGTTGTAGAACAGATAATAGCAAATCGTTCAAAGTATTGTTATGCATACACACTTACTCTGTTAAAATTTTAAAGTTTCTTCTTATTTATCGGGCAAAAAAGTATTATCTATGTGAAGTAGAAATGCTACCACCCATACCTACATAAAGAAATTTTCTTGGATACGTAATAAACATTTTGATTCTACGGTTCTATCTGCCAACCTCCTTGTAACCTAAGAGATTATAATCTAGATTTTTGCGAGGTCAGAGTGATCTTCTAAGTCTGCGTGCTTCATCTTCGACCATATCCTCGCTTACCTACCAACAGGCTAGTTGTTTTTTTTATGAATAACTGTTGGCTTCAGACGGCCTCGACATCGTGACAAACGTTGGCAAAGGCAGATGGCGTTGGGCTTAACTAGTTAAGGGAGACTAGCTCAAGGGTATCGTTGAGGTACGAGGCTCGGCTTGTGCCGTCGCCGGGAGTGAGAAATCAGAGTTGCCCTGGCAGTCCTGGCACCACAGAAGTAGTGTGTCTTAGAGCCTAGCAGATTTTTGAGCTGGTTGATTATTTGGAGATAATTTATCCGATCTTATGACAGATCCTGTGAGTCTTTGACCCGCCAGCGGGGTCGGTGTGTGTATGGCGAGTTTGAGTATGTGTTCATCACTCACTTGTCTTCATTTGTATCACGCGAATATATAAACTAATAACTGCACCTCGGTTTCACCCACATTGAAATTCCCAGGATAAAAAGTACTTTATGTCTCACTCCGACCTTCTGTCTCAACGCAATAAACCACGTCGATCCGTAATTCTTTTGCTTCATGAAGGAGAAACAAACAACAACAATACATAAAAAGTCTTATAAGGAGTGCTTAAGATTTCTATTATACAGCTTCATTTTCTCCCCAGATAGAGCCCGCTCATACTTCCAGATAGATTAACTAACCATTAGCAACAATTACATCTACCACAGACGCACAGACAGTCTGCACGATCAAAGAGAGCCACCGAGTTAACCCTATCGAATCCAAATGGATTACGACATAAAAGGAGTTAGTGCATCTAGATGAGAAGACTCCTTTGATCCGATGCAGTCTAGGCACTAAGCAGAACACTAGCGCAGCGAACCTGCCCTACCTATACACTAGACTTGCTTTGTCGACTGTATCTATCGTAATGGAAATAGGAGATCCGTTACTTAAGTGTAATTAACATAAAACTTGAGATTTTTATTTCTTTTGGCAACCGGTTTGGCTTAGTGGTAGCACGTTTTCTTCATGATGAGATGATCATCTTCTTTCTTCCGGGTTTGATTCCCGGCTTAGAGATGTAAATGATAAATTTAAACTTCTTCACTTATATTTGAACATCAAATACACTCAGATCCGGAACGTAGATATTCGCAAAAGAACCAGAGTCACCGACATAGCTATTAAAATCTGCAAGTTGAAGTGGCAATGGGCAGGCCACATCACTCGAAGAACTGATAACCGATGGGGAAGAAAGGTTTTTGAGTGGAGACCGCGTACCGGAAGACGCAGCGTAGGTAGGCCTCCCACTAGATGGACCGAAGACATTGTGAGAGTCGCGGGCATCCAGTGGATGCAGATGGCAGTATGTCGTTCAGTGTGGAGGTTAAAGGGGGAGGCCTATGTTCAGCAGTGAACGTCTTGTGGCTGATGATGATGATACACTCAAATCAGACAAACGAGGGAGATATGCTTTAGTACAATTATAATTATTCAAATGTCTCCGTGTTACTCCTACTTTTTTCACTACCACAAACGTAAAAACTGTAAGTACGGCAAAATTATACGCATTTTCTCACGCACACTAAAAAACTTGCAGCAACACCAATAAACTAAATAATAGTCCAAATACAATAAGAGGACAGCAAGGCCATCTACAGGGTGAGTTTGACTCAAGGCAGATGATTGCATCTAGCCTGGTTTAGGCCAGATGCGTTCATCCCGCCACGCCACCTTGTCATATCTTCCCCATTCGTCTATTCTGAGGCTACACCCTTCATTACTCCTTACTTGTCCTAAAGTTCTTTACAAAAGCCATTACTCTTTTGCTTCTCATACATTACGTAACAATGCAATTAAAAAAAAAATGCGCACGACCGAGCTCAAAGAGCGAACGATAAACGCATTACGCGTTACTACACAGTCGGTTAGGCCTCTAATGCTGTAAAACTTAACGCGATTATCTAAATTCTTTAATCCCTTGATTTAGAGTTCAAAATAGCATGTTAAATTTATTGCGGTAAAGTAAATCCGACATGAAAAGTAATGGTATAAGATTGTAACATTGTATAGATTTTAAGCTTTGTTGTATTGTACGCAATGTGCAACTACTGTATTGATTTCATACAGTCTCAGCGTCTTTAAACATCAGGGTTCATCAATTCTTATTTTGTAACCAGGCTGAGCTTTGCGACTTCAGGAACCTTTATAATTTAAATCATTTACGAAATATCGAAGAAGACGATAGCATCTTCCTCGCCCTCCTGCCCATTTTTCTATCGGACTGCCAGAGCGGGCACGAAAAATCGACACCGCTATATGGTAGATATTCAGAAAATCCGTACGAAGCGCTTTGATTCCACTTTTATTGTGCGAACAGCTAGTCTGTGGAATGCGCTGCCTGAATGTGTGTTCCCCGATAGTTACAATCTGGGTGTCTTTAAATCTCGAGTGAATCGTTTTTTTCTGGGCAAGCGTGCTCCAACGTAGACCGCATTATCGCTTAAAATCAGGCGAGTTGGCGGTTACACGCAAGCCTATTACAGTATAAAAAAAGGGTCTTGTACTTATTCCACGGAGTGGCCGTGGAGTAGTGCCTCTTTTGTCTTTATCCGGCGAATAAAAAAAAAACAAAGAAAAATAGGGCAAAATACTTCAAAACTTCTCAAAAGCGATTCAAGACGCGATTATTAACAAATGGATTGGATGTAGACTCTACCTGCGATTTTAACAACACTGTGAACTGAACGCATATCGCTACCTAGCAATATAATACACATATACCAGTTTTGTTCCGCTGCGTAGAATTTCTTGACTCCTGTAAAATATTCATGGGGTCAAATGGCTAGTAAGGCGACAATGACCTCGCAGACCCGGCTGTGCCATTTTTGCATACGCTCCTTTACAGCCTATTTGAAATTCTAAAATCAATCACTGTACACGGTACCGAGAAACAAGAATACAGAGTATTCTTAGGACATTTGGTTTGCACATTGCCGACGACAGCTGTAGATCGTGAACTTTTTGAATTTTTCAATATAAGCAAGCGTTCAAGTCCCATGTGTCTGTTTTTCAAGTTTGGTAGATTTGGACGGATACCTTGAAGTTCTGGAGATTTAAACGGAGTTCAGTGCATTTCATATTTACTACGAGTATTAATAAAATGTTATTTTACAAGTCAAGTCAAATCAAACTGATATCAAACATACATATCACATCATCAGCCCGTTAACGTCCGCTGCTGACCGTAGCTTCCCTCTTAGAGAGGAGTGTTGCCATAATCTCCACAGTTGGCAGGTTGGCTTGGGGATCAAACAAATTACGTCAAATTATAAATTAAAACAGACAATGAGAGATTTTCCGAAAATCAATAAAATATTGTTTATAAAATGCAATAGATGGCGTTGACAAGACATGGATCTGAAGATTTTGCAAAACCACAGAAAAAGAAAAAAAAAATGCTTATTCTTATATACAGACAATTCTTTTTGTGTTATTTTATTTCGTAGTATAGTATTTTGTGGTTATTGTTTGCTAAAATGAGAATCATGTCAGCGCCATCTATCGATGGTTGCAGAACTATGTTCCTAGAGCTGTCAGAAAACCTTCTATTAATGTGTTGTTTTAAGCGAAAAGGGTGTACTAAGCCGAAAGCAGTCCATAGTACCCATCGTTACGAACAACTTTTACTATGGGACCTAACCTGAAATCGCGAAAAAAATATCAGCTGTTCCATAGAAAACGGTCATTACTACTCGACTAAATGTATGGAACAGCAGATATTTTTTACGCTATTTCAGTATAAGTCCCATAGTTAAAGTTGTTCGCAATGATGGGTACCTACTATCGACTCATTTCGGTTTAGTGCACCCATTCCGCGTAACCTTAAATTTAGATATATATATATATACATTTAGGTGTTTTTAGAGCTTTATATTGAATCATGTTAGACATTTCAAAGCAATGATTGCGAGAGATAAAGGCTGTCGTAAGTAAGAACCGGAAGAAGAAATCCCAAGGCGACGTGCCTTACGTGGGGACGCAAACTTTCTAAGCAAAGTCACGGTCAGCAACTACTGGTATTGTGATTATGATTTCAGTTTGCAATTCTGATTGTGGTGCGTTATCCGGAGCCGGGGTGATTTGCGATTCAATACAGTGGCCGTTGACCTTTACACCACTGAAGGGTCACTGTACGTTTGTGGAAACTTCTAGACACATATTACATAGCGAGGAAACTTCTAGATAGTTTAGAACTTTCTGATAGTCCAGTCAATCTGTGAGAGTTTTCACGAGAAAAGTAATGAAGAGTATGAATCAGTAAACAATATGAACATATTTTATTTAAACGTTGGAATTTGTTTCACTAACTTTGTTATTGTCTTTCGAATTGTTTTCTTTGAAATAGTAAGATAACTCTTTATTGTTCACACCAAAAAAAGAGAATAATCGGCCAAGTGCGAGTCGGACTCGCGTACGAAGGTTTCCGTACTATTATCTATAGAAACGGCAAAAAAATCACGTTTGTTGTATGGGAGCCCCCCTTAAATATTATTTTTATTTTATTACTTATTTATTTTTATATTGAATATATAACTAAATATTCTGTGAATATTTCAAGCGTCTACCTGTTGCCGTTATCAATATCAAGCAAAAACGAGCAAAAAATTTGTTGTATGGGAGCCCTCTTAAATATTTATTTTATTCTGTTTTTTAGTATAAGTTGTTATAGCGGCAACAGAAATACATCATCTGTAAAAATTTCAACTGTCTAACTGTCACGGTTCATGAGATACAGCCTGGTGACAGACGGACAGACGGACAGCGGAGCCTTAGTAATAGGGTCTCGTTTTACCTTTTGGAACAATTGGCGGCCTTATTGCTATAAGCGATCTCTTCGAGGCAACCTTATTATGGAGAGGATATACAGATTACAGAAGATGTAAAGGACAGGGTGTGAAATACTTATTGATAACATCAAAAATATAATCAAAACTGTTTTCTGATGAATTTCTAGTGTAATTCCGCTTCTACGTCGCTTCAAGTACAATAAGGAATTTGTGATAAATATTTGTTGATAATGTTAATTTTATTGAGTATAATTTTGCCTAACCTGATATAAAATATTTATTACATAAATTGAAAATTAACGTAACCTGAAACAAAAATTAATTAATTCTGAATTATTTTTAATTATAAAATTAAAAATGACTTCCGCAAAGTAACGCCTGATTCAATCAACTATTTAAAAATATAATCTCCAACAGTTTTCCAATAAGAGCAAAAAACTATTAAAACTATGTTTAAACTCGAAATCATTGAGACAGATCGCTTGTCGCTTACACTTGTACAGCAAAAATAATATATGTACTAAAAACTACTACTCTACCTACTTTAACGATAAGATCTAAGAACAGGAACAGAGCGGGCACGAAAAATCGACACCGCTTTATGGTTGATATTCCGAAAACTCGTACGAAGCGCTTTGATTCCACTTTTATTGTGCGAACTGCTAGTCTGTGGAATGCGCTGCCTGAATGGGTGTTCCCCGATAGTTACAATCAGGGTGTCTCCAAATCGCGAGTGAATCGGTTTCTTCTAGGCAAGCGTGATCCATCGTAAACCACATCATCGCTTAACATCAGGTGAGTTGGCGGTCAAACGCAAGCCTATTAATACATAAAATAAAACATTTCAATAAAAAGTCATCAATCTAATTCAAAGACGAAACATTCCAAAAGAGTTTAGAAGTTACAAGTTATGAAAGCTACGCATCACTTTTCACCCTTCAGAAACACGAGGTTCATGACACAGATGTGTAGGTAGGTACAAGTGACATAGACACGAGGCCCACATAGCTACGAGTATCAGGTAGGTAGTTACAGTAGCTCCACAAGGTCTAGGCGCGCTGAGATGAGCACAGCGAGCCCTTTGTGCGAACTGGGTCACTGCACAGTGGCACACTTCACCGTGAGAGCTACTCTGCATGTGCATACTGGACTGGATATACACGGCCTTTACACTTTCTGCTGTTTAATGCCTTTTTGTACGATTTGTGAAATGTCAATTGATACTTGTAACTGGAAACTCTTTTAAGTAGGTACACCAGTGTTTTTCAAACTTTTTAACGACGCGACCCCCGTAGTATGAAAAAAAATCGGGACCCCCTGCCTTCCACAGTTTATAATCTGTATTTTATTATATTACAAATACCAAATACGTACAACCTTTTTTTTATTTTTATAATTACTCATTAATTAAGTTCTCTTATTAAAATATTTTTTTACTTTTTCTTTTACCGAGTCTTCGCGACTCCCGCGACCCCCTTATAGAGGCATGGCGACCACCAAAGGGGATCGTGACCCACAGTTTGAAAAACACTGGAGTACACTAATGATAATGATGTAGTGTAGAAATGGCGGAATAATGTCCAAATCTATTTACTTGGAGAAGTTTACTGCAAAATATTATTGGCGAAAGAGGAAGAAGGCTTATGCATTGCAGTTAGATTGAGTTGCTTATGATGATGATGATGATGATAATGACAACAAAGCGTTTAATTTAGTAACTAGGCGAAGTCCTTTTAAAAGAAAGTTTAGTAAACGTTTTGTTATCTGAGACTATAATATAAGGTCGGGGAAAAAGTTTCTTCGTATTTTATAAACAAATTCAAGACATATTTTTTTCAAGTTTAATTACATTTAATTATAATATATATGTGCCATTTTGTTCGATAACTTGTTGCCATCTTGTAGGTAGTGACATGATCCCGTTGCTGTAGAATTTTTGGGACTTCTGATCAAAAAAATGCAACAAGTAGTTTTGACAGTCCTCTCTTGATGTTAATCTAACACTACCCAAAGAATTCTGAAGAGATCGAAACAGGTGGAAATCTGAGGGTGCAAGATCAGGGCTATATGGTGGATGCATTAACACTTCCCAACCAAGCTCTCTAAATTTTTGCTGAGTGGCCAAAGATGTGTGCGGTCTGGCGTTATCATGATGAAAGACCACACTCTTTCTGTTGATCAATTCCGGCCGTTTTTTCTCAATTTCTTGTTTGAGTCTCATCTGCTGTTGGCAGTAGAGATCCGAATCGATGGTTTTGCCCGGCGGTAAAAGCTCATAATGAACGATGCCCTGCCAATCCCACCATACACACAACATCACCTTATTACGTGTTAATCCGGGTTTCGCTACTGTCTGTGGTGCTTCACTGCCCTTTGACCATGATCTTTTGCGCATATTCTTGTCGTAGGTGATCCATTTTTCATCACCAGTGATCAATCTTTTCAAAAACGGTTCGGTTTCGTTACGTTTCAATAGAGAATCGCAAATGAGTACACGATTCATTTGGTTTCTTTCAGTGAGCTCGTGTGGCACCCAAATATCGAGTTTTTTGTATACCCAGTTTTTTTCAAATGGGTCAAAACTGTTTTGTGGTCAATCCCCAGTTCTTCAGCTACGTCGTAACTACTAATATGCCGATCTTGGTCCACTTTTTCAGAAATGGCATCGACTTTATCCGTAACAGGGCGACCAGAGCGAGCTGCATCTTTGACATCAAAATTCCCGGACTGAAAACGCTTGAACCAACATTGTGCTACTCTTGATGACACTGCATTAGGTCCATAAACGTCACAAATTTTATTCGCGGCTTGTGTCGCATTTTTCCCTTTTTTGTTATAAAATTTCACAATATATCGAATTTGTTCGTTAGATTCACTCATTTTATCGAACAAAAAACAATTGAAAAATGGCGGGAAATTGCTTTTTACCTTTGTATTCCTTTTTTAAAATGTCATCTTTTTAATGGTAGCAAAACCAGCCAGATACAAACAGTACAACGGATAAGATTTTTACTACAACTTTATACATACAAAATACGAAAAGACTTTTTCCCCGACCTATTAAAATGCACCAACATGCACTGGGCCAGCATGGTGGATTAGGGCCCATCCTCTCTGAGAGAAGGCTTGAGTCCCAGCAGTGAGAACATGACAGGCTGAAATGATGATGATAATAAAATTTACGATAAACCTAAAATCAATTTAAATTTTTCAATTTATTTATATTTGATATGCCTTTGTACATAAAACAAACAAAAAAAATTATACGCAAATTTAAATGAAATTTAAAAAAAAACTTCCATTTATAAACAAAATATATCAATCATTTAAAAATATCAAACAGCAGGTGTAAGTTTATTCTTTAAAATTTTATTTAACTTCTAAAAAGTAAATACTGATAACCGATTTGTTTGATATGGTAAAATACGGCATTTAGAGCGTGTTATCAGGTAAGTTCGCCTCTACCTGCATAAAGTAGCACATACCCTCTATTTTCGTCAATGACACTTGAAGTTTCTCCATACATTATCGCGTAGGGCGGGATATAATTGGGACAAATACGGGGAATATTGGCGTCCCGTCCTAAGTCAACATTCTGCACCGGATACCTACGCTGTGACTTGAATCTTGCAGCTTACAAATGATTTTAACTATTAATATTGCATGTAATATGGAGAAAAAAAAATTTTTTTGTTCGAATTTAAATCAAATCACACTAATATCATATATGTGAAAGTTTGGATGGATGTTTGGATGGATGCACGCATGGATGGATGTATGTTTGTTAGTCAATTACGCAGAAACGGCTGGATGGATTTGGATTAAATTTGGAATATACATTGCTTATGCCTTGGATTAACACATAGGCTAGTTTTCATCATCGTCATCATCACCGATTTTCATCACCACGCGGGTGAAACCGCGGGGCACAGCCAGTTGTTAATAAATATGATTTATTTCGAACTAGCTGTGCCTTGCGGTTTCATCCGCGTTATATACTTCCTTGAAGCAACCTCTTCGATAGCCACATCAAGGATCGAGGCTTCCTTTGACGATTTTTTTTTTCTATGATGTAATATGTTAATGTTCTATACATTCACTTCTTGCCGTTCCATACAAAATGTATGGGAAAATAAATTTTCTTCATATTTTTTTTCTTTTATTTACCGATATTTTAATATTTATTCTGCTATTCAGGGCGGAGAGAAATCCAACAAATCCATGAAAATCGGTCCAGCCGTTCTTGAGTTATAAATGGTGTAACTAACCGGACTTTCGTTAATATAATGAATAGATTTAAATTGTTGAAAATTATTACTTTTATAAGAATTGAAAAATATGACTATAAATAAATAAATAAATAAAGCCTTGTACAAAAAATTCAACGTGTCTAAAATATTAAACGTGCTTACCGTACGTTAATTCAAATACATTAATATATCTCCTTATTCTAGAATAATATTCCACATTCGCGTATACACCCTAAAAAAACACTCCCCATCGCAAGTCAATAAGCCACCCGGAACGGCAAAATCGCCATCTGACCTTTCTTACACAAAGGTTACGTACAAAAAGTGTCGCAAAAAGCGCGCAATGTCCACATGCGACACACGTGCACCCGTGCAGGCGCACACTGTACGTAGTGACTATCATTCCATCTGTGGTATGCGTGTGCAAGTGCACGTCGTTCTCACGTACGACAAAAAGTGAGCGAACGTGATTTATCGAAGCGAGCGGAGCGAATCGACACTCACCCTCGCGCCGCATCGCGTAGCCTTACTACCTACCCTTGAACTCGCGTTAATATTCATGCACTAGATACTCATTAACCGACTTCCAAAAAGAAGGAGGTTCTCAATTAGACAGTTTTTTTATGTTTGATAACTCAGAACTTTTGATGATTCTCATTTTTATTTGAAAGCTGGTGCTTCTGTGATTTTGGTCCAGTTCTGACATTTGTATGAAATCTGTTTTTGACATTGATAATTTTGAGCAGTAAAATTAGATAAACGGCGGAAGAACGGAGGAAGAGAAGGTTTTTTTCCCAGCAGGGAGACAATAAACGAGCCAAGTAAAAAAACAGTAACTATACCTGAATAATAGCTTATACTCGTAAAATAGTTGGATTGGCCATAATGGGCTTGGCTTTTTTACCAGATTATACAACAACTACACACACAATACTACTAACTACATAGGTTATATTTACGATATATTTAGATAAATATTTACGGCAAAATGGCTACGATAAGCAAATAAAAAAAAACTGTTATTTTCAATATTATTTCCACAACCAATCGTAGCGATTTAAATTATTCAGATATTTAGAACACGCTGCACGATTTGATAGGCTTAATAAATACTTTAAACACTCTGAGAAATAAGAAAAAAACGTTAATTAACGACTTAACACTTCATTAAGATGTTGATGCAGAAGATACACATTTTATTATGCCTCTTCGTGAAACGAGAACAGCCGCTATTGGTTTATTAAAAAGAAAACTGATTTTATGACACATAACTAGTATCTATACATATAATAAAAACGTAGAGATAAAAAAATCTGTAATTGCGAGATAACAAAAAAAAATTCACACAGGGCGTCTTAAAATAAGCAGCTGAACACGATAGGACAGTTTTTAGAATTTTTGTCTGTTTGTTTGTTTGTTTGTTTGTTTGTTTGTTTGTTTGTTTGTCCGCGCACATCTCCTAAACCACTGGACGGATTTAAATGCGGTTTTCACGAATATGCTTAGAAATTACCGGATTAAAACATAGGCTATGTTATATCATTTATTTTAATTCTTTATTTTTACATAAACGAAAATAAAAATCAATGATTTATTTCTTCGTTACCCGAAACGTAATATGAGGATCGTCACATAGCCTCAAGCAAGGAGATCCAAAGTAAAGAGAATGTTATTGACATATTAAAATTTTGAAACTGTCAACTGTCATTCAGATAATCAGTTTAAATTTAAAGAAGGTTCCTTAACCTTCTTAGATGAATGAACGTGTAGATCAAGCATGTTATAGGCCTTACAACCTCTTTGGTGATTCATTCCAATGCGAGTAGGAGTATTACATTCTCTTGGTTTTATTCTATGTTAGCATTTAAAACACAAAATATTCCGCATCCTATTTAATTCAGTCCCGTCACAGATATAGTAGGTAGTAGGTCTGTGAGTCCCGTGAATAGAAATATTCAAAAAGGCCCGTTGTACATGACAATAAACCTATACAACAAAATTCCGGACGCAATAAAGAAATAAATAAATAATAACACTTTTCCAGAACCAACTTCGTAAGTTTCTAACCCAAAAATGTTATTACGAGATAAAAGATTTTTTCGACGATAAAATTTAGAAAATTATACTAATTAGAAAATAAATATCGATATATAAATAGTTAAGAAAGTAGCGTCATAAGTTTTGTATGATCTCATATATAATTAAGTAACCTATCACACTAAGTATGTTTTTTTTTGTTTTGTAAAATTACTTCACCCTAGGTTAAGTTTGAATAGTATATATAATATTTATGTAATAGATTTAACTATACTTAAATTTATATGTTTATGTCTGTGGTCTGGTTTTGTGAACAGCCACTACATAAGTCATTGCTGCACCCTTTATGCAGGGTATATAAACTTAGCTTCTAGAAGAATACAGTGTATATTTGCAATAAAAATAAGAATATAGAAATAATTTTATTTTACTGTGATATTTTAACAGATAAATAGAGTAATTCCATTTCAGGGCTTTTTAATCAAGGTATACATACAAATGCACGCGAAATAAGAAATAACTAGCCAAGAGCGTGTTAAGACAAGCATTATGTCAGGATTCCGTGGCCAGCGGAACTGGACAGTCAAATTTCAGAGATGTATATCATCCCGACATGATATGATATACTTTTAATGGTTTAGACAAAAAGAAAATTTCAAAACATGCTCTGCACTGTGGTCACATTATTTTTTTGATTTGAAAACTGTTGACGGTGTTACGAGTATTTATTACTTTTATGCTTCTATCAATCTTCACAATCTTCACACAGGGCGACTTAAAATAAGCAGATGCAGTTATTTGAATTTTTGTTTATTTGTTCACGCACATCTCCTACACCCCTGGAAGAAAATGCGGACGGATTTAAATGCGGTTTTCTCGAATATGCTTAGCTATGACCAGATAGAAGTATAGGCTATGTTATTTTGCGCAAGGCCGGATTAAGGGAGGAAAAAAGGATTGAAGGTTTATATGAAAATCTACGCGTACGAAGTCGCGGGCAAAAAAACTAGTCATAAAATAAATGAAAGCAAATCATTCTTCAAAAATATATTGCACTATTAAAACAGAAAACGCTTTAATTATGTTACGAAATATCTTTTAAAAGCTTTGATATTTTTAAAATATGCATTTTTACTCATTGGAATTAAACGCTTTTAACAGATTTTAACGCGTGTATTTTACATTATTTTAATTTCTGACGTTTCGAACACTGCTATTTCCGTGGTAATGTCTATAGAAATGTTCATTATGAAAATTGTGTTAGTTTCAATGTGTGACAATTACGAAAAATCTATTTTTTTTACTTTAAAACTATACTAATAGAACGTTGTTTTAAACTATCACGGTTGTTCACTACAGTTATATGATTATTTACGGTATATTTACCGTGGTAAGGTTGTGGAGGGAGCTCCTTCCACAACTTTACCACGGTAAATATCCCGTAAATAATCATATAACTACACTAAGAGAGTCACTGCACAATAGCACAAAAATGGCAAAATATAGCGAATGCGAGTACCTTAACGATACGACGCCGAGTGCGATCTACCCTCGCATTCAAAACCTCTTTGTCGCAAAAAATAAACGCAATGTAATCGTAATCGCGAGTTTGTCGCATCTGAATTCACGGGTCACCGTACCCGACTCTTTGCGAATGAATTTCAACCCTGAATAGAAACTTTAAGCTTCATTTTCGTTCGGTTTGTAGCTTTGTTTTCGTAGAGCGAAATGTTATGTACTGTGAATAAAATCGTGTTTTTGTTTTTCGAGTTTTGGCAAATGATATTAACGGCCAACGATCGCATATTAATGACTGCGGGCCGAACTAGGGCACAACATTTTAGGGTATTATGATATTTGGTATATGTGGAAAATAATAATTGTATTCCGCATTTAGCTTGTGATCCTAAAATTAGTTCAGGTTTAGATTTTATAACTTCTCTGGAATATAGGTTTGATGAGCTTCATTAAGATTCAAACCGACAATTTCATATTATCAGCAGCTTATTCAGGCCACTGCAGTCATCGATATGGCGATATAAAGCTTCACTGGTACTGATATTAGGAGAGTTTTAGGATATGTCTATATTAACACAATTTTTTTCACGTCTATTCAGGGCATTTCTCTGTACTCTAATCTTCCTCACCTTAACAAAACGTCACAACTTAGGTATAGGTAATTCCCGTGTGCGATCAAAGTTCTAATCTAGTTTGATTCAAAAGTTTTTTCATTGAATAATACGATAGCTGCGCTTGACCACCACCTCGCCTGATGTTAAGCGATGATGCGGTCTACGATGTAGCACACTCGTCTAAAAGAAGCTAACTCACTCGCGACTTGAAGACACCCAGATTGATGTTTGTAAGATCAACAACAAATGATTGATGTATTTCTTCAAATAAAAGACAGGAAAGAGACAAGTTTATGCGAAAACAAGAGTTGATAAAATGTTTTGTTAGTAATTAATTCTTTAGAAACTTAAATGAATTGAGAAATCAACAAATTTAACAGATTATTCAAATGTGTTGATTTATAAATCAATTCAAAACCACTAAACGTTTCATTCAGATATTTTTTTATTATTATAATTTGTTATGGAATAGATGTTCGATGTTCTATGAACTCTTCTAATTGGTTCATATTACATGTATATAAATATTACTATTACTGCCCCGGTGGCTCATTTGGTAGTGAACCTACCTTCTGTGCTTGGGGGCGTGGGTTCGATTCCCATCTAGGACAAACATCCATGTGATGAACATTTGTGTTTGTTGTATGTCTGGGTGTTAATATATATTTAAGTATGTATTTAAAAATATATATGTACGTATATCAGTCTCTGGCAGCCATAAATTACAAGCTTTGCTTAGTTTGGGGTCAGATGAATATGTCCCAGATTTTTATTTATTTATTATTAAATTCAACGCGCACTGGTATTCAATAATTTAGTTGGCTCAACCTCTTAAACTATTTGGTTACGGACTGTTGGCTCCATTGCTTTGTTCCACTAGTGGGTCAAGTAGGATTATCAAGTACTCGTGTATCCACTGCCTAAAACGGGGAGAGCTATCGAAAGCGACCGGCTATGTTAATATTATGTAATATATCTACTACTCTTTCTAAACTATTAAATTCTGGGCGTAATAGAATAGAGCACTTAATTCAATTTCAAAGACAGGCGCTGTCTTAATTATAATTTTTTTTTTTTTTTATACGCCGATAAAAAAAAAACGTGTATGGGAACACCCCTTATCGTATATTTTTTTAATTACTTAAGATATCCGCCATAATCAAACATTCCGGCGAAATGCGAGTCAAACCAACACACCGAAATTTATCATCTTAGGTAAAAATCATATTTCGCAAGTTCCGTTTACTACATCTATAAGTAAAAAATTACGTACGACAAAACGTCGTTACAAATTCTAGTTTTTCGAAATCCAGCAAAATTATAAAAAAGTATAATGAACTCTTGAACTTTCAACGTTTGAAAAGACTACATAAAGAGACCAACGAACCACGACACTTGAATTATTTAAATTAATGGCAACTTGTATTTACAGAGCTCTGAACTTTATTATATTGATGGGAGATACAAACATATTTAAATTTGAAATTAAATGATATCCAAACAAGGCAGATTTTGTTTTTACCACAAGAATAGACAAAATCTTGAGATTCTAGACAAAAAAAAATTTTGCTGAAAATTATATTATCACAAGAGGGAATAATAGTACAAATGAAAAAAGACCACACGGGCTGTCAAATAGATAATTTTACAGATCTTTGAACGAAAAAATATTTAAGACTAGCCGCCCGCCCCGGCTTTGCACGGGTTTAAGCTCTGCCTTCGGCCTCGGTACCAAATATAATATACACCCGGGGATAGAGTAGCTTCCCAACAGTGAAAGAATGTTTAAAATCGGTTCAGTAGTTTTTGAGTAATTTCGTTACAAACATCCAGAAATACAAATCTTTCCTCTTTATAATATTAGTATATATAGATAAAGTTAAAGATTATTTACGGGATATTTACCGTGGTAAGGTTGTGGAAGGAGCTCCCGATATTTCGGCGCAGTTACATGCACCATGTTCACGGGAAAATTTCCCGTGAACATGGTGCATATACGGGAAGACTACCCGTGAACATGGTG
The DNA here is from genome assembly GCA_949125355.1 of Agriopis leucophaearia. Classification (NCBI taxonomy): domain Eukaryota; kingdom Metazoa; phylum Arthropoda; class Insecta; order Lepidoptera; family Geometridae; genus Agriopis; species Agriopis leucophaearia. Next base: position 18,755,375 of record OX421263.1, on the reverse strand, counting down.
CATGTAACTGCGCCGAAATATCGGGAGCTCCTTCCACAACCTTACCACGGTAAATATCCCGTAAATAATCATATAACTTTAGTGAACAACCGTGATAGTTTAAAACAGTGTTTAGTATATATAGATCTCTGAGTGAGTGTAAAACAATACAAAAAACATAAATAACATTGAAATCTAAAGATCACAATTCTAGCCGATATTTTATTCATCAAGTGCTGGTATTTTTCCTGTTTCTAAACATTGTTAATCTAGAAACGTGTAGAAAGCGCAGAAATCATCATTTTAATTTAACTGATATTTGGTGATGACGCATCTAAACAGAACATTCCGCTATTCTTGTAAAGTACGACTAAATAATAACGTTATGCAATATAACTTAGAAAGCTATGCAAATTTGCAGCCCAGACTTAATCGAATAAAAATAAATCTCAAACAACTCGTTATATTTATTTAATAAGTATTTTTATAGTTATTAAAACCGAGGTTATGGAATCGAAACTGTCACCGTGTACAACTTTAATATGTAAATGATCATGTTTTCCGTTCAGCCATATGTTATTCATTTGCAAATTATAATCGTTTATAATATCAGATCAATATTTTCTAAGGCAAATACTGATTATGAAAATGATAATTTTGTATAATAAATAACACAAACGTGTCAATAAATTAAATAAAGACATGATCATTAAATTTTAACAATGGTGTTCCGATTTAAATAAGTAAGAAAGTGATCAAAATTTGTGGTTTTCATTGAAATAATAGTTTTAATTTACAGTTACGCAAATCTTTTCAATAATATGCATGGGTAACTAAAATATTATTTAATAACAAAAGTTTATAACCAACACACATACACACATCATCAGCCATTAAATGCCCACACCTGAATAAAGGCCTCTTTCTTAGAGAGGGGTGTTGCCATAATCCCCACGCTTGGCAGGCGCCTTGGGGATAGTAACCAACAGGGGCTCATAATCACATAATACTTTTTTAACAAAAAAAAGTTCTTGGTATTTTTTTACGAATGAGCTCTCGTTAGACCGTCATCATCTTCATCGAGCTCAAAATTCAAAATTAGTTCAAAATTATTTATTTCAAGAATTGGTACATTTACACTCGTATATCGCACTAATACCTAAACTAGGTGTAAAATACACCCGTATCTTGGGTGAGTTGGGTCTAGATACGGGTGTATAACGGGTATAACGGGGAGTACGGGTGTAACGGGTAGCCGTTTATAAAACATTTTTTTTTAATACTTCGTTCTTTAGTTAGTAGTTATTAATATACTTGTCCACTGCTGGACATAGGCATCTCCCAATGCACACATAGTCCGATCTTCGGGTTTTCGCTTCCATCCCTGCCAGCTTCCCTTTCCCATTTGCCGATGCAAATGTAGTGTGGGACGCCCTGGAGTCGATGGAGTGACGATATAAGTAAGGCAGGCACGGTCTCCACTCTAGAACACGTCTACTCCAACGACTTCTGTCAGGCGAGCTGGCGGTTAAACGCAAGCCTATAAAAAAAAAAAAAAGATATGACTTCCTCTGCCACTTCAGCTTGCTAATAATATAATGAGAAACTCAATAAACGGGATTCATTCCGAAATTTTCTACCCGTAGATGTAAAATATTTTCTTGAAATGGCACTACGCATTAGATATCCTATGGAATAAAAAACACATCAGTCATAGGACTGCACGTCAGAAGTGAAAAGTTAAGTAGTAATTCACCTATTCTTTTTATTATATAATAGGCTTGCGCTTGGCCGCCAATACGCCACAAGAGATGGCACTGTTTTAAAATACACGGTACAGCGTTCGGTGACGATGACGCGTGTTCCATGATTTTTGTTACCTAAAAAGTGCTCAACGCGCTTAAAGAAGTTTTCACTTTAATAATTATTAAATTCTGATAAAAATATAATCGGTTTATAATCAGCGAAGATATTGCGTAGCATATTTAAAACGTAACGTATTCGAATTCAGAACCTCCCTTTTTGAAGTCAGTCAAAAATGAACCAAAAATAATACAACATCTACCTGCTTTGTCAGTATAATGTTATGAAATAGAAATAATAGCACACACGTAACAACACAGTGTGATATCCGTAAATATGCGACAGAAAAAAACTTTACCTGGGACTTCCATTTCACCATATTATACTGCAGTAAGAAAACGTATTTAAGTAAATCTAAACTGCGCTATTTTAAGCAATATAAAGTTCAAATTTAAAGAAACACATCGACCAGAAATGTTTTGTATCGTTGTAGAGTACTTAGAGACTTTTTTTCGGCCGGGGGTACTTGTGAAAGCACCTGCTTAAAAGTTAGATAAACATTTATTTTTCATTTAAAAATACTTTTACGAAGTATTTGCTAATTATTTTCATGTATTAACATTTAATAAGTGACAATACCTGCTGGGAAGTGTTATCCGTGCAAGGACTCACACCAATCACTTGTAGTGCTGCAAATTTTGTTTTCGCACTACACTACACAAGATGGAGGCTGTAAAGGAGTCAATATCCCAGCTGACTGTATTATTTAATCAGAAGATAGCAGATTTCGAAGAGAGGCAGCAGAAAATAGCTACTCCAACATTGCCAAGTGCAGATAATCTGTCAGCTGAATTTTCAATTTTCAAGGAATTTACACTTAATGCACTTCGAACACTGCAATCCCAGGTTGAGTTGTTGGCGAGCCAAAATGACAACCTGGAGATGCACACAAGACGCAAGATTCTGCTGCTACATGGCATTCCGGAAGACAAAAAGGAGGACACTGTTGCAGTCATTGTCAAATTGGTCTCGCTGAAACTGAAGTTGGGTGATTTCCAGACAACAGATGTGGGTCGCTGCCATAGAATGGGTAGATTGTCAACCTCAGATCGTCCTAGGCCCATTCTATTTAAAGTCCGAGATGTCCCTCTTCGTGCTAAAATTTGGGCAGCTAAAACCAATCTGAAGGGTTCCGGTATCACAATGTCAGAATTTTTAACAAAAACGCGTCATGATACGTTCATGGCAGCGCGGAAGCAGTTTGGAGTCGCAAATTGCTGGACCCGAGACGGCACTGTCTTCGTGCTAGGATCTGATAGTGTTCGGCACCGCGTCAGCAGCATCGGAGACTTGAAAGAGATCAGCATGCCGGCGGTGGCTGAGCCCACGGCTGCCACAGCTGCGGTGGTGAGCCAGCGTGTTAGGCGTGCGGTAAAACCAAAAGTTTATTTTTGATTGTGTTAATCTTCGTCGGGTTTGACGTCCTTGTAGTCATGTGAAATCTCATATACCTAGTTGTAGCACTTGTTAACTGCCTACTTGTACGGAGTATTGTTTAACTTTATCTTTAAGGTAAAGCCGCGAAAAGCTATAATATTAAGTAGGTAGTTAGAAATTTACAAAACCTATATTACTTCTTTATGTTTGTTTTGTTTTTAGCCCACGACGAGCCGGCTGATGTTTGCTAGTGTTCTTGTCATTGTCAGTTTTTGACGTTGACATTTATAGTTGCCATAAATTTGCCTTTTTTTCTTCTTTTCTTTTTTTTTTTTTAATTGTTTCATGTTTCGTTCAAATAGCTCACCGCGGGCTACGAAATTATGCATTATTTTTAATTTTTATTAGTATAGGTATGTATTTATTTCTAAGATTAATATAATTATCGTACATTTAATAAGTGATAAACTGTATCAATATTCAGTTTTAGGTATTTTTGTTTAAGCTGAACCTCGCCCGGCAGGTGTTTGAAGCTTATTTTTGTTTAAGAAATTTAGTAAGTAAGTAATAATTTTGTTAATCGTTAATTGTCTTATATTTATTTATTTTGCTGTTATTTGTATAAATTTACCAACTTATAATTATTTTTATATAAACTATGTTAAATATTTTCAATGATAGTAGTGATGATGGAAGCGAGTATTTATCTATTTCTTCTCACGACCACAGTAGCTCCGAAGATAGTTTCTCCAGTATTCCGACTCTTTCTGAATCTATAGATTCTCACCTTGCTGATGTGCCTCGAAACTTGAACCTTATTCACATAAATGCTCAGAGCATCCCTGGGCACATATCCGATATGCAGGCATCGTTAGATAGCAATAATATTCATGGCATCTTAGTCTCCGAAACCTGGCTCCAAGCTTCTTTACCTTCTATTGCCTTTTCTTTGCCCGGCTTTAAACTCATACGCAATGATCGAGTAGGACGGGTTGGTGGGGGTGTAGCTATTTATCTCCGCAATCATATTCCTTTTTCTGTGATTAGCACATCCCCACAACCTCCACCTGACCAACTTGGTGAGCATCTTTTTATAGAAATTCTTCTTTCACACACTAAAATTCTACTTGGATGCTACTACAGCAATTCTTCTCATAATAACTACTTCTCCTCTTTTGAAAGCATTCTTGAAGATCTAACCCCGTCATATAGTCATACCATTATAATGGGCGACTTTAACACATGTCTCCTGAAATGTGATCATCGTACTAGCAAGTTGCAAAATGTAGTCAAGTCTTGCAACATGTGTATTCTCCCCCTTAGTGCTACTCATCATTTTCCTAACTCAGTACCATCTCTACTCGATCTTGCAATAGTTTCTTCCCAACAACATGTTGCCAAGTACGGGCAGCTTTCGTCCGATTTCTCGTATCATGACCTTATTTTCTTGTCTTATAAAGTTCGTCCTCCTAAAACAAAACCTACCATAATTGTGCAGCGCAATTTTGGTGGTATAGATAATGAAAAACTTATGAGGGACGTTGAAGACATCGATTGGACGCCTGTTACATCTGCAAGCTCAATTGACGATAAAGTGGCGGTCTTTAACTCTCTTTTGACTCAACTGTACGATGTTCATGCTCCGCTTCGGGTCATTAAAGTGAAACACGCTCCTGCACCTTGGCTCACTGATGACATTAAGTCTTTAAAGCACAAAAAAGCGGTAGCCAGAACTAAGTACAAGACTCACCCCAATGATTTAAACAAGGCGCGTTATATTGAGCTGCGGAATCGCAGTAATAAGGTGTGTAGGGACGCTCAACGACGCCATATTTTCGAGTCTGTTCAGGATAAGGACCCAGCAAAAGTCTGGAAGTTTCTCAGGTCTTTAGGAGTTGGAAAATCACGCCAAGAAACTGTCCCTAAAAACTTAAATATCGATGCGTTGAACCAGCATTTTTCTATTTCTCCTATTATGGATGCAGCTTCTAAAGCTAGCACACTCGATCATCTTTCTAATATTGCAGCTCCTGACCTACCTCCTCTCGTTTTTCATCAATTTACTGCTTGTGATGTTAGGAAGAGCATCCTCTCAATTACCTCGAATGCTGTTGGGCTTGACTCGATAAGCCGTAACATGATAATTCCTATCTTAGATCACCTACTCCCAATACTTTGCCATATTTTTAATTTTTCTATTTCCAATGGCGCGTTTCCTTCCCTATGGAAAGAGGCACAAATAATTCCTTTGCCTAAAAAAGCCAATCCCATATCTTTTTCTGAATACCGTCCTATATCTATCCTTCCATTTCTATCCAAAGCCCTCGAACGATTAGTCCATAATCAATTAAGCTTCTTCCTTACCAGAAATGATTTGCTAAACCCCTTTCAGTCTGGCTTTCGTCCGGGGCACAGTACGGTTACTGCTCTGGTCAAGATCACTGATGACATACGTCTAGGGATGGAGAATGGCCATTTAACCGTACTTACGCTTTTGGACTTCAGCAATGCTTTTAATTCTGTCGACTTTGATATCCTACTTGCAATACTTCGCTCTTCTAACATATCTCCAATGGTAGTTGACTGGTTCCAAAGTTACCTGTATGGTCGCCGGCAGAGGATTCGCCTTGAAGACTCATACTCTTCATGGTGTGATACATCTGCCGGTGTGCCGCAGGGTGGCGTCTTATCACCATTACTTTTTGCTTTTTTTATTAACTCAATTTCACAAAATCTTACTTCTTCCTACCACCTCTATGCTGACGATCTGCAGCTGTATTGCGAAGCTCCACTGGGCTGGCTACCAGAAGCTGTGGAAGCCATAAATGATGACTTGTGTCATATTTCACAATGGAGCAAATCTTATGGCCTAAAAGTTAACCCTAAAAAAACGCAAGCCATCATCATAGGAAGCTCACGATCCATCTGCCAAATTGATTGGGACACACTTCCACAGCTGGTTTTTGATAGTGTTATGATCCCATTCAATGATACAGTCAAAAACCTCGGAATAACCTTCGATCGATGTCTGTCCTGGGGTCCGCAGCTTGCTGAGACGAGTCGCAAAATATTTGCTTCCGGGGGTTCCTTGCGTAGGTTACGTAATTTCTTACCTATTGCCACTAAAGTGGCGCTTGCACAATCCCTATTGCTCCCAATTCTTGACTACGCTGATGTCTGCTATCTTGATCTCACAGAAGAATTGCTAAATAAACTTGAGCGCCTTCAAAATTTTTGTATCAGGTTCATATTTGGATTGCGCAAATATGACCACGTATCCGAATTTCGCACTAAGCTCAAGTGGCTCCCCATCCGCCGTCGCCGGGATTCTCACATCCTGGCTCTTCTTTATAGTACTCTTTTCAATCCTTCTTCCCCGCGCTACCTTCAGGAGCGTTTCCAATATCGGCATTTAATTCACTCTAAATCGCTAAGATCAGCTAATATGCTCACTTTAGATATCCCTGCTCACAAAACCTCGTTCTATGGCTGTTCTTTCACGGTAGAAGCTGTTAAACTGTGGAATGAGCTACCTACAGAAATCAAACGGGCATCCTCACAGGAAGTCTTCAAGCGTCGTGTGAAACTGTACTATATCTCGGAGTAGCTACTGTTTCGTTATTATCTCGCTTTATGTTTATAAGTATGTATGTATTTAATATTTTTTATTATGTATGTGTATTATTGTATATATTGTTTCAGTAGGTATTAGTGTATTATTATAATGTATGTCTATGTTGTTATATACCAGTTATTCCATTGTTACATCGCACCCCGTCCCTTACCTCTTCTGTATGTCCTCTCCATACTAAGGTTGCCTGGAAGAGATCGCTTATAGCGATAAGGCCGCCAATTGTTTCACTAGTTTTTAAGTTGTTTATTTATGTTGTGTGTGTTAATTTTTGGTGTGAACAATAAAGAGTTTTCTATCTATCTATCTAGAGTAAAAAGATACTCATTGTATGCAATAGCAACCTGTGTTACTTTTTACAGCGCAAAATTATCCTTTAAATATAAGAGCTTTATGAGACAATTTCGTTTGATAGAGTTGTTTCTAATAAGAAGGGTCTCGTCACAGACGATTTGAAGGCGAGATTGTAACCCAATATTGTGCACACGACTTTTGAAAAAATATAGACAATGCGATGTCGTTGGTGGCCGCCGTATGCCATGAGATGATCTGGGTACACCAAACTGAAGGTTGAAGGTCTTTTGGAATAAATACATAGTCTGTTAGTAAGGCATTGTGTATCAAATAAAATGAGAAACGAAATAACAACACGTCTATTGTCCATCATTATCAGATAACTCATATCAATCTGACTCTGTACTATCAACTTTATAAATTTACATCCATTTAATTCATTAGTATAGAAGTACCATCCATCTACATTCTCTATCAGGATACTTCTTTTAAGAGGAAGCTGCAACTACTTAACTGGCATATATAAAAGGTAAAACCAAAATTAGCTAAACACGCACAACACAATTTATTTTTAACTGATTCTATTCAACTATAAAGCTCAAATCACATCTCGGGAACAAAACGGAAAAAACTGAATCGAACGCATTACTCGCAATACAGGGTCTCGTACCTGACTTTATCGCAAAAAAAATATGAAAAAAACATATAAAAAATATGATTAATGAAGGTGGAAATGAAATAATTTAGAGTATCGCAGGTACTGTGCCCCGGGGGTAAAGTGGCGATTTTTTAACCATTGTGCATGTGACGCGCGAACCTTTGTGATGGTCCTGACCATTATGGTTTTAAATTGGCATTAGTCATATTTTGAAGGTGAAGATATGGCGTGGGAAATAGGAAACGATTGTTCGATCAAATGTTTCAAGAATTTCAATAAAATTATGTTGAAGTAAGTGCTACAAGATAGAATCTTTACAGCGCTAAGAAAACATGGTAGAGCTGATTTGCAGTTTTCAACTGATGTTGTTGTTCTGTTGTGCGTGGGATCGATGGAGTGACAATATACGAAAAGCGTAGCAGTGACTGTAAGAGAAAAGCAGAAGATCGGTCATAGTGGCATGCCTTGGTAGACAGACCTATATCCAGCAGTAGATTACGGCTGATTATGGTGATATAAACTGGTTTACTAGTCTCAAGATTCTAAAGACACACAGCTAAATAATGAGCATGTAAGCGAATAGCAACTGCTCTTAATCTGCTTAGAAAAAATCTTAAATTCTTACATTCACTGACAGACAAAGCACGTCTTAAACGACTGGGTTTGGAAATCTGGGTGTTTCTTATTTAACGAGCCCTAAGGATTTTTTTGAAAATTCTGTGGAAGTTCGTAATTTTTGGAGTTAGAAACGTACAAGTTGTTATTAAAACTTCTGTTTTTTTTTGCCAGAGACTGATATACGTACATATATATTTTTAAATACATACTTAAATAGATATTAACACCCAGACATAGAACAATCACAAATGTTCATCACACAAATGTTCGTCCTAGATGGGAATCGAACCCACGCCCCCAAGCACAGAAGTTACTACCAACTGAGCCACCGGGGCAGTTTTTTAAACATACAAGTAACTTTAACTTATGTTAACTTTCATTTATGTCAAAGTTAGTTGTATCATCGTTTTTTTAACTCATCCTCTGAGGGAGTAAAATAAGGGATGATAGTTTGTATGAAGGTTCACTTTTTAGAATTCAAAATAAGGATATTGACGTATCTGACTATGAAAATCTTAAAAAGTTGGCTCTTGAGAAGTTGAGCTCGTATACGTAGAAGGAACGCACACAATCCAAAGTTAGTAACTTTTACTGAGATGCAGTCACACGATTACTTTACTTACATAGTTCTTACACATCCTTTCCTGATACGTTGCTGACTAATTGACAAAGAGATGAATCTCCATAGGTGCTAAAACTCTAACGTAACGCTCCAACCCGGCATTATCTAGATGCGATAACAAAGCGCCACGTATTGTAAATGTTTACAGCCGCGGAGGTAATTGTTAAATTTTATTATTCTAACCATACTGGTACCGCTCGTTATTAACATGTATTCGTTAACGTACTTCGGATTTTATTACGTTTTTTGTAGATTTCAAAAAGGTAGATTTCAAGAGTGCCTTCCCATCATGTTATATCACGTTAGAAGCCAGTTTCTCGCCACAGACAGTTTATTTGACTATTCTTATTCTTATTTCATGATTCTAAATATTTAATAATTCAACCTTAATTTTTAATTGACCAACAGACGCGTTGCTGGCCTGATAATGTATAATTTTTGTGACTGTGTTTTGTTTGTAACTTTGTTAAAAATTGTAATAAAATCAAAGTTTTCCACCACAACTATCTCGTTCGCACTTATTGAACATTTATGAATATCATCAATATAACTGACTTTATCTTTAGAATTACATCACAAATGTTCATGTAAATATGTAGTATTTTGGTGGAAGAGATGGGGGAGTGGGCTCTTAAGCTAAGTAACAGTATGAAGTACCAATCTTACTAAGATTTAAAACATTTAATACCTCCAATAATTTTGAGTTGAAATCTACCTCTTTGGCTAGCACTTGATGCCATCTGCGTTTTTTTTTTATTTTCCTCTGATTTGAATGTTAATACAGACTTTTTTACTGGTCTCCATGTTCGCAATTCGGCAATACATCATACCCATCGACAATTATTGTAATTACAGGTAATCGTTGTATTTTTATGTATTGCAGCCTGGTTTTTTGTTCATGATAACTAACCATTTAATTTTGGCCCCGTCGATTTGTAGAACTAACAAAAATTGTGTACAATTTGTACAGTATTGTTTTACATGTTTTTATGCAGATTGCGCACGGGGAGGTCAATGTAAAATTGTCTGGGTGTAGTTAGGTGTATGGGTCGTGATCTAGGTGTTCTTAGTATAGACTGAGATTATCTAAAACACCAATATTGATGATGATAGGTTAATGTATATTATTACAGAAAAGGTTGAATTAAACGAATCATGAGAAGGTGTCTACAAAATACGCTCTTTTAGTAATAAGGATGTGCAATACATTATTAGATGGTGCCGTCTCATTATTGATTGTTTAGTTTCTCTTCCATCAATACCTACCTCTTAAATATAACGCTCTTATAATTAACAAATAAAAAAAGAAGTCAGTTGATGCAAATAGACTAGGGGACAGGCGACTTTATTTGCCTAGAACCCTCTTCAGGATACGAAATTTAGTAGTAAAATTCTATCAGTGTTCAAGTGGTCACATGCATCATGAATCCACAACATCATTTCTCTGGGAATTGTTTTTTATCCGTTACCACCGTGGGTTTTTGGACAGTTCAACATATTTGCAACAAACAAAATTTAGAAGTCTACCAAAAACATTATAATCATTTCGTTGGTTCATAATAACAAAGTGCAGAAGCTCGAAAATAATAATAAAAATAAAATAGTTATTCTACGATATTCTCTACATTGCAAAGTATCTAGATAGGCGTTGATTGAATTAAACGATCTATCATGTTCTAAGCTCATTCTAAAACTCGACTAATTGCCAGATGATTTGTATCGTGTACGGTGAGCAATAAAAATAACCTTTACCCAGAGTAATAACAGCCAATAATATAGTTATTGCAAAAAATATAATTGTAGCCGCAAACCAAAACAAGAATTAAACGTAGACTATAATCGTTGCACTAGAGTTTAAGACTAGACTTACCAGACTAGAGGCTATAAATGGTATAATATAAATAATTGTGCTCACGGTAAAAGTGTTAGGATTATCACCCGACAGTCTGCAGTTACGATCTAGACTGACCTAGAGGGAACTAGTATTCACACCCACTCGTTTAAGAATTATGAAATTAAAGAGAATTATGAATGTTAAGAGTTATGAAATTGAGTCTTCCCGTGAATATGGTGCATGTAACTGCGCCGAAATATCGGGAGCTCCTTCTACAACCTTACCACGGTAAATATCCCGTAAATAATCATATAACTGTAGTGAACAACCGTGATAGTTTAAAACAGTGTTATGAAATTAAGTTGATTTCTCAACAACGTGTACTTTAATTTTAGAGGTTGATTAATTTAAATACACCACGTCAATCCAGCGCTAACTAGAAAAAAGCTAGAAATTAGATGCTGGTCTGGATTGATCTGAATGGTAACATTTTCACACTACAGTGTTTCAAAACACTGTATCACTGAAAATCAGCCACAGATATAGATATATCTTCTACTTAATAAAAATCTTCAATTTATTCATAACAGCCAAACCGCGTTTTGAGTCTATAACGCTGGATCTACAATCATGAAATTTTGCACAAAAGCGTTCCTTTTATAGCGAATGCGAGCACTAAACATTTAAATTATCAAAAAAAAATCAAGTATATATATTACTTAAAAATGTTCAGAAAAGATGCATGATAGTTTAATTGAAATTCATAATTTTTGAAATTAGAACGTAGAGGTTGACACTTAGATAAGTAAAAGTATCTTCTTATCCCGCTTAGGAGATGCGTTTCATCTCCTAAGCGGGATAAGAGGGGATGAAAATTATTTAATTCACAAACAAACAATACACATCTGGGTCTAGAAGCAAGAAATTTTGCACAAGCGTTCATTTTATAACGAAAGTGAAAGGCAGAATTTTAGAAATTTCATCCCATAAGGTTTTAAAAAGGGGACGAAAGTATGTATGAAAGTTCGTCAGATTTTGCGTAAGGGTCAAATTAAGGGGGTAAAATTAAAGTTGAATGTTAGTATGAATAAACAACATTAGCGTACGAAGTCGCAGGCAACATTTAGTATTGTAGAAAACTCTAGCTAAAACCACCGACGGCGACTTCGACGGCACATTAAGATTGCGGTGCCAAGCACGCAATCTCACTGTCTCGGTGACCTCCTCTCCCGTGAGGTGGAAAGGCCAAGCATCGAGAATAATTGTTAAATCCAATCATTATATCAACCACAAGTTGAAGAAATGTAGATATGTATTGTAGTATTTTTTTTTTCTTCTTATGCGATAGATACAAATACAAAATACAAATACAAAATTTATTTATTGTTACATAAAGAAAGCACAAATACATTTAGATTTCCCTGCCTGCTGCGTTAGCGTAAGCTGTGTTGCAACAGTCAGTGTCTTCCTCAAAACTGGTAACAGTAACAAACAATATAAATTTAAACACAAAAACACAAGGTACATAATATAGAAGTTCAAATACTTATTTGTTTTATAACTTGTAAATGTAAGACTGTTGAGATTGTAAATGTAAGACTGTTGAAGATGGCAAACAAGAAAACTGATGGTAAGCGATCACCGTCACCTATGGATATCTGTAACACCAGGGGCATCACAGATACGTTGCCGACCCTTAAACACTAAAGGAACTCTCAAATAAAGTCGCTCCAAACGGTCTAACTAAGCTGTACATGATAAAAACAAAACGCAAAACGCTCCAAATGATTTGACTTATACTCTCTTCTCATATATTTTTGTCACGGGAAACGTGCATAGGGCAAATGGCAAGACCCGACATACATCCACTCGGGCGCATGTAATCCGATCCAACATATGGCACGCTCTTTGCACTTCCGAAAATTAGAAAAAAGTGCTTAGACGTCGGAGCAAAAACTAGAGTTGGGGTATGGAACACTTTACATACAATGTCGGGTTCTGTATGAATAAATCGTGTATATATATTTTTTCAATGCACAATATGGCAGAGTCTTTTCTTTTCAGGCATAAAAATAGATTGATACACAAGAGTTTATAGCCAGTATACAACGGTAAGGAATTCTTAAAATCCACGTATACGTATGTACTTATGACCACAACTCATTTTCCTTACTTAAGTGAATGTACGGTCGTATTTTATAATTTTATTGTCATACGAAACCAAATATAGTTGTACATTACAATTTTAAAAAAGGGAAAGAATAAAATGTAGAATAAAACTACATTCCTAAATATTATGTGTACACAACATGATTTCAACTAAAGTAGTATTTGGTTGAAAATATATTACATATTTTATCATTGGCCCTAAAAACAATATTTCCAACGTCTTTGTTATTTATTTAGTGTCTTTAAGGGTCGGCAACATTTCTGTTATGCCCCTGGTGTTGCAGGTATCCATAAGCGACGGTGATTACTTACCATCAGGCGGCCCGTCTGCTTGTTTGCCACCTATGGCATAAAAAAAAGGTTAAAAATATCAATAGAGTCGTGGTGTTTATTTTTGTATTAAATATATTTTGCTGATTGATATTGATATGATTGATCGATATTAATAGGCTTGCATGACCGCCACCTCGCCTTATGTAAATCGATGATGCAGTCTACGATGAAGCACGCATGCCTAGATGCAAAGAAGGAGCCTAGAATAAACCAATTTACTCGCGACTAAAGACACCCAAATTGTATCTATCGGGGAACACCCATTCTATCTATTTATATAAAAGCAGATGTGTGTAGATACGTATGTATATATGTATGTTCCCTATGGACTACGAAACTGCTGGTCCGATTTTGATTAAATTTCCAGGCAATCTTCAGATTAGTCCAGCGAGTGATCTCGTGAAGTTTGGTAGCGATCGGAATAACAGTCTATACATTGACATAATATATCATAGAAAAAAAAAGTCATCTAAGTCAAAAGAGGTTGCTGTCGCTACCAAAGAGGTTGCTTCAAGGAGGTAAGTATATAACGCGGGTGAAACCGCGGGGCGCAACTAGTATTGTATAAATAGTTAAAGGCTCTATTGAATACCTAATCTACTGATGGTACTTCAACTGCATATGCGGAACCCTCGGCGCGGCCGCGTCACGTGTCATGTCACACATCTGTTGCACGAAACGTTCTATCATCAGACATATTGGAACTTACCAGTAAACTTTAATATTTACTGACAGATTGTTTTCTCTATTTTGAGGAACGACAAATTTACCACCACATAATAAATACTTACCAATTTTTTACCCAACTTGCTGCAAGCTGTTAACTGGTAGTGGAGTTGAGGGTTTGGCTTATCTTTAGACGATGTTAGACTCGTGGTCCCATAGTCTTTGATCCAAATAGTGGTCACACTAATCCTGAAAACAAGGGCTCGTGGTCCCACTGCTTGGTGGGACTACCAGTCACGTCTATAGAGGACTCAACGAACTCATGGTACCACTAAGGTGCTTGATGTTATGTTATTACACTTCATCATCATTATCAGCCAGAAGACGTCCACTGATGAACATAGGCCTCCCTAACCTCCACACTGAACGACATACTGCCACCTGCATCCACTGGATGCCCGCGACTCTCACAATGTCGTCGTCTTACCTTCAAAGGTGTATAGGTGATCTAACTGTATTTGTATATAAGGTTTTACAAATTTAGTGTATTAATTTGCAATTATTTTATTCATTAATCAAGCACGACTTGCCTAATAAATTATTATTAATTAAAAAACCGACTATAAAAGTAGCACCTATACACGCAATTTTGTTTACTTGGATGATATATTTTTTCAAGTGATTTTGATTAAAAACCAAACTACTGAACCGATTTTGATGAAATTTCTATGGGACCAATCTGAATGTATATCCCTCAAATTAAAAAGAATCTAAATCGGTTTATAAATGGTGGAGATCTGAGGTAGATTCAACGCCAGTAAAACCCAAGCTTGTCTTTTCTGCGCAAAAAAGGGTCCGTTCACGTTATCTCCACAGTTCCGGAATGTTCCTGTACCTTTGACAGACCACCTGGAACTCCTGGGGTTATCCCTTGCACCAACCCTCAACTACGGCACCTACCTAGAGTCAAAGGCTAAATTAGCTGGCAAAAAGCTGGGCGTCCTGAGTAAGGTTAGGCGGTATTTCACACCGGGACAGTTGCTTACTCTATATCTAGTCCAAGTCCGATCGTGTGTGGAATACTGTTGTCATCTTTGGGACGGTTCAGCCAAATACCAGCTCGAAGCTCTTGAATGGGTAGACCGGCGTGCTGCTCGACTTATAGGCGATGAGAAGTTAGTAAATAAAATAAAATAAATAAATATCTGGGACATTATTGCACACACGGTCATCTGACCCCAAACTAAGCAAAGCTTGTAATATGTCAGCCAGAGACTGATATACATACATATATATTTTTAAATAATTACTTAAATAGATATTAACACCCAGACATAGAACAAACACAAATGTTCATCACACAAATGTTTGTCCTAGGTGGGAATCGAACCCACGCCCCCAAGCGCAGAAAGTAGGTTCACTACCAACTGAGCCATCGGGGCAGTCAAGTGGCTAAGAAACTTCTCAGTCTTGAACACCGCCGTAAAGTAGCGAGTCTGTCAATTTTCTACAGGATTAATTTCGGAGAATGTGCATCGGAGCTACATGACCTTATCCTACCATTCCCTTTCTACTACAGGACAAGTAGGAAAACGGCCCATTACCACCCATACATTGTAGACTTTCCTTGGATACGTACCAAACGTTTCGATTCTACGTTTCTAATTCGTACGGCTAAGGATTGGAACAACCTGCCGGCTTCCTTGTTTCCTGAGAGATATAATTTGGGCCTTTTCAAGACGAGAGTGAATAGGTATCTTCTAAGTCTGCGTGCTTCATCTTCGACCACATCGTCGCTTACCAACAGGGGAGTTGGTGGTCAAAGGGGGACTTATTCGCGTTAAAAAAAAAAGGGTAACAAACATTAAAAATACAACCGAATTGAGAACCCTATCCATTTTTGAAGTCGGTTAAAATATAGGATAGGTACTTTTTTGTCATTAGGTCAAGGAAAAATTCAATAACAACGGCCAAATTTTAAAATCCTAAATAGTAGACTTCAAAATTGATATCAAAATTTAAACAACATAAGAAAATAAGCCGAGGACAAAATATATTCGACATATCGACACAACATCGCCATTAACTGTTTAAGACACGCTTTCTTCGCGTAAACTACACAACAAGAAACTAACTGACTAATAATCGCATGTCAAAGAATACATTAGCCATACATAGTCACAGTATTGGTAGGTAGGTATCTCAGATCACACAAACAAGGGAGATATGGTAAGATAGCGTGGCGGGTGCGACAGCATTAGGCCTAAATTAGGTTTGATGTCTTTAGTCAGACGACCCCGCCACCTTTTTTGCATGTACTATTAGGTAGTCAATTGGTGTCGCTTTAAGTTTTTTTTAGTGTGCGTGATAAATGAGTAAGTGTGTCGTAACTACAAGCGGTGTAGCGGTACACTGAAGTGTATAAAATACGGAGATATTTGAACACAAACGATAATTGTAAATCATATCTCCCTCTTAATTATTTGAAACTAACGTGGTTATCACACATTCTATTATAGATAGATAGATAGAAACTCTTTATTGTGTACACCAGAAATAAAAATTACAAACAGAGAGAAAACACGAGCTAGTGCCACAAGTGGCGGCCTTATCGGTAAAAGCGATCTCTTCCAGGCAACCATTGGGTGGAAAGAATTTACGTAACAGGATCGACGGAGGATGCTAAAACACTTTTTGACGTGGTTTTCACACATTCAACTTTCGTTGTTTTAAAACACATAATCATACACGTATGATTAAGACTCCCTTTTTATTATGGATACTGGCGTGGTTTTAACCGTCTTAATCATACGTGTATGATTAAGTCGGATAAAACAATGAAAATGAAATGTGTGAAAACCACATCAGTTTCCATAATGAAAAGGAAGATATGTCAGTAATTTCAATGTAATTTGTCTCCCTTGTTTTTCTGATCTTGGGTAAGTATAGTAAAATGACGGTCAAATGCCACCATTTCACCGATCACAAACGGTCATTAGCAAATATATTATACATTTGTATATGAGCTGGTGACCTGCATGCAGCCTACGATGTAGGGAAACAAACCGTTAGAAAGGCTCCGAAATATATAAATGATATAAATCTAACTCTCGGCTTAATTAAAATCATTTAATCCGCAATCTGAATACATTATGGTGAGATGTCCAATAAACCACGGCGAGGAGTGGAAACATACGGAACTGTATTACGGACGCCAACACTGCCTAAAGAAATAATGTACAAAAGTTGAATTGACGTTGGGGCAACAACTTTCTTCCTATGTAGTATTCCGTGTGTTGTTTTATGTTGCGTGCAGCACTGTCACATGCCACATTGTTACCCCCCCCCCCCTAATGTTAATATCACTCTTTATATTAATATTATAAATGCTAAAGTTTGTGTAAAAAAAGCCGTGGTAGCCTCTTTGGGAGACCGCTAGACTTGAAAGCGTGAGGTCGCGGGTTCAAATCCCGGGCCCGGGCCAATGAGCTCTTTGGAGCTTACTGTTATTCCTACCACTGGCTTTTAGATGAAGGAAAACATCATGAGGAAACCTGTATACTTACGGAAAAGAAATTCAATGGCGTATGTGAATCCACCAATCTGCAACTGGGCCAGCGTGGTAGACATGGTCCACCTTTTTTTTTCTAATTAGAACGCCTGTCAAGGTATTTTTGTAAAAAACTTGTTGTATCGTTCGCGCAAAACTTTATGAGCCCTCTGAAGTTAGGCCCAGTGGCTGCGCAGTACGCATATTATAGGTATCCGAGGGACTTTACAGGGCGTCGGGGAGGCCTCGCGCCTAACTTCAGAGGGCTCATAAAGTTTTGCGCGAACGATAGCCAGTTGCACCCATATAAAAGAAACGTCAGTCATTCGAAATCAGATAGCAACTGTGACGCGGAGTTTGACGCGTTTATCTAAATAAGAATGTTCAACCAAGGTTCTGTCATAATGCCTGGCGACAGATTTTCCTTCTCGTTCTATTTACTATTTTTTCTGTGATGCGGTCCAATCACCCTTTCGGGGATATAAAGGCCTAAATCCAGCACTGGACTATTAAAAAGGCTGTTTATGCTATTATACGCAATGCAAAGTTTATGTTCAATAATTTGACACAAACTTTGCATAGCAAACAAACTTTGTGATTTCATGGGAGCTTATACCCAGTACTACTATTAACTACTACAGGCTACTATTTATCCCGAAAAAAATCCTGTTCCGGGTAAAACTGTGGGGCGCTGTTAGTGATAAAATACAGCTATTATTTGCTATTTTATCTACGTTGTTCCATGCCGCTCGCTCCAACAAAGTCGTAAGCTTGTAACCGTTCACGTGATAGTGTGTATCAGTATTTGTGTCCGTATGTCTCCACGTAGAGACATGTTGTTATACCGGTAATATGGAGGTAATCGCCAAGTGTTTCCGCCACGAGGTACGGCATCGACCACATCAGCATATAAATTAAATATGTACAATCAATTGGACCGGCCATTCATTTACAATTTCACCTCTAACTCTACGAGATAAGGTTTAAATTATAGAGAATACAGCTTGTATTCTTTGCCCAAATTGGAAAGTACAATATTGGAATTCTAGTCTACCGAGATACGCAATTAGATATGGGATCCAGTATTGCTTTTTATGATGGAGTAATAATTACAGATGCATCTTCCCAAGCTTGTTGTTATTGCTGTAATATTGGGAAAAAGATTTTTAATTGTTTTGATTAATTATAAGAAAATTAAATTCCGGGTTTATGATTAAAATTTAAGTTGCTCATTGAAACTGGCTTCGAAAACCGACGTGGCGTTCACCTCTAACCAAGGGTTAAACTTTGTAAGTCTTTGCATGTCAAATTTAGTGTAAGTAGGGGGGTTAACAAGCAGATATTAAATTTAAAAACACATAGATCCGTAGTAATAGGTAACTTGAGCTCCTGGCTGTCACGCGTTGTTTTTTATTATTATTACTAACTAGAGACCCGCCCCGGCTTCGCACGGGTGTAAATATGTATATATAAACCTTGTGTAAAAAAAACTGATGGTGAAAACCGCATCAAAATCCGTTTCGTGGTTTGGGAAGAGTTAGCGGATATACCTACAGACATACGCGGAAAGCTACTTTATTTTATAACTAGCTGTACCCGCGACTTCGACAGCGATTTCTTCAGAAAAAAATAGCCTATGTCCGTCCTCATTATACATACTATTACCTCCCAAAATTTTATCGAGATCGGTTAAGCCGTTTAGCTGTGATTATGAAGCAAACAGACATAGGTACAGACAGAGTTACTTTCGCATTTAAAATATTAGTGTGGAGTGTGGATAGTATGTAAACTTTGTTGCAAAATAACTCATTACATGTGATTATACCAACTTGTTAAATTTATATGGACGAAATATGATGCCAACTTTCTCAATACCTACCCTCAAATCTCCCTTTATTTCTCCTAGTGGGTTGTCGCTAAACTCTTAGCTACAACAGTGTGGGGTATGGAACATTGTAATAACGTTTCGAGTGGCTTGTCATTTCGATTCGTGCATTTATTTAACTTAACTTTTACCTAATTAAGATAGTACAATATTCGATTCCCATACAAATATTCCCATAAATAAGCAAAACTATTGAATATTCAAGCAAACTGTGACAGTTACTTAACTATAACATCACCGAATTACAGTCGACCAGAATGTTTATACAATTTTCGACCCTAAAACAGAAATGATAAGGTAGACGAATTCGTTTATGATAATTTTCTTTTCTTTGTTTTAGCTTCATCAGTCATGAAGACTACTCCATGTCAGATAATCGGCGGCTATTGAAGTGTTAAACTCGATAAATTACCAACTACCCTGCGATTAGTTTTTCTAGATCAACAAATACAACTTTTGACACTTTTTATAAACCTTAACTATTAACATTTAAGGTGTAAAATGTAACATAGGAGTAAAATGGTATCTCCGTATTTCTCAGTTTATGGATGTTTTATAGAGGCATGTAAAATGGGAAAGTCCAGTGAAAGGTCGCAGAGATATATTGTTTTATTTCTAAACACAATTTATTAACATTTAATGAAGTAGTACTAGTTTAAACATTGCGTAAACTCTGTGATTTATCGACAGAAACGTTGTTTTCAATGAACACGTACCGGAATGATCTCGTAAAATTAAAACGCCCACGTTTGAATTTTAAGCAGTTCTCATTAATGGAGTCTTCTTTATTTATCCACCTATTACTAATGCGATCTAGCTTTTATCTTATCTGATGCAAGCATCTATTCTGTACGTTCAGATTTTGATACGAATAACAATCAATCTATTTCGGTCATCTTTAACGTTATTTGTCAATAGTAGCGTTGACATCACGAGTGGTCAAGAAGGTAATCATCCTGGACTGTCACGGGCCTTGTGTACAAATCATCATCATCACCTATCTTTAATTTAAGTAGTGTACTACTATTAAACACTGTTTTAAACTACCACGGTTGTTCACTACAGTTATATAATTATGATTATTTACGGGATATTTACCGTGGTAAGGTTGTGGAAGGAGCTCCCGATATTTCGGCGCAGTTACATGTACCATGTTCACGGGAAGACTGTGCTACTATTGTATTCATTCACGTGCATGCAGTGTTCACTTCTAGAATATCGTACATTTCCGTGTTTGCAATATGTATATTAGATAACGAATCTGAAGATGTTACGGCCAGTTTAGTGAACCAGTAAAAATAAAATAATAAAAATAACTGGTAGCTCTTTAAGCCCATTGCAGGACATAAGCCTACTCCTCTATGTCGCCAATGTTCCCTATATAACACCTTAAAAAATATGCTTCGCACCGCACCACCGCTGAACTGGTCTTCCGGGGGTTCTTTTACAAATACTTTTCATATTTTCAAAAGTGGGTGTCTTCAAATCACGAGTGAATCGGTTTCTTCTAGGCAAGCGTGGTTGTTCATAGACCGCATCATCGCTTAACATCAGGCGAGTCGGCGGTCAGACGCAAGCCTATTAATACATTAAAAAAACGACGGTTGTTGAGTATACGTGTTTGTATGTCATATGTCATATCATATTACTCCAAAACGTCTGAACTGATGTGAATGGGTTTTTATTAATTTAAAAGCGGATTTCATTGCGTTTGTTTTCATCATCATCAGCCAGAAGACGTCCACTGCTGAACATAGGCATCCCCCTTTAACCTCCACACTGAACGACATCCTGCCATCCACTGGATGCCCGCGAATCTCACAATGTCGTCGGTCCATCTAGTGGGAGTCTTCCGATTCGCGGTCTCCACTCAAGAACCTTTCTTCCCCATCGGTTATCAGTTCTTCGAGCGATGTTTCCTGCCCATTGCCACTTCAACTTGCAGATTTTAATAGCTATGTCGGTGACTCTGGTTCTTTGGCGAATATCTATGTTCCGAATTTTATCGCGTAAAGAAATTCCGAGCATAGCTATCTCCATTGCCCGTTGTGTGACTCTGAGTTTTTCCAAAAGACCAACAGTTTGGCCGATTGTTCGAAGGCGATTGTTCTTAGTTTTATCAAAATCAAAAGTTATGAACTCTTCTCCAAATCGACGTGTTTTTTTATTTATTTTATTTATCATACAGTACCTGGCGTTAAGTAATGCAAATCGAGCGAAAGAGGAAGATAATCAGTATATTACGTGACGTTTTTGACTGAGCGACAGAGACAACGCTCTGAAAAGCTGGCTCTAGTCGATATCTCCATATTTAGCACGATATGCATTACTTACTGCCGGTTACTGTACTTAGATAAGCAATAGTTATTAATTTATTCCAAATAATATAGTTAAATTGTAGAGAAATACATTACCAACACCACCCCAAAAACTATTATTCAAGTCTTTCTAATCAATTTTTTATTTATTTATGTCCCATATATTTAATTTAAAAAGAAGTAAATTGAATAATTAATAATGAATGCCAGTTGGGTCTCATTACACGTCGAAATAAATAAAGGCTAGCTCTCGGCGAAGTGAGGCACAACAAACCGTAAACTCGGCTCGATATTAATTGTAATCGCGACCGGTTTTATCCGTAAACAACGGATAGCGACCGTAAATCACCGAATGCGGTGAATTACGGCTGAAATGCACGACACTATGTGCGTTGCAATGTTCAAATAGTTTTGTGTAATGTGGATGTTGTGAACGTTTGTTTTGGATGTTAGAAATGTAGAATCTTATCTCGCGGCTTCTCATAGCCTACAACGAACGACGGAAAAGATGTAATTGAGATTACGTATTTTCATTTTATTGACGCTCTTACATATTCAATTCTTGCTAAAGATTCAATCTGTCAAGCCAATGTTTGGCCAATATAGCAACGGTGTGCCCTTCTGATAAGGTATGGGCTTGCAGAGTGAATAAAAGCGCAATGGTGTTTAGGAGGAACGTAAGTTTTATTTAATAAAACAGCACACAGAAATCTAGCTTTTGCCGTACTTGTTGACCACAGAGTAGAGAGAGGTTTATAGAGCGACATACATAGAGTAATAATTGACTACTCAATATTTATGTGGTTGTATTGCCACTCTATTAACACCTTACAATCATCATCATCAGCCAGAAGACGTCCACTGCTAAACATAGGCCTCCCCCTTTAACCTCCACACTGAACGACATCCTGCCATCTGCATCCACTGGATGCCCGCGACTCTCACAATGTCGTCGGTCCATCTAGTGGCAGGCCTACCTACGCTACGTCTTCCGGTTCGCGGTCTCCACTCTAGAACCTTTCTTCCCCATCGGTTATCAGTTCTTCGAGCGATGTGGCCTGCCCATTGCCACTTCAACTTGCAGATTTTAATATCTACGTTTTGGATTTTATCGCGCAAAGAAACTCCGAGCATAGCTCTCTCCATTGCCCGTTGTGTGACTCTGAGTGACACCTTACAATACAGTGATACGATATACGTAATGTAAATCATGGATTCGCTGAGTTTTAAGGTAGGAGGACATTTTGGTATTTAAAGGTAGGGCATTCCCCATAATTCTTCCCCCCCCCCCCCTCTAGCTACGGCCATGGGGTGGCGTGCTTCAAGAGAGTTCTATATCCAGCAGTGGGCTAAAATAGGTTGATTTTGATGATGATGATGTATATGTGGTACTTATAGGATCCGGTTTTTAGAGAACAGGCAACAAAAGTAGAACATAAGCAAGCATTGCCATTCAACATGATAACGCCGCCAGCATGCTGGGTACGCTGCCTACTGGTAGTGGGCTTGTGGATTTGGATTGTTTTTGGACCTTCATAGATCTATGAGCAGTCTTTTTTTTTACCACCGACGCTAAAATAAGGGTTTTATAAGTTTTACGCGTGTATCTGTGTGCCTGTTTGTGGCATTGTAGCTCCCAAACAGCTGGACCGATTTTGATTTAGTTTTATTTTTTGGTTTGAAACGGAATTGATCGAGTGTTCTTAGTTATGATCGAAGAAAATCTGTTCCGCGTTTGAAAGATTATCAGCTCTTTTATAGTGTGTTTAAAAAACAATGTATACTTTGTCTTAGTGGTTTTGTTTAGTTAATAAAGACCCTTGCCAGTTGGAATAAAGATAGAACATGGATTGTTCAACAATCCATGTTCATTGTTCAACAATCCATGTTCATTGTTCAACGTTGTTTTGTTGCATATTCCACGCTGTAGCAGTTGCCTCGTCAATAAAAACAATCAGCCATAGAAAAACAATCAGCCTCTCATCCTGTCGAACAAATTACAACCAAAATTCACCAACGTATCGAATGTCTTCCTCTTATAATAACATTAAATATAATTTGGATATTTTTAATACATTACAAGAATTACAAAAACATTGTAATTCTTATCTTTAATTTAAGTATAGTGTATTATTATAGGTATTGTGCAATAATGTCCCAGATATTTATTTATTTATTACTATTATATTCATTCTCGTGCATGCAGCGTTAGCTTCTAGGAGGTCGTGCATTGCCATATTTAAATGTACCTACGAAAAATCTGAAGATGTTACGGCCAGTTTAGTGAACCACTCATAAAAAAATAAGATCACTTTTTATAACTAATGTTCTTATCTAAAATGTTGTAAATGCCACGAACAAGCACCAACACAATGATAAGTTGCGACATTTGTTACTACAAAACTGATATCCGCCAGTATTGAACACAGCATTAATCTGACCAAGTGGGCAGACGTTTTAGTCATACTCGGAAATTCCAACCGCATTGGGCCATTTTAAAACATATCTGTTTCACTTATATAAATATCACTGCGTCGGGATGATATACTCATGTCTCTAATATATGCGGAAAAGTGATATATCTCGGGTATTAGTATTCGGGCAGTAAACGTCATCCCACGGCCTGACCAATTGTGTGTCGTAATAGACACATACAGATTTAACAATGGACGTTACATATGTCAAATTTTATGTTTCCACTATTTTGGTGAGCGTCTCTATTGATACGGTGATGTCATGTTTTTCATACAATAACACTCTTTCATGTGATAGAAGGCTTTGAAATCGGAAGGTTCTTGTTTTCCGATATAGGATAAACTAGACTTGGTGAAAATGATTTCTAAAGTCTACAATCAGATATGATGGCTCCAAATTGATATTATTACCATGACATTGTTTTTTACTTTTTTTTTAAAGGGGCCTTTATTAACTAAACAAAATACTAGCTAAAACTAATACTAAATAAACAGTAAGACTTTCCATAGACCGTTGGAGGTCTAAAGACAATACAAATGCTCAAGTTCTATCAGTTGCTCTATCAGTTGGCAGCGTACCCAGCATGATGGCGGCATTACCACGTTGAATGGCAATGCTTATACGTTGAGCCAGATACACGCCAGCATTTTGGTCACGCGTCGCGTTAACCAGACGCTCTGAAAGAATTTTGAAAATGAGGTGAGCTCCCGGTCCCCAAGGGCCCAATGTCTCGACACCAAACGCCTCAAATATGTAACCACTGCCGAGGTTAGCATATTTGCGCCGCTTGTGCTGCTCTGCCGAATTGGCAGCTGCACCAGCCCTACCCTGTGTCTCAGGAAGATGTGACGGTGCCAAAGTATCGACACAAGTCGCGTCCCATACAAGGGGCCGCCCCAACTTCCAGGGAACAAGTGTCATACCATCAGGCCTCCTTCCATCGTCACGCGCAAGACCGCTCGGTTCGAGCACAGCTGCGACATTGGCGGTGGAAAAAGCCCTGCGTATGATGTCGTTCAGGCTGGCGTGTCGGCCAATACGACCAGCGCTTCTCGATCAAGAGAGACCATGGTGACCGAGCTAGTCAACTGCAGTACCACACTGACAGCGGTGAGCCTCACAGCACCTTGCACCCAAGCGTAAGCTGACAGCTAGACGAAATGCAGTTGGGTCTAAAATGCTACCGGTATTAAAAGAGGGCATGGCTTGCAACCAAAGTCCCGATTCCCAAACAGAAACTGCAAGAATACGAGCACGATCTGCAATACTAGAACACGTATCTAAGAGCGATTTCCGTGCTAGTTCGCAGATCGGCCGATCCCACAGACTCTGGGAAGACAACTTCCTGGGAAAATCGGTATTTGGACACGCCAGCCTCCAAGCATTCATTGCCTCTTTCGAATGAGATACAACTACATCGGACGGGCCTAAAGAGGGTGCAAGGAGACATGACATTGTTGCCTGGAGGAGATCGCTTTAAGCGATAAGGTCAACTGTTAAAATCCTAGATAGTAGTTTCATTGTTATGTATCTGTTTTTAACCGACTTCCAAAAAGGAGGAGGTTCTCAATTCAACTGGTTTTTTTTGTTAGTTTTTTAAATGTTTGTTACCTCAGAACCTTAGACTGAGTTAACCAATTTTGATGATTCATTTTTTATTTGAAAGCTATTGCTTCCCGTGTGTTACATTTTAATTTGGTCCAGTTCTGACTTTTTGAAGTCGGTTTTTTATATTGATAATTATTCCTTGTTGATGTGGTATTTTAATTAAGAGTTATCTTATTATTGGTTTGGAATAGGTCAGATAGGCGAGACAAAGAAAACATTGAATGCTGTTCTATTTATTCTAGATGTGGATGTTTTGGCATGGAAATAACTCAAAAAGAGAAGGAGGGAGAGAGATAAACGTATAAAAATATATAGAAAAACATTGAAATGAAGTAATAAACTCGCTCATCCCGAGTAATCCCATCTCAATAATCGATTCGAGGACAGAGTAACGGCTTCATCACTTGATGCGTTGATTAAAAATCATAACGATACCAATATCTTCCTCACATTATGGGACCGTCTAAATTTCATAATTACAAACGTTACAAAATATCGATGACACATGAATATTGCATTAAAGGTAAGAACGCACTCGGATGCATTGCGTCGCGGTACGACACGGGTCGGTAAAATAAATTAAAAATTAAAAAAATAGTTATACATGGCGTACTGATGCGCTTGGATACTGAGGTGGTAACTCATATCACATCATCTTTAAGTTTGCGCTGCAAGAAGCCGACATGCCAAAGGAATGCCGCGGTAGCTTTATTGTTCTGCCGAAGATCCGAACCAACTACGGCAAAACTATGATTACTTTTGAAGGAGCGTTGCCTTTATAACAAAATACCCTCGGAAATTAAAAATGTAAACTCGTTCAACACATTTAAAAAGCGACCTGCCGAGTATGTTCTCACAACGTAAAAATGCAAGTAAAATGTGTTGGACGGGATATGTGTTGCATATTATATTATTTTATTCTAATATGTTTTGTTGTGATGTTTATTAAGCTTAATCTTGCGACGACGAACTGTACTTTTAAATGTATTCTTAGCAGTGTTCTCACGGAAGTGATGTAATATCTTATGTGAGAATAAATGTTCTTAAACCTAATGGAGAAGCTTAGTGAAAAAGTAGCTTTAAGAAAGGAGATGAAGAAGAAGAAGAAGAAGAAGAAACTTACGTGTAGGTACATATTCACAATGACTCTGACCATACTAGGTACCTTCATCACCTGTTTCATGATCATCATCATTTAAATTTATCATGTTCCAACTACTTGGACACGTGCTTTCTCTCAGAGAGAGGATGGTCCCTAACCCAATCCACCATGCTGGCCCAATGCATGTTGGTGAATGTCATGCCTTTAAACTTTTGAGTTTCTTGGACATACTGGTTTCCTCATGGTTGTTTTCCTTCACCGTTTTTGAGCTATGACATCGAAACTGCACATAGTATATTTAAGTAGCAAATAAGTCATTGGTGTATGGATGAGGATCGAACCGAGTGCCGTTAGATTGTAAAGCATACATGCTACCGCTCGGCCTCCAACGCTCTCCACCTCATCACCTGCTTAGCTATTATAAAAACAAAATGAATTTTGTCATTGTGTGTCGTGACGCGCCGCGTATTACACCATGGTGAGTTCAGACCCTAAAGTAATATAGTTACCTAACCTGTAGAATCAGATGAAGCAGTATACCACCTAGCTAGAGTATTGTCGCTGAGATTTAGAATGCTGATGAGGAACCGGTTCATGCTTTAATTATACCTAACTTATGTACAATTTAAGCTAGAAAATAATCAAGATTTCGAAACCATGTTGGTGCGACTGCAATAATAATGAAATATCCTGAACTGTCTACACCCCACGTCTCACCCGAACCGGCATGTCATCTGCCACCGTCTGCTATCTGCTGTAGAACAGTGCAGAAAGATTCTTACAAATAACAGATATGAATCCAACACGACTGTTATATCTAAAATCTGTTTATGAAGTGAAAACTTCTTAAAGCGCGTTGAGCACTTTTTAGGTAACAAAAATCATGGAACTCGCGGCATCGTCACCGAACGCTGTACCGTGTATTTTAAAACAGCGCCATCTCTTGTAGAATAGGTGAATTACTACTTAAGTTTTCACTTCTGACGTGCAGTCCTATGACTGATGTGTTTTTTTTTATTCGGTAATAGGCTTGCGTTTGACCGCCAACTCGCCTGATGTTAAGCGCGATGCGGTCTACGATGGAGCACGCTTGCCCAGAAGAAACCGATTCACTCGAGATTTGAAGACACCCATGCATTAAGATCTAATGATGATTAACATTCATCATCATTTTAGCCATATGACGTCCACTGCTGGACATAGGCCTCCTTCATCGTCCTCCAAAAGGGCCGGTTGGAAGCGGCCTACCAGCGTTTTTAGAAGATGGGCAGCAGCGTCTTCTGAGTATAACAACACTTAACTGCGTTCGCCAACCGCCTACGCATGGCCAGTATTGGCAACACCCGCCCCCCCACATGATGAGTGCAATTTAAATGATTCAAAGTAGCTACTCCATAAACTATAAGTCCATTCAAAATAACTAAAAAAGAGCACATAAACAACACACGAATTTTTATCTAACATAGCAGCTAAGACCAACACCGCAATGAAAACTGCTCCGAAGTATTGAAAAACGCATTCAAAACGGTCCAGTAAGGTGGCTTTCATCCCTCGAGGTTTATAACTAGAGACTTTGTCCCCATAGACTGGGTTAAATAGTTTCTCCGTTCCGTGGCAGTTATTGGAAATTATTTCCTTTATAGCACAAAAAAATGTATAAATAAGAACATGTAATAATAATTTCTCGAGAGCCATAAAATCAATCAGTGACGTCCATTAGTCTCGTTTTTAATGGACACTGTCAAGTGGAAAATCATTACCTTTATGGATACGTAAAAAATTATATGGCACCAAATTAAACTAAATTAAACATGGTAAAATGATTCCGCTTCATTTACCTGATTTATTGCGCGATATGAATTTTCATTTTGGAACATTATTATTTTTGGGACATAACTAAATGAAATAACGTGATACCTAGTTTTTTTTGTTACGAATAGGCTTGCGTTGGACTGCCAACTATTATGGGGAGTGCAGTACTGGTATAAGTGCTTGCCTATGTGTCTTTAACAGGAAAAAAATTGAGCGTAGGATGGGCTTTGCCACCTAACCAAACCAAAGAAACAAGCTACATAATTAAAAAACACAAATGCCGTAATAACTCACTAATTTTCTATCCCGTCATCACACTGATGACTATTTCTAGTAAACTACTGCATTATTTTAACGCCACGCAGAGATAATAAATGTGGTAAGATTAAAAAAAAAATGTCAGGTTTATATATGTCCTATAGTAGTACTATGTTTAATTTTAAACAAAAAAAACGCCATTTTGGGGCTTCCACCATATTGAATTTAGTGTGACGTCATTTTATTTTTTGTCTCTTCAGCAAAACCTTTCATTTTGATACCTATCATAGTGCATCAAAAAATAACTGATCCGCCATCTTTGGAAGTCCAGAATAATGAACGTTTTCATTACACTTTCGCAATTTATTGCAGCTGTCAGCGTTTATCCGATAGCGGACTGATTACAGCTATTGACTATAGATATTTGAGCAAAGCTTTGAAGTTGGAAGTAGATAATTTTGAGTTGGACTGAATAATTTATAATTATTATTTTAAATACACTCAAAATTATAAAAAATGTACCCGCGACTTCGCCCGCGATTTCTTCAGAAAAAAAATAGCCTATGCCCGTCCTCATGATACATACTATTACCTCGCAAAATTTTATCGACATCGGTTAAGCCGTTTAGACGTGATTATGTAGCAAACAGACAGACAGAGTTACTTTAGCATTTATAATATTAGTGTGGATACCATTTCATTAATTTCACAAAGTGATAACAACTCCAAAAAACAGTTTTCATTATTCAATTTATCTTATCATTAGTTAAATCTCATACTTTCCTACGTAAGGTATTTCATACCCACGATTCGACCGTAATTTCGAACATTTAATTAATTAAGGAAATTACATTAGATAATCAGTTAAAATGCCCAGTAAAGAACAAAGTATGTAAAACGCAATTAACTTAAACTGCGACCGGTTCCCGAGAAGATTTGAATAATAAAGATATGGGATGGTCATAAACAAGCATAAGCCACATACCTACTTATCAATTTCAATTCTAATAGCGACAAAGATTAACAATCCACGTACACAGAGATGGTTCAATTTCTACTTTTTACCTAAATCCACGCAGCCGCAGAGAGGTTGTAAAATTACATTAGGTTATACACTCAAATGAAGCTGCATAAATTGATCCTAATTCAAATTAATTTAAATTCGCTACGTTAATTAAGACCCGGTTGCATAACGAATGGTTAAAGTTCTTCGCTACACGTTACTTCTCAGCAAACAAATTACAGATTTAATTTTAATTAGTTCGTAACGTCAGCTATTGATTTATTAGCAAATAAAATACGATGTATCTACTGTCCTGATGAACTACAATTTCGAAATTAACCCACACTATACACTATACACACTTTTTGATTGCTGATTTGGAATTTAGCTGATCGTGTGGTTCCAGCCATTCAGATCCTTACTTAAAAACGTTACTCAAGTTGAAATACGCTTAAATATGCTCCGTCTTGTTTTCGCGTGTGACGATTGCCGTAAGCGAGAAGTTGAGAGAGCATTTTAAAGCATAGATCAACTTGAGTAACGTTTTGAGTAACGTAAGGCCCTAAATGACTATTATTTTTTAATTCTCTATTCACTTTCTATCAAGTTTTAACGTGTAGAATAGGCTTAAAAATTGTATATTAATTGAACCATAAATTAAAGCAAAGTTAAATACCCCTTTTTGGATATTGTGACTGTCTAAACTTTTGCCCACTCTTATCTTAAACCAAAACGAATCTCTCTTATCTTATTTAAAACGAATAAAAAAAAAAAAGTAAACCACCGACCTGTAGCTTTGCTACTAATTAATATTTCTTTTCATTTCCAAAACTGTCTCGACGTAATGTCAAAAGTAACAAAACACGAGAAGCTTCGCCAAAAGCTTTATTGCCATTGGTTTTTGAATGACTCCTACAGCAAAGTATACCTACTGTTGCTGCCAAGAGGTGTTCAGTCCATTGTTCCCAGCTTGTTATTCTTTGACAACAGTACCGTAGTCGGCAAGTCAGGCAATTGGCAGTGTCGTAACATCGCCGCGTCATTACGTATTCATACAATAAAACAGAAATAACGAGATGTCTTCCAAATCCGACAACATACATACACCCATACACGTGTACTAGCTACATCTTACATGTGTAGCGACTAGTTCTAATGATGAAACGATATAAATGTAACATTATCGCGGATGGAACGGGTTATAATGAGCGCTAGGTAAAGACATAAATTGCTCTGTTGTTCGCGGTGACCCGTGTACATGGATTATTTTAATTTTAGTTGATTTTTTGGTAATTTTCCATATTTTTTACAGAGCGATTTCATTAATTCGCAAGTTTTAATCTTTTTAACCAACGACACCAAAGTATTTTTATCGTTTTTTAGACCGAATGGATTGTGTTTTTAACCGGCTTTAAAAAAGGAGGGGGTGTTTTTTTTTTGTTACCTCAGTACATCGTCAATTGTGAAGCGATTTGTTTTTTATATTTATTTGAAAGGATATACTTTCAGATTTTCCCAAAGATTTCAGAATTTCATTAATATTGGTTCAGTCGTTTGGCTTTTAAATCGAAATAACCGAAATTGCGTATTTTAAAGTCGGATTTGTAAATTGTTTTTTATTATTAATTAAAAGCAGGTTTTGTTATAATTGTGAATAATCCTTTCTTGAAGTGTAGGAGATATTGAACTCTAAGACTAAGGCTGACCACAAGACCTACTTAAGAAAGAAGGAGAATAAATAATCTCTGCACTTTGAAACAAAGCTAATGAAAGCTTTGTAATGCATGTGTTTTGAATTATTTTCGTCCCGTCTCTTGAGAATCAAGATTTCACACAAGGATCTCAGCGAGCTGCCATTCTATTCCCATCGCTGGACATAAAACCAACAACAGCTATCCCCAGAACGTCACAAGCAGTCAATAAAACTGATAACCACCTACCATAGAGCGCCTCTTGCCCAATACATATAAACACAACTATCCGATCCGAAGATAAACACAGATCGCATCAAAACATTATAAAAGCGTACTTTATATCGGTTATTAAAGTACAATAAAAGAGGAGTGCAGTTTACGAGGCAAGACAATCTGATCTGATAATAGACTGTTAGATACGTATAAAAATTGTTTACCGACGCGACCGACAGACGTCGGGCGTTAGGTCAGCTGCGGTAGTTAGGGTTTCGACCACTACTACATGCGTACATAACCCTTATTTCTATGCAGAAAAAGAGCAGTAATTCACTATAGATTTTAACGTGAAATGAGTGTGCGCATGTCTTTTGCCATTCAACTTCGTAACAGCTGAACTCTAGCTTGGTGTGGAAGTCGTTTTCAATCCTAAATAATCAGCAGTGCAAGTACAAATTCTTTATCGATTGACAAATTTGATAGATAAATCGTCAAATTCGATAAAATGCCATAGGATCGATCATAGCGAGTACAGATCACACAAATCAGCGAAATCACAGGACAGAGATTTGACATCATATATCTCGGGGTGACGAGCGCAGTGCATTGCCATCCAGGGTTTTGAACTGTTGAAATTCAAAATTCTGAGTGGCGTTGAGCTGTTATGGGGAAGCGTGAAGAGCCTTCAGGCGTACGACTTCGCTCGTCTCGTCACTCAGTATCGTAAAAAAAAAGATCAAACGACATTTTATCTAATTTGTTGATATAACTGTCAAGTTTATCGATCCGTTATGGCCGTGATTTTTTAGTTTTTCTTCATTCCCCGGAATAAAGTACACTTTATTTAAGAGTTAACCTGAGTATTTAAAATTTGACAAAACCCTTTGATGAAATTAACACAGGATATCACATGCCGTATATGCACTGCGAACATAGTGCCATAATTGTTAATATAATTGTTTGTGGCACATGATGTTAATGCATCGCTAGGTAAAGAGTAACTGAATGCAAACTGCTGCACCGACGCGACGCGGCGGAATTTTAGGTAATGGTAGGCCGCGGTCGAGCGGATGGTGCAATCCTCTATTGTATAAAAACTATTTGTAATAACTGTGATCATTAACAACCTACTAATCCAACTACTTTCCTAATTTTCGATATCCTAATAACCTTTTATTATTTTCCCCAAAATGAGTAAACATTTTTAAGAGCTCACCAAATAGTCCATCCAAATCACAGCCCAACAAAACATCTTAATATCTACTGGACCCCTAAACAGCCAATCATTTCTGACTTAACTGCTTGCTTAAGCACCTCTCAAAGAGTACATATCTAGGTAGAGATCGTAGAGTATCGCCAGAGTTTAATATCTACCTAATTAAAGTAACTAGGCGCCCGTATAAACTCATCGCTCGTTAAATACCAAAAACTCTGAGAGTGCGGACACTAAAATCGCTATAAATCTGACATTAATACATTGGATGATGTACTATTATATATTCGTGGTTTCAATATTTCTGTTTTCATCAGTGGTATGGTAACAATAAAATTTCAATGATTAGAGAAATTAGCTACAGAAACAATTAACAACCAATTTGACCACCAATTTTGGCACCAACCAATTTGAAACTTTCGCGTCGTAAGAAGCTGCACAAAACATAATGAAGTGGCAACTCTTAGCGATGAAAGAGAATCCTTTGATTTTATTATTAAAAAGAGAGTAGCAAATGACAGCCGCTCCAGTTATATACACCGTCAACTATGGACGAATGCAACACCGGAAACATTACCGTTGCGTTCTACCCTTCACTAAGGTTTATGGGGTTTTACATGGTATGTAGGAACATTATGGAGATGCTGTTGTTATTATTCAATAATAACAGTTTTTGTTCAGTCACAAAGACAGTCATGTCAAAAAATTATTCGCAGCTATTGTGGAGGTAAGAGTATAGAGGCCGACCAATAATTTCAAAATTTATTCCGGCATTCATGACTGAGAGCCATATTTAGCGCGGAAATTTCAAACTGATCATACAGCCGCTCTGTAAGTATTTCTACCTACCATAGGGTTTTAGTTAATATACGCAGAGATATATAATACGCACATTATACAGACAAAGACATACTATTGGTTTTTTATTGTCACGCGTGTTAAAACTTTAACACATTCTTTGGGTGTTATGTTGCATAAAAATAGGACGATTGTCGTTTGATAGTTGGAAGAGTGTAAAAAACTTGCTATTGCCTGATTTTACGACGTGAGGATACGACAAATAATCAAAAGGCGAAATAAAAACTATTAAACAAAGTGATAAAAAGTTATTGCGATGTCTTCGTATATTTTTCACGTTATTCATATGCATAGTTATTACTATTTTAAGAAATCCCAAAATTAATTTGGCTAAGATACTCTATCTTAGCCAGATTCTTTTTGGGAATTCTAGTAACTAGCAACAACCTAGAAACATTAGGCCCTCGTAGTAGGCGGAGAAGAACAAATGATGATGATGATTCGTAGTTGTATATTCTTTTTCAGGAGCAATTCTGTTTCTAATTTTCTGGTTTCAAACCGAATGGAAAGTTTCAGTAGAGCCTACGTACTACAGTACCTGTGATTCTGACTACAAGGTTACGCGGAAAGGCCTACTAATATCTTAGGTTACTAAGCCGAAAGGGCTCCCTAGTACCCATCATTATGAACTATGTGACCAAACCTGAAATCGCGAAAAAATATCAGCTGTTCCATAAATTTTGACGTGTGTGAATGACCGTTTTCTATGAAACATCAAATATTTTTTTCGCGAATTTAGTATTGGTCCCATGGTAAAATTAGTTCATAATGATAAGTATAACAGACCCCTTTCCGACCAGAAGACCCTTTCCGCGTAATCCTGTATATTACATTACTATTCATAAAATCTTTCACTATTTGTAAATTTGGAGACCATTGCCCAACAGGGGGACATTGTGGGTAAAAAAAAAAGTTAATTCATATAATTATACCTCAACAAGAGCCAAACATAAAGCCATAGATATTCTAAATGAATAGATAGGTACTGCTACTATAGGTATTTCTTACCTAACGTAACGATACAAAGAAGATCGTCGCGTGTGGTCCACCAATTAAAACTTATTGTAATTTATATCAGCGGGGCCGTGTCGTATCTAGATAATTTATCTGTACTGCTTGTTTCCTACATTAGTGTGATTACAGAACTCGAAGGCGAAAGTTAGAAGCGAGGGAACGCGAGAACTATACTAGTTATTTTTTTAAATAATGGAGTTATTAAAATGTTACGTAAGACATAAGTTTTTGTTTTTGTGTTAGGTAGATAGGTGTTTTATTACAGAAATATATACCAATGCGATGGTAAGCGCCGGAGTGGCTAAAGATGGAGCACGTCGATCTAGAAGTAATGAATTCGCTCTACAATTCTAATTATAATAGGTCGGGGAAAAAGTCTTTTCGTATTTTGTATGTATAAAGTTGTAGTAAAAATCTTATCCGTTGTACTGTTTGTATCTGGCTGGTTTTGATACCATTAAAAATATGACATTTTAAAAAAGGAATACAAAACGTAAAAAGCAATTTCCCGCCATTTTTCAATTGTTTTTTGTTCGATAAAATGAGTGAATCTAACGAACAAATTCGATATATTGTGAAATTTTATAACAAAAAAGGGAAAAATGCGACACACGCCGCGAATAAAATTTGTGACGTTTATGGACCTAATGCAGTGTCATCAAGAGTAGCACAATGTTGGTTCAAGCGTTTTCAGTCCGGGAATTTTGATGTCAAAGATGCAGCTCGCTCTGGTCGCCCTGTTACGGATAAAGTCGATGCCATTTCTGAAAAAGTGGACCAAGATCGGCATATTAGTAGTTACGACGTAGCTGAAGAACTGGGGATTGACCACAAAACAGTTTTGACCCATTTGAAAAAAACTGGGTATACAAAAAACTCGATATTTGGGTGCCACACGAGCTCACTGAAAGAAACCAAATGAATCGTGTACTCATTTGCGATTCTCTATTGAAACGTAACGAAACCGAACCGTTTTTGAAAAGATTGATCACTGGTGATGAAAAATGGATCACCTACGACAAGAATGTGCGCAAAAGATCATGGTCAAAGGGCAGTGAAGCACCACAGACTGTAGCGAAACCCGGATTAACACGTAATAAGGTGATGCTGTGTGTATGGTGGGATTGGCAGGGCATCGTTCATTATGAGCTTTTACCGCCGGGCAAAACCATCGATTCGGATCTCTACTGCCAACAGCAGATGAGACTCAAACAAGAAATTGAGAAAAAACGGCCGGAATTGATCAACAGAAAGAGTGTGGTCTTTCATCATGATAACGCCAGACCGCACACATCTTTGGCCACTCAGCAAAAATTTAGAGAGCTTGGTTGGGAAGTGTTAATGCATCCACCATATAGCCCAGACCTTGCACCCTCAGATTTCCACCTGTTTCGATCTCTTCAGAATTCTTTGGGTAGTGTTAGATTAACATCAAGAGAGGACTGTCAAAACTACTTGTTGCATTTTTTTGATCAGAAGTCCCAAAAATTCTACAGCAACGGGATCATGTCACTACCTACAAGATGGCAACAAGTTATCGAACAAAATGGCACATATATATTATAATTAAATGTAATTAAACTTGAAAAAAATATGTCTTGAATTTGTTTAAAAAATACGAAGAAACTTTTTCCCCGACCTTATAAGTAATGAAGACAATTAAGGAAGTGGCAAAAAAACAAGAATAGCTATTTTGACGATGTACAAAAAACAACCGTTCCATTCTTCTTCTTCTAAAACTACTAACTGATACTACTAATGACATCATATAACATGTAGTATATTTATACTACATTTTATATGTTGTCATCATCGTCCAGAAGACGTCCACTGCTGAACATAGGCCTCCCCCTTAACACTCTACAGTCAAGGACAGCCTGTCATCTGCATCCACTAGATCTGCATATTTATAATGTAAAATATGCTATTTAAGATCTGCATACATCCACATACGTCGCAAAAAAAGTATTTAAATAGGTTGTAAGTTTATATCACGATCATATTCACCTAGCCTTGATATGTTTTAGATTATTTAAAACAGTATTTATTTTGGATGTGAAAGATATATGGTCTGGTGGCCATATAAATTAATATATAAGTAGTATTCTGATTCGCATTATAGGTACGGAGAGTCAGGGTGAGTTTGGTTACTCTAGGAGAGACACTAATGCACAAGTTTTGATGTTTCAAAGTACTGCTTAATGAATAATTGTGATGATAGGTATTGACCTCACCACCATGTCGGATTCATAGACGGGAAGAAAGAGACAAAGAGGAGTCAAGTGATATTTTGTATCCTTGACTCTGAATTATAAATAGTCAATCAGACGCTTACAATAAAATATTGACAAATTTTAAGGACCTCATTTCCCACTTTTAGCAATTTTGGTCAATCTATGTGATCTAGGTGTAAAAATGGTGTCATAACAAAATGTTTTATTGAACTTTGATTGATTTCATTGTTGAATGATTTATCTAGGAAACCGTAAAAACCGCCACAACGCGATTAGTAAAATTTCGCTTGATAGAAAAAATAAATAAAGTAACACAGATTTGCGCTCTTCATCCTGTTGTTTTTTTTTTTTTTTTGGAATCATTAAAATACATATTTACTAAATGATGTCTACGATATCTTAATATACAGATTTCATAACTATGGAGGGAATGTAAAGGTACATTTTACTTTGCAGCTATACTTTTGTAACAATATGAGAAAAACCACAAAAATAGAAGAAACAAACGCAGGACTGTTTGTAAGCGCCATGGTTTTCTCTACTAACGACTTTAATACAATATATTAGGGCTTATGGTCATCTATAGTAACAAGCGCTGCTTAAAAGTGGGAAAACCTCGCTTAATACTAAATTTCTTTAAACGAAGTCAAACGGAAAACTAATAACAACGACCATGTACCTGCCTGCCCCCAAAAATTTAGTCGCACAAAGAGTTCTCAAAACTGCACTCATCTTCACCGCCGAAATCTAATTTCGGAGTTATAATTAGCTCAAACCGAAGCCGAAAGCGTTCTTAGACGTAAAATACATAAATCATGGTAACAAAGGAGGCTTGGTCACCGACGGTCGGTCTAATTGGTGGTCACGTGACCATGGCCATGTTTTAAATTTTGGGCTATGGTCATAGGTGGGGAGAGTCACGGATAATTTGATTACTTGAGAGAACTATTTGTTGCGGGCCATCAAGACGTAGACATAGACGAGTTTGGCGTCTAAATATAAATTGATTGCTCATCACATATATTTTTAGGTATTCTTTACATCAACATTTATTTTAACTTACTTATAATTTAAAGAAATGATAGAAAAAAGTTTTTGATATTTTAGACCGTCAACATTCTATAAGCAGTTCAATTGTTTTTATTTAATAAGCCCAGTAATTAAGGTTTTTAGTTTTAGCTTGTATTTTCATTAATTTATGGGAAAAATAATACATATCGATTCATCGCTCTGATGTTAAGAGAAACAAACAAATTCGCATCTATTATATTCGTTTGATTGTTAGTCACGTATTTATACAACAATAGTTGCATATTTAAATCATGTTTAATATGTAGGAACTATTTTTTTCTCAAAAACTAACTGTGATATTACAATACGAGTATCTAAACGAACCCAGAGCTCCTAGCCTACCCAAAA
Source organism: Agriopis leucophaearia (assembly GCA_949125355.1). NCBI lineage: Eukaryota > Metazoa > Arthropoda > Insecta > Lepidoptera > Geometridae > Agriopis > Agriopis leucophaearia. The sequence goes on along the minus strand of OX421263.1, from coordinate 18,716,672 downwards.
TACAAATTATTGGAACAAAGAAGTTAAAAAGCTTCAACCCACCATGTCATACAATCTAGTACCAAGAACGAACATAAACTCGCAGATTAGTCAGTAGTATCCAGACAGCATTAGCTGTTTCTTAGCTATTTCTGGGGTTTTTCACACGACATTTTTATACATGTTATTTTTAACAAGTAGAGTTTTTTTTTCACGCTGAAATGTAACTGCAAGTGCGAAGCAAACACTACGCTGTCTTGTGCACGGTGAAATTTAATTATTTATTGAGTGGCTATAGTTATTTGATGTGCAATAGACTCCCCAATCACCTGCCTACAATATTCACAGTTGGTCAAAATATCGGGAGCTCAAAACTCAATAAAATAAAAATAGTACTAATCTAAATTAAAGAATCATAAACATATCCACCTCAGTATCAGAAAAGGAAACTATAAAAAATAAGTTATTGCGAATTAGTTGTATTCAGATAATCTACAATCACCCATTAATATGCGAGATGCTAGTTTTTAAATAGTTGCATTATAATTAATGCAAACGTCTCTTCGGCTCATTAAACCTACATTCGATACAAATAGAGCACATCTCTAGGTGCGCCCGCGCACCTGCACACTCACGCGCACCACTCACACACTCGCACGTATAAAAATGTGCTAAGTAAAAAATATTATTATAGCATAATGCGCCATAAAACAAGCGTGCGTTTCTCAATCTTCGCTTGGCTCTACACGCGTAGTGGGTCTACGAGGGCTCGTAGCTACTCCGTAGCGATTGCGTAGAATGCTTTCTTTTTGGTCAATAGACGTATTTTCGTGAAAATTTCAGGCGGCAGAATAGTCAAAATTTAGTCTGAATGTAGAATCAATAGTTATCAAATGATCCTATAATAAAGTCCTACAAGGATCTAAAGGGTCACTGACATTAGTTTCAAGTGAAAACCGCTCAGCGATAATTTCATTCAACTTTATTGCTACACGTGGAACTAAAACTTGCAAAAGCAAATACTGATCGCGAAAATATGCAGAGTACGTCGCACGCAGTATATCGCACATTCGCATTTTGACAAATGCGAAACGTGCGATAGAGACATCGGTAAAACGATTAAACAAATGAGATATCAAGGACGATTGACTTAGAGGCGAAAATTTAATAAACTCAGTGAGTAGATTATATCCATCTGTGTCAGTGATGTGAACTACGACTAAATGATTATATATGACATTAATTAGACTGTTATTATGTAACTAAGTTAAATTTTTCGTTTCTCATTTACACTAAAGCGACTTTCAATGAGAGAACCGTTCTAAGCTTTGCATACACTATCATGTACTTATGTAAATACTCAAAAATAAAATACAAATTTTTATACATTTTGTATTCAATGGGCCTCTTGGTTTTGGCTTCGGCTCCACCACTGCCTAACAAACGTCCGCGCTAGACACGAGAATGTAATAAAATAGAATAATAAATATCTGGGACATTTAATGCAAATTTTGACAAAATAATTATGCTGGTTTTTTTTTACCAATCTACTATATTTTTTTTAAATAACGTTAAGAAAAAAACAAACTCACAAACAACGCAAACAACATCAAAACTTTGAGCACCACACCGAAGACGGTACCAACATAAACAATGTCAATGTTTTCCATTAAAATCGTTCGGCATTTCGATATACGAATTAGAATAATGTCTGGGAACTTTGAATCCACGCAATGAGCAATAAATAAGATACTGACGTACACTAATACTTTAATAACCTCTACTGCTGAGACTTTACAGGTCATTATCGTTTGAAATACTATCTATCTTTACAAGTAGGTAATAAAGAATTGGTAAGAGGTGCGCATCACGAAAAGTTTAAGGACATCAATTGATCTAATGTCTGGCTCCTATTCTGACGCGGTCGAGGTTATCTCGATGACTCTCACACGTTTGACGTTTCTATTGTGAGAGACAGTGACCGAAATAATCTCGAGCGGGCAAGAATACAGTGAGTATGTTAATCACTTCACCTACGGATTTAATTGAATTGTGTTTTTGCACTTTTGAAATTAGCTTTAGGTCAGTTGTTTTAATTGGACATTTGCACTCGAGCGGTAGGTCACTCGGCTATTTAATTGGACGAATTAAGTACGTGTAGGTTGATGAGGTGGTAATTAAATTGTATGCAGTGTACATTTATGTTTTTATGAACGTTTTATTAGAGTGTTTTTAGCAGCTGAAATACTTAATAGATGTGCAATGTGTTGCTAGTGTATATTAATTGTTACACAGACCTTTATAAAGATAGATTCAGCAAATTCATTTACTTTGGAAATCTGTGACCTGCCTTAAGTTGGACCAATGCTTCAACTATCACGCTGAAAAACTCAGTTCGATCTCTGGCATCTTGGTAGGAACACGTCAGACGTCAATACAAAAATGCCAAATTGCGCCATAGTAAACTATAAAAACTCTTTGAAAGCAGTCTCCCCGTGAACATGGTGCATGTAACTGCGCCGAAATATCGGGAGCTCCTTCCACAACCTTACCACGGTAAATATCCCGTAAATAATCATATAACTGTAGTGAACAACCGTGATAGTTTAAAACAGTCTTTGAAAGCAGTTGGTTATGCGAGTGCAGTTAAACTATCACTAAATTCTTCTCGTAACGTCCAAAAAAAGGCGGCACGCTGTGTTTTCATACAACGCTGCGGTGTCCAAGGTATGTGCTTAGTTGTATCCTTATTGTTTGTCTATTCCACAGTAAATAAACCCGAAGATATGCTAACTAACAACTGGACATCATTGTTGACCACAATTAAATAGGTCAGCGATAGTCTCACGTACATCAAGATAAATTGGTTAAGCGCGAGAACATTGCTTACTAGTGCTACAAGGAACTAAAATTATACAAAAAAAAAACACAAAGCAATAAGATTTCTACAATTACAGCGAACCTAAAAAACAGCGAAATAGTGCTTCTAAAAGAACGTCTATTTAGAACGTAAACAAGAAATGAGTGAACGTTAACTTAACATGGATAAACAAACACGACAATTAGAACTTAAAGAAATTATTAGAAATTTAGAACCCAATCCAAGTTTGGCTTCACGTCAAGGAGTTGGAAAAACAAAAGAAAAAATGCATAATATCCTCAAGCAGGCCAGCACTGTAGCCTTCGCCTTCAAACCGAATAAAAAGGAGAGGAAAGCAACGCATTTACGTTATGGATCAATGAACGCCCAATCACAGGACGGTGACGTAAACAATGTTGATTGGTCGACCGATAGCAACGTAATCGAGCAAGTCTTGGAGGAAAAATACAACAACAATGAACGTCGTGAATACGAACCCAGTAAGCAGTGAGGTTGGTCTGCAGCCGGCTCTGCAGGTCGGGGTCGGAGAGCGCGCCGCGGCCCAGCGAGGACGAGGATGACGTCCCCGACGGCCGCTGGCCGCGCCCGCGCCGCTCGCCGCCCTGCGCACACGCACCACGTGTCCAGTCACCGCTGCCGCCGCCACGACACACACTTCGATGGACCCTACTCGCACCTAACAAGTATCACAGGGAACTGGGTAAAGTGCTTGAACCCTACGGTGGAATTGTTCGGATCCAAGAAAATTCTTGGTATTGTGCGAGGATCGTACGATGGAGGTGCAAATCTAAGAAGCGCGGTGAAGGGAACAAGGTTTCAAAGACTTAACAATAAACATAGGTTTAAAATAATGACTCCATATGTATAGGTACTGAAGGTTACATACTGCAGTATACAGAACAATAATAAGTGTAAGGAACTATAATAAAATAAAAACAAATGTCCGGGATTTTATTATACACGAGTCTCTGGTCAGCTGATTCTGGATGGGATAAGGTTTAGGTTAGAATAACAATCCAGCAGTTATTTGTCCCTGATCAAACCAGGGCTCTGTCCAAATCTTCAGTTATTGTAAACTTCTGCAAGTAACTAGAACTACCTCTACACTAGTCAAGCATTAGAATGTAACTCTAGAAGAGTGAGCGCATGCATAGAACAAGGATGAAGGATGGAAGAGAATCAGATGTTAGTTCACTAGTGCTTTATCCGTGATAGTAGAAGCATCGAAATGTGTGATCGTGTAGCGACTAATAAGCAACTATAAGAGCCTGCGCAGACGTCAGACTTAAGCCTGCAAATATGTCTTTCTTTCTTGCTCTACCAGAAAGTTATCTTCTCTCAAAGATCTTTCGCAGGATGAAAAGTCTGTCGTCCGCCGCAGGCTTTAACTTAACACTTAGTTAGTTCTGAAGTATAAGAAAAAATTTATTAAATAACAGTATATTACACAAATTTGACGTAATTTTTTTTTACCGAATAAATTTTTCCTTCAATAATCCTTTTTATAATCGGAACCACTAAATAGACCAAGAGATAAATATCACTAAAACTGTGAAAAACAATAAACAAATCTTAAATTAAACGATTGTTTTCCTTTGAACTATGAATATAATTTCATTTTTCCAAAAATTCAAGTACTTTTCTCATAAATTGGTACTTTTTGTGTACTTCGCCCAAGTGGGCGTTCGTAAAAATGTAAAGAGAAAAGTCAAACCACATTCGAACAACAAGTATTAAACTTTCTTATTGTTATGAAAAAAACCCCTGTTTTTTGAGTTTTTTCTGTAAATATTTCAAACAGAAGAGCGTATCCGTAAGCATGATTATTTTCATTCATTACTCAGTCACGGGGATGTTCAAAACAAGATTGTTTTTTTTTAGACACTAAAGCCATTTTAGCTAAATAAAGCTTTTTCAATATTTCAATATTGAGAATTACCACACGTAATAAGAAGGACAATCCAACTTCAACACAATTACCACACGTTTTTTTATATGAGTTAGGTTTTACAAAGTTACCCTTACCGGGACCGTTATAAAAATTTAACTGATTTGGAAAATAAATAGGAATAACTAAAACATTTTTTTTTACAAGTTTTTTTTTATCTGCAATTTTTGTTACTTGCTGTTAGTTTAGGTCAAATCTTGCAAGCTGAATTAGAACCAGTTCCTCTTCACCGATTTTGCTGAAATTTTACATACATCTTTAATTCTGGTGACAATACAATAATTATGCATTACCCAAAATTATCTTATTTTCAAAATTCATCATCATCATCATTTCAGCCATAGGACGTTCATTGCTGGACATAGGCCTTCCCCATCGATCTACAAAAGGGCTGATTGGAAGCGGCCTGCATCCACCGTTTTCCTGCGGTCTCTTTTAGGTCGTCTGTCCATCTTGTGGGTGGCCGTCCTACGCTGCGCTTACCGGTTTACCGGTGGTTTTCATTTGAGAACCTTTCGGGGCCATCAGCCATCTGTTCTGGGTGGTATATGCCCTGCCCACTGCCACTTCAACTTGCTAATCCGGTGGGCTATGTCGGTAACTTTCGTTTATCTACGGATCTCCTCAATTCTGGTTCGATCTCGTAGAGATACCCCGAGGTCTCTTATAGCTCGTTGAGCGACTTTGAACTTGCTTATGAGGCCTATAGTGAGGGACCACGTTTCAGTGCTGTTTGTCATCACTGGCAACACACACTCGTTGAAGACTTTCGCTTAAGGCACTGAGGTATTTTGGACGAGAAGACGTTGGGAAGTTTTCCGAACGCTGCCCAGCCGAGTTGGATTCGACGATTGACCTCTTTCATTTGATTTTACCGCTCATAAAATAAAAATGTTTAAATACAAATTAAAAGCATCATTTAGGAGTAAGCTTGTTTTGAATAATGTTTTTGAAATAAGAGGTTGTACAGTTTTTCTTGCGTATTTCTAACGATCTCCTTAAACTTATAGTGAGTATCTGCGGTAAAGAGGGTAAACACTACAAAATCGTCGAATGGTTCCATCAATCGCCGGTCAAACGTTGTGCCGGCCCTAATGGCGACGTAAATCTCCCCAGACGGTTAACTGCCGACCCTAGGGTAGTAAAACTTACAACCCCGCATATCGGAAATATCGCAGTTTAGTACACCTAGCTATTTCAATACGATTATATAATATATACGGCAAATAATATGGTGTTAATATTTCTTCTCGCAAAATTAAGTGCCAATTAATTTTATTACAAAACTCTTATTATAACGATCTCAGATCAGAAAAACTTGGCAGATAATAACAAGGTAGCCTGGCGGGTTGTGAACGCATCAGACCTTTAACAGACTTGATACTTTTGGTTAAACTCACCCAGCAGACGACCATGCCACCACTTCTTTTTGCATATAAACTATTAGTTCATTTGTCTCGCTGAGCATTTCTTAGTGTGGGTGAAAAATTAGTAAATATATCGTATTTACAGTTTTTGCATTAAGAAAAAACAAAGATGAACAATGGAGACATTTGAACACGAACTTTGATGGTACTAAGGCATACTTCCCATGCAAGTTTGTCAGTTCTGAGATTATTTAGATAATGGCATCGCAAATATAATATTATCTAAAGTAAAATTACGATAAATGTTTGATTAAGTATGGTTTCTGAAGTTTCTGTTGACTATAGTACATATGTAGAGCCATATGGGCTAGGTACACCAAGAATACAGGTTCTTAAGCAAACAAAAAAAAAACACTATTCTACGTACACGAATGAATGTTGTTTTAAAAATAATTTCAGAGTAGAAAGCATTTGCTTGCAGTCGGTTTCGAAATAGGCTGTTGTCTAAAAATAGTCGAGCTACAAAAATTGTGCAATCAATTTTGCTTTGCATAAGATTATATCTCCATAATGAATGTAGAAGTACCACAGAGACAGGTAAACTTAGAAGTTATGGCCATCTTAAATCTGTAATTTATGTCGGTGACACTAGCACTGAGCTTTCACGTTACCACTCTTGGTACAGTTAGAAAAAATACATAAACGTCAAGTTGAATTAACGCCGTATTCGTTGCGCATGTTCTGTGTATATCTATAAAAGTATGAGGGCCACTTAAACTTAGTTTTTAATTTAAGTGCGTCGTGTACCTAGTAACAGTTGAATATAAGGTATTGTTTTCAACCATCGGGAAAGTTTGAAAGTGATTCTAGCAAAATCATGAACCATTCAACGTGTTTTAACGTCATGTGATACAAAGAAGGCTCGGTAAGGCATAGGATCTTTAGGCTCATCGGTATTAGGCTGAAGGCTATTCCACCGACAAGAGCTAGAAGAAAAAAGATATTTATTTATTTTTATTTTATTTAGAAAACATACAGTGATAAATAACTAGATTACTTATATATTAAATAATTAAACACCATTTAGCAGTTTCCGCTATTCTTCATATGATATTCTTATATGATAGGTTATTCTTCATATTCTCTTTATCTGTTTTATTTTTCTATATATGCATACAAAAAACGCTGTTTGTTGGTAGGCGCACCACTTGAGAACGGTTGGACCAATTTTTTTTTGTCCGAACAAGGTTTTAAAAGAAAGTTTTTTTTTTTAAATTTAGGAAAAAAATTTAGTGTTTTTTTCTCTGATATTATGGTATAATATAAACCACAATTAAAACAAATTTAATTAAATTTGGACAGGACAACGTCTATCGGCTCAGCTAGTAGTAAATAGAAACATTTTTTGTGCACACCAGAAGAAAAAAGAGGTATTTTTTTCATGTTAATAACAATATTTTTTCATAAAGTAAGTAAATATGTGCGTAGACAACTATCGTGTCATCCGACTCCGATCCAATCGATAGCGCAGTAGTAAATGACTCTCGCGATCACCCATCCGAAAACCGACTGGAGTGTCCGTTTTTTTGTAAATTTAATAATAGGCTTACGTTTGGCTGCCAACTCACAATGATGCGTTCTACAATGCAGCACGCTTGCCTAGTAGAAACCTTTTCACTCGCGATTTCGTCCGTTGTCTCACATCGACGATTAGAAACACCTAGCGAACTACGCTATGAGCGCTTCACTTTTTTTACTCTCTCAAAGACTAGAAATAGAATTATTTAGAAATCACCAAAAGGCAATAAGTGACAGTTTTAACGAGTCCTCCTCACGACATATTCGGAGCGTCTCATTATGCTAATCGCAGCTCCACACCAACTAATGGACTATCAACATATGAGTGAACACTACTATTTAATTACTTTATTGAATTACGACAAATTTTATTGGAGCTTTTATTAAAAATAGATTTTTAGACATGAAAATTGTGTCCATTATTTTATAATGGTATCCGCGTCTCAGTATGTATACCTATAAGAAAAACATCGAATGGATTCAACGCTGAATTTGTTTTGTATTTGTTATACCGCAGGTGGCATACAAGCATACTGATGGTGAATTGTCAGCGTCGCCTTTGGATTTTGCAAAGAATTCTCATTGAAGTCCGAGTTAAAAAGAAACCTCTTACACGCAAAGCATCCTACTCAAACGTTGCATTTACTAGGCGGCATATTAGTATTATAGAGGCATTAATCTAAGAAGAGATATCTGACACTACCAACAATTCAAAATCCGAAGAAAGTGTAACAATAAAATGATTCATAACCAACAACACGTATACCGCTGTAGTTTATAACTTCAAATATTAAAAATTAAAAATAATTTTCTATTATACAGATAGAAATCTCGTGACCATTCATAGACTAAAAGAATACCGTATATATCAATTAATAATGTCGAAACGGACTGAACATTCAAATAAAATTACCATTAAGTTCAAGTAGGTATGCGACCGCGGCCGCGGCTCTCATCCGACTATCACTAAATTGTAAAAACATTGAGGTGTCTCGACACGACAGTTGCCATAATGTATGCGAACATTAACACAAATACTTAAAGCACAAGTAGAGATGATACTCGGTTATGTCGCTGCTATAAATTACGGATATTCAAATGGTTTAGATACGAATTTGGTACCGCAATTAACACGGCAACTGGTTTGGCACTAGTGATGGGATGTATCGATAAAATTGCAATTATCGACTAATTTGCCTTTACTCTAAGTCTGATGTTTCAAATTATATTTAAGTGTGTGACGTGAAGTTAAAGTCGACACCTGGACACATTAGCAAAATGCGAGATGAGCTACGGCTGTAACTAACGACTGGAATAACACATTCCCGGTGTTTAAAAATAAAATAAAAAAGTTTGAAACGTGGTAGTTGATATTTAGACTTTTGTTTATTAGTAAAAGTCAACTGTATGATAATTTTTTGGAAACTCATTTCCTAAAAGGGTTAGACGATGGAATTTTGAATTTGGATAAAAAAATAACTATTATACGTGGAAATTGTCTTTTACACACAGAATATAGGTTTTTTTACATATAAACCCCGACCCATTATAGTAGTTTGTATAATGACCGCGAAATAAATAAAGTGTTGACTCCTGAGAAATTGTCGATGGTAATTCACATAGGGCTTGTAACCTCATAATTTATTATTATTTATTATATTATTTTATTGAAATTATGAGTTTATTATTAATAATGATAATTAATACATCATCGGTTGCAAAAATATCGATACAATCCACATCCCTACTCCAACACAAAAATGGTTTTATTCATTCTCTATCCAATAAGTGTTGTAATGAATCTCGTGAGTACCTATCGTAGATAATATAATTCGGCGAGTGTGGGCAAGGCCCGTTTTTTACGATTTTATGTATTTAATACCGGTTTTATATCTTGTCGCCATAATTTGTTGTCTTCTTCATTTCGGTGTACATTGAGCAATTATAGAATTTATTTGTCGGGCTGATGTCATCCTCGGACAAAGCTATTTCCTTTTTAATAGAGGTGTTTATGAACGATCCTATTTTATAGATATTCGTTATTATTAGAAATCTACACAAGTTATTTGATACTAACAAGGACAACACACAATACAATTTTATTCAGTAGAAATGTACCTTGCTCTACGTGTCAGCAAAATCACGACCCCAAATTCCTTATTGTACTTGAAGCGACGTAAAAGCGCAATTGCACTAGAGATTCATCAGAAAAACAGTTTTGAAGATGGACTTCCACAAAGTAACGCCTGATTCAATCAACTATTGAACTAAAATCACGATCCATACGTATAGATTATAACCTTATAACCGACGTAAAAGGGAGGAAGTTTTACTTGAAATCATCATCATCATACCAATATAATATAAGCGAAAGTGTTTGTTTGTTTCTTATTCACGCAACAACGGATTTACGTGATTTTTTGAATACCTGATTGACATAAGATATTTTTTGGCCAGGAAAAGTATATTTCTGAGGGAACGACCGCATAAGTGAAACAACAGGGCGCAACCTGTATTCAATATTTTTTCTGTTATAAATACTGTTTTTTTTTAATGATAATGTTCAGACATACGAGTAATTAATGTTGAGATAAGTGATTATTTAGAATAAACCTTTTAGTCAGTTAAGCAATATATGTTACTGCTTAACTAACTAAAACGTTAACCCTAATAAAATTGTAATATGTCTTTATTTTCATTGTATTTAAGTTATTATATACCATTTGTTCTATTTATAGAATAAAATTTAGATTATTAATCGTAATTCTTAACAACTGGCTTAAATCTATAAAAATTGGTATTATAACTTCGCGAATAGAATAAAGAAACTATTTGCCATATTGGTCACACCCACCGCGATATTGTAGGACCGGTGCCGGACTGACCGGAAACTTGCTTTTGGAAATTCACTGAATCATAATTTATTTATTGGAATAATTATGGCTTCATTGATGATGCCTCTGGGGTTATTGAACTTATCATTTGTAATTATTTTATATCTAATTCCTCCCTTATCTAGTCATCCTCTTACGAAGCAAAGTAATCGTGAGAGGTGTGGGGTTTTATTACATTAATAACCACGTTAACTGCAATTTTCCTATTTTTCCACAAATTTTCCGATTTAAAAAGTATCATAATATCTTTTCCGACCCTTTTCTGGACCCGGGTATGTCCTAAAACTGCGACCAGAACCACCGGAGGATGGGCAGCAGCGTCTTAATAGTACACGGTGAACGTACTGCGATCCCCAAGCCGCCTGCCAAGCGTGGGGATTATGACAACACCCCTCTCTATGAGGGATGCCTTGTCCAACAGTGGAAATTAATTGGCTGAGGATGTGTACATATCTTTCCATGCCGAATTTTATCAAGATCGGTAACTTATCAGAGTACACACATAGGCAGTGGCGGATTTACACATTTGCCGCCAGTAGGCTATTCAAATTTTGCCGCCCCTACCAACATCAATTATTCATTAGTAAAAAATAAACAATGAAATCGAAACTATGATTTGTGCACTATCGTCCTAATTAAACCAACTTTTTTGAAACTAGGGGATCGATGTGTAAGTTATTAGATAATTTTTAAACCCCAAACGATTGCACAGAAATAGTTTTAGGGTAATTACATAATAGGTATATAAATAATGAATTAAATTCTGTAAAACATAAAAAAATCCCCAAATTTGCCGCCCTTAAAATTTGCCGCCCTAGGCTCTAGCCTACTCAGCCTGCTGGTAAATCCGGCACTGCACATAGGTCTACACCACATTTAAGTTTAAGAGTGGTCCCGTATTTAAAAGTTTTATCAAAATCGGCCCATGGGTAAAATATATCAAGCTATTCCTCATTTACATTTTACGGGACACTTTGCGATACTTATGGCACTAGAAAATTAATTATTTTCTAACCACTTTGTCTGCCAGCTTTTATTTGCATTAAACATGAGTGAACTTTGTCATTAAATACCATTTACTCAAATATAAACCTACAACTCCTAAAATGTAGATTTTTTAAACACACAACAATCTGCAAGGCGGCTGCATTCCAAATATAATTTGTTATTAAAAGTTACGAGTTTCTTCTTGGACTCCAATTACAACGGTCGTAAATCGGAAGACGCGTTCGGGTCAAGATTATAATATTTCATAGAATTATTGGAGTTGCATATCGCCGCCATTTTATACGTTATTTATTTTATAAATTGGAATTATTATGAGGTCGAGGTTCACTAACATTTGACATAAGGATTAGATATTTAACTTGTTTATCGAAGTTTGATCATAAACAGATAGTTGATAAACATTGCCTTTTTATATGCAACGGAATATAGAGTCGTGCTTAATAATAATATACTCCGCCAGGTATGATAATTTGGCTCTTACGTCAACTGGTCCCACCCCATACTGATCCCGCGGGATGAGTTGACAAGTTCATTAATTTTATTAAATACTAGCCAACCGTCCCGGCTTTGCACGGGTATAAGCTCGGCGTTCAGCCTCGCTACAAAATATAATATATTATAGGATCCCGCCATAGAACGACCTTCACCGAGCTGGTTAATGGATGAAAGGTATTTTATATTTAATTAAATATGTCGTTAAATATATTGCAAATGGGTTGTCTAAAAAAATTCAGTCCGTGTCATACGACGCGATCGCGCTGCTTCTTGGTTCGTTTTACTTACAAACATTCAAATGTTTTTCGTCTTCAAATCACAAACAAATCGTGCCAAAATATGCAACAATTAGATAAATAAACAATGAGTACAAATAAGTGTGCAACTAGCACCCGAACGGTTAAAAAACCTTTTGTGGAAACAACCGCAAGTAACAATACCACGCTATCCATTGCATCATGGCACAAAAAAAAACAATAAAACCCGACCGTTCCATTTTTAAAATCTAAACTTTTTATGGGCGCGACGTCCACCGGTTTTTCGGGCAGTATCGTTGGTAAAAGTTTTTTTTATTTACGCCTAGCACAATGCAGAGAATCAGTCTGTATAGATAAATGGAATAAAGCGGGGGAAAATTGTGACGTCTAATTTAAAGTGGATATGTTATCCGAATAGCATGTGTAAGTAATATATGGAAATAACTGAATGAATAACTATCAGTGGAGTTAGTACGAGAACTTGCGAAAAAGTAATCGTTACGTAAACGATAGCAAATGTATGAAATATTCAGTTTCCTTTCACGTCCGATAGAGGCGCTGTTAAATTTTTCATACATTTTGCTATCGTTTACGTAACGATAAAATTTTCGCAAGTGCTCGTATTAAGGCTGCAGTACTAAAATAATGGACGGGATAAATTTGCTTGATAAATTCTGCACAAGTAGGTAGGGCCTACTACGGTTCCTTGTAGTACTACGGAAATGTACTACCCTAAATTATGGTACTGCAGAATCCATGTCAGTAGCGATACAAATATTGCCTTTCCCATTGCCAAGTAAAAATACTGTATGAATCTTAATAATAAGAAAAATATTATCCTACTGTAGATACTAAAGCAAGAAACTAAACACATGCCACATCCAATCTGGTGCAGTTTCACACGCAACAAAAGGTAACGAGATATGATATTTTTTGTCCATAAGGGTGGCGAGGGTGTGGCAGGGGGTGTATGTGGGGGTGCGGGAGGCAGTCAGGTGGATTCTGTACGGATTGTCATACTTCGGTTAATGTTTTGTGAACCTATCGCGAAATATAATTTATGGAGGTAACCAACATACGTGAGAAACTGAGAAGGTTGCATTCGTGACTTTTGGCGTTATACTATTAACTATACTGTGCGTTTAGATGTTCAAAGAAAATGTTTGTATGGGATGAAATTGTTTATCGAATATTCCGAATTATTTATCGATTTTATACTTTATGACAGATCAAATGATTAGTGGCAACACTAGGTACTCGAGAGTAAAAAAAGAGTTTTGGTGCCAACGTGAAAAAAAAATGCGTCTGATTGTATATTTTTTCTAGAGATGTGTTATTTCGAGTGTTAATGTATAATAGTGTTCTTGAACGTGCTTGACTGTAGGAAAGTGATATAATCAGGTGAAACATGTATTTTCGTGTTGTTTTCAGTACTCTATAGAAGGCTTTAGTAGGTAAAGTCTCCACTACTTTACTAGGGCATTACTTGGAAGTCCAAGTCATGCCCTAGTCTCATATAAACGTATTAATATTTCGACTGAAAGAATCTGTATCAATGGTCACGATTTTTTTTATAGTAAAACGCAAATTTAAATAATAAATAAACGCAGGCACTAAAACGGTTTAAATTGAAGCGAATAACATTTTAACTGGTTAGTTAGTATATCTACTAAATTTTATAACTTTAAACGTGCTAGCAAAAACTGGCAGGTTTTGAAGGAGTATCGGATAACGGTGGCGCGTGCAGGGAATCCAATGTCGAGCTTGATGCATTCGTTTTTTGCATTTTACTTTTTATTATTGTTAGCTTCGACAATATTTTTAGACATTGGAGGGTTAGAAAGGGACCGGAGCTCCGGTCATTTTTGGAGTTTACTCCTTAAGAAACGATTTGAGTTATAAGGCCCGGTACGGAAATTTTATGAGGAGTAAAATCAAGTGTAACACGAAAAGTTGAGGCGTTACGTAGAAAGAGACAAACATATATATCTGTAGGATTTAACGTGTAAAAGAATGAGATGGAATACATGTGTTGCGCGCAGGCGCGCATTCCATCTCATTCTTCTGCTGCCGAGTAAACTCCAATCGTGCGTCGTAGCTGACACGCACACACTTTTTTTATACTTTTAATACAAACGTACTAGGTAGTAAGTAATTTTTATTAAACCTCTCGGGCGATTTTAATAAAGTATTTTTAATAAGGTTATCTAGGCAAAACAAATTTTTAATTTTATTAACTTTTTTCCCTCTTTTTTATATAAATTATAAATCGTTAAAAAATCAAATTCAATATCTTTACCAATAGTCATAAAGCTTTAAAAACAGTACATTTGTATGATAGTACAGAACTGACCCGACCTCCTAGGGAGCCTTTTAATATTGAAAGTTTTCATCATAAAAAAGAAACATTTACGGTATTACGGTACAACACACGGTATTAGTACGTAATGCATATGAAAATAGGCAGTGACTGGAACAGGAAAATAAAAAATGAGGCTGACTGTAGTGGCTTCATCATCATCAGCCAATTAACGTCCACTGTTGGACAAGGCCTCCCTCATAGAGAGGGGTCCTCATGTAGTGGCTTGAGTAAGGCCTAAATATATAGGTGTTCTAATAAAAGAATAGGTGTTCATGAAAAAAAAACAGCAGTCATTGATCACAAAATTGAATAATAGCGAGGGTTAACCAAAGTTACCAACATAGCTTTAAAAAATTACACAATATCCGAAGAACTGACAATGGCAGACAGTTGACGAGCTTTAAATTGAAAGACTACGCTTAAATCTCAGAAATGAAACCAGGATTATTAAGATATTTAAGGATTTATTATAATATCACAATAATGTCCTATTTGCTTTACAGCTCGATATCAAGTGCCAGTCTTAAATTCAACTGACAATTATCTATTGGTGACGAGTATCTGTCAAAGTCAATGTTACCGTTTGAAACGTCATTACTATTGTATCTGTCAACAGTCAACAGATGCTCGTCACCACAGAGCATAAATACTTTTACATTATGGTTCATAATAATATTAGATACAAATGATTATATACTCGTAAATAAAGTAATAGTCTAACAGCTCGGCCATCCTCAAAAAAGTGAGTCCTCGCACTTTCAGACGTTATTAGGAGCCAACATAGATATATGAAAGTTAGAACAAAACAATAGTAATTATCAGAATAATAAGATACCTAATTCGTACTTATGACATAATTAACATAATCTAGTAATAGTATAATCGGTAATAACTAAACATTTATTTTCCACAGTCTGTTACGATCGGCAATCATCTGTGCGATACCAATAATTGATACCATTCACATTCTGCACTGATTGCTCGTAACCCGCGGTCCTGTTATCCCCACCATATTTTCTTGCACAGTCTGCCACGATCTGCAATCATCTGTGCGATACCAATCATTGATACCATTCACATTCTGCACTGATTGCTCGTAACCCGCGCTCCTGATATCCCCACCATATTTTCTTGCACAGTCTGCCACGATCTGCAATCATCTGTGCGATACCAATAATTGATACCATTCACATTCTGCACTGATTGCTCGTAACCCGCGCTCCTGATATCCCCACCATATTTTCTTGCACAGTCTGCCACGATCTGCAATCATCGGTGCGATACCAATCATTGATACCATTCACATTCTGCACTGATTGCTCGTAACCCGCGCTCCTAATATCCCCACCATATTTTCTTGCACAGTCTGCTAAGATCTGCCAAGATCTTAAATCATCTGTGTGATACCAATCATTGATACCATTCTCATTCTGCACTGATTGCTCGTAACCCGCGCTCCTGACATCCTTACAATATTTTCTTGCACAGTCTGTCACAATCTGCAATCATCTGTGCGGTCGGCACGCTGGCCATGTCACTCGCTGTCGGCACGCTGGCCACATCGCTCGCTGTCGATATGCTGACTACGTCGCCTGCTGTCACCACTTAGGTGACGCATCTGGCGGAGTGCTGGCATCTTCGCCAAACTCCACTGTCGTATGACAGTGGAGTATGTCGTATGCATACATTGTCTCCGGCAGATTACATTCAAAATTAAACAGTCAAACAACTACTCCGTAATTAACTGATAACTTTCATAAAATCCAATGCAATATTTGAGCTTACTCAATTGGGAAAATATAATAAATTTTATCATTAATTCGACGACTAATGACTCTCAGCCGTCGAGCGGGACACAGTGATTGCGTAAACTCGTCAAACATAATTCAGTAGTAGCAACTAGCACAGTCAGTCAAAGTAGGGAGTAAAAACTGTTCTTCTGATGAATTCCTAGTGTAATTTCGCTTCTACTATTCAATCAACTACTACTACTATTTTTATTTCAATCAACTAACTAAAGTAGATACTCATAGAATATAATGTACATATTCGAATCTTGGCACACATAGCCAGTCTTCAATCAGTATGCCTAATCGTACACACAGTCATGGCCAATTCATTATTGATCAAACATAATCCAATCGTGGAACACATGGCTAAATTCATCATAATATAACATACATTATATGCGTGATGACTAATAATATTTTATTGCCTCATAAAACAAAATCTGATTATCAATAGAGCCTATCAACGAAAACAAAATTTAAATTAGTTCAAAAATAAATAAGTTATAAGTATTTTAATTTCATGCCAACCAGCGGCGCACTATAGCGAGCTATGACATCAAGCCTCAGGCTCGGCATACAAATCGGCATCCCCTCTCTATCCCCACCTTAAACTTTAAACGCTCATATCTCAGAGATTTATCAGTCAATATTTTTTATTTATTTTTTTCAGTATGTTTAATGTACATATTTAGTCATATTCATCACTAAGCCTGTTATATGTAATAAATTAAACATTAGGACACATGCCTATTCAATCTTGGCACACATGGCCAATTCCATAATAGAACCTACATAGTCCAATCATGGCAAACATGGCCACTCAGTAACATTTATGCACTTAGCCTCGAAGACCTCAAAGTCACATAAAAATCATTGTTAGAATACCCGCAGAAACGTAGATATGAACTTTAAACAATCGTCTTGATATCGTTCTATCGTTAGGAAACTATATTTTGGAAACTATTAGAAACTCGATTTTATTGTCATATTCTTCTTTGCAAGGTATCGTTAAATATATGTCTTTAAAAATGAAGGTATGGCTTCATAGATCACTTTCTTATCAAGTGTATCTTTTGCGAAATATGGCCCGCCAAGTGGCATAAAGATAGTCTCCTGCCTCTCTTTTGCATTTCTAAACTTTTATACATAGAAACTTAATTTACAACTAGCCATACTCATAGATCATATTAATACGGAACCCTAAAAACGATCATTCATTTTTTTTTTTTTTTACTAAACCATAAAAAGTACATGTAATGTCGGGATGATAATAATTATATGAAACACTCGTATATTATCATCCGTTATCATCGCCACACAGTGGCGAATACTTCATTTATTCATCAATCGAAATGAACTGGCTGGAATCCTACCATATGCATGTCTTGACACGCTCTTGGCCAGTTATTGTTTGATGTTGTAATGAACTAGTCAACAAACTTGTTCATAGAACAAACATAAATTTGAATACTATTTATGCCATGTGTATCACTGCTTATAATAAACAACCGACATCCCTAATAGAGCTTTCATACGGAATATGCCGGAAAAATTTAAGACCTTGTTAATCGAAAAACGCTTTTATTGTTTAAAAGACTTTTTATGTTACCCTAAAATGCAAATTTAATTATTATTCAAATTCCATTTTTACTGACATCTCATATCATATCGTATCCCATCGTATACTATCGTATGCTATCGTATACTATCGTATACTATCGTATACTATCGTATACTATCGTATACTATCGTATACTATCGTATACTATCGTATCCTTTCGTATCGTATCGTTTCGTAACGTATCGTATCGTATCTTATCATGTCGTATCGTATCTTACCATATCTTATCATGTCGTATCGTATCATATCTTATCGTGTCGTATCGTATCGTATCGTATCATACCATATCATATTGTATCCTATCCTATCGTATCGTATCCTATCGTATATTATCATATCATATCCTATCGTATCGTATCATATCGTATCCTATCGTATCGTATCGTATCGTATCGTATCATATCGTATAGTATCGTACCATACCATATCATATCATATCATATCATATCGCACCATATCATATCATTTCATCTCATATCATTTCATCTCATCTCATGTCATTGCATTTAGATGAAATAATGTTCATAAAAATATTATAATACCTATCATATCGTATCCTATCGTATCGTTTCGTATCCTATCGTATCTTATCATATCATATCTTATCGTATTATAGTATAATATCGTACCATACCATATCATATCACACTATATCATATCATCTCATATCATTTCATCTCATCTCATGTCATTGCATTTAGATAAAATAATGTTCATAAAAATATTATAATACCTATAGTATTTGGCTGGTAATCTTCATACATACCTACATAGCGCTAATAATTTTATTGTTTCGTTTAAGACGGTGTTTCGTAAATAATTTATTTGATATAATTTTTTTTTTTTTTTTTTTTTCATTTGCCTCCTTAATGGCACTCTCCGTGGTCTCATACTTTTAAGCACACTTGGCCTAGTACAGCGTACATAGGCAAATAGCACAATGGATCGGTTTCTACATGTATCATACATAAATTTTGTTTCTTTCAAAAATTCAACGTATAGCCGAATATTAAATATATTTAATTTCTCAAAGTGAAAATAGCCCAAAGTGGCGAATACTTCATTTATCTAGCAATCGATGTAAACAGAGATAATAATATGATTTGCTGGCTGGCGATTTATTACTTCCAATAAATCATTTTTTTTTTTTTCAGTCCCAAACTGAATGAACTACCGGCCACTGTCAATAATGAATGCTATTGATGATATTGTATACATAACTATCGGTGTTATCAGATTAATTGAAACTACCGGTTCCAGAAAGACTATTGGTTTCATAAAAATATCGGTTCCATAAAAACTTTTGGTGCTATCAAACCGTTGGCGCTACCAACTATTTAAACTATAAAAATATTGATGCTATCAAAACGGTTATTATTATTACATTACTCAAAATGTTACAACTTCTGGTGTCGCTCATAGCAAAGTCAGGGTTATAGAAAATGTCAGAACTACTGGTAATCACGTTATAATTATGTGGTGCACACGCTTTGTGATCTGTTTCTAAGACACCACCTTCAAACTAGTATGTTTGTACCTACTTTACCCGAAAACTACTTAAAGATGAATGGTCATGATTCATACTACTGACAGGTAACTCAACTATAATACCGAATAGGCAACTAATAATATGAAGTTTGTTTTTGTAGAGGTTTGACAGCTATAACTATAGTATCTTACAATATCATTATAAGCACTTTAGATAAACTAACTGTGCCTATGCAATTTATGCAATACTGCAAGTGTGATAGAACACACAAGAGTTTACTAAATCCTCATCTACCTGAGCGACTTCTTTTAGCAATTTAATTTTGTATATTCATGATTATTTTGGAGAATCTACACATTGTGAGCACTAACTTAGGATTCTGTTTCAAATGAAGAGATAATATTTCAAAATAGATTTTTGCACATTTACTTTCGGCTCATTTATTATTTTCCAATCTACCTACATATTTGAACTTTTTTTTAAAACACGTATGAAATCATAAAGTTTTTTCGTTTACATATTTGAACGACGTATAACGCCATCTATTAACGTTCGACATGACTTTGTACCTCTTTTTTTTAATAGCACGCGACGCGTGATCTTCACCAAGATTATGAGATGAGTTTTCACTTCTACATTTTCTAATCCAATCTTGAATTAGTGGCAATAATGTCAGTGATAAGAATATCACGTCTAGCATAATGAAAAACAGAAACAAACACACTTGGCTATTAGGCTGTGAGTCTTCTTACTCACATCCGCGGCTGGCTCACGACAAGATCTCGCGCAGCTGCTACTCCGCTCACGGTTGGAACTCTCCATGAAGCTGCAACTCCGCTTACGGCGGCCAATTCTGTTGTGGCTGGCTACGGCTGGTCGATTCTCGTGCATGCGTCTGCGACTCAATCTTCTACTGCGATGACGAGAAAGTACACACCGCTCTCGCGAACGACTCGTCCTGCCGCTTGGCCTCGAAGTTTTCGGCGAAGTGACCATGGGTGATCAACTCCTTTTCTCTCGTTTGATGTGCTCTTCGTCTGCTTTCTACTCTCGCGATACACGCGATCTTGATTGTGAGGTGACATCAAGGGTTCTACAACTGAGTGACTGCGGCCGAGGTGGCATCATGCAGCTTGAAGTTATATTTCTGTAGCGTGTACGATATTAATGCACAAAATTAATATTCGTAGAAATTTCGTAAATTGTGGGCTTGCGCGTTCAATCCCACTTCTGAGATGAAAGACTACGCTTAAATCTCAGAAATGAAACCAGGATTATTAAGATATTTAAGGATTTATTATAATATCACAATAATGTCCTATTTGCTTTACAGCTCGATATCAAGTGCCAGTCTTAAATTCAACTGACAATTATCTATTGGTGACGAGTATCTGTCAAAGTCAATGTTACCGTTTGAAACGTCATTACTATTGTATCTGTCAACAGTCAACAGATGCTCGTCACCACAGAGCATAAATACTTTTACATTATGGTTCATAATAATATTAGATACAAATGATTATATACTCGTAAATAAAGTAATAGTCTAACAAAATGAAGGCAAACGTAGTGAAGGAAGCCCTCGCTCCGTGGAGTATCAACTTACCTCGCGTAAAGCGACACGAAAACTGAATGCGAAAACCTAAGATCAAGCTCAGAGGAGTACATTAGAAGAGACCTACGTCAATGGACAAACACTCGGTGATGGATAATCTGAGTGCACTATATATAGGGACGTAATAATTATAGCCAAAGCAAACAATCTCATCCGCAGAGAACTAAAGTTTTGTTTCTTTTGCACTCCTTCAAAGGGGTTTACCACTTTTTTTCTTCTTGTTGTATCAGTATATCGTCTTTAAGTAAATAAATGCTATTAATATCAAGAGCTTTACAACATAGTTTTTAAAACTTCAGCTATGGGCCGTTTTAGTTGCGTATTAGTGTGGAGTTTTAGTAAAGTTTGGTAAATGGCTAATATGTTAAGATCTTTAGGTTATTTGAGCAGAGAATACAAATCTTGATTTTAAAAATAGAATAGTAATCTAAATATGAATTTACTGACTGGTGGATCCCGCCGCCTTGCGCGGGAGTTGATCCGACCAGAGGATGCGAGTAAATCATCCGCGCATGCGCTGCACACCTGCCGCCATATTTCATAATCAGCGCGCGTGCGCCGTGGAGGGACTCAGGAGGGGACGGAGGAAAAAACACTTAGTAAAGATAAACTTGTTTAAAAATAAAACAAAAAACCTACTTAGGCTTAGTGTACTGCAACAGTCAGTCATGTGTAAAACTGTAATAATAACCAGTGAAGTACTTATTACATATAGATCGTTGGTAGATAGAAGAACATAGAAGAAATATCGTCCGCAACAATCCAAGAAACCCCTTTTACAATATTAACATATAACACATATTAACATATGACTAATAGACGGTCGAGATGGTGGTCGTCTGTTTCTCATAGTTAACAATTAGGTAATGCTCATGCGAGAAGAGAAATCAAAGGAATTCACTATTTATCCGGCAAAACTTGTCTAGTTTCTATTCAATAGATCGGGAAAATAGGGAACTGGCCCTAAGAGAACCTGGACAGACACGGCCCAGAAAATTGATAACTCTCTACTAAACCCAACGACAACGTAAGACAGAGCAACAAGGCGCAAATGAATTGGAAAAGCCAACCCTGCCTAACCGTGGGATCAAATACAAAATAGTTTAATTAAAAAACCATGTATTATGATGGAGGCGATTGGTGACCGGAATACTGGCGCCTATTTCGGCCAAAAAATTGGCATTGCCATTCAACGTGGCATGCTGCTAGCATACCGGCCACTTTTTCTTCCACCTAGGGCCTTTTAGATTAGTGTTTTTAATTTAGAGTATATTAAAATTTAAGCAGTGTGAGGTTTTAGTTATTGTTCATTTGAATTTGTACATTAATAAACAAATCTACATTATTCAAAGAATGTGATTACATTTTATTTACTTAAACCATGTTATTTTACATTTAATTTTCATGGATCGTTACATCGTTGCAATCGTTGCGAACATGTGCAAGACTTGAAACCGTAGCCCGCATCGGCGCATGCGGCGCGCACCTGTCGGAGCCGCTACCGCGTGCGGGGAAGGTGACCGTGGAGGAAAGGGTGGCCCGCAGGGCAGCGCGTGCGCAATGTCAAGGGCACGCTGACCCACTTGCGCAGGCAGCCTGCAACCACGTGCTGACTTGTAAGAAAATAATGATTTTTGACTTACGAGTATATTTTTTTTACAAAATGTCTTCGTTCTCATCATTAGCAGCTCAAGCAGCTTCCTGCAGAGTATCTTTGTTTTACGTCAATCATTTCCACATGAAAGTTATTGTATGCCAATTTATTTTTCTTTATGTAAATGCATAACGGAGAAACAAGACAATGGGGATATAGTAAGGTGGAGTGGCGGGTGCGAACGCATCTGGCCTAAATCAGGCTTGATGCCTTCAGTCGAACTCACCAAGCAGAAAACCTTGTCACCCTGTTTTTGCATATGGACTAATAATTAGTTCATTAGTGTCGCTGCAAGTTTCTGAAAGTGTGCGTGAAAAATGAGTAAGTAAAAAAATCGTACTTACAGTTTTTGCGACAAGCGATTTAGTACAAAAAATTATGAAACACGGAGACATTGAACACGATAATTATACTAAAGCATATCGCTTTAGTATAATTATCGTGTTCAATGTCTCCGTGTTTCATAATTTTTTGGAGACATTGAACACGATAATTATACTAAAGCATATCGCTTTAGTATAATTATCGTGTTCAATGTCTCCGTGTTTCATAATTTTTTGTACTAAATCGCTTGTCGCAAAAACTGTAAGTACGATTTTTTTACTTACCCTGATTTGCCTTATCTGAGTAAAAACATGTATTATACAATAAATAATAATCAAAACATAATTATAAATGCGAAAGTTTGTAACAGATTAAACTATGTAACAACTGATGAGACTCTAATGAAATTTGGTATAAATGTAGCTTATATACAAAAACTTTATTTTTATAATATATAAATGGGTACTATACAAAAACTAATACAAATACTTTT
Source organism: Agriopis leucophaearia (assembly GCA_949125355.1). NCBI lineage: Eukaryota > Metazoa > Arthropoda > Insecta > Lepidoptera > Geometridae > Agriopis > Agriopis leucophaearia. The sequence goes on along the minus strand of OX421263.1, from coordinate 18,692,917 downwards.
CAAAACTCATTCTTGTAGTATAGCGAGTGAAACCGCAGAGCGTTGCTAGTTGAATAAAATTACATCAAGTAAAATCTGAAATCTATATTCAACAGTGACCATCGCTTTGAAGCTACCGTTGAAGTCGTTGCTAGTTGAATAAAATTATATCAAGTAAAATCTGAAATCTATATTCAACAGTGACCATCGCTTTGAAGCTACCGTTGAAGTGATGCTCTGTATATCCCATGCAATACTCGTATAGATTTTATATATTTTAACACCTATTAGCGTCGGTAGTAACAAATCACGACGTAATGCGTTTATAATATTTTAGTAATACGATTCACACGGGATTAACGCGCTTCCTACTGCCCCTGATACAGATTGACCACCATAAGTGTCGCGGAACAAAATTAAACCACTTTTCATGAAAGTGAGACATTGCATTATATATTTTATTTTTATTACACGGGAACTACTCACGTAAGATTAGGCCGGTTACTCCGACTATAATTTCAATCGCATTCGGCGATCTTTATCAAGGTGAATGCGCGCGCGCGGCTGCGTCTCGCTTTGCTTTGCTTTCCATAATAAAATTGCATTATATAGATCACATTATTAATATTATAGTAAATGAGATAATTATATACCTTAATGTAGCTAAGACACGAATGCAAATATACTTATTTACAAAAGTGATCAAAAATATGCTTTACGACAATAACAAAAATCCATCAACGACAGAAGATAAGCTAATTTACCTTCCGACTGTCCATTTAATATACGTGCATATGGCATAAGGTGTACGATATAAAATGACATTTCTTTGAACTCATTGTTCGATAGTTGGAAATAGAACTACACACAATTCAGCAGTTAATATAATATGAGGTGTTGGCCTATCGATGCAGTGTCAATAGCGGCCACGCTGCTAATGTCACGAACAATCAACATCAAACATAAATGTTTGTGAGGGTGTACTTGAAACACTGAAATATTCTTTTCCTTGATGTTTGTTAGGCTTAGAACGGTAATGAGTAATTTGTTAAAATGTCAATATTATACTGCATAACTGCATTAGCAAGAGGAAAGCTATCATGGTTATTAGGTGGCATGGTAGGAATTACAACCGGTAGTAAGAAGCAAATAAAATCGCAAAAAGAACATGCGCCACTAGCGACCGACGGCAGTATCGTAAACATAAAATTGACAACGCAAAATATGCGATTATTGCTTTTTTGACAGGGATGAACGCAAATAGCGTATACCCTTAATAATAAGTTAATAAATAAATATCTGGCACATTATTGGTCATCTGACCCCAAACTAGGTAGGTAAAGCTTGTAATATGGCAGCCAGACACATACATATACACATATACATATATATTTTTAAATACATACGTAAATAGATATTAACACCCAAATATAGACGACAAACAATTTTTCATCACACAAATGTTTGTCCTAGGTGGGAATCGAACCCACAACCCCAAGCGCAGAAGGCAGGTTCACTACCAACTAAGCGAACGGGGCTGTCGTTAATAATAGCCATGCGGAACTAATAACACGCGAAAGAGATATCCATAGTGGGTAGAAAATGGGTAAAGCCAATGAGGACGACATAGAAAAGTAATTAAGTAATACATGCTAACATGCTAACTAATAAAGTAGTCGAGCTGCCCCAAAGATACTGAATCAGTACTGTAACACGACGAATAGGTACATGCAAAATAAACTTTTCTGATTTCTGAATATTCTCAAGTCGCCATTATAATATTAACTCTCGTATCATGACGAGCAAGCTATAAAGCGTAACGTGAACGGTACTCTAATATCGGGCGATGATTTATAGTTGAAGTGAGTGTTAATGCCAATTATGGATAAACACCGAGTGGGTTTCATTAATTGACGCAATGATTGGAATGATTAGATTTATTTACGTGCGAGATTCAGACGGATATGGGAAAACGATCGCACACGGTAGGTTTCATTCATCCTATGTTAAACTAGCTTGTATGAATCGTATGTGAGACGGGCTGTTTTTTTTTTACTTTTTTTGTCCCACTGTTGGGCAAAGGGTTACCATAATGTTTCCTTCCATAAATCCCGGTCTTGAGATAAAATAAATTGTCAATAATAAATTTTTACAAAAAAATATCGACATGCTTTACAGAAAGTTTTATAAACGGGATTTATCATTCAATTTATAATATTTTATTTAAAGGTAAATGGGACCAATCGTTGAAGAAAAATATTATGCCTATTAACTAAAGATTATGTTATTAATACCTATTCAATAAAATAAGAATCATTAATTATTCTTTTTAGTGACAATGAGTTTACAATTGTCGAAAATATCGCGAAACATACACACAAAAAAAGACTAAGCTTAGCAAAAGAGGAGTTAATAAAATATAAAAGCCAGTTTGCTCACTTATTAACACTAATGATTCAATCAAACATGATTGTGAAGAAAAAGACGAGAAACAAAGCAGATGCGATACACATCTGCTGATAGATCAGCGCCCCATGTGGTGACGTGTCCTGTCCACTCGCTAAATGATAAGAGATTTTGCTATTTTTTGCGGTTGGACGAGTTGAAACAGACTAACTAAATAGTAACTAAGCCCGATATCTGTCCGGTCTCCAGTTGATGATCGACCATCTCCAAACATTAAAATTGCATTCATTAGTAGAATAAAGTAAATGCACAAATAGTTATGAGAATCTGCAGAAACATCAGATAGGCTTTTTAGAACGGGTCACCTAATGGTAAGAGATCACTGTCGCCTATGGATATCTATAACACCAGGGGCATCACAGATCAAAGAGATCTTTTCAAGGCTAGAGTGAATAGGTATCTTCTAAGTCTACGTGCTTCATCTTCAACCACATCATCGCTTGCCAACAGGCTTGTTGGTGGTCAAACGCGGACTTCAACTGCCAACCTGCCAACCTTTAAAGACTCTATTAACAGCGCTTTTGAAAAACCCCATGTTGTAGTTACTCGGAATGCCTCAGGATTAGTATGAAGCACGCTTGTCTAAAAATAACCTGTTTACGCTCTAATTGCAGACACCCATATTGTACTTTTCAGGAACACAGATTCTGACAGAGAGCTCCACAACCTCGCTGTAAGGCTATCATCTTCATCCCTTTAAAACACCATTGCTTACAATAATCTAAATGGCTGTGAATGAGATTAAAATATTACATAATATCGTTGTCTCTCTTTTCATCATAGAAATAACGCGGCAGTAAGTTATACTTTAACCACGTTAATTTAGAGCCTTGTGAAGCGATTTTAACTACAATAGCTTAATATTGACGTCACCCGGTCATTTATTAGTTTATCATTAATATTTATGAATTAGTTACGAACTAGTTTGAATTAATAAATCACCAACATCATAAATATTCTGTGACAGGATGATGTGACATTACGACAAATATGATATCTGTGTCACAGAGACGACATTACCCGTCTCACAATCATGACTACTTTCTACCAGTTTTTAAAGCACCCATCAGAATGCTTCATTTTGTATTTTTTTCAATTTGGTATTTTGCCATAGATTATGAAAACGCAGTTCTAACTGTAGTTTAAGTTCTGCCGGATCACAGAAAGTGTAATTAGATTTTGGAATTAATTTAAAAAAAAATCAAGAACTCTGCCATTAAAATAAGCTAGTAAAGTTATATGATTATTTACAGTATATATACCGTGGTAAGGTTGTGGCAGTGAACAACCGTGATAGTTTAAAACAGTATAAGCTAGTAAATTAGTCGTAGGTTATAAAACACAACTAGGGTCTTGTATTAGCCAGTTAGACACCCTAGAGCCTTAGACTGTGCACTAAGCAAAGCCCGTGTTACTGGATTTAGTCTCTTTCGATGTTGGCTTGAATGACATCATCTGATATATCAAGATCCACCGAGAAGTGCTAAAGTTAATAAGTACCTATCTGCCCTATGAAAAAAATCACCATTGTCATCATAGAATTCAGATTATTCGATAAAGTGACTTATACGTACACTGTGCTCTACAATTGCGCCACATTTTTCTCAGCAAACTATGTAAATGTCACATATGTTAGATACAATAACAATGTCGCATCCGTAAGTCACAATCTAAGCATAGATTTCATAACGCATAGAATGTAGTGTGACCAACTTATCTATGAAGTTGGCCATATGAGAGAAATAAAATTTCCCACAAGAAGCGATAAGTTTTGTCCAGAAAATACGATGGAAGCTCCCCAGTCAACTCAACAGATATGTTTGTCGAACTTTAAGATAACGGTAGAGCAACTTTAGCATTTATTATGTGGTATAGAGCCAATAAGCTCAGACGTTTTACATCATTTGAATAAAAAACGCAGTACAGACATACAGATGGACCGATTTGAATTACAATATATTTGGTATTTCCTGCTTGAGACATTGCGACTTTCTATTTTATATTTTTCATCTCTACACAATTCTTTATAGATTGTTTTAGTGTCTGTTTACATTTTGCAAAGATATCCTTTTAATACCAGGGTCATTTGCTAAAATAGGAAGCCTACATGAGGGGCACAAGAACAAAATACCAACAAATTTTCGCTTTTATACTATTACTAGTTTTATATTTATTACTATGTACCCCGCGGTTTCACCTGCGTAGATTACTCATTTGTTAAAGAAGTGCCAATGAAAAACCCGTCAAAATCGGTCCAGCCGTTACGGAGTCCGTAGGGAACATACATACAAAGGTACACACATCGCCTTTTATATATAAGAAAGAAGAAGAAGATGGTGTTCGTATGGCATGATGTAGATAAAACGCACTGTTTTTTTATTACTATTCGGTAATAGGCTTGAGTTTGACCGCCAACTCGCCTGATTAAGTTTTTTAAACCCCCGACGCATACAGAGGAGTGTTATAAGGTTAACGTGTGTGTCTGTGTGTCTTTCTTTCTTTCTAAGGCATCGTAGCTCCCAAACGGCTGATTATGATATAGTTTATTTTTTACCCGACTTCCAAAAAGGAGGAAGTTATCAATTAGACTGTTTTTTATGTTGGTTACCTCAGAACTTTCGACTGGGTGAACCGATTTTGATGATTATTTTTTTATTTGAAAGCCGGTGCTTCCCGTGTGGTCCCTTTTTAATTTGGTCGAGTTCTGACATTTTATGAAGTCGGTTTTTTATATTGATTTATTTGTTAGAGGATGTTCTTAGCTATGTTTCAAGAAAATCAGTGATTATCAGCTGCTATCGGGGGTTTTAAAAAAATGAGTTTTTTTGTTCTCGGATCCAAATAAGAATTTTTAGTAATTCTGCACTTTAAGACCTATAATGTATCTTCAAATTACAATAAATAATATGACTTAATTTTCAATTTATATTTTGTTAAATTCCAATGTTAAAAAACACAAGGTGAAAGCTATTTAATAGTCGAATAGTAGAGAAGGTGTGCGACGTAGCTTTGTACCTACAGTAATTTATTCTGTGGATCTTTGTTGACATAATAACAAGAAAATCTGAATTAGATTAAAGTTATAAAATATGTATCAATATATTCACAAAAGCATATCATTATCTTGAGAGAAATTAAATTAAAGAAATCTGGTTTCAAGATTATAATCATTTGAATAAGGAACTATTTGGGCATTCAATTTTGTATTAGCAGAGTTATAACTCTTTCTTTAGTAGCTTTCATTGGGTATTAATTTTGGAGGGATTAAATTTGGATGCCCTAGATATATTTCACTTTATATTTTAGAAATAGCAACTCGTAATATGTGTCTTAGTAAAGCTGGTGGGGATATGTTAAGAACGAATACGGGCAATGTTGGGAAAATGATGGTGGTTATTTTTGTAGTGTGGAAACTTATGTCCAGAAGTGGACTTATGTACGAGTACATGATGCTGAACATTTGTGAATTGAACCATTTTAACTGACTTCAAAAAAAGAGGAGGTTCATTATGTTTTTATTATGTTTTTTTAATGCCATACGTGACAAACAAGCAGACAGGCTACCTGATGAAAAGCAGTCGCCGTCGCCTATCGATACTTGTATATATATTACGCAATTACTCCACCAATTATGAATTGATTTTGATCATTATTTTTATGTTTGGTAGGTCAAAATTAATTAAGCGCTTTTTGAAAAAAAACAAAAAAAAAACATATACAGATCTATCTATACATACTTTCAATCTATGTTTGAACTGTCATTTTTCTACTTTTTATTTTAAGTTTGTTCGTGTAGGTAGTCATGAAGTAGGTTTATGTATTTTTCCCAAAAAAAATCTTTATCGCATATCGGGTGCGTATTTATTAGATGTTCTCGCGCATTTCAAGTGATGCGCCAGGAAACGTGCAAACTGGTCTGTAACCGGTCCTACGCACATTCCCGTTGCACACGCACCGGCGCGGGCGGCCCTCACAACGGGAGCTACGCACAATCATTACACAAACAATGAGGATACCTTGGCGTTAGTATCTAATAAAAAGAAACGAAATCTTCAAATTATATAAAGCTTTTTACATGCTTTTATTTAACTTGCAGTGTTTGTTTGTTTAGGTCAAATCTTTGAAGCTGATTTAGGACCAGTTCCTCCAAACAGATTTTGCTGAATTGTTGCATACACCTTTAGTTCTGGTGACAATACAATATGCAATATCCAATATTGTGATAATTTAACTTATGGGTCACTTGCTTCAGGGTCACACTTATGGGTCACTTGAGCTCTTCTTAGCTGCTTATTTATTGCTGGACTTAGGATGCAGCAAAAATAATGTACCTGTATAATGTAATGTGTGGCAAACAATCAGACAGGCCGCCTGGTGGTAAGCGATCAACGTCGCGTCGCCTGTGGATACCTGCAACACCAGGGGCATCACAGATACATTGCCGACCCTTAAAGACTCTATTAACAGCTCTTTTGAAGAACCCCATGTTATAGCTACTCGGAAATGCCGCAGGAGGAAGCAGGCGGGACGGTATGGTAAAATAATGTAACCAAAAGTATTACTCGTACTTATTAGATTTTTATAATTACAAAATCGAGAAGCCCATCACATATCAGGCGTAATAAACAAACATCCAAAGCTCCGACCGTCGCGACCGATATTTATAAACAAACTCGTTAAACGCACTAACCGTAGTTTAATTAACTTCAAAGCTTAGGGGTAAATGTTTCGTGGTCGCAATTGCCTTTGCAAGTGCTAAAATTACCCAAAAAAAAAAGCAAAAAGACATAAAGTGGCAACACTCAGATGTAAATTGGCAACACTAATGATTGGTTCCGAAACGGACGCCACCACAATCCGTTTGATTTAAAATTGAAATGTTTTGATTAGTATAAACATCGCATTTTTATGGATTTGCAAAATCTATGGGAATAGGTTGATGTGACCTACTTTAATTTTATGCCATATGTGGCAAACAAGCAGACGGGCCGCCTGATGGTAAACGATCATCGTCGCCTATGGATACCTGCTACACCAGCGCACCACAGATACGTTGCCGACCCTTAAAGACTCTATTAACAGCCCTTTTGAAGCTAATTCCACAAATAGAACTTAGAGAGTTTTCGTTAGACCGTCATTTAAATGTAAGTAAACTGTATTATTTGTAATCAAGCTAGCTGGATATCCAGCGCGGATAAAAAAAAGTAGTACGCTTAGTGGCGGAAAACTAAGCAATACTTACTATGGTAGTTATCAATAATAATTATTCAAATCATTCATCAAAGAGCTGGCGTTTACCTTGGCCAAAGAATAAGTTTGGCCATTCAACGTGGTAATGTCGCTAGCTTTTTAGGTACCCTACCCGAAGACAGTGACCTTAATGCAGTTCAGGATAGGTATTCTGTTTAATTTAGATTTAATTTAGTAAAGTATTTATTTAGCTACTTTAGTATATTTGGATATTATTAATTCACGAAAACGATAAGTTTAGTAAACCATATCATTAAAATTGTTTATTTTAAGTCAGTAACTAAATTAAATCATTCATTAGTTTATCATAGTTTATTGTCTCGTAATGGTTTGTTTAATTATAAGACTTAATAAGAGTGTTTTCAAGTCTCTTAGGACAGTACTGTAAATTTTATTGTAAAAAACCCAAATAACTATTGATTGGTATATCTGTATGTATTTAAAAACCACTCACTTATCTGTGTCATCAAACAAATTCCGCTATTACAGCCATATCGAGGAAACATTTGCAAAACTTAGACATGACTCAGCGTACAAAATAATTTGGCCATACCCGAAGCCATAAAATAAAACTATTGGTCAAGAGTTCGTAGACCCACAACGGACATTTTACCAGATTTACAAGTAATACATTTAAATAAACCGTGAACCTTTGTCACAATAAACATCCCTTCATTCTCTTATAACACTTAAGGTAGTTCAAAACTCTGTGAATTCGACAAGGTGTTTTAACAGAAATGTAGTTGACTCGTGTAATTAATCCAGCAATGTTCTAATCACATATAATTGGACAAATAAAATAAATAACGTGTAACAGTAAGACTGATGAGAGAAGATGAGATTTTTTATCAGATTAATTAATTTTATTATCAGCTAAATTCTTAATTGCAAATTCTAAATTGCAAGCAAGTGTGTTGTAAAGTTTTTTCATCACATCAGTGGAGTTTATAAACAGTTTGCAAGAAAATTTAATGGAATTACAGATTATTAATTAAACAGGTTCAACTCTAGCACAAAATATAATTCAGTTCATCATTTTCTCTTTTGATATCTACACAATGTAATTGTTTGATAAAATAAGTGAATCTAACGAAGAAATTCGATATATTGTGAAATTTTATTACAAAAAAGGGAAAACTGCGACACAAGCCGCGAAAAAAATTTGTGACGTTTATGGACCTAATGCAGTGTCATCAAGAGTAGCACAATGTTGGTTCAAGCGTTTTCAGTCCGGGAATTTTGATGTCAAAGATGCAGCTCGCTCTGGTCGCCCTGTTACGGATAAAGTAGATGCCATTTCTGAAAAAGTGGACCAAGATCGGCATATTAATAGTTACGACGTAGCTGAAGAACTGGGGATTGACCACAAAACAGTTTTGACCCATTTGATAAAAACCGGGTATACAAAAAAACTCGATATTTGGGTGCCACACAAGCTCACTGAAAGAAACCAAATGAATCGTGTACTCATTTGCGACTCTCTATTGAAACGTAAAGAAACCGAACCGTTTTTGAAAAGATTGATGATGAAAAATGGATCACCTACGACAAGAATGTGCGCAAACGATCATGGTCAAAGGGCAGTGAAGCACCACAGACTGTAGCGAAACCCGGATTAACACGTAATAAGGTGATGCTGTGTGTATGGTGGGATTGGCAGGGCATCGTTCATTATGAGCTTTTACCGCCGGGCAAAACCATCGATTCGGATCTCTACTGCCAACAGCAGATGAGACTCAAACAAGAAATTGAGAAAAAACGGCCGGAATTGATCAACAGAAAGAGTGTGGTCTTTCATCATGATAACGCCAGACCGCACACATCTTTGGCCACTCAGCAAAAATTTAGAGAGCTTGGTTGGGAAGTATTAATGCATCCACCATATAGCCCTGACCTTGCACCCTCAGATTTCCACCTGTATCGATCTCTTCAGAATTCTTTGGGTAGTGTTAGATTAACATCAAGAGAGGACTGTCAAAACTACTTGTTGCATTTTTTTGATCAGAAGTCCCAAAAATTCTACAGCAACGGGATCATGTCACTACCTACAAGATGGCAACAAGTTATCGAACAAAATGGCACATATATATTATAATTAAATGTAATTAAACTTGAAAAAAATATGTCTTGAATTTGTTTAAAAATACGAAGAAACTTGTTCCCCGACCTTATACTTTGCTAACAAATAAAAAAAACAAAACAAAATACTGCGTTTTCATGATCCAAAATAATTTTATTGAAATTGTTTCTTTTTTACATTTCAGAAATTTCTAAAACGTATTATCCGTTTAAAAAGCTTAAGAACCCAACACATAAAGCGTACGCGTGAATTACTTTACGACTGAATTACCGGCTCCGGCAAAAACACAGATTGAGAAAAACATGATATTTATTACAACTCTAGAATCGATACTGCCCACGCAATTGTATAAATGTCTAAACAAGTCCAAAAATACCTATAGAGTAAGACTACCTTTACCCGTTTCCAACTTCATTGTAACGGTATACGGTTGAAAATAGGGTGTAGGGATATATTAAATTCCATAGTTTTGGTGCATAATAAAACAGCAGGGCAGGGTTTATCGTAGTGGTTAATTTATTAGTTCGCGCAAGTCGCGATAGTCGCTATTGCCGCAATTAGCCCTTTTAGCACCGGCTAGTGAGACCACGGTCACTCGGATTGTAGCCCTAGTACTAAAATGTTATGGACGACATCGTCGCGCACATAATTTAACAACACCACGTATAAGATATTCGGGTTACGCCAAAAATATGCGCTACGAAATTTGTGGCAGAAAAAAGATTCAATACGAAAGATGTTTATCTAATAATAAATACCCAGTACGCATATTATAATCAAACAACAAATTACTACTGCTCCCATCTTCGATTAAACCGTCACGTCAGATCAGCTGATCTGTGTGTCTATCAGCCACAAAAATGTGGACATTGAGTTCCACTTTCAACATTTTTATTCAAACCATTGTCGGATTTCTGAACTCCAAAGTTTACTTGGCCGCACTGTCAATTGGTGTACATACACGCGCATGGTGATTACGTGCAAGTAACATTATTTATCGGCAATAAATCGCGGCGGCTCATTAGCCAGTGTGTGGGCACCTTTATGGTCGCCAACCGAGGTGTTACGCTTTTTATTCCTTTTCACAGCCATTTCGAGAGAGTTCAATGGAATAGTGGCGTTTAGTGCGCATAGGTGAAGTTATTTATGAAGGAAAATAACATGTGAAGGTTATTCTAGATCATATGTATTGATACTCGAAATTTTCTTAAAGCTTGGTTGGTGTTATTTTCTTAATAACTATGATAACACAGATGATAACCTAATTATGAACTTAGTTGCTGAACTTAGTACGTATTATTATGACGTATTTTGGCGTGATTATATCCAGGACCTGTGAGCTTTCCGTTAATCCTTTAAAGCCTTATTAAAATCAGGACTCATAATTATATCCAGAAATGTACGTAATGTAATTAGATAGCATAGAACATATTTATGAAAGATCAAAGCACCGTATTCTCCAAACTAAACCAATCGAGAAAGCTTAAGAATGATAAGTACACCCCGAAAAAATACACAAACTCTTCACGTCCTTCATCAAAATTGCACGAGTGAACCTCTGAAATAAGATCGACCCACACATGCAAAGAAAACACCACACCGGCAAAAACCAGACGACAATGCGGACTATTATAGCGTTAAACTCTTTCTTTTTGCAAATAAGGTGAAACAATCCGAGCCCGCTACATAGCATAACTAATAACAGTAAAACATTTAAATGACGAAAAAGAATTAACGTGAATCACCGCGGCTATCTTTGGTGGCAAATAATTGACTTAAGAGAAATAGTCTAAATAATAGGACGTTTCGTATAAAAGGTTAGATTTGCGGGACGATTCGAGGACATAGAAATTCCTGATATGACGGACTAGACACATTAATATGCTTGCGCAAATTTTACTTAAAGAAAATTGAGGATCAGACGATCATTTATAAATGATAACATTATCAAAATTTGACAGCTTTCAGGCTCCACACCATCGGTATACCATCACAAAAGCGATAGAACTATTGGACGGAAATCGGTCTGTTCCACAGAAAAGATTTTTTTTGTTTAAATTAGAACGGCTGTCAAGGCATTTTTGTGAGAAATTTGTTGTAGCCACTTGCACCCATATAAACTCATAGCAACTGTGACGCGTCACACATCTGTCACAATACCTGGCGACAGAGTTTCCTTCTCATTTCCGTTCTATTTACTTCTCTTTTCTGTGGTCTATTCCGATTGTAAATTTTCCAATGTACGGGACCCTCAATGTGTAGGGACCCGATAAATATTTCATCTGCAAACTAGTGTTTAAAAAATGTTTATTTATCGATCTCTCTCGTCGCACAGACTCGTGGAAAGACAAATAGTCGGAATAATGCGGCTTGCGATGTCTTTTTGTTCAGCGCAGTCGTCGAGTGAACGTTAGTCTGAGTTTCCGCCTAGAATTGTTCGGGTAAGGTGGATGGAATGGAGACGACACTTTTGAGATAGTTTTTCTGTAACAATATGGTAAAAGTTTTAAAATGAGTTTGAAGAATGAAAGAGAGGAAAGCAAAACTCCATATTTTATTGCAGACATAATTTGTAGGTACATAAAGCTCTTGAATTACTTGCTTACATGTTTAATAAAGTACATGATATGACCCTATTAGGGTATGGCAATACTCAGCACAGAACCAAATTATCTTTTTAAATTTCGTCATAAATTATCATTGAAATATCAAGGCTTTAAAAACTCTATAGTTTTTAAAGCCCACACACATATTGTCACATATTGGATTCTAAGATAACCTTTTTTTTCATTTATCAGGTTACGACACACGTGCCCTATTTCTCATCAGTTAAATAGGGAATGACTTATTGACCGAAAAGAAACCGGCGTGTCCAAGAACCTCAAAAGTTCAAAGACATTATGACATTCACCAACATGCACAGCATGCACTGGGCCAGCATCATGGATTATGACCCATTCTCTTTTTCTTTCTGTTTCTCTCTCTCTCTTTTTCTTTCTCTTTCTCTTTTTCTCTCTCTATCCCTCTTTCTGCGAGAAGGCCTGTGTCCCAGCAGTGGGAATATAGTAGACTGACAATGATAACTTAGGATTTTAGGCTGTGCGTTGTCTGTTAATGAATGCATGATCAAGCATTCATTCATTGAATGATTATGAATATAAGATGTTTATTAAGTAACTAGATTTACTACAATTGCTGCTACATTGAGCTGTGCATTGCCAAGTTTGACTTTGGTCCAATTAGTTAGTCATGATTGCGGCCTGGTACTGCGTGCTTTTTCGGTTACTTTTGTAAATGGGCTACAAGTAGCTTGGTTGGTTGACTGTGATAACATTTTTTCCATTGGACAGCTTTGTTTTGTTGTCATTTAGATGTTTTATTTGTTGTGTACTTCAAAATGTACACTCTGAGCATCGATAAAAATACTGATTTTGGCATCTGTTTACATCAGACCAGACTAACGTTGATCAAAGCCAAATACTTATATCGTTGATTTTCATCTTCATACACTTGTATTTCTGATACATCTAACTCAACACATATATACGTTTCTCCGTCTTCATTACTTAGATGATCATGATTCACGTTGGGCTCATCAACACCAAAATTAGGAGTACTCGTGTAAAAAATATCCATTAAGAAGCCCTCTCGACGAGTGCCGCGTCCTCTGCCAGTGAGACAATAGTCGATTCTAAGCTTTTTATTCGGCCAACTGTAAGGCCGAAGAATGTAGGCTGTACAGCATAATGAGGTGCTCGGATGGGCCGGAACAAGGACTGCGCTCGAGCATGCTCGAGCAATGGCACAAAGGAGATGCTTAGATGAAAGGATTATTTCTGATGTTGTTCTTAGGTACAGGCCGAGTTTCACATTAACACGTTCACGTCAAGAAAACAGAAAGAGGGAGGACTATGAGGCCAAGAGGGAGGCCTATATTTAGCAGTGGACGTTTCTGGTTGATGATGATGAAACAGAAAGAATACGTATTTAGTGGAAGGAAAAAAAATACGAAAAATATAAACATTTTATTTGCAAAGGAAAACAGTGGATAATACTGGCACTGGACCTGGACTGGAGCAGATGGCGCGCCCCTGATGATAGGTGCCTATTATTCACCAGTGAGCATACGGTCCATGATAGCAATGATGTAGTTAGGTTGAACCGTCCTAACTCCGTCCACGTACCGACGCCAAATTTATTACCCCGCCGCGTATGTTTCTCGGAAGCCGCTGAATTATTCGGCAGCAGGCACGCGGGTCGCGGGTTCTGTTCCCGTGTGCCGATGCACAGTTATGGTCGCTATTCTTGCGTAACTATCGCGGACAAAAACGACACACATTTGTTGCGGGACATTTAATTGGAAGAACATTAGTTAGTATTGGACGAATATTTGTGTTAGTTTGCGATTCAAATATGTGTTCTGAGAATTAGTACGAGTTAGTTCTATATTTTATTCATTTGGTAATATTTTTTGTAAGAAACAATTATGCAATCAAACGAATCGTGTTTTTGGTCTTTAGTTTAGATATGAGTATCGTATTTAAGGTGACTTATAAATAATTATACTACAACTAAACTGTGTTTCGATAGGCATGATCTCATGATCAAACATGGCTAATAAACTTGCAATATGCCACAGTTAGCAAAGTAGAGCAAAAAGCTAATGCGCCGCAACCAAACTAAATCCAAATAGCACACCAAAAAGGCATCAGGGTCGAAAAAAGCCCTACATACATAATTACACTCGGTCAGACGGCGCAGGAATTATATCAGTGGGTCAGACGGCCTTGTACGATTCACGGAACGGCGCGCGCGCATGCCTCGACACGCCCTCTACAATACAGCCGCGGAGGGGGGGCAGTACTTTGGGTTTATTAGCTATAATTATAGGTAAATAGCCGTTAATTACTTTGATTCGGAAATCAATTAACATAAAAATACCATGCAAGTAATTATTTGAGCTCTTAAGTTGACTGGAATACATCGCTGATAGTCAAGGGCCACCCAATCCAACAAACTTCTGTAATTTACTTTTATTTTTTTATTTCACTACCCAAAGAGTAAAAACGGGACTCTGTTACTAAGCCTACGCTGTCTGTCTGTCTGTCTGTCCGTCTTGCCTTTAAACGACTGTATCTTTCGAACCGTAATAGACAGCCAGTTGAAATTTTCACAGAATAAATATAAGAACAGAAGAATAATTCAAATTAAATCGGAAATATTAATAAAGTAAAAACTAAAGGAGGGTATACAATAAACGTATTTTTAACGTGTGTTTCTATTTGCTCTAATGTAAAAACGGTAATGCGTACAAGCGTCAAACTTTGCATTATTATAATACACACTCTAAATTAAGTATAACAAAAATAAGTATAATAATAAATGGCCAAGCGCGAGTCGGTGACAAAATAATTTCTGTTCACCACCGGTTCTGCTACGTCAGGCGCGGTCGGTACTTGGATGGGTGACCGCCTGGGCGTAGACACGATGTTGTCTTTTTACACTAGTTTTTTGTACTTTAGTAGCTAAAAAGTTATGTGGTGGTACAGAACCCACAGTGCGCGATCCCGACTCGCAATTGGCCGGTTTTATTTTATTGAAGACTAGCCGTCCGCCCCGGCTTCGCACGAGTGTAAGCTCGGCCTTTGGCCTCGCCACAATATATAATATAGCCTATGTCACCCGGGGATAGTGTAGCTTCCCAACAGTGAAAGAATTTTTCAAATCGGTTCAGTAGTTTCGGAGCCTATTCATTACAAACATACAAACATACAAAAATAGGTACAAATCTTTCCTCTTTATAATATTAGTGTAGACTAGCGGCGCACTCCTTATATCAACAGCTATCTGCTAGTGAAAGTCCTGTCAAAATCGGTCTAGCCGTTTTGGAGTCCATAGGTACCATACATGTCATACATACACGAATCGCCTTTTATAAATAAGAAGATATATAGCAATTGCGTAAATCAGTGCAATCCTGATCGCCCAGTAGATTCAATAAGACCGCACAGAATCTAATTTGAGTTTTCTGCTTTACATAATAAAAGGTAATTTCGTATATCAATGAAACTCTTTCGTCTATTTTTAACGATACACGATACATTGTGTGAATGAATGAACGTGAGCAGTTAGTAGGCGTCTTGGAGGCAAATAAATCGAATAGGAAACGCACAATCGGAAATAATTTAGTGCCCATAAATGATAAATAGGTATTGGTTATTACCCGGTAATAGAGGTCGGTTTGAAGGCCAGGCATTTACAATAATTTAAGCTTTATAGCTAGCAGTATCATCATCAGCCAGAAGAAGTCCACTGCTGAACATAGGCCTCCCCGTTTAACCTCCACACTGAACGACATCCTGCCATCTGTCTCCACTGGATGCCCGCGACTCCCACAATGTCGTCGGTCCATCTAGTGGGAAGCCTACCTACCTACGCTGCGTCTTCCGGTTCGTGGTCTCCACTCAAGAACCTTTCTTCCCCATCAGTTGTCGGTTCTTCGATCGATGTTTCAAAAAATAATTTAATGAAATATAATAATATTGGGTTACGCTGAAAAGGTGTACTAAGCCGACATGAACAACTTTTACTAATGGAGCAATTCCGAAATCAAGATAAAAATATCAGCTGTTCCATAGAAAATGGTCATTGACACTCGACAAAATGTATGAAACAGCTGTTTTAATTTTGTGATATCAGAAGTGTTCCCGTAGTATAAGTTGTTCATAACGATGAGTACGTTAACAAGTTAAAAAGTGGGTAATTACGCAAGCTTTTTATGAATATATAGTGATTTTTTCGATTATAAGATAGCGCGTTATATTATTGTACAGTAATATGCAACCTTTTTTTTTTATTTCTTGTTTTATATTTGGGTCAGAAAGTTAGCCTCGCCATCCAGAGAGGCAACGCGGCCAGTATTTTGAGCACTCTGCCTGAAATTAATTATCATTTAGGACTACTTAATTAACTTTATAATTAAGCTTTTAATTTATTATTTAATCTTTTCAAATTGATCCTTAAATACTTAAATTGAAAAAAAAAAAGTATTTGAATAGTTTTTGGAACGGTATAAAGTCATTAGATTAGTTTTATATACCTGACATGTAATTCCTATAATTATCAATAAAGATAATTATGTCTATGTCTATAACCTCCTTTCGGCTTAGTACAGGGTATATACGTAACCCTGTTTGCGTATTATTCAAATTGTTTTAGCAATTATTTTAATTTCTAACGTACTCTCGTAGGAAGTCATAAAACAACTCGTAACTAGTACCGATCAAGTTTGGCTAACAGTACACTCTGCTATTACTGTTAACTATTGCAATTATATATCCACGAAACGAGTACAAAACCTGTCACATGTCTATTTGCGAATATTATTGCGATTTTGACTGAGAAGAATTTAATTTAATTGCTGTAGCAACGGAGAAATGACGTGGGATTTGTTAAGGCGGTGTAGAGACGCGTCATCATCATCTTCATCGGTCTACAGCAGTGTTTTTTCAGACGCGACCCCCTTAGTATGAAAAAAATATCGGGATCCCCTACCTTCCACAGTTTATAATCAGTATTATATTATATTACAAATATCAAATACGTACAACCTTTTTTTATTTTTATAATTACTCATTAAATATTTACTATCATTGCAGATACTCGTTGTGGTGTAGATTTTGAAGCACAATTTTTTTTATAGTATAAGTGGCAAGTAATAGACAGCCCACCTGGGCCCCGATTCAACTAAATTAATTGTAAATCTGGGACATTATTGCACACATGGTCATCTGACCCCTAACTAAACAAAGCTTGTAATATGGCTGCCAGAGACTGATATACATACAAATACATATATATTTTTAATTGCATACTTAAATAGATATTAACACCCAGACATAGAACAAACACAAATGTTCATCACACAAATGTTTGTCCTAGGTGGGAATCGAACCCACACCCCCAAGCGCAGAAGGCAGGATCACTACCAACTAAGCTAACGGGGCTGTCAAACAATTTTACAATTTAAAAGCCATTGGTTTTTCACTTTTGAGACTTTATCTATACCAAAAGTGTCATAAGGGCAATTTTTGAGGCAATTCATTAGCAATTTAAAAACAATTGGTTTAGTAGAATCGGGGCCCTGATAGTATGTAAATATAAATAAATATCTGGGACATTATTGCACACACGGTCATCTGACCCCAAACTAAGCAAAGCTTGTAATATGGCAGCCAGAAACTGATATACATACATATATATTTTTAAATACATACTTAAATAGATATTAACACCCAGACATAGAACAAACACAAATGTTCATCACACAAATGTTTGTCCTAGATGGGAATCGAACCCACACCCCCAAGCGCAGGAAGTAGGTTCACTACCA
Organism: Agriopis leucophaearia; assembly: GCA_949125355.1. NCBI lineage: Eukaryota > Metazoa > Arthropoda > Insecta > Lepidoptera > Geometridae > Agriopis > Agriopis leucophaearia. The sequence continues at coordinate 18,674,750 of OX421263.1, read as the reverse complement.
ACTGAGCCACCGGGGAAGTCAATGTGGTCACAGCCTATAATAGCCAGATCAACTTGAAGACTCTATTCTCCCCTCGTTTGAAGCAGCTCAGAATTATTCTTGTCAACTATTTAATATTTCTTGTGAAATAAACTGACAGGATCAGACAACTTTATTATGGTCGAGTTTAGTTTATGGCGGGGAATATCATAATCAATATTATAAATACACGATTACGTAGAACAAATTACAAAATTTCCTGGCGAAGAAGTTTTTTTTAATGAAGTTCTGCGCCTTAACATAGTGTGGGTGTCGCGAAATGACCGTTCAGCGTCCATTCTCTGTTTTCTAGTCATACCGGCCATTTAATTGCAAATCGTTGTGTTTGTTCATTAAAAACAAACGGAACCGAGATTTATATGATTCTCTCCCTAATTGTAGAGTCGGCTAGAGGTCACTCGCCAATTCTCCGAATGATGACCGCGCACTCGATAGAGGCATATTTCAACTCGACACCCATTCGATGCTTGTAATTTAATCGATTTGAGTAATTATGGTATTTTCGGTTCGCTTCTCAGATCGTAAATCGCCGCACTTGTTTATGGGAAATGTAATGTAAGCGCCAAGACCTGGTGGAGTCGATGATCAACAGAGAAACAGCTCGTGAGAGCTCGATACTGCATGCGTAGGGATGTGTGCATCCAGCGTCCATAGCGGAGGGTTCACGAACGAGAGAGAACATGCGCGGAGGTTACGCGTGCACAATATAATTATTTCGACCAGAATCTCAAGGCACAAAAAATCTATGAGTCTAAACAGCCATTTCAACAATTAGATTCTGTTTCACGTTTGCAGTGGCACACGTTGTGAAGTGCCTAGTTGCGTTTTCAGGAGAACAGTATCTCTTTAGATTTCCTACTCGTTGGTGTAATGTAAGCTAGTATCGTAGATAACAAACGTGTTCTGTTCGCACCATTAATTACAGATTTGGTTAGAATAAATGTTGATTTGAGTTTTTTATTGTAAGCTCAGAGCTGCGGCAGTTTAGCCAAGCTCGATGTATCTAGAATAATAGATTTGTAGTAAACAAGAGGTTCATTGGTTATCCTAAACTTTTTACCAAATATATGAGCATATTTTAAGCGTTCAGGTTCAAAATGTCCCTTTCCCAAAATATCTCTCGGTTCCAAAATACCCCTTTCCCGAAATGTCCCTTTCCCAAAATGCATTTTGGGAAAGGGACATTTCGGGAAAAGGGGCATTTTGGGAAAGGGACATTTTGGAGTCGAGGGACATTTTGAACCTGAACGATTTTAAATTATCGTAGGTGTCGTTTAGCGAGGACGGCGCGTCTGGTTCAGTGTATCTCTCGTGCACCGCCGCGTGCGCCGCTACGGGCACCGCTGCGAGCAACGTCTAACCAAACGCGTCTGCGGAAACTCTATTCCATGACCATATTATCTCTTTCGTACATATTCAATATTTTTGAAGATTAACAAATATGAAAATTAAAAAAACCGTTTTGATTTTTCATAGGATGGCGGAGGATGTCGAACTAACTAAACTAACTAACTCTACAGTGCCACGACCTGCTGGAGACCGTAAGCAACCAAAATAATAATAATCTTACTCTCCAATGGATGGTGGGGCACAGCGAATCTAGGGGTAATGATGCAGCTGATGAACTAGCACAGAGAGGCTCGAGCATACGACCTTTAGGGCCCGAGCCGATAATCCCCCTACCATTCAGCCAAATCAAATCATGGATTCGACAGCGCACTACAAAACTTCACAAAGAATACTGGGCTAGTACCAAAAACTGCAAACAATCAAGGGAAGCTTTCCCGGAACTCAACCCGAGATACTCTCGTAGGTTGTTGAATTTAAAACGTGACAAGCTCCGGCAGGTAGTTGGGGTTGTGACAGGTCACTGCCTTTTAAACAAACACCGTTTTAAAATTGGGGTTACAGACAGTCCCCTATGCAGAGGGTGTATGGAGACTGAAGAAACAGCCGCGCATTTGCTGCTGGAGTGCAGCAGCGTGGAAGAACAACGAAATACTATCCTCGGATCACCGAGGACGCTCCAGGAGGCCTGCACAGGCATCAGCGAGCTGCTGGCTTTCCTGGAGGAGACCGGTTGGCTGAACTAGCTGCAGCCGGGTGACGCAAAATGGGCCAATGATTGGCCTGGTTGCGGAAAACGCCCGCTACACAAGTAGGAGGATGTCGAAAAAATACTCGAAAAAATCGTACTGTTCGATCTCTTCCACCAAAAAATAATAATTAATTACATAAAATATCAACACACTAATTATTTTAAAAAGTTATGTTATTCTAAAAACAATGCCCAATCGTTCCGCGTTGACTCGGCGCAACAAACGAGGCCACGCGTTTCAATAAACGAAGCCTTAGAATTGCAGAAGAACACAAAAATCGTTTTTCCTACTTCTATATAAATAAAAAAAATAGATATTCACAATAATCTTGTTTTCATAATCTTACTTTACTCACGCAATCAGTAATTTTAATTGTAAAATCCTGTAGGTACTTATGTGATGGCTGGTGCCACAAATTTAATTAAGCATATATTATTAAATCACTGGCTATATTAAAATCTATGACAGCCTATGAGTTCAAATGCCGTGTTTTTGTGATGACGCGATCTTATGATCTGACATGTACTTAAGGTTTTAACTGAAATCCTCGAAATATGCTCGAAGGTTACCTGCAAGTTCCAGCATAAGTAGTATGTAGAACTCGGGACCATGCGAGCCGGGTTACCACCCAGCAGGTGATAACCTGTAGAGACAGAGTACGCAGGGTGTTACCTGAGGGAGGTTGCGGTGCGGGTGGCGCGGGGGGTCGCGGGGCTCAGGCGCGCGCGCCGCGCTCATGCTCTAGCGACGCCGGCGCATGCCCCCACCGGCACTGCCGCCGCGCTGCAACAATACACCTGCACTAAGACATTCTGAGCCGCGAGATCCATCATTAACGCCTGGGTATTAAGAGGCAGCGCCACAACCAAATTGTGAGTGAATCGGTTTCTTCTAGGTATTGAATGCTTGGCTTGCGTTTGGCCGCCGTCCCGTTTAATGTTAAGCGATGATCCGGTTTACGATGGAGCACGCTTGCCTAGAAGAAACTGATTCACTCGCGAATTGAAGACACCCTGGGCCTTTATTCTGCACGGACCAGACGCGCTCTAAAACCAAAACCTCCAAAAGTTGAACTTTATTTCCTATGCAATAGAAGCCAACTTTTTAGGTAAACTTAATGTGGCCACAATAGCGCGCGTTTGCCCGTGCGGAATAAGGGCCCAGATTGTAAGTATCGGAGCGACTCATTCAGGCAGCGCATTTAACAGTCTAGACGTTCACAGTATAAAAGTGGAATTCAAACACTTTGTACGGGTTTTAGAACATCAACCATGACATGGTGTCGCTTTTTAGTACCAGTACTGCCCACCCTATAGAAAAATTGACAGGAAATTTACGTGTAGGTACTTGTGAATTAGATTCATCTGTCGAAGCTTCTACAAACTCCTCAGACGGTTATCTACTACGTCGCATCGCTTTTAAGTAAGACGACCATTTACCAACGAAACTGGCGAGCAACTGAGTTCACACTAGTGTCAAATGGATAGATAGGTAGAAACTCATTGCTGTGTACACCAGAAATAAAAGTTACAGATAAAGAAAGAAACCAAATCTTTCTTGAATGAACTTCAAGAAAGCAGCTTTATTAGGCCTGTCTTTCCGAAATAATATCATTCAATGAATCAAGTCTCATGATTTTACACAACTAATTTAGTCATCATTATAATCAGCCTATCATGTTCCCACTGCAGAGACACAGGCTTTCTCTCAGAGAGAAAGGGTGGACTCTTAGTCCATCATTCTGGCCCAGTGCATGTTGGTGAATGACCTGTCTTTTAACTTTTGAGGTTTTTAGACATCAGTTTCCTCACGATGTTTTGCTTTACCGTTTTTGAGCACTGACATCAAAACTGTACACAGTTTATTTATGTGCTAAATAATTCTCATTAATGCAGGGTCGAGGATCGAACCGGGTGCCGTCAGGTTTTAAAGCATTCATGCTACAGGTCGGTTACCATCGCTCTAATTTTATATATGTGTAGATTGTAGGTACATAGTATGATGGTTTTATTATGTAGTCTATTATGTATATATATATATATATATGTTTGTTGTTTTTTGCATTGGTATTTACTTTTGTATTTTTATTTAAGGCCACTATTTTTGTTAATGTAATTCCATTCCGTGCACGGTTGCCTGGAAGAGATCGCTTAAAGCGATAATGCCGCCTGTTAAAAGCCTAGATAGTTACTGTAATGTATAATGTTATCCTTGTTTTTGTGGTTTTTAATAAAGAGTTATTATATTGCTCTAACTCGACCACAATTTTAATACAATCATCACAGTAGGAAGATACAAACAGCTGTCTATATCATCAAAGAAAAGACTTCAACGAACTCACTCGTTGCCATTGTCGCCAGCATGACCTAGATTGCGACCACTTTATACTAAGACTTTCTATAGAAGCTTTACCTAGTCTGTGTGTTTATATAACACATGCATCAATATACCACCTGCGTAGTCCTTACATGAATTAATCAGAACAGCCCGTCTCTGCACGCTTAATATGTAGAAATCTATAATACAAGTTACGCACATCCCATTAGTATTCACGCGACACGACATTATTAATTTTCCAAACTATTTCTATTTCTCGTAATTCGAGATGGTCGTAATATTTTACTTAACTTTCACGGCGCTCCCACCTCATTGCCAACTTTAATCGACGAAAGTAAACATAAAAATAAATAAAACGCGGTGTGATCGCAGACTTAGGTACATATAGTTAAATAAAACGCGGCGTGATCGCAGACTTAGGTACATATAGTTAAATAAAACGCGGCGTGATCGCAGACTTAGGTACATATAGTTAAATAAAACGCGGCGTGATCGCAGACTTAGGTACATATAGTTAAATAAAACGCGGCGTGATCGCAGACTTAGGTACATATAGTTAAACTAGCCGTCCGCCCCGGCTTCGCACGAGTGTAAGCTCGGCCTTCGGCCTCGCTACAAAATATAATATAGCCTATGTCACCCGGGGATAGTGTAGCTTCCCAACAGTGAAAGAATTTTTCAAATCGGTTCAGTAGTTTCGGAGCCTATTCATTACAAACATACAAACATACAAAAATAGGTACAAATCTTTCCTCTTTATAATATTAGTGTAGATAAAACGCGGTGTGATCGCAGACTTAGGTACATATAGTTAAATAAAACGCGGCGTGATCGCAGACTTAGGTACATATAGTTAAAACGTTAGATAAACTATACAAAGAAGATAACTCATTTCAAATGATACTAAGGGCGACATATTTTTGACTGTTAGTAACTGGTACGCAAAACTCATTTTTAGGGTTCCGTAGCCCGACAAGGAACCCTTATAAATTCGTTCTGTCCGTCCGTCTGTCTGTCTGTCTGTCTGTCCGTCCATCCGAAGTTTTTGAACTTTCTTACTTCTATAATTATTAAGATAAGGAACCAGTATAAATTCATTCTGTCCGTCCGTCTGTCTGTCTGTCTATCTGTCTGTCCGTTCGTCCGAATTTTTAGAACTTTCCAACTTCTATAATTATTAAGATGAGTGCATGAAACTTTGCGTAATGACAGTTGTTATATAGATCTCAATTTTAAGAGTATAAAAAAATATAATATTGCATTTTAGGGGTGGCTCTGCTACATTTGAAATGGAGATGAAAATATTTCTTTCACTCCACCTACTCGTGTGGGATATCGTTGAAAAGGTCTTTTAAAATTAAAGTAAGGTTTGATACATCATAAGTCTATGCTATGCGAAGTATAGCCCGCCAAAGTGGCAACAAAAAGTTCCCCCCCCCCCTGCATTTACGATATAAACTATAAGACATAGAAGCTTGTAACTTACAATACAGATAGGTCATATTTAAAACCTTCATTCAAAATTATTTCGAAAGTTATCTGATCATGACTTTTTGAGAAACAGGGATAAAACTGTAATGAATTCAAGGCGTTCTAGCTCAAAGGTCATTGACCTTTTTGTAAAATCAGTTTTCCCGATAAACAAAAAAATTATATTAATATTGCCATATTAACAGGCGCTCGAACAAAATTGTTCGTATTAATAGACCTGGTTCAAAAACTCCTGAGCCAAAGATAATGATTTTTTTGTAGAACCACCTCGAGAGCTTCCATAAAATAACGAAAAAGAATCACGTAAAGTGGTTCACAAATGTCGTTTTTTTTTGTTGAAGTACACACAACAAAAATAAACTGAAAGAATGAAATGACATTACATAAAAATAAAAACCGACAAAAGAGTGAAACATCTTCAAGCATCTGAACGGATTTTCTTGAATCAGCTAAGAACACTCTTAATCAAGTCACTTTTCAAACATAAAAATATATCAAAAATGGTTCATCCGTTTGGGAGCTACGATGCCACAGACAGACACACAGTTACACGCGTAAAGCTTATAACACCCCTCTGCATCAGGGGTTAAAAAGGCTTTTTGCTTATTTTGGCGGGTCAAAGTTGTTATAACATTAGGCACCGAGTAGCCCTTAAAGGCTTTTAAGTTTTACACTTACGAGTAAAATATAAAAGATCCACAAGAGCCCCATGATGACAAAGATCGAAGCTCAATAACGTATCCGAATTATGCAACTTACAATAGTAACGAATTAGTTGCGAAGTTGCGTTGTCTATCCACTGTGTTTGTGGTGGTTATAAATTTATCAGCAGTCACAGGCGTTATTCATACCACCTAAACGCATTGCGTCGGCTGCGACCGACCGACGGCGGTACTACGACCGACCGACGGCGGTACTGCGTGCGCGCCGCCCAGGGGTCAGCCGATGCTCTTCACTATGTAGCAACACAGATTAGAAAAAGGCAAATAGACAACTCGATGTAGATCACATACGCTACATGTCAAAGCAGCGCTCGCTTGCCCCCTCTTCTGTAAAATGTACGCAAGCCTAATATATTTTTGAAGTAAAAACTTCTTTAGGCGAGTTGAGCCCTTTTTGGGTGAACAAAAATCATGGAACTCGCGTCATCGTTCGTGTATTTTAAAACAACGCCATCTCTTGTGGAATAGGTGAATTACTACTTAAGTTTTCACTTCTGACGTGCAGTCCTATGACTGATGTTTTTGTTCATTGTGTCTTGTAGCGGTGCCGAAGTTTGACATGAGACAGGTCGAAATGACTCGTATTAAAAATCGGGCTACACGGAACGGCGGCGGTAGGTTAGGTACTAAGATTACACGGGGTTTTTTGATAGTTAACTAGGCGTTAGACCACACCTCCCCTGATGTTAAGTGACGGTGTCTTTGAAGATATTAAGCACCTAGCCTGGATTGGTAATCGTGTTGGAATAGAGTGTACCTAAGGAGCGATGACGGCCGAGCGGTAGCATCCACGCTTTACAATGTGACGGCACCCGATTCGATTCTCGGCTCTGCACCAATCAATATTTAGTACTCAATTAAATTGAGTGCAAATTCGATGTGACGCTCAAAAACGTTGAAGAATAACATAGTAAGGAACCTATATTTCCAAGAACCTCAAAAGTTCAAAGACAATATGTCATGCACCAACATGCACTGGGCCAGCATGGTGGATTAGGGCCCATCCTCTCTCTCTATCTCTCTGAGAAGGCCCGTGTACCAGCAGTTGGAACATGACAGGCTGACATTGTGAGCTAGAGTCTATCTATGTGTGCTGGTTTTAGTCAGTACGCCGTTTCTCATCATTTTTATTTAAACACGAATAATTCCTCGCTTGACCACCAACTCGCTTGTTGGTAAGCGACGATGTGGTCGAAGATGAAGCACGCAGACTTAGAAGATACCTATTCACTCTCGCCTTAAAAATGCCCAAATTATATCCCTCAGGAAACAAAGAAAGGAGTTCTGTATCTGTTTCCTATATTCTGAAGAATATCAATTTGAAAGTTGTTTGTCCGCCGTACGATACCTATCTCGATATGTCAACGTGATCTCTGATCATATGGGGTCAAGCATTTCACGAACATTAAGCTTATAGCGTGGAGTGATAAAACTGACGTCGATTTAACCTGTGATGAGCTCCGACCGTTAGATAATTATACTTTGAAAAGAAAAATCACACAAGCTATTAGTAGAGATGGGTAAACCGGGTATGTAAATGTATATTTCTTGCTGTGAGACGGGAAAAGTTTTAAAGCTACTAATCAGAGCATGTCTCTATGATAAGACTAGTCACGATATATGTAGGCCCAAAACAACCAGTGTCATCAATTTAAACAACATTTTCTAACTGGATCATGTGTTTATTTGATTAAAATTAAAATCGCTCAATGTCCACTTCTGTCCGGCACAAGTCCGGGAGCCAGTCACAAATCTTCATAGCCTCACATTAAAAGCTCATTAATTCTAAGTTCAAAACTACCGTTTCATTTTCAAAAGCATCCTTTCCCGCTGAGAGCTTTCAACTGTCATATTGACAGGCTGCGACACGACCAGCGAGTGCTGACCTCTAGTGGCAGTTATAAAGTGTTAGTGTAAAGAGGTCATGGTATTTTAGTCGCTGCTACTGCACTGCAGCGCCTCCCGCAGGCTGTATGTAAATCAGGTCAAGGCCAATACAGGCGAATGAAAATAACTCGTCTAAATGTTAGAGTTTAATTTATTTTAGTTAATTAATACTGGTAATGACTTGTATTGATTAATTTCAGTATGCTAAAAATAAAAATAAATGCAGGTTTAAGGATAAGTGCAGTTTCGAATTTTATTTTATGAGTATTTATTATAATAATGAAATTTAAAAAAAAAAGAGCTATAACAAGGCATAGAAAACTAAGCCTAATTAGACAACTGAAAAATTGTAGATATTGCTCTACGAAAACACATTCATTTATCAAGGACAAGTTAGTGCCAAAGCTGGTGGGCAGAAAATTCAACTATCTACTGAGTATGATAAAAAAAAAGTTTTTTTTTTCAGAATCATTGTGAACCCTTTGATGTACGTCCAAGGTCCAGTGCATTTAATTGTGAAAATCCTACAAAAATAGTCATTATCTGAAGGTTAAAAACACGTATGACGCAGAGCGGGCCTCTGTTACGCATGCGCAGTGCGCTCGCTCTCTATAATTGCATGAATATCTTTTCTTAAAGCATTTTCTTGGCCTTTACTTATGTTTGACAACACTTCGGCATTATTATAGAAGAATTTAATTTAATTGTAGCTTTCTAGAGTTTGCATACGTGACCGGTAGAGACCGTCTTATCAAGCGGTTTCGTTATCATTGATTTTTATCACTAAAAACTACCTGTCAACTCATGAAACAGAAAACTTGAGGTATTTTATAAGCCTAAAATAACAAAAACATGAGTTTAATTAAGCTCAAACGCCAAAGTTGGTGCAATATAAGCTCAAAGCTACCCTCAAACAATGAGCTGTCAGAATACTCACACTGCACAGGAGCACAGACAGTTTTCACTGAATATCCACCGTGTCCGAGCACAGCACAATACTGGAGAGCACTGCGTCCGGGTCGGATGCACTTTTATCTTAATTTTTACAGTTTTCAGGGAGGCCTGAAGGCTGCAGAGCCGTCTCACGATGACATTTGTCATGTGCGGCATGCGCTCGGCCGTCTTCGGGCCGGGTCGGAGCCGGTCGGGCGCGCTCGGCTCGCTCGGGATGAGTCGGGTTGTATTGATCGCGCGGAGAGGCGCCCGTCCGGCCGCCGCCGGTGGCGCCCCCGCTGCCCGCTAATGAGACCTGATGGCCATCCATTATTTAGCAGCCTCCAAGACTGTGCGGTGCGCGAAATTAATGGCGAATTTATTGATTTATTGCAAGAGAAATTAAAGATTGATTGGTTAAGTGAGGTTTGCTTTATCCGATAATGGATAATCTAATTTCGTTAGGAGCTATATTACTTCAGCGAAACTTCTATTCCTTAGCTCTCCTCGTACATAATTTAAGCCGAAGACTTCTTTTCGTTCATCTCGAATTCTGACGTTTCTGAGTTTCGAATCAATTAACCACCTTGCCCTGTCACTGAACATTATGTCTACCAAACTAGAGGTATTTAAAAGTCCGCCAAAAACATAACTATGCAAAACAGAACTATTCAAGACTGGGCCAGATCAACATTGATTAATAATAATGGAACGCTATTGAATTAAAAACGGCCATTTTATATTTATTTGTCATTCATAAGTTAGTGAAAATAAAACACCGTTTTAGGTAGAGGTTTATTTACATTAAAACTATCATAAAAAAAGCTGTGTCAAATTGATCACTTGCTGTTTTGACACAGGTTTTTTATTTCTTAATTTATACTTCTTTGGAATAGATTTTACTTTACGACTATAACATTAAAATAGCCAGGTGTGAAATAAGTAATTTTAAAAAGTACTTGAGATTTCTTAACCGACTTTAGGAATCAGGACCACAAGGTTCTAAATTCATTTCGTTTTTTTTAATCGACTTTGGTAAATTGCGCTGCTGCGACATCTTAATCTTATCGGACATTTGAGTGCTTATGATTTATTTTTGAAGGACAAGATCTATACAGATAATACATAGATCTAACATTTTATAGTCTTAGCCAAAAGTATAACCTAGTAGATATACTCATATTGAGAAATACAAGTACCTAATTGAACAAGCGTGTAGTTGTTTTAGATTGAAGTCAATCCTATTTTTAACCGACTTCCCAAAAGGAGGAGGTTATCAATTCGACTGCTTTTTTATGTTTGTTACCTCAGAACTTTCGACTGGGTGAACTGTGCTTCCCGTGTTTTTTTAAATTTGGTCCTGTTGTGACATTTTTTATGAAGTCGGTTTTTTATGTTGATAATATAGAATACCAGAAAAGTGGTCTCATGAACTCTTTACCTGCATTTGTCTTTAAAATACGGGGTTGTTCAAGAAAAAAGTAATTAAGTCATTCCTAGGCAAGCGTGCTACATCTTCGACTACATCTTCGCTTCCCATCAGGTGAGGCTGTGGACAAACGCACGCCTAGTCCTTTTAAAAAAAAAAAACGTAGAGTAACTACGTTGTGTTTTCTGTATCTACTATCTAGATAGATTATAAATAAACGTGGGCCTAAAGTCCGCCCCTATTCCGCACCATCGGCGCGTTATCGATGAGTCGCCGCTGCCGTCGGCAGATCGAGTGCACTTGTTTTTCACTGTCTGGGGGCTAATTGTGCCATTTTTCATTTGGGGGCCCTTCCGACCCCCACGCGGGGGGACGCCCCCTGATGGACACCGCCAGTCTTGGCCTCGCACGGACGTTTTTACTAATTGAATGAGATTTCAGATTGCTCGTGATGAATCAAGGCGTGGGTTATTTTTACATTGATTAGGTTCTTGAAGTTATGTACTACTGACTAAGAATAGGAAGTGATTGTGTTTTCAAAAATGACGGTAGAGAGGATCTGTTTTCTAGTTTCACAGTTTCAGAGCTCTTGCCTAAAGTCAATTTTGTAATACTTATACATTATTAGGTACCTACCAATAATATAATACTTATACAAATACCTATATCTAACTTTAATAGTTAACTTTAAATGATAACGAGCAATTCTTGTATATACAGTATATATAAATTTATTTGGCATATCTCGAAAATGGCTCTATTTGAATGGAATTTTGTATATAGATAAGGTTTTGCTGTTTTAAGTTTACATAGGTTTTTACAAGAAATACAAATAGATAGCTATTTGTATTTCTTGTAAAAACCGAGTACGTACCCTCAGATGAAATAAAACTACAGATCGATTACGGCGTACTGACAAAGTGAAGTCAAATCGCTTCCAAAACTACGTGAATTCCCAGTGTAACTACACGAACGCACACATACGCATTCAAAACTACGTAAATTTTATACTGAAAACAACAAATGGCTACATGTTTCAAAAATTGGCTTCACTTTTCGTGTTGGCCGTAATGCATCTGGTTATTTTATATGATCTGAGTACTACGTACCAAGTTTAGAAATAGCTGGATGTAGAATCAGCTTGATGTGTGTCGTTTAGTTGTGAAAAGCAAGTAAACAGACAATGAGACAGACATGGAGACGCATAGCTACTTTCGCTTAGGTATATAATATTAATAAGGATGTTATGATATCAAAACAAGATTTTGTTAGTTTTTTGAAATGAACTCTCAGTGATTTTATTTCTTAACTAGCCGTTCGTCCCGGCTTCGCACGGGTGGAGATTTTTTTTAAACATTCTAGTATTAAATATAGTTTATGTTACTCAGGGATAATTTAGCATTCTAATGGTGAAAGAATTTTTATAATCGGTCCAGTAGTTTTTGAGTTAATTCGTTACAAACATCCAAAAATACAAATTGTTCCTTTTTAGTGTAGATGTAATCATGTTTGGGCGAGAGAACTGCGGACGACAAGAGACGAATACCAAGACCCCTTAACATGAACGCTTGCAAGGAAAGACTTTCTTTCTGCTTTCGTTAAATGAATTCAAAAAATCGATAGCAATTTAAAAAGTGTTTTATGCGTATTTGTCATCAAATCTCACGCGCCCATTCCATATCAACTGATTCGTCAGTTGCGTCAGATGCTTGTCATTATAAAAAAATACATAATTCATAGAGATACTCTCGGTCATCTGCATGCTACGCACCAATTTGTCAAAACAGAGACATACAACTTCATTAAAATCTTTTGTGATAGAAAATATTGATAATAAAAACAAATCGAAGAGATAATCCTGCAGAACTCGTAGTTTATTGGACAACACTACGTTAGAATGGCTGGTTTCTCTACAATCACCAAATTATGCAAAAGCCACGTTTGTTTGTTAAGAAGTAACTGTTTAGTTTGACATAGGTACGCCGTCTGGGTGTACTGTTACTTTTATTGCTGTGATATATGATATTGAGAATGATTCTTGAAGTCTGCGTGGCGTTTGGACACCAATCAATCAATGCTTGCGAGGAGATGACACCTGATATTAATTATTTGAAAATAACTCTGTACGAAACTATGAATGCAATGATCCTGGGCAGACTAGCACAAGACCAAAACAAAAAGCGAAACAAGACAAATAAGTTTCCATTGAAATAGGTAGCAATTTCTGTATTTGCAACAATCGCAACTCTTGAAGAAAGTCAGCCTTTGGTCAAGATTTAGTAGGAATCTTTTGTGAAATCAAGCACTGCATGGGACGAATTATATGAGGGGGGGGGGGGATATAAATAGATTATGATATGGGTGTTATAATAGCCTGAAATAAATGAATTTGAATTTGATGATAAACGACGATAGCGGAAGACAATCCGAAAAATTATTAAGTAGCCCAAACCCATTACACCTCGTCTTTTCCAATAAAAGTTAACTGGCTAATGTGATATCATATCGCACCGGAAACATATCTCAAGTTTTAATGTCCCCGCGTCTAATTGGAGATGCGGCGGCCATAGGAGGCCTTATTAAGGCCGCTCACAGAACGCACGTTTACGATATCCAAGTCCAATATTGCGCGATAGTTGTCGTAACGCGTTATAACGGTTCAATGAATATAATTAGTGATGTACCAGTTTTCTAGAGATTTTATTAGCCGCACGATATATAGAAACTGTGATGTGAACATTATCATTTTAGAAAGTTAGTTATTTTGGAACAGATATTGTTTTTATCTTATGGGGCCGAGGCGAGTTGATTAGTAGCCATCTTGGGGACTTTATGGCGCATGATTTATACAAATCGATTGTTCGGTCCAAAGTGAGTTTCCTTTTTAATGTGGATCAGCGTGAGATGGCGTTTCGTCTGTCGTGTTGTGTATTTATTCTTATAAACTAGTCTAACGCCGTGTTGTCTGGCAATTCTATTAAAATTGGATTAGAGACTATTAAAGGCTTACGTGAAAAGGCGAATCACGAGTTGGTTACGTCGATCCTCTACATCGAACTAGATAGGCTCTATCACAGACTTATATCTAAGGTTAACTGATTATTTACGGGATATTTACCGTGGTAAGGTTGTGGAAGGAGCTCCCGATATTTCGGCGCAGTTACATGCACCATGTACAGTCAACTTTAGTGAACAACCGTGATAGTTTAAAACAGTGTTATATCTAAGGGCTCTATTATATGTCAAATAATTTGCTATGTAAGGGAAGCCTATCATCACTAACACTAGGGTTAAATACTATAACTATATATCTTTTGTATAAAAAAACGTATTTATGCTCTAACAATAAGTTTCGTACTTTTGTTGCTAACTGTACTTTAATCAAGTTTAGGCATGAGGGACGAAACGAGAATGATATGTCGAGATGGATGAAACGATCATGGGCTGAAACATTGGGACGAATCGGGCATAAATCCAAGATACGGGTATATAAATAATTAAAACCGTATCTCGGCGCGTTTAAGGTTCGCGTTCGAGTAATTTTGCAAAACACACCTATTCGGGTCCGCTTTTAGAGTTGAGCGTAAGGCCCCTGTACTTAGCAGTGAGTGGAAAATGGTTATGATGAAATGATCGTTATTTATAAAAATAACTACGAACATGAAACTGAAAAGTAACTGAGCCCAACATCATCGGCGAGACAAAATTTCACAGACTTCGCCACTTCTGTCTCAGCCTCTGGGGATGAATAGGAGAATATATAGCAGCAACGAGCGTACCTGGGACAATCAAAGAATCGAGAATCTATCGGGCAACCCCAATACCGCTGGTGGAAATCGGACAAGACCCTACTCGTAGACCGCATCTTCGCTTAACATCAGGCAAGTTGGCGGTCTAACGCAAGCCTATTCCTATATAAAAAAAGGAAGAAAGAAGAGAGGCCAGGAATAACTTTGGGTCAATGCGTCCCGCTAGAAAGAAAATAAGTGTATTTCCTTTGCTTTTCTAAATAAATACTTACACGTGTTTGAAAAAATATAGAGTATATATACCACCTAGTTACGCTTTCTGTAAAAGATGCAACGCTACATACATAATTATGTAAAAGTTAGTAATTTATTACAACCGTGTCTAGCAGGCAGTCTAGCAAACCTAGAAAATATGATTGCCTCACTCCAATCGAAACCGGTCCCACTTTTAAAAACATTGGCATGACATTATTGGAACTCTATGATTTGTGCCTTATTACATCGCAGGTTAACGCTACTTTCTTATTTAAACCATGAATCATGGTAATCAGGGATAGAAAGTATAATTTCCTCGACATTTGGACGTCAATTAAGCGTCCCCTACCCCGCCCGAAAGCGTATCGCGGCACTTAGCAAATAAAACATCGCGCTGCGCTCCGACAATAAGTCGGTAGATGTCGTGACGGAGAAGCATTACCGCGCGAAGACAACGCTAGGTGCGGCCCGGCCCTATTGACCGCGGTTTACGCGTAAACACCACCCCGGACCGAGGCCCGACCGGAACCCTCCACTAGTGTCGCATCGGGCTGCACCGCGACCATCCTCGGCCCGCGAGCGCTATCACTCGCGGATCCGATCCAAAGCCGGCGATGGATCGCGATGCCCACAGAGTAGCAGTTGAATGAACTTTCGGCGGGCCGCAAGCTAACCTCTAGATGAGTGCGTACAAATCACGTTTCGCGCGAATCAATACTTAAGTTCAGGCGATCGCCCCCCTGCAATAAACAGTGGGGAGTAGTTAGGGTCGGGGGGTGTGGGGTGAGCTATCGACCGCCCCGGGCCCACCTGACCGTCACTAATCAGGGCTCATCCCGCGGACACCTCCAGTAATTGTACGCACTTTGCTGTGCGAATGTACTTTAGTTCTATCTGTGCGAGGGTGGTTTCGCTAGTGGAGTCGTTTGCTGGTGTGTGTGAGTGTACTGATATAAATACAGATGTACCGACTCGTAGAAGCTACGTCCGATATGGAAATAACATTATTAGGGAGCTTTCGGACGCTCAGAATTGGAGGCTCTGATTTGCGTTTGTTTGTTTCGATTAGGTTCCGTCCGAGAATGTTCCGTGTGGTGTTTTGTTTAAATATTATGATAGCGAAGTACTTATGTTCTTACAAACAGCACTTCTTAAAAACATTTAGAATCTTCCCATTAGATATCGTGCATTTTTCTTATATGTAGAGTAGGTAACTCGATTCCAACATCGGGGACCAATAGGGCGTGATACTGCAAGACATCAGATCAGTCAAACAAGGGAGAAATGCGTTAGTAAAAAAAAAAAAAAAAAAAAAAATTGTAAAATCATCGTTCGTGTTTAAGTATCTCCGTTTTCATCAACTTTTTTCACTATACCGCTAAACCGTTTAACACAAAATTATAAGTACGGTACACTAATTTTTCACGCACACTAAGAAACTTTCTGGGACACCAATGAACTAACTAATAGTCATATGCAAAAAAGGGCGGGAAGATGAAGGTTCAAGCCTGATTTAGGCCAGAAGCGTTCACACAGGCAAGTTGGCGGCCAAGTGCAAGCCTATTTTACAATTTAAAAAAAAACATCCTTCACGCTACTTTACCATATCTCCTTGTTTGTAAGTGCAAAACCATGCAATAAAGTACATACCTAGTTATAATCATATTTATTCATAAAATGTTAATAAAAATGATGGATGGATTATATCCTGGAATTCGCAAAAACTGAGTACATCAATAGTTTACAAGTTGCATAAAATGACCATTAAGATACCTTTCGCGTCACAAAATGTTCAGTAAAATACCAAATCATTCATAACTTCCATGAAACCTTCAGCATTTGAACAGTTGACAGGGCGAAGCTCGCGTTTCACCGTAACTGGCGCGAGGCCTTAAATCTATTTCCCGCAATACAGCGTGTAATTTAGTCGCGGAAGTAGCAGAAGTCATGTTGTGGTACACAATCGCTGCCATCGGTGGAAACGCGTGTTGCGGTCGACACGCGACCGCAAACGTAGCAGCGGGTGAGAAACGTGCTGTTCTGCTTATCGGAAAATTGTACGAATCGGTGTATTTTTACCTAACTGCCCAATACGGAGGGTAATTTTTTCGGGCATGTACATATCATTTGTATTTTTGATGTGTCTTTACTACCTCCTATAGCCTAAAAGGCTTGACCTATTTTGATGTGTGAGGTGTTGCTAGAATTGTCTTTATGTCGAGAGTGTCATAGGCTACATTTTATAGTCGGTTTCTTTGTTTTTCTCTTAATAATATACTTGTCAATACGCAGACATAACTGATATTAAAAAAATATAGGTGAACATTTACTAAAAAGGTAATACTAAGTGCTACCTGAAATCACGTACGTGCTACAGGCAGTTTTCTCCATCCACAACCTTTTCACGGTTAATTTCACGTTAGTAATAATATAACTAGGTTTGACTGCACCCGTGGCCCAGTTGGTAGTAAACCTTCCTTCTGCGCTTGGGGGCGTGGGTTCGATTCCCGTCTAGGACAAGCATTTATGTGATAAACATTTGTGTTTGTTCTATATCTGGGTGTTAATATCTATTTAAGTAAGTATTTAAAATATATATGTGTGTATATCAGTCTCTGGCAGCCATATCGTAAAAGCGTTGCCAAGTTTGGGTTCAGTGCAAAAATGTCCCGAATATGTATGTATATTTATAAATCTAGTTAACAACCGTTATAATTAAAGATTTCCTTATTTTAGGCGTGCTAACCTTTTAAAAATATTCATAAAGGGCTACCTTCAGATCAGACAAACAGGGTATCATCCATTTTACGTTCAGCTCTGACGATTTGAGAGACTATACAAATAGGTAACATGGACAGGCATAGCGTTTATCATCAAGCAAGTGAATTAGTCGTCTCCTTACTTAGTTTTGTAGTTAGGTATTTATTTGTCCTTTTTTATTGTTATTTTTTAATATTACGAAGATAGAATGTTATTTAAGTCTTTATTCAAGTAAAGTTATATGATTATTTACAGGATATTTACAGTGGTAAGGTTGTGGAAGGACCTCCCGCTATTTCGGCGCAGTTACATGCACCATGTTCACGGGAAGACACACAATAATCATATAACTTTAGTGAACAACCGTGATAGTTTTTAAACCAGTGCTTTATTCAAGTGTTAAAAAATCAGATCTACTTACCAACTGTATTGGTATGTTCCAAAGATTCCGTGTATTCTATTGACAGAAACAAAGCAAAGTGGTGTAATCGGCGCTGGCAAGGCGAGGAGGGCGCGACACGCGACGTCCGTGTAGAGGCTGGTTCATATATTGATGGTTTTATTGAAGACGTACAAGATTTGTTACTACATACTTTGTTTTTCTGAGCAAGCATTTACACGAGAAGACTAGAAAGATAAAGATAATTTATTTGTACAAAACACGAGTAAATCAAACATAAGTTTTCAAAACGCATGCAGAATGGTTGCGTTTTAGACACTTTGTATCATGTTTTACTAGAAATCTTGGTTTGACAGCTTTGTTCATATTCATACTATTTGGTCGAAACTCATTGATAAGGTGAGGTATAATCTTTGACCACTAGATCACAGAGCTGTCAATCACATAAAAAAAAAAAACATTTTTAACGATTGTTTCTGCCACGTACCTGTAAGTTGTGGAATGGCTTACCACCTTCGGTTTTTCCTCTGAAGTATAATTTGGACTGCTTCAAACGAGGGGTGAATATTGTAGAATTCTAGGTGTCAACTGCCTCGGTCCTGTGCTAATTTTAAGAAATCCGTAGTCCTACAAGGAACCCTTATAATTTCGTTTTGTCCGTTCGTCTGTCTGTCTATTTGTTCTTATTTTATTAGTGAAAGACTACGCTTAAATCTCAGAAATGAAACCAGGATTATTAAGATATTTGAAGATTTATTATAATATCACAATAATGTCCTATTTGCTTTACAGCTCGATATCAAGTGCCAGTCTTAAATTCAACTGACAATTATCTATTGGTGACGAGTATCTGTCAAAGTCAATGTTACCGTTTGAAACGTCATTACTATTGTATCTGTCAACAGTCAACAGATGCTCGTCACCACAGAGCATAAATACTTTTACATTATGGTTCATAATAATATTAGATACAAATGATTATATACTCGTTAATAAAGTAATAGTCTTACATTAGGAACCTTCTTACTTCTATAGTTATTAAGGCAAGTGTATGAAACTTTGTAAAATAACAGTTTTAGTATTAAACCCAATTTATATTTAGAAAAAAAAATGCGTTTTCTGGGTGACTCTTGTCCGTGTGAAAAGGGGATGAAAAAAATATTTCACTGCTCCCCCTCGTGAGGGTTATCGTTCAATAGGTCTTTAAAAATTAAGGTAAAGGTCATTTAGTAAAATTGTCTTGACAAAGAATGTTTCTCAACTAGTTTTCTTTTTGACTAAACAACAAAAAATGGTATATGTTATGTTGGTATGATGCACCTCGTAGAGCTCCGATCTTTCGAATTTTTCTGTGACCACCAATTTCTGAACTATGATTTTGACCTCAATTTTATGACTTTGGCTACGGAAAACGGAACCCTACCATTCGTATACGTGTCTCGTCACTTCTCGCTCTTGGCCAGTTATTTATATTAAATAAATAATAATAAATGTCTGGGACATTATTGCACACACGGTCATCTGACCCCAAACTAAGCAAAGCTTGTAATATGGCTGCCAGAGACTGATATACATACATATATATATTTTAAATACATACTTAAATAGATATTAACACCCAGACACAGAACAAACACAAATGTTCATCACACAAATGTTTGTCCTAGGTGGGAATCGAACCCACGCCCCCAAGCGCAGAAGGCAGGTTCACTACCTACTAAGCTAACGGGGCTGTCAAACGTTATATACGTCTCATACACAACAAACGTTACGTTACATTTTCCAGATGATTGTAACCAAACATTAGAACCCTTTTAATCAAATGACCAGACCCTAACGCGCACTATCAATCGATACCGCAACTACTCCGGCCGGCAAAGGGTTGCCTTGCCCCCCGAATCACGACTACCCCGACCCTTCTCGTTACCTGCAAGCACGCACTACCCTCCCCAATTACGGCATGACTCGCTTGCAATAACTACACAAATTGAATAAACACGATTCCGACTTGGTGTTCTTATGTTTGGGGGTTGGATATCATGGTTGATGTACCCAATGGTTGTGAACGTGGACATTTTTATATTTAAGACAACTTATGATGTTAAAATATTAAAAATTTAAAATACGGTACATTATTTAATATATATAAATATAATATATATTTTTTTTAAACAGGACCGACTGTTTATGGGTAAACAATGTTTGCTTTTAAGTTTAATTACCTCTACTTAGTTTATTTCATTACTGACAGATTAGGCGTTTGACAGCAGCTCAGCAGCAACACTTTTAATCTGCATTGCTGAGAACTGGTTCACTAGTAAGGCTGCCAGTTCAGAATGCCAGTTGCGTGGCGTTGCGGTAAGCTTTGTTAAAGTGTAGGGTTATTTTTCCTATTCTGCATACACACTCGTTTGATTTTAAGCTTTCAGTTCTGTTTTTAGGATTCCGTAGTATTAAAAGGAAACCTTATAAGTTATTTATTTTCCTCCGTCTGTCTATCCGTCCGTGCTTATCCTTTAGAAGTTTAGAACATTGGTTTTCAAACTGTGGGGCGCGCCCCACTAGGGAGGCGCGACAATATGTGAAGGGGGCGCGCGCGCGCGCAGTGCGAGCGCATAGAGTTCCGTCCATCCTAAACATTGAAATTGTATTTTCCCCTTTTCAAGTGCCTATGAAATGAAATGTGTAATGTATGAAAGAGCATTTTCAGCAGTTGTAGCTATAAAAATGAAGTACACAAGCAAACTCAATATTGCTGATGATCTAAATTGTGCACTTTCTGCTATTCAACCCAGAATTGGGAATCTTATCAAATATATACAGCATATAAGCTCATCCAGAATAGTGTTTTTTTATCAAACGTTTAATTGTATGTGTATTTTTGAACTCTGCTTTGCTGTATGTATTTTAAAAATACATGGCGAGCTCACTGGCTTCCTCTTGCTGGCGCCGAGGGGGGCGTGGATAATGTAATTTTAGACAGCAGGGAGGCATAATGAAAGTTACTTTGGGAACCCCTGCTTTAAAACCTACTAACTTCCACAGGGTTACGCATATATACTGTACCAGTCCCATAGTACAAGTTGTTCATAATGATGAGTACAATGACCTTCTTTCGGCTTAGTACGCTAATTGCGTAACCCTGTATAGTAATTAATATAAGTATTCGTTTTAATAAAGATTTCAATTTTAGTATGAGAAAAAAAGGTATTTTATTTTGAGGGAGTTTCTGGTACATGGGAAATGGGGATGGAAAATAAAAAAATCCTCAAAAAAGTCGTAAAAACGCTGGTTCTTAAGGAGGTCCAGCGTTTTTAATACATCTTTTGCCAAATATGGTCCGCCAAAATGCCCAGGGTTAAGATAAGATAATCAACTCACATAGCATATCATAAAAAAACATTATTCAAAATTGTTTCCAACATTTTGTGATCACAACTTTTCAGTTATAACAATAAAACTAATAAATTCAAGATGTAAAGGTCATTGACCCTTTAGTGAAATTATCTTCACAAAGAATGTTTTCCTAGTTGTTTTCTCTTTGGCTAGACCAAACCAAACCAACCACACTGTGTTTTACACGATCGTTTTTGGCTCACACCTGTAATATATAGAATGCGATCCCTCCTGCGACATTTCCAAGTAACTATAACATGGGGTTCTTCATAAGGGCCGTTAATAGAGCCTTTAAAGGTCAAAAACGTGATTGTGATGCCCTTGGTGTTACAGGTATCCATAGGCGACGGTGATCGCTTACCATCAAGTATCCCATTATCTTGATTGACATTAAAAAACTTGTCAATTTAGGCAACGTTTTTGCAAAATATATATGAAAGGCCTAGTCATGGATTTAAGTTTTTATTTTAACGTCAAAGAGAATGAGATAGTTTAAAAAAAATATCTCATCTTCTGAGCTCAACAACGATCAGCAAGAAAATAATCAGACTTTTTATATGCAGAAATTTACCTTTCGCTGCGCCTTAACGCCTGTCTGAAGGGCTAAATCCAGCCAAGGCCTAGCCTTACCGTATCTAGCAATTGAGAAATCTGACTTAGTAATAGTTAGTTCAAACCAGACAATCAACAGATGCTAACAAGTCAATCAAGATGCACGAGCGCGCAGACTGTGCCTCCTACGCAGACAATTGCAATTCACTATATCGAGTGTCTAGTGAAGTGCCGCAGTCTCGGTGATTGACGCAGTCTGTCCTTTAAATTGACTGGCTTGGGAGAGTAAATGATTTTAGGTAAAGGCTTTTCTTTTAAACCAGCGTCGGACAACTATTCCGCTTGGCAAAAGATAGAGAGAAGTTTGCCGAGCTGACGGCCGCTTGGCGGTGGAGAAGCATTAGAAAAAGATTTTTCTACCTATACGTGTAATCTATCTAGTCAATGTAACGTCACATGATTCACAATGTAGAGTTCAGGATGTAGAGCGTCAGTTGTATACTTGAATATTTTTCGGTTGAAAGTCTATACACACACAGCCTTTTTACACGCACAACAAGGACGATACCAACAACGAGGTTGTGGAACTATCTATCAGAGTCTGTGTCCTCCAATTACAATATTAGTGTCTTTTAATCGAAAATAAACAGGTTCCTTCTAATCAAGCGTGCTCCATCCTAGTGTACGCCTTTACTTAAAATCGGGTAAACACAAGCCCACCCTAGATATTTTCTTTTTTTCAATGATCCTCTACAACAGAAATCAATGCCATAATACATACATTAAAAATGTTTATAATGATACGGGGGTTTTTCACATCTAGTGTGGGCATTAGAGCAATATACGAAGTGCAGTGCGACTGCCCCGATGGCTCAGTTGGTAGTGAACCTACTTCCTGCGCTTGGCGGTGTGGGTTCGATTCCCATCTAGGACAAACATTTGTGTGATGAACATTTGTGTTTGTTCTATGTCTGGGTGTAATATCTATTTAAGTATGTATTTAAAAATATATATGTATGTATATCAGTTTCTGGCTGCCATATTACAAGCTTTGCTTAGGTTGGGGTCAGATGACCATGTGTGCAATAATGTCCCAGATATTTATTTATTTATATGTACAGATTTCTGAAATAAATAGTTTTGAATTTGAAAAGTTTTATGATTATTGTTCTTGCATTGTTGATGTAAATTTCTGCTGAAATCTAGGTCAGGGAAGGATAATCCTAAACTAAGACGATTCTTCCAAAACCTGATGTTTGTTTATTCTACCCGTCGTGTACCCGGTGACAACTGACCGCGTAAACAACTCGATTTGTTATTATTATAGCGAGCCATCTATAATGTCGCTGCTTTATTATTGTCCTTCACAACCGGGTCCACATTTCTAAACGGCTGAATAAACACCACAAAACATTTAACAATGAGAGATTCAGGCCTTCACATATT
The DNA here is from genome assembly GCA_949125355.1 of Agriopis leucophaearia. Taxonomy (NCBI): domain Eukaryota; kingdom Metazoa; phylum Arthropoda; class Insecta; order Lepidoptera; family Geometridae; genus Agriopis; species Agriopis leucophaearia. The sequence goes on along the minus strand of OX421263.1, from coordinate 18,651,255 downwards.
TCTTAATTGAGTTCTATTCTTAAAACAGAATTAAATACAAATGCTTATGAATTGAAAATTTACAAAATCCCCCGATAAAAGAGCTGATTGATAATCTTTAAACGGCTGAAGCGATTTTCTTGAATCATAGCTAAGAAAACTCTTGATCATGTTACCTTTCAAAACAAAAATGTACCTAATCAAAATCCGTTCAGCCGTTTGGAAACTACGATGCCACAGACAGACATACAAGTTAAACTTATAACACTCCTCTGTTTGCGTCGGTGGTTAAAAACTGTCGTATCGTCCTAGTTTATAAAACAATCTACAAAATATGCTCGCGAACGAATAACTAATTTGCGCCCATCTACTAAAACGATACGTCCAATTATCCAAAATCAAATCTAATACGTGGAGTGGTAATATTTCAATGGATATCTACCGCCCTGTCTGTCTGACCGCCCGGCCGGCCCCCGCCCGCCCAACCGGAGGGCCACGAAACAAGAGACCACGCAAAAGCGGATCATTTTCCGGAAACAAATATTTAGCAAATTAGCTTTAAGTATTATCACAGAGATACCTAACAAGTATTAGACGAGACCTAGTACATTTAAGTTTTAGCATTTCTATAATACAAAGGAGTTTGTTCGTTTATACCCACTATATTCTCGTGGCCCCAAGGGTAAATATAGCCGGGGTGTGCTTCGCTCACGCACCGGAAGTCGCTCCACAGCCTTCTTGTTTTATATACCCAAGTACGTGGGACTCGCGAGATGTTTGTTCCTGGACATAAAAATACTTTTTTACTGGTAAGAAAAGGTTTTGTTATCAGAAACCTTTCTAGAAAGACTAATACATTTCTAGTGCATGGTTTGAAAGCAATTAACCAAGATTTCTTCTAGATCAACGTGTTCCATCCTCGGCCACACCGTCGCTTACCATCAGGCAAGATGGTGGCCAAACGTAGGTCTAATCTATAAAAAAAAAAAAAAAATTATTTCAACATGTGTTTTTTAAGAAATATTATATAGTAAAATTTTATTGCAATAATTAACTTAGGTAATTGGTCTTTCTACATTAAGTCCCATAACCTGAGGAATTGAAATTTGCTGGAATTTCGGCTATAATAGAACGTGATTGAAGGTCGAATCGCCAGTGTGAGTCGGCCTCGCGCACTGAGGGTTCTGTACGACCACAATATACAATAATTATCAATTTAAAAAAAACGGACTACAAAATTAGTAAAATATGCAATTTCGATTCCGTAAAAGACATAATAAGGTCATACAAGTAACCTAATACGTTGCCATCATCATCGGCCAGAAGACGTCCACTGCTGAACAAAGGCCGAACGTGGACTACGTTGCTTAACTTGGTAATCAACAGTAATATGTCACGTACTTGGCCATTAATAATAATTATTTTTTGTTATACTTTAGAGTGTGTACTATAATTATGCCAAGTTTGACGCTTGTACGTATTACCGGTTTTACACTAGAGCAAACACAAAAATACGTTAATGGATCACATTAAAAACCGTCTTCAAAAATATATAAAAAAAATATAAGTACTTATAAAATTAGAGGGTTACCCTCGATTTCCTTGGGATCCCATCATCAGATCCTGACTACGTGACAATGGGACACAAAAGAAAAAAATACGAAATCAGTTAATAGTTGACGGAGAAATCGGTGAACATATATAAAAAATACGGTGGAAGATAGAACCATCCTCCTTTTTTGAAGTCTGTTTTTTTTAAATAGAAACACATATTTAAACTCTTACCCAAACTTATAAATATCCGTTCCATCGTAGATAAAAATGAAAATACAAAAGGTTCAAATCTTTGTGAGTTGAACGTAAAATAATTTCATCAATTAACTTGGAAAACTGTGACTCAAACAAAATCCCGAGCAATATAAGTTACAACCTTTTCTCAGTAGTCAAATTAAAAGCCTTCATTAGTCAAGTAACTTACCTGTACGCACGTCAATAAATGATTCAGAATGTAACCACCACGGTAATGCTAATGACTCACCATCCTTTCGTACTATTGCCTAGTTCAGGCTTTAGTGTTATCACAGAGTGAAAAATCAGCAGAGAAATTGCTCCATAGAGCGCAAAACTGTCCGTTAAACTGTACCGGATCAAGGATTATCTATGGTAGCGGATAGGAAACAAAGTCACGTGATGTGCGGTACGTTGTTGTACAAAATGGTGTCTTTCATCATCATCCTCATTATCAGCGTATCATGTTCCCACTGCTGTGACACAGGCCTTCTCTCAGAGAGAGAGTATGGGCCCTAATCCATTATGCTGGCCCAGTGCATGTTGGTGCATGACATGTCTTTGAACTTTTGAAGTTCTTGGACATACTGGTTTTCTTACGATGTTTCTACGTTGTTGAACGATGGCACCAAAAGAAGCAAATGTAAGTACTAAATAATTCATTGGTGCAGGACTGAGTTTTCCTACGCGACTTAAAGTCACGTGAATGACAGGCCTCTACTGTACGTAGACAGCCTTCGCATGAAGTTCGGATTTAGTTCTTAGGGAGCAGTTTCTCTGCCATTTCCTACTCGGTAGTGTTACCACCTGCCTACTGGCATGTGGAGTAATGGTTTTGGGACTCTACCTCGCTGCAGAGCTTTTTATTTTAGTAGCCGTTTCAGCGGTTTGACGTCACTACTTACGTACTGAGAAGCTTATGCAATAGGTATCTGCAAGAGTGAAACTATTTAAATTGCTTTTATTATTCAAGTGAACTTTGATCAAAAGTAGTAAAACATAAGTATACCGTCCTAATGAGTGTACAAATACGCATTTGGTAGGCATCCACTAGAAAACACTAGTTTTAAGTAAGTACTACCTAGTATCTACATGAGAAAGTTTTAGTGTAAGTGTTTAATTTAGATTCAAAAGATTTGGATAACATTTGGAATGGAAGAAACTTGTAACTTAAATATAATAATTTCATCCCAAAAAATTACAGTTTTTGAAGTATAGTTGGAAAACCGCGAGCCGTAGCTAAGTGCTCGAAAAATAACCACTCGAAGTAAGTACCTTTAGTCCTTTACATAAAAGTGTATATATGTGCCCACTTGGTTCCATCTGCGCACTAACCCTTGTCCGTAACTACCTGCCTAGGAACAACTAGCCATAGATCGGCGACCATCCCTTTCGCACCTACTACATAAAATCAAGGTTCAATATTAGCAATAGTATCTCATAACGCCGCACATCAATAACATTTGCACAGGGCCGGACTCCCCCCCCCTACCTCCACTGGACAGAGGGTAGGTAGGTGCCCCCCTCCACTCAATGCGCACATCGGTTCAAATCAAAAGCTCTGTGAACGGTTGATGAAGCGAAAACTTCCGGCCCTGTAGGTACAATGATGAGCACGGACAGAGATAGAGTGGAAACGGGGACGGGATCTGGAACGCGTTTAGCATTTCTTTCTTGGAAACGTTATAGTGCGATGGAGTGACAATTTTAATTAAAAGGGTTTGGGAACTGCACGGACGTGCTGACGACAGTCAGTACGTACCTATACTGGCGTAGATTACGTAAGCATTGCGACTTCAGAGATCATGAAAGAGTTTCGTTCGCATAGACCATGTTTTTCAAACTTTTTCACGACGCGACTCCCGTAGTATGAAACAATAATTCGGGACGCTACCTTCCACAGTTTATAATCTGTATTTTATTATATTACAAATATCAAATACGTACAACGTTTATTTTTATAATTAATTTTTGTTAGTAAAAAATATTTTTTTAACTTATTTTTTTTTTTTTTTACCGAGGCTTTGCGACCCCGCGACCCCCTTATAGGCATGGCAACCCCCCGAGGAGTCAGGAACTACAGTTTGAAAAACACTGGCATAGACAGTAGTACACCTGGTCCCACGGTTGCCAGGAAGAGATCGCTTTAAGCGATAAGGCCGCCTGGTAAAAGCCTAGATAATTACTGTAGTTTATAATGTTATCCTTGTTTTTGTGGTTTTTAATAAAGAGTTATTGCTTTGTACACCTACTAAGATAAAAAATGTTAGAAACTGCTTACAAAATCGAATAATAACCCCAAAGGTGGGTGAAGCACATTTATTTTGGCACCGTATATACGTATATCTTTATTGTGCGAACTGCTAGACTGTGGAATGCGCTGTCTGAATAGGAGTTCCCCGATAGTTAGAACCTTCAAATCGCGAGTGAATCGGCTTCTTCTAGGCAAGCCAGTGTAGACCGCATCATCGCTTACCATTAGGCGAAGTGGCGGTCAAACGCAAGTCAATTATGTATTGATTTAATAAATAACACATTAGAGACAGTTGAATAGAATTTGTAGTCGATAAATAAATAATAAATAAAAATCTTTATTTACTATAATGCACATGTACCTACACATCAATGTTTGGCTAAATGTAATAAACTTGTAACAAAAGAAAAGTTATGGAAAACCCGTAGATACGTGAATGCTAAATTAATATGTTAAAATGTGAAAATAAACATTATCAAAAGAGAAGCAGACTTAAACAGGGTTTCATGAAACATATAGCAAAAGAAATATACTTGAACCAATCCCCAGAAAATGTATACTTACACCGTGACATAGAAAATAAGCATTTCATTTAAGGGCCGCGGTACACGTAACCCGCAAGGTGTTTCAATAAGATATACTCGCACGAAATCCGAGACAATAACGACCTGTCTACGATACAAAGCGCAAAAAAATATGTATGAAATGCACATAAAGTTACAGTAAAGCAGTTGCGAAGAGGCCAGGCTCATTACGGCGCACCATTCCGTCTGGGAGGGGGGAACTCCCCCCACCCTGCCCGTGTGGAGTCACGTATGAGGGGGAGTAATGATGTTTTTCAACAACGGCTTTGTGCACTTCATAATCGACAGAATGTATTGCGTACGGTTGTTTAATGGATGCATGGGACATTTATTTATATTTGTTTAAATGTATGTTGAAGAAAATAGAGACGTTATAAAATACTTAATTTAACTTGTAGTTTTACTTATCAAAGTGGATTTTTACTGAATTTTTTCTTGTTTAGGCATAATCTCAGATACAGCTAAAAATACAACTAAGTGTTATAATAAATAATAACTGGCCAAGAGCGTGTCGTGACACGCATATGGTAGGGTTCCGTACCCAAAGCAATTTAATTATGGTCACATGAATAGTTCAGAAATTAATGGTTATAGAAAAATTCGAACGATTGAAGCTCTATGGACTTAGTCGAAATTCAGTCATTTAGTCGAAGATGTATCATACCATAAAGCAGTGCTCCGTTATCTTAAGGAGCTCGGCTGGTTTGTGTAGGATGTTAGGGGCAAATGCACAATACACCCCAAGCGGGATGTCAGTGCAGGTCTTATCACCCCCCACATTAAATTACAATTAGATGTATCATCTCGACACAACATACACTTGTTATGGTTCAGTAAAAAAGCAAGCACTAGGGAAACATTCTTTACCATTTCACGAAAAGGTACCTTTGAACTAGAAAGTCTTGAATTTATTACAGTTTTATCGCTATAACTCAATAAATTAATATCAGAAAATGTTTCAAATAATTTTGAATGAAAGTTTTAAATAACACCAATTAGCATGGTAATTTACAAGTATCGTCTAATAGTTTGGAAATACAGGGGGGGGGGGGGGGGGGCTAACTTTTTGCCACACATATCGCTTTTTTAACAAGTATACACTTGTTAAAAAAAGCTATAAATGAAACCTTACCAAAAATTTAAAAGACCTATACAACGATATCCCACACATAAGGGAGTGAAACGTAAAAAATAATTTCATCCCCATTTCACATACCAGAGCCACCCTTAAATTGCAAAAACCTACTAAAACTGTTATTGTGCAAAGTTATCTTAATAACTATAAAAGTTAGAGGTGCTAGAAATTTGAATGGACGGACAGACGGACAGTGTGTTAGACAGACGGAAAAATAGACTGAAGGACGGACAGAACAAACTTATAAAAGTTCCTTGTAATACTACGGAACCCTAAAAAAGGTTAAACTGCTAACACAATTTATTCACGTAGTTCCTACATCAAAGCAATTTTTGCAAATCACTACAAACAGCCAATTTTTAATATTCCCAAATGAAGTAACCGAGGGAAGACATTTGTCAACAACAGCAGTCAGTGTGACGGATGAGCCGCCGATGACGCGATGCCCCCGTTGTTGCCCCCTCCCCGTTCGGGGGCGGAGGGGATCGCGCGGGCGTCTTGCCCCCTCTAACCTGCAGTACGTACTTATGTGAGTTAGCGGGATGGTCACTATCTTGACGTTGGATATTTTTTATCCCGAATAAGAAGGTAAGCATATAACTGAATTGGTATAAAGACGAAAAACTTTTAACCAAACCTATTTCCGTAGCACCTTTTTAGTAGCAGGTACGACGAACTACTAATTTCTTGAAATTGAATATCAGATAAGTTTTTAATAATCGATACTAATACAGACTATAAAGAAGAACATTGAAAGAGTTTCTTCTTCAAGTCGGAGATGCTGTCCAACTCGTCTTCAATTAAAAGTAACTCACTAACTTATTTTTGTCATTCCCCTTAGCTTATCGTTCGAAGTCATCTATGAGACATCAAACCGCTATAAATAGTCTTTCTATAAAACCGATTTTAGCTCCAAACAAAACGAGTTTCAATGGTCGAAAACTATTCTATTTTAAATTTGATTATTAATTTATTTTAATGTGCAAAGTTCCGTTAATCTTGACGCCAATACAATGTAAAGAACGGTGAACTATGTCAACATATAACTATTTCAATGACTACTTAGTTTTAATTTATCCAAGTTACACCCAGGAGACAAGGTTGCGATACAAGATTTTTGTAGAACACTTTAAGTAAAACTAGCTCTCGACTTTTTTCAGCTATAATATTCGAAACTAGCTAATACGACAGACGTCGTTCTGCCCAAATGTATCCGATAATTATGGTTCATACAAAAATCCCATAGACAAAAGCTAACTTTTTCCGAAAATTTCCAATTTTATCGGGCAACTTTTCCATATTTTTTTTCCTCAAACATTCTGCGGGCATTTACGAAAATAAAAAAAGTCAAATCGGTCCAGCTTTCCTTGTAATGCGCTTATTAACGAACAGCATTTCATTTTTATTTAATTATATTTCATAAATACAATGTATATGCATTCTATATTTTGAAATAATAATGAAACGTTTAAATTTTTTTGTGAACTTACGAGACATAAATGTTAACTGTTTTATACAAGCTTTATGCTTTTATGTTAAAAAACAATATCTTATCATATAGATCACACTGTAACGTTCGTACATACATTGGGCCCTTGGGGACCGGAAGCTCACCTCATTTAAAAAAAAAAAACAGAGTGCCTGGTTAACGTGACGCGTGACCAAAATGCTGGCGTGTATCTGGCTCAACTCATAAGCATTGCCATTCAACGTGGTAATGCCGCCAGCATGCTGGGTACGCTGCCAACTGATAGTGGGCTCGACCATTTGGATTGTCTTTAGACCTTCAACGGTGTATGGGCAGTGTAACTGTGTTAGGTTGTATTTTGTTCAGTAGGTACATACATGGAGCGGTCCGGAGTGAGGATGCCCCGGTCCAGTGTATGAATGCCCTCCAGTGCGAGGGTACCCCGGTCTAGTGTATAAGAATGGCGCGCACCGCGCAGCGCAGTTACACCGATTACACTACAACTATCATTACGGCGCACTATTGATTCCTAATCCGCACTTCCGGATGTTACGTAACCCCCCCGCAGCCGGCCCCTTTACACCTCCCCCTCTACCCTCAGGGCCCCCCCTCCGGCGCCTACAAAGATTTACAACCGGCCGGGCCGTTTCGTTTGACGAATGATTGGCCGGCAGTTCGCTTGTTACAGGAAGCCTTTACGGATTGTTTTGTTTTGCCCGTTTTTGCTTTGGCCTAATGTGAAAATGTCACGGATTGGGGACAAATGTTTTAAGATACCGAGACAGAATTGGACGTTAAATCGTCCAATACCTCACTCCTAACTATACTTAAATCCAGGTCAGAGTGGACCAATATTGTAATACAGGTTAGCCTGAAATATAAATACTTAATCAACAGAGAAATGCAAACTCAGCTTAAAGTAGCAGAGGTCCGAAAGGAATTGGAGCAAAGGCTAAATGCAGTATTTCTGCATTTAACTCTTCGCTCATAGTCACACTATTTTAGAATATATAAAGAGGCAACTAGGACAGTCAATACTAAACGAAACAATAGGAGACTAGTGAAGAACTAGGGTAAAAGGAATGTAAGGGATGAGATTCACAATACCGGAAATCATATTTAATCAAGTGTCGAATTAAGACCTTTGTAAACGGTTTTTCAGAATATCACATGATATCCTCCTCGGAGTGTAAGTAGACGATACAAACAGTGCGAATCAAAGTTGAGAAAATGAGAAAGTTAACAAATCCGAATAGACGCATAAACCAAGAGCAACAATAATACTTAGAAATGAAATAAGCTGATCAAAATCACCAGTATTTTTGGTAATACCTTCTAGGTACTAGCTTAATACCTAATGACGTATCAATATTATCATGATAAAAGTTTTAAAACATAATGACAAACCTGTATTATTATCAATAGAGATGATATCAATAACGCACCGTGTATAATCGATAAAGCATGTTTAATACAATATTTAAAATACTGGTATTCTGGGTTTTAACATATAGTTCATTTACATAGTTGTAGTAGATACGAGTGCTGTGCCCAAGATTTTTATCAACCAAATTATATTCTAGTCTAGAGCATTATTAGACTGCTCCTGCTAATTATTGTGATCTTTTAGCAAACAACCCTGATAACAGAATTAATCAGCCGAACACAAAATGTCATAGGTATCTGTCAAGCATCGTTGATGGTGATATTTTGAATATGTGACTAAAATGATAATACCTAAATGATATTATTCTTCTATTCATTTTGACGTTTACTTCAATATTCATTATAAGAGATTTTAAGATGATAGTATTAGATAAGTTTTCCAATGATTTGTTCTACTTCGCTAAACTGGCAATGGCAGGAAGTGTAGCCGTTACGTCAGTTGCGCACTTACGCTGTTTATTTTCACAAATATCTATTGTAATGGAGATCTTGCGAGCGGACATTGATTCTTTGTGATCATAATCGTATTTTTAACATCAATCGTCAGATCTAAAACAACATTAAAACATTTATTGAACGATGTAATGCACGTTTCGTCGTTTCCAATTCAAAAATATTTGTACGCTTAGGTTGTTATCTTAGAGATAAGTTCGTTTGTCTGAAGCACTCCGTCATGACAATGGACGTGAGATACGTTTGAAGCTATGTTCATCAAAAAAATATCAACAAACCCTAAAAAGCAATCAAAATGTTCAGGAACTCGAATCGACAGGAAAACATCGAGCGCACGGAAAGCAAGCGAAAGTAGCGCTGGAAAATTTATAGGTTGAGCGTAACGGGTGAGGGCGACGACGCAACGGATGACGTCCTGAAAGGGCATGCTTCACCGGCGGCCGCTGTCGCGGGCCGCTGCGGGCCGCGCGGCCGGCGGCGGACGGCCGCGCGCGCTGCCGTGGGCGGCCGCTGTGGGCGTGCAGGCGCTGCACCGCCCCGCCCCGCGCGCCCCACGCTGTTTATTCTCGACTCGGCTGGCGGGGCGACAGTCGCCCGCGTGACGCGCACCGGACCGCACGCGTGCGCCAGGTACCCGCCGAGACGGACGGACCGAGCGGTGCATCCGACATCTCGGACATCACAAAAAAACGTGACAACAATATTCGGACATAACAATCGCGTCGCGCTTTCACAGACGCGAGAAGGGTGTAGGGCGGCGTGTCGCGGAAAATGCATTTCCCGGGTGGTGCAAGGCGCAGGCGGAGGGTCGCGGGGGTGGGTGCATGCTATGATGGACATCGTATTGATTTCTATCTGGCCGCTCCTCCCTTGTAGTGGCGGTGCAGGGCGCGCCATCGACCGCTGCACCGGCCCTTCGACCGACTCCGCTGCAGGCTCGCTGTTCATTAGTGACGTTCAGTTTCCGTGTTACGTCACGTGTGGATGCAACTGCGTGATTTACTTTAATGCGTGCAAGTTATTTGACATTTTGTGAGTAATTGATATCGATAAGTATTCAATTATCTTTAATTGTCTAAGTAATTAATGAAGCAATGAACATATTTGTAAGAATTGAATTGAGTTCATTTTGTTTTAATTACATTTAATTGTTACACGTCTACGTAAAAAAAAAACTAAACATTTGTTTTTGCTCTACAATGTAGAAAATATTGTTTATGGACATTTATATTTTTAATTAACTGAACTTTTAACTGCACGTAAATAATTAATGTGAGGTACACCGCGACCAAACAAAGTTCGTCCCGACGCAAAATTATAAATATTAATCATCGTTCCGCCACCCTTCTCTGCGTGCACAAATCATAAATTCAAGCGCACGAATTCTAATTACCCGTTGAGTTGTCACCGCTCGTTCCGAACCGCATTATTTCAACTACAACCGATTCGAATAAACACTAAACGCACGCCTTCTTTTACAGAAAACAAAACATAAACGCAATACAAAAAAACAATATCAAGCTTTAAACAATTCCAATTTTAAAATTTAAGAAGAAAATATAAGAGGTCCGCCAGAAAGAGTAGTGTCTGGGCGCGGAGGTGAAAGAGTAGCGATAGGCAGTTGTTGTGGTGCGCAGAAGTGACAGGCATTAAAGTGGCGGCGACAGTGGGCGCGCGGTTGGAATGCGCGGGATTGGATTCGTATAGCGCGCGCGCACGCCCCGACACCGTGCCGCCCTCGGAACTCCCGGCCATGGCGACCGAGACCGGTGAGTTACTTCTATTATTTACACTACTATACTTACCTGGAACTTGTATGAGTACCTACACACTAACACGGCTGCATGCTACTCTATATCCTACCAAGGATGATCTATCTTTTGTCGATGATCCTACAGTGGACAAGCTCTAGCTAGAGCTAGACTCTACCTAGTACAGTTCTATGACTGTAAAGTCTCGATGCGAAGATGAAATTATCTAATTATTATATTTTGTTGAAACAACCTTACTTATAATGTGTGAGCTTTATAATATGAACTATTATTAATTGTGATATTTTTACTCTATGGTATGTATGGAAGCAATAAATAATTTAAAATACGGTCAGCGTAAAAAATTGCTCACAGAAAATATGGGTTAGCTTTTCAATATATCTAATGTGAGACTAGATTAAAATATATACAAACAAGACGCTGTCCACTGCATCACAGTATAAAAAGGTAGTTTTGTTTACTGTCAAAAACAACACAAACGTTGTGACTACGCAACATAGCCACAGCAAAACACAAATATAAAATTATAACGACACATGCGCCGATGTCCGACTCGATCCTTCCATTTAAACAAACCGTGCGGTTTGGTAAAAAAACTGGGACCCCAAAAATATTTGAGCGAAACATCTGAATTGTTTACTAACAGTGTACATCGTACGTAGACGCGTATCGCGCCGTCCACCCGTCACACGTACGGTACATGAGTTCGTTGATATTCACCCCCTCCCGCCCGGTCCTGCGACCCCTTGTCCCCCCACTCACCCCCTGGCCCCAGGATTATCCCCCCGCAGGATCGAGGGATGAGAATCGCCGCGGCTCTTGTTTAATGATGTTCCCGTCGTTTACTCAAGATTAGAGTGTTTTTTATCTCGTTATTTTGTCCGTGGAATGCATTTTATTTTTAATCAAATTGAGTTTTTTACATGCCAGACTATTTAAAGTGAACTAATAAAAATAAAACGATGCTATTACAAAAATCACATTGTCTAGACATTGTAGGGCACGTGATGCATTATTATAACACTATTATATACTTGGCATACTGATGCAGCTATGCGATATCACCCGAGAAAATCACAAAGATGGCCCATTTACGCATACGCATAGTTACAAACTGTATCGGCGGCAATTATACAGTTTTGCAAAAAGTAACCAACCAGCTAAGGCCGAGGAAAAACATTATCGATCCTCCAACGCACTTCCAATCACCCCAAGTAGGTACAGACTAGACAGTGTAACCATAACAGTAGGATATGATTTACTCCCGGCAAGGATCTCACAAGTCGAGCTCACCCTCCGGCTTGCCGCCGAGGGTGACGAATCGCCGAGACAGGGGGATCAAACGTGCATTCACACTCAAAATAACTCTTTGATACAACTCATTTATGTACTCCCTCGGGAGTGTAATGTCTCCGCGCCGAGTTGAATGGAGTCTTTACTCCCAGTTCACACTTTATTGCTCACTCCGACTCTAAGCAAATCAATATGCGGAATTGCAAAAATCTCTATTACTGTTTGAAACTGGTAATTTGCGTTTTCTAGAACGGGGCAATATGATTTTTAAACAAATTCAAGATGATTATAGTCCAAATTGGCCACTATTGCGTCGAATACACATTTACGCAACAAAGATCAGTTCCAAGAGGTCAAACGAGAGTAAAAAAATTGAATTGTCATTTTTATTTATAAGTTAAAATATAAATAAAGCACTTCCGAGATGAACGGATTTCGGTTCACCGGATGCCCGGAGATTAATTAGGTACCTAAATCTCAGTAGCCGAACCGCGACAATCCGAACATTGCGGAGTTCCAAACTTCCAGCTAATTTTAAACTTGGGCGTCTCTTAAATTTAAGACTTAGCAATTTTCAATTTCTGAGGACAATCTGACAAAAACAGTAATCACGGGACCGGCCCGAATTAAGCAAACATTTTATTTAAATTTAAATGTTTGTAACTTTTACACCGTGACCAAGAAAGGTTATTTCGATTTGAAAATGCTCTTTACGAAATTAATTACAAAGAAGATTCCTCTAGGCGCAGTGCGACTCTGTCGCTTGCGACGTTTCCGTTTTTAACACGCTTTTATTAGCTTGGTATGTCTATTAACGGAATCTTTGATCGAGATTTTCACCCCTTTCAAAACGACGGATTGATTTGAAACTTTGCACACTTATCAAGGATCGATGACAATGCAATAATTTGTACAGTTTGCCCCATTATCCTTACCAGGATCTTCAGGATTAGCGATTTTAATGCGTGTTTTTAAGTTATATTTTTTACTGCTAGTATTATTACTTTTCAAATGTCCTTATAAACGTTTTACCATACCTACTCGAAAATAAGTTCACTCTTTTTCGAAAAGTGGGAACAATGCTATTCATTGTTATCTAAAATGGTTGCCTGGAAGAGATCGCTTTTAGCCATAAGGCCACTTGTAGCTCTAGTGTGTGTTTATGTTTGTATTTTTTTTCTTCTTTTTTTTTTTAATTTTTTTTTTCAATAAAGAGTTACCTATCTATCTATAAAATATGATTAGGAGGGGAACAAACTTTTACTTGTACAAATAGATTACTAACAGAGTAAAAGTAAATAAGAGTTTTTAAGTAGTTTTACCTTTTCAAAACAATTCATTCCGTTTGCAAACTCTACCTTTAACATTTTTTTATTTTTAAACAGTATTTTAGAGATAAAAGTCGTGACAGAAGTTATTGACACATGCAAAACATACAGCGTTAATGGTAATAACGATACATTATGTATACCGCTCTGTACAAGACACGATTTCAATTTCAAAATGACTCCCGTTGTTTCCCAAATTTCGTACGGACGGATGGTCGCACGCAAATTCTGTAATATATTTGAATGTTATTCACGATTTAGCATCTGGCTCTGGAGCATTTAGTTTTGGTTTTGGTTGGCAACAAAATAAAACGGCACGAGAGCGGAAAGTTCACATTTTGTGATCTACTCAAATTTGATCTTTACCTAATCTGTACCATAAAAATTCTTCTTATTTGTTTAACTATACAGGGTTACGCACATACCCTGTACTAAGCTGAAAGGAGGTTATTGTACTCATCATTATGAACAACTTTTACTATGGGACCAACACTGAAATCGCGGAAAAAAAAAACAGCTGTTCCAGTACGGATACGGTCATTGACACTCGACAAAATGTATGGAACAGCCGTTTTGTTTTTCGCGATTTCAGGGTTGGTTACCAACGAGTAAATCAATATTGAAATCATAAATTTCACAATAAAATATCAAAGCCTTAACTAAGGTTATTTTATGGAAGACATTCAAATATTCTAAGAAAATTAGGTAGGTACCTATATTAAAAACCCCAAGTATCAAAACAACAACTGAACAATTCAAAAGTACCTATAAATTTAACAGATTTTAAGGAAAACCCCGAAACCGCTTTTTATTTAACGCGCGAGTGTATATAGTATGGGTATGTATGTAGGTACGTATCATTGCTATATTAGTCACACCCGGGTTAACATATTTAGATCCTTGACATTTTGTGAAATATTACCCATCTCCAATTATTACCTGCGGGTCCGAGATTGCTCATCTGTTTTAATTACGTAACTCTTAGAAGTGTTTTATGTAAACTACCGTTAAATGTCTTCGTCGGATGTAAAACGGTAAAGCACATTTCGTGTCGCTCTGGCTTTTTAAATTTTATGGGCGATTGGTATTTTTATTACATTTTTAAGCATTTTGGAAGATAATCAGCCGGACGTAAACCTGAACCTGGTTATTGATTACGATTAATGCACAGATTTATTTTAGGGACAAACAATTTAAACATTTGCTAGGCTGAAGCATTAGCAAAATGTTGATAGAAGTTTTTTGATTTATCGATTTCATTTACCTCATTTGAGTTACTTAGACAGCAACAAACATCAACTTGTTTAGCTTTCAACACGACAATGTGATGAGTAAAGTAAGACGTTGGTACGCCTGATATTGAGCGTCACGTCTGTCCATCTCCATACCAATCGTAACACCCTCCAAGACGTCAGCTGTCAAGTTCGTGCGCGGCACTTTCTGCTCTAGACTTCTCGCCACTCGGGGACATCACTCATTAGATCTTGTATTTAGCATCTACTCTAGTATAACTCTACTATCAAAATGCTATACAAATCTACTTTATTTATTTATTTAGGAATATGCTTGCGTCAAGGGTCAACCCTCAACTCGCCTGATGTTAAGCGATGATGCGGTCTACGATGGAGCACGCTTGCCTAAAAGAACCTGATTCACTCGTGATTTGAAGACACCCCGATTGTAACTAACAGGGAACACCCATTCAGGCAGCGCATTAGACAGACTAGCAGTTCGCACAATAAAAGTGGAATCAAAGCGCTTCGTACGGGTTTTCGGAATATCAACCATAAAGCGGTGTCGTTTTTTCGTGCCCGCTCTGGCAGTAATATTGGTATATATCTGTTTCTGTACATAATTATAATGCACAAAGTAATCAGCATGTGCGTGGTTCCCAGGCGGCGCCGCGGCCGGTGGCGAGCAGCAGTACTCACTGCGGTGGAACGACTTCCACTCGGCCATGGTGTCATCGTTCCGCCGGCTGCGCGACGAGGAGGACTTCGTCGACGTCACCCTCGCTTGCGCCGGCGCTACCTTCTCTGCGCACAAGGTACTAGAGATCGTCCAAGCTGAAACTGTGGGTTTCTCAATAATTATTAAATGGAGCATAGTCCGTAAATACTACGGAGGGGCTCACAGTTTTCTTTAACAAACTACAAGTTTACTACATACCTGCAGTGCAAGAACGCTGATGGTGTTGATACAAAGCGGAAGACTACTATTTAAGCAAAGCACGGCAAGAGAGCATGAACCCCCACAGCATTTACAAGATGCATTTTATTTTTAAGGTGGTGCTGTCAGCTTGCAGCCCGTATTTCCGCAGGCTATTGAAGGCCAATCCATGCCAACATCCTATTGTCATCTTGAGAGATGTTCATGACAAGGACATGGAAAGCCTACTCAGGTTTGTAATGAATTTGCACAAGAAATTGTTCTTCTTTATGTTGCCTGTCTTTTTGAGTATATTTCTGACGAGTCTGAAATTTTCATAGGTTCATGTACCAAGGCGAAGTTCATATTGGTCAAGAACAGCTAAAGGAATTCCTGAAAGCAGCCCAGCTGCTTCAAGTTCGAGGGTTGACCGATGTGCCAGCGCCAGGACCTTTAGCTACAATTGATCAGAAAGCTTCTCCCGTAAGTATTTTTTTTTGTTCTAGTTTTTTTTGGGTGCCAATTTAATTTCTCACCAAATTTGGCGCCCAACGTGGACTCAAATATCAACTTGGTAAAGTTTATGACACATCAGAATATTTTGAAATGTTAAAAATAAATTTATTTTAATGGAATAGTCGGCTTCATCTTGGACGGAAACTGGAAGCGGTGGCTCCCGCGAAGGAAGAGAGCCTCAACAGCGCGAGGGTCGAAGGTCAAGGAAACCAGATGATTCTGCCAATACTCCCCCACCGAAAAGAGCCAGGTCTTCAGACTTGTATCAGACACAACTTAAGGCCAGGTGAATAGAGATAATGCTTTTTTATATTAAATATATATTTTCTCAAATATGCTTGGTCAAACGACCATTATTTTCACAATCTTAATCGAAATTACTGCGCTGGTTAAATACACGCAAGCAGCGGCCTTAGTATGAAAATTCCATGTCTGTTGTGAGGTAGAATAAATTACTATGAAAACTCACAATTAAATTTTACTCAGATACATGGCATCTAAAGAAGTAAGTTATTCAAAGATTTTATTTAAATTTCTAACTGGGTTGGGTATATAAATCAGTTAAAAGTAAAATAAAAAAGAATGAAATGAACATATTGGCGCGTGTTTGTTGATTTAATTTGACAAAATAAGTTCCAGCTAAGTAAGTGAGTGTGGCGAAAATATTTTGACGCCACATGAAATCCCGAAAAGTCAACAGTTGCATTTTCTTTCGATCAAATAAACAGGTATTTTTGAATAAAATCTTCTACATAGGTACTACTTAGTTTGGATTTCCGCGTATTATCTGAGAAAAGAACTATACAATTGAGCCTTGGCCGCAACTGAGCATTTATGGTGTCACGTATGCTGGCTTCGGCCACAGCACGGCTCACTGTTTCAAGTTTGTCCATAAACGCTTCTGTTGTCGGCCACTGCAGTAATATTGCCGGTGGCTCAGTTGGTAGTGAACCTACTTTCTGCGCTTGGGGGCGATGTGATGAACATTTGTGTTTGTTCTATGTCTGGGTGTTAATATCTATTTAAGTATGTATTTAAAAATATGTATGTATATATATATCAGTCTCTGGCTGCCATATTACAAGCCTTGCTTAGTTTGGGGTCAGATGACCATGTGTGCAATAATGTCCCAGATATTTATTTATTTATTGCAATAATTATTTTAAGGCCTTTAGATTTATAAATGTTTTACGTTCCTGGTTTAGGACGGAGCAACTATTGACGGTGCAGGGGGCGAGCCCTGAACGTTTAGGGACCAACGGACACGAGATGTCTTTGTTTGGTCAGACATTGGACAACTCGCAAATCCAGCACCTTTCGGGGGGAGTATCCAACAATTTGGTGAGTAGTGGTTCTTGATTGAATGTATGTATTGGAAGTAAGCTGTGAACAGAATTATAAGATAAGCTTTGTCTTGTTGTAGTCCGGTGACGGTGAGGAGTCGTCATCAGACGCGGGAGCAAGTGACACAGAAGGCGAGCCTCGTGCGAAGCAGGAGCCCCTTGACTATGACGACCCCGCTACCATGGCCAACGCCAATGGAAACCTCCCACATAACTTCCCCGGACTACTCAACTTACCAGGTATGAAACAAGCATTAATTTCTCCGTTATCTAGGTCGCTCCCAATTCCAAAATGTAATTTTTTTCTATCTTTTCAGGTTTTGCAGGTCTGCCTGGACCATCGGGAATACCAGATAGTTACGGTAAGTAAACCCTATTTAACTGATTAATACTTTTCCCACTATATGACTCAATAATTGTGTAATGAAATGGTTCAGAAAATACCCATTGACAAAAATAATTTGACATAACTCTAATGGCCGATGTCGGCCGGAACAAAGAAGCTAATAATATGCCATTAATTGTACATTATCGAGTCATGTACCCTATGTAATAACACTAACAATTAACAACAAGAATGACACCGAAACGATTAATTAGCCTATTAATACCGTTAGATAAATTAAGAACTTGCCCCAAATGTATAAGAAAGCAATTAGGGAATCGAGCAACAATGGAAGTTACGTAGGCAATGAAGTCGAGTCGTGTACCGATATGGCGCTTATTGGGTGTCGCGAGCACTGAACGAGACCTCCGTCTGCCCCAGCAGCGACCTGGTCGAGCGGGCCGGGCGGGCCGTGCGGCGCGGCCGGGGACAAGGCGGCCGCGGGGCCGAAGCCCGACGAGCGCTACGGGTACGCGTCCGCCGCCGGCGGCGCCTTCGCTAACGGTGAGCCGGGCAAGCCCGCGTGCCCCGAGTGCGGCAAGCTCTACAGCAACAACAGCAACCTCAAACAGCACATACTGAACGTGCACGCGGCGCGCGACCTGGCGCACTCCTGCCCCGTCTGCGGCAAGGGATTCAAGACGCGCCAGTACATGCAGATACACATGAACTCCATACACGGCGTCAAGCAGAGGAGGCGCGACCCGCCGCCCCCGCCCCCGCCCGACAAATACACTCACAATAGCGCCTAACTTGCCGACTGTGTCTAACCGCCGCCTCTGTGTTACAGGGGCGGCCCTCGCGGGCGGGGCGGCGCTCGGCTACCGGCCGCAGTGTCCGCTGTGCGGCCGCGTCTACTCCTCCACCTCCAACCTGCGCCAGCATATGCTCAATGTGCACTCGCAGACCGACCGAGACCAGTGGTTCCCGTGCCAACACTGCGGCAAGAGATGCAAAACCAAGCACTACCTGATCAACCATCAATTGCAAGCGCACGGCATCCGCCAGCGGCAGAACTCCTAGAGAAGGCGAGACGCCGAGCGAGCGAGCGACTCTGCCCCCTTTCTGCCCCCGCTCGGCGCCTGGTGGTGAACCCGTCGCCCGACACGACGACTGCGAATAGAATGACGATGTGCCAATGGAACGCAAACGAGAACCGGGACCGTTTATCGATATATTGAAACGTAATATTTTTAGAAAGTTTATTGGGAAAAGAAGAGGTGAGCGTGTCGCTCTCGGTCGGGTTTGCCAGCCGCCGAACAGTATTGTAACATGGTGGTGTCGGCATTGCAGATGCCGCGGCGGCAAACCCGGGTCGAGGCGGGGGCGCAGGCATGCCGAGCGAGTTGCTCGAGTGGTCGGAGGAGGGGTGCGTGCAGTGCCCGCTGTGCCACGCGCGGCTGAGCGGGCCGGGTGCGGCGCGCCGCCACCTCGAGGCGCACTATCCGCGCGACTCGCCGCTCTGCCCCGTGTCCTCGTGCGCGCGCTACTTCGCGCACCCCAACTCCGTGCGCAACCACATGAGGATCAAACACCGCCCGCAGTGGGAGAAGATGAAGACGTTGAAGTGGAGCTGTGGATGGGCCACCTAGACGTGACGGTGTTCGCTTTTCGGATATCGACGGCTGTGAAACGAAACGCCGACGGGCTCGCGGCCCGACCGCGATACTTTGATCTCCAGGATGCATTTTTTCATATGAAGCTATCATGTTCACTTAACGTTGTATAAAGCAGTAGATATAAATCGACTGAAAATTATTTTTGTAGTAGTTATAGACTGATATTATTTAAGGTATATAATTGTAAGCGCATTATATGACATGTGATGATTGGTGCCATTGATAGGATACGAAGTGCGACGGCTGTCGGTTGCTCTGAAGACTTGAGTGTCTGTAACTTCCATTGTTGCTCCTACGACTCGGTTATACTTATTCATGTTTTTTCAGCTGCTTCTTTGTTCTTTTATGTCTTTGACTTTCTCTCTGCGTTAATTGCAGTGGATTAACGTTTGTAAGTACAATCGTTGTCGTAATCGTTTCGATTTAGCTACTTAACTATTTAAATTTTAAACTATTATTACGGTATCCTATAAACCGCTAACTCTTTATCTAGTACATATTTTGTAGCATTTAATCTTGCGTGTATCTTTCTATGCGTTTAATATTGTGTTAATTTCTATTAGAGCATAGCTGGTACAAAAGATTTTTTTAAGATGAATCTCAGAATAGAATAGAAAGCTCAGAAGTGTTGAAGTACTTGTCTTCTCTTTAGATAATTTCCTTTCTCCATACGTTTCTCGTGCCAGCCTCTGTTCGACATCTACGTATAGTTTTGAACATAGGTAAGAAAGACAATACGAAATAGAATAACAAATATGCCTTTAAAAACGCAATAGTTAAGAATACGTTAACTTCCAGAGGAATTATTTTCGAAATGTTTGTTCGTGATGCCCCATTTATAAAAGTGCACATCTAAAACATATCTAGTCAATGTAGACAAAACTTATGATAATATGAAAAAAATAAGGATTATTTTAACATGTACATAATTCCAATCGCATATATTTTAATATGTATTGGCAATCATGTGGACAACACCAAATATGTATAGAAATGGATATATTCTTTTAGAACAACGATATATAAATAACAAATTGCACGCAATTAATTTGGCTTATTGCGGTTAGATTACTTTTTTTTTCTATCAGAAGCTAGTGTCAATGTCAATAGGACAAAATACTTTTCATTTTAATCAAACGACACATGCTTGTAGTCTTCCAAATGAAACTCGAGAGTTTCTACAATTTATTAGAGTTTGAATTTATTTTTTTGATACAGGGCAATTCATTCCAAAATAAGCCTTAAAAATATATGCGATGGAAACAAATTCCTAGATTTCGACGGGAAAGTATTGGTTAAACTTAGCGAGTAGATGAAATTGTTCCTGACGCCTTTGAGGCAAGTGGTATAACTTAATAATTATAAATAATATAATTTTAGGCGTAAAATGTAAATTAGCAATCTCAATAACCAAATGTTCAATGTGAGTAAACGATTCTAGTTGCGATTTGTATTAGTGATAACGATATATACGTAATTATTTAATTTTTACCCGAAGAAAAGTGTCTGCTTATATAAATACATACATATAATAAAACTACGAAGTAGAAATTTTTATATGTTCTTTAATTTTATGTTAGCATCAAAAAATTACACATAACAAACAGCACACTGAAACTAGAGCCTAAGAGGTAAGGTTAACTGTAGCAGAACATATCAATACTAAACCTTAGATGTAGAGAGTTGAAAGTAGAGTTTCTATTGCAGGAGGCTGCAGAAGGACCCAAGATCTGCTACGAGTGAGAGCGACGGACCCACGTCCCTGCCCCAAGTGTGGCAAGATATACCGATCCGCGCACACCCTGAGAACGCATCTCGAAGACAAACACACCGTCTGCCCTGGATACCGGTAACTCACTAAATTAATATTATATGGGTAGACCAACAGTACAGCCAAATAACTAGCCAAGAGTTTGTCGAGACGCTAGGGTTCCGTAGCCAAAGCCATATAATTGTAGTCACAATCATACTTCAGAGAAAGACGGTTATAGAAACGAAAGAAGCTCGGTTGATTTGTCCATATTTCAGGGATGTGTCATTCCGACATAACATATACTTTTTATGGCTTAGTGAAAGAGAAAAGTACTTGGAAAACATTATTTGTCAAGATCATACGGAAAGTTCAATTATCTTTGAGATAGAGCTGATTTTTTTACAGTTTTATCGCTAAAACTCATAAAGTAGTGATCACAAAATGTTCGTACGGGGGAACCAAGTGTAAGGAGAATCTACTTTGGTTGGAAATTTATCGACATCGGCAACACGTCCGCATACCTAACATCGAGGAATTCGAGAACAGCTCTGTTCCTTTATCTATTATTTCATACAGTATAGGACTTAACACTAACCTGATCCTGTCCCTTCACAGCTGCGTCCTGTGCGGTACCGTGGCCAAGTCGCGCAACTCGCTGCACTCACACATGTCGCGGCAGCATCGCGGCATCTCCACCAAAGATCTGCCAGTGCTGCAGATGCCGACCCGGTTCGACCCAGAGCTGGCCAGCCAGTGAGTATAATCACCTAGACTAAACCTAGGGCTCTCATTATAATGTTTTCCTTATAGTTAGTCTGGCGTTTGTGTTGATTTGCTTTTATGTGCTGTCACTGCAGCCCGAAGAAGCTTACAAACCCTTAATCCCCACTACAGCAGTTTTCACCTATCATTCCAGGTTACTAGCCAAAGCCGGCGTGAAAGTATCCCCTGAGCAGCTGCGAGCGCGAGCTTCTCCCACCGGCCCTCGTCGCTCTGACATGAAGCTGGACGCCAAGTCAGCCGCCAGCGAGAGCAGTTCCATCTGCGGTGACAACGACAACGATGACCTCAGCCAGTCGCGCTACCAGGACAGCATACCCGTCTCGCCACCTCGTACGTATTCATATTGCTAATATTTGATTCGAATGACATCAACATATTGTTTGTCTTGCTGAACTTCAAAATCACGGGAAGTCTACTATACTACGTTCCTATAAAGGTTAACCAAAACCCTTTAATAGTCCCGATAAAAATTTCCCGCAACCTGGTAGTGTGGAGACTTGTTTTTTTTTTGTCACTTCTGATTACGACTTCGTCTTCGCTTTTGTGGTCTCAAAAGGTGTTCTGAAATTTCGACAGAACTTGAATCTAATCATTAATTCTCTGACACAGACATAAACAGCCTGGCGAATACGACAATCACCAAAGTGCCAGCGGTGCGCGCCGTGACTGCTAAAACCATGGAAGGTCTTCCGCACGGCGTGGCGGCCGGACTTAAACACGACGACTACCCAGCCGGCTACGGAGGCAGCTCGGCCCTGCTCGACACCTATCTGCAGTATATCGGTGAAAACATGCTTGGTACTTATAATTCTAACGACACACTCACGAGGGTCCATGTGTCATATGATCTTTACCGAAACTTTCTCCAACAGGAATGAACGCGAAACTGGCTCAAATGAACGCAATGCACATGGATCGGAAGACGTACGACGAGAGATCTCCGCAGATGGGGTCGCTCCCACCGCCGCCCACCAACCTCGCCCACCAGCGCTTTCTGAAGCAGATGCAGCGACAGTACACCGACAGCATGGGGAAGCCTGACATCATGCGCGACTCCGATGAGCCCCTCGACCTGGGCAAGGAGCGACAGCGGAACGACAGTCTCGGAGACATCGAGGCTGACAAGCACGACGACAAGGATAACGGCAAGGATTACTACGAGGACGAGCGGAACAGACATCACGACATGGAGCACAGCGGCCAGGACGAGGGCGAGTACTCCGAGGACGAACACAACAAGACCTCCTCATGAAATGACAGAGAAACGAAGGTGTGTTCAATCACTCGCCTAGACTACGGTTAGGACAATGTTTTGTTGAATGTATTTCAAACGGTGCTTGAGTGTTATGTTTTGTGGTCATTTAGCTGATTCGTTTTGTAATAACGGTTTAATTGTTGACCCGTGGAATGTCGGCGGTGCCATTTCCGATATATTATAATGTACATTTAATTAGGATTAAATCGGTTGCTGATAGTTTAACAGAGTCGGATACTTTGCCGTTGAGGACGATGCGAAGAGATGTAATGGTTTTGCCGCTTTATAGTGGGAAGGTTATTAGTTGGGTGTTCGCTTGGGAGCGAAGGAAGGGTACTGCAAGTAGTGCGACTGCACTGTTCACTCGTTTTATGGTCAGTTAGTGAGACGTTTATTTTTGTACCCGATGTGATATCACGCCATGTTCACTGTAGAACCCGCGTTCCGCACACGTTAGTTGAGCCGCGACTCGCCTCGGTTTCTTTAGTAGTACTAATGAGGACTAGTGTCTAGTGTTTTGTATCGTGTATGTAAGCTCCCTGTCACGTAGTAGGGTCTTACATAGTAATTCCATCCATCTACCTCAGCATTTGGGCCAATGCGGCAATGTTATAAAAAAAGATATCCACACAAATTGTGAAATTCCATCCATCTACCTCACTTCAATAGATTTTATTTAATATTTTATACAATTTATAGATATAAATAACTGTTGTTTTATGCATTTTGCAGATTGCATTTATATATACTATATAGAGTATATTGTAGGTAAAATATATGCAATTCATTAGAATGTTAGTGCGATGCTGTACCCATAGTTCTCGTGGAACGTTTCCTTGGATAGTTGCACTGTTAGGGACTAGTCTGTACTGTCACGTTAGCGAGATACGAATAATGTATACCTACCTGATATCAGAGCACTAACTAACAAATACTTATCTTTGTATACGAACAAATTAAACAGAGCTTAAAATCATACTATTATTGATAAAATATAAAATTTATATGAACGTATACTGAAAATTTAATAGCGAATCGTAACGCGGTTGCTAAATATCGATATTAACGTAAAACAACCGATAAATCATTACGACATCTCAACACTTGCTGAGACTGAGATAATTTAACAAGAGTATACTATGATCGCGTTGACAATTGGAAGTTCAAATAAGATAAATGCATTGTATAGGTGTAGATCGGGGTGATATATAAGTACATTATAAATAGTAACAAAAAGCAATAAATAAAGTATACCTTGATGTTGCCTTTCGATGTGTGTAAATAATTGTTTAGCGAGGGTTTGCGTTGTTCGTGGACAGGCGGGGCCCCGCGGGGCCACGGGGGCCTGCGGGGCCCCGGGACGATTATTTTGTAGTAATGTTGTGGGCCGGTTACTTAAATAACAATTACTGTGATTAAATTCTCATGTTAGCCTTCAATACTTATACATATTTTTTAGAGTACAATGTTATAGTTATTTAGTATATCATAAGCGTATTTTAAGCGAGTCACAAAAATATATTTACTTCTCCGAATATATTAGAGTTCACTAAGTAATTAGAACAATAGGTGAAAGCATTTAACCTTTTATATGAGAGATATACTTGTATGGATTTATTGAGATTACCGCACTGCCATCTGGGACTCGTTACGAGCGGGGTGTTGCCACTCGCGACGTGTGGTGTTGCCATAAATTCATAATTTATAGTTTAAGTTGTACGGGTTGATTGATTTTGTTAGTGTGTTTGAGACTCGGTGAGTTATGTCAGTTTGGTTTGCGTAAACATAATCTTGTTGACAGTTAACAGTGTTGCCATAGTGAGTAATTAATTATTTTTCGACTGTATATAAAATAAGTTTTGATTGTTTAGAAAATGAGTGCTTCATTGATAATTTGATCTATCGTAATAATAGAATGTTTTATTTAGATTATTGCTACGTATCTCTACTCATAGTTATGTTAGATGATAGATAACGATGCACACTATTACATTACAATAGGCAGTTACCAGAATATTACATGAATAAGATATTTTACATAATTATATATTTTTTCAATACATGCCACACGAATTAGAGAGAATAGGGTACCGCACTGAATATTTTTTACTGTCTTATAAAAAGCCGACCTTAATATTAAAATGTGTTCAAAACTAAGGAAGAATTACGCATTTTAATATTATGCTAGACAGTGACGTCACTTGTAAGTACGCCATACAAACTCCATATTGACACTGCGGGAAAGGGACAAAGTATCTCTTCCTAATCCGAGCAAAAACTTTAAACGCTTTATATCTCTGAATTTTAGTGGTCGATTGAAATAATTTCTTCAGTAGCATTTAATTATATTTTTCACTAAGACTGTTATTTTTGATAAACCCAAACACTTGTTCGATATCGTATTCTCATCTTTTTCCTGTGGACTTGTTATCATAGAGATTTAAGTACAGTTTGAACCCGCAGCATCTTTCCTCACTGTGCAGT
Source organism: Agriopis leucophaearia (assembly GCA_949125355.1). Classification (NCBI taxonomy): domain Eukaryota; kingdom Metazoa; phylum Arthropoda; class Insecta; order Lepidoptera; family Geometridae; genus Agriopis; species Agriopis leucophaearia. Next base: position 18,625,469 of record OX421263.1, on the reverse strand, counting down.
TGTTGATTTGTATGTATCCATTGCAGAATATTATATGTATACCAGTGAAGGAAATATTATAATGACTAGGACTTTAAGTCGACGATTGTGCTCTCAAATGTATAATACTTACGTTTAGTTACCTTGTGAACTTTCGAAGTTCGATATTAGTTTTTTCTTTATGTTTTAATAAACAACTTTACCTCATTAGCATGATGTTTCATGTAAAACTTTTTTAGTTTATGTACTAGTGTCTGTAGTTGATTTTGCTTCCCAATAGGCGCTGCGCTTACCTATGCAACTATGTACCAAACGCAGTATTCTGGTGCGCTCGACATCTTAAACGCGCGTCAGAATCACCGCTCCCCCCCCCCCCTCCTGTTGTTCCAATTTGCATGCTACGATGAGTTTCGTAGAAAGCACAAACTATAATTTAAGAATAATTTATGATTTATGAACACAAATTAAATTTAAATAGACATAAACTAAAAACTGTGTCATTTTTGTTTTTATTCTGCAGATGGAAATATAATATTTCGCATACTCTATAATATAACGTATTTCAAGTCTGGAATAGCATACCTACATAAATATGAAGCCCCATTCACATTACAGGCGCAGGATGTGTTCTACTCATTGAGTTTACTTAATTCTCGCGTTTGTTTCAATCGCTCTAGATATTTCGTTTGTTTAGTTGTAAATCGTTTTATCTCTCTCGCAAGTTGCGTATTTTGACAGTACTGTGCATTCTTTGCATATTAAGTTTGATTTTACGAAAACTAGTGATATTGAGATAAGATCGAGAACTGAACAAACTCAGCAGTTTTCGCGTGGAACGCGTGCGGGCGCATTCTGTAATGTGAATGATGCGTTATCTGTTTTGTTTGTGATGACAATGCCGTATACGACTGCCGCTCAAGTGTTGTCAGCACACAATTTGTCTTTACTCCTGCCTGAGTATATTTGATCACCAGTCACAAGGGTAAAGTTAAACAACATTTTATACATACTATCAGTAATTCTTAAAGAGTATCAATGGAGCAATAAGCCGTCCTACCACAACTTCTAAACATTCTTATTTCAACCTTACCAAGAAAAATAAACTTTAAAGAGGGGTAAAATAAGAATTCTAATAAGGTTAGGGTTAGTTCTCAGAACCCTATGTAAGTACATATGTAATGTTTTCACACAAATATGGTCGCCAACTGTCAAAGTAGCGCTAGCATAGCTTTTATGGGGATTTTGTCATTATGACATTGTCCAAATACAAACAAGTGCAATTTTTTTTAAGCAACTAAAGTGCTTCCTGCTTTATGATCCTCAAACTGGACCGGATTTCTTAAATCATTATTTTAAATAGAAAAACCAAATCGAAATCGGTTTATCCTTTTGGAAGTTGCCATAGACAGATTATAGATGGTAAACTTATAACACCCCGTCTGTTTTCGTTGGGAGTTAAGGCTTATAACAAGGTACTCATACCATCTGTAAGTTTCTTCTGACACCCTTTCAAATGAATGCCTATCTTGATGATCAACTATACTTTGTAAGGAGTGCTGGAACTGTATGAACACATATAAAGTATTGTTGACAATAAACGGAAACTATTCACGCATGATTAGGCCGGTTCCACTGTCTATAAGTTCCCGTAAAGCGAGACGGAGCCGCAAGCACTCAAATTGAAAAAGTCCGCCGAATGTTGTTGAAACTAGACGGAGGAACCGGCTTAATGCGCTCACCGGCAACAGCTATCTCCTTCGTACATTTTAGAAGAAAAAAAAACATAAAGCGAAAAAAATATGGGCATTCTCTTCTGAATAACATCGCAAATACTTTGTATAAAATAATTTTCAACTTTTATGGATGGCGGAAAAGAAAAAAAAACTCGTTTTTTTATCTTCTATCACTTCCACCATCCTATAAAATATCAACACAAAAATTGCTTCAGACCATTTGCAATGTTATCCTACAGAGAATGCCCAATTTTTTTTTTTTTATTATTACCGAGTGGTTTTTAGTTTTTTTTTATTTATTACAACGTGCCAATTAGATAGATGTGGCCGGTGAACATGGCTTAATGTCACGTGCTTAATTCCGTTATCACAAACAAAACCCATTATAAAACACATGAAGTTTGTTTGTTTGTTAAGTGTCTGCGCCTGCCATTTGTTAGAGTACTGGCTCTAGCTTCACTACATTACTATTATACAACAGTAATAAAATAATTGTTTTGAAACTTGTTTTTTTTTTATTTCATTCAACTTCCAACCCCAAGCGACGGTGTTGTTCATAATAGGTGAATATTTATTATAATCATACACTATCTAGTTTTATACGGAGTGTAAGGGAAACGCTCTCGAATCCAAAACGCCCTTATTATTATTATCTAAACACAATTGAATACCAATAACCATGTGTTTTATTCTTGTTTTTTTATTTTTATTACATTATATTTAGTTGTTGTTTTAGTAGTTTATAATTTTGCAAACCAGCAATGTAAAGCGTAGTCGCGTGCGCGCGTCTCAGGTCGCTCGTTGACCTCTAACGTCAGCTGATATTTTATTTGCATTACATTGCCAGCATAAATTTTTTACAAGCTTTTATTTAGTATGTGTGAGACAAATCTTGCAACAAATTTATTGACCGGTTATCCTCAACCGATTGAGCTGAAATTTGGCATACTGATGTAGAGTTCGGTGACAATGGAATGTTATGGTACCATCGAGCTGGTCTGATGATGGAGACAGAAGGTGGCCATAGGATATCTTAAACGAAACGACGTAACCCCGTCGAGTTTGGGTTCGTTAGATCTGTCTTCCCAAGGAGTTTGGTCCTAAATGATAAAATATAGATGGCGTACGCCCCAAGCTAGCGGACAAAATGTTGTTATCTACCATCATGATATGGGTATCAAATGAAACGGATTAACTGAGAAGAATACAAAAAGCTTGTTTAACATATCCGTAATCACCAGTTTCCGTTTTCAGGAGCGTTTCCCTTACACCTCGTATAGCTTCACTACGTAACTAAGCAAAAAAATCTTGGAAGTCGATTTAATCTACTTCTAATTTTTACTTCGACTTCAAATTTTCCAAGTATATGTTATCCGGATGACAATACAATAATTTGGTACCATCGAACTGTTCTGATGATGGAGCCAGGAGGTAGATAGCGGATCTCTTCGACGGCTACTAGTAAATTTCTCGAGTTTTTTTTAACGAGTCAGGCTTGTTATTTTTTTTTTTTCAATTATAATAATTTATTTTTTATACATTATAAACTAAATTCTAGTAATGAAACTAATGAATATACTAATAAATTCATGCAATAATTATTTATTATGTTTCAGGAAGCAGATAAATTCGATTTTGTGAGTAATAGAAACAATATTACAAGGAAATTAAAATATGTAAAGGATACTATGGAAAACAAAATAAGTATTTAATTTATTTTTGGAATAAAATTGACTTTTCTCATTACATATTAAAATTCTTACAATAATAGTGCCTAAAACTAAAGGAATAAATATATTACACATATTTATCACACAAATATAGTATCTAACTACATGCTATGTATCATTATTCTTATGAATATGTAATAATATAATCTACTTCAGGACACAAAAAATCATTTTTGAACTAGAAGCGTGAAGGAATAATTACTTGTATTTGGGCATTTTTGTACAAAAACGTTTACATCTAAAGCTTCAGTGAAAATTACATCTTTTTTGATAATAAGTGTCTAAGAAGTATCTTTTGGTAACTCTCCTTAATCCTTTTTAATTTGTTTCTTCTTAGTGAGAAGATAATGAACGCCCATTAGAGCGCTCATTCTGGAACAATAAACAAAATACCTATCATTTTGGGCCCTACAACCACTATACTACAAGTACTATGACGCATAATGGGCCAATAAATGGCCTAGTTGCGGAAAATGCCCGCTACACAAGTAAAGGTACCTACTACAAGTGTATTTTTTTTTACATTATTGCACACATGGTCATCTGACCCTAAACTAAGCAAAGCTTGTAATATGGTTGCCAGAGACTGATATACATACATATATATTTTTAAATACATACTTAAATAGATATTAACACCCAAACATAGAACAACTACAAATGTTCAACACACAAATGTTTGTCCTAGGTGGGAATTGAACCCACGCCCCTAAGCGCAGAAGGCAGGTTCACTACCAACTAAGCTAACGAGGCTATTACTGTACACACACACAGATTTCTCTCCGAAATGAGACAGAAGCTGCCGTTACGAGCCCTTATGACTAGATTATGACCTGACTTCACCCTGAGCTGTGGCCTCGCTACCACTATACTAAATTAACCCATTGACTGACTTTGCTCATATCAAATTTAAAAATTGTATTAGTTTGAACTACTTGGTTACTAAATTTCATTAATATTGGTTTAACAATACCTAATGACTAACATATATATAAACATACACATACAAACGCCAACTTGTTACTTTAGACCTGTGAGACCCTTTGCTTTGCTTGGCCAATAAAATTGTGTACTTATGATACCCATACATTACAATAGATTATAACTATTAAAAAAAAAAAACTATACATGTATGTATATCAGTCTCTGGCAGCCATATTACAAGCTTTGCTTAGTTTGGGGTCAGATGACCGTGTGTGCAATAATGTCCCAGATATTTAACTGCCACACAGTCCATTTTTGTCTAGCAGATTATTACTGTCATGCAAAAAGGCCCATTATAAATTACTATTATATTTGACCAGGGGCCGTAAGGCTACTTGTTTTAAACGATTCTGTTTAGGTGATGTGAAAAGTTAGGCGACCAATAACCGTATCTCGGCGCTTTAAGGTTTATATTCGCGTCATTTTTCGCACTACGCTGTTTCAAGCCCTAGTTAAGAGGTAGCCCTAAGGCCTCTGTATGCTCACACGAGGACCATTTGTGCCGGTACATTGTAACTGTATAGCGCCTATTTATGTGCCTATGACTGCCTCGGTGGCTCAGTTGGTAGTGTTCCTACTTTCTGTGCTTAGGGGCGTGGGTTCGATTCCCATCTAGGACAAACATTTTTGTGATGAACATTTGTGTTTGTTCTATGTCTGGGTGTTAATATCTATTTAAGTATGTATTTAAAAATATATATGTATGTATATCAGTCTCTGGCAGCCATATTACAAGCTTTGCTTAGTTTGGGGTCAGATGACCATGTGTGCAATAATGTCCCAGATATTTATTTATTATTATTATTTATTATTTATGCTTTTACAGAGCCTATATATGCTTTTAGATTCTGTACTCACATGAGGCCCATGTGCTATTTCTTGGAAGCGAGCGCGATGCCGAGGCCGACGATGCCTCCGATGGCCAGCACGGCGCCCCCTGCCACAGCCATGCCGATCAGCCCTTCCTTCTCCATGCGCTTGTTGATTTGACGCTGAAATTATTTATTTCATGTGAAACATTACTACTACTTATAAGACAAAATGGAAGGAAAAAGACCCAGGGGGTGCAAGGTTAACAAGATGGACCAAAGAAATGTCAAAAATAACATCTCTGTGAGTTGAGGCTGGGACCGTTAGAGGTGAAAGTTGCTGTTGTATTAATAAGTGTTTACAGTTCCACAGGAATTGTTACTTTTTATCCGACTTCCAAAAAGGAGGAGGTTATCACTTCGACTGTTTTTTTTTAAATCTTTGTTAACTTAGAACTTTAGACTGGGTGAACCGATTTTGCTGAATCTTTTTTTTTATTTGAAAGCTAGTGCTTCCCATTTTGTCCTATTTTAATTTGGCCCAGTTCTGATGAAGTCGGTTTTTTATATTGATAATTAAAACTGTTTTAATGATGAATTTCTAGTGTAATTCCGCTTCTACGTCGCTTCAAGTACAATAAGGAATTTGTGATAAATATTTGTTGATAATGTTAATTTTATTGAGTTTAATTTTGCCTAACCTGATATAAAATATTAATTACATAAATTGAAAATTAACGTAACCTGAAACAAAAATTAATTAATTCTGAATTATTTTTAATTATAAAATTATTAAAGTAATCTGAAACAAAAATTAATTAATTCTGTCACATGAAATATGATAATATTAAATCTGAAAACAAAAATTTATTAATTCTGAAACATAAAATATATATTAATTGGAATAACATGTATTTTAATTGAATTTAAAAAAAGTAATAAATTATACCCGTTTCCTTAGTGCACTTTGTCGACACGTGTTTCGCCTCTTCACGAGGCATCCTCAGGACGTGTTGACTCGTCGAGCGCTTGGCCGAGAAATGGCCAAGCGCTCGACGAGTCAACACGTCCTGAGGATGCCTCGTGAAGAGGCGAAACACGTGTCGACAAAGTGCACTAAGGAAACGGGTATAATTTATTACTTTTTTAAATTCAATTAAAATACATGTTATTCCAATTAATATATATTTTATGTTTCAGAATTAATAAATTTTTGTTTTCAGATTTAATATTATCATATTTCATGTGACAGAATTAATTAATTTTTGTTTCAGATTACTTTAATAATTTTATAATTAAAAATAATTCAGAATTAATTAATTTTTATTTCAGGTTACGTTAATTTTCAATTTATGTAATTAATATTTTATATCAGGTTAGGCAAAATGAAACTCAATAAAATTAACATTATCAACAAATATTTATCACAAATTCCTTATTGTACTTGAAGCGACGTAGAAGCGGAATTACACTAGAAATTCATCATTAAAACAGTTTTGAAAATGGACTTCCGCAAAGTAACGCCTGATTCAATCAACTATATTGATAATTATCTAGGATAAAATTAAAGTAGCCTCTGTGTTAATTCAGGGTATAAACCATCTCCATCCCAAAATTTCATTCAAATTTATTAACTTATTACAAAAGTGATTATAGTTATCCTACAGAAACTGTACAACAGGATCTGATTTTCAATTGCCTCGCAGATGTCTTGATAAAGTCAAACTACTACTGTTTATAGCTACTAACAGTAGAATTTTCCCTTATTTTGAAATAAAAACTGACGAAATACTGAATAGTCACATTCAGTTTTGAATATTTAGAAAAATCCTGAAACAATGTTTATTTCATCCCAGGAGTACTCAATGCAATTTTTGTCAGTTTGTGTTGCTTACCTCTAAAGTTAAAACTTGTTGGTTAGCCGGCTCAATCTCCAAGAATGATTTAACGTAGTGCAGTGCCTTGTTGTACTCCTTGATTCTTGCATTGCCAATTGCAAGGTAGAATAGGTAGTCCCGTTTGCCTTCAGGGTGAGAACTGAACAATTCTTTTAGAAGAAGGATGCCCTGAAATTAAAATATAAATAGAAACTCTTTATTGTGTACACCAGAAATAAAAATACAAACATAGAAAACACTTACGAGCTAGTGCCACAAGAAGCAAATATAATACGAGCTTGTGTCACAAGAAGCAAATATAATATTTATACATTTTACATTCAACATAGGTAAAGACGTGGGCTAACATGGAGTATGATTGATAGGATGAACATGCTTACTCCCGATTTGATGATACTCATATTGTACTTTTGGGGTAACAAACTCAGGTAGAGATTCCCACCCTTGATGTGCATATAAAATGTGGAAATGAAGTGCTTTGTGCGTATGTGGAGAATGTTCACCATTTAAGGAAGGCGTATTGCTTGCATTTGTTTCGACCCGTTACGAAGGCGTCCTTGGCTTAGCAATTAGAGAGCAGGGGATGGAAACCCCGCACAGATTAGAATCCTGCTAGTTTTCAAAAGAAAGAAAGAAAGAAAAATAGAATATGATGAAAGATTCTTAACCACGGACTTAGATGAACAATATGTAGGTTTGCTTACAAATCATGGTTAAACTTAAGATATCTACCTGATTTTGGGGAGGAGAACAAAGAAATACTTTCCATCATATTGAACAAATCGATCAAGCTCCGCATGCGACCCGTTCTATTTCTTTGTTTGAACTACACATTGCTACTAGCAATAATAAATGGCAAGGGAAGGATCCTCAACCTCCCATCCACCTGCCCCACCTCTTCCCCAAAATCAGGTAGATGATATCTAAAGCCTACCACAACTCCGAAAAATATGGTACTTAACTAAAACATTCACTCTTTCAACCTTTGACCTGAGTACTTTTTGCAATCAACTAGGTATTACTACTTACTAGAATCTTTAAGATTGGGCTGATAAGAACTACAAACCTTCCTGATATCTGTCGGGTATTTACTTCTGACCAAGCACCAGGCATATTCAAACTGTGCCTTGTGCGACACGTTACCCTGATGCAGTTGCTCATGGAACACTCTCTCGAACTTCTACGTAACAAAAGCGTAAACAAATCAGCACAACGCACACCGTGACTCAACATTGCACTTTTCGTACTCAAAAAATGGCATTACTTGCAAATCTTCCGATGATACCACTTCATCCAAGACGTCTTCCATGGTTGTAGGGACAAGAAATCTAGGCAATTAAATTTGTTTTTACAGTAAAACTGAATCAGTTGCAGTCTTTTTTTACTTTATCGACAAACAGAAAAATTTGACAGACCGAAACTTGTAATAGAAAATGATTAAACAGAAACAATAAAAAAAACATGGAAAATGGAAATAGTTGTCAACACTTTGACGTTTGTTGACCACTTGATGACAGAGATAGTCAGGGGTGCGTTTACGGACTCGGCGAATTTTTCACCAGCTAAAAATTTAACTAATGGAGGTTCACTGAACGGCGTCATATCTTTATGTCATATATGTCAATACTAGCTGTCAAATTCAATAATAAATAAATATCACGTAAAATATAGTAAAATAAAATGGTATACAATAGTGAAATATCAAATATCAATCTATCATTATATAGATCTAAAATTTTATTTTAAATTAAAACATCTACAACAAAAAGATTCGAACAAAATAATATCAAAAACAGCTTAACCTCCTCAACAGCTGTCAATCTGACAGCAGGCGAAAATTTAGCTACCTCAAAAGGTAGATAAAATTTAATCTAGTCAGGCGAAAACTTATACCAGCGGACGCCCGTAAACGGGCAGTTTAAATTTTCGCCGGTATAATTTTTCACCTCGTGGAGTCCCAAAACGGGTGTTTTGACGTTCATCTAGTATAAGTTTTAGTCTGGATAAGTGCCGTAAACGCATCCCAGGGGAGCGTTTACGGACTCCGCGAATTTTTCACCGGTGAAAAATTAAACTAACGGAGGTTCGCTGAACGGCGTCATAGCTTTATGTCATATATGTCAATACTAGCTGTCAAATTCAATAATAAATAAATGTCAAGTAAAATAAAATGTTATATAATAGTAAAATATGAAATATCAATCTATCATTATATAGATATAAAATTTTATTTTAAATAAAAAGATCTACAACAAAAAGATTCGAACAAAATAATATCAAAAACGGCTTAACCTCCTCAACAGCTGTCAATCTGACAGCAGGCGAAAATTTAGCGACCTCAAAAGGTAGATAAAATTTAATCTAGTCAGGCGAAAACTTATACCAGCGGACGCCCGTAAACGGGCAGTTTAAATTTTCGCCGGTATAATTTTTCACCTCGTGGAGTCCCAAAACGGGTGTTTTATCGTTCATCTAGTATAAGTTTTAGTCTGGATAAGTGCCGTAAACGCATCCCAGGGAAAGTGTCAGGCATTTTTTTTTTCTTCTTTTCCTCCAGGGCTAGCATGCGCACCGCGACAAAATCTTGTCGTCACTGTGTCGAGCGAGAACGCAACAAGAGGCCTACGATTTTATCAAATATACGCCTGCAAGGCTATCTTTGATCGCCGTCTATTTCCAATTTCGTAGTACGAAATTGGAAATAGACAACGCTTTTTTTTTTGCCTCATAACCCCTTTCAAGTGTCAAAATACTTTGAATTTGAATTTGAATACTGACACTCGCGATCCCGATCAAAGATCCAAAGATCCAAATACGGCTGCTGTTTCGCTTTGGCACGATAAAAAAGTCGATTAAATGTTGTTGCGGTGCGCACTGCTGATGATATTTTTCTATTTTTAATAAATATTGTCAAACAAGTCCTACTGTCACGTCAGAAATAAGCAAAACAAGTCACGGCCAAGTCCAAGTCGTGCTCTAATAAAGTGGTGGAGACTTTACTAGAGGCTACTGTGTATTATTGGACATGAAAATACATCTTTCCACTGGACGATTTACCATATCTTTGCTCAAGTGAGTAAATATGTGTAAGACGGACAAAGCGGTATGGCTTTAGTGGTCTACTCAGAATGGGCGAAAAAATCAACAAGACGTGTCTTATGTAATTTGCCTGCCACTGTCAGTGCTGTCACTGTCTTGGTCATATCTATTATCGTTTTCTCATTGTTCTTTTGATCGGTGGTAATAATTTTTTGATTTGAAAACCAGGCATATTCTTCCCCTTATTCTTCTTTATGAATTTATTGAATCGTAAAAGTATTTCACAATGCAAAGTGTAATCAACACGGTGAAAGGTACCGCCCTCGGCGTGGCCGGATACCTGACACCGGTACTAAAGGTATGTATATCACTATTTAATGCTATTCACTGTGGTATCACTTGTTATCAATTCTTACAGCCAAACTTGTATCCCCACCTAGCATTGTTTATCAGAATATTTGTTGACCTTTTTCCTTTGTACTTATAAACTCAGTGCAATTTCCCTTTGTGCTCGTAATAGAATACTCTTATAGAGAAACTCATCATCATAATCAGCCCGCCTAAGTCCACTGCTGAAGATAGGGCTCTCCCGAGACTTGCTGATTAGCCCAATCTTCAGTTTTTGCCTTCCAGCTACTGCCAGCTACCTTAGAATCAGAATCAGAACTGTTACTCAAGACCGGGAAAGAGTGAAGGTGGGAGGCCTTTGCCCTGCAATGGGTAATTTTTTTTTGCTCCTAGTACGAATTGATTGTATCACCTAGTAATTTATAAATGCAAACAAACAAATTTCATAGCTACTGCCATTTTTCTAGGAATCAAAGTTCCAAGAGACGGGCGTGCTAACTCCGGAAGAGTTTGTGGCAGCAGGCGACCACCTGGTGCACCACTGCCCCACCTGGCAGTGGGCCAAGGGTGAGGAGGCCAAGGTCCGGCCGTACCTGCCTGCAGACAAGCAGTTCCTCATCACTAGAAATGTACCCTGCTATAGGAGATGTAAACAGGTACTACACAATAATATCACTCCGTTGTTATTAATGAGAAAATTATTTGCTTTGCTACATGCTTCTTACTTACTAATGTTTGCCGTAGGTTCCCACCTACAACATATGAATGTTTGCTGCAGGTTCCCACCTACAGCAAACATTAATATGATGAACATATTATAAAACTAATATCACAGTGTGATAATAGTTTCACTATAACATTTTACGATAAGACCCAACGCCGACTGAAGTGAATGTGACTATCCAGTGGGCGTTGCGCCTTAGTGTAGATGTAGTGGAATATATTTATTTTGTTGTCTTAGATTGAATACTGTGAAGACAAGGAGAAAATAATAGAAGATGAACAAGACGAAGATGGAGGCTGGGTCGATACACACCACTACGACAATGCAGGATCACCCACTGTGGAAGAGAAGGTAATTACATTACTATTGTTTACAAGAAACTATAAATAGAATCTATCCTCCATATTTATAGACTTTACCTCACCATATCCTCACCTGCAAGGTTTCTTTTAGTTGTGATATTTTTAGCGATAAAATAAGGTAACCCCAAGTTTCCCTTATTATACAATGATGACCAAGCAAGCTCGAGTAGCCAAATATGTGCACTTTACAATCTGGATGGCACCAGGTTTGTTCCTCGGCCCAGCACCAATGGCTTATTTGGTACTTAAATAGGTACTTAGGTGTGCAGTTTTCTCTTCCTCTAAATTAATTTCATATGATCAGGTATGTGAAATGACGCTGGAAGCAGCTGACACCGGCGACAGTGATGACGAGGGGGCAGCGGATAAAGATGATGATGAGGAAGATGATGGAGAGGCCGAGGACATGGAGGAGTTTCAGGAGTCTGGCTTGCTGGATGAGGTGGACCCGGTAAGTTGACTACCATCTTAACTTTTTTAAAGCCGGCAAATGCCTTTAACTAAACAAAGATCAATCAATGACCTTTAATGAGAAGGGGAGCAAAGTCCCCAAAGAGCATTTTTTATTTTATTATTAAAATTCGGATCTATACTAAAACTGTAATTGTGTGAATTAAATAAGTTTAATTCACTTACTTTAATAGCTAAAAAGAAACAGACAGATGGATGGACAGAATGAACTTATACCTAAGGCTTGTTCTAATAAATGTCTGCCCGGTGGCTCAGTTGGTAGTGAACTTACCTTCTGCGCTTGGGGGCGAGGGTTCGATTCCCACCTAGGACAAACATTTGTGTTTGTTCTATGTCTGGGTGTTAATATCTATTTAAGTATGAATTAAAAAATATATATAAGGTCGGGGAAAAAGTTTCTTCGTATTTTATAAACAAATTCAAGACATATTTTTTTCAAGTTTAATTACATTTAATTATAATATATATGTACCATTTTGTTCGATAACTTGTTGCCATCTTTTAGGTAGTGACATGACCCCGTTGCTGTAGAAATTTTGGGAATTCTGATCAAAAAAATGCAACAAGTAGTTTTGACAGTCCTCTCTTGATGTTAATCTAACACTACCCAAAGAATTCTGAAGAGATCGAAACAGGTGGAAATCTGAGGGTGCAAGGTCTGGGCTATATGGTGGATGCATTAACACTTCCCAACCAAGCTCTCTAAATTTTTGCTGAGTGGCCAAAGATGTGTGCGGTCTGGCGTTATCATGATGAAAGACCACACTCTTTCTGTTGATCAATTCCGGCCGTTTTTTCTCAATTTTTTGTTTGAGTCTCATCTGCTGTTGGCAGTAGAGATCCGAATCGATGGTTTTGCCCGGCGGTAAAAGCTCATAATGAACGATGCCCTGCCAATCCCACCATACACACAGCATCACCTTATTACGTGTTAATCCGGGTTTCGCTACAGTCTGTGGTGCTTCACTGCCCTTTGACCATGATCTTTTGCGCACATTCTTGTCGTAGGTGATCCATTTTTCATCACCAGTGATCAATCTTTTCAAAAACGGTTCGGTTTCGTTATGTTTCAATAGAGAATCGCAAATGAGTACACGATTCATTTGGTTTCTTTCAGTGAGCTCGTGTGGCACCCAAATATCGAGTTTTTTGTATACCCAGTTTTTTTCAAATGGGTCAAAACTGTTTTGTGGTCAATCCCCAGTTCTTCAGCTACGTCGTAACTACTAATATGCCGATCTTGGTCCACTTTTTCAGAAATGGCATCGACTTTATCCGTAACAGGGCGACCAGAGCGAGCTGCATCTTTGACATCAAAATTCCCGGACTGAAAACGCTTGAACCAACATTGTGCTACTCTTGATGACACTGCATTAGGTCCATAAACGTCACATATTTTATTCGCGGCTTGTGTCGCATTTTTCCCTTTTTTGTAATAAAACTTCAAAATATATCGAATTTCTTCGTCAGATTCACTCATTTTATCGAACAAAAAACAATTGAAAAATGGCGGGAAATTGCTTTTTACTTTTTGCATTCCTTTTTTAAAATGTCATATTTTTTATGGTATCAAAACCAGCCAGATACAAACAGTACAACGGATAAGATTTTTACTACAACTTTATACATACAAAATACGAAAAGACTTTTTCCCCGACCTATTATATGTACATATTAAACACTGTTTTAAACTATTACGGTTGTTGTTCACTAAAGTTATATGATACACGGTAAATATCCCGTAAATAATCATATATGTACATATATCAGTCTCTGGCAGCCATATCACAAGCTTAGCTTAGTTTGGGGTCAGATGCCCGTGTATGTAAAAAAATGTCCTAGATATTTATTTATTTATTTAAATACTACGGAACCCTGAAAAGCTATTGAAGCATATACATTTGAAAATGAACGATAATGGTACTTGTACTAAGGCATATCTTCCTAGTTTATTTATTCTGAGACTAAGCCGTTCCATCACCGACCACTACTGTAGCGAGTCGTGTCAGTGAAACTACGACTTTAGCTTTGTTCATGTGGTTTTAGAGGGTCTGTTCTGTTTTAACAGACTTCCAAAAAGGAGGAAGTTCTCAATTTGACTGTTTTTTTTAATGTTTGTTACCTCAGAACTTTCGACTGGGCGAACCGATTTTGATAATTCATTTTTTATTTGAAAGTAGGTGCTTCTCTTGTAGTCCCATTTCAATTTGGTTCAGTTTCAACATTTTTACGAAGTTGGTTTTTTGTATGGATAATTATTTTGGTGTCTGGTGCAGTAGGCAGGGTTCTTAAGGTTTAACTCTTAATAATGGATAGAGCGTGGTGGATCAGGGCCCATCCTCTCTCTCCTATAGAAGGCCTATGTCCCAGCAATGGGAACATGATAGCCTGACAATGATGATGATGACACTCTTGAAATGAATTCAAAACCGATATGTTGTCTATTGTGTTTTGTTGTGCAATTATCATATTTACTTACCCTGAGTATATATCAGTTATATTTGGAAATAAATTAATTGCATTATCAGTAGCTGTATGCATCTCTGTAACCTTTATAAAGTTATTATTAAATAATACCTATCTCAACCTGTTGTAATTTGTAATGGATTTATTTACAATAACTTAAATAACATTCCAATAATAAAAATAGATAAACGACATATTAATACCTAACTACTAAACTAATCTATTAAACCGCTACCAGTGGGAATCGTCCCCAAAATGCTGGCCCCATTACCACGTTGTATGGTAATGCTCACTCTTTGTGCAAAGTAGAGGCCAGCATTCTGGTCACGAGTTGCATCGACCAGATGTGATGATAAATCTTTGAATATTTTTTTGGCTCCTGATCCCCACGGGCCCATGTTTTCGACCCCAAAATGCTCAAAAATGTACACACTGTCCAAGGTACTATATTTGCGCCTTTTGAGGTCTTCTGCGAAATCAGCCGCCGCGCCAGACCTACTCAGCGTTCTGGGAAGATGTGACGGCGCAAAGGTGTCAACGGTAGGTCTCAACCTACTCCACACTTTAAAGTTAAAAACTATGTCGTCATAATACCCTATACTTTGCCTTACGCAGACTGTTTGGTTAGTTGTAAGGCAACCGCGATCCGACTACAACGCCACGCGATGCCAGTGCTACGATGCCCTATCGGATAAGCGACATTGAACACTATGCAAGCGAATGTGGCATTGTGAATTGATGTCTAGGTATGCACAAAGACGCTCGGACGTTTTTTGACTGTTTTCATATAGAGATTGTGACTCCATACTTGAATATCATACGATCGATATAAAAATCTAGCCCCAGCCAGGTGAATATATTTCCATGGCTCTAATAGAGCTTTGTCCACAGTCGACAGCGCTAGCGCCGAGCAAGGAGCCGAAGCCAGCGGGCACGCAGAAGGCCAAGTCTGGCGAGGGCGATGAAATTGTGCGCACGCGCACCTACGACCTGCACATCACCTACGACAAGTACTACCAGACGCCGCGGCTCTGGCTCATCGGGTACGACGAGGTAACTACATCACATTCTATTTATATAAACGTACTAGATAGAAGTGTTTATAAGCCAGCCAGCCATTGATCAGTGGGTCTGTCATAAGATCTATTAGATTCTTTCCAAATGATCAACCTCCTCAACAATCTGCTAGCACCCCAGGGCACACCCCTTCTGGAAGTGGCGTAACAATAGGGTGGCAGGACGTGCAAAATACCAGGGGCCTCCAGCCCACGAGAATCCTAACATTTATTAAATTAAATTGTATGAAAATGACATTAGCTGTCACTTGAGATTATAGAGATGTCACGTGACTGCTAATATTATTTTCATACAATTGAATCTTGCCGCAGGCGTTAATGCTAACAGAAAATGGTTCTTGTCTAGTCTAGACTTGTATGAAGTACTGGGGGTACTTCATACCATCTCGAATGATACTATGGAGACAAGTTCTGGCCTGACTTGGGGTGTATTGTGCATCTTATTTGAGATGGGTACATAATAGTATTTTCCCTGTTCCAGAGCCAGTGCCGCACTCTGCTGAGTGTGGAGCAGATGTACGAGGACGTGTCTCAGGACCACGCCAAGAAGACTGTCACCATGGAGTCTCACCCGCACCTCTCCGGGCCCAGCATGGCCTCCGTGCACCCGTGCCGGTCAGTCACCACTTCTAACTATTGTAGCATTCGCACACTACCACTGGTGACTTGTTATGCTATTTACAACTATATGGTTACCGACGTTACTACTTCAAAGCGCACATTATGGTGTCAAATAAAATTATTCTGTTTGTGTTTCGAACCATGAAATGTTCAGTTTGAGTGTTACTGAAGTAAGTCCATTACAACAGGCTAGTTGACTGGTTTCATTTATTACAAACTAGCTGTTGCCCACGGCTTCGCTCGCGTAGTAAAGAAATCCACTTTACTCCCGTCCCGCCCTTTGAGTAAAAAAATTGTTCTATATTTATTTAATTTTCTTTTATGAAAACAAACCTTGTGGTGACAATAACGAACACAAAAAAAGAATGATCCAATTTGGTGCAGTCGTTCGGAAGTTATGCACGTATTCCGGCGTTTAATTTTTATTTATAGATAGATAACACGCTTAGGAAGGATATTAAATAGAATAGAACTTATAAAGATATTAGGTTATAATTATTAAATAGATTACACATACTGAAAAAATAATCTGAATAGGCTGATAAACTTTTGAGATATAAGTGTTTAAAGTTTTTGGTGGGGATCGTGAAGGGATGCTCTGTCCCTTTCTGTAGTCTGTGTGTATAGCATTTGTATGGCGCGTGCGGCTTGACGTCATAACTTGCTATGTTCTGTCTAGCATGAAATTAAAATACTTATAAGTAACTTTTTTTTTATAAATTTTAATTTTGATTTCATTGATGGGCTATTTATGATCAGCTTTTTTAATCCACCTTATTAATATACTTTTTAGTCTCTCAATGCCAAGTTCTACAAAATTGTAATTTGTTATGACAATAAGACCTTCCAAAATCGTAATCAGTTCGTAAATAAATTGAGGACTGGTATTTCGTTATTACATAATTATATAGATTTTTATTCAACTTTTATTAATTAGGTATTATATGTCATGTTACAGACACGCAGAAGTGATGAAGAAGATCATAGAAACGGTGACAGAGAGCGGCGGCGAGATGGGTGTGCACTCCTATCTCATTGTGTTTCTCAAGTTCGTGCAGACTGTCATCCCGACCATAGAGTACGACTTCACTCAGAACTTCTCTATGAACTAATGAGGGAAACCACTAGGTGTAGCTTTAAAGCCTGCTGCAGACTCTCGCGAGAACTCATGAGTTGGAAACATCGACAAGAGATCTCACAGAACTCTGAAACTCATGGATGACACAGCTTCTCGAGACTTCTCAGTTTTCACTCAAATTTCGAAGTGGCCTACTTTTAAACAAAGAATGAAAACATTTATAAAGTGCACAAAACACTACAATTTTGTATACAATATCAACATGAAAATATAATACATGTACAGTAGTCGATATAGTGTCCACTGCGACAAAATAATAGGTCGGGGAAAAAGTCTTTTCGTATTTTGTATGTATAAAGTTGTAGTAAAATCTCATCGGTTGTACTGTTTGTATCTGGCTGGTTCTGATACCATTAAAAATATGTCATTTTAAAAAAGGAATACAAAATGTAAAAAGCAATTTCCCGCCATTTTTCATTTGTTTTCTTGTTCGATAAAATGAGTGAATCTAACGAAGAAATTCGATATATTGTGAAATTTTATTACAAAAAAGGGAAAAATGCGACACAAGCCGCGAATAAAATTTGTGACGTTTATGAACCTAATGCAGTGTCATCAAGAGTAGCACAATGTTGGTTCAAGCGTTTTCAGTCCAGGAATTTTGATGTCAAAGATGCAGCTCGCTCTGGTCGCCCTGTTAAGGATAAAGTCGATGCCATTTCTGAAAAAGTAGACCAAGATCGGCATATTAGTAGTTACGACGTAGCTGAAGAACTGGGGATTGACCACAAAACAGTTTTGACCCATTTGAAAAAAAACTGGGTATACAAAAAAACTCTATATTTGGGTGCCACACGAGCTCACTGAAAGAAACCAAATGAATCGTGTACTCATTTGCAATTCTCTATTGAAACGTAACGAAACCGAACCGTTTTTGAAAAGATTGATCACTGGTGATGAAAAACGGATCACCTACGACAAGAATGTGCGCAAACGATCATGGTCAAAGGGCCGTGAAGCACCACAGACTGTAGCGAAACCCGGATTAACACGTAATAAGGTGATGCTGTGTGTATGGTGAGATTGGCAGGGCATCGTTCATTATGAGCTTTTACCGCCGGGCAAAACCATCGATTTGGATCTCTACTGCCAACAGCAGATGAGACTCAAACAAGAAATTTAGAAAAAACGGCCGGAATTGATCAATAGAAAGAGTGTGGTCTTTCATCATGATAACGCCAGACCGCACACATCTTTGGCCACTCAGCAAAAATTTTGAGAGCTTGGTTGGGAAGTGTTAATGCATCCACCATATAGCCCTGACCTTGCACTCTCAGATTTCCACCTGTTTCGATATCTTCAGAATTCTTTGGGTAGTGTTAGATTAACATCAAGAGAGGACTGTCAAAACTACTTGTTGCATTTTTTTGATCAGAAGTCCCAAAATTTCTACAGCAACGGGATCATGTCACTACCTACAAGATGGCAACAAGTTATCGAACAAAATGGCACATATATGTTATAATTAAATGTAATTAAACTTGAAAAAAATTTGTCTTGAATTTGTTTATAAAATACGAAGAAACTTTTTCCCCGACCTTATATATTACCTTCATGTACCTACAGTTGTCGACAAAAATATAGGGTACATATAGGGTTCCCTGCCACAAAAAAGGGCAATGCATAAACTTTTTAATAAAGGTCGCATACAAAGAAAGATATCGCTTGACTGGTGTTTCTCACGAGGGTCTGGATGCTCTGCAATATTGTAGCTTATACAGGATGTGGCGGGGAATGATCTCGCTATTTGGTGCTGTGAATTCAAATTATTTATTGACATAAAACCGAACATGCATTTACATTTATGTAAGATTAAATAAAAAGATTCCTTTCTTGCTACAGTTGTTAAAGGCAGAGCTAACTTGTAAAGGCCAGTTTTCTTTCACAATAATTAATTTATGTGACGTTTCAAATCTTGGAGATATCCTGTGGTAGCTTTAACACATTTAATTAATGATATCATCTATGTCCAATGGATGTAACCGCCCCGCCATTGTCCACGGTAGATAGGAGACTATGTTATTATTCTGTTATCAGTCTGTCTGTAATCACAAGTTAGTTTTACGAAATATCCACCAAATACAAAATAGACTGAATGTTCTTGCCCCAACCCATACATGTTTTATGTACATTGTTGTTTGGAAAGTCAGTTCCTGGCCGAAGCTTCTAAAGTCGTGGAGCGGCGTAAAGTTGCGAGCCTTATTTCGTGTTACAAACAGCTCAAATTCAAATGACAATATTTGAATTATATTTCTGTTTAAGCGTCGCGTTTCTGCCGTCCGACAGTCGGAAATTCGAATCTATGTAACACGGTATAGAGTTCACTCTCTTTACTCCAACGTTGCCACTCCGCCAATCAGCGACAGAGCTAGGTGTCTTGCAATCGAAGACCAAAGAAAATGAAGATCAACATAATAATAGCCTTAGCTTAATTTACCACACTCATGAATTTTATAAATATTCCATATATCATATCCAATTATTAAATTCTGTAAAAGATTCCAAACAACATTGTATGGTTTGGTCAGGCCATTTTCGTGTACATAGATTTACATTCTGATAATGCAGCTATGAAATGCATTTATTTGTTTTGTAATTCAGTTATTTATCTCGAATTATGTAATAATGCTTATCTTCGATAAGGCTTCAGCAAGCGTCTAAAACAAAAAATCTTTGTTTTTTAACTATATCAACAAGTTATTTATTAAAAGAAAAACAAAGAACCCGACTGTCAAATGTAGCCCAAAGAGTGTGAAGATGAATCTATTGACACCTCACATCCAAATCCGTCTAGCCGTTTATAGGAATATAGAAAAAAAAAAGTAGAAACAAGCAAACATACGACCGAAAATATTACCTTCTTTTGGCAGTCGGGTAAAAACCATACTCTTTTATGCATAGGTATTATTCTGAAAATTACCCAAGTCATATATTTTATGTGTATATTGGTGCTAGAGAGACATATATATA
This sequence comes from Agriopis leucophaearia, assembly GCA_949125355.1. NCBI lineage: Eukaryota > Metazoa > Arthropoda > Insecta > Lepidoptera > Geometridae > Agriopis > Agriopis leucophaearia. The sequence continues at coordinate 18,605,121 of OX421263.1, read as the reverse complement.
TTGTAGAAAATATGTTTGTTTACAAATCTATTTGTATTATAATTCCCACTAAAAATCTACTGGCATTTTTTAATGAAAAATAAGACTGTCCAGTGCAATTTTATTGCGAATATTCCTAATGCGCCATTAATTATTTGTGTATTATTTAAAAACAATTCTAGAACATTTGTGCGTGTATAAAGTTTTATGCAAGATTTATATTATAAATAATTGATGTAAGTTTGCACATTTTGTGTTGTATTTATTTGGTGTAGTCATTTGTCATTAATATTATTTATATTTTAAAATACGTAGATTTTATATTTGGGCATTTTATACTTATCAATAATGCGTCGCCGTTCATACAATTGGCATTAATACTCTGTACTACTGTTTGTAATCGTCGTCATAGTTTTGGGTTAAGTTTTATTGAAATACATTTTATTTTGCTATTGAATTTGTGTATTTCTCTACCTTTTCACGTTTTAAATCGAAATAAAATTCCTAGATTTACAGGTAGTTACAAAAGCATATAAAATACTGCATGTGCCCCGCGGCGGTATCTGCTACCTGCAGGCCTAGCATGGGCCGAGGAAAAGTTGTCTTTCCACCGTTTTTATCCGCGCGTAGACGCGACAGAGCTAGAATATGGATACGTTTGTCTCTTTCTAGCGTGATAAAAACGGTGGAAAGACAATCTATCCACGGCCCGTGCTAGGCCTGCTGTAGTAATGGTAAGGAGGCATTTTCCGACTCTCAGACCCTCTGATCTATGTCCCAGATGGCGACTCCCGGTATGGCATGGCAAAGAATATTTTCAACCTTATTTCAATGACTTAAGCACTGACAATACCTACTGACATTCAACTCGAATAGGCCGAAACGGATAACGTGATGCCGCAGCACACCAAAAGACGTCCACTGCTAAACATAGGCCTCCCACTTTAACCTCCACACCGAACGACATCCTGCCGTCTGCATCCACTGGATGCCCGCGACTCTCACGATGTCGTCGGTCCATCTAGTGGGAGGCCTACCTACGCTGCGTCTTCCAATTCGTGGTCTCCACTCAAGAACCTTTCTTCTTACCACTGAAGGAGCTTACCACGGTAAATATCCCGTAAATAATCATCAAACTGTAGTGAACAACCGTGATAATTTAAAAGTCTCTTCACCCTTCGTTTGAAGCAATGCAATCCACGGTATACTACCAATGTACCAAATTTCATCCATTAAAGAGCCCAAATAAAATAAAAACTTGCATTTATAGTAGTCACTACAATGCGCTTTGATTGAAGCTAGTATCCCCAGGTAATTAAGTAGTCAGTGATTACTAATAAAACTGCGACCTCGCATTTGTAATAATTTATTGATACATATCACATTATAATATTTATTTACTATGTACAATTCACCATCAATGATAAAAATATATTTAAATCAGTTCACATATAAAGCCCTCTGCACTACAAACTATGTTCTATACAATTATAATACATCATCGCATCTAACGCAACCTATCTGACAACGCCCGATTATAAGACACGGGTGATCATAGAAGACCTACATTTATGTTGTGAAATAGGAATCAAAGATATATTGATTGACAAAAATAATGAAATACAATTCTAAAGTCTCCTGCGTCATAAATCTAACAAAACATGTTTAGCTAACATGAGGCTTATTATGGATGTACGATTGTGATCGTGATCGTGTGCCATCCCGTTCAATAGGCATGATGACTAATATTTTTTTATTAGGTACCTCATAAAAAAAGCTGATCATCAATAGAGCCTATCAACGAAAACAAAATTTAAATTAGTTCAATAATAAATAAGTTATAAGTATTTTAATTTCATGCTAGATAGAGAGCGCACTATACTGAGCTATGACGTCAAGCCTCAGGCGCGGCATACAAATGCTATACTAACACACGATTTGCGAGAAAGGGATGGAGCATCCCGTCTCTATCCCCACCTAAAACTTTAAACGCTCATATCTCAGAGATTAATCAGCCAATTCAATTTATTTTTTCAGTATGTGTAATGTATTTAGTTATATTCATCGCTAAGCTTGTTATTTGTAATAAATTTAACATTAGGCCTCATGCATATTACTCACTCGCACTACGCGCGTGAGCGAGTTGGCACGCGATCACAATCCGAAACAGTAATGGACATCCATAATAAACCCGGTGTTTGATAAACAATTTTACATTTTAAAAACCACTGATAAAGGTTTTATAAAATGAGCAAGCAGGATATTCATTTGGAAACTAATTAGTCGACTTTACGCCCAACTCTAACAGCGGGCCCGAATAGGTGCAGTTTGCAAAATCACGCGTATTCGGGCCCGCGATGTTCTGTTCTGTTCGTGTCTACATTTTCTGAGTATATACTTATTGCTATGTTAAATGTTTAGTTTTTTGTATTGAACTTTACCGGTGGGGTTCTGAGCTTTAACACTTATCATTATAATTTGAAATTTCCGAAATATATATCTGACAAGACAGTGTAGGCGGTGTATTAACTGTATATATGGATCCTTTAGGCCCCATTCACATTACAGATTCACATTGCGTTCTACTCACTGAGTTTATTTTAATCTCGTCTTTATTTCAATCGCCCGTAAAATATTTTCTTATTCGGTAACAATTGTCTCTCTCGCACGCTGCGTATTTTGACAATACTGTGCATACTTTGGCAATGTTGTTTGTTTTTGCGAAAACTTTATTATTATTAAAATAAAGTCGAATATAAAGTTAGATTGGTGTAGTTATATGATTATTTAAGGGATATTTACCGTGGTAAGGATGTGGAAGGAGCTCCTGATTTTCCCCACATGTTGCATGTAACTGCGCCGAAATATCGGGAGCCCCTTCCACAACCTTACCACGGTTAATATCCCGTAAATAATCATATAACTGTAATGAACAACCGTGATAGTTTAAAACAATTGTTTAGATTGGTGTTCTCGTAGAATGCATGTGTGTCTGTAATGCGCAAATGCATCGGCATTTAAAATTTGAAAATAAGTTTCAAACGCCGTCCGTGCAAAGTTTTATAATCATCATTCATAAGTTTATAAAATTGGCTATTCACTAATCTATTTTTCATCTAATCTCATTAGAAACAGCCAGGAATATAATTTTCATAAAGATTACATATTTATCTTACAAAGTTATATTAATAATTTTGTTTATGTAAAGCCATCGACTTTACCTATGGTTTCATGTTAACAGAAATTGTCTCGGATAAAATATAATTAGGGAATGTTTCATCATTTTAAAACCATTTTTATTCGCTATTCGATTAATCCTTCGTTTAAAATCTTTTCTTCTCTTCGCTTAATTTCTCGTATACGTTTCGATATCATTCGCGTTATTCTATTCGTGTCATGTCAATTAATGTCGACCCAAGGAATAAGGATTGCCTTTGAATTTTATTCGCTAAGACTAGCGATAATGTTCGCTAACTTCGTTTCATAATTCGATTGAAAATCAGTCCAACTTTTTGTTTTTGCGCAAAGCACACAAAATACATGCGCATGACCTTACTATATTTTCTGTACCCCAAGAACAAACAATCGAAAAATATAAACATTACATATTCGATAGACAAATGTGTGAAAAATGGCACAGACAAAAACTAAAACTACAAATTGTCATACGTTTTGTATCGAATAATTAATATTTTTTAAAGTTGTTATTCTTAGGTTTGTGCCAGTTTAAGGCAGACCATACCAATCAATAGTATTTCCGTCGTTCCATCCAGTAGTTTTGCATTTCTCACAATGAAAACCGTGATGTATATCTCAATATTTAAGGCCTGTAGTGTTTCACTTGTGTGGGACGATAGCTACCAGACGCAGTAAGGCGAGCGAGAGTAGCTTGTCGAGGGGGTCGAGGGTGCCTCGTTGCAGCCACTTGGGGATGGTGGTGCGCGCGTGACTGAAGCCTAGCTTCTGGAGGATGTAGTCCACACCGTACGGCTCGATGGACTTGCCCGCCCACGACAGCAGTCTGCACAATAATAATATCACTACATAGTATAAAACAAAGTCGCTTCCTTCTGTCTGTCCCTATATATGCTTAGCATATATAGATGCAGTTTTCACTATCAGTTAAATAATTTTTCACGGAAGGTTTACATATATATATACCTATGTATAATAAAACCTATACCCGTGCGAAGCCGGGGCGGGTCGCTAGTCTGTTATAAACTACCAATACTACAGGACAAGTAGAAGGACTGCACACTAACCACTATTCCTCGTGGAAATTCCAAATATAGGTACACAACGATTTGGGTCGTCTTTTATGATACATACTGCCCAAGAATGGAACTCCCTGCCGTCCTCTTTGTTTCCTGAGAACTACAATCTGGGCATCTTCAAGGCTAGAGTGAATAGATTTCTTCTAGATCAACGTGTTCCATCCTCGGCCACACCGTCATTTACTATCAGGCGAGTTGGTGGCCAAACGTAGATCTATTCTACATATTAAAAAAACACATGGTTAAGATTTGCTGGTAAGAGCCACGTTCAGCCGTCAAGATTCTAGAGCCGTCTATAATTTTTAACCGACTTCAAAAAAGGAGGAGATTCCATGTTCCATTTTTTTTTAAACGAATGATATATTTATCGCGATTTCAGAGTTGCTCACATAGTAAAAGTTGTTCATAATTAATGGTATGAACCCCTTTCGGCTTAGAACACCTTTTACGCGTAACCCAGTATAAAGGCTATGTGTTATTACAAGTTCATACGCGCCAGTACGCGTTGACTTTTCACGAGAACCGGTTACAAGAAAGTGTGATCATCATCAGCCAGAAGACGTCCACTACTGAACATGGGCTTCTCGCTTTAACCTCCACACTGAACGACATCCTGCCATCTGCATCCACTGGATGCCCTCAAATCTCACAATGTCGTCGGTCCATCTAGTGGTAGGCCCACCTACGCTGCGTCTTCCGGTTCGTGGTCTCCACTCAAGAACCTTTCTTCCCCATCGCATCGGTTGTCGCTTCTTTGAGCGATGTGGCCTGCCCAATACCGTAATGCTGCCCAAAAGGTCAATTTTTGAGGCAAATCATTAACAAATTAAAAACAATTGGTTTACTGGAATCGGGGCCCAGTAAGTGTGATCAGTAGATGAATATATCGCTTGGTAGTGATAAGTTCGTCGTGTTACCTGACGGTGGGCTCCAGGTGCCAGGTGATGCAGCGGTAGTCGCGGTAGTCCTGCACGATGATAGGCCCGCCGCGCTCCCCGCTCCTGCCGCCCGCGCCCGCGCCCGCCCCGCTGTCAGTCCACCGCCCGCCCGGGATCTGTACACATTTCACATGCATTAAAAACTGAAATATTGTTCAAATATCTGCGAGAATGGTAAAAACGATAAGGTAATCAACAAAATATGGCTTTTATTTTGATATTCCATACCTAAAGCATTATGATAGAACGTTACCATCGACAAAGATATTTATAACTATTGATATTGGATCAGAACTCAAAAATGTTCAAACCAAAAGTAAACAATATAACCTATTAAAATACTATCTTCATAACATTTAGTTTCCATTTTAGTTAAATTATTACTAACGAGATATTCACCGTGATTAGGTCGTGGATGGAGCTCCCGATATTATAATCATATAACCGTAGTGAAAAACCGTGATAGTTTGATTTGATATGAAAGGACAATAAATTCGTTACAGAGTACATAGGCTTGTATTTATTTTATATATTATATTTAAAATGCATCAAGGACATCAGGGTCCGTGACTTTTGTTATACTTAACTACAATTTTGTTAGATTAAACGAATTTACTTTAGTTATTCACAATACAGGGAGAGTTGTAGTGGTAGGACTCTTTTGCAGGGGTCCGCCTGGGGAAGTACCACACCTTTGCCAGTTATTCAACCGCCAAGCAGTAGTGTGCAGACACTACAGTGTTCTGGATTGAAGGGGAATGTTTCCAGCGAAATTACAGGGCACACAGAGATTCGACATCTTATATCTCGGGGTGACGAGCGCAGTGCATTGCGTTGTGCTGTTATGGGCAAGCGTGAAGAGCCATCAGGCGAGCAACTTCGCTCGTCTCGTCACCCAGTATCATAAAAAAACAAGGATAGTTAGTTATATCTTAATCTAAAGTTAAAACAATAAACAATTAAGCTACTTACGACTCGGTCCTTCTCCTTGATATAGGAAGATATGAGATCGTGTAGGAAGAGGAACGCTTCTGCATCCACCGACACGAATATGTGATCCTCGAATTCTGTGATAAAACTGCACTCCACTACTGGTTTCTCGTCTGTAACAAGTCAATGTTGTTATGTAAACAAAAGGAGATGTGATGTTTTATTATATTGGCGGTGAGAGTTGGTAATTTCATCAATATAACTTTTAGATAAAATTCAGCGCGGAAAATATTTTTTATTCATCGTCATTTAGTAATAATTTTTTTATCATGCACAACTTATAAAACAGAAAATTAACAAAAACTTAAAATACTAACTAAAACTTTTTTTTTTATTCGGTAATAGGCTTGCGTTTGACCGCCAACTCGCCTGATGTTAAGTGCGATGCGGTCTACGATGGAGCACGCTTGCCCAGAAGAAACCGATTCACTCGATAATAATGTCAGAACTGGGCCAAATTGAAATAGGACCACAAGGGAAGCACCAGCTTTCAAATAAAAAAAGAATCATCAAAATCAGTTCACCCAGTAGAAAGTTCTGAGGTAACAATTTGGTCCAGTTCTGACATTTTTACGAAGTCGGTTTTTTAAATTGATAATTATTCATTAATGTTATTTCAATAATGTTCCTAGTAGTAGTATTAGTGTCAGTTGTAGTAGTTACCATGTTCAGTGGGCGGCGCGGCGCTCTGCAGCTGCTGGGTCCGCAGGTGCAGCTGCAGCGAGGGCAGCGCGAAGATAACTTCACGCACGTGCTTGTCGCAGGCGGCCTTGCGTTCACGGTCGCGCTCGCGCTCACGCTCCGTGCTGCTCGTGTTGCCCGCGCCGGGGTTCGGAGTCTCGCGCTCCAGGGACGGGAACATCTCGATTGCTACAATACAAACACATACATCACCACACATTATTATCCATCTTATATTTATACATTCGAGACCATATATATATATATATATATATACTAGCTGCGCCCCGCGGTTTCACCCGCGTGGTGATAAAAATCGGTGATGATGATGAATAGTTGCCTATGTGTTAATCCAGGACAAAAGCAATGTATATTCCAAATTTCACCCGAATCCATTTAGGCGTTTTTGCGTGATTAAGTAACAAACATCCCACTAAGCGCGCGTGCTAAATCATATCGTATATAGACAAATCTACTTCATGGGTCACCAAGATACCGGCCTAGCCGAGTTTGGGGCCCGGTTAAGTCAATTAAACATATGTTAAGACAATTATTGTTTACCTCCGCAGATGGGATAATGTAGAAACGTTTCAGAAATAAATATTTACTTTACTTTACATCCATCCATCTATCTATCCAAACTTTCACATATATGATACTGGCTGTACCCGCGACTTAGTCCGCAATTGCTTCAGAAAAAAATGCTTATGTCCGTCCTCATGATACATACTATTACCTCCCAAAATTGTATCGAGTTCGGTTAAGCCGTTTAGCTGTGATTATGTAGCAAACAGATAGACAGAGTTACTTCCGCATTTATAATATTAGTTTGGATACAAACCTTCCGAGATGTTTTTTCTGAACGATGATGGTGAAAACTACTTCAAAATCTGTTGCGAGGTTAAGGAGTTAGCGGATATACAGACAGATGCAGAAAGCAACTTTATTTTAACCGACTACCAAATAGGAAAAGGTTCTCATTTAAAAAAAAAAATTTTTACCTCTGAACTTTCGACTGGGTGAACAGATTTTGATGTTTTTTTTTAATTTGAAAGCTGGTGCTTCCCGTGTGGTCCCATTTAAATTTGGTCCAGTTCTGACATTTTTATGAATTTGGGTTTTTTTATATTGAGAATTATATACTATGTAGAGACAGAGAAAAAGCCTTTTGGTGTTGGCTTCGACCCCACCAATGCCTGTCAAAAGTCCGAGCTAGACCCGTGAATCATGTTCAAATTATTTATATGTGTTCAGTTAGCCCTTTCTGTATAGTAGCCGCCAGCAGAAGTATATGTGTAAGTTGGTAGGTAGGTGGGTATAGTAACCGTCTATCTCGCTGTTAGCGAACGCGTAGGTGAACCACTCGCGCAGCGTCTTGAACTGCGGCGGGAAGATGAGCGCGCGCGTCATGCGGCACACGGTGCCCATGGACTGGTGGCCGGCGCCGGCGCCCGACCCGCCCAGCGACGCCGTCAGGGACTGCACCACGTGCACTTCCAGCGAACCTGCACACATCATACTACAGTAAGCACATATTTATGATACGCTTGTACATTATTGACATTATTTTTTTGTCAAAATGTCGGCTGACGATTCTGACCAATAAACGTCCTGCGCCCGCGCGCACGCTTGTACGCTTTACATTGCTGGTTTGTAAAATTATAAACTACTAAAACAACAAGCATAAGACAAATTATTATTGATAGTGTATAGCGGGAGCGTTTCCTTTACACCCGGTATATCCTACAGCAGGTGGGTTACCATCATCTCAAAAACATTCTTATAATAATCTTACATTGAATTTTGTCTTGCTCTCTCAGCTAAGGAAAGAGCAAGACAAACAGACAAGTAACCCCCCCCCAGTATATCGAGCGTGGTTGGTAACTGACCGTTGTCATCAGCGACCTGCTGCGCCTCGGTCGCGAAGCTGATGGCGGGCTCCTTGAGGCTGAACAGTGCCCAGGATTTGGCCTTGAAGCTGTTCCCGTGGAAGCACGCGAGGGAGATGTTGGTGCCGTGCAGCTCCATGGTGCCGCCCAGCACCGTGCCTGCACAGCCAATAAACACTTCTACTATTATGCAGCTAACAAACTAATTGAGGCCCCTTTAACCCCGTAAGTCTTAGTACACCCTTTACGCGTACTATAGGTTCAATTCTTACTTACACTCTTAAAAACTCAATAAAATTTACCCACTCGCTGTCTTTCACTAAATGGAAACTCAAGACAGAGATAGCATGAATTTTAGTGCTGTCAAACTAGTTTATCCGCGAAGAACACCGCGTGTATTTAGTTGACATCTGTTTCGTACTCAACTAAGCTTGTATACAAAACTGAAGCTCTGTCTAATTTGACAGCACTAAAAGTGCTATCTCTGTCTTGTGTTTCCATTTAGTAAATGACAGTGATAGCTTAAATTTAATTTCTGATTGTACTCAGGAATTGAGGTTATTGCAACTATTTAATTATACAGCTGGTATAGTACAACACTGCAGCGGCTTGCAATACAAGCATTTACGGATGAAAGTAAAACTGTGGGCCGAGGAGTAGCCAAAGCCAGCATACGCGAGTCCATAAATGCTCAATTGCCATGGCTTGTATAGTACTTTTTCAGACATTGCATTGATATTCACATCAAAATTTACATAAGTATTTTATGGTAACTTTCACATTTCGTCAAAACGTTGCATAGCAAACATACAAAAAAGAAACAAGTTTAGTATAAAACAGATAAGAAGTACAGTAAACTGAAACAGATATGAAACGGAAAGCGAACCAAAAGAAGAGCAAGCGTACCGTTGGCTGGTAATGGGTTGGGCAGCGTGTTGAGCTGCATACCGGATATGAGGTGCAGCACCTTCTGCCAGTGGCGGTGGTGGCGGAGCTCTGTCTGCGGCGGCTGCTCGCCCGCTGATGACGATGGCTCTGTTACAAAACACAAGTAGCTCTAGTTAGATCAGCTCGAAGGACCACAGTCAAATATTTTAATAGTTATAATCAGGGTGTCTTCAAGTCACGAGTGAATCGGTTTCTTCTAGGCAAGCGTGCTCCATCGTAGACCGCATCATCGCTTAACATGCGACGTTTCAAAGTCAATCCTAAAGCTCACCCTCCATACAAGAAGTGACAGAACAAAGACAAGAGACTCACGCTCCCTCCGATCTCTCCTCGAGTTGGTGTAGTTGGGATGCAGCGAGCTGAAGACGCGCTTGCTGGACTTGAACTGCTGCGTGAAGAACTCCTCGAGCTTGAGCTGCATCTTCAGCAGGTCGGGCGTCGTGCTGCGGCTCATCAGGATCTGCAGCTGAAGCCAGGACAGCTTGCCGTGCGTCAGGATTATCGCCGGTCTGGAGACGAAACAATTCTAAGCTCAGGACTAGGTTTAATAGAACAACCTGATTGTTAGTTGCATGTAGAAATCTGCCAGTCGACCATTATTTTGATGTCCTCCATAACATTTTAAAGTTCACTAGCTGTGCCCCGCGGTTTCACCCGCGTGGTGATGCAAATAGGTGATGATGATGAAAAGAAGCCTGTGTTAATCCAGGACATAAGCAATGTATATTCAAAATTTCATGCAAATCCATACAAACCAGCCGTTTCTGCGTAATTGAGTAGCAAACATCCATCCATCCAACCATCTATAATATTAGTTTTAAACAACTTTCACATTTATAATATTAGTGGGGTTAGTGTGATTACTGACAATGATGCATACTTTTCATGCCGTGTTGATTCTCATTAGAGCTGTGATAAGAGATGCACTGACGTTCCCCAAGGTTTCTCAGTTTCCTATGTAAGTAAGTCACCTGGCCGTGGGTTTGTGCAGCTGGCTGGCGGTAGTTCTGCTCCGGGCGAGCCACTCGTCTCGGAGCGCGGCTTGCAGGCGAGAGACTCGCGCCAGTAGCACCGGGGTGCCCATGTATTCCAGCCGCAGTTCGAGCGCGGCGAGTCGCACACCGCACACGTGGCCGGGGTTGCAGCCTGGCTCTTCTTCGATGTGGACTGAGAAACGGACGTCACATTAGTTAGGGCGCGTTCGGGGCTGATAAAGCGCAACCATTCCTGCCTTTGCTTCAGATACCATTGTAAATTGCAAGGTGTCAAGCAGACCGACAAAACAGACGTGTCCATGTTAGGTAGGAATAGTATGGAGCGGCTGTACCTTTTTTATGCACTAGTCCAGCATGGCTCATTATTGCCCATCCTCTATCTCTGAAAGAAAGTCTGTCCCAGCATTGGTAACATGATAGGACGATTAAGAAAATTTATAGAAATGGCATTCTTTAAGACATTTTAAGATTTGTGCTATAAATGGCTCAAAACTATAGTCTGCTCTGTCCTCTTTGGGGGGCAACTGTTCGGTTTATCCCCTTGTTACCGGCGAGGGGAGTACCATACATTAAGCGTGTTTTTAAACTATCATCATTACAGCCTATCCTGTTCCCCACAAAAAATATATTTTTTTGTGTTAAAATAGAATGGCTGTCAAGGCATTTTTGTTGTAGCCACTTGCACCCATAGCAACTGTGTTAGCAACTGTGACGCAGAGTTCGACGCGTTGACATAAATAAGAATTTTCGATCATATATCTGTCACAATACCTGGCGACCAGAGCTTCCATCTTATTTCCGTTCTATTTACTTCTCTTACTGTACTGTTCCCACTACTGGGACCCTGGTTTTCTCTCCGAGAGAGAGAGAGAGAGAGGGGGGGGAGGGCATGATCCCTAATCTACCATGCTGACCAAATGTATGTTGGTGAAAGTCATGTCTTTCTGAATTATTATAATTATGAATTGTTCCAGAACATCCATGAAAAATATCGTATAATCACCGTATGTGTCTATGGAGGAGAGCGATATGGCACCCCCGACGATGCCGCCGCGCGCGTCCAGCTCCGAGCCTGCTAGGGCGACTCCCACTAGCATGTTCCTGTGGCCCGTGCTGCCGATACTTAGCCGCCCGGTGCAGTTGAAGTCTCGACTCTGCCAGCTAACACACACCACTCATTTTACATTCACAAACTCGTCTATAGCACTGACAACCGGTATAGCTCACTGGTAGAATATCTGCCTCATGAGTGTTTTGGGTTTGATATTTGAATGTTGATTTTTAATTATCTGGGGCCTTATTACGCAAGTTTGGTGCATGGCGATGGTGATAGCGTGCTATCTCTCTCGCGAGAGAGATGAGACTCGATCCCCATTGCTATGCACCAGACATGCAATAAGGTTCAAGTAGGCCTCACACGGGCCGTGGACAAATAAATAAATATTCGGGACATTTTTGCACACACGATCATCTGACCTCAAAATAAGCAAAGCTTGTATTATGGCTGCCAGAGACTGACATATGCATATATTTATACATACATATATTTTAAATACATACTTAAATAAAACCACCACACATGTTAAGATATGAACCACCCAGATATAGAACAAACAGCCTCGTTAGCTCAGTTGGTAGTGTACCTGCTTTCTACGCTTGGGGGCATGGGTTTGATTCCCATGTAGGACAAACATTTGTGTGATGAGCATTTGTGTTTGTTCTATGTCTGGGTGTTAATATCTATTTAAGTATGTATTTAAAAATATATATGTACGTATATCAGTCTCTGGCAGCCATATTACAAGCTTTGCTTAGTTTGGGGTCAGATGACCGTGTGTGCAATAATGTCCCAGATATTTAATATTATTATTATTTATTATAAACACAAATGTTCATCATATGAATGTTTGTACTAGGTGGGAATTGAACCCACGTCTCCAAGCGCAGAAGGAAGGTTCACTACCAACTGGACTAGCGGGGCTATCAAATTGTCTTTCCACCGTTTTTATCCGCGCGTAGAGGCGACAAAGCTACAATGTGGATACGTCTGTCTCATTCTCGCGGGATGGAACGGTGCAAAGACAGTTTGTCATAACAATTTGTGAAATACGGGGCGCAGCTAGTAATGTGTAAATGTGTAGTTGTTAAGTGAATAGTTGGTGTGTGGTGGCTGACCTGACGTTCCCCATGACGTTACCCATGTTCATGTGCACGTTGAGCCGCGTGAAGTTCACTGCGAATAGAACCAGCGTCTCCCACGCCGCGCTCGCCACCGGGCTGTCTTCTTTCATATCTGGAACAAATTAATCATCACATTCTCTAGAGTTACTAGTTTTCTTTGGGCTCCTCAGAACTGGCGATTTTCTAGGCTTTCCACAATTTACACATAAAACACACAGAAAACGTAAGATTACATGTTTTTCGAGTAATTAAAGTGTAAATTTTAATAAATAGCTCAAAATTGTATATAATAATTTAAAAAAAAATCGTTTTGGAGTTTTTTGATTGCATTTTCTGAGAAGATTTACTATAGTAACATATTATAATTTTTTTCACCATCGGAAAGTAGAGATTTCAACAAACAGAAAACATACCAACTTTTTGAAAAAAGCTGACATTTTGACGGGTGAATTTTCGATTGAAAATTAGGGTGCTTTTTCGATATTAATTCAAAATAAGGTGAAAAAATAAATATTTTTAATCAAATAAATTACAGCGTATTTGGGACAAAGAGATAAGTTTTCACCAAATTTCGTGAAAAAAACAATTTTTTTGTAAAAGATAAAAATAAAAAACCAAAAACTTGGTTTTTTGAATTATTCACATAAATTTTGAGGTTATGTGAAAAAAGTGTATCCACAGAAGTTTTAGATCTTTTTATTACCTACAACTTTGCCATTTAACTTTTTTTCATAGGACTTGTAGTTTTACCGGAAATCGAGATAAACCCTTTTTTTACCCTTAACCCCCCCCCCCCCACTTCCCGAACTCAGATCGCCCGTAATTTATTTTTCCTTTAATTTTTATAATATTCCCCTCCTTTTCTAATGGGTTTCATCCTACTAATTTTTTTTTTGGTTTTAAAAACTATCGACCCTGGTCTATTGCTAATTTAGATGTCGGTAAGATTAATTTATGTTTATAGTTAGACCGTATTCGATAGTTTCGGTTTTTAACTAATTTTCAAAAAAAATGTGGGTACTTTCTAACAAATGTACAGTTTTCAAATATAAGTACATAGAGAGGCAACAGTTAAAATTTTATATTGAATAAAATATGGTCTATGGAAATTTGGTATACTGATGTCTGAGAGTTTGATATTGGCGAGGATACGGATGCATTTCTTCTGGACAACAAAGAGATCTGTGGCGTCTACACTATTGCCCCAGAGAGTGATGCCATAGCTGAGCCACGAAAATGCGTATGCGTAATAGGCTGTTAAAGCTGTGTCTAGGTTAGTAGCTCGGCGTAGTTCCCTAAGTGCGTATGTGAAACTTGACAATTTGGCTTTTTTTATGTGACTTTTCCAATTTACATGCGTATCAATGTCTATGCCTAGTAAATTAGCTGCGTCTACACATTCTAATTTAATATTATTATATGAAAAGTTGATGTCAAGAGGGGCTTTTTGATGGGGTCTAAATTGTATGATTGCTGTTTTTGAGAAGTTTAAGTCAAGGTTGTGGTCGGTCATCCAATTAATTATATTATTAAAGATGTCAGTGAGTTTTTCATTCAAATTAATATTATTATTACACGATGTCAAGAACAAAGTAATGGTATTTTTTTTTAGTTTAGTTGTGTTTTTAGGCTCTCTAAGAGCAGAGTTATTTTTAAGGCTAAATTTCTTTAACATGCTGAGTTTAGCTATTATTGGGGTGTTACCACAGAATACATAAAGTACAAGTACAGAAGGTTCACTCCGCAAAAGCATTTAAATAAGTAGAGTCTTACTACCACACAATAAAGTCCAGATCAGGACGTGTGAGCGCTAACTACCTACAGCTATATTAACCTAGAAGTTGCCTCTCTATCTATCGCGTAACTCTTGTCGCGTTATCTCTGTCTATCGCGCAGCAGCGGGCACGGCAAGTCCGACAAGACGACTACTTGTAGCTTCATACCTAAAGTGCAGTGCGCCAGGCCTGGTGTTACATAGGTCTCCATAGCACATACGTCATATTTTTTAAGCAAGCAATATTGTATAATTCTGTGAACCAATAAAAATAATAATTGGCCAAGAGCGTGTCTAGACACGCATATGGTAGGGTTCCGTAATCAAAGCCATATAATTGTAGTCATAGTTCAGGAAATTATGGTTATAGAAAAATTCGAAAGAACGAAGCTCTGTGGAGATCCAAATTTCAGAGATGTACCATCCCGACATAGCATATACTTTTTATGGTTTAAACATAGAGAAAACTGATTATGAAACATTATTTGTTAAGACCATTTTACAAAAACGTCAATGACCTATGAGCTAGATCACTTTGAATTTATTACAGTTTTATCGCTGTTACTCAAAAATTCATCATCAGATAATGTTCGAAATAATTTTGAATTAAGGTTTTAAGTATTGTAAGATTCGAGTTTCTATGTCTTATAGTTTAGAAATGCAGGGGGGGGGGGGACCAATTTTTTGCCACTTTGGCGGTCCATATTTCGCAAAGTATTGACTTTATAAAAAAGTGTTGTATAAAACCTTACCTTCATTTTAAAAGTCCTTTTCAACGATACCTCACACAAGTTGTTGGAGTGAAAAAAAATATTTCATCCCTATTTCACATGTACTAGAGTCACCCCTAAAATGCAATATTATACATTTTTTTATACTTTTAAAATTGAGATCTATATAACAACTGTCAATATGCAAATTTCATTCACTTATCTTAATAATTATAGAAATTAGAAGGTCTTAAAAAATTCGGACGGACGGACAGACAGACACACAGTCGGACGGACAGAACGAATTTATAAGGGTTCCTTGTCGGGTTACGGAACCCTAAAAATTGATACCATTCGCTTGACGTTTCGACCATGTTTCAACAATGTTATTTTGACGTGATTAATTAGACTAGGGGCCTCTTTAGTGTTACCTTTTGTTTTTTGGTGATCAACAGTCTTAGTTTTCTCTCTCTGAGGTAGCACCGGAGATACAGGTACGGTGTTGGTTGGGTTTCTGAAATTAAATATAGATAAGCATTTTTTCATCTACCTCTACTACCACTACTACTACAAACTACCTCTTAAAATGTATAATTTATTTAGAATATTTGCACGTCTGCTTGCAGACTGAATACTATGACACCAAAAATAATTTTAAGACCTCTTTATTGTAATGTATTCTAGCAAATAAATTATTTGATTTGATCATACAGTTTTCAAATAGATATCATGTAGGCGTGTCTAAAGATATATGATTTACTGAACTCGTTATGACTCCGTCCAGATTAAAATTAAGAATCTCGCTCAGTGAACGGTGATACAGAATCTTATCTTGATACAGTGCAAGTAACTCCCAGCCCAGCCCAGCCCAGCCGGGATGAAAGGCGAGAATAACTTTTAAACTTTCACGATTTGAACACATGTTTTAATTTTATATCTATCTATTATTATATACATATAATAAAAAACGTAGAGAAAAAAAACTATAATTACGAGATATAAAAAAAAACTCACAGGGCGTCTTAAAATAAGCAGCTGAACGCGATAAGACAGTTTTTAGAGTTTTTGTCTGTTTGTTTATTTGTTTGTCCACGCACATCTTCTAAATCACTGGATGGATTTAAATGCGATTTTCACGAATATGCTTAGCTATGATCAGATTGAAGTATAGACTATGTTATTTTGCGCAAGGGCCGGATTAAGGGAGGAAAAAGGGTTGAAAGTATATATGAAAAACTACGCGTACGAAGTCGCGGAAACAGCACTAGTCCTACATAAATTAAAGCGCGTAAGTCCCGATAAATATTTAAAACAAGGGCAAGGATATCAACTGGGCTTCGTGAAACGCATCGCAAAGTAGAGAATTTCGCCAAGCCTCGTTGGGAGGCGATAATCTCGGCCAGTCTCGGCGAGGCGAGACGAGTGTCGGTGGGTCATCTGTGTCGTGTGTCGGTGGGTCACCTGTGTCGAGTGGCGGTGGGTCACCTGTGTCGAGTGTCGGTGGGTCACCTGTGTCGAGTGTCGGTATGTCACCTGTGTCGAGTGTCGTGGAGGCTCAGGTCCCCGAGGAACATGCGCCGCACGATGGTGCGTCGGTACCAGGCGCGCGGGAACGCGAGAATCTCACCCAATCGACGCATGTCGTACTTGAACCAAGCGCTGCCCACGTCCACGATTGCTGCAACATTTATGCACATTTGATAAAGGACAGGAATTATGACAATAAAAAAACAAAGTAAAAAAAAACAAGATTTAGCAAAGAAATCTAATCCGCCATCTTGGAGCGGCGGCCATATTGAATTTTGTGTGATGTCACTCACTTTATCATTTTCTATTCTTCAAGCTCTTTCATTTGATACGCATAATATATCCTTCTTTGAAAGTACGTCAAGAAAACAAGCCTTATAACACTTACTGGAGAATCTGACAGTGGCCTTGGATTGGTCCTGATCCAAATGGAAGTCCAGTTTCCTTGACCGAGAGAGGTGGAACTTTACAAACTCCACGTTAATAGAGAGCGAGTCCTTGCGCTCGGAGTCCGAGAGGGGGGACCACTGGGCTTCTTTCAGGGAGGACTTCTTTCCGCCGTATGGATGGAACATGTTCACTGAGAAGTCAGCCAGGCACCCGGTGACGGATAGGCCGCCCATCGCGACTGCTGGCTCCGCCATTTCCCTGGGGATAAAAAATATTTGTTTATATTCCTCATGTAAATTTTTCTGTTCGATGGGTACGGCGGACACGAAAAACCGACACTGCTTCAAGACTGATGTAACTAACAAAGCTTTTTGAAACCATTTTAATTGGGCGAACCGCTACACTGTAAAATGAACTGCCTCAATGGGTCTTCCTCGATGATTGGGTGTTGACAATCTGGGTGTCTTCAAGTTGCGAGTGTATCGGTTTCTCCTAGACAAACGTGATGCATCCACAATGGCCGTGATACGTAGACCAATCATCAATTAACATCAGGTGATGTGGCAGTCAAACGCAAGCCTCTGCGGAAAGAATAATTTGATTAGTGACTTGGGGTAGATTAAGACTTGAGGTGGAAGATAACTCACTCGTCTCCCGCTCGCTTGGAGCTGAAGACGATCTGCAGACTGGGAAGCTGCAGCAGACACTCGACTCTTGACGCCGGCAGACAACTGAACCGGAAGGTGCTGGGCTGCATGTGGAAATGCACGATGACATCCACCGGAAATGACGCGTACACGTATTGGCCGTATGACGCGCCTTCCGCGGAGCGGGACCGGTCGCCGCTCTCTGCTTCTAGAATGTAGATCCCCGTTAGAGAACACTAATTCTATGATTGTGAAATAAAGAATTGTTAGTTTAATGAATGACGCAAAAATGTTCTCATAACTCATCATCTTTATCAATAGCAGCTCATTCGGCCCCATCCAAAACATAAGCCTCACTCTTTCGTTTTCTTATTTATGGGAAACCAGCTGTACCCGAGACTTCGTCCGCGATTTCTTCAGAAAAACTTGCCTATGTCCTCTTGATACATACTATTTCCTCGCAATTTTTTTATCGAGATCGGTTAAGTCGTGATTATGTAGCAAACAGACAGACGGACAGAGTTACTTTCGCATTTATAATATTAGTGTGGATAAATTCATTTGGTTCAGGTTACGTCATGAGGAATAACATTTACTGACTAGTCCAACTTGGTTACGAGCTGGTCCAACTCCATCACCTATAACACCAAGGCGTACCTCTAACACTAGGGGCATCCCAAATATTGCCGACCTTGACATACTATTAACAGCCCATCATCTCCGATAGAGGGTATCCAAACATATATTGTGAAAGCATTATGTATGCTAGTTAATTATTTCAACTGACCTGGAGTATGCGTGGTGAAGGATGCCTTGGTCGGTATCGGCTCTAGAGTTTGCTCCAAGAACTCCAGTATGTGGGGGCTGATGATGGTCTCCTCGGGGATGCTCTGCACTGTGATCCAAGCGAACAGAGCTGCCTTCTTGCTGGCTACCTTGCGCGCCGCACCCTGCCCCAGGGGGGAAGGTGACTCGTCTGGCAAAGTCTTCGATTCGTAGTGTACCTTTGATTAAAAGAGATAAGACATTGATCGCTGTAAGATTTATTTAAGAGGAAAACTCGAAACTGACACTTGATTTGACAAATCGCTGCTGAACAAGCAACAAGTTGGAAGATGGAAATGGAGAAATTGGAAAATTCGCACACTGCGTTTTACACGTCGTTGTTTTTGCGTTTGGAATGATCCCGTCCTGCGGCATTTTCGAGTAATTATATCGTTCGCGCAAAACTTTATGAGCCCTCTGAAGTTAGGCGCGAGGCCTCCCCGGCGCCCTGTAAAGTCCCTCGGATACCTATAATATGCGTACTGCGCAGCCACTGGGCCTAACTTCAGACGGCTCATAAAGTTTTGCGCGAACGATAATAGGGAGTTCTTCAAAATGGTTGTTTATAATCTTTAAAGATCGGCAATGTATCTGATGCTGTTGACGGTACAGGCCATAGGCGACGATGAGAGGGCTTACCTTCAGGCGCTAGCTTGTTTGCTATCTATGGCACAAAAAAACTGTATCAAACAGTTGCAACAGCACATTACAGACGTAGCTGGTCAAAAGGTATCTAATGGACGAATTTGAAAATAGGTTTAGTTACACTTAACTTGGGGTATCAAAGCAATTGTCGAGACTTAATTGTACGCGATTTTTACCTATTAATAAATTTTTGAGCATGCTGCGGTCGAAAATCAATCATATTACCTTGAGGTCTAGTCCAGGCACTCGGAACACGGTGAGGTCTAGCACGGGCTGGTGGCGCGCGGCGGGGGGCTTGCGGCGAGCGGTGGGGGACCCACCAGAGCCCCCTGCGCCCCCCTCCGCCAGACCGCCTGATGCACTGCGACCCACACGCATGCGGGATCCGCTTCTGTGATAGGGATCAAATTGGCCAATGAGCTATAGAAGCGATGAACTCATTAGTGATTTACGTCAACTTTACTGGAATAAAATTACACCTGTTTAGATATAATAAACTGATATAAAGCACGCTGATTGGTCCGCTCAAGACAGCGGCACTGCAGTGTTATTGGTGGGCGGAGATATTTATAATCGCTAGAGAATCGATTAAAAGTCGCCTTATACCAGGCTGGGAAGTCGCCATTTGTACTACTACGCAGGCATGTATATATTGCACTGGTTTTAAAGATCCCTATTGTACTCACATTTTCATATCATCTTGTGAAGTGTGTGTGGTGTCCTTAGTGTGCAATACACACTTGCCACTGTTGATGTACACCTTCACGTCTAATTCGAAGTCGATGTTCGGCTCTGCGGTGTGCGCCTTGCCGTGCTTGCCGTCCGAACTCGGCTGCCCTTCCGACGATATACTGACAGAAGGATTCTATGGTTACTTTCTTGAACTGGATGTGACTTTTTTATTACTGACAGGATGAGCCTTTCATTACAGTTACAGTCTGATTACAGTTACAAATATGGAAGCACTTGGATTAAACATTTAAGTACAAGGAAGAAATTTCTAGGTAAGCGTGCGCCATGGTAGACTGCATCATCGCTTAGCATTGGGCGAGATGGTTGTGAAATGCAAGCCTATTTACCATTCAAAATTCAAATTGTTTATTCTCAAGTAACCATGGACTCAGTTATAACATTCGGACAAATAATTAGGTATAAAATAAAGAAAAAATTTGGTGTGTGAATTTAAAATTAACATAATATAAACTGTCTACTATAAACAAAAAATAATAATAACAATCTACTTCATATGAAGTTAAATAAACAGTTCACCTACTAATTGTCCACCCTTAGAGGAGGAATATTTCAGAGATATAGCGTGTTCAATGAAAAAAGAATCTTTAAAATGGCGATGATATCGCTGTTTTTACCCTTTAGGTACTCAGTAATAAATTTTCTACTTGTATGTTCAAACCACAGAAAAGAGAAGTAAATAGAACGGAAATGAGAAGGAATAGTTAATTGAATCAGGCGTTACTTTGCGGAAGTCCATTTTCAAAACTGGTTTTCTGATGAATTTCTAGTGTAATTCCGCTTCTAAGAAGAAAGCGAAACGGAATTACACTAGAAATTCATCAGAAAACCAGTTTTGAATGAGAAGGAAACTCTGTCGCCAGGTATTGTGACAGATATGTGATTGAACATTTTTATTTATGTCAACGCGTCGAACTCCGCGTCACAGTTGCTTAACACATTGCTGTGGGTTTATATAGGTGCAAGTGGCTACAACAAATTTCTTGCCTTGACAGCCGTCTAATTAAAACAAAAAAATAAAACTTTTCTGTGGTTCAAACAACCAGCCCCATAAATGACAATGCTATTATTTCCTTCACGAACCACTCAATACCCAGACGCTGCGTCGGTGCTGTGGCCACAGGCCATGCTAACGTCTTTATTTAAAGTGTATCATAACCTTCCTAACTCCTGTCAGCTGGAGTACCTGTGGTCCGGCTTCCTCCGGAGCTGCACCAGGTGCAGCTCCTCGGGCCAGGGGTCCGCGTGCGCCGGCAGCGAGCTCTGCCGCGGCATGCCCCCGCCTTGGAAGCGCACCGCGCGCCCTGCCCCCGACCCCGCCCCCGTCGACCCGCGCAGCGACGCTGACCGAGACGGACCGGACGGTGACGTTGCTGTGGAAGATATGTTTAATGATGACTTTTAAGAGTCCCCTATATCTGTTTCTTTGTCATCTTGATCCAAAAATGTATAGATCCTCTCCCAGTATTTGACCACAGCGACCCTGCTGGACCCCGCGCAAATTTTAAAGAAGTCTTCTACGGGTCGCCTATAATATATTTACTACAAGCTGCGCCCCGCGGTTTCACCCACGTGGTGAGGAAAATCGGTGATGATGATAATGAAAAGTAGCCTTTGTGTTAATCCAGGACATAAGCAATGTATGTTCCAAATTTCATCCAAATCCATCCAACCGTTTCTGCGTGATTGAGTAACAAACATCCATCCATCCAAACTTTCACATATATGATATTAGTGTGATGGGGACTATAATTATTATGGATGTCGTCCTATCAGCCGAGCAATGCAACCTAATGAATACTAATGCTACTGCAGGGCATACATTTTTTCATTCCCATGCCGGTCACAGCTTGAACAACGTTTTTGCGACCCATCTTATGAGTTGGTCTTATATAGCCACTTTTAAAATCGTTGCCAGACATTTTACAGTTCAACCTTTGAAGACTTTGCCAGGTTTGGCTATCATGTCGTTTTGGTTACCATCATCAGTGTCTCAAGACAAAGGTCTTTAACCAGTGTGTCCTACCCGTTATGACCTACGGTGCCGAGGCGTGGACACTCACGGTTAAGTTGGTCCACAAGTTTAAAGTCGCTCAGCGAGCTATGGAGAGAGCTATGCTCGGAGTTTCTTTACGGGATAAAATTCGGAACGAAGTGATTCGACATAGAACCAAAGTTACCGATATAGCTCAAAGGATTAGTAAGCTGAAGTGGCAGTGGGCCGGCCACATTGCCCGAAGAACCGATAACCGATGGGGTAAACGAGTTCTGGAGTGGAGACCACGTTTAGGTAAACGTAGTGTAGGACACCCTGCGTCCAGGTGGAGTGACGACCTGCGTAAAACGGCGGGTAAAGACTGGATGCAAAAAACTGCCGACCGAGTTCAGTGGCGTGCATTAGGAGAGGCCTATGTCCATCAGTGGACGGATGCAGGCTGATGATGGTTACCATCATATTCAGTTTGGGTTCTATCCTAACAGTAGAATGTGTAGTGTACTCACCAGGCCTGGCCAGGCCGTCACTTTCCATGGAGCTCCAGCTGCCACCCTCGATGATGTCAGCGAGGCGCGACTCCTCGTCCGGCAGCAACAGCGTCTCGCCCGAGTCGCCGATAGCACCCGCCGTCATATTCAGGTTGGGTTCCACCACCACACTAGAAAATTAACTTTATTAAATAATACTTTTTTTAAACAAGCCTTTTTCTTATTCTTCTTAGCAAACCCTTTCATTTGATACCCATATCATGATGGTACATAAGAACAGGTTGTTCGCCATCTTAGGGTCTCCGCCACATTGAATTTATCATCTAAGACCAAAGTTCTTGGGAAGATAAATCCAACGAACCCAAACTCGACGGGATTACGTCGTTTCGGAGTTCCTATGCCCATCTCCTCCTCCATCATCAGACCAGTTCGATGGTACCATAGCACTGCATTGTCACCGAACTTACAAAAGTATACCAAATTTCAGCTCAATCGGTTGAGAATAACTGGTCTTAAGTTCAGTTGCAACATTTGTCCCACACATGCATACATACGTATGCATGTGTGAACTAACAGGGCAAGTTGAATAAAAGCTTGTAAAACATGTGATTAGGGTTGAAATTTGCTCAAGAACTTTATTAATGGTTGTATTTATTACCCTTCGAAATCCTTCCTCTCGACGGGCGGAGTCTGCACGACGAAGGATCGACTCCTATTCGAGCCGAGGCCGAGCTTGCCCTTTGTGATGGAACTGGCGCGAACACTTTGTCGCCGCAGCTTTTGGATCATATCCCTAAAAAAGAAAACTCAAATTAAAGAGAACACACAGCAACTTAATTTTACACGTGTAGGGCCTGTAGAGTCCCACTACATCACAGAATTGTTATTAATATAATATAAACAAATTAATGAAGCGCACCGACATTCAACAGTCATTCGCTGGCGCTCAAATAAAGCGCACGTACTCAATCCATCTACCGGAGTTTCAATTACCCATTCATATTATTTAGGATAACCTTCTGTATCAAATCCAAGAGTCAGATACAACTACAACACAACACATATCGACCAAAAATTATCCTAAACACGGATAACGTGGATATCTGATTCGGCGGTTCTCAATAGCATTAGATCGTAGAAAGTTGACGCATAGGACAATATGATTTTCATACACCAAATATCATCCAAGGCCTCACACCATGAAGGCCAGTTGATTTTTGTCAGATGTGCTAAGACTGTTATTACCTCCTGAAGTCTTTGAAGAGCAGAGCCTCCAAGTCATGCAGCCTCCTCATCTCGTACTCTACAGTAGAATGGCTGGCGCCGAGCGTTCGTAGGTCGTTGATGATCTTGGCCTGTTCGTTCATTTCCTTCTCTATGAGCTTGGAGCGCTTCTTAGCGTCGAGGCTGGTGTCGAACACGAAGGCAGGAAGGTGGTCCGTGTACTTGCGACGGAGGATTATACTCTCCTGGTGGGGGAAAGAGATAGATTGAGTTATAAACGACAATGATGAAGTGGACGCAAATAACTTCTAGAGCTGTTAGAATTCGTTTCGCAATGCAGATATATGATTATTTACGGGATATTTGCCATTATTTACTGTTTCGTTTATTTACCAGGGGGCAATCACGATAAATATATCCTGTAAGTAATTATACAACTGCAGTTAACAACCGTGATAGAATAGTGTTAAACAGTGTTTTGTTCCTTAGATAGAATCTGCTGTTTTGATTATTGTGTGGTTGTGGAATTCATCATAATCGTCATTATCATCGTTTCAGCCTACCATGTTCCACAGCGGGGACACTGGGCTTCTCTCAGAGTAAGTGGATGGGCACTAATCCACCATGTATCTTACATATTATTTTATTACTTGAAGTTCTATACCTAGCTGTAAGAATTCCTAAAATTAATTTAAAACAAAAAAAAAATGTGGTGGTGATGCTAGTACAGGAAAATGTTAGGATAGAAGGTGTAAAAACTTATTTAAACGAAATATGAAGTTTTGAGTGGACGCTGCATTGATAAGATCAGCGGAGGAAAAATAAAAATAAAACTTGGAGCAAAAATAAAATTTTAGTTTGTCTAAAATTACCTGCGAATCTTTGCTATTGTCCGCTTCGTCATCGATATCACTTTCGTAGTCCATTTTCAATGGATCTTCTTCTTCGAAACCTGTTCACAAAAACTTAGTTAAGACACTGACTTTTAATTAATAATTTCTCAAATGTGTCAAGGGAATATTTACCAGTGAGCATGGTGAGAGTGTGTCCTAAGGCCGAAAGTTCCTTGCCCACGTTCACGTCTAAGTGTATGTCGACGCCTTCCATTTGCCATGATACGTTCAGGAACCACTTCGCATTTTCTGTAACAATTATATAATAATATTGTTTTTTTAAATAGCAGCCTTCTTCCTGGAAAGTTCAATAATTTTACTAATTCTACATTTTGTATGAATTTCTCAAAAATAAATTGATGAGTACAATCAAGTATTTAAAGTAATAAGATTTTGTGTATTCTATTAATTTAAATAGGTATAAATATTTCGCCCAAACTGACACTTTGCGATGTCTTCCCAAATTGATTTTGTTTATATTCGATCTTTAAAATAATGTATGATGCATGAAGACATTCCTGCCCCGATGGCTCAGTTGGTAGTGAACCTACCTTCTGCGCTTGGGGGCGTGGGTACGTTTCTCACCTAGGACAAACATTCATGTGATGAACATTTGTGTTTGTTCTATATCTGGGTGTTAATATCTATTTAAGTATGTATTTAAAATAATTATCAATACAAAAAACCGACTTCATTAAAAAAAAGTCAGAACTGGACCAAATTTAAATGGGACCAAACGGGAAGCACCAGCTTTAAAATAAAAAAAAGAATAATCAAAATCGGGTCACCCAGTCGAAAGTTCCGAGGTAACAAACATAAAAAATAAAAATACAGTCGAATTGATAACCTCCTCCTTTTTGGAAGTCGGTTAAAAATATATGTACTTATATCAGTATCTGGCAGCCATATTACAAGCTTTGCTTAGTTTGGGGTCAGATGACCGTGTTTGCAATAATGTCCCAGATATTTATTTATTTTACAACGACCGAAATTTTGTAACAGACTTCCAAAAAGGACGAGGTACTCAATTCGACTGCTTTTTTATGTTTGTTACCTCAGAACGTGAAACGATTTTAATATTTTTTGTATATGCAAGCTGGTGCTTCCCGTGTGGTCCCATTAAAATTTGGTCCAGTTTTTTCATTTTTATGAAGTCAGTTTTATATTGATAATTTTCTTGTAGTAAGGCATATGTTTATTTATTTATTAAGATACGCCAACAGTGAACGTATTATAAATTGAACATATGAACATATTATAACATATACAATGTTCCTCGTTTGTCTGATCTGTGTTGTTACGTACCATTGTGCTTGGCAGCAGTAGTCCGGCTGCAGACTTCATACGTCCCCTCCGACACGCAGCACACGTTCACAGACGACTCGTCCGGGCTCGGCTTCCAGTCGTCCAGAGATGTCTCGAAGTCGTCTGCGAACCTGCACAAATTATGCGTAATACAAATAAATAAATCTTTATATCTACTGAAATGTTTGATTACAAATCTATACGCTTATATAATATTTTTGTCACATCGCAGAAGTTGATTTGCAGCTTTAGCTATCTCCTTGCGTCTAAATAATAATAAAAAAACGATTTAATACCAATTTCAGATCTAGACGGTTCGGCCAAATACCAGCTCGAAGCTCTTGAATCGGTAGACGGGCGTGCTGCTCGACTTATAGGCGATGAAAAGTTAGTGGCTAAGAAACTTCTCAGTCTTGAACACCGCCGTAAAGTAGCAAGTCTGTCAATTTTAGAGCTACAGACCTTATTCTACCATCCCCTTTCGACTACAGGACAAGTAGGAAAACGGCCCATTACCACATTGTGAACATTCCTTGGATACGTACAGAACGTTTCAATTCTACGTTTCTAATCCGTACGGCCAAGGATTGTAACAACCTGCCGGCTTCCTTGTTCCCTGAGAGATATAATCTGGGCCTTTTCAAGGCGAGAGTGAATAGGTATTTTCTAAGTCTGCTTCATCTTCGACCACATCGTCGCTAACCAACAGGCGAGTTGGTGGAAAAACGCGGACTAATTCGCGGTAAAAAAAACAAGAATATTTGTGGCGAAAAAAACAATGTACAATAGAAACTAAAATAATTTTATTTTTTACATTTAAAATATTTTTACTGACTTCCAAAAAGGAGGAGGTGTTCAAATTGACTGTTTTTTTTAATGTTTGTTTCCTCAGAACTTTCGACTGGGTGAACTGATTTTGATGATTTTTATTTGAATATTCCCGTGTGGTCCCATTCAATTTGGTCCAGTTCTGTCATTTTTATGAAGTCGGTTTTTTATATTGATAAAATTATCATTTCAAGCACTCGTCTCTTTCCCGCGTTGGTGAGTATGTTCCTCATTGTCGTAATAGAATAGGATTATGTAACGGAGGATTATTTACCTGAGACAGAGTCCCACGAAGCGTCCTTTAGAAACGAGAGCACCGGAGGAGCATGCACTGATGCTAGTACTTTCTAACGTTACTACAACGGCGCCGCGTGACTCCGCTTCGTAGTTGTACCGCCCACCCCATGTTGCCTGTACACATACATAACCACAGAATACATAATTATAGTACAAGTGTAGAAGGTTTACTCCGCAAAAGCATTTAAATAAGTAGCGGCTCTTACTACCACACAATAAAGTCCAATTCAGGACGTGAGAGCGCTATCTACAGCTATATTAACCTAAAAGTTGCTACTCTATCGCGTAACTCTTGTCGCGTTATCTGTCTATCGCGTGGCAGCGGGCACGGCAAGTCCGACAAGACGACTACTTGTAGCTTCATACCTACAGCGCACTGCGGAGTGCGCCACATCGCTAAAGACAATGTGAAACCACAAATATATCAATTTGGGCAAAATCACTAGTCACTGCGTGCCGGATAAAGGAGAAACTTCTAGACATTAAACATATTGTCATGGTGTAACAAACTTACCATGGGAGGTTGATTGAGCGGCAAACAAATCCCTATATCGTCCACGTTCAGTTGAAGGAACAGCGTGCTTAGATTCGGCGTCGTGATTTGTGAAGTTAATTGAACCTGCAACCGGAAATCATCCGTCGTGAATAGGCAAAATAAGGTCGCAAATTCATTGTAGGTATAATAATGGAAATAGATATAAGGCTGGAAAATAGGATATTGAACTTTGTACCGATAAGCTTCGACCAAAATAAAATGAATGGACGGGCCCAGTAGAAGAGCATTTTTGAAGATTACAAAATGAGCGCCAGCTCTCATTTTGTTTCAGTCGGTCTCTAGCCGTAGGAAGTGAAACACGAGTCTATTGTTACGCGATAACGAAACATCTGACAAAATTATGAATTCGTATGCTTTACCAAAGTGTAAATACACAAATAAAACCGATATCTATTTTT
Organism: Agriopis leucophaearia; assembly: GCA_949125355.1. Lineage (NCBI taxonomy): Eukaryota > Metazoa > Arthropoda > Insecta > Lepidoptera > Geometridae > Agriopis > Agriopis leucophaearia. The sequence goes on along the minus strand of OX421263.1, from coordinate 18,576,993 downwards.
TGTAACATATATACAGTACATTTTTATAATTAGGTGTTGAAGTATATGTCCGACGGTTTTGACTCGTTTTTACTGATCAAGTTCAATGGTTAGGGCCCGTCCATTCTTTTATTTTGGTCGAAGCCGTTAAGTTGTTCGTTTTTTTTTTTGTAAAGATGTACCTATTAATGTTAGAGCTAAATTTTTCTCTTACCTTTTCAAAGACCTGCTGCGTAGCTGTAAGGACCTCCTTGTTCAGGTTGAGCCTCTTTTCGTTCCAGTATTCGTACGCGTTCTTATAGTTGAGCCAGACGAGGATGGCCTTGTCGACAGCCACCGGCTGGATGTAGATGAGGGGCCGCTTCAGAGTTATTAGAACGACTTCTTTGTCCTCCCCACAACCTATCTCGTCCTGAAATGCGTTGCGCATCGCTGGGAACACAATGCTTGCTTTTTAGTAATTGATCTCATTTTTTGCGGTACATTTTTGCACACCCGGTAGTTTTAACCACAGAAAAGAAAAAAAGTTTCTGTTTATATTAGAACGGCTGTCAAGGCATTTTTGTAAGAAATGTGTTGTAGCCACTTGCACCCATATAAACCCATAGCAACTATGTTAACAGCTGTGACGCGGAGTTCGACGCGTTGACGTAAATAATGATGTTCAATCATATATCTGTCACAATACCTGGCGACAGAGTTTCCTTCTCATTTCCGTTCTATTTTACTTCTCTTTTCTGTGGTTTAACTATGTAGAGCTAAAAAAAAAACGAAACAAAAAAAAAATGTTTAAGCCCGCGTTTTTTTTATTCAGTACAGTCAGTCAGGCTTGCGTTTGTCCACCAACCGCGATATATCTCCTTGAAGCAACCTCTTTGGTAGTACCGACAGCTACCTCCTTTGACTTAAATGGACAATTTCTTTTGTTTCTATGTCAATGTATAGACTACACATCTTGTTCTTGTTTTTGAAGGAAAAATATTAGAAAAAAAAAGACAGAGACGGTTGCCAAAGACAGTGACAGATGCGCTGACTCTGAGCTGTTTTAAATTTAGATTAAAACGCTGGCTTATCGACCAAGCGTTTTATGATTTTGACCAGTTTCTAAAAACTGATGGCAAAAAAATGTAATATAGGTATATATGTACGGTGTTTTTACTAATTAATGTTTGATTATTATTAGCTGATTTAAATTTTATTTTTTATTTTTATTTCATATTATGTTGTATATTTTTTCATATACATCTTCTATGTAAGTGATTATAAGGCCTGACTTGTAAACATATGTTTATCAATAAATAACTTTGACTTTGACTTTAGAACACAAAAAATATACTATAGATCCGATCGCTACTAAACTTCAGTGTCAGTGTCACTCGCTGGGCTAATTTGATGATTGCCTGAAAATTCCATCAAAGCCGGTCCAGGTGTTTCGAAGTCCTTAGGAAACATACATACATATTTGTATTATGATTTGACGAGTCATAGGCTATGACTCATAGCGTGCATCTCATCGGCGTCTTCTTTCGTTTCAGTACGGCAAAATAGGATGGCAACCATTAAATTTAGTTTAGTTTAGAGAATGGTTATTCAGAATCGACGTCATTATTATTTTTTATGCAATTGTAGTTTCTGTTTTTTTTTATATATAATTGTGTGAGGTAAATGTAATTGATCTTATCGTTTTTACCTCAATAAATAAAATAAATACCTACCGATTCTGGTGTTGAAAAACGCATACTGCTGGAACTCTGGCTCAGCTTCTTCAAACATCGCGTTACGGATCAACTGTCCTAGACTCAGGTTCACATCTACCTGCAGAACAAACAAACAAATTAACAAACCATTCTAAATGTATTCCAGAAATTTTACCTGTCATCATCATCATCATCAGCCAGAAGACGTCCACTGCTGAACATAGGCCTCCCCCTTTAACCTCCACGCTGAACGACATCCTGCCATCTGCATCCACTGCCCGCGACTCTCACAATGTCGTCGGTCCATATAGTGGGAGGCCTACCTACGCTGCGTCTTCCGGGTCGTGGTCTTCACTCAAGAACCTTTCTTCCCCATCGGTCATCAGTTCTTTGTACAATGTGGCCTGCCCATTGCCACTTCAACTTGTTTTACTTTAGAGTGTCATCATCATCATTTCAGCCATAGGACGTCCACTGCTGAACATACGCCTCCCCTATTTATTATTATTATTTATTTATTTATTCAATTAGGACGCGCCAATTACACTAATGAGACAATGTTACAAAATATTATGATACTTAAGCAAAATTAAAATTAGAAAAAAAAAAAAACTCAATTGAAATCAATGTCATTAAAATATAACTATTAATAAATCCGTCAACATCGATTTCCAAAAGGACCGGTTGGAAGCGGCCTGCATCCAGCGTTTCCCTGCGGTCTCTTTTAGGTCGTCTGTCCATCTTGTGGGTGGACGTCCTACGCTGCGCTTACCGGTCCGCTTTAGAGTGTGTACTATATTAATGCCAAGTTTGACGCTTGCAGATTTTTACCTTTACGTTTGACTTTTGTCAAAACTCAGTAAAAAAGCTAAAGGGCCTTGCCTAGCCGTGATATAAACTGTCTCCTTTTCCTTGTATTGCAAGTTTCATTGAACAAATGCGATTTTTTTTATACCATGTCACGTCAGCGCCATCTATCGATGGTTGCAGAATTATGTTTCTTCAGCTGTCAGAAAACCGCACATTTGAATATGTGACGGTGACAATCAGACTTTCTAGAACTAGACATTTAATGCAGGGCGAACATGTTAAGCCACTACATTAGATGAAAACGTCTGATGTAAAGACACGCCCACTGAAGCCATTGAATGTCACGTCAGTACTGACCAAGCCTGCGATTCGTCAACGTTTTGAAGTGACATTGAATGGGCCAATTAGCATTCAGTGACCCCTCACCCCGCCTCTCAGGTAATTCACTGAATTGTTTCCGTTGTAAATAATCGTAACTACAAGTCTGAGCTACGTAGTAGCTATACTTAGTCTGTGGTGACAATAGTATGCAGGTCCTGGAATGTGGTACCTGAGCGCGCGCGAACAGCCTGACTTCGTGGGGCTCGGCGGGCTGCGGCACGTTCTGCACTCGGTTCGACAGCTCGAACTCCACCGCGCCCGTCTCCAGCCGCACGGCCGAGTTGCTCGGAGTGGTCGCAGTCAGTTGGATTCGCTGCGGAACATAACAATCACCTCACAAACATACAATCATTATATCACCTTTTTAGGGTTGTGTAGTACTACAAGGAACCCTTAAGGTCCGTCCGACTTGTCTATCTATCCTAATTCTATAGAACTTTTTTTAACACACGGTCCTTTGACCCCAAACTAAGCAAAGCTTGTAATATGGCTGCCAGAGACTGATATACGTACATATATATTTTTAAATACATACTTTAATGGATATTAATACCCAGACATAGAACAAACACAAATGTTCATCACACAAATGTTTGTCCTAGGTGGGAATCGAACCCACGCCCCCAAGCGCAGAAGGTAGGTTCACTACCAAATAAGCTAACGGGGCTATCGAAGGTATGTAAAACAAGAGAGACATCCGTCTGTTTTTTTTTTTTTTAATAATTAAAAGATCACTCCACAGACACCGGGGTCCGTAACTTTTGTTATGCTTATGTTACTACAATTTCGTTAACTTAAACGTATTTATTTTAATCCGTGTAGGTTTCTTAGTTTAGCGTATAAGGCAGTAGGACTAACTTTGATCCTGATGATGAGCGAGAAGAGAATCCTGCTGAGAGCCGACGTGGAAGCTTCCTCTTCGTTCCAGAGCGGCACGGGCTTCTCGCCTCCGTACACTTTCTGGACCACTTCGTTCACTTCCTGTATACAAACAATTATGTCATGATATGGACGTTCAAATGTTCATCTGTTATACTGGGTTACGCAGAAAGGGCGTCCTGAGCCAAAAGATGTCCATTACACTCATCATCATTTGTAGTGGTAGGATTCTTTTGCAGGGGTCCGCCTGGGGAAGTACCACACCTTTGCCAGTTATACAACCGCCAAGCAGTAGTGTGCAAACACTACTGTGTTCCGGATTGAAGGGCAATGTTTCCAGCTAAATTACAGGGCACACAGAGATTTGACATCTTATATCTCGGGGTGACGAGCGCAGTGCATTGCCATCCAGGGTTTTGTACTGTTGAAGTTCAAAATTCTGAGTGGCGTTGAACTGTTATGGGCAAGCGTGAAGACCCAACAGGCAAACGACTTCGCTCGTCTCGTCACTCAGTATTATAAAAATACTTAGAAAAGAGGGCTTTAATGTAAGTGTATTGTATCTCAGGAAGGGGCGGTAGGCGGTACGCACAGTGGTAGCAAGTATTGTAAACATACCTTCATAAAGACCTTCTGCACGAAGACGAGATGGTTGAGCAGGTCGGTGGATAGCGTGTGCTCGAAGAGGCCGATGTCGGCGGTGGCGGCGAGGTAGCGGCCGGCGCGCAGCACGGCGCCGGGCGGCGCGGCGCCGGATTCCTCCACCACGCGAGCGTGCACCTGCACCGGCGGCAGGGCTATCATGGCCGCGGGCGGGATGTTCGCCTCTGCTATCTGGGAACGGGGGACACTGAACAATAACTAGTTGACCGCTGCACTACAACTTGGAGCCCTAGTATTTATTGAATAACTAGCGACCCGCCCCGGCTTCGCACGAGTGTACTATAACCACTCCAGGAACACAAGATTTCATTGAAATCGGTCCAGCCGTTTTTAAATGTAAAAACCTTCTACGAAGTATTAGAAAACATTTAAAAAGGTGAATGAAATCGGTAAAGCCGTTCTCAAGTTATAGCGTGACCAGGAGAAATAGGGGTTCATTTATATATATATATATAGATAGGCTTGCCACCACTTATCTTAAGCGATGATGCGGTCTACGCTTAGAAAAAACCTATTCACTTTTTGACTTGAAGACACTCAGATTGTAACTATCGCGACGCATTCATTCAGGCAGCGCATACCAGCCTAGCGGTTTGCACAATAAAAGCTGTTTGTACAGGTTTTCGGAATATTAACCATGAAAGGGTTGTCTTTTCGTGCTTGCCCTGGCCGTTCGATAGCAATATAGGTAGGACTAGGTACCTATTTTTCTATAATATGCATATTGTTATGTAGAGTTCACCTGGGTAAGTATTTATTTAAGTACACTAAACAAACATTACTGTGTTCCGGATTGTCAGGCAATGTTTTCAGTGAAATAATGAAATCAAGCGAGTTGGTGGTCAAACGCGGACTTATACGCGATAAAAAAAATGGGCACAGAGATCGAACATCTAATAACGTAGCCCTGAGCCTGGAGTGACGGCAGCAGCGCCGCTGTCACGCTCAAACTGTGTAGTTTACCTGCAGTTTGGTAACGAAGCTGAGCGAGTGCGTGGGCAGGTCGACGGTGAAGTGCGCCTTGTGTCCCGTCACGCCGCCGCTGTGCACGTGCTCCATCTTGTACTGAGCCTGGAGTGACGGCAGTAGCGCCGCTGTCACGCTCAAACTCTGAAAACAACAATAGTTGAGTAACCTTTAGGATTAATTTTCGAACTCTTAGCTGCTTATCGTGGTCGCTTATGGAAAGACGTTGTTCCAGGACTTGTTGGATATCAGTTTTATCACCTGTCTATCACTCACATTCAGATTATCATAAGTGCAACGGGGACAGAAAGAATATCGTATGCACAAGAATAGCCGGCCAGTAGAGACATACATGTATAATCAAGGGACGGAGATGTCTTTAGAAGGAAAAATTATGTTTTATTGCTACAAACCATTTTGCACCGATGCGATGGTTGATAATCTAAAGATATCATCATCATCAGCCAGAAGACTTTATTCTCCACATTAAACGACGTCTTGCCATCTGCATCCACTGGATGCCCGCGACTCTTACAAAATAAAAATAAATACCTCCTAATACCTGAATCTAAAGATATACCTGTGTGCATTTACCTGTACAACGATAGAGAACTGCAAGTGCAGGGGGTCGAGGAGCGTACGGGGTGGCGCGGGGCGAGGCGGGGGGCGCGGCGCTGGCGGGGGGCTGCCTTCAGAGGAGGAGCCTTCTGCTCCGGCCCCTGGACCACCCGTGCCTCCCCCGCGGGACATGCGGGATGATGTGCGGGTTACACCCAACTCCTGTAGGCGAAACAATCAGCAAGGGCTGTGCATGTAGTAGTTACAACGGAGAAAATGTATAGTTATTTTTTATTTAATAATAGGCTTGCTTTTTACAAAGACAAAGTTGCTAAGTAGACATCTCTGTCATAAATAGTAAGGCATCATCTGACCTGCAGTGTCGAAGACAGCTGTCGACTGGAGCGAGTCATGACTCCGTGCAAGGCTACAGGGTGTTGGGGCAGGTCCACACGCACACCGCCGATGCTGACGAGCCCGGCCGCGCCCTGCCGGCCCACTTCCCACGAGTACAGGGCTTGAGACTTGCCCACGCTCACTCTCACCACCGTTCTACATAAAAAAAAACACATCAGTCATAGGACTACACGTCAGAAGTGAAAACATAAGTAGTAATTCACCTATTCTACAAGAGATGGCGCTGTTCTAAAATACACGGTACTGTGTATTATGTATTCTGTGACAGCGTGACGATGACGCGAGTTCCATGATTTTTGTTTACCCAAAAAGTGCTCAACGCACCTAAAGAAGTGTTCACTTCAATAACAACATTTCAACATGCCTTCTTGTGTTTTTTTTAAATCAAATCATTTGTTTGCTAGAATACATTACATTGAGGTCTTAACATTATTTTAGGTACACTGTATTCAGTCTGCAAGCAGGTGTGCAAATGTTCTTATGCTAGATAAATTATATATTTTAAGAATTATTATTATAGTACATTAAAGGGCTTTAATCACTCCGGGAAGATAAATAAGATTCATTGAATCACTCATGACGCTAAGACAGAAAGATAGCCGAGCGGTAGCATTAAGATTCCCTGCACCAATCCCTTATTTAGTACCTAAAAAATTATGTGCAGTTTCGATGTTACCGCTCAATAACGGAGAAGGAACACATGAGAAAACCGGTATGACCAAGAACCTCAAAAGTTCAAAGACATATGACTTCTATCAACATGCACTGGGCCAGCATGGTGGATTAGGGGCCATCCTCTATCTATGAGAGAAGAGTGTACCCAGCAGTGGGAACATAATAGGCTGAAATGATGATGGTGATGATAACTCACACACACACATCATCAGCCAATTAACGTCCACTGTTGGACAAGGCCTCCCTCATAGAGAGGGGTGTTGCCATAATCCCCACGCTTGGCAGGCGGCTTGTGGATCGCAGTACGTTCACCGTGTACTAATAGGACGCTGCTGCCCATCCTCCGGCTTATGAGTTATCATCCGGATGGATGATAACTCATAATATGATGAAAATTATGAGATTTATGTGATTTTACAGTATGTTTTTATTTTTTTCTTCACTTCTAATGTCACTGTTTGACGGTCAACGCTGTCACATTTGCACGAATAACCTAGCGTATTTTATTTTATCACACACGGTCATCTGACCCTAAACTAAACAAAGCTTGTAATATGGCTGCCAGAGACTGATATACATATATATATATTTTTAAATACATACTTAAATAGATATTAACACCCAGACATACAACAAACACAAATGTTCATCACATGGATGTTTGTCCTAGATGGGAATCGAACCCACGCCTCTAGGCGCAGACGGTAGGTTCATTACCAACTGAGCCACCAGGGCAGTCTTAGTATTCCACCGAACGTTCTGTCCTTGTCATTTCAGTCGAGTAGTTTCGGGATTCGAAATTCGTGAGCCGAACCAACTCGGTCGACCAACACATGTTTTGTGATTAAATATGTTGATATTTTTTTTACCTAACATGCTACTCCACGGATACCAGGGTCCACGACTTTTGTTATACTTAATTACAAATTTGTCAACTTAAACGAATTTACTTTAGCTATACACAATACTGGGAGAGGAATGATAGTTAAATCTTAATCTAAGGGTAACGATTTAAAAGTTAGCATTTTTAAATATCGGCATTGCACAAACTGCAGAGTTACAAATGACAAACTTCGAATGGCCTTTCCTTACCTTATTTTAAATTCGACTGTACGTAAAGCTACATAACAATCATGTTTCAATGGTTTCTACTACAGAAAAGAGAAGTAAATAGAACGGAAATGAGAAGAAAAATTTGTCGCCAGGTATTGTGACAGATATGTGATTGAACATTCTTATTTATGTCAACGCGTCGAACTCCGCGTTACAGTTGCTATAGGTTTAAGTGGCTACAACAAATTTCTTACAAACATGCCTTGACAGCCGTTCTAAATAAAAATAAAAATAAACTGTGTTTTCTACTCACTGGTGGTTAGGTGATTCCCCCTCTAACAGCACGATCATAGATCGTCCCACGTTTCCTGTGAGCGACCACTGGCGCGACCGCGACGCGGACAGCGACGCTTGCAAGGACGTTATTTCCGCTTCCAGTTTCAACCCGGAGAGGGAAGCCAGGAGGCGCGTGCGATGGATCCTGAACACACAGATATACGATTAGGAACGAGGACGGGAACACAAGTACAAAAGTCGTTATTACGTATAAAGAAGAATAAAAATATAGTAAATGACACTGACAGAGCCATCTAGCGGGAAAGACGCCAACCATCATCGCCGGCATTTTTGGAGTCGAGCGGCGCGGTGTTTCCGTGTGCGCACGCTTAGATAACCCCGTTTCGCTGTTTAACGAGCCACATAAACGTGTTTTTTCTTCCATTTTTAACCGACTCCCAAAAAGGAGGAGGTTATCAATTCGACTGTTTTTTTATGTTTATTACCTCAGAACTTTCGACTGAATGAACCAATTTTGATGACTCTTTTTTTATTTGAAAGCTGGTGCTTCCCGTGTGGTCCCATTTCAATTTGGTCCAGTTCTGACATTTTATGAAGTCTGTTGTTTATATTGATAAATATAAAGTATAATATGATTAAATATAACCTGGCAACTCCAACGACCACGATGCCCATGTTGGCGGAGGCCGGGGAGGCCTGGTCGCGGGAGCAGGGCCGGGCGGGGCGGCTGTGTCGGTACTGCTCCGGTATGTCCGTACTCACTGAGAACCTGTTGGAACAACACTGTGTTAACAACATGCTTATAATTTTGTTTTAATAAATGATTAATACATGAACAACTCATAACAAGTATAGATTGTTTGTTTAAACCCCCAAGCTGATAATCTTCAAACGGCTGGACAGATATTTTTCTATTATAATGTATGTCTATACTTTACATACCAATTATTCCATTACTACATCACACTCCTTCCTTTACATCTTCTGTGTGTCCTCTCCATACTAAGGTTGCCTGGAAGAGATCGCTTACAGCGATAAGGCCGCCGATTGTGTCACTAGGTTTAAGTTGTTTTTATCTTATTATGTACCTATGTAATTTTTGAAGTGAACAATAAAGAGTTATCTATCTATCTATATATTTTCTTGAATCCTAGCTACAGTAGTTCCGTTTCTGAGCTACAATGCCACAGATATACATGTTAAACTTATTTTATAATAGTTTTGTATATATTGACCTGTGAGTGATGGTCTCCGCGTCAGGCATGTTGGCGTACAGATCCAGCAGCAAGTAAACAGTTCTCCAGCAGCGCGGCGCCAGCTTGCCTTCTGCAGCGTCTGCCGAGGGAGAGCTCAGCGAGGGCGGGTGCACTCCGCCCCCGCCCGGATACATCGGCGTGTGCGCGCCCTCGTTTAGGGAACTGTAGCCTGTTACAATTGAGATGGTGCAAGTTATTATGTGTACAACAAACATGGCCCTTGGACCAAATAAATGAGAAAAAAAAACTCATCTGATAAAAAGCGCAGTGTTGGGCCGCGATTTAGGCATAAATTAATCGAACCAAAGTCCAACCTTTACAGCTCTAGCTCTAATACAATGACTAAAAATATTTAGTAAATTGCCAAATTAATTAAAAGATTTAGATAAAGAAGTTAGTTTCACAAATAAATTAAAAGTTATTTCAAAATCCAAATGTAAGTCCCTCCTGCCCATTTTTCTATCGGACTGCCAGAGCGGGCACGAAAAATCGACACTGTTTTATGGTTAATATTCCGAAAACCCGTACGAAGCGCTTTGATTCTACTTTTATTGTGCGTACTGCTGGTCTGTGGAATACGCTGCCTGAATGGGTGTTCCCCGATAGTTACAATCTGGGTGTCTCAAATCACGAGTGAATCGGTTTTTTCTTGGCAAGCGTGCTCCCTCGTAGAACGCATCATCGCTTAACATCAAGCGAGTTGGCGGTCAAACGCAAGCCTATTTAAGCATTACAAAAAAAGTGGAAAGTAGCTTACCAAGCTTTCCTTTAACGCTCTTCCCAGTAGACCTGAGTTTCTGTGCGAAGGACTGCGGCCTCGGACGCGCCGGAATCGTCAGTTTCTGCTGGCTCAGTGAAGGGGAGACTGTGGGCAGGTCGGGGGTGACGGGGGGAGGGATCACGTCCCATTTCGGCTCCAGCGGGACGTATGGCGCGTCCTTGTCGAGCGATGACACGCTGACGAGGTTCTCGCGGAAGTCTGACACTGAAACAATAGTAACGTAATATCTATTTATGTAAAAATCATAGTGTGTTTTTCCTATGGACTGTAAGACGGGACTTTCACTGGCAGATAATGTTATAATGAGTGACTTAGGCTACTTTTATCGAGCGTATCTACGCGGATGAAACCGCGGGGCACAGCTAGTAGCTTATAATAATCTAACTTTAATGTAGGAACCCAAAGCGGCTCGTGCACATCCGCGATGCGCGGAGTCCAATAATAAAAAAAAGGGTTGGAATTCCTACCAGAGGACGGCTGATGATCCTGTCACCTGTTTGGGCCCAAACGTGAGCTGCGGCTTTCCTCGTCCAGTGGCCGTCCTCGGATCCTCAACACTTTACAAATAATGCTCAAAAGTGTCCTAACACTGAATTTAACACTCGCGGGCTATACAAAACACACCCGATCTCACGATTTCCGATGATACCTTCAACTCAAGGAAAATATCCGGTCGCGCCGTAACAGAGTGAAATTCGCGCGTGTCTTTTAACGACGTTCAATTCGCGGGAGTCCAAACGGTGACTCGCGGTCTTTCCAAAATATGGACATCAAATCGCGCCTAACAAGCGGGTCCTCTCACGCGCGTACGTTCGCGCCGAGCTAATATGGATGACTAAACTAGCCCGGGGAGCGAACGCCACTGTCTCGGCCGCCCGCCCCCCGTGCCTCTCCCGCGGCTTCCGCGCGGGCCGTCAAAACCGGTTTTGGAACTAAACACTTTAGTTAGGTACATTGGATGTCTGTATGCGGCACCAACGCTGAACGCGATGGACACTACTGCAACTATCTCTTCTATTTGTTTTGTATATCTTTTGTTTCTCTCTCGTCACTGTATTATCAATGTAATGTGTAGTCTTTTTTCGTTTTATCATATCATTATGATATGTTATATGTCTAGCTGTTGCCGCGACATAGTATGCGTAGACTTTCATATAAACTTTCGACCTTAATTTGCTATTACACCTCTTAATTCGGCCCTTTCGCAAAATCCTGTTGGGATGCAGTGGGTACACGAGTAGATTCTCACAGTCACACAGCTACATCGGAAGATCAACTAGACCTCATTTACATCTGTAACTGTCTACTAACTATAATAAAGTAAAGTTTATTTCCAAAAAGGTTTACATGTTAACGTAGAGAATGCCAATAGTTATTTAACTATAATACGTAGGTACATTATATTACCAGTGGACCCCAAACTCGGCTAGGTCGGTCTCTTGGTGGCCCTGGGAAGGTTAACACAAAATGATAGATCACGCGGGCTTAGGAGTTTCTACTACTTATAATAGGTATGTACCTTCAGAAGGCACATGGTTGGGCCGCCGACGCGCTAGGTCGGTCTGCGTGCGCAGCTCCGCGTGCGTCTCCTTCACGTTCTGGTACATGTTGCTGATCTGATGCAGCAGCCGGAGTAGCGGCATGTTCACCTGGAACACGCAGCGATTTATACACCAGCCGGCAATACATGCCGTCAGATTGTAAAGCGCACATGGTACCATCGCTCATCATCATCAGACTTTAAGTGTCCACCGCTGGACATAGGCCTCTAATGCAAGCCACTGAGCTTGATCGGCAGTCTGCATCCAGATTTAACCCGCCATTTTAAGCAGGTCGTTACTCTACCTAGTCGCAGGGTGTCCTACACTACGTTTGCCTAAACGTGGTCTCTACTTTAGCACTCGTCTACCCCATCGGTTTTTGGTTCTTCGGGCAATGTGGCCGACCCACTGCCTGTTCAGGTTACTAATCCATTGAGCTATGTCGGTAACTTTAGTTCTATGTCGGATCACTTTGTTCCGAATTTTGTCCCGTATAGAAACTCCGAGCATAGCTCTCTCGCGACTTTAAACTTGTGGACCACCTTAACCGTAAGTGTCCACGTCTCCGCACCATAGATCAATACTACGTACAGTACGCGCAAGCTAAATTGACCAGAATGAACATAGGCATTCAACCCCCGCACACCGCAAACAACCCCCGCACACCGCAAACAACCCCCGCAAAGCTGCAAAAATAGCGAACTGCGCAGTCATCTGCGCCATTTGCGCCAACGTCACTCTAGTTAAGTTAGCTTGCGCGTACTGTAAACATGAACAATTAAGCTATAATATGGATACGTCTGTGTCTTTCTTGCAGGAGAAAAATGGACTACATTTTATCGCAGCTTGCGTACTGTAGGAGCGAGAAAAGTGAAGAGAAGTCTTTGCCCAGCAATCGTAAAATGCAAAGTAAATAAACTCTTAACAATACCTGTTGCGATATAAACCGCACGCTGATGTTAAAGTTCAGCATAGTACTGATATGCTTCTTCAGCTGCGTCCTGGAGATGTAGAGCACGTTCTGGCGCTGTATGAGCTCGTCCACCGCCATGTCCGCCACTTTCTTCAGATCCACGTCCAGGGACACCTTCTCGCAGAGGAAGGCGGGCGTTTCCGAGGGTATGTCCATGTGGGCTTGGTTACCTGGACAGAAAGAGAAGCTAAAAATTGATTTTGATCTACGGGATACGTATTGCTAACATATTTATAAGTATAGAGAATTCTCGATATTATATACATTCATCCGCATGTACTTTTTAAATCGTCTAGGTGTATTTAGTTTTACAGTGTGATTTTGACTGTTCTCACGATTTTATATTGCTGCATCTACTCTTAGCTACGATTTACCTTCAACACGCTCAGTGACACGCCTTCAACATGCTCGATGCACCGTTTCAATTTCCATGTTAAACTTTGAACCTCTTTCTTTTTCAACCTTCAAAGATAGAGATATCGCTCTAGCTTGTTTAATTAATTTGTATCATTACTCACTCTTCCCTTTAGAATGTCTCCGTTCGCGCGACTGCAAGTCGCTGACGACGATGTCTATGCGGAACATGTCGACCCAAGCCAGAAGAGACAGCCGCGACCCCAGCGACTCTAGGGCCGGAGGAACAGCTCCGCCGCTACCATCGCCGCTGCCACTCTTGTTTTTAGATTCGCCTGAGGAGATTGAGAAGGTAGGTAACTAAGACACCGAACTCCCAACTCTAAACGCGGGCCCGAGTAGGTGCAGTTTGCAAAATCAGACGACCGCAAACCGTATCTCGGCGCGTTAAGGTTCACGTTTGCTTGATTTTGCAAACTGCACCTATTCGGCCCGCGTTTAGAGTTGGGCGTAAGGTTCTAGGTCTTGTCGGTGACATAGTGTTAGAACAAGTTTAAAAATGATTTCATGTTAATTTTTTTATTCGTTTACAATGAAGCCTCGAACTTGTTGCATTATAAATTTCCACTTGTTCCATGTACAATCTTAAACTTGTTCATATTCATTTCCATGTTCTTCACACTTGTTTCAAGTCACATGTCCAATTTGTTTTATGTTTATGTAACTTAAAATTTCGCAATTTGAATACATGTTTTAATAGATAGAGTTAAAGGTACCTATTTCACCTAAACAAAAAACACATCAGTCATAGGATTGCCCGTCAGAAGTGAAAACTTACATAGTAGTTCACCTATTCAACAAGAGATGGCGCTGTTTTAAAATACACGGTATAGCGTTCGGTGATGATGACGCTAGTTTCATGATTTTTGTTCTCACAAAAAGTACTCAACGCGCCTAAAGAAGTTTTCACTTCAATAATAATAATGTACAATAAGTTCCGATAGACAATTAAAACATTGTTTCATTTTGAACCTTAAACTTGTTCCTTGTCTAACTTCAAACTTCTCCCATGGAACCTCGAACTTGTTATTTTAGACTTCTCGTTACACCACAGAATACATATAGTACAAGTTTAGAAGATTCACTTCGCAAGAGTATTTAAATAAGTAGCGACTCATACTACCACACAATAAAGTCCAATTCAGGACGTGCGACCGCTAACTACCTAGCGCTATATTAATCTACAAGTTGCCTCTCTGTCTATCACGGAACTCTTGTCGCGTTATCTCTGTCTATCGCGTGGCAGCGGGCACGGCAAGTCCGACAAGTCGGCTACTTGTAGCTTCATACTTAAAGTGTGGAGTGCGCCAGGCCTGGTTAAACATAGAAAATGCTCCAGCAACCCTGAAGTTCCATAGAGTGTTCCTACCTTGTGTGACCTGGTTGGGCGAGACCCCGAGCGCAGCCAGGAATGGCTGGAAGACAAGGTGTGCATCCAGCAGCATCAGCGACCCCTGCAGCGGGTACAGGCTGCACGCTGGGAGCGAGGCCGTGACGGAGCGAGGGTTCATCTTAGAAGGAGGGATCATTGGCTTCTTGCTTTTACCAGATTCCTTTAACACACAAAGAAATTAAATTAAATCATCATTTTCATCATCATCATGCTTTGATTACCTAATGTTGGGCATTCTTTTTAACCTACTTCCAAAAAGGAGGACGTTATAAATTGGACTGTTTTTTTAAATTTATTTTTTAAATGTTTGTTACCTCAGAACTTTCGACTGGGTGAAACGATATTGATGATTCTTTTTTTATTAACCAACTTTCAAAAAGGAGGCGGTTATCAATTCGACTGTATTTTTTTTAAAATTATAATAGTTACCTCAGAACTTTCGACTGGGTGAACCGATTTTGATGTTTTTTTTTTATTAGACAGCTTTCCGAATGGCCCCATTCTTTATATTGATAATTATTTTATGCCATTCTGTAAGGAACCATGTAAAATAAGTACAAAATATAGTCTATGTACGGGCCCACTGTACATTAACTTACATAAGCATTAAACATTACCAATAGTATTAGTTTTAATAAAGCAGTTGACCCAAACACACATTTTATCATTGTTTCCGCCAGCGATACTCAAACCATATCATTTTATTATACACCGAACAACAAAACCGGCAGTATAATAAGCGGTCTTATCGCCTTAAGCGACTTCTTCCAGGCAACCTTTGGATGGACATTACTGAAATTTTACTACACCGTCGACCCTTACTCCCCAGTAAGGGTCGACGGTGTAGATAATCACACTAATCACACTTCACACTAATATCATATTATGTGAAAGTTTGGATAGATGGATGTTTGTTACTCAATCACGCAGAAACGGCTGGATGGATTTGGATGAAATTTGGAATATATATTGCTTATGTCCTGGATTAACACGTAGGCTACTTTTCATCATCATCATCATCACCGATTTTCATCACCACGCGGGTGAAACCACGGAGCGCAGCTTTTAGATATTATAATCTATGTGCGCCTGTGTGTTCCATGGCATCCCCGTTACTTAGAGTAACGGAGTCCTACTGGGGAGCAATATGAGAGTTTCTTACCACTTTGATGGGCTCTTGCTTAGCCATCCACTGGTAAAGATCTTCTCTTGCACGGTCGTTCTTCATATTGTCATCGCTACCGTGAGGGGAGTACAGCGACGGGTTGGAGCCAACTGTAGGCAGGTCTTCTTTCAGAGTGCCATAATCTGATAGTCATGACAAAAAACATGTTATACGTGGGTAAAGATAAGATATAAGATATTTCCATTATAAAAAAAAAAAACATATCTACGATTTTCATCACCACGCGGGTGAAACCACGAGGCGCAAATATATAAAATAAATATAATATATTATAATTATACTTCCATGTACTTGTTGAGTATTATAATAGTGATGTGTGAAGTCGTAAGCTAAGGTATGTTATATTAAGTATGTATTTTTCAGAAGTGGGATATAAATGTATGACTCACTAGCGATGGCGTCGTCGTGGAATGGTGGCTTTCGCGTCGAAAACGGCAATGTGGGGAACACCAAACTTGCGCGACTGCTCTGCGCTGCACGCACTGTTGCCATTGTGAAGGTATTAGCACAGGGACTACTTCTTTATGGCTATGATAACAAGGGTCATATTAGCACAAGAGTCTATGACTTTTGTGAGACCCTTCACTACAGTACGCCACACGCACAGTTGCCATTGTGAGGGGATTACCACAGAGTCTAATTTATGGCTATGAAAATAAGGATCATTTCAGGGGAGCAGACTTGTCTAGTACCCGTCAGCAAGATAGGGAATAACCATTAATCAAGTTCTTAACATTTAGATCAGTGCACGAATTAACTGATTACGAAAATGTAAGTGGCAAACGAATACAAAAGAAAAAGATAAATATGCAGCGTAAAAGTGCGCACAGAACTTTCAAGCCAAGGATTTAGCAGAACATAAAATGAAACCAAATAAAATAAAATTCAGAAAACAAAATCGAATCATCACAAAAGGGAAATTGCACACAGTTGCGTGCACATTGAGAAGGCGAATGACGAGCAAAAGGAAATGAACCACACAGATGTTCACATAGCGTTCAATCTTCACTGCAAACACATGCTTGATAATACACAACCGAAATATTAAAACTTGGAACAAGTGGATCACATTAAAAACCGACTTCAAAAATATATGAAAAACGTAATAATTGGCTATAAAATTTGAGGGTTGCCCTCGATTTCCCTGGGATCCCATCATAACATCCTGGCTTGGTGACAATGGGGCTAAATTAGAAGTACTAAGACCATACCGAACAAAGCTTTTTTTAATTTTTTAATCGGTCAATAGTTGGAGAAATCGGTGAACATACTTACATTAAAAAAAAAAGTGGAACAAAGAACTGTCCTCCTTTTTTTGAAGTCGGTTAAAAGAGGAATGCAGATAGTACAACCAATTAAACACAAAACTTAAAGCTAACGTGATTTGTATAGCGTTTGTCAAGTCCATAACAAACCAATGAAACACACTAAGATTGAAAATGAAGTGACTCGTATAGTTTTAGACGATCTTAAGTTAAAAAATGCTTAAAATTATTTTTTCGTTTTCGCGAGCGACGATTCCCTTCAACGAGAAGTTGACAGAGAAATTTTAAGCATTGTTTAACTTAAGTAACGTGTTTAAGTAAGGCAGATAGTTCACAGTAGCACAACCATACACTGAAGTTGAAGCTTTAATTACTTGTATAGCGTTTTACACACAGAGATAGTTCATAACACAACCAAGGAAACACAATGAAAATGCAGCCAAATTGACACATATAGCATCGAGACAGAGTCCACAACTGCGTGGCAGGCATGCGTACGAACCGGATGGCGGCGTGGAGGGAAAGGAGTGCGGGCGCGGGACCGCGGCGGCCGCGACCACGGCTAGCCACAACATAACACGGGTTAATATTCTCACAACGGGCAAACTAAAGCTTTCCATTTATTGTGTAATGTTGCCGATTTTAAAGGTTTTAGTTGACAGGACTAAACCGTGCCCCGTAGCATGTACGTCGCGACAATTGCTTATCTTTTGTCATGAGAAAACGAGACAGACTACACAGTCTGTCTCGTTTTCTCATGTTAAAAAGAGTAGGCAACATTTTTTTGTGACGCACACGCTAGACGCTAATTAAAGTACCTACTACAATGACTAATTCAAAAAGGGGGAAGACGCGTGACATCCAAACATTGTACTCACTAAATATGGCTCGGTTAAAACCATATTTTGACAAGTACTTCATGTGCTATCACAAACGCCAGTTCGATGTGACTGAAGTCGATTAGGCCCGTGAGCCTAATTTAAGCGGTCCACGTCAAGGAGATCGTCCCGTATCTTCCCACTATTTCCTTACATCAATGACCTACCACTACTTTAGTTCATTCCTATCAATTTAAATTAGAGATGAAACGGATAGTTGTTTAGCCGGATACCGCATATCCGGCCCATCTTAAATCCGGATACGGCCACCGGATATCCGGCCGAAATCTCCAATTGGCGCATCATAAGTAGCAAGCTAGCGCAGGTGGCGCACGAATAATCGGACGGGCTCGGGTGAATTCGGGTCTTTTTATTCATGAGCGAAGTTACAAATATTAGAAAGCATTCATTGAATCTCTTGAGGTTATTGCAAACGTGCTATTGTAGTTTGAGGTTCATCATCATCAGCCAGAAGACGTCCACTGCTGAACATAGGCCTCCCCCTTTAACCACCACGCTGAACGACATTCTGCCATCTGCATGCACTGGATGCCCGCGACTCTCACGATGTCGTCGGTCCATCTAGTGGGAGGCCTATCTACGCTGCGTCTTCCGGTTCGTGGTCTCCACTCAAGAACCTTTTTCCTTATCGGTCATCAGTTCTTCGAGCAATGTGGCCTGCCCATTGCCACTTCAACTTGCAAATTTTAATAGCTATGTCGGTGAGTCTGGTTCTTTGGATTTTTAGGTTATTATAAAAGTATTTTTGTTGTAAAAAAAATATGGTGGCTATATTTGTTATGTGGATTAAACAAAGTGATAGTATATTTAGGTCAGACTGGCTGGATACCAGATAGTTACGAAAATCCATTTCATCTGTAATTTAAATGTCCAAAATAGACATCTTTAATGAACATACATAAAGCACATCGTTTACGTTACATTAGTAAATCTTGGTGCATTAATGCTTTATAAAACTTTCACTACAACAATATATCTATATACGTAGTTTAGTTTATCTTTTTACAATCATTCATGAAGTAATTTCGTTCAATTATGCAATATTTGATACAACTTACCAGGGGCAGTTAGTTTATCGACCTCCATATTCAGAAGCAGACAATTCTCGTCCAAAGCTTCGTTGTCGAGCTGATACTCTTGCCAACCTTCCACTGAGTCCTGAATATCAAAACATACCTTATGACTCAAAGTCAAAGTTACTTGTTGTACTACAAATTTTTAAAAAGAACTTAAATTGTAGTGCTAGATGAGGATTTAAGATGGTTTTTATTTGACAATAAAAAAACTGAAATGCGAAGTTAGATTTTAAATGACAGCAGGTAGTTGTGTTTGCACATACTTCAAGTAGGTCAGGTAGAGCGAAGGTGACATTCAGCGGCTTCATGACTTTGCTCTTGTAGTTGTGTTCTAGAAGGAGCGGCGTGTAGAGGATATTCTTCCACTGACGGCTGAGTACTATGACACCCTAAAAATTACATAAACATTTTAAGACAGAAAATGTGAATAAAATTTACAAAACCCTAAAAGATATACTGCTTGCAAAATGCTACAATAGCCTATACGAGTACTTAGAAGTCAATTATGGAATAAATCTATCCGCTCCGCCCTTTGTCGCCATACCCAATCAGTCGTTGTGTGATACATACCTTAAACAGGCTACCTAACATCTATGTGATTTTTATGTGCAGTAAATTATTGAGGATGAAGACCCCATATTCTAGTCTGCTTAAAAATTGTAGATAGCCTAAGGTATCCGTAGTATGGGAGAAGGACGCGATCATATCTGCAGGCGAGTTTTTGATCTCAGCGGGCAGCTGATCGGAGGTGCTCGATACCGATGTGGGGATTGGCCATTTAGTGTGACGTCAACCATATTAAAAATAACATTTTCAAATCTAGTCGTCGCTTAGGCCCTATGGAACTTTGGTTTAAAAAATTGAGTACCGCTGAAGCTCTCTAAATAGTTGCAAGGAACGCTCCTCGCACAGCTGTCAATATACCTGTCTCAGCGTAGAGAGGGAGGGCAGATGTCTCTCAGCCAGGTCCGCCTGCACGGCGGCCGCGTCCGCTTGCAGCGCGTATCGCAGCAACACTGCACATAGTTGCAAGGAAGGTTCCTCGCGAAGTTGCTTCGCCATCGGTGTGTGGCGCCCGTATCGACTCTGCATTACATACAATGTTATTACGTAACAATATACGCGGCAGAACAAATAGCGAGGAGTTATGACAGGCGAAGTGTGCATGTGCAACGCAAGGGAAATGGAACGTTGGTCGTCCAACGGAGAGACAGATACGTCGATGATATTTTCAAAATCGGGACTTGGGAAGTCGAACCTGGACGCAATAGTTCGAAGCAGACGACAAAACAAGAACCGAATTCAGATATTACGACTTTTGATAATGAGGATGCTGAGTCGGATTTATGTAGGGCTATGGCTCAAGGCGAATTAAGGACCGGTGAAGAGTTCGAAGCAAGGTAAGCGAATCGTCAGTCGTCTAGCAGCGAGATAGGTTACTGATATTTGCCAATTTCGCGAGTTAAATAGAATCGAGGCAGATAACATAACAAGAGAAATCAAGGCCAATGTTCAGAAGTGGCATTAGAATGGTTTTGAATGAGGCCTATACTCAGAAGTGGTATACGAAAGCCTCGATGGTGATGTGAGTGAGTTACAGAACATACCTTGAACAGGTTGTGGTGTGGCGTGAGGTCGAGCGCGGCGGCCATGAGGCTGGCAGCGGTGGCGGTGAGACGACGCGCGTGCGCCCGGTACAGTGCCACCACGCGGATGCCGAGCCGGTTGCACGGGTTCATCCACGCGTTGATCGCGGGCGACGCTGTACTTAGCAGGTTCCAGTCCAGTCTATACGTTACAAATGTTGTGTTAATTATATCTGCATATTCGAAGGAGCAATTGTTAAGGTTAAGATGTTATGCGACTGACAAGAACTACTAAAAAATCTATCGAAACTAGCTTGATATCCTCAAACAAAAATAACGGATTATTATGGAGACGGATTAACGTTTTTTTTTTAATCTTTTGTCTAGATTTATAACCGATATAAAACTCACCTTGTGTAGTCAATTTTCTTCATGATCGGCGTCCGGGGCGGTGCGGCGAAGTTGAACCACACCACCTTCAAGTCGATAGCGCAAGAGGACGTATTCCCGTTGTCTTTCACAGGTACTACCGCTGTCGTACTCTCGTTGTGAGAAGCTTCCTCGGGGCCTGGCGTCGACGGCTCGGGAATTGGAGGCACCGGCGGAGGCTGGGCCGATCCCAGATTAGGAGTACTCGGCTTAGAGTTCGAATCCTTCTTCCTAAACAAGTCTTCAATCCCTGAGGTGCGGCTTTTCGTACTCTTTTTGTCTTCCTTATCGGGCTTCAACTCTTCCGCAGATTTCACAGATTCTCTACAGCTCTCGCTGTCTGTTCGTATCGGCTTTTTTTCTTCGTTAGGCTTGTTGGAGAGGGAATGTTTGGAGACTTTGATATTGACTCCTTCTAGCCCGCATTCGAACATGATATAGCCAATAGGAACAACGTCTTTTTGCGGCTCTCCTGTTCCATTCGGGCAGCACATCGACTCGCATCCCTTAGCGCAGGAGTCGACTCTGATGAACTTGAATGACACTTTGGAATGTTGGCAAGGGATTCCCGTCACCGTTGCGTCTTTCAGTTGAGTTGACTCGTTCCGTATGCGACGTAGTTGACCGTGTACTTTTCCCACGTTCAAGGTGATTGTGGTGTCTTCACACTGTTGTTGTGACGTCTCGATAAAAACTGGTTCACCTTTCTCCTGACCTCTCTTCCTAGAAGTCTGTGCAGAAATCAGCGCTCGAGGACCTTTCATTATCCCAAATGACTTCTTGTTCCCGAGAGCCCTCAGTGTCGGTCGGTAATACAGCTGAACCGACTCTAAAGTCTTCTTCGTACTAACGTATTTGGCGATAATGTTTTCGATCGAAACTCCAAACAAGGACACGCAAGTCAAGTCTTGAATATTGTCCAAGGCTGAGAACGATATCATATCTTCCACTACTGATGACTGAATGAAGATAATGTTCACTTTAGGAACTGTCACCGTCGCTTGCAGCTGATCATTGATTGTTTCCTCGTACACATTCGAGTGAGGTATCGTGGCGAGCTTGCATTTGTCATCCTTGTCTTGTATTACATTTGACATATTGCGGCCTTGCATTTGTGGCAGCCAGTTCTGGACGTTACTCCTTTGTTTCAATATATTGGCACTTTCCACTGACGATATGCACAGTAAACGTAAGTGGTTAATTACTGTAATGGGATGAATGTTGGCTAGTACAGGCGTCAGGGATTCAACAAATTTTTGAGTGCTCTCGAGCACAAGTGGAGTGAGCATTATGTCGATTTCTCCTCTCAATTTGATGAACAATCCACTTCTGCTGTCACTCGTTGTCGTCGCTGTAGCTGTCGTTGTTTTCTCGTGTGCGTTCTCTTGGTTATCCTGCACATTTTGCTGCACATCCCACCAACCTTGCGGGTACGGATGCGCTTTCACTTGTGAATTGAAATGTGGCGGCAAATTGGAGTATGGTCCATGTTGAGTTTGATTGCCATCTTTTTTGGATATAAGTTTTAAAATGTTGACTTTTCCAACCGGCTCAAAGCTAGGTAGATATTTCTGACCCACATATACCAAAGATCCGTCATCAGCCCGTTTGAATAGTGGTAAGGTAAAGACGTCACTGCCACTAGGAAGGGAGCAGACTGACCAGTTAGAACACTTGAACTGTGGCAAATTCTGCATGTAACTGGCCATGAGCAGGGGAGAGTCCACAATGGGCTTGTTGGTCTGCATGTGAAGGTTCACTAGGGTCATGTCTTCTTGTGATGAAATGGCCGATATGAAGGATGTTGAAGATACAGAGCCGCTTTCAGAATCTGGAGGTGCACCTGTACTTAGATTGCTTATCGTGTCGGGAATGTCAGCAACTTCTGATCTTGGCATTGAGTTAGTCCATTTTTCTCTCTCATTTGTTATGTCATTTATTCCAAACGAACTCTTGTCTCTGGGATTGCTGTGGCGACTGCCAAAGGAATGTTTTAAACTGGAAGAGCGACTTGGGAACATGTCTTCATCGGCAGAGAAGAAAGCCTCCGAGTGGTTTTCGCTGGTGATGGACGTGGTTCTTTGTACTTCTTGCAAAAGAGCTTCTTCCTGTGGAAGTTGTGCGTTTAAGGAATAGTGCGACTCTGACACACCCACTGGTCTTGGTGGCACTTTCGGTATGGCAAATGCGTCCACTTCTGTTGTTGTAGGCTTTTTTCCAAGAGCATTGGCGTCTTTAACTCCACAACTCAATGCCAGCTTGGAATCAGATACGCTGCTTTCTAGTTGTGGAACATTCAAAATAGTCTTATTAAGTTTAGAATCACTGTCAATTTTAGAGTTTCCAAGCTGAACGCTGGAGTCCACCAGTCGTGCGTATGGGACATCGCTTTTGGTGCTCGACACAAGAATGTTGTTGCTTCCTTTGCAGGAATTGGTATATGAGAACCTCCTGGTCAAGCTCCGTCGCTCGGCGCTTTGTGGTGACTTGTTTAAGGATTGTGGCAGTGGGGAAGGTATCAATGTAGATACGTTTGTAGGTTGCAAGCACACATTCAAGCTATTGTACGGCGGTGTGTGGAAGACAAGCTGTCCTGCGTGCAGCAAACTTTGCCCATAGCCATACTCTCCTGGATTTGTTTCTATCACATTGAACATGGCCACGTTAATTCCTTCCTGAAGGTCTGATTGATTTGGTTTTAGGAAGTTAGGTCCATTTCTGTTCGAGCCAAAGAACGCACAGCCACCCGTGCAGCCGCATTGAGAACTTTTTCCTTCATTAGGCCAAAGAAACCACAGCCTTTTCGTCTTATCATCGTGGTATTTCAAAAACTTCTGCTGCACTAAGTGCAGGTTTTTTGGGCTTTGAGGGAGGGAGGAAGCAGCTTCTATCAATAGGGGTCCTAGAGACATGGAGCCGACTCCGACCCAGTTGTCACTCTCCGGCTGCTTGGGCGGCGGTTGGCTGGCGCTGCTTCCGCTGGATTGGTGGTGAGTGTTCGTTTGCATGTTGGTCTGAGTGTACAGGGCCAACTTGATATTTGGCAATAAACCTGTGATTCCCGTCCCGAATCCCGATCCATGAAGATTGCAGTAACTCAATCTGATCGGAGATATCCACGTCTGCAAGGTCGTGTTAGAATCAGCAATGTAAATGTCAATGAGATCGATTGCCACGCGAATCATTTTGTACTTGATTTCGTTAGGAGTGGGGCACCGGTATTTCAATGTGCCATCAGTTTCCGGACACATTAGGGTCTTCAAGCCGTGGTGACACTGCTTTATTGGATTTGGGGGTACAAGTTCATTTTCGTTATCACAGATCAATAGCAGGAATGTTTCTAATGATGACACCACTTGATATAGTTGAGGGAGAGTCATTCGCCCAGTCAGCTGACCAAGTTGCAGCTCCATCATCCATGCGTATTCTATCGTCTCTTCTTCGACATTTCTGTTGGTGTCGCTGAAAAAACCATTTCCGCGGAGTTGAAACGACGACAACATAAGATGCCCTTGGTAGAGCGCTCCGGAATTGTTTGGATTCGTCCGCGACAGGTTATTTGCCGAAACCAATATGGAGGGACTCAACAGCAGCTGTAGCTTTGTTTCCCTGAATTTTTTGTCCATCTCAAATCCAAACCTCTCGATTAGCACAACCGGGCAAGGCGGTTCGTTTTCGCTGCAATTCTTCACTAAATGCGCCTGAATGTCATGTAGGATGATGGAAACCGAGACGTCTAAAGGTCGACAGTGTCGAGGATCAAAAGGGCCTTTACTCGAGTCCGTAGAGTCATCGATTGAGACATCAGTATGCTGGTTGACGCTAGTCCTGTCGTTCGCTTTGGTTGCTGTCTCACTCGCCCAGAAAAATGGCTCCATCGTTGGCGTTTTTTGCATGTCAGTGAATAATTGATCTTCCCCAAATATGTTTTCGACCAAGTTCATGAAACTTGTGATGATCGTTCCGTAGGCGAGGAGGATGGAAGGCCCCACTTCCAGTTCGACGCTTACTTTATCCGGTGCTAGTGTAGTTCTGTCAAAGTTGTTTCCATCCATGGCCCAGTTGATCTGGGGTTGCTTTCTCATCCTGGGAATTCTCATCGGAGATAGCAAGATTTCCTCCTTCTCTGGTGTTGTAATATCCGCTTGCGGCTCCGGCCCCAACGGTGGGATAGGATGGTAGTTGTATCTAACACTCAAAGCCACAATTGGAACTGACCAGCAATCTACCCACCCTTGAGATTTCACACATTTTCTTCTCCATTTTGATGCTTTTAGTCTGCATGGGACTAGTTTCATATTTTTGTCAATTGACAGCAGGAGCAACCGCGACGTGTTCACCTCAGGCAAGTACAGACTCATGTCGACCGCTTCTCCTTGTACCCAAATCTTCAAGGGAATAACATCAGGCAAGAAATCGACGAACGGTAAATCAAAGGATACATCCAGGAGATCACCGCAGAAGGCCACGTGATTGTTCTCTTGATTAGTCGAGCTGCAGTCAATCCAGTTGTACTGATTGCTTAGAGTGACGACTTCGCATTCTTTGAGCAACAAGGAGATTTTCCACGTGTACGGCACGAAGTGCAAGATGTCTGGACGCGCCTTCGTCGCCCAGTCGTTAATGAGATCCTGGAAGAACTCTATGTGCGTGTACACGAGGTGCGCTGTCGCTTTGCATCCCGTCAGACTTAGCTGCCAACACTGATGATGGTTCCACACCAAAGGATAATGGCACTTGATTGTATATTCCAGAGTTTCGCTCTCTGCCATGCTTCTGTATTGAAGGCTCGTCGTCGCTTCCAAATGGAGAAGCTGGCCAGTTATTTTTGTCGTGTACCCGTCTTGAAGAACAATCCACGGTAATGTCACTTCGAGGTACGATCCCGCACCGATATTGATGTGCACTGCATTAGTTTCTTTGTTTTTTGTGAACAGAATGTCAATGGTGGCCTCATTAAGAGTTGACAATCTAATATCAAACGATTGGGTCATTCGTCTGTCACCTGGCTTTGGTTGTGGAGTCACCTCTAAATGTTTATAATTAGGTGGGAAGAAAAATCTGAACAAGTGATCTCGTTGTCTATCGGCCCAAGGTCCATAGCTGAAATCTGTTCCCTTCCCGCATTTGATGTCAACTCCCCAAATCGGCGGTGCTGACTCTACAATATCTCCATTTGCTAGTTGAAGCAGGACCGGTTGTTCTGGGACTAATCCTGGCTCATCCATGTAGAAGTAGACTTCCAAGTAGTTAGAGCTCATGATTACGAAGCCTTCACCCATGTACCGCGGCGGTTCGTCTACCATTGCAGTGTAATTGGGGCTGGGCGCGAGCATGACTTTGCAATTATCTGCTTTGGCTTTGACAAAGTGCATGAGATGATCTAGACTGGAGGCGGGTGGTTTTGTACTGTAGACTAGATGTGATTCTTCTACGCTAATAGACAGCGTCGTCGGGACTAGGCGGTTTCCAAATACGACGCGACCAGTACAAATATCTATTTTTATGACTGGTATGAGATCTCTCCATGTTCTAGCCATGGCAGCTTCTGATCTGACTGTATCCTGCGCCCGTCTCCTTTTCTCATTGGCATCGTTCATAGCTTTGTCTCTGTCTGTTGAGTCATCGTCGTGTTGCTGCTTTATGACTGCGTCGAGACCGAATATTTTTTCGAGTTCATTGTAGAGGTCGCATCGATTGTAAAAGTGTAACTCGACTCCATTTAGCATGATTGATAGGCGAGTGTCTGAGTGAGAGAGATCTGTGGATGACAACATTGTTAAATTAAAGGGCAATGTTATAATCTGGGACATCTGGGACATTATTGCACACATGGTCATCTGACCCCAAACTAAGCAAAGCTTGTAATATGGCTGCCAGAGACTGATATACATACATATATATTTTTAAATACATACTTAAATAGATATTAACACCCAGACATAGAACAAACACAAATGTTCATCACACAAATGTTTGTCCTAGATGGGAATCGAACCCACGCCCCCAAGCACAGAAAGTAGGATCACTACCAACTGAGCCACCGAGGCAGTCAAAACAATGTGACTCAACAAAGATAAATCTGAATTATTATTATGACCTTGTTGATAGTAAAATTTGTATATGTATAGGGCTTTTGAAAGCACTACATATAGAAATAATTTATCAATGAATATGGTCACCCATAACTATAGGTACAGGTTAATTACGAAAAGTCGGTAGTTTTACACAACACAAATATATATTTTTTTATTAAACAATACTTTGTCATCTTTGTCTCTTCTCGTCTCGTCCAGTGTTGGTGTCCGCTTTATGTCAACTAGATAGTATTGTGAAAGGAATATTACCTTCAGAGACATCCTTAGGCACATAAGACCTCCACCAGCGGAATATCAAGTACCCGTCCTGTATGCGCATCGCATAGTCATAGTTGATATACACAATGTCGCGGAACATGATCTTGCCGGAGAGAGCATTGAGGGTGAACGAACCTGGAACAAAATAATCCTTACATTATACAATGAAAAGTATAAAAAACATGCTTTAGCAAAGAAAATGTTATCCACCATCTTGGAGCAGCGACCATATTGAATTAAGACTAGACATCGTTTATTTGATGCAGTTAAATATTTTGACAAAAATTTAAGTAATCTTGGACATGTAATTAGTTAATCTGGTGTGTATTTAAATTCTATAATTATGTAGTATTGTATTATGTATAACTATTTTATATCCTTTGTGTAATTGTTGTTTAACCATGCCAATTGAATAAATACAAATACAAATTGCGACAAAAAAACAAAACGGACAAAATAAAAACCAACAGAACAATAAATGTTTTTATGACAATGTTTAGTTAATAATCGTGAAAACCCAAGAAATCATTATGTAGCAGATACCCGATATGCTTCAAACAGTAAATTATTAAAAGAAAATGCTGATATTCAGCTTTTTACAATTATATTCCAGCTGTCAGGGCAAATAAATACTTAGAACGAAAATAAGTGAGTTCTTTGTTTTGAATAAAAAATGCCTAGTCTATAGATAGCTCCCTCCAATGTATTGGTGCAGTTTTAATTCAGTTGATCTCTCCCTACTTAATATACTAAGTGCCAGTAGGTAGGATAGGGAAACTGCAAGCAAACTAAATGAATGAATCACTAAGGAATATTTATAGGATATCTATAATTAGAATACAGCCTAACAACAAACCTAACCTAACAGCCAACTCTATTAGTGAAAGATTTAAAAAAATATTTCACTAATAGAAAGCTACACTATTCCTGAATGCCATAGATCTCCGAAACAGCTAGATCAATTTTGATGAAAGTTTCAGGCGATGTCAAGATTAGCACAGCGAGTGATCCTGTAAAGTTTGGTAGCAATCCGATCAAGTTTTTTCTGTTTTAATATTTTCCCTACAAAACCAATAATGAAAAAAAACATTATACATTAGTCAAAGGAGATTGCTGTTGCTACCAAGGAGGTTGCATTGTTTTTCATTTTTCACTGGCAGGTGCTGATTTATGTTGTAAGGAGTGCATTAGGCTACTTTTATCCAGGATATAAGAATAATAAGAATAAGATTTATTTTATTGCCAAAAACAATGAACACTTAAGGTAAAACAATGTTTGGCAATAGGGGTATGCTCAGCGCTGTGCTGCGAGCTCCCGAAAGGTCACGCAGGGCTGGTTTTCAGCATACCCCTTTGCTCAGAAAAAAAAATATTGTAGGTGAGCATTAGGCGACGGCGGATGTTACAATACAATACAATGCAGGTGAAACCGCGGGGTGCAGCTAGTAACATATATTCTGCAAAAAATTTAATCAGCTATGATTAAATAAGTTCCTCTAAGAGTAGGATGGACCAACTTAGGAATGAACACCAAAAATTTTTTTAGATCAATATTTAACTTACTGTAGTATATTGGCAGTACCAGCTACAATCTTACAATCAAAAAGCTATAGGAAGTTACTGTTCAGCTTTTTAATGTTATGGCAACTGTCAGACGCATTCTTTCAGCGGCTGCACATTGAAATGAGACGTTTGATGATAAGATAACAACCTTATTGTTTTACAATGTATAAAAAATCCAGAAGAACATACCAATTTTGAAATTGTCATCCTGAAAGTAGAATTTGTTGATGAGTCTCGTGAGTATGTATCCCAGGACACGACTGTTGTAGTACGTAATGTAGACGACCCACAATATAGCCGATATCAGGGACACCAACAACAGGGCGAAGTTCCGGTCCATGGTGATCTCCGCGAAGTCGATGGACGACGAGTTCCATCGCTGCGCCTCCGGGTTGTCCGGCGATGCCGTAAAATTCTCCCTGAACACAAGAAAACCTTTGTACAAAACACTAAACTACGGACGTAAACACCAACATCTACGCATATCGTTAGTACTCACATGATGGAAAAATTGCGACTTTACCGACTCATTTCACATTTTACAAATAAACTAGATACTTATCATCTTAATATAACACACTCATTTTTACGGGATTTCAATGTTTTTAGTTAATTAAAATCGTAAATCACTTGTAGTCACTTCCCATCCGTAGGTCAATTCAATTGACATTTGATGTAAGTTATTTGACTTGACATTGACAGTATTTATTTTTATTTTTCACCCATTACAGTGCAAGCTAAAGCTATTAAAACTATACCACCTCTCTTACATAATATTTTATCGAACTAACGATTCTGACGCCTTTTCGTCCTATAATTATTTTTTTTGAGTTTTCGTCACACAAGCTATTTCGGCTATATCCCTAATAAGCTACGATCTATAAGCTGTGCATCTATAAACACATTCATTAGTAAGTTACTTTGTGCATCTTTAATCCGGTTTATGTTTTAACTCGACTTACCGATGGTAGCGAAGGAGACTTCCGACTGTAGGACTGTATCAATGGTCAAAAAATAAATTTAAAAACATTTTAACTTTGATTGTGGTGTCGATTCTGTGGAGCGAGATTATCTAAATTAAACTAAATTTGACAGCTCTAGAAATGTTGCCGTCCTTCTCTCACATATTGAAATGAAAAGAGATCATTTTATAACTGTCAGATTGGTTTAGTTTAGTAAGAAGTGGTATAATAGAATCGATACCATACGATTTTATTCAAATTTCAAAACAAATCCAATTTAAGTTTCAAAACATTGGTTGCAAAAAGAATGCAGAATTGAATTTATATATTATCAATGATTGAATTGGTTTGATTGGTGAATTGGTGATTGTGATATTTATTATTTACATACATAGTTACGGAACATTCGTTTATATATTGATTTAATAATTTTTTTGCTG
Organism: Agriopis leucophaearia; assembly: GCA_949125355.1. Lineage (NCBI taxonomy): Eukaryota > Metazoa > Arthropoda > Insecta > Lepidoptera > Geometridae > Agriopis > Agriopis leucophaearia. The sequence goes on along the minus strand of OX421263.1, from coordinate 18,546,498 downwards.
GTTTTGTAGACAGTCATTCTCTTCCAACTAGTAGGTATAGTGGATATCCGTGATTCTCTTGTTTTCCGTCTACGGCTGGTTGCTAAGGTCTTTAAAGGTGGCCTAAATAATGAAGTAATATTGCGTGTTTCTTCAGTAGACTTCAACCATGGCAGAGGGTGGTTCCGAAACTACTTTGCAAAGCGGCACCGGCGACGGTTTTAACGTAAAAGTAAGGTAAGAAACTTAGAATTGAATGCGACGTAGCTCTTAACCCCAACGGTATAGTAGTGCCTATACAATCTCTAGGACTGATTTTGATCATATTTAAATTTGGAAATTGTATTTACATTAATTTTCCGTCTACAACACACTTTTTTTGAGAATCAGATCAACGCTACTACTCGATACTAATGAGCTGGCGTTTTCCGCAACTAAGCCAACATTTTCAACCACCCAGTTTCCTCCAAGAAAGCCAGCAGGTCGCTGGCCAGACTGGATCGGAGGACAGAATTAGTTCCGGAAATTAAATTTGGAATGGACATTGGCCAAGGGCGAAAAGCCCGCCGCCACCAATATTTGACGCTCCCTAATAATGGTCTTTTTGATCTGGAGTATAATATAATACCTACTTATAGATTAATCAAAGGTTGTCTGATATGACAAGTATTGTACTGCAGATCATCGGTAGAGCCTTCAGGACCTTCTGATAGTGCTTTAGTTTTCTTGATATCTTTCACCCGTCACAAGGGACAAACACATCAAAACACATATATAAGTAATATTCATATTGAAGTCATCAGAAAAAGTACCTGACCATGTTCCCATTTCAAATTTAGACCTAATTGTATCTTCTTTTTAAGGTGCCATCTCCTACTGGAGGTTATAGACAATCCAAAAGTGTGGAACTCTTCTTCGGATTCACTATTGTTCACTCCTATCATATAAGTTTTAAAAACTAATGGAAATCATATAAATGTTGGTTGTTACAGATGGGCCATTCCACATAATCTAGAGTATTCAACGTTTATCGGCAGAGACATATTTGCAGTAGCACATGACATATACATCATATTTATTAACTTTCGGACCAATGTGGAGAAGGTGTATGTAGCTAACTGCCCGGAGCGGGGGGATGGAGTTGATGTTCTTGCTGGTGAGTTCAGATTACAATTTAACTAAATGTAGTATTCTGTAAGAGAAGGAACTTGCACAAACTCTAGCTGTGGTAGTGAAAGGTCGCACAGAACAACACAAGACAAATGGTGCTTTTCAGGATTCAGTACCCAAAGGGTGAAAACAGGACCCTATTACCAAGCTTATGCTGTATGTCTGTCCATCCATCTGTCTGTACCTTGTGTGTCTGTGTGCCCTTTTTAAATGGCTGTATCTTTCGTCCATAATAGCCAATAATAATAATATAATAATAACATCCAATTTGGTGCAGTCGTTCGGGAGTTAGGTACGTATGCGTGACGCGCTTACACATATTTCGGCGATTCATTTTTATTGGTATACAGATAGATTAACTGTGTGCCCAATGAGATGTCCCATCAGTACAGCTGACTTTTATTTGTAAACAGAAGCTTAATACCAACTTCCATATTTTTAATTGAAAAATATTAACTTATCAAATACTCTTACAACTTAACTTATCTTATCAATTTATCAAACTATCACCTCCTTTAGGGGATTTAAACCCCTTTACGGGGACGAATTTCTACAAAATCCTTTCTTAGTGCTCATTTTCGTTATCTAGTGAACACTCGAGTCAAATGTCATGCTGCTAAACCCAGCGGTTAAGGCTGTGCGTTGTCTGTCAGTGAAGAATGAATTCAAGGTTTTTATTAAGAAGTAGTTTTACAGCCTTTTCCGTTCCACTGCTGAACAAAGGACAGTGAAAAACCAGACCCATGAAGAGTGGAAGGAGGGGCTTCCACTCTTCATAGTTCTGTTCTTTAATGAACCACAAATTTATGCCATTCATTATATTGTCATCTCTATTTCCAGGATATAAATCCAATCTATTTGCATTTGCTGAGAAGACTGCAGGTGCAAGAATATTCATCATGTCATATCCCTCCCTTAAGATATTGGCTGAAATGAAAGGTACCCATCAGTAGCTTCCATTTATTCATTCTGTTATTAGTAGCCTGCCTGTGGCCTGTGGTTAAAGCGCGAGTTTCCAGTTTCACCACTTTTTCCAGGACTAAAAATATCATGTCTATCCTCGTTACACACAGTGAAAAGGATTTAGTTGCCAGCCATTAATACCCCATTCACGTTACACACGCAGATGGGTGCGTTTTACTTACTGAGTTATTTTTCTTCTTCTGTTTGTTTCAATCCCCCTTAATATTTCATGTGTTTAATTGTAAACCATCTGTCTTGTACGTTGTGGACCTATTATGACAGTACTATGAACAACTTGGAAAATTAGACATTGCTTTAAATAATTCTCGCAGTTTTATAAAACTAACAAACACGCTTAAAATCGCTAATCCTGAAGATTCTGTTAAGGATAATGGAACAATTTAAATTATTGCATTGTCATCGGTCCTTGATAAGTGTGCAAAGTTTCAAATCAATCTGTTGTTTTGAAAGGGGTGAAAATCACGTTCAAAGATTCTGTTATATAGGTATATTCATAGTTACATAGATTTTAAAAAATGCTACTAAAAGCGTGTTAAAACAATCTTTTATTTGGAAAAGGTCTAATTCATCATACTGTACAGCTTTAAGGCACTATACTCGATTAGTGAAAGACTTGGGGACTTTCGGAAACTGTTGCCCTACCCTAGTCAACTAAGAAGCTGTGATTCACGAAACTTAGACCATGCCGTTTGATTCGTTCCATTAAAGATCTACATTAATATGTTATACTGGTATCTCCAGACAATGATGTGAACCGCTACAAAGGACTCTGCCTGATGGAGTGCGACCTCGTGGCCGGAATCAGCGGCTTCCCAAACTACATAATGACTGTGTGGAGCTGGAGGACCAACCAGAAGCTGATATCTGTGCCCACTGGAATCATCCGACGAAACCAGATATTTACGTAAGCTTTCCCTTGAAATTGGCATGCTTTCTGAAGCAATTTGGCTACTTGCCTTTGGAAAACTTTGGAAAACCTACCTTGATATAACTACTTTAGATATCTGTCAGTGAATTTGAAATGAGAGTCTTGCTAGTTTTCTGGTTAGGTTTTGTTACTGAAACTTGATTGCATTGAATGTTGATCTAGAAGAAATCTTTTCACTCTGGCCTTGAAGATGCCTAGATTGTAATTCTCAGGATACAAGGAGGATGGCAGGGAAATTTTTGAATTTTCTACGAGAAACGGGTGGTAGTTTGCAGTCCTTCTACTTGTCCTGTAGTAAAATGTGGAGGGTAGAATAAGGTCGTGAAGATCTTGCGCAGATTAGCTGAAATGTATCCTGTAGAAAATAGACAGACAAGGTAATTTATGGCAGTGCTTGAGGCTTTGTAATTTTAACGGGCACTGATCACTCACTGATCCATTCAGCCTTGTATGACACTCGAGTAATTCAAGCAGTATACCGTTGACACGACTGCTCCGTTTATGCTTTGCTAACATGATTGCTTACTATATTAACTAAACAGACCAGCCACAATTTTTCCATTTCCCCAGGGCAAGCCGCACGCACATGCTGATATGCGAATGCTGGGGTGAAGGCCTGATTGTCTGGGAAGTAGCGCAGTGCTTCAAAAAGTGCCTTGTGATGAAGCGGGTGAGAGAAGAGGTGGTGAGCTGGGAGGCCTCAGAACCCCCGATCGTGGGGGTCTGCTGGTCCAACGAGGGCTTGGTCTATGCCATCGATCCTAGCGCCACTTTATATAGTGTAAGTTATGAAATGCCTTGTGAAACCCGAACATGGCGGCCTATTTAAGTCTATTTCTGAGTACCTATTCTTTTACAAAGAATGATTAGCAAGTTGAAGTAGCATTGGGCAGGTCACATCGTTTGAAAAACTAATAACTGATGGGAAAGAAAGGTCCTGAGTGGAGACAACAAACCAGAAGACGAAGCGTGGGTAGGCCTCCCACTAGGTGGACCGACGACATCGGAGTGTAATGGGCATCCAGTGGATGCAGAAGGCAGGCTGTTGTTCAGTGTGGAGATCTAAGGGAAAGGCCTATGTTCAGCAGTGGACGTCTTTGGGCCGATGATAATGATGATTCTTTCACAAGCTTCAAAAGGTATGCACAAGATTAGATTAAAGTGATTCCACTTACATTATTAAAACAAGGTCTAAGGTCCCTACTAAGGTCTATATCTGAGTAGCTATGTTTCCACAGGTGGCATCAGATGGTATTGGCATGGTAACCATCTACGAGTGGAGTGAAGAGCTTCCTCAGGATCACAAGCCGCTGATCTGCGCCTTTGGGAATGGACTGCTCATATACGGACCTGATTCATACCTGAGGGTGAGTGTCTGTATTACTAGAGCCATAAGGTTCAATATCCTTTGCTTGAAAATAAATTCTATATCTTAACCTTTTATTATGGAAACTGATGTGATTTCATACATTGTGTTTTGTGTTACACATGAATTCCTCTCGTATGGTTATGCTGGTTATTCCGATTATAATTTTAACCGTGACTCCGTCTCGCTTTGCACTACAACAATAATTGAATATTAGAATCTGTAAGTATCAGATTCCGATATCCGATTATTCTGGTCAATAACTGATAATCATCAATATAAAAAAACCGACTTCATAAAAATTTCAGAACTGGACCAAATTGAAATGTGACCACACGGAAAGCACCAGCTGTCAAATAAAAAAATAATCATCTAAATCGGTTCAGCCAGTCGAAAGTTCTGAAGTATCAAACATAAAAAAAAACCAGTTGAATTGAGAACCTCCTCCTGTTTGGAAGTAGGTTAAGAAGACATCGCAATTGTCATATCTTCTGCACCAACATTTTATTTTTCTTGGAAAATTTGCAATGTGCCTGTTAAACAAGCCAATCACTATTTTCTAGGCTTTAAAAAAAGTAGATAACAAATGGAAAGTGGTGTTCACGTTTACCCCGAACGACCCGGTTGCGGCCCTAGTGTCAAACGCTACATGCGACTGCGCAGCGTTGTGGACAGAAGCTGGCTTGCTTTACAAACTGACAGGGGAAGCAGAGGACAAGATTGAAGTCACTCCAGTGGCATACAAGCAGAGGTAACGTCATAACATCCTCTTTGACGGAGACTTTGCCCCTTCACAATTTTTTATACCCTGTATGACAAGGTGTTGTGTCGAATGCCACTTGCGACTGCGTAAGTGTAAGGCCCTTCGTACACAACGCTACGCAAATCTTCGATACTCGACGATTTTAATCTCCAAGCGACTACCGCCATACAAATGCATTGAGGTTCGTACACGAGTCGCGTATGGCGCGTATGACTCAATGTATGGCGGTAATCGCTTGGAGACTAAAGTCGTCGAGTATCGAAGATTTGCGTAGCGTTGTGTACGAAGGGCCTTAAACAACTGACGAGACGAAGGATAACATTGAGCTAGTGGCCTATAAGCAAAGATGACGCTTTGGGCGACAGAATAGACTGATATAGGTACATATATATTTTTAAATACATACTTAAATAGACATTAACACCCAGACATAGAACAAACACAAATGTTCATCACACAAATGTTTGTCCTAGGTGGGAATCGAACCCACGCCCCCAAGGTTCACTGCCAACTAAGCTAACGGGGTTGTCACAAATTTCTGTTCACTACAAGTTAAGCAACGTCAGGCGCGGTCGGTACTTGGATAGGTGACCGCCTGGGCGTGATGTTGTCTTTTAGCACTACTTTTTGTATTTTGTGGTGGTATGGAACCCTCTGTACGCGAGCCAGACTCGCACTTGGCCTTTTATTTATATTTTTGGCCAGCCATGTTCTAATAATTTGTGTGTTTTTAGGTTTATAAAAAAGATCCAAATGATAGCTCCCGACTTTCAGTACCTGGCGACTATGAACAACTCTAGTATGCTGTGCATATACGAGATCCTATCTGGGAAATTAGTAAGTAGGCTATCTATTATTTTTTTTATTTAAGATAAGATAATTTATTTCACAGAAAAATAACAGTATACAATATACAAAGAATGCATATCACATTTTTGGTAAACAACTTAAAAAGTTAACACAGGGTGGTTAGATTCTTGGTATATATATGTATATAAAGAATAATCGGTGAACCCCAAACTAAGCACGAGGCTTGAATCTTGGGGCTCAAGTGCGGAGTTTACTAAGGGTTTATTCTGTGTAAAAATATTTTTAAAGCAACGAAAAATTTCCAAAAATAACAACTAAATAAACGTTAAAATAAAATGCAAGAAAATAAAAGATCGTACAAATTAAACAATATTTTTCTGTGTATGGCAACTCACGGTTAAGGGAAAAGGAAAAAGGAAAGGAAAACTTATATTTAAAAAACTGCTACTCACTGTATAAGCTATGGATAATGCCCTCGGTCTCCTCATAGGACAATCTTAGCAGCCAGTCTCTAACCTTTCTTTTGAAGGCAGATATAGTAATTATCAACATCATAAAAATATCATTACTGGACCAAATTGAAATGGAACCACAGGGGAAGCACCAGCTTTCAAATAAAAAAAGAATCATCAAAATCGGTTCTTCCAGTCGAAAGTTCTCAGAACTTTCGACTTGCAAACGTCAAACAAGAAAAACGTCGAATTGATAATCTTCTCCTTTTTGGAAGACGGTTAAAAAACAGTGAACTATGACGGAACGGATAACACTCAACAATTCTGAACACGTGCGAGAGCAATACTGACCTAGTTAGATGTTTTCCATCCACCGTTCGATACGGTTAGTGTGGCTTAGACCCTAACCGCTTATCGCAAGTGTCATCTTGTGAGCGTGAAACGGAACACCATTCAGTCCCGGAGGCGACTGCTGGGGTACAGCGCATGAGGCGTGGGTAATTAAATTGAGTATTGCTCTAACGACTACGAAACCGATCGGGAGCTCGTCTCAACCGGTAAACTTAGGGTGAGTGTAAGCCGTTGTGTCATAGTTTATAATGGATCCTCACACGAATTTTGATGAACCGTTATAACTATGTATTATTTTCTTTAAGCAGCAGCGTAGGTAGGTCTTCTACTAGATGGATCGACGACATTGTGATAGTCGAGAGCATCCAGTGGATGCAGATGGCAGGATGTCGTTCAGTGTGGAGTTGTAAGTGGGGAGGCCTATGTTCAGCAGTGGAAATCTTCTGGCTGATGATCATGATGATGACTATTTTCAAGTGACACCACCATCATTTTCTTGTTCTACGTTCTTCAGGTTCTAATGCAGATAGTAGTGGGAACTGACGTATCATTCGAGACGAGCCCTGTCGAACCAATCATTGCTGTGTTCGGATGTTCCGAGGAAAAGTATGGCGTAAAGCTGTATCTTCTGAGAGACCTGAAGTTAAAAGAAGTGTGTCGCATGTGCCTGACCCATCAGCTGGTGGAGCGAGTGGTGTTCTCCAGCACTGGGCGGGAACTGATAGCGGCTGCCATGTCGGCAGGTCACGTGTTCGTCCTCCAGGTAACAGGCTAGTTGACTGTTGACAACACATTTTATATGGTTTTATTTCAGTATGTATTTAAACACATACATTTGAGTTTGATTCACAGTGCCTAAAGACAAGGGTCTTTGACCAGTGTGTGTTGCCAGTGATAACATATGGTACTGAGACGTGGTCCTTAACTGTTGGCCTTTTGGAAAAACTCAGTGGGTCACAACGGGCAATGGAAAGAGCTATGCTCGGAATTTCTTTGCGCGATAGAATCCGCAACGTAGATATTCGCCAAAGAACCAGAGTCACCGACGTAGCTATTAAAATTTGTAAGTTCAAGTGTCAATGGGCAGGCCATTCCGTTGATAACCGATGGGGAAGAAAGGTTCTTGAGTGGAGACCACGAACCGGAAGGCGCAGCGTAGTTAGGCTAGATATGTTATGAATGATATTATTTCAATCGTTCTAGCAACACTATTTTACCTCAAGGAGTAGAGTCGTGGGCAGGTAAATGAATTAATGCACCAAGACTAGCCCTTCCTACCTGTCATTAAGCCAACTTCGTTGATTTTCTATACAAATATTCATAGGTCTTCCATACACAGTAATCGGCAATCATCTTGAAAAATGCGCAATAGCTGAAAATATATCTTAAGTTTCGGCAGGCCTGGCGCACTCCGCACTTTAGCTACAAGTATGAAGCTACAAGTAGTCGATAGGTCAGACTTACCGTGCCCGCCGCTGTGCGATAGACAGAGATAACGCGACAAGACTTATGCGAAAGACAGAGAGGCAACTTCTAAGTTAATATAGCAATAGGTAGTTAGCGCTCATACGTTCTGAATTGGACTTTATTGTGTGGTAGTAAGAGTCGCTACTTATTTAAATGCTTTATATTTGTACTTTATGTATTATGTGGAATGTGTGAAATTTCGGTAACGGAATCTCGGTAATTATTGTCCGCAGTTGTCCATGGATTTCAAGCTAACTTTAGTGCGGTACACGGAGCTGGGTCGTGGGCTGGCTGACTGCTTCTTGATGAAGGTGGGGGAAACCATGCGAGCCTTCAGTCTTGTGCTCTTCTCGGACAAATATCTGATAGGTAAGCAAGCCTATCCATCGTAGTTTACTTTTAGGTCATAGAAATCTGCATCGTCTCCGCATCGGACCTACTAAAAGAAGACACGTTTGACGCGTTCCTTTTTGCGTTACACCTGCAATTTGTGGAATGAGCTCCCTCCTGCGTCATTTCCAAGTAGCTTCAATATGGGGTTCTTCAAAAGGGCTGTTAATAGTCTTTAAGGGTCTTCAGATATCCATAGGCGATGGTGATTGCTCACTATCAGGCGGCCCGTCTGCTTGTTTGCCACCTGGCATAAAAAAAATGTAATCCTCGATATATATATTGTGTCACTTACAGTAAGATTTATTTATTTAAGATGAAAGGGGAGCAGGAGTGGTGCCCTCATTGGAAAAAGGTATAACATAATATGGCTTTAGGGTATGGCTAAATGAGGGTTTGACTCCAATAGTCGCTCGGAAAGGCGTTGAAGTGTTTTATGATCTATTATTTTTGGTAACATAGTGTATCATATAGTTGTAAAACTAGTTACCGCCAATAAAGGTAGTTTTTAGCTAATCTGCGTTATATAACCTATACAATAGGTTGTGTTGCTAGAATTAGTACTCCGAAGGTCCTTCATTGCGTGCGCTCTCTTCACCTTAAAATAGTGTGGGGATTGATAATTATCAATAAAAAAAAACCGACTTCATAATAATGTCAGAATGCGCCCTCTATCCCATAGCGCGTGCATTAATTAGGCATTATCGGTTTTAGAGAACGCATGCCTGATTTCGTACTGAGGTGTTCAGACAGATGTCTCATATAATTTTTTTTGTGTGGAAATGACTTTAATTGTTATTGTAGGGCCCGTGTGTCCCACTACATCACAGATTGTTATTAATATACCTAATATAAACGTCTTGATGAAGCGCACCGACATTCCACAGTCATTCGCTGGCGCTCAAATAAAGCGCACGTACGCAATCTATCTACTGGAGTTTCAATTACCCATTCACGCTATTTAGGATAACCTTCTGCATCAAATCAAGAGTCAGATATATAACACAACCACACACAAATATAATCCTAAATTGGTGACCCAAAACAAACAGTAGAACTGGACCAAATGGGAAGCACGAGCTTTCAAATAAGAAAAAAAAACATCACAATCAGTTCACTCAGTCAAAAGATCCGAGATAACAAACATAAAACAAAGATACAGTCGAATTGATAACCTCCTTTTTGGAAGTCGGTTATAAACGTCGTGCTTTAGTCGAACTGATATGATTGAAACTTCCCGATGTGTGCAGGCGAGCGGATTATCTGCATCAACGCGGTCACTGGCAAAGATAACAAGTTTGCAGGCAAAATGCAAGGGCCGTACTCGCGGCTGTTACCACTGCGTACTCCGGATCACATGATCGCCGTGCCGCATCTCTCCAGGCACTACCACGTGCTCAAACTGTCGGGAGAGGTCGGTACTCAAACCTAAAAAACATTTATTAGATTACCATTTATTTATTTTTTGGTGGTGATACCATTTTTATGAGCCACCTTCCCTACCATTTATTTATATTACCGTTTATTTACTTAGTATTTATTTATTTATGGATTTTGTAAAAAATTAGGGCATGCGACGACGAACACTATAATTTTGTTAAAATATGTTATCACATAAGTGACAAATCTGTCTTTGTGTTAATAAAGTTCTTTAAACCTAACCTAGGTGATTGATTCATATGAAGGGTGCATTGTAAATAACTGCTTTGGCGATAATTTTAAAAGTTATGGGTGAAGCAAGTCATGTACCATATCTCAACAACGATAAAAATATGAATCTGGCTTTGATATTCTTATGTAGGGTTGCCATCCGTCCGGGTTTTCCCGGATTTGTCCTGGTTTGAGGGCATCCGGAGAGCGTTCATTTGTAATCCGGGTTTATAGTCTTGGGCCGCCCGCGCCCGCGACACGCGCACTGTGCCCGCACGCCGCGATTTTTACACTGACTATGTTTAAAAAAACCTTTCCGGGTTCTGGGCTCTAAAATCTGAGGTTTACACGCGTCTTGTCCTGGTTGCCAAATTTTAGAGATGGCAACCCTATTCTTATGTAGCATAGAAAATAAGTGCAATGTTCTGCCGGCGGCTGTACTCAATTATTGTAATTATGTAAATAGTGCTGTTTAATATCATATATACTAATGAAATAACAATACAAATCCGATATAAATAATGATCCCTATCACTACAATATAATTATTCGCCTCCATTATCTTGACAGAAAGGCATCACAGTCTCGGTGAAGATGGGACCGATCGTAGACTCAGGACACGATATCAAGCAGTTCGATGGCTTCTTCAACATAAACTGGCTTCTCACTTCGGGCTTTGATGGAAACGTGGTGCTAAGAGAGCCGGACGCTGCCAATGTTGAATATGGTAACTGTTGCTTAAGAAATAAGGTGCCCGGCTAACCCGGTTTCAAGACTTGTCTGTTTGTCACCGCGGAATCTTAGTAATACTCCGCTGTCCGTCTGTCACCAGGCTGTATCTCATGAATCGTGACAGTTAGACAGTTGAAATTTTCACAGATGATGTATTTCTGTTGCCGCTACAACAACAAATACAACAAACATTTAAGGGGGCTCAATCAATCAATCAATCAATCATTTATTTTATCAATTTGGTACAGTTATGTACACTTTTGATCGTCAAAACCTTTACAATGCAATAATTAGTTATAAAAATGTATGAATATGTAATAAATATCTTATATTATTATGTCAAATAAATTATACTTAATTCAATTTTATACAATGTCAATATTAGCTATAGTCAAAGATTTCCAAGCCCGTTTGTCCTCTAAAAAGTCATTAATTGTATAGTATGCTTTTTGAATTAGATTTTTTTTTATTGTTGTTTTAAAATATTTGTCATTTAAACTTGTCAAACATTCGGGTAATAGATTATAAAAACGCACACAGTTGTTTCTAAATGACTTATCAATCTTAACTAGTCTTGTCCTAGGAATTATAAATTTAGACTTATATCTGGAGTTGAAACTATATTGATCACCTTTTTTTACATATTCACTACAATGTTTCCTAGCATACATTATATTCAAGAAAATGTATTGGCTTGGCATTGTCAATATATTTATTGATTTAAAAAGCTCTCTCAAGGACTCCCTTGACCCAAGCTTGTAGATACATCGAATGGCTCTCTTCTGCAGCACGAAAATTGACTTAACAGCGTCTGCTGCATTTCCCCATAGTAAAATGCCATATGTCATCAGGGAATGGAAATAACTAAAATACACTGTTCTTGCCGTATCAACATCAGTAAGTCCTCTTATTTTACGTACTGCATAGGCAGCTGAACTAAGTTTGCCAGCAAGTTCTTTTATGTGAGCCCCCCACTGAAGCTTATCATCTAGTATTATACCTAAAAATGTTGTTGAGGTAGTAAAGCATAATTGACCGTTATCAACATTTACAGGACTCAGAGCTCTGTTACGTGCAAGAGAGAAGTTTATACAATTCGTTTTTTTCGCGTTTAGTGCTAAATTATTAATACTAAACCAGTTGTATGCATGTATGTTTTAAAGCTAAATTAATACTATCTGTACAAGTTAATTTCCTATCAATGTCAAACAGTAATGACGTATTGTCGGCAAACAATACTATTTTGGCAAACTTTTAACTCCCATACTCCCATAACAAAGCCATACTCCCATAGCAAACTCCCATACAACAAACGTGATTTTTTTGCTCGATATTGATAACGGCAACAGGTAGACGCTTGAAATATTCACAGAATATTTAGTTATATATTTACTTTAAAAATAAATAATTAAAATAAAATTAATATTTAAGGGGGGCTCCAATACAACAAACGTCATTTTTTTGCCGTTTTTTATATATAACGGTACGGAACCCTTCGTGCGCGAGTCCGACTCACACTTGACCGTTATTTTTATTTATTGTTTATTTTAATTAATTACACAGGTTTAATTTTTATATTTGGTTTTTCACAGACCTAAAGCTAACGTTGACCCACCGCTACGAGCACGGCATCAAGCAAGCCGTGGTCGACGACGGTAGCACGTGCGTCGCCCATGTGGCAGGAAACTATACTTGTTGTGTGACGAGCCTGCGTGGGGCTGCGGAGGAGGTCGCGCGGGACCCGCTCGACTTGACTCTACTGGACCAGGCTAACCTCATCACATGCGTCACTGACGGAGACAGTGAGTACTGTAATGCCGTATGTGAATATCTACAGGGTTACGCGGAAACGATGCACGAAGCTGAAAGGAGTCCATAGTACCCATGATTATTTATATAACTTTTACTATGCAAAAAAATACTACGATACAACTTTATTATACACCATATTTAAAAAAAACAAAGTAACTTAAAATTAACACAAAAAAAGGCAATATAATAGGCGGCCTTATCGCCTTAAGCGATTTTTCCAGGCAACCTTTGGATGGACATGAACTGAAAGAGAAGTAGGGTTGTATATCTGCTAATAATCTGCTGTTCCATACATTTTGTTGACCGTTTTCTATGGAAGTTGTTTTTTTTTTGCGATTTCATTTTTGCTCCTATAGTATATTTGTTCATAATGATGAGTACTATGGACCCTTTTAGGCTTAGTACACCCTTTCCGCGTCACCCAATATAAAATGCTTTACTCACCTCAGACAAATACAACTCAAGCTCAATATATGCACAATACTCCCCAAGCAGAACGATACAACTTTCGACTGGGTGAACCGATTTTGATAATTCTTTTTTTATTTGAAAGCTGGTGCTTCCCGCGTGGTCCCATTTTAATTTAGTTTAGTTCTGATATTTTAATGAAGTCGTTTTTTTATATTGATATAGATAGTCTAAGCTGTCATCGAATTTTCATACAAAAGCTGATCAATATCAACTCAATTTCAGAGACCTTCCTAGAACTGCAAGAGGACAAGAAAGTCCATGAAGAAGCCATGGACTATAGGAAACAACGTGACGAGGTCGTGCAAGGGTTCAAGGTCGTTCAGAAGAAAGTGGTCGACCTGCTAGAAGAGAACATCGCTGAAGTACCACTCCACCAGCTGTCTTTATCCGAGTTCAACCTGCATTTGGAACATAGGAAGGAGAGGAAATTGGCGGTAACTTTAAATCTTTTTACTAGTACTTTCATTCTTGTCTTGCTTGTCAAATATTACTATAAGGCATTCCCTGACTTATCTTAGTGTAGTCTATGTTCAGATTTAGTTCAATAGTACATTAGAGCAACAAGCATTTATGAAAATGTGGTCCGAGGAATAGTTGAGGTCAGCATATAACGCTCAGTCCATAAATGCTCAGTTAAGACCAAGGATTGTATGATACTTTTCTCAGATAATGCGCAGATAACTCAAAATAAGTAGGATCTATGTAAAAAACATCGTTTAAAAATACAGTTTATCGGGCCGGATCCTCAGTGGCGTCCGATCCGATGACAAATATAATAAAAACCACTCCGTTCTCAAACCTAATTTGGAGAACTTGATGGTCAAAATTAAAGATGAAAGTGGGATACAATTAGTGAAGTTTATGCGCGGCGCTTGCGGCGCGGTATGTAGACCAATCACGTGGTGCGCAGGCGCCTAGCACGCGCCGCGTAACCCTCCCCGTGGAGCGGGAGGCTCGCATCGACCGGGAGCTAGGTATATACTATTTATAGGCAAGGGAAATTAAAAATGCAGTTGAATTGAGAACCTCCTTCTTGGTTGAAGTCAGTTAAAAAGTGCACTTTTTGTTTAACAAGATATGTTTATCTCTAGGCTGAAAGAGAGCGCGAGGACATCCGTCTGAACACAGAAGCTCTGATCCGCGCGCAAGATAAAGTGACTCTGTGGATCAAGAACACTTGCTGGGACAGCATGCTTACTCCTCGGATTAAACTGTTTGCCATATTCAGCCACTACCAGGTACGTACTCGTACAGTACGCGCAAGCTAGACCAGAGTGACGTTGGCGCAAGTGGCGCAGATTACTGCGCAGTTCGATATTTTTGCAGCATTGCGGGGGTTGTTTGCGGAGTGCGATTGAATGCCTATGTTCATTCTGGTACAAAGATTTTACAAAGTTCCTGCCCAGACTTCACGCAGAAAAAGACAGAATTCTAAACGCTTTCGTTGTCACAGCAAGATACCGTTGCTATGACAATCTACCGGCGCATGCACATATAGTGTATATACATATATATTTTGTGGCACAGATTATCCGTGTCATTTGTCCAATATCAGTCCGATTTTTTTCGTCGTATGCAAGGGGGTGGGATGCGGACCCCTATTCCCCCTCCCCCTTATTGACAGAACACGTCCAGGTGGAGAACTACCCAGTCCTGCCGAGCCAGCGCGACAAGTGGCCAGAGCTGAACCAGACAGAAGCGTTACGGCTCATAGAGATGGAGAACGACGCCGACGTGTTCCGACCCTGGGAGGAGTCACCGCCAGAGGGCGCCGTGCAACTCAGCGCTCAACGGTAACTACACTAGTTACCATGTCAGGGACAACACTAGCATACTCGGTTACTTTTGGTTTAGAATAGCGTTATTATGCACAACAGTACCGAAAAGTGCACCTAAAAGGAAAAACTGGTATTGTTATTAAAAACGATCTCAGGAATAAAAGCGTAATTTTATTGTTTCTCTGGAGAATAAGCCATTTTAGTTTATCGCAAACAATGGACGATAATGATAATGTCAGCCTTCACGCACTCTATTCAGCGTAGAGACCGGTCGCATTCGCTTAAAAATATGTATTAAAAAGTTGAAACAACGCGGTGTGCAGCTAGTCTACACAATAATTTATAAAGAGGTAAATTATGAATATTTTGTGATTGTGTGACTTTGTATGTTTGTAGGGGGCAATCTTCGGCTCTAATGAACCTATTATATTTTTTTTTATTGTATAATAGGCTTGCGCTTGCCCTCCAACTCGCCTGATGTTACTGATTCACTCTTGACTTGAAAACACACAGATTGGGGAGGGGATATTCGACTGCTAAAGGGCTGCAATATCCCTGAGTGTCATTGGCTATGATTTGTTCACAAAACGGGTGATGTCGCGGGCCAGTGCTAATTGTTAAAAAAGATCCCAACTTCTTGCGGCTAAATCATGTTTAAAAACTAACCTAACGTCAAAACCCTCTCTTGCAGACTGATCCGCGGCTCGGTAGGGTCAGTGAAGGAGATGATGGAAACAACCGCGTCCTCACAAGTATCCGCGACAAGGATGGCCGACGACGAGCCGGAAGGGCAGCCCTACGTGCTCTCGGGCTCCAGTGCTCATCTCTACGTGCAGGTACTTAAAGACTACATAGAATACATATGGTATTTTTGAAGTGAAAACTTTTTGGGTGAACAAAAATCATGGAACTCGCGGCATCGTCACGCTGTACCGTGTATTTTAAAACAGCGCCATCTACTGTAGAATAGGTGAATTACTATTTAATTTTTCACTTCTGACGTGCAAGTCTAAGTCCTATGAATCCGAAGTCCTGAAGTCCTATGAATAATTCTTTTTTTTTATGCCATAGTTCACCATGTATGCGGTAAAATGACCTTTCAGCTTATTACCACCGTTCCGTATCACCTGTATATTAGTAACAGGGTTTGTGTTTTTTTTTAGTTTTAAATAAAAAATAAGGATTATTAATTATAAATCTTTTGTTATAGGTGCCGTCCTTCATGATCCCACAGACTCTCGCCTTCAGCTTCCTGCAGATGAACTTTCTCCACAATATCGTCAAGGTAAAGCTACTTGTCAAGTTTCGCCGTAATAACTAATCACCTTACAATATGCGCGGTTGCATAAAGATAAATATTACATTTTAACTATACGCCGGGGTAACTGAAAAAAAAATTTCATTACTCATACTCGGACAGTAGGTCTGAAGTTGCCTGAGAAGCGGGTTGAAAGTAATACATTTCAGCCTTAGGGAGAATCACTTTCAACAGCCAGTGACAGTTGACAACTTACAGACACTCAAATTATAAAATAAATAAAAAACTAGTTATAATTTCACGATTTCAAACCCCGTCTCGGGACTAAATAAGGTTCTTTCACCCCTAGGATAACATGTACTATTAACGAGAGTTGCATTTGCGGCACGAGCGTGCGAGTGACTTATTCCACGACCAATATGATATTTTTGTTGTACATTTTAAGTGTTATTCCAGAGATCTTGTGTTTCTTGGATTATTCGTCATATTCAGCCATTAATCATTATCATGGACGGTACAACCGTACCAAGTTATGTTTGAGCCCAATTTATTTCGACACACTGATGAACGGTAGAGTAGAGAGTGAAAACTTAGAACACTACTCAAAAATACCTTTGTAGCTTGAACGTTACTCAGTAATATTTGAGCGCAGCTGACATTGTATATTGCAGCTAAACGCCCAAAACTTGCGAGTGTGGTACAACAAGCAGTTCGACGAACTGATGAGCTTCAAGAAACGAGAGGTGGGCCTGGTGGAGGAACGCAACAATCGGCTCAGATTTATCATCGAAGGTTGTGTTTGAACCCTATGTGGTTATGTTTGAACATAGTTTTCGTTGTAGCTATATTGTATAAATCACAG
The DNA here is from genome assembly GCA_949125355.1 of Agriopis leucophaearia. Taxonomy (NCBI): domain Eukaryota; kingdom Metazoa; phylum Arthropoda; class Insecta; order Lepidoptera; family Geometridae; genus Agriopis; species Agriopis leucophaearia. The sequence continues at coordinate 18,529,275 of OX421263.1, read as the reverse complement.
CGTAGTCACAAAGTTGGAATTGTTAGCACAAAAAGTATTTCGAGTGCAATAATGGATTATTTTTTGGGTGTGATTTGTTGCAGTCATTAAGTAACTACCGTATTTTTAGAAAACATTACTATTTCGATGATCGCAAACATCTAATTATTTTTTAGCATTATTACGGTTTCACTCATTATATAACGTACGCAAATTTAAAAGGCACTAGTAGGTAGTCTTGGACACAGTAAAATGAGATCAATCAAAGATTCTCACTTGGTCGCATTTACACAGGATGGAAATTTACTTATGAAAATTCATAATTATGTCATCCTCGTCGTGTCCAACTATGCTCTGCGACTCTGACTATTTCCTGGCGTGTGCTGAGTGCTCGTATGTAGCTGGCAACACCAAGCTTCGTCTTGAACACCCATTCACAAGTTGTGCAGTCCAGCTGGCCCGCGCTATTGAATGTATACTTGTAGGAGGGTTTTTGTCGGTTTGACGTTTGAGGTCTATTCAGAAAGGTGAGTGTTTTCGAAATTAGTGACCATTGATAGTCAACTCGCTAGTATCAGCATCATAGCCTCTTGCCGATTTTTAAAGTATCTGAAAAACTCATAGTATGTGAAACGTTTTTGAACAGAGCACAAAATTCGAGGTATCAATTTGGGGCGGATAAAGCAATTGCAAACAAGTAACTGTAAGCGAAATCCTTGCTTTTCGAACGTTCAATTTCAAGTTCAAATGGCCGCCTTTACACATTTATGTTTCAAAGAATCGACCTCCGCCCCTCCCGTAATTTTAGCAAGTGCCACAGAGTAAATAATAGTACATTTATTTACAAAATTTGTGTTGTTCATTAAGAGCTGAACAAGCTGTCAGACCTCCGCGGCAGCTTCCACCACCTGATAATAGAGATCAAGGACCCGGAGTGGATGCAGGAAGAACAGCCGCACCGACTCATCAAGGTGGACCCTGAGGAGGTGAGCATAAAGTATTAATTTACATACCTCTCGATATGTTTGCTCGAAGACTTTTTTATATGCAACTGAGTGACGAGACGAGCAAGCCGCACGCCTGATAGTAATAGCCTAGCCTTGCTTGCTCATAACAGTTCAATGCCACATAATATTCAGTACTTCAACAGCTCAAAATCTTGCGCGGTAATACACTGCGCTTGTGTATCTTTATATTATAAATTAGATGATAAATCGGTTTATATCTGGTAATTTCACTGCAAATGCCTTTTAATCATGTTGAAATATAGTATTGTTTGTAGTTATGTGTGTGTGATGGTTTAAAACAGTGTTTTACAAATAGTTTTTTTTTGTTAATACCAATTGTCCGTGCATCTGTAGCTCGCCATTTCGTTTTCAACGTTAATTCAATGCTTGTTGCCCGCGGCCATGCACGCGTACACGTCAACCTCCATTTGCCCTCCGTTTTTTTTAATTCGACTTTTCCGAAAAATCTCACGGACCTCTACACTCCATAAAGAATCTACCTGCCAATTTCAGCTTTGTAGTTCAAGTAGAGTAAAAGGCGAGTTAATAGAGTCGGGTCGTCAACGAACCTATCTGTGGCGCCTCTGGTGTTACAGGTATCCACAGGCTACAACGACTGCTTGCCATCAGGCAGCCTGTCTAATAGTTTGCCACCTAGGGCAATAAAAAAAAACGTTTGCGAGATTTAGTGATGAGCCAGTGTGTGAGTGAATGTGTATTTCGCTTTTATATATATCATGCCATTAAAGTCGTTCATTGCCACAGTGTAGCATCGAGCCTTACATCAGCCCGAGCCAGATCGTGTTAGTGCCGCCGGACCCGAAGCCCAAGGACGACTTCCGCGAGCGAGCACTCATGGACATGATGGACGGAGTGCTTGAAAAACTGTGGCATGAGGAGATCAAGAAACCCATACCTATGCCGCAGTGCATGGTCAGTATTCATTAAGAAACCCATGCTTATGCCGCAGTGCATGGTCAGTATTCATTAAGAAACCCATACCTATGCCGCAGTGCATGGTCAGTATTCATTAAAAAACCCATACTTATGCCGCAGTGCATGGTCAGTATTCATTAAGAAACCCATACCTATGCCACAGTGCATGGTCAGTATTCATTAAGAAACATATACCTATGCCGCAAGCATGGTCAGTATTCATTAAGAAACCCATACCTATGCCGCACTGCATGGTCAGTATTCATTAAGAAACCCATACCTAAGCCGCAGTGCATGGTCAGTATTCATTATGAAATCCAACAAACAAATGCATTTTTTAAATTTTTTCAGCAATGTTTTAACTTATTGCAGATCAGATACTATTAGTTCAATTGTTTTCTTCTGAACCTGTTGCTTGCAGGGCCCATATAGGCAGGATAAGGCTCTTTGCCAAAACTTTGTTGGAATTGTGTGAATGAAGTGGCCATTCAATAGCTGAACAGATTTTAATGACATAAGGTGTGCAGATAGACCAATATCCTTGTTTGGTCACACCATCATTAGTAGTTGGCCAAACGTAGATTTATATACTTAGAAAAAAAAACTTATTTTCCGTGAAGTTACAAACATTTGTAAGTAGGGCTGCCATTTAAAAATCTGAAAATGCCTGACAATCCAGACTTCAAAGTCCGGGCATTTTAGTCAAAAAATGAAAGTTTTAAATCATTGCACCATGAACACGTTTTACTGATATTTTCAAGAATATTTAAGATTTGTAAGACTTACAAATTGGTGACCATTCATACAAATCCAGACTTACGGCCTTCCTTCCAGATTTTGTCCGGACTTTCGGCTAAGATAGTTTTTTTTTTTTACTTTTATAGCTCGACAAAGACCCAGAGCACTTCAACGAAGAGGACCTTCGTCAAGTGTTCGACTACGAAGCTAAAGTGGCGTTTCGGAACGAAGAGCGTGACAAGTACCGCAAGATGCTTCACGCTGAATACGCCAAACTGTCGCAGGTCCTCAACGAGGGAGTCGTCAAGTTTAACAGCAGGGTACGATCACATCATCATCTCTCATACACAAAAACACACACACACACATATTGGCTATGTGCTATGTCCCACTGTGTTGTATTTTAGTATTTGTCTTAAGATAATCTATTCAATTTTTCCAGTTGTTTTACGCAATTATTGATTTGATTCCTCCATTTGTGCATTTTTACTTAATTTGTAAGTGTGCATTAAAGTATTAAATAAAATAAATAAATTTCTTCAGATCCTATTTCAAATTCTAACCATGATCCAAGATCATGGTATGGGACTAATAAAACAAGGTCAAGCCTAAAATGTCTGACTGAAGACTGGGAAATATGGCAAAATTATTCTTTACCTAGAAAACATTATCTGTTTCTATTAAACTAAATCATTTTTATCTTAGGTGAAAGAAATGTGGCTGACAAAGCTTAAGGTGGATTCGGTGAATGGTCAAGAAAATCTCAACCTGTTCCGGCTTCGACGGGCCAACTTGGACCGCCTCGAAATGGATGAGAAGCTCGAAGGGATGAGGTCAGACATCTTTTAAGTCCATTATAGGCTTGTGTTTGTCCACATCACGTCTGGGCCGGTTTTTTAAACTCTTGTTAGTTCGCGTTTGACTACCAAATCGCCTGTTGGTAGGCGCTGATGTGGTTGAAGATGAAGCACGCAGACTTAGAAGATATCAGTTTGGCCTTGACCAACCCTGAATTCGCGAAAAAAATCTGGTCCCATAGTAAAAGTTGTTCATAATGATGACTACACTGACCTCCTTTCGGCTTAGTACAGGGTTTATGAGTAACCCTGTATTATAGCAGCTACCACACACGGCGATGAAACTAAAATATATATTTTGCCTTCATAACATAATAAATATTACCCTATAATATAATATAAATTATAGCGCAATTTTAAAATTAATATAATTTAATTATAGCTGTCTTTGACAAGCTTTAATAATTATAAATTTATAAATAACTAGTGTTGTTGCCCGCGACTTCTTTCGCGTAAATTTTTATATAAACTCTTTCCTATAACTTCAATCTGGTCATAGCTAAGCCTATTCGTGAAAACTGAATTTAAATCCGTCCATTGGTTTAGATGTGGACAAACAAACAAACAAACAGACAAAAATTCTAAAAATTGTCTTAACATGCTCAGCTGCCTATATTAAGACACCCTATGTTTTTTTTTATTGTTCGCAATTACTGATTTTATTATCTTTACGTTTTTATTATATGTATAGAAGATAAGATGTATTCCAACCATCTACAGCTTTCGTCAATGAAATATAAACCCTAAGCCATTGTCCTCAGAGCCCTAATTGCGAGGCTGGAAGGCGAAGTGGAAGTGCTCACCAAGGAGCTGCAGACGGTCCAGGAGCAGGGCGCGGAGGTGCAGGCCGTGTACGACAACCTGGCCTTGAAGGACAAATACATGGAGCGCACTTTCAAGAACCACTTCGCTGACCTGTCGCCTATTATTGTAGACCAGTGCTATAAGTTCTTCCGGTAAGCGCATGTAGGTGCATAAAGTAAGTCGTAAACTATTTATTATCTTGACTCATATGACGGAACTGGACCAAATTGAAATAAGACCACACGGGAAGCACCAGCTTTCAAATAAAAAAGAATTATCAAAATCGGTTCAAGAAAGTTCTGAGGTAACTAACATAAAAAAAAATGTCGAATTGAGAACCTCTTCCTTTGGCCTAACCTAATTTGGTCCCGTTCTGTAATTTTTATGAAGTCGGTTTTAATTATTTTGTAGTGGTAGGACTCTTTTACAGGGGTCTGCCTGGGAAAGTAGCACACCTTTGCCAGTTATTCAACCGCCAATCAATAGTATGCAAACACTACTGTGGTCCGGATTGAAGGGCAATGTTTCCAGCTAAATTACAGGGCACACAGAGATTTGACATCTTATATCTCGGGGCGACGAGCGCAGTGCATTGCCATCCAGGGTTTTGACCTGTTGAAGTTCAAAATTCTGAGTGGCGTTGAGTTATGGGCAAGCGTGAAGAGCCATCAGGCGAGCTACTTCGCTCGTCTCGTCACTCTGTATCACAAAAAAAAAACGTATATATAATGGTTGTAGGAAGCGTCCGAAGTGGCAGCAACGCGCCACGATGGTCCCGGTGGTGCTGTACGAGCTGGCGAGCGCCGTGCTGGCTGCGCAGCGACCGTCCATGTTGCACCCGGACTGCGTCGACTATTTCAAAGGGTACGCCATTATGAACCTTCATTCACTACCAACAGAGTGGTTAATCCAACACCGCGCCATGCTCCTCCTGGTGCTGCCAATGAGTAACATGTGGTGCTACCTACTTCTATATTCCTAATCTCCGATTTCAGTAGATTATTCCCGTTACATTGGTACTGGTTTTCTGTACAGGTGGTGTCCAAAATCACAATATTGGGACCTGCGGGGCTATTATGGATCGTTGATCGGGATCAGTCAGTGTCAGAATTGACAGAATTTTGACACTTGAAAGGGGTTATGACGCAAAAAAAAAAAAAAGGTTTGTCTTTTTCCAATTTCATACTACGAAATTGGAAATAGACAACGCTTTTTTTTTGACATAATTTTGACAAGTCGCGATCCCGATCAAAGATTCATAATAGCCCTGCTGATTGGGACAGATAAAAAATCTTAAATAGTCTAGCTTACTGTCTTATTTTTATTGTCCTATGAAAACGTAGCCCATAAATATAGCTGATTAATGAAAAAAATATGAAAGTCTGATAAAAAATAAGCCACTTATAAGCGTTTTAATATCATACTGGACAGAGAGCGCGAAACAGCCGCACGTACTAAACTACCTAAACTAGAGAAGTGACGCATGACGTCACTTCTCTGTACGCCATATAAATTATATTCTGACAAGTATGGCGCACAGAGGCGTGACGTCATTGTTTATTTTGTGGAAAATGGACGAAGTTTTCTCTACCAAAAACTTTAAGCGCTTATATATCAGAACATTAGTAACCGATTGAAATATTGTTTTCAATAAATATATTATATTTACTATAATTCTTCATCAAAGCTATTGGTTTCAATGATATAAACATCAGTCGTCTACCGTATTGTTCTTTTACTACCAATGTACCAACTATCTAACCAAACTAATTTATATCTTATACTAGCGACGCGCCCCGGCTTCGCACGGGTGTAAGCACGGCCTTCGGCCTCGCTACTATGACTCGTTCCAGGACCACAAAATTTCATCAAAATCGGTCCAGCCGTTTACTCACCGTTTAAACCTGCCCTGGACTACGACAAACATTTCAAAACCAAAATCAGCTAAATCGGCCCAGCTGTTCTCGAGTTTTAGCGAGACTAACGAACAGCAATTGATTTTTATATATATAGATTACTGCCCTCATAAGCCCAAGAGCGGAAACAAAAAAAAAAATACTGTTTTTTCGCGCAACTGATAGCTTAAAAAAATTCACACCAGATGGAGTAAGCAAAATAACCGTATCTACATTGGAACATTGAAATTAAACACCAAAAAAGTTTTATTTTCTTTAAAAACTCATGTTTAAAAACTATTATTTCTAAACGAAATTACGTATCTCATAAAAACACAAAAACAATAATATTGGGTTTTTAAACATATATTTAAGAAATATATTGGTCCATCGTAAAAATTTTATACAGAGTAAAGTAATAGTAAACGTCAAATTATAATAATACATTATAATAGTCAATAATTAAAATACCTACTTGTAAGAAGCTTTAGATGGTCGCCGGGTGCAGGTAATATTTTATAATAATAAAAACAACTGGATTCGATGTGTAGTTTATTGTGGTCGCAGAAGAAGAGAGCGAACGAACATAATGTATCTACATAGATAACTAATAGGTGTTGCTAACATACTCCCCTATAAGAACTATGAGGAGTTTCTTATAAACATTACAAATTTATTTATCATTTTATTTTAGTCTACCTTTCCTACCCTGTATAGTATCAGCTTCGAGAGTGGACTGTAATTTTTTATAATACCTATACTATGTTGAACAAAACTAAAGAAAGGTAGGCAAAATACATTTTGAGATTATTTAGTACATACTTGAATCTATATGTATAGAAGCTACTTTAAACATTATTGAGTCTCAAGACTATGAATCACATGGATCTCCTAGTTGTTTAGGTAAAAACTTATGAACAAGCGTTATACAATAGGTAGGTATAGCTATGGTATAACTATGGTTAAACTTCTTATATTTATGATTGTACTTTACAATATATAGTATCTTAATTAAAATTTCCCGACACCTAGATATTACATAGTATCTTAACTAAATTTTCCCGACACCTAGATATTACATAGTATCTTAACTAAAATCTCCAGACCCTAGACACAAACAAACTGTTAGAAATCATGACTCACATGATTACAAATATTCCATCTAGGGTATTTTAGGTAATTATCTGAGAAATTTATTAGTATTTTTACTAATTAGTATTTATTTTAATTCTAGCGGAAGTATACAAATCTTTGTGATAGAGGTTCTATGTACCCTACCGTTAGCCTTTTTTACTTCTAGGGCCCGCACTAGGCCATCTGCCCCCTCAAATACTTTAGTTACTCGTGCCATCGGCCAAGTCATTGGGGGAGTATCTATCTCTCTTAACAGTACCAACGCACCAACTTTAACATTAGGCTGGCTATCTTTCCATTTAGAGCGATTTTGTAGTATATTTAAATAGTGTTTTGACCAATATCTCCAAAAGTGCTGTTGGATTGCTGAGCATTTAGTCCAAAATTTAAGTCTATTTTCTGGTACTATGGTGAAGTCCTGCTCAGGTATGCAATTGAGAGGAGCCCCTGTTAAGAAGTGACCCGGTGTCAAATAAGACATATCCTCAGCGTCCGATGACATTGGAGTTATTGGTCTTGAGTTTAATATGCCCTCAATTTGCACTAACACAGTGTATAGTTCTTCGTAGGTTAAGACATGTGAACCAAGAACTCTTTTTAATAAAGATTTTGTACTTTTTACTGCGGCTTCAGCAAGTCCAGCAAAAACTGGTGAATAACAAGGCACAAATTTAAAGTTTATTCCTAATTTTGAAGCCGCAGTTTGAACTTGAGCCTGGTGGGCTTTTGAGCTATTTAGCTTGTACAATTCTGACAGTTGAGTATTAGCTGCTTTGAAAGTGCTTGCATTGTCACAATAAATTTCAGATGGGACATTACGTCGTGCTATAAACCGTTTAAGCGATGCTATGAATGTCTTTGTTTCCAAATTTGATAAAAGTTCGATGTGGCAAGCATGAGATACAAAACATACATACAAACATATATAGCCATGAGACGTTATGACCCCTCTCATTCTAGATTGCTTTAATTTCACGGGGCCCGCAAAGTCAACGCCAACCCTTTGGAAGCATCGGCTCTTATTAACTCGGTCAGCAGGTAATGATCCCATTAGCTGCTTAGCAGTAACACCTTTGTGTCTAAAACAGGTCATACATTTATGAAGAAACTTCTTAACCAATCTTAAACCATTAATAATCCAATATCGTTGTTGAAGGCTACTTAGAACTAGCTTTTGACTAGAGTGTAACAATTTAAGATGCTCATTCTGGATAAGAAGGTGTGTTACGGTCGACTCTTTCGGCAAAATGATTTGATGCTTGTGGCTGTACGGCAGTGCAGAATGTTGAAGCCTACCTCCTACTCGTAGCATGCCTTCGGCATCGATAAATGGATTGAGTGATTTTAGGTATGGTGAAGCCGGTTTGCCTGCCCGCAATAAAGCCATTTCATGTGGAAAATAGTTTTCCTGTTCGTTTTTAATTAATAACCGCAGCGCCTTACTTGCTTCTGCATATGTTACAAAGTTTTCTTTGATTTTGTTTGAACCTGGCCTGGTATTGTTACCAAACCGGAGCATGTATGCTAAGACGTTAACAAGTTTATCAATATCAGAGAACTTTTCTATTAGTAAATCTATAAAGGACTTGGCCTTTTCTTGTGATGCTGCACACACCAATTTGGTACTTGCCAATTTTTTTATTTCTGGTAAGTTTTTTGTTGATTCATGATTGAATTCTTTGAAGCTATAATCGAAGTCTTTTAAAAAGGACGGGCCTGACCACCACAGCTGGTTAGATTGCAGCTCAGTAGGCGAGTAAGGTTTTGTGAGAAAGTCTGCTGGATTTAAATTGCTTGCTACATATCCCCACTTGAAAGACATTGTGAGCTCATTAATAATTTTGATTCTATTTGCAACATATGCATTCAACATTGTTGGGTCCGTTTTTTGCCAAGCCAAGACTACTTGTGAGTCGCTATATAAATGCACGCTATCGATTTTTATCTTTTTACTTAAAGTTTCATGCACTCTGATACTCAACTTTGCTAATAGGAGTGCAGCGTTTAACTCTAGCCGCGGTACAGACAATTTATTCGCTTTAGGCGCGATTTTGGACTTTGAGCATAGTAGAGACACGGTGGTTTTTCCTTGGTTGTCAACAACGCGTAAATAAACTGCGCAGCCCATTGCTGATATTGCAGCATCGGAAAATCCGATGATTTGAACTGACTTACTGTTTTCTGGACAGACATTTCTAGGTGCAGTTATTTGTCCCATTTGCTGTAAGCTATTGTAAAATTGCAGCCATTCATTTTGTATTTTTGGTGAAACAACCGTGTCCCAAGACATACTGCTCTGATTATCATCCCACAACTTCTGCATTATTATCTTGCCTTGGACAAAAATGGGACCAGCTATTCCTAGTGGATCATAGAATTGACTGATATAGCTCAGTATTTGTCTTTTTGTTTTAGGAATATCGCAAGCTACAGGGCATGTGATTCTGAAGGAATCTTGTTGTATATTAAATTTCAAACCTAAAGTTTTCGTGTCCTTATTGAACTCCAAATCTCCAGAGCTCCGATGCTGCTCTGGTACTTCTGCCAGGATTGCCAAGTGATTTGCTGACCACTTATGCAAATGGAAACTTCCCTTTTTTAACAGTTCAACCAACTGTACTTTAGTAGCAATAATCTTTGCCAAACTATTGTCTGTGTGAAGCACATCGTCAACATAAGTTGAGTTAAGCAGAACTGGAGCAGCTAGCGGGTATTGTTCGCCAAATCTTTTGGCTAACTCTAGTAAGCATCGAGTGGCCAGCCAAGATGAGCACTTCAGTCCGTACGGAACGGTTGATAGTTGAATGCATTTAAGTTGCTCATCTGGGCTGTCCCTCCAGAGGATGTTTAGCAAAGATCTTTGGCTTTCTTCAATTATTATGTTGCGGAACATGCGTCTGATATCACAGACGAAGAAGTATTTGTGGACTCTAAATAACAATAAAATGTCAAACAATTCTTGTTGGACTATGGGTCCATTTAACATTAAATCATTTAAGGAAATCTTGTTACTTGTTTTCATTGAACCGTCGAATACTGTTCTTAATTTTGTAGTGATTGCATCATGTTTTATCACTGTGTAGGGCCTGTGAGTCCCACTACATCACAGATTGTTATTATTATAATATAAACAAATTAATGAAGCGCACCGACATTCAACAGTCATACGCTGGCGCTCAAATAAAGCGCACGTACTCAATCCATCTACAGGAGTTCCCATTCACCCATTCACCAATTTAGGATTTCACACCGACAACAAAAATTATCCTAAATTGGTGACCCCGACGTACAATAAACTATTGAGTGCGTTTCAAACATCCGCGATGACCACACCAATCACCAACGTCGAAGAACAACACGGACTGCTCACGGACCAAAGCGCACCAGGCGCACCACCACCGCAGCAGCCCAGCACCAGCCGCATCACAGCAGAACTCGCACCAAACGCCGTCACCATTCAGACACGCATCAGCGACTTCTGGGCTACACGACCTCGACGCTGGTTCCACCAGTTTGAAGCGATCATCGCGCCACAAAAAGCAACAGACTTATGTAAGTACCAACTAGTTATTGCAAAGTTAGGGCGCGACGAATTAAGTCAGATTAGCGACATACTGGAGAACCCACCCAAAATAAACAAATACGATGTGTTTACAAAAAGGTTAATAATCACCACGTCACCTGTGACGGCATCAAGCCGGACGAAGTTAAGGTCAAAGCCATCACAGAGTTTACACAACCTGAAACCATCGAAGCACTACGACGTTTCCTCGGACTAATTAATTTCTACAAAAACAGTATACCAAAAGCCGCGGAAACACAATCAATATTACACAAATACTTACACAATACAAAAAAAGACAAGACCAAAATTACATGGATGGAAGAAGCCGTAAACGCATTCCACAAATGTAAACAAATGATACGAGAGGCAGTTATACTCACGCACCCGGACCCGACCGCCAATACGGTGTTAATCACAGACACTTCAAATACTTGTGTCGGGGCCGCTCTACACCAATTAGTAGAAAAAAATTTACAACCTCTCGCTTTCTTTTCAAAAAAACTAACGACCGCACAGATGAATTACAGAACGTACGATAAGGAGCTACCACTGATCCGCCGTAAAAAAGGACATTGGTTAGTCCCGCTCAAATGACGTTCGGAAAATCTATCAGACTACCTGGAGATTTTTTAATACCTGTACGAAGCAACATCAACGACCAAATCGCTCACACCACCTTATTCAGGTCTTTTCAAAGTAATCACTCGAAATTCCAAACACTACACCATTCGTATGGGTTCTCAAGATGTCGTCATCTCACTTGATAGAGTTAAACCCGCTTATGTTGTAACTAGTGGTCCTTACGAGTCACCCGACGCCGCAACTAACTTAGCGACGAAAGAGTCACCCGACTCAACTAACAATAATACAGTCATTACGGCCACACAGCACAGCAACACAGAGAACAAAGCACAAAAGACGCCGCCAGTCATAACAAGATCGGGTCGCGCGGTGAAGAAAACGGTTCGTTTTGACATTTGAACCGGGCCGCCGCCGCACTTATCTGCACCACTCGACCGCAGACCACTTCACTACTCACAAAGCACCATCTATATATTTTCAACTTTACTGCAATTTCATCTACTTCGACGCTGCACTCTACGTCACATCAACATGGATCACCCTGAGAGCAAGCCCACAACATAGAACGCCGCAGGTGCTGCGCCCCAAACAGCGCAGGTCGACCACATCCAGGACACACACTGTATGTCGCTGGCCCGTCATGATCGTCAGCGTTGTAATTTCCACTGGCATCCTGTACGTCATGTGGAGTTACTGTTAAAGCGGATCGAGGCATCAGTGGACAAGCGCGTCACGATAGTCATAGCGCTACGTGTGTCGTCGATTCAAACCACACCTCCGCGTTTCCGGCAACCTCCCAGAAAATCACGTTTTACGTTTAAACAAATATAATTCGGGTAGTGCAGTGAAGTGAAATAAAAAAACAAAACAAACGTATAAGTTAAAGTGCGCGTAACTAACACCTAACAAGTATTATTATATCAAAAGACAACTTTAGTGTACTTATTGTTTTTACGGAAAAATATTCTATGTGAAATAAAAAGTAGCAAGTTATTTTTTCTTTTATAAGACAAACTGTAAACAAACAATGCACAATGTTAAATGAAAACTGTAAACATATTAATTTTTAGTTCACTACATTTTAGAAACTTATTTTTTATTGTTCACTTTTATACAATTTACACCCTTAATAATATCAAATTTTAAGTCATGTTGTCAACTTTAATGTATGTTTAATCTACTTTTAGCTGCAACAAAGTACTTACCACCTAAGCAGTACATTACAGAATCTATCTTATCATGTAAATTTTACCAAAAAATTATTTTTAAGGGGGATGTAGATGTAGGGCCTGTGAGTCCCACTACATCACAGATTGTTATTATTATAATATAAACAAATTAATGAAGCGCACCGACATTCAACAGTCATACGCTGGCGCTCAAATAAAGCGCACGTACTCAATCTATCTACTGGAGTTTCAATTACCCATTCATATTATTTAGGATAACCTTCTGTATCAAATCCAAGAGTCAGATACAACTACAATACAACACATAACAACCATCAAATTATCCTAAAACTGCATGATGTGCAAAGAAATAAATTGGATCTTTCGAAAGGTCATAGAGAGTAATGTCTACAAATGAGGCATGGCCTAATTCAAGGTATTCGTGAATAAAGCTTTTGTACTCTTCATGAAGTTTTTTATCTTTTTGCAATTTAACTTCGAGATTTAAAAATCTTTTTAATGCTAGTCCGAGTGAATCACCTAAATCATTGTTCATATCACAAAGAGGTAGTTTTAATGGCATAGAGACTTCAAACTGATTGTTTTCCAGCTTAACTGTATCGTTGAAATACTTCTCTACATACTGTTGTTCAGACGTATGTTCAGCAAACTTTTCAGGTACTTTTTCAGATTGCCAAAAGTTGGAAATTGTCGTACTTATGTCGGTTTCACATTCCTGACAGAACAGGGCAACTGCAGAACTCTGGGTATATGAATCAGGGACACTACCTGCTACAACGTAACCGAACTGGGTGTGTAGAAGCCTTGGCTGTGCAGCATCACCTTCATCCTCGTCCTGTGTTAGTTGTGTGCGATTATCCTCCGGTAACAATGCCTGGAAAAATACATCAGCACCGAGTAAGATACCTATTTCGCTTGTGATATTGAAAGAATCATCGGCTAGTTTTATATTGTTTGGAAGCTTTATTTTTGCTAAATCAATTGGCCGTTGAGGCAGTTTTGAAGTTATCTGATCAACCAGCAGGAGATTTGCCTTCACCTTATAAGGATAAGCACACGAAAAGACGTCTAACTGCATCGCATGTCTAACTGTTTTCCCAGTGTTCGCTATACCTACCACTTCAGTGTAGTTAGGTATTGGTTGCTTACCTATCGCTCTAGCAACGCTAGAGATTATAAAGGATGATTGGCTGGCTGAATCGAGCAATGCTTTAACTATTATTTCTTCACCAGTTTGTGAAATTAGTTTCACCTTCGCAGTTGGTAAAAGAACTTGGGTCTTTGTGTTCAACTCGTTCGAACCCATACTAACATTTATTACTGGCTCTACGCAGTGCGTCACTTGCCCGCTATCATGCAATAGACTATTGTGACCCATTTTGCAAGTAGCGCAACGAAAATGAAATTTGCATTTGCTTTGATGAGCATTCAAACAGATTTTACATAGTTTTTTGTTATTAACAAATGCTATCCTTTCTTTTGCTGATGCCAGCATAAAACTGGGGCAGGTAAATAATTTATGAGGCTTACCGCAGAACATGCAGCTGATAGGCTTTACGTGGATTATATTTGCCGCAACTTTACCAATTGAACTTGCAGTAGGTGTGGTGCGCGCTGGTTCATCAGACTCGAGAGCCATAGCTCTTGCCTCTAAAAATTGTATAAGAGCAACATTAGTGGTTGGTATAGGCAGAGACTGTGTCAACGCGAGGTTATATGCATTTCGAGTAGAAGCATCCAGTTTTCTTGTTAACATACATACAAGTATGCTATCCCATTTGTTTACTGGTTCCCCTAAGTTTTTTAATGCTGCTAGGTTTTGCTTCAGTGTCGATATTAGCGTGCGCAGTGAGGCAGCACTGGTTTTGTTGCAGGCAGGCATGTCAAGTATTGCACATATGTGCTCGTTTACAATTTTATGTTTCTTGTCGTACCTATCTGTCAAAATATCAAGCGCCTCCTTATAGCTAGACCCTACCACAGGTAAATTCTTAATTAAATCGTAAGCTTCACTTTTCAAGAAACCTCTAAGATAAAAGAACTTTTGTATCTCACTTAAATTGTTGTCCTTGTCAATAAACGCGGAAAACATTTCTATGAACGGTTTGTATTCAGAGTATTTGCCGTCAAATGGCGGCATTTCCACCTGCGGGAGCTTTAATTTGGTGACTGATCCTGATGTATAGACCGGCTTGCTGTCGGCTTTTTTCGCCACCATGGATAGACGGGTTCGTATTACCGCCAAACATTCTAAATAGGCCGTCTCCGTCGCTTCAGGATCCTCCGCCGAATCTCCCAATTCAACATTAATGTTTTCATACTCACTGAACGTCGTTAATATTTTTTCTTCCATTAGAAGTAGCATTTGCAAGGAAGCGTCCTCAAGGTATCCAGAGTTCACTCTGTTTTGCATCCTGGTTATATTTCCTTTGAATGCCGCCCTCTTAGCGAGGAGGCGGCGTACATCTTCCCTTTCCTCCATTCTCGCTTGTTTTCAATGAAATTGTAGCTAATTTTAGGATTTTGCAAATACAATTTGTCAACAACTGGAATTTTACGATGTTTTCGTATGAATGAAGAACGAGAAAAACAATTGGTTCGGTCAATGACGCTATGATGACGTTTCCTATTGGTTGATTGAAAAATTGCGAAGTTTTTGATTCACGCTGCTCGCTGGTTGGCTGACACCACGAGTTGTGTTGTTTTGTTGGCAGCACTGGCGCGGCGCGAAAAATTCAAAACCACTAAAGTGAAGTTGGTTCTTGAAGATATTTGAAAGGACAGAGTATCTTGCGGAATGAACTTGGAGCGACTTACTTCGTTTGTTGAATCCTTTTGAGTGACTTGAGTGAGTGAAATTGCTCGCTTGTTGCTCGCTTCTGAATAAACTATGTTGCAGCGTTGCTGTGATGAAATCCAAATGAATGAAAGGCGAATTTGTTCAAAATGGCGTCTCGATGTCTCGATGACGATATTTTCACGCCGATTTTTCTCGCGTTGTCCTGAAAATTACCTGACACCTCGTCGCTGATTTGGTGCTGGGCTCGTTGGACCATATGTAAGAAGCTTTAGATGCTCGCCGGGTGCAGGTAATGTTTTATAATAATAAAAACAACTGGATTCGATGTGTAGTTTATTGTGGTCGCAGAAGAAGAGAGCGAACGAACATAATGTATCTACATAGATAACTAATAGGTGTTGCTAACACTACTCAAAAACATTTTGACATATATTTAAGAAATATATTGGTCCTAACATAGGCACATAACTTAAAATAAATTAAATTATAATGTCATTAAAGGAACGAAAAATCAATATTCACATATACTCGATTTTCTCAAAATACACCTAGGTTGAGATACCGCTCTTGGGCTTATGAGGGCAGATTTATATTATTATATCTTTTTTAAGTTTCATGGCCGCTTTGGAAATTAACACAAGTGCACAAGTATAAAATGTAATTTTAAACCCCCTAAAAACGAGCTCATAATTTTCAAACGACTGAACAGATTTCCTTGAATCATGGCTGACACTTTCGACAGTCACGTTTAAAAAAAAAATTTTAAATTTGTTCAGCCGTTTAGGAGCGACAATGTCACAGACTCACAGATGCACTTGGGGCTTAAAATACAGACACTTTTTAACCGAGTTCCAAAAAAGAGGAGGTTCTCAATTCGCCTGTATTTTATTTTTATATTTGTTACCTCAGAACTTTCGACTGGGTGAACCGATTTTGATGAATCATTTTTTATTTGAAAGAAAATTCATTTCAGTTTGGTCCAGTTCTGACATTTTTATGAAGTCGGCTTTTTATATTGATAATTATTAAACAGCAATACTGCCTTATCAGGGTGGATCAGCTGGACCTGATAAGCAACATGCCCGCCGTGATGGACGAGGGTCTGTGGGCCACCATGACTAAACTGCGCCGCGCCAAGGTCGAGAACGAAATACGGGTGAGTCTACCTTTGTACAATTCAAAATTTGCTTTTTAGAATAATACCCATAAATCGGGGTATTATTAAAGACCCAGACAACTTTTATCGAATAAAAAGAAGTTTTGGTGCCAACGTGAAGAACATATGACCCTTCATTGCATTATTTTCCTAAATTTGTGTATTTTAGAAAGTGGACGTGCAATAATTAAATCATTTATTCGAGCATAATTATTGATCCCAGAGGCTCCCGAACTAGTCAGAGACTTTGTGACGGGAGGATCATCATCAGCCAGAAGACGTCCACTGCTGAACATAGGCTTCCCCCTTTAACCTCCACACTGAACGACAACCTGCCATCTGCATCCACTGGAAGCCCGCGACTCTCACAATACGGGAGGATAATGGTGGATTATTCACGGTTATTATTCATGAAGTGGCGTGGCGATCTTAACTCATTCCAGAGAGGTTGGCAAGAGGTGGCGGTTGCTTTGCCCAACAGTGGAACAGTATAGGTTACCAAAAAACAGGATAATGCAGGTGCCGTTTCTCATCCTGTAGATCTGTTATCCAGTCCACAAGTTCTTCAGCTCAATAGCCCAGTTTATTTTTAACCCCCATATCATTAATAGTCTATTTACCAACATCTTCCCAAACTAAATAGTTTAATTTATTATTAACACAATAATTAGCAATATAAAAAACCGACTTCATAAAAATAACAGAACTGGACCAAATTGAAATGGAACACGGCTTTCAAATAAAAAAGAATCATCAAAATCGGTTCACCCAGTCGAAAGTCCTGAGATAACAAACTTAAAAAAAACAGTCGAATTGAGAACGTCCTCCTTTTTGGAAGTCGGTTAAAAAGGCCTTTCAGTGTTCGATTTTGCTCCATTAATGCCGTGTAAAAGACTAGACTAGACCCGAGAACCCTATGAAATAACGAAAAAAAAATAATTGTGATACTTGCATGTTTAATTATTTAAATGAGGTAGTGTTTATAAGATCACAATTTAAAAATTGTTCGACCTACTCTCGCAAGTAATAAATGAATTATGATAATAAAAAGTTATTTAGCGATAATAATTTAGAGTAATTCTAAGTAAACGTAATTATTCTCAATTATTATCACTAAATAAGTTGTCCCTAGAAGAGCACTAGTTATCGCGACACAGGGAATCCTACAGCGGTAACTAGTGACTGTAAATTGTATTATTGGCATGTTCATTTTAATCATATTGCAATAAGTTTGTAACCCTATTATTTTATTAATTTTAAACTAAATATTGTACGAAATATTAATAGTGGCAAAATAAATGTACTCGTATTTTATTATTATTTATAATAATGTACGCGATGATTTATTTCATGTTAACGCCGAAACCCGTTGTTCTCAGATGCGAGGCGTGGCTCTAGAGATGGGGTACGTGAACAGCGCGCTAGATGTGTGGTCCCGCGCCATACAGGCTCGGAAGGTGAAGCTGGCTCAGACCAACGAGAACATCGTGCGGCACCGGGAGCTCGTCGAACTCACCGCTAGGAACCGGACCATACAGGTTATCATCATCATCAGCCAGAAGACGTCCACTGCTGAACATTAATAGGCCTCCCCCTTTAAACTCCACACTGAACGACATCCTGCCATCTTCATCCCCTGGGTGCCCGCGACTCCCACAATGTCGTCGTCCATCTAGTGGCAGGCCTACCTACGCTACGTCTTCCGGTTCGCGGTCTCCACTCGTGTATCTTTCTTCCCCATTGATTATCAGTTCTTCGAGCGATGTGGCCTGCCCATTGCCACTTCAACTTCAGGTGCCTACCTCTTATAGCTAGCCTCAATACATTATATGTTTCCACTGCTGGGACACAGACCTTCTCTCAGAGTGAAAGGATGGATTCTAATCCACCATGCTGGCCCAGTGCATGTTGGTGAATGTCATAAAGTCTTTGAACTTTTAAGGTTATGTCCAAGAACCGGTTTTAGTTCGCCATTGTTGAGCGATGGCATTGAAACTGCATATAATTTTTCATTACTCATACTCGGAAAGTAGGTCTGTAGTTGCCTCAGGAGTGGGTTGAAAGTAATACATTTCAGCCCTAGGGAGAATCACTTTCAACTGAAAGTGACAGTTGAAAACTGACAGACACTCAAATTATAAAAAAAAAAACTAGTTCTATTTTCACATTTGTATTGAACCATGTTCCAACTTTTTTTTTCTCAAAAAGGATTATGGTCCCACACTTATCGTGCATTTGCCAGTGTCAGTTCATGTTTTTATTTTTAGTTTCCTTGTATTGAAAAGCACAATGTTTACCTGGGGTCGAAGACTTATTTAGTCCATCGAACTATTAGCGCCCTCGCTCGGGCGCCAAACCCCGTCTCGGGACTAAATAAGTTACTTTCACTCCTAGGATAATAATGTACTATATTACTACTTAGACTGTTTGCAGTTGGTGCTGCCGGCGGGACAGGTGGAGATAGTGACCACCGGCCACATGGAGGACTTCGATGACGCCGCGCTCATTCCCAGGGAAGATATCGAGGCCATCAACAATCTCATATTGGTAACAGTTGCGGCTCTTTACATAAATAATTATACCTGTACAAAGTGCAATGGCTAAGGCCGCCCGCCCTTAGCCATTGCAAGGCTCTGGGTGGGTAGATCTTTGCATTGCCAGGCCCTTGTCTTTGTGGTATTAGTTTAAATTATGATGCTTGTGAAATCCAGCTGTATAAATAAATAAAAATAAATATGTATGTATGAGGGACCCGGGTATGTCCTAAAACTGCGACCAGAACCACCGGAGGATGGGCAGCAGCGTCCTAATAGTACACGGTGAACGTACTGCGATCTCCAAGCCGCCTGCCAAGCGTGGGGATTATGGCAACACCCCTCTCTATGAGGGAGGCCTTGTCCAACAGTGGACGTTAATTGGCTGATGAAGAAGTGAAATAAATAAAAAATGATATTGATGTTTCTGCAGAAAGTGGGCGCCCTTAAGCTGCGCATGATGCGGCGGCAGATGGAGTTCCGCAAGGGCATCCTGGCGAAGGAATGGGAACACGCGCAGACCAAGATGAAGCTGCGACACATGAAGCAGGAGCTCTACTCCTACGAGCGCCTCAAGGTACAAATTTTCCACGACCCGTGCTAGGCCTGCTGGAGTGAGATGGCTAGACTGCGATCAACTCCATCCCATACGCAAGCACAGGCTGACGTCACAGAGTGCGATAGAATGTGTTACAATGAATGCCTGTATTCCAGATCCCGAAAGAGCTCCAACTGTACCTGAAGAACAAGGAGCTGGGCTACACGGAGGAGTACGAGTTCGTGCGTATGGAGAAGGAGATGGAGGCTTCCAAGTTCGCGCTCAACAAGGGCTTGGATGAGCAGATACATACAGTCGAAGAGCTGCAGGTAACAATCAGTTATGTAGCCAATTCACATTCGCAAAACGGCCTAAAGATTATTGCTCAAAGAAAACCTCACTCAGTGCAATCAAACAAAATAAATCGTACTAGTAAGTCAATGTACTAAGAGGAGTATTCAGTTAACATACATTAAAATAAACTGGCCAAGTGCGAGTCAGGCTCGCGCACTGAGGGTTTCGTACCACCACAGAATACAAAAAGTAGTGCAAAAAGACAACATCACGGCGGTCACCCATCTAAGTCTACCGACCCCGCCCTGCATTACGTTGTCGACCCTTAAAGACTCTATTAACAGCCCCTTTGAAAACCCCCATATTATAGCTACTCGGAAATGCCGTAGGAGGGGGAGCTCATTCCACAAACTGCATGTGTGAGGCAAAAAAGAATGCACCTTGCAGGTCCGTGAAAGAATGGAGCGTAAAAACCGGGCGAAATTGGATTTCCAGCTTTGAAAGATGTGGCGGTGAGCTTTTAGACAGTAACGCATCTTCAGATTGTATCACTGTAAGTTCCCGATGTTTGTTTCAGGACAGTTGTTAGGCACTTAGTTCTTCTGAAACTGCCACTAAAACGTCAGGCTCAGTAAGTATGGATAAATAATGCCCGGAGCTCACCCCAGATTGAGATTAATCGACATGTGTCCAAGTGTGCTATAATATGTTCCAATGGAAATAAATAAATATGACTATGACATGTCATTGTTCCAGATGAAGAACAACGCGGTCCAAGTGAACCTGACCTCGCTGGAGCGGCTGATCAGCAGCCTGCACGTGAAGGTGTCGGAGAAGAGACTCCACGACGACCCGCTCAAGCCGATCCGCATCCGGCGCGTCTTTCAAAAGAGGTCAGTTACCTGGTCCAGTTTACCAACGTGATACAAGTGTGCAGTAACATCAGCAAAGAAACCCCCGTTATTAGGAGCTGATGAAAAAAAATGGCAAAAAAGAAGCCTATACACAGCAGTGGCTTCGCATAGATTTTGTTTCTGCCATTCTCTCGGTCTTTTGTTAATCTGCGTTGTATCATATGTAGAGGTCTGCCAAACTATCATTTTTACCTGAATAACCGACTGGTGGGAATAAGCTTCCTTTTACTTTTCTTATTTGCTGGAGTTCCATGCTATTCGCATTATCCGAATTCTGAAGTCATTGGTCATCATTATTGACTGGTCTGGACTTCGTTGATTGTATAATATATGCCGTCTTTATGTCGACGCCAATCTAGAGCGCTGGTTAATAAGTAAGAGGTACTCAGAAGTGGGATAATTAAGCCTGTAATCTTACTCTTATCAGTTAATCTCAAACAGTACAAAATAACGCAAAATATTGTTTGTGATTCAATCAATAAATACAGTAGTTCGTAGTTTTTGACAAGTATTATCGTCGATTCCAGGATGGACACCCTGGTGATGCGAAGCCAGCTGATCCGCGAGGTTCAAGCCAACCACACTACCATTGTGATGCTGCAGACTGAGCTCGAGCTGCTGCGGCTCAAGACTTACCCCACGCTCGCCTGCTTCCGCACTTACAACTAACATCTGGCGCCATTTTTTATATATGATCTGAGAGGTGCAAGCCAATCTTACCACAACGTGATGCTGTATACTGAGCTCGAGCTGCGGACATACTGATGCCACGTCCTTAGGTACGTCTACAAGACCGATGCAAAATATAACAACACTAATATAATAATATAAACAGGTATTTGTTACATGTTTGCGGAAGGTTGAGAAATCAAATTATTTCACAAATAGAAAGCTACACTATCCCTGAGTGAATTAGGCTATTTTTCGTTCTTAACACAAGTGAAAGCAAGGCCTTAGTTTAGTTTAAAATAAGCCTTTTCAAGTGGCGATTTCCCCGTGGTTAAACCGATTTGTATCACTGGTGTGACTATAAGGAAATTGTTTACCCATAGTCACACTATGTGTCATCGATGTAATATTAATCCCACACACCACATCGCACACATCACTCGCCATTATTGTTTTTTTAAATCGCGTTCCGAATCACGCTAAAAGCACCAATGAAAACTAACACGGCACCAGGACGGCACAAAGAAATGTTCAGGGTTCTCGTTGGCGCTATTTACATGGATTCCGAACGCTGCCTAACTTAATTATCATAAGTCTGTAGTAGTTGGGTTATTTGTAGTTAGTTACCTCTGTGTAAATGTAGGTTTGTGCGCATACCTTTTGTTTAGTTGTGGGGTGGCCCTTATGTTTTATCTATCATAATTTTGTTCAAAAATGAAGACTTAGAAATTCATAAGACTGAAGTATTGATTTTAGTTGCTGTACTGTTTTCTTACAGACTATTTACCATTATGTTTTTATTTATTGATTCCTTAATTTTCAACAAACTTATTCAACTTTGGTCCATGATTATGTCGCCTACTTAAAATAAATATGTAGTCACAAACATTGTTTTATTGATTATAAAAATGTATTCAGTAATAAACTACGAATATATTGACAAACACATTCGACTAACTACTAACACAAAATAAATTTTGTAAAACATTCCCAGTATGCAAAGATTGTTTAATAATTATGTTCAGCACCCAAAGAAATTGTCATTTTATTCTTACTTCTTTTTGATAAGGATTGAGCGGTCGTGGTAATAATAACTGGCAAGATTCTAGGGCTGCATTTTCGTTCTAAGTGGGTGCACAATAATTTGCATACCTTACCAATCGATTTTGATCTTCGTACTTGTACTTTGGTACCTAAGTATCAAAATTTCTCTACAAAAAATTACCCTAAGCATGTGAGCACAATGGATTATTGTAATAAGAAGTACATAAATTAATATTATAGCGCTATAAATACAGTACAGTCGCGCACAAATATCATTTTAACTAATCGATTAACAACATCAACTGTTTTATACAAACATGCTAGGTTTAAAAAACAGCTTAAAAGTTTTTAACAAGTGGGAAAGTTTAAAGATAGCTAGTTTGACAATCTAGTAGTAGTCAACACGACTGTACATTTACAAAAGATTCAATGTAGGCCACAATTTCGATTTTCTAATTTATCACACATTTTCAAATCACAATTTTCCAAAAACGTTTTTTTTTTTTAATACTTTTAACCGAAAATCTAAACAGTGACTATTGATATAGGTATGTGGTAAGTAGTTCGTCTATGTGTGCTTTAACACATATGTACCACTTTTAATAATTATTTTTAAAAAGTTCTGCGTTCTCCTAGCAACCCTATTAATTTCGGTGTGAGGAAATAATTTCCCTATTATCACCCAGTGTACACCCAGTGTCGTTATGAGTAAATACTCAGAATACAGAAAGGGTAAATATATTGGCATGTTTTTTTTTTTTTAAATAATATAAATATATTTCCATGTTGTCACACCGATGTTAATATTGGAGCTATTGTTATTCATACCTGTGCGCTGTTATATTCTATTCTAATACAAATTTATTGTATGGATAATATAGGAAGAGGTCACTTAGCCATCGATATGTAAGGAAATGGGGTAGATATCTAAGACATGGTTATGGGAAGGATTTGATAAGACTTACATTAAAAATCTAACAAATTCCAATACAGGCAAGCCAATGCGGTTTTTAACCTATTTCTTACTGTATACCTTGCTTGAAACCAAATGCAAGTATCAAATCACTGAATAGTCATAGTATTTTATTGATAACAAATAACAGTATAACGCTCGCATGGTACATATTGGTGACATTTTGTCAATTTTGTTACAACACAAGAACAAGCGTTCCGTCTAGGAGTCAAAGCTCCTCAACAGTGCCGAAACTAGCCTTTTATGCGCCCGATGTGAGCTTCTATAACTGCGCCCTTGAAACAAAACTTGGTCCTGGCGTGGTCATTTCTGCGCCCTGTACCTGGGCACCGCTGGCACAGCCCTATTTACGGCACTGCTCCTCAATTTGCTTAGTATCCGAGAGGAAATAGCATCGTCTTGTGCACGAATGGGCTAAGGCATAGACAATATTCTTAACAACGTGGTAATGCCGCCAGCATGCTGGGTATGCTGCCAACTGATAGTGGGCTTGAGATTTTTTTTTAAGCGATTAAGTCGGTTTAAAAAAAAAATGGATTGTCTTTAGACCTTCAACGGTCTTGTAGTGTTAGTGTTAGCTTGCATTTTGTTTAGTTAATAAAGGCACTTGCCCGATTTACTAACTTTACAACTTTCTACATTGTCAGTCTGATTCGCACGTAGGTGATGTAAGCTCTTTGATTTCTTCACTTGGTTTGTTCGTATGCAGGGTGTGTCTAGAGCGCCGTCCGCTGGTCTAATACTATGACGGCGTCTGCGTCGAGGTACTGGCTGTGCGACTTGCTGAGAGCTATGATGGCGGCGTGCTCGCTGCGCATGCGGTTCTTGTGCTTCTTGCTCAGGCTCACCTGCAGCGAAGTTGAGCCTTCATTAACAAGGTTCTGTTTACACACTTAGCTAATGTCACTGACGAAGATGGTGAATTTATTTGCAGTGTCATCCATGGACTAAAGTCTACGAAGGCCTTTATTGGGCAAATATACTTTATGGTACCACAAAGATATATTAAAGACACTCCAAAGAAACTGTATGTGCTCAAAATATAATATTAAGGCATTATAAAAAAAAAAATTGTGGGTTCAATATTGTTTTTTACCTAGCCTAGATAACTAAAAGTATAAAACTAGTTTTATTTTTTTAATGTTTTTTTATATAAGTTGCGCTAGTAATTAAAGCCCCTTAATTTAATTACAATCTAGCCTAGTTTTAATGAAATTTGATACTAGCAAGTGATAAATACTTTGGAGACAGTTTGGGGTAGTAATTTTTTAAAACTTTGTTTAATATTTTTTCGAGAAATCTGCTGAGAACTGTTTTTGTTATTTTGTAGTAGCTCGGTTAGTATTTAGTATTTTCCAAAGTTACCTTAGCGTACAGCTGGTGCAAGTCGTCCTCTGTAGAGAGCGGGCGCGGCTTGGGGCGGAGAAAAGCAGGCAGCGACCGAGTCTTCAGTGCGTCGATGCTCGCAGCGGTCTCAAGTTCATCTAGCACTGTCGGAGATATGTACTATGGAAATCCATTCGATAAGATTGGACAAGACACGCCTGCTAGCTACGCCATGAGCGCCTAGTAGTACGTAGGTATATTGGAAGATAAAATCACAATGGATAAATATAACTGGTGTCACTATGACTCAAAATATTTACCTGTTGTTACACTACGGTAGTCTGTATCCCTATGGGTAATTATATTAGTCGCACAGGTCTCACTATAAGTAAATATACGGATATATTTACTCATAATGATACCAGTGTAACCACGAGGAAATATATTTAATTTACCCATAGGGACACCAGTGTGGCCACGGGGAAATATATTCACTTATAGACATAGACATAATTTATTTGTGGCAAAATAAAAAATATATAATATACAATAGAAAAATTAAAACGATAAAAAATTAAACTTATCTTATAGTGATTCCAGTGTGACCACAGGGAAATATATTCACTTATAGTGATTCCAGTGTGACCACAGGGAAGTATATTCACTTATTGTGATTCCAGTGTGACCACAGGGAAATATATTCACTTATTGTGATTCCAGTGTGACCACAGGGAAATATATTCACTTATAGTGATTCCAGTGTGACCACAGGGAAATATATTCACTTATAGTGATTCCAGTGTGACCACAGGGAAATATATTCACTTATTGTGATTCCAGTGTGACCACAGGGAAGTATATTCACTTATTGTGATTCCAGTGTGACCACAGGGAAATATATTCACTTATTGTGATTCCAGTGTGACCACAGGGAAATATATTCACTTATAGTGATTCCAGTGTGACCACAGGGAAATATATTCACTTATTGTGATTCCAGTGTGACCACAGGGAAGTATATTCACTTATTGTGATTCCAGTGTGACCACAGGGAAATATATTCACTTATTGTGATTCCAGTGTGACCACAGGGAAATATATTCACTTATAGTGATTCCAGTGTGACCACAGGGAAATATATTCACTTATTGTGATTCCAGTGTGACCACAGGGAAGTATATTCACTTATTGTGATTCCAGTGTGACCACAGGGAAATATATTCACTTATTGTGATTCCAGTGTGACCACAGGGAAATATATTCACTTATAGTGATTCCAGTGTGACCACAGGGAAATATATTCACTTATTGTGATTCCAGTCTGACCACGGGGAAACCTATTCATTTATAGTGATTCCAGTGTGACCACAGGGAAATATAATATATTTACTGTAAGCATATTTCCTCATAGTCACACTGGTGTCACAATCATGGTGTATGGAGAAATATATTTATGTGCTCATTGGGTCACATTAGTGTAATTATAGGTAAATATATTAGTAGTCCCTGTAGTTTTTTTTTAATTATAAAATAGGCTTGCGCTTGGCCGCCAACCCGCCTGATGTTAGCGATGATGTGGCCTACTATGAATCACGCTTGCCTAGAAGAAACCAATTCACTCTTGACTTGAAGACATCCAGATTGTAACTATCGGGAAACACCCATTCAGGCAGCGCATTCCACAGACTAACAGTTCGCACAATAAAAGTGGGATCAAAGCGCTTCGTACGGGTTTTCGGAATGTCAACCATAAAGATGTGTCGATAAAATGTCGAGTAAATTAGCAACGTGTGTGCCTTGTACACTGTGTTCACTTACTGCCACTGGAGGCATACTGCAGGGCATGGTGGTGCACCGGGTCAGGCGGGCGTGCGTGATGCGCGCGCTCGGCCCGCCGCTCCGCCTCGCGCGAGCCCGCATAGCTTGCGGGCCGCGCTGCTCGTGACATGTGCACCTGTGTACATGCAATATTCGCTTTGAAAATATTTCGGATGGCTGATTGCTGGAAAACTTTTCAAAAAGGGTGTCTACAACTACCTCTCTGGGCTGGCAAAGCACCGTCAACACCGCCAGTGTTGCAGATGTCCATAGGCGGCAGTTTCTGCTTACTATCAGGCGGACCGCATGCTTGTTTGCCGCCATTTTTTATTAAAATATAAAAAAAACTATTAGAGTCGCCACGCTGTTCAGAGATCGTCTATTAGTCACACAAGTGAGTTTTTGACCCTCTCGAATACTCTCGATCATGTGACGATTTTATTTTAATGTTTTATACTATGCGATTGACATCGATCTCTACGTCTTTCTACCCCCTTTTCTCGCCCCTTTAAGTCTCGCGTGATTAATGAACAACCGCACAAGATGTTCCGTGCGATACACTGTAATTCTCGGTGAAATGTATCTAAGCCCAAAATGGGGTTACCTCTGCGTGTTTGACTTGTCTGTAACTATCCCGATTGTGTGAGTATTCCTGGTTTTCCTTAATGGCATAGTTTTCTTTGAGATATTGTTCGTCTGAAATAAAGATTATTATTAGTTTTTTACCTACTTAATTTGTTTGTTATCAATATTACCTACTAATATAAAAAGTTTCAAAATGTCTAACATGTCTTTCCAGTTTTCAGAACGATGTACCTACTTCCCAATTATGTAAATTAAAGGTCTTACCAAACGATTTCTGATGACGCGGCATTAGGCGGCAGTAACAAATAACAATTAACAAAATAAATACGCCACAAATTCCTGCTATAAGCCACGTTAACCAAACAATTATAACACGACCCTGTAATGAAAAAAATAACTCGTTGTGTAAAAAATACAGATGCGAACAAGTGACCTATTGATTTAATGCAAATTGCAATGCACTTCACTTACCTGCAGAAACATTTCAATCTGTAGCAAGAAAGCGAATAACGCTTCTTTTTGTTGTCTTATTACAGTGTTTCCCCAACATTTTAGCTTATTTATTGATATAAATGCTACTTAAAATTAAAAATACTTAACAAAATACATCAAAAACGTAAGACCCATTTTTCTTGCATTTTTCCACTTTAAATAATTCGCGCCTGCGCAAATTGTTTAGTGGGTGCGTTCCAAACTTTGGTATCAAATTATAGTCAAAATTTTATTTTCCTTTTTTTATTCATTCCTCTGTGCGGATTTTGGCGCCGCAATTCTTGTGAATTTGCCGATGGGTCAGCCAGAGACAAAGTACCTAAGTTACGGTCAAGTAAAAGTAATGCCCTAATAAAGTGGTGGAAACTTTATAAAAGGCTTCTACATAGTTTGGAAACAACACGAAAATACAGGCTACTTCGCGTTATATCACATATCCACACATAATATACGACCGTAGTAGATTCGTCTTAAAATGTAAATCTTTAATTAAATTTAAAAAATCTAAAAAATTTAAAAATTTAAAATTAATAAATCTTTCTTTAGTTTATTTTTTTAAGGGCTGTAGATTTTGTTCAATAGATAAAATTATTAATAAGATTATATTTTTTCAGTTTGGTGTCGATACTCGTTTGTCAGTGGTGCTCATCGTAAAACAAAATCAGTGTATGTTTTGTTGCATGGTTCTTTCAACTGGTTCTTTGTGTATTCTGAGCTACTATATGCTAAATATTATATCATTGTATTATAGTGACAAAATACTAAAGTATATAATGAATTTTGAAACAAAACGTCCTAAACCTAAACTCATCGCTTATCCGTCATGAGCATGACATGACATGATCGTCATTGTTATTATTGCCATTGTCATTCTCTCGCGTAGTATTAAAAAAATATTATTTGAATTTTCTTTTGCACAGAATCCGTGACAGTTAGTCTCTCGTATTTCAAATATTTTTTCCTTGTTTAATTTTATAAATCATATCACTTTGTCAAAACAAAGAGCCGTTTGTTTTCGCGTCAGTCTTGGTTTTATCAATAGTTGTTGACCTCTGCAACTTCCATACAATGTGCTATCATCGTATGATACAGACTGATCCAGTGCGTCACAGTCACAGCGGACACAGCGGTAGTTGTTAGTCTGTGTTGTGGCTGAGTGGCTAACGTGAAGTTCGATTCGAGGCTAACCAGTCCAGTATATTTTGTTGTGATGTTTCTACAGCTACGGCAGTGAACGCTAGGTATTGCGTAAAAATTGCCGGAAACCATTTCGCGAACATACTTCGCACAGTAAACAAGACGGTGTTTAATACCAAACTGTATTTATAAGTCAAAATGTCGGGGATTAAATTAAGTTTTATTTTATTATTTATTTACGGCATCCTGACTCAGAATTCCTTGGGATTGTCACCAGTTATTTTTAGTAAGTAATATAATTCGATTAGTGTTTATATTTAAACTGTTACTTTTCTAGAAATCTTGTGTTCTTTGTCTCAGTGCACATTGGCAATTAATTGGCTCTATACTGGGTCTAAGTTGTTAAAACTCTGACAGCTGCAGTAGTTTGTATATTGAATGAAAACTGTAAATTTTGCTCGCTTTTGCTAGATTTTGAACAAAATATTGTAGCTGATATACTACAGATATTTAAAAAAAATGCTTTATAAAATTCAACCTTTTACAATGTTATTGAAAATATGAAAATAGTTTGGCCCGAGGCACTTGTAAATTTTCCAACTGTAGGAGTCTGAATAAGGTTGTATTTTTTACTATTTGTTAAAAAACTTGTATCATGCATTAACTTATTTGTGATATTTAAATGTGTCACTAAATAAAATAACAATCAGTTTATATCCTAAATAATTGAATCATCTCAATAACAGTACCTGGAGACGGAGGTGCTCAAATTGAAGCCAAACTGAACAAGACATCAGTGGTCCACTACATCTGTGCCAAAACCTCCAACGACTTCTTCAACATTTGGCTAAACCTGGAACTACTTGTGCCATTCGTTATAGACTGTTGGGTTGACAACTTGAGGCTGGAGTATGATAATGTTACTAGAACTACTAGAAACCCTGACGGCGTTGAGACGAGGATCCCAGGGTGGGGCAACTCAGAGCCGGTGGAGTGGCTCGACCCATCACATGATAAGACAGGAGCGTACTTTAATACGATAGCAGATTCTTTGGTGAAAAATGTCAGCTTCCAGAGAAATCTGTCTATTATGGGAGCTCCTTATGACTTTAGGAAGGCACCAAGTAAGTAATACATTTTCAAGTAAGGCCCTTAATTAGAGCTATAAGTTTGAGAAACCAAAATGAATGTTATATCTATAACATTCATTTGGCACCATACCAGGAATTTAATGGAACGACTTTCCCTGTAACTAGTAACTAGGTAAAAATAAAAACTGGATGTAACACAACTAGATTTGAATATGTATTTATTGAGAGGGTAATGAACTCATTACATAAGGTTAATTAATACAGACTATTTTCAAACTGATATAGGCAAATATATTCAAAGTCGTGAATATAAAAAACAGGCCGAAATAAACGCAGACTAAAAGATGGTTTTAATCTTCTTTTGGTTTGTAAATTAAGGTTACATTACATTTGTTTTAAGCTAAATTAGATATTGTTATGTGCCATTGTGTACGAATTGGATTCTTCTAGGTAAGCCTAAAATAGAAGAAGCCGATTCACTCGGGACTTGAAAACATCCACATGAGGGGCTCATTATAAAAATTTAGTTTTACTCTAAAGTTAATTATTTATTTGCTGATCATAGGCGAGCAGCATAAGCTGATGTGCCTATATCACACAGTGTCAAAATGTAGTACTTATCTGTTAAGATTATCTTCGTAATTTTTATCCATCTGTCCAGTTTGTTTTAAACGCAAGTGTGTTTCGAAGTGGGTTTCGAAGGCTATGACTGGCGACAAAAACTGTTTACACATGTCTGTCACCTGAAAACTAGCATAAACAAGAGCCCAACATCTTTTTATTTCTAACCGAGTTCAAAAAAGGAGGACAGTTCTATGTTCCACTGTATATAATATTTTTTTTTAATGTATGTTCACTGATTTTTCTGCCAACTGTTGACTGTTAAAAAAAAACTTTTGTTCGGTAGGGTATATTTTCAATTTGGTCTCATTGTCACCAAGTCAGGATCTGATGATCCCAGGGAAATCGAGGGCAACCTTCAAACTTTATAGGCAATTATTTACGTTTTTCGTATATTTTTGAAGTCGGTTTTTAACGTGATCCACTAGTACTAGATACGCACCTTGTGGAGTATCTCTCTGGAATCTTACCAGACTTAAAAGTACCAGAGGTACTTACCTCCATCAATCTCTACGCAAAAAATATATATACATAATATATATTTTTTATTATTGCAGCAACAGATATATTTTTATATATCAGTTGCTGCGTGAAATTGGATCAAACAAACTTTTGCAGATATAATATTAGTATGATTTTATAGTCGCAACCGCTGGCAGTTAGCATAACTAAAATACAGAAAACCTTTTCAGACGAGAACACCGACTTCTTCGTGAAACTGAAAACACTGGTAGAATACACCTACACGACCAACAACAAGACTGCAGTGACCTTCATCGTCCATAGCATGGGTGGGCTGATGGCGCATCAGTTCCTGCTTCGGCAGCCGCAAGCTTGGAAGGACCAGTACATTAGACGGATGATCTCGCTTTCAACACCTTGGGCTGGCTCTATGAAGGCTATCAAAGTGTTTGCTATAGGTATGTAGTGTATGGCTGTTTTAGACCTTCACAATCAACCTAAAATCAATATAGATGAAGAACAATCCCTAAAATCGTAGATGAAAGAGAAATCAAAGTGCTGCTCAAGTTTCTGCAATGTCTGCCATGAAACGATGTTGCTCTTTGTGTCCTAGCCCTGATAGTAAAAGGGCCAGGGGGGAATTAGATCATACAGGTCCGATGCACACTCCAAAATGTATCCGATTAAATACAATACTGGCTTGTTCCTAGAATAGAAGTTTAATTATAGCCGAAACAAACGTATCGAACTTGCCTGACGAACCGCCGTTTGACCAATGGGAGAGAGAGAAAATTTTCTCTTTCTCCCGTTGGTTGGATGGCGGTTCGTCAGCCAAGTTGACGTGTCTGTTACGGTTCTTACATTTGTTTGTGGGGGTTTCCAATCAATTGAGGAAATCACGGTGATAATCTTGTTCTTGACTCTTGACCTATCATATCTATTTATTACAATTTATTCCAAATTTATTGACGTCATATTTAATATCAAGACATGTTTTAATCAGTTGGTATTTTACAGCTACGTAATTGTAACATTAAATTACGTTTTTTTTAAATTGAATTATTATTATGAAAAAAAAAAAAAAAAAACACTATTCAGTAATACCACGCTTAAGAAGTCAAAGAAACATGTATGTACAAACATTTACAACATGCCTATCACTCATTTTTAAGGTGGAACGTTTCACGTATGGCGGGAAATTAAAATTTCAAACAGTTTTTTTGTTCTTGTGGCTAGGCCGAGTAATTATTGTATACAATCATGATGTTTGCGAAAATTGATTATTATTGTTTACAAACTCGCGTAAAGCTATGTATCTCTAATGCACATTATTACATACATTAGTTAATAAACAAATTTTTGCTGTTTTAAACGGTTTATTGCCAAATGTAAGTAATATGGTAAGTAACTGATTAATAGCTGTACATGATAATGTAAAGAACGACCAACAATTTTCGCAAACACTGTGCTATTTCACAATAATTACCTGGCCTAGCAACAAGGACAAAAAACTGTTTGAAATTTGAATTTCCCGCCAAACATGAAACGTATCACCTTAAGGTCCATGCCAACGGGACCCTATTACTAAGCCTATATACGCTGCCTGTCTGTCTTACCTTTTAACGGCTGTATCTTTCGAACCGTAATAGATAGCCAGTTGAAATTTTCACAGTTTGTGTACTATAATCATGCCAAGTTATTATAGTAAAAAATGGCCAAGTGCGAGTTGGTGAAAAATTTCTGTCCAACACCGGTTCTCGGGCGTGGTCGGTGCTTGTATGGGTGACCGCCTGGGTGTTGATGGGATATTGTCTTATTGCCAGTGGCGTAGCTATCGGAGGGCTAGGCGGTTCCGTGCACCGGGGGCCCCAAGCTCAGGGGGCCCTTGGGCCCTGATCAGCAAACCTCAAACTGAACTTGCAAAATTTTTGGCCTTCATACACATACATGTAGTAAGTAGCTTTGAGTACAATAAAGAGCTGATGATAAAGTAGCTTTGTATCTTTAAATTATTACTTGATAAATCCTAACCCAGTTTAGGTAGAGCCCCATTTTTTTGCACCAGGGCCTTTGGTTACCTAGCTACGCCACTGCTTATTGCACTACTTTTTTGAATTATCAATTGAGTTTCTTAAGTTGTAAATATTAAGGAAAATCCCATGTAGGCAGAGCATTCCACAGACTAGTAGTTCGCACAATAAAAGTGGAATCAAAGTGGTTCATACAGATCTTCGGAATATCAACCAGTATACTCGGTGCAAGTTTTTTAGGCCTAATAATAACATTGTGTACTTTAAAGTGGAACGAAAACATTTTCTTTCAATATTTAACTGTGGTAGGTATATTATGGGTAATGGTCAGCCAACCAAGTATTACGTAAGCAGAATTACCTACCAAAAGTGATCAAAATATAGTTTTTATATGTACTTTGTACAATCTTCTGCAGTTGCTAATGCTAAAATAGTCCGAAGTTTTCGTTTTTTATTTTATTTTTTATTATAAAATAGGCTTGGCCGCCAAGTCGGCTGACACATGAACCGTGATAGTTAGACAGTTGAAATTTTCACAGATGATGTATTTCTTTTGCCGCTATAACAACAGATTACAAAACAGAATAAAATAAATATTTAAGTGGGCTCCCATACAACAAACGTGATTTTTTTGCTCGGTTTTAATAACGGCAACAGGTAGACGCTTGAAATATTTTAAGAATATTTAGTTATATATTCAAGTTAAAAATAAATCATTAAATTTAATAAAAACAAATATTTAAGGGGGGCTCCCATACAACAAACGTTATTTTTTAAATTGATAATTTTTGGATTTTGGGGTCGTACGGAACCCTCAGTGCGCGAGCCCGACTCGCACTTGGCCGGTTCTATAAAATTGATAATTATTCTATTTTGTGGTGATACGGTACCCTCAGTGCGCAAGCCTGGCTCGCACTTGGCTGATTGGCTTGTGTTTGACCGCCAACTCGCCTGATGTTAAGCGATAATGCGGTCTACGATGAAGCACGCTTGCCCACTGCCACTGTGCCCAGTGGCGGATTTACCAATAGGCTGAGTAGGCTGAAGCCTAGAGCGGCAGATTTCAGAGGCGGCAAATTTGAAGCCGTTTTATTTTACAGAAATTAAAAGATTAACTTTTATGTACTTACCTAAATGTAGACACATTTTTCTGGTCATTATTGTGTAAGCAGTATTAAGGCATACCTCACCCTATCTTATTAATATAGTAGACACATAATTGAGCAGTGGACGTCTTCTGGCTGATGGTGATGATGATGTATCGAATCGTAGAGGTCGGTAGGGGCGGCAAATTTGTAAATCCACCACAGACTGTGCCACTTGCTAATCGCCACCGGATTAGCAAGTTGAAGTGGCAGTGGGTAACTTTCGTTCGTCTACGGATCTCCTTTTTCTTAGCTAGGTTTCTGCTATTTCAGGGTTAGTTTTATAGTTAAAGATGTTCATAGTAAAGAGTACGATCACAGAAAAAAAAATGTTTAAATTAGAACGGCCGTCAAGGCATTTTTGTAAGAAATTTGTTGTAGCCAGTTGCACCCATGTAAACGAAACGTCAGTCATTCGAAATCAGTTGGCAACTGTGACGTGGAGTGCGACGCGTTGATCTAATAGCCGTAACAGACGGGTCAGCATGGCTAACGTCAACCACCCCATCCAACGAGAGAAAAAGAGAAGGAAATAATGTTCTCACTCTTTCTCTCCCGTTGGTCAGACGGCGGTTCGTCAGCCAAGTTCGATATGCCTGTTACTGCTATATATAAGAATGTTTGACATTGACAGATGTTCCTTCTCATTTCCGTTCTATTTACTTCTCTTTTCTGTGAGTACGATGACCTCCTTTCGGCTTGTTACCACAGTTAAGTGTAACCTTGTATTGACTGTTGTCTCCTGGTACAGTGTTTGTTTAATTCTGCCCATTCTGAAGCGTTATTCAGACACAATCATGTTTGGTTCTACAATGTGTTGTATTCGGCGCGTAGTTGAGACTGTTTACAAACATTGCGTACTACTATTGTAGTGTATGTGTTATAAAATGGCGTATCTTTTTAATCAACTTCAAATAATTATCAATATAAACCGACTTCATAAAAATTTCGGAACTGGACCACATTGAAATGGGACCACACGAGAAGCAGCAGCTTTCAAATAAAAAAATAATCATCAAAATCGGTTCAACCAGTCTGTTCGAAAGTTCTGAGGTAACGAATTGAGAACCTCTTCCTTTTTGGAAGTCGGTTAAAAAGGTGGAAGGTTCTAGATTCCACTGGTTTTTTTATGTAAGTTTACCGATTCATCCGCAAACTGTTGAGCGAATAAAAAAAAACTTGTTCGGTAGGGTAAACTTCCAACTTGGTCCCATTGTCACCAAGTCAGGATCAGATGATGGGATCCCAGGGAAATCGAGGGTAACCCTCAAATTTTATACGTACTTATTACTTTTTTTTTTTTTTTTTTTCATATATTTTTGAAGTCGGTTGTCGGTTTGAATGTGAAGTCGGTTTGAATGTGATCCACTTATTATTCATTCATTCCAGGCTTATTCCAGAATACAAACAAACGATCCAGCCGTTTCGGAGTCCATAGGGAACATACTCACATCACATTGATAGATAGATTCTGTTCTATTGAATGTGTGATTAACATGTGTGTGTTCTGGTCCAGGCGATGACCTGGGGTCGCTGGTGCTGCGCGAGAGCATCATGCGCACGCAGCAGATCACGTGCCCGTCGCTGGCGTGGCTGCTGCCCTCGCCGCTCTTCTGGAAGCCCAGCGAGGTGCTCGTGCAGACGGACAAGTTCAACTACACCATACAACACTTGCAGAAGCTGTTCAGGTGAGTGACCTGGGGCCTTACGCCCAACTCTAAACGCGGGCCCGAATAGGTGCAGTTTGCAAAATCACGCGGACGTGAACCTTAACGCGCCGAGATACGGTTTGCGGTCGCGTACTGCACCTATTCGGGCCCACGGTTAGAGTTGGGCGTAAGGCCCCTGTTACAGGACGCGGTAGAGCAGAAAAAGCCTATCTTCAAGACTCCCTTTACCTACTTCTCGGACGTTCGCGCATAAATCCCTCTAGAACTATTAGTACCCTGCTTCTTAAAAACTCTAGTTACAGCACTTCGTTTGTAAGCTCTTTTACTCTTTGACTCTTTTAGAGTTCTTATCCGAGATGGGGGCGATAAGTCCTGCACTGGCGTCCCGCTTGGGGTGTATTGTGCATTTCCCCCTGCCAGCAGCTCTACCTGAGCCAACCCAACTCCTTAAAATATCGGAGTGAGGCTCTGGGGCGCTGGCACAGTTGCTCCAGTGGCGTAGATGGAATTGTGCATAATGATGTAAAGCAGTCTAGCTGATTTGGTGACGTGGATGATGAAGTTAACGATACCTCATGCAACCCGGTAGCAATTCTAGTTTCTACTGTGGCTTCACAATGCCACAGCACATGCTCTACTGTTTCGTACGACTCTTTAAGAGTTGTAGCGGTGCGACTGTGGAATGAGACCCCTCTAAATATTCGGCAAAATATACTCTAAATCCCGGACCCGTGTATGTCCCAAAACTGCGACCAGAACCACCGGAGGATGTGCAGCAGCGTCCTAATAGTACACGGTGAACGTACTGCGATCCCCAAGCCGCCTGCCAAGCGTGGGGATTATGGCAACACCCCTCTCTATGAGGGAGGCCTTGTCCAACAGTGGACGTTATTGGCTGATGATGTGATGTGAAATATTTGGCAAGCGCCATCAAAGGCTGTTTTTAAGCGTTGTTTGCGGCAGTTGATGATAGGGGGTTCGCGTCGAGCTGTAGCTCAGAAGCAGCTGGTTATGAATTTGCCACCTGACGCGTGCGACATGCATGTCTGGGCTAAATCAATATTCTTTTTGTAGGGATTCGCTGTCGTCTGGGATATTAAATAGAGCACATGATACAGCTACAAGTTCGAGAGAGGTGTATAATAATAGTTAATGAATTTCCAGTGACATGGAGCTGCCGAACGCGTGGGAGATGCGCAAAGACGTGGAGAAGTACATGGACTTTCAGCCGCCCGGCGTGGAGTTGCACTGCATCTACGGGTACAACATGTCTACTGTGGAACGGTGAGACATTATTGTCGGTTGTGATAAACGTAATTATCAATATTAAAAACCGACTTCATAAAAATGTCAAAACTGGACCAAATTGTAATGGCACCACACGGGAGGCACCAGCTTTCAAATAAAACAAAGAATCATCAAAATCAGTTTACCCAGTCGAAAGTTCTGAGTTAACAAACAAACAAAAAACACTCGAATTGAAAACCTCCTCCTTTTTGGAAGTTGGTTAAAAAACAACAAGAACAAGGCAAATGGTTATTGGTATTAGATTGTGTTAAGATAGTAGTGGCTTCCGGAGCGTTTCCCTGACACCAGTTACATCCAGATCAGGGGCTTTACCGATTCTGTTTTGGTGTTGAGTTGGGCGACCGCAAACCTTATCTCTGCGCGTCAAGGTTCACGTTCGCGTGATTTTGCAAACTGCACCTATTCGGGCCCGCGTTTAGAGTTGGGCGTAAGGCCCCAGGTCACTCACCTGAACAGCTTCTGCAAGTGTTGTATGGTGTAGTTGAACTTGTCCGTCTGCACGAGCACCTCACTGGGCTTCCAGAAGAGCGGCGAGGGCAGCAGCCACGCCAGCGACGGGCACGTGATCTGTTCACTGCGTTGTTTCCGGCCCTTGGTAAGAGGTAGCCATCCACATGAACATGCTAGCCCGGCAGATCATTGAGTCCGAGAGTATTCTATTGATAAGATGTTGAATGTTGGTGTATACAAGCCCCGGATATTGGACTGCCCTGGTGGCGCAGTTGGTAGTGAACCTACCTTCTGAGCTTGGGGGCGTGGGTTCGATTCCCACCTAGTGCAAACATTTGTGTTTGTTCTATGGCTGGGTGTTAATATCTATTTAAGTATGTATTTAAAAATATATATGCATGTATATCAGTCTCTGGCAGCCATATTACAAGCTTTGCTTAGTTTGGGGTCAGATGACCATGTGTGCAATAATGTCCCAGATATTTATTGATTTTTATGTAACGTTCCAGACTAGTGTACAAGCCCGGCACCTGGCTGGACGGGTACCCCGCGCTGGTGACGGGTGACGGCGACGGCACCGTCAACTTGCGCTCGCTCTCCGCGTGCGAGCACTGGCGCAAGCGGCGCTGGATAGCCAGCGCTAACGCAGGTAACTCTTCAACTTGCAAATTATGTGATAAAAATGAATGATATATGAATTAAATGATGGAATATACAATGTATAGCACAAATATTCTACCTTATCTGGTGTACAAATCTTGTCAATCATGGGTTCATCTAAATAACATAATATTTAAGCGTGTTTTTTTTAAAACATCAGCTTTATAATAACAGTTGTCAATGAACACCTCGAAACACACTTCCTCATGTTTTCTTCATGTATGATTGTAGGAAAGCCAGTGAAAGCTGTTCCTCTGGCGAACGCAGAGCATCTGAAGATACTCCACGACCAGAGAGTTGTAGACTACATCGACATCATCATGAAGAATTGAGCCCAAAACTAATGTATTGTTCAATTTTATTAGACCTGCCTGACCATCACATCTCTCTTCTGCTTCCGCCTCTGAATTCCACTCCGATTCCGGTTACGCTTCTGACAAGTCAAATTTGATAACTCGTTACTACGGTTTGGGAATTCCCGACAATTTCAAAGTCCCGGGACACGAGACAACTATAATTACGAAAAGTCCCGGGACTTCGAGACACGTGACGTCCCGGGACCCAAACCCTACTCGTTACTCATAGTCAAAGTTTTTTTATTGCTTGCCAATAAATAAGGTCTTTAAACAAAAATGACCATCCATTAACAGCCCTAAGGGTCTAATGCATCGTCTATCTATGTACTCGTATATAAATGTCTATCGCTGTTTGTTTTAGTTTTGCTAAAACACAAAAACGCCTTGACCTTTTTTTTTTTTTGTTTACCGTTACAGGGGTGGATTAGACAAAAAAAAAAACATTTGCACGGAAAATTGGTCATTTCGGGAAAAAGTTGAAGTGCTTTTTTCTATGAGATTTTTGTAGAAATTTGGACAGGACAACTGTTGTCGGCTCAGCTTGTATTTATTGAAAATGTCAGCCAAAATGCAGACTTATTCTCGACTTCAGCTAGTTGTAAGTGTTATTGATTCAGAAATATCAGTCAATGATATTTAATCAGTCATAATAATGTAGTGCAATAGATTTGCTTATCGTTTCTAGAGATATTGTCGTTCGTATACTACGCGACGCAAGTGTCAGATACTCGACGTCTCGTCATCCGTAGCTTTGCTACTTTAGTACGAATCACTGATATTTTTCTTTGATCACGTGACTTGATTCAAACTCTCTGTTTAAGTCGAACGTCCTAAATGACGTCACAGGCAAGTAATATAGGCAACAATTGCGCGAGTAAGAACTCGTTTGCTCGTCACGTGGCCCTATAAATGTCTAAAGAAGCGTTATCGCGGTAGTAAAATAATTTAAATTTTTATTGTCCATTTATAATACAAAAAATACTGAAAATTATGAGGATTGAATCAAGATTGATTCATTATAAATATTATAGACAATTTGAGATGGTTTCGTAAAAACAGTCAAATGTATGTCGCTTTCAAGTATAATAACAACTGATGAACAACACGCTTGTACTCACCACTGAGTCGGAACTTCTGACAACGTTCCATTGTCCCTTGCGAAGTAATATAAAAGTCAATGACAAAGGTACATTCTTGCGCACCGTGAGTCGCGACGATACCTTTGCCGATCATTTGGTCACCTTGTGTACGAACGTACGTGAACGACTTTATTACGCTTTTAGATTAAAACATACTTTAAGACATGATTACTATAATAGCTTTTAAATGAAGAGTTTTCGTGTGTATGGTACCAGGATAAATTACTACTAGTTTTTAATCAACTTTGATCAGCCCAAACTTGAAAAGTATACCTTTTATTTGTTTTTTATAGGATTTATTTAAAATTTAATTTGTTTTGGCAAATTTTTTTTTTTTAAGTTTGACGACACTTGATTATGTGAAACCTAATGCATCACAAAATAAAACTAAAAAGGTATTAATACGGTTTCTTTGATGAATCTCTAGTGAATTTCTGCTTTAACGTCGCTTTAAGTACAATTACTTGTTTGGGATAAATTAATTTACTCTATAGAAATTTGTATTATATTTGTCTATTTGTTTGTTTTGTTTTACAAGTAACCAAAACTGAAATAAAAATTAATTAATACTGAAACAAAAAAATCTTCATACCTGATTGGTACTAATTTATAACAATGTTTATTTTTTATTTGAAACAATTTTTTGTAATTAATGTGCAATGACTGTAAATATAATTTAATTTAAATGTAATAAACAATTAGATATACCCGTTTCCTTAGTGCACTTTGTCGACACGTGTTTCGCCTCTAAACGAGAAACACATTGAGATACAATACCTATAGAATCACAATGTCCAAGTGAAATCAGTCAAAAAACGTCCGAGAGTCGTTGTACATACCTAGACATCAATTATATAGTTCACTATGCCACATTTACTTTAATTTAGACGTATGTCGCTTGCATAGTGTTACGTCGCTTGTCTGCGGGCATCGTAGCACTCGTAACGCGTCGTAGTTGGATCGCGGTTGCATTACAACTAACCAAAAAGTCGACGCTATGTGAAGCGTGCGCCGAGTTTTGGTTCGGACATTTTTTTGGTTCGATTGTGGCTCTATAGGTATTGTATCACGATGGACAAATACAAAACAAACAACATAGTATTACAAATAAACTCCAGCAAAGTAACGCCTGATCAAACTAAAAGAGGTCATATTTTTCAAGTTTAGTATGATCAAAGTTAAATGAAATTTAGGTGCTAGGTTAAGTCATTTACTTTATTTATAAATGTCTCTGGCATTATGAAAAAGAACAATGAAAATATACGTAGAACAAGGATTTGGTGATGTGCGTTACTTTAATAGAAAATTCGACATGTACACAGTCATTAAAGTGTACGAAAGGCCAAGTTTTGTTTGACAAAAAAGCTGTTTTTGTATTAATAAATCAATTATATCAGTATGTCGTTTAGGTAAGTTACCTTTGATGCTCTCTTATAAATCTTATAATTAGTAATTAGATAAGTAGGTTGTTAATCTAGTTTATAAGATGTGACGTACTTGATATAAAGCGGATTTCTTGGATGCGAATAATTGTAATTTCTCATAATTATGTGTAAGTAACAAAGCCAAGCTCTGCTGTGATATGGCGAACTCAACTCTCTACTAAATGTTATTACATATATTTATTTTTCTAAATGTTATTACATATATTTATTTTTTACTATATTTTACAATGCATGTGCACATGTGTTACATTTATATTTTATCATACCTGCTCGGAGATACGAGTAGTTTTATTAAATCTTCGAAAAGAGTGATCAAAACCATTATCCATCAAAAGATATTATTCTATTGAAAAAAACTACTACTTAAGGATTACATTACATAGGTGTTTTTTTTTTAATGCTTACAACAAACTCAAGGTGAAAAATGCAAATTTTATCGAAATAAAATAGTTTTATCTAAGAAGGTTATTTATGTTTTAAGATTTAAAAAAAACTATAATACAGACAATATTTTTTTGTTATTGTAATACTTATTTTTTAAATATGCTACATGTTTTTATTTATCGACATGTGTGCTTGTGCTTTTATACCGTGCAGAGCCGAAAATTAGATAGAAACTCGCGTCATGTCAACCTTTTTACAAAGTTTCATCTAAGGAAGTTCTATATTTGTGCTTTATATTATATATTAATCTATGAATATTGGATATAGTAATAATCACGAAAATTTCTGCAATTTCCTTTTAAGTACGGTAAAAATCACTGTACGACACTTGAGGGAAACTACAGATTTTAAACCCGAGTGGATTACGGCACTAGCTTGGCACTTACCAGCCTCGTTTAAAATCTGTTTACCTTCGTGTAATGTAGGAACTATTCCGCATATCTAGAGGTAACTATGAATAACATAAAAAATCTGTTTTAAACTATCACGGTTGATTGACGGGATATTTACCGTGGTAAGGTTGTGGATGGAGTTTCCGATATTTCGGCGCAGTTACATGCACCATGTTCACGGGAAGACGGGGTAGATATCCCGTAAATAATTATATGACTGTAAAAATTTCTATCATACAGAATCACTACTTAGGAATGCATTTCGTTTCAAATTTTTTTGCTCAATATCATACAATGTTTTTTTTTGTATGGAGCAATATTCGTTATTTTAAGATGAAACGTTTGACTTTGGCGGGAAATTCAAATTTCAACGTTTGTTCTTGTAGCTAGGCCGAGTAATTATTGTAAACGATAATGATGTTTGCGAAAATTGATTATTATTCTTTACAAACTCGCGTAAAGTTATTTATCTCCAATGCACATTATTACATACATTTGTCAATAAACAAATTTATGCTGTTTCAAACGGTTTATTGCC
Organism: Agriopis leucophaearia; assembly: GCA_949125355.1. Lineage (NCBI taxonomy): Eukaryota > Metazoa > Arthropoda > Insecta > Lepidoptera > Geometridae > Agriopis > Agriopis leucophaearia. Next base: position 18,486,557 of record OX421263.1, on the reverse strand, counting down.
AAATGTAAGTAATATGGTGAGTAACTGATTAATAGCTGTACATGATAATGTAAAGAACGACCAACAATTTTCGCGAACACTATGCCATTTCACAATAATTACTCGGCCTAGCTACAAGGACAAAAAAAAACTGTTTGAAATTTGATTATCCCGCCAAAGTAAAACGTTTCACCTTAAACTAAAATATAATTTCAAATGTTTATTGCGTTTTTTGTTCCTAGTGGATTTTTCGGTTTGGTTTTGTAACCTAATTAAATGAACTTCCAAATAAATTATTGCCAAAACACATGCTGTTTCTCTGACACCTTATTTTCCACAGACTTAAAAAAAGATGATTCTCAATTTGACTTTTTCGTGTATGTGGTGCCTCAAAGGTCATTGACGTGATCGTAAAATGATCTTAACAAAGAATGTTTCTCAAGTGGTTTTCTTTTTTTACTAAACCATAAAAAGTATATGTTATACCGGGATGATACATCTTTGAAATTTGGAACAACCACAAGATTAGTTTTTTAAATAATCAATTTTTGAACTATAAATGTGACTACAATTATATGACTTTGACTACAGACGGAACCATACCAGATGCTTGTCTCGACACGCTCTTGGTCTGATATTTTTTTGTTAGGTAAAGTTTTCATGAAATGTGCTATCCAAAGTCCCAGCAGTGGGAACATGATTGTTAGGCTGATGATGACTTCTGAGTCATTAGGTCAATTTAGGTAAGTAATTGCTAACTCTGCAAAAACGAGATGTGGAGTTGAGATAAAAGAAATAAAAACTGCGCGTAATAATAAACGTGTAATTATAACTTCATTTACTTTCAACTTTTATCTGTATTACAATACTTTTATCCGATCCGAAGGCTGTTTTATCATTGTTGCCATTTTTTTTAAATAAAAAATATCAGTACTTTGTTCTGAGTTAAAAAATTCTTCTAGTGTATCAGTGGCCTTAGTACGAGCACTTGCGAAAAAGTTATCATCACGTAAACGATAGCAAAATGTATGAAAAATTTAACAGCGCCTCTATCGGACGTGAAAGGAAATTGAATTTTTCATACATTTCTTTAATTTTTTCTTTTTCATACTAACACACCACAGACTATAAAAATGCTTGACAGACTTTACTATTCGTGTTATGTCATTTATGTTGTTTCATATTATGATTGTATGATTATGCTGAATATCAAGGAGGTTTTCAGACAAGCAAAAAAAAAAATTGTTCATAAAATGCGATAGATGGCGTGATTTTCAAAAACCATACACGAAGAAAGGTCAATAAAAAACTTGCTTATTCTCATAGAAAGAATATATGTCTGTATGTCATGCTTGTCTTTGTGTTATCGCTTAATGCGAAACAAATATGACAAAAAAAGTCATAGTCTTTGTTGTCAGTTGTTTTTTTATATCATCAATAAATAACAATAAATAAATATTTGAGACATTTTTGCACATTATTTGAGTGTCTTTTTTCTTCATAAAACTAATGCGAAATGAGAATCATGTCTAGTCAGCGCCATCTATAGATGGTTGCAGAACAATGTTCCTCTAGCTGTCAGATAACCTCCCAAAACAAAGCAACAATCAACAGTACGAATAAAACTACTAAAATTGCGGCATTGATTTTCAATAAAAGACAATTGACAAAACCATTTAACTATACAGTAACGACTCATTTTTCAAATGCGCGACTGAAGTAACAGCATGTCTTCCGCCTGTGTAACTAGGTACATTTTGTTCCTGTTTTTCGCGCGTCGATATTAAATACAAGAATGCAAATACGGGCGTTGGACGCTAGATGGCGCTAATATTAACCGAGCCTCGTTTGCTCAAGATCATCAGCGCATCTTAAAGCCTATGGTTTTAAAAATCTTTGCTGCAAATAACAAAGATTTTTTTAGTAAACAATGCGGTAATGATAGAACATGCCTTTTACACTTAACGAGTTATAATAAGCATAGCCTCACTTTACTTCCATATAAAACAGATTTTACAAACATGCAAACACACTTAAATATTGGTTACAATCCAGCCCCTAAGGCTCCGCATCTAATACTAATTTTGGATCCTAACTGACCTTAAATTTTGCTAAAATCCTAATTTTCAAGGCCAATTATTTAGTCAATTGCTTATTTTAAAATGACAGCCTAATGAAGTGGTTTTTAGACTGTGCGGAAAGAAAGAAGTCGTGGTTAACAATTAACTATCTATATATATATAATAACAAAACAAAGTTGGGTTAGTTACCTACACCATTTATAACTCAAGAACGGCTGGACCGATTTTCATGATCTTTGATTTGTTGGATTTCTCTCTGCCCCGAATAGCACAATAAGAACCATTGAAAGATCGGAAAATTTCACGCAAAAAACTATGAAGACAATTCATTTTTTCACATTTTGTATGGAACGGCAAGAATTGAAGTCTTAAGTCAAAGGAGGTTGCTGTCGCTACCAATGAGATTGCTTCAAGGAGGTATCACGGGTGAAACCGCGGGCCGCACCCAGTTATTTATATTTTTATATTCTTTGAATAGATTTAGTTTTTTTTTTATTGTGCACACCAGAAATAAAAATCTCAAACAAATATACCGCTAAAAATATTCTCTTCCAAGCAACCATTTTATGGGCATTTGTTGTTTTTTTATCTATAACTATAATAAGCCAAATTCAGTTGCGATAATTGTTGGTCCAAGGAAACAGTATACCTAAGCACATCCTAAGAATTCTCTTACCAAACTCTCTTCTTTCTCTACTGTTGGTGACCAAACTGTTCCCTTCCCGCACTGACTAATGTATTCTATTTGACGTTTGTACGACTAATCATCGAATTTTATTTGAATTTCGTGATTAAATTTTTAGGATACATTAGTTAAAGATCTACAAATCACGACAACTTTGTTTAATTTATGAGAAATAAAATAAAATTAAAAGCGATAATATACAAAATGACAAATGATGGGAGCAACTTAGTAACAGCCAATTTGGAGACTCGATGAGGATGATTCTCAGACCAGACAAACAACGGAGATATGTCTTAGTACATTAACGGTCGTGTTCAAATATCTACGTGTTTCACACACTTTTTTCACTATACCGTTTAACGTAAAAACTGTAAGTACGGCACTTGCAACAACAAACAAAATGAACGAATAATCCACATGCAAAAAAAGGAACGGCAAGGTTTGGCGAGTTCGTCTAAAAGCCACCAAGCTTGATTTGGGCCTGATGATTTCGCACCCGCCGACAGAAAAGAGAAGTAAATTAAACGGAAATGAGAAGGAAAATCTGTCGCCAGGCATTATGCCAAAACCTTGATTTCTTATTTAGATCAACGCGTCGAACTCCGCGTCACAGTTGCTAACTGATTTCGAATGACTGGCGTTTCGTTTATATGGATGCAAGTGGCTACAACAAATTTCTTACAAATATGCCTTGACAGTCGTTCTAATTTAAACAATTTTTTTTCTTCTGTGGCATCCACCACGCCAATTTACCATATCTCCCTTTTATGTCTGAGCGATGATTAATATATTTTATAGTAATATTAATAAATGCTTAAATTTTTTCCTCCAGCTTTAAATTATTTGTTAACAGTTCCAATCACTGCTAATATCTAGCCAGCTACCCTTGTACGTGTGATATTTTTGGTGTCCCCCTCGCACATACAGGATGTAAGATAAACGCTCCCGAAAACGAACACTTGTGATAGTGGTGCTGATTGCTGATACGATACCACAAATAATAATTCTCAATATAAAAAACCGACTTCATAAAAATGTCAGAACTGGACCAAATTGAAATGGGATCACCACACTGGAAGCACCAGCTTTTAAATAAAAAAAAGATTCATCAAAATTGATTTCATCCAGGAAATTTATGAGGTAACAAGCATTTAAAAAAAAAAAATTTTTTTGGAAGTCGGTTAAAAAGATAAGGTCGCGTATTATACTGCCGACTTTTGTATTATTTTAAGTTACTTTATAATTTTTGTAAGTGTAAGTACTTATAAAAAAGCTGTATAAAAAAACGCAGTGTAATGCAAATAAAATATCAGCTGACGCTAGACGTCAATGAACGGCCTGCGTCGCGCGCACACGGCTACGCTTTATATTGCTAGTTTGCAAAATTACAAACCACAAAAAAAAAAACAAGTATAAGGCAAATGATTATATTATTAGTATAGAATTGTGTTTAGATAAAATAGTAATAGCTTTTTGGCTTCGGGAGCGTTTCCCTTACACCTGGGACCTTATAGCTACTTCTTAACGCTCGAAACAGCGCAGTGAGGAAAATCACGCGAACTTCAACCTTAACGCGCAGATATAAGGTTTGCAGTTGCGCAATCACCTAAACAGAATCACTTAAAACAGGTAGCCGTAAGGTCCTTGGTATGTTAATCCGAGTGATAGTGAAGGCGACATATCTTATATCGCAGGTCCAGGAATAACCCACCTAGCCGAGGAATGAATAAACACGTTAACTTAACCTTACTATTAACAAAATATCACATTTTTATAAAAACACAATATATGATAACGATTAAACAAACTAGCTTTTCCAATTTAGTTTGGTTCCAATAACATTCGTTTCGTTTGTTCCATTAGTTAAATAAATTGATTCAAAACATAATACATTAAGAATAATAAACAAATAATATTTACTTATAAATCATACGAATAACAAGCGCACACATATCTAGCTAAATATAATAAATTATAACAATACACACAAGGTAGGAAGGTATAAAAAGTTCCGAAGAGTGGATTACTACTCCATACACAACTTGAACCAAATAAAAAGAAAACTTACATTACAGAAATGTTTGAAAACAAGAGTGATATTGACAATATCCTATCAGCCCACAGAAAATAGAAGTAAATAGAATGGAAATGAGATGTCGATCTGTCGTCAGTTACCTATTGTGACAGATATGTGATTGAACATTCTTATTTGTGTCAACGCGTCGAACTCCGCGTCACAGTTGCTATGGGTTTATATGGGTGCAACTGGCTACAACAAATTTCTTACAAAAATGCCTTGACAGCCGTTCTAATTTAAACAGAAAAAAAAACCGTGTATCAGCCTAACTAGACTTTCACCTTTCTAAATGCTATAATACCTTACGAATAAGGCATAATTATATAGAATACTCTTGTCCTAATGTTTCATATATTACAAATTCTTCTAGACATTTTACGGGAGTTATTTTTCCTTATATACCTTTTTCGTAGATTACACCATATGGATAGTAGAAACATAATTTATTGCGAGATTTAGTATACAATTTTTTTTGTTGTTCCGCCTTAGTATACAATATTAAATTTGCAAGAAAAGCTCTCCAATAAACAATGCAACACTATTGTTTGTTTTGAATCAATTATCATTTAATATATCATTCACTTACATTAGTGTAAGGCATTTCCAATAAATACCCAAGTCTTACCGATACTACAATCAGTCTACACATAACACATTCATAGTAACAAAACTTGTCTTTTCATTGCAAAATCTTCTATGTTCCTAGCTTCACTTTACTGGCAACCCTTCCCAGGGAAGTACGCTAAAACTTCTACGTTCATAGTTTCACTTTACTGGCAACCCTTCCCAAGGAAGTACGCTAAAACAAAATAAAAGAAAACTAAATATTCACAACAGAATAAAAAAATAATTAAAAGCTATGTGATGTTAAACTACTGTACTAAAAACCAGTTGAAAACCCAAACTGATGTTAAAAGCAATAATACCTAAGAGCACAAAATTTTACAATGAAAATGGTGACCAAATAGAATGAGCTAAATGTAGACACCACAAGAAACTGGCCACACCGAGTGCTTATTAAAATCATACAATATTTAGGTAAGTACTAGACACACGTTTATTGTAAATGTGCTTGGAGAAATTTAACATTATGAAATAAAACACAAAGCACAATTTTAATAAGCACTTTTTCTAAGTCTTCCTTCACTTACACTACACTAATACAACACTTCCGATCACCCACAAAAACACTGTCCATAAAGCTATATGAAATTGTCCCTTACGACCTCAATTATAAGGTCTATAAACACTTATCAGTTCGCACCGGCTGCAGGCATACGATGTGGCAACGCAACGATCTTACACTACCGAAGCACCATGTCCCATGAAAAACTAAAATAAATAATGTCTTTATTGTCTTAAAGTGTAAACAAAGATGGCGGATTGACAACCAATCAGTAAAGTTGAAACGCCGCCACCTATGTTTAGATTTAGACGTTGGTGAAATACTGCATTGCTTTACATTATGAGATTCGTTTGATAAATAAAACGAGGCGGTATCGCCTTTAAAGCTTTAGCCTATCCCGATAGGCGAAAAAAATTAATAGATAATTAAATGAGAAAATAAAATCAAGACAATGCAGGAATTATGTAGGTACATATTGCATGAATTTCATGTTTAAAAAGCTTTTTTGGTTGTATTGCTTTACTTATGGAATATGTATGAATTAATGGTACTTTATAATATTTTTAATAGTTGTTTTATACAGATGGTGGTTATTAAAAATGCACTGCATAAAACATGAGTATTAGTACATAGTAACCAACAAGCATCATTCATACAACTGTTAAAATCTGTCAACACTTAACAAATACTATTAAAATTCAACAGTAAGGTAGTTGCGGTTAGTTCCATGAGTCTCGGTGTTAGTGCAGATTCAACAATGTTACAACCTCGCCGCTGAGTTGGATTTTGGTTACTAAATTAGAAATAAATTATGAGATCAATAGGAAGAATTTAGCATTATTTCAACTTGTTCAAAAGTGTAAACAAATATTGCTTGCTAAAACTAACCAAGGCCGTAGGAGGAAGGATTTGGGGGTTCAAACCCTCGCCTCCCCCAAAATGTCTTAGTAAACCTACCGTTTTATACATAGGTACTTAGATATTGAAGACGTAAAACATGAAGCGAAGAGGTAGTTTTCTAGTGGTACTACACCCCCTTCCCCCGAAATAATTCCTGGCAACGGCTTTGCAAGGAACCAATGACAAGTCAATCAATTTTTATAACGCATTCATTGAAAAAAAAATTTGATCAGCAAATTTTTTTTCAACTTATACTAAGCACTTTAGTTCCACTTTTTTTAATGTTTTGTGCGAACTGCTAGCCTTTGGAATGCACTGAATTGTTTATTCTCTGATAGTTAAAACTTGGGAGGGGTTACAATCGATAGTCTGCGTTTCACAGCATTAGTTAGAGCGTGTTCCGAATCACGCTACCAGTGTTAACACAAACCTACACAGCACAAAGAAATTGACGCTGAAACCCCAAGGTAATGCAACCTTAGTTTCAATTACAATTATTCGATGCTTGTATGTGTTGTATATTGTACTGTTGTGCTTTTGACCAAGTTAAAAAACAGATAATGATTTTTAAGCTCGCTATAAAAATATTTATTAAGTTACACATATAATTGAACAAACCAACATTCCTATTTGTACAAAAACCGAACACTCAAACTGGCCAACAAAATTATCCAGCATGAATACTGGGAATGGGTCAACAGTATGTTCAACACAAAGCAAGCTATATAGCGTACACCAAAATCCAACCGTGGGCGAGGTCACGTGGCACATGTCGCCTACAGCCTGAACAGCACGAACCGATAGAGTTGGCGCTACCTGTTGAACAGTATCTCGGGCCGGTAGTAGACGTAGACCCCGAGCAGCACGGTGGCGGTGGCGAGCAGCGCGCGCGGCAGCGGCAGACGGCGCAGCGCGGGCAAGATGCGGCGCAGGCGCGAGGGCAGGGGCGGCGGCCGGCGGGCGGCCACCGCGCGCCGCCGCATGCGCTCCTCGTCCAGCCGACGCTGCTCCGCTCTGGAAACAAACGATTACAAATGCGTTACGACAGTACGTTACCCGAGACACCACACGATTTACCCACGACACTACAGGATTTACCCACAACACTACAGGATTTATCCACGACACTGCAGTATTTACCCGCGACACTACAGGATTTACCCACGACATACAGTATTTACCCGCAACACTACATGATTTTCCTGCGACACTACAGGATTTACCCACGACAATGCAGGATTTACCCGCTACACTGCAGTATTTATCCATGACACTACAGAACTTACCCGTGACACTAGGAGTGCGGGGAATAGGCGGGGACCTATCTTGGACCAAAAGGTCACATCGTTACAGCTAGGATAATCATTGTGCGGATTTATGCTTACATTAAGGACATTGTGAGGCGCGGGTCTTACCACACTAGCTAGTCTAGTAGTTTTAATAGTACCACGTTAAACCAGGCGGACCAATCGCATTGTAATAAAATGAGCTTTAGACTACCAGTAATACAAGAAACATGAATTGCTCAAAAAACTAACTCTCTCCTCTCGAGTGCGGCGACTTCACCCTCGAGATCCTTGGGATCGTTCTCTTCGTAGAGCTTCTTGGCAGTCACCAGGATGTCTTCGAACGGTAAGTCATCAGGTAACTGGAAATAAAAGGCAACGTGACTCAGATTACTTGAAGAGATTGGAAATAGTTGTGTTGGGAGTATTTTTTATGAATCGCTTAAAGGGCAGTAATTCAGTTCTATATTATAAGGCCGACTCTTCATAGAAGTACCTATACGTAGTGTAAGGAATATAACAAAACTATTCTATCAAAAATATGATAATAAACAGGGAATGTTCGCTGCAGCACTAACGCCGCGTTGACGTTGTTGGGGAAGAAGGCACCTTACCCTGGACAGCATACAGTGCAACATCGCCATATCACACTCGCAAGTATACACTTCCAGTGCTCGGTGCAGCACTAGTGCCGCGGTGACGTAGACGGGGAAGAGTGGAGGAGCACACAGGAAGTAGTCGTAGAGGCGCACCACGTCCGTGTAGCGGTTCAGACTGTGCCCGAACCAGGTGAGATACCAAGGGAGCGCAAACATCGTGCCCACGCCCGCTCTGAAATAAATGATTTATTTATGATTTGTGGACATTAATGTAGTTAGGTGAAGGGTCAGCTGCTAAATTAAGCTTAAAATATCTTCATAAATATTACGAACAACTGAGGGTAGACAGATAACTTTGATAGAAGAGTAGTGATTTAACTAACTTATCCAGATAGTCAGCAAGTTCCCTCTCTGCTCTCCCGAGGACAGGGAGCATGTAGTTAAGCAAGTGCTGTGTAGGCTGCATGGTGGTCTGCATGAAGGGTGCCAGCGGAGCGCCCGCGCCGTGGGACAGCCTGCAGAGGAGAGGGAACGACGCGCGGTCCCCGCATACTAGCAGCAATGTGATTGCCACGTCGTGGTAGCCCTAAGGACATTAAAAAGTTAAGCTGCATGTTGGGAATCTGTCACCAAGCACCCAAAGATATTATGTTTTGACCCACAATGAAATGGAGGTGCTTTTATTTTCCAAACTACTAATTTGTGGAATGCATACCCTGAACAGGTGTTCCCCTACAGTTACAATCTGGTGTCTTCAAATATCGAATGAAGTGGTTTCTTCTAGTTAAGCATGCTCCATCATAGACCGCATCATCATTTAACATCAGGCAAGTTGGTGGTCAAACACAAGCCTACTATAAAATTTTAAAAAAGGTGTGTTTGTTAGTATTCTATTAATACCTTTTTACTTCGAAACTGTTGAACCGATTTAAATATGGTTTACTTAGAATGCAAGTTTAATGCCAGGTCAGAGCTCCACTTAAAAAAATCTCATTAAAATAGTTTTATTTCAAATAAATAAATCTTATAAGTATTATGTGTTATAAATATACAGTGTTTCATCAAAGTCATGCAGTTTCTGTTTTTTTTTAAATAATATGTTTGTAAAAGTGTATAAATTAACCAAGCTCGGTCACACCTTAAATGGATACCATAAAAAGTGGAAGTTATTTAAAAGATAAGAGCAACAGTTGTGAAACACAATGTATACATGTTTGTTTACCAATGCAGTGACTAGCTGCATTACATAACAGATAACATTGTGAGAACAATGGCAAGTTCATGGACTGTATATGATTGGTAAGCCAAGTAGACTCCATAGTATCGCACTGATGGGACGACATAATGAAAAATTATGGTAATTGAGCACTGCAGCATTTTACACCACATGTGAAAGGGCAATGTTTCCAGCGAAATTACAGGGCACACAGAGATTTGACATCTTATATCTCGGGGTGACGAGCGCAGTGCATTGCCATCCAGGGTTTTGACCTGTTGAAGTTCAAAATTCTGAGTGGCGTTGAGCTGTTATGGGCAAGCGTGAAGAGCCATCAGGCGAGCGACTTTGCTCGTCTCGTCACCCAGTATCATAAAAAAAAAACATGTGGTACGCACTGCGGTATCAATCACATGTTTTTTCTTCAAACTGGGTCTATTCATACCGCAGTGTGAATCACCCACAGTTTTTTATACTTGTTCCATTCAGACCGCAGTGTGTATCGCTTTAATGTTTATTTTCGACTGGGTAAATTACACCTCTATCAAAAGTTTGAAATTGAAGTGTCTTTGAAGTTTTTTTGAACTTTCTGGATAGAAAAACTCAAGCAAGCGTGCACCTCTGGCGAGGTGGCGGTTAAATGCAAGCCTATTATAAAATAAATTGTTTGTTAACTTTTTATATAAGAATTTTGACAATCTCATGATGTTTGGGCAGTCAAATACTGATACTAGAGCATGCCACTTAGCCTTTACAATCTAACCAAACAGATCATTTTAAAGAATTAAAAAGATAATCAAAATACTTAAAGAGATAATTCAAATACTCAAATAGCAAGAGACATACCTGATAGTACTTTAAATGTGGGTATTTTATGATGACCCGAAGAATGAGGACTGTGAGCTGGTCTTGTAACGCCACTCGCTGCTCGTATGGAATGCCGGGAGGGAACCGCTTCAGAGATCGGTTCACGTCTAACACCACCTGGAATACAGCCAGATAGAAAGAAGTATAGTTATCACTCTTTCTGAACCTGCTCCAAGCTGTGATGAAGTTAACCACTTCAAAGAGGAGTTGTTGCTTGCAAGCTGAAGATACTATTGGAAGTGGAGAATTTCTATGGCCAGTTCAACACATTACTTGCCTATCATCTCTCACCTTACACTGAGGATAGTAGAGCCACTTTAGAACTGTGCAATATCCGCCTGGATAGGAGCATGCTAGCCTAAACGTTAATCCATATATCATGGATCAGTGGAAATCACACACTGTGCGATTTGCTCAATATAATATAGAAAACCTGAACATTTACCTGGCTATATTCACTGTGTGTTGAAAGTTCATCTAATGATGGAGGTTCTGTCCTCTCTTCTTGTGTAACTCCAACAAGCAACGGCCAGATCTGTCTTCTGAATTCATCTGGTGACAATTAAATCATGATAATGTTGTGCATCCACACTGTCGTCTGCTATACTGTATTAAGAGTAATTATTTTACAATTACAGTTAGCATTAAATTGAAACGCTTAGAAAAATATGAGTCATCGATAAACAACAGTTTTGAATATCTACATTGAATATTAATTAAAAAAATTATTTGCTCTGTTTACCACATATCAATCCTGCTTTACTCTTGGCCAGGTTTTGCCATTGTTCTAGATTGACGGCATCAGGGTCGCTCAAGCATTTCTCGATTTCATTCCTCTTCTCAGTAATATCAGGGTCCTCAAAATCGAATTCTGTAAAAAATCACAAGATTATGACGCGGTGGCAAGTGCTCAGAACTTTCACTCACAATTCCTTAGCGTTGAAGTTTTCAACGCGAAGTTATAAATTTAAGTTGCAGTGGTGACCAAGTTCTATATACGCGGAAGTTATTAAACAAGGAAGTGATTAGAAAGTAGAATTAAATTGTTTACAATACCTTGGTCGAATTTTAGTTCGGAAGGCGTAGATATGTCATCAATATTATTTTTGGCGTGATTCAAGTCGAAATGTTGTTTCTTGGGTGCTGGGGGATTGTCGTTGTCCGAAATCAAATTATCGCCGATATCGGCGTCCGTATTATTGGAATCCATGGTAAAAATTTATAAATTATCCGACCGAAAACATTACAACATTCTTTTAGGTTTCGGGATTTTAAAGCAAACTAAACTAGGCGAATGAGTGACAGTCTGAGAAAACTGACAAAACAATTATGATATGACACTGACAATCGAAAGACTGAATTGACAAAATAGAATGACAAGTAGCATTATTGGCAGATGACAATGACATAATCTATACGTGTTCCGAATCACACCAACAACATAATTATGGTAGATCTTTGGTTGAAAGAAAAACTATCGAGCCATACGATACATACGATAAAATCAGTGTTTTTAAAATTCACGTGTTACAAATGTTACAATCGCTTCTTTTGGACTGCCATATTTTTTAATAACTTCCATTTAATTATAGTATTGATAAATTAACATGAAGACGCGCGCAAAACTAGCATTGAGGGAAAGCCCTATTTTAAATCCACGTTGAAATTTTAAGTCCTAGCAACAGCGCACCATGGGAGGTTTAGTGATTTAATAATGGTGGATCATTATTAAGTAAGTGCTCGTAGCACGTGATATAGCGATGTGAAAGGTCTTAGTGTTGTTTCCAAAAATCCTTATCAGCCTATTGTAAAGCCTTCACCATATTACTAGGTAAGGCATGATTTTGACTTCACCGTGACTTACTTTGCTTGACTCTGATTGTGACTAAGACTTAATTGAAGTTATTCAATAAGTAAACATGAAACCTGAAGGAATATATATCATCAAGGTCATGAAAAAAAAAACGGGGTTTTGGCGCCAACGTGAAAAATGTCGGCTCATTGTATTATTTATATTATTTTCCTGAAATTGTGTAATAATGGTGCGATGGATTATTATCTAAGAAGTTATCGACATGTTTTCGATGACGTACTTGAGTGTGGGGAAGTGATAAAACAAGGATAAAACGACGTGAAACATGTATTTTTGTGATGTTTCCTAAACTCCATAGAAGCCTTCAACTTAAGACAATGAGGATAAAAATTTTTGGGATGATCGTAGAGCACACAGCTAGCATTTTTTAATGTCGTAGAGAGTCTCTCCACGAGTATAATGAATTTATTGCCCTTTTGATTAATTCAAATTCAGTTTACTCACACATAAAATTATATTACATTACAGATGAACTATGGAATTATGGCCTCAGTTTTTAAAAATAAATGGAAGCGTTATACCTACAGTTTCCCCTTTAACACTTACACCCCCACCTCGGTCGTCCATTCATATACTTACCTACATTTAATCACGTCACTTCGTTTGCTGTTGGGTGCGCTCAATATTGAAGTGTGCGTTTGTAGAACTAGTAAGAATGTGTCAGTGCAATTGCAATGCAGTTGCAATCCTTGTGAGTAATATGTTCCTTGGTTGCAATACGTTTACCTCGCCCCCATCAGTTTTTGGCACACTTTTTTCGGTACTAGCTCGAGTTTAAAGGCAGATCCAAACGATATATGTATTATAACAAATACTACGGCGTAATGAAGCTTATGCTGGCTTCTATTTTGGACAGAAATTGAGCATTGCCATTCAACGTGGCAATGCCGCCAGCATTCTGGGGACCTTTCCCTCCACTAATGGTCTTTTAGTTTTAAGTTTTTATATAGTTATTTTAAGATTTAGTTTTTAGTTAGTATTTTAGGTTTTGGTTAATAATTTTCTGTTTTTTAAGTTGTGCATAATAAATTATCTTATGGCGTAATACTATATTTACTTATGCTATTTATGTTTTGGCATTGGCAACAAGAGTAGGCAAAATTGACGGTCAAATCATGGCTCGTAGATATCTGTACCTACATGGCTCAATGTCAGTCTTAGATCAGAGTTGATGTCAGTTATGTTTGAAACCACCTTGATTGAATTTTGGTACTGAATAAAAAATTGTAAAATAGTAAATTATCAAAAATACATTTTACAATGGATATAAACGTGGCAACTACCAATGAGCAGATAAGAAAAATTGAAGATATCATTGATATCCAGAAAGCAAATGGAATTTTTTCCGTGCGGCAAGTAGCTTTCAGCCTACCCACTGCTTCCGAGAGCCCTGTAGCAGCCAATATAGCTCGAAGCTTAGAATCGGGGCTTACTAAAACAAAATCGTCAAACTTTGAGAAAAAAAAGCTCAAAAAGTTAGGGTCGAAGAGGCACAAGAGTCCGATGCCCGACGTGATCTCGTGGCCAAGTGACTCTGACATCACCGTGCTGAGAATGAAGCTGACTCTAACGAGCAGCGACATTAAAGACAAGGTCGGTAACTTGATCCCCGGAGATGGCCTCCATCAACCTGACAGTTCTTCAATGGTCAACCTGGCTACTCTGATGAGACAGTCGCAGCCTCCTTCCAAGCACAGCATCATAGAGGAATATCTGCTGCCACTGACCTCTTGGGAACCGGGGCCGGATGTCGACACTGATAATAAAACGACAGTGATGGAAGAGACGTGTCCAGAGGATCGCATGACGGAGCTCAACCCCGATGGATTTGCGGTGTGCAGCCGACAGGACAACGCCGAAAATCTTTATCAGAACGATGGCGAAGAGTACTCAGAGGCCAGCACGAAGTCCAAGATAGCGAGGTTCCTCCGTCTGTATTTTTGCCCATGCTGCAGGTGTCTTTACAAAATGGAAAATATGAGCGATGACCACTCGACTTACTGGGAAAAACGTAAACAAATATTTCAGTAGGCAGTTGGGGATGAACACGCGAACGCTCTAATAATGATTTCGTTACTAAATTGTGAGTCACATAATATTTTGAAATAAATCTATAATAATGAAAAATAGGACATAGTTGTCTACAAAAAGCACGATACCCACCTAAGTGACGCAGCTTACACAAGATTTTAGGCGCGTAACTTGCCTCCCGTATCAACATTCAAAGCCATGGAGCGAAATATGTATAAATAAGTATGGAACCAAAACGTCGTTGCATCTCACATTACCAGTCCGGTAAAGCTGTAAAGACCGCAAGGTTAACAGCGTACCTAAGTCACATGAAAAACAAAGCTGCACCACGCAGACAAGAATCGTTCGAAGTACGTGCGTAATGTGCGTATGTTATATCTTATACTGCAGTGTATGTATGTATGTATATGTATGTATATCAGTCTCTGGCAGCCATATTACAAGCTTTGCTTAGTTTGGGGTCAGATGACCATGTGTGCAATAATGTCCCAGTGTTGTCTCTACTCTTAATGTAGATAGGTAATAGTCCGGTACCAAGTAGAGGCAGTGGACTAGGTTGTGCGTTAAAATCTGTAGCTATAGGTTTACCTATATAGCTCAAAGGATTAGCAAGCAGTAGAGCCCTTTGCATTGGTTTTTTTTCTCATTCAGGTCAAGATTGGGTAGACTGGTTATAGAATGGAGTCCGCGTATCAGCAAACGTTGAGTAGGTATCTAGACTATCTAGCTAGGGCGCCCTGCGACCAAGTGGAGCAACCTGCGAAAGGCGGTTTGGTGGTGAGTGGATGCGCAAAGCAGATCTTGCATGTGACGTTTTTTAAGGAGAGGCCTAGGTAAAAAAAAAAAAATTTAGGAATAGGCTTGCTTTTGACCGCCAACTCGCCTGATGTTAAGCGATGATGCGGTCTACGATGGAGCACGCTTGCTTAGAAGAAATCGATTCACTCGTAATTTGAAGTCACACAGATTGTAACTCAGGAACACCCATTCTGGTAGCACATTCCACAGACTAGCAATTCGCACAATAAAAGTGGAATCAAAGCGTTTCGTACGGGTTTTCGGAATATCAACCATAAAGCGGTGTCGATTTTTCGTAGGTTGATGATAATGAAAAGGTATAAAAGTAGGTTCCTAGATAATATTATATACCTATTACTGCATAATGTACGAGTCATGCTGTCTGCTCCGAATATTTGTGTTATAATCATGATTATAACACAGTTTTCAACTTTGTTTTATCAACACTTGAATCTGTAACTTAATTTTCATCGGAACGAATAAGGTAGGTAGGTAATCTAATTTAGACATACTTATACAAAAATTACGAAATCTAGCCGAAATCGAATAAATAAATAGGCATAGTTTGTGTACCGAGACGAATGCATCAACATTACGTTTCTGCAGATGATCGCATCTTTCACCGCTTTCGATTTTTACAAGCGCGAATTCAGCGTCGAATCTATAATGAGCTGCTTCCGGAGCAAATTTTTTGGTTGTGGTGACAATAGAAATATGATCATTTGATTAGTTTAGCGTTTTGGTGTGTTTGGTTTCGCTTAGCATTGCCAATCGGTTTCATTTGTCGGACTCTCCGGGCGGCGCGGGTGGCCGGCGCGGGCGCAAGCATGTTATAAAGGCGAGAGAAAGCAATGCGCGAGAACAGTCGCGTCTACATCGGCAACTCTGCTGCGTTTTTGGTCGTTTCGCGCCCTTATTTCACGTGCAATTCATCAGTGTTGCAATTTTTCGGACACATTTATTTCGTGAACAACGATGGAAATGAGGTAAGGTTTTAATTACCAATCTTTTATTTAAGTAATATCCTTGTATTTTATTTATCGATACGTATATTTAAAAAGCTTTCAATCAAAGCTAAAATGCATTTTAGTTCAGGTTTGATTAGTTTATATATTTTTGTATTTTAAACCCATTGTTTAATGCAGTTGATGGAGCTTGTGATGCAGTCATAATCATAATAGATCTATTTTCTAATGCGGTAAGAAATTATGGACTTTCCCACGTGCGTAGGATCGATACGACAAGTAAATAAATAAATAAATATTCGAAACATTTTCACGCACGATCATCTGACCCCAAACTAAGCAAAGCTTGTAATATGGCTGCCAGAGAATATAGGATATATATTTTTTAAATACTTATTTAAATATATATTAACACCCAGATGTAGAATAAACACAAATGTTCATCACATATTTCACACCCCCAAGCGCAGAAAGCTTACTGTACATGTTTTGGCCATTAGGTACTATTCAGTTAATATTTTACTAACTGACGAAAAATGAGGGAGGTTCTCTACAACGTTTTACTGTGCAGTCCGATATTAATGTCTTTAGGGTTCCGTACCCAAAGGGTAAAAACCCTTCCTTTTACTGATCCTACATTGTCTGTCCGTCCTACCGTAAGATACGGTCGTTTTTAACGACTGTATCTTTCGAACCGTAGATAGCCAGTCGACATTTTCACAGAATATGTAATGTTACGGCGGATTAACTAATCAAGAAATAATAACAAGTCAAAAACTAAAGGCAAGTACTAACAGACAGACAGACGGATGGACGGACAGACAGACAGCATATAGGCTTAGTAACAGGGTCCCGTTTCCACCCTTTGGGCACGGAAACCTAAAATGCTGGCACCTTCCTATAAAGGTAGGTAACTGGTGTTGTTTTTAGAAATCTGCCAAGATCGATAACCAACAGTTCATTTAAACTCAATAAATTAACATTGCGCAATAAATTAACATTGCGCAATTATCTAATTCATTTTTTGCTACAAGTGTCGTTTAGCATAGCAAAATTAAATTTGCATTGCTGAAGAAATTGTGAAATGTACCTCGCTTAGGCTATTGTCTAGTAGGTACGCCTACAACTCGGAATCCTAGATTCAATCCAAGGCTGCTAAATTCAGATTGTCTAGTTGCTTTGATACAAAAAGTACTTACCTACAAGGTGAAATGACGAAGTATCGAATAACCAAAATTAATACAGTATTTATGCAGCTAGATATACTTAGAAATTTATTTATTTAATTGCAATAATATTGTACCTATACCTATCTCAAAATCTCGCTTAGAACTACTCAAACCTTTGAGCGCTGTTTGAGCTAAAGCTTTAGGTAGGACGTATACTTATGTTTAATACAGCGCTTATAGTTATGTAATTTAATACCTATACTAAAAATTTAAAGGCAAGTAAGATGTTTACATTTAACTTTTTGCAATTGATACCGCACCTGTCAGCGTTGTTGGACATTAACATATCTATTCACCTATGTTTCACCCATAGATCTAGGATGTAATAGTAGATTGTTGCATCGAGCGCAAAGTGAGTTATAAATGCACGAGTGTTATGTTGGTGCCCTAGCGCACGCGAGGGCACTAAATTAACACGAGTGCATTAATGACTAACTTTATCAAGGTGCATAATCAACTTTTCTTTCATCTACCAGTCTACCTACCGTGATAAAATTTACGTACCTACTCAAAATAAAAATTCAAGTTAATGACAACAAAGTTTAATTCATCTTCTCCTTGAACATTAAAAACTTTAATTATTAAATGTGCAGTTATTAAAAATAAAATTTGCACTTTTTTAATTTGCTATTTTACTTGGAACATTTATAATTCTAATATTTTTTTGGTTTATTTGATCTAACTAATGCATAATTTTATACTAAACATAATGGGAGACATTAAACCTCTGTGGTAAATATATATCTAAATAAAAAATAAAAACAGTGAAAAAAACTGTGCAACCATGAAATTTCACATAACATTTCTGCACTGTTTTGGTTCTAAGAAAAAATACGTTCTTTGTGATCGGTTTTGTAGTGATTAATGATAACATTACTACGTAGTTGAAAGTAAAAAAAAATATTGTTCTATGGATAAATATCTCCTATTTCATACCATAACAATAAAATAGAGTAGACGAACACGCCTAGATTTTTTTGCTATTCTTTGCATAACAGTTTCATATTATTTTTACACGCATTCCATATTTGTAACAGGACCTCTTCAAGTAAAAAATAAATAAAATATAAATAATTGTACACCAGTCTTGTCCCAATTAAGAAAGTGTACACTATTACACAACAACGTTAACTTAACATGTTTAACTTACTTAGCATAAGTTTTGTATGCTTGCCTATGACATGAGCTTGTTACAAACGTTGGCAACACAATGGATAAATCTACCGTGAAGTGTCTGTAAGGTGACGTTTTACTAAGTGGGTTAATGACATAGTTAAGTCAACTTAATGACATAATTAAGTCAACTTAATGATCAAAGATAATACAAACGCTTTTAATGATTAAGTATAGCAATTAAATTTTAATTGGGGTTTTTCGATTATTTTTTTTTGCATTTCCTAAGCTACCCAAAATTTCGCCCACTTACGTAGTACTAGATCAGTCGTGTACCTCATCATTATCATAATCAGACTACCTCAGTACACTGTTGGACCTGGCCTCTGCTAGCTCGCTGCTCAAGCTAGAGCTATTCTAACATTGACACATTGAAACACATTTAACATTGATTGCATTGACGCTTATCTCCAATGCAGAATTTGTTACTAGGTAGGCAAGGTGAAGGTGCTGAATTAGTTAGTCTTTCTTCTGTTGTTCATGTTTTGACACACCCGCGCTATGTCGTTAGCAGACATACACAGTCCCCAGTCTTTTGTTATCGAGTAGAATAGATGTTCACGGCGTTTTAACAGATCAGCACCTACTGTTGCATACTGACCTCTTTCTGATGTTGAACTAAACAGTGTTACGTTGGTATGTGACCGTGAATCTGCCCTTGTGTAATATTACAGTTAACTTTTACATTTTACGTACTTATTTACTTATTTTTACGAAAGTAGGTATGTACCTACCAAAGAAACTAATTTCAGTCTTGTAGGTAATTTGTGGTCATAGGTATAGCTTATAATTAGGAAAAACTTCCCACATTTTTTTCTTATTTTGCATACTGTCCGTACATCAATTAACCAATTGAGGTAGAAATGTGATAATGTTAACCAGAAAGTTTTTCTGCAGAGATTTTGTTTATATTAATCTGGAATTTACTTCGTAAACAATATTAACTAAATGAAGTCGAATACTCCGATTATAGTTTAAAAAAATCTACCGCCCGTGTTAGCCCTGCTAATCTCGTATCAAAGAGATACATTTCAGCATAGGTATAAAATGAATGCGAAGCTTGCGAAAGCGTAGCACAGTCTTCAATTTTCACACAACTCCGCTCATTATGTAAGAGGCTGGATATCTCGCGGAACTTGTTTTATAAATGCAGTTTACATTACGCTGTGTAAGAATTATGATACGATTGAGAACAGATGCATTGTAATGTAGAGTCGTAGGAACATTCGCTATATTTCATTTTAATTCGAAATAAAATTACCCAAACAAAAGAGTAAAAAAGAGTGAGAATGAGCAGTCCAACAGGGTAATTTGGTTAGAGTAGGTAGGTATTAAGAATGTATTTATTTTGTTCATAAAGGTACTAGCTACGCTCTACGGTTTCACCCGCTATTCTTCTATCATTATCGGGAATAAAAAAGGTTTACGTAAGAAATAAGAACAAATTAAATCCTAATTACAAAAAAACGAATGTAGTAAACAGTTTCCAAAATGCTGGTCCTATTTTTTTTTTTTTTTATTCGGTAATAAGCTTGCGTTTGACTGCCAACTCGCCTGATGTTAAGCGCGATGCGGTCTACGATGGAGCACGCTTGCCCAGAAGATTAGGCCATTACCACGTTGTGTGGCAATTAATGCTCACCCTATGAGCAGAGAGCAGCATTTTACCTATGTGTTAGAATGTTTTTGTGTCGAAATCACAATATAACTATTTATATAGGATTTGCAGTTTTGGATATTTGCCAAATTATTTCTGTAATATCACAGAAAAGCTTCAGTTATACGCAAGGAACTCAACGTTCTGCCTGTAACGTAGGTAATTTACTTCCTACTTTTAATCAGTGTTATTAATTAATTAAGTAAGTAATTAACAAGATTTAGGTTTGCGGAATGCCAGGAAACAAATATTTAGTATTGCACATGAATTAAAGTTTTCTAATGCATGCGTGAAACTCTACGTATCTATACTTAATATTAACTAATGACACCGCGCACCATTCGAAGGGTAGAATAGAAATGTCGGTAGAGGTACTTACAAACTATACTAGCGCCGCCGTGACAATTGCCTACCCCATTCTAACTGGCAAAAAAATTGAACCGAGTATTTCCCGGATGAATTTACTACAAACCCGCCGACTGCAAGTTTAGTAACTGGATGGAATAAACCCAGGACTATACCGATGACTCAGGATTCATTAGGGGCAATAGGTGTATACCTAAATAAATCTATTCAGCATCAATTACGTTAACGCAAATGATTTAATCTTGGCATTGGTTTAAATCACTCTCATCATAGCACAGCATCAACTAAACAAACGTTCAACATATCTGCACACTTATCTTAAACTACGCTATTAAACTTACGAAACTAAATGCTTGGGCTCATTCGCGATCGAGTGTGAATCTAATTCACAATGGGCGATCAATTTGTCTTGGGCAATGCGCACGCGCCGCTGATCGTACCCCATCACACTTGACACTGACACACATAAGAACGAGAGGGTGTTCTGGCGCGAGAATATCTCCGTAACTGAGGACAGAAATAATCTCGAGCGCACCAGAATATACTACCTGCGGGTAGATTTAGATGGATATAGTATTTTTGGCTTGCGTTTGACCTCCACCTCGCCGGTGCAGTCTACGATGGAGCTCGCTTGCCTAGAAGAATCGATTCACTAACGACTTGAAGACACCCAGATTGCCCTCATCTCTTGATCGCACTAGTTGAGTAATCTTGACATGATTCAAAACAGGTTAATGCTAATAAGTAGTAATGTCTCCTAAATGGCGGATATTGCTTTATAAATGTAATTGATTTCTATATGTTGACATTTCATTAATTTCTCAACGTTTATTACTTTTATGATTTAGCGTTGCTTACCACATCATAAGTGCTAATTTTCTGTTACAGCATAAACAGATACCTACCTATCTAGACGGTGCTGGGTATTATATAGCCCTATACTCGGTTCAAGCATTAATTTGCTCTGAATAAAAACATTTTATTTTAATTGTTCACTTGCTACAGTCTTACGTTTAAAAACCCAGCGATAATGATCAACATTCAATGATTTTCATTCAAATTTTTACAATCCTGTAAGAGCAAATATATGCTTGGACCAAGCTTAACTAAAAACTTGCAAAGACGGGAATAAAAAGTCTGCCTTGAAGATTTTCTCCACCCATAAAAACTCTCTACACTTAGGTAGGTATCTTATGCAGCACAACGACATGACAACACCATCTTTGATCATGTATGGTTATCCTCCTTAAATAAGGCTGCTGGAGAAAAAGAATCGGGGATAAGGTCAATGCACTTTTGTTAAGTCATTTCTAAATTTAGACCTCTATACCTACCATCAGGACCCCAGGGGTCCTAAAATAAGGGCAATGGACTTCAAGAATTTAAACGTGTTCTGGCAGATTAGGAAATATATTGCATCCTTCTAGATATTTATGTATTATGAATCAGTTTGTGTTGGCATACAATGTGGGAGTAATTTAGTCAAAGAGTTCCTTGAATAAATTCAACTAACAACATACCCACTTAATGTTATTTACTTTACAGGTATAAATTTCCTGTCGTTATTTATTACCACGTTTCTAATCACTAACTTTCTTGTCTGGTCGTATATATTTAATGTTTTTTTTTACTTGTTTTTTTTTTTTTGTATAAACTAGTCATAATCATTTAAAATTATGACTAGTTTATTATTATTATTATATTATTATTTGTAATGATAATTTAATTTAAATATTGATAGTTAATATCACATACTTATATACAGGGTTACTGGTAGGTATAATCAGTTGTTTCAATATATCAAAACAAACAACTTTAATTTGTTCTACGAGTTATCAAAATGAGCCAAAAGATTATGACTAGTAGGTACTAAATAATTATAAAACATATATATTATTCTGTACTTAAAACTACTTACTGAAGTAAATCCTGTTTTAAACAGAATTAAAAAAATTAAGGGGTTTCTCAATTGGGTTGTTTTTTTATTTTTTATGTTTGTTGCCTTAACTTCGTCATTAATTTATAAACCAATTTGGAAAATTCTTTCTTCCATTTTTATTTGAAAGTTTATAAGTACTTTCAGATTGGTTTCAAAAATTTCATCAAAATCGATTCTTTAGTTTGGTTTTTAAATCAAAATAACTGGAAAATATATATCATCCAAGTAAACGAAATAACGTATTTACCAATTTTTATGTTGGTTTTTTAAATTAATTATTTTACAATCAAGATCAATTGTACAGAGCACTAGTATTTTTTTATGAATCTGGGAAGAGATCAAGCCATTACGAAAGCACTACAAATCTAAACCAATTCTACTTATATTGTAGAGTTGGAAGGTATAGAATAGGTGTCCATTCTTCAAAGCATCCATTTTGGGTAATTACCTCGACCTCACGAAATAACCCGCGACTAACAAGCCTTAAACAACGCTCTTGTAGAGCTTTCGGTCCAAATAGCCGTAGCTAAATGACCGCTACCGTGTTTTTCCCTGGTGGCAGTGCTTGAATTAGACTTACATTCTTACTTGGAAGTTATTTCTTAGCTAATATGCTAATAATCTTTTGGCTTAGCGGTCTTTTATATAGTTACTTCTTCGAGTCAAGTGCCTACACTTTTTTGTGTGACATTACGATTTCAAATTAGTTTTCACCCGGTCACGCCATGGTCTGTTTGCTATCTAAAACGGCTTTGTTTTAAGTCAAAAATCGCATATTATCATCATATTTGATGATGATGATAACTTTGTGCTTGTGGTTATATTATTTTGAGGGTTATACGGTAAATACGCTGGAGGGGCGTGCACATTTAGAATGAAAGATCTCTACTGTACTGCATACTTTACCTGTAAATGGTGAGAGATATCTAAAATCCCATGCACACACTTGCCAAAATGTATCCGGTAGAAAAAAGACAGACATGCTAGCTTCCGGCGGTGTTCGAGTCTTAGCAAATATTATAAAAGAGTCATATTGTGCAAATCAAACAGTAAAGTATAACCGCTATGCAGATAAGGCACATACTAGCACGTCTTTACAATACTAGTAAAAGATGTAGGCGAGACAGCTATTAGCTATTGTGAAAGCTACCGAGTCCTTGCCCTAACAAGCAATCGTGCCATGCATGTTATTTGCGCATACGCACTCTGACCACCTGCGTACCTACTAAACTAAGCTGATCTGAAAACTTAACTATTCGAAAATCATGTGCGTTGTCTATGTAATAAGGTTTAAACTTCATTAGGTATGTAGGTAGTTATTGCATGGGTGCGCCTTGTAATCTGTCACACGCTAGAGCTACAAGTAGTCCATAAGTCGCGCTCTCTTGCGTGTGCGCATATTATCTGATAGCTCACAAACTACTACTTAGTGTGAATAGGTTCTACTTTATATGAAAGACAATTGACATGGTCATGACTTGGCATATATATTTAATGAGGGGGATACAGTTCAGATTAAAGATTAGCTCCATATCTGATGGGGTCGTTTTTTTCTTCTTTGAGTATCTACAAAATCATTTATTTGGATTTTTGATTCTGATTCTATCAAATAGAAAAATCTATAGAAAATTTAATTTCTGCCATTAATAGATATGTATTTTTTATTGAGAGCAACGCCTTCAAATTTTGAAAAAAAAAAAAACTACATATCAAATTATATATCTACTTATTACCTCCAATTTACAAAAGTTGTTTTTCGTAAAACCCTAGGAGGGAAAAATTGAGAGTTCGTTAAATTACATAATTATAATGTTATGATTTACTTATTTTATAATTGTATTCAGTGTTTTGGTTAAAAGGGGAGGCCTATGTTCAGCGGTGGACGTCTTCTGGCTGATGATGATAAACATGATAATTGTCTTGATAATTACTTACGGCTTTGATTTTTGTTTTATCTATGCCCGAAAATCCAAATGGAACGATGTATTTTGTAATATGGCTCATAAGGCTACGTACGAAATACGTCTTCTTATACGTGGTCGTTTCCCTTGGGTTTTCCCTTCCCTCGTATGTATGATTCGTAAGTCGTTCACCTGATGCAATGCTGCCCATAAATACACACGTTTAAAGTGCCACCCACCCAGAATTTCAAAGTTCAACATCCTGCATTACTTTTTCCGATCTTCGTTCTCCGATTTCCTCAAAATATTTGTTACAGATAAAAGTAAATAATCAGACGTAACTGAGTACAGATGTCTCGTAAATCAAACAGTAGCTTTTACCAGTCGCGTGCTGACGCGACACTATACGGATTTCACTTTCAATTTTATTACATAAGGAAGTCGGTGCAGCTTTAATATCGTTTCTAGAATATTGGAGCTGCTTAGCCTACCACGACTTTATCTCGTTCTGTCTAATGTAGAGCAAGAGAAACACAAAAATTCAAACCTTATGTTGGCTGGCTTTCGGTAGGAAATATAACCTCCAGAAACAGAACGATCTACCGTTTCGTTACTTGATTGTTTCACAAAGTTGCCTATAGCCACCGATCTATGTATACGACTCATCGAATGCTTGATGTTTCCTTCTAATTTTAATCCCTTTGTTTCTTTACCAATATTGTTATATTGTTCTACAAATAAAAAAAAAAACAATCAAATATGGACAATTTTAAGATATAATTTTTAATGTCCATTCGTGTACCAAATCAACCAGCTACATTCGACTTGCTGACATTCGGTTTGGTGCAAGTCGTAACATTCTGCACAATTACACACACTTCCGTAAGGCACCTGCTCACTCTTACCAGCTTACGAGTTCCAAGTCACCTATTACAAAACGCTGACATAATGTTACGGGTCCAATCATACCTTCGAGGCCTACCTAATCTTTGTTGCCTACAAGATAATTGTCGCTAAAGTGTTTACGATCAATTACAAAAATGTTGACATTTAGATATATGGTAGGTGAAGTAACGTAACAATGTATTTAATTCTAGGCCTATCTAGGTAGAATCCGCTACCGAATTTCCTCATAGAGGAGGTTGTTAAAATGTTCAAAAATGCCATTGAAACAAAGTCCTCTTGAATCCAACGAGAAACAAAACAACACGCCAGAGGATTATCTATCCGAAGCGTATAATGTACCTACAGATTACCATTAATATTCTTTGGTATAGTGCTAGCTTTTAATGGTATAATGCTAGCATTCTTTAGTGGCTTGTCACTCGTTATTGCGTGCTTCAATATTATTTTACTGTCAAATAAACAATAAACATTGCTCTGGGTTGCCGAATATTGTGGAAACTATAAATTTACTACAATTAATGTTGTAAGCCTCGGTGGCGGTCCAATGTTGCGTTATTGACAATGAAATGAGCCGGGCGGCACGACAGAGCTGTTCACGATATGCGCCCGCGCTTGCCTGACGCACCAGGGCTGGCAACATCCAAAAATAATAAGTACATTTTTTAGAAACCCCCTATAAAAGAGCTGATAATCTTCAAACTACTAAACATATTTTGGTGAAATTTATACTTTAGGAGTGGTAAAGTATAAACTAAAAAAAACAATCATCAAAATTAATTCATAATTGGCGGAGAAATCGGTGAACATACATTCCAAAAAACAGAGTGGAACATAGAACCTCTGCCTTTTTGAAGTCGGTTAAATAGCCAGGTTTTCCAACAAACGCCGATATATCGCGGTTGGCATTTTAGGCCTGGGTGTAGGTAACTCATTATATGTTGTCTTATAACTTTATGATGATACCTTCTTAGCTGCGTGTGTTTTACGAAAACTTTTAATTTGTGCTCTGAAAGATCTCTGAAGAATGGCACAAAATCTGAACGAGAAGCAACACCTTGGAATAGTAGAAATGAATAATACTGACAAACATCGTTGTTATTTAAAGAAATTTATGACAAATCATTATCAAAAATAAATTTTAAACTTTCGCGATCGAGCACATGTTTTAAACGTTTATCGGGACTTATCGCGCACTATTTAATTTATGTAAAAATAGATACCTTACGCTTGACGTAAAATTATGCGCGATAATTCCTGATATACATTTATATCATTATCAATGTAGAATTTAACAATAATCAAAACTGACCAAGACAATAATTCGTGGCTTATGACAACCCTGTAAATTAGTTTCAGTCCGTCCGGAAAACAATAGTGACAAACAACTGCTACTGAGCTTGCGTGTGCGTGTTAAATGCTTCGTTATTGCTTTCCATCGGGCTTTTGGCAATTTGACCTTTACAATAGAATAGACGTTGTGCAGCCTACGGCTACTAAATTTGACACAAACTTGTAAAATGATTACCTACGCAATAGAGCTTCCGTCAATTCCAAATAAGGTATTTACATCATATTACATTCTGTTGGAGGGAAAATTGTATCTAATGACAACTCACAGCCTCTTACCCCAGAATTTCAAGCATGTCATGACTATTTAAAACAATAATAACTAGGTATGCAGTTATTTTGAGCCTACTATATAGAAAACTAGTAGTTAATTTGGGCATAACTATTAAGCACGACACCAAATTTATTTGAGAAATTTTACAAGCATCATAATCACCTATAGTTACAATCCCTGACTCAGCCTCGCTTGATATATATATGCCAGGAGTATAAAGCCATAATGCATTCCGACAACGTTAGTCTTCAACCAACAGTAGTCTGCAACCTTCATCAAGCTCGACTTGAGTTATTATTTTATCTACTTGCTATTTCATTTAGTTGCGTCGAAAATACGCAATTTTCCATTTCACGAATGGATGATTTCGATGGAGAGAGCACTGGAATGCTGCTCCACTTTGATTGTCCACGAGAGAGTTTTTCAGCTCTATTTGTTGTTTGCCAACTTTTCCAGAAATAATAGAAATTGAACAATACAGTGCTAGATCAAAATTACTTCATCATAATCTCAAGTAGATTTTATTTCACTTCACCTATAATGCTTCATAATTTTTACCTAATAACGAACAAAAGAGCAAAAACAAAGTCTTACATTTTAGATTAAAGTCGCTCAGCGGGCTATGGAGAGAGGTATGCTCGGAGTCTATACGGAACAAAGTGGTTCGACATAGAACCAAAGTTACCGACATAGCTCAAAGAATTGGTAAGCTGAAGTGGCAGTGGGCCGGCCACATACGAGTAGCCCGAAGAACCGATAACCGACCACGTTTAGGCAAACGTAGTGTAGACACCCTGCGGCCAGGTGGAGTGACGACCTGCGTAAAACGGCGGGTACAAACTGGATGCAGAGAACTGCCGCTGAGTTCGCTGACTGTTAAAGGCTGATGAGACTTTTCTACTCTAGCCAACATAAAATAATTTTCTTACATGTTTCTGGTATAACTAATATGAATTAAAATAAAAAACCCATAATCAATTCGGAAAAAAGATTATAACTTTTAAATAACTGGACATATTTTGATCAAATATAGCTAAGAACCACCGGAATGAAACCATAGTATAAGATTTGCTTAGATTGGGGTCAGATGACGTTGTGTGCAAAATTGTCCCGAATATTTATTATTATATAATATATATTACATATACATATTATAAATTACCTATACGAAGGACACAAAAATAAGAATTGCAATTGAGACTGTTTTTATGGTATTTATACGTTTATTACTACAATTTCAATTAATTTCAATACAAACACGTTTTAGCAATAAAGTACACAATTTGCAAAGGCCAGGTTCAATCTCCACCTGATCCATAAAACTTGATTTGAATACAAAAGTTCAACATTTCAATTAATAATAATGTTTCCTTATGTTTGTGGTAGAAGTACTTAGATATATTTTATTTTAATTTAAATAGAAATAAAGACAAAGCCCATCTATATTTAAACTAGCTGTTAAGCGCGAATTCGTACGCGTAGCGAGTAGCGACATACATCTCATAGTTATATAACATTAAAATTATTAGAATACATTTCATCGTCTCATACATTATATATAATTACCCTTTCAAACGGAATTGAAAGAATATAATTAATACATAAAAAATATAGAACGGACTTCACAGGAAGTTCAATAAACGGAATTTATTCTCTAATTTTCCACCCTTATGGGTGTAATATTTTCCACAAATTAAATTCCACTTTTGAGATGTTGCTTATTTAATGAAATAAAAATTTGGTAGATGGGTGATTCTGTTTTGATTGTCTATTTTGTTCACCGCTATTTGCTACCGGTTGAAAAATAAGCGGTTAAAGATTTACGAAGATATTGATGTCATACGGAAAATACAGTCTAGATTGAGAACCACTTTTTTGGACTTGGAAAAAATGAGACTGCCTTTACCGGAGACTTGACGAAATTAAACCAAACACGTCGATGTCATAATAGTACATAATAAATTCGGCCATCTCGTAAGAGTAAACCCGGGCAATGGAACAACAACTTTCCGTACTTAATTATGGTAAGTGTAAATACCAAGACCGCACCCTTGCTAGTGTTGCAACAGATATGTGCTTGCGGTGCGATCGACCTACATCTGCCATAGGGTTCGATCATGATTAAGATTTCATATCTTAGTCGTATATTTAATGGTAACATTTCTTGTTGTATATAGTTGATCACAGAGCCCAATTTTTTCATGTTAACATTTTATTATGTATGCTGCGGTTTCTAGATATGCTTACTTATCACGACTTTACCTACACCAGTCCGTGTAAAGATGGTGTTGTAGATTCAGCTCCTTATTGAGTTTCTTCTTCTATAGATATGCACTCGCATACCCATAGAAGAAGAAACTAAACAAAGAGTCTCAGAAAGGTCCAGGTTTTAAGCGATTCAGTTTAGGTGATTGAGAAAAGTTGCACGACCACAAACCGTATCTCTGCGCGTTAAGGTACAAGTTTGCGTGATTTTCCGCAATCATATAAACTGAATCGCTTAAAAAATAGGTACGGCCCTGATTTTCTTTTTCAAGTTTTTGCTAGCCTTCGACTGTGCACATATTTGGTTTAGCTATTCGGATTGGATAGCAACTACATTCTTGCTATGGAGCCTTTGATCATAGCCCACGTAAAAGGCGACTTGTAAAAATGTAGACGCTAAGGTTAGAATTTCATGTTAATGGCAACCATTATTTAAAAAGAAATAGTGAGAATCCCATTGTTTTAAAGTCATGTTTGTAAAAACATAATAATTTAATTAATTAATTTAATTTAATGTATTTGAACTCGTAAGTTGGGTAGAGTCCTAGAATTCATTATTGTGAGTTATAATTATTATTGATAACCGTTTTGCTCCCAAAAACACGCAAAACTTGTTTTATAAGCAGGGTTATTCGGTATGGTACTACGAAACTGAAAGGAACTTTTTGTACTCAGCGTTATAAAAAACTTTTACAGCTACCATAAACCGCAAAAAAATGTCAGCCTTTCCATACATTTTGTGGAGTGATTTGAATTTCGATTTAGAATTTTTTTGAATTTTGAATTTATAAAATTCATATTGACAAAAACAAATTGCAGTTGCGTTTGTCCTCTGGTTAATTTTTTTTAGAATTATTTTGCTACATTTTGTTTTCTTTTTTTTCTTCTCGTATTTTCTAATACACCTGCTCTTTAATGAGCACGAACCAGTTTTGTCATCGAATTAAATCAGCAACTACAGAGTACAGACCGTTGCATAACAGTGCCCTGCTGCAGCGTCCATTTTGGAGAAATTGCCCGATTACGTAAAGACTTCACATGCTTCACGCAGTATTTACTTACAAATGTCGAGGTGTTGTCATCACACTAAAACACGTTTCTTTATTCTGCCGACATCTACAGTCGTTGAAGTTACCTACCGCAGACTCTAACTAGAGTAACTTTTAAACTTTCGCGATTTGAACTGATTTGTACACATGTTTTAAATGTTTAACGGGACTTATCACGCATTGTTTTATTTAGGTAGTTAGGTTTATTTAGGTTGATTTCGCTCGTGACCACGGCCACTGTAATATGGTGGAAACGTCGAGCGAAAGGTACCTATTTTTACCTAAATAAAATAATGTGCAATAAGTCCCGATAAGTATTTAAAACGACTATGACTAGCTTTTCTACGTGGATACGTTCGTGTTTGACCACCAACTTGCCTGTTTACTTTGGATTCACACATTTATAAGTTTACGGCTAAGGCTACTTTTAATCCTGAAAAATAATAAACATATATAAACATACTAGCTGTACCCGCGACTTTGTCCGCGATTTCTTCAGAAAAAAATTGCCTGTGTCCGTCCTCATGCTACATACTATTACCTCCCAAAATTTTATCGAAATCGGTTAAGCCGTTTAGCCGTGATTATGCAGCAAACAGACAGAGATACTTTCGCATTTATAATATTAGTATGGATATACCAATTACATAAATATCTCACAAATTATCATTATACATAAAATAAAAATACATTATTTACTACATTGAAATCATTGTCACATAACGGCAATAATAATTACCCCTCACATTTTTATATTTTGTTCCCGTATGATAGCGGATGAAACCGCGGGGCGCTGCTAGTGTTTATGAATGAGGTACTTATTGTCTTGTCTAACGTAGTTGTGCATTGTTTCAGGTGGAGGTATCTGTTGGCGCTGCTGGTGGTGGGAGCAGCCCTCGCCTCCGAGGAGGAAGACAGCATACCGGACGCAGGCGTGGACGGAGACGATGATGAACTGGCTCTTGACCAGGAGGTACTTTATAACTTCTGCTGTAGTTTGTGGAATGCGCTACCTGAATTGGTGTTCCCCGATAGTTACAATCTGGGTGTCTTCAAATCACGAGTGACTCGGTTTCTTACAGGCAAGCGTGCTCGATCGTAAACAGCATCATCGCTTAACATCAAGTGACTTGGCGGTTAAACGCAAGCCTATTAACACATAAAAAAACGTTTTAAAGTATCACAATTGTTAAATGCATTATATTATTCTTATTATCGACATAAAAATTAAATGACCGGAATAATGTTTAACGTCCCCAGATTTCCATACAAAAGACTTCAACGCGCGCCACAATATAATGAAGATTTTTGCAATCATTAAATAAGTAACGTTTTACTAAAATAGAAAACAATTTGTAATGAGGCACTTTTAATAAAGGCACTTGCCATTAAAAAAAAAAAAATGATATACTAGAACGTAGAGTAAAATAAATATACTCTAGGCATCTTCACGGCTAGAGTGAATATATTCCTTTTATCCTTGACCACACTGTCGCTTACCATAAGGCGAATTTGTGGCCAAATTTAGGTCTTTGTAAATTCAGTTTTTTTAAATGTTTCTTATGAAAAATATTCAGTATATTAATTTTATCAGTGTTATTGTATTGTATTTTATTTAGTTAAATATAGTTTGCCTACTTAACTTTCTTGTATTCGTGATCAGAAGAAATAAGAGAAAAACTGAATTTAATTAAACTGAACCAGGTTCCCATACAAAATACATCAACGCGCAGCATATTAATTTGTGGACAACAAAAAATATGGAAAATTATATTATGATGTACTTAATGAGACAATATGGTCAAATGCCATTTTCTCATTCAATCAACTATAGGTAGTCCTAGAATCAATCAAAGGTTTACCATAATAGCCCGAACTTTTCAATCCTATTAATCTAATACAAATTTCATAATATAACAGGGCCTCTTAATTACGATTTATGTGTTTTTTTTAAATTTAGAGAGACGATTAACAATCGGAAATAATAAAACACAATTTATGTTACAATCAGAGCCGGTTTAACCCTATCGGGGCCCCTACGCAATGCAATTCTCGGGGCCCTTTTTCGATAGAATACTTCCACATTCAACCAAATACCGTTAGATGGCAGGCTGTAAATAATGGGGAATGTCACGTACGAAACTTTTTTTTTTCTTGGTGCATGGCCCGCATCGGCTAGGCCCCCGTGGGTCCCTAGTCGGTGCGGGGCCCCTAGGCAGTTGCCTACTCCACCTTATGGATAATCCGGCCCTGGTTACAAAACCTATGTCTCGCGCTTTTTTACTCTAAGAGTTACTAGAGCATTAGAGATATCTCAGAGCTGTGTCCGGTTATAAACTAATTAACGAGTATCACGAGCTTATCGACATCGATCGAGGCACGAATCGATACGTATCGATATCGAATAAATTAGGCATTCACTACAATGTCTCCTTAACCCGTGAATTAAATACTTTCTGATCCGTTATCTAAGTTTTATATTTTAAAGCGCTGTATTCGAATAAGAAGTCAAAATGATTTCAAATGTCGGCATTTTTGTAACCTTGATTGATATGAAATAATATGTAAGTAATTCGATTTTATCGAGGT
Organism: Agriopis leucophaearia; assembly: GCA_949125355.1. NCBI lineage: Eukaryota > Metazoa > Arthropoda > Insecta > Lepidoptera > Geometridae > Agriopis > Agriopis leucophaearia. The sequence goes on along the minus strand of OX421263.1, from coordinate 18,453,379 downwards.
GGGTATAATTTGATATTAAATTTTTATGATTATTGGATTGCGTAGATAGTTAGCTTAAAAATATTTCTCATTATTTTAATGTTTATTTAGTAATCGTTTTGCGTTTGACCGCCACCTCACCGATGTTAAACGATGCGGTCTCCAATAGCTTGCCTAGAAGAAACCAAATAACCAATGATCCGGGTTATGCCGGTAAAAACGTGTTACAGATGGCGTTGGCCATTTTACTCTTTTTTATATTTGGGAAATGTTGTTCTGGCAGCATCAACACTTAGAGCTAGTTCCCATTCACGGCTAGGTGTGTTTACCATCTTAAACCACACCGTCACTTAACATTAGGGGAGCTGTGGTCAAACACCTAGCCTGTCATTTCCTTGAAGCAGTATCGAGAGAAGCGGTTCGTGACCGAAATCGAAAGTGTTACAATCTCGTTATAAGCCTCGATGCAATTTTTCTACGGTATTAGGCGTCAATGTCCGCCGCAACTTTGCAAGGCCGCGAGAGTGAAAGTCGAAAGCAAACTCATTAGTTTTTGTTTCTATTTCTTCCTTTTTGCACGATTTCTTATTGGAGAGGGTGACATGATGTTGACGTTCCGATTCATTTTTGGTGGCAACATTCTCCCGCCTATGAAAACCACAGAAAAGAGAAGGATACAAAAATTCTCACTTCAGTGATGAAAACAATACGGCGGCAATTTTTTTTTACTTTTAGGATTGGCACTAAATAAACTAAATATTATGTTTTTTATTTCATTAATCGGATTATGTATACTTATATTTGCGATGTATAAACACTAGCTCGTATATTAATGATGCGTTGCGTAATCGCGTGGGAAAAATACAAAGATCGCATGATTCCAACCACAGATGATATAGGCGCAGCACCGCACGTGCATAGAACGTATCGCAAGTGACTCTTCTATTGTATTCTCTTTGCAAGTGACTTTTATTAATTTAAGTGATACGTACTACGTACCAATTAATCTAATAAATATGAGAATATGTGTTTTTACGAACAAAAACTCACATACCTAATCATTGTGTTCGTTACCGAGTTCGTAACTGCTGGACGGATTTGGACGAAATTTTATTGTTTAGCGCACAAGATGGTCAAGATAGTATTATGTATGTTACCTGTGCCACCGTGTAGCCATTTTTATCCAGGGACATGTATTTATATTTTCATATATGAACCAAATTAAACCAATCTATGTAAACCGGTGACATTTTTTCATTATTGAAATACTGGCTTGCACATTACAGCCAACTCGCCTGATGATTCGGTCTACGATGGAGCACGTTTGCCTAGAAGAAACCGATTCACTCGTGATTTGAAGGCAGGTGTCTTGTAATTATATGAGAACGCCATTCAGGCAGCGCATTCCAGTGACTAGCGGTTGCTTGCTGAGATTTAAACTGTGCCAACCCTCGTTTAAATATGTGCGTTTATCCCCCGCGTAAAGTAAGTAGGTACTATACTTACATCACCATTGTTGCATAAAAACTATCCAAAAAAAATGTTTCTTATTTTAATATCAAATGTATAAAAATTTAAGTTTCTGTTTACGCTCATTAATTTAAAACTAAGTTCTTGCTGTAATGAGGAGCTGTTCCTTTTCCAGACATTTTATATCGTATTGATATTTTTCCGATAGTCCAGGCGAGACTTCATATTTGATCTGAATTTCACAAGGCTAGGTACTTTATGGGTACAAAAAGTCAAGGCCGTTAATGCCATGACAGGTAGACGTGACAACCTGCAACCTGTAGATGCACCTGCTAAAATAGGCTATGAGTAGGATGGTTTTACTTTTTGTTATTGTACTAATCAACGCGTAGGCGTAGGAAAATTTGTTACACTTAAATCTACCCACATATCTACATGCTATGTTTGATTAGTCAACCACGGTAGCACACCACTCTCCCGGATCTTCGCGATGATATAATTCCTAAGCATAATGTGGCATAATTATTATACAGCGTCGCGTCGTTTCGCACGAATGCTTTCTCACAAACGTGTTGGGTTAGGCAGTCGCCATTTTTTCACCAATCTCGCTAACATTGTTCGCGTTCGATATTAAACCTTTATGTGCCGATAATTACGTAAATTATATAATTCCGTATTGATTCGAGCCACTATTATTGTAGGAATCGCTTTCACAATGAGTTATCGATGAGGAAAGACAGTCGAAATTGGATTATGTGACATTTTCATTAGGAACGGCTTTGCTTACACTTACCAATTGTGCAGTTCATTATAAATCGAAAATTTTCTTCAAAATTAAACGGGACCACTCTCGACACATTAATAAAATTAAATATCCTTTTATTTTCTCAACTTATAATTATGAGCATGCATTATGATTTTACGACTTTTTTTGTGTCTTTTATTTTTTTTATTTCGCGTATAATAAAGTGATATTGTATGATTCTAACAATTAGTACATATTTAAAAAATATATATATATAAAGAATTTCTTAACGTCGATTTTACATAGATAACATTCATTATACATGGAAAAAGCTTGTAAAAACAAATAAAATCTAATTTGATATCGTAACAACAAATCCGTCTCCAATTTCTAGGAATCCCGGAACCTGAGGCCTCGCGCGTACACGCCGACCGCGTACAACGCCCTGCCCAGCGGGTTCCGGCCCACACCTTCTCTTGCCGAGCTCGCAGGCTACCAGCAGCAGCAACAGCAGCAAGAGGAGTACGTGGCGCAGCCCGCCCGGCCCCACCACCAGCCGCAGCAATATGTGCAGGAGCAAAGACAGCCTACACAGCAGAGAAGGGTGAGTTCTTTTGATGGATGAATACTGGCAGGCTGCACCAGTCGTCAGTTAGACGTTTTGTCCTTATGACAATCTCGATACAATATTCGAATCCAATGCGACATGGCGATCCTTTTAATACGAATATAAAATGTATAAATAATTAACTGGTGCATTTAGTGCTACAAATAAATAACACAGATGTTCCAAATGTGTTTAATTATTTCGTCTCCACGGAGGAATCCGCAACATCTTTCTTTTCCATAACCATTTCTTCTACCAGAATTTAATAAGCACCACAGCTTGAGGGCCGTATACATGTAGTAGACCATACCTACTTTTTTATTTCGTTGTCCTGGAGTTTATTTAATAGGCACTTAGTTATGTCAACATCATCATTTCAGCCTATTTGTTGTTCCCACTGGTGCGACTCGGGCCTTCTCTCAGAAAAAGGACGGATCCTTCATGCTATCTCAGTGCATGTTGGTAAATGTCATATTATATCTTTGAACTATAGAAGTTCTTTGGACACACCGGTTTCCGGCATCGAACCTGCACATAATTTATTTTAGGTTCTAAATGCAGGGCCAAGCATCGAACCAGGTACCGTCAGATTGTAAAGCGCACATTGCTACCGCTCTGCCACCATCTGTCTCGTTTGATGTATGCACTACACTTATTAAATAAAAGTGTCTTCAAAATTATTTAGTAGGAAAACTTCTCACACCTTATCCATCAACGATCACAGCAAACAGAGCTCGCTTTTTTTATACCTCATGATATCAGTCTGGTTCTTATATTTTGTGATGCCACTTAGACTGTCCAGAACTACTTAGTCTTCTGCTACAAATTTTATTGGATATTTTCAATCGGCAGCCTGAGCAACGGCCTAGCAAGCTGACCCAGCAGCAACTAGAAGAAGAAGAAGACCTGGAAGAGAAAGAGGAGCCCGACCGTCTCTCCCAGTTGCTCCAGCAGTCCAAGTTCAACTGCGTCAGCAAACAAACCGGTTACTATGCTGACGAGGAGCTCAACTGTGAGGTGTTCCACTACTGCCAGGACAACGTGAAGCACTCGTGGGTGTGCCCGGACGGCTTCTCCTTCCACCAGGTAAGATTATCAGAGCTGAAACAGTAGCGTATCCAGGGAGGGCTAAGGAGCAATCCCCCTAAAAGTATCTGGGTCTACCGCAGAAAAATCTCTAAAACGAAGTCATTGAGACCGAAGCTATCCGAAGAAACTAGCTATGCTTTAAATGAGGTTTTTTTATGCTTCTTAGGGCTGATTTCACCATCAAAGTGAACGCGATCAACGCAAAACTAAACTGGTATAAAGTGGCTTATTGAGTTCAAAACGTCAATTTGGGTTTCACCAACATAAACTGATTAAGTTTATGTTAATGTTAACCTTGATAAGGCCTACGCTCAGCCGAGTCAAGCTTCTTAGCCCCCCAAAACCGAAATCCAGGATTCTGAGCTAAAGTTTGACAAAATAAAGAAACTGTAAGACTAATGAAATTAAATAACAACATCATCATCAGCCTATCATGTTCTCAATGCTGGGACACAACACACAATGCTGCCTTCTGTCGGAGAGGATAGGCTCTAATACATTATGCTGGCACAGCGAGAGAATGGGCTATAGTCCACCATGCTGGTCCAATAATAATTCATATTAGTGAAAGTTATGTCTTTGAAATTTTGAGGTTCTTGGATATACCGGTTTCCTCTCGATGTTTTCCTTCACCGTTCTTGTGCGATGGCATCGAAACTGCACATAATTTATCTAGGTAGGTAGTTGATAGCAAGTCATTGGTGCAGGGACGAGGATCGAGCCAGGTGCCGTCAGATTGTGAAGTACCACATAATTTATTCTGCCATAATTCTCAGCAACTCTACAACTCAGAACTTTGCCCTCAGGTCCACCTTATCTGTATGCCGCCGACGCACGACAACATATGCCAGAAGTCTTCTAAATACCACTTCGTGAACGAGTACCTTTACCGGCCCATCAACGAGGAAGAAGTGCAGAGGAAACCCAACGTGTCCCTCAAGTACTCCGACCGGTACTACCCTCAGGAGGTGTACAGGGACGACAGATACGAACAGGAGGAAGACGAAGAGGTAAAGATCGTCCGAGTAAGGTTTTAAGGCAAAGAACAATTTTGAAAAGTCGTAGAACTAAAGTGGTTTATTTCGATGTATTGAGACCGCCTTTAAGAGGATGTTAACTGATTATCATTAGCCATAATAGCCATATATATGAACTCTAAAACGGCTGGAGTAATTTTGACGTAACTTTCACTGGCACATAACTGATGTTAAAAGGAGTAACAGGCTATTTTTCATCTACATCATCATCATCACATTTTTCATCACCGGGGTGCAGCGATAGTTACAATCGAGATGTCTTCAAATCACGAGTGAATCGGTTTCTTCTAGGCAAACGTGCTCCATCGTGGTCAAACGCAAGCCTATTTTGATTTTTATGCCTTAATTTTTTTATGGTGACGTAAAGACCTGTTATTCAAAACTGTTTCTCTGATGAATCTCTAGTGTAATTTTAAATTAAATTAATTAACTTCATTAACAAACATCTATCGAGTAAAATTTATCCCAAATTCCTTATTGTACTTGACGCGACGTACAAACAGAATTACACTAGAAATTCATCAGAAAAACAATTTTAAGACCCGTAAGAGACACGTCAACATGGCTGACGTCAACCATGTCAAACAACGAGAGAAAAAGAGGGCAATTATATTCTCACTCTTTCTCTCCCGTTGGTCAGACGGCGGTTCGTCAGCCAAGCCAAGCTCTGAAGATGGACTTTCGCAAAGTAACGCCTGATCTGTTCCATTACAGGAGGAGGCTCCGCGTCGGCAGCCTCAGCAGCTGCAGCAGCTCCAAGTTCGCCCCACTCCAAGGCCTCAGCAGCAGCCACAACACCAAGTGTTCCGCTCAGCGGAAGAAGTCAACATCCCCCTTGCCCAAAGACGTCCCACGCGGCCATACGACTTCGATTTTTAAACAGTGCCTCATATTTTCCATCTACCCTCACTTTTCACCTGCCTATAATAAGTAAGCTGTAAATATAGGTCTCACAAAGGTGCTATCAATGTCGTGGGTTAATATAAAATAAGATTTATTTATGTCTGTGTACATTAAGTATTTGCTAGTTAGGCATAGAATTGTGTCTATGTACTAAATAAGTCACAAATTAGATGTAAGATAGCCTTTGTGGTACTTAGAACTGACTAAGGGTAATAAAGTATTTAACAAGGTAAAATATTCTGATTATTTAATTTGTAATATCTCAGCGACCCGATGATGTCGCATCGTCATCTCGGTGCGTAGAAATGTGCCAATCCTTTTGAAACAATCATTGCACACTCCATGCGTGAAACTAAACATTTCCAAACAGTTTTTGGCAGACTTTTTTCGGTACAAGGTACAAGTTTAACCGGTTTTTTTTACTCGTAACACATAGCCCTACTAATTTACTTCCATAGATTTAGAATTGTTTTATAGCTGAGAATATTCCCAGTAGGCAGACATGGATATATATAGCATTTATAAAATACAAATCACCTTAGCCCTATCGACAGGAATAATAAGTAGAGCTAAACGGAAAGACTCTTTTGTACCTATCATCGTTGCGTTACATTCTCTTTGCCAATGAGGAAGGAAACAACTGCCTACGATTACATAATTGATAATATATATACAAGTAATTTAAAGGTTTACATAGATCACTGCTCATTGCCTCTCAGTGGCAAATACACGAGACGAACGACGCCAAAATCTTTTAGGAAGAAAAATAATTAACATAGAATTTTTAGTTTTCCTTCTTATATAAGGCAGGCTAAAACCATTAAGGCCATACCGCCTAGTCTTACGTATTTTAAGGACATAAGTTTTGGAAACTACGAACCTATAACGTACTATCGAGTTTTGGAAACAAAACACGTTTTTCTTCACTATATCACTTTCTCACATACGAGCACACTCGCGAACACTTACTAAATAATAATCCACCATTATTCCACATTATTACTCAACTATGCACAATTTTAGGAAATACCCAAGGTTGGACGTTTTAACTTACGTTGTTTTTTCATACCATAGACGGCAAACAAGCAGATGGGCCGCCTGATGGTAAGTTATCACCATCGCCTATGGATACCTGCAACACCAGGGATATCACAGATACGTTGCCGACCTATAAAGTCACCATGTGAAAGTGAAACGGCGGAGGTATATCTATTACCGGAGTATACACAGCAAGGGCGGCGCGGCCACCACCAGCACCAGTGCGTGGGGGACCGTCTCCGACTGAAGCTACTGGCGCAACGCTATGGACCTCCGCATGAGTTTGTCAGTCGGTTCCGCTCACTTTTCACTTCCACCTACTTCCTTATTTCGTGATTATTACGTTATTGTAAATGTGAACGATTGTGGCAAGTAATGTAATGAGGTGAAATGTATACAACATTAGTGTTGCTTTCACAACTCAATGGAAGACTAGAAGCATTGAATGTAATGTTTTCAATGAGTTTTCACTAGTAATTTTTAAACTTTCGCGATTTGAACACAGGTTTTTTGTATTTATCGGGACTTATCGCGCAATATTAAATATAGGTAAAAAATAGATACCTTTCGCTCGACGTTTCGACCATGTTACAATGGCCGTGGTCAAGAGCTGACAGCTCGTGACCACGGCCATTGTAACGCGATAAGTCCCGATAAATATAAAAAAACATGAGTTTTCACTACTTTACTGTATACTGTCTGTAAAATATGTAAGACTTTAGCCTGCCCAATGAGCGATAATACAAAAAAGAAGGCAATGTCATGACAACTGACATCGCGTTCTGACATAATTGACATTGACAACTCTTTGTACTTTGTTTTGATTTCGTATTGTTATTTGTTTGTATGTCAAGGGCCTTGCTTATGTACGAGATAATATTCTTGTTTTTATCAATAAAAAACAGAAAACACTATGTAATTTTGTTTAAGTAACAATAAACGATAGCAGACAAATACGCTCTAACTACATTTATTATTCGGAAGATAAGTAACTAACTTCAAATCTAATTTATTATCGCAGCCCTTATCTCTTTGATAACAATGGACTTCCATCAAGAAATTGCTGCTATGAGCGCCACTGAGTACAAGAGTTTCCACGAATCCTTCATGCAGGACAACCACGGCTCGTCTGCACCTCACGTATTCTTCTGCATTTTCTTCACTGTGCAGTGTTCGGTCTACTCGTCTTTGAGGTTAAGACATTGTAAAACAAATCAGTATCTGTACGAATACATCATCATAGTGCTCCCTTTAATATTAGCTCATACTGTACTATCCAATTACATTTATATTTTAAACTTTGTTATTATGACAATGTTAATATATGAATTTTGTCAACAATATCCAAAAGAAAAAATGCACATACATCATCATGTAAAATATAAGAAAATTTATTCAATATCTATTATGCGGGGGCTGACATACATCATTACTGTTTGTGCCATATTGGCAGTGGATTTTACAGACTTCCCTCGCCATTTAGCCAAGACTGAGAAGTTTGGTTATAGCCTGATGGACACCGGAGTAGGTCTTTTTGTACTAATGAGTGGTTTGGTCCATAGGAACCTCGGAAACTATAGTTTTATAGAAATAATAAAAAGAAACTTTACGTTTATATCTGTCTTAATAATGTTAGGCATAGCAAGGTACTTGTCTGTAAAATATTTAGATTATCAAGAGCATGTAACCGAATACGGAGTGCATTGGAATTTCTTTTTCACATTAGCCGTTTGCAAACTTTTGTCAACTGTGATATTGTATTTTAATGTGAATGCATTACTTTACAGCTTCGTTATTTTGTTTGGACATGAATTCATACTGTACTTAGGAGTACAGGAATGGGTGTTCAGTGATGCAGAACGAGATACTCTTTTATCGGCTAATCGAGAAGGAATATCTTCATGTCTAGGCTATGTGTCTTTATACTTGTTTGCATCATACATAAAAAATATTTTAACCTCTTTAACACCTATAAAGATACACATTCTAAAAAAGATTTCACTTAACACTGATGCAATCCAAATTCTACTAATATTAGCCTCTATATGTCTCTGGACATTGTTATATATATTTAGCGCCTTGAGACCTCCTTCTAGGTCACTCGCCAATGCTTCATACTGCATTTTCTTAGAAGCAACTTTAGTGACTGTTGTTACCATGCTGTATTATGTTCAAAGTGCATTGCAAGACGAAAATAATAGTTTGCAAGAGCCTAAGATCATAGAAAGTGTGAATAGTAATGGGCTTTCTTACTTCCTGATAGCTAATTTATTGACTGGTGCTATAAACATGTCTATGAGAACATTACTAGCATCAAGAACAGTTACATTTCTGATATTAAATGTGTACATGATGTTAACTTTGTTCATTACCATGTTGTTGAGAAAAATGGGAATAAAAATATAGATTTGGTAAAGATTTTTTATTTTATTTTATAACGTAACAAGTAAAGCCGATGGGTGTATTTAGAACGCATGGACGGATTACCCACCCTTTCGATCACTCAACAGTTGTTCCAACAATTATATTAAGGTGGAAAATTCATTTATGACGGGAAATTCAAGTAGTTTTATTGCCCTAGTAGTAGGCTGGGTAATTATTGTATATGATCACAGTATTTGCACTTCAACTATTTTTTTACTATTTCAAACAAATTATTGACAAATTTAAGTAACAAGGTTTATACACACACACAAGGTGTATACTGGTAAATAGCTTTACATGATAATGTAAAGAATAATTTTACACAAATAGAGGAAAAATATCTTAATACAGAAACTTTATTGAAAAATAAATCTCAATACTACCCTTAGTGATTGATATCATTAAACCATTGATTGTGCGAGCGAGAGGGTGCATTTTCTGTCAATGAATTCTTAAATTCATAAAATTTTAAGTAACAAATATACAGGGTGGAAATTTTAATTGTGACAGTAGATAAATAATTATTTTTTTGTGTAAAATGTTTAGGATTGCTGTTTTTACTATCCTGAATAAAATTTCCACCTTGTGTACATGTAATTAACACATTGACTGCCATATAGCTACTTAATTGCACAAATTATGGAATAATAAAAATAAAAAAATATGTAAAATCAAAATTAAACCTTATTTTAAGATAACAATTAAACTCTTAAGTAACTTTTCTGGTAATTCCTTCGCCTTCAAGAAACCTGGACTGGCCTTTATGAAAGCTAGACTGGGTTTCACAAAGGCTGGTCTCACTTTCATGAAAGAAAAGTTATATGATAAGGCCACAGGTCTCCTTTTATAAGGGGGTATACCGAGAAACTCTACCATAACACCAGTGGAAGGTCTGGCAGTCAATGTGTCAAAAATGCAGTATAGAAAATCTCACATGCAATTCCATTATAATTCCACAGTTATCTAATTTATCTTGTAAATATACCTACTTAATATAATCACAGTCTTAGAATATTACAAAGTACATATCTTGTTGTGTGTGTGTAGTGACGCTCATTTCTGTACCCGAGTTATAAATAAATAAACATCAGACTGAGTTCTATTTTCTTGATCATTTTTTGTATATTATACATATACATAAGCACTTGATCCGTTATATCTCATAAACTAATTGATTATAGTAAATCCTGTTTTTTTTTATAATTTTTGTTTGTATTCTAGTATTCTTGATTTTTTGGAAAATACCTCCTGCAAACAAAACAACATTGACCCACTCAAAATTCAATCGAAAATGGCCACTTTTGACTGGAATATTTCAACAAGGATTTCTTGTATTATAAAACAGGGCATTATTTTGGTAAAATATTTGAGTAACCTAATCACAACAACACATACACAATTGTAATCCCAGTGTGTCTGTGTGTGCAATAAAAAAAAGTCGCAAAATAAACAATGGTGTCTATTCTGTTCTACCATTCTCTAACTAATTTGACAGGACTAAAATTATTGGCGTCTCTTTTAATTTTAATACGTCAGAAAAGGATACCAATAATTTTAGAGCTGTCAAATTTAGTTCAGTTCCGAGAATGGTTCATCAGAATCGACGTCAATGTCTATTTTTCGTCACATCATGGGGGCAGGTTATTATTACTTTTTCAACCCCGCTTTCAATAATTTCCGTTGTTAAAATATATTTTTCCCTATTATTATTTAAACATATACCAAGTTTAAGTACTGGTTTCTAAAGACAAAAGTCACAAGTAAGTACTGGTCTATAAATACAAAAGTACAAGTAAGTAGGTACTGGTCTATAAAGACGAAGTCACATAATAACCTTACTTAATTAAATTGACTATCTAGTTTTTTAAATACAAGTGCATCAGATTAAAAACCGACTTCAAAATTAGTAAATACGCAATTTCGTTTACTTGGACGACATGCTTTTTTCAGTTATTTTGAATTAAAAACCAAAATACTAAACCAATTTTCATGAAATTTACTACCTCTGTAGTATTGCCTATCAAGCAAAAAAAGAATCATCAAAATCAATTCATAATTGGCGAAGAAATAGGCGAACATACATGAAAAAAAAAAAGTGGAACATGGAACATAGAACCTCCCAAAACAGATGGTCACGGCCAATTAGGTTGCTATCGTTCGCGCAAAACTTTATGAGCCCTCTGAAGTTAGGCCCAGTGGCTGCGCAGTACGCATATTATAGGTATCCGAGGGACTTTACAGGGCGTCGGGGAGGCCTCGCGCCTAACTTCAGAGGGCTCATAAAGTTTTGCGCGAACGATACATACCCGGTACATACCCTAAAAATTAAATATTTACAGTCTTGTAGATTAACTTGGAAATATATTAAATGGAATTTCGTAAACAAATTATGTACACAACATAAAAAACTACACCTAAGAAATATGAATAAATTAACAAAAAAATATCTCATATATGTACATTGTTCAATAAATATACCTATACTTTTTCTTCTTGCACACTACACTGGTACATAGATACATTTCATTGTATCATTATTAATTAAAGCTTAGGAACCTGCATTACAAGTATGTCTACAGGTATTTATATAGCATGAATTATCCTGTGGACGTAAAACATCAATTTTTTTTAAACATTTGCAACTTTAATCAAAGATATTAAAATTAATGAATTTTAGTATTTACTTGCCATAAGTACATGTCGTAAGATGCCATAATTACAAAAAAAATAAGTTTCGTTAGATTTTGAGCACTAGCGAATGAAATCATTAAGTATCATATTTTAGTCATTATCGCTTTTTCAGAAGTGGGATGCTATCTTTCCATGTCAATGAAGAATGATCTAGCCTTTGGTTGTACCACCTGCCTGCATAGAAAACTACAATGCTCATAATAACTATTATCAAGAGAGCCAAGTAAAAGAACAAATAGGGAAACCTTTGTGGTGACCAAAATACTGTATATTTGAAGATTCGATTATTGTGTTCTGAAAAAGAAAAAGAATATGTTGTATTTTTTTTTATGATACTAGGTTACGGGACGAGCTAAGTCGCCCGCCTGATGGCTCTTCACGCTTGCCCATAACAGCTCAACGCCGCCACTCAGAATTTTGAACTTCAACAGTTCAAAACCCTGGATAGCAATGCACTGCGCTCGTCCACTGCGCTCGTCACCCTGAGATATAAGATGTCAAATGTTGTTTGTCCTTAGTAAATAGTATTTGTTAACTTATAAAACTCCTAGCTGCGCTCCACGGTTTCACCCGGTAGACATCCTCCCAATAATCGTTCATTGTTCTGGTATAAACTATCCTATGTCTTTGTCCGGCCCTCCAATTATCTCTAGGCAAAAAGTCACGTTGATCCGTTGGTGCATGAAAGAGGAACAAACAAACACACTGTTTATAATATTAATAAGAATGATGACTTACCATATACTGCTACTCCATAGCCAATCATACTAGTGCCCATTCTATATGAACAAGTAGGTACATAAATTTCATACAGTGACTCGTCATTGGGGAGCACTTGCACTATTTCCTTGCCCGGACATATGTTTCTATTATCAGTACACATAGTCGTTTTTTCAAGTAATTCTTTCCCTGGTGGCAACCGATAAGTTTTTCTGCTAGACAAATCCTTGGAGTTTATTGTATATTTGGATTCATGAGAATGGGCACAGAAGAAGATATTTGGATGAATTTCATTAAGAACCTGGAAAGTTTTAGGGTCATTTTAGCCAATTGCCAATTTCTAACTGATATAGCAGAATCTTGTAGCCTTATTTGATTCTATTTGCGAGATAAATTAACTAAATAGTGTCGAATTATATCTAAAAATATCTATCTATCTCTACAAGGAGATAGATATTGAGCTAACAACAAGACTAATAAAATACAACATATAACAGTTGTAACAACTGCATAATGAAATAAATCACTATAGCTTGGTTTCCATAGGACTGTCAGTGAAACTGGTTTAATGACTTTCGGTTACTACAACATGAAGTCGCTGATCTCTTGGATGTTGTTATAAGTGGATCATCACCAATTAGAAGACGTCCACTGATGAACATAGGACTCCCCCTTAGAACTTCACAGTGAACGACAGGCTGCCATCTGCATCCCTGGATGCATGCAACTCTCACAATGTCATTGGTCCATCAAGTGGGGATCATCCCATTTGATGGACCTATGCTGAGTCTACCGGTCATGTCTCCATTCGTGGTTTGTGGTCTCCACTCAAGAACCTTTCTTCCCCATCATTTGTCCTTTCTGTGAGCAATGTAGCCTGTCCATTGCCACCCCAATTTAGAAATTTTGCTATGTCAGCAGCTCTGGTTCTTTGGCGAATATCCACGTTCCGGATTTTATCGCACAAAGAATCTCTGAGCATAGCTCTCTCCTTTGCCTGCATTGTGACTCTAAGTTTTCCCAGAAGGCCAGCAGTTAAGGACCACATCTCAGTACAGTACCATATGTCATCATAACTGGATACTACAGCAATTATTATAAGTAAAAAAGATTATTGTCATACCTGAGTTCTCAGGTTATATTTCAACGTGACAGGATAATGTGAGACAACAATTTTATATAAATTTGTACTGTTATCTGCAAGCTTAGGAAAAGTGTCTGTTATAGCATTAACTTTGTAGTAAGATATGTTTCTCCATGTGATTACATCAGCATTACCGAATATGTGTTCAAATGCTTTGATTTTGTCTTTTTTAATGGGTTCGTTTTCACCTCCAATATCATTGTCCCCTGGAACCCATACTTCCTGAAAATAAAACCAATATACAAATGCAAGAATAATTATATTTTTATCTCAATTTATTACTTAAATATGCATGGAAAGATTATGCTCCCTCTCACTTGCAGTTTTTTTTTAATTATAGTTAGAAACTCTTCTAGTCTATTAAATCACTGAGGGCTTTCAATACTTATCTTAAACTGAACTTCGTTTTAGTTTTGCTGTGTTTATTTTATAGCAACTTGCATTAAAAATAACTTATTCAAAAGTCAAACTGGCCATCACAATTAGAACACAATGAAGATAAAGAAAAAATGTGCGAATACTGCAAATTGCTGTAGTGTTAAACAACAAAAATTTGTGTGTAATTTAATGTATCAAACATTAATTTTCACTATTAGTTTAATAAAAAATTATCTACTTCTACGAGTATAATAAGTACTTTCTTTCTAGTAGTAGGTATATATTTTTACTGTCTCGGAGAAAGTGTGAAAAGTAGAGTATTAAATTCTCCTTCAGTATAAAGGTGTCTTTGTCTTGGGCATGCTTGAATCCCGAGGGTAATGACAATACAATCTCAAGGGGTTCTTCAAGGCAAGCGTTTAGACCTCAGCATCTCTTAACATCAGGTGTGAAGTAAGGTAAAATCATGGGTGTCTCATTGTAAGCAGCTCTTACCATAACTGGGTCATTAGTTGGTTTCATATATGCCGCATTAAATATATTTTTGATGCGTTTGGCATAACGCTGGTATTGCTCCTCGGTGGCCACGGAGCCCTCGTCCATGATATCGCCGAGGTACACAAGTACATCGGGCTTGAAGTACCTTGTTACTACAGAGAATGTATTTTTTAAGTACCTGAAAAACAAAAAATAGAGAAGCTTAATCCCAACACACGCCCATGCAAAATCAAATCATTTATTTTCAGATAACAGAGATCCATGTAGAATTTATTACTTTACAAATAAAATAATAATAATTTAAATTTTAATAATTTAATTTAATAATTTATTTTTAATTAATATTTATTTAATAATTTAATTTATTTAAATATTAAAAAAAAACATTTTGGGCCAATATTTTTGCAGTTAAAAACAGTGGTCGTATATGATCCTTATAATCTCATTACCCGACTTGGAGATTGTTTCTCTACATCGGGCAATGCAATGTCTGATCGTGCATCGAGAATAGATGAATAGAATGGTAGAGGTAATAATAGCAGTTAGTACCTCTACTATCCTTACTAATATTAAAGTTGCTTTGTATAACAGGGATCAACTAAAGCTCCAAACAAAAAAAAAGCTAAAGTAACTGTTTGTTCGCTTTTCATGATTAAACAGAATCTTAAAGAAAATTGGTAGGATGATGGTGTACATCATAAAGATGGTCAGGGCATTTTTTACCCCAGAAAATTCAATATAGCTGGAAAATCGCGAAATCATCCTCACTTTAAATGTATGAGAACTAACCTAAAATACTATGATATTTCAATTTATCAATAAAATTTAGAAATATTATATTTAATTGTTATTTTAATCTGTCTATTATTATCAAGGTACCAAATTTTATATATTGTCTTCTCTAGAAGTTATGATACATATAGGGAGGATGAACAGACACAAAACACACAAAAAAACACGAAGAAAACACAAAAATCTCTTGAGGGTTGTTCTTCGGAACCCTAAAAAGCGAATTACCTAATCACTCTTTTACGGAATACTACTTACTGGTCACTGTCATAGATAAATAGATGGTTGAAGGGGCTAGGAGCCGCCAGCTCGCCTTGTATCTGAGGATCGGCAATAAACAGTATCTTCGTACATGAATCATCTTCGCGGCACACCAAGTTCGGCCAGAATACTGGCTGTATTTGGTACACTAACCATTCGCAATAAAACGCTACTAATACGATACCTGCGATGAGGAATTTTTTTGAAGTTAAAATTTGCCTGAAACAAACGACTAGTGTTTAAATAAAAGCCGCACTGAAGAAATTTTTTACTGTTTCTTTCAGGTGTTATCATTATGTATGTACAAACCTTCTCCGTAAATGCATTTGAAAGGAACAACGAAGTAATTAAGGCCAATTAAATCAAAAAGTGATCAACCACTATAATGAAATAAAAAGAATTTAGAAGAGTAGTATATTCCTTGATTAAATACTACGCCGTTAAAAATAACAGTAAATTAACAATAATAACAATAACAAGGGGTTTTTTTTCCGCCCATAGGGCAGGCTAAAGTCTTTAAAGTCATACCTCTATCGTTTTTTTTAAAATACAAGGTGTTCTCTGTGGGATTTAAGTGCGCTTTTGGTATGATTCGGAATTCAACGCACAACTTTGCTTCGGTTATTTGACAGGTCAGAAAATAGCCACTGTGGTGTGGAGTCACTTTTCCAGCTTTTCAAGTAGTGTTTTAGTTTTATTTTGTATTTATCTTTCATTTACGCGTAATATATAACATGTATTTAGTCGTATTAATAGAGTAATTTATCCGTTAGATTGTATGCAAGTGCACTTGCAGTGTTACATAAACTGTAGAGGGCTAATCGTATCGGCGAACCCAATGCATATAACTACATAGTACGTCAGTGGCTTTATGATAATGGATGTTGATGCTCCTAACTTATTGAAAAGGTGCAGCAGTGCACCTCTGATCAATGAGGCGCCATCCACGTCGTTGACTTCGCCCTCTACCAACTCTACGCCGAGGTAATTAAAATACTATGTAAAGTTGACGCCTCCTACGGTCTGCGCTAATGGTTGTTGCTACGCTGCTTCACTATTTTTGACAGCTGGTGAGGTCGTCAGTGGGTGCTGTGGCCGTATTTAGCAATGTTTGTGTGCTGTAATAATCCATGATTAGGCAGGGGGGCGCCGTTCGGAAGAGCTCTAAATATCTGGCTTTGAATATTAGCAGCTTTTGTAGTGTAGTTATGCACCAGTATTGCAGTCAATAATGATAAGTTAGTGCTTTATTTTAGTTTCTAGAAAATTATGCTTCATTGGGTTTTAAGCATGTAATGCTAAACTATAAAAATTTTAAACAAAATATGTTGCACTTTGTTTTCATTTATATGTAAGTAGGTAACTTACCCATAAAACAGTACTAATATTTATTTATATGTCGCCTTGGCTGTGCCTTTTCATGCACTGTATACTTAGTTGTGTAATGAAATACTTTCTGTGTGTGAGACTGTCCATTTCTTGACTAATAACAGTTGGTCGGTAACTGAATATCTCCTTACTCATTTTAAGATATCATTTAAGGTGCAGTATTAATTTCCAAGGAGCAATCAGTTGCTAGCATTAGTATCAGGCAGGGCAGGCGTATTGGAGTTGATAAATACAAGCTATCACACTGTGATAACTGCTAAATGTAAATGTAATGACAAGGCATCTAGTGCTTAGGCCGTTACTAGCTTAAGTCACTGTAGAATGCTGACAGGGCCGCATTATCCATAAGGCAGATTAGGCAATTACCTAGGGGCCCCGCACCGACTAGGGGCCCACAAGGGCCCAGTCGATGCGCACCATGCACCAAGAAAAAAAATGTTTCATTCGTGACATACCCCATTATTTACATCTGGTAATGTTGCCATAGAAAAAATGATTTTACTTACTGTAAAAACCACCATCTAACAGTATTTGGTAGAATGTGGAAGTATTCTATCAAAAGGGGCCCAAGAATTGCATTGCCTACAGGCCCCGGACCGGGAACAATAGGGTTAATGCGGCCCTGAATGCTGACCTGATATAAAATAGTTTTAACCATGTTTGTTTGTGTGGGTACAATAAATTTTAATAATAGACAATAATTACACCACACCTGAAGTTAAGCGATAATGCGGTCCACGATGGAACATGCTTGTCTAAAAGAAACTGATTCACTCGCAATCACTACAGCCAGATTTTAACAACCTGGGAACACCCACTCAGGCATCACTAAATTCATGCTAATGTAGTTAAACAGGGTTTCATGAACCATATAGCAAAAGAAAATGTACTTGAATCAATCCCCAGAAAATTTATACACCGTGACATCCACACTATCACACTAATATTATAAATGCGAAAGTAACTCTGTCCGTCTGTCTGTTTGCTACATAATCACGGCTTAACCGGTCTCGATAATCTCGAAAAATTTATATGAACATGTTTAAGAGCGGAAAAGTCATATGATAAGCTAAAATTTCACTTTTCGGTTTTCAATTTTTCTGAAACTCCATAGAAGACTGTAGTCTGTAGTAAAGTCCACCACTTTGCATAACTTTGGCTTGACCATGACTTTGCTTTGACTATAACTTGTCACAATATAATATTATAAATGCGTAAGTATGCTTGTAACTTGTTCAAACTGAAACGGCTGAAAGGTTTTGGATGAAATTTGTAATGTAGACAGCTTGTTCCTGGATTATCACATATCCTTCTTTTTATCTTGAAAAGTTTTGACAGTTCCTGTTGATAGTTGTGGATAGGTGTTTATAAAAGCTTTAAATATTTGACAGCTTTGCTAGAAAAATGTCAAAAATTGTGAATTCGGTTTAACTACCCAGATGCATTTGTTTAATCTAAGCTGGACGAATCCTAAAAAATCTAGCAAGCAGCTTTTCATTTGCATTTAATTTTCAATTCATCAATCACTTTGGCACATTTTTACAACACTGTAAAAATCTTGAGGCCATCCTAACTCCTTCACAGTACATATTCATGTTAGATTGGGTTCATAAAAGATGGGCAGGTAGACCACATGATGGTAAGTGCTCACCACCACCTAGACTTTCAACTTCAGATTGTGGATAAAACTGGTAAGCCACAATGGCGTTATTAAAACACAAAATTAACACACAACGGAACAATTGTGTGTTAATGTGAATGTTTACGTATCTGTAACAATTTTTCTCCAAAGCGACGGGACTGATTTGTAAGCATTTTTTTTATTAGTTCTGTTGGGATGTTTCTTAGATAAGTTCATTAAAAATATCTCCAGCAGTTTTAAAGTTATAAGCTCTTTTCGGAATATGTTGTCTGCTTTTTAATTTTTTTCATATACCTAACTTACTCATATAATAAGCCAATTTGAAATAGGTAGGAGTACCAGGCATGCATCAATCAATGTTTTAAGAACATAGCCTGAAATAGTAAACACCAATTGGAATGTTATATCAATATTCCGATACAACATGAGTCAGTTATACATATTGTTTTTGTGGATGTGGAGTCCATTGCAATAATGTTTATTTAATTTTCTTCAACCTAAATCATCATTGGTTTTGTTTGTATAAGATAAGATAAAACTGAACAGTATTGTCATTACGATAAAATAAAACTCAGAATATACTCTCACACTGATATTCAGATAAAGTAAATTTGGCACTCCATCATTCAGCCCTGACTCTTTGTTTTTTAAAATTGAATATTAGGCTTGGGCTGAGTTGGGCTTGACCGCCATGTTATCTGATGTTAAGCTATGATACGGTCTATGATGGTGCTTGCTAGCTAAGAAGAAACAAATTCACTCGCAACTTGAAACAACACCCAGATTGTAACTATGGGGGAACACCCATACAGGCAGCACCTTCCATTGCTGCTTGGCATTTTTTTCATGACTAACTTGATATAATTTGGCAAGGTTATATTTAGACAGAATAGTATTTGTAGACAATTCAAAATTCGGTGACCGACTGCAATGATCCAAATTCACATACCTGTTGCTTTACCATTTTCTGACCGTCTTTAGCTGAACACTAGAGAATAAATTCTAGATTTGCACATTTTATCTAAGGATTGGTTTCAGGGTTCAAATGACTAAAACCTCGAAACCAACCTTTAGTTACAATGGGCAATTCATCAAGTGATAACTGTAGCTTAATTTCTGGTAGCAAATTAGGCATTGGGTAATTAATTTTCTGACATGGCTTGCCTGTGAAAACCACGCTGTACTTAGCCCGATTTGCGCTAGTCTAGATCCGTGTGGCTCAGCCTACAAGGATTATTCAGCTACTGATTAAAACCTGTTCAATTCCAGGAACTCTTTCTTCAGTATGTTCTCAAGCAACCCGTCGCGAACGCGTCGGTTCAGCGGCAGCTACAGTCCGCTGACGCCTCCTGGAAACGTGACGGTAATTATCACAACGTCTGACACAGCAATCCATCGCGAACCGAAACGCGTTGGTGCAGCGACAGTTATACAGTTTGCTGACGCCTTTCAGTAACTTGACGGTAATTATTACAACCTTTTACAACGAAAGCGTTAGTTCAGCGCCATTTATGCAGTCCGCTGACGCCACTCGGAATTGTGACGGTAATTATTACGTTTACCTTACACAGAGACCCGTCTTAAACGCGTCGATTCAGCGGCAGCTACAGTCTGCAGACGCCTTTCGGAAACTACTGTAAATATTACTCTTACTTATACGGGTACTCGTAGCTATTATAAGTTAGCGGCTTTACACATACACGTAAACATTTATGCAGGTTTTCATTGCAAGTAATAATCGTTGCTAATATTATTTATGCGAAAAACAATGTGTCTTTGTCTGTTTGTTACGATTAAATAACTGTACCAATATCTATTAATCAATAAAAATTGTGTGCATGATGAGGACAGTTAGGGCTAATAATCCCATAAAATTTGGGAGACTAAAAAATTTGGTGCATCCCTAGAGTGCAGCTAATCTACTTGAAAAAAACTTGAATTCGTTCATACATTCGTTCGCACAGCCTAAACCGCTGGGTCTATCTAGAATCATAAAATTAGCTAAAGTATTCCTAGTAACACCTAGGTGGCCAGTGAAACGTTGAGCACTAGGAAAGGATTTTTGAATTTTAGGATTAATATGATACTGGGTGACGAGACGAGCGAAGTCGCTCGCCTGATGGCTCTTCACGCTTGCCCATAACAGCACAACGCCACTCAGAATTTTGAACTTCAACAGTTCAAAACCCTGGATGGCAATGCACTGCGCTCGTCACCCCAAGATATAAGATGTCAAATCTCTGTGTGCCCTGTAATTTCGCTGGAAACATTGCCCTTCAATCCGGAACACAGTAGTGTTTGCACACTACTGCTTGGCAGTTGAATAACTGGCAAAGGTGTGGTACTTCCCCAGGCGGACCCCTGCAAAAGAGTCCTACTACACTATCTATTTGCAAGACCAAACGCATTTGTTCTACGAAGTCGCGGGCATTTATCTAGCAATGAAATAAATTCATATTTTATTACCAAAGTTACATTTTAATGCTTTGTATGTAGAATTCGTGGGGACCTCGTATGGCGCCACGGGTGAACCAGCTGCGACTCGAGGAGTGCGCAGACGTCAGCAACACGCGCGAGGTGGCGCACGAGCGGGAGATTCACACAGCCATGCAGATGGGCCAGTCCTGCGAGGACCTCACGCTCGTCGGCAGCGGACTCGCCAACTCTCCCACAAGGACACCCAGGTAACCCAGTAACTAGGGACCTCAGACCAGACAAACGAGGAACATATGTCTTAGTACAGTTATTGTTCGTGTTCAAATTGGCAATCGCCACTGCATTTCATTCGATTCATTCCTGTGACGCACCTGTGTGTCTAGGGAGGAGAATAAGTACACTAGTTTTATTTTATTTATTAAAATATCACTCCACAGACAATGGGGTCCGTGACTTTTGTTATACTTATGTTAAATTAAACGAATTTACTTCAGCTATACACAATACAGGGAGAGGAAGTTAGTTATATCTTAATCTAAGGTTAAAACAATTTAGTCATGTTATTACTAGTTTGTGTGTATACCGCGAGCAGACCAGCGACCCGCAAGCAGCACCCGATCACGAGTATGACTCATGTGCCAGCCATCGCCCTCCTCAACCATATCTGAGGGAAGAGACTGACCCAACACACGACGCCGCCGCAAGAAGGTGCCTTCGATGGTGAGCATGAATGCTCGAGGCATACACACAATCCTTATTTCTAAAAATAACATTTCAATCGCCTCCTCCGTCCAGGGCCTCCATCACAGCCGCGTTCCGTTCTCTGATGGCTATAACGTAAAATAGTTTGAAACACTCTTTTCGTAGCCTCATCGAAGTTTATAAATTATTAAAGAAATGTATCTGCAATCGTTTCCAGGTTTTCACCGGTTGTATCACCGTCGCCGACGCGCAAGTACACGACGCGGCGGAGTCTGTCGCCGATCCAGATTCGAGCATCTAGCTTCAGCCCCGTGAACCCCAGGCCCACATATATTGTGAGTAAGCGGCGTTGCGATGACGCAGATTCGCCAGCTTGCAAACGAATGTGTACCGACAGGCTGACGCCTTCCACCCCTGGCACCCCTGACTCCGACTCCCTGGAGTGCACCTTCAGGCCGGTTTCTCCCCGGGCGCAGCCCATGAGCGAACTGGATTCGCCACTCGATGCGCCTGCAGAAAACCACAAGTCTCCCAATCCTAGCTAATATTACGTTACATATTTTGGGATTTTGAATTGTAATTTTTGCGTTTTGTATCAGGAACTGGAGGAAAATTGGAATGTATTATCAATATATACTCATTATAATTGATATCAATTATAATGAGTCACTTGGAACTGGACTCATTCCCACCACCCTCTTCCACATACCCTACTCGCTACCACATACGACTGGGTAAGGAGGCAATGGGGTGAAGTTTAATAGAACTACTTTTAATAATTTCTCCAACTGCTTTAAAAATGAAAGGTTTTCTTTAAAATGTATTATTTTATCTGATTCTTTTACCAATGAAAAAAATATGGCAGAATGACCTTTCTTAATTTTGTCAAACAAAACATTACAACTTATAATGTATGTTTTAGTTAGGGTCTTTGATTGCTAAATAAAAATCTAATTGTGAGTTTTGATACACTATCTTACTTAAAATGCGTTGAGACATTCAGTAATTTTAAATAAAATTATTACTTTATTTCTCACCATATTTAGCCCATGCTCTAATTCTATATCCAATACAATAAATGTAGAGGTGTAGTCATAGGATTTAATAGATTTAGGTGTGTATATTTTATTAGAATCACTTTTACTTATTGTAAACGCTTGAATTACAACTCAAAGTTCCTGTAAGGGTTCTTATTAGCTCTTAGTTGATTATTAGGGATCTGTAATGGACCTATTCTAAATATGGGGCGTGTATATTGTTTGTTCCAATTGAAACTTGTGTATAATTTGTAACCACTAAATAAGAAATTCTTTTCGTCATTAACAAGTTGTATCGGCTAAAATGTTAATCAACCTAGGTACGCATTCAATACTATATTTATCAAACTTACTTTGTATTAAGGAACAAACAGTATATCTTCGCCCTATCGACAGCCAAAGTATCCAAAATATTTGTAAATATTGTTAGGCGCGTTCGCCAGAACGCTGTATTTGTATATAACTTTGTATTGATAAGGTTTATATCATAGTTATAGTGGAAAACGTCGGCATCGCGCTGTTATGCGTTTTGTTTGTGAAGATTCTTGTATTTATGTGCGGTATTGCGGTCTTATTCGCAAACATTGGATAATACTATTTTAGTCATGTTTTAATCTCCTCGGTTTCGGTTTTTTATCCTCATTGATACTTCTCATAATATCCACACAACACATCCGCGGTTATGATAATGATCTTGAGCTTAAGACACAATGAGTGTTTTCCTGGATCATTAATCCGAGTCTGCTGCGCCCAAAATCTAACAAAACATATGTAGTTAACATCGGGATTATTATGGGGTGTTTGTGATTCGGGTTGTGACCACGATCGCATGCCATCCCGTTCCATTTACTTACTAGCACCACGTGCGTGAACGAGATGGCACGCGATCGTGATCACAATTCGAACGAACTGACATCCTTAGTAAGGCCGATGCTAAACATATTTTGTTAGATTTTGGGCGCATGAGACCCCAGCTTTAGTTCCACTATTATGTTTTACACTTCATCACCACCAACTGATGCTATTTTCAGACAACGCTATACTATTGTGCTATATAGTATAGCAAATAAGGAAGGAGCCAATAATATATAGTACAGTTAAGTGTGAACGTGTCCATAATAATGTATGGTGCGCGATATTGTTGTGCTATGAACTATATGCTATTATATTATAGCATAGTCTGAAATTAGCTTAAAGAGTCGCGCCTGCGCAGTCTTGTGGCGAGAATATTAATAAACCACATTTGTAAAATAGATTGTCTTGAATGTTTGAGTAAGGGTTTGGCGTATATCAGCATTATATCCTTACGAATAAAATACGGTTTTATCCTGATTTTAATTAGTCTTCAAATAGTTAGTTTAGTTATTTTAAACCAGACTATATAATGACAGAAGAAACTAATTGAGTAATTAATGTACTTGGAAATTATATACCCATCTGGGCATATACCCTTTTTTTATATATATAGTAACTTCTAATTGCTACTATGGAAATAAATTTACCAGATATTTAAACTTCTTTCGGCTGGATTCCGAATCGATAAATAATAGATTTTTGTCCATCTAGATACAATACCTAAAGAGTCACAATCATGCCAATAAAATCCGAATCAAAACTCTGCGCACACTACGCATTGCGTAGACTTTTTGGTTAGTTGTAAGGCAACCGCGATCCAAATACAATGCCGCGCGATGCCAGTGCTACGATGCCCTAGCAGACAAGCAACGTTGACGTCTAAATTGAAGTAAATGTACCATTGTGAACTATATATGTACTTGATGTCTAGATATTTACAACGACGCTCGGACGTTTTTTTGACTGTTTTCATATAGAAATTGTGACTCTATGGGTATTATATTTCGATGTTTTCGTCTGTTTGCCTACAGACTTAAAAAACTAATAATATTATTCTGTGTAACTAATATATTTTCATGTAAAACAAATATAAAGCGAAGTGACTCATACTTACGAGTAGTAAAATAGTTATTATACCTCATAATATGCACTTGTGCAAGCCGTATTGTTGCATTTTTAATGTATTTCTTGCTATTTTAAATATGGGATTTATAGGCGTTTCAACATTTTGTACCATTTGGGTGTTCATATCACCATTTAAACTGAGCTGTTTTATGAAATTTGGAACAGCACTTTCAGGCTTTAGTGCAAATATTGTACCGCAAAAATCGATTATAAAATTCGTGATTTTATTTTTAGTAGATATCATCTGCTGGGGGACTACGGGAGGACTATATAAAAATGTGTCACTGTCCACCAAAAAAGTGTCACTGGCCACCAGGGGTGGTGGAGAATGGGAATGCTCGGTGTTTATGTTAATTTCAAGATTCTTCACTCTATAGTATACTTTTCAACGTCGATTCTTTCCTGGTATTCCAAGCTGCAAAATAATTATAACAAAACAAAACTTTCACGAAAGGGATCATGAAGGAGTTTCATAGTTTGGAGTGGTGATATACTACGCCCTAAATGATACAAAAATAGAGCTCTTAGCCATGAAACAGCGCCTCATATGGCTGTCATACGCAGCCTGTATGTCATGTAGTTGCAGGCCTCAATGTAAATATTAGCGAGTAACGGCCTCAGAGCAACTATTATAATCTCTTGCAAGTACCAGTCGCCAAATTGTATGGCTGGAAATAGTGTTATGCTGACGTCAGTCACACTTATCTTAGTGTTCGGATACACGACGACATGGTGTGAGGTATACCGCACGTGTTATCTTTTTTTTTTCAATGAAAAATATAATTTAATCGTTATCAGCTTTTCAAAATGCAGACAAAGGATCACAATTCTGACTGCTCCTAGCAAATTTGGCAGTAATTCAGCGGATCAAAAATAAAAGGCCCTATTTTAACATATGCATTTGAATTTAGAATCATCCATCGTCTATCCGAACACCTGAAAAATAAATAATATTACATTAAGTTGACCATCGACGCAGTTGGTGCGCGCGCACATACTACGCGTGACCGACGTCAACGTAACACTATTTCCAGCCTAATTCACATTGCACTGGACCCTAACATTGAGATAAGAGAACCAAACAGCTTCGTGTGCAATAAAATTTCCAATCGTGAATTTGGCCGCATTTGTTTACAGGCTTTCGACGTAAAATCTGTTTGGAAATATTGCTATTTGTCGCAAGATTGGGCTCAATGTTAGGACCTGCCTGGGTCCAATGTAGTTTCAACAGCATCTTTCTAAGTAAAAGTATTCAACAGGTTCTGTAAAAAGCATGAACATTTTCGTACTTTCTCATTTTATATTTTTGAATGCCCATTTTGTATAACGCAAAAATAGTGACTGATTTGTAAAGACCCTTTTCCCCCACCTATTGCTCATTCTGAGGCCAAGTCGATATAGTTATCCATGCGATTGTACTTTATGGTACGTTTTACCTATCAAATTGAAATATAATTAACTATGTAGGTAGAGATCTCTACATTTTGTAATTTTTATAATATGTATGTGTATAAGTAGTCGTGTTTCGTGACTACTAAGAAACCATTTCAAGTGTGATTAAATCACGATGATCAATATGTTTTCTAGTTTTATTCCAAGAGACGTATGGGCTTATGTCGCAAGTTTGTGATCGTGATTGCATGCCATCCCGTTCACATCTTCTTACATGCACCACGTCAGTATGCGTGTGGCAGAATCACGAACGGACTTACACAATAAGTCCAGTAGTAAGAATTTATCATAAGAGTCGGCGCTCAGACGGCACGCTTCGGCATGCCAAAGGATACTGTGGCATCATCACGTGACGAAAGCTAGATTTAACCTTGTCTCAATTACTTAGCACTCACATTCCTTTCACGACATGCAGTTACTATGTGTCTCACGTGATGCAGCAGCGTGCCTAAGCATCCCATGGAATGTCACGACGTGCTTGAGCATCCCATGGAATGTCACGGCGTGCTTAAGCATCCCATGGAATGTCACGACGTGCTTAAGCATCCCATGGAATGTCACGACGCGCCTAAGCATCCCATGGAATGTCACGACGTGCCTAAGCATCCCTGGGAATGACGCGACGTGCCGCGGCATTCCCCGAGACGTTTCGGCCTATTCGAGTTGAAATATAGAAATGTCAGTGCTTAATCGAAAATCAACGGAAAAAATATCCTTTGCCGTGCCGTACCGTGAGTGACCCTAATTAGTTGGTTACTAAATTAACCTAATGGTTGAATAACAAACTCAAAGTTACCAAACCAAAATCACTTTTATTTACACGTCACGAGTTTTACATTAACCTTGTATAATTAGACGACAAAATTATCAAGAAAAACAGTATTCAAAGTGAAATTATTCTAAAACTTATTATTAAATGAACAACATTATTAATAACATTCCAATATTTTGTACTCTTTAAAATGTGATAAATTACAAAACATAAGACAAATGATGGGAATAATCTCACAACAATAGCTATGTAAATTAATTATATTAAAACATTACAAAATTCCATTATTAATAATAATTAATTTAAAAGAGTATTAGCAAAGCTTGCCAAGAAAACATATTACACTGTAAAACATTCACATCCGGCGCCCAGGAAGTACAGTCAGCAATAAAATAATCTATCGTTTGTTCACCCCATTCCCACAGCCAATCACGGCGTGGGGGAAACAGGGGAACAGTCAATTTTGTCACTGACTGCGTGTTATAATCGAAACATCTACAAAACACTCCTATAAAAATACAAACATTTTTTAAGCGCCTAAAACTGGATCTAAATATTCTAAATCTATTAAAATCCTGGTCTCAGCGTCAAGTTATACCTAAGTTTTCCTAAGGTTAAACAAATTGCTAATACTATTTTGCACAGTGTACAGGTTGTTTTTATGTACACTAGTGTTAAGTATCTACAAATGATTGCTACAAGGGGTTGACACATCATACTTAGACATAGTATTGTGCATACTGTACAAGTGTTCATTTTAGTAATGAGCTATACAAAGTTGACCTTATCCTCACCAAGGCTACAATGTTTCCATCACAAGTGTTCAAAAAGTATTGATCTAATTGACCTGCAAACGTTTTTGATTTTGATTCTGATGTACATTTGCCTCGAGTGCTCACACTTTTTCTTTTAATTTTAATTAGTGATCACACTTTTTATTTTTGATTAGTACTCACACTTATTCTTTTAATTTTAATTAGTGATCACTTTTTTAATTTTATTTTTAATTAGTGCTCACACTTTTTCTTTTAATTTTAATTAGTGATCACACTTTCTTATAATTTTAATTAGCGCACGACGCAACGCGGTATTTGAAATTCAAACAATAACAGCTCGCCATTACCTGACGACCGCAATGTTTGAATATTTATCTTTGGTGACTAAACAACGTTAGAACACCAATTAGCCTCATTTTGATTGTTCAAAATCCACGGTACTTATGGTAACGATTCCGCCTGCAGGTCGCTTACTTATTCGGGAATACTTTCGGGTCATGTACACACGGTCATTGACCACAAACTAAGCGAAGCTTGTACTATGGTTGCCAGAGACTGATATACATATATTTAGATACATACTTAAATATATATTAACACCCAGACAGACAAACACAAATGTTCATCGCACAAATGTTTGTCCTAGGTGGGAATTGAACCCGCGCTCCCAAGCGCAGAAGGCAGGTTCACTACCAACTGGGCCATCTTGAACAAGGCCTTGAGATAAGTATTCTAACTTATAGTAAACAGTAACAGAGGCCGCGTTGCTATTACCCTACACTAGCCTAGAACCTCTAAATAAATGCATGTAGATCCTTAGTTCCAAATTAACTAGAGGCGGCCTCATGTCCCGTGACTGACCAAAGTAAACCCTATAGCTTGAATATAGGAAGACAGCACAACTTAAAAACAGCAGCAGGCCTAGCACGGGCTGTGGAAAAATTGTCTTTCCAACGTTTTTATCCTCGCGTAGACGCGACAGAGCTAGAATATGGATACGTTTGTCTCTTTCTAGCAGGATAAAAACGATGGAAAGACGATCTGTCCACGGCCCGTGCTAGGCCTGCTGGTGGGAAAACATGATGGGAAAGTAGCATTTGGAAAGTTTCTTTTTGGCACAGGGGTGGTAATTATATAGCGATTTTGGTTTAAGTTTTTTGAGAACCCAAGATTTGTGAAGAAGCTTGCTTCATCGAATTTTAAATCTCGGGATTATTCTCTGAGGAATTGCCATTTTTGTATGGCACAAATGCTAACTAAGAAAATCTGTTATTTTAGGTAAATAAAACATACCTGAATATTTTCTTTGTCATACAATTTCAGTCTTTATTTCAAGTTGCATCGAAACTTATAGTTAATATTCGCTCGCGCAACGAAAAGTAGCCGATTTATTGGTCTAAAGACTTTTAGTATCTATCCTCTACTAGGATACAATATTTAATCGATTCTAGGTATACGTCATTAAAATATCACGTAAAATATTAAGTTCTACGTATATGTCGCCGGCTTATATCAACACTGATATAATTTTTCTATTGAATGGCAATGTTCATAACCTAAGTTGCATTATACAATAATTAGAACCAAAGTTAAAACTAATTTACATTACAATGTTTTACATAAACTAATGTGGCACCTCACTAAGAAATAT
The DNA here is from genome assembly GCA_949125355.1 of Agriopis leucophaearia. Taxonomy (NCBI): domain Eukaryota; kingdom Metazoa; phylum Arthropoda; class Insecta; order Lepidoptera; family Geometridae; genus Agriopis; species Agriopis leucophaearia. The sequence goes on along the minus strand of OX421263.1, from coordinate 18,423,769 downwards.
GATAATACGTATAAAATAAGCTAAAAATTTGGGACAGTTTAATATGACAATGTGCGCCATTTTACAAAAAGATTAAAATTATATTAAGTTCATTGTTTCCTAGGTATCCAATTATGCGAACAAACATGCCATTTTTAATTTACAGTAATTTTATTTTACCTCTAATATATCTGCTATATATTGTAAAAAGCCGAATGAAAACCGTAAATTTTGCAAGATTTTTAAACATAAGATTGTAGTTGGTATTGTTTTAATTTAGATTTTTACAATGTTATTACAGTTGTCAGAGCTACAAAAATCTTGGACCCAGTATAGCGGTTGCGATTGGTTGGTAAATCTACCAATTATTATAAATCTGTTAACATAATTTGACAACTAAGAAAAATACAGACTTTAGATAGGTTCTCTGCAAGATGATGTCAAACCAAATGTGAGTATATGAGTATGACAGCATTTACATCAGCATAATATGTATAGTTTGAAATATAATAATAAAATAAAAATAAAATAAAATCATTTATTTGCATATTATTTCAGAACGTACCTATCTAACAATTAGTATTTATCTTTGTGATTTGGGATCTTTTTGTCTACATTGTCTTTTAGCATTAGCTTACATTAACTTAAAATTTATAAACCAATTTGGATTATTTTTTTATATGAAATAATATACTTTCAGATTGATCCCATAGGATTTGCATCAAAATCAGTTTAGTAGTTAGGTTTTTATATCATAATAACTGGAAAAAAATATGTCATTAAATAAACGAAATTGCGTTATTCATTTTGTAGTCGGTTTTTTTAATTGATAATTAGATTCAATATAATTATTGTTAGAATTATCTCTAACATGTTTTGAAACAAAATGGGGGCGTGGCCTAACTGTTTGCCTAACAAAAGCAAAGCTAAACTGTCTTAGCTGCAGATGTGAGCGCGCCTTGCACACATTACTTCTACGCATACATTTTCGCGCCAAATAATAAATGCTTACACACAATATAAACGTCAAAAACTATGAAGACAACAATCTTTTACAAAAATCATAAAATAAGTCAAATTTAAGTAATACAAGAATACAAGCTATCAATTGCAATTTCTTATGAGTTACAGAGACGAGAGAGTGTGACTGAAACACTATGTACATAATATTTGTTATTTCCAGGTTTGTAATATCATAAATAAATATGTATGTATGTAGAGCTAGAGATAATACAAAATCCTGGTTTCAACCACTACTATAAATAGTTGTGAGCCACAAAACATGAAACAACTACTATGTAATAAAAGTTTTATTTTGGAAATGTGGTTTTCACACTTTTTACACACAAATTTACATTTGTAAAATAGGCATATACCGCTTTATTTGTGGCTCAATGACAGCTATTAAAATATGTTATCGGTCATACCACTCGTAAATGTAACCTTTACTATGTACAAAAGAAATTAGAAGATTTGAACCCACCTGATTAGATTCCTCACTAGTTGTAAAGTGCCACCTGGTTTTCCTCAGCTGCTGAGGGCAGAGTCTTCAACGAGTGGTACTTTGGCTACCTCGAAGAATATTGTGTGGGAATACTTGTTTCGGACGGTGCTGATCGCAGATTTGGGTTTCTTGTGGAGAACAGCGTTCTGTGCAAACGCTATAGGGAGGATGTCCTTGAGGGCATATCCTGGAAGAACAATGACTTGTGAATACTGGTTCAAGTAACTTGAATAAATTGAGGAATGCAAATAAAGTATTCCAAACAATACAATCAGGGTGTCTACTTATTGGAAAATCAGAGAAAGTTAAGTAGCTTAAGGTCGGGGATAGTCAGGGAAAAACTCCAGGTCAATCAAGTTGTCAGGCAAAAGCTGATATTAGAACTAAGAATTAGCCCATTTTTTGCAAAAAAAATTGTGCTCATTTCAATCGCGTTTTTTTTTTTTTTTTAGTTTTTTTAATGTTACCTTATAATAAACATTCGGGATTTTTGCACACAGCTGATCCCAAACTAAGCAAAGCTTGGGCTATGGCTGTCAGAGACTGATATTCATACATGTTTTTTAATACATATTTAAATAGATATGAACACCCAGATATAGAACAAACGTTCATCACATGAATGTTTGTCCTATGTGCGAATCGAACCCACGCACCCAAGTGCAGAAGGTAGGGTCACTAACAACTGGGCCACAGAGAAAATGGTATTTCTATATAATGTTGTGTAAATGATACAGAAGTGGTAGTGTTGTACCTGTGTAGTACTGCAGCGTGGGTCCCCAGTCCCCGAGCCCCTTCATCCGGAGCGCGAGGTAGAGCGCGGCGGCCGCCATCTTGCTGTCAGAGTGCTCCAGTAGCCCGTACTCCATCAGACACTGCTCCAGTACGAACCGCGCCAGGGTCAGCGTCGGCATCGACACTCGCGCGCACTGCACACAAACAACTCGCATTATACTACTCGTTCTTGTTGGGTCTTGTTCAGTTGCGCCTGAGTCTAGTGGACTCGTTGGTTCTCTCATGACAATAGGAGAGAAAAAGAGGGTGACACGGCGAGTGTACAGCCAGAGTCAGACTGTTAGCTTCTGTCATGATCTATATAAAATCATTGAGTAAACACAAATCAAACTTTTTATTGGAATATACGGCCACAAAATACCTGCCCGTAAACACCCTGTTCGTACCGGGCGTTTACGGTCTGAGCCTTACTCTTATAAACCATAGGACCACATAAAGAATACTGGGCAAGTACTAAGAATTCGAGCGATGTGGCCTGCCCATTGCCACTTCAACTTGCAGATTTTAATAGCTATGTCGGTGACCCTGGTTCTTTGGCGAATATCTGTTCCGAATTTTATCGCGTAAAGAAACTCCGAGCATAGCTCTCTCCATTGCCCGTTGTGTGACTTGAGTTTTTCCAAAAGACCAACAGTTAAGGACCACGTCTCAGAACTGATAACCGACGGGGAAGAAAGGTTCTTGAGTGGAGACCGCGAACCGGAAGACGCAGCGTAGGTAGGTCTCCCACTAGTTGGACTGACGACATTGTGAGAGTCGCGGGCATCCAGTGGATGCAGATGGCGGGATGTCGTTCAGTGTGGAGGTTAAAGAGGGAGGCCTATGTTCAGCCGTGGACGTCTTCGGGCTGATGATGATGATGATGACTGAGAATTGCAAATAGCCTTCCCTACAGTTATACCCAAAAGCAGCCCTGACGCACTCCGCACTTTAGGTATGAAGCTATAAGTAGTCGTCTTGTCGCACTTGCCGTGCCCGCCGCCGCGCAATAGACAGAGATAACGGGACAAGAGTTACTCGATAGACAGAGAGGTTAATATAGTTGTAGGTAGCGCTCGCTCGTCCTAAATTGCACTTTATTGTGTAGTAGCAAGTGCCTCTACTTATTTAAATGATTTTGCGGAGTGAATGTTCTGTTACTGTACTTATATGTATTCTGTGCCAAAAGACTAATGTGCCTACGTCCGGCAAATCTTTGGGAGTCATCACAGGAGACAATGAAATAAAAAAATAGGAGTTGAAGATTGTCCTCTATGCTGAGGGTGCACGGCGGCCGAATTTATACATGCATGCTCGCGGTCTCACTTCCATTTAGTTACAGAAAATTGTGACTTCATATACCGAGTTCGTCATAACACTGAGCCCTTTGACTCTCAAAGAGTGCCAGAAGAATAGCAAGTGTGCCTATCACAATTCGCCGCCGTTTGCAGCTCGTCACTTGCTAGAGTGTGTATCCTAGATGTATTCTTGTGGAGCTTACCCTCGCATACCGCCTGAGGAAGCGGTAAGAGAGCGGGATGCCGAGGTCAAAATCCACCACTTTCAGGATGTTTATTTCCATGCGCAGCAGCTGGCTCAGTGTGTATGCACCATCGCAGATGTACAGGAAGTCGTCTACCAGGGGCGGGATGCGCTCCTGGAATACATCACCACACGTTATAACATTGTTTGCTATATTGTATTGTCTCTGTATTATTAGGATATTTTAGTTATATCACTGCAATGTGGGAATGAGTATTTATGCATTGTGTATCTCACTTGTATTTCAACATTTTTGAAAATATAAAATGATTGAATTTCCTTATGTGAAATTCAAGAAGGAATAAAGAAAATAACATTACAAATATTTTCTAAAATTTTCATATTGATTCAAATATAAAAACTAAATAGAAAAATTATTGTCCTAGAATAAATTTTTAAAAGTAAGCAAACTATTATAAGAGGTTTTATTTCAGTAACTTTAATAACATTCCATCTTCATAACATATAAAAAATAAAAACAACAAATTAATACCTAACTATTAAACTAATCTATTCAACCGCTATCAGTGGGAATTGTTCCCAAAATTTCCAGTCGAAAGTTGTGAGGTAACATATTAAAGAAAAAACAGTCGAATTGAGAACCTCCTCCTTTTCGGAAGTCGGTAAAATAAATAACCAAGCATAGCTTCTTAAGATACCAATTCCATATTTTACAAAATTGCACAAAACTAGGAGCATAACAGTGAGTCATAACCATGCCAAAATTCATTCAACTGTATCAAGTTCTGAGAAAACTTAATTGGATATTGCTGATGCTCCAAAATGTACTCAATTTGTCAAGCAAAGCCTCTTTTTAGTCGAAGTCGGCAATTGACAATCTGCAATAACTGCTTGTTCGGTGCGAATCGACCCTACACACACAAGAATCCAAAAAATGCTTCAATGAAATTTTAAATCAACTTACGTCAAACTTAGAGGCTATGAACAGCGAAGCAGCTCCCAACAGCTGCAGCTCTTCCTTAGTTAGATGTAGCTCAATGGGCTGCCGTTTAGTAGACCTTGTTAGGAACAGGTCTACAAGCTTCACAGCCAGGTAGAGGGTCTCGTGGTTCAGCTCAAAGCTCTCCTGGACCTCCACCATCCAGTCGACTAGTAGAGCTCTCATCCACGCAGTGATTCCCTTCATGCGGCCCAGGTAGTCGTCGATGGGGAACATGCACTGAAGATAATGTTTAACTTGAACATTAAAGGTAAGTTAAGTGTTCCTGATATCCTGAGGTCTTTTCCTCGGGAAATGCCTCTTGGCTCAAATAACTGAATAATTACCCGGTGATAGAATAGATAACTAAATTTATCACCACCTCAAGCTATATTTTCAGGGAACGAGAACAACAGATTTCCCAGGATAAAACCCTAGCACTAAGTACAGACTTTAATTTTTTATGGATTAACTTTCAAATAAATAACAATTTAAAAAACCGACTTCAAGATTAGTGAATAATAGTATAGGATCCCGCCATAGAACAACCTTCACCGAGCTGGTTAATGGATGAAAAGTATTATATTTAATTAAATATGTCAATAAATATATTGCAAATGAGTTGTCTAAAAAAATTCAATCCAGAATAAAACCGAATTTGATGAAATTTATATAGGACCCCCTCTGACGTACGGCCTACCAAACAAAAGAGGAATCATCAAAGTCAATTCATAATTGGCGAAGAAACCGGTGAACATACATAAAAAAAAATACAGTGGAACATAGAACCTCTGCCTTTTTTGAAGTCTGTTAAAAACAGCCAGGTGTTCCAACAAACACCGATATATCGCGGTTGGCATGTTAGGCCTGGGTGTAGGTAACTCATTATTATATGTTGTCATATAACTTTATGATCATACATACTTATACTTAGCTGCGTGTGTTTTACGAAAAGCTTTTGATTTGAGCTCTGAATGATCCCTGAATAGACTTATCTATTATCTACTAGTTACATAATATATCTACTCTACATGAAGAAAAGTCTCAAAGAAACAAACAAAAAAAAATTATGAGTCTAAAATTCAAAATAGTTCACAATTTAATCTTAGTCATCACAATAGTTTTGACAGATAGTGGCTTGTGGCTGGAAGGTCAAACCAAAAAGAGAATGACTCAGTCCCCAGTATGTATCCTATGTCTATACATTTTATGATCCACATGAGCTCTGCCAGATTTATCAAGATCGGTTTAGTTGTGAAGGCAGACAGACAGAAAAGGTTTAGCGTTCAAAATAATTTAAAAAAAAAATCTAACATTATTGCACACATGGTCACCTGACCCCAAACTAAGCAAAGCTTGTAATATGGCTGCCAGAGACTGATATACATACATATTTTTAAATACGTATGTATTTAAAAATATATATGAACAGACATAGAACAAACACAAATGTTCATCGCACAAATGTTTTTCCTAGGTGGGAATTGAACCCACACCCCCAAGCGCAGAAGGCAGGATCACTATCAACTAAGCTAACGGGGGCTGTCAAATGTAATGAAAGACCTACCTCTCTCATCTTCAAATAGTTGAAGATATCCATAGCATAATGAGACACCTGGAATGGATCATTCCAGTTCTCCACGTCAAAGTCTGCGACACCTGACGGCGGCTTGTGTGGTGACTCGGTTTCCCCGTCTAGTGAGCAGTTCACCGTGTCATCCAGGTTCACTTTGTCCAGCTTCTCACTTATTGTCTTGTAGTCTTTTGTTATTTCCGCCGGGCTACTACAAGGAAGAGTAATTGAGATTGAGCAATAGCTTCAGGTGATGTGGAATGGATACTTGTAGATGTATTGGACAGGAATGATTAGGTGTGGCAATATAGATATAGAGGTAAAAATACTTAGTCCAGTAGCCTAATGAGATAGTAAACAAATTAGAACTAAAGTTATATGATTATTTACGGGATATTTACCGTGGTAAGGTTGTGGAATGAGCTCCCGATATTTACATGGTGCATGTAACTGCGCCGAAATATCGGGAGCTCCTTCCACAACCTTACCACGGAAAATATCCCGTAAATAATCATATAACTTTAGTGAACAACCATGATAGTTTAAAACAGTGTTTAAATTAGAACTATTAAACAAAGAAATTACTTACATATTCTCCAAAGCAGTTGTGTACAGCGAAGGCTCAGAAACATCACTCCGGGCTGATTTGGCAGAGTTGGAACTCTGGCTTTGGTCTTTTAACGTCTTATCTTTTCTCTCAATGTTCTTGAGGATGCCATTCTGTGCGCGAGTCGCCAACGGCTTGGGCGGATCTTTGGCAAAGTGCTTCTGCACAGATTCAATGGCATTGGTGGCAACTCTCTGCAAGGACTTGGTCTTTGATATCTTTCCATTGATGGTTGAGGTCGGTCTGATGCTCTGAAATATGTTAAATTATTGATTGACTAGCAGCACTTTACATTTGTAACTGGGGCATTATGGCTAGCGGCTACTTTTTAACGCGGGCTCGAAAAGCGCAGTGCGGAAAATCACGCAAACGTGAACCTTAACGCACAGAGACACGGTTTGCGGTCGCACAACTTTGCGCAATCACCTAAACAGAATCGTTTAAAACTATTCTGTTTAATTAGCCCTGAGATCCCAGATATCCTACAGAAATAGCAAAATCAAGAATAAAATTGGCAGTATTACTCCAGCCAGGGTTGAAGTTACCACACTAATTTCTATTCATACTTGTGCCAGCAGTGAAAAGGTTGACTAGGAAATATATACACACAATTTCGCATTTACTATTGTGATTTGTTTACATAAGTATAAGTATTTTTTAGCTCTGATACTCCTATCAAAGATGCAAGATTTTAAACATTTACGGCTGCCAGTAGATTGTTAAAATCTGTATGTCAATTCTGATCTCTTTTGCTTGGATTTTAAGACTTCAAAAAAGGAGGGTTCCCAATTACCTTGTTTTTTTAAATGTTTGTTACCTCAGGACTCCTTCATTTATAAACCGATAATTCTTGTTATTTTTGATTGAAAGGTTTTTTTTATCGTGAATAAGTCCCCATTTGACCACCAACTCGCCTGTTGGTAAGCGACGATGTGGTCAAAGATGAAGCACACAGACTTAGAAGATACCTATTCACTCTTGCCTTGAAAAGGCCCAGATTATATCACTCAGGAAAAAAGGAAGCCGCCAGGTTGTTCCAATCCTTGGCCGTACGGATTAGAAACGTAGAATCGAAAAGAAAGTCCACAATGTATGGGTGGTATATACTTTCATTTACATTTACATTTTACACTATCATTATGGCACAGCATTTCAAAATAATGAGGTCAATATTCATCTTCCTCAATACTTCACAATGTAGGTCAATAGAATATTGTTAATAAAACCATGCCGTTTGATTCGAAGTATGAATACACTCATGGTTTTTATCTCTCACATTTATGTTTGTTTGTAAACATTCTGATAGTGGTTTCTAAACGATATTAGTATGTAGTTCGACATTGAAATATCTGGTCAGTTAGTTAAGCCCCACAGTTTTTGACCTGTATCTTTATGGCCTTCCAAAAAAAAGTGTCTTTTTAGTTCACATTAATCGTCATAAAGCACACTACCTGTAACCAGGGCCTCGACTCTACTAAACCAATTGTTTTTAAATTGTTAATGAATTGCCTCAAAAATTGTCCTTTTGACACTTTTGGTATAGATAAAGTGTCAAAAGTAAAAAAAATAGGCAATTCATTAACAATTGAAAAACAATTGGTTTAGTAGAATCGGGGCCCAGATCATCATCTACAATCTTCGTATCTCACTGCTAGGTACACGCCTTTAGATGTTCCAACATCCTCGGCCCTGTACCAATCTAGTCCAGGTACAACCTGCGATTTTAACAATATTGTCACCTTACTGCAGGATTACTTAAAATTAGTAAAATAAAATACTTATAGTCGAGAAATGTTATAACAAAGTTAGTGATTTTATATTATGATAAATTTTAGTAATGAGGGCAGTAAGTCAATTTGTTTATTTTACAGTAGAATGTTGAGTAGTAGTTATAGTAATGTCTATCTTTTAATTATTTAGATTAATAACATGATATCCTAACTAAGTATTTAACCAACAGTTAAAAAAAAAATATAATTAAATATTTATAGTATTTTAATGCCTATCTAGATTTGTACGCCTACGAACTAAGCAACAAAAAAAAAACTAATATTTTAACCCATATTGTGCTTGCGTTTTTTAAAACGTGTGAATGATTTATTTGAGTTTTGTGCAAATAAATTATCTTTATCAACCTACTTTGTTTATTTTAATGCGATAATAAGGGGGCCTAAGACAACTATTAATTGACAACTAGGAGTCTTATTACAAGTGTTGGTAAAACTGATGCAAGTTTGGCATGTGATTTTTGCAGTAACTTTTGGGGGGAAAGTTCATTGACCTGTCATATGTAAATACCTGTTAATTTGTATGGATATCCTGATAATGCCCTAGGCACCAGGTAGACTCCCTAGGCACCACGCCAGGTAGACCACCAAGTACCCTCAATATTATGAATAAAGATAAGTAATAATGATAGAAATAGTATGTTAACCTTTACTGTTGGGAGCATTTTACTCTCGACTGTAACCTTCTTCAGAACCATGACTTTTTCTTTATCTTGTGGGGCATTGGACTTGTTGAAGGCGTTGGTAATATCACCAAACGCCGCCCTCTTCGCAGTCATGTCTTTCAGGGGGCTGTCTGCTTTCCGCTTGTTTGGAACTTTCAGATTGTCCTTATGATTCTTCAGAGAAGCTAACTGCTTACTCCTCGTCGTAATTCCATGCCCCAAAATACCGTTCACGTTCTCGTTGACGCCGATTGGCTTGGATGCCAACCTTGTTGGCGCCATTATTAATGTCCTACTGAAACAATTCCCACAATCACGTGTTATGCATAAACGTGGCTATACTACTTTACACAAGCTAATATATTGCTAATAAAATCAAAATATTGCACTAGGGTATGAATTTCAAACAGTCTCTTATAACGTCCGAAAATGGAGGCAAAACAAGCGAACATCAACGCGTCAAGTCAACATTTTTATCAACAGAAATACTCACGCTACGGGACGGTGACCGCCGTTTTTAGATAACTATTATTCACTTTTAAATCACGACGAATAATATTTGCTTTGAAAAATAACACAATTTCTAAAATTTTCACTAAAATTCCACAGTACACCGGACGGAAAACGTCTTCAAAAACCGTTGGCAGCTTAAGCAGCTTTGATTTTTTTATTGGTCTGCATACGGACCAATAACAGCGAAGCATGGCTATATGCGTTCCATTTACTTCACGGTTTTTGGTCGTATTGCTATGAATTTATGGTTCCTGATTTTTTCACACTAAGTTATGGATGAGTAGTAAATAGTAATCTGCATAAAAGCAAAATATGCCGTCTAGAAATATATTTTATAATTTTATCTCATGCTATTCAAGACTCGTGATATTAATCTGCAAAGCGTATCAATACCTACGTATAACGGAACGTAGCCAAAACAGGCTTTGTTCCAGGTAAATTATTAAAGTAGTCTTGTTTTTAAGCATGTCATTTTTTTATCGAAATAAAACGTGCAGCCAATCTAAACTTTTAATGGTACCGTTCATCGTAGTCTTTCTACCAAAAAACAGCCACACAATCATAACTATCATAAGTGGACTGCCCATAGATGACATTGATCGATGGATCGATAAAAACCCAGTGTATTTGTTGAATTCGGAACACAATGTTTGTCAATTGTGTTGTCAGTTATGTCAATAGTCAATGTCAGTTTTGCCCGTCTGTGGCTGTGTCAGAGAATTTATGTTCTTACACTTTATAATATGAAAATAATAATTTTATCTATAGTTTCTGTATGGTTGCTACAGTAAATGTACAACTTTTTAAATTGTATTATGTAGTAATTAGCAATTTATTTTTTAAGTGTGCTAGTTTCCGCATAAACCTAGTATTATCGTTTATTCTATTATAGATTCTTGTAAATATGCTGGGTGGTGTACGGCTTAAAGTGGTCTTTACTCATGAAAAGACTTGTTTTGCTTATATCAGTATAAAGTACAGCACGAACAATGAACAGGTAATATTGTTGTATCAAAAACTGCAGTTTATTATTGTAAAATTCACAAGTAACATTAATTTTAAAATTTGAGGTTATGTCTTTGTTTATAACATGAAAATTATTGTTTCACTGGCTTCTGCAATTTCAATTGACAACATTTATAAACAATTAGCTGTTATTTTTTTTTAAATAATTCGACGCCTATTTTTAAAACACGCTCAATGAACACACAAATAAATAATTAAATCTACATAATTACCAACACAATTATTGTATACACATTCTAATTATCTTGTTCAAGGTCACAGTTTTACGGGTCCTAGTTAAGACCTTATTTCCTACTTTACATGATTACATAATTTTTGTGCATTTACAAGAGCAGTGCTTATTTAATTAATACCTGACACCGCTTATACAGGTTTGCATTATGTATATAACAAGTTTAACTCCTTAAAACAGTAAAAAACCTGACGATTATAGTTTTCCTACAGGAATATGATTATTTACAGGATATTTATCGTGATTGGGGGTTTTCACCAACCACATCATAATCACAGTAAATATCCTCTAAATAAGCATACACCCGTAGTATGCAATAGTTTAAAACAGTGTTAATGATATTATTGGCAGACCATATTTTACAAAGGGTACATTTAGTCACAAGATCTATTCAATGATACCCCAATACCCCAAAGGGAGGGGTGCAGTTTTCATTTACATTGTCATTTATCAACTTTTCTTTTACCTATTACTTGGGAGCTAGTCACCATCATGTATTTATGATGAAGTCAGCTAACCATAGTGACCATCCTTGAATTTAGAGGAATCTATCAAAACCTCATTTACCAAATCGGTTGATGTGTTTGGCTGCAACATACAATACACACAGAGGTGTCTTCAAGTCGCGAGTGAATTGGTTGCTACTAGGTAGTGAGCTTCATATAGACTACATAATTGCGTAACATAGGTCAAGCACATGCCAATTATACAATACTACCTGCGCCCCGCGGTTTCACGTGCGTGGTGATGAAAGTTGATGATCATTTGATGATTCATCATCATGAAAAGTAGCCAATGTGCAGTGCCGTATCTAGCCTTTTATGTGCTCGGTGCGAGCTTCTATAACTGCGCCCTTGAAAACAAAACTTGGTCCTGGTGTGGTCATTTCTGCGCCCCTTCAGAGTCTGCGCCCTGTGCCTGGGCACCACTGGCACAGCCCTATTTACGGCACTGCCTATGTGTTAAATCCAGGACATAAGCAACATATATTCCAAATTTTATGCAAATTCATCCAGCTGTTTCTGCGTGACTGAGTAACAAACATCCATCCAAACTTTCACATGTATGATATATATTAGTGTGATTAAATAAAAAATAAAATAAAAAAACGAATAGTCAACCTTCTCCTTTTTAGAAGTCAAAAAAATGTGCAACACAATACAGTAATTTTTGCCTTACTTTTTGTCATCAGATAAAAAGAGCTAACCTTGTGTTGTTACAGACACAATGCATTCAAGTGCTATGCAGAGACAGGACTATATACCTCTGGGTAGTGTTCAGTGCTGGTATTCCAGAAGGGCAAATAGCATGCAATCCTGTTCACTGCCGATTGCTCGGTCTGGAGGAGGGGGCAGACGTGTTTGTGTCACCTTATAGTGATGTGAAGGTGCTGGATAATCTCTATGTGGATACTGACAGCCCGGATGATCAGGAGATCTTGGTGAGTAAAAATCTGCACCTTTATCATAAGCACACAATGAAAATTATCACTTATATTCTCCACTTAGGTATAATTCAGGACCCTGGGATTTGTGATGTGTCAGGCTATTCCTGCTATTGCTTAGGTGTATTAACTGTAAACCCACCCACAAGATGGCCAGATGACCTAAAAGAGACCGCAGGAAAACGCTGGATACAGGCCGCTTCCAACCGGTCATTTTGGAAATCAATATGAGGAGGGGAGGCCTATGACCAGCAGTGGACGTCCTATGGCTGAAATGATGATGATGATTAACTGTAAATAAATTTGTAGGTAATTTAACAACTTATTAATTTGTAATATGTTTCAAGATCCATGGGTGGGTGAATTGGGGCATCTTATAACTTGTAACTACCCACACAATGGTATGACAATTAAAATAAATTTATGAAATTAACTTGCCAATGCAAAATCAAAAAGAGGGTATGGTGTTTAATGTGTATGTTCCCACCTACATCTTACACATCAGTTCACACCTGAACTGTAAGATGTATGTTCCCACCTTTCACACCTGAACTGATTTTGATAAAATTAAATGAGGTGTTGAGTTGAAACTCCTATCTTTTATCCATGTGTCTCTTGTTTGTTGTTTATTATTATCAATGTTTGTCATATTATTACAGAATTCAATGATCAATGTTAAAACATCGGTCATTGATGTTTATCCAATGTCAATCTTTTAACTTATTCGAACATTGATGATCATTGCTCATTCCTAGTAGGAATGAAAAAAGACTGCATCTGCTCAAATAGGGTCATTAAATAGATCTCTCTAAAATGAAAATGAGGTTTAATTTATAATTTTTTTGTTTGGGTGTCCCATTTCTTAAATATGATCTGTTAAAAATACCATTATCAGCTTCATTTAAAAACTTGTTCAAGTCTTAATTCCTTCAAATAAACATTTAAAAGAATTGTAACTCAAATTGCGAATTTTTCCAGGAACATAATGCGGAACTTCTCCAAACACGTATTTTGGACCAACTGAGGCTTGTAATAGCACACCAAAAAGCTGTGGTCTGGATATCATCTTCCATGCCTATAGTGTTTACTCCGAAGCAGACAGGAATCCTCGTGAACCAAAGCCAAGTTATCGTCAAAATAGATGCTTTCAACAGCTACCAGGGCTTACAAAATACCTCAGAAAATGTGCCCAAAGATAAAGACGCGAAGTTCAAAAGTATAGCAATAATAAACGAAGGAATGCTTCGGCCTTACTTAAACATACCAAATAAACTAGTCCTAAGAGCAATACCAGTAGATAGTGATGGAAAGAAAAATTTGATACATCCTTACACTGTTTTTATGCATGAAGATTTAGTTGAAGAAAAATATAAAGATGCTACAGTTATATTAGCTACGATGAAAAATATGCCAGTAGTACAAGAGAATAGAGATGAAGATGAAACAGCAAATAATAACAATCACATAGAAGATCTATGTGTGGAGATAGTCCCTATAAACAATGTTGTATTCAGAAGCTTGTGTAGAGAAGTGTACAACAAGAGTATACCTACTGTCCTTATACCGAAGTCTTTAAACGCCATCATTAATGTAGAAAATGGAACAAGAATAATACTTACTTTTTTAGGGGACAAAGTGGATCAACCCGAGCACATAGATGTAGTGACTTACTCTGATGAAGTGCAGTCAGAAATGGATGTGATAGAAAAGTTCAAAAACTGTGTGATAACAAACACACACTCTGGTAAAAAGTTTCTAATAAACAACAATATGATTAAACAGAACACTGAAATAAGTAGTAGTCATTTACAGTTCAAATTGAAACCGGAGAAATTGAAATATACCATGCTGAATTCTGAATCTTTTAGAGACTGTACCGTGTCAGCTAAATGTCTACCGGAAACAGAGTTGGTGCTTCCAAAACATGCTATTTCAAACCTAGATTATGATTATAAGAATTATTGTAGAACAATGAAATCTGTGGAGACGTTAGTTGAGAAAGTAATTTCGCATATCAATTTCGAGATCCATAGGGAAGCTAGTTTCAAAGGTGCTTCTGAGATCAAGAGCAACGTGTTAGTCACCGGTAAGTCTACTATATATTTAAAAAAAACTTCTAATCAACACATATAAAAGCAGACTATCACTCGCTCATTCGCTTACTGTCTCATCACGAAATCTTGAAAACTACTTGACCTACGAAGCTGAAATTTGGTAGGTAGATTCCTCATGAAGTGTAGAGGTCCACTAAGGATATTGCAAAGGGGCCGAACTAAGGCCCCAAAATGTTATACGATAGTCTATGTTTATGAAGTCGCAGGCAACAGTCTTAATAATAAATTTGGACAACCCATGGAACTGTAGTTCTGCCTTTGACTTCATTGAAACCTTGGCTGTTCAGGTAATTTATACTCTGGATCAACACATAGGCTACCTTTTAACTCGGAAAAATGTACTTGTTCGTGTAGAATGAAGGGTAGATATATACATATAAAAAGAAGTCCGTTCACTGTAGGTAAAATATTACCTCTGACATTGTTTTTTTTTAATTTATTGTAGAATAGGCTTGCGCTCGGCCGCCAACGCGCCTGATGTTGTTGTCTTTGTCCGTCCATATGGCAACGCTTGCTGCCAGACTGTAACAACAACATAATGTCAGAGGTAAAATAACTGTGGACAGACTTAGCTAAAATGTATTACCTACAGTAACATATTTTCAGGACTTAGCGGTACAGGCAAGTCATCCCTCTGCCACACAATACAAAAAGAGCTAACCGTCTGGTCCCACATCGTGCACTGCAGATCACTGAGAGGTCGTAAAGACATTCCCGAGGCCCTCGGGCGCGCCGTGCTGTCGTGCCAGGAGCGCAGCCCGGCCGTGCTCATATGCGACGATGTGGACTCGCTCGTGCCGCCGCATCTGGAGGGCTTGTCGCCACAAGACATCGCTTATTACCAAAGGTGAATAACGATGTACCTTAAGAGGCCCACAGATTTGTCGAAAAAAGCAACGAAAGCACTGGATTTTAGGCGTTCTGATTCTAACTAGATAATTATCAATATAAAAAAACGGACTTCATAAAAACGTCAGAACTGGACCAAATTGAAATGGGAACCACACGGGAAGCACCAGCTTTCAAATAAAAAAAAAGAATCTTCAAAATAGGTTCACCCAGTCGAAAGTTCTGAGGTAACAAATATTTGAAAAAAAAAACAACATTCGATTTGATAACCTGCTCCTTATTGGAAGTCGGTTAAAATGGAATTTCTGTAATAAATTGATCTGCACCCTTAGCCCAAGTGTACAGATCAATTATCTTCACTTGTATTTGTAGATGTTGCTTAATACCAAAGATGAGAGGATAGGTGTTGCTAAATAAACAACCATCAGAAGTGGGATTAAAAATACTTGCACAGACTTTTATTTGCAACCGCTTTGTAATGAGGACGCATTATGTATCCCTTTGTTTCAGACTAGCAGTAGTGATTAAGCACATCCTCCAATCCTGCGCGGGAGTATGCGTGCTGATGACGTCACTCAGTATGAAGGCTCTGCATCCGGCGCTGAGGCAGTTCAACGGGAAACCGATGTTCACGGCGCATTTTAATTTACCTGAATTAGAACAAGTAAGTTTTATTTTCGTTTAGAAAATGCTTCTGGTTGCAGTTGCTCGCCCTAAGCTTGGGGTAAGGCCTTCGAAATTGTCGTTCTAATGTAATGTAGAAAATGACCACGTCTTCTAAATGCCTTCAGCATTTAGACGGTGATCATTTACTATCAAGCAGCTGGGTCGCTTGCACTTCTCATTTGTACAAAATCTTCTAATGACATCTAACTCTAACAACATTAATATGTATGAGCTTATTTCAGGAGGAGCGAGTAGATCTATTCAAGCACTTGCTGAACGACAAGATCCGCGAGCAGTTCACAGTGGAAGACGATGACGTCATCAAGCTGGCGATGGACACGGCCGGGCACAGCGTCCGAGAGATCACGGACTACCTTAATAAGAGGATATTCAAAGCTGTTAAGAAAAAAAGTTAGAAACCTTTTTACTATGTTACTAGTTGATCCGACACGTTGTCCTGTCCAAAATTCATATGTCTAAACTTTTTGAGGGTCTTGGACATACTGGTTTCCTCACCATGTCTTTCTTCACCGTTTTTGAGCGACAGCACCGAACACAGTTCACAGTTTCATCAGTATCAGCCAGAAGGCGTCCACTGCTGAGCATACACACAGTTCACAGTTTGCTACGGCTCAATTTGACATTTTATTGACATTTGACTGCCAAAAAGGCGGAGATCGATTTGTTTGAGCATTGATCCAACTTAAGACAGGCCATAAACACGCAAAAAAGGTGAACTCATGGTGTCTATTTTGATAAAGATCTGTAGTTCAATAGGCATAATGACTAATATTTTTTTATTATCTCAAAAAAAGCTGATCATCAATAGAGCCTATCAATGAAAACAAAATTTAAATTAGATAAAAAATAAATATGTTATAAGTATTTTAATTTCATGACAGACAGAGGGCGCACTATACTAAGCTATGACGTCAAGCCTCAGGCGCGGTATACAAATGCTATACTAACACACACTGCGAGAAAGGGATGGAGCATCCCCTAAAACCTATCCCTACCTAAAACTTTAAACGCTCATATCTCAGAGATTAATCAGCCAATTCAATGTATTTTTTCAGCATGTGTAATGTATTTAGTTATATTCATCGCTAAGCCTGTTATTTGTAATAAATTAAACATTAGGCCACATGCCTATTCTTTAGTCGTTAAAAGTTAACTATCCAACAAAGTGAGATACTTGCATTTCATATAAAAGTGGGATGTCATTTCCTAATTTATCTACAGATCTACCGTTGAACTGTGTTGGTTCCGGTGATAGCAGTTTTTTTTTAATTAATGACTACGCTGTTGGCCTCGACAGCTTGACCGGGCGGTTGGAAAACGCAGATGACGTTAGGCCTAACTTGTTTTGGGTGACTAGCTCAAGGGGCTCGGTACGGGAAGCCTTATATACTCTGCTTGCCCATTACCTCTCCTGCACCCGCAGCTTTCTCAGAAACTGACTTAGGTATGAGTGACATTTACAGAATCTCACCCGAACGAGCCAAAGCCTCGTCTCGTGGAAGACGTGACGAGAGACGAGGAGAAAGCCAGCGCCTTCGATATCTGGGGACCTGTCGGGGGACTGGAGGAGGTCAAACAAACGTTGACGGAGTCTATATTCTGGCCTCTAATGGTAAGAATTGTTGTTATGTATTGAGATTATTTTGGTTGCGTGCTTGTTCGTTCAGATATCGATAAATATTTACTGTGGTAATTTATGTTCTTTTTCTGTACCTAACATAGTAATTAATGTGTTTATAATTTGAAATATCCTCATTTACGAAAACTTCCCTTTGAGGCCTCGTAATAGGCTACCGGACATTACATTTTAAGTTTAAGTAGAGCGTCCAAAATCAATTTAATATAAAAATGCGACAGATGGCGTTGACGAAACATGGATGTGAAGAATTTGTAAAACCACAGAAAAATTAAAAACTTTCTTCTTCTCATAGACAGACAATATCTGTCTGTCATGCTTGTTTTTTTGTTTTTCTATTTCGTAGTATAGTATTTTGTGGTTATAGTTTGCTAACATACAAAATACTTGAGAAAAATGAGAATCATGTCTCGTCAGCGACACCTATCGATGGCTTCTGAACTATTGTTCCTCCACGTGCTAGAAACCTTCCATTAGCGCCGCGACTTTCGCCGTGTCCTTCAATGGAACTTCGTACAAAAATCGAATCGTACAGCTAGTACTTTATCTGTCCAACAGTACCCAGCACTGTTCCCGTCTCAGTCATGCGGCATCCTGCTGTACGGCCCCCCCGGCACCGGCAAGTCTCACATCGGCTCCTGCCTCGCTCGCATGACCAACATGCGCATGATCACTGTGAAGGGACCGGAACTGCTATCTAAGTATATCGGACAGAGCGAGGCGGCGGTCAGGGACGTGTTTGACAAGTTAGTAAAGTTATTACCGCGCATGAGTCATAATTTGCTTGTGTGTTTTGTAAGTCATGTCGGTCGGGGGGTCGTATGGCGCTTGAGATTGGAGAAAACAAAAGTCATTCATCCAATTCGCGCCTAGGATTGGCCCGCTCGAGAAAAATCCTGCTGAAAATTCAGTACCTTTTCATCACGGCGGGGTAAAGGATGAGCTGTCATCTGTCAAGTGGTTATATCGTCATTGCCTCTTATGCTGACGTCAGTGTTCGTCGGTGGTTGAACGGTGGTACTTAGTGGAAAGGAGGTCATTGTACTTATAAACAACTTTTACTTTGGGACATCAAAGTGGAAAAAATCAAGTGTTATATAGAAAAATGTCATTCACAGAAAAAAAACATGGAACAGCTAAATTAAGCTGTTTGGTCCCATACTAAAAGCTCATAATGATGTGTACAATAACCTCCTTAGAGTACAAAAAAAACCACATCAGTCATAGGACTGCACGTCAGAAGTGAAAACTTAAGTAGTAATTCACCTATTCTACAAGAGATGGCGCTGTTTTAAAATACACGGTACAGCGTGACGATGGCGCGAGTTCCATGATTTTTGTTCAACCAAAAATTGGTCAACGCGCCGTAAAGAAGTTTTCACTTCAAAAACCCACGTACAATAATAAGTTATATTTTTGTTCCCAGGGCAGATATGCAGCGACCGTGTATACTTTTCTTCGATGAATTCGACAGTTTAGCGCCCAAGTGAGTTACTAATAGATTTCGTTTCTTGTCGGCCAGATATCTTTGAAGCCAGGCTACATTATCACGCACTAACAAATGTACAGAGTTGCACGGAACGGAGAGAGCGATGGTAGCCGAGCGGTAGCATTATTACAATCTGACGGCACCCGGTTCGATCCTCGGCCCTACACCAATGACTTATTTGGTACCTAAAGCAGATATATGAGTAATTACGGGAGAGTTACCTTCATTAAGTTGTAGTTGAGTACTAGATAATAAAATATATAAATTCGCGTACAAAATGGGTTGATAAAAATACCATCTAATTCTAATTTAAAGTGGAGATGATAAGACCTGCACTGACATCCCGCTTGGGGTGTATTGTGCATTTGCCCCTGACAGCCTACACAAACCAGCCGACTTCTTTAGATAACGGAGCACGGCTTTGGGTTGCTGCCTAAACTGTTCAACCTCTATTTCGCCAGGTGATGTGTGGTATTGGAGACTTGTTGTTGATTTTCTTCAAGGCTTCAAGGCCGTGTATGGCAAAAATACCATACACGGTGATACAGTAAGTGTGTTTTGTCGGGGCTTAGATTCGGGTTCCAGAGATAACCGTAGTAAAAGACTAAGAAAGAGGGTAGACCGTTTTCTGCGTATCTTTGAACCTTTTTGCCAACCACTCGCATTCTTCAGTTTGCCTATGAACATGGTGTATGTGACTGCGGTAAAATATCAGGAGTTCCGACAATTTCAGTAAATATTCCGTAAACAATCATATCAGTGTAACGAGATTGATATCGGCAGACGCGGGCACGACTCGACAGGCGTTACAGACCGCGTGGTGAACCAGCTGCTGGCGCGCCTGGACGGCGCTGAGGGCGGAGCCCGAGGTCCCGTGCTGTGCGCCACCTCGCGCCCCGACCTCATCGACCCCGCGCTGCTGCGAGCCGGCCGCCTCCACACGCATGTTTACACACATCTTCCCGACGCGGTGAGTACATCCCACACACCTGACACATCATTCCCCCTCCTCTATCCTTCTATCGTCTGGTCATGTCCAAGGGTCGTGACCCCCTACCTCCCTTTTTTCTCTCATTGATGATGGTCGCACTAGCCGTAACCGCCTGAAAGCCACATATCATAATATAGATCTGTAGAGATCGCATACTATGCATTTTCACGTCAGACAGAAGACGTCCACTGCTGAACATAGGCCTCCACACACACAGCGTAGGTAGGCCTCCCACTAGATGGACCGACGACATTGTGAGAGTCGCGGGCATCCAGTGGATGCAGACGGCAGGCTGTCGTTCGGTGTGGAGTTCTAAGGGGGAAGCCTATGTTCAGCAGTGGACGTCTTCTTGCTGATGATGACGATGATGACGTATTACCTGCTAGTCTTACGTTTAAAAACCTAGCGAATGTGATCAGAATTCGTTGTATTCATTCGCTTTAATTTTTTTTATTGCTACTGTCACAACAAATAAACGAATGGAAAAGTGTAATTCATCATCATCATCATCAGCCAGAAGACGTCCACTGCTGAACATAGGCCTCCCCCTTTAACCTCCACACTGAACGACATCCTGCCATCTGCATCCACTGGATGCCCGCGACTCTCACAATGTCGTCGATCCATCTAGTGGCAGGCCTACCTACGCTGCGTCTTCCGGTTCGCGGTCTCCACCCAAGAACCTTTCAAAAGTGTAATTAGCCATTCCCAAAATTCTAAATCTAGTTTTTTTACCCACAGCACGAGCGTTACGAAGTCCTCCGAACACTATCGAAGAGCGTAGTAGTGGATACCAACGTGGACTTCCAGCAGTTAGCGGAGACCACCGATGGGTACTCGCCTGCTGATCTCAAGTCGCTCCTAGTCACTGCGCAGTTGGGACGACTCGAAAACCAGCTGGTAAGCTATTTTTAAACGACTTCAAAAAAGAAGGACGGTTCTATGTTCCACTGTATTTTTTTTAAATGTATGTTCACCGATTTCTCCGCCAACTGTTGACCGATTTAAAAAAAAAACTTTTGTTCGGTACTATACTTCCAATTTGGTCCCATTGTTACCAAGTCAGTATCTGATGATGGGATCATATATGGTACTAGCTGCGCCCCGCGGTTTCACCCGCGAGATGATGAAAAGTAGCCTATGTGTTAATCCAGAATATAAGTAATGTATGTTCCAAATTTCATCCAAATCCATCCAGCCGCAGCCGTTGCTGCGTGATTAAGTAACAAACATCCATCCATCCAAACTTTCACATATATGATATTAGTGTGATTAACAAATATGTGAAACCTCTGTGGTGTGAACTTGGTGCTTTGCTCATTTTTAACCGACAAGTAGCTAAATAAGAACTTTCACATCACACACATCATCAGCCAATTAACGTCCACTGTTGGACAAGGCCTCCCTCATAGAGAGGGGTGTTGCCATAATCCCCACGCTTGGCAGGCGGCTTGGGGATCGTAAATAAGTACGAATGGATAAATAAATACTTTAGTAGTTACTAAATATGTGTAGTTTCGATGCCATCGCTAAAAACGGTGAAGGTTAACATCGTGAAGAAACTGGTATGACCAAGAACCTCAAATATTCAAAGACATGACATTCACCAACATGGACTGGGAAAGCATGGTGGATTATATGGCCCATCTCTCTGAGTGGCTCTCTGAGAGAAGGACCAGGTTCCAGCAGTGGGGACATGATAGGCTGTCAATGTATTGCAATGTTAAGATTCGTTTGGGTTCGGACAAGGATGATGGACGTTAATCTTCTGAGTGAGGAAGTATGGTTCTGTGAACAGGAAACAAGCGAAGACAAGGTGATGGAGTCAGTGGTGGTGTCCCAGGAGGACATTGATGCAGCTCTGCGGGAGACCAAACCCTCGCTCTCGAGAGAACAGCGGATGTTCTACGATACCATGTAAGTTAGATGCACTCATATATTTACAGTTATAATATAACTAGCCGTCCGCCCCGGCTTCGCACGGGTGTAAGCTCGGCCTTCGGCCTTGCTACAAAATATTATATAGCCTATGTCAAATTGGAAGAATGTAGCATTCTATTGGTGAAAGAATTTTTTAAATCGGCCCAGTACTTTTTGAGCCTATTCATTACAAACATACAAACATACAAAAATAGGTACAAATCTTTCCTCTTTATAATATTAGTATAGATTATTTACATAGACATAGATATAATTTATTTATGGCAAAAAAAAAAACAATATAAATTTAAAACTAACCTTATCATATCTTTTTTTTACGTGATGTTTACCGTGGTAAAGTTGAGAATTGTGCTCCCAATAAAAAAAAAAAATACTTTAGTAATCATATAACTGTAGTGAACAACTGTGACTTATATAAAACACTGTTTTAAACTATCACGGTTGTTCACTACAGTTATATAATTATTTACGGGATATTTACCGTGGTAAGGTTGTGGAAGACTGAACTGCATTCTACCCGTGAACATGGTGCATGTATCTGCGCCGATATCGGGAGCTCCTTCCACAACCTTACCACGATAAATATCCCGTAAATAATCATATAACTGTAGTGACTCATATAATTTTATTATTGTAAATGCGTTTTTTTTTACCTTGTATCTTTTCACGGCTAACAAATTTTAATGATTGACATGGAAATAGTGTGTGATACTTTTTACCCGACTGTCCAGACGGAGCGTAATGTTTTTGGGGTGTATGTAAGTGTGACTGTTTATATGTGACCTCCTGTGGTTGGCTTGACATATCTTGACCCCAAACTATGCAAAGCTTGCAGATACTGTTAAACATACATATATATTTTTAAATAAATACTTAAATAGATACGAACACCCAGACAGAACAAACACAAATGTTCATCACATGAATGTTTGTCGTATGTGGGAATCGAACCCACGCCCCCAAGCGCAGATGGCAGTTTCTCTACGAACTGTGCCACCGGGCAGTATTTATATTACTCTTTTTTGTTTCAGATACAAAAGGTTTCGAGGTGAAACACTGTCTCCTGAACAAAGACTGATCGCGAATCATCCGCAAAGGCAAAGGGTCACATTAGCTTAATATATGCAAGGAAAAGACTTAGAAATCACAACAAAGTTTCTTGCTACTTTGTTCACATTCACACACAATCACACTCAAACTCACACTTACACTCAATCTCACACTTACACTCAAACAAATTCACACTAGCACCAACTCAAACTCACACTCGCACCCCCACTAACACTCCCACACACACACACACACTCGCACCCCCACTAACACTCCCACACACACACACACTAAAGGGTCACATTAGCTTAATTTATGCAAGGAAAATACATAGAAATCACGAAAAAAATCTTGCTACTTTGTTCACATTCACACTCACACTAAATCTCACATTAACACTCAAACAAACTCACACAAACTCACACTAACACCAACTCACACTCTCATACTCGCACCCCCACTCACACACCCACACCCACTTCCACACACACTCACACTCCAACCTTTCCGTGCTACTCAAATAGGCGCCAGAAAATTTGTTTACTGGTGGCTAAAACTTTGCTGGCGCCCATACGAGTAGCACGGAAAGGTCGACTTTGCTCAAAAAAGTTTGACAAAACAATGTCCACATTACAAACATTTTTTAAATTAATATCTGACTTGGGATAAAAATTAATATACCCAATAAAGCATATAAATTGTATGCTATAATGCTGCAAATAAGTGAGCTAAAATTATAAAAAGTCTGCTTTCTGCAAGCCTTTAGCTGTGATGAGACTAAATGAAGCTAGTTGTTGGTGCATAGTAGGCTAAGCGTACTTATTATTAATTAATTAATAGGGTTTATCTGTATATTTTGTTGCTGATTTGGTATCTGAATTTTATTATTGTTGGAAATAAATCGGGATTTTTAAGGACGTGTTTATATTTTTTGTAGGAAGTTAGAACTTTAAGTGGACTAGCCTAGATTTTTAGAATCCTATAATTAGCGTATTTAGTGATATAATTGAAGACGCAGCGTAGGTTGGCCTCCCTCTAGATGGACCGACGGCATTGTGAGAGTCGCAGGCATCCAGTGGATGCAGATGGCAGGATGTCGTGTGGAGGTTAAAGGGGGAGGCCTATGTTCAGCAGTGGACGTCTTCTGGCTGATGATGATGATGATGATGATGAGTGATATAATTCGGTAAAAATTGAAAAGCTATATACATAAGGGGCCTTACTTAAAAACGTTACTCAAGTTGATCTATGTTTTAAAATGCTCTCTCAACTTCTCGCTGACGGCAATCGTCACACGCGAAAACAAGACGGAGCATATTTAAGCGTATGTCAACTTGAGTAACGTTTTTAAGTAAGGCCTAAGCTACTAAGCTAGCAAAATTCAATGTAAGGTTTAGTAACATCATAACTAACATTGAATTTTGTCTTGCTCTCTCGGCTAATAAGAGAGCAAGACAAAACTCAATATAAGGTTATTATAAGAATGTTTTTGAGATTATGGTAATGGGTTACCAGAACCAATAATGTATGGCCTTACTTCAAAACGTTACTCAAGTTAATCTATGCTTAAAATTGCTCTGTCTCGTTTTCGCGTGTGACCATTGCCGTCAGCGAGAAGACGAGAGAGCATTTATTTATTTAAGCATACATAAAGTAACGTTGTTAGGTAAGGTTCTACGGGCCATTGTTATGTATTTCTAATTTGGTATAGAAAATTATCCGTCAAGTTAAAGTTAGTCGGAAGGTAGTTTCCGTAAAATTTCACAGCTATGCATACGGATCGTCTGTATGGGCTACCGAGTGGTCGGCTGCGGGTGAGTGCGGGTCGAGAATGGCTCGTAAGTAAGATAGTTTGGTACGGAGCAATCGGCGTTAAAACGCCATACTAAGTGAAATTTACAAAAAAAAAAAACAGTTTCCCTTTTCTGTGGTGAAATTATCGTAAACACGAAAAAGACTGTTTACATTAGAACAGCTGTCTGGGCGTTTTATGAGAAATTTGTTGTAGCCTGTTGCACCCATATGAAACGTCAGTCATTCGAAATCAGTTAGCAACTATGATGCGGAGTTCGACGCTTTGATCTAAATAAGAATGTTCAATCAAGTTTATTTAGGAATAGGCTTGCGTTTGACCGCCAACTCTCCTGATATTAAGCGCGATGCGGTCTACGATGGAGCACGCTTGCCCAAAAGAAACAGATTCACTCGCGATTTGAAGACACCCAGATTGTAACCATCGGGGAAAACCCTTTCCGGCAGCACATTCCACACACTAGCAGATCGCACAATAAAAGTGGATTCAAAGCGCTTCGTACGGGTTTTCGGAATATCAACCATGAAGCGGTGTCGATTTTTCGTGCCCGCTCTGGCAGTCTGATAGAAAAATGGGGAGGAGGGAATTAGAACATGCAGATCCGATGTACACTCTCCGAAATGTATCCGATAAAAAACTGATAGATTAGCAACTTTACGCCGATGCTCAAAGTTTAGTCTGAACCAGGGATTCATTGCTGATGAGCCTCTTGGTGCGTCACTCAAGTTTCTGTCATAATGCATGGCGACAGATTTATCTTCTCATATCCGTTCTATTTACTTCTCTTTTCTGTGAGATAAGTCATATCCCGAAGTCGCGAACTCTGCTGTAATTAGTAGGTATCGTTGATGGGTTAACTTTTATCTACCATCGTAGTCGGTGATTAGCTCGAGTCTCGGGGTCGCAGGAGATTGAATGTCGATACCATCGCTCGATGGCTGTTTGCCGTGATGGGTTTTAGAGCTGGTTCAACTAATCAGCTATGCAGTTAGACTGGAATAATCCACACTAATATTATAAATGCGAAAGTAAATCTGTCTGTCTGTCTGTTTGCTACATAATCACAGCTAAATGGCTTAACCGATCTCGATAAAAATTTGGGAGGTAATAGTATGTATCATGAGGACGGACATAGGCTTTTTTCTAAAGATATCGCGGACGAAGTCACCGGTACAGCTAGTTACTTATATAGCCAACAATCACTTCGCTTGTATAGTAATCAAAAGAAGAAATCCATGTGACATTGAATTGCCAGAACAGAAATCTTGTTTTTGTCATCCGACTGACCCTTTACTTGTCCTTCGACGTAAAGAAATCTATATGCCAAGAGACCATTGTGTGGCATCCGTGCTAATACTTATTAAGAATGTTTAAGCAAACTAGTTAATTAGTGGCATTGAAATAAAATAACATGGTGAGCTCAACCCATTCAAATTAGATCATAGATCGGTCAAATAAATGAGTCACGAATTTTCCATGAATAACATCCATTCATTTATTTCCATTTCATTCCATTAATTCATTATAAAAATATATTTAAAAATGTTTTTTTTTAAATATTTTTTTTTATTATTACTTTTTTGGCCATGAATTTTCATGGCATATCTTCGATTTGACGATACTTTGACGATAGAGTCGTTACTCATTTAAAACTCGTTATAAAAGGTTTTTTTAATGGTTGATAGGCGTTTGATCACAGCGTACTTTCCTGAAATCTGTGTTTTTTTTGTAGGAATTAATCCGATTCTGTAGCAAAAAATGCCCGAAAGAAACCCGACTGAAGTCGGTACAAGTTTCACCATCTTCACGTTGCGTAAACTCGTTTAATTTCCACATTATCTCACACAACTTCCAGCTCGCGTCTAATTATGCCATATTTACGAGCGCCAGATAAGCGTGGTATATTGAAAAACTTACGCTCTGATTAAAATTAGTTCCGAACTTGCACAATAATTTAGATTGGGCGTGATTCGCGGCAGCCGCCCCGCGAGATATTTCGCGGTGCAATGCTCTAGGGTGCAGTGGAAGTGGCTGTGAATTACACGCCTATTGAAACGTTGCAACGTCGATTTCGTGTCCTGGTTATATTGAATCTAGTATCTGAAAATCTTGGTTATCTGAAATATTTGTATTATCAGAAATACAATAATACATCCATATAACGTACTCCATCGTAAACTGCATCATCGATTAACATCAGACGAGATGGCATTGCTAATAATACAAATTCCTGAAAATACAATATCCCTGTTAATAAACTAACAACAATACAATATTTAATTCTATTGTAGGTAATAAATAGATATTTTTTTTTACGCGATTAAGTCCGCGTTTGACCACCAACTCGCCTGTTGGTAAGCGACGATGTGGTCGAAGATGAAGCACGCAGACTTAGAGGATACCTACTCACTCTCGCCTTGAAAAGGCCCAAATTATATCTCTCAGGAAACAAGGAAGCCAGCAGGTTGTTCCGATCCTTGGCCGTACGGATTAGAAACGTAGAATCGAAACGTTTGGTACGTATCCAAGGAAAGTCCACAATGTATGGGTGGTAATAGGCCGTTTTCCTACTTGTCCTGTAGTAGAAAGGGGATGGTAGGATAAGGTCATGTAGCTCCGATGCACATTCTCCGAAATGAATCCTATAGAAAATTGACAGACTCGCTACTTTACGGCGGTGTTCAAGACTGAGAAGTTTCTTAGCCACTAACTTCTCATCGCCTATAAGTCGAGCAGCACGCCGGTCTACCCATTCAAGAGCTTCGAGCTGGTATTTGGCTGAACTGTCCCAAAGATGACAACAGTATTCCATACACGATCGGACTTGGGCTTGATATAGAGTAAGCAACTGTCCCGGTGTGAAATACCGCCTAACCTTACTCAGGACGCCCAGCTTTTTGCCAGCTAATTTAGCCTTTGACTCTAGGTAGGTGCCGTAGTTGAGGGTTGGTGCAAGGGATAACCCCAGGAGTTCCAGGTGGTCTGTCAAAGGTACAGGAACATTCCGGAACTGTGGAGATAACGTGAACGGACACTTTTTTGCGGAGAAAAGACATGCTAAATTGACAATGAAATTGAAATCTAATGTCAATATTGTAAAGTATAAAATATGGTCCAATTAATCTTTAATTTTTGTGTGTTTATGTTATATATTTTTTATGAAATATTTAAACTTATTAAAATTGAATTTTTCAATCATTCTTATAATAACATGACTTAGTATAATCTTGTACAACAATCAAAGCATCATGATTGGAAGGCTAGCCACCAAAATACAGGTGTTCTCACTCCTAGTCTGGTTGCTATTGCTGCATATTTAATGTACTGTATTTTAATGCAATAAAAATGATTTTAATATTTCTGATGTATTCAGGATATATTGGTTATCAGTATCAGTATTTGTGTTACCAGAAATATTTATATTAGGTATTAGAAGAAAAAAAAAACGGCAATATTTTACTATCAGAAATATTTCTATTATCAGGAATATTGTAAATCATGCATATTTATAACCTGAAATTATTTATCAGGACACTCGCTTCTTGTATAATGTCATGTCAAGGAATCCTGCACTGTTGTCCTGTTTTTTTAATTATTTTTTTATGATACTGAGTGACGAGACGAGCGAAGTCGCTCGCCTGATGGCTCTTCACGCATGCCCATAACAGCTCAACGCCACTCAGAATTTTGAACAGTTCAAAACCCTGGATGGCAATGCACTGCGCTCGTCACCCCGAGATATAAGATGTCAAATCTCTGTATTTTCGCTTTCGCTGGAAACATTGCCCTTCAATCCGGAACACAGTAGTATTTGCACACTACTGCTTGGCGGTTGAATAACTGGCAAAGGTGTGGTACTTCCCCAGGCGGACCCCTGCAAAAGAGTCCTACCACTATAAAGCAGTGCAGCTTGCAGTGTATTGTGCATTCCTCCAGTCCAGTCCTCCAGTATCTACCTGAGCCATCTCAGCTTCTTGAAATAACAGAGCGTAGCTCTTATTCATTTATAAGCTTGCGTTTGACCGCCAGCTCGGATGCGGTCTCCGATGGAGCACGCTTGCCCAGAAGAAACTAATTCACTCGTGATTTGAAGACGCCCAACTATCCAATCCAGAAACAGAAGAATATTCCAGTAGCAAAGCCGCGGATCCTTAAGTAAACCAGTTGCAATTTTGGTGCAATGCAAAATCATAGAACATGCTTGATATTTTAGGACACTAAGTTAATTTGTATGTTGACTTTTGAAGTTTATTTTCTTCGGTTTGAATAAAACCTGTGCAAGAATTTAATATGGCATACTTTATAAAGCATGTTGACAAGACACATCTAGAACTAACCACGCTCTCGTCTCTACATCCGCGTACCAACATCTTGTGAACTCAAGTCAGCTTAACACGCGTTTATAACAAGTTGGGTAATGAATTAAATCTGAATTAACTGCTCGCGTTTCTTAGGTACTGCGATGCTGAGATAACTTGGCAGCATCGTTAGTGGGTAAACTTTGACGTGATTTGTGACCTATGAAGGCTCTAAGAAGACAGCAAGACGTGGTTTGTTGGTAGGAAGGTACGTTTGTAGGGGATAACCTAAAATGTAACACAGAATAGAGTTGAAACAAATGTGATGTCTCGGAACGTGTAATAACAGTTTTCGAGCTAGCAAATAGCTAAGGCAATTGATTCTATACCCAAATTGATAGCAAATAGCCAAGGCATTTGACAGCCCCGTTAGCTCAGTTGGTAGTGTACCTGCCTTCTGCGCTTTGGGGTGTGGGTTCGATTTCCACCTAGGACAAACAGATATGTGATGAAACTTTGTGATTGTTCTATGCCTGGGTGTTAATAACTATTTAAGTATGTATTTGAAAATATATATGTATGTATAGCCAGAGACTGGCAGCCATATTACAAGCTTTGCTTAGTTTGGGGTCAGATGACCATGTGTGCAATAATGTCCCAGATATTTATCAAACTCTACCACCGTCAATAGCACTCGCCTTCTATTAGGTATACCTATATTCAGGGTATATATATATATATATATATATTTTAAGTATTTCCTTGCAGTACTATATTGATATATATATATATAAATTTTTGAATAATGTAACACTTTAGTAAACTATATAATTGTACCTTTGGAAGATGCTGCCTTTGCAACACAGTGTTTTCACTAAACCACTCATTTTTGTACCTAAGTGTTTATCAATGAAATTATGTTTATGTTTAAAAAAAAATAGGGAACTCGGTGAGGTATATATTATATATATCACACACACACACACACACACATCATCAGCCAATTAACTTCCACTGTTGGACAAGGCCTCCCTTATAGAGAGGGGTGTTGCCATAATCTCCACGCTTGGCAGGAGGCTTGGGGATCGCAGTACGTTCACCGTGTACTATTAGGACGCTGCTGCCCATCCTCCGGTGGTTCTGGTCGCAGTTTTAGGACATACCCGGGTATATATATGGCCAATGCGTATTGTCTTACAGGTAGGTTACCTATTTAGGTTATCTATTATATATGTACCTGGCAACCCACTTATTAGATACCTACCTAAGTATCTTTGTATCAGCTTCCATTTGTCCGTGTCACCAAGCTTCAAAAATAAAATTAGCAAACAAAGGCGAACTTGCTTCATTATAAGCGCTCCTTGTTCGGCACAAACGCCGACTTGCGTTAAATGCTCACTAAATACTCCATTGGAGTCGTGAAAATGAAATATAAAAAGTGCTTTCAATAAACAGGATCATTAGGGGTGAGGGGTGAGGGGTGAGGCGGGGCGGGATGAATGAGCTAATTAAGGAGCCAAACGAAAGAAAACCCGAAGAAAAGCTGAGAAAACTCGGGAAAACAAGAATATTCCGGGGGTGGGGCAGGGTGGGAATTAGGATGTCTTATTTTATTTTCTTATTTATTAAGTACTCAGGTATTTTTTACTTATGGAAACTCATGTACCTACTTAGATGACAAAAAATATTTAACCACGTTTATTTAAGTTAGATAGACCGACGATATTGTGAGAGTCGCGGGCATCCAGTGGATGCAGATGGCAGGATGTCGTTCAGTGTGGAGGTTAAAGGGGGAGGCCTATGTTCAGCAGTGGACGTCTTCTGGCTGATGATGCTGATTTAAGTTAGATTCTTGTAACTAATACGATCAGCATCATCCGCATTAGATCGGTATGTCTGCTGATGTACTCGTATCTTGCCTGACACAGCACGTTTAATTCGCCTAAAATTAAATGCTTAGTGTTTTTTTTTATTTGAAAAAAAAAAAGTGAATTGACGACATCGAATAATGCCTATTTAGGTAGCTACACTTATTCGTAGAAAGTCTAGATTGCTCAATAAAAAATGATTATGTAAAAACACAATGGCATTAACACATTCGTTAACATTTTTACCCGTTTCCCGACATTTTCTGCCCCTTGATCCGGCCTTGCCAAAGACAGGGTCCGCGTCTCCCTGAATGGTCGACTAACAAACTCTTTCACAAAACACAATAATTACTTTAAGCCGAATAAAAAGTGCTTTCTTTGCGGGGCCGACACAAGTTCGCTGATTCTCCACCTTAGCACTTCTCATTGAGTTTTCTTACGAGGGGCACAAAGACCGCTTTATTTTTTTATTATTGGGTGGGTAAATGTTGGCTTATGTCTTTATTATGAGGTGGTAGTTCGGCCAGTTGAAATAATTGGGGGTTTTACGTGCAGCAAATGGTTATTGCATCGAGTTACTTGAATGTTTAAATAGTTTTTTTGTTAGTAGCTATAGGTTAGGTTATTATTATAATTATAGGTTAGGACGATTTCAGCGATGCTTGCTTTTCTGTAAAATAAGGTGTTCTTTAGATAGAGCGTGAGGCTTGTTCAAATAATAACGCCAGGTATGCAATTCCGCACTTTCAGGGAGCTTTCTGAATCACACCAATAGCGCCAAAGACGCTAATGAAAATTAATATTCCACGACACAAAGAAATTTCCATCGTGCCGTGTTGCGCTATTGGCGTCAGTAGCTCTGTTGGCGTGATTCCGAACGCGATCAAGTTTCATGATCATTTTCGAGTGTACCATAATCCCAGAAAAAGCACCAAATTAAACCTCCGATAAGTACCTACGTTTCTATGAAAACGTTTAAAAGAATTGAATAGTGTCAAGAAGCAGCATTCAGATGTCTATCTTTCTTGTCTCAAGATATTATTTTATGTCTATTTCTCCGTAGATGTAAAACAAAACGCCAGTCGAGCCACGTAGAGCGGCTATCTCCACCTGAGCGGCCCCAGACGTGACCGTAAAAGAAAAAGGGGCGCTCGTCTTGCGCGGAAGCGGCACTGATAAGCCGCGGTAATGGCGCCCGATGATAACGCCGTTCCCGCCTTTTTTTCCCGCCAAAACAGCGCGCCATTGTCGCACCAGAATGGCGACACAATGACAACAAAGAAGGTCGCACTCACACTGTCGAGCAATAAATTTTTTTTTGGCCTCTTCACGCTTTTATGCCAGTTTTATGACATTATCAATTCGGTTTGTGTAAAGGTTTTTCATTTATGTTGCCCCACACATTTGTAACGCTTGTGGCGTAAGTAGTTCAACTAGCTGGTTTCAAAAATAAATCATAAAATTAAATGTTAAGGAACGGACGGTTTTTATTGCTTATAAGCTAGGCCACAGATCAACTGATTTAATATGACGGTGTAGTTGGTGGGAAGATGGTAAACGAAAGATTTCAATATGAAGCTATAGCGATGCTACATCATTTTGCGACGTGAAGTCCGATCCCGTCAACCACTGAGCTATCATAGGTATTACAATCGTATTATTTTATCGCTTAAAAAAAATAAATGTAAAATAGACTTGCGCTTGGCCGCCAACTTGCCTGATGTTAAGCGATGATGCGTCCTACGATGGATCACGCTTGCCTAGAAGGAACCGATTCACTTTTGACGTGAAAACACCCAGATAGTAACTATCGGGGAACACCCATTCAGGCAGCGCATTCCACATACTACTTACGCATACTAGCAGTTCGCACAATAAAAGTGGAATCAAAGCACTTCGTACGGGTTTTCGGAATGTCAACCATAAAGCGGTGTCGATTTTTCGTGCCCGCTCTGCAAACGCAAACGCGTGTTACGTATTTACGCAATAAAAATAAACCAAGTTTTTAGCAAAGCAATTTGAAATATAAAGAAAATTATCTTTCATAATGAACTACGAGCATTATTAAAATTTTAATAAACTCTTCATACACGTTTGAGTGCGCCCAAATTGATGCTTTAATAAAAAATAATTGACATGTATTAATTTTCCAAGCAAATTATTAAGGTGGCTCTTTGCCCGGTCTGTTAAACGAACATTAGTGGAGGAGAGGGAGGATTTTTTTTGTTTTTCACTCGCATCCGAGACAGAAGGGGTTCGAGCCAACGGGTTAGAAAGAGACAAAGGCAGGTGCACACATTGCCTTTGTTAAAGTGCAAAAATAATAGAGAGTACGGTCGTTTATCTCTTTTTATGGCGAGAACGCTATCTTCCCGCCGACGCTATTATGGGAGACAATTTTGGCGCGAAAGAAAACTGCTTATTACTTCTTATTCTTGGAGGAAAATTTTCTCTTTAAACTGGAATAATGGTACGATGGCTACGTTAAGGTTTCGCTATTTTAGTGCTTTCATTTAAAAAGAGTTACTTTGCGTGGTTACCTAATGTAAAATATTATTTTTGTCTCTATATTAATAACATTTTATTAAGATTACAATTAAACCTTAAAATTACAATAAGGTACATTTTAAATTAACCATACGTTTTGCCATTTTTATTACACGCATATTAACTTCTTTGGGGAAGAAAGTTTCTAGAGGAGAGACCACGAACCGGAAGACGCAGCGTGCGTAGGTCTCCCACTAGATGGACCGACGACATCGTGAGAGTCGCGTGCATCCAGTGGATGCAGATGGCAGGCTGTCGTTCAGTGTGGAGGTCTAATGGGGAGGCCTATGTTCAGCAGTGGACGTCTTCAGGCTGATTATGATGACGATATTAGCTTTCCTTGTAACTGACAATATAAACAAACCTTGAAAGTTGATTTTAATCAAATCTTTACTTCTAATTGTCATTATTGATTTGAGACTTTGCAAGTAGTATAATGTTATATGTGATCCAGATGACAATAAAATAATTTGGTACCATCAAACCGATCTCATAATGGAGACGAGGTGGATAGTGGAACTATTCAATAGCTACTACTAAACTCGTCGGTTTTGAGTTTATTCGGTATATTTCAACGAGTCTATTTTAATAATTATTTTTCAAAGATTAACGGTGGTTAAACTATGTACCCTACCTACTACGTAATCGTTTTGTTAAGTTGTGATAAACATGAGTCTTGGCACTTATGGACTAACCTCGACCACAATCGAAGAAACTATAATATAATCTGTGCAATCTTTATTGTAGCGCCCCTTTCTTCCCATTTCTTATTATCGCAGAATTAGATCGTCTCCGGCAAATGGATTAAAACGTTAAGTATTTATTTATCACCCGTTTAATCCGAGTTCGGTGTTACGCAAACAGACTGGGAGAATTAATATGTCTGGCAACACTAGGGGACTCATCATGAACGCACACCGTACCGGCTCAACACCGACTTGATTCGGACTGGACCATTAAAATATCTATGGCCATTATGTTGAGTAACGCACTCGTAAAATTGAGCAATTTAAAATTATTACATAAAAAGTAAAAGTAATATGTACAGTCTGTAGGTAGTATACCTAATCATTGATGTTGAGATAACCGAATTAAAGAAACTTAAATGTAGTTGTCTGTTTCATTGTAGATAGAACCAAGAGTTGTGATATTTGTATATTATGTTAACAACGCAAATATTTTGATTCGAATCTACGCGCCATCCAGATTTTAAGTCTTATATAACATCAAATAGTAAAAACTTTAAGCATGGAACAACACTTCAAATATAAAAATTTCATTTAAAAATACGAATAGTTACTCTGTTAGGTAGTTTTAGTGCAGTCATCTTAAACGTTTTTACACGAATTATACTTTAATGGCTTTGATTATAAAAAAATATTAAAAATATTCAACGCATGGGCAACCCGTGATGCACGCGTCAAATATAAGAACATTGTCACTGTACATTCTCTTGTACTCAACGTGACACTATGAACTCGTGTTTTGTCTGTCTTGCATATACCTACAGCATATTTAACCTGCAAATAGAGAAAGATGCACGCATCAATCACTACATATGCAAACTGCTCTCGCACGCGTGCCATTAATAAAAGTTCATGACGATATAAGTATGTTAGGTTACTTGTTATAGATTTGGCTTGCATCGCGTTTGCGTTGGGTCGGTGTCGAGTCAGTGTGGTGCGCGATGACCATTCGTGCTTTACGGGGGCGATGTTTGTAGTCAATTTTTCGGTTGACTTGGTGGCAATTAATGACGGGATAATTACGTAAAAAAAATGTTGGTTTGTGTCACTCGCCTGATGTAAAGCGATCATGGAGCTGAGCCTAGGCAAAAAAAGAAATCGAAGAAATCGATTTTCCAGAAGATCTACTCGCGAATTGAAGACATATTCTAACTTGTACCTAACAATCGGGAATACCTGTTTATTGATTAGTGAAGATAATAATTTTAATTGTGATAGAAGTATCTAGACCTATTTAATTTCTTTCCTTTGACTAATGTAGGTAGTCAAAGTTTCTTTCATAGCACTCGTAATGTGTCACACAACATACTTTTTAGGGAGATATTAATTTATTATGCAACTCTTAAAAAACAGAAAATTAAAGAAAACTTAAAATACTAACTAAAAACTAAAACTTAAAATAACTGTATAAAAACTTAAACTAAAAGACCATTAGTGGAGGGAAAGTCCCCAGAATGCTGGCGGCATTGCCACGTTGAATGGCAATGCTCAATTTCTGGCTGAAATAGAAGCCAGCATTCTGAACTCCCGACGCCTCCATCAATCGCCTGGCCAAGTCTACCTTTATAGGTATGTATAATGTATATGTCTCAGTATATTATGTATGTATTTAATTGTGTAGATATGTCTTGTTATAACCATCACAGGTCTGATGTTCCGTGCAGTCTTTAAATAAGTAACCGTGAGTGAGTGAGTGAGTACGATATTTGCAACTGACACTTTACTAGGACATGACTTGCCATAAAATATAAATGCCATAAATTTAATTTCTAATAAATAAATAATAATTTTCACACAATCTTAGAGTGAACACCGAAAACATTTTTTTTACATTTTAGCTGATCAAAAAGGAGGGACGAGGTCCTTATTTCGATTCTTACCTATCTATATTTTTTTACTCGTGTTTAGATTCATATCCACACCTAATCAAGGTCAAGTCGGTAATTGAAAATTAAAAACAAGCAAAGATGTGCTTTTTATTTTTTTAGATTTCTTTATAAAATTTTACTAAGATAACAAATTAAAACAAAAAATTTATACTTTTAAATTAACAAATTTGACAAATTAGTACTTCTTAATTGTGTGACAATTAGGTGCTGGTTTTCCCCTTATAATAAAGCTACAGTAATTTTCATTTCTATAAATTTTCCTTTACCCAAAGTAAATAAAACAGGTAAAATACTTAATTTTCACTTTATTTGATTCCTCTACGGCTTGTTGACTCTCTCGAGTGGCATTTAGATTGACGTTTGCCATCAATTTCAAGTAAGAGCAGCCAACTTTTCTGTATAGTTGGCCAAATGAGAGAACTAACATTTTCTTTAAGATAATATCGGTTTTATTTGGAAAAAACGATGGTGGCTCTACCATTAAACTGTACAGATAGGTTGGTCGCTTTGAATAATCAACTTTTTAATCCCATTAGAGGTGTCCTTTGGTGTTGTCGGTGAAAATCGTGTTTGTGCGGATAATGATAGGTTTTTAGAAGTTTTCAATCGGTAATTAGAATTTTTTGGAAAGGCGACTGCATCAACTTATTTACGTTGTTGTTTACGTACAGTAGAGTGGCATTTTATGAATAAACTGACACTGAATCTGATCTAGTGGGAGACCTACCTACGCTGCGTCTTCCGGTTCGTGGTCTCCACACAAGAACCTTTCTTTCCCGTCGGTTGTAGGTTCTTCGAGCGATGTGGCCTGCCTATTGCCACTTAAAATTGCAAATATTAATAACTATGTCGGAGATTCTGGTTCTTTGGCGAATATCTACGTTCCGGATTCTATCGCGTAAAAAACTCCGAGCATAGTTTTCTCCATTGCCCGCTGTGCGACTCTGAGTTATCCAAAAGCCCAACGCAGTGAATGCTAGTTCGCAATAATGTTTGTCCGAAATGCAATACGTTACGAATTAATATTGATTTCTGATTATAAAAATCAAGCCAAACAAATTTATTTCTATGCAACTTCACTGCATGCTCTACATTCGTTTTAGCAAAACACGGGTAGCACTAAAAATCCCGCTTCTGAATATATTTTGTACAAATTAAATTGTCTCGCATCCAACACCTCGTGACGAAACCAAATGCTTATTCGCCGTGAACTATTCGAAACAAATTGAAATTCCAAAATGGTGGAAATGTTTTCCTTCGGGATAAACTGTGGACGGAACTATTGAACTTGTTTGAGATAATTTTGTAACATCATTATTATCAATATAGTTACGCATTTCACTTGAAAACGAATGTGACTAATTATTTCACGCCACTACATACGTAGACTTTGGAAAAGGTAGCATGATTGTTTATATTTATATTTAAAAAAAAAAACTTTTTTAATGACTTTTTTTTGAAAGAGGGTGCTCAATTCGATGCCATCCACATTTTTTTATTCGCTTAGTTTTAAGCTCTTGACATTTTCTCCTTTTATCGTCCCTATTATCGATTTCACATTATATATTATAATGATCAATACTGAATAGGTACATAATATTATGCCTTTTAGTACTTGGAATCTAAAATACATAATACGATAACTATGTAATGGGAATACTAATATTGCCAAGGTATTCCCATATCCGCGAGTCTCAACATTTCAAAACAGATAAAATGCAAGTATAGAAAAAATAGTATGAGAAGATATGATTTGAAATTATTTTATTTAAGAAATGCTTAGTAGGGGTCACATTCTCGACTCAGAATCGATCTTAAGGTAATGAAATTTATAAGAAAACCTCGCGGCGTCGCGTTTTATACGAAAAGTAATGAGGTTGGCTGATGGCTGGCAGAGAATTCGCCTTTATCACCCGAATTGTGATTCCATTCTCGATGTGATTCATTTGAATTTCATATCAGAAAAGACGCGATTTATTTCGTACCTCTCATTTTGGATTCAGAAAATGCTGGAAATAGTCTTTCAGTATTAGAAAATAACAGAATAATTTTAAGTTCAATAGGGTGCATTTATTTTCAATCATTTGAGATATGATAAAGGACTATAAAATGTTATATATAGTAGAATATAGCGCTGTAAAACATGAAAACTATCTATGGAATACAAGAAGGTAGAGTTGAGGTAGAGCAATAGGTAATTCAGGCTACCAACTAATCTAAACGTTGTCTCCTGTAGACTAGACTGCAAATTACGGACAGAGTGCAAATTTAGCTAAACCAAACGCCCCAGTCTCAGCCTTCAAGCAAAATTAAATGACGCTGCATCTGTAAAGAAAATGCAATCACCGCCGGCATATTCCCCGATGCAAATCTCAATTTCCGAGTCAGTGTGCCCCGCTATTCCTTACGCTAATAAAACGTGCACCAAACGGAGATGCTGTTTCGCCCGCTGATGAACGCCAAACGACGTTATGACAGCGCACGCCGCCATTTAACGCCTATTTGGTTCCAATTTCAAATCTGCCGCGCGCTCCCCCGCGGTTCCGGCCAGCGAATAGGGACATAGATAATAACGTTTTGTTTTTAAGTGCAAATCATTTTCGGCCTTTAAGTATACATTTTCGATCAAATATATTTATATCGGTGGTTCTATGCACTTTGGGTGCGTAACTGCGTATTAAAGTAAAACGTTTCACTTTGGCGGGAAATTCAAATTTCAAACAGTTTTTTTGTTCTTGTAGCTAGGCCGAGTAATTATTGTAAACGATCATGATGTTCGCGAAAATTGATTATTATTCTTTACAAACTCGCGTAAAGTTATTTATCTCCAATGCACATTATTACATTTGTCAATAAACAAATTTATGCTGTTTCAAACGGTTTATTGCCAAATGTAAGTAATATGGTGAGTAACTGATTAATAGCTGTACATGATAATGTAAAGAACAACCTACAATTTTCGCGAACACTA
Organism: Agriopis leucophaearia; assembly: GCA_949125355.1. Taxonomy (NCBI): domain Eukaryota; kingdom Metazoa; phylum Arthropoda; class Insecta; order Lepidoptera; family Geometridae; genus Agriopis; species Agriopis leucophaearia. The sequence continues at coordinate 18,384,294 of OX421263.1, read as the reverse complement.
TGCCATTTCACAATAATTACCCGGCCTAGCTGCAAGGACAAAAAAACTGTTTGAAATTTGATTTTCCCGCCAAAGTGAAACGTTTCACCTTAAAAAAAAAAATGTGGGCCGTATAGTTTTTTTAAATCTTAATTTTTAAATTGTAGTCGTTTGTTTTCACAGTGTAGATCTGTACTGTATAGATACTTTAAAATATGACGTAACTATTTGAAATGGCTGAAGTCGCAAAACATGAATAGTTAGGTATTGTTTCCATCCAAAATCCAAAAGATGTTATTCTATGCAGCAGGAGCGATAGGACTGCGTTCCGAATCCCTATATACGAATATCCGTTCTGCCATTTTGGCGCGCTGGCGGCCGGAAACCCGAGGATATAAAGTTTCGCGCGCCTTTCTAGCCGCCATGACACTTCTCAATATTTTACTCTTATTTACTGCTATTATTTATGTCGGCATTCTTCGGGGGAAACAAGATCTATACGTATTGTGTTATATTGTGCGATGTTTGGCTTGAGACCCTTTTGTTTGCGCAGGGATTGGTCAATTGCTTCGGAAAGTTAATAGCTATTTGAGGAAGTGAGGGAGTTTATCTGGAGGCGCTTTAATCAAATAGGAAGTGTCGTTAAACGAGGTACAAAATTGTGGGTAGTGCAGTTGTAATTTGTAGTTCAGAAAATAATATTAAGTGAAACTGCTTTTTACACACATTGTATTATAGAGTAACTTAATATAACTAATACAAGTAACTAGGTACTTATCCATGTGGTATGTTGAAAAAGAAATTTTTCGTTACTTCGTTTTTAGAGTTCCGTACCCAATGGGTAAAACGGGACCCTATTACTAAGACTGCGCTGTCCGTCCGTCCGTCCGCCCGACCGAACAGCCCGTCCGTCCGTCCGTCCGTCTGTCCGTCCGTCCGTCCGTCCGTCTGTCCGTCTGTCCGTCTGTCCGTCTGTCTGTCTGTCTGTCTGTCTGTCTGTCTGCCTGTCCGTCTGTCACCAGGCTGTATCTCATGGAATGTGATAGTTAGACAGTTTAAGTTTTCACAGATGATGTATTTCTGTTGCCGCTTTAATATCAAATACTAAAAAACAGAATAAAATAAATATTTAAGGGGGCTCCCATACAACAAACGTGATTTTTTTGCTCGATATTGATAACGGCAACATGTAGACGCTTGAAATATTCACAGAATTTTTAGTTATGAATGTATAACTAAAAAACCTTAAAAATAATTAAATTAAAATAAAATAAATATTCAAGGGGGGCTCTCCTACAACGGAGATGATTTTTTTACCGTTTTTATAGATTATGGTACGGATCCCTTCGTGCGCGAGTCCGACTCGCACTTGGCCGGTTTTTATTATATGTTTCACTTTAAAAGGAAGTTTAATAACATACCGTCCATAAGATTAAAACGAAATACTTTTCTAAGCGTCTCCGTCTTTCACCAATATCTGCTAATATAAAAATACGGGTTTGATAACGCACAAAGCGTTTCGTCAAAGAATATTAACATGTTTAGGTACCCAAGTAGATGTAAGCCTATTCACAAACATAATCGCAGTAAAGCCTCAGAAGCTAAGCCGCGTACCGCACGGGCCCAATATCTGCCTTTTTATTCATACTAGATCGTCCCATTCACGGGCAGTGTGGCGCGACTTGGTCACTTTGTGGGACTCTGCTGTTGTCTGTCACGATGCGATACAGCTTGCTAGATGCGTTAGGAGAAAAGCTAGTTTGAAGTGGGTACAAGTTCTAAGAATCTTGTAGTTACAGTCAGTCATATTTGGCGCCCAACGTGGTCAAGAAAGTAAAAACGTAGTAATATACGTTATTGTTTAAATTAGAACGGCTGTCAAGGCATTTTTGTTATAAATTTGTTGACGGCACTTGCACCCATATAAACCCATAGCAACTGTGTTAGCAACTGTGACGTGAAGTTCGACGCGTTGACATATATTAGAATTTTCAATCATATATCTGTCACAATACCTGGCGACAGAGTTTCCTTCTCATTTCCGTTCTATTTACTTCTCTTTTCTGTGTTATTAATAATGAAGTTTTAGTACTTTGTCATATCTGGGTTTCATCCAGTATCTCCATATCGTCATTGAAATGCTCCAATACAACGAGCGCGCCGGGACTTTTATGCTTTCATCCGATTATGGCCTCGTATGCTTATGAACTCTTTGTGGAGAGCCGCGTTAATCGAAGCGATCACTGGCAACTGCTTAGGATACAAAGAGGGGTTTGCAGATGGCTGTTTTGGCAAATAAATCTGGATACAACGCGATTAATAAGAAAAGGATCGGTCTAGCGCCATTTTGTGACGCAAAAATGTCAATTTGCAAAGAAAAAAAAACATCACATTTACTTTAAAAAAAAACTATATTTTTAATATTTCTTTTTTGGAAAATTGTAGCAAGGTAACCGTCTTGACGTCATAAAATGTTGCTGAAGAGATCCTATTTTTATTTAATCGCCATGTAAGTACTATGCCTATTTACAAAAAGATGCACTTTTGTAAATAGGCATAGTACGTATAGTAGTATTTTTAAATGATGCACTATACATATGAGTGAATAGAGTAAGTTGCAGTGGATCGCAAGTACATTTATATTATAATAAACTATTGATAAATTAAACAATTATATTTTAAGGAATTACTCTGACTTTTTATTTTCATGACATCACATCATCAGCCAATTAACGTCCACTGTTGGACAAGGCCTCCCTCATAGAGAGGGGTGTTGCCATAATCCCCACGCTTGGCAGGCAGCTTGGGGATTGCAGTACGTTCACCGTGTACTATTAAGACGCTGCTGCCCATCCTCCGGTGGTTCTGGTCGCAGTTTTAGGACATACCCGGGTCCGGGATTTTCATGACGCTTCACGTCTATTACAAAACATCAGTATCCGTAGTAACCAAATATAAAAATACTTAATTATATATGACACGCACTGACAGCTTACCTATTAAACCATAAATAATAATACTACGCAAAAAAAGATCCAAAGCGTTATATAGACATAGTTCAATCCACCCAAAACATAAAACGTGAAATAAAAGCATATAAATCGAGTTTCCAAGCCATTGTGAATAGAAATACCATTTGGTATTGTTTATGCTTTTCTGTTCTTTTCACAAAGCGATGTCATTTTTATGATTTAGGTAAAAGAACGTAGAGTCGTAGATGGATAGATATTTAGTAGTTAGTACCTATGTAGCCTAACCAAAATGTAATGTAACGCACTTCCTTAATTTCTGAGCATAATATATTTCACGTTTACGGGCGAAGGTAACAAGTGACAAGGTGATTTGACAGGACTTCGTAACTAGTGGATGTTTTCCTAAAGTTTCGCAAAAAACATTTCCACAGATTCAACTAAGTACAAATAAGCTAATTAGTAATCACTCGCAAGACCAAACAACTCTCACAAAAACAGAAGGTCCAAACCAGTAGGTAACTCAATTACACGCCCACAGTTGGCGACAAAGCGCCCTCTATCGAATTACGGGGCGTTTTGCACCCGCCATTATGCGAAGAATCGTCACAAACGAACCATTGTTAAATACACTAGGTGCTATTGTCTGCTGTTATCGTGCCACGTCGGTTTTTGCCGGCGCTCTTCCGTTGGACAGCGAGTCGTGTACAGAAGGGATACTCTACAATGTTACAATTTGCTAGCTTTTAAAGAAGTTATCATACCTTAATATAGAGTAATTGTATATATAAAAACGGTTTTTCGGTAATTCCGCTTCTATTAGTAGAAGCGGAATTACACTAGAAATTCATCAGAAAAACAGTTTTGAAAATGGACTTCCGCAATGTAACTCCTGATTCAATCAACTAGTTGTATATAGAGTTTTTATATATACAGCAACTGTTTTGCAAACTGGTTTCTAGTTAAATTAATTATAATTATTCATATTATTAGCAATGCGAAAGTGTGTCCGTTAGTTAGTTTTGTTCCTCTTTCCCGCAGCTAACAGATTGACTTGGTTTTATATATAGATAGTTGGGGGCCAATTCATCAAAATTCAGCAACGTAACCTTGTACCGGAGGAATATAATTTTTTTAAAGTTAGAACTGCACAATTGCTTAGTTTTTTCAGTTAAAATAACATATTTATTGTAATAATGATAAAAGAAGACAATTTTACAATTGACGTTGACTTATAAACAATAGACCGACAGATGTCAAATGGCTATTAAATTGGCCCTACTTTAGATTGCCTCATAGAAGTTGCGTAATTTTAGGCAATGTTATCTGTTCATTTGAAATCGTCTAATCACAACATTCACACCCGTCATTGAGCGTCGACCTCGCGCCCTTACAAAACCTTATCGCGATATTTGTTCAGTTTTTATTTTCTTCGATATTCACTTATACAAACACTTCCATGGCATTTCCAATTTTAAATTCAACTCTATTATTTACTAAGACAAGGTTGAAAATGGTTTGGATTTCATACAAAGGGTAGAAAAGCCATTGTTGCCTTTTGTAGGTACAGTCAGAGCGGAAATAAGCTTCTTTGTGTGACACTATCGTATCGTATCGTCAACCGCTTCCTTTCCAAAGATTATTATAGACGTAAGAGCAAATATAACTTATCAGCAGTCTTTGAGCTTTGTAAGACGTTTCTGTGGATATAAGAGGTCATGGTCACCTTTAAAACTTTAAAGGTCGAACCTAAAATGTTTGTACGAGTAGGGCAACTAGAACAGCATTGATCTATCAATTAGGATGTTAAATGTGATGACTAATGTCATAGAAGATGATGACCGTGGGGGTGAAGTGTTAAGAACTCATCATCATCAACACAATCAGCCTATATTAGCCCACTGCTGGACAAAGGCTACTCAACCCGATCTTCGTCTTTTCTTTTAGAGCTACTACCAGTCGCCTTGCGTATATTGGCACTCCATCTAGTCTCAGGGCGTACGATACGTTTTTCTAGAGTTGAAACTATGATTATAGTTTCAACTCTAGAAAACGTCTAAATATAAAACAAAATAGAATTTCTAAATTCAAGGTATGAAATTCGGTAGGAATACAATGAGAGCCAATGTACAATACACCACCAAGAATGCATCTTGGTGGTGTAATTGTGTATTGGTGTATTGTACACCCAAACATACATAATAGGAACACCCCAAAAAAGCACAATTCACCCCAAAGATGCACAATACACCGCAAAGATTCTCAATACATACCAAAGCGGGAAGTTAGTGCAGGACTCGATTGAGAGTCAGTGAGAATTAGCTGTCAAAGAAGGCTGCTACGTACACCTAGCAGCTTCAACCTCATCATTAAAAGACATCATGTGAGTTGCAGTTAAAGGCCGAGCCTGTCAAACAGAAAAATATAAACGATGCAATCCTGTTTTACATAAATACTTACTCTACACATACACGAATTGAACGCCTCGACTACTGAATAACTGAATAGTAAAACTTTAAAAATCTCGCATTCATCCAAAGTTACGTCCAAAAATATCGCGACAATGGCAACACAGGGGGTGTCATGCGCGCGGCTCCATAATGGCAATTTTTCGTATACATCGGGTGAATGCGATGAATGCTGTACGTACGTAAACGGAGTGGCGACGTGCAAATTTGACGCCTTTGTGTCGCACTGGTGCGCGCGTGACCGGCATGATGCCGAGTCGGATTACGTATGGTAATGGAAAGTAGTGCCCGAATGAGATATGGCGACTACTGGCTATTGCTTTGCTTATTTGCTGTAGAGTAAATAGCCCAGTGTCAAAGCTTTTACACCATAAAAAGCCCTAAAGCATGCTCCATTGCCATGAGCACGTGACAATTATTTTATTTTATTAGTAGCCAGTAGTATTGTATAGCCATACAAAATAAAATAAAAAGCATTGTACATAGATAATGTAGAGCAGAATTTCCTTCGTGTATATAACTAGTGGTTTCAGAAAATGTATACTTTATCATCAATTGGCGTAGTACCTACAGTTATATGTTTATTAACGGTATATTTGCCGTGATAAGGTTGAGGACGGAACTCTGTTTACGAGTCTTCCCGTGAACATGGTTTAATTACATAATTTCTTTTCATCTAAGCAAAATATAATTTAAATAACACATACACTGAAGAAGTTATTTAAATCAGTGTATAATATTCCAATATATAAAAGTTTAAAGTTTTTGTTCAGGTTACGAAGGGATGCTCTGTCTCTTTTCCGCAAAGCTAATGTCAAGCGAATGTCAGTATGGAATTTGTATGGTGTATTTGTAGGTTATTTTGTAAGTTTAGTGCGTTCTCTGTCTAGCAACACATTAAAATACTTATATCCTCTTTAATTTAGAACACATTTTAGTTTTGTTCTCGTTCTGTTACAATTACCAGTAGCCTATTACCATTGTGTATGTTGCTATCAATATTTCTAATACATAATACCACCTCGCTTTCAATCATAGCGATTTCTGTAGTCAGTGTCGGGTTATTTGTTTGCGCCGCCCGCCCCGAGCGGCCGCGATGCCGTCGGAATCTAAATCGGGGGTCCGGGTTCGATTCCCGATTACTTTTGTGCTGCTCGCGCTGTTTGATTGGAGGAAATGGTAAAAATGTTACATGTAAAGGGTTAGTTTTGAGGTTGGTTAGAGATAAGAAGTTTGCCTTTGATAAAACTTTTTTGTAGAAAATTAAATTAGAAATCATATTTTTTAGAGTTTATGTATTTAAATATTCTTTTTATTGGTGTTGTTTGCTAATAAAGTATTACATTTATAGTTTTTCATAGTACTGTTCTATTCCTTGATTTTTTAATAATTATAAAAATCTCTGGCTCGTTCCTGGTGCAAAGAGTGGCCATTGCGATTCAGCGTGGGAAATTGGGAATGCTGCCAGCGTTATGGGCACTTTTGCACCAGGCACGGTCCGGGGCGGGCTATTTGATTAGGCTAGTTTTTATTTATTTATTTTAAATTAGAATTAATTAGTAGATATAATTATAATTTGACATGTACAATAACATTTTATGACTGTGGAATGTAATACTTCATATTGACTGCCTCGGTGGCTCAGTTGGTAGTGATCCTACTTTCTGTGCTTGGGGGCGTGGGTTCGATTCCCATCTAGGACAAACATTTGTGTGATGAACATTTGTGTTTGTTCTATGTCTGGGTGTTAATATCTATTTAAGTATGTATTTAAAAATATATATGTATGTATATCAGTCTCTGGCAGCCATATTACAAGCTTTGCTTAGTTTGGGGTCAGATGACCATGTGTGCAATAATGTCCCAGATATTTATTATTATTATTTTCTATGTTTTAAAATTGTTCACTCGTGAGACGAGGATTTTGCCTTTCGCGGGCGTGTAGCCAAGCGAGTTTTTTTTTTTTTTTTTTTTTTTTTTTTTTTAAATTATAATTATTGGTTTAGTGATAAAAATTTGCGTACGATTCGACAAGTGTTCAGAACTACAGCTTTCTGGAGTTGAACGAATGTGTAGTTGTGCATATCGAGTGTTTTGAGAGACGTATGAAGTGTGTAAGGAATGACGCCTGTAGATGAAAGTATGATTGGTATGGTTCTTACAGTATCTACTTTCCACTGAGTTTTTAATTCTATTGCAAGATCAGTATATTTAGCAATTTTCTCTGTGTGTGTTGTCGTGAGGTTATGCGTATTTGGAATAGCTATGTCAATCAGGTAAACAGTTTTATTTATTTTGTCATGTAATGTAATATCTGGTCTATTATAATGAATAGTTTTGTCCGTTATTATTGTCCTATCCCAGTAAAGTTTGTGGGTGTTTGAGTCTAATACGGTGTCGGGGGTGTATTTGTAGTATGCTGTTTTTTCTTTAATCAATTTATATTTAAATGCCAGGTTTTGGTGAACTATTGCTGCTACTTGATCATGGCGGTGTTTATAGTCAGTTTGGGTGATGGATCTACATGCTCCTGTAATGTGTTGTATAGTCTCTGAACTACTATGACAATGTCGGCACAGATCTGACTGCATACTATGGTCTTTGATTATATACTTTCGGTAGTTGCGAGCTTTGATTATATACTTTCGGTAGTTGCGAGTTATACTTTCGGTAGTTGCGAGATATACTTTCGGTAGTTGCGAGATATACTTTCGGTAGTTGCGAGTTATACTTTCGGTAGTTGCGAGATATACTTTCGGTAGTTGCGAGATATACTTTCGGTAGTTGCGAGATATACTTTCGGTAGTTGCGAGATATACTTTCGGTAGTTGCGAGATATACTTTCGGTAGTTGCGAGATATACTTTCGGTAGTTGCGAGTTATTATTATTATTATTATATTTAATATATACATGCTAAGTTTTAAAATTATAAAATATAAAAGTGATATGACAGGTGTCAGAGATTAAAAATAAACTGATAAACATATAGACAAACTACTATTCTATTAGTTACTATTTATTATCAGCTAGGAATGGACCAAATCTTAAATGAATTTTATCATACTATAACAACCTCTTTACTGATTGAGACAAAGCCAAGGTCTTTAAATACATTTAATATTGTTAGGTATGAAACATAATATACAATATATACTTTCAAAGCTTTTTTGACGTCCATATTTCTTAAACCTCTTTTGCTCTAACATTGTTGTTGGATCTAAGACAAGTTCTCGATTTCTGAAAAACATAAATGACAGTAAAAAAGACAAAGAAAACCAAATAACTTTTGAAATGGTCGTGGTTATCCTTAAGCATTGTATTTCCATTTCACATATCCTCAGACCAAAAGAAACAGAATATTTACTCCCCAATACACAGATCTGTATCATCAGATCTTGGGCCCAATATTACCTATATATCTTTTTCTACTGCTGTTTTAGCGCTATTCTCCAAATCGGATACAATTTCTCTCAAACAAAGTCAAATAGCCATCATCCGTATCGAGTGGTATAATCCGCCATAACGGTCACTGCCGCCAAATGTTCGGGTAAAGCCATAGGAAAGCCAGCTGGCGACGGTAACTGCCCATACCATTGTCGGACAGTTCACCAGATTTACATATTCAGTGTGGTAGACTCTAGTAATGTATGGAATTTTGGACGAATAGGGATATTTATCTATCATGATAGTGATTGAATACAATAGCATGCACTGTCATTTTGTGATGTCAGAATATATATATTAATAAAGTTACAGTTTTTGTTGCTCCTGTTACATATATTTACGTTATAAATAAATATAAATAACGTTTTACACTCATATCTTCCAGATTAGGAATCTTTGTGTCAGGGATGCCATTGACAAAAATGGATAACATTTAGACTCGGAGCATATATTTAAATTCCTCATTCAAACATCTGCCCGGTCGGGAATCGAACCCGAACCATCTTGCTCATGAGGCAGACATACTAGCATTGAGCCAAACCAGTCGTCACATGTGTTACGTATTTTTTTCCTGAATATAGTTTGTCAAATGGAAATTGTAGGAAGCTGCTGTTTTTGATAGGAATTTTATGCCAAAATCCTGTTTTAGGTGACGAGGTCGTAAAAAAATAATGATGTCTGAAAATACCTAGTATGGTGGTTCTGTCTGTATTTTATTTTGCTCAATGATGGCCAAATTATTTTGTCACAGATGGGTCGATTTTAATATTTATTCATGGTAAGGTGACCAAGGCAAAATCCATTTTAAATAAGCCAGGAAACAATTGAAACGAACACAAATCGGTAAGACCACATACACATGAAAAGTGAGCAATGTCTTTGACTTTTTTTTACAGAAGGATGTTTTTTACTTCAACACGGTCATAGTGACGATTTTAAAGTTTTTTCTTTCCAAACTTTAGGTTGATATTTTCTGTCAGTTAAAAAAACTACGATAAAGCAAATGCAGTTTTTCCAGCCAGTGCAAATTGTACCACCAAATTAAATCCCATCTAATCTCGCATAATTTGAATCTGTCCGTCTGGCCACGGGCAGATTGCAATCACGTCCGGGGAGCATTTTTACGTCACTTGGTCTCTTTTTCCAATCTCGGCTTAACCGTGTTTGAGTAACAAGTTTTTGACGACAAGTTGAGCTGTCTGTCTGTATGCGTTTCCTTTTTGTCTCACTAGTTATATCGCTTAAAAATTCTTTTCACCCAAAAAATGTGTCATTTTGGTAGCCTTAATTGAAGTCAGTTTTTAATGCATCTTGAACACTGTAGCAACACTAGCAACTTAGAACAAGGTCGTGCTTGTAAGAGCCGGTTGCATGAGAGTAGGTTCTGTTCGTGCACTTTTCTCTAGTTGCGCAAATAAGATGAGCTGTGATAAGACGCACAATTAATCCAGCTGTTATTGTATTTGATCTATTTCGTCATTTGACATCGGGAAAAACCAGCCTAACTTATTTAAAAAAAAAATGAGTTGATAGTAGCTTGTCTTGTATGTTAGCTTAGTTTATAGGCAGCTCAAAGGCTAATAAATTGTTGTTTTTGCAACAAATAAAAATAACTTTGTGTTTCATTGTTTACGACGCTATAATGTAACAAACGAATCATTACTTTGCGTAGCATTTTGTAGCAACGCTACGGCGTAGCACGAATTAAAAACTAAGATTTTTTCATAGGCTTCTAATTAGGCTCAGTGTATGCAAAACTATATACTAGTGGGTTTACAAAAATTTGCCTCTAGGCGGTCTGTAATTCTAACAATGATATCTCTATGGTTATTGATTATGAACAAACCTGATAACCCGAAAACACTACAATATCCTTATTTCTTTCCTTTCAAGTCCCATTTAGTTTCGTTTTGGAACTTTAGTTAGTCTTAATCCTGACAAAATAAACAAAAGTTATTTCTGCTTCATTATCAGTCTACACTTAGAGCGAGAAAGAACTTATTGATCTCAAAAATATACGCATTCCTGATACAGAAAACAATAAACGCTTATCAAAACGCCCCCAGAATAAAGTCTTCCCCCAAAAGAGATAAAATAGCGATAATTTCGATACAAATCAGGGTGTTAAGTGATCGTACTGCGACGGAGCGCCGCAATTAGCTGGTAAAGGGTGTTTGGGCGTGGGGTGGCATCGGGGGTGAGAGGCTGACTGAAGTCAGTTTTTTTTAAAGATGTGTAGTTTTTTATCTGTGGCTCGTGTCAAAGATTATGTTAAGAGCGGAATCATTTGTTGATAATTTTACCGTAAAAACATACCTATTTTTAAACATCTTAGTCAAGGCAATGTAGTTTTCTCAATGGATTGGTCAGAAATTAGTATTTGATAGAATCAGATTTATATCCAGGTATCCGATCCCGCATGAGCTGTCTCGCCTTTGCAATTATCAAAACATAAAAATGGTCGAAAAAATATACAAACATACATAGAAATGCCAACTTGTCCCATTAGAATATGACTCAGTATATGAATATGATATATCTCTTCGCTCAGTCAGTAAGAGAAGGACACACATATCTCATCAATAGTAAAAGTAAACGAGACAGATACAAGAAGCTGGAAATTCCACACCGTTCGATTTTTCAGCTCCTTTATTCCACGGACCTGCAAGGTGTGGAATATACTCCCCCCAAAGGTATTCCCGCCGAGCTTCAAGATGAAGCGTTTCAAAAAGGGTGTCTACAACTACCTCTCCGGGCTGGCAAAGCACCGTCAACACCGCTAGTGTTGCAGGTGTCTATAGGCGGCAGTTTTGCTTACCATCAGGCGGACAGCATGTTTGTTTGCCGCTCTTTTATAAATATATATATAAAAAAAAAAAACATACATGTTTTTATCGTTTTATGTTTGGACACTGCTGGCTTCAAACGAACGCATATTACCAGACATGAGTGAATAATATTAGTTTACATTTAACCAGCATGTTATAATGCGCCTTTATAAGTTACTTGAGTCATAGACTATCACTATCTCTTAACTGATAGCGAATCCATACTCCATCCATAGTACCAGTTTTGGGATACTTAAGGCCCCAACACCCTGTAGCCCATCCGTCATCTAACAAACTGGAGCGTTTGACATATAAACTGTCATTATTGTCCTTTTATTAGAGAATTAATTGTGCGATAAGTCAAACTGCTTTGGGTCGTAATTTCTAGATTTAAGGGATTTGTATGGGCGTTTTGAATGCGCAGTATAAATTAGCAATTAAATTGTGTAAGTACATTTCTATTTGACTGCCCCGGTGGCTCAGTTGGTAGTGAACCTACTTTCTGTGCTTGGGGGCGTGGGTTCGATTCCCATCTAGGACAAACATTTGTGTGATGAACATTTGTGTTTGTTCTATGCCTGGGTGTTAATATCTATTTAAGTATGTATTTAAAATATATATGTATGTATATCAGTCTCTGGCAGCCATATTACAAGCTTTGCTTAGTTTTGGGGTCAGATGACCATGTGTGCAATAATGTCCCAGATATTTATTTATTATAATTTATTATTTAGTATATTTCTATTTAGAACGGTGTCTCTTAAAATTAGGGTTACATTTTCACACAACGGTGACCTGCTCAAATTTAAACGAATACTAAAAATGAATACAAAATTAAAAAAAAAAATCTATAATTATTTTTATTTTTAATCAACAGTAGTTAATTATGTAGTATAAAAAAATATGAGGTATAGGTACTTTTTGAGTTTTGGTGGCTCAGGTAAAAGTGATATTTGGCTCTTAGAGATAAAAGCCCGATCCACTCTATCTCTTTAGGGATAGAGTGAATTTAGCTTTACAGCCGTTAAGTTTCTGTAATAAATAGATCTGTATTTTTTATTGAAAATTACGGCTTAAAATTTTGGAAAAACTCAAAATTATAGCTTATACCTTCAATTTGCTAAAGTAATTTTTGTAAGTCTCGAAGGTTTCTCTTGGATATCGTTAAATTACTGACGTAAAATAAAACATTTTAAAATTTCTTAATTACGACTTTATTATTTCGTTTTATGCCCGAAAATCCAAATACCTAAAATTTTAATTATATTTTGGTTCCTTAACAAATGACCAGAATAATAATTACTTAATCATAGTCCAAATAATGGGCAGGCCACATCACTCGAAGAACCGACAACCGATGGGAAGAAAGGTTCTTGAGTGGAGGAGACCTCGCACCGGAAGACGCAGCGTAGGTATGCCTCCCACTAGATGGACCGACGAAATTGTGAGAGTCGCGGGCATCCAGTGGATGCAGATGGCAGGATGTCGTTCAGTGTGATTTAAAGATTATTTCCGAAATATTTTATTTTTGTTTTGTTTGTTATTAAAGAAAACAATACGGAAATGTAAGTTCGAAAAGGCATCTAGGAAGCTACAAAATGGGGTTCTTCAAATGGCAAGTTAATAGAGTCTTAAAGAGTGGACAACGTATTTGTGATGCCTCTCGTGTTACAAGTATCCATAGGCGGTATCCAAGTATCCATACGGTGACTGCTTACCATCAGGAGGCATTCTGCTTGTTTGCCACCTATGGCATAAAAAAAGATAAACTGATAAAAAATACAAATGAAAAGGTCTTTGCTTAAACATAATCTACACGGATATCGTATTAGACAAAGTCCCTATTCACATAAATAAGCTGCCCCAATAATGAAGTCCAATTCTTTGTCTCCATCTAAAACAACACGATTTCTTCGACATCTGCGCCCCTTTGTTACCTCTCAAGTGTTTATTCACGATAATCGAGTGTTACAGATTAAATTCTGCTACCCCCTATACCACCCGCTCTTCAGCCGCCCCTGTCTTTAAAGAAACACTCGCATCGCTGACTTCTCGAGAGCTGTTGAAAAATTTAGGGGTGGAATAACACATGTCTATTTTAATATTATTTTAATCTTGATTATGAATAGGTGATTATTTTTAATCATTTATTTTTTTATGATTAAGTGAAATATCGTTTTCTTCAATGGAATTCACAATTAATTTCAATGTCTTCTAAAAATAATGTGTTTTTTTTTTCGTTCAGTTGTTACGGAGTTGAGTGCGGATAAACACACTTACACCCATTTTTCACATTTATTATTTATATTACTTTGAGTGTATTTTTATTGTTTTGTGTTTTTATATAATATCTCTATTGCATCCCACTTAAACTATATCAAGTAAATGAAACAAGACATCCTTTTAGTTCTTTTCATTTTATTCAAATATTAACTGAAAGTTATAAAAGTAAGTGCCTAAAAAAACTAACAAAACTTATTAATAATAACAATAAACATAATTCAGTTCAACAATAAATTCGTACTCTTACAATGTACAAACAAACAATCCTTATTTATTATAATATGTGACAAAACACCCGAATTATGATACTTCACTGTTTTTTAACAATACCAGTGGGACCCTACGGGAAACTAAGTACATCATACATACTTAAAAATAAAAAAATAAAAACTAACGAACCTAATCACTTGTCATAACCTGCTCTCAAATTTTTATTATTATACAATTTATTGCGTTTTCCCTCCTGTCGTTAAGCGATGATGCGGTCTACGATGAAACACGCAAAAACAATTAATAAACAAATCACCGTTGTTGTTGATATAAACTTATAAAATAAGTATAAACCAGTATAAAAAAAAGAAATAACATTACTGCTTAATCATCGTGTCTTGATTCGGTGTAAAAATCTTTTAAATTTAAGTTAGTCTGGGTGAAATGTACTGGTATCTTCCCATTGAAGGGGAAGCTGAAGGCACGCGGATATCTCAATTGCGTATTTTAATGTTTTTGAAGATAAAAGTCACTGTGAGAATTGAAAAGGATGGCAGAGACGGGACCTTATTACTGAGCCTACGCTGTCTGTCTGTGCGTCCTACCTTTAAACGGCTGTATTTTTGGAACCGTATTAGATAGCCAGTTGAAATGTTCACAGAATATGTAATGTTATGGCGGATTAACTAAGACATAAAAAAAAGTAAAAACAAACGGGGAGTCCCCATACAACAAACGTATTTTTGGAATTGCTCTACTGTAAAAACGGTAATACGTACAAGTGTCAAACTTGGCATGATTATAGTACACACTCTAAAGTATAACAACAAATAATAAATAATGGCCAAGTGCGAGTCGGTGACAAATTGTTGTTCATTACCAAGTTATAACTGGTAATTTCGTTACTTGGATGACCTCATCATTTCTTTCACCGGATCCAAACGACACATTTTTACTAATTTTAAAGTCGGTTTTTTTAATTGATAATTATTGACTTGACTCGCACTTGGCCCGTTTATTTCTATCTTCTTCGCCATTCAATACAATATCAACACGAAAATTACTTTGTACAATTTGAAATGTTATTCTAAAGATAATGATAATAGGTTTCACTTGGGCATTCTATTGGGCATTATCTTTCGAACAAATATGTTGGAAACGTGTGAAAGAGAAAACCAGTAGTTGGAGTGGGTGTCAACTCGGCGCCTGATTTTCACACAATTAGTTTAACCTGCCTTGAAAAGTATAACTTCTTTTTTATCCTGTTAAAATACTAGTTTTAGTTAGAACACGAAATATAAGAAATTGTTAACGAATATAAAATGATATAATATCTGTTTTTAACCGACTAGGTCTCAATTCGATCCGTATTCTTTTTATATACATTTATACATTATTTTTATGTTTGTTCATCTTTTTACCACGCTTTTATTAGCTTGGTATGTATCCATGAATCTATGTAACGGAATTATTTGTATGTGATTTTCACCCCTTTTAAAAAGTCGGATTTATTTGAAACTTACACTACCCATGACAAGGCAATAATTTTAATATCCTTACCAGGATCTTCAGGATTATCGATTTTGAAGCGTGTTTTTTTAGTTTTGAAACTGCGATAATTATTACATGCTTCTTTTGACATTTAATAAGTAGGTAATATATGTAATGAGAGAGGCTATTGGCTCCCGAAACACAGTGTTTATTTCTAGCTCGGAGTCAATGGGTTCATAGATATTTTATTACGTGAAAATTTTAATGCCCTATAAACGAATTTTTATTTGTATTTTTCTATTATGTAGAAGAAATTCTCAAGGTGATTATGAGGTGAGGTTTTGTAGTTTTTTTACCAGTTCGAATAATAATAATTTTGCTAGTGTGCTAAAAAAGTTTAGATAATTTTGATCGGGCGCTTACTACTTTTGAATTCGGTTTTGTATTCAGATTTTACTTTCAAACCAAAAAAAAATAATTGTGCCTGGAGTCCCTCCGCGCGGTAGAAGTGAATATTCCTACCCCCTTCAATGAGCTATCATAGTTAAACGTTTAACGCAACCTTGTTGGAAGTCGCATAAGAAGTTTCACTTCAATATACAGTGTAAACTCTTTATAACGAAACTCAAGGGACTGAGCATTTTTTGTCGCTATAGAGAGTTATCGTTATATGGAGTGAACAAAAAAACAACCAAATCGCACGTATCACACAAACTTTTTCGTCAACACTAATCGCTTTCCGTTTACTGGCCATGTTAACAGTTTCAAAGTAGGTTTACGACTGATAATACAATAGGTATCCAGTATGCTTGGTCGAAGACCATCACTTCCGAGAAAACAATGCGTCATACTGCACGTGTTCAAGGCAATTAAGGATAACAAAAGCTAGACCGACCTCGGATGTTTCGGAGCTTCAAAGTCTTTGTTGCCTGATAACATAACATAAACAATAATACCGATAATAAATATTTACTGTCTAAAAATATGAACACATTTCTTCGTAATAGAGAATGGCGTATCGCTATAAAGAGTGTTTCAATATGTGGGTTTTAACGCTAACCAACCAAGTTGGGCTGACTTCAACGTTATAGGGAGTTTATTGTTATAAAGGATAACGTTATAAAGAGTTTACACTGTACTTTGTAAGTTCGGGCAGGTCACAGTTGTGTGAAAAAAAGAGCTTGAAAAATTTATGTATACATATTTACTGGAACGGTTGTATATATTTCTTATATTTTTTATAATAATGATTATGCATAACGAAGATGGTTTTCAATAGTTTAGTTAGAATATAAGAATAAATTAAAAATTCAACTGATGTAAGGAAAATGCATGTGTTGAAAATAAGACACAAAATATTCATAACTATAAACATTAAATTGTATTAACAATAATCGTATTATTATCTATATTACCTATCTCTACTTCTAGGTGCCGGTTTTAAAGTTATATCAATATTTAGTTTAATACAAGTGCACATCGATTAGTACATAGTCACCTTATCGACGTAAAACAGTAAAAAGTTTTATGTAATGTATGTGAATTCGTAGATACAGTTATTTTATATATCATAATATGTAATTATTAAAAGCTGGCTCATTCTTAGCGTAGTGAATTTCTTAGTCAATTCTATGCGGGGATGCAGCCAGCGTTCTTGGTACTTTACTCAGAAAATTTGGACTTTATTACACGGACAACGTCTTGTTTTTGATTTTCAGTATAAGTGTGATAATTAAGGCTTATTTTGTTAGCTTCGTTTGATGTATCTTTTTTTACTTAAATTAAATAAAGTTTTTTTATTATTGTGATTGATATGAGTGATATAATACATATTGTAGATATTTTCACAGTAAAACAAGTCGACCAGAATCTCATGCCACAATATTTTTTTTAAGTTGAATGGCTGTAAACTTGGCAAAACGATGTGTACGAAGACCTTAGATTTTATATTTATTTATGCCATGAGATTCAGACGACCTACGTGTATTTAATTTGTTTAATTGTAGTGGTACATTTATTATATAGTTAAAATAACAGAGCCACAAAGTTCCATGTGACATACGACTAAGTGAATTAATTCTATGATATGTTATCTATTCAAAAAGAAGTGCACCCCAATTGTATGATACATATTGCACAAAAACTTCTCATAATTATATATTTACATGATCTTTCATCAAATAATAGGCGTCGTTGTCACTGCTACAAAAAAAAAAAACATAACAAACCACTGACTCTACTTTTTAATTCAGTCTTGCACAAATGCACATTCTAATATCCAACATATCACTTAACAAATGTCCACACTTTATCCGGATTACTTTGTTGTTTACCAACAATGTGGGCTTACATTTGAACATAGGTTGTTGTCATAGTACTAGTGATGTCCAATTGTCTTATCACTAGTGATGTCCAACCGTCACAGTCTGATGGTCCCACATATTTAAACACTGTCCGGTGTGCTGGCCTCCCGATCCTGCGCGGAGGTGGAGGCGTGCTCCCAGTGGGCCCAGGGCCGCGCCGGGAGCGCGACCGGCCTTCATATGACGTGCTGCGGGGGCTCCTCATCGCTTTTCATCAGAACGTACGCCACAGGGCGCTTTACGTCCGGTGGTGGGGAAGGTGTGCGGCGCGGGGGGCAGCCGCACGGAGAGAGAGCGCTGTTGTAAAGTGCGCTGCTGTACAGTGCTCCGCCATAGAGCGCCTGTGGAAGGGAAGACGGGATGAGAAGCCGAATACAGTTAAGGTAAGAAAAGAGTTTCGTGTCATATACAAGAATAGAAAAGAGTGTCCTTTCTTGTATCCTTTTGAGAGGTTTTTTATTATTTACTAGTGCTGTTGCCCACGGCTTCATATGCGTAGACTTTCAACCCTTTTTTCCTCCCTTAATCCGGGCCTTGCGCAAAATAACATAGCTTATACTTCAATCTGGTCATAATGAAGCATATTCGTGAAAACCGAATTTAAATCCGTCCAGTGGTTTAGAAGAAACAAACAAACATTCTACAAACTGTCTTAACGTGTTCAGCTGCTTATTTTAAGAACTCCTGTGTGGTTTTTTTTGATATCTTGCAATTACAGCTTGGCATACTTATGTAAGTTCGGTTACAACGCAATGTTATCGTACCATCGAGGTGGTCTGATGAAGATGACAGAAGGTGGCCATAGAGACTCCTAAACGAAAAAAGAAACCCCGTCCCCCGAGTTTGGGTTTGTTGGATTTGCCTTCCCAAGCACTTTGGTCCTAGATGATAAATTCAATTTGGCGGACAAAATTTTCTTATCTAACTACCATCATGATTTGGGCATTAAATGAAAGGGTTTGGTGAGAAAAATTCGAAAAAGCTTGTTAAAAGTATTTTTTAAAATTAATTAAGTTTATTACTTTCCAGACCCTGCAATCTGGTCACTCGAGTTCCTTAATATGTATAGAATTTAAATTGAGAAACGTAGGTACATACATTGACAGTCATTACCTGTAGATGCGCCAGCTCAGCTGCCAGCTTCCCATCATCAGACGGGATCTTCGCAAACGGATAGAACGGGTATGGCAGCGGCGGGAACAGTGCCCTACTCAGGTCAGGCTTGTCATGGATCAGGTGGTGAGGCATGGGCATCTGCGACATCGGGTGTGGAACATTCGGTGTCACCAGTCGAGGTACAGGCGCCATTAAGCTGCCGATGCCGAAACCGAATTTAGGCTCCTTCTTTATAAGCGCTTTCGGCTTCCGTCGTGGCCTATATTTGTAGTCTGGGTGTTCTTTCATGTGCAGTGCCCTGGAATAGGAGGCCTATTTGAGTTTATTATGAAATGGAGTTGCTTTTTTGTAGTGAGATTAGATAGTTGTAGATCAGTGCTCAGTTGGAGCGGCACAATTTCAAGACGAGTTGTGGAAAGAGCCATGCTCAACGTTTGTCTGAGGGATCGTATTCGGAACGAAGTTATTCTCCAAGAAACGAGTTACTAATATACTCAGCGTATTAGCAAGCTGAAGCGGCAGTGGGGAGTCATGTCTAATACAGATGGTCTGAATCTAGGGCAGCCGATTCAGAAGTGTTAGCGATGTTCTAGGATGTGTTTATTGTGTGGTGCGTGTCTTAATAGTAATTTTACAAAATAAAACTGGCGAAGTGCGAGTCGGACTCGCGAACGAAGGGTTCCGTACCATTTTCTATAAAAACGGCAAAAAAACACGTTTTTTGTATGGGAGCCCACCTTAAATATTTATTTTATTTTAATTTAATAATTTATTTTTAAAGTGTATATATAAATAAATATTCTGTGAATATTTCAAGCGTCTATCTCTTGCTGTTATCAATATCGAGCGAAAACGAGCAAAAAAAAATCACGTTTGTTGTATAGGAGTTAAATATATATAAAAAAAAAAAAAAAAAAATTTTTTATTCAATTTTTTTGTAGGTATTTGTTGTTATAGCAGCAACGGAAATACATCATCTGTGAAAATTTAAACTGTCTAACTGTCACGGTTCATGAGATACAGCCTGGTGACAGACGGACTGACGGACGGACGGACGGACAGACGGACAGCGGAGCCTTAGTAATAGGGTCCCGTTTTACCCTTTGGGTACGGAACCCTAAAAACGAGTGGTAGCGCCATCTAGTGCTTAACGGATGAGGGCCTCGAAAATTTCTCATTATTAGTTCGCTATAAAAGTACCTATAACTACAAGTAGGCTAAAATGGCTTTCTCACTTCCCTTGTCATTCAATAATACACTATTCGTACAGATACGATATATCTTACTCAATAACCACAGTGTCCACTCATATCAAAATTGATATCAATGTTTACCGAATTCGATTAACTAACGCCGAAGAAAAACATCGCACCAAAAAACGTTATCGATAAAAAACGGGGAGATACAGTTTTTTCTCGACCAAGATATTGTGTTTTCCTTCGACGTTATCGTATTTATTTGGATGGTAAACAGTAATGAACGAATTGATAGTGTACCGGTCAACGAACTCGATGTTTGTGTTTCTGAGAAGTTGAATTGTATTTCCTAAATTGGTAACAATGGGTCGTTGATCATAAATGGGTTGCAAAGTTACCTGCGTACGAAGCACTTTGGTGAGACTTGAATAGTCATAAATGTATGGGTTTTCATAGAAGGAAGCTCTTTCGACGAATTAATGCATATCTACACTTTTTTAAGTAATAGAAGGTAAACCAGACCAATATCAATGTAAGTAAAGTATACTAGTTTAATATTAGTAAAAAAACTATATATATCTATCATTACTATGAAGGTCAGCATAATCATCATCAGCCAGAAGATGTTCACTGGTGAACATAGGTCTCCCTTAGAATTCCACACTGAACGACAGCTTGCTATCTTCATCCAGTCCAGCTCTCACGATGCAAATAAGCATTAGTTCAGCATGGAAATATGAAACTTTATTCCGTAATTTTCGGTTGTTTTTTATTGAATTTGGTCTTTTAAAGCGAGCAGACTTTACCCCTTACTTTAGATGTGTTCTCCACTAAACCTCAAAATTGTGTTTTTATAAAACACTGTTATTCACTAAAGTTATATCATTATTGACGGGATATTTACCGTGGTAAGGTAAATAACATATATATAGGAAGGAGCTCCCGATATTTCGGCGCAGTTACATGCACCATGTTCACGGGAAGACGGGATGTGTTTTTATAGTTTTAAAATAAGTAAACATCCGTATGTGTACCAATTAAACAAGAAACAACAATTAGGGTGTATTGTTGTTTTTTTGTTTTAAGCACACGATTAAAAAATTAATGCGACATGAAGGGATTTTAAGAATATGGGGAAATTAGTATCGCTACCAATTTGAGAGGAGAAATAGAAAACAAAACAAACTCTAAATGATCGTGGATCATCGCATCCAACAATCAGCACTGACCCGTCCACCACTCGAGTAATTACAATCGTCTCGCTGACAATCGCGCGATTCTATCACAAAGCGCATAATCGAACGCAGTGTCGACATTTACCCCAACACTAAGAGTAACAACTACCCTGACATGCGAACGGAAATAAACTCTACGTAGAGTTATTACGGCTGATGTTTCGTTGGGAAGTTCTGGTGGATAGTGATGTGGTATAGAATGATAGTCGGTTGTGCCGTCACAATGCAATAATCCGCGCATTGTTGAGTGTACATTGTTGTTTTAAGGGCGGACGGCAGGCGCGACAATTGCATATTTTATTGCATAAATAATAATGTTATATCGCACTGGCGAGCCGTTGTGGCTGTTTGTTTATAGCATTGAGAGGACAGATTCAATTCTCCATTGTTTAATTATGATGATGGCAGATAGATATTTTAACTATGAAGCACAAAGTAGGAAATGCAAGATGATATTTTAACTTTGGACAAAATGGATACAAATTTTAAGAGAATATATAAATAGATCGATATAAACTCTTTATTGTGTACATCAGAAATAAAAAATTACAAACATACGAGCTATACCTACATAGAACGAGTTCCAAAAAGATAATAGCTAAGTAGTTAACGCGTTTGACTTCCACAAGGTTCAAATTATTTACGTTTAAGAAAAAACTAATTTAGACTTTCTACCAATAGTTAATAGTAGTGGTGTAACTTGTCCTTGTAAAACTTTTTCATTATAAGTGAGCGAATTGTAAGTAGGTGAGTAAGTAAACAAATACTTAACATTATACTTGCACACACAGACACATAAAATCACGGCTATGCATAAAAAATCCTTAGAGGTCTCTAAATTAACTTTATAACAAGTGGATCACAATTAAAACCGACATCAAAAATATATGAAAAAAAAAAATGTGTCTATAAAATTTGAAGGTTACCCTCGATTTCCCTGGGATCCCATCATCAGATCCTGACTTGGTGCCAATGGGACCAAATTGGTAGTGTATTCTACCGAACAAAAGTTTTTTTTAAGTGTTTTCCATCGTATTCCTGACACAGGAAATCTTAATGCGAGCGACTAGGCCAAAACTGAAAGTGCACTATGGAAACAGGAATTATTATGGGACGCGTACTAGAAGGTGGATAGTGCCAAGACTGTGCAATGATCTACCAGCGGAGTTCAAGGGACAGTTTAGGGTCAGAATTGGATATAAGGTTGCATTGAGGAAGTTGCTGTTGGATAGAATGACTTAGCAGAGAAATTTTAGTAGTTGAAAAGTACTTTGTTCTGCCCAACAGTGACTTTTTGTAATTAGATTTTTCTGAATTCAATTTTGGTGTTGAATTGTTGCTCGGATTCTTTCTTTTGTTGCGGGTTCTTGGCACTGTCCATTCTTAGTGTTCCAATGATGACCTGTTTCTGTAGTGTTAGTGTTAGCATGTATTTTGTTTAATTAGTAAAGGCACTCGCCTTAAAAAGAAAATTTAAAAAATGTTCCTACTCAATACTGCAATGTTGTAATGAGAGTAGATATCTGCCTACAAACTGGTACACAGTTTGGCAGAGTTGTATATACATAGCATGTACTTTATACACTGAGATTAAAAAATATATGGGGAGCTATGAATGTGAAGTGTTGTTTATTAATTTTTATTAGTGTTAACTTTCCGGGTGGAGTACCCCATGCAGTACTCAGACTCACTACAAATCAAAAAGAAGAGCCTCTCGAGTTTTGAGTTTAGTCCCTGATAACGAACTAAATTCAAAACTTCCTTTTACACACACAATACTATCGCACAAGTGTGCGTTTTGGGCAGACCGTTACTCTAAAGCACATACATACGATTATATCGAATAATCAAATAAAGACGATAAAAAGTAAGTACGAATGTAAACATAGGAGCGCCTTCGACTATTGTTGACCGATAACGTGAACAGGGAACAGAACAAACACAGAATTTAGACATACATGGATACATTGGGTTAATTTCATCATCATCACCAGTCAGAAGACGTCCACTGCTGAACATAGGCCTACCCCTTTAACCTCCACACTGAACGACATCATGCCATCTGCATCCACTGGATGCCTGCGACTCTCACAATGTCCTCGGCCTATCTAGTGGGAGGCCTACCTACGCTGCGTCTTACATTGGGTAACTTTAAATTGATAAATCATCGAGTCTTGATTCAATTTTATATAATATGTAACAGACAGTCTGCATATACGCGTAATAGGTTTTTAGAGTGAATAGATTTCTTCTAGATCAACGTGTTCCATCCTCGGCCACACCATTGCTTACCATCAGGCGAGTTGGTGGCCAAACGTATTCGTATTCTATTAAAAAAATATGTTTGATTAGTTAAAAATGTAGGCTACTGAAAAATATTTAATAGTTATAATATTTACGTTAAAGATTTTTTTTAAATCGGATGATAATGTTATGATATATACGTGTTTAAAGTTTGTGGTTGGATTAGGAAGGGATGCTCGTCCCTTTCCGGCCAAGTGAGTGTCAGTAAGAAGTTTGCATGTCACAGTTGCTAGTACTTCGCCAATGACTTATTTGGTATAGATAATTATATAGGTGCTATGTTTGGTCCAAAAAAATTTTGGACGAGTTAACTTAACCAATTACGTAATAATATAAAAGGAGTTAAAAATTAAAGCGCTACCGTGTTTCGGACAGCACATTTAATATTTAGGTATAACGCGGTTGCTTATTAAAACAAAAGAGTCAACAAGCCACTTATAAATATAAGATGGTTGTTAAAGTTGCTTTTGTTTCATACAAAAGACATCAACGCATTGCTCATTAATTACATGATTGCATAATAATTGATGTTTATTGACTAATAGTAAAAATAGCTACATGCCAAAGAGGAATGGAGCATAGCATGCTAAATGTAAAGAAAATTCCAAAGCAACTGATGTATTAGTTCAAACCTTAACTTTAAAATGGAAATGGGCTGGACACGTAGCACGCCTTCAGGACCAGAGATGGACAAAAAAGTTAGAATGTGGAAGGGCCCACAAGAAAGAAGGGAACACCATATACTAGATAGGAAGAAGATATAAAGAAAGTAGCAAATACAAATTGGGTTAAAATAGCACAGTCTAGAGAAGATTGGCTATCCTTGGAGGAGGCCTTTACCCGAGGAGGGGTTCTTGCAAGTGGAAATAATACCTAAAATTATTCCAACAAATTGTTTTGTAAGGTACTTGCATGAAATAAAAGGCTTTTTATTTTATTTATATTGACTAATAGTAAATTAATTACGATGGGGTGTAATTATTTATTTCATACGAGAAGTTGAAGTTAGGTTATATTTAGAGCGTGAAATAGATATTTTCTACTTAGCTACACACTACATTTCACTTCGAATTCTCAGTAAACTAATTATTAAAATTGGCACGGACAAAATACAATGTTTGTGTGGAGCCAACGTTAAAAAAGAAACCAAGTAAAAAAAAAGTACTTTGTTTGCTTTGTGGTATATTATTTTTCAATGGAGCTTTTTAAACTTGTATTGGAAAATGGCCCTTTCATTCGAGGTTTTGTCAATAACAGAAACAACTTTCGAATATGAAAAATTAAACCGAGTAAAAATAACATTTATTATTTTATGATTTGACGTGAGTATTGATTATACGATAGGGGAAGAAAGGTTCAAGAACCTTTCTTCAAAGAAGAGTGGAGAGCACGAACCGGAAGACGCAGCGTAGGTAGTCTTGCTACTAGATGGACCGACGACATCGTGAGAGTCGCGGGCATTCAGTGGATGCAGATGGCAGGATGTCGTTCAGTGTGAGGTTAAAGGGGGAGGTCTATGTTCAGCAGTGGATGTCTTCTGGCTGATGATGATGATGCTTAATAATTAGACTAGCAAATGAACAAATGATAATTACAAGTCAAATGCAGAAAGTCGTCATCCTGGACACGGCGCGTATAGTCAGAATGTCATTTGTCTTATTTTTTTATTTAATTAAATACTTGCATTTGAGCACTATCTCGCCTGATTAAAAGCGATGATGTGGTCTACGATGGAGCACTACGCTTGCCTTGAAGAAACCGATTTACTCACGACTTGTAGGCAGTCATTAGCTATGATCAACACCGTCTTTGGTTCTCTGCTAGCGGAAACTTCGTATTAAGACATTTTTAGGGTTCCGTACCCAAAGGGTAAAACGGGACCCTATTACTAAGGCTCCGCTGTCCGTCCGTCTGTCCGTCCGTCCGTCCGTCTGTCACCAGGAACGTCTGTCTGTATCTCATGAACCGTGACATTTAGACAGTTGAAATTTTCACAGATGATGTATTTCCGTTGCCGCTATAACAAATACAAAAAATATAATAAAATAAATATATAAGGGGGCTACCATACAACAAACGTGATTTTTTTGCTCGTTTATGCTCGATATTGATAACGGCAACAGGTAGAGGCTTGAAAAATTCACAGCATATTTAGTTATATATTGACTTTAAAAATAAATAATTAAATTAAAATAAAATTAATATTTAATATATTTTTTTAATATATATATATTTATTTATTTATTTAAATTAATATTTTATACAACAAACGTGTTTTTTTGCCGTTTTTATAGAAAATGGTACGGAACCCTTCGTGTGCGAGTCCGTCTCGCACTTGGCCAGTTTTATTAATAATACTCGTACTTTTGTTTGTATATGAATGTTACGTTGTAACAAACAAAGAAACTAAGAAATAAAATAAAATCTGATAAATAATTAATTTATATCTTAAACATATAAATTAACTTTAAAAACGAATAGGTTCGGGAATGCAGCCAGCGTTCTTGGTACTTACCGCACGGATAATTCTTTCTTTAGATTTTTAGTTTAAGTGTAATAATTAAGGCTCTTTTGTTTGCTTCGTTTGATATACATTTGTACTTAAATTAAATAAATGATTTAACTTCAATAGGTACATACAGAGGAAATGATAAAAACATATTAACCATATTGTTTAAGTTAACAATTATACACTTACAGATATCCTTCAAGGTATGGTTATTTCCAATAAAAACATTGTGAAAAACCAACAATGATACACAATTCCACTTCGAGCGACAATATAACAACGAATTCAATTGTTTATTTCTACTTGTTTGTTCTGTGATAAGTATTAAACACACCCTGACGATGTGATAATGGTAACTTCGTGAAAAGAATTCCACCAGTTTTTTTTACATATAAGTTGATGGGCAAGCGTTTTCCGCCATATTTTTCACTAGTTTTAAGTTATTTTGACTTATGTATGTAATTTTGGGTGTGAACAATAAAAAATATCTATCTATTAAGCATGCGGTTCTTTTGATGGTAAGCGGTAACGGCCGCCTATGAACAGCTGCAACACTAGCGGTGTTAGAGACGCTTTATGTGTTTTATAATAGTTATGACCCGATGACGCAAGCCAAAAAGAGGGTATTGTGTATGTATGTTTATCCACCTACCTACAGCTTAAATGCCTAAACCGATTGTGATAAATGATATGTCGATAAATTCTTCTAACTTTAGAAATGGTCACTGGATATGTGACGTTAGCATATATATAAAATGATGACATAAATAAATAAATAAAGTATCAGGGACATTATTGCACACAAGGTCATCTGACCCCAAACTAAGCATAACTTGTAATATGGCTGCCAGAGACTGATATACATACATATATATTTTTTTAAACATACTTAAATAGATATTAACACCCTGACCTAGAACAAACACAAATGTTCATCACACAAATGTGTGTCCTAGGTGGGGATCGAACCCACGCCCCCAAGCGCAGAAGGCAGGTATACAACCAACTGAGCTAACGGGGCTGTCAAAGCAATGACTTTAGATTTACAAAGCGCAAGTCCGACCTCACATGGAGTATTGCTCCCATCTCTGGAACGGAGCACCCAAGTATCAGCTTGAGCCACTTGATGCATTACAGCGTAGAGCTGTCAGAATTGTCAACGATCCCAAGCTCACTGAACACCTAGAGCCGCTAAAAACATTTTGTAACCCTACGCGTGCCAAACAATGGCTCAATAAGATATAACAAATGGAAGTAGACGTGTAGTGTATGCGCTCATAAATTCAACCCTACGAATTAATTCTTAGTTACTCTTTGTGCAGGATTTATATAGAGCTGTGAGTTCCGTACAAAGTGCAGTTTGAATGATTTGGAAACAATATTTAAAATCTATTTTTTTATACAAGTGGTAGGACTCTTTTGCAGGGGTCCGCCTGGGGAAGTACCACACCTTTGCCAGTTATTCAACCGCCAAGCAGTAGTGTGCAAACACAACAGTGTTCCGGATTGAAGGGCAATGTTTCCAGCGAAATTACAGGGCACACAGAGATTTGACATCTTATATCGCGGGGTGACGAGCGCAGTGCATTGCCATTCAGGGTTTTGAACTGTTGAAGTTCAAAATTCTGAGTGGCGTTGAGCTGTTATGGGCAAGCGTGAAGAGCTATTAGGCGAGCGACTTCGCTCGTCTCGTCACTCAGTATCATAAAAAAAAAAAGAATTTCAAATATTGTTCACAATTGTTAAATGTCTTTACTCAACGAAATACAAGCTAATAAATACCGAAACAACTTGGCATAAAAACTATAGTTGGTTTGCCCATAGACTACTGAATAGCTAGAGACAACAAATGTAAGCATTTGAATTGTCTCTAAGCCTTCAATGGCATACCAGCGTACCCAGCACGCTGACGGCACTACCACGCTGAAAGGCAATGCTTGTAATAATCTTACCGAGAATAAATTGTTAACATGTTATGGTATTTATCATAAAAAAACAGTGAAATAGAACATTTGTAGTAGGAAATTCTTTACTACACAATCAAACATAGATTTAAAAATATATGGATAGGGTCTACAAAAAAACACGAAAATGTAAACGGTTAGTATGAATTTAGAAATATTTTAATATACTTGATATTCCGACAGACTATATTGAAGAATCACTTGACTTTGCTGTTGCAGTTTCTGAGCTATCATTGTTGTTTATGGAAAATTTATTGTTTCTGTTAAAGGGATATTTTCTCCAAGAGTATTTTTAATTTCATAGTACATGACAGCAAGGCGGAAATGTGAAATAAAAAAAAATGTGCCTGTCTTAAAATTTGTCTTAGCTGATAGGGGTTATCCATAAATTACGTCACCAGTTATTTTTAACACCGGAATGTGACATAGTGTGACAAGGAGTGGGGGGGGGGGGGGGGACAAAAGCTTTGTGACGTCACATGTTAAAATTCAAAATCCATAACGCGAAATTTATATGTGAATAAAAAACTATAAAAATTTACAATCTTGATCTATATTTACTAAAATTAAATGAACTGTTTTCTTTTGATTATTTTTAAATATACATGCATAAATTTTTTAAATGTGTGACGTCACATCAGTGGGGAGAGGGTTCTGAAAGTGTGACAACCCGTGACAAGAACGGGGGGAGGGGTTAAAAAATCCTTAAATTTGTGTGACGTAATTTATGGATGGCCCCATATCTACATTCCTAATATCTACCTACCTAATTTTTGCTTCGTATGTCAAGTGTTTTTTTTTTGAGTATGTGATTGGTGAGCCAGTGAGTGGAAGACGCAGCGTAGGTAGGCCTCCCACTAGATGGACCGACGACATTGTGAGAGTCGCGGGCATCCAGTGGATACAGATGGCAGGATGTCGTTCAGTGTGGAGGTTAAAGGGGGAGGCCTATGTTCAGCAGTGGACATCTTCTGGCTGACGATGATGAGCCAGTGAGTGAAGTATTTCGCATTATAGATTTATTGTGTGGTAGACATATCTTTTCTGAAACTATAATATTTCTTATTTAAGCTATGTGTTGGATATAGCCTTGTCCACTGAAGTGAGATTTTTTTTCGTTTAGATCTCTTTTCTGTGGCCTTGTCCATGACGTTCATCAGTATGTATAATTAACAGCATAACCCCTCTATAAAGTTCTCATCTTTGAAAGCGAGTTAGAGCAGAGACATAAGCTTATTTTTATAGCCCTGGCGCGGGCAGATAACGCGCCCTACAATGCCAGATATTACCCGCTGGATAATTGTCCATTGTCGGCCGCCACTACTGAATAGATTCCTACCCACTCCGGATTGTCTGTAAGCTGACTACTGTGGGATTTGAACTTTTATGGTCTCCTAATGATGATAGAAACATTATTTTGAGCTTCTTTTATCTTTTTTTGACTGCCCGATGGTTCAGTTGGTAGAGAACGTACCTTCTGCGCTTTGGGGCGTGGGTTCGATTCCCATCTAGGGCAAACATTTATGTGATGAACATTTGTGTTTGTTCTATGTCTGGGTGTTAATATCTATTTAAATATGCATTTGTATGTACGTATATCAGTCTCTGGCAGCCATATTACAAGCTTTGCTTAGTTTGGGATCAGATGATCGTGTGTGCAAAAATGTCCCAGATATATAAATATATTAAGATCCCGGGTCGACATAAACGCTACTGTGCTAGATGTACTGTTTTTTATTACAAGTGCCACATAAATTAATCTTCTTTCAAGTCGATGTTTTGTGAATAAATTAACTTTTTGGACTAGAATTTAGCCACTCCTATGACGCTCTCCGTGGCCTCATTCAGGTCCTTTAAAGTACAGGTTGCACGGCACGCTGCTCATTCCATCAAGTGTGACATTGTTTGAGGCTTGTCACACCGCACCAGGGGCATTCAGTATCGCAGCGGAGTATCGGCCAAGGATTGGAACAACCTGCCGTATTCCTTGTTTCCTGAGAGATATAGGTAACCTGGGCCTTTTAAGGCAAGAGTGAATAGGTATCTTCTAAGTCTGCGTGCTTCGCCTCTTCGACCACATCGTCGCTTATCAACAGGTGAGTTGGTGGTCAAACGCGGACTTATACGCGATAAAAAAAAGCCTTTTGCCATTCCTCAATTTTTTCTGCTCCTCTTTGCCATGTTATCCGGACTTCGGTTCACTTAGGACTGCAATCGGTTCAGGGATACATAAGTTTCAGCATTGTTTTTATGTCCTGGATCCAAAGCACCATGTATGACAATATAATTAGGAGGTGGTTTGTCCAATTGGTACCACAAGGCAAGTCGGTTGTCTTTGGAGTGGCCTCCCAAAGCTATTGTGTATTTTATAAAGGCTCTTTGGCTTTTGAGATGTTGTTCAATGCTTCTGTGTTGAATAAGGAGAGACAGTAGTTTCCTGACGTCGTTTTTTTTGTGGGGCAGAACCAATCAGATACTTAGGTATAATTATAAAGGTTTTAAGGTACTAAGTACATTTATTTTACTCGGGATGTACTAAGACAAAACGTAATTTCGTTTACTTAGATGACATATTTTTTTCAAGTTATTTTGATTTAAATACCAAACAACTGAACGAATTTTGATGAAATTTCCATAGGATCAATCTTAAAGTATATCCTTTCAAATAAACAATCACGTATATATAAATGACGGAGTTCTGAGTTACAAACATACAAATATACAACCGAATTGAGAATCCACTTTTTTCAAATCGGTTAAAATTATGGGTAAAATGCTTGAGAAGATCTCACTTAATTAGGTATTTACTTAGATACTCATTAATAAATAACAATGCCAATTATAATACTAATAATCAAGCATCACAGAATAAACGTCACACAATTAACAGATAAGCCAATCAAACTTCCGGCGCCTCTACCTACCTATTTACATTGTTAATCACACCAACTTCGCACCCTTAAAGAAACAACAAAGGTAGTTTTTTTTATCATTTTACGAAAGATAAAACGCACTTTTTGTCCCATTCCCACATTATACAGACAGGTGCGTTTGTAACAGATATCAAAATTAAAAAGATAATGAATATGCTTGAAATGTTCTAAAGAAGTTGTTTGCTCTGTGGAGATTAGCTGGGTTTGTCTCTAGCTGTGGGAGGTAGGAGATTATCTCGTCATATCTGTGTAAATTTTATTCTATGAAACGCAAACAGCAGTTAAAGATCAAGATCGTAAAAGAGAAAATTGAAATATAGATAGATAGATAGAAACTCTTTATTGTGTACACCAGAAATAAAAATTACGTACAGATAGAAAATACTTACGAGCTAGTTCCATAAGTGGCGGCCTTATTGCTAAAAGCGATCTCTTCCAGGCAACCATTGGAAAGAATATAGTTAGGGACACCGAAGTTTTTTTATTTAAAAAGTTCATTTTTTTATGATACTGGGTGACGAGACGAGCGTAGTCACTCGCCTGATGGCTCTTCACGCTTGCCCATAACAGCACAACGCCACTCAGAATTTTGAACTTCAACAGTTCAAAACCCTGGAAGTCAATGCAATGCGCTGGTCACCCCGAGATATAAGATGTCAAATCTCTGTGTGCCCTGTAATTTCGCTGGGAACATTGCCCTTAAATCCGGAACAATGAATTTAATTTAGTGTTTTTTCTTTTAGATTAGATTTCCCTCATTTTTTATATATATATTTATTTTTTAAGTAGTTTGAGTTTAATTCTTTTATTTTATATTTTTCCTAAAGGGTAAGTGCCTTTATTAACTAAATATAATACAAGCTAACACTAACACTACACAAACAGTTAGACTGCTCATAGACCGTTGAAGGTCTAATAGACAATATAGTTTTAGTTCATTTGAAATTGTACATTATTAATAAGCTAATAAATAATTGACGAGTACCTATACAGTATTCATTTATACTTTGGACATGGTTTTGACCACTGAAAAGAGAAAAATTCTCACTTCAGTGGTTTTGAGAAATAATTATAGGAACAAAAACACTTGAAATAAAACCTCATACGTGATGTCAAGGGGAAAAAACCTTTGTATACCAGAATGGCAGTTCATTTTTTTTCTTAAAAATATGATTCGTCAATCAATGAAACAATATATCAGTCCCTGGCAGCCATATTACAATCTTTGCTTAGTTTCGGGTCAGATGACCATGTGTGCAATAATGTCCCAGATATTTATTTATTTATTTAATAAAAATTGAATTTTGTAGGAAAAAACTATTAACTGTAACTTTTTACTATTTATTTGTAAGCTATTGTTTAATCATAATTATTATCATATATATGTTAAGTGGTTTTTAAAGTACAAATATAAAGAAAGAGCACCGTATGTTCCAAAATAATTAGGTACATCATTAATATGATTTAACAGTTCTTTCATTTTTCTTGGGAATAAGTTTTATGTTCTCGGCTGTAAGGGCCAACAATATATATAGATAAAAAAAAAATTATTGAAAGTTTAATGATATATATAGTATATGACTGTACGTGTGCTAATAACGACTTTCTAAACAATTATTTGTTACTAGAATGATAATTTGGTAAGTCATAAACACAAAAACTAAGTTATTTCCGAAATTTGTTGTTTCCGAAGTTTACAGTAACTCACCTCAATCTCTTTGCCTCGTCGATAAAAGGTCGTTTCTCCATCTCGGTGAGTAGTTTCCACTCGGCTCCTAATCTCTTCGATATCTCCGAGTTGTGCATCTTTGGGTTATCCTGAGCCATCTTCCTCCTCTGACCTCGAGACCACACCATGAAGGCGTTCATCGGCCTCTTTATGTGCTCGTTTGGCGCCTTTCCCACTGACATGTTCGACATTATAACGATTATAAACGCCAATTCGAAATATAAACTTAATTTTTTGCATTTAGAACACTGAATTCTTTTGTCGTCATCATTTAGGATTAAGTATACGTAATTTAAAATTATAATAATTTAAAAATAGAAGTCGATTTGAATTATTAATTTTTTAAGCGCCCGATTAGGAGTATTTTCCGCGCGCGCCGTGAAAAGCTTCTCCAAAGCTCAATGCGGCGCTTTTCTTGCCAGTGTCATGTTTAACGGCGAGACCTCTGGCTCGTGCCCCCCCTGTCTCCCCCCGGCGTGGGGAGCCAATCATAGGGCGTCGTGGGCGGCCGCTGGGCTCTGATTGGCTGAGGAATCGTTTGTCTCGCGCGCGTCAACAGGTATCCAGCGCGTTCTTGTTTGCATGTTTATTAGGACGATTAAATATCTTTTTAAACCGCAATCTCGCCGAGGGGAAAGAACGCGGTCGCTTCGCTTCGCTTCGCCGACGGGAATCGGATGGATTCGGTTTGTGCACGGTTGGAGTACGCACCGATTTGTGCTAATTAATTGGCGATATGTAAAGTTCGGCGCACATTGGGTGTTTCGTTTAAAAATACTATTAGTATACAAATAAAATCAATCAATGATGCCGGCAGGTGATTCTTTATTAAATACCCCAAATATATACTTGTGTAGTATGTAAAAAAATATTTTGCAAAATTAGAAGAAAAAAAACTTGTATGTAAATATAGGTATTTTACCACGTTTATTAACTTGCTTTGTTTTCTATCTGTTCGTAACAACTTTTTACTTCCTTACGAGCTAGAGACTTAAACATTTAAAATAATTCAGAACTGGACGACAATACAATATTTAATAAAAATTAAAAATATTGTTAAAAAATACTGGTTACATTTTTGAATAAATTTTCCACACAAATTTATACTTTTATAAAAAAAAAATGCAGCGGTTTCTAAGTAAAATGTATTGGTTCCCGCAACTAAGTATTTATAACGAGATTGGAGTCAATTATTGAATTCATATTTTATTTTATGAAAATTTTAATGCCCAATAAACAAATTTTTATTTACATTAGTACATTTCTGGCAAAATGCATAAAAATTTAAATTTCGTTTTTATTCTTACTTTAGTTAAGTATAATAATTTTAAGATAAAATTTACTAGGTACGTAGTATTAGTTAGATAATTAAAGTTGCGATATACATCTGTAAATTATTTATTTATTTTATTCGGAAAACGTACAGCGATACATAACTAATTTACAAATAATTTGGATATCTTAGCACTATTAACACGTAAATGTTACCTATGTATATACTAGGTAGGTACTCGTAAGTAAAATAAATGTCTTATGCAGATTTTCGGCAAAATTATTCAAAATTAGGTGCAGACAAAACGATTTACCCTCCTTCTTAGCGGTTAAAACGGTTATGATAACCTATTTTTAAATAAAGTTATATGATTATTTATGGGATATTTACCGTGGTAAGGTTGTGGAAGGAGCTCCCGAACATGGTGCATGTAACTGCGCCGCAATATCGGGAGCTCCTTCCACAACCTTACCACGGTAAATATCCCGTAAATAATCATATAACTTTAGTGAACAACCGTGATAGTTTAAAACACTATTTTTAAATGTACTAAATAAAAAATGATATAAGTAAATATTAACTATTTTATCACTAGAGACGTAAGCTTGATTGACTATAAGTACGTAAACGTATAAATATGAATGAAAACTTCAGATGTTACATCTTGTTCTTACATATTCCTTTCGCAACACCCTGGAGTGGAAACTGTGCCACGTCACCACCACCACGCATGCTAAACACGTATTTGCATGAGACAGGAGCCAGGCTGCGGCGGACAATCCGCGTGAATGCCCACTAATGGACACCCTATGCATAATTACACTTCAGTGTGTGCCGCTGCTTATTACATATGAATGGAAGGTTTAGTAGGCCTTAAATGGAGCGATGGTTGCCGAGCGGTAACATATGCACTTTACAATCTGACGGAACCCGGTTCGAGCCTCGGCACTGCACCGATCACTGATATTTAGTGCCTACTTAAGTAAATTATTTTATTTTACATGGAAAACAAACAGCTGCTAATTAACAAAGTAGATATGAGATAAACAGTTACACAAAAGCCAAAAAAATGTTTTCACTAATACAAACAAAATAGTGTAAAAGCCCCGTTGCAACACCAACTTGGGCCTGGATAGACAAATAGTATTCGAAAAACAAACATTCGAAGTCTTTAACATAAGAGATAATACGGTAATTACCCGAGAGAAAAAAGTATTAAGTATTGCCATACAGCGAGGCAATTCTGCCAGTGTTCTAGGAACCCTGCCGCTCAGTGGTGATCTCGACGGAGTTTTTATTTTGTAGAACATATTTGTTTGTTCTCGTGTGTACATAATTTACCTAATATACTTTTTATAAAAAGAAATAAATAATATCCAAATCTACATTATAAAAAGCCTACAAACAATGAATTTTTATATATTTAAATTAACGTTTTTTGCCAAATTATTTTTAGTATTATATTTCACTTTTGATGTGTCAAAGAATTTATTGGAAATTGCATTTTAATCATAAATAAATCAACGTTGGATGAATAGTTTCGGTTGCAATTAAATAATGTTCGAATAAAGGAGTTTTTTCAATAATTAGTTTCGTAGCGTGGAGTATACCGTTGAAGATTATGTCTACTTAGGAGCTGAGCTTATATTAGAGGAGTCACAGGACCTATCCGCGACAATAGTGAGGGTTAGAGGTAGTATTGGGTAGGTTGTAGTTTCAGTAAAAGTACGCTTTTTAAAGAGTGTTGACATATGATGTGACTAAACATATTCAGGGTGACTTTTTTAAAGCCATGCTCGCTCACCGACTCTTACAAACGTTTTCAACATTTTTGAACTTAAAAAAATAACTTTTTAAAAACAAGCTTTTAGGCGTCCAAATTATAAAAAAAAATACTATTTTTTCGAGTTTATTTATATATTCAGTTCGATGGTACCATCATCATTATCATTTCAGCCATAAGACGTTCACTGCTGGTATTAGGCCTCCCCCATCGATTTCCAAAAAGGCGGGCTGGAAGCGGCCTTCATCCAGCATTTTCTTGCGGTCTCTTTTAGGTCGTCTGTCCATCTTGTGATTCGATGTCCTACGCTGTGTTTACCGGTCCTTGGTCTCCATTCCAGAACCATTCGGCGCATCGGCCAACTTGCTAATCCGGTGGGCTGTGTCGGAAACTTTCGTTCGTCTTCGGACCTCCTGATTCATGATTCCATCTCGTAGAGAAACCCCGAGCATAGCCTTCTCCATAGCTCGTTGTGTGACTTTGAGCTTTGTAATGTGGCCTGTAGTTAGAGACTACGTTTCAGTTCCGTTTCTCATCAGTGGCAACACACACTGGTGAAAGACTTTCGTCTTAAGGCACTTAGGTATTTTGGACGAGAAGACATTCCAAATTTACCAAACTCTGCCCAGCCGAGTTCGGTTCGTCGATTGACCACTTTCTTGAAGTTGGACCTGCCAATCACTACTATCGATGGTACCAAATTATTATAATGATGGTAGCAATTTAGTCATCCAGGATATCGATAAGTCAATTCTTAAAAGTCTTTAGGTAATCAAAAATCGACTTCCAAGATTTGTTTACATAGATTGTTAGTTGCAAGTGAAAAAATTAAAAGAGTGTTAAATATTCATAATGAATAATCTGACTCTTGTACCTACTGTACACAGGACAGCGTCAATGCCATTCGAGAGGCGGGCGACCGTGAAATTGAAACAGAGCGTCCGCGAGTGATCAACTTACCTGCGTGTAGGTACTGTCGAGTACAAAACTCTTATGTACATCTCTTTTGTTTTTTGGTACTGAGTCGTGATCCTTACCTGTTTGGTTTTTTGGAAAAACTCAGAGTCACACAACGGGCAATGGAAAGAGCTATGCTCAGAGTTTCTTTGCGCGATAGAATCCGAAACGTGGATATTCGCCAAAGAACCAGAGTCACCGACATTGTTATTTGGGTTTGCAAGTTTAAGTGGCAATGGGCAGGCCACATCGCTCGAATAACCGATAACCGATGAGGAAAAAGTTTCTTGAGTGAAGACCACGAACGGTGAATACCGTTGAGGAGTTCCCTCGCCGGAAGTCAACCCTGGGTGTAGCAGCCATGTCATGATGGAGTTTAGAACAGGCTATATTATAGTTAAATCCATTTACAAAACTTCGTGTCTTTGCTGTTCGCCGTTGAGGAGCTAGTACCGCCACTATCCACCTCCTGACTCTATCATCAGATCAGCTCAATACCAGATACCAGATACCTTAGTACCAGATTATTGCATTGTTACTAAACTTACATAAGTATGCAAAATTTCAGCTCAATCGGAAACCGGGAAGTGGGTCAAACATTGTTAGTTATTTAGTTTTTCCTCGATTTTCTTGAGATTTCATCATCAGATCCTAACTTGATGATAATGGGACCACTTCGGGAGTATACCCTTTTGAATTAAAATAATAATTTTTGAAATCGGTTTACAATTGGCGAAAATATCGATGAACATACACAAGAAAAAATACATACAGACGAACATAGAACCTCCTCCTTTTTGGAAGTCGGTTAAAAAGCTATTTTTTTACTTTTTTCAAAATTTTCGCATCACCGCAGAAGTCACAAAGAGAAGTTGAATTATTTATTTTCTAATTTGTGAGTCATTACTGTACACGACTGTACCATGTTATGGATCATTTTGCCGGTCTGTCGCCTCGCCGCAGGCGTCAGTGCGGCATTATACCGACCTATACAAGATCTATACAACATGACTGTGTTCCTGGCTACAACTAATATACCCTGAAATGGCGGAGAAAACATCAGCTGTGTGGAACATTTTGTTGACCGTTTTTATATGTAAAATTACTTACAGCTACAAAGCATGATTTGGTACTAGTTAAATACCCCAAAATATTGATGTATATTTCACGTGAATATCTACGCAATGTTTGAGAAAAATACAAGCTTCAGCCCATATTTTCACATTCATCCTTAAATGGGAGAAACATTGGTTTAAATTGACACTGATAGATGGCATAGTTATAAAAAAACGTATTAATGGAAGAACTCAAAGTAGTTGCTTTTGCCACGTATTTGCATTAGTCTAGGCTTTACCTGTACTGTCCAACTTCTGGGCAAAGGTCTTCCCGCCTTTCTTCCACAAATCTCGGTCACCCTCTTTTGACCTTTTTTGACACCTCTAGTTATATCTCCTCACAAAATAAGATAAACGCGTCTATACGAGGTCATGTTTAGATTTTCAGGACAGTGCCTACAATCTCAATAGTTTTCTAAATACAGTATTATTCCCTTCAGGGATAAACGACCCCCGTCTGAGACAGGGTGCAACAGATTAGTTAATAACACCATTTGTACGTAGATGCCGATATTGTAGCCACCGGCTACGAGCTACGACGTGCTACGGTGCTACGGTGGAGCTACGTGCCGTTTTGTCTTACATGGAGGTATTTTTTATAGCCCACAAAAAAAGAAACGGAATTTAAGTATAATGAAACGACATTGTTTTACTAAGGCATCGAAAATAAAGTCGCGTTCTTCTTCCTGATCGTTATTAATTGCAGCTGATTAAAAAATAACATATTATAATTTTATTTCAACTGATAATATAATTTAATATTATGTTAGTGAATAATTAAAACAACCATTTGCTTGTTTAGTGCATGTACCATAGTATAGTGCATATTTTTTAACATTATTTTAAATTGGGCAAGTGTATGAACAGCACGAAAATTTCAGTCTTCATAATGCTGTCAACGGGAGAACATAGATCAATGCATAGGTCTCCATGATGGGCTATTGACCACACTCATTTCTTTTAACGCCGTCCCGATTAATAATTTTGTTTAATATTTCTTTGAACTTTTATAAGGTGATTATCCGACTATCACATTAATAATTTTAATTCCTAAAGTTTCTGTGTAAGTGTATCCGCATTCAATTTCTGAACAGCTGATCGGATTTGAATGAAATTAGGTATGAAACGAAGTACCTAATCTGTGTAAATAAATAAAAATAAAAATAACTTAGATAGATAGAAAATCTTTATTGTGTACACCAGAAATAAAAATAACAAACAGATAGAAAACACTTACGAGCTAGTACCACAAGTGGCGGCCTTATCGCTAAATGCGATCTCTTCCAGGCAACCCTTGGAAAGAATTTACGTAACAGGATCGACGGGGGATGATAAAACACTTTAATATACGGACTGAATAGAGAAGATTGAGAAGACTTCCATCAAAAGTCAGTTAAAATGAGCCAAAATAAATTCAATATCTTTAAGCAAAAAAGTTGTCGTCGATACCAAACTATCGATCTTACGGCCGTCCTAGCCCTAAGCTCCGACAAACCCCGCATTATGTGAAAGAAGGGCACACAGCGGCACGACGACCCACTCTATCCTCTACTATCACACTCATATTACCGAGAGTTTGTGTGTATGTCTATGTTTGATCACATTTGACTCCGTATTGATTGACCGGTGTTAGATGAGTAGAAACAGTAAATATTGTTAAAAATTGTGATTACTTCGACGTCGAAGTCAGCTATGTAAATGCTAAGACTGCCCCGGTGGCTCAGTTGATAGTGAACCTACTTTCTGTGCTTGGGGGCGTGGGTTCGATTCCCATCTAGGACAAACATTTGTGTGATGAACATTTGTGTCTGTTCTATGTCTGGGTGTTAATATCTATTTAAGTATGTATTTAAAAATATATATGTATGTATATCAGTTTCTGGCTGCCATATTACAAGCTTTGCTTAGTTTGGGGTCAGATGACCATGTGTGCAATAATGACCCAGATATTTATTTATTTATTTATTTATTATTTATGTGTTATACTTTTCTCACAAACGTATACTTACATAGTTATTGTTTTCGTAAACTACTTACTAGATTTTTATTTATATTACACGGGAATTACTCACGTAAGATTGGGCCGGATACTCCGACTATAGTTTCAACCGCATTCGGCGGTCTTTAGTCGGAGTATCCGGCCTAATCTTACGTGAGTAATTCCCGTGTAATATAAATAAAATGTGTGATAACCACGTCAGTTTCCATACTTATTAGATTTTGATAAAACTTAATTCATCATAATCATCATCCATCGCCTTTCTTATCCCACTGCTGGGTCATAGGCCTCTTGCTGCCATCTGCCTCGGTCCTGTGATAATTCAGTCCTGGGGCCTTACGCCCATTCCATATAAACGCGAATAGGTGTAGTTTGCAAAAACACGCGACCGCAAACCGTATCTCGGTTAAGGTTCGCGTTCGCGTGATTTTGCAAACTGCACCTATTCGGGCCCGCGTTTAGAGTTGGGCGTATGGCCCCAGGTTTGACCCGCGATGGTGACAATATAATCAACCCATGCATCTTTCAGCTGGACGACCTACACTTCGCTTACCAAACCTCGGTCACCACTCTTAGTAAAAAAATTTGCTAGTACAAATAAATTGGAAATAGGAATTCTGCTACGATTTACTTTAAAGATAAACAAAAAAAGTTTTGAGTATAAGTAGATTTTTTAGGACCCCCGATATAAGAGCTAATGGAACCTTAAACGGCTGAACATATTTTAGTTTGTACTGTGTAAAGTAAATTCGTTAAAGTTAACAAAATAGTAGTAAAGTATAATAAAATTCACGGACCCCGGTGTCCGTGGAGTGATATTTTAATTATATAAAAAACAAAACATATTTTCTTGAATCATAGGTAAGAACATTCTCGATCAAGTCACCTTTCTTATTAAAAAAACTAAATTAAAATCGGTTCAGGCGTTTGGGAGCTACGATGCTACAGACATTATATTTATATTATATTATTACACAGATAAACAGACATACACACAACACATACAGATATACACATTAAATAATCTTCTCAACTTAAATAATTACATACCTAGTTAAAAATTTATTTATTAATTGAAATATTATTATTGTGAACTTTTTTTTATTGACTTGTTCTCACAATTACCTATCAATTAAAATGTTTATCTGACGTACGACCTAGTTTGTCGAAAATACCACATTGAAGATGCTTCTTACATTTTATTCTGGTAAATGAACGATTCCTAAAGCGTAGCGGGTGAAACCACGGGGCGTAGCTAGTAGTATATTCGGACTGCGGATTGTATTGACGGGAAATAAAAATACTGTATCAATAGCGACGTGAAGGAGTCACTGATACACACGAGTACTGCGACGTCTTGCTGAAGGCTTACTAAATAATAATTATTAATATTAAAAAACCGACGTCATCAAAACTGGACCAAATTGAAATGGAACCAAATGGGAAGCACCAGCTTTCAAATAAAAACAAATCATCAAAATCGGTTAACCCAGTCAAAAGTTCTGAGGTGACAAACATTAAAAAAAACAGACTAATTGTTAACCTCCTCAAGTTGACAATGTAAATACTTAACTTTTTTTTTAATTTTTTTTTTATTGAAATGAAGTGTAATTGTAATTTATATCTAATTAATTTAACCACACCCACACGTTGTTTATTAAATAAATAAATATTCGAGACATTTTTTGCACACACGGCCATCTGACCCCAAACTAAGCAAAGCTTGTACTATGGCTGCCAGAGACTGATATACATACATATATATATTTTAAATACATATCTACAAATAGATATTAACACCCAGATATAGAACACAAATTTTACCAAATGAATATTTATCCTAGGTGGGAATCGAACCCATGCCCCCAAGCGCACTAGGCAGGTTCACTACCAACTGGGCCAACGGGGCTATCGATTAACAATAATCGATTTTAATAGTATACATAATTTTAGTAAAAATAATCGATTTAACTATAAATATTATTGTAAGTACTTACAATAATTTTTATAGTTAAACGTGAACGTACGTTCACAATGACAAGTTAATTGTGAACGTCCGCGATTTCTTCAGAAAAAAATAGCCATGTCCGGCCTCATGATACATACTATTACCTCGCAAAATTTTATCGAGATCGGTTAAGCCGTTTAGCCGTGATTGTGTAGCAAACAGACAGACGGACAGAGTTACTTTTTATTTATAATATTAAGTGTGGATTACAACTGTGTTCCAAAAGCATTAACACAAGTAACATAAGAGATTTATCCATCGACTTATCCTCGCAGTGCAACCCTCATGTGAACCCGCACTCTATTATAGCGGGTGACGGAGTAACATTTCACTCCTTTCT
This sequence comes from Agriopis leucophaearia, assembly GCA_949125355.1. Lineage (NCBI taxonomy): Eukaryota > Metazoa > Arthropoda > Insecta > Lepidoptera > Geometridae > Agriopis > Agriopis leucophaearia. Next base: position 18,341,797 of record OX421263.1, on the reverse strand, counting down.
ATTCACTTGATATTTGTATTTGTTTGTTTGTCATTCTCAACATCGCTTTGAATATAATATACAGAGCTGAGAATGGAATTGAATCTATAAATGTATACTTATTTGTAAATAGAAGGTTATACGGAATGGTGGTACTACGTCGAAAAGAGGAGCAACCTCAGATATGACAAACAAGGGAGATATGGCTTAGAACGCTTATCGTTTGTGTTCGTTTTTCAATCCACTTTTTTCACTATGCCGCTAAACCACCTAGCGTAAGAACTACGGTGCACTTAGTAATTTTTTCTCCCACTAGTGGATGGACAGGACATTGGGAAAAAAGTTGCTATGTCCACCAGTGGTTACTAACGCCCTAAATTGTTCCACTACCACACCGCCATGCACCACACGTCACGAAGTATCAGATGTGAAATCGGGGTGATGTAAAAATCATAGTTTTTTAAGTTTTCCTCTCAAAAATTTACGAGAATTAGTCGCTAAGCTGCCATCCTAAATCTATTTCTAATTAAGCTTAGTTGCACAAGTTATTAATTATATTGGTCTCCTTAAAACAATAACAGGCACAATGCGTTTATCTGTATGTTTGCAAGTGACCGTGCATCATCATTAGGCGGCGTCTGCGCCATTTTCTTGGCAAATATCGCGCCATAAATTTATATAAACACAAATATATGCAGGCGCGCCCACGCGCATAAAACTGAGGCTCAAAACTCGCCATTACAATAAGTTAAGACTTAGGGAACTTTTACACGTAGCGACATTTTCACTCGGTAGCTACGATACGATCTTTCCAAAGTTGACATAATTCATACAGCGCAATTTTCTAAGAACTTCGGTTGTACAACGAACAAAATGAAACAAAACTTAGTAGCCTTTCGGTTAAAATTTACTTCCGATATTTATAATAAGTGAAGCTAATTAAAACGCTTGTAAAAAACCGGCCAAGTGCAAGTAGGGCTCGCGCACTAAAGGTTCTCTACCACCACAAAATACAATAATTATCAAAACCCGACTTCAAAAATTGTAAAATATGCAATTTGAATTCGGTGAAAGAATGATAAGGTCGTCCAATTAACGAAATTATCAGTTATAATTTGGTAATCAACAGAAATTTATGACCGACTCACATTTGGCCATTATTCATTATTTGATGTTATATTTTAGAGTGTGTATAATAACCATGCCCAGTTTGACGCTTGTACGTATTACTAATATGTGATTAAACGAACTTGCAAGTGAAGTTCGATCAATATTATATGAGTAAGCTTTATGCGAAGATATAATAACATGGTAGTACTTTTGTCATACAGGCAACATTGCACGTTTTATTAAGAAGAAAAAAAAATCATTTGATACTTCATTGTGGTAGTCTGTGCGGTGACAGCTCGTCATTCTTTAGAGACAACGAGGGAAAAGAAACACAAAATTTTGCGCCCACGACGGGCAGTTTTTAGTCACGGCTCAAGGGCTGGCTTGTGGAGCAAACGTTCTACAGCTACGATGAATTTGTGCAATTTGAATCATAAATTTTGATTATTGAGATTCATATTTTATTTTATTACCTACATTTGTTAGTGAGATTTTTTTATATGATGTTTTGTGATTCTTTTTGATTTATTTTCGACTGGTTTGTATTTTTTTTTTTTGAATTTTTATTAGATATGTAGTATTTGACATGTGGCATATTATCTATACATATAATAAAAACGTAGAGATTAAAAAATCTGTAATTGCGAGATAACAAAAAAAAAAAACACACAGGGCGCTTTAAAATAAGCAGCTGAACACGCCGGACAGTTTTTAGAATTTTTGTCTGTTTGTTTGTCCGCGCACATCTCCTAAACCACTGGACGGATTTAAATGCGGTTATCACGAATATGCTTAGAAATTACCAGATTAAAACATAGGCTATGTTATATCATTTATTTTAATTAATTATTATAAAATAAAAAAATAAAAAATCAATGATTATTTTCTTCGCTACCCGAAACGTAATATGAGGATCATCACATAACCTCAAGCAAGGAGGTCCAAAGTAAAGAGAATGTTATTGACATAGCCATTATTACAATTTGAAACTGTCAACTGTCATTCAGATAATCAGTTTAAATTTAAAGAAGGTTCCTTAACCTTCTTAGATGAATGAACGTGTAGATCAAGGATGTTATAAAAACATAGGCCTTACAACCTCTTTGGTGATTCAATCCAATGCATTTTGCAAGACAAGCATATGTCAGGGTTCCGTGGCCAAAGCCATACTTTTGCCATACTTGTGGTCGTATTCATATAGTTCAGAAATTGCATGGTCATAGAAAAATTCGAACGAGCGAAGCTGGACAGTCAAATTTCAGAGATGTATCATCCCGACATGATATGATATACTTTTTATGGTTTAAACAAAAAGAAAACTTCAAAACATGCTCTGCACGGTGGTCACATTATCTTTTTGATTTGAAAACTGTTGACGGTGTTTTTACTGTTATGCTTCTATCAATATATCAATCATATATAGTTCACGCACATCGCCTAAACCCCTGGAAGAAAATGTGGACGGATTTAAATGCGGTTTTCACGAATATGCTTAGCTATGACCAGATTGAAGTATTGGCTATGTTATTTTGCGCAAGGGCCGGATTAAGGGAAGAAAAAAAGGTTTATATGAAAATCTACGCGCACGAAGTCGCGGACAAAAAAACTAGTAGTACAATATAGGTACCTACTCAATTGAATATTTAAATTAGTAATAATTTTAATTTTTACTCTTTTTGTAATAGACTTGACCTGTAAAAACTGTTATTAATAAATTGATTATGATTAACTACTAGACCATCGTACCGATCTAAGGTACGGCACGATTTTGAAGACAGGAAATTAGTTTCAAGTTTCAACTCAGCATAAAAAGTCGTGACATCTAAAGATCCTCTCGTCGTGCCTTACGACGTTAGGGCGAGCGCTTTTTGTATTTTCCATTATAGCTTTATACCGTCTTATTTTCATAAATATGGCGGTTTAAATACTCCCTTTATGTACGCGCGTGATTTACAAACTGACGTGTTGCGATATCGCCGTGGAGCGGATTTATTCACCCTGGGGTGGTGGTTAGGTCTTTTTTAAAGTGTTTTAGTGTCTTTTTTATCGGTTGATGGTGCATTTGTGGGGTGGGGGTTAGGACTTGAAGTGTTTTGTGTCTTTTTGTTAGTTATTGCTGAATTTGTATTTTATTTAATGGCAATTATTGGAATGATTGATTGGATTAGTTTATATTTATACATATTTAACTTTAAACTATCATACTTAAACTTTGGGGTCGATTTTGAAGGCTTAGCTGACAGTTTTAAAGTTACTTATAAAAAATAATTATCTTTGTCTTTTTTATTTCTGGCTACGAAACAAAGACATCAACACTTATTTAATTTAAACCTGCCAACTAAACTTTCAAAATATATACCATTATTGAAGTAAGACGCGACAAGAAAAGAGGCCTTACGCCCAACTCTAAACGCAGGCCCAAATAGGTGCAGTTTGCAAAATCTGCGAACGCGAATCTTAACGCGCCGAAATACGTTTTGAAGTCACGGGATTTTGCAAACTGCACCTATTCGGGCCCGCGTTTAGAGTTGAACGTAAGGCCCCAGTGTCTTGTTTAAGAAGCCTATCGCGTAGGTATTTTTCACTGGTAGGTAACTTCAATATTTTTAATTACCTACCTGCTCACACTGAGAGAAATTATTTGTTGGAACAACAAAATTCTAACAAATGTTACACGTTAAAATAGCGCCAACCGAGATTTTCGTTATTGCAACAAACTACAATTTGTTACTTATACCACTTGTAACTCGTAAAGTTAATAAATAAATTGATTAAACTTACTGTTTTTTTGTTATAGTAACAGATAATATTAGTAATAACAACGAAATCACATTTGTTATGATGACAAATTTTTATTTAGTAACTATTTCCAGAAACTGCTTCTGTTGGTATAACATAATTTTTTATGGTTGGGTCTACTGAAAATATTTGTTGGATTAATTTTATGATTTCGGTTAGGATAACTAAAAATGCTGTCAGATTCCAAAGCAGTTGTTTAACCTAACCAATATTGTCTGTTAAATTAACTATCATGTTATCACTTTAGGTAGGGTTCACATAAATATTTGTTGGAACAACAAAAAAAAAATGTAGGCCCTACTAGTAACACCTAATTTTGGTCATTATTTTGTTGGGTTTAACATGCGACTTTGGTTGGAACGACTGAAAAAATCTATTGTAAAACTAAGAAACTTTGTTATTGCAACAGAAATCACTTAATGTTAGTTGCAATAACAAAATTTCTCGGTTGGCGCTATTTTGACGTGTAACTTTTGGTTAGAATTTTGTTGTTCCAACAATAAAAATTGTAGGCCCTACTAGTATCACCTAATTTTGGTTACTATTTTGTTGGGTTTAATATGGTACTTTGGTTAGGACGACTAAACAAATCTATTATAAATACCAAGTCAACTGAAAACAGCCGTTTATCGTAACCAATATTGTCTGTTAAATTAACTATTGTTTTGGGTTAACCTTAAAAAATATTCGTTGGATTTATTTTGTTACTTTGTTTAGGACAACAAAAACCGCAGTTAAATGTACCAAAAGAGCTGTTAGACCTAACTATTATTGTCGTTAAATTAACTATCGATTTAGGTAGGGCCTACTAAAAATATTGTTAGATTTATTATGTCAATTTGGTTAGGACAATTAAAAAAGCCGTCAAACATACTAAAAAGAGCTGTTTAACCAACAAACATTGCCTGTTAAATTAACTATCGGTTCAGGTAGGACCTATTGAAAATAATTGTTGGATTTGCCAAGTTACTTTGGTTAGGACAACAAAAAAAGCTGTTAAATATACTAAAAGAGACGTTAAACCTAACCAGTATTGACTGTTAAATTAACTATTGGTTTAGGTAGGACCTACTGAAAATAGTTGTTGGATTTACGAAGTTACCTTGGTTAGGACAACTAAAAAAAGCAGTTAAATATACTAAAAGAGCCGTTTAACCTAACCAGTATTGTCTGTTAAATTAACTATTGGTTTAGGTAGGACCTACTGAAAATAGTTGTTGGATTTATCAAGTTACTTTGGTTAGGACAACTAAAAAAGCAGTTAAATATACTAAAAAAACGTTTTTTCTAACCAGTATTGTCTGTTAAATTAACTATTGGTATAGGTAGGACCTACTAAAAATAATTGTTGGATTTACCATATCACTTTGGTTAGGACAACTAAAAAAAGCAGTTAAATATACTAAAAGAGCCGTTTAACCTAACCAGTATTGTCTGTTAAATTAACTATTGGTTTAGGTAGGACCTACTGAAAATAGTTGTTGGATTTATCAAGTTACTTTAGTTAGGACAACTAAAAAAGCAGTTAAATATACTAAAAAAACCGTTTTTTCTAACCAGTATTGTCTGTTAAATTAACTATTGGTATAGGTAGGACCTACTAAAAATAATTGTTGGATTTACCATGTCACTTTGGTTAGGACAACTAAAAAAAGCAGTTAAATATACTAAAAGAGCCGTTTAACCTAACCAGTATTGTCTGTTAAATTAACTATTGGTATAGGTAGGACCTACTAAAAATAATTGTTGGATTTACCATGTCACTTTGGTTAGGACAACTAAAAAAAGCAGTTAAATATACTAAAAAAACTGTTTAACCTTACCAGTATTGTCTGTTAAATTAACTGTCAGATTTGGTAAGACCAACTAAAAATAATTGTTGGATTTACCAAGTCACTTTAGTTAGGACAACTAAAGAAGCTGTTAATAATACTAAAACAGTTGTTTAACCTAACCAGTGCTGTCTGTTAAATAAATTATCGGTTTGGGTAGGGCGCACTGAATTTTTTTGTTGGATTTATATTGCGTTAGGTGCAAATTTGGTTAAGACTACTAGAGACTGTTAAGCGTACTACGACAGCTGTTTAATCTAGCATTTGCACCTAACGCAATATGAATCCAACAAAAAAATTCAGTGCGCCATAAACAAAGCGATAGTTAACTAACTGACGACACAGGTTAGGTTAAACAACATCTGTTTTAGTGTATTAACAGCTTTTGTTTAGTTTTCTTAACTAAAGTGACGTAATAAATCTAACAAATATTTTGAGTGGGCCCTACCTAAACCAGTATAGTTAATTTAATAAACGACACTGGTTAGGCTAAACAGCTGTTTTCGTATGTTACAGTTTTAATAGTTGTCCTAACTAAAGTGACAATAAATCCAATAATTATTTTCAGTGGGCCCTACCTAAAACAATATAGTTAATTTAACAGATAACACTGGTCAGGCTAAACAGCTGTTTTAGTATGTTACAGTTTTTTGTTATTATCCTAACCAGTGACATAATAAAACCAACAATTATTTTTCAGTAGGCCTTACCAATAAACCAATAGTTACATTTAAAAAAAATATTTATATACATCAAAATATTATATTTGATGTAAAACACTATAGATTAACATCCAACAATTATTTCATTCCATTGACTACCCATTAACAACAATAAGTAAGGTTTAATTTTTTTTTTTAAAACGGTTTGTATATTATTGCAATACAAAAATCATTATTATCGTAAACTGTAACAATATTATTGGGTAGTCAAAGATATAATGAAACTAACTTTAGAGAAATAAAAATTAAGTAGGTATATTAAATGCAATATTGATTTTATTCATATAAAACAAATCTTAAACTAAAACGTGTATTTATCAAACTATTTTCATTATACTTATAATCGAATAACTTACTACTACTTACTTACTGATTAAAAACTATAGTAAATTAAAATAAAATCAGTTACAGAACAGGAGAGGACGACAGGAGGTCAGTTAGTTGCAGAAGAGACTAAAACAAATACACTAAATTGAAACCAAAACAAATAAAATCAGTTACATTTTTGCTCTTCTGTGGTTACATTGATCTCACACATTATAAAAAAAAAAACAGCACATACATGAAATAATACAGGGCTACGCGTAAAGTATGTATGTACTTAGCTGAAAGAGGGTCGTAGTATCCATCATTATGTTTTTTTTTACAATGGACCAACCTTGAAATCAAGGAATAAATCTGCTGTTCCATAGATATATTTTGACAATGACATTATACGAAATGTATGGAACAGCTGGTATTTTTTGTGATTAGTCGCGCGATAGACTATTATGTCTCGCCTTTGAAGCTGTTACATATTTATAAATACTTTTTACATGATATTATACATGATTGTTGTGCTAACTGCGTATTGGGCCAAGTGCTACTGGCCAAATTATTTCTGTATTTTAAATATATCGCACCCTACAGTAGGTATCTCCATTTGACAAAGTATGAGGAGTATAAGGGAATATTATTATATCACCGACATCGGCACCCGCTCATTTAGTTAGTGTACAAAAAATCGTTTACCGCACTGACGCGAAGCGTCCGCGCTCCTGTGATAAAGTGACTAAATATTTTGTCGTCAAATTCCGTAAGTGTACTAACACTTACAATCATAGGTTGGCAAGTCAAACCTTTTTTGTTGTACGACTTGTGTCTATTCTGCAACTCTGCTTCTACATCAGCATAATTCTGAAACAAAATAAAAGTTCAATTTCAATATTATAGATATTTCAACAATATTTCAAGATTTAGACATAGACCAATATCTATATCAATCAATAAATAAATCTATAGATATAATAAAACTGTAGCTGAGCTAAGTTTGTAATTTTTTTACTGAGGGAACATTAATAGCAAATAAAATCAGATTGTTGGTAGCAATATGTACTTTTTAATATAACAGGTGGGATACACAAAACATTTTTATTTTTAACTTTAACTATTATTATTTTAAATTAATACCGATAAACGGTATATTTAAGTGGCATTTGTCATAATTTTATTTGTCGATTAGTTTTTTTTTCTTCTGATTTGTCAGATGATAAGTTAAATTATTATTCTTAATCCTGTAATTAAAAGCTCCAATTGTTTACGCTCGCAGGTAAAGGCAGGTTTCAAGGTAGATAATATTATTGTTGATAGGTCTGTCGTAGTGTCATAAAAGCAGAATAATATAATTAAATTATAACGAAATTTTTGAATGCCTACACAATATACAAGAACACAAATATCAACTGAGTATCAACTACTACTTACTTTGACATGTGTTATGAAAGCTTGTCTAGATTCTGCAATTGACACTTTATTGAACTTTTTCTTGTCATTGTTCAATATTTTTGATGTTGGTTTAATTTTGCAAGGTAAAGAACTGCAAACTGCAAAGTCTCGAATATCTGCAACAAATTACAAACAACATGAAACAATATATATAAGGTAATGAATATGAAACAATATTGCGTCTCGCGGTTCTTCTTCCTCTCTCTTGTAAAACCTCGTAGATTTTAAAGACTGCACGGACTCACAGATAGGTAAAAGTTATTAAAATTAAAAAGTGAAAATTTGCAGAGTACTGTCAAAGTTAAGTTGTCAGACTTTCAATATAAAAATAGCCCACTAGTTAAACAGCAAAATTTATATTTATCATTTCATGGTTAGGTAAGTAAGTACCTCTTTCGACCAGACCACTTTATCTATCGGCCTTATATAGAAAATGTCCCTAGTTCAAAATCAAATGAATACTTACTCTCACTATCTTCTTTAAACTGTAGCTTGGAACTCTTTCAATCGCAATCAATTTCCATTATCTTAATGGCAGTTTTTTGAAACTCATCCCACTTTTCGAACAACTTCAAATTTTTATCTTCACATATACTTATGACAAAAGTCAATTTCAATCTGGAAGTAAAAAAACAACTTTAAAACAGGCTATTATTTGCATCACACTAATACTATAAATAAGATAGTTGTGTATGTGTATTTTGTATGTATATGTATGTTTATTCCCAGTCAACTCCGTAACGGCTAGGCTACATGGATTTGGATGAAATTTGGTAAAGTGGTAGATTATGCCCACATAAGCATTAACACATAGGTATGTGTGTGTGTTTGTTACTCTCATCTCTGTAACGTCTGAACGAATTTGGATGAAATTTGGTGAAAGGTATTTCGCATTTATAATAATACTAGCGGTCCGCCCCAGCTTCGCACGGGTATAGATCATAGCCTATGTCACCCGGGGATAACGTAGCTTCCCGTTAGTGAAAGAATTTTTCAAATCGGTTCAGTAGTTTCGGAGCCTATTCAATGCAAAAAAACAAACAAACAAACAATCCAATCTTTTCAGAAATTCACAAGATGACAGTGAGAGGGTGTCTATCGAATCAGTATTCTGTAATAATATAAATCTCTACATAGTAAAAATTAAAGTCACTTTCCACAGAAAATATTTAAATAATCAGAACACTCCCGAAAACAAGCCTAACTAAGAACAAGCCAGTACACACTAAAAAATGCTTGTATTAACTGACTATGTATTTAAGTTCGTAATCCCAATGAACAACACTTTCACACGACGTGACTATAAAGTGTAGCAAATACCTTAATGTTCGAAGTCGAGATTAGGTAGGTCCACACCCAGTACGAAATAATAGGTACGCCAGAGTCTAGCTATAACCCACAAACACGCGATTAACGGCACTGCACCATCCACGCATTCAAGGTACAAAAAAACTAGGTGTCCTGTTTTAATACCTACGTACCGACACTACAGTCTAAACCTCGAGAAATTGTTGAAAAACAATGTCCTTATTTTCACTCTGCGACACGTTTGTTCGACGACAGTTACACACACTTTTTTGACAGCCAGCGAGAGCGAGCCAAAAATTGCTTCGTACCGCGGGACACGAGACAGATGACGCCTGTACCAGACGAAGTGGGCGGTGTCCAAGTCGAACACTATAAGTACCTATACACGCGGTTCGCGAGCCGCGTACGTTTGGCGCCAATTTTTAGAGCCGCACTTTGGTCGCCAATTTTTTATAGCGGGGGTGTAATATTAAACTCCCTTTGCACTATAAAAAAAATACGTTTAATAAGGAATCACAACGAAATCTGAAGGTACAGTACAAGCGAGTGAAAAAACTAGGAAACAAAAAGGTAAAAAGGTGTCGTTCGTTGACGCACGAGCAGAGTGCGTTCGCGGGCGGAGCTAATGGTGGCTACATGGTGACTGCCCCTGGGATGTCGTATGACGTCGTATGACGTATGAAGTCGTATGACATGATGGCTTGAAAAAGCAATAGTTTTGGTTACCAATATGTACGATATCTTGATAAAATGTATTAATTTAAAATTATTTCTTCTTCAAATTACAAAGGCACTTTAGTTCGACTAAAAATACCTATATAAATGTATATGAACTTAGTAAAAGAAATCAAAAATATTGTTTAAATTAACCATAGAACACAGTTAAAATTAAGAAATCATTTTGATGAAATCTACAATACAATCAAGTAGGTACCTACCTAGTTCAGTTTAAAATTGTATTGGCACGAACAAGGTAGGTAACTAGGTACCTACTTGCCTAAAATATTTCATGATGATCGGTTCAATGATACGTACTCAACGATTATCGTCGTTCTAGTCTTTGAGAATTGGTTCCAGTACACTCGTCGGTCAATAATTAATATAATAGGTAAAAATCAACAATTAGGTAAGTAGGTAGGTAGGTACTCACAGAATGGACTGTCTCTATTTCATCAGTATACTTTTTATATCCCATTTTAAATTTTATTCGGTCCCCCAATCGATTTTCTGGTATTAAAATTTTAAGTTCTTCGTCCCCGAGGCCGGCTAGACATGATATGTCTATATTGTTATCTGAAAAGTTTGAAAGATTATAAAAAACCGGACAAGTACCTACGATTAGGACTCGTGCTCTGAGAGTTCCGTCCAAAAAAAACCCTCAGAGCGCGAGTCCAAAAAAAACTAACTGAAGTTGAAATATTGAAAGACAAACCTAACTTTGTAGTTGACAATAAGGTTCTTCATTCTAATACATTCCAACTACAAAATATAAGTTTGTAATAGCAAAATAATTATTTTTAAATGATATAAGTAACTTTAAATTATTGACTTTCGGATTCATTCCGATATAATTATGTGCTATGAGACCTTGCTTATTGCCAAATTTCATGATTCTAAATCAACGGGAAGTATCCTATAGATTTTGATTCCCCTGTGCAATCGCAAAAAATGCGACATAAACGTTCATATTATCTTTTGATTGCGTTGAAAACAGTATACCCACGTATTTAATATAAATTTCAACTTGATACCTTTACGCGTTCTTGAGAAAAAGGGTCTTGACAGACGAACAGGCAGACAGACGGACAACGAAGTGATCCTACAAGGGTTCCGTATTTTTCCTTTTAAGGTACGGAACCCTAAAAATCATACAATGAACAAACAAATTTGGTACCACTCAACTTTTGTAGAACTGTCTACACAGGTAAATAGGAGGAATTATCGGACAAGTTTTAAATCGTTTTAAAGAACCTAAACGCTAATCCAACTCGGTAGTACTTACCGCGGAATCCTTTTATTGTATCTTCTGATACACCCCACATTTCCATCAGTTCATCCATTTTTAACGTCTGTAATGGCACTTCAGACAAAATATTTAGTCACTTTATCACAGGAGCGCGGACGCTTTGCGTCAGTGCGGTAAACGATTTTTTGTACACTAACTAAATGAGCGGGCGCCGGTGTCGCGTCATAGCCGCGGTATACCGTGCGTGGATCTGGGTCGGTCGGTGGCGGCGGGGCGCGCGAGGGGAGTAACAGGCAGTGTTGCCGCTGGCTACATTTGGCGTTACCGTATACAAGTGGGAAAATTACCGTATTTGGCAAAAAAAGACCGTACCGTAGTTTTCTTGGGCATTTGACGATAAGGGGGGGGGGGTGTAATAATTGGCTGTAGCAGCGGTCCCGTTTAGTTAAGTCCGTCTCTTCTATACTATAATGCTGCAAATACACGCAGACCATGCAGTTATGGACAGTTGCGCGTTCCAAAACTAAACCTGTTCCATTTTCAACAAAACCATGATCAAAACAAGGTCTTCTACTCTGGCAGTTGTCCCAGAATTACGTCACTGTCCAGTTGCCACTTTATTCAATCAGCTGTTACGTGGTGTATCGTCATCTCTCTCGAACCTGTTGTAAATTGACATCATGACATCATTGCGGGACGCCCACTTATACCATGAACAAAACCTTCGAAAAACTTTTTTATTTGATGGACGAATTTAGCGTATGGTAATAACTACTGGACCTTATGCCGTACATTGTGCGATTTGAAGGCCTAATTACCGTACTTTTGGCAACCCTGGTAACGGTGGTAAATACTGAACGGTGTTTCCACTTGCCTTGCCAGCAAATCAGCAATGGGGATTGTTTTTTTTTTTAGATTGTAATTACAAAACCATTTCGAACAATATTATAGACTTACTATACATAATTTCTTTGACATGATAACTATACAAACAAAATTTAGTCCGAAATTAGCCGATAAGAATAAAACTTTTTTTTAAAGTAATCTATTGTATAACAGTTGAAAATAAATAAAACTGTCTAATTGACGGCTATTTTGTATTTTAACTGCGCTTGGATATAGACGCGAATGTACAAAATTAACTATTAAAAACTTGTAATTTTATTTGTGTTAGCCTACTTAAGTTCCTAAATTAATGTGTTTAGCTACTTATGGATCTTGGATCTGAAATAAAGTTAAAGAACAAACACAAATGTTCACCTAGTTAAAGAACAAACACAAATGTTCATCACATGTTTGTCTTGAGTGGGAATCGAACCCACACCCCCAATCGCGGAATGTTACTGATTTGTGGTTAGTTATTAAAAAATACAATCTAATATTCATAGCTCGAGTCTTAGTAATTTTACCCGAAGTTGTAACCGACACTATAAAATTGGCAACACCGGCACACAAGCGATCGAAATGAACGACCAATCAAAGAGCACGTCGGTCGCCGTCGCCGGTGCTACCTGGAACGTAAACACGTTTGAACCTGTTTGCCTAGACAGGTACCTAATTTAGCTGTTGAATTTACAGATTTCTCTTAGTAGATAGGTAAGTAGATAATTATGCGTAGTAGGTACCTCTATGTAGTTTGGATCTAAATATAATTTAAAATGGGAATGTTATTAGTATAGGTACCTGCGTACCTACTTCTTAGTATAATTTAGGTAGGTACGATGTTATTATTTGAACTAGTTTTTTTGTCGCGGCTTTACCCGCATTTCACACATAACAAAAATTTGCCTACTTAGGTATGTGTTAGGTACTCAGAGACTATGTAAATAAGCTCATAAGTAAGCTCAAAGTCGCACAACGAGCTGTGGAGAGGGCTAATGCTCTGGGTTTCTCTACAAGATCGAATCAGAACTGAGGAGATCCGTAGACGAACGAAAGTGACATAGCCCACCAGATTAGCAAGTTAAAGTGGCAGGGCAGGGCATAGGTAGGTATATCATGCAGAACAGATGGCCGATAGGGCCGAAAGTTTCTCGAATGGAGACCACGGACTGGTAAGCGCAGCTAGAACGTAGCCACCCACAAGATGGACAGACGATTTAAAATAGACCGCAGGGAAACGCTGGATGCAGGCCGCTTCTAACCAGCCCTTTTGGAGATCGATGGGGGGGGGGGGGGGGGCTATGTCCAGCAGTGGACGTCCTAGGGCTAAAATAATGATGATGCTGTAGGTAGGTAGGTATACGTACCTACGTATCTTTCTATCAGTGAAATTATTTCATTAAATTCGAATGGTTCAAACCACTCGTTTGCAGCCCCTTGGAGACCATGCGAAGTAGCTTACAAGTACAGGTAGGCGTTTAAACGTAATTACCTAGCCACTCAAGTGGCGACGCGCACAACTCGCGTGCCAGTTCGCAGGTCCTCACACGAGTGCTCGAACGAGACGAACGATGCGCAGTGGGCGTTGCGCGAGTAGTCAGACTGACTAGTCTAGTCAGTAGCGTGCGAAAACGAAGCTTCACTTGCGCAAGGACCAGCGCAAAATGCTACTAGGCACTTTCACTGCCACTTGCACTAAGCACACCGTTGCAGACGATGCGTAATAGTCACTTGCAACTTGTACTTGCTACTTGTAATACGCATCGTCTGCAAGCACCTGGTGCTACTAAGCACTTCCACTGCCAGTTGCACTAAGCAAAACGTTGCAGACGATGCGTAGTAGACATTTGCAACTTGTACTAGGTACGCATGGTTTGCAACTGCCTTAGCGAGTGATAATTATTTTATTACAAAATTTTTACTTTTGTTTGGGATTTCGTTAGAAAGTCCTTACCTACCTATCTACTTTCGTGCGATAAAATAAAAACTTACGTGTCAAGACTTGAGACCACTGCGGTAGCAGGTAGGTAGGTAGAGTATGTAGGTACTCGAGACACGCATACCTATTTGGTAGGGTTACGTTTTTCGTAGCCAGAGTTATAATAATATACCTACCTACCAAATTTATTGTGGTCACATTCATCATACCTAGTACGTAGGTACAGAAATTGTTGGTCACAGAAAATTTCGAAAGAACGATGCTCATTTCAGAAGTGCATCATACCAACATAACATACCTACCTACCTAGGTAGGCATACTTACTTTTTATGGTTTAGTTAAAAGAAAACTACTTGAGACTCAATTTTACGAAAAGTTGAATGACCTTTGAACTAGAACGTCTTGATTTTTTTAATGCCATAGGTGGCATACAAGCAGAAGGATCGCCTGATGGTAAGAAGGTAACCGTCGCCTATGAATACTTGTAACACCAGAGCCATCACAAATAGGTACGTTACTTACCCCTAAGGTGGTTCGATTTCTCTATTCGATCTACTTATATATTTTCTTCTTTTCGGCTATTTATAGGCGAAGAGAGTATAATTTTAGACGGAAATGACTATAATTGACTGTTATATTGGTCTTTAATTGCAGCATTACATAGTTAGGTGAAAAAAACCAGCAGAAATAACATCGAATCTTTAGTTCATTTGTATCAATGTGCGTGTGAACTAGGTATCTGGTAAATTTTAAAATATTGGTAGGTAACCAAAATTATTGCTGTATCAAACTTTAATGTTTTGTTGTGAAGTGACAGTTAAAAGGGAAAATTAAAGATTGGAAGTTGGCATCTTTAATCAAGATATTGGCAACCATAATTATTGTTGTTTCAAACTGTAATATTTTGTTACTACTAACAAATATTATAGGTTCGGTTCAATAAAGTTGTATAGTTGATTTGATCAAAATTATTTTTTAACTTGACAATATTTCATGGTTGATCTAATCGATATTTTTGGTTTCTTTTACTAAGTTCATATGTTTGATTGAACTAAAGTGTCTTTGTTATTTTAAAGAAAAAAAATATGTTGAATTAAGCCTGTGTTGGCATCTTTAATCAAGATATTGGCAACCATAATAATTGTTGTTTCAAACTGTTATATTTTGTTACTACTAACAAATATTATAGGTTCCGTTCAATAAAATTTTATAGTTGACTTGATCAAAATATTTTTTTAACTTGACTATTTTCCATGGTTGGTCCAAACAATGTTTTAGTTTCCTTTACTAAGTTTATATGTTCAATTGAACCAAAGTATCTTTGTTATTTTAAAGAAGATAAACTGTGGCTTAAAGCCTTAATCTGGTAAATTTAATCAAGATATTGGTAACCAAAAATATTGTTGTACCAAACTGTAGCATTTTGTTACTTCAAAAAAATATGTAAGGTTCGGTTGATTAAAGTTGTATAGTTATTTTTATCAAAATATTTTTTTAACCTAACTATATTACATGGTTGATCTAAACGATAGTTTTGGTTCCTTTTACTAAGTTCATATGTTTAATTAAACTAAAGTATCTTTGTTATTTTAAAGAAAAAAAATATGTTGAACTAAGCCTGTGTTGGCAATTTTAATCAAGATATCGGCAACCATAATTATTGTTGTTTCAAACTGTAATATTTTGTTACTTCTAACAAATATTATGGGTTCCGTTCAATAAAGTTGTATAGTTGATTTGATCATATATTTTTTTATCTTGACTATACTCCATGGTTGATCTAAACGATATTTTTTACTAAGTTCATATGTTTAATTGAACTAAAGTGTCTTTGTTATTTTAAAGAAAAAAAATATGTTGAACTAAGCCTGTGTTGGCAATTTTAATCAAGATATCGGCAACCATAATTATTGTTGTTTCAAACTGTAATATTTTGTTACTTCTAACAAATATTATAGGTTCCGTTCAATAAAGTTGTATAGTTGATTTGATCAAAATATTTTTTAACGTGACTACTTTCCATGTTTGTTCCAAACGATGTTTTAGTTTCCTTTACCAAGTTTATATGTTTAATTGAACTAAAGTCTTTGTTATTTTAAAGAAGATAAAATTGTTGAATTAAGCCTATATCTGGTAAATGGAATCAAGATATTGGTAACCAAAAACATTTTGTTACTTCTAACAAATATGTTAGGTTCAGTTTATTAATGTTGGTATTGTTAATTTAATCAAAATGATTTCTTAACTTTGACTATATTCTGCAGTTTATCTTAACAATGTTTTTGGTTACTTTAACTAAGTTTATATGTTTAGTTGAACAAAAGAGCTTTTTGATAATTTTTACTAGAAAAAATTGTTAAACTAACAAAAGAAAAATCAAACAATTCACTTTTGTTATATTAACATGTAACTTTCTTTATTCTAACCACTTAGACAATTGTAAGTATAACAAAATGGGATTTGTTAGTTTGAACACGTTGGTTTTGGTAAGCTTTTGTTAAATAAACAATTTTCTTGTAAATTCAACCGAAAAAAATACAACCGAAACAGTTTTGGTTAAATTAACCGTTCTGTTTTTTCAGTGCAGGTACTTATGTTAATTGAAGTCTTTTTTTAATAGCTACACGCCACTACGCCAACACTGAGTTGTCCTATTTTCCTTTTTTAGCATGTACCTAACTAAAAACTTATTTTTTTGTAAATTTTAAATAATAATTAGATTAAATAAAAATAAAACTATAACTGAACTGATTTTCTTGAATCTTAGCTTAGAACACTCGATCAAGTCACCTATAAAAAAAACTGATCTGCCGTTTGGGAGATACGATGCCAAAAACAGATACACATATACACAATTATAACCGCCCTTTGTTGCGTCGGGGGTTAAAATAAATATTTAAATCATCTTTGGTGAACCCAATCTGACATCTAGTGAATTTCATTGGAACTAAATATGATAGCGCCATCTGTTTAAAAAGTGCAGTATTATGACGTGAGCTGTTTTCTACCTCTTTGCTATGATTTGTTTGGAGTGTATCGTCTTAACCTACCGTTGTATCTTGCTCAGTAGTTCGATCGAAAACCATCGGATGGCACTGCAACATAAATTTAACCACCGATCAAATAAACAAAAGAGTAATAATAATTGTTAGAATTAAAATTCGATATTGGTTATAATATGTTGTATAAACTAATAATTAATTAAATGCATAATATACATTTGTACAATCTTGGGGCATATATTTATATTTGGCTAGCCTAGTATCAAAACCCAATCCAAACAAATCGTTTGGACTGAATGGTGGTATGATAATCTAAGCCACTCCTTTGGATTCTAAATGGATTCTAAGCAGTACAATGCGCAATCCATTGGCGTTTTCCTATTAAACGACAATACGGAAACTGGGAGGTGCGGCAGGTATAACATGAATGGAAATTGTTTCAGAAACCTTGGGGTCTTTGGTGTATGGGTGCAGGATGGAAGTAGGAAGAATTGTATATTTCCGTTACCTATTTATGTAGGGTTCTCGTACATTGATGCTATCTGTGGCCTACAGTTTTACTTTAATTTTCCAGTTTTGACGAAATTTCGAGACAAAAAGTAAAATGCTTCTTTAAAATCAACAATTCTGTTATTTAAGAGAAACAATTCTTAACTAAAACATCATCATCATCAGCCAGAAGACGTCCACTGCTGAACATAGGCCTCCTCCTTTAACCTCCACACTGAACGACAACCTGCCATCTGCATCCCAGGACGCCCGCGACTCTCACGATGTCGTCAGTCCATCTAGTGGACCTACGCTGTGTCTTCCGGTTCGTGGTCTCCACTCAGGAACATTTCTTTCCCTTCGGTTAATTAAGTAGTACATAATAATCTACTCGATAGAAGCAACCATCGGAAGCTAAGCGAAAATGAACCTTCTTTGTCATAATTACCGTTAATTACATCGGTACCAGTATCTATCCAGTATCTCAACGTCAATAGATAATGCACCAAATTGCAACCTCTCCTGCTTTCGATTTCATTATCAGCCATGCCCTAATACTCTCCTAAATCTAAACGTACCGTTCTGTTTTTAATATACGGAGCAGGCGCGCCGAACAAAACATACACCAGTATCATTCGACAATTTGTGAGCAATCAGAGCATTGTCGCCGCGCTTTATTCACCCGCAAATAATACATGGAAAATGGTCATTCCAATTGTGATCCGTCCATTGTTGGCTAATGACAGTATTCAGACTTAGTTGCCGTAGAAACTGGACATCAGTACACGTTTGGACTCGGTGCGAACGGGTTACACACACCGGCCACCATAATACATTACAAAAATCCCTAAAAATATCTTAAAAATCAACAATGGAGCATAGAAGCCAGCGTCAATAGCATAAATAGAAAGTAAAACAACAGTTATAACAGTTCCAATGAATTCCATGGCATATCAAATAGAACAGCCCCAACCAAAGCATCTTCCAAAGATTACAAGACACTCCAACCCTTACCATATTAAGCGTCCAATGAACGCCTTCATGGTCTGGTCGCGATTGCAAAGAAAGAAGATCTCCATGATGAACCCAAAACTACACAACTCAGAGATCTCCAAAAGACTCGGTCTAGAATGGAAAAGCTTGAATGAGACCGAGAAAAGACCTTTTATAGACGAAGCAAAGAGGCTGAGAATCAAGCACATGCAGGATTATCCAGACTACAAGTATCGGCCAAGAAGAAAGAACAGGATTGAGACGTTTGCTAGTCCAGCTATTTATACAACTAGAGATACCTTCGTTGAGATGGAACCTCGTCCTGAGCAGAGTTACCAGATGACCAGCTACCCCGAGCATCACGTCATGTACAATAACGTGATCAGCTACACAGTGCCATCCACAGTGATACCTCAAGCCACCTATGTTCCGACTTCTATGAGAGCTAAGGAGGAGACATTATCGAGCTTGGACTTGAGGCCTCTGCCTTCAATTGAGAGCATCTCCCCGCGCCCCTTTGCTGTGGTCAACCAGCAGATGATGATGAAAGCATACCAGGACCTCCACTATGTTCCCGGCGAAGTTGCGAGGATCTCATATCATTATCCGTTTGGAGTGCAGTAAAGTGTGTATTGGTGAAAATTCATACTCATATTAAACCCTAGGATTTAGTTATTAAAACAGTCATTGTTATTTTTGTTTCTGATACTTTTACATTTTATTTAGAAAGTTGCATGATACTCTTCATATTATTTAATTTTGCCTTGAAAAGATAACAAGGTAATGTCCAGACAAACATCCATATTTAAATTATTAGACAATTCAATAATTTGACGACCAGCAGAACTTTAACTTGGCAACGATACCGGTAAACGCTCCTATTACTGTAGCAACTAAGCTACGATTGCTTTCCTGTCAGCCTACAAATTCTCGAATCGTTTATTTTCAACCAAAAAAAGGTTTTCTGTGATTTTACCAGGTTTTAGGTTCAAACTTTCCTCTGTTTATGCAATATTTCTGAACTATTTATATAATTCATCATTTATATTCATTTATTTTTATGCATAGATACCCTACGTGGAATGAAAATAAAATCTTGTCGCCCCAATCTCTTACAAAACGAACAAGGGATCAAAACACTTTTCCAGTTCATCATTCCTCCAGCTCCCGTCGGAAACTGGCTATTGTGCGACTAACTTATCTGTAGGCTGTGTAGAGGAGTCACTATCGTATTTTATGAATATAACTGCAGCTCTCTTGTTCTCAAATTTTAGTTCCTTCCTTTGGCCAACTCTATTTGTAAGTTGGTGGGTCTGTAGAATAATGTACGGAGGATGACGAGGCAAGTTCTTCAGATTGATGACGCTGTCAGTGTCATAAGTAATTGATTTAGATGTTTGCTGAAAGGGTGCTGAATGGAAGCGGGGTTCGCGAGAGAGGTATTTTAGTTTGTCGTTGGTGTTGGTGTGAATGTTCTGATGGTCAGAGAACTGGACATATCTGGTACATTCATAACGGGCAAGGACCTTTATAATTAAACAAAATACAAGCTAATACAAAATTCTTCGACCAGATCCAATTTATCCAAAAAAACTGGATTCTACAGACTATCCAAATGGTCAAGTCTACTACAAATCGGCAGCCTACCCAGTATGCTGGCAGCATTAGCACGATGAATGACAATGTTTACGTTGGGATATGTAATGTAATGTATTTGGATTAAGAAAACTTTGCAAAAGTACATGAAAATAATGATCGCCGATATTTGTTAAATTAAGGGATATCAGTCTTCGAACGTTTGAGGTTCATGGACACACCGATTTTGCTCACGAGGTTTACCTTTACCGTTGTTGAGTGGTGACATCGTAACTGCACATTATTCTAGTATTACGAGTATATTGATTGGTACAGGGCCGAGGATGGAACCGGGTGCCGTCACATTGTAAAGCGTACATGCTACCGCTCGGTCACCATCGCTTAGTTGTAAAATAAATGACGCTCGTAACGTAGCTGTGGTGGGACTCTTTTGCAGGGGTCCGCCTGGGGAATTACCACACCTTTGCCAGTTATTCACCCGCTAAGCAGTCACTACTGTGTTCCGGATTGAAGGGCAATGTTTTCAGCGAAATTACAGGGCACACAGAGATTTGACATCTTATAGCTCGGGGTGACGAGCGCAGTGCATTGCCATCCAGTGTTTTGAACTGTTGAAGTTCAAAATTCTGAGTGGCGTTGAGCTATTATGGGCAAGCGTGAAGAGCCATCAGGCGAGCGACTTCGCTCGTCTCATCACTCAGTATCATAAAAAAAAGCTTGAAAGTGTTTCCAACCAGTCACTGATGTCAAGACGGTCAGTCTTAGGATGGGTGACCACGTCAGGCATTTAAAACAGAACGCTGCCGTGGGTCATTGTTTCCGGTAGTTTGTCCTATAACAACAACTGCTAAGCCATGTTGGAAGCTTAAAACTCTGACACCAGATCTAGCCATTTAGCCTAAATGAACATCTTTACTCTTACTTATTATACTATATACATAGGTACATAATATGTTTCTAAATTCTACTCATTATTACCCACTAATGAGTAGAATTGAGAAACATATATATACCTATTTGTATTAAGTACATATTATATTACATATTTATATATTTACTAATGGCGTCAAAAAGTATGTACCCACCTACTCGTTACCATAACATAAAGTAAGCTGTTTATTAAAACATTTCAATATAAATTTCCAAAGCAGCCTGTTAATTAAATTAATCAACATAAAACAGAAACGATTAATTACCGAAATTCGATTCGAATAAACCTGTTTATATCGAATATTATAAACCAATTTAATCTTGGAATAAAAGATCTGAGTTCACAGAGCACTCTGTGATCAAAGGTGACAGAGTATTGACAGTTTAATTAAAGTTATTATTCTCTGCACCCTTTGCTGCTCTGTGGTCGGGAAAATCATTTTTCCTCAATACGATTTCCATTAATTGAAAAGTGAACTTTGTTCGATCTTAAAAGGGATTTATACAGAGTACATTTACAGATATTTGGTTCTTATAGATACGATATATTGCCCATTCACTACCGATCAAACCGACTTCAAAAAAGGGGCAATTCGATCGGTTTTTTTTACATGTGGTTTTCACCTTCACTTGTGAATAACAAGCATTGTAAACACTTCTAAAAATGTGGTATCGATTTGAAAAATTGCAAGTATTTGTAATCCAGATGACCATAATTATACCTTTCTTCCTGCGCTTGGGGGCGTGGGTTCGATTCCCACCTAGAGCAAACATTCATGTGATGAACATTTGTGTTTGTTATATATTCGGGGCCTTACTTAAAAACCTTACTCAAGTTATCTACACTTAAAATTGCTGTATCGTTTTCGCGTGTGATGTTTGCCGTCAGCGAGAAGTTGAGCGAGCAATGTTAAGCATAGATCAACTTGAGTAACGTTTTTAAGTAAGGCCCTTGGGTGTTAATATCTATTTAAGTATGTATTTAAAAATATATATGTATGTATATCAGTTTCTGGCAGCCATATTATTAGCCTTTGCTTAGTTGAGGTCAGATGACAGTGTGTGCAAAAATGCCCTAGATATTTATTTATAATTTGGTACCATTTAAGAGATACCGTTTCGAATTCACCTTAACTGTTGGCCTTTTGGAAAAACTCGGAGTCATACAACGGGCAATGGAGAGAACTTCCACTCTTTCTAAATGTGACCCGTTTAGTTTAATAGGTGGCATTTCTGTTACCTTTCTCGTCCCACCCTGAAAAACCATACACTGACTTTTTTTCACATTGTACAGCAGACCATGGTCCACAGCAGAACCCTCACAAATACTCAGCAGCTTTCTGAGTCCACAGACCGAGGCGCTGAGTAGGACCATGTCATCCGCGTAGCTTATGTGTGCTATGTTCAGCAGAGGACGTTTTCTGGCTGATGATGATGATTCAAATTCAAGATGACCCAACTGTTTGCGTCGTGTGTAAAAAAGGCAAGGCAGATGACCACAGCTTACTTAGTTCTATATTTGATTTAAGTTGGAAAGGTTGGTTGGTTACATGAGCTCTAGATGCTTACCTGAAGGTTGTTAGTTGTTATTCCTTCACAAACATCTAGAATAGTCGATTAATTAAAGAAGCCAAACCTCGTTTGAGTGTAAATTGACATTTTATTGTACAATTTAAATTAAACGGAACATTATCGATACAGCTCTTTAAGACGGTATTACGTAAGAATAACTTTCCAGGGAATAAACGTATATCATGTTTTTATAATCTGTGTTAGCTGAGTGTAGCCATTAAACGTTTTGATTTTTGTTTAATATTAGGCAAATAACTTTTTATTAATCAATAAACTACCGTGAAGGTAAAATATATTTATTTTGTTATGGGCTGATTTTTTTTTCCTGGTTTCACGAGGTTTCACTCTTTTAAGCAAGCTTATGACCATAGCTTAATATATAGTAAAGTAAATAAAACCATGGCGCTTAAACACAGCCACAGACATTTTTTTTAAGTTTCTGTCATAATGTCTGGTGACAGATTTTCCTTGTCATTTCCGTTCTATTTACTTCTCATTTCTGTGGACACAGCCGTGCGTTTCGCTACTTGTATTTTTGAGGTTTATCGCATATTTTTAGGTGTAATGTAAAATGTACCTTACGGTTCCCTAAATAATTATGAAATCTGTATGTTAATATATCATAGACAGCATTTGGTAAATAGGTATTTGAATAAATAAAAAAAATTGAGAGTAAAGCGCAAATCAATGTTACTTTTTTTTCTATCGAGTGAAATGTCCTTAATCGTGTTTCATCAGTGGCCTTAGTACGAGCACTTGCGTTAAAGTTATCGTTACGTAAACGATAGCAAAATGTATGAAAAATTGAGCACATCTATCGGACGTGAAAGGAAACTGAATTTTTCATACAATTGCTATTGTTTACGTAACGATAACTTTTTCGCAAGTTCTCGTACTAACCCCACTGAACGTCATTTCAATACGTCCACATTGTCTCACTCTCCGTCCTTCTGTATCAAGTCTTTCATCAAACACATCTCTGCAGCGCAGCGCTTACAATGGCTGACAACTGCATCTCATTGTACCATAGTCTTGAGGGATATTGGACCTTGGGCACGAGTAGTAAGGTTGGATTAGGATTAGCAAGGTTTGGAGATAAAATCCTTACAGGTTATATCTGAGCTTAGTTACTGCTACAGCTGATCAAAATGGGAACATATGCAATTCGATAGCAAAGGAAATAGGGCTCTGAGACTGTGAAGGTAAAGGATGATTTAGATTGTAATGTTTAAAACAAAGCAGCTTCAGATTTTCACGCTCAACACTATAGTAATGTGAAGCTAGGAAAGGACGCGCAATCGAAAAAGGTTTCTAATACAATGTGGTAAGAGCGTCACGTGTGTCGAGACCGTTTTCACACCGAAGCGAACGTCACAATCGTCACGGGCGTCTTTCACACCGCACACGAAGAATGAATGATGGATGAATCGCATACGAGAATCCAGCTTTTTCCGTCTATAGAGAAACCACGTTACCATCTTCTAATATCCAAAACAACATTCAACCTTCAGCTGTAAAGTTAAGGACGATTTAGTTTTCAGTGTGAAAGTGATAAGTTGGTCGTTTTGATATCTCTGTATATTCATATGAGTCGCAAATGGGCCAAAAGTTGTTTGCTGAATATGGGACGGGCAAAGAATACGAGCACGGATTTAGAGTAACTAGAAGGAGCTTTGCTAGCTGAAAGAAAGGGAGACACAGTAATGAAACTAAAAGGCAGTTCAATTAAGGTTCGCCTATGTAGCGATTAATTTTCAGGTTAGTTATAACTTTGACCATGATTCGCTCTCCAACTATGCATGCTTTTTTGACTTCGCACTACTAACTATTGCGTCTTGCATGATTAGTTTGAAAAATATTCAAAACTCTGGATCTCGGATCTGTGACGATGAGGACCGACATCCAGAATGATCTTGGTCGTCAATCGTCACACAAAAATGTACAAACCAAAAGTAGACTAAAAGATAAATTACTAGTAGTCTATAGGCATACATAAGTACATACACAATTACACACATCTCTTTTCTGTATAGGAAGATTTGTGAACGTGCTTACGGGAAAGTGATGAAATAAGGTGAAATGTGTCTTTTTGTGATGTTTTCAAAACTCCATAGAAAACTCTCCACTTTACTAGGGTACGACTTAGATTTGACTGTCTAATATAATTTGCTTGACCAAAGGTCACGCTGCATACATAGTCACAGATATACGCCTGACCCAGTCGACGTGTCTACTGGGTTGGAACCGGCGCGTACGCAGCGTACGGATTTGTTGTTTTGTATTGATTTCTATGGTACCTACTGCGTGCACTGGATCGGCAAATCTGTGCCATAGAAATCAATACAAAGCAACAAATCCGTACGCTGCGTACGCGCCGATTCCGACACAGCGGACGCGTATCTTCAGACTTGTTTAACAATATTTAGTAAAACTTGAAAATATGTCAATACTTGTCACTGTTTAAAAAAGCACACAAGACGTGAGACGAGAAAATCCTCTCTGAAAGAACGAAGAAAAAAAGCGAACTCCTAATACATTTTAACACCACTTCCAGTATTTCCCTATAACTTATTACTTTATAACTGGACCGGATAATGTGGCGCGCTGATGAAACCTATACTCATTTTATTTATATTACACGGGAATTGTAATTGTCTGGGTGTTAATATATATTTAAGTATGTATTTAAAAATATATATGTATGTATATCAGTCTCTGGTAGCCATATTACAAGCTTTGCTTAGTTAGGGGTCAGATGACCATGTGTGCAATAATGTCCCAGATATTTTATTTTTATTTTATTACTCACCGCCGAATTAAGACCGCCGAATGCAGTTGAAACTATAGTCGAAGTATCCGGCCTAATCTTATGTGAGTAATTCCCGTGTAATATAAATAAAATGTGTGAAAACCACGTCAGTTTCCATAATAAAACCTATACTCCCAATGAGTATGAGTATGAATGGGGGTAGAAAATGATGGCGCTGGTGATGAAAGAAGTTCTACCGCGGCATTTATGTATAAGAAACTATTCAGTTATTCATTGAAATGAGACACACTGTTCTGTTCCGGTTGCTGTTCCCCATTCAGGCATTAGTGTGGCATCATCTTCGATAACACCACCGTAAGAAGATTTCTAGTCAACTACTTTTATGACTTTTGTTAGCCATAAAAAGGTAAAACCATTACTTTTACTTGATACTGGCTAAACGCATAAACGAAATAAAACAATTTTAAAGAATAAATGGGCTAAAGTTTGATCACGCCTCACTCATGGAAACTGACGATGTGGTCTAAGATGGGGCACGCTAGCCCAAGAGTTTCCTTCACTCTTGTCTTAAAGAGACCCATGTTGTATTTTATAGGGAACACGGAGACCAGGAGCGCATTCCATTACTTTTTTTATGCCATAGCAGACGAACTGCCTGATGTTAAGGAGTCACCGTCGTCTATGGATACTAGTAACACATCAGAGCATAAAAAGGAATTTTGGAAAGGCTGCGTACGGGCTTTACCAAATTTCGTAGGGATGGAATGATTGTCTTAAAGACCTATGGTGGAAATTAGTTAACGGGATAAGCTTAAACAGCTCTTGTGCAAAAATAAAATGTGTATTTATTACTTATGTGTATATTAATTTATTTATTTTTAGTAGCCCGTAGGGATCCCACTGCTGGGCAAGGGCCTCTCCCAAACATTTGGGAGGAATTGCCATAATCGCCACGCTTGGCAGGCGGGTTGGCGATCGCAGTAAGATGTCAAACGGTTCAGAGACGCTGCTGCCCGTCTTCTGTGTTCCTTTATTCCCTTAGTCGCCTTTTACGACGTAATAATTGACGTAAATCAAACGTCAATTATTATTTTCAATCAACAAAATTAAATATATGACAAACTCAAAGTCAATAATTTAATGTGCAACTCATTTAACAATTGATTGAAGACCCATCACATCATTTAACAAACGTGGTATTAGTAAAAACATTAATCCAATAACCTAGGGGCGTGAAATAAATAATTTAAAATGGGCTAATTGAAAACATACGGCGTAGTGATTGATAGAAAGACTTATTTGAACATCTGCCGCATATAGAGTTCACCACTATATTAGTTATTTCACGGGTAAGGTTGAATATGGGTTGAATACAGCAATGGCCAAATGTCAAATGCGATGCGGAGTTCTCTAGAGTTAAGATAGGGAAATACTGGAAGTGGTGTTAAAATGTATTAGGAGTTCGCTTTTTTTCTTCGTTCTTTCAGAGAGGATAGTGTGGCATACAGTTGTATCCTCTCTTTGTTGGGGATATCTAAAGAGAATAGTTTATCTAGGATCAACACAACAAATATCTGGGACATATTTGAACACGCGGTCATCTGACCTCAAACTAAGCAATGCTTGTAATATGGCTGCCAGAGACTGATATACATGTATATTTTTGAATACATACTTAAATAGATATTTTCACCCAAACATAGAACAACCACAAATATTCAACACACAAATGTTTGTCCTAGGTGGAAATCGAACCCACGCCCCCAAGCGCAGAAGGCAAGTTCACTATCAACTGTCTGGGATTGTCGAAAAATATAAGAAGCGTGGCCCACGGTCAACGTTCGTGGGGGTTGGGCGCTAAAAATATTTTTCAATACGTCTGGTCGAAGCATCTTTTGAGCTAAATGCTGGTCGGTATGTCATAAGGCGTTAGTAGGTACCGCAATTCAATGCGGAAATGAGGCCAGAATTTTGGCACAAGATACCTGCTGGTAGCGGCTTATTAGATTGGGTTCCACCGCCAACTCGCCTGATGTTAGTTGATTAGTTTAGTTTTGTTTTATATTTTAGTGTTAGATTGATTTTAAGTAGTTTTAGGTAGTAATTAGTTTTCGTATATTATTATTTATTGACAATAAATTATTTCTTCACTAACAGCGCCCCACTGTTTAGCTCGCTATTTATGTCCATCAACAAAAATGTGGAGAAAATAACTAACGCATTTTTCCGTTTTTTTTTTTTGAATTCATAACTATTTTCAACAATAGTAGTGTGAAAATTGGGCGCTGAGTCAAGTAAGCCCTTAAGTAAAAAATAATAATAAAATCAATTTATTTGATTTATTGAACGTGTAAAAAGAACTAAATCTACTTTAACCACAATAACAAAATAATAATACTGCAAGACTAAATCACGCTATACGAACGAAAAGCAAAGCCAAACCCATCTTGGAAAACTCAATTCATTAACATAAAACAGTCATTTAGGACAATTTGTATCGAGTACCAAACAAAGTTAACAGTTAAGTAGCACAAATATAAATATTTCCCCCGTTACATTATGGTGTTATGCTCCCTAAATGGGCCGCACAATGGCCCGAAATGACGGGTAACTGTGCAAAATGAATTGTGCGATCGCCGACGTGTCAAATGAGTCGGAACTTATGTCCGATGCCTTGGGAAGGACCCCACTGTGCAGTTTTGTTTGGGAGCTTACCGAATCTACTATTAACGATGATATTATTTATTGGAGATGGGAATGGATGGGTTGTTTGTGTAGGCATTGACTTAAGGTGAAGAGAGCGCAGAAGTGGCACCTTCATCTAAAAAATCACATACAACAGGCATCATATCTAATAAACAACAGGCATAATAGAAGATAAGCAAATAAATTTTTTTATCCTATAATCGCTCGAGAATGCAATGAATCCCATTTGGAGCTACTTCCAGTAACACAACGTAATGCATAGAGTTTATAAAACGCTAACAAAACCAGCTGTTTTGGCGGTAATGAGTTTTTAGTTCAAAAACTCTCCATCACCTTCCTGAGCGACTATGGGAGTCCTGCGCTCATTTCACCTTAGGTTCGGATTCGAAACTATTAGTCAAGAAAATCTGTTCAGCTGTTGTAAGATTATCAATTTTTTTCGGTTTTTTTAAGCATTTTCAATTTATACTTAATATCTAAACAAAATACAAGCTATACTTGTATAATTTGTAAACTTTCGCGATTTGAATACATGTTTTAATGTTTATCGGGACTTATCGCGCAATATTTATAGGTCAAAATAGATACCTTTCGCTCGAAGTTTAGACCATGTTACAATGGCCGTGGTCACGAGCTGACTGAAAACTGCGGATGGGCCCGGCGAGAACAGCGGGTATATTGTTCTCCTACCCTCACTTGACCTTGAAAAATTGCAGGGTTGTCACTACGACACAACACAATCAGTAAACTTCCTAGTACCTACACCGCGGTTTGTACACTTTCTTACTATGGGATTACTTAAATCCATCTTCCCGGTTGAAATTGCGATGTTTTCTAATTTCAACCGCATCACGAAGCATTCTAGAAAAATAATGTCGTTCAGCGCGATAAGTCCCGATAATCATTAAAACAAAATACAAGCTATATTATAATGATTGGTATAATAATAACAATGATTTATGGTGTGGTGTGGCTTATGGTGTCGGTTATAGATTATGTAAGCAATAATAGAGAAATGGCGTCGAAGTGAAAGTGCTCTACCATTATGAAAATATATATTTTATAGCGGCAAAACTTTGAATTGAACCCTTATTCTTTATTGTACTTGATACGATGTTAAATCAGCAATACTCTAGAGATTTGTCTCAGAATCAGGTTGAAGATGAAATTCCGCAAAGTAACGTCTGATTCAATCAACTAAATGCTATACATATTTCAGTACTCATTGATTTGGATTCACGCGGATTAAACGTTATAACATAACATTATATTCATCTTAGGCCGCATCATCGCTTAACAACAAGCAAGGTGGCGGTCAAACGCAAACCTATTATAAAATAAAATAGACAGCACTTTTCTTGTTACCACTTTACCACTATCCCACTCACAACCTAAATCCACTCACCTCTCCCTTAATGCAAACAAACAGACAAACACAATCAAAATAAACAGTTACTCCACCAAATCATACGAAAAGGTGACCAAATAAGAGAACAACATATTCTTAACGAATAGCAATCGAAAATATGATAGTGGCACCATCATTAAACTGAATTTGTATCGAGTACCAAACAAAGTTAACAGTTAAGTAGCACAAATATAAATATTTCCCCCGTTACATTATGGTGTTATGCTCCCTAAATGGGCCGCACAATGGCCCGAAATGACGGGTAACTGTGCAAAATGAATTGTGCGATCGCCGACGTGTCAAATGAGTCGGAACTTATGTCCGATGCCTTGGGAAGGACCCCACTGTGCAGTTTTGTTTGGGAGCTTACCGAATCTACTATTAACGATGATATTATTTATTGGAGATGGGAATGGATGGGTTGTTTGTGTAGGCATTGACTTAAGGTGAAGAGAGCGCAGAAGTGGCACCTTCATCTAAAAAATCACATACAACAGGCATCATATCTAATAAACAACAGGCATAATAGAAGATAAGCAAATACATTTTTTTATCCTATAATCGCTCGAGAATGCAATGAATCCCATTTGGAGCTACTTCCAGTAACACAACGTAATGCATAGAGTTTATAAAACGCTAACAAAACCAGCTGTTTTGGCGGTAATGAGTTTTTAGTTCAAAAACTCTCCATCACCTTCCTGAGCGACTATGGGAGTCCTGCGCTCATTTCACCTTAGGTTCGGATTCGAAACTATTAGTCAAGAAAATCTGTTCAGCTGTTGTAAGATTATCAATTTTTTTCGGTTTTTTTAAGCATTTTCAATTTATACTTAATATCTAAACAAAATACAAGCTATACTTGTATAATTTGTAAACTTTCGCGATTTGAATACATGTTTTAATGTTTATCGGGACTTATCGCGCAATATTTATAGGTCAAAATAGATACCTTTCGCTCGAAGTTTAGACCATGTTACAATGGCCGTGGTCACGAGCTGACTGAAAACTGCGGATGGGCCCGGCGAGAACAGCGGGTATATTGTTCTCCTACCCTCACTTGACCTTGAAAAATTGCAGGGTTGTCACTACGACACAACACAATCAGTAAACTTCCTAGTACCTACACCGCGGTTTGTACACTTTCTTACTATGGGATTACTTAAATCCATCTTCCCGGTTGAAATTGCGATGTTTTCTAATTTCAACCGCATCACGAAGCATTCTAGAAAAATAATGTCGTTCAGCGCGATAAGTCCCGATAATCATTAAAACAAAATACAAGCTATATTATAATGATTGGTATAATAATAACAATGATTTATGGTGTGGTGTGGCTTATGGTGTCGGTTATAGATTATGTAAGCAATAATAGAGAAATGGCGTCGAAGTGAAAGTGCTCTACCATTATGAAAATATATATTTTATAGCGGCAAAACTTTGAATTGAACCCTTATTCTTTATTGTACTTGATACGATGTTAAATCAGCAATACTCTAGAGATTTGTCTCAGAATCAGGTTGAAGATGAAATTCCGCAAAGTAACGTCTGATTCAATCAACTAAATGCTATACATATTTCAGTACTCATTGATTTGGATTCACGCGGATTAAACGTTATAACATAACATTATATTCATCTTAGGCCGCATCATCGCTTAACAACAAGCAAGGTGGCGGTCAAACGCAAACCTATTATAAAATAAAATAGACAGCACTTTTCTTGTTACCACTTTACCACTATCCCACTCACAACCTAAATCCACTCACCTCTCCCTTAATGCAAACAAACAGACAAACACAATCAAAATAAACAGTTACTCCACCAAATCATACGAAAAGGTGACCAAATAAGAGAACAACATATTCTTAACGAATAGCAATCGAAAATATGATAGTGGCACCATCATTAAACTGAATTTGTATCGAGTACCAAACAAAGTTAACAGTTAAGTAGCACAAATATAAATATTTCCCCCGTTACATTATGGTGTTATGCTCCCTAAATGGGCCGCACAATGGCCCGAAATGACGGGTAACTGTGCAAAATGAATTGTGCGATCGCCGACGTGTCAAATGAGTCGGAACTTATGTCCGATGCCTTGGGAAGGACCCCACTGTGCAGTTTTGTTTGGGAGCTTACCGAATCTACTATTAACGATGATATTATTTATTGGAGATGGGAATGGATGGGTTGTTTGTGTAGGCATTGACTTAAGGTGAAGAGAGCGCAGAAGTGGCACCTTCATCTAAAAAATCACATACAACAGGCATCATATCTAATAAACAACAGGCATAATAGAAGATAAGCAAATAAATTTTTTTATCCTATAATCGCTCGAGAATGCAATGAATCCCATTTGGAGCTACTTCCAGTAACACAACGTAATGCATAGAGTTTATAAAACGCTAACAAAACCAGCTGTTTTGGCGGTAATGAGTTTTTAGTTCAAAAACTCTCCATCACCTTCCTGAGCGACTATGGGAGTCCTGCGCTCATTTCACCTTAGGTTCGGATTCGAAACTATTAGTCAAGAAAATCTGTTCAGCTGTTGTAAGATTATCAATTTTTTTCGGTTTTTTTAAGCATTTTCAATTTATACTTAATATCTAAACAAAATACAAGCTATACTTGTATAATTTGTAAACTTTCGCGATTTGAATACATGTTTTAATGTTTATCGGGACTTATCGCGCAATATTTATAGGTCAAAATAGATACCTTTCGCTCGAAGTTTAGACCATGTTACAATGGCCGTGGTCACGAGCTGACTGAAAACTGCGGATGGGCCCGGCGAGAACAGCGGGTATATTGTTCTCCTACCCTCACTTGACCTTGAAAAATTGCAGGGTTGTCACTACGACACAACACAATCAGTAAACTTCCTAGTACCTACACCGCGGTTTGTACACTTTCTTACTATGGGATTACTTAAATCCATCTTCCCGGTTGAAATTGCGATGTTTTCTAATTTCAACCGCATCACGAAGCATTCTAGAAAAATAATGTCGTTCAGCGCGATAAGTCCCGATAATCATTAAAACAAAATACAAGCTATATTATAATGATTGGTATAATAATAACAATGATTTATGGTGTGGTGTGGCTTATGGTGTCGGTTATAGATTATGTAAGCAATAATAGAGAAATGGCGTCGAAGTGAAAGTGCTCTACCATTATGAAAATATATATTTTATAGCGGCAAAACTTTGAATTGAACCCTTATTCTTTATTGTACTTGATACGATGTTAAATCAGCAATACTCTAGAGATTTGTCTCAGAATCAGGTTGAAGATGAAATTCCGCAAAGTAACGTCTGATTCAATCAACTAAATGCTATACATATTTCAGTACTCATTGATTTGGATTCACGCGGATTAAACGTTATAACATAACATTATATTCATCTTAGGCCGCATCATCGCTTAACAACAAGCAAGGTGGCGGTCAAACGCAAACCTATTATAAAATAAAATAGACAGCACTTTTCTTGTTACCACTTTACCACTATCCCACTCACAACCTAAATCCACTCACCTCTCCCTTAATGCAAACAAACAGACAAACACAATCAAAATAAACAGTTACTCCACCAAATCATACGAAAAGGTGACCAAATAAGAGAACAACATATTCTTAACGAATAGCAATCGAAAATATGATAGTGGCACCATCATTAAACTGAATAGATAATTGGTGAACTCTATATGCGGCAGATGTTCAAATAAGTCTTTCTATCAATCACTACGCCGTATGTTTTCAATTAGCCCATTTTAAATTATTTATTTCACGCCCCTAGGTTATTGGATTAATGTTTTTACTAATACCACGTTTGTTAAATGATGTGATGGGTCTTCAATCAATTGTTAAATGAGTTGCACATTAAATTATTGACTTTGAGTTTGTCATATATTTAATTTTGTTGATTGAAAATAATAATTGACGTTTGATTTACGTCAATTATTACGTCGTAAAAGGCGACTAAGGGAATAAAGGAACACAGAAGACGGGCAGCAGCGTCTCTGAACCGTTTGACATCTTACTGCGATCGCCAACCCGCCTGCCAAGCGTGGCGATTATGGCAATTCCTCCCAAATGTTTGGGAGAGGCCCTTGCCCAGCAGTGGGATCCCTACGGGCTACTAAAAATAAATAAATTAATATACACATAAGTAATAAATACACATTTTATTTTTGCACAAGAGCTGTTTAAGCTTATCCCGTTAACTAATTTCCACCATAGGTCTTTAAGACAATCATTCCATCCCTACGAAATTTGGTAAAGCCCGTACGCAGCCTTTCCAAAATTCCTTTTTATGCTCTGATGTGTTACTAGTATCCATAGACGACGGTGACTCCTTAACATCAGGCAGTTCGTCTGCTATGGCATAAAAAAAGTAATGGAATGCGCTCCTGGTCTCCGTGTTCCCTATAAAATACAACATGGGTCTCTTTAAGACAAGAGTGAAGGAAACTCTTGGGCTAGCGTGCCCCATCTTAGACCACATCGTCAGTTTCCATGAGTGAGGCGTGATCAAACTTTAGCCCATTTATTCTTTAAAATTGTTTTATTTCGTTTATGCGTTTAGCCAGTATCAAGTAAAAGTAATGGTTTTACCTTTTTATGGCTAACAAAAGTCATAAAAGTAGTTGACTAGAAATCTTCTTACGGTGGTGTTATCGAAGATGATGCCACACTAATGCCTGAATGGGGAACAGCAACCGGAACAGAACAGTGTGTCTCATTTCAATGAATAACTGAATAGTTTCTTATACATAAATGCCGCGGTAGAACTTCTTTCATCACCAGCGCCATCATTTTCTACCCCCATTCATACTCATACTCATTGGGAGTATAGGTTTTATTATGGAAACTGACGTGGTTTTCACACATTTTATTTATATTACACGGGAATTACTCACATAAGATTAGGCCGGATACTTCGACTATAGTTTCAACTGCATTCGGCGGTCTTAATTCGGCGGTGAGTAATAAAATAAAAATAAAATATCTGGGACATTATTGCACACATGGTCATCTGACCCCTAACTAAGCAAAGCTTGTAATATGGCTACCAGAGACTGATATACATACATATATATTTTTAAATACATACTTAAATATATATTAACACCCAGACAATTACAATTCCCGTGTAATATAAATAAAATGAGTATAGGTTTCATCAGCGCGCCACATTATCCGGTCCAGTTATAAAGTATCTATGTATGGACTCGTCCATAGGCAATATAAAAAATATTAAACATTATTAATGTCTTAGTATGAAAACAATAAAAACCCTTTCAAATCCGACAAGATGAATCAAATAGTCCAAGTTTATGCGCAGAATGAGACAATGTACCATTTTCTTCAAGTGAATAGTCTCGAAGGAGGCCTCAATGGCCACTTTATAGCAGCTTCGAGAATCCATTACAGACATTGGGTGATAAGACAGAGTATAGTGATGTTGGAATGAGTTGGTCCTTGGAGATTTTTTGGCATAGACGTAAAAAGTTGACTGGTCTGGTTTTGACTATGAATACATGATATTTTTTATAGGTGGAAAACAAGCAGACGGACCGCCCGATGGTAAGCAGTCATCGTCGCCTATGGATACTTGTAACACCAGAGGCATCACAAATACGTTGCCGACCCTTTAAGACTCTATTAACTCGCCTTTTGAATAACCTCATGTTATAAAAATCTATCAGAAATTAATATTTGAGGTTAAAGATATTTTATTATTCTCAAAAAGAAATAAATTTCACTTACATGAGAATATAACAAAAAAAAAAAATATTATTGTTGTCGTCGTACATTAGAGGGTAGGAAACCAATTATTTCAATATCGGGCGGTCTGTTCGCTCAATACAGCCAGCGCGGCGCGAGCGCACGGGCATGATGTGGATCGAGCGTACCTGGAAGTGGCTGAGCGTACTTTGCAACATTTGGTTTATTCTTAATCTACAAAAAAGTTGTAGAATAAGTTATAATATGCTTTAGTTGATGGTATTATTATTTATGGTAAGTGACTATTATATTTCGTACATATATATTAAGTAAGTATATTTTTTAAACATCCTTTTAAACATTTTTTTGACATTCTATGTGTATTATATTTTTATATATAGGTGAGTAATTGAGTCTTTTTATACTTGTTATATTTAAATATAATATAATTATATTAATTTATTATAAAATATTATTTATCTAGTATTTTATAACAAAGTAAGTGTATTATTCATGACGTAGTAATTAAGTAATCTTTTAAATGTAGTAATTGTTTTTGAATTTTTAATGTCTTTGGGTAAGTTATTACACAGTCTGGCCCCTTCATATGTAATACTTTTAAGACCATATCTTGTGCGAGTTAAGGGCAGCGATATGTCTTTTACTCGTCTGAGTGTCAAATTATGCGTTTTATGTGTTTTAGTGAAGGCTGTGTTTGTATGTATATCTTTTCTAAGCATTTTGCATTTTACATACATTTATTTAAGTATGCATGTATAATATATATAGGATTGACTAATATTCTTTAATTTAGTTTCTTTATAAAGTTTTAATGTGGGAGTAAAATAGTCATAGTGAAATAGCACTTTAACTTATTTTGGGCAATTTGAACTTTTCTTAAATTTGTCTTTGCAGCAGCGCGCCAAAGCTCTATTAAGTAGTCAGTGTGCGATTTGACTAATGAATTGTAAATAGTATATCGTATTTGGCGAGGAAAACAGCGCACACTACCTTTTAAAGCTCCAGTTTTAATTTAGTTTTTTCAATGTGAGGAACCCATGTAAATTTACTGTCTAATATAAGGCCTAGATATTTTTCGTGGTAAACTTTATTAATGATTTCATCATTTATCTTCAGCGGGGGATAATCGTCAATTCGTTTATTCTTAGCTGTAAATATAATGTAGTTTGTTTTAGAAGTATTAATGGTTAGTAGATTTGATTTGAACCATTCATTTAGTAATTCTAAATCTGCTTGTGCTTCAGATATAATGGATCCAATAGATTGACCAAAGTAAAATAAGCATGTGTCATCCATCAGCATACAATGTTAGATCTCCTTTTAGTCCTATAAGGTGAATGCTGTTCATGTACAAAATAAATAATAAGGGCACCAAAATAGAGCCTTGTGGCACACCATATGTTATGAGTTTGGGGTTACTTTGGGTTCGTCCAAGTTTTACTATCTGGTAGCGATTTGAAAGGTAGGATCTAAAAACATCGTGAGCAGTCCCGGTTAATCCAATACTTTTAAGTTTATCTAGCAATAATTTATGGCTGACGGTGTCAAATGCTTTTTTAAGATCGATGAACACCCCAAGAGCAATCTGTTTTTTTTCGAAGTCTAGTTTAATTTTGGTTACAAGATCTATAGTAGCTGGAAGCGTGTTGGATTTTATCATTTCATCATATCACTAGATATTTTCTGTGTAAACTCACTTTGACTGTAGTGAGTGATGTTAGCATCATCATCATTTGTTCCATTTGTTTACGCATTTCACTGAGTTCTGTGTGAATAATAGCGTTATCATCTGTTTGTTTGCGCTTAAAACGTATGTTACTTAACTCTGATAAATTTGGTTGCGAGTCGCTCCGTTCAAAACCACC
Source organism: Agriopis leucophaearia (assembly GCA_949125355.1). Lineage (NCBI taxonomy): Eukaryota > Metazoa > Arthropoda > Insecta > Lepidoptera > Geometridae > Agriopis > Agriopis leucophaearia. Next base: position 18,304,416 of record OX421263.1, on the reverse strand, counting down.
ACTGCGGCCACTTCCAGGTGGAGAGCGTACTATATTCATGTTTCCTGCCGACGTAATTTGTTGGTGGTTTGATAGGCGCTATGACCGTGCAGGTGTATTTGTGCGAATGGGTCAAAAAATAACGCCCGTCTTTTTCTCGCGGGGGTGAAGAGCGAGTTACCTGAGGCGATGCTGAGAATTTACTCGACGGTGAAAAGTTGTAGCACTCGTGATCTGGCGTTTATTATAATACGCTTAAGGTAAATTTGAGACCGAAGTGAATTTTAAAGTTTAAGCAATATTTTAACGACACGTCTGCTTTGTACGACGCTCAACGCTGTCGTTATTAATATTTTACTCATTAAAATTCAATTTAAACAAGAATATTAAATTTAACTTACGAACTCTTGAAGCCTGGCGATTAAATACTGATTTAATTTGCTTATTCAAAATTTTACACTCCAAATTGATTCACTTTCTAAAGTATCAATATAAACACTATTTGTACTGCAAAAAAGTTAAAATCGTGTTATGTACACAACACATATTTATGGGTTATCATAATTGAATGCGTATACAACATTTTATGTCTGTGCTGGTGGGTTGGGTAGTCAGGACCCAACCCTGAGTGCAGCAACCATACCATGGTAAAACTATTATTAAATTATAATTATACTTTTCGATTAAAATGTCAAGATTGTGGTTCTTAGTAAAGAAGGATGAAGTACCTTTAGTTTTTACTATGCGGAAATTACTCACGTAAGCCCGATTTAAGTAAAGTAAATACCAATTTATCCCAAACCAACTATACAAAATAACCCGCCAGTGATAGAGACAAAGTGATTGAGTTGGAGAAGAAGCAACTTTGTCTCAATATCATTCTCTCCTCTCACAACGAGCGAACGACGCGGAATAGAGTGCCACTAAAACGTACTTTAGTTTGATTAAGTTCTTAAGACATTTTATAGGACAATTCGAGTTGGGAAGGATTCTTAAAGTTGGAGAAATTAACAATGTATTCAAGATAATGGACTTATTAAGTCTCTGAATTGTGTATTGGATTTTAAGCGGAATGATGTCTTGTCTAGAAAATGTATTGTGATGGTTCATAGAAATAAATGTGGCTATTTAGAAAACTTTCAAGTACGTACTTACTGTATAGAACATAATCATTTCGTATTAGGTTTTTAACTGTTTTACAATTTCAGTTTGTTAATGCCAAATCATAAGTCAAAACTGCATCGCTAAACTCAAATGTAAGTATGATTTTTTTAATAGTTTTTTTTCACTTCAATCAGTATCTGTGGCATGTCAAGGATCCTATAAGCCAATAGAAAAGCGGCAGACTCGACTACATCTAGGGGCTTACTTAAAAACGTTACTCAAGTTGACATACGCTTAAATATGCTCCGTCTCGTTTTCGCGTGTGACGATTGCCGTCAGCGAGAAGTTGAGAGAGCATTTTAAAACAGATCAACTTGAGTAACGTTTTTAAGTAAGGCCCCTAGTGCAGATGTGTGTTGAAAGGTGGATTGGGCGCTGTCGTGCCGTCACTCTTTTATCAGAAAGACTATCAAAAAAGGATAGGTACATATAAATTGCTTTAATTATTAAAAACTCCATCATCATAATTTTCATTACCAAAGCGTATTTAGTTTCTCCATCAATTTCCCAACAATCAGCGTCTGAAAGCCACAGAATAGCAGCAGATAGGACATTACATTAATGCGGCACGGAACGCATTAGAGGCAGGAAATGGCGGCGTACATTCAGTATTGTGCTCCAGGAAAAATGATATAATATCATAACATCCTTTCATGACCATTACTGTGCTCGCCCGCCCTGCAGCAAAGAGTAAAGCACAGAAGTGGCATGCGAAAGAAAATGCCTACGAGCAAATAAACATTGACATGGTTTTGACTATAGCTCCCGTGGTGCTATTTTTTTAGCTTAGCATACTGAATATTCTATAATTTTAATAAGTATCTACGACTCTACATACTCTACGACTAAAAAACGATTCACCTAACCTATATTGATTACCATTTGAAATGGTTACATAACAGAGACGTGTAGTGACGATCCCTGCGATCCCCAAGCCGCCTGCCAAGCGTGGGGATTATGGCCCTCTCTATGAGGGAGGCCTTGTCCAACAGTGGACGTTAATTGGCTGATGATGTGTGAGTAGTGACGGTAGGTTGAGTAAACCTGACAGAATGGTTACTTGTAGCGGACAAGCGTTCCGTAGGCAGCCAACCAGCCTGATGGCCCGGGACGACGACATCATTCATACCTATCGCAGATCTTGGACGAGACTAACCCTATTCGCATTATAATATTTCGCATTTATAATATACTGGTGTTATTATTATGAATTACTAGTTGCGCCCCGCGGTTTCACCCGCGTGGTGATGAAAATCGGTGATGATGATGATGATGAAAAGTAGCCTATGTGTTAATCCAGAACATAAGCAACTATATTTCAAATTTCATCCAAATCCATCCAGCCTTTTCTGTGTTATTGAGTAACAAACATCCATCCATCCATCCATCCATCCATCCATCCGTCCATCCATCAATCCATGCATACATACATCCATACATCCATACATCCATACATCCATACATCCATACATCCATACATCCATACATCCATACATCCATACATCCATACATCCATACATCCATACATCCATACATCCATACATCCATACATCCATACATCCATACATCCATACATCCATACATCCATACATCCATACATCCATACATCCATACATCCATACATCCATACATCCATACATCCATACATCCATACATCCATACATCCATACATCCATACATCCATACATCCATACATTCATACATCCATACATCCATACATCCATACATCCATACATCCATACATCCATACATTCATACATCCATCCATCCATCCAAACTTTCACACATATGATATTAGTGTGATAATAGTAGGTGGGATTTTGTAAAGAGTTCATAGATCAATGAACGTACGAGTATATTATCTTCTTTGGCTCGCCGCCCTACACGAGACAAATCGCCCAGCTGGCCATTTATCAAAAAACCTGCATCCGCCCAATGGAAGCGGTCATTGTCAACCTTCCATACTCACTGATACACCAACCCTATTCCTTATTACAACTTGTAAAAGCTTATGTTCGCGTAAAATGAGGTAAGATTATAGTGGTTTTATAATAATGACGAATAAAACACAATGGATTCTCTTTGAAGTTTTGATAAAAAATCGTATTGCTGTTTAGTGAGAAACTGTGACTTTATGGTGACTCCGTAAGCATCGATATTAGGAAAAGCGCCATAAAGTCACCATGGGGACAAACATTAGGGTTAAAATAGAGACTTTATAGCACTCTCTGTGAGCTCGATACTTACAGAGAGTGCCATTAAGCATTTTGTTAAATTAATCTAGTAAGTATATTCTTACCATTTTCTAATCATCGGCCAGAAATTTTGAAACTAAAGAGAGAGTCTAGATCATTAATTATACTCAGTCCGAGTTTATTTATCTGTGACAATTGCAACAATATTATTAAAAAGCTGAACGAAAACCTTTTTTTCAAATATTTCACTATTATATCGTCTACCAGTTAGAATATTACGTTCGAAAACCTAGAAGAACGGTTTTCATTAAACTTTAAATAGAACCTTTTTAATATGAACTGCAAAAGAATAGAATGTGCTTCCCTATCGTCATTTTCCCTATAAAGTACACCCTGGGTGTCCTCAAGACAAGACTGAAAGGCACATAAGGCACCTCATGGGCAAGCGTGCTTCATCATAGAACACGGCATCACTTTCTATCCTGGTCAAAAGCTAAGCCCGTTTTATCATAAAAATCTATTCCAATTTTCAGAGCTAAAATAAACCATATTTTTTTTATTCGTAGTATTTGAAGTACTGAGAAATAAACAAAATCAGGCAAATGCTGTCCGGTAAAGATAACTATAGCCCGCCACAGATGGGGCATTGCTCTGACTACTAGAATAGGAGATTACCAAAACTTCACGAAATGTGCTTCTTCTTGCGTTTGCTTACATTGTACAAACTTGCAAAAGTCTTTTTTAATCGACTTCCAAAAAGAAGGAGGTTCTCAATTCGACTGTTTGTTACCTCAGAACTTTCGACTGGGTTCCGATTTTGATAATTCTTTTTTTATTTGAAAGCTGGTGCTTCCCGTGTGGTCCCATTTGGTCAGTTCTGACCTTTTTATGAAGTCAGTTTTTTATATTAATAAATAATTATTGGCAAGATTGTTTATTATTTATATATTATATCTAGATAGATGATATTTTTATCTCACGCATAGAACGGAAAATGTACTACCTCATGTACATTCATATTAATTTATTTTTTAAAGCCGATTTACCAGCTCTAATTAGGTTGATAAGTATAACAATAAATTAAACTTAGTTCAAACAATGAAAAAAAAAACAATTAAATATAAATAGGTATTATTCATTAACTCTAGCTGTAAGAATTCATTCGAATGTCTTCTAAGAAGTGCCGAATAAAATAAGACAGCGCTAAAGACGGAATCACAGAACTATACAGACTAGAAGAGTCTGCAGTTTAATATTCACAGTTGGGTCCATGATGAGCTTGACTTCGTCGACTTCGATATTTTTGACTGGATAATTCAATATATAAATAAATATCTGGGACATTATTGCACACACAGTCATCTGACCCCAAACTAAGCAAAGCTTGTAATATGGCAGCCAGAGACTGATATACATACATATATATTTTTAAATACATACTTAACACCCAGACATAGAACAAACACAAATGTTCATCACAAAAATGTTTGTCTTAGATGGGAATCGAACCCACGCCCCCAAGCGCAGAAAGCAGGTTCATTACCAACTGAGCCACCGGAATTGGTCCAGTCATTAGTAGCGTAAGGTAAAGGTGTCTATGTATTGGTAGTAAAACATCTCTATCTCTACATAATAAAAAATTAAGTCGCTTTCCGCGTCTGTCTGTCTGTATATCCGCTAAGTCCTCGTAAACCACTGTAAGCAAAACCAGGGGAATTATATTCACCTGAATCACTCAACTAATTCAAAGGTTGAATTAATCGGGTGTACTAGTAAGAATTAATGAACTGATTTGTCCCAGTAGTTCAACTCATTATAAAAAAATACTCAGTTGAACTACTGGGAAAAGAAATTCACACTAGTTCAACGATTAAATAAATTGGTGGTACTAGTGGGAATGAGCCCTTTATTCTATTCCTATCTTATGCTATGTTTTTCTTTGTAGAATAGGCTAGCAATAAAAAAGGTTGCCAAGCCGCCTGCCAAGCGTGGGGATTATGGCAACACCCCTCTCTATGAGGGAGGCCTTGTCCAACAGTGGACGTTAATTGGCTGATGATGTGATGTGAAAAAGGCTGAATTTTCTATAATTATAAAATGTAATGCATAAACTCACTAATAAGGTAATCTGTAATCTAAGCAAGTCGATTGTTCAGATTCAGATGTTCAGTTCAGATCAGACTAGTTTTTCAAAAATTCAAAGGAAAAAAATAACTACAATTGTTTGAATAGTATTCATAGTGAAAGATAAAAATACGCCACTCAACGTATAACAATAAGGTCTGTTTCATTAAAACAAGATAACAAAAACGACACTTTTATCCCCCTCTAATGTAGGAGACAGTATGGACATCACAATTTTTACAATGCAGAAGTTTCATTGTTATGAAAAACTGGCCAAAATAGCAATAAATATTAGGGCCCTTTTTATCGACTAGTTTTTTTTTAATGGTACTGAGTGACGAGACGAGCGAAGTCGCTCGCCTGATGGCTCACGCTTGCCCATAACAGCTCAACGCCACTTAGAATTTTGAACTTCAACAGTTCAAAACCCTGGATGGCAATGCACTGCCCTCGTCACCTCGAGATATCAGATGTCAAATCTCTGTGTGCCCTGTAATTTTGCTGGAAACATTGCCCTTCAATCCGGAATACAGTAGTGTTTCCACACTACTGCTTGGCAGTTGTATAACTGGCAAAGGTGTGGTACTTCTCCAGGTGGACCCTGCAAAAGAGTCCTACCACTACAAAACAGCTGAACATATTTTTATCAATCATAGCTAAGAACACTCTCGATTAAGTCAGCTTTCAAAGAAACAAAAAAACTAAATCAAATTTGGTCCAGCCGTTTGTGAGTTACGATGCTACACACAGATGCACACGTTAAACTTATGACACCCCTATTTTTGCATCGGGGGTTTATCTCAATCGGCGAATAGATAAACAAAATAGGTACAATCTAATCAAGAACTAGGTAGCTTTTTACAAGATTTTATATTGTATTGTTTATTATACTCCGTTTACTAATCTTATATTTTATGTAAACAAAGAAATGTCACGAAAAATAATTTTTCATTTTTCAACATTTATCACTTATGGAAAATATTTTTACTTTCTATGTTCCCCGGCTTTGCTTTCGTGCAGTACAATGTGGGATTTCCTGATAGTTCAAAAAATTAAAAATTATAAGATTGTAATAGATTGCGTTGATTGTAGAGGCGTTGACTATATTATGATAGAGGAACAACGAACCAACAAGTTTTTTTCGCGTTGGCCAGAAATGTTTAGTACCCCTACAGTCTTACCAGTATAATAAAATATTTTCTATCAAATATTGTTTTTCTTTATAATAACATTGTAAAGAACATATATTACATTAAAAGGAATAATACAAAACGATTTAAATTTTATAATTGATCATATTACGACTAGAAGAAATTAATAGAACATTTTTTTGGTCAAATATTGTAAACTACCATTTTAAAAGATATTTTTATCACTGGTAGCTCTTTTGTTTACATAAAATGTCTAAGATTTGTGGACAGAGTATAATTTGTTTAGGTCCAACTCTTGCAAGCTGAATTATTGTTTTTAGACAGAAGAGATTGTCAGAATGAAAAATATAACTGATTTTCGTAGTCCTCAAAATATTATTGTTTTAATAGGAATATCATTCCTATAGCATCATTCAAATAAAAGCTTGTTTAAACTCTGTTGAAAAGAGAGATAAGAGAGAAAGCTAAGTAGTTTTTTTCTGAAAACGTAGTGGTCCTTACTACCTGTAAGCCACCCCTTGTCTGATATGCGGACATTGGCTAAAGTTGGCTTATCTGTGGCAGGAGCCGCGATTTCGACGTCGCGCTCATTTCATTTCACACTTTTGTTGCTGACTGTCTTTTAAATGACGCTTTTAATTTAACACAATGATGAAAATATGGATTGGCAAGCGTAGTTGATAAAATAATGTTTTAATGGGATCTTTCCTTTTTAGACCATAACATAGATTTTGTTGCATTTGTATGTATCGAATCATCAAAAAACATTTTTTTTATAATGAGAACTTTTTAGGGCCATCCTTAAGCATCAATAGATGGCGTTAATAACTAACTGGCTAAAACTAAGATTTAGTTGCGATTGAATCGCCAGAAGTCGAGTCAACTGAAACTATTTACTTCTTTTATAGTCTCTCTGAAAATCTCTAATTTGTTTCAGCGTAGAGACAGCACAACACTGTCAGCATGGCTAGCATACACACCGCGACAAATTTTGTCGTCACTTTGTCGAGCGGGAACGCGACAGGATGGCTACGATTACGGTTTGTCTCGTTTTGGCACGATTAAAAGAGTCGACAAAATTTTGTCGCGCTGCGCATGCTAGCCCGGCAGTTTATACTATGCATCGGCAGTGGTACACAGCACGGCGATCTTTTTTAGAAATGTGACCTTTATTTTTACGGTTATATATATATATATAACTTTGATTAAAATAACGGTGCTGCCGCTATTTGTCCAACGTATCAATAAATGGTACTGTATGTGCACGATATATTAGCATTTTTATGCTTCACCTTGTGGCATTATATATATGAGTTTTGTCTCGAATGACGTGTTGGAAATTAAACGTCTGGCTGTTTGGTAAAAATATGAAAACATATTCATAACACAACACATTTGTAGAGTCATTGTAAAATAAACCACATTCAATTTCTTACAAATCAGTTATATTCTTTTCTAAAGACTCGGTTGAATGCTAAAGCTGCGCTGAAAGGTATTAAATTCAAAATTAATAATTCTTCCTTAGATTTAACAATCATACCCGGTATGAATTTCTTCACACGATTGTATGAAAGTCAAGATTCACATCATAAAGTCAGAACAGAACAGTCTAAGCATGCATCAACCCTACTAATTGCGTTTCACACAAAAATACCTTCTCAATATCGACACTCGAAAACACACTTCAAACCTCTTTAGAAATACAAAACTTTTTGAAATAAATACTGGCCGGTATCGCTCTATATAGAAAACAATCGGCGTTCGGAATTGAAAAAGAGAAAACAAAAAAATGGCGCGATTAAATCTTCAAGTGGCGAGTAGTGCCCGCGGTTTCTCATGGGGATATGTTTTGGTACCAACGCTAGAGGGAGCCTTGTGCGTAGGGTGGACATGAGTTCTGTATTTTGTGGATCAAGACCTTGGGATATTTGTTGTACGATCTGATTCCATTTATTTGTAACTTTGAATACATTGTCTATTGTAACATAAACATAAATAATTACTACTTACTGCAGTATATTTTTTTTATTGTCATGTTTGGCTTACACTACGTGATGTCACTAAATAGCGTTAAAAATGTTTTTTTATTTTTTTATTTCAACATTTTTCCAGTCGTTGCCATAGTATATATATCATAAGTGCCATACATCATAAGTGCCAAACCAACTGCCAGCCGCCTGAAGCATTACATTCGGCCATTTGCCTTCCCTATAATAAGCGTTTCTACGTCGAGTTACATTACTGAACTATAATGAAAGAGTCCAACAATGTCTCAATGGCATATGTAAATAAATAAGTAAATAATAATAAATCTGGGACATTATTGCACACATGGTCATCTGACCCCAAACTAAGCAAAGCTTGTAATATGGCTGCCAGAGACAGATATACATAATTTTTTTTTTTTTAATACATACTTAAATATATATTAACACCCAAACATAGAACAAACACAAATGTTCATCACACAAATGTTTGTCCTAGGTGGGAACCGAACCCACGTATATGGTCACCTTAGGTCAAGTGTGAGGGCTGTACGGCGCGGTCCCACGGGATACTGTCGTGCGCGAATTAACGCTCAATTGGCGAGATGATTCGATTAGCACCCCGAGAAACGAGGAACCGCGCTCGGCTGACCATACCGGGCCGGCTAATACTGAGACAACAAATATGTGGGCCGTGTAAGATACATTATTTCAGTGTAAAACAATCAAATATCTAAGGGTGAAGAGGGCAGTGCATCGCTGCATTGGGTTTTGAAATGTTGAAGTTCTAAATTTTGGGTGGGACTGAACTAATATGGAAAATTGTGAAGCTTAGGCAAGTGATATGCTCGTCACGTTGATAATTTGATTTAAAAATAACGGAGACGCTCGGTGAAAGCGATTTAAAAACTTGATCGTCTTGAGGCGTAGCTGTTATGCAGCTACGAGTTTCGTAGCAACAGTCTACGACAATAAATATAGAATTGAGTGCGCTCTGTGGTTGCTGCTATGATTTCCCATTTTTTTTTTCATTGTATTAAGGGAATTGTATCCTTTATGGTTTTTCGTTATCCACTTTGTGAAATTTCATGAAAGTTGGTCCAGCCGCGTCCTTTTTTATACTAAGTATGCAGGATTTTTATTACTACCATAGTGTTGAGTAACGTCTGCGGTGCAGTTTAAACATTTTGGGCTCGTGTCTATTCTAAGACTTCCTCATTACTCTCCCATCTAATACCTCCACCTCCATGGCATATTCCGCACCTTAAATATCGATTACAGCGAGTCTGCAAGTACCCTCAACTCGAGTGGATTTCATTACCACCCTTTATCTAAAACCATGAGAATGCACCCCTTGTATAGCTCGATCAACTTATTTTTAGAGTTAGCCAAATGTGAGAACTAGAGTATTTTTATCAATTTTAGCTGAGAAATCACGTTGGTGGCTCCGTCATTCAACTCTTTAGATAATTTGGTCAACATGTATAACCTCTTGATTTGGACTCTACCATTATAAATTCATCGTTGATATTTGACAAACTAATCACAGCAGCATTTGAATGTCGTCTCTATGCTTGAAAAAATAAAGTCCACTTCATTTTGTGAAATAGTTTTAATGAAATGTTTGTAGTTGTGTATTGTATTAGAAGAAATATTATATTTAAAGGTTTTTGAAGGCGATCTGATAAGACTGCATTCGGGTTTGTTTGACATTGTAGTTAGATTTGTGATAAGAAATGTTTGTTTTCAACTGGTTTTTATTTGTTATACTATTTATAGTTTTCGTCGAAAGTAGTTATAAGTTTGCTCTATTGTTAATTCCAGAGTTTTGTTAACATCAGTAAGTTTAAAATTGCACGACAATCATATAAAAACAAAATGTTCTTGTAGCTGTGCTGAGTAGTAATTCTAAATAATCACGGTGTTTGTTGATGAATATTTACATTAGATCAGTTCACACTAATTGTTCCCATATACAACAAAAATAGGGTTTCAAAATGCCGACTTCTTACCAAAGCTCCACGTAAAGTAATAGCAAAAACGATAATAATGGATCCTTGGGAATAGTAACCTGAACCCTGGTATTAGGCGGTATACAGAGTCGCGAATAAAGCCGCCCACACACACAAATAGGCGTCAGGAACAAGCGAGCTAATTTGCACGCGAGTCGCGGTCGCGCGTCACACCGCGACCTGCAATTTGTTTGTTCACGCCTACGTGTGTGCGAGCCCATTGTGCGATGTGACACTTACGAAAAATTAACAAGTAGTTACTTTAGAGTTTCCGGTCACTGCTATAAGCAAGAAAATCTTTAGTTTTTAGTATTAAAAGTGTTGCCGCCTGTGACTAAAACACGTCACACATATAACAATAGGAAATCAAAAATATTTAAAACTATGGATTTAAGGCAGCATGACTTTATACGCGAAAGGCTCGGCCTACGGCATATAAAGAACATTTATGCAAAAATGTATGCTAGAGTCAGCGGCTAGTTTTCGAGATATCAATCATGAAGCGGTGTCGCCTTTCGTGCCCACTCTGGCAGTCTGATAGTAAATGGGCAGGAGAGAACTAAATCACGTAGATTCTGATCCAATAGACAAGCAACTTTGCGCCGATGCTCAAGACTAAGAAGCTTAGTCTGAAGCCTATGTCTAGATTCAAGACTAGGTCATCTATCCTACCGCTGGATCAATTGAAAGTACCCCTATGCACTAGCTCTGGTAAGAAGGTATAGTCTAAATTAAAGTGAATCCGTCACGTCTTTACTGGGCCCTTATTCCATAACTACAAACACGGTCGTAACGCGGCGCGTTAACCTAAAAAAAAATGGCTTTTATTTCATAAGGAATAGAGTCCAAATTTTTTGAGGTTAACTTAACACTGGATTCAAACCCTAACTGTGACTTGTTTGTGGAATATTATCAGTGTGTTTGAGATACTGTGAGAGTGTTGTGTGAATGAATGTGTAATATTTAATGTGTAATGTACCTACTTTAAGAATATTGTATGATTTAGTTTAATTAAATTTTTAGTTCGTAATTAATTACTTATTATTATTGTAATTTAACGCTGGACTAGGTAATTTTATTGTAATTATTTAATATTTTATTGAAATTCTTATTATATAATTAATGTAATGTAATTCTCATGATTTAATTGGTGTAACCGTTTAAACTAAATTAAATTATATATTTTTAAAAAAAACACGCCGTGTTACATGCGTGTTTTAGTAAGGGATCAGAGCCTCATCCAGGGCTGTTTTGTCATGTGTAGTTTCACCATAAAATAAAAAGTTGTTATAGCGAAACACAAAATAAATCTCACCGTCGTCGCTGGTTTTCGATGTTGAATGGAAACGCACACCCCTCTAAACACCATTTACCAACATGTAATGATTAGTTTGCGTGTGAAAACAAGCAATTCCACCGCCTCATTGCCCGCGCAGATTTGTTGTCAACTGTACGTAGTAATTCTATGACCGCCGATTTATTGACGTGAACTGACGATTTATTTTGTTAACGCTACGCGGATATTCCTGATTTAGTATTAGGAACTACGCTGAATGTTGCTTAATAGCGATTAGCATGCCTGGTAGTGAAAGGTGAAGGCTTATTTAACGCTTCACTCATAGATTTTTGTGTGTTGAGGATACAAAGACTGGTCCCAGAGTAATTAGATAATTAAATTCATCTCACAACACATCATCATTAGCCAGTAAAGGTCCACTGCTGAACAAAGGCCTCCCTCTTGGAGAGGGGGTGTTGTCATACTACCTACGCTTGGCAGGTGGCTTAGAGATCACAGTACGTTCACCGTGTACTAATAGGATGCTGCTGCCGATCCTCAGGTGGTTCAGGTCGCAGTTTTAGGACATACCCGGGTTAATTCATCTGTCCGGCAGGATTCGAAATCGGGGTCTAACGCTCGTTAGGCAGATGCGCTACTCCTGGGTCATACCAGTCGTCAAATGAAAGAAAAAATTGTGAGGAAACCATGGCGTGAGACGTGGTCCTTAACTGTTGGCCTTTTGGAAAAACTCAGCATCACACAACGGGCAATGGAGAGAGCTATGCTCGGAGTTTCTTTGCGCGATAAAATCCGGAACATAGATATTCGCCAAAGAACCAGAGTCAGCGACATAGCTATTAAAATCTGCAAGTTGAAGTGGCAATGGACAGGCCACATCACTCGAAGAACCGATGACCGATGGGGAAGAAAGGTTCTTGAGTGGAGACCACAAACCGGAACACGCAGCGTAGGTAGACCTCCCACTAGATGAACCGACGACATTGTGAGAGTCGCGGGCATTCAGTGGATGCAGATGGCGGGATGTCGTTCAGTGTGGAGGTTAAAGGGGGAGGCCTATGTTCAGCAGTGGACGTCTTCTGGCTGATGATGATGATGACATCATAGTAGGGTACGGTCTAATGCCTGGCTGGCTGCCTACCACCCTCAAGTTGAAAGTCTGTCGTCTAGCACCTAACAGTGTTCCGGCTGCATCACTTGAAAGCCAGTTCCCATTCCAGGCTGCGCGTGTTTACCATCTTCGACCATATGTCATATCTTCGGTCACTTATAATCACGTGAGCTATGGTCAAACGAATAGTCTGTCAACAAAAACCTGTTATCTTTAAGTAATTCTTGCTCCTTTTCCTATCGGACTGGCAAAGCGGGCACGAAAAATCGACACCGCTTTATGGTTGATATTCCGAAAACCCGTACGAAGCGCTTCCACTTTTATTGTGCGAGGTCTGTGGCATGCGCTACCTGAATGGGTGTTCCTCGGTAGTTACAATCTGGGTGTCTTCAAATCACGCGGGAATTGGTTTCTTCTAGACAAGCGTACTCCATCGTAGACCGCATCATCGCTTAACATCAGGCGAGTTGGCGGTCAAACGCAAGCCTATACCTAAATAAAAATAAAATAAAGTATATGAAAATAAGTAAAAAGTTGATTGAAATTCTGACCAAATTCAAATAGAATAAGTACTATGAACATATTTATTGTCAATAAAGGTAAAGTTATTACATCCACGTTATCTTTAAAAACTACCATCATAAAACTACGATATTATTTCGAGATAATAATATGACAAATGCTCTAGCTGAAAGCTTAGAACCAATAAGCACCGACAAACAGACGTACAAAAGAAAAACAAAACATCTTCATAACCGCAATAAACAGCATTGTTTTCAAAAATAACGGTTTTACAGGCAGCTGTAGACAAATGTGTACCTTTTTGCTCGGAAATACAACCAGTTTTTATACGTCATCAAAATATTATAGGAAATCTTCAGTGTTTTTTGGCATCTGTCGGCATTTATGTCAGATTTACCGTAGAAACCTTCCCCGAAGGTGTTTCAAATTTTGAAACAATGGTATAATAGACACAAGAATAGCTTGTATTTATTGACTGTAATCTGTCTTTTGTTTCTTAGTCTTACTAGAAACATAACCTTAAAATTACCCAAAGTAAATTACAATGGTTTTGTAAAATAACAGTTCCTATAATACTTAGGTTTGTACTAGTCGCTTCTGAAAATGAACTAGCCAATAAACTAGTAGTTTTTTTTAAAACAAAATTGATACATTAATTGATTAATTCAAGCGCCGATTTACATACAAAACTTTATCCTAATCTGTTTTGCCGTTACAGAAATGAGTTCAAGAAACATACTCCCAAGCTTTTGCATTTATGATATGCGAGTTCGAACTTAGGCGTGCACTGCTCTAAAGAACTCTATTTTTACGCGAGAAAACTTATTAATTAACCAAGTGAACAAAGACAGGGTGGGAGTTATAAGTACTGTAAAAGCGCGAGGGTGACAAGACGTGTATGTACCGTCATATTCTATATTATAACAAAATTCAAGAAGCAAAGAAATTGTAACCTTATCAAATGAAATACAGCAGCGAAAATTGATGTAAATGGTTTCCAGTTAGGGTTTTCTTTGCACATATGAACTACATTTAAAATGGAGCTTTAAGACGTCACATATAAGATGGATTTGTAGGTGTCACTGGCGTTGTCTGAACTTGTATTGTAAAGAACTTTATTCTTACGTATATGATATAATCTCGTTCGATTAAATATTACTAAAATAAGATACCGTATCTTTTTTGTTTCATGTTTCGACGACAAATATTTTTTTTCTCTATATTACTAACATCATTTCAGCCATAAGACGTCCACTGCTATCCATAGGCCTCCCCCAGCGATCTCTAAAAGGGCCTGTTGGAAGCGGCCTGCATCCAGCGTTTTCTTGCGGTCTTATTTGTAAGTGCTGACCCGCAGCTTTGCATGCGACGTTAAGTATCTAGACTATAATGTTTTACATTTCGGATAGAATTTAGGATGTCATATTTATGATAATCATAATACCTATGGATGATATTTTAGATTTGAGCAGTCTACAAGGATCTATCCAACAAATATCGTATACTCTAAGAATAGCATCCCAGGGCTGGCACAAACAAGTTCATTATGCACTTAGACAATTAGTGTACGCCCGCGGCCGCTGCAGGCGTTGTGCAGCCCTGAGCCCTTCCGGTGCGCCCTTGCTCAATGTCCTGTTACGTATATTTCTCATTAGAGCTGTTAAAAGCTGTTGCATTTTCTTTGAAAAATAACAAAGAAAACTTTTTTATATTGAAATGTGCGAGTCTTCGGGCGTTTCAGTATTTGTTATTAACCCCGACGGAATGTATTTTTAACCGACTCCCAAAAAGGAGGAGGTTACCAATTCGACTGTTTTTTTGGTTATCTCAGAACTTTTGACTGGGTGAACCGATTTCAAAGATTATTTTTTTATTTGAATGTGGTGCTTCCCATTTGGTCCCATTTCAATTTGATCTAGTTCTGATCAAGTCGGTTTTTTATATAGATAATTATTTCTGCTGCTCTTAACATGAACAGTAATTTTTGGTGAAATGTTAGTTAGCGACCCGTACCAACCTACCTGGTATTCTTAGTGTCTACTATTCTTATATGCGCCCACAGGGCGCAGGGGCGCAGGGGGGGGGGGAATACCCGAAGAACTGCATATGTGATTTGAATAAAATATATCATATGCCAATCTTTGGCCCTACAACTATCTCCATGCTAAAAATTGCATCGATCCAATGGTTTGTTTTTACGTGAAAAAAAAGGACAAACAAACCAACAAACACACTATCGCATCAGTGTGATAGCAGTTACATTGTGGAGTGGTGGTGGCCAAGCGGTAGCATGTGCGCTTTACAATCTGACGACAGCCGGTTCTATCCTTGGCTCTGCACCAGTCACTTATTTATTAATTAAGTAAATTATGCGCAGTATAGATGCCATCGCTTAAACACGGCGAAGGAAAACATCGTGAGGAAACCGGTATGTCCAAAAACCTCAAAAATTCAAAGACATAATTATAAGTATATGATTTTCACCAATATGAATTGGACCAGCATGGTGGATTTTGACCCGATATCTCTCTGTGAGAGAAGGCCTGTGTCCCAGTAGTGGGAACATAATAGGCTGATAATAATGATGGTGATGAGCAGTGCCGTAAATAGCCTTTTCTGCGCTCTGTTCGAGCTTCTATAACTGCGCCCTTGTTTTTTTTTAGATATTATAGGTACCCTAGAGCATGCTAGACGTTTTTGATGATTTGATGATACTGGCATGTAGGTACTAGGTACGTATGTGTTGGAATCGATCACTAGAGGCGCAGAGGGAACCCATCAGGATCAAACCGAAAAATAATAGTCCTGCCTGGTCTGGCCATTCTTGCGCCCCCCAGAGTCTACGCCCTGTGCCTGGGCACCGGTGGCACAGCCCTATTTACGGCACTGTTGATGAGCAGTGACATGGTTAAGAAATCAAGAAAGAGAGTAAGGGAAAAAGGGTTAGTGCTTCATATTCTCCAAACAACTGCAGTTAAATCAGGTTTAAACTCCAGTGATGAGTGAATTTCAACATATTGAAATAGAATATCACATTTGCACTTTCATATCTGCTTCGCTAACTCGCACCAACATTCTAATTCGGTGCCAAAACTACGAATTGAAACGCTGGAGCTTAGAAATGCGGTTGAAACACTCATGCATCGACCGCTCGTGGCTATCGAGGCAAAATCGGACATAACTGGCCCAAATCCGGTCCAATCCGGTGCGCGCTGCTTCTATCTGGTTATAAGAGCATCATGACACAGGGAAAATTATGCAGCAGTGTTTCAGAAGGAAACCTTTTTATGAAGCTTCGAGATTTCTAGCTGGTTTATATTTCTTGTTATTTTTTAAGTTATTCCCTAATCCACATGAGATCCCTTGCCATAAACACGTCACGTCTAAACATGAAAATGAAATTGCAAAATGAAATCTGTGCCCTCAGCCTGCATGACCACATAAACTCGTAAACGCGGCCGCGTTACATTATCTGCGTGGAATTAGCAATGTCAAGTTTGCTAACGGCTAACGCGATGAGGTTCGTAACGTGCTTGATTTTAATTGTCCAAATAACGTGGAGCAAGCTGGCGCTTTTCGTGTGCATTTGTCAAGAAATTGTGGTATCCAATCGGAAGACGCATTTGATTCGTTTGACACGTTTGTAACCACGGTTTCCAAGTTATTTGTGACTATTGTTACTGTGTTATTACACGTTTCTGGAATGTTTATTGGCGTGTTTTGTGTTTTTTACGGAATTAGGGCCTTTGTAGTTGTTAATAAGCTACATAGAAACTAGCATTGAATTTTATTCATCCAGTCATAATATATACATTTTGAGGGTTTATCCATCGAAGACCGCCTTCGTGTTTGGAGACGTCATCACTCAGTGAATAACTGAGATGAGCTAAAAGCACGGTGTTCTAAAAACTCCGACAATACGGCTCACCACTGAGCCTGTACGAACTTACTATAATGATCTTTCATACACTCACAATGTGGCATAGGTTATCTACTGGAGGCACTGCTGCATTACCCGCTTCGAAATTAAATCTCACCTGTCAGTTTGTGGCTACTATATGAAGCAGTGCTTTGAGATATATCAGTGATGGTGTAAATATTTGCGGAATAGGTTCATAATGTTAAATTCATTGATTGTTAGTGCATGCGATGTCGAGCTATGGTTTAATTTACATCTTCGGTTATGGTTCGTAGCAAATATGGAAAGCATTTTGTCATCCTTTACTTGTGATATCTCTAAGATGGTATAAAATAAAGTCGCTTTCCGCGTCTATCTTTGTTTCCACTTATAAAGTGCGAACTGCTATAGTCGGTTGAATGTACTGCCTGAATTGTTTCCCGATAATTATAATCTGGGTATCTTCAAATCACGAGTGAATTGGTTCCTTTTAGGCAAGCGTGCTCCATCGTAGACCGCATCATGCTTAACATCAGGCGAGGCGGAGGTCAAATGCAAGCCTATTATAAAAAATATGATAACTATAACATGAAAACTAAGCCATAAGCACCGCATATGAACCCCTTCATTAGTTTATTAAAATTGCTACCTATTTATAAGCGAATTTCTAGACAAAGCCTGCATTATACAGATTACCTTCGCGCGTCCTCGAGTGCGACAATAGGTATTATCGTTGGATGGCATTAACTGGGTGCGTTCTTGCTGAAAAATAATAGGACCTCCCTGTATGGGAGGAGGGAGAGGGCTGGCGGACAAACGGCGGTTAGTGAAGAGAGGTTAAGTTGAAAAATGTGATGAACAAGTCGTGTCGATAAGGCATCATCATTGTCATCCTCATCAATCTATCATGTTCCCACTGCTTTCCTTTAGGGAGAAAGAGAGAGAGAGAGAGAGAGAGTGGATGTGCCCTAATCCACCATGCTACTAGCTGGCCCAGTGCATTTTGGTGAAGGTCATGATTTTGGATTTTCCAGGTTCTCGACATATCGGTTTCCTCACGATGGTTTTTCTTTCACTGTTTTTAAGCGATGGCAACGAAGCGTGACGCCTACCATCAGGCTAGCGACTTGCTCATCTCATCTTGTTACTTAAAGCACGAAAATATAATTTAAGTGACAATTATTACTGACTAAATAAAAGCTCTGTAATTGAACATAGTTGATTCCTATGTCAACTACTTTGCTGTGTTCGTAAAAAAACTGTGTAAGCTAATTAATCTATATAATCCTTAATCAGCACGCGGAAAAACAGACCTTCGAAAAAAGGAGCTCAACCAGAATGGTTCAGTTGAAGTGTCATGGGAAATTTGAGAAAATTAAAATAGGAAGATGGGGCGAATAGGCATTAAGCCGGCTGATATTGTACTCGACCCTGCCTTTGTTACCATTGGGACTATGGCTCAGACTAACTAGCTAGTGGCGCCGCCATCCTTCTCAGTTTACACGGGGTTGAAACGAGATGGCGCTAGCAGGCATAAATACGCTGGTGTCATATGACTGCAGGCGAAACCATTGTAGTGGTGTCGAGAAATAAGTAATTAGGCGCGATGTAGCATTCTGCATATATTTTTTTATACCCGTGTAATGTTTTAATTAATTAATAATGTTGAGTTCGCGTGAGGATTTACATTTCGAGCGTGATGTGGCTAATGGATGTGCTGTAGGCACATCTTTACATGTCGTATCATTGTTGAAAGTGCGAATGAATTATTTATTAAATTAATGTTGGGAAAATCAACGCTGACTTGGGAATAATGTAAGAAAATAATCCGGCAGTAGAAAAAGTATAAAAATGTGGTAACACATCTACTAAGTTCCGAAGAAAAAAAAAAAAATTATCGTGTAAAAGTACCCATTACTGTTCTAAAGAATGACGTCGTTTGACTGTCATTAGTATTACATTATAAATTTTATTGCGTTAGGTCTGCTTTTGACTACCAACTAGTCTGATGGTATGTGGTTGAATATGAAGTATCTACGCTGATTAAGAAGATATTTTTCAAAGACTATCACTCTGACGTTGTAAAGCCTAGCTTATATATGTATTTCTAATTTGCAAGTAAAAATTTTGTCGTACTTAAAAGTAAACGAAACTATTTTGACATATCACAGTAGTATAAGTTAGGTAGGTACTTAATATGCTAAATAGGTATACCATTTTGCGATGTCAATCTGCTATACCTATCAGGCAGGAATGGTTCTTAAAAATTATTATCGTTTTGTCGTAGATCGTGTCTTTTTATGGGTCTATTTTGTAATAATTTTGAATTTTTATCTTACATAGCGTGTCCATTATTTAAAAACCCTGTTAATTATCATCATTTTGTGGAATATTATGTCGTATAAAGTAACAAACGAGTTACCTTGGCGGCATAATACCAAAGTTAATGGCGACTGTTATTTTTAGTCTCTCCATAATAATCTTACTTTTTGTCTTGGAGTTGGTCCAATTGTTCGTGAAATTTGTATTTTTTCTTTTATATTATAAACTTTTATGATACTATTGTTTAAGATGTTAAGCGTGCCGAGAGCGTGCGGGTACTTTATATTACATCTACCTGAAACACAACAATAAAATAACTGTATAGTCGCATAATCTGCTCATCTTTTTACTTGACAGATATAGTTAGTTATCTATATATTATATAGTTAGTTATTAAGTACTTATTTATTATCTAAGGCCTAGATAATAGATGATTACCAAAAATGTATATTGGTAGTTACCATTAAACTGTTTCCACATAGGTATAATGTATCATTTGAAATATTGGTTTCTATAAATAAAGTAGACAAATATGGTAAGGTAGCGTGGCGGGTGCGAACGCATCTGGCCTAAATCAGGCTTGATATCTTTAGTCATCTCACCCTACAGACAGTTTTGCCACCCTTTTTAGAATGTAGACTATACTCGTTTGGTTTATTGGTGTAGCTGCGTGTATTTTAGTGTGTGTGAAAAATGAGCAAAAGTGCCTTACTTACAGTTTTGCGTTCAATGGTTTAGCAGCATAGTGAAAGAAGTAAGTAGAAGAAACACAAAGAAATTTGAACACGAACGATACTTTTACTAAGGCAAATCTTTGCCAAACACTTTGACATAGTTGGTCTTATTTGAGGTTCATATATTCTTTCTTACAATTTTTTGATCGACTGTTACACTTTCTGGTCTTATTAGAATTTTATGAGGTGTAAATATAAATTGTATATCTGTAACTACAAAAGCCTCTAAAAATATAAGCAAATATAAGTAAGTAGGTACCTATTAAAAAGAGATTTTTAAAGCAATTTCATAGGTATTTACAGGTTAAAGTCCCGTACAGTATGAGATCAAAAAAGTCCTATTGTTCCTTGTTATATTATACATCTTTTAAGACTAATGTTGTTATTTTTATGGTGGGTAAGCTGGCCAAGTCGATTTTATGGCGGTCGGTCCGTTACTCAGAACAATGAACCTAGCACCCGCAAATTTTGTAAAACAACGTCTTTTATCCTCTTTATTTCTTTTGGACAAAACTGAGAAGGGAAAAGAAGAAATATTATCTAAAAATGTTTTACTTTATTTTTTACTTACCTATATTATTTATGTAATACTCAGTTCTACTGCAAGTTCATAGACGCGCTAAAAACTCCGGTAAATTATTCTTGTCCTCATTCGCCACACCTCCATCATGGCGAGGCTAGGGTGTTTCATAACAAATGAATAATTTCCTAAAATATAATCGGCCGTAAAATGTATATTAGCCCATATAACTCTGGTTTATTGACACATCAACATTTATTTGAGAGAGTATCAAAAAAGGCAGAGTGTAAAGTTGTATTACAGCAGTTACATCACGCATTGAGCCGCGACACGACACAGCCACAGCTGTGGCGCGGCATTGTCCGCGAGACGGCGATACAACGACCATTGTGCGAGGGAAAGAGACCGGTGCGCCGCGTGGGGAGGGCGAAGGCTCCAGTGGCGGCGCGCCCATTGGCCCCCAACGCCCGCCCTCGACCGCGCCCCCCGCGCGGCAGGCCTGAGACTCCACGCCGGCTCCATCGTCAGTCTATCGCCCGTCTTCGACGCGACACAATCGCTCCGCCACCCGTGCTCAATCATTGTATTGTTTGTGCCATATCAATTTGTAGAGTTAATGCTCACTGAAATCTCAAATTAAAGTATTATAGTCATGTCGACTTTGAGTCACCATCATCACCCGTACGCGTTCTCGATGCACCCGGGCATGCTCCCGGAGTACCCGAGCGCGCCGCAGCCACTACCGGCCTCCTCACCGCAGTCCGACGGACACATCAAGAGGCCCATGAACGCTTTCATGGTCTGGTCGAGGCTTCAGAGGCGCCAGATCGCGAAGGACAACCCTAAAATGCACAACTCAGAAATATCGAAGAGGCTCGGAGCCGAGTGGAAGCTACTCTCGGACATGCAGAAACGGCCGTTCATCGATGAAGCTAAGAGGCTACGCGCGCTGCACATGAAGGAGCATCCCGATTACAAATACAGGCCGCGCAGGAAGCCCAAGCCGCACTCAGCTGGAGCTCCTGGTGCGGGCGCCTTCCCTAGCTTCCCGCTGCCGTACTTCGCGGGGCCGGCGCCCGGTGTGGGGCAGTTTGACGGCTTGCCATACCCGGCAGTGTCACCGTACTTCCCGCACCAGTTGGACCACCTGCAGTTCTCGAAGCTGATGGCACCGACAGAAAAACTGCCGTCGGTATCATCATCGGCGGCGGCAGTTGTTTCTTCATTTTACTCATCGCTGTACACGTCCCCGGCGGCTCATCCGAAGCCGTTCTCCTCGGCACTGTTCCCGCAGTATGGTGCGGCGCCCCCGTCGCCCGTCTCGCCGACGCAGCACAGCCCACACGATGACCAGCTTCGGCGGCCCGTCTCCGTTATATATTGAAGACCGACCTGCCTGCCTTGAAAGACATCTTCAAGGTTTGGCTGCGCCTCGGTGATTCAAGTTTCGAGTGTCATAGACTGTGAACAGAACACGAGTATGTTCGTATTTATTGATTTCTCTAGATTTATTGGAATTGTTTAAATCGAGTGCATCTCATATCGAGTGGCTTGTAAATATATCGCCGGGCCCGTGAGGGTGGATTGATTGAGTTAAACTGTGATTTTGTTTCGATGCGTCATTTAAGTTGTAAGGTAGAGTAGAAGGTGGATTATTTGATATGAGAAGTGAGATTGGTACCAAAAAGAGATTATTTCCAAAATAGGTGTCTTTACATTTAGTGGGATAGTTAAGTCTTGTTCTCATGTAATTGATTCCTGGTTTTCTGTTAGTACCTAGTATTGTCGATTTGTTGAGTTTGATTGTTCCAGTGACCTGGATCGTGCGAGATCCTTGCTCTTTACCTACTTTAATATTGTGCTGTGTAATTTATTTATTGGTTCCCAGTGTAGTTTTAATTGTAACCTAGTTGTCCTATTTTTAAGTCTATTATTGCAACAAAAATGTATATACTAGTATAATAATGAATATCGATGTCAGTACCAACAACGCATTAAAATATTTGAAGAAGAAATTTGTTAAATGCCATACAAATAAACACTTGTTTTTATTTTATACTTTCGTTTATTTAAAAACATCCTGAGATAGATTTAAATTAGGTAGAGAAACAAAGTAAAATAAACTATAAAACGATTGTTGAAAAACTTGGTTATTATCAACATAAAAAAGTCAGCATGCCGACGGCACCGCACAATACCTACTGTGAAATTCTAAGTTTTCTGATTTGGTTTTGGATGTAGAGTTAGATGGTATATGTCATAATTCTGAAAAATTATGTAGGTATATTATTTAACAATATTCTATATGACATATGAATAATTTGATTTGATTATTAAACATGAATCGAACGAACATGTTATATATTATTGCAATAGAAACCGACTTATTTCTTAGTCAATAATTCAGCTTTTGGTAAATCTACATACTATTCAAATAACAAGAAAGATAAAAATCATGGATGCGTTTTACAATAAAGTGATTAACAACTTACCTATAGATGGCGCCACTAGTGTTACGTTATTTACGGACAAGGTGTGGTTCTTTGACCGCAATCAGTTGCTATTATTTAATCTGTAACACAAACGCAATTACGTTCCAGTGGTAATCTAGATTTGTAAATAAAACTAAGTTTGTTAAGGTTATTTTCAAAACATATTATTCGCTTGGACATATTGAATTTACGACTACAGTATTGTAATAAACATATAGGTGCCTTCATCTTAGGATAGTAAATACTCCTAATAACCACTCGCTAGGTTGGTGCGATTTTCTCATTATCGTGCTTACTGGGTGCTTACAGAAAATACACCGTCCATTTTATATCGATGTTTTAGACCAGTGTTGACGGATATCAGTTCCATTGTTTTCTTCCCAACTTATTCCCTGTACAAAGTAGAGAGGTAAGTAGGTACGGGCTTTGAACTTAGGAAGAGTTTGATACTTTGTGACTGAATAGTTTTTACTTTTTACCGACTTCCAAAAAGGAGGTACTATGTTCGTCTGTATGTTTTTTTTTTGTATGTTCATCGATATTTTTATGTAATATTTTTGAAGCATTAGAACACATTTTCCAATGCATGAGCTTTGGAAAATTCAACGAATGTCGTAGATAAACATTAGATAAGGAGATTTATTAGTTAACACAAGAAAATTAGCGAATTTACGTAAACTAAAATCAATTTATAAAATAACACAAATCTATTAGATATTGTAGTGCTAAATTATATAAGTATATATTATTTCCTCTCTCTCTCTATGAGAGAAGACCTGTGTCTCAGCATTGGGAACATGATAAGCTGATAATATAAATATATACATATATTTAACCTTTAAAAAAAGCTGAAAGTTTTTGTCTGGAGACTATGGACCAAAAAAATATAGGCTCATAGCTAGATGTTTATGATGATAAAAGTTAGTAGCTTGAGTAGATTTTGAAAGGGTCTGTCCGTCAACCCTTCACTTGTGGCAGAAAACACGGTTTACAATTTTATAATAACGGTGTGGGGTTTTTTGATTGTTTCATTTTATAATAAGGTATACCGTTGGTTGGTGCTAGGAACTAGGAAGGAAGCGGGATAACAGTTTGTGGAGTTTGTGTTTTCACTTTACTTCCACTTTTAGCTCCCGAGTCCCGATGTAAAAAAGAGGGGTGTTATAAGTTTAACGTGTGTATATTCTGTGTGTCTGTTTGTCTGTTTGTGGCATCGTAGTTGAACCAATTTTGATTTAGTATTCTTTTATTTTGTTTGAAAGATGACTTGATCGAGAATATTCTTAGCTATGATTAAAGTAAATCTGTTTAGCCGTTTGAAGATTATAAGATCTTTTATGTCAGTGGTTTTTTTTGGCATCTCCCCATGATTAAACGACTTACAAAAAAGAGGAGGTTCTCAAATAGAATGTAATTTTTTTTTAATGTCTGTTACTTTAGAACTTTCTTGTTGTTTTTTTTTAAAGCTGGTGCTTCCCGTGTGGTCCCATTTCAATTTGGTCCAGTTATGGCATTTTAATGTAGTCGGTTTTTTATATTGATATAATATATTAATTTGTGAGAATATTTTAACAGTCGCGTGTTAAAAGCACACTGATTGTATTTTTTCATTCGCTTATAAGTAAATAAACAAACAAACAACTCCTATTTTTTGTCGTCGGTTAGTAAAAAAAGAAACTTAGTCATCCACTTTCACATTCCTAGGTGTTTCACATCTGTAGATATATTAAAAATATATATATTGTTCATGAATGTAGAAGTTAAAAAGCTGTGACAGACTGGACAGATGGATGCATCGAATGTATAAGAATTCGTTATTGTACTATAGAACCATGGAACCCTAAAAACTATGGAACCCTAAAAACTTAACTACTAATCTACTATCTGGTTTTGCTCTGTAAACATATTTGTTTTGTAATTTGTATTGATGGAGATATTTTGATGCACGCTAAGCAATTCTGATGAACCATTAATTATTCCGCAAATATAAATGAGTCCAACAACTTCTGAATTAATCATTAGTTCGGAGGGTCATTGTTTCCAGTCTCGATCTTTAAAGGGTTTCTGTACTTTTTGTGCTGTATTTATCTTGGGGAGGAAAAAGATTTGTCAAATAGATAATGAAAGAAAAGCCTAGTTAGCTTTTTTTACAAATTTATGATTAAAAATCTTACGAAGATATTTTTTTGCCGTTAATACTAATATTTGGCTAACGGTAGGTACAACAGAACAAAATTGATCTACCAAACCTCATTTTAATTTTAAAAGACTACTTTTTTTGCGTCATCGGTTAAAATAAAGTGCTATTCACCATGGTAGGTTAAAAAACTGGGCTATTGAGTGAACAATTTGATTATATTAAAATTATTATAATTACAAGAATCATTATAATTAAGTAGGTATAAGACATGAAAAGATGGATAGATGCATGCATAGATTGCACACAATATGTGTACATTTCATGACAAATTCAGTGATCCAAACTCCATATTGTCTTTATGTACAGCAGATATGTACTTACACCTACGTTTTGCAAATAACATTCAGAATGTTGATAATAGAGTCGGAATTATGTCCCAGTCTTGCCAGAATATGCGAGTATTTTCTCCCGATCGAGTGCTCCATTTTACTTATTCCGGGCGCCCGTATTGTACAGAAAATATATTTTGTATGGAGACGGCATCACAATGTGAAGTCCGTGTTATTTATTTAGATATATTGCATTGTGGAGAGCTAGTTCGATTCTCGGATACGGTCAGCGAGCCAATCCGACGTGCAGGTACCATTCGCCAATAATTGAAAACCACGTTATATTATTATTGGAAAATATCCACGACATTTATGGCAGACTGAACGTTACACAACACACTAAAAACAGATTCTAAAGCACAATGCTAATAAATCGAAACCAATTTCGGCTTGTCAATGTGACATTTAAACAAAACGCTCCGAAGACAAAAGCGCCAATAATGAGTTGTTTCGGCTCAGTGTTGCCAGGTGAATAAAATACCGACTACAATGGCGTTTCTACGATGAGTATCGTGATTCGAAATTTCTTGCTTCGATAGCTCGAAGTTTGAAAGTGATAAATGATATTTCTATCCACAAAAGCGATGTCAAGATTAATTAAAGCCAAAGTGTTGCTTAAATAGTTAGTTAAGCAACTAAGAACGGGTAGCTTTTTGTTGTTCGTCGATTGTATGGTCAATAGTGAAGTTGCATAGTTGCCTTGGGAATCTGTTTTGTTACATTGTAGGTATACCTATAAGTGTTTTGATTTTCTATTTACCCAATGTTGTTAATAAGATTTAATGATTGCGCATGAAGCTTTGTGTTATGAATTGTAGATTCATGTTCTTTTAATCTAACAAGTATTATAGTTCGTTTGGTATTAGACGATCGCTGGTAGTTGCAGTAAAAAAAAAACAAGTTGCATAAATCAAAATTACCATACCCTAAATTGTTTCATTATGTTATATAAGTGCCACTTATTAAGCATAATGAGTAAAATATGATTTGAATATGACTTCTGAAACATCTTATTTGATATATTTTTACACGACTGTCCAAAAAGAGTGTTATTATTTTCAGGTTCATGTTAGGGTTCTGAAAGCCTGGATCGATTGTGATGTGCGTAGTATCGTTAGAATATATGAATTATTCTAAATGGGATAGGCTAAAGGATGTCTAATTTACATTTTAAATTATAAATTACGTAAGTAATATATATTTTTTATTCGGTAATAGGCTTGCGTTTGCCCGCCAACTCACCTGATGTTAAGCGCGATGCGGTCTACGATGGAGCACGCTTGCCCAGAAGAACCGATTCACTCGAGATTTAAAGACACCCAGATTGTAATCATCGGGGAACACCCATTCCGGCAGCGCATTCCACAGACTAGCAGTTCGCACAATAAAAGTGGAATCAAAGCGCTTCGTACGGGTTTTCGGAATATCAACCATGAAGCGGTGTAAATTTTTCGTTCCCGCTCTGGCAGTCCGATAGAAAAATGGGCAGGAGGGAATTAGATCATGCAGATCTGATGCACACTCTCCGAAATGTATCCGATAAAAAACCGATAGACTAGCAACTTTACGCCGATGCTCAAGACCAAGAAGTTTAGTCTGAACCAGGGATTCATTGCTGATGAGCCTCTTGGCGCGTCTCTCAATAGACTCCAACGCCCCAAGCTGGTACTTAGCTGATCCATCCCAAAGGTGAGACCAGTACTCCATGCACGACCGAACTTGTGCTTGGTATGGTACGGCTATGGAACTCTAATGACATGACAATGTAATGACAGTTTGACATGACATGAAATGACATGAAACATTTTGACTAATTTCTAATATATAATACTATAGCGGACCCGGCAGACGTCGTCCTGTCCGGTCCTGTACCGACACCAGCGCCACCTACCGGGTCGAATTGTGTTTTCCAAACCATCCAAGAACCCAATGCAATATACACACAAAATTTCATCCTAATCGGTCCAGCCGTTTAGGAGGATTTAGGTGACAAACAAACGTACATAAGAATATATACATTACGATGTACCTACAGCAGTTTACTAAAATTAACCATTAGCATGACGACGCGACAAGTTAGTTTTTTAAAAATTAATCTATGTACCTTGTTAATGTGTTGTATGCTACTTTAATTTACCAACCTCTTACAAATTTTAAATTCAGGTATCAAACATTACTATACAGGGTTGTGCGGAAAGGGTGTAATAAACCGAAAGGGGTCCATAGTACCAATCGTAGTATGTTTTTTTTTTAGTATGGGAGCTATTCTGATATCATGAAAAAAATATCAGATGTACGTGTCGTTCGATACATTTTATCAACATGGAGTAAAAACAGGTTTATACAGTGGTATTACATCTGTCAAAGCTTAACAAAACTGTTATATGTCTGTTATATAACTGTTTGCCAAAGGATGTCACGAGTACCGCCAGTGACAATATATTTAAAATTATATTAAAAAACTGGCTCCTTGAAAGAACTTTTTACTCGATAGACGACTTTTTTTAAAGTGAAAGGAAATTT
The DNA here is from genome assembly GCA_949125355.1 of Agriopis leucophaearia. Lineage (NCBI taxonomy): Eukaryota > Metazoa > Arthropoda > Insecta > Lepidoptera > Geometridae > Agriopis > Agriopis leucophaearia. The sequence goes on along the minus strand of OX421263.1, from coordinate 18,275,858 downwards.
TATTTAAATAACTACTGACGCAATGTAATAAGTAATTATTTATGAATTAATTGGAAATATTATTATTATTTTACAAGAAATTCTTTATGTACTGACTGATTTATAATTATGCAAATTATTATTAGTAAAATTATTTATCTTTTAACTCTTTATCTGTTAAAAAGACCAACTATAGATTTGATGTACAGAATTATTAAAAATATAATCCTATTATTTATTTAGACTCTTGACAAAGTTACAAGAGTCTCGTTTACCAGCAGTTTTCTCAAAGAATAATCAATACACTCGCGACTCGAAATAAGGGTTTCCATTCGAGAAAATATACAATAAACGTATGCCTTATTTGTATGTGCTTACCGAACAGTTATTTTTTTGCGATTCCTAGTTTATTCATAAGGGGAAGTATAATCCCTTACACGTATGGGGAAAAATATGCTAATGTTTCATTTCTATTTTTCGGATTAGGGACTTTGATTTTCTCTTTATACTCTTATATTTATATTGAGTTACGCGAAAAGGGTGTATTAAGCATAAATCTACCATACATATTACCTGTTACATTGCACTAGTCATTATGAACAAGTTTTTCTACGGGAGCAACTCTGAAATCGCTAAAACTATCACCTCTTCTACAGAAAACGGCCATTAACTGCCCCGGTGGCGCAGTTGGTAGTGAACCTACCTTCTGCGCTTGGGGGCGTGGGTTCGATTCCCATCTAGGGCAAACATTTATGTGATGAACATTTGTGATTGTTCTATGTCTGGTTGTTAATATCTATTTAAGTATGTATTAAAAATATATATGTATGTATATCAGTCTCTGGCATCCATATTACAAGCTTTGCTTAGTTTGGGGTCAGATGACCGTGTGTGCAAAATGTCCCAGATATTTATTTATTCACACTCGATAAAATGTATGGAACAGCTGATTTTTTTCTCTATTTCTAGGTTGGTCCCATAATAAAAGTTGCCGATAATGATGCATAACGGACCCTTTCGACTTAGAACAACCTTTACGCGTAACCCTGTGTAAGTGAACTAAGGACAGTTATGATTTTTATATTGATTTTTATACTAACCCAACATTTATCTGCTTTGAAATCAATGGTCTTCATTCGGTTTTTTTTACAATATACTGGAGTTGTCAGAACTAAAAAGAACTTGGACCGAGTATAAGTCAAAAATCTATGGTTGCTGTCTAGAAATGAACCATTATCCACAAGTTTTAATGTTTATTACTATTAGTAAGTTAATATTATTATTAGTATTAAAAATGTATATTGGGACTTATCGCGCTATATTTTATATAGGTAATAAAAATAAATAAAATAAATATCTGGGACATTTTTGCACACATGGTCATCTGACCCCAAACTAAGCAAAGGTTGTAATATGGCTGCCAGAGACTGATATACGTACATATATATTTTTAAATATATACTTAAATAGATATTAATAATAATTAACAATATAAAAAACCGACTTCATAAAAATATTAGAACTGGACCAAATTGAAATGGGACCACACGGGAAGCAACAGCTTTCAAATGAAAAAAGACTCATCAAAATCAAAATCGGTTCACCCAGTCGAAAGTTCTCAGGTAACAAACATTAAAAAAAAAGTCGAATTGAGAACCTCCTCCTTTTTGGAATTCGGTTAAAAATAGATACCTTTCGCTCGACGTTCGAGTTCGTTTCGTTGGAGTTCAAATCTCGAAAGTTAAAAAAATGACCATTATCCACAATATAACTGCCCTTTGGATTATTTTGCATATGTATCGATAATAACATAAATACATTCATAACAGTTGCAATTAATGTGTTCTTTACAAACGTACCTAATGGTAAAAACTTTGCAAGATTTCTGGTTTAACGTATGTTCATTCATCAAATATATATATCTTACTTGCTTGGAAGAGAGTTTAAAATAGTACTGATAAAAGCAGTGTTTATAATAGGATCTCCAGCTTTATTTTGAGCTTTATCTTTACAGATATTGAGAGTAAAATCGTATGGACTTTCCCTTTTTTCGGGTGCTGACCTCTGAATATATTAATTTGTAGTGACGACCATTGTACTTTAGTTTCTATTATTGAGTGCTGTATTAATTGTTAAAGTTCTGGCTGACAGTTAGAGCTCGGGTTAATGGTTGTGTGCTGTTTCAATGGTTATTTGTCCCATTGTTGCGGTGTTTTAGGATGAAAGCTCTGTTATTCTCGCTTTCTAGAATGTCTCAGACTTCATTAAAGAGTTCGGAGTGTTGACCCTTCGATTTGTGTTCTAGGTCGACCTCTTCAAAGGCTGCATTTAAATCGAAGAGCATTATTGTAAGATGGTTTCGTAACGTAACATTTTATTGCTTTGTACAGAAAACATGTTCAATTATTATGTGTGAAACAATAAGTGTTTGTCTATTTGTTACGTTGCATATAATTCTTGTACAATGAAGTATACTATAATTTTAATTGCCATTTTCATAGCTCATATTTATTGGGTTACACGACGTCAATTCCATTTGTGATGCAAATTCAGTCTATTGTCCGATTTGCCGCAAATAAATATTCACGATTACTGTAGCTAATGACAGCATTATGTCGGCAATAAATTTCGTCAACAATGAGCATCTTTGCATCTGTTTTATTAAAAAACACACACGCGTTCGTACGGCGATCCGCGAATAACTGTCAACCAACGTGTCTTCCGTAATTTATCTCTTCAACAATCATTTTTACAACGTTTCCCCGCGACCTACCCTCGGGTGTGATTAATGATGGATGGATTCCTGAATAATTACCAAGACTTTTAATATTCAAGTGATTTCGTACGATACCCTTTCGAATAACTTTGAATCTTACAGCCGCGACTTTTGAGTTGTTATTCTGTTGTAAGCTAGAGATGACCCTTCAGGAAATTGTGATTTTAAAAAGATTTATCAACCATGCGTCAGTACCTACAAATTCTTTCTTTGTTTATGTAGCAATAAGGTTGATTTTGGTATGTGTTTGTTAAGAATAAGTAACAAAACGTAGATTCCATTGAATGCAAATCTCTTCTCGAGTTTTAAGGGTAGTGTGCGTTATTAATTTGTTATAATTGTCCCCTCCTCATATTTGCTCGCATGTGGCATTTTTATTGCGAATTTAGTAGCAATCATTAATTTTGTTTTTCTTTTCAATGGTTTTGAAAGTTAATGTGTTTCGAGTGTCCGCGTCGGTATAATTATAAAGAATCTTGTGTTCGCCGCATTGTGATTTCTTTTATGGGAGGTAAGTGTGGTTTACAATGAGCCTGATTATTTATTGTGCAGGATATTGTTGGATATTAATATGGGTATTTTATTTCACTTTTATTACTATGGTCTCGTTTTGATTGTACCAGTAATATTGTGTCGATTTCTTTTTAAATACTTACATTACTTCTGAAAGGATAGCTTAAATAACACGATCAATTAGCTATGTGAACAAACTTCAGAGATCAATTTTTACTTACTTTTACTTAATTGTAGTATCAATTTGGTACTTTGCAAGTACCTAATCCTAATGACAATACAGTAATACCATCGAACAGATCTGATGATGAAGCAAAGAGAAGGATAGTGGTACTAGTCAATAGCTACCAGGAATCCTATCGAGTGTGGCCTCCTACGGTTTATTTGAACAAGTTACATAAGCATTTTTTAACTAAGTATAATAGATTTATTACTATTATTTGCTAATCTTTTAAATAATCTCTAATTTTTTAGTTTATGTTTCTTGCAATAAACTATTTAATTTAATAAAGTGCGAAAACAATCTCCGCCACAAAGGGTTGCCATCTACGCACAGTTAATCCACCCTCTGTATTTAGCCATAAATTAATTTGCATAACTATTATCTTGCAGAACCCTCTTGTCACTTTCAATATGTAAATCTGAATGTTTATTTGCCAAATTGTGTTTGGCACGGTTTAAATATACCGGTTTTAAGAGCTTTGTTCCGGGAAATTATTTGTTTTCATTTAAATTTGAAATTGACATGACATTTATGATTATGTTGGTAACTACACAAACGTTTGATTTCTTTTAACTTTTTTTAAGACTTTCGGCATAATGCGTTAAATAGGTCTAAATAGATTAATAATAAAACTTGGTCCAAACATTTATTTGTTCTGACAACTGCAATTATGTTGTAAAAGTCTAAATGAAAACCACAAATTCTGATTACTTTTGATAGGTTTTTGAACGTAAGACTATAACAGGTACACTTTAGTGAAATATTAAAAGAATATGTTTTTATTCAACTTTTTACATTTTTGTTGCAGTTAACAGAGCAAATAAATGCTTGGACCGAGTATAATCCATTTCCCAAAGATCTTAAAAGTAGGGATGTGCTATTTTTTTCATATCATGTGGCAAACAAGCAGACGGGCCGCCTGATGGTAAACGATCTCCGTCACCTATGGATACGTGCAACACCAGGGGCATCACCACTGAAGTGAGATTTTTTTCGTTTTGATACCCTTTACCCTTCTCTTTTCTGTGGGCATCACAGATACGTTGCCGACCCTTAAAGACTCTTTTAACAGTCCTTTTGAAGAACCCCATATTAAAGCTTTTTTTTGTGTTTGTACTGAGTGACGAGACGAGCGAAGTCGCTCACCTGATGGCTCTTCACGCTTGCCCATAACAGCTCAACGCCACTCAGAATTTTGAACTTTAACAGTTCAAAACCCTGGATGGCAATGCACAGCGCTCGTCACCCCGAGATATAAGATGTCAAATCTCTGTGTGCCCTGTAATTTCGCTGGAAACATTATTGCCCTTCAATCCCGAACACAGTAGTGTTTGCACACTACTGCTTGGCGGTTGAATAACTGGCAAAGGAGTGGTACTTCCCCAGGTGGATCCTTGCAAAAAAGTACCACAGCAAGCTACTCGGAAATGCCGCAGGATTCCGCAATTTGTGGAACCCGCTCATTCCACTAATTGCAGGTGTGAGGCAAAAAGGGACGCTTAAAACGCGTGCGATTTCCACCGATCAAACCAAACATTTGCGTCTCAAACATGAAAAATTCTCTGCCAAAATCTCTACGTAAGTACGTCGAATTGTCTTAGGTATTTGATACGACGGCCGCTCACCAACGATGTCGGTGTGGGAATTATTTAGTTACATCTATAAATTAGTATACCTTGGGCTCACTGACTGTGTCTGTACCATTGAAAAAGTTCCATCGGACCGTTCCTTACGAAGTAAAATATAAATCAACGCTATCTACACAAACAATTTTCACTTAAATCTGATCAGCTATGTAGACAGAAAAGTGCAATTATACATCACACTAAAATCATATAATTATGTGAAAGTTTGAATGGATGGATGTATGTTTGTTACTCAATCATGCAGAAACGGCTGGATGGATTTGGATGAAATTTGGAATATACATTGCTTATGTCCTGGATAAACACATATGCTACTTTTCATCATCATCATCACTGATTTTAATCACCACGCGGGTGAAACCGCGGGGCGCAGCTAGTAGACAATATCTTGTAGCGTTGCATCAAGGTGCACAAGTCAGTCATAATGTACTAATCGCCGTTGAAATAAAGTTGAAATTTGATCAAAACAAAAAACAATGCTGCTGCATCTTATTAAAAAAAATTTGAAGTACCTATTATGTACCATGTCACAAAGCTGCGCGCACGATGTTGCTTGGTGTAATGGATCCTAAATGTAGCTTATAACTACACAAGTATTGCTGGTGATGTGATGTCAGTGTGAACGCGAACCTATAACACATTACCTATTTATTTATTTTAATATGTTTTTAATTAATATCAGTGAATAACGTACATGCTATGTATATATACAACTCTGCCAAACTGCGTAGCAGTTTGTAGGCAGATATCTACTCTCATTAAAACATTTATTATCGAATAGGAACATTATTATAATTTCTTTTTTAAGACAAGTGCCTTTACTAAGTAAACAAAATACATGCTAACACTAACACTACAGAAACAGGTCATCATTGGAACATCAGGAATGGACAGTGCCAACATTGTGTGCAATGTGCAAATATGTGTGCAATTGCACACATACAATGTAAAAATGCACAAAAGATGCTAATAATTATGCCCTTATGCCGGGTATAGATCTACAAGGTAAGACAGAATGGTGATATTAGGTCGAAAGGAAGTTACTGATTGTTGTAGTTATCATTACAATCAACTTTTACTATTGCTCTGAAATCATGTAACAAAACCAGAGAAAAAAAATCGCAACAGCTGGTATTTTTGCTATGTCTGGGTTGGTCCGATAATAAAATTTCGCAATGACGAGTACAATGACCTTCTTATGGTTAAGTACCCCCTTTCCATATAACCCTATATACGTAAAAAGCAAATGCTCTCATTACCGTCAATGCTCGACAATCATGATCATAACGATAAGCGGGGAAGTGCGGGTAATACCGTTCACGAGCAGGGTGAGCGCGGGTAAATCGTTCACGAGCGGATTGTCGCCAAGAGTCGCGGTGAGAGGCCACTTAATCGTAATGATTTGGTATTAGGGAAACGAATTATGGGGAAGAAAACGCGAATCATACTACACCCAAATATTTTGAGTATACGAAATCAGTTCAATCAACCTGTAAGGTCTTTGTATGACGCAAACACTTTCTATAACTAGACATTTAATGCAGGGCGAACATTTTCTTTCACTTCATCAGTTGATATTACTACTGATATAAAAAACACGCCCACTGTTTTTTTTTTTTTTTTTTTTTTTTTTTTTTATATCTGGGACATTATTGCACACATGGTCATCTGACCCCAAACTAAGCAAAGCTTGTAATATGGCTGCCAGAGACTGATATACATACATATATATTTTTAAATACATACTTAAATAGATATTAACACCCAGACATAGAACAAACACAAATGTTCATCACACAAATGTTTGTCCTAGATGGGAATCGAACCCACGCCCCCAAGCACAGAAAGTAGGATCACTACCGACTGAGCCACCGAGGCAGTCAGATTCCACTGAACCTCATGTCATTTCCGACCAATACCGTAGGTACGCCATCACTATGCTTTGTTTACATTTTTAACTGACGTTGCCAATTAGCATTTAGTAACCCCTCACCCCGCCCCTCAGGTATTTGACTGAATTGTTTCCATTGAAAATAATCGTACTACAAGTCTGTATGAAGCCTTGGTATGTAGTGGATAGGACGTTAGGTTTATGCAAAATATGATTTATTTATTTTATTTATTTATATATGACTAGCCGTCCGCCCCGGCTTCGCACGAGTGTAAGCTCGGCCTTCGGCCTCGCTACAAAATATAATATAGCCTATGTCACCCGGGGATAGTGTAGCTTTCCAACAGTGAAAGAATTTTTCAAATCGGTTCACTAGTTTCGGAGCCTATTCATTACAAACATACAAACATACAAAAATAGGTACAAATCTTTCCTCTTTATAATATTAGTGTAGATAGACACAAGTCTGCCATAGCAGAGCATCTGCTGGACTCGAGTCCCAACCTCTGGATTAAATTGCATAACCCTAAAATCCTGTCCACCGAACGCCACTACATACCAAGGCTGGTGAAGGAAAATATTGAGATCACTAAATACCAGAATTTCAATCGAGGTCATGGTTTTCAACTCGCCAGTGCGTTGTATCCAACATAAATGAAAATACTCGTTCAAAATACCATATGCAGTGATACAGTGAGTGTGTTTTGTCTGGTCTTAGGTTCGAGTTCGAGTTCCAGTGATAACCGTAGCAAAAGGTAGATCGTTTTGTCTGCACCTAACTTTGAACTGTTCGACCAACCACCCGCATTATTCAGTCGTCCCGTAAACATGGTGCATGTAACTGCGCCAAAATATCGGGAGCTCCATCCATAACCTTACCACGGTAAATATCCCGTCAATAATTAATCACACTAATATCATATATGTGAAAGTTTGGATGGATGGATACCATACATCCATCAGTTGTTGGATGGATGTTTGTGACTCAATAACGCAGAAATGACTTGATGAATTTAGATGAAATTTGGAACATACATTGTTTATGTCCTGGATTAACACATATAATACTTTTTATCATCATCATTATCACCGATTTTCATCACCACGCGGGTGAAACCGCGGGGCACAGCTTGTAATTTATAAATGTAGTGAATAACCGTGTAAGTTTAAAACAGTATTATAAAAACTAATAGGTTGATAAAAAAATATCATGAACAATATGAAAAGGTTGTATGGACGGACAAAAATCAAATGACTATGAAATAATTTTATAGTAAATATCTTCTAGCCATTGTAAAACCTCACGTGTCCCTCACAATGCCATATAATATCTAACACGAGTACTCTAAAACTCATTCACACGTCCCTTCAACCTATTATACCATTCATTGTTCCATAGATATCATAAATACACATTATTATTATATTAAAAACTTATACAAAGTACATTAATACATTTCACGTTCACTCTTGCGCGAAAATTGAACGGAACTATCCGGTTTTGAAGTGGTTCATTCAATCATTCGTTGTTACGAAAATACCTTCTATAACTGTAGAAGTAAGGGTTAAAATCGCAGTTCTGTGATGACAAAGGTAAGTTTTTGTGGACTCTGAAGTATCCGCATCCGTTTTGTAAGCGATACCTTGAATGTGAATTGTGGAATGGTTGGTGCCTGCAATTTTGAAGTCTTCAAGTGTAGAGAAATTATATTTTGCCATTGTCGTTTTATATGCATGAGAAAAGGCGTGATTTAATTATGCTGCCTTGTCGCTAAGACAGTTTCTTTTATTTATTTATTTGCGTACAATGGGTTTACAAATAGATACAGATGGAATGTAAACGACAAAATAGTTCGCTATTATTCTGCCTTTCGGCATGCAAATTCAGTACTTACATAACACTTATATACTATAAAAACTGGAGAATTTTACATTTTAATCAATCAATATGTTACAGTTAAAAATACAACACTAATAATCATGAGTTTATAAATTACATTATAAAGAAATTACAAGTTTCTCTCAGATAAGTTTTGGCTTGTGTTTTGTTTGGATCACGGGTTTGAAAAGGCAAAGATCGGCTGTGCTACGAAATTCCTTATGAAACGAATAAATTTCAAAATAGTTTAATCCGAAAGTCTGTTATTCTTTTTATCATAATGTTCCGTAAATAACAATTTTATGTTTTGTTAAAGCATGATTATGAAACGAATAAATGTCAAAATTCGATATCCGGAAGTTTGTTAACTTTTTAAACATAATGTTAAAAAAAATAAAAAAAAAAAATGCTAAAATTATGGTTATGAAACGAATAAATTTCAAAATTGGTTCGTTAATCGGTAAGTTTTTATAAATCATAATGTCCCGAAAATATCAATTTCATGTTAAAAGCATGTGTCTAGAATATTTTAACAACATTGCACTCTCTTGGCATCAGTTGCTTACGACCCAAAGCTGACCAGACGAAAGCTTTCAACCTCTCAAGAGTAAATAGCGTTATTCAAAACTATTAGACAATCAATCTTGAACGTGACCTTTTTTGCATAGTGTCTATGAAAAGCAATAGCAGTAGGATATGTTCAAAATTTACACATCATTATGTGGCAATAATGGTATTTTACCACATATCACACTATAACATTAATTACTAATATTATACACATGGAAATGTTTGTAAGTTTACAAGAATGTTTGTCCACACTTAAGCCGATATACCATGGCCGAGAAATTTGATGAATAGGTATTTAGCAACTCTATTGCTGTCTCGCTGCGCCCTGACGAGCGAGCTATATACGTGTGCGTGACGAACAGACTGTGCGTGTGTGCGTGCCCGCCCGTGCTCCCGCACTGAATGCCTAGTTGCCTACAAATTCATTTCGCCTCGCAGTCTACTCGGCTAGTTGATATCGGCGTTTGCCGAATGTCGAGTGATTTTTGTTATTTTGCGATCTGCTCATATTTTACTAACCGACTACGCCAAATAGACCAGGGTCGATAATTTTTGAAACCAAAAAAAATCACAGTAGTATGAAACCCATTATTATGATAAAAATGAAAGGAAAAATAAATTACGGGCGATCTGAGTTCGGGAAGTTGGTGGGTTTAAGAGTAAAAAATGGTTCAACTCGATTTCCAGATATATTGCAAAACTATAAATCCATAGGATTTATAGTTTTGCAATATAGTTTTTGAAAAGTTTAATGGCAAAGTTGTAGGTAATAAAAATATCTACAACTTTGGTCCCAATAATTTTTTCACATAACCTCAAAATTTATGTGAAAAATTCAAATAACCAAGTTTTTAGTTAAAATAATATACATACATAAATAAAAATATTAAATTCATACATACTTATAAACTTAAAGCGAGATAATAACGATACAGTAGCTACTCCAAGAAATAGTACAGTTTCACACGACGCTTGAAAACTTCCTGTGAGGGTGCTGGTCTATAATGTGATGATAGTTACGGAAAGGATTACCATGTACAATTCCTGTGATAACTTTAACTATAATCTAATAATCTAAAGTAGAGGTGTTGTATGAGGACTTGAGGAGATATCCGAGACCATAGATACCTCCGTAACATACTTCACCGTTGTTATGGGTGACTTCAACGCAAAGATGGAACGCGGAATGTTGATGAGTTAAGAGTCGGGTCATATGGGTATGGACAGCGGAATTCGAGGGGCCAGTGGCTGGTTGACTTCATGGAGAAGGAGGAACTCTATTTGATGAACTCCTTCTTTCAGAAGTGACCATGCAGGAAGTAGACGTGGATGAGCCCCGATGGTTCGACCAAAAATGAGATCAACTTCATCATGACGACCAAGAAGCGAATATTCAATGTCTCCGTGATTAGCAAGGTGAAAACCGGTAGCGATCACCGTTTTGTCAGAGGCACATTGAATATCAACAAGCTTGAGAGGTCGCGTCTGGTGAAGTCCACGCTCCATTCTGGTCATACTCAAATCCAAAACTCCAAAGACTTCCAACTCGAATTGCATAATCGCTTCCAGAGCCGAAAGCGGAACTGTTCGTACTAAACAATGGGCTGGTGGAAACTGTCCAAGCAGTGTGGTCCAAGTTCTTTAAGACCCCACGCCGGAAAAGACCTCAGAAGCTCTCAGATGAAACCATTAAGCTAATGAAAGACCTGACTGAGATGAGACTGCAAACATCAGCTGATATGTCGCAATATGGCCAACTTAACAGACGAATCTCAAAATCGGTGCGACACGATCTGCGTTCCTATAATAAAAGATGTATTAGGGACGCAATCGAGTGGAACCAGGGCTGGATAGTGTTCGCAAAGAATTCGTCTATTGGGAAGAGCCAAGTGATGAAGCTGAAGATCGAGGATGGTAGTATCATTTCATCAAAGCCGAAGATTCTGAGAGAACTCGAGAGGTTTTACGGACAGTTGTACACATTGACGCGACAGCCTAATTATCGGTACAGCTCTGGACAAGAGAGCTAAACTGACCCAACACTACACTGAGGACATCCTAGACATCAGCTTGTACGAGATAAGAATGGCTCTGAAAAGCTTAAGAACAACAAGATCGCCGGGTGATGACAGAATAACGACAGAACTACTGAGAGCGGATGGAAAACCGGTACTTTTAGTCCTCCAGAAGTTATTTAATTCCGTCATACTCGAAGGTACTACGCATGAAGCATGGACTAGTAGGGTGGTAGTGCTCTCCTTCAAAAAAGGTGATAACACCTTATTGAATAATTATAAACCCATCTCACTCCTGAGCCATGTGTACAAGTTGTTCTCCAGAGTCATTACGAACCGTCTCGAAAGCAGGTTTGATTACTTCCAGCCTCCCGAACAAGCCGGTTTCTGTAAAGGCAGAAGCACCACAGACCACATACACACGCTCCACCAGATTATACAGAAGACTGCGGAGTATAATCGGCCATTATGTCTAGCGTTTGTAGACTATGAAAAAGCCTTGGATTCAATCGAGACCTGGGCAGTATTGCAGTCCCTCCAGCGTTGTCATATCGACTATAAGTATATCGAAGTGCTGAAGTGTTTGTATAGAAACGCCAACATGTCGATCCGATTACAGGACGAGAGCACGGAACTAATCCTATTGCAGAAAGCCGTGAGACAGAGAGATGTTATTTCTCCGAAACTGTTCACGAACGCAGTGAAGGACGTTTTCAAGCTCTTGGACTGGAACGGATTCGGCATCAACATCAATGGTGAATAAATCACTCATTTTCGTTTTGCCGATGATATAGTCATCATGGCAGAGTCGCTGGAGGACCTCAATGCGATGCTCAGCGATCTCAGTAGCCTTTCTCAACAGGTGGGTCTTAAAATAAACATAGACAAGACAAAAATCATGTCCAATATCCATGTTGTACCCGTGCCGGTAATCGTTGGGAACGATACTCTTGAAGTTGTTGACCATTACACCTCTCTTGGACAGATTGTTCATTTAGGTCAGTCCAACCAAAAACGATCAGTACCATCATTCTTGGTCCAACTTGGGCAAAGAGGTCGCCCGAAGAATCCAACTCGGATGGGCAGCGTTTGGGAAATTGCGTGACATCTCGTCCAAGATACTACAGTGCTTAAAGACAAGGGTCTTTGACCAGTGTGTTTTGCGAGTGATAACATATGGTACTGAGACGTGGTCCTTAACTGTTGGCCTTTTGGAAATACTCAGAGTCACACAATGGGCAATGGAGAGAGCTATGCTCGGAGTTTCTTTGCGCGATAAAATCCGAAACGTGAATATCCGCCAAAGAGCCAGAGTCATCGACATAGATATTCAAATTTGCAAGTTGAAGTGGCAATTGGGCAGGCCACATCGCTCGAAGTACCGATAACCGATGGGGAAGAAAGGTCCTTGAGTGGAGACCACGAACCGGAAGACGCAGCGTAGGTAGGCCTCCCACTAGATGAACCGACGACATTGTGAGAGTCGCGGGCATCCAGTGGATGCAGATGACAGGATGTCGATCACTATCAGTATAGAGGTTAAAGGGGGAGGCCCATGTTCAGCAGTGGACGTTTTCTGGCTGATGATGATAAGCTATAATCTAATCACTTAGCAACGTAATAACCTAATGTATTTGAATAAAATTTTGAAAAAATAGTTCAACAAAATTAACTAATATTAAGATAATTATTTATTTGTAAATTTTTCCACTTGTTACGATCCTGATATTCCTGATACACAAGTTACAATATTTTTTTAAATTCTTTCTTTTCGTACTTAAATGTGTTATGTGCGAAAACCACGTCAGTTTCCATAGTAAAAATAAATCATGTTGTGCGTCAACAATTTTGTCCAAATCCTAACTTGCCGACCGTTGCAGTAATGTGCTAAATTCACTTCACGCACAAAACACTAACTAAAGACGAGAACCGTTACATATCGATATCGATGGACAGCACTAATGTGTCGATACAATTATCGACTACATGTCTCTTCTCTAACTGTATACGTATTAGACCGACCCTCCCCTGACCTCGAGCCTCTGCCCGCAGAGCGCAATAAGGACAACTGCAGCTCGGATCGATTTATACCTACGAAAAGTAGACAAAATTATCGTCTCGGATTCTTCTGTTTCCTCATTCAAAAATAGGCCGATTTCATTATTTTTTTCAATTAATTGTTTAAAAAGGTTTGCTCTCGGCTTCTGTCATTTATTTTTGTTTTACAAACTCATAAATTTTGTTTGAGAGACGTCTGAACACGGAGGTAAAAATTTGATATTTTTTGGGATTTTTAAAGGCTCATATTTCTTATAGTACTTAACTTACGAGAAAAAATAAATGACACAAGCCTGGCCATAAAGGAGATAAATTTTATAAAAAAAAAATATGGCTCTAGCGGTATTATCCAGGGAGGAAACAGGAGAATAAGTTTGTATGGACTAAACGCTGCCCAAATTGAGCCTTAAATCCTTACCTGCATTCTTACAAATACAAACTTACACTCAGCCTTATTTTCATTCATCTTCATCAACACACCCACCGATACAAACACCTACATCCTCAACACACACACACATTCTATTCTATTTACTCTAGACGTATAGATGCTTAGATTGTAGTTCTCAGGAAACAAGGAGGAAAGCAGGGAGTTCCATTCTTGGCCAGTATATGTATTTGTAATGCCTCTAGTGTCACAGTATCAATAGGCGACGGCGACTGCTTACCATCAGGCAGTCCGTCTGTTTGTTTACCACCGACGAAAACGTATATTTTTTGGGATCAAAAGTATCCAATTTAAAAAGTATCCTATGTTGACATAGGGTACTTTTTATTACGGAGAAATGCCGGCAGAGAATGCTCCGGCGATTACACAAAAATTATGATCATCCGTTGTTCTGGTGCTGCGTGGTAGACCAATATTAACCAACAACCAAACATACTTTAGAATTTACAATATTAGTATGACATACAGGTAAGACCTAAAAAAAATAACACGTTGATATTTTTTTTTTATTTGTTCACAAAATTGGCTGAAGTCGTTACATCTTTTTCTGAAGATTTTAGATTTTACATCTTCATATAGCTTTTTTTTTTGAATTGAATTATTTATTAACCTAATAACGTTTGTTACACTGGTCATTTTACAACAATAAATTAAAATTACACAAGTCAATAAAATTTAAAGTAGGTACATTTAAATATGGCAATGCACGACCTCCTACAAGTGAACACTGCATGCACGAGAAAGAATATAATAATCTGTTAAATTATCAACGCAGTTCTATCCTAAAATGGGAAGTTTCCCTTCTGGACCTCTTCTCTACCTTGGCCGTTTAGGGCTGAACCTGCGAGTCATGCGTCCAGCCTCCAGAGACCAGCACGTTTAATGCATACTTGGAGATTGTTAGGGTGTGAACATCGATTAGGATCGAGATGGGGGCCATTGTCTGCAGAGGATTTTCTTTGAGGGAAATTTTGTTTGTGATTTAAGTATTGAACAGCTGAGGGGCAGTATCAGCTTTGTTGCGAGTGAAACAGAGCATAATTATTTCAAATGACAGTGAATGGATCCAAGCTTAAGCGCTTTTATTAGATTCTAACACTTTTTTTGTTAGTTACATTTGTGACTAACAATGTGACCAAAACTTGGAAGCTAATTTTAACTAGTAATTGTTGTATGTCTTTGAAACTTTGCAAGTAATGTAATTCGGGTGACAATACAATAATATAGTCAAGACCGACCGTCGTCGGGGCCGGGCGTCCATGATTTGTATAGGGACTTGGCCAAACGTTTGGCGGAGACGACACTAGAATGACGGTGACTAGAATGATGGCGCCTATACTTTGGCCAAAACATTGCCATCCTACGTGCTGGCAGCGTTCTGGCCACTTTTCCCTCCACCGAGGGGCTTTTATATTAATCTCATCACTTTGTTTGTATTTTTAATATGAGAATAGAAAAGTTTCTAAAGAGGTTGCAGTTAATGCTAGTAACCTCAACAGTTGGTAGAAAGTACTTAAAAACCGCTAAGAACTGCAATGCAATGTAAAATTAATTAAGATTATTCATTTGTTTCATCAAACTATGATATCTCAGGGTGATGACGAGTGCACCACATTGCCGCGCAGTGTTTTGAATTGTTGGAATTCTAAATTCTATATGGCATGGAACTACTGGGCCAACGTGACGCTAAACATAAGGCGATGCATAAAAAAAACTACAGCTAAGTTCAGCAACTCTTAGTTAAACTACAGTGTGCCGATTGCGTCACATCGTTTAATGTTGCACTGTTCTATGAAGCCAATAATGGCTTATTTATAGCCAAAAACGATAATAACTATATTTCAACGCCTACGCACTTGTTTATATTCATGTAGGAGTAAATGAAAGCATTTAGCTTAGCACTTAGGTCAACCTATTCATAGTGCTAACTTATACTTATTCATATTAGTACTGCAGTGTGATAATGAAAGTTACGTAGTAAAAGTTTTGAAGTCCGAGCAATTTTAGTTATGACTAGTGTTGTTGCCCGCTACTTCGTATGCGTAGATTTTCACATAAACTATCAACTCTTATTTCCTCCCTTTCGCAAAATAACATAGCCTGTGGCCTAAGTATAAACAATTGCGTATAATATGTACTATCGAATTTCATACAAATTTTGGATTGGAAATTAGTGTGGTATTCGATAGTACGTATTTTACGCAAATATTCTTATTTAGGCTGCTTAGGCCACTGTACTTCAATCTGGTCATAGCTAAGCATATTTGTGAAAACAGCAATTAAATCCGCCCAGTGGTTTACGAGATGTGCGTGGACAAACGAACAGACAAAAATCTAAAAAACTGTCTCAGCTGCTTATATTATTTTAAGACGTCTTGTGTGATTTTTTTTCTTGATATCTCGCAATTACAGGTTTTTTAATCTCTATGATTTTATCATATGTATAGACGATTTTATTATACAGGGTGTTTGGTAGAGGGTCCGACAAATCAAATGAGCGTGTTCGGGGGCCCATTTGGAGAATACAAGTTGGCCAAAAAAAATCCCTGACCCCCCTAATTTTTTTAAAGGTTTTTTTTGTGAATTTTCCCATTTTCACCGAAATTGTACCTATTTACCTCCATAACATTAGTAAAATCTGTTTTAGACCGGATGTTTTTACTTGAATTTGGTGTCTAATACACCTTCAGGCCACGCAAAGCAAAATTGGATACAAAACAGAGCTAAATAACTGATTTAGAGCTCATAGAGTGAAAAAATGTAAATAAAAATTACCTCATAGTTCAACTTTCACAGTGATCTAAAAAAAAAACACTAGCAATTCTGGAGATAATATGCATTTAAAAACTTCTCTATTTATTACTTATTACAATGACATACTAAATTGGTATAATACTTACCAGCTTATTGAGTTAAAATAGGATTCTAAGTAACAACTCTAGAAATAAAAAAATGTGTCATCTACGTAAAGTAAGGGACCAATTACGACGAGCAGGTATAAAACCATTGTTATTAGTTCTTCTTTCTCCGTCTCTCCAAGAATGCAGAGGCAGCGTGCTAAGGCTTTAAGCTACCAGTTGTCTAACCAATAAAATCAGTGTGACTGATTATCAGTCGAGCTTTGACTGCTATCACTGTTTGACGCGTGTACGAATAACCCAACGGTTTCTGTTTTCTGTTTTGATTTGTTAAATTGTTACCTTGTTGATTGTTACCGTTGTTGTCTGTTACCGTTGTTCTGTTGTTTTTGTTGACGTTGACTGTTGTTGCTGATTCTTTCTCCGCCGACATGACGGAGTTTAGTAACGAAGAATACGCCGACATGGTTTTTGCCTATGGCCGAGCTGATGGGAACTCACGTGCAGCCCAAAGAATGTACAGAGAGTCGTATCCCAACAGACATGTACCACATCACACCACATTCTCAAATACTTTCCGGAGACTGCGGGAAACCGGCACCCTACATTTTAGGGAACCACGACTCAATGCTAGACAGCATCGTGTTGTTGTAGATGAAAGTATTCTACAAGAATTCGATGTGGATCCCACCACCAGCATTAGAAAAGTGGCCCGTGACTTGGGAGTTTCGACATGGAAAGTTTGGTCAGTAGTCAATGCAGACGGAAGGCATCCTTTTCACTACACTCCGGTGCAAGGTAAATTTAATTTATGACATTAACTCTAAACTGTGTTCTAGATTCTGACGCTTGAGATTATTTTGATCACTCTCACTCTTATGACTTTTGAAACGAGAGAGAGATAATGACCTAGATAATATCTCACGCGTCAGAATATTAGAGCTCCTGATTGCTCATTTAAAATACGAACCTTACATAAATTGTTTACTGGACAATGGGCTTTGCTCAAATTCTCTTGAATAGTGGATTGTAATTTTTTTATTATTATGACTTCGGTGGTGTATCGAACTCTACAATAATAATAATAATTGCCGTACAAGTTGCCCATCTCATGTTCTCAAACGGTTTTGTTTTGGTTTCAGGTTTAGTAGAAGGGGACCAAGAGCGGCGTTTGCGGTTTTGCCGTTTTCTTTTACATACGGACGTAGATAATGACGAATTCCTGAAGACCATTCTCTGGACGGATGAATCTAAATTCACGAGAGAGGGCATCTTTAACCAACATAATCTCCACAGATGGGAATCGCAAAATCCTCGCGCGACTAGAGAGGCCTCACACCAACATAAGTTTTCGGTCAACGTATGGGCAGGTGTCATTGGGAGAGACCTCATAGGACCCCATTATCTCCCAGATACACTGAATGGGGAAAATTACCTAGAATTTTTAATGAATGACCTACCGGAATTAATGAGTGACCTGCCGATTTTTGAAGATGACCGGGCAGTTGTATTTCAACATGACGGCTGCCCGGCTCACTACCGGAACATAGTACGCGAGTACCTAGACAACGTTTTCCCCAATTCATGGATTAGGAGAGGTGGCCCAATTGAATGGCCCGCACGTTCCCTAGACCTAACACCACTCGATTTTTATGTCTGGGGACGTGCTAAAGAGTTGGTGTACGAAGTTGAAATAAACACAAAAGAAGAATTGGTGACGAGAATTGGGGATGCTTTTTCAAAAATGAAAGTAGAAATGACGCTGAACACGACTACAAAAGAAATACGCCGTAGATGCCGGGCGTGTATTCATAACAGAGGAGCTGTGTTCGAACAAAATTTAAATTAAATAAATAATTGTATTTATTTCTGTTGTTTGAATTTTCCCTTCTGCCTCATTTATTCAACAAGTTGGTAAGTTTTATACCAACTTAGTATGTCATTGTAATAAGTAATAAATAGAGAAGTTTTTAAATGCATATTACCTCCCGAATTGCTAGTGTTTTTTTTTTAGATCACTGTGAAAGTTGAACTATGAGGTAATTTTTATTTTCATTTTTTCACTCTATGAGCTCTAAATCAGTTAGTTAGCTTTGTTTTGTACCCAATTTTGCTTTGCGTGGCCTGAAGGTGTATTAGAGACCAAATTCAAGTAAAAACATCCGGTCTAAAACAGATTTTACAAATGTTATGGAGGTAAATAGGTACAATTTTGGTGAAAATGGGAAAATTCACAAAAAAAAAACTTAAAAAAAATTGGAGGGTCAGGGATTTTTTTTGGCCAACTTGTATTTTCCAAATGGGCCCCCGAACACGCTCATTTGATTTGTCGGACCCTCTACCAAACACCCTGTATGTATAGATAGGTTAGTTAGGATTCACTTACTCTTCCCCGTCCCCCGCTAGTTGCATCCACTTGTTTCCAGCAGTTTATTGATGTCGTCGGTCCACCTAATCAGTCGGCCTGGGTTTTGCCGATCTAGTCTCGGCCACCAGGCGGTTGCTGTACACCACCTCCCATCATCAACTCAGGCTATGTGTCCTGCCTAGGTTGTTATGTTAGTTAGGTCGCATTATATAATAGCTGATAGCTAGCAAGCATTATTTCTTATATCATTCAGTAAGGGTTTCTATCCTATGTCTCTGCAGTTTTACCTATACTATCCTTCAGTAAAAATAATTTCCTAATGAAGAAGATAATCTTAACAGATAAATACTAAATTTTGACACTGTGTGATATAGCACATTAGCTTATGCTGCTAGCTTATAATCAATAAATAAATAAATAATTGAATTTGAATATATTTACATGAACTACTAGCCTAGAAAAATTGTATTGATACTCAAGTTATCGTAGAACAAATATACAAACATACATATAAATGCTGACTTTGTTCTGCTAAACTATGGGACTTTAGCTTCGCTCGGTCAATTAAATAAACTTGTTGCAGTAAGTACCATTTGTTTTTTCAATAGATAGGTACCCGTTTTTGGCCTCAAATTTTTCAGTAACACTCTTAATATCAGCGAAATAATAGCTAATATCGCTGAACAATATATATATTACTAGCTGCGCCCCGTGGGTTCACCTGCGTGGTGATGAAAATTGGTGATGATGATAAAAAGTGTTCTATGTGTTAATCCAGGACATAAGAAATGTATATTCCAAATTTCATTCAAATCCATCCAGCCGTTTCTGCGTGATTGAGTAACAAACATCCATCCATTCATCCAAATTTCCACATATATGATACTAGCTGCATCCGCGATTTTTTCAGGAAAAAAATAGCCTATGTCCGTCTTCATGATACATACCATAGCCTCGCAAATTTTTATCGAGATCGGTTAAGCCGTTTAGCCGTGATTGTGTATTACGTAGCAAACAGACAGACAGACAGAGTTAATTACGCATTTATAATATTAGTGTGATTAGTGTGAAGTGTGATATATAAAATCTACAAAATGAAGAAAACACGACTGAAAATTCAATCATTATTAAAAAATGTCGAACATGGCTATCACAAAGCGACAATGACAATCGTGTCAACTAAGCGTAATAATTACCGAAAACTTCGACAATGTTAATTTAACTATTCACGCAAAATGTATAACCTTTAATACAGCGGATTAAAGCCTACTATTAAATGAGTACAGCCTTGTAGGGTACGAATTTTGTGTCAAGTACAATTTTTAAGGCTAAATTCGATAATTAGCAAAGTTATGCCATCATAATTGTTGTTATTATTTAGTTCGTTAATATTATTTAGTAGATTTCTGATAATCAATTATCAATGCTTATAATAGCAGTAAAATTTCGTAAAATTGTTATTGTATTTTTTCACATTTTGTGAAAATTGGCAAAAGATTTACCTAAGTTGATAAAATATGACTTGCAATTAATACAATTTAGAAGTAGCTCTGCGATTAGGTTATATTAATGAGATAAGATTCATCGTATCTATAATGGAAAGGAACTTTCTAAAAAAATCTTAAGAATCAAATCTACCTGTAATCAAAGATGTAAGTACTAAACAAGTTTGGTCTACATGTACTACCTTGCGTAACCCCCCACAAATATTCAAGTGTAAAGTCCCACTCGTCATATTACGTAAGAACATGAGACAGATACAAAAATCACGTTAGCTACACGTTGCTAAATGACATTGTGGTTTGTGTGCTTTGTCGTAAACAACCCCATTGTGACGGTGGTGCAAATCAACAAAGAATGATGGAGGCTTTGGAGAACACGACTGCTGGGCTGGTGTGAGGGACAAGAGAAAGCGAGGGAACATGAAGCGACTGATTTTGATGATAGTCACCACACCATGGAGGGCATTTCTGGTACACTCGACATTGTATCTGATCTCATCACCATCATCGCTATATCCAGGAGAGGTGATTATTCTATAATAGTCCTTAAATAGTACTGCAAGGCGTGAAATAGCAGGCAGTTGGTGGGAAGTTTCCTTACCACCAGCTCAGTTTTAATTACCCGGAGACACGCCAGCACACAAAATTATTAGAGAAGGTTACAGTGCAGTGAAAATTAAAGTGATGGTTGCAGTGCCTACCTATCTTAGGGTTAGAACTTGTACAGAAAACACATTATTAACAGTTACTTCTTTATTACATTAGATTTCCTAATCGAGGATGCACGGAAACATGACCAAGAACTCAAGATTACTCGAGAAGAGAAGCACGAGTAAGAAGGTGCAGCTACTATCGTCGAGTGTCGCCGTGTCGAGCGAGGAGGAGAGAAGAAACAGCAGGGTAACTGCAGCATTTGAACGGCCAACATGCCATGTCGAGGGAGGAAGAGTAGGGCAGCCATACCGCAGTAAGGCTCCTGCAACGGTGTCTTGATCAATTTTCCTTTTCAAATTGCTTTATTTCAACGATTTGTCTTTTATTAAAGTTTACAGAGACTTTATTCACTATTCTCTGGGGAATAAAGACCAACTTATAGAGGTAACCTTAACGCACCACGTTACAAGAGTGTTTGTAGTTAGTGAATAAGACCCCAATTGTATTGCTCGGCTCAGACTTCAATCTACAGTTATTTTTTTTTCAATACCTGCTAGTGTTCGTCTCTTGTTTTGTCATAGAAGATAGCGTTCTTAAATTGAAAAACTTGAAGTAGCCTGTGCAAAAGAAGATACATTATCACAAAAAGAAGATGGAATGAGGTTGAGAATGATTGAGAAGTGATTCTTATACGCTGAGAAAAAGTATCGCATGTACACTGTAGCATAGTTTGTCAATTTGTGCTATTCGTCTAAATAGTACATACATTATCACAGTGCGCACGTAAAACACTATCGAGAAAAACGCTACTTCTTTTATCTTATTTCCACTTATAAAACCGAAACTAAAATTCTGTCGTTTGTTTGCTCTTCGTGGTCATTAACAAAGAGCGCTAAAATTCAAATCATTAGCACTTATTTGGCTGGAACTGCAAACAGAAGTGACAATACGATATTGTCGTCGTACAAGCCAAGATGGCCGAAAATATAATAAATTGTTAAGCAAATAATTATAACAACTCGAGGTTTGTCAGTTGCAAAGCTATTTTCAATGAAGGATGTTTAATTTTAAAATTACTTTGAATGCTCTGTGTGATCTTTGTGAGCCAATGTTGAGGAGTTTTTTTGCATTGGAAGTTTTATAACACTCAATGTGCATACGATTTTTGTATAATATGATAAACAGCGTTTATATTCATAGATTTTTAGCGTCAGATTAGTACCTTTTACATATTTTCCTGCTGCAGTTGCTGAAATGGCGATCTACGAATGAAGAAGAAAGAAAAGATGCGATCATAAGCTGGCATGACGATTGAGCTTGCTAACGCAGCGTCTACATTAGACCTACATCCAGCTCTCATAAAATATGTGGTAATCTATCTCAAATAATGAACTGTCTCCCTGTTTCCGAGATGTGTTTGTGTGTGACATTAAAAGATAAACTAGAGTTTCTTGGCGATACTCTCTCTTCGAAACCAAATTTTTGCTCATTTATTGAGTCAAAAGCTCAATTAGCCACAAAAAATTTAGTAACCTCACTATTATGGGACACTACTTCACACCAGAACAGCTGCTCAGCTTGTATATAGCGCAAATAAGGTCGTGCATGAAGTGTCGTTCTCAACTTTTGGGACGTATCTACGAGTACCAAGAACTTTACAGCAACTGCACATATCACCTTTTATTGGGTGCCCAGATAAACGCAAAAAAGCGACATTCGTTCATAGAGAATATTCCCAATGTCCCACATTTTTATACGAAACTCTCTGCCGGAGTATGTGGTCTCCGAAAATTTTACGAATACGGGCGTATTCAAATTAAGATTAAACAAGTTCCTTCTGTCTAGAAGGAAAGTTGAAGCATGCCTCATCCTAGTCTACGTCTTTGCTGAACATCAGACATGATGTAGACAAACGCAAGCCTTCAAAGAATGAAATATAAATACAATGATTAGGTACTAAAATCGAACTCATAGATCCTAAGAACAATGGTGTACCTACAGTAATAATAGTATGAACGATTCTTCTCGTGTTTTTTCAAAGAATGTGAGTCAGGCATTGCTGCCACCATTCATCTCTTGTGCTGACATGAGTATGGTGTTTGTATGGGAATAATAAGTTTCTATTTAAAGTAGACGGTCCATTGACAGTACTGAATGAGAGGACAGCCTGCTATTGACAACAATAGAGGGAGAGGGCGCGAGGGTAAGTTTTGAGGATTTTCGCTTGTTAAGTACACTTAGTTTACATGTTTTATTTGAACTTACAGATAGAAAATGCTGAGTGGTGACTGTGTAAAGAAATATTTGGCTTATAGATTTGGGCATTGCTTTACAAAAAATATTTAAATCTTCGGTTACAGTGGTCAAGGGCAAGCTTCTATGAATTTTTCCATCTTATACTTATACTATACATGCTTATATGTATTGTAAAGTTAAAACTAATTGGTTTTCTATTGTACTGATAATTGAGATATTATCTTGGAACATCTATTGGTATTTAAAGGCCTCGCAGAATTGGTGTGCTCATTTAAATAAGTACTGCCTGAGTTCTGGCAAATATTACCTTTAACGCACACTTTTACACTCTATAAAACAAAATGGGCAAATTCAGTACCAAAATCTTCCAGTAATTTTGATTTAAGGCGAGATATTCCCACTTTTAAACAACGCTTATTACTATAGATGACCACAATCCTTGGTTTATTGTATTAAAGTCGCATTTAGCGGAGCAAAATCATGGCTCTTACACACAGTCGTGCGTTTCGCTACTTCTATTTATGGGGTTTTTCTCATATTTTTCGAAAAGGATAGCTGTAATGTAAAATGTACCTCACCGGTTTCCTTAATAATTATGAAATCGATGTCTGCGATATCAAGATATCGCAGACATAATTTAATAAATAGGTAATTGAATGAATCCAAAAAAACAGAGATAAAAGCGCTAATCAGTGCTACTTTGTTTTTTTTTCTATCGAGCGAAATGTGCTTAATAAGTTTCGGTCTCATGGGTTTCCTAGATAAAACATTCAATTTTGTTATGACACCATTTTTATAATTTTAAGCTAACCATGGAGGTATGCACACTTAATCTAGAATGACCATAATTGCTAAAAGTCGGAAAAGAGCATCTTAAAAGCCAAAATACTGAACCGATTTTGATGAAGTTTCTAACCTCATCTAAAAGTGTACACTTCCAAATAAAAAATAATTTTCAAATCGGTTTATAAATAAGAAATTCTGAGGTAACAAACATTTAAAACGAAATACGAACTGAGCAGAAAGGAGGGGCTCCTTTCTTGAAGTCGGTTATAAAGAAGAATTTTCGTCCTCCAACTCGCCTCATGTTGTTAATAAGATTAAGACTTATGAATAGAATTAGACAGCAAGAAACTTTCAACAACACAAAAAAACAACAACCTCTCATCAAGTCTTTTATTTTCTGTCAACAGGTGTTTTTGGTGTTTAACCGTTCTAATTAAATAATTACAAATACAAACAGAAAAAAAGGAAAATAATGGAAACGACGCTATCGTAAATAACTGCTAAAGAGGTAAAAATCAGAAATAAATATCAGAAAATCAGAAAAATTATAAATAAGATATGTAAAGATATTGAAAACTCCTCAGTAGACATGTCTGGGATGTTATTCATTATTAGTTTTCGAAAATACAAAAGATCACCGCGATATGTATTTGGATTTTTCTCGGAAATTTGACAGATAAAATCTTAGTTCAGTTTCTATCATCATCGTTATCATCAGCCAGAAGGCGTCCACTGCTGAACATACGAGTAGGCCTCCCCCTTTAACCTTCACACTGAACGACATTCTGCCATCTGTATCCACTGGATGCCCGCGACTCTCACAATGTCGTCGGTCCGTTCTATAATTTTAAAGTAATATCAGTAAAGTGTAAGCATTGTAGATGATTGTAAGTCGCAGGGAGCTTATCACGATACGATAGCGAGAGGCAAGGAGTGTCCCTTTGTGCGCCTGTCGATCACTGATCGATTGTAATGGAGCGCTGCAACGGGGCTTGTTTGGTTTCAGATACTGGCTTACAATGAAGAGTTAGTTACCTACTTATTATCATGGAAATGGAAGCAGTTGTGCCACAAGGAAATAATCCTCGCTAGCCGGTAGATGAAACCACACAAGTTATTTTACTAAAAAGAAAAATCTGACTATGAATGTATAGTCAGATTTTTCATTTAAATTTACATTTGAGGCAAGCTGGGAATTTCTTTGTGCGATATAATTCGGAACGTAGATATTCGCCAAAGAATCAGAATCACCGAAATTGCTATTAAAATTTGCAAGTTGAAGTGGCAATGGGCACTGGGCAGTCCACATCGCTCGAAGACCGATTGATGACCGATGGGGAAGAAAAGTTCATGAGTGGAGACCACGAACCGGAAGACGCAGCATAGATAGGCCTCCCACTAGATGGACCGACGACATTGTGAGAGTCGCGGGCATTCAGTGGATGCAGATGGCAGGTTGTCGTTCAGTGTGGAGATTAAAGGGGGGCCTATGTTCAGCAGTGGACGTCTTATGGATGATGATGATGAACCAATCCCATAATATGACGGTTTACCGTCGTCGGTGACGAGTAAACGTTATTATTGTTTGACAAATGTCCTCCTGATGATTCTTCGCAAGATAAACTGGCTTTATCCAGTTTTTATCTCATTTACTTTAAAAGAACAATGCACAATAGGCAGTTTATTACATTGGAATATTTGGAATAACAGTTATCTTTACGATGATACTTTGTTTAGAGGATCAAGGGATTTTAAATAAGCCTCAGCTATTGTTTTGTTATTAATATTTTGTATCGATGACTTTCAAAGTCAATGTAGGTACCTATAATGACATAATCTTTCGCACCGGGAACACTTAAGACTGAATCGAAGGTAAAAAATAGCTCAATGTCCAAAACATTTCACCTTTGAAATCTTCCATAATTAATTTACAAGGAAAGAAACTTTTAAGATAAAACTGGCCATTTGCGAGTCGGGTTCGCGCACTGAGGGTACCACCACAAAATACAAAAAAATCACGTTTGTTGTATGGGAGCCCCTCCTAAATATATTTTAAAAAATGTAGTTATATTTTTTTTTAGTGAATATATAACTAAATATTCTGTGAATATTTCAAGCGTCTACCTGTTGCCGTTATCAGTATCGAGCAAAAACGAGCCAAAAAATCACGTTTGTTGTATGGGAGAGCCCCCTTAAATATTTGTTTTAGTCTGTTTTTTAGTAATTGTTGTTATAGCGGCAACAGAAATACATCATATGTGAAAATTTCGACTGCCTTACTATCACGGTTCATGATATAAAGCCTGGTGACAGACGGACATACAGACAGACAGACAGACGGATGGACAGCGGAGTCTTAGTAATAGGGTCCCGTTTTACCCTTTGGGTATGGAACTCTAAAAATTTACACCTGATTTATAAAAGAATTAAATCACCAACACTTTTACAAGTTTGCAATACATACAAAACCAATATTGGTGCTAATTAATCTAACCCTCACAATAGTTTTGAAGGGCCTTCCAGACTCTCATCATCAGAGCTTTTCATCTTATTTTAAGACTTTACCCCCATATTTTTAGGTGTGAAAATTGCTTGTATATAAAATGTTCATAATGCATGT
This sequence comes from Agriopis leucophaearia, assembly GCA_949125355.1. Lineage (NCBI taxonomy): Eukaryota > Metazoa > Arthropoda > Insecta > Lepidoptera > Geometridae > Agriopis > Agriopis leucophaearia. The sequence continues at coordinate 18,248,816 of OX421263.1, read as the reverse complement.
AGTTAATATTATCTGCAAACAAATAGTTAAATATTTTTATGCGATACGGCTCGTAAAAGCTGATTGAAGGGACGTTTAATAACTTTAGCACAATACCGGGAATTATAGTACCCAGGGCGAGTGATGGGTGTCTTTTACGATTACAAACAGGTATAGGAATTGGATGTGAGGACGTTGGGACACAGACAAAAGTCCAGCGTGTGTAAGCTGGATGTTTATGACATAAGCACAAACGACGGGATAGAGGTTGTGGTAAATTAGGAGTGAAAGATGTGTGATGTTATGCCAGGACTCCACTGCAAGCTTATAGCCTGGCTCAGATGACATATGAAGGTGAAGACTCGTTCCTGGAGTAAGACTTCTTCAAGTCTAAAGATTTAAGAGGAACCTTCCAAGGTATTTTTATCAAGTTCATCCATGACCGCTCCGTTCGAGAGCCTCCTTATAATCCCGTCTATATAGGTGTTCTTTTGTTTCAATTAATTTTGAAAATATAGCAAGTAGTAGTTGTGGTCTGTAAATGTTAAAATAGTTTATATGTAAATTAAAATAAGGTGGAATGAGAGATGATGATGAAAGATATACTACAGACTCCACTGCAAGCTTATAGCCTAGCTCAGATGACACATGAAGGTCTCGAGTGCATTTTTTTATTCCTCCTGCTGAAAGTTCATCCACATATCATAGATCGGTGGAAATCGCACACTGTGCGTTTAACCTGCAATTTGTGGAAAGGTTCAGATTATATCTCTCAGGAAATAAGGAAGCCGGCTGTTCCAATCCCTGGTCGTACGTATTAGAAACGTAGAATCGAAACTTGGGTACGTACGTATCCAAGGAAAGTCCACAATGTATGGGTTGTATAGTGGGCTGATTTCCTACTTATCCTGTAGTAGAAAAGGGGTGGTAGGATAACCAACCAACCTTATATACCACGTATTATATTATTACAACCCACCCAGGGGTAAAGGACGTTACCCCTTCTGTATGTCCTATCCATACAAAGATTGCCTGGAAGAGATCGCTTATAGCTATAATGCTACCAATTGTTTCACTAGTTTTAGCTGTTTTTGTCTTATGCATGTCTTTACTGGTATAAACAATAAAGAGTTATCAATATATCTAAATACGAGTAGATATGGGTATAATAATAATAATTTATGTGATTATTAATAATCACAAAAATTATAAATGCAAAGTTTGTGTGTATGTTTGTCTTCACTTAACTACGTTACTGTAACACGGTTTACTGAAATTTAGTATTATTGTTGCTAAGAAATACATAGGTTACTTTTTATAGATAGTGAAAACACGAGGCACTGCTAGTATGCCACAAAAATATGATTGTCATCTTCGCTTTCAGTTTATCTGTGAAAGAGTCGTAAGAATTTTAATTGTTAACTTGAATGGACGTCAGAATCAATCAGAAGACATCTTTCATCCAAATCCATTTAAATTCAAATAATTTCACATAACACGTCATGCTCGCGTCATAACTATGAAAATACACGTCACAACGATTTAACGTGCAACTGTTTCACGAAACAATCGATAGAACCCTTTGTCGTGAACGGGGAAGCGGCAAGAACCATGGGAATTTCAATCGACTCGCAAGACACTGGTCAAAAGTACCCTTCGAATACATTAACTGGTTTCACATAATACGTATTTAAAATACATGTGTCCGTACGCATTATTGATATTATATGATAGTTTATTTTAGAAGGTATTGTATTGTGACGTCTTGGAAAACATTTCTGGGTATTGTTAGAGTTTGGAGGGTTACGTCCATTTTTGGATGAAAGTTGAGTCTTTGTGACTGGTCGTCGCTTGGACAAAACAAATTGCTCGGGATTTTGGTCTGAGTCGTTAGTTCGGGTCATCGGGTCCGATGCGATTTGGGGCAACTTCTGACGGGCATATGTCAGGTTTTATTATTATTTTGGTGCGTTGATTGACGACCAGTGACGGCGGCTTGTTAAAAAGACAGGAAAGACTCTGAAGCTTGGAAGGAAACGTGGCCTTAAATAAACTAGATAATAAAAGCGTCACCCTTATTTTTTATAACAAGAAGCACAGTCATTTGGTAGTTTGACCTGGAAAGTTTTCCGGGATTTTTGAAAATGGGTAATTTTATAGATTTCGATGTGCTCTTTCCGAATTTTAACTTTGTCACCTCTCTTTCTGATCTTTGGCACTCGCGCCACCATACCACTTGAAAAATGGCACTTAATAGCAGTTTTTTGACAATATCTCCTTTGGAATCATATTACGATAAAAACATTAAGCATAAAATTCAACTAGAGAACATTTACTATAAGTTATGTCATAACTTTTTTTTTGTAAAATCGATACTTTTGGCGTGGCGTAAAATTCGAAATCTATAAAATTACCAATTTTCAAAACTCCCGGAAAACTTTCCAGGTAACTTCTTTTTTCGTACCAAATGACTGTATTAAAGCTAATTTAGAATTTTCATCCATTTTGCAATGTTTTAGGTAGGTGCTCGCATTTATAACCAAAATTGTATCACTTTCAACTATGTAATCTTGTAATCTCTGTGTAAGAATTGTAGTTGTGTACGTCGAAAGTTTAAGAAATCATTCACATTCATCATCATCATCATCAGCCAAAAGACGTCCACTGCTGAACATAGGCCTCCCCCTTTAACCTCCACACTGAACGACATCCTGCCATCTGCATCCACTGGATGCCCGCGACTCTCACAATGTCGTCGGTCCATCTAGTGGAAGGCCTACCTACGCTGCGTCTTCCGGTTCGCGGTCTCCACTCAAGAACCTTTCTTCCCCATCGGTTATCAGTTCTTCGAGCGATGTGGCCTGCCCATTGCCACTTCAACTGTCAGATTTTAATAGCTATGTCGGTGACCCTGGTTCTTTGGCGAATATCTATGTTCCGAATTTTATCGCGTAAAGAAACTCCGAGCATAGCTCTCTCCGTTGCCCGTTGTGTGACTCTGAGTTTTTCCAAAAGACCCACAGTTAAGGACCACGTCTCAGTACCATATGTCATCACTGGCAACACACACTGGTCAAAGACCTTTGTCTTAAGGCACTGTGGTATCTTGGACGAGAAGATTTCACGCAATTTCCCGAACGCTGCCCATCCGAGTTGGATTCTTCGGGCGACCTCTTTGCCTAAGTTGGACTTACCTAACTGAACAATCTGTCCAAGATAGGTGTAATGATCAACAACTTCGAGAGTATCATTCCCAACATTGACCGGCACGGGTACAACATGGACATTGTACATGAACTTTGTTTTATCCATGTTCATTTTAAGACCCACCTGTTGGGAAAGGCTACTGAGGTCGCTGACACATTACGTATCGGCAAACGTAGCGTAGGACGTTCTGAGACTCGTTGCAATGGCGATATACGAAAGACAGCTGGAAGCGAAAAGTCAAAGATCAGGTTGGGCGGCGTGCTTTGGGATAGGCCGATGTCTAGGCAGTGGACTAGTATGGGCTGATGATGATGAATAAAGTACAACGTTTCAGGAACCTACAAGAATCCTTACATACATTCCAATAAATACCAACGACACAGATAAATGTTAACCTAACTAGTTCAACATTATTAATTAGGGCATTAACTGTACCACAATACTGTCGATTCGAAGCCATTGCATTGTGACAATGTTTTACTATACTGCCCGTGTAAACTGTCTTTTGTGACGATTTCAATGAACCGTCACATCTGTACAAGCTTTGTTACAATAATCTGTGACCATTAATCGTAGTTACAGAACAACAAATTTATTTCTAGAGTTGAATGAGGGAGCCACCTTTGTTGTTTTCAAACAAAACTGAAGAACTCTATAAAAAATGTAGTCCTCACATTTGGGCAACTGTACTGATAAGTCAGTCCAGTTGTACAATGAAATGTTTCGATCGGAATGCTAAGAATTCGGACGTGAGAGCAAGCAAGGTATTTCTGTACGCAGTGAGCTTAATAGATGCACAACTCACGCCCTCAGCGTTTGAAAGAGCAATCTAACAGGAAATGGCCTTTTCTATAATTTGAGCAATATGAAGTACTAAAAAGACCAACATGTTTTTCGCACCTGTTGGTAATATAGTCTTATAACATAAGCTAAACAAAATTTGCTACTCACAGCATTATTACCGCACATCCCAACACTATTAAAAGGCTCAACCCCTCACACTTCGTAAAGCTAGAAATTGCACTTCGTTAGATTTCCACTTTTTTCTGAAAACCTGTTACAAGTGTGGAGTATCTTGCCCTTAAACATTAGGATAAGCTCAGTGCTTAGTTCTTCAGGCCGTAAAGAACTAACCACCGAGCTCCAGCATGGAGCGTTTCAGAAAGCGTTTCTTGCCAGGCTAGAAAAGCATTGAACACAACGTTAATGTTGGCTGTAGGTACTATTCATCAGGCGGACTGCATTTTGGTTTTCCACACATGTTATGAAAAATAAAAACTATTCATACATTACCTATTTAAACTTAACGCACGACTCTTGAAGCAAGCGAACGGTCTAGATTTCTGAGATTTTTTTAGTTGATTGCAATGTATGTGTTGGGTTGGATCCTGTTACATTACCTGTATTTTTTATTTTACTATGACATAATTTCAATTTATTATTATCCAATTTTTTTTAATTTTGTATTATTTAATTCCTTTGTATTTGGTCTAATTTATTGTTTGACTTGTATTATTTTAACCAAATTCATAATAATTATGATTAATAATTTGACATGTAAAATAACATTTTATAAATATATATGAATATGAATATGGATCTTTACTCACAGAACTGTAATCAGACTCCGATGGAATCTGAAGACGAAGTACGAATACTCGCTACGTAAACGTATCGAATTCCATACAAATTTTGAATTTCATATTGACATTTGTATTCGTACTTCACTTTCGTCGGGACCGCAATGTTAGTATACATGTCACCAAAGATAATAAAATCGACGTGTACCTATTGTATTCTGTAGGTACAATTATTACAGTACAAAATAATATAACCTATATTTTATGAAACTTCCCTCTGTACAATTTCAATACATTTTATTCACGTTTTCTTTACCAGAACGGGCCAAACAATGGGTGATCAATACCTACTTATCGTATCTCAATTTCTCAACGCTAATACGATTGCCAAATAAGCTCGCCTTGTTTTGACGTATTGACACTCTGATGACATCTGTCACATCGGTTAGTGTTCGAACAATATTCGTGGGAATGGTTTGAACTAACCTTCTTAAGTCTCAGAAGCATATAATGTGTATCAATGTATTTATTTTTATATCTATGACATACCAATATTGCTTTTCTATAGCAATCGTAAATTTTCCGTGACTTAAGTAGTTTATGTGTTCAAGACTAATTTTTATATTGAAGTTGTAGGTGTGGAACAATCCACGCTTTCGATTTACTATTTATGTTATAGACAACTAGCTGCATCCCACGGTTTCACCCGCGTGGTACAGGTAGCCTAAAAACTTTGCCATCTAGCCACCCAGCCTTCACGAACTTACTTACGATAACTACATAGTTAACTGAACTCGCTTCTCAGTATTCCCATTCACGTGTTTGAAACACTAGTTCAAATTATAACTTGTGGGTAGACAATAGCTAACAAAGCTACCAATATTACACACAAAAACGGTCCAATTCCATGTTGGCTGCCGTCATTATCACCCATAAGCCATTAGGGTCGAACACACCAAGTCCTGATTTATCTATTCGAATTCTAGAGTTTTATTTTTTTGCTACAGTGTGTACGTGTACAGACTGGCAACTTTGCCGTTTCCCCAAAGACACTATTTTTGAATCACTCGTATGATATTTCGCAAATTATCATGCGAAATAATGCGGAAGGACTGACGATTGATCGAAATCCCAAACATAATATGTATAAACATACATATTTCACATTTCTGAAATAATCATATAGAGCAATCAGTGATTTGAGTAATTCGAATTTACTTTCTACCAATAGAAAAAATCTTCATTTCGTTCTCATTAATTTTCGCATGATATTTTCGTGCAAAATCATACGAGTGATTTAAAAATAGAACCCCTGGGAACATACTTTTGTTATTATTTTTACAAAACAAAAAAATTAATATAAACATAGTTCCACCTGAGATACAGAGCGGTACTGTTTTAGGTCAGCAAACCGAAGTAATCTACGATTGAAGCAGCAAGTGTATATTAGCCTAATATACACTTGCCGCTTCATTTACATATTTGCAATACGTTTTTAAACTATATTGTATCACAGGGGTTTAAAATGGTAGCTGGGTAGAATTTTTTACAAAATAAAATGTAACTGAGTTATATCAAGGATGGATGGTACTAGGCTATATCGGTAATTCTGGTTCTCTGGAAAATATCTTCGTTTCGCGTACTATCCCCGGAGAAACGCTGAATATATCTCTATCCATGGCTCGCAGACCGACCTTGATCTTGCGGCCAGCTCTAAATGGAATTTACTGTCCATGTTTCGGCGCGGCAGTCTTGACAGGTAGACCGCACTGGTTAAACACTTTCTTCTTAAAATTGCGGGGTGGATGCAAGACATATCGTTGGAGTTTCTCGACCGATGGACAGATCCACTGTATTCTTCTCTTGACATTACTCCAAAATTGTTTACCTATATCGTACGCCACCACCACTTTGTCGTGCATTCTACTTTATAAAACTATTCGTACACTTTCATTCAACTTATTCAAAAATTTATCTGCGAGGTCAGATGAATTAGATCCAGATAATCCGTTTAGATCAGAATAATACGTTTATTTTCTGTTTTGACATACTGCCGCATACTTTTGATCATGGTGGATTTCAAGCCTCAGTCTCCTCTTGGGCTGCTTGTTTCCCGATAATTGGTAGATAAAGAGTGGAATTAGATCGGCCACTGGTTTAGCGCTTGTTAGTCGAGTGTTAGAATTTCACGTGTGCTCGTCAGATACTTCGGGTTTCATGGCTCGATGTGTAGAGGTATTTTGGATGACATTCGAGGTAATAGATATAAAAAATATACATAAAAATCTGACCGTTGCAAAATCTTAATTTGGAGACTATTTATCCTCGGTAAAATTTTAAGAAATACATAATATAAAAATAATACTAGAAGCTATTGTGTTTACTTATATTATTATTTTTGGACATTCCCTTTTGTTTTTTTGTACCAACGTACATAACATTTTTTTTACAGATTTGGCTCTATAAAGTTATCACAATCAGATATGATGAAAAGTACTATTAAGGAGTATGTACTGTTTTTTTTTTTCTTTTTTTTTTTTATTGCGAAACGAGTACTTGCTTGGAGTACTTGCTATTACCAATTAACTAATTGATTCATAACTCGTTCTTTGTTCTTGATGCTTATTCTTCTTATATATAAAAGGAGATGTGTGTATGTATGTACCCTATAGTCTCCAATTCGGCTGGACAGATTTTGACGGCACTTCCATTAGCAGATAGCTGATGTTACAAACAGTGATCCGCGCGGGTGAAACCGTGGGACGCAGCTGGTAGAACATAACAGGGGTCGACAATATGTCATCGCGGAGACAAAAATTTTTCGTCATTTTGTAGATCGAGAATGTGAAAAGATGCCTACGGTTTCATATAGCCTTTGACACGGTAAAAATAGTCGACAAAATTTTGTCGCAGCGCGCATGCAAGTCCAGCAGGACTCAATTCGTACAGGACCGATGTAGATGGCATAACCAGAGAGAGGCCCAAACCCAGCAGTAGGATAAGGAAGGCTGTGGATGATGGTGGAACATAACAGTAAACTACACCTGAATGGGTACAAAATGCAACATTTCTTATATTGTTAATTTTCCTGCTCTAGTTCTACATTGCCCTAATAAGGAAACTGACAGGAAACGTCCAACGAGGGTCCAAGTTAAGGTTAAAAGTGCTAATTCGTTCAAATAATGATCATAGCCCCACTTAGTGGGCCCGTGACGCTTCTCAGAAGGACACTGTGGGCAGTTTGTGAAAATACAGGACTTCTGTAGTACGCGATCGGGTAAGAGCAGGAGAAATATGGAGATGACATTAATTTTATCAAACTTACAACTTACAATAAAATGTTTGTAAGGGAACATGACGTAGCATGGCGTAGATGTTTAGTAGACGGGTTGAAAGATTATACTTTTTTAATGCCATAGGTGCCAAACAAATAGTCGGGCTGCTTGATGGTAACCAGTCACCGTCGCCTATGGATACTGTAACACCAGAAGCATCACAAATACGTTGCCGACCCTTTAGGACTTTATTAACTCGCCTTTTGAAGAACCCCATGTTGTAGCAATGATTGTGTATTGTGTAAAGAGTGTGGAAAGTTATAATCAGCCTATCATGTTTCCACACCGGCCTTCTGTCAGTGAAAGAGGATGGGCCCTAATCTACCATGCTGGCCCAATGCATGTTGGTGAATGTCATTTATGTCTTTGAACTTATGAGGTTCTTGGGTATACCAGTTTAGAATGGAAAAGATCTTAGGTAAACAATAATTGTTTACTCTTCTAGACTTTTTCTAGGCTTGTGTGCTTGGAAATAAACTGAAAAGTGTAAGTTATTAAGTTTTAACTACATCATTAAATTTTAAAGCCCCTTGCCTGCGTCTGGGTATGAATGCCACTTAATTTAATATATTTAAACTTGAACACTACGATGAATACTTAGATGAGTTTAGCGTATTATATGTTGGTTTATCGATTAATTTTACAAAACTTGACTCTGCAGTAGAAAAAATAATTTTCAATCAATTCGCACTAGATTGGTATGATCTCTACACCTTTCCTGTCTATAGAGCACTGCTCCTGGCACAGTCCATTACTTAAACAAACCGCCTTGTGTGTGCGGCCACCACTTTACACTAGGCTGTGAGTGTGTCGCCGTTCTGAAAGGAACAGAGGAAATTGTCTTAAAGTAGCACTGTAGGGAGGTTTTTATGCCATTTAGGATGCCTTCATCTGCCTAAAGTGGCCTAACTCAAGGTTGCATTAAAAAAGTGGAGAGCTATAAATGTATTTAGAAGAGAAGTTGAAAAAATATTAGTGTTATTGCAACTCACTTATTCACTTACTAACTTTTCTCTACTACATCATCACTTACCAGCGGATGAGTAGGTGGTCAAACTTAGATGTATTAATATGTAGTAACGAAACGAAACAGGTATGTTTTTGCAAGTTTTGACTGATCAAAGGTAAAATCAAGTGCCCTCAACATAGGTATTTTTAACTGTCGAAATGAACCAATTGTCCCAGTATCTATTTCAAATAAATTCTATCAGTAACATTCAGACTAGGCTAAGGTTTGACTACGATCTAAGTGATAATGGGGTCAAAGATAATGCACGATTGCCTAGAATAAACGTATTAACCCTAGACTCCAACTTTTGATTTTGAATTTTTGATTCCAACATTGTACTTCTGCGGAAACACTGTCAATGTCTAAGCATTCCATTGTTTTGCCGTTCTCAGTAAGAAAGAGGAGGCAAAACGCTTGGTGCCAGAGAATGGACCATGTAAGGGGTGATGCTTAACCATTTGTCTGATTACTGGTTTATTAATTTTTCGCGATTTTACACATTGAAATTAATAAAGAATAGAATTTAGATAGAGAGGATGGTCCTTCATTTGACTTCAGTCATCAAATTAACAAAATCTCAAGCCCGGCGCAGAACTGCAAATTCTTTGGATACCGTGAGCGGCTACTGCGTACATAGGGAAAGCTTTGATAAAAAAATATTAGCGGTCTTATAACTAATTTCATTTAACATTTCTATACACAAGGCATCCGTTGAAACTTCAATAAATAATAATAAATATGAATAAATAAAAGAATTAAAATAATGTAAAGTAAAATTTGTCACAAAAGAACCAGAGTCACGGACATTGCTATTAAAATTTGCAAGTTGAATGGGCAGGCCACATCGCTCGAAGAACTGATAACCGATGGGGAAGAAAAGTTCTTGAGTGGAGACCACGAACCGGAAGACACAGCGTAGGTAGGCCTCCCACTAGATGGACTGACAACATTGTGAGAGTCCCGGGCATACAGATGCAGATGGCAGGATGTCGTTCAGTGTGAAGGTTAAAGGGGAAAGCCTATGTTCAGTAGTGGACGTCTTCTGGCTGATGATGACAATGATGATGAAAGTAAATTCGATTAAAACTGTTTAGTTTTCAACGTTTGTCTGAATTATCTTGAGATTTATTACTAGATACATATTACTACAAGACTTACAATAGAAGATCCAGATACCATAATGCCGTTTGTAAATCATAAAATAGATTTCAAAGGGTACCTTGGTTTCTACACAAGTTGGCACAACGGGGCTGCTTCTATAAGTCTTCGAGTGAGACTGGATGGTCTAGATATTTACGAACGTATGCCGTGATAGCCCCCGGGCTATATATTTGCAAGCTACAGAAACGATGAACTGGATGATGACACGCGATTGTTGAAGCATCTTTCGATGATTTTGTTTATCATGACTTAACACACTTCTAATACTTCATCATCATTTCATCATCCACAACTTCTCATATCCTACTGCGAAGTCTTATTTTGCTTTCGCTATTATGTGCTAATCTGGTGGTTATTAACCGACTTCCAAAAAGGAAGAGGTTATCAATTCGACTATTTTTTTAAAGTGTGTTACCTCAGAACTTTCGACTGGGGAAACAGATTTTGATTATTCTTTTTTCTATTTGAAAGCTGGTGCTTTCCGTGTGTCTCATTTCAATTTGGTCCTTCTGACATTTTTATTAGGTCGGTTTTTTATATTAATAATTATTATATACAAATTCAAAACTTTGTGTTATTTCAATCTTGTATAAAAAATATTGAAATTAAGTAGATAAAGCAAATTTTCAAGTACCTAGTTTACGAGATTTTGTGATGAGTCCTTCAGTCAGCAAGTGAGCGTATTTCGCTTTTATATATATATGTATAATATATACAAAGTAGAGATTATTTAAGTAAAGGTCATTAATCTATCACCATTTTACCTACCATCATACAATTTTATTACAGAATTTTGAATTCCAAACTGCAAATATTTTAAATGCTTATAGGTATATGTACAGGGTTACACGAAAAGGTGAAACTAAGCCGAGAGGTGGTAATTCTCATAATTATTATGAATAACTTTTGTGGGAGGACCAGCCCAGAAATCGCGAAAAAATATCAGCAGTTCCTCAGAAAAATCCCCGTCGATCCTGTTACGTAAATTCTTTCTATCCAATGGTTGCCTGGAAGAGATCGCTTTTAGCTATAAGGCCGCCACTTGTGGCACTAGCTAGTAAGTGTTTTCTATTATTTTTTTTGTTTTGTAATTTTTATTTCTGGTGTACACAATAAAGAGTTTCTATAGCTGTCTAAAAATATCATTCATTTCTAACAAAATGTATGTAACAGTTAATATTTATTTCGCAATTTCAGGGTTGGTCACATAATAAAGTTGTTCGCATTAATTAATATAGTGACCTCCTTTCGGAATAATACAATAGTTCCGTGTAGCATATACAATGGATATAAGTTAATTATTAGTACATTACATCCACAATATACAATAATGACACACTATATACGCCTGTATGTTAGACAAAGCATTTATTATACAACTAGTGGTGATTCCCGCGACTTACACGTAGATTTTCATATAAATAAACTTTCAAGCCTTATTTCCTCCCTTAATCCGGCTCTTGTGCAAAATAACATTGTCTATACTTCAATCTGGTCATAGCTAAGCATATTTGTGAAAACCGGATTTAAATCCGTACCGCAAGGAGATGTGCAAGGACAAACAAACGAACAGACGAAAATTGTAAAAACTGTCTTACGTGTTCGCCCTGTGTGGTTTTTTTATATCTCGCAATTAGATTTTTTTATCTCTACGTTTTTATTATATGTATAGATAGATAATTAATGCTTACAATTAATGGTATGAAATGTTAAAAGCGATTGTCGTAACATTTCTAAAGCATGATTTAATAGTTTACAATCCAAAACACTAAAATGCATTTCTGAACAATAGGCGGTTGGACAAAACGCAATACCGTGACTTGTCAGTATAAATCCCGCGAAAAATACTAACTTTTGCCTTTATATCCCTTTTAATACAGAGTCCAAAACGCCTTAAAGTATTCCTGAAACTCACGCAAACCTCACTCTAATAATTTTACTCATAAGGTTGCAAATGTTTGGGCGTGATAGCTTCCAAAAAGAACCAAAGTTTTCGCCAAAGTTTAAATAATTTCGTGATTAATCAATGTAATGTGATAACAACCCAGTTTTTAAGTAGAAGTCATGGAGGTAAAAGTTCTATATTAATATAGCTAAAATACTACAAAATACAAAACAATTCTTCAGGACAAAATGCAAGTAAAGTTTGTTAAAAGAAAAAGTCCAAGCGAAATTTAGTCAGATCGTCTGCATGCAAACAGGATAGAACTTCAAATCAATCCGAATGGTTTATGATTAAAGCTAAGCTTTTATTCCTTATAAGCCTTTTATTCCTTTTTTAAGCTTTTTTTCTCTGTCTGAAACCCCGAAACAATACAAATTCCTAAATTATAATGACCGCAACAACAGAACCGCGAGATATCCCACATCGGAATCACTAAATCATACAAAGGCCATCAAAAGCCATCTTTGTTTTCCCAAACGATGGAAGATCTCATAACGTTGCGGTCCTGAACATCCTTTCGAAAGCATCTTTTTGCACACTTTCCTGCAACCACCGAACAAGTTGCTACACAAAATTAACCCCAAACTCTAAGCTTTAAAGGTATCTACGAGTTTTATAAACAGCATGTTCGATGTGGTAAAGATATATCGAAGTCAGACAAAATGAAGCCATACTTCACACGCGTCAATCTCAGAGGAATCGGTTAACCTTCGTTCAGGGTTTGGACTTTTACGAGACGATATTTCAATATCCTTACGAGGGCCGTCATGCGTCGGTTGTGTGGTCAAATATATGCGCATGCGCAGGGTTTTGTGAAGATTGCTGTAAAATGATGAAGAGAGAAGACTTTATGATTGATGGTTCTGTTTATTAATTTTATTTGGCTGAGTTGTAGATATTGGTAGGTAGAAGTAGGTACGTGTAACTGTATTGTTTATTAATGCACTATCCAAAAGGATTTGAATACTTATAGGTTATGCGCGGTTCCTTAAATAATAAGACATATATCTTTTACCTCCTCTAATCAAATCCCTTCAGATTACTAACTTATACTTGACATTGGCAAATGCACAAGAAGTACTACTCCGCCAAAATCCTTAAAGAGGAATGAATAAAAAGAACTCCCTCTCCAGTATACATATATACATAATTTTTTATTTGCAACTTGATCTGACATATGATTTAATAAAAACTTTGTATGATGATTAGTTATTTTTAATGATTGTGAAACACAAGCACAGAGTTTATTTTTAATAGATCCGGAACGTTAACTGCACATTCTGAAACAAAACCTTAACCATTAGTTATTATAATCAACAAATTTAATTTTCCTATCTATCTGTAAAAAAACTAGAATCAAACCTAACCAAAAATGTTTGACGGTAGAAACAAATATACTTAGTGAGAGGATTTCGACTTTTTATTAAGTACCTCATTTGCGCTTTCCAATTACGTCATGTCTCTGAAACAACCGTTTAGCACTCCACACAATTTTCTTGTTCAATTTACTGCCATTTGAAGCCCAACACCATTCCAAGCTCTACTATAGTCACATAATACATATAAGTACAAGAACAGAAGATTCACTCCGCAAAATCATTTAAATAAGTAGCGACTCTTGCTACTAGACAATAAAGTACAATTCAGGACGTACGAGCGCTAACTACCTACAGCTATATTAACCTACAAGTTGCCTCTCTGTCTATCGCGTAACTCTTGTCGTGTTATCTCTGTCTATCGCGCGGCAGCGGGCACGGCAAGTCCGACAAGACGACTACTTGTAGCTTCATGTACCTAAAGTGCGGAGTGCGCCAGGCCTGCTATAGTAGAAACTATGTTTAGTCTGTGACATTGTCTCAGGTGCGAAGAAATAGAACCTGTCACGAGGGAGATCCAATGGGCAATAAATCAGAACACTAATTCTTTCGAATGCGCTACAGCCCGCAGCTTTGTTTGTGTTACATACCTGCTTACTATACGAGTATAAAGAGGTATGCGAGTAAAAAACAGAATATTGAAGCATGCTCCGCGATTATTGTAAGTTAGAACATTCTTGGTAAGTTTTTTTTTTTCACTCCAGACGCAAAAAGAGGGGCGTATAACACCCCTCACACAGACAGTTTGACGTGTGTATCTGTGTCTGTCTGTGGCGTTGATCGATATTGTTCTTAGCTATGATTCATAAATAAATAAATAACAGAAATCATTCATGAAATCTGTTCAACCTTCTTAAGCTTCATTGGGGGGATAAAAAAAATCAAGCTTTTATAATTTTTTATTAAGTATGTATCTATGTAACGGAATCTTTGAGCGTGATTTTCACCCCTTTCAAAAATACGGATTGATCTGTGAAACTTTGCACACTTATCAAGGACTGATGACAATGCAATAATTTGTCCCATTACCCTTACCAGGATCTTCAGGATTAGCGATTTTAAAGAGTGTTTAATGGATTAGAATTATTAAAACAATTTTTTCCATTTAATTTTTTATTATCTTTCAGTGGCAACTCTTTATGTATCTTAATTATGTTCTAGATTTTCTGCTTTTAGTTGGATAAGAAAGTATTCTATGTCTGTACTTACTATAAAGACTATTTTATTTATTTACCAAAAACGGCTCAGTTAGTTTTCTTTCTCTTACAGTTCTTACAGGATTAGTAAGCGGCAGTGGGCCGGCCACATTGCTCGAAGAACTGATAACCGATGGGGTAGATGATAGTTTTGGAGTGGAGACCACGTGTAGGTAAACAATTATGTAAGACGCCCTGCGGCCAGGTGGACGACCTCCTTACAACGGCGGGTAAAAACTGGATGCAACGAACTGTCTACCGAGTTCAGTAGCGTGCATTGGGAGAGGCCTATATGTTCAGCAGTGGACAGTTACATGATGATGATTACAGTTCTGACAAACAGATAAACGAACAGTCTGGTTTAGGTACTTTCACATTTACGAATGAACGCAGTGATGCTATTTTAGTGATTGTATGTTTAACAGTTTCAGTATTTTGATGTCAGTCGTTAAGTTAGCCAAAGAATTGCGAATACGAATATATAGTCTAAAGTACAGTCACTATTGTAGTCTCATAGCAACTATCGTAAACCCTAGATTAATAGGCCAGCGAATAACCGCAACGAATCGCCCAATTCGCGAGACTCAATCGACAAACAAACGTCTTCGTCTAACCACAGATCCAACGACCTGTTATCTTATAGACATTACATCAAAGTCGCATTGCAAACAAATCAGACAAGAACGAATAGCTCAGATGCACTGGTAGCATACTGTACGCTGATTGGTTCGCTTTAAGGTCACGGTAACTGTACTGACATGCTTTTGGTGAATGGAGCATTTGTAGGCAATTTTTGTGCCAATACGTTGACTGAAAACGCTTGTTTTATGCGAAGTGTCTATGGGGTGAAGTCTTTGTACAGGTCTTTTGTCCGTGTTTGGATCGGAAAGCGTGTAACCCGATAACTTTCATTATTTATCATCCATTGTCTCGGCACATAAACACGCAAGTTTACGAGTGAATGCTATGAGCCTTCGCAACTTAGTGCACTGTTAAGAGCTTTTCGGAATTAAGCCCTTTATAGGTTTGAGGCTTTAACGTCGAACAAGTGTTAAGTTTTAGCGAATCACTTGAATGTTTCTTTGAACCAATAAAGCAGTGATATACCCTCCGGCAATAAGCACTCTATGACATTTACACCAACAAAAAATAAAAGTAAAGTTGTGAAGTTTCTAAGTAAAAACTACTAATTTAGAAAGCTTATCACAAAAGTTTTCCATCGAAAGCTCTCCTAAACCATCCAAATATCAATACATATTTTCATTTTAATAAACATGTCATCCAAAAACATGTCAAATACGCCTTTCCTTAGGAAAGTAGAAGAAACGTGTCGTGATTTCCTTTTTGGAAACGAGCATGAGAGTACAATGGAATGGTACTCATTGTAATCTACCTTTTATTAGGAATCAACGGTGTGATGCTGTATAGATGTAAAGTGTACATACACTACGTAGAAGCGATGGCAAGCTTTTTACTTCATAATAAGCTTGTCGTGTCTGTTTGTTTGTTCGCTTTCCACAGCTAAACTGATCTTAACGAAATTTGGCAAGATGGAAGAGTCCGTTCTTATACATCATAAGAACGGACATTGCACATTGCCGCCTAGAAAATAAGGAGAGATTGGAAAATCGCGAGTAACACTGTAAGATTATGCTAGTACCTACATAATAATTTGCTGATAATCAAAAGAAGCTAAAGCATTATTTTGAACTATATCAGTTGTTCACTGCAGTTATATGATTATTAACGGGATATTTACCGTGGTAATGTTGTGCAAGGAGCTCCCGATATTTTGGCGCAGTTACTTGAACCATGTTCATGGAAGACTGAAGAATACGGGTGGATGGAAATGGTTGAAAGTATTTTCGGTTTGTTGCACAATCATTTTAAATAGCATTTTAGGTCCAAAAATCATGCTCGAAAAATTTAAACTAATTTGAAATCGCACGCTTATTTTAAAATTACTATTTAATTATACGTTTCAAATTCAACAGTACACATACTAACATCTCTATATGCGATAAAAACGACATACATTATTTAAAAAAAACTGTTTAATTTTTACTAGCTTCTTTTGAACTATCAGTGGTCATCATGCATTCATTCTCATAACCTATCGAGCAACGAGTCAAACGTGTACACCTTAACTAAAAACGTTAAACTACTATTTCTCAAACATATTCATGTAAATAGTGCGCTTTCTGTCAATAACACAAAATAAATAATAAGATACATGTATACCAAATAATACATACACAGTAAAAATACTCAGTTTCTTTTTACACTTATGTAACATTCACAGAGCGAGTGTATACACTGAGTGTATACAGTGAGCTCGATTCGTATATTGTCGCTTTGAGAGCGTATATTTTTGTGCTGTTGTCGACTGAAATCTATACTTTGTAGATATAACGAGTTTATTTGTGCGGTTTTGTATATTTCCTGTATGAATTCAGTTCTAAGATATTGTTATTGTGATATTGGAAAAATATTGTATTTTAGCGACTTTTATACCATTCTTATGGTTCCGTTCCGTAGTACGTTCTTGGTAGTACTAAGGGAACTCTTCTAAGTTCATTCTATCTATTAGTCTCTCCTAATATAGTCTAAAGAGTGGTTAGCTAGTTTCGACGGCATTTTTAAAACGATTCGTTAAAATTCATCAGAATCAGTCAAATGCTACAAACCGTCGATAACAATTAAGCCTATTGACGTGAAACTCTCCAGAACAAAACGCAACAAACAAAGCATTGGCAGGATTATCAAAACGTTTCGACCGTGGGGTGATAAGTCACCAGTTTTAATGACCTATGTGCACTTAATACATGTTCTTCCAAAAGGGTCGCTTATAACTGATCTATAAGTAAAAGCTGTCCAGCTAACATTGATCTGCCTTACTAATACGTTCCCAGACTACAGAGGCCTTGCAAAGTTCCTCTACGAAATAATAGGTTTAGTAATAATAATACATTAGTTTCGTATGCGGCGTTTTTGATATGTTTTAATATTGCATAGAGTAGTTTACTTAGCTTTCTTATTTTTGGATTGAATTAATCAATTAACAAATACTGCCGTACGTACACTAAAATTTAGCGAACTGATATTATTTTCCAATATTAATTGGACTCCGTCTGGTTATGCACTAGGCTAGAACCCTTAGTGCGATTACATCATTGGGTTTGATGTTGGTTTGCTGCCTTTTAGCTTAGGTACAGCAGAATGTCTCGTGTTATGAAAGTTCTCGCTAGTTTCATGATGAAATTCATCTATGGCTGACACAAATATTATTGAACCTAAACTCTAACGACCTTACGTAGAAACGTCACTTAAGTTAATCAAGACTTTAAATTACTTTGGTTTGCCGTTTTTTTAGTATTATTGAGTTGTATTTCAGAGAATATTGAAGGAGCAATGGTGGCCGAGCGGTATCATGTGTGCTTTACAATCTGACGGAACCCGGTTTGATCCTCGGCCTTGAACCAATGACTTATTTAGTACTTAAATATATTATGTGCAGTTTAGATGCCATTGCTCAACAACGCTGAAGGAAAACACCGTAAAGAAAAAGGTGTGTCCGAGAAGCTCAAAAATGTATATGTATATTTTTGTTTATATTTTACTTTGTAGTGGTAGGACTCTTTTGAGCGAGTGTAAGGTTTCCGAAAACGATGTAGAGAATAGAGCGAAGTGGAGGAGAAAAGTAAGGAAGGCTGACCCCACCACCATGTGGGATTTATAGTCGGGAAGAGAGAGAGAGTGGTAGGACTCTTTTGAAGGAGTCCGCCTGGGGAAGTATCACACCTCTGCCAGTTATTTAGCCGCCAAGCAGTAGTGTGCAAACAATACTGTGTTCCGGATTGAAGGGCAATGTTTCCAGCGAAATTACAGGGCACACAGAGATTTGACATCTTATATCTCGGGGTGACGAGCGCAGTGCATTGCCATCCAGGGTTTTGAACTGTTGAAGTTCAAAATTCTGAGTGGCGTTGAGCTGTTATGGGCAAGCGTGAAGAGCCATCAGGCGAGCGACTTCGCTCGTCTCGTCACCCAGCATCATAAAAAAACATATTGCCCCAGCAGTCGCTGGTCGTCACTGCGTCTGGCTGCAGGGCACCCTACTACGTAGGGCACTGTTTCAAACTATCACGGTTGTTCACTACAGTTATATGATTATTTACGGGATATTTACCGTGGTAAGGTTGTGGAAAGAGCTCCCGATATTTTGGCGCAGTTACATGCACCATGTTTACGAGAAGACATGGTGAGGACGGGACACAGGAACACGGGAAGACAAGACGGGAACATGGTGCATGTAACTAAGACTTCGCTCGTCTTGTCACTCAGTATCATAAAAAAAAGACTTAATGACATTCACTAACATGCACTGGGCCAGCAGTATGGTGGATTAGGGCCCATCCTCTATCTCATAATGCTGCATAATGGCTGATTATGTTGATGATGAAGAGAATATTTGTGTGATATTTTTAGTATTAAAATAAATGTTACAAAACGTTTTTAGGACTTTTATGATTGAGAATAAAAAATATTTTACGGGAACACACTGGAAGCACCAGCTTTCAAATAAAAAAATAATCTTCAAAATCGGTTCATCCAGTTGAAAGTTCTGAGGTAGCAAAAATAAAAAATTAAGTCGAATTGAGAACCTCCTCGTTTTTGGAAATCGGTTAAAAATAAAAACTGACTTGTGGGTAAATTCAGCAAACGGGATTTTCTTTTAGTTTAAATGGGCCTTCCTTAGATATATACCTTTATATAGTAAAATAAAATCACATTATCGATTTACGATCAGCGAAAATATCGTGTAGAAAACGCAAAAAATCAGACGAATAAAAAAACTGCTTATCTGAAAATTACTCTATCGTTTTGAAAATAGTAAAATCCTCGTTTTACTACATTGCCCCTTGCTCTACAATACCCCAACGCCGCTGTCGGTTCGCTTTATATCCCAAAAGGTATTAATTTTATATTCATGACGTCACCATTCGCTAATCCTCTTCCCATATGCAGTACCGATAGCAAAATAAGCTCTTATAGTAGGAGATTAGACGCAAATAACAACTATAGTGGGTAAAAATGTAGGTATTATATTTTTTATATGTATAATTATTGTATATGATAGTTAAGTATTTTGCAAAAAAGTTAAGATTAATTTCAAAATTAAATTCGGATTTTATCTCGTTTCACATTATTTTAATTCCTGATGTTTTGAAATCTTTTTTTGATATTTTAAAACTATGTACTTATGTTGTAATTTGTAGTTAGGGACTTTCTCACTTCTGAAAATAAATAAAAAATGAAAATAAAACGCAGACTTTTACAAAAGACGTAGTTAGTAAACGTAGAATAGCTTAAAGTAAGTACCTTAAAGTTGTTTCTGGCATGTCTTAACGTTTTTGATCTTTCAATAAACAAGCATGACCGATAATTTAGAACGTCATCCTTCTTACGGTAGTGCTCACTCGTAAATGCTAATCATGGTCACCCATCCCTATTTTGTACTTTTACGACTAAGTATATCTTTATTATGACTAAGCTTCAAAGTGCGTCATAAACTATGTTTATGACGTAATGGTTTATCTAAACGAATTGGATAACTCAGAATGGTGATTCAAGTTAAATTTTGTATCTTGAGAAGAAAGTGATTTTTGCAACGGTACTTAAGACAGTTGCAATACTTGCATTGCCCTTCACCTTTATAAGCTCCAACAATGTTGCACAACAGAATATAAGGCGCGTCACGCTGTTGTCTGCTGTGAGTGACAGCGAAACACAAGTCCCATTGTGCACGTACCTTTACGAGGGAATCGAAGTCACAAGGAATAATGTAGGGTCCAAATGATGAGTGAAGGAATGTCACGTTTTCGACACTTCATTGATTCTTGAGAAAAAATGAGATAATTTGTCATAAGCACTGAGCAGAATCCATTGGACAAGTTTAGTTCTCACGACCAGTGTGGCTCAGCGGTAGTGCAATAAGCAACGAGTGTTATGAGTCGCTCGCGTCGGTCCCGGGTTCGATTCCCGCCGGCAGATGTTTGATTGACAAATTCAAAAATCTTCTCTGGGTCTGGGTGTTGGTTGTCGATTGTTCTATGGCATCCCCAACACAAGAAATCCTAGTTTAATAAATAGTAAAATAATGCTCTTATTATGAGGATCTGATGCTGGACTGGTGCAACGTAAATGGGTACCCATCTGCAAGCTTTAGTCAACAAAGAATGAAGGTTCAAGAAGTTAGAATCGCGATAGTAAAATTAAAGTAGAGCGAATAGAACACGTTGCAAGGCGCAGTGACGACAGATGGAGTAAGGTTGAGACAGAGTGGTGGCTGAGACAAGGTAAGGGGAGCGTTGGTCATCTAGCTGCAAGATGGGTCGACGATATGGTTACCATCGTGGATCGAACCTGGCCTCGATTAGCACAGGACTGAAGTAGATGACAGAGCAAGAGGACTATACCCATAGCAGTGGGATAAGGAAGACTATGGATGATGATAATTAAGCTTTAAGATCTTGCAAGATTAAGGAGTAGTAGTTTGGTCCATATATATAGCCCTCTTTCTTCTTGTGCCGTCGTCTCAGACCTGTGCTGATCGAATACAGGTTCAAGCCGCGATTTCGACAAGATCACTAATGCATTTTGTAAAATGTCGAGTAAGATGGTTGTTTTCAGTTTTCTAAAAAGGCACCTACTTACAAAAGTCGAGAAAGCAATACAATGAGCGTGGCTTCTCAAACTAAAAACTCAGCCATGAACGAATTCATTTAAAGCCCAGTAGCTTCGCAAAGGGGCACTCATGGTGACGAAACCTCACAAAACCTATACCCGACCATACAAAGAGACAACACACTTTGTCTCCGATGGCAACCTAAGTAGCCTGTACGAAGTTCTCAAACAATGCCTCTGCATTCATATACAAACATAGAATTGAGACGTCGGAAAACTCATTAATTTTCAAAGTCGGTAACTCTGGTAGCTGGTGAAACAAAAGACGGGATTCCAAAGGCTGACCAGACTATTTCGAATGACAAAGGCGGCCAGGCTACGTGTTACACGCTCAAGCGACCGGTGTTGCTAGGAGGACGCTTTCTTTCTATATTTGGTAACCGAAAAACTGGTAACTGAAAGGAAGCAATGGTGCACGCACGAATGATAAATATTTAGTTAAGAATAATATAAACGAAAAGATAATCTAATAAAACTTAGTTTAGAGGAAGGCAGTGGAAATGACGATGCTTTCTATAAAGCGTAAATCAGAAGAAGCAGATTCCAGATTTACTCTTTAAAGATGCTCTGTAGTCATGACTATTTGTAAATATTGACTACTTTGGCTGCTCATCTGCATCTGCACATTTAATGACTCGTTCAATGGAATGGGCAGATACTTATTTTGAAAATGACTGGATGAATTTAAGGAAAAAAGTCTAGTTTGGAAAAAGTTGCTGAGAACTATCAGGTAAAGTTTCGATACAACTTGGCAACCCAGTACATGACCATTGTCATTGAAATAGTATTCTACACTCGGAACGGTGAAGTGTGGAGGATTTGAAGAGAGCCGTGAAAGCCTTTTCTTCTGTTCGCTTATCCGTGATTAGTCTCGGTGTCTAATGACTTATTTATAGAGTCATAGAGACGAGAACATTGTCAGAAAAACAACTCTTAGATAAATCCGTAAGGGATTAGTTTAGTCCATGGTTATGGTTAGGTCAACTGGGAACTTATATATATATATATATATACTTATAATGTTTGATTACAATATTGAATTAATATATCAAAGTTAAAATAATAAAATAAATAATATCAATCTAGTGAAGACGTTGCAAGTATACCAACGACCTATAGTTTTGTAGTTTTTTTTTATTATTATTAAAAATAGGCTTGCGTTTGACCGCCAGCTCTCCTGATGTTAAGCGATGATGTGGTCTACGATGGAGCACGCTTGCCTAGAAGGAGCCGATTCATGCGTGATTTGAAGACACCCAGATTGTAACTACAGGGAAACACCCATTCAGGTAGCGCATTCCACAGACTAGCAGTTCGCATAATTAAAGTGGAATCAAAGCGCTTCGTACACCCGTACATCTATACATATACATACACCGTATCGGAATATCAACCATAAAGCGGTGTGGATTTTTCGTGCCCGCTCTGGCAGTCCAGTCTTTTGGGCGACGATTCCTCTGAAGATTTCCCACTCGGCGGTAGTGTGGCGGGAGTGAATCGATACTTGAGCTGATAGAATTACGTGTCTCAAGTTATGTGAATCTATAGATTATAGTGAGTCTATTGTGTAATCAGAATAACACAATTCCAGCAATTTCTATTGAACGAGAAGGAGCAACAACTTTCACGATCTCACCTTGATATGTTCCGATGTTGTGGTAAACAGGAAGAAAGATCTGCAATTGCAGATCGCTAGGCAGAAGCGGTAAAATTACTTTTATAATGACTGGCAGTATGTAGAATGAATTGTCTGAATGGGTGTTTTCCGATAGTTACAATCTAGGTGTCTTCAAATCACGAGTGAATCGGCTTCTTCTAGGCAAGCGTGACGTGCGTGGCGGTCAAGTCAAACAGAAGCATAATAATTAATAGGTATTTATTTTTTATGCCATAGGTGACCAACAAGCAGACGGGTCGCCTGATGGTAAGCATTCACAGTCGCCTATGGATACCTGCAACACCAGGGGCATCACAGATACGTTGCCGACCCTTAAATACTATATTAACAGCCCTTTTGAAGAACCCCATATTGAAGCTACTCGGAAATGCCGCAGCTCATTCCACAAATTGTAAGTGTGAGGTAAAAAGGAACGCGTAAAACGCACAGTGTGCGATTTCCAACGATCTATGATATGTGTGATAAATTATGCTAAAATGAGTTCTTTTTGAGAGATTTTGAGAGATTTTGAGAGATGATTAAAGAATATCAGTCACTTTGTATCATTCGTTGTAATATTAATTTCATCTAACATCATAATTAGTATCATGACCAAATTGTTTTAACCTTAGATTAAATTATAACTAACTTTCCTCTCCCTGTATTGTGAATAACTAAAGTAAATTCGTTAAAGCTAACAAGATTGTAGTTAAGTATAACAAAAGTCACGGACCGATCCGTGGAGTTGCATTAAAGAAAACATCGTAATTAAACCAGAACGCACTATAAATAGAAAATGGCCGATTGTACCATCAACCAAATAGCTAAAGCTAAAATCATCATCATAAACAGCCTATCCACTGCTAGACATAGACGTCACCCAAGGCACGCCACTTAGCCACATCTTCAGCCTTTCGCTTGTAAACACTGGCAGTTTTTTTAAATAGATATAGAATAGATCTACGTTTGGCGACCAACTCGCCTGATAGTAAGCGACGGTGTGGCCGAGGATGGAACACGTTGATCTAGAAGAAATCTATTCACTCTAGCCTTGATGATGCCTAGATTGTAGTAGCTGCAGTTTAGCTGTCTGGCGTGTATCTTTTCTTCATGGTATCTCTACGTTTGCCGAAACGTGCTCTCCTCTCTAGAACACCACTGTCAAGAACTGTCAATATAAAAATCGATCTAACTATTTAAATACAGTAAGTATTTATCTACCGATACCATCCCTATCTATAAAATTTCCGAATAGAAAATAAAAGGGGAAGAGACAGTTGAATCTATTATTTATGGTAAGTTAAACTATAGCTACACAAACAATAAGCTTCGAGCATCGTTACACTCTGGGGTGCAGCCGATTATTATAGGGGTTCGTATCTCTTCGTAAAAGTTAAAGGCCCATCCACAGAATGACAGAGTTTTTAAGCCACCCGAAGGTGTCAACTTGGCCAAATTACGGTTAAAACGAAGGTGCTTTTCTACTTTTTATAAATGACAATCAGACCATCGACCACCAGAGCCAGAATCACTGACATAGCTATTAAAATCTGCAAGTTGAAGTGGCAATAGGCAGGCACAGGCAGAACTGATAACCGTTGGGGAAGAAAGGTTCTTGAGTGGAGACCGCGAACCGGAAGAGGCAGCGTAGGTAGGCCTCTCACTAGATGGACCGACGACATTGTGAGAGTCGCAGGCATCCAGTGGATGCATATGGCAGGATGTCGTTCAGTGTGGACGTCTTTTGGTTGATGATGAAATGACAATTGTCTTTATTAACTAATCAAATTAAAAGGTAACTAAAATTTAATACTCAGGTATTTCCTAAAATAGAATATATACATGGACCATTAAAAGTGTAGATATAACATCATGTTGGTGTTCATTGGATAAAATAAATGACCAAAATACTCGAGAGTTGATAACGTACCTAGGATGTTGTGCTGGTGGTAGACCTACGCTGAATGACAATGCTTACAATGAACAATACAATGTATATGTTGAGCTAGAAATCGCCAGAATTTTGGTCATCCAAAAAGAAATCTAAGTCAAATCATTGATTGCACATTATGCTAAATACGTGACACTTATTTTAACACAATGACCTAATAAGAAACCTAAACCAAAATGCTGGCCTATATTTGGGTCAGAAAGTTAGCCTCGCCATCCAGCGAGGCAACGCGGCCAGTATTTTGGGCACTCTACCTGAAATTAATTATCGTTTAGGACTACTTAATTAACTCTATTTTAATTATATAATGAATAAATAAAAAAATAAAACTAATTAGTAACTAAGTTCTAGTTTTGATTTCTTTTTAAAACAAGTTTATCCTAGTCTAGATGCTCAGCTCAAGGACAAAAAGTGATGCTCAAGAAATGTTTGGCAATTTTTTTTCCAGTTATTTGTATTGAAGACATACAAATAACTGAAAAAAATAATTGGCAAACATTATGTGGACCATGTTGTAGCTGGTCAAATTGTGTGAAATTAACGCTTAGTAACCACATTTATTGATCGAGCAAAGCGACGGTCTCAGAGTCTACCAGACTACATCGGCATTTATATGTATACCATTTTGTTCTTTATATATATATTATAGATTATGTTCGTTTGTCAGTTTGTATTTTTGTCAGATTTTTAGTTTTAATTTTCAATTCGTTAGTTTGTATGTTTGTATATTATTTTACGATAACTTGCGTACCACAAGTCCGATCTTCCTGGAATGTTATAGACAAGTAGTCCAGTCCAATATAATTTTCAAATTGAAATATGAGAAAAATCGGCCAAAAGGTTGCCAAGATAAATAAGCATCGCGAGGTCTCCTTTGGCGAACTACTAGTATTAATCCATTTTTTTTATAATACTGCAGCTCCACTCTCGAATACCTAATACAAACAAAACGTTTGTTAAACTTTACTTCCAACACTCACGCGCCAACTCACGCAAACGACGAGAGAAAAGCTTTGCAGATTCGGACTGCGTACATCCCACACTATAAACTAAAATAGACAGAGGGATAATCTGTGAACGGAAATAATAATAATTTGAGATACTACTTAATCGCAAACCAAAATAATATTATGCATATAAAATCAAGAAATACAAGTAAAAATCCTAGCCAGCAAGCTAAGTCGGAATGTCCGCGCCTGAGCTCTATTGACCATCTGATTTTGAACTGCAAAAATACTGTGATATAATTAATTGTATATGATTTGATGCACGTTAAATAACACCTTAGTTTTTTATCCTACTAATATCACAAAACACAATGCGCAAGATTTTTGGGTCCAGTCCAAAGAGAAGATGGAAGTTGGTGAGTCCAGAAAAACGTGGAGATTGAATAGATTTTCGCCGTGCCAAATATCATGGGAGAGACCAAAGCCCAGAGACTCCTTGACAGGCCACCTGCTGAGAATGGAAGAGGATCGCAATGTCAAGAACGCGCATCTTGGAGTTCCCAATGTCATATCGTTATAAAGATATCGTAGAGTCGGACTTGCACGAGCCCCAAGTAGCCGAACGGCAGCCATGCGCCAGCGGAGTTACTAGTAAATAACTAATATAACAAATGGAAAAGCGTGTTTGTTTGTTTCTCTTTCAAGCAGCAACAGAACAACGAATTGACTTAAGTTTTCGGATAAAAAAAAATGGAGGGCGTAAAAGTGTTGCAAAATACTTTTTATCCCGGAAATACAAACGGTTCCTGAGGGAAGTGAAACCGTGGGCGCAGCAAGTATCTACGTAATAAGTCATTAGAATATACCACGGATATATAAAGGCTCACCATGAGGTTTGCTCATTTTAATGATTTTTTTATACATCCGACTAGGCTAACGTATTACTTTCATATCAACGCTATAGTAAAGCTTTAGGTTAGGTTTTTAGGTTGGAGCTGAGACTTCACGTACGTGTCTAATTAAACTAATTAGTGTCTAATTAAATGTACGCTTTTATAGTATGTAAGAGTAATTAAGTCCCTTTTTATCCTTATATAACGTACCCTGAAAATTTTCCATATTATTTGGAGTTATCCCTCTGTTTAAATATATTTTGCTTCACACCCTCTCAAAACGGATAATCCGACGCTTTGAAGAGTACTGCTTAATTTTATTGGCGAATTAATTGTCCGGCAGTGTACAGTGCTGGCAAATAAACCGGCACGTTGAGGGTACTTGTAAATTACGGACTGGGATTGTTGTTTGTTGTTATTATACTCGCACCACAGTTTTGATAAAAAAAATAAGAGAATTTTTCATGGTTTTGTGGTGATCAAACAGATAGTGCATACAAGTAAAAATACCAAAATGACTAACCCAAGATACCAAAAATTTGTTGAGAATAGTAGATCAATGCATGGAACGCAAAGTTATTAATGCACGAGCGTTATGTACCTACTAAATTAACACGATTGAATTAATTACTCACTATATCAAAATGCGTAATCTACTTTCCTTTCAACTACCAATCTACCTACCGTGATAAATATACCTACTCAAAATAAAACTCAAGATAATGAAAACAAATTTTAATTCTTCTCCTCAAACATTTAAAACTTACAATTATTAAATGTGCAGTTATTAAAAGTGGTATTTGCACTTTTACTTGGAACATTACTTGAAAATTTATTGAAACAAAGGTAACTTAAATAACAGAAAATTAACATAAACTTAAATATTAACTAAAAACTAAAACTTAAAATAATAAAGTAGCTAAATAAATACCTAAATTAAATCTAAATAAAACTGAATACCTATCCAAAACTATAAACTACAGGTAAACTGGAACATTTATTCTAGTTTTTGTTTGGTTTATTCTAGTGCATACATTTTATGATAAACTTTAACTTAAACAAAAAAAAAAAAACAGCATTTATGAAAAACTGTGCAACCATGAGATTTCATATAACATTTCTACACTGTTTTGGTTCTAACAAAAAATACGTCCTTGGTGATCAGTTTCGAAAAAAAAATAACCATGTAAAATAAAATAAAGTAAAATTACTATGTAGTCAGTGAAACAAAGTTCTTTTTAGCCCATTAAATTCCCATTCATCCTCATTGTGTCTTAGTGTATCTTTTGATTTTGTGTGGCTTAAAAAAGCGTATATTTAATTTTAGTTTGGATTTGGAAAACAATGTTTATACTATAAAATTGTTTTTAAGAAAGATAGAAAATATTTAAATGTACACATAAATCTTTATTCACGTTTCTTTGTTCAGATTCAGTCAAATTTGGTAAAGAAAAGCACTTAAAATTTGTTGTTAATACGTCATTACGAAAGCTCTGGATATAGTCTCATAAACAAAAAATACTTTTTTTTTATTATGTAGAGCGAAGTCGCTCGCCTGATGGCTCTTCACGCTTGCCCATAACAGCTCAACGCCACTCAGAATTTTGAACTTCAACAGTTCAAAACCCTGGATGGCAATGCACTGCGCTCGTCACCACGAGATATAAGATGTCAAATCTCTGTGTGCCCTGTAAGTTTGCTGGAAACACACACCACACACCATCAGCCAATTGACGTCCACTGTTGGACAAGGCCTCCCTCATAGAGAGGGGTGTTGCCATAATCCCCACGCTTGGCAGGCAGCTTGGGGATCGCAGTACGTTCACCGTGTACTATTAGGACGCTGCTGCCCATTCTCCGGTGGTTCTGGTCGCAGTTTTAGGACATACCCGGGTCCAAACTGGTCCAACTTCCGCCCGGGTCTAACTTGCTGGAAACATTGCCCTCCAATCCGGAACACAGTAGTTACTGCTTGGCGGTTGAATAACTGGCAAAGGTGTGGTACTTCCCCAGGCGGAGCTCTGCAAAAGAGTCTTATACCACTACAAAACACATAGACATACAAATAAAGACATTTTCTTACCAAAAGTGGCGGCCTATAGATTATATTGTTTTCATTCTAGCTAAGGTATCTGTAGGTAGTCTGCGTGCGAGGCGAGTTGGTAGTCAAACGAGGACTTATTCGTGAAAAAAATGCCGCCCTTTTTTATTAATTGTCCACAAAGTCCAAGTAGTATCCACGTAGATTTTCCGGCACCCATTGTGTAACGGTTTTGCCCCATTGCATGTCTATCTACCACCAATGATTTTCTTTCAAAAGTTAATCCAGTACAATGTATGTACATTGTACTAGACTAGCTTTTGACAAAGAAACGGATAAAACACTGCCAAACAATACTTTCACTAATTGAATACGATCCTTGACTATATCCAAGACCAGATTGGGTACGTGCAGACGCATCAACGGTTAATCTAGTTCACTGTGTAAAAAATTACTATATTATAACTCATATGTCGTACAATACTTCGTTAGTTAACCCTTTATTGTTGTACAACAAGATAGCAGTGTGATAGTTTAATACAATAGGTTTATTTTTTACTTTAATCTCACGTACTACTTGTTTATATAAATAAATCTTGGGGCAACTACCGTTAGGGCCACAGTACACAGGATCATTTTAGTGTTAGCGATCACGCCTAGCTTTCATTTTGTCATTATACAAGCTTTACATTAAGGCCATCTGTTTTTTTTTGAGTATTTTTATTAGAAATATTTCCGAATTTTATTTATTTTTCGTAAGACATTCTCGACTGTGTGAAACAATTAGATGACAAATAAATAAAACATCAAGTTATTGTACCTGTGTATGTCCTGTAATTTATTATGATTGCCTCATAAATAAATGAAATATTACGAATAGTTTTAATATGCTGGCAAGCTCTCTAACTTTGTTTGAAACTCTATACTTAAAGTTTGAGGTTTTACCACACCATGTTTCTAGACTCAAATCATTTAAAAATATGGTATCGAGTTACAATTGCAACCCAGAATTAAGTCACAAAAATTTGATGAAGATCCATAGAAGAATATAACAAATGAAATAAAGAATACGAAGCTAGAATCAAAGCAGCATTTGCTAAAATGCAACTGGCGATCGCCAACGCTCAAAATATCATGTATGCTGTCGCCCTTAAATAGCTACAAAGCGTTCTGTTGCTCAGTAATAATATGTTAATTTACGTTTAATAAAATCGTGAGTAAAGCTGAGGACACATGATTGTCCATGAGGACAATGGAATGGGGACAATTGCGCTAATCCATTTTATTGCGGGCCACGAGTTTGGTGTCTTGAGACAGTCGGGGACTCAAGTTTATGAGCTATTCAAGAGTTTGAGGTATTATTTTTGGAGGATTTATAGGTCAAGAGAACGAGTACGGAAACACATTTTATTGTTGTTGCTATTACAGTTACACACATACACATCATCAGCCAATTAACGTCCACTGTTGGACAAGACATAGAGAGGGGTGTTGCCATAATCCCCACGCTTGGCAGGCGGCTTGGGGATCGCAGTACATTCACCGTGTACTATTAGGACACTGCTGCCCATCCTCCGGTGGTTCTGGTCGCAGTTTTAGGACATACCCGGGTCCATTACATGTATATGTAAATGTAATACATTTCTGCAAAACTTTTTTTGTTATGTGGTATCTCATAATTCGATCCATACTAACTATAATTAATTGTTGGTTTAAGTAAAAATTTATTTAAGTATTATGATTGCAAAGGTAACATCACTTTTTGACCCCGCCTGTACACTGCAGCCCAACTCCATCCGCATCTCGGCCCGCTCTGAATTCCGGTCCCCTAAATCAAATCACAATTGTCACCAAAAAGCGTTCTATGCAAATGAAAGAATGGTCTAGTCGAGATTAGTGCACTCTCAATGCGCGTAATTAGGAGATTTATATGCAAAGCACTTTGTGGTATACATTATTAGCTCATAATATATATTTAAAGGGAGTGCGTACACGGCCTAATGTCAGTTTGAGAGTGGGTCACTCCTGTTGTAGCAGATTTATGAGCAGGAATGATTTAATAAGTGTGTGATAACGAATATTATTTATGGCCTAGATAGTTCCCAGGATCGTTGGTCAGTTGAGAGTTCTTGCATCTGCTTTCTTATGATAATTGGGAAACGGAAGAATTAAATTGAAGTTTTAAATCCATAGTTTTGGGACCTAAAATCAATGTAATGAACAGGAGTGAGTATTATCACTAAAGCCTTTAGTGTTAGTGTATTTTTAATACTTACTTATAAAAATATTGAAAAAAAAATTACATGAGTACCTACCACGTATTTTCTAACGTCTTCATCTATGACCCTGGTCAAATCCAACAAGAGATTTACTACAAAGACTACAACAACCAAACATCTTTCTATAGGTGACATATTTACAAAGAAGGTCATGCGCACAATAGTTTCGCAAGGAACTCTGATATTGTTTCCAACTATTGTTGCTGAATAGGAGATGTCTATGTCAATCAAAATGAGACCCGCGTCAATTTTTTTTGGTTAATGCATATTTGATAAGACACGAATAGGATCGACCCCGTGAGAATTATTATTTGCAAAAAATTTCTTGGTAGTAGAACAAAGACATTACAGACCGGAAAAATTTACCTTTTTACTCGTACATCATCGTAGATATTTTATTTCGCTATTTTTATGTGCCTGTGTGTTCCACACATTGATCTTAGACGTAGTTTGTTGACCACGTGTGGTGTTTAGAATATTTGCACAAAAGTCGCCAAAAAAAAAGATTATTCAAAACTTGCCTGTGATTTCTCTGTTTTGTAGTTATAATAAAAAAAAACAATCCAACATCAAACACTAAATTTTTTGGGCTTCTTGTTTGTTTCCTCAACCTTTCCTTATATGTACACTGGATTTCCCTGAAGTGAAAAAAGTAAGGAAGTCTTGAAAATGCACCAACTTGAAATAAGTCGAGCTCCGAAAACAATTCCAAACTTAGAACGTTGGACACAAGTTACATTTTTTTCTGTGTATATTCCTTAAAAACCAACGAGCTTCAGAAAACTCGGAAAAACTCTTTTAAGGTCTTTTACACATGACGACAATCAATCTAAAATCAAACGCAGTTCAAATTCTTAGCTTAAGAATCAAATGACATTATTTATTGGACAATCTAATAAGACCGAGAGAGAGAGAGAGAGAGAGTTTGTAGAGTAGTCGCAGGCATCCAGTGGATGATGGCAGGATGTCGTTCAGTGTGGAGGTTAAAGGGGGAGGCCTATGTTCAGCAGTGGACGTCTTCTGGCTGATGATAATGATGATGGTGAGATGAGTAGTATGAATACAACAAAGGCTTACAAATGGCTCTGAGTTTGGTCATTTCGTCGGTTATTCGTTGGTCATTTGCAAACTTACCGTTTTTTTGGTATTACATGAAAATGACTAAATAAGTAATCATAATCATTTCAGCCATAGGACATCCACTGCTGGACATAGGCCTCCCCCTTCGATTAAATAAATAATGAAAATAACGAACCGGATACGCAGCGCAGGTAGGCCTCCCACTAGATGGACCAACGACATTGTGAGAGTCGCGGGCATCCAGTGGACGCAGATAGCTGGATGTCGTTCAGTGTGGAGGTTAAAGGGGAGGCCT
Source organism: Agriopis leucophaearia (assembly GCA_949125355.1). Classification (NCBI taxonomy): domain Eukaryota; kingdom Metazoa; phylum Arthropoda; class Insecta; order Lepidoptera; family Geometridae; genus Agriopis; species Agriopis leucophaearia. The sequence continues at coordinate 18,216,138 of OX421263.1, read as the reverse complement.
ATGTTCAGCAGTGGACGTCTTCTGGCTGATGATGATGACAGGTGTACATTTTTGAGTCGTAAAGTATAAGGAGTGTGTCAACGACCAACAAGGTCTCTAAGAGTAAGTCGAACTTCGGTTTCGCAATACCATTGGTTAGAACCTAGTTTACTACCGAGGGTGAATAGTTATTTATTTACTGAGAAAAAATAGTTCAAACTGGTAGCTTCCGGACTGATTAAGCTGGATGAAAAATCTGGTGACCCTTTTCAAATAAATTAACTGTGTACTTTTTTTTGAAGATAGCGACGTTTTTAATCAGACGAAACAACGTTAGTATGATCCATAAAAATATATTTGACTCAATGGTATCCTAAGGCCTTATTTTAGTAGTTGATAAGTACTTTGTTCTGTCCAACGGTGACTTTTTTAATTCAATTTTTCTGAATTTAATTTTGGTGTTGAATTGCTCGGATTCTTTCTTTTGTTGCGGGTTCTTGGCACTGTCCATTCCTAGTGTTCCAATGATGACCTGTTTCTGTAGTGTTAGTGTTAGCATGTGTTTTGTTTAATTAGTAAAGGCACTTGCCTTAAAAAGAAAATTTATAAATGTTCCTACCCAATACTGCAATGTTGTAATGAGAGTAGATATCTGCCTACAAACTGCTACGCAGTTTGGCAGAGTTATATATACCTAGTATGTACTTTATTCACTGAAATAAATAAAAAAATAAAAACGAATTCTAACCTTGGGCTGATTCTAACGCTGAATGCAGGCCGGTTCCAATCGGCCCTTATGGAAATCGATAGGGTAGGGTATGTCCAGCAGTGAATGTCCTATGGCTGACATGATGATGAACCCGACGATTAGGTATAGCACCTGCAAAGAATATAGCAGCTGTATTCATTTAAAACTTTAAGGTGGTCCGGTTCACCATTGGTGGGCAATTTTTTATTACTATGCTGTTGGCCTGAGATGGACTCGACAGCTTGACTGGGCAGTTGTCAAACGCAGAAGACGTGCCTAACTTGTTTCTGTGCTGAAGAGCACCTCGAAGATCGAGCGTTGGCTTGGGCCATCGCCGGGAGTCCGAATCAGAAGGGGCACCCCAGAAAGTGTGTGCCCTAGGGCCCTAGCAGGTTCTTGAACTGATTATTTGGAGAGAATCTAGCTGAATTATGCATACACTTTTAGTTCTGGTGACAATAAAACAATGTGCTGATGTCAGCTTCAATCAAATAATTATTTGATCGAAGCCACCTTCTATCGAAGTTCTTACGAGGAAGCGCCGACAAACCGTTAAAATCTCTCATTAAAAATATTTTTAATAAAAACAAGCTTTTATGCTTTGAATTTTTACATAAATGTTATTTTTACATTCAAAAACAGTTAGTTATCTAGCCTATTATTAGTAAATGTGTTTTGATATCACAAATTAAGTGATTTTTATCTTCGTTGGTAGTTTTCCATTTATTTAAACAGGTAATTCAATTTTTCCTTTACATTTTATGTTGAAAAACTTTATGTAATTTGGTCACGTGTCATGTGGGTCACGTGGATATTTCACGTGGATATTTTTCTCGACAAAATTTACTAACGAAAAAGTACCTAGTTGCTAACCATTACATAAATTATGTGGAAGATAAAACTTTCGGTTATCTGACATCGCGTTTCACAATCCTTTTTTATCATCCGGATACTGAGTTTGCGTTGCCATCCGATTTTTACGTAATTTTTAATTTTTACAGTTAAATTCTCTATGCAACTAATAAATGGGAGGTTTTCAATAAAGGCAATAAAAAAAATGCATAAAAATTCGATGGATGACGTTGACGAGATATGGATTTTGCAAAACCAAAGATATACAGTGGTCAGTAAAAAAAACTTGCTTATTCTCATAAACAGACAACATTTGTCTGTCTGACACTATCTGTCATAAATACATAAGTGTGTCTTGCCGTATTATAAAATGTCTTCTCTTCCTTGCATTGTAGGTTTCATTAAATAAATACTAAAAAAAACATGTCTTGTCAGCACCAACTACTATAGTTGCAGAATTATGTTCCTAGAGCAGTCAAAAAAGGCCATTTTTATTTGCAACTTGATCTGACATTTATATAATAGAAACTTTACCTGATGGTTAGTCCTTTTTAATAATTGTGAAACACATGCAGTGTTTATTTAATAGATAACTTCTTACTAGCTTAACAGGAACGTTAACCGGACATTATGAAACAAAGCCTTAGAATTAAATAGTCCTTTACATGTGGTTAAATAAACATATTCTAACGAGGGTCGTATCTGCAGCACGGGGCGGGCGGGTGTTCCGTAATCCAATTATTTAAATTACATCACAATAAGAACAACCTTCTAAGGAGGAAAACGAAACATTCTAAAAAGTAGGCATGGCGGATGAAAACGCGAGTTTACGAGTATATTATTATATTTTGTTTGTAACCCGTGATAAAAAAAAAAACGAAAAAAAAATCTTAGATCAAACTCTTACAGACCCAGAGGACCCGGGTATGTCCTGGACCCAGGTATGTCCTAAAACTGCGAACAGAACCACCGGAGGATAGTCAGCAGCGTCCTATAAATACACGGTGAACGTACTGCGATCACCTTTGCCTATGGGCCCCTGCAACACCAGGGGCACCACAAATACGTTGCCGACCCTTAAAGACTCTATTAACAGCCCTTTTAAAGAACCCCATGTTATAGTTACTCGGAAATGACGCTGGATGGAGCTCATTCCACAAATTGCAGGTGTAAGGCAAAAAAGATCGCGTAAAACGCAAAGTGACCGATTTCTACCGATCTATGATATGTATCCACATATCATAGATCTTTCAGGCGGAAGAACCTATTTCCGTGAGGGTATGGTAAAAACAGAATTTCATTATCTACCTACTAGGTATAATAAAATGCGTGCGTATTTAATTTTGCGTCCTTCATTCAGTACTTACACACATTGCACACTTTATAAATTCAACTTGAAATCACCCCCTATAGCTACTAACAGTATCTTGCTTACTTAATTATGGTGTTACCTAACCACAAGTTTGGAATATACGAGTACTATACCTAGTTTTACTCCTTTTCAGCACGACTACCTCTCCCGAGCTGTTTAGAAAGGCCACTTTAACAAGACCCATTAGTTTGTATCACGTACAGCTTTAACGGAAGTTTTAGGGGAGGTCATGTCGGATTGGTTCAGGTACGTATTTGTCTTTAGGTTTAGAGCGGTCCCTATCTGAGACAGGAAATTAGGTTTCGATGTTTGTACGTGGCTGCCTGGCTAGTGTAGCTGGATGGCGTCATGCAATGAGCTGCAAGTGCAACACAGTTTGTAGCAGCAATCAAGGCTTTTATATAATTTATGTGAAAGGTATTTTCAGCAATACATATTTTTGTATTTGTATTTTTGGGCTGGCGAAGCGAAGTTCTTATGCTACACGCGGAAAAGTCGTTTGTATGTGAGTTTGAGTATATGGGTATCGTATCCCAAATATTAAGTGTTTTTATTGTATGGGCAACGATCTGGGGACGATGGTGACCAAGCGGTGACGGTACGTTTTACAATCTGACGGCACCCGGTTCTATACTTGGCCCTAACTAAACCAATGACTTATTTTGGTCTTAAATATATTATGTGCATTCTCGACGTTATCTCTCAAAAGTGGTGAAGTAATCTTCATCAGCTAGATAGATTCAAACCAACAATAAATGGCACGTTTATATTGAAGCGCGAAATCTGGGCTTATTTATCAACTCTGATTTGCGCTAAGTATTTTTTTTTATGATACTGGGTGACGAGACGAGCGAAGTCGCTCGCCTGATGGCTCTTCACGCTTGCCCATAACAGCTCAACGCCACTCAGAATTTTGAACTTTAACAGTTCAAAACCCTGGATGGCAAAGCACTGCGCTCGTCACCCCAAGATATAAGATATCAAATCTCTGTATGCCCTGTAATTTCGCTGGAAACATTGCCCTTCAATCCGGAACACAGTAGTGTTTGCACACTACTTCTTGGCGGTTGAATAACTGGCAAAGGTGTGTATTTAGTAGATAATAGTTTAATAACGAAGAGCCGGTGGTTTGTTCTTCTAATTATCTTGATCATGATAAATCGTAAGGTTTATATCTAAATAAATAAAATAATGCGCATTAAGTCCCGATAAACATTTAAAATAACTTATGCGTGTGTTTAAAGATATAAATGTTTGACAACTTATTTTTTTGCACGTAACTTTTTTATTGTTACACAAAACGTGACTTGACATGTGCACACTTAAACCTCAATACAATACTCACGTTTTGAGTAATAATGTATAATTGGAGTGAAATGTTTGGAAAACACTTCACCGACACGTGCCAAAATTAAGAAATTTATTTTTGATACAATCACTGCATGACTCCATCCATTCATTCTCCATTCGGACATCGTCTTTCGGCTGGCACTGCCCCGGTGGCAATGCCACAATGTTTTCAAAGGTAGACTCATAGGTATCCATGTGGCGTTCAAATTTATAATACGTTTGGTTTGAAGACGATTTCAATAGGTGCTGGCTGTATGTAAATCGTACTACTGGTTGGTAAGAAAGTGGCGTTACTTACTTTATATTAGTAATAGGGTCCCGTTTTACCGTTTCGGTATGGACTCCTAATAAAACACCTTATTTTTTTTTCATTTGGCACAATTTCTATATCAAATTTTGTTAACAAGTTGTTTTGTTAATTCGAGTTGTTTTTATACATAAATTTTATTTAGTGACCAGGGGCTTACGGCTCTGTTTTAAGCGATTCTGTTTAGGTTATAACGAAAAGTTGCGCGACCGCAAACCGTATCTCGGCGCGTTAAGGTTAACGTTCGCGTTTATATCGGTACATTTGCCACAAAATGTTCATATGCAGGTTTATGTTACCAGCCCGATGGGTCGAAGACATCAGACCCATCGCATGTCATAAGTGGATGAGATTACTCCGCGACAGAGATCAATGGCGAAGAGGGAGGAGGCCTATACCTAGGGTTGCCATCTCTAAAATTTGGCAACCAGGACAAGAGGCGTGAACACCCCGGACTTTAGAGCCCAGAACCCGAACATGTCAACAGGTTTTTTAAACAGTGTTTAAAATCGCGACGTTCGGGTACAGCGCATGTATCACAGGCGGCTTAAGACTTTAAATTTTTAAACCTGGACTACAAATGAAGCCGGATGAATGAACCCGGATGCTCCCCGGATGCCCTCTAAACTAGAACAAAACCGGGGAAACCCGGACGGATGGCAACCCTACCTATAAGCAGTGGGTTGATACAGGCTGAAGATAATGGTGAAGATATTTTACATTTATTTAACATATTTCTATTAGCTGAGATTAGCTCTCCTCAGCTCCACCCGGTGACTTTTTTATTAATTATTTTTTATGATACTGAGTGACGAGACGAGCGAAGTCGCTCGCCTGATGGCTCTTCACGCTTGACCATAACAGCTCAACACTCAGAATTTTGAACTTCAACAGTTCAAAACCCTGGATGGCAATGCACTGCGCTCGTCACCCCGAGATATTAGATGTCAAATCTCTGTGTGCCCTGTAATTTCGCTGGAAACATTGCCCTTCAATCCGGCACACAGCACCGCTAAAGGTGTGGTACTTCCCCAGGCGGACCCCTGCAAAAGAGTCCTACCACAACAACTTGCATGACTTGCATGATTCTGCGACCACCGAGCCATTGTTCTCGAGTAGAAGGTGCCACAGTAAATTACATAATTTCACGCTGATTATTAACTTATTACTGTGAAGGCGGAATGAGTAAATCTTATAGTTGATAAATCATAAAAAAATATGGTATCGAATACAATGTCTACTAAATTCCCTTTACTCCAGTACGGGTGGGAACTATTCGTAAACTTATATTTTAATTTTTCGAAATTTTGTTTGTTTGTTCCTGTCCCACTTAAAATCCGTGTATAATTTTTTTTTTTGCTTGATGTAGTGGCATTTTAAGTTAAACACTGTTTTAAACTATCACGGTTGTTCACTAAAGTTATATAATTATTTACGGGATATCCCCCGTCTTCCCGTGAACATGGTGCATGTAACTGCGCCGAAATATCGGGAGCTCCTTCCACAACCTTACCACGGTAAATATCCCGTAAACCCGTATATAATTTTAAGTTAAAATGTTTGTGTTATGTGGTTTTTTTGCAGTCGGTTTTTGAGCTGAAAACTTCTTTAGGCGCGTTGAGCACTTTTAGGTCAATTAAAATCATGGAACTCGCGTCTAATGTTTTTTTTATAAAAGTCATTAAAAAAAGTCAATAACTTCTAAACTCGAAGAAAAATCAAAAAAAGTATTTTAGGTCTGTTTTCGCTGAATTATTCTATCGAGAAAAGTTTCACCAATCATGTTTCGAAAATTACATTCAACTTATTTATATACTCAACAATTTATGAGCAAAATATAAATTTGTTACTGTTTGCCAAAACCGCGTAAATCGATGCAACGCAACCCAAGTTGACGACATATCAAACTCTTTCATCAGAAAAAAAAATTGACAATCTTTATGTCAAAATCTAGTATGACAATTTATTGCTATAAACAATATTACCTGACTCCCAGAAAGATCTCATTTTAGCAGAATGGATTTAGTTTCAAATTTCAAATTTGGAAGCTAGTGCTGTCCAACCGGCGTGAAGCAACACTCGTCGACAATCACCGTCCCCGCAGGGCGTCCCACGTGGCACAGTGTCTCGCTAGGGACGCGCGCATCGACGCGAGACAATCCCTCGATTGTCAAGAACTTGAACAACACCAGGAAAATTGGACTCTAAATTCAATTCATCACGAGTGAAATTTAAATAAGAGTATCGCCCTGAAAAATGAATGCACACAGTACGCTGTTTTCCGCTAATTATGATGCTAATAGTCAGCTTTATTCCCTCCTGCTGTGATCCTAACTCACTTGTAATATAGTACCTCTCTAAACGCATAATTTTGTTCATAATTTCCACGCGTGTATGCTCTTATAATGGGTACCAAATCTGCAAGTAACGCACCTAATAAACTAACTGATTACTATTTTCCCTCTTCATAAAAGGGAATACAATGTAAAATGATTTCAGACTAGAGGGGCGTCACAATGAACTATTCACGACGTTAATAAAGGCCGCTATCAGTCTCAAGCCTGCCGATACAACAGAAGCAATTCGGATAATTCTCATTACACACAGTTCACTGTTAGATGTTGTCGGTCGATTCTAATGTAGTATTATGAAGGACCGCGGGCGGTCCGGATCGAGTGATCGGCCTCTTTGTGGCACATCACTACCGCGTGAGCGGATCCCGCCAAAATTCAAATGTCATCGTTCCAATTCGAAATTCAATTATATGTAATTAATGCGGAGTGTTTCAACACCGAAAGAAACATTTACAGAGGGTTTGAGGGCTAACTAAGACTTGCCACAAAGTACTTGCCACAGTAGTGATAACTTGCCACAATTTTATAAACACTGAAACTGCTAATGTGACTTACTGAAAGTGCTAATGTGACTTACTGAAACTGCTAATGGGATTTACTGAAAGTGCTAATGTGACTTACTGAAAGTGCTAAAGTGACTTACTGAAAGTGCTAATGTTACTTACTGAAAATGCTAATGTGACTCACTGAAAGTGCTAATGTGACTTACTGAAAGTTCTAATGTGACTTACTAAAAGTGCTAAAGTGACTTACTGAAAGTGCTAATGTTACTTACTGAAAATGCTAATGTGACTCACTGAAAGTGCTAATGTGACTTACTGAAAGTGCTAATGTGACTTACTGAAAGTGCTAATGTGACTTACTGAGAGTGCTAATGTGACTCATTGAAAGTGCTAATGTGACTTACTGAAAGTGCTAATGTTTGGAAATTTGCAAAAGCGAGCTTTGTCATGACTTTATAAGAAACTTGCAGAGGATAAACTGTAATCAGACAGTATGTCGCTGACTAACTATGGAACTTAAAACCGAACAGACGTACGGACCACGTACCACGGACCGCCGACTGACCAACAGGAGATAATGAGAAAATGTTCTCTTTCCTTCCTGTTGGTCATACAATTTAGGATGGTTTCGTTAAATCAGTCAAATACTCTATTATGTGTTGTAGAAACTATCTTTCTGCAGATCTCCTACTCTGTGTTTCCAGTGGCGGATCTCTTACCGATTTGAAAACAATGTAAGATAATAGTATTGGTGAGTCGGCGCAGATTCAAAGTAGAACGCATATCATGCAACACTTTTAATATATTTAATTGTTATTTTTTAAAAGCTGTGAAGCTGACGATTGCTTTTATGATGATAAATGAGTTTGTTGGTGAACTTTTTGCCACTGTTTTTAGTTTTAGATTGTGATGTAATAGATCAGACTTTATTTCTGGTGGTTTACCATAATCACAAAAACATTCCTATGCCTTATATTGACTTTTATCTTGCTCTCTCATTAGCCTAGAGCGAGACAAAATTAACCTTCCATTGGTTAGCCCGTTAATTTAGTTTGTAGTGAACCTGCCTTCTGCGCTTGTGGGCATGGGTTCGATTCCCACCTAGGACAAACATTTGTGTGATAAACATTTATGTTTATTCTATTCTGGGTGTTAATATCTATTTAAGTAAGTATGTATTTGAAAATATATTTATGTATGTATATCAGTCTCTGGCAGCCATATTACAAGCTTTGCTTAGTTTGGGGTCAGATGACCATGTGTGCAATAATGTCCCAGATATTTATTTATTTATTATCAGCTCTTTTATCGGGATTTTGATAAAAAAATAAATATATACATGATACCAATGGTACCTCACTGATCACACTCCCCATTAAATCTCTATTTATTAAATAAAGTAACCATTATAATAATTGTTCTCATGAATAGCAACACTCTCGCTACAGCAGTGTTACCATATCAACGGTAGCGAGGAAGTAATTATTCAACACCGTCAGAATAGAACTATTGAGCAGGAGTTTAGGAGTTCAAGACAATGTTACATTGTGTCCGGGCAGCACTAGGCGCGCTGCTAGGGCTACCATACGTTCATATCAAACTATCGACCATCATCATTATCAGTTATTAACGTTTCAACTTCTGGAAAACAAGCCTTTTTGAGAGGATGGGACCCTCATCCTGCTTATGATTATGCTGGCGCAGTGTATGTCGTTGGATGTCATTCAGTCTTTAAACTTTTGAGGTTTTTGGACATACCGGTTTCCTCACAATGTTTTTCTTCGCCGTTTTTTGTGCGATGGCATCAAAACTGCACATGATTTTTTAGGTATTTAATAAGTAATGACGCAGGGCTGAGAATCAAACCTGCTGTACAAAGTGGTGGCACCCGCCACCACTTTGTACAGCGCACATACTACCATGCATATGCATATGTCTTTACATGTGAAATTCACCAACATGCTATGAGTCTGTATCATAGAAAAGAGAAGTAAATAGAACGGATACGAGAAGGAAAATCTGTCGCCAGGCATTGATGCATGACAGAACCTTGATTGAACATTCTTATTTAGATCAACATGACTGACGTTTCGTTTATATGGGTGCAAGTGGCTACAACAAATTTCTTACAAAAATGCCTTGACAGTCGTTCTAATTTAAACAAAAAAGAAATCGTCTGTGATCTGCATGGTGTATTAGGGCCCATCTTCTCTCTCTACGAGAAGGCCTGTGTCCCAGCAGTGGGAAAATGATAGGCTGATAATGACGTTGACGATTATGAACCAAAATAAATACAAGCGTTATTTTTAAGCTTTATAAAATGTTCTCATGATAACAAAAACTAATGAGGCCGAACTTAAAGGATCTACCACTATCAGATCAGAGTCAAATGCCAGTGACTTGCTGCCGACTCCATCACACAAGCGTCCATCATTAGATCAGTGGGACTATAATCATCTATTGTCATTTGAAACAAACGAACCTGTTACATTTGTGCACGATCAGAAACTTGGATGTGGTCGAAAAATCAATTATAAGATTATTTTGCCTACCTTAAAAGGACTCTATTCTCCCTTGATAGCTTCTCACCTTGACCCTGGAATTGAAGCGTAAAAATTACATATATATCGAATAGTGCAAGCTAAATAAAATACTGCAAAAGGCATTTTACGTCACAAGTTATGTTGCTCCTAAGAATATTTTCAGGCCTCCACAAAGCGATTGCAAGATTGGTCGTGGTCATGCTTCGGGAGACAAAGGTGCAAAACAAAAGACTTCAACTCGTGCGCAGCTGTTGCCGTGTCACTGGACTCTGATTTTTGCACGAGTATCTATGCCAATTGTGTATACGGTTCGTTATAATTTAAAAGAAAATGAGAAAAAAATTATTAAAAAGAAAAAAATATTATTCTACTATTTACGTTTTTATTACTTGCAGAAATTAGCCTATTATGTTCTCCCATTAATGGGAAACAGGCCTCTGGCCTTCTCTGAGAGACAGAGGATGTGCCCTTATCCACTTTGCTGGTCCAGTGCATGTTGGTTGCTTATTTATTAAAAGTGGTATTGATCATCGTCATCAGCCAGAAGACGTCCACTGCTGAACATAGGCCTCCCTCTTTAACCTCCACACTGAACGACACCCTGCCTTCTGCAACCACTGGATGCCCGCGACTACCACGACTCTACATACGCTGCGTCTTCCGGTTCGTGGTCTCCACTCAAAAACCTTTCTTCTCCATCGGTTATCGGTTCTTTGAGTAATGTGGCCTGCCCATTGCCACTTCGACTTGCAAATTTTAATAGCTATGTACCGTAACTCTGGTTATTTGGCGAATATCCACGTTTCAGATTTTATCGCGCAAAGAAACTCCGTTGGCCGTGCCAGTTGTCTCACTTTGAGTTTTTCCAAAAGGCCAGCGGTAACAGTACTATTAATGTGGTATTAACAGGCACATAATGTAATTTATAATTGTATAATGTACTAGCCGTCCGCCCCGGCTTCGCACGAGTGTAAGCTCGGCCTTCGGCCTCGCTACAAAATATAATATAGCCTATGTCACCCGGGGATAGTGTAGCTTCCCAACAGTGAAAGAATTTTTCAAATCGGTTCAGTAGTTTCGGAGCCTATTCATTACAAACATACAAACATACAAAAATAGGTACAAATCTTTCCTCTTTATAATATTAGTGTAGATGTAGATTTGACGACGTGTCATTTTTTTATAATTATGAATAAAAATATCAAATAAAAACCACTTAACATGTCCTTCAATCTTCTAACAAACCCGTGCCTATCGCCTGGTAACCCTAAAAAGTAGCCGAAACAGGTATTTTAATAATTAGAGTACCGTAGGCGTGCGTATGCGAGTATTTAAAAGGTACGCGGTCACAATGCTGAGGTGTGACGACCAGCATCCGTTCAACAAAGAGAAGTGTTAAAACTATTGTTCGGTGGCTTTTTTGTCCTCTCACACATTTATCTATACCGACATTATAGAACAAAGGATGGACTAATATGTGTACTCTGGTTCTCAAAGGAATGCTGTCTTGAATCGAAATGCAGCTGGAGACATGAGATAGAATTATGGAACCAATCGAAAAAGTGCTGTTTTTTATTTATTGAAACCGACATAGGTAAAGATACCACCAATTATCTTGCAATTAATACAGTACTTACACTTTCGCAGGTTGATGCGTTCTATGCATTGAGTTCCCATTGCTGAGACACTGGCCTTCTCTCAGTGAAAGAGAGAGAGGATGGGGCCCTAATCCACCATGTTGGCCCAGTGTATGTTGGTGAATGTCATATGTCTTTGAACTTTGAGGTTCTTGGACATACCGGTTTTCGTCACGATGTTTTCCTATACCGTTTTTGAGCAATAGCATCGAAATTGATAAGTAACTACATGATAAGTTATTGGAACAGGGCCGAGGAATGGGTGCCGTCTGCACACATGCAGTTACCCGTTTTATATTCGTTCATAATTCTTTTCTATTCCATTTCGATCACCTGGGTGATCATAGGCGACTCTCTATTGTCCTTTGATCACCTGTGAATATAATCACCTAGGTGACCATAGGCGACTCGATTTTTTTTTTTGTCAGAAGTCTGTTTTAGATAATTGTGTACCACAATCCTCTGTAGTGTTCACTGTTCGGAGCACATAGTTCAAAAAGCGTTCAACTTTCGACCCTTTCAAGGGACCACGTAACCGATCGTTGTCCTCAAATGCGGTTATTTAACAATTTACCTTCTGATTGGTCCCAAAACAATAATTAACAATGAGTCCATTACCGTCTACAAGTAATGAGCAACTTGACGAATATTTGTCAGGTTTCCTGTAAGTTAGTGGTTGTATGACCTCTGTACCAAGTCAACGATCGGCGTACTACAAACCTGAGTTTAACGATCGATTACAAGATCTTAGACCTTGTTTTTATGCATGGCAATATAACCCTTAAAGTTGAAGACTAAAGGTGAAATTGTCTTACATGTGCAGATGACCTGAACGACACGTAGTGGTAAACTTTGGTTTCATCAGGTCGTAGTATAGCCGTTAGGTTGTCGTGTAATCGTAAATAGATTCATTGATGTATTATGTTTCTTGGGTTGACGTTTTATAAGTGTGTTAAATAATACCTAGTTTTTTTATAGAAAAGAGCTGCAAGATGGCAGGCGGTCTGACTGATGGTAAGCGGTGATCGCCGCCTATAGACATCTGCAATACTAGCGGCGTTGTCAATGTTTTGCCAGCCCGGAGAAACGTTTGTAGATACCATTTGTTGAAGCTCAATAGAACCTTCGCGAGAAGGCCATTCGACACCTTGCAGGTCCGCGGAAGATGGAGCGGTAGAAACGGACAGTGTCGGATCTCCAGCATTGCAAGATGTTAATGATATTATGCGTATTAGAACTTAGAAGGAATAAATCTTCTAATAGTTCTCATTATTATAGGATGGTCGAGTGATAATTCACGATAGGTAACAAATTTTTCATTGAGTCATGGTATTGATTTCAAAAATCTTTCAGAGCATCTGGTCAATGCCACGCGTGACCTATAGCGTTTTTCTGGCTCAACGTAGAAGCTTTTATTCAGCCTGGTAATGTTGCTAGCATGCTGAATATGCTGAGAACTGGTAATGAGCTTATAAGCATTTGGATTGTCTCTAGACTTTCAACGGTACATCATTTATTTGCACAAAACACGAGTTAATCATACACACATATAAAAACGCATGCACAATTGGTGTTTAGATTTTGTCACTTTGTACCATATTTTTGTTTCGGTCTTTAGGAAATCTAACTGTATTTTGTATAATAGGTTTATAAATGTAGGTGCCTTTTAGTGTTATTTAGCTTGTATTTGTACTATAACAACACCATTTTTCGGCGCACATGCTACCAAAAAGGTTTGTGCGCATCCTCGCAGGTTGAACCATTTTTACCCAATTTAATTTAAACGCACTATTTAATAGATCCTAATCAAAGAAATCATTAGAGAGATTAACGCTTGGAAACTTCCATCGCACCTACCGTGTCCAAATATAAACCATAATTTAATTAGCCTCAAAGGGGAGTGCACACATGCGTAACCCTCTCTTACTCCACTTACAACACCCTAAAAGAAACCTTTACTTACACGAGATGAAGGCATAAAGCTGGGTTCACACTCGTCTCTATACCTCGACTCACACCTGCTTTCAAAGTGCCTTATTACTGGTTTTCCGTAGTGTAGCTTATCAAGCTTTGAGGGTAAAAGGCTGGTTTGAAAAAAACATCAAAGGTGGTCGGGAAATGTTTTCAGTCGGGCTTTCGCCTTTTTTCAATGGCAATTAGTTGGCGTTGCTAGCGACGCGCGCTCTCGCGCCTTCTGCAATTATGGCATAGCGTGACTGAAGGGAGAAGACAGATATCTGGAGGCGGCAGAACGACGGATCTAAGTTCTAAAACAAACGAGTTAATCCAACTCTAGCAGCAATCTAAATAGCATCCACATAGATAACACCAGCTATTCTACAAACGTAGGGTTGCGTACATCTCTAAAATTTAGCAACCAGGACAAGACGCGTGAAAACCTCGGATTTTAGAGCCCAGAACCCGGACATCATAGGTTTTTTTAAACATAACGGCATGCGGGCACAGTTTGTGTGTCGCGGGCGGCCCAAGACTTTAAATTTTTAAACCCTGACTAGAAATGAAGTCCGGCCCAGACGCTCCCCGGATGCCCTCTAAACTAGGACAAATCCGGAGAAACCCGGACGGATGGCAACCCTATACAAACGGCACCTTCGAAACGATAGCATTGGCTGTCGTATCTCAACCATACTGAATAATAACTGAATAATAAGCTTTAAGCATATTCGTGAAGGTAGATTTAGAACTACTCGTATATTACATCCAGGCACAAGTCATTTATTTTAGGCACAAAGTTTTGAACGGCTGATATTTCTGGGTGACAACTTCTATGAGTAAACGTGGCGCTCGTCATCATCGCCTTGCTCGTTATGTCACTTAGTTTTACCAATAACAAGATTACGTATGTTGCCATAAAATAGTAACATCCACTGAGCAAACTCCAGTTTTCTTACCTCCACGTTCCAAAGAGGGTGTCTTAAACTAAAAATTTATTGATATTAAAACGAGGCCTGCGTTAATTAAGCCTTTCAGTCGTTTAATTTTTTTGCCAGTTAACCAGCAACATTCGGTTAGTACTAATTTATGATTAAAATTAATTAGCAATGGCCTGTTTTGATCAGTCAACCGGAGTGTTTACGGAGAAAGTGATGAATTGCTGTAGATTTATAGAAGGTAATAAAACTGGCAAATCAGACAACATACCTCCAAGCGTAGAAGGGAAACGACCAGTAGAAACGCTGTTGAGAAAGAAATCAATTGAATCTGTCTTTCCGGCCAAAACATTATCAACATGTAAGTATAATACTGCGTGAACGTACTGCGATCCCCAAGCCGCCTGCCAAGCGTGGAGATTATGGCAACACCCCTCTCTATGAGGGAGGCCGTGTCCAACAGTGGACGTTAATTGGCTGATGATGTATGTGTGTGTGATGTAAGTATAAATATACATGCAAGTTATTTTTTTTATATGCTTGCTTTTAACTATTAGGCTTCCGTGCATCGTGGCCGATAGCAGCCGCGCGCGTCTGACACATGCGTCTAACGCGCGCGGCTAGTATGCTGTCCATGGCTACGCTTCAGCTCACACTTTCATGTACGTTTGTAAATGCTTCTATTGCGTGTTTTTGGAGTAAATTTAAACCGTCAAAAGACAATCTCATTAAAAATCACTCCAACAATCCAAACACAACGTAGGTTCTTCCTTCTTCGAAAACAGAAATCTCAAAGAAATTCTAATTAAACACGACGCTTCTGAATGCTCTTATCATGGCATTAACGTTTAATTTTCAACCTTATATCAAAATAAATAAGGTGATTCAGAAAGTAGAGTTTGGAGAAGTGACACTGCATGGTAGAGTTCGAACAAAAGGCATGGAAAATCCAAAGGAGCTTCTTACAAAGTTGAGGCGATTACTGAGTTACGCGTCAGGAGAGGGGAATTTTGGGTAGTCATAGAATATCAGATAAATACGATGTAGAGCTTGGAAAATAACGGTATTTTAGTGGTTTTTCAAGTTGATGGGATCCTGTAACAAGCAAATTCATACTGCAGTGTGTAGTACTTACTCAAGAGTTAGTGATGCGTCGTAGTGACAACCATGCGTTTTACAAGATCAAGTGAGGGAAGTTTAAAAAAAAAAAGGAAGTTTTAAAGTCAAGGAATACAGTTAAATAAATTGTAAGTTTTTTTTTATTCGGTAATAGGCTTGCGTTTGACCGCCAACTCGCCTGATGTTAAGCGCGATGCGGTCTACGATGGAGCCCGCTGGCCCAGAAGAAACCGATTCACTCGAGATTTGAAGACATAGATTGTAACCATCGGGGAACACCTATTCCGGCAGCGCATTCCACAGACTAGCAGTTCGCACAATAGAAGTGGAATCAAAGCGCTTCGTACGGGTTTTCGGAATATCACCCATGAAGCGGTGTCGATTTTTCGTGCCCGCTCTGGCAGTCCGACAGAAAAATGGGGAGAAGGGAATTAGATCATGCAGATCTGATGCACACTCTCCGAAATGTATCCGATAAAAAACCGATAGACTAGCAACTTTACGCCGATGCTCAAGACTAAGAAGTAAGTAAGTTTGTAGAGGCTGATTGGCTACCCAAAAATTACCGTATAATTATATTTTCAAAGATTGCAAACAAAAAAAAATGCTGAAATGTAAAAAATATTATTACAAATGTTATGATTCTAAAGTGCTTCTGTTCCGATACAAAAGCTTTGTTATTAAATGTTTCTGATAAACAAAACCCAATTGTTTACCAACACGCGTACCATTGTTCAAACTTCACAACTTTGTCTTTATAACCAAGTCTACTTTCCACAAACAATAAAAAGTAATTATCCGAAAAAATAAATGAAAAAAACTTTATGTAATAGCATTCAATTTACATAATCATTAACCAAACTCTGTAAAAAAACTCGTTAGGTAACAGTTTCGCAAGTTTGCTTATTACTCTGTGTAAAACAAAGGGTATTATTTAATAATTTTCATGAAAAAACTTCAGCAAAAACTTAAGCGATGTTCTTAAAAGCTTTGTTTCCGTTAAATGTTACCAGGTGAAAATTATATGTTGGATAACAGGAACTTTTATGTAAGGAGTTTGGTGGCTTCTTGTTTTATGTTTAAAAAAAAACTTAAAGGTTTTGTATATATATTTTTTGCTATATGTTATAAATGCGAAAATGTCTTTGTATATCGGTTTGTTTGTTTCTTTTTCCAGCAGCAACAGAGAAACGGATGGAAGTGATTTTTGCGTCCAGATTGTAGGATGTCCACAAAATGATATAGAATATTTTTTATCCCGGATAAATGTAATATTTCTGAGGGAATGTCTACGTGGGTGAAATTCCAATCAGCTAGTACCGAACAAATAAGGAAACAAGCTATGTCAGTGGCCTTGAGGTAGCCTAAAATTTCTGACACTAGAACATAGAAATGTATGTGAGAAATTAGCTCTCAGTTACTAGACTTTTTGTTCTTGGATTTTGGTATTTAAATTCATGGCTTTGTTGATTAACGTGGTAGAACTTTTGATACCTATATTCAACGACCATTATTAGACGACCATACCGCAGGTGGAATTAGGATTAGATAAGGCACAGGACGGACATAGATGCCATAGCAAAAGAGAGGTCTATATCCAGCAGTAGAATAAGTAAGTCTGTGTACGATAAACTTTACTGAGCTACAGAATCCCAAATTTTGTATCCCGGAAAATATTGACAACAAAAACCTAGAGAAATAAACGAATCGCAACTTGTTTGGTGGTACCAAAATGCAATCGTCCTCCCACAAATCAAGTAAACACGATTGAATTTTTTTATTTAGCGATTCATCTTCAGCCAGAAGACGTCCACTGCTGAACATAGGCCTCCCCCTTTAACCTCCACACTGAACGACATCCCGCCATCTGCATCCACTGGATGCCCGGGACTCTCACAATGTCGTCGGTCCATCTAGTGGGAGGCCTACCTACGCTGCGTCTTCCGGTTCGCGGTCTCCACTCAAGAACCTTTCTTCCCCAACGGTTATCAGTTCTTCGAGCGATGTGGCTCTTTAGCGATTGTATTTATTAAATTGTGAATAAAATAATATAAACTCAGACTCACGAAACACCAATCACAACGCAAACTACGAAAATCATTTTTCTTATTATACCTGCCTACTTTATGTAAAATTTTGATTATTTCTGACAGCTATATTTATCCAGTCAATGCCCAAATATATGAATAAGTGTAATTACACGCGTAAACACCTGATCACTCACTGTGGTCACTCACTGTGGACTGTGATCAACTCATTGTGTACTGAATAGCCAATTTACCCCTGCACTTCAGAGTAACGGCACTTACCGACTGACGTCTTAATAACATTTGATTATGTGGTACATTCAATTGTGACCAAATCTGTGGAGGTGACCAAATTAAAGAACACTTTTTTGTGCCATAGGTGGCAAACAAGCAGACGGGCCGCCTAATGGTAGGCAGTCACCGTCGCCTATGGATACTAAGACTTGTAACACCAGAGGCATAACAAGTATACGTTGTAGACTCTATTAACTCGCCTTTTGAAGAATCTATAATAATAATAATAATAAAAAGTAATTTATTGATAAAATGGCAACCTGTCACCTACCCAGTGACCAACTCTAAAACTACACTAATCAATCGATACCTTGTTAAACAAAATGGGTTGAGGCATTTAGATTTAATGTGGGAACTCTACATAGACGCTATATACAATATCTTTCTTTTGGCTTAACATCGTCAGATAAATAAAAATTCAACACCACGTTCTCTGACAATTGAAAAGTAATGACTTTTTAAACATCTAAATTCGCGCTCAGAATAAAAACATGAACGGACTAACTACAACTTATTTTTTTACCTCATCGTTCGAAAATCCATAAGTTTAAGGTTTATAATCGGTTAACGAGTTGATTAACAAATGCAAATTGTCCATTTTCTCGTAGCGACTGATTTATGATGTGGTTCGACACCCAGACAACAAAAACACGCATCAATAGAAACAAGAAACACAAATGAATGCGAGCTACAATACTCGTTGTAATTGTTTAGACAAAAGATTTACTTTTCATTAATATCATCCTAACTTTGTAACAATTGTCGATCAAAATAAAACTTTATTAGCTGTAGTCAGAGACTATATTTCTGTAGGTCATGGAATAGAGTTGTACCGTTATCGAATTAGTAGAGTACGGCAATATCTTTTACCATCAAAGCTTTCGCCGATGGTTCTAAAGTTAATTTTTATGACATGTTTTAACAATAGGGAGGCATTATAAAAGAAAAGACACATTCCACAGAATCCGTTTAAGAGCCCGTTTCTCTTTGAATGCAGTATCGTTTGCGCGTTTTTAGCATTTTAAAATTAATTTTACGAGTGTTTAAACTAATTTTTATGATGATAATTAACCTTTTCCCGATTACGGAGGGGATTTATGATTTTGACAGTTTATGTGTGTATATATGTTCATGTATTCGCTCTAATCATCTGATTCGCACTGATCTAATTGCATGACAGTAAAGCGAGACGAAGCCGCGCGCGCGCATTCACCTTGATAAAGACCGCCAAATGCGGTTGAAACTATAGTCGGAGTAACCGGCCTATTTTTACGTGAGTAATTCCCGTGTAATATAAATAAAATTAATGTAATGTGTTTGGTATCAATAGAAAGAGACAATAGAATCAATAGAAGATATAATATAATTTGTATAGGCTACTATTCTTATTATTAAAAAAATCGTATTCAAGTTTTCGCTTTTTAACCATTATTCTTGTTTGTCAAAATAATGTCTCCAACGAAATTACACGGCACACAGAGATTTGACATCTTATATCTCGGGGTGACGAGCGCAGTGCATTGCCACCCAGGGTTTTGAACTGTTGAAGTTCAAAATTCTGAGTGGCGTTGAGTTGTTATGGGCAAGCGTGAAGAGCCATCAGGCGAACGACTATGCTCGTCTCATCACTCAGTATCATAAAAAAAAAGAAGAAAAACTCGAAAAGAAAGTAACATCGCCCTTTATTGCTCATGTTATTTTAAAGACAATATTTGTTTATTTGTTTTAAATATCCACTCAGTGATTTTTTATTTTTAAGGTTTTTTGTCCTTCTAGCTAGGCCAGGTAATTATTGTGAAATGATACAGTGTTTGCGATAATGTTTGGTTGTTCTTTACATTATCGTGTACAGCTATTCATTAGTAAGTCACCATATTATACTTACATTTGTAAATAAACCGTTTGAAACAGCAAAAATTATTGACAAATGTATGTAATAATGTGCATTAGAGATAAGTAGCTTTACGTGAGTTTGTAAAGAATAATAATCACCCGGTTTACATTAATTACCCGGCCTAGCTACAAAAACAAAAAAAAAACTTTTTAAAATTTGAATTTCCCGCCATACGTGAAACGTATCACCTTAAATGTTTAAAATATGTGACTGCGAACGTGCCTGTGAAGCGGGCTCTTAAGACATTATCGTCTAGCTGTTGTTTTAGAGACCTTAGCAAAGGCATTGTGGCATAACTTATGGCCACAGACCACGATGCAAAAACGCGTTATACCTTTTGTTTACAGACAAAGATGTTTGTGGACATTTCTTTAGATTTTTAGCAGTTTCTATTTGTTTAACTATTGAACTTCTTAGTAACGAAACGGTTGGAGTAGCCGGCAAGGTTGGCCGATTTTAAAACTTTACCCTCAGATGATTCTCAACTTTATGTAAGCGAGTTAAAGTTTGTATCTACTTCGTTTAAAATTGGTATCGTGCTGTTTCGGAACCGCCATAATGAGTGTTGTATAACGACTAGCAACATAATAGTGATGTCCAGACATCTTCATTGTTTAAACAAAGAAGATAATTACTTCGTTCTGGAAAGTGTTATGGTCAGAGCTATTTAAACCGTTACAATGGTGCAAAAAATACTGCCAGCGACCGTTTGTTAAATGTGTGACAAATTAGAGATGTTCTATGACAATGCGTGGCTAGTGAGTCTGTTGCTGCCGTGAAATTGGAACTAGAGATGTGCTGAGGAAAAAAATACGGCAGACTAACTAACCTTGACTTTACCGCTGACGTATCTTTAATTATTCATTTATACATTCTTTAATTTTTCAACTGACTTAAAGGAGGTTCTAGTTCAACTTTTAAAAATTAATGTTACGCGATATGTTAACCGATTTTGATGTTTTTTTTTATATTTGGATATTTGCTGTATACGTAGCACTTCCTGACCGATGGGCCAGGATCGTCACGCAGTGGGTGCCTGATGCACGACGCAGTATAAATATATATATATATAATTGCATAATATATATTTACTAGCTTTACTAGTAAAAATGGTGTTGATCGGTCCAGCCGTTTAGGAGTCCATAGGGAAAATATATACACACATAAATTTATAAATACTAGAATATCATTGCATGCAATACTCAAAACAAATCCATTAGCTTATTTAAGAATCAAGTAAGTAAATAATACGTCTGCTAATGTTTGGCAAGGCGGCACAGAAAGTATGAGCTTGGTACTCTATATTAGAAGGTACTGTAGTAAAAAAATAAAATATGAAGTTTGTGTAAATACCAGAAAAAACGTCTAAAAGTTCAACCACCATCCAACGCCTCAGCAGAATCGAATCTATTTGCATATTTCCAATCTATTCTCGATTTAAATAGTTGAATTACCAATCACAAGTTGTTGGACAAGCGTCTCGCTAGGACCGAGATAATAAAAAGATTTTATAAACCGTCATCTGCGATTTAAATCTGGGATGGAAGGGGCCAGTACAAAAATATCAAATAAACTGGTAGGTTAATTTCACATGGTTGTGAATCGCCAATAATTCAACGAGCATTGGCAGTTACGAATATCTTTTTCAGTTGGCAAAAGATAGATAAATGTTTGCTATACCTATAGCTAACTTCCAATGATAGTGATGATCTTCCGTAGCAGGACAAAGCCAAGAACTAAAAAGTAAAGTCTTCCTGGACGCCAAGACTCATCGAGGACTACTACTGCATCAACACTGATTATTGCTTTTTTTAGCCAATTTGTCTGTTCAATTAATCTGGTCACATTATCACATATTTTCATATTTTAGGAAACTAGTGCTGCGCGAAAATTTTGCGTCAAAACGGTGACGCGAAGCAATAAAAAAGTCTTTAAGTTGTTAAAATAATCAAATGAGCTTGGAAACAAGAAGGTATGGGCATAGCTAAGTTGGGGCAGGGTGGAGCGCTTGCCCCACCCTGGATGGCCCTGGCATGACATCTAGGGCGACCGACTGTTTTCACTTCAGACCCGTATGGTTTTCCTTTCTTCTGTTCATATTGTATGTATTCAAAGACTCAGACTTATATATTTTATGCGAGAATGTGACAGCATCCTTTCATAATCCAAACAAAAACTTTGAATGAGGTATATAAACCTAGTCGATTGAAATAATTTATTTAAAATACTTCAGCACGTAATTCATAAATCATATTGTTCACTACAGTCGCTACGAAAATAAGTCTGAAAGCTTCAATAAAATTGTAAAATTCAGAATAAAAACATTTTATTTTATTATTATTAAGTTAAATATTCTATATTGACGACCCGTTTACCACTAACTCGCCTGTTGGGAAGCGACAATAAGGTTGAAGATAAAACACGCAGACTTAAAAGATACCTATTCACCCTGGTCTTGAAAAGACCCTGATTATTTTTCTCAGGAAACAAGGAAGCCGTCAGGTTTTTTTTTAAAGTAAAAAACTTCTTTAGGCGCGTTTTAATATTCGCGCACTAGTTAGGCGCGTTGTGCATTTTTTGGGTGAACAAAAATAATGGAACTCGCGGCATCGTCACCGAGCGCTGTACCGTGTATTTTAAAACAGCGCCATCTCTCGTAGAATAGGCGAATTACTACTTAAGTTTTTACTTCTGACGTGCGGGCTACATGTCTAATTTATTATGACTGTTTTTTTTTATCGCAATAAGTCCGCATTTGACCACCAACACGCCTGTTGGTAAGCGACGATGTGGTCGAAGATAAAGCACGCAGACTTAGAAGATACCTATTCAATCTTGCCTTGAAAAGGCCCAGATATCTCTCAGGAAACAAGGAAGCCATACGGATTAGAAACGTAGAATCGAAACGTAAAAAACAATATTTATTTTTCCTTAATTTGGTAAAAATTTTATAATCGTGAATACAGTCTTTTCGTATCATTTTTATAGACACGGAACCCTAAGAAGTAAAAAAAAACAATCAATTAGGTGAACTGTCATCTGCAGATACAGGCAGAATAGAGGAGAGTTGGGCTATTATACTCGGGTGATATTATACTCAGTTTTGTACTTTTTAAGTTTTTTTTTAAATACAGAGTTTGATTTACCACCTAACCTTTATAGTATGCGACAGAGTAACCATGGCTAGATCACGTCGAACTAGAAGAAATGTCGTCATTCTAGCCTTGAAGATGCATATTATCTTAAAATAAGAATTAGATTAAAAGAAGAAAAAGTACTAATACTATTTAAAAGGAAGTAGGCGTAGTAGGAGGCCTACCTACGCTGCGTCTTCCGGTTCGCGGTCTCCACTCAAGAACCTTTCTTCCTCATCGGTTATAGGTTCTTCGGAATAAAGTAGGTAGATACTTATTATTTAAATATTATAGAGGATTATGTATGCACTCTGTACTAAGCCGAAAGGAGGTCACTGTGCTCATCATTATGAACAACTTTATTGTGGGTACAACCCTGAAATTGCGATAAAAAACATCTTTTCCATACATTTTGTCAATGACCGTTTTCTATGGAATAGCAAACATTTTTTTCGGTATTTCAGTGTTAGTCTCATAGTAAATGTTGTTAATAATTATGAGTACAATAACCGCCTTTCGACTTAGCACAGTCTATATGCGTAAGCCTGTAGATAATTAAAAAATACTGATGACCGGCAGGATTCGAGTAGCTTAGTTGATAGAGCGCTTGGAGCGTATACCCGATGGCCCAGGTTCGAATCCTGTTGCTAATTTTTGAATAGTTTAAAACGTTTAAATAGTCAATCCTCAAGTGTGGAACAATACAACAATATGTATTGTTAAACGCCCCGATAAAAGAACCTAATTTATAATTATCAAACGGCTGAAAATAATTTCTTAAATCATATACGGTTTAAAGAAGTTTATTTCTCAACAAGAAATTTTACAATTTCGCTTATGTGAGAAATTAATTAATTTAGTAACTAATTACTTATACTTCGACATTTTGATAAACTTAAATAAACTATATTAATACATATAATTAACATAGTACCATGCTGATTTTTTATCCTATAATAGGCTTGCGTTAGACCACCAACTCGCCTGATGTTAAGCGGTGATGCGGTCTACGACGGAGCACACTTGCATAGAAGAAACCATTTCACTCGCGATTTGAAGACATCCAGATTGTAACTATCGGGGAACATATATTCAGGCAGCGCATTCCAGACTAGCAGCTGTAAGTATACATTAATGTTTATTATATAGCTGTTTTATAGACTTATAAGTTTATCTTCTGCCCTTCCTGTTTGCTGATACTATCTTCCAGGAACCGGTTTTCTTGTCCATCAATATAACGATCTGCAAACTTGACAAATACTAAAATAAACGGGTAGTTCCCTTTCTTATGATTCTTTATGCTCCCAGTGGTTGTTTCCACGAGCGACATTATCGCTAGCAATATTCTTCATATAGTCAAGAAATCTTCATCGTTATCTTAGGAATTAAATACCAAAAGATTGTGCAATAATATTTCACGTGGACGGAGATTCGAGGGATTTTTTTTGCTCTCCAAGTAAAACATTATACAGTTATCTGTATATCTAAGTCGTGATTATTTATCTATATTAATAAAATCATCACACTAAAAGGTTATAATCTAGAAATCCTTTAAATTATTCATTTATTATCTTATTCTTTTTTTCAGGATTTCAAATTTATCTCATGTTATTGATAAGAAGCATCGACAGTACATCTATCCTTGTAAGAAGTGAGATCAACAAACTAAGTAAACAAAATTTATAATCTTAATAAATTCTAATGTAATGCTGTTCGTTGTTAAGCGTATCAAAAATAACTATAATTTATGTATCTATAACAATAATTACTTCCAATAATATCTGCCGCGTTATATTCGCTTCAGGAAAAAAAACACTTACATTTATACCCACCACATCGCAGGGTTATACGACACTGCGCCAGTTATACCACTCCGAAAGGAAGTCGGAATGAAAATCATTATTATGAAAAACTTTTCAAAACAATAGTACCAACCCATCCCCAATAATATTAGCTGTCCAATACATTGTTCATAAAAAACGTTTTTTCGCAATGTCGAGGTTGGTCCCATCATCACCATCATCATTATCAGGGAGAAGACCACAATGCTGTACATACATATGCCTCTCCCTCAGATATACATATTGAACGACATCCTGTCATCTGCATCTACTGGATGCCCGTGACTCTCACGCTGTCGTCAGCCCATCAGCTAGTGTGCCTACCTACGCTGCGTCTTCCGGTTCGTGGTCTCCACTCAAGAACATTCTTTCCCATCGGTTATCGGAGTGATGTGCCCATTACCACTTTAACTTGCAAATCTGAGCAGCAATGACAGGTGACTCTGGCAGTGCCATAACTAGCCTTTTATGCACCCTTGCGAGCTTTTATAACTGCGCCCTTGAAAACAAAACTTGGTCCTGGTGTGGTCATTTCTGCACCCCTCTAGAGTCTGCGCCCTGTGCCAGGGCACCGCTGGCACAGCCCTATTTACGGCACTGGATTCTGGTTCTTCGGTGAATATCCTCGTTCTAGATTTTATTCCGCATAGAAACTCCAAGCTTAGCTCTCGCCATTGCCTAAAATTCGTTCACAATGATAACGACCTCCTATTGTCTTAGCACTGCCATCCTATGTAGCCCTGTATATCACTATCTAGGCAGTTAAAGAAACCACAAAGAACACAAAAGGTCAATCGCATGACGTCATATTAGGACCGCCACACACAGCTGCCCTCTATCTCTCCGATCTAAAGCCGATGTTGTACTTAGCGAAAATACACATTTTTATCTTAAGCACGAATCTGGTTCTTCCCTAATCTGTCTTTTGTGTATATGTTTGTTTGTATGACAGGATGGGGAGGTTTTTGTGCAATTAGAGGCAGAGAGATTACCGTAGGGTGTCAATATATGATCGCTTCTATTAGGGATCTTGGGATTGGTTCTTTTGATCGTTTTACGGATTCGTAAGGAGCTTTTTGGGAATCGGACAATTATTTTTGTAATACGGAGATGTTATAGATAATACTCAATAGGCTTGATGAAATGAGTATACAAAAAGCTGGTTTGCTTGTCGTTTAAACAAGCTCTACCTAAAAATAACAAATAAAAATCCTTTAAAATTATGTCTAACCCCTACTCAAAAAGAGGGGTGTCATAAGTTTTGTGTTTGTATCTGAGAGCCTGTTTGTAGCTTTGTAGCTCCCAAACGGCCCAATGTTCGGGAGTATATGTGGATTACCTAACACCTGATTTTCACTTAACTTTACTTAGTTAAAACTTGAAGTGTACTTTGCCTCATTGATTATATTTTATTATACTTTTAGTTACTCACTGAAAACACATAAAAATAATCATATAAATAAGATATTTTTTTGTTAAAAAAGTAATTGAAAGTTGTACGCTGAGTTACCTATAGGTACCTCTTAAATTCAAAACACCTGCTAATACTTTTGGTTATTTTTACGTATGCAATCATATACACGTAAGTATTTTTTTGTCTCATTTTGCGAAGAAGAAGAAAAAGAAACGAATTAGATGTGGAAAAGTACGAGCGCTCTCGTACTTTTCCACATTTATTTCATTTCTGCCGAGCGAGTGTAAGGTTTCCGAAGACGATGTCGAGAATAGAGCGAAGTGGAGGAGAAAAGTAAGGAAGGCTGACCCCACCACCATGTGGGATTCATAGTCGGGAACAGAGAGAGAGATTTCATTTCTGCCGACATGGTGCAGTACTGAGTAGGACGTAACATTAAATAACATACAAACATATTGTTAAGTTTTATGATAGTATAAGATAGGTAAGGTGCTAGATAAATAATATAATAGGCTGTATCAACTACAATTACATTGATAAATCTGAATTAAAACATTACTTAAAAAAAAAATGTTGTAGTATCTTGTTTTTTCTTTCATGATACTGAGTGACGAGACGAGCGAAGTCGCTTTGCCTGATGGCTCTTCACCCCTGGCGCTCGTCACCCCGAGATATAAGATGTCAAATCTCTGTGTGCCCTGTAATTTCACTGGAAACATTGCCCTTCAGTCCGGAACACAGTATCTAGTGTTTTCAAACTACTGCTTGGCGGTTGAATAACTGGCAAAGGTACAATATATTGGCTATATAACGCTTTTACAATGCTTAAAAACTTTGCAAAGTAATATGGCTTTTTTCTATGTTATGGCAACTGTCAGTCGTATTCTTTTAGCGGCTACACTTTAGGCGGTAATATACAGATATACCTACATACACGTTAAACAGAATACTCAAATTTTTTCTTTACTTCGTCGGGTAAACTTAGCTATTGCAGACTATCACAGAAGGCGGAATTTCGTTTAAAAAAATGATGACCTAATTTACCAAAAACTTAATCCACGCCATAAAGCAAAAGCTGCTTTCACAATACATTTTATAAACGTTTTGTGAACACAATATGACGCAAACGCATTTTATAATTGAGCACACAAAGCATCCAATAGGATTAAATCTTCGCTGGTACACTTCACCTAATTGGTAACAAAAGGCCGCCATTTTGAAACGGATTTAGTGTTCGAAGTTCAAAATTCGAATGCAGAATGTACAACTGCAGACAAAAGTGTTAAAAATATAAGCAATTTATATAAAGCAGTCTGAAATTCGTGAAAAACGAGAAACTAACATCGCCCCATTGTCCTATTTCGTAAACTTGTATTATTTTGTATTAATGTATAATCATGTGGATTATTGTTTATTAAGTTTAATGTTCATGAACGTGCTTGCTGGCAAGTGATATAATGAGGTGAAACGTGTATTTTCATAATGTTACCAGAACTTCTTAGATGCCTTTAGTAAAGTCTCCACCACTTTACTAGGGCATGAATTGGACTTGATCGTTACTTACTTTGCTTGATTCTGACTGTGAGTATAACAGGTTTGACTTATTTAATCAAACTTGGAAATATTTTTATATTTCACACTGGCAAATGCACAAGACGTAGGACGCCAAAATCTTCTCAAGAGGATAGAAGAAATAAATACCCTCAAAATAATGCCTTTCTCAATCGATCTCCTCAATAGAATTATTTAATTAATATTTTTATAAGAAACCCTGTATTTTTTTAATTACTATAAAATTGTAGTACCTTTCTGCTCCACATCTCGTAGGTACAGTCGCGCACAATCGCACAACACGAATAAGCTGCTTATTGTATTTTTATAGTTATTTTGATCGTCACACACGGCATTGTGTGGATTATCCGACATGAATACAGAATGGGGCATTACGGTCGATGTACACAGCTGATGAGCGAAACAATGACGCTCGAACGTTGCCGGACTTTGCGTAGCAAGGATGATTTGTGGGGGCAAAAGGATCTACTTTTTAGAATATCTTGGCTGAATTGCATAGTTATACACCAAATGTCATAGATTTTAGGTCGCCATAAACCTATAAAATGGTTTAACCATTGTTAATCTACTATTAAAATACATCAGACATACACATATAAGGACAGAAAGAACGTGTCCTCTGCCATCCATCCATAGACTAACTGTATCACTTCATAGTGATATAAGGAAGCAAGTACTATCATCCGCTTTCGCAGTGGCTTTTGACAACTTAACTATTTGTGATGGTTTTCTCTGAGAATTCATCGCTATTTTCTTTATGGAGACGCTTGGTTTTTTGGGTGCCCACTCGTGCCCTTGCCTAACTACACCCCTGCCGCTCAAATCGCTCGATGTTTGCAAATTGCCGGTGGACGCTCCGCTTTATTTGGATTTTAATAAGTTGTAAATATGACGACACATTGCGTTGGCTTTGTATTATAAAACGTTAGTCGGTGAAGAAAAAAATATTTTTTTTACTCACCAACATTGAGTGCCATTTTTAAGCAATAAAATGGAAAGTGTTTTATTCACTTTTTTGTATAATGTGAATAGGGCCTACCCCTATTGTCAGTTTTTTTAGATAAGTACCTACTAGTATTTAATTGAAAACTACGATAACCGGAATTTTAATACTAGAAGTCATCTAACACTGAGTTATTTGCACCGCCAGTACTGCCACACAAAACAAATAGTCAATACACCAAATTTTATAAAAATCCAAACATAACCCTTTGTCCATAAATACAGGGCCATAAATGCCACCGTAACAATGTCAAATTAAATCTTCACAAAAACTGCACTGTACTGGTACAAATGGAAATTCTCTTTACACGCATCGAACTATAGACAATTGTGCGAATAAATCATAGAGTTGACAAGACAACACGGTATTGCAAGGATAAAAAATAAACTATTAAGTGAGAACACTGATCAATTTCAACTTTAATCCTTCAAGATAAGGGTTGAACAAATTTTGTTAGGTGTATGCTAAACTTGGCTTACAAAGCGCATTCTCCGCCCTGCAGTTTAGAAAAGACTTCAATCGGGTTTCACGCGTAAATTATGGGACAACCCTAAACAATGAGTAAAAAAGCTTCATTCGCTAATGGATTTTGTTCTCAAAAATTAATTTGGGGTACTCGACAAAACTGTACTATGTACGCACCCAATCAGGAGCAACCCTAGAATTTAGGGTTGAGACTTAATCGAAAATATTATGCGACTGATTAAAAAATAAGTAGAAAAAATAAATGTAGGAATTTATGTGTAAGTATACTTTTCTTATTTTTTATTTATTAGCAGATTTTGATTAAAGTGATTTGCCAAAAACCCACGATAGGAGCTTTATGAAATATTGCGCAAAAATAAAAATAATGTAGATTCACAAAACC
Source organism: Agriopis leucophaearia (assembly GCA_949125355.1). Taxonomy (NCBI): domain Eukaryota; kingdom Metazoa; phylum Arthropoda; class Insecta; order Lepidoptera; family Geometridae; genus Agriopis; species Agriopis leucophaearia. The sequence continues at coordinate 18,186,436 of OX421263.1, read as the reverse complement.
ACGTAAGATACCCGGTTTTTGCTGGAAATATATAAGCTATTTATATATTAAATTTTGAAAGAGTTATATATTATCGGAGCTTTAGCTCTAGACTAAACAAAGCAATTGTAACTTATATAAACAATAGACTGCCTTTCGTGAATCAAAGTTTTCAATTAAGAAAATCTTATTCAATTGAAACCAACCCGCAAATTATCCAAACTCAATGGATTTTATTGAATGGCAACCCTGGAATTTTCTTATCTTGGGTAACAAAACTTAGATCTCCAGCGAGGTAAGTGGCATTGTTTCTCAACCCTAGCTAACTTTTTAATTTATTAACACGTAGGGTTACCACTCGTAAAAATTACTTTTATTGTTTGTAACGACGTCTCAGCCTACGTGATAACAATATGTGTATAATAAATTCACTTTTATGAAATTGTACTGCTGTCAACCCTCCAGTTTAACTTGAACTATGTCATAAAGCATCCTTGCCTTGGCCAAGGAGTTGTATAAATGGTTGGTCGCATAGAAAAGTCTTCACGTGTGGTACGAAAGATTCAAAAGTCAAGTGTTCATTGTTACAATAAAGTTTATGTACCACTAAAGGTTGAGACAACGGTACGACAATAATATAAAACCTGTTTTAAAATTGAACTCGTGATTTACAGCACTGGGAATGCTTTTTAGTGACATCTAAATGTGGTGCTTAAACAATGACACGGTCGTAAATTAAATTTTCTATAACAAAGGAATGCACTTAGCTATTGTGGGTAACATTTTTGGTGTTGGCGAAGAAATTATATTATGTTCCATCATTTTATGGGACACCAGCTGAATCAGGCGAAGAATATACAAATATTAATTATAAGAACTCAAAACTAAGACTATTTATTGTCTATAGTCTGTGCGATGTAGCATGGTGCCTATGACACTTTAGTAAATATGACAGTTTCACAATGACTGAACTGTCAAATTTGCGACTAAATCACGAGTTGCTACAGTTGCTAGTTACATAATCAGGGATCGGCTAATGTCACAGGCGTCATGCAGACTATAGTCTGCGAATTGTAATACTTACCTACTACTTATGACTAGTTATGACTGATTCTATTTGTACTATTTGTTTGTTGTGTTTGTACTGTGGAAATATGTTGATAATATGTAACAACTAAAGAACGGATCCCTAATAATACAGGTTGTCAAACTAAACAGGAAAGGCCAAACCATCATCAGCCGGAAGACGTTCACTGCTGAACATAGGCCTCCCCCTTTAACCTCCACACTGAACGACATCCTGCCATCTGCATCCACTGGATGCCCGCGACTCTCACAATGTCGTCGGTCCATGTAGTGGGAGGCCTACCTACGCTGCTTCTTCCAATTCGTGGTCTCCACTCAAGAACCTTTCTTCCCCATCGGTCATCAGTTCTTCGAGCGATGTGGCCTGCCCATTGCCACTTCAACTGAAAACTGCAAATTTTAATAGTAATGTCGGTGTCGGAGCAAAGCCAAACCAAAGTAAATAAAATGAAAAAAAAAAACAGCGTAATACAAAAATTTGAATTTTGAATCTGGATTGACAAAAGTAAAAGAATTCTTTCAATCACGAGCCACAGTCAATAGTGAAGTAGAGTGTCTGGTAGGTGAGTGTGTGTTGTGGGTTTACAACATAGCTCTGGCGCAGTATAATACCCCCTGCCTCTAATGAGAGTCTACTAAAAGGGCACCTTTGGGCTCGGGATGGTCAAAGTTGAGGTTCTGAGCCCCGGAAAAGAATGACAACGTTGTGTGACCAACGTTGTCGCTGACGAAAGGGCTGTGACAAGACGCAGTTGTCTCGGAAGGAGCTGCAGCGCAGTGCTGAGGACTCCGGTGCGTTCCTCTGGAGATACCGGAGCTCTTTTTGCAAGCTTTAAGGCTGGTCCGGGGGGGAGGGGAGTTAGTGGGTATAATCCGGGTTTTATCCCACAAAACTTGCCGGTTCCGCTTCCAATCGGCCACTTTGGAGATCGAGATTTGGGGGAGACCTATGTCCAGCCGTGGACGTGTTATAGCTGAAATGATGATTATAAATCCTATTTTTTTAAGCAAATTAGTCGTGTATCTCTATATGTTTACTGAATAAAATAGAATTTTCTAAAAGTTTCTTTTTACGTACCGTCAAAATCACAAACACCATTTTCCCAGTAAATCTGAATGGCAAATCTGATAACGGTATATAAATCCTGTAACCAAATTTGGAACCCTTCTGGAATAACAATCTATAAGTTTTCCGACCGAACCGAATTTTACTTTGCATTCAAACGCGGTCTGAGAGGGGGACATTATCGATACCACTCCACATCGGCCCGCTGTTGATTCTATCAAAAATCTACTTCAAGATCTGGCACTCTCTGTTTGGACATGATGTTTGATGCTAAAAGTTTCTTTAAAAGTTTGTTTCCCTTCTCGTCTGCAGTTCTCTCGAATGCGCACACACACACACACACACACACATCATCAGCCAATTAACGTCCACTGTTGGACAAGGCCTCCCTCATAGAGAGGGGTGTTGCCACAATCCCCACGCTTGGCAGGCGGCTTGGGGATCGCAGTACGTTCACCGTGCACTATTAGGACTCGCATGCGCATTTTCACATTATTGAAGATATAAGTGAGTGTGAATTTCCAAAAAAAAAAATTACAGTCAGTTCTCATCTGTTTTAAACTATCACGGTTGTTCACTAAAGTTGTATGATTACAAACAAAACGATCTACCCTCTTTCTTAGTCTAAGAAAGAGGGTAGATCGTTTTGTCTGTACCTAACCTTGAACTTTTTCACCAACCACCCGCATTCTTCAGTCTTCCCGTGAACATGGTGCATGTAACTGCGCCGAAATATCGGGAGCTCCTTTCACAACCTTACCACGGTAAATATCCCGTAAATAATCATATAACTTTAGTTCTCATTTGTTTCTCGGAATTAGAACTTTACAATGAAAGCTAAGTTACTCGACAGGCCATGGTAGCTTATTAATTGGGAGCCGCTTTAGACCGCGGGTTCAAATCCGGGCCCGTACAGCAATGAGCTCTAGGAATTTTTGTACGGATTTTCACACCACTGGCTTTTCGGTTAAGGAAAACATCTTGAGGAAAACTGCATACGCACGGAGAAGAAATTCAATGGCGTATGTGAAACATCAACCCGCAACTGGGCCAGTGTAGTGTATATAGCCCAATCACCCTTTTAGGCCATTAAAAAGCTGAATATGCAATGAAAATTAGGTTGATTAAAATATACTGTAAGCCGCAACCAAGTATAATGTAAGGTTAAGTAGTAGTAAGTAGTAATGAAATATCCTTTCTACTATTGCTGAAAAGTAGAAATACGCTGAACTGTATGAAAGGTACAAACCCAAAATACATTAATGGAAATAGCAGTAATTCTGTATTGAGTCTACTTACAGAAAGGTCAGACCGATAATGTGAAATATATATATTTTATATTGATATTAGACCTCAGTTCCCCATTATTTAGCACAAAGTTATTGGAAAATCTTTATAATTCCTGATACTTTCAAATAAAACTGTATTCATTGATTATTTTTCAAAGAATTTAAAGTAGATGCTGTAGTAATGTATTTATCTAAAAATTTAAATATATTTTCAAGTTATTGTAAGCAAAAACGGTGTTGCTTAAAAACGTAAATTTTTGGGTTAACTTTATTATCATCGGGCTCGTTTTTACGCATGACAATTTTTGTCAGCAAAAAGTTGACAAAGCAGTATGAAATCTTCAACTTGAACAACGAGGTTTTTGGCGCCAACGTGAAAAAACATATCGCCTCATACTATTATTTCCCCAAACTTTTGTACTTGGTGGATTATTATTCATTGTTAGTCGACGTGCTCGAGTGTGGATAAACTGGGAAAGTGATAACGAGGTGAAACATTTACTTTTGTGTTATTCTTAAAAATACATAGAAGTCTCTTGTAAAGCCTCCATCACTTTGCTAGGGCATAACTTTGACTTGACCGTGACTTATTTTGCTTGACTCTTGACTTGTTTGACGATACCTAATAAAACTTAAATATCTCCATACTGGACACTGGTAAACACGTAAAACGTACGACGCCTACATCTTGTCAAAAGGTAATAATTAAAAAAAAACTTGAACGAAGTTTTTTTATTTATTTAAACTATTCTTTTGAAAAAACCTTTGGCTCAACAGTTTCAAGGAATCATAAAAAACATGTAACTTTGAACAAATACTTTCTTATACGTATATTTTTAGAAATATCTAGATAGTAAACAATATTCCGATGGTCATGTTGATACAGGAGAAGGCGATTTCCATTTTTTTTCGATGGAATTCCATTTTAATCTATTGTTAAACAAATCCAAATAGAAGCGCTGTAATATAACTTTGTCACCCTTATTGCTGGATTTTCCCCCGAGACTTCCCACATTTTCGATTCGAACCGGCCGTTTTCAATTGTACGAAAACCTTCTATAATAAAATAGGCATAATAACTGACCGCTGTATGTAGATCTCTTGGAATACATAAGAAGGTAAGAGTTACAGGTCTCAATACAGTGGTCGTCGTTCGACAGTTCAGTTGCTTGGTAGTCGATATTTTATTCTTGCTTGTTAAATCTCATTGAGGTTTTCACTCGATTGTGGGAGAGGTTATTTTATTTGAATATCGTGGGTACATTTTGTTAATCCGGGAATATTTTCTGACATTTATTACAATAGTGTTGCTACGTTCTGTAGTAGTACCTATAGCTGAAGTGGTTTCCTAGTTCATGTTTCGAATTTAATAATATCAGAATTAACTAGTGAAAAGGTTGTAGGTTCATGAGTTGATAAACCACTAGCACGACAAAATGAAAGGAGATTACAGCAGAGAAGGTGTTATATATAATCATGGTTCATGGGACCAGGGGCCTTACCCCTAGCTTCACTTTTGCGAGCCAACTTTTAGTAGGTACCTGATAGGTACCTAAAATTAACCAACTTATTTAAGCTGCATCGTTTAAAAGCGTCTAACTTGAATGAACGATAATCCGTTTTACTATGCGTGTGTGCGTGAAAATAGCAAAGCTTGGCGTCTATCAAATAACTACCGCTTATCGTAGTTGATGGTACCGTTTAGACAAATAACACCTATGCGAGTCAACTTTTCGAGCTAGGGGTAAGGCCCCAGTATCTGGTGTATATTTTTAACAAAAGACACAAAGCAAAAAGGTTTAACGTGTATGTATATTTGTTTGTACCAATTACAACCTAAACGCCTAAAAATGTCGATAAATTCCTCTTAGTCTAGGGATCGTTACTGGATATGACTTCATCATATGGTATCATATGGTATGGTATCGATGAAATGTAAAGTAGGAATAGGGATGAAACAAATAATTTGACTGCACCCTTATGACACATTGAATAGTTATTTTAAAATGTAAGTAAGGTACATCGTTTTTTGTTGTGATGTACCGTTTACAAAATATGATCTGTAAACAATATCTAAGATTAAAATTGAAGTGCTTCTTAGCCACTTTTATAGTGCGAACTGCTAGTCTGTGGAATGCACTACCTGAATGGGTGTTCCCCGATAGTTACAATCGGGGTGCTTCATATCGCGAGTGAATTGATTAATTCTAGGCAAGCGTGCTCCTTCCAACCGGTCCTTCTGGAAATCGATCGAGGGACGTCCTATGGCTGAAATGATGATGATGATAATGAAGCATGCTCCTTCGTAGACCAAGCAAGGCAATCAGGTGAATTGGAGGCTTAAAGAAAGCCTAGTATAAAAAAAAACTTGTATGTTTATTGATTATGAATGTTAAGTGTAAGAATATTATGAAGGGAAACATTTCAACTAAGTGATTCCATTTACACATTAGGTACCTACATCAAAAATCTCTTCGGATGCAGCGACTAGTATAATTACGATCAAACTACACTTAGGTAAGTTTGTTTAACCTTAAAATATATTAAGAAGAATCTAAACTGAAGTTCCCTAACAATAATAAAAAAATATATATATATGTTTTAATTTTTATTTCGAGAGTAGTGGTAAAAAGAACACATTTTATAAATGCAACACAATGAATAATACGATACAGTTTAAAATATCCTAAATCCTACTCGTATTTATTTTCTACGCTCACACAATTTGCGATTTTACAGAATTAGTGATATTGCACAATGAATTCAATTGGTCAGTGATACATGCACCTTGGAACTGCGCGCGCGCATCTATTGTCACGCTAATCTCTGAAAATATATTGTTTGGGGGACAAAAAGAGCACCTGCCTGGGCCAGCTTGTATATTAAATGGCACGTTCGATGTAGTTATACATTGCTTTGATCTTATAAATATCTTACAATATTGCCTGTATTTATCGAACATTATAGACTTAATAATATTATTTCGATGTATAATATATTTTGAATGATTCTTCTTAAGTTCATAAAATATAATATTTTGTCAATGAATAGAGGGGTAAATAAAGAAGGTAATCATATAAAACATGAATATATAGTCAAATCTAGTTAAACCAGTAACAAAATACTTTACTGTATGTACTTATACAAATTTTAATTCATCATCTTCATCATCATTTCAGCTATAGGACGTCCACTGCTAGACATAGGCCTCCCCCAACGATTTCCGAACCGGACTCTTTTCGGACTTCTCTCTCTTTCCGGACCGGTTGGAAGCGGCCTGCATCCAATAGTAGTACCTAGTAGTAATGTCTATTGTTTTAGTAATAATAAAAAGTATCAGGAACAAAGCCCGGGCGCACTTCACTTCTTTGTAACGGTTACCAAATGCCACTGTGGACCAGAAGGTGTAACAATGAGATTCTTTATTCATATCTACCATTCTTCGAGATTCTCGCTAAATTCTCTTCAAAACGCCCGCAGTGTCGTCAAACGTGTGAAATTACACAACAATATATAATAATGATCCTGCGCACGTGAAAAGTTAAATATAAATACACCAAACTTTGCGGAATACTATCCTTTCATTTGTTGCTTTGGAAATTTCAACCCTAAGCCACATACTTGAAGTTTGAATTGTGTCTGCACTGAGTGTCATTTTTGATTCTAAAGTAACTATTGATTAAATTATTGAAACTTCTGTATGGCAATGGCATACAGTTGAAAATAGCACTGACTTGCTTCTGCAATTCAAAATGATTTGTTACACCTTTCCTTGTCATTACGAATTTCGATCCATGGGGGGCTTTGGACATTGTTTTCAGAATTTTTAGGATACGCTTCATTGTATTTGACAAAACTAAATGTACAGATTATTGTGAATTGTACAAAATGTTGACTTCTGCTTAGTTCCAGTACTATGTTTTGTGGTGAAAGTTTTTTGGATGCGGGTGTCCCTGTGGGGACCAATTTCGGCCACAAATGTTTCCTTGTTTATATTGTCTCTTATAGTATTTGTGCCTTTTGTGGCTAAATTATCTTTACTTTGTAACTTATTGTTAGCAATGGATAGAAAATAGCCGTAACTAATGTTTCTTTTCAAAGATCTTTGTTTCTAACAATGCAGGTCATAAGACAATAAATAATGTTAGACAATAAGAAATTACTTACATAGATTGCTTGGTTCTGGTGATTTATACATTGGAAATATATATTTTTGTACTAGTTCCTCCGCTTCTAATATTTATACTTAATTGGCAATGAAGTAATAAATATCTGCAATTTTGCAGATACCTAAATACTAATTCCCAAGTTCCCAAGGAAAGAGAAAGAAGTCCGAAAAGAGTCCGGTTCGGAAATCGTTGGGGGAGGCCTATGTCTAGCAGTGGACGTCCTATAGCTGAAATGATGATGAAGATGATGAATTAAAATTTGTATAAGTACATACAGTAAAGTATTTTGTTACTGGTTTAACTAGTTTTGACTATATATTCATGTTTTATATGATTACCTTCTTTATTTACCCCTCTATTAATTGACTAAAAAATTATATTTTATGAACTTAAGAAGAATCATTCAAAATATATTATACATCGAAATAATATTACTGTCTATAATGTTAAGACCACAAAGTTTTGTTTATAGAGGAAAAAAGGACAACAAGATAAATAATATATCAACAAACAGCAAAATTAATATTAATAAAGTAACTAATATGGAGGATGTTAGTATTAAAAAATGTGTTAAAAATAACACATAAACTTATTGTAAAATAATGACTTGACTTTAAGTAAGTACACACTTCCTGCACTTTTAAGCGAAGAAATACAAACACAGAGTCAGAAATAATATACCTACATATTTCAAAATAAAGACAAAGTGTTACACCAAACTTTAGTAAAGAAATCTTTTGAAGGTGGTTTTTGGTTAGAAGATAAAAAATTAAAACAAAAACAGATATTACCCGATACAGTATCCTGTACAGCACAGTATACAAAATATGTTCTCAAGTCATATAGTAAAGATACTAAATAGTTATATCAAACTAGCTGTGCTGTGCCCCGCGATTTCACCTGCGTGAATACCCTCGATAAAAATAGCCTAAGTTACTCTTTATAACATCAGGTTTCTGACAGTTAAAGTCCCATCAAAATCGGTCCAACCGTTTTGGAGTCCATAGAAAAAATACACTCATTGATTTATTCATTTTTTATAATATATTCTTCTTCATTTTCATTCTTTCATTCTTATTAATATATATAATTCTTCTGTACGTATGTTTGTCACCTAACTTCTCCTAAACGGCTCGACCGATTTGGATGAAATTTTGTATGTACATTTCAATGGGTTCCTGGGTGGTTTGAAAACACAATCGGACCCGGTAGCGGGCAGGATGACGTCTGCCAGGTCCGCTAGTATATACATATATAGATTGTACTGCGCGTGCTTTCGGCGTCGTAGAGTCTACGAGTCCACTCTGGAATGCGGTTCGATTGGTTACAGGAACAATAACAACATGAGAAAGTTTGTGTTTATTATATATATTCTATCGATATATACCAACAACGCTGGATGCAGGCCACTTCCTACCGGCCCTTTTGGAGATCAATAGTTTATGTCCAACAGTGGACGTCCTATAGCTGAAATGATGATCGTACATTTATAATACAATAAAATTTTCTTTAGGAATCTAATTGCTAATGATGGAGACGTGAAATTTGCACCCAATATTCTTCAAATATGTGAACAATAAGAACGAATTCTCTAAAGGGTCAAAATGGACAACTTTTTTTAAATTATTATATATAAAATGCTTGCGCTTGGCCGACAACTCGCCTGATGTTAAGCGATAATGCAGCCTAGGATCACGCTTGCCTAAAAACTGATTCACAGACTTGAAAATACCCAGTTTGTAACTTTCGAGGCACCCAGATTGTACATCAAAATAATAATGAAAAACTGGTACTTATCTAATAATTTGCTCAGAATATTAGGTAAGTTTTGGTTATTATCAATCGGTATCAAATTTGTACCAAACTAAACCTTCTACGTAGAACTTATCTAATTGAAATGAAATACTTATTAGATAATTACAATTGACTGGACTACATATATCAGCTTCTGGAAATTGAACCAATCAAGAAGTAGTAACAATCAAAACCCAAACACAAGCGAACAATGGCACGCTTGTGTGCGTGGCGACAATGCGTCTAGCCCTGCCCATGGAATGCGGTCCGAGACGCGAGAGGCAGCCTCACCTGCAACGTAGATTACATAATAGTGTGCTAGGATGCCTCACCTATGGCACAGAATATTGTTAAGTATTGAGTATGCCTCTCGCACTTAATTTACGTTTTTTACTCGATATCAGGTTTGGTACCATAGTAAAAATTTATTATAATGATGAATACAACGATATCCTTTATTAACTAAATAAAATACAAGCTAACACTAACACTACAAAAACTGTTAGACTGCCCATAGACCATTGAAGGTCTAAAAGATAATCCAAATGCTCAAGCACTCATGCATAAGAATTACCACGCTTAATGGCAATGCTTATCCGTTGAGTCTTTTAATCACGCGTCGCATTGACCAGGCGTTCTAAAAGATTTTGGAAAATGAGTTGGGCTAGGTCCCCAAGGACTCAATGACTCGACCTTAAGCGGCTTAACCACTGCCGAGGTTAGCATATTTGCGTGGCTTGAGCTGCTCTGCCGAATTGGCCGCCGCTCCAGACCTATATTTTGTTTTGTGTTGCAAGAAGATGTGACGGCGCCTAATTAAAGACACAAGTCGTGAAGTCCCACAAAAAGGGCCGCCCCAATTTCCATAGGTTTCAGGTCTTTAATTTGACTATAATAGTAACCTAATCCATTGACTTCTATATTACTTTGTAAGGTCTGGGATTGGGACCAATTGAACTTTTTCAAAGTGGGTGGTGAGTACGAATTCAGGTATATTGCTCACCAGTGTCAACTCAGTTGCACGCCGGCTTCGTTCATGAGCAGTCGTCGTACTTGAAAACGATGGGCCGAAGTTAGTAGAGAACAATTCCATGTAATTAGTAAAGATTTTGACATGCCAAAGTCAAATATCCATTCAATTGTTTTACAAAATAAATATTTCTTTCTTTCTTTCTTTTCTTTCAAATATTAAACATTATATACCTACTGAGCTGGGATGCAAATTTTACACTCATTTACATTTGCGTCCCAGCTGAGTCTAAAATGTCTAATATTTTCAACTTTTGGGATCTTTGAACGAATCCCTATATCTTATCATTTACCTCTAAATTCACCACAATAGTACCATTCATTTTCATGAACTCTTGCTATAATTTAGACGTAAGATTATCTTAAATGGGAGCCTAGTTAAATTATAACGCATTACTGTTTATGTTGAAGAAGTATTTTTTGGAATAATATTCTTTGTGGCATTTCTATCAATGGTTTTTCACGTGGAATTATCCTATGTTACGTCTTTGATCTGAACATTAAACAACGAATAATATTTGTATAGCTTACGCTTTTAGGGTTCAGTGGAGAATAAAATTGGGAACAACGATATTAGTTACAATCTGTCTACTCCTCAGATGAGACAGATAAGGGAGAGGAAATAAAGGTAAGATGTCGTGGCAGATGCTATCTCATGAAGCCTAAATCAGTAAACTAGCCCAGCAGATGACCTTGTCGCTCTTTTTTGAATTTGGATTATTAGTTCATTGGTGTCTACAAGTTTCTTAATGTGCGTAATAAAGAGTACTTATGCAAGCCATTCTTACAGTTTTTGCGTTAAGCGATATAGTGAAACAAATTTATGATAAAGTGTAGACATCTTTAGTTTCAAGCTTGTTTGCTTGCTTGTCGTGTTGGCTGTAAGGTTTGCTCTAGATTTTATTTTGGACTCATTAGGTATCTACGTGTTCTAGATAGAGCCCTCGATCAAACATATCGGCAAACATAGCATAAGACGCCCTGTTACTCGTTGGAGTGACGATATACCTACTGGCTTCAGGCAGTGGCTGGAAGAGAAAAGCCGAAGATTGGGTTGAGTCTTGAGAAAGGCCCTTGGGAAAGGCATATGACCAGCAGTGGACTAGTATAGGCTTATTATGATGATAAAGAGGTACTTACCTTAACCTCGATGAAAGCCTATTTTCCAAGATCTCTTTTTTAAGAGCATGGTTTGTAAAACTGAATGCAAGTAGGTGTAGCAAGCAACAACTTTTTCCCAACAGCGCTATATTGGCGGCTAAGCGCAAAAAAAAAAAAAAAAAATTGGCACAATATAATTTACAAACGGTGAATCTGAACAAGAAAGACCTCATTTTTTTTTTTTTTATTTAATTTAAGTATGTCACATGAAGGGATGAATTTTTGAATCCCACTTTCCATATTGCTGTTTTTTATTTATGAAGACGTCACCAGTCCTGAAACCTCTGAACATACTGAAATCTATTTTACACTTTACTTATTAAAAAAAATAACACACTTCCTAAAATAGGTTTCCTTTTGACTTTGCGTCGTCGGTAATAAAAACAATGACAGCATTGAATGAACGTGTCAATTTTTTATGATGATTAAATCTAAATTGTATGTTATAGGAAGTAAGGAAGGTACGTATGTTGTAGAATGCGTTGCATGTATGTATTCCCCGATAGTATAAACGAGGGTCGCGAGTAAATCGGTTTCTTCTACGCAAACGTGCTCCATCGTAGACCGCAGAATAGCTTAACATCAGGCTAGATGGCGTTCAAACGCAAATCTATCTTTCAGTAAAAAAGGTTTGTTTAACCTTTTTTATTTATTGATTAGTTAATCAATAAATAAAAAAGGTGTGGCATAAGTTACTGATGCTGAACCTCCTTAATGTGCTGCGTACTCGCACTTGACCACTGCGCTTTGAATTATAATAAAATCTTCAAGCTTACTTCTTTCCAACAGAATGGGCTATGATCACCAGCCCACTCGTTCTAAAGACTCAAATAATAACATTATTATGAGAACCTACTTTTACCACATAACATACAAATTGGAAAACTAAATCCCACTCAAAAATGAACCTTACGAGCTCAATGTAAGAATTTATTGACTTGATATGAATTCTATTCGTAATTTTGTTTATTAGAGTACATTTTTAAGCGTCTTTGTCGTTCGATCGCAGGTCCAAAGTGCCACAAAGCGTACTATAGCGTATTCAGCCTTTTTGGTAACAGCTCACCTTATAAACCGCCGTTGAAAATAAAAGAAAAGTTTCGAATTTGGAACGGTTTGAGCGGTGAGTCGGTTACATTTATTGATTCGGTATTCAAATAACAAACGGAAATGGATGGATTTAGTCAGATTCTTATGAGACAAATGTATAATCATCTTTTATGGAAGACAAAAAACCGACATTTGAAAACAAAAACCTTCTTGGTTACAGTTTTTGCGGTTAACAACATAATGTGATACCCCTGGTATTCCAGGTACCCAAAGGCACCGGTGATCGCTTACCATCAGGCCCGTCTGCTTGTTTGCCACCTATGGGATAAAAAAATAGCAGTATAGCGATTTTTTTGTGCAAATTACATTTTAACACGAACGATAATTATGATTCTACTAAGCCATAATCTTCCTTGTTTATCTAATCCAAAGTACTAACTTCTACAAATTACTGGGTCTAAGGTGATATGACATAATATAAACACTAATATCATCTGCTTCACTATTACCCTTCTATTTTCGTCACCAGTACCTATTTCAGATATGCTCTGTCATCGACTAGCTTTGCCTAAAAGTGTAAAAAATCTTAAAAAAGGCGCTAAAAGTCATACAAGGCGCTACAAAACAGAGTCACAAGACAAGTGATTGTTTCCAAATAAATCGATTGTGATCCCGATGTAATCTTTATCACGATTCTTGTCGAGAAGTGAACCGGCACCACGATCCAAGTAAGAAGAATCGCTGAAGCCATTGGACGCAAAATATTTACAAGAATATTATAAAGGTGCAAGTGTGACTGTTCTATTCGGGCGGTGTGTTTGATGACGGTTAAGGGGTATTTTGAAGTATACGACTTTAATTGATGGTCACTTAGGCTCACTTGAAGCTGTGCAGCTTCACTTAGCCCTGGGCTAGCGACTTAGTCCCGTGCTAACTTCATAAATCTCGGAATTCATCTTGCACTAAACGAGGACAAAACGAGGTTAACCCCAGGTCGCATGGGTTTTAGTTATTAGTTTTTTAGTCAGTTACTCCAGATTAACAAATCCAGGTTAACTAAATACTTTGTTTTCGTGCAAATGTTGGTGTCAGAATTAGGCCTCTCAAAATCTGCCATGGCTTCCAAGGGTCAGTTCTTGTGCTACTTATTCAAAGAGGTTGTTTTAACCATATAGGTTATCTCTGTCTGTAAAAATCAAACAGTAGCTTTGCCAAGAATTGTCTTGCTTTAATTCCACAACAGAAAATATTACAGCTACAGTTATTTCGGGATAAAATATAAAGAAAAAGAATTTGATATTATTATTACTTGTTATCCCGAGAAAATATAAGGTCCTTGTTTATTAGCAAGTAAAACCACTAGACGAAGTTAGTGGCATAATAAAAGCTAAATACCATTCACTGAACGACTCATCACAAAATCTCGAAAGCTTTTTGACCTCAGAGCTAAAACTTAGCAGGTAATTTTCTTATGGGGTGTAAAATGACCACTAAAAAAGGATTTTGTGAAATAGCCGAATTTATAGGGTCGGAAGGGATTGAAAGTTTACCTGTGACTTCGAACACGTAGACTTAAAGTGTGCGAAGTCACAGGTAAAAGCTAGTAAAAATATAAAAGTCTATGATTAAGAAAAGTCTCTAAAACCATTACTAAAAAAAAGGCATGAGATTCTTGATGACTTCGTGCATATTGTATAAACAAGGACGTATCATCGGCAACTTCCTTGTCTTAATCAGATAACATGTCGCATCATCTGAACCACACCTTAAGTCCGATATCGTTGATAAGCACAACGTTTAAGATTCACTTATTGTTCCCGATCGGAGCTTTTAAGATGATCCGCGATAAGCAACACTGATGTTGACAAAAGAGCTCGCTGCCCCGAGCTTTGTCATAATTGGAGATCCGTGGGTCAATCCAACGGATGGAAAACTTGAATAAATAGATTGATAAAATAGATTAAACGGATTAGATTGGCAAAACAGGCAGGCCAGCAAAGTGAAACGAAGCCGTGCGCGTATTCACCTTGAACAATTATCAATATAAAAAACCGACTTCATAAAAAACAGAACTGGACCAAATTGGGACCACACGGGAAGCACCAGCTTTCAAATAAAAACGAATCATCAAAATCGGTTCACCCAGTCGAAAGTTCTGAGGTAACAAACATTTTTTTAAACAGTTGAATTGGGAACCTCTTTCTTTTTGGAAGTCGGTTAAAAAGACCACTGAATGCGGTTCAAACTAAAGTCGGAGCTGACTTAGATTTGAATTATCAGAGAAAGTAGAATAGTAATTTTAATTTTTCAGATCTTTTACAATTACTATTTCTGATTCTAACTTTTGTAGTGTGACAATAGAGTATAGAACAACGCAAACTGCAAGTTGTACTATAGTCATGAATCAGAATTCGTGATATTCATTTAGCTTTTTTTACAACCATTTCTTTCTGTAAGATACTACCTATTATAACATAATAGAGCGTAATATTTTGACTGTTTTAGCTGGTATAAACTTACAAACATAAATATTAAAGTGCAGATGCCTATATCACAGGTTTCTAACCTAGCATAGGCATCTGAAAGACAAAATGTGTGTAGAAATGTATGTAGAATTAAGTTACTTTATTTGTATGTGTACTTACCATGTTCTGAGAAATAAATAATTAGATTTGAGCTTTTTTTTACAAGGTCATTGCAGCTATCAGAGCGAATAAACGCTTGGACCGAGTTTAGAGTTATTCGAGCACTCGTGTTTTTCTTTTTAAATTATTTGCTTGTACCTTCTACTTACAGAACCCCAATCAGATTCATAGCTTCACCCTTGCCACGAAGCCTCTTTGTCTTTGCCGCGATCCGATACTGTGGCAGGGTATAAGTCACATCACGCGGCTGGTTTTTGACTAATCACACACGACTGTCTTTGATTTATACCTTTTTGTCTTTGTTAAGATGAACACTTTAACAAAACTAGCTGCAATCTGTGGTTTTACCGTTTTCTTCAGTAATTGTAAAAAAAACGGGATAAAAGTAGCATGTGTTAAATTTTTGACAGACTTTTATGTAGAGGCACAATTTTTATTTATTTATAATGTCAACACTTTCACTTTTTAACTTTTGATTATGTATATATATTTTTCATCTTATTTATATCTACTGTTTGATACTTATTTTATTTCTTATTTCAACATTCACGGAACTGGAGTGTACCTCTCTTTTACTTGTGAAAACTGTAGGCTTGTTTGTTCATATTTTTATTGCTTTGTTTTACACTGCTTAAGCTGTTTGTTTTCTGTAAATAAATAAATAAATCACCATCTACATCCTTCTTTATCTCATAGAGCTTGTTTTTTTGCAGTGACACCTCGATTCTGAACTAATCTATTATAGTCCGTGGCTTTCGACCCGCGATTTTAACAATATTGTTGTCACATCTCACTGTCAGATGACCAATGCTTATAATATCAGTGTTAAATAATAGGACTCGCAATTTTTTTTAAGCTTATTTTATCTATAATTTTGGATATAAATTTAGGAAAGAAAACAGTACGAATACTCTACACAATTTTTATTTTCGATACCCAAAACTCATAAATTCACCTAAAGAATAACAAATCGATTAAATCTAACATTAAAATGACAACCCTTTACACCGTTTTTCATCGTAATCCGCAAAACAAACCGCAGACCTTGGGCTCTAATAAACGATTTCAAATTAAATATTGGAATATCGAAGCGAATCCGGGGACTCGGTTATTTACGAGATGTCCGTATCGATTTTTATGACGAGCGATTTTTATGGTGCACGTCATTATTCTGGTAAATTTTGATTCTGAATTCAAAATTCGTCGAAAGAAATTAAAGTTTTTGACGGATCAGTCAGTTTTCAAGGACATCCAATAGCTGTACATGCTGCATAGAACAAACAACTGAATCTTAAATTTTAACGTTCCATTCCAGGCTTTAGTAAATAATAATTATCAGTATAAAAAACCGACTTCATAAAAATGACAGAACTAGGTTAAATGGGACCACACGGCAAGCACCAGGTTTCAAATTTAAAAAGAATCATCAAAATTGGTTCACCCAGTTGAATGTTCTGAGGTAACAAACATTTAAAAAAAAAACCAGTCGAATTGAAAACCTCCTCCTTTTTGGAAGTCGGTTAAAAACTTATCTTTATGGAGTAATAACTTTACTATAAAGGAAGAATTAAAGTGTGAAGTAGGATTTTAGTTTTCAAATCCTCTATTGTATTGCATATTTAATAATTTATTATGATTTTTAATACAACAGAGGATTTTGAAAACTGAAAAATTTGTACAACATTTTTACTATACAGCTTTTAATTCATGTACTTATCATACTCTAATTTCATTTCATTTATTCAATAAACATACAAAACAGAATGCAATAATTAAAAAATAATAATATTGTTGATTAATTAATGATCTGTATCACATTCTAAAACTATGTATGCCTAGGTGCATTATAATAAAATCATTGTGGGTAAATAATTAATAAAATGTTGAACCAATAAATTTTTAACTTAAACTAACATGCAATCCATCAATTAATAAATAATTTAATAATTATTTAATACATTTACTAATTTTAATTATTATTTTTTAAATTAAACTGCAAAATCTTTTTTTAATTGCCTTTGAAACGGGAATAACTTTGAATGAAATATATCAATGTCTCTGTTAGAGACCAGAATTTCGTTGTATCTAATTATTTCATTCCGATAAAAAAAAACCAGATTCTGAAACAACACGACGAATACGTATTTTTGTGGATTCCTATGTGTATCAATCAGCAGTTTTCCAGAATACGGTCATATTTACACATTCCTATTTGTTGCAAAGAGACAGACAAAGGCACCGTCATGTCAGGAATGTCCGACCTCTCCGGTCATGGAACAATTAAATTTTATTCATAATTTTATGGGTAGTGTTTGAGGTCCCTAGTCGTTTTTGAATTGTGATAGAATATTGTGGAATGTTATCAGGTATTATTATTTTATCGTTTGTGATTTCTTTTTGTATTTTCAAAATGCCTATGACACACATGTATAAGATTTAAAATTTATTTTGTTTAGCTGGAAGTTTTATTTATATTAATTTTAAAAGCTCGCGTTTGACCTTCATTTGACCTGGTGTTAAACGATGACGCGGAGTTTTACTATTCTATATGGCAATAGAAAATCCACAAAATAATGAAGGAAAACACGCCGAAATCGCATATTTTTCTTTTAGAATTTGCTAAAAATGTTAGTTACTGTATATTTCCAAATAGTAAATTTTCTAAAGTTGACAAATGATAATCTAAGGTTAATCTTAACACAGTATACACGTTTTAGGGTATTATAGACACAGTTTTGACTCAACTACAATTCAACTCACGCAGTGTGACACTAGTCCTTAGCATAATGATGTACCTACAATGTGCGAAAGAAGAGTAATACGATAATAAGAAACTAAATAATGTTTTTCAAGTATTCAAAATAAAGAAAAATAAATCGAACGATAGGTTAGTGTCATTAGAATAATTCCATCACAACAATTCGTACATAAAACGACTAACAACCGAATTCGTGTTTCACAAGTTTATTACGGCTACCGTTCAATAAAACGCTCAGGTGTTGGACGGACGGACGGACCGACGTGATATATAGCTACCAATTAAACTCGCAGCGATCCCTAATGATGAGCTACTGGGGGTCCGCCTTGAAGACGTACGAATGTGTTAGAAAGAGCACTGTCAAAGAGGCAGGGACTACATCTAAGACGAAAAGAATAGGAAAGAGAAGAATAGTAGATAGGGATATGAGGAGTGAGAAGGAGGAGAAATGAAGTGGACAAGAGAGTAGAAGAAGGAGAGGGGTTTCAAGGAAGCAAGAGAGATGACATGAGAGAAAGAGGAGGGATAGAGCAACGAAATATTAAGAGAAAAAAAAGGGATGGGAAAAATAAATAATGCAATGAAGAGGAGACAGAATTTGAAACTAGGAGAATGAGAAAGGAAAAGAAGGAAAAAGGTGAAGTATTATTTGTTTTATTATGAAAACTGCCATTGTTTTCACACGTTTTTTTACTATACCTACGGGAATTATTACTCTCATTATATTAAATTGGATACTCCAACTGTACTTTTTACCGCTTTCCGCAGTTTTTTTAGCATGAGAGACGTGGATGATTCCGTAGAATATAATTTTATTGTTGTTAAGTAATGAAGAGGTATATCTATAGGCGAAAGAGGATTAAGAAAAGGAATAAAGGAGGAAAAAGATACTAAAATGCAAATTGACAAACGGCTTTAGCATAGCTCTTAGAGCCTATCTCCATTGCTAAAATATAATATGCCACTTAGGCTTAGATTGCTGCCATAGGAAGATACATTATTGTCTTTAACCACCTCACTTTTAGTGAGTTCTTCTTAATTTACTTTTAACTGAAAGTGTTAAACCAAGTATTTAGCTTAAGGTGAAATGTTACACTTTGGCGGGAAATTCAAATTTCAAACAGTTTTTTTGTTCTTGTAGCTAGGCCGGGTAATTATTGTAAACGATCATGATGTTGCGAAAATTGATTATTATTGTTTACAAACTCGCGTAAAGTTATTTATCTCCAATGCACATTATTACATACATTTGTCAATAAACAAGTTTTTGCTGTTTCAAACGGTTTATTGCCAAATGTAAGTAATATGGTGAGTAACTGATTAATAGCTGTACATGATAATGTAAAGAACAACCAACAATTTTCGCGAACACTATGTCATTTCACAATAATTACCCGGCCTAGCTACAGACACAAAAAAACTGTTTGAAATTTGAATTTCCCACCAAAGTGAATCGTTTCACCTTAACCTATCTCATCCCACTGATAGGAAACAAGCTCCTTCCATTTTCTTCCACTCATCCCTCCGCCAAGTTAATCCAATCGGGATGGAAGACTAAGTATTCGATACAGTTAAATGATTATTTACGGGATATTTACCGTGGTAAGGTTGTGGTAAATATCCCGTAAATAATCATATAACTGTGGTGAACAACCGTGATAGTTTAAAACAGTGTTTTAAGTATTCGATATCTTAATATTCATTACTCTGTAAACACGGCAAAAAACATTTTGAGGTCATCTTTTCTCCAAAACAGGTAAACAAAACAACACGCCCTCCTCAATATAGGTCACATTTACACGTCATGTCAGTTCTAATAAGCGACAATGTTCATAAATCTGGCCATCGTTTAGACACGTTTATAGCGCCATAAACGTTTTTAATTAAGGATTGGAATCACGATCAACGCCGCCTACGGCATATTTATTACTCCATGTTATATCTAAGACACTACTCTACCAAATTATAAGACTTAAGTTTTGAAGTGTAAAGTCCATATTCACATGAGATTTTGCCAAGATGTAGCGTGTTTGAATTTACCAAAATTTGAGACTTAAGTTTAGGATCGTAAAGTTTGTTTTTAAGTGAGTTTCCTCAAGATGTTTTGTGTTTAAAGTTGTGCTCACGTGTCCCAATTAGCACATGAGATCTTAACATCATACTTAGAGCGTAATTACAGAGTTTTCTTCGTTTATTGTGGCTATTGTCAGGTTCTGAGTGGACGATTAAACGAGATTGTTTCGTTAGTGTTGAAATTATGCTATTATTATAGAAATAATGAGTAAATGGAAATACCAGTCACACGGTTGAACTACGAAATAAATATCTGACAAATGTTTTGGAAAGTAAGGGACTTCGGGTGGCCAAAATCAATCATCTACCCACTAAGCCACTTTCATTAATAATTTTAAAAACAGACAGACCTAGTATAGACAATGTTACTACCCTGTGATATTACCCATATTCGCTTAAGGTGTACTCTTCATTGACAGTCCGCGCTTTTACACTTTTAATGCAAATACTAAAATTAAAATGTTTTTTTTAGAAAATTTCATATTTTTTTTATTACATGGCTTGCGTTTGACTCCAAACTCGCCTGATGATGCGGTTTGCGATGTTACACGCTTGCCTAGAAGGAACCAATTTAGTCGCGACTCGTAGCAAAAAGTTCGCGTGTCCGTGGAATTTTGACTATGAAGCGAGGGCGCTTTGCATTGCTCTTGGTTGTGTAATAAATAGTAAAGAGGAATGGTAGAATAAGGTTATATGCATAATCATAATTAAAATGAAACTCCTCATATAAGTTTAAACTAACTTAATAACTAACTTAGTTATAACTGCTGAGTTTACCTTATTATTTGGATGTTACACAGGTCCCCATAGCACATAGTATGTTATATATCTAAGAAATATTGTATCGATTATTTTCGGAGCAATTACCTCAGTAGAAAGTTTTAGTCCCAGCTGTTAGGTATAATATCATTTATTATTGTTTAATTTATTTGCACTTTATTATATCAATCGAATTTGAAGTGTCCCATTTTAGTGAACCAATTATAAAAAAAAAAAAAACAATTCAGTTATTTCTCTAAGTACTAAAATGTTTTAATAATTTTTATTTATTTTGCTTGACAAAGAGGATTTAATGACTTTCGTTTTTAATTGTAAAGCCGACTAGATTTACGAACGCACATCAGGAAAATCGGCCAATCACAGCCCACCATGTGACAATGACGTTTTTGGCGGAGAGTAGGTATCAGAGTTAGCTTGGTTGAGCGGTATATGAAGAAGCAAGTGATAAATGCTGGTAAATGGTACTACGAACAAGGTTTAAGAAACATAATGGAAAAGTATAAATAGTGGGAAAATGCTGCAAAGTTTATGGAAAATACAGTGAAGAATATACTGTGATGTTGATGAAAAGACTGGATTTTACTACCCCCTGACCAATCCTATACTTCATACTTTTCCATAAATAAGTTAGCGAGTCTGTACAACACAAAATCCGAGTTCATTCTAAGGCCGGGAGCACACTCAATACAATGCCACGACACAATGTCTTATTACAAGATAGCATCGAGTTGCGATCGTTCATCAAGATTCCATCGCTTTCAATTAAAATTCTTCGTCGGCTTCCGGAGAGTGTGATACGAGTGTGCGCCTGACTTAAATGTCAAACTGCCATTTTTGACGCACTCTGAGTGTGGAATCAGATTGTGAAGAGATATCAAATCAAAGTAGCAGGCTGATTCTATAGCAATCGACATTGCTTTTATCTGCGTCAGATAGTGCAACCTTCTTGAAGCAACCTCCTTGAAGCAACCTCCTTGGTAGCGACAGCAACCTACTTTGACATAGATGACATTTTTTTTTCTTTGATATAACAACGTCAATGTATAGACTTCAATTTTTTTTCTTGTCTTTTGTATGGACAATATTCAAACAAAAAAAAACTGCTAATCCTAACTACCAAACTTTGCAGGGCTAATTTGAAGATTGCCTTTGCAGGGCTAATTTTTTATCAAAATCAGTCCAGGCGTTTCGGATTCCACAGGGAACATACATAAATACACACATCGCCTTTTATGTATTATGTAGATAAACTTCGACCAAAATAAAATGAATGGACCGGCCCTAACCATTAAACTTGATCAGTAAAAACGAGTCAAAACCGTCGGACATATACTTCAACACCTAATTATAAAAATGTACAGTATATTTGTTACAAAAAGTAGATATCGGTTTTATTTGTGTATTTACACTTCGGTAAAGCATACGAATTCATAATTTAGTCAGATGTTTCGTTATCGCGTAACAATAGACTCGTGTTTCACTTCCTACGGCTAGAGACCGACTGAAACGAAATGAGAGCTGGCGCTCATTTTGTAATCTTCAAAAATGCGCTTCTACTGGGCCCGTCCATTCATTTTAATTTGGTCGAAGTAGATAAAGAGAAAAATTATTGGTACAAAGTTTAGGTAGAAAGAAATATTTACAAGTATCAAGCAGTTTCTGAGTTTGACCGCACTTTTCCATATTTTTTTTGAGTTTTGAGTTTTTTTATCAAACATGAGTTACTAACGATTTGTTTAGTCTGTACATATTTAGGTACTTATTATAATAGATTTTATTTCAGAAAAACAAGTAAAATTAATAAATGCTGTCGAAACCGAGGTCATGGCTAGTTCCTTAAGCTAGAGAGCAATATTTGTAAAATATGACATAATAACCGTGAAACGCAATATACACCTGTTTCGACATAATTAATGCATAAATAAATTATGTATCCCTGACCACAAACTTTAGGTCCGAAGGAAATATTTAAAAAATGTCGCCGAAACCTTCTATATTACATTAATCATTTTACAAGGTAAGAAACATATTAAATTAAAAATTTTAACAAACGGCCACTGGTTATAAATTGTCTGAAGGTGAAAAAATAGTTTAACACTTTATGTCATTGGATTAAGAATTATAATGGATTATTTTATAAAATAAGTCAAGTTAGGTGTCAACGTGAATCTAAAGTTGTTTTGTTTTAGTCATAAATGATTCATGTCCCGCTGAGCTGTCGAAGTTTTGATTTGAATTCTAAAATTAAGATTAATATTTGATAAAATAATCATCTTGCAAACACATATGTACTAAATTGCGAAAAAGTTGATTAATATTAATTACTAGCTGCACCCCGCGGTTTCTCCCTCGTTATATACCTTGAAACAACTTCCTTGTAGCGACGACAACCTCCTTTGACTTAGATGTCATATTTTTTCTTTTATCTAATATGTCAATTGCCTTCAATTCTTGTTCTTGTTTTTTGTAGGTAAAATAAAAAGACCAAAAAACTGTTTATTCTATCGCTACCAAACTTGCTACCAAGGTTGCCTGAAAATTTCAGCAAAATCGGTCTAGCCATTTCGGAGTCCATAGAGAACAAAACATACATACACACATCGGCCCTTATAATTATAGATAAAAAATTACATGTTGAGCTATGTGTTAATCCAGGGTATAAACCCACAGAAAAGTTTTTTTTGTTTACAAAAATTTGATGGGCAGTCAAGGACTCAGTCGCTGTCAGTTATTCAACCGCCAAGCAGTAGTGTGCAAACTCTACTGTATTCCGGATTGAAGGGCAATGTTTCCAGCGAAATTACAGGGCACACAGAGATTTGACATCTTATAACTCGGGGTAACGAGCGCAGTGCATTGACATCCAGGGTTTTGAACTGTTGAAGTTCAAAATTCTGAGTAGCGTTGAGCTGTTATGGCCAAGCGTGAAGAGCCATCAGGCGAGCGACTTCGCTCGTCTCGTTACCAAGTATAATAAAAAAAATATGTAAGAAATTTGTTGTAGCCACTTGCACCCATATAAACCCATACAACTGTGACGCCGCGTTCGACGCGTTGACATAAATAAGAATGTTCAATCAAGGTTCTGTCACAATACCTGGCGACAAATCTTTCTTCTTATTTCTGTTCTATTTACTTTTCTTTTCTGTGGTATAACCTAACTGCACACCAAATTTCATTAAAATCCGTTCAGCTGTTATCGAGTTCAGTGCGTTCAAACATACACACATACAAACTTTCGCATTTATAACATAAGCAGGATGAATTAAATTACATTCATAAATCACGTTATGCTTGTTAGGATTGTGCTAAAATTAATTTAAACATCTCGTTATGAATATAAATTTATATTTGGATAGGCGTATACAAATTATACAATTAGGAGCTTAATATTTTAATATGTCCTGTATTTTCAGATTGTCTGTGCTATATAATCGATACTGCTATCACATCTCATCACATGACACGAAGTTTAAGTGTATGTGTGTGTGGAAGTATGTTTTTACCCACTCAACTTCGTAACGGTTGTATTAAATATGGTATGAAAATAGCTTAGAATCTAAGCTATTTTCATGCTAAGCTAGTTTCATGTCATCCTACTTATTAATAATTTATTATTACTTATTAATACCTATTATAAATTAACGTAAATGTAAGTTTGTTTGTTACGCTTTCACGCGAAAACTACTTAACCGATCATCATGAAACTTTGTACACATATTTTTGGAGGTATTAGAAGTAACATAGGGTACTTTAAAAACGGCTGGACTGATTTGTATGAAATGTTGTGTTCCTGGATCGGGTCATAGTAGCGAGACCGAAGGCCGAGCTAACACCCGTGCAAAGCCGGGGTGGGTTGCTAGTATTTGATACAACGATTAGTCCAGGATCTAAGCCTTAGAGCCTGGATTAACACATACTACTTTTAACTCGAAATAAAAACCCAACCATTCCTGTACAATTGCTGGTGAAACCACGGGTGCTGCTGATGATGTAATAGACTTTCAAATATGACACTAGAGTTGGCCACTAAGCCTTCTCTAACAAATGTCAGTTTAACAACTAATACTGCTAATATCCGAATGCAAGACTAGTTTTCATATATTGCAGCCCACGGGAACTAAATACAGAATGCAGGTAAAAAACAAAGGTCTATATGGTCACCTAAGGACTATTTTACATTAAAATAATTGTCAATATAAAAAACCGACTTCATAAAAATGACAGAGCTGGACCAAATTAAAATGAGACCAAACGGGAAGCACCAACTTTCAAATAAAAAAAGAGTCATCAAAATCGGTTCACCCAGTCGAAAGTTCTGAGGTAACTAACATAAAAAACAGTCGAATTGATAACCTCCTCCTTTTTGGAAGTCGGTTAAAAAATAATTTCGGTTCACGTCCAAAAAAATGCGAGGTCTGTGCGTCCAAAAGTCACAGCGACGGATAGTTAATGTACATAACACTATTATTAAACAAATTCTTTGTTTGTAAATTTTATTTCAGGTGTACACAAGAAATCGTTTCTATTATTACGCTACTAGTTGCGCCCCGCGGTTTCACCTTGGTGGTGATAAAAAATTGTGATGATGATGATGATGAAAAGTAGTCTAAGTATGGTGTTAAACCAGGACATAAGCTATCCACATTCCAAATTTAATCGTAATCCGTTTAGCTGTTTTTGCGTGAAGGAGTAACAAACATACACACTCACAAACTTTCGCATTTATAATATTAGTGTGACTAGTGTGATTACTGTGATTAGTGTGATTTGCGTGAAAGTGTGATTAGTGTGATTGTATTAGTACACCTTACATAGTGGGAAAAATTGCATGGTAAAATAATAATATAATAAATATCTGGGACATTATTGCACACATGGTCATCTGACCCCAAACTAAAGAGTTCATAAGTGCGAAAAAATTTGCGTAGTGTCTCTACATGCAATCAATAATGATTTTTTTCTATGCAGAAATACTGTTTTAACCCCCGACGTAAAAAGAAATAAGTTATAAGGTTAACGTATATATCACTGTGTCTGTCCAATTTAGATAAACATAGTTTTTTGTTATAATTTGAACGAGAGAGTTATCAGTTATGATTTATGTAAATTTATCTGAAAATTACCAGCTCTTTAATCGGGGCTTATTACATAATTTTATGAAGTCGGTTTTTTATTTGTGGACAGCGCCCCTTACCGTACGTAGAATAATGTGGAACTACTCCACCTTGCTCCTCGTGTTCGGCTACTGTGCAGCATGACGTCAGGCTCCGCGGCTCCGTGATAAACCTGACCGAGTCATTACGGGACGACGTATCTGATATACGCATTTGATATGGTGCCTTGTTAAGGAACGGACACACTGGTCGTTGTAGTTAGAAATATCTGCCCTACTAATTCCACTTGCAGTAATCGACATGTTTGGGTCACTTTTATGCAGATATTGTATCTCAAGGGGATAATCTATGCACAAAAAATAGTTTGATCTTGTTCTTTAGATACACTTAAAAAGTTATAAAATGTTGTTTATATATCCAAAAACTACGTTTTCTGCATTTTTCTCGAAACCGCCATTTGAAAGTACTGCATTTGTTATAAGGAGGGCAGATATAAACATTTAATGATAAGTTCCGGTAAAATTAATTAATTAAATCCAATTATTGCCCTTGTACAACAAGTTGAATCAAGGTTGTACCAAGGGCTATAATAAGATTAAATAAATGACAAATCTTCGCTTCTGACACGTCTTACACAAATGTTTTATGGGCTTATGTCATCGAGATAAAAAAAACCTATAGAGTCTCAAACGTCCCAAGGAAATTTCCGAACCAAAACTCGGCGCACGCCACGAACTGCGCCGACTTTTTTGTAAGTTGTAAGGCAAGCGACTACAACGCCGCCCGATGCCAGTGATACGATGCCGTAGCGAACAATCAACGTTGAACACTATGCGAGCGACATAACGTCTAAATTGGGGTAGGTACATGTGGAATTGTGAACTATATAATTTTGATGTTTATGTAGGTATGTACGACGACGCTCGGACGTTTTTTGACTGTTTTCATTTAGAAATTGTGACTCTATAGGTATTGTATCTTAATAGTTTATGTCAAATCTGTAGTCCAAGCTGCAAATATAAACTTTTTTCAACATAAACATTTCGTGCAAAATCCAGTATCATTATTATAAATAAAACATTTTACAGATTACTCCATCGAAGCGGAAAGGAAAGCCTAGAATTTACATACATGTCAAAATTCGCAACATTTGCTCCATCGACAATTTGTAATGGGTCAGTATGTACGGGCCTAAGGCGAGGTGTGCACGCGCAGCGGGGAGCCCGCAGCCACCACAATCGCATAAATTCAACATTTGTCACGGTATTAACACTCGAAAAGGGTTTTTATCATGTCGCCCCGTATCCGGTAATCGGACCGAATTCATATGAATATTTTTGCCTTTTAAAAAACGTTTGAAATCTTTGTTGTTTGCCGAGAGAGGCGAGATAAATGATTCCTCTCATTTTGTTATGGTAGCTGATTTTTGTCTCCTTTTGCGATAAGAATAAGAAAATAATGTAACGATCTTATAAAACTTGAATAACAAATAGATTTGTAAACTTCAAAATTAAATTGCCCACTATATTTTGGATCTTTAGACCATGGCTTTAAATTAACTAAAACAATTTCAACAACAATAAGAAACATTGATGAAATTGATTAACAGTTTCATTTTGGAATATTTTTAATAAAAGTCAACAATACGTTTCAATGATTTATAGAAATCGCGTAAACTACCATATTAGGGTGCATCTGCACAACACAACTAATCAAATTTCCACGCGAGCAAACAACGGGCATTATGTTCATAACATCATGTAGCATTATACACCGAACAATGCAATAAAACTGCGCGTTAAAAATCGCAAAAAAACTGTCGATTCGAGTAAAGATCGATTGTTGTGCAAACTCGCGATTCGCTTCGGTTAAATGGGGCGGCATTAAACGGGCGGCTTTTAGTGCATGTGAACCATGCTTAATGATTTAGAACTAATATCAACATTTTTCCATATTTGAAACTGTACCATATTTGAAACTAGTAAAGTAAAATTTTAAATAGAGTATTGAATTACAATATTGAAGATTTTTTGGGCAAATGAGAGATAACTTTACAAAATCATATTTCTAGTTTTTTCTCAATACCGACTTTGATCTGTTTCTTTGCGCAAATCGACTCATGCGCACAGACGCATTAAGTGGGGATAGGTTATTGAATGCAGGTACTTACATAATAGTTTCAGGATATGATATGGTATTTCCGTTTTGAGTTATGATCGGCTTCTTTTATAGAAAATAATGATAATAGTTTATTTCCTATTTTTTTGTTTACTATATAAAGATTTTGATGTGGCGGTGTTCCTTTCTGGGCTTTGTACTCTCCGTGCTTCATCAGATTGTAACCTTACAACAAGTACATATGTTTTTTTTTTTTTTTTAATTTACGGCGAAATGTACTCTCGGCATGAAGATGAATATATCTACAGTCCACACATCAAAATCAGTAAAATAAATACAAACATACATACACCCGGAAACATTACCCTACTTCGTGGGCAGTGGGGTAAAAATAAGTTTCTTTTGCGCGTAAACTAACTTATAATACTTACTTACTAAGGACCTTACTTACAAACGTTACTCAATTTGAAATACGCTTAAATATGCTCCGTCTCGTTTTCGCGTGTGAATTGCCGTCAGCGAGAAGTTGAGAGAGCATTTTAAAACATAGATGAACTTGAGTAACATTTTTAATTAAGGCCCTAAAACCATAAAAAAACAATCAACTTGTTTGGAAAATAATAAATATAAGTGAAACTCTTGGACCTAATTCTTAGTCCTTGATTATCTACACTAATATTATAAAGAGGAAAGATTTGTACCTATTTTTGTATGTTTGTATGTTTGTAATGAATAGGCTCCGAAACTACTGAACCGATTTGAAAAATTCTTTCACTGTTGGGAAGCTACACTATCCCCGGGTGACATAGGCTATATTATATTTTGTAGCGAGGCCGAAGGCCGAGCTTACACTCGTGCGAAGCCGGGGCGGACGGCTAGTCATTAATATAATTCCTATGTCATCCTTTCATTTAATAATTGTGTCGGAATTATATTTATTCCAACCTATTTTATCTTAATACCGTACATTAATCAGAAGGAATGTGCCGCGGCATCACGGAAAACATATGTAGCTCTGAATAAAAACAAAATAATATTAAGTAGACACCAAAAAAGTTCATTGAGTAAGCCTTGCATTGGACTCCTCTTTACTGCCTTTACTAACCTATGTAACATCACCTGCTCTTTGAAATACGTTTGTATTTCTATTAAAATAAGATTTAATTTTGGAAACTCATAACTCGTGGTTATAATATGCGTTTTGAGGGTAGAAAATAGAAGCGGCATCACCAATAAGCCAGTACACCTGTTAAAAGAACGCATCTTAAAAATCCTTTACATATTTTCGTAACGCATTCTTTCTGAGGCATTCTTTGTGTTTATTTAAAAAACTGATCCTTTTAAAAAGGGGAGGATGATAAATAACGTTTTGAAAGTTGATTAAAATGATGCGGCAGTTTTGGAGTAGTGCTTCCGAACGCACTTTTCACAATGTAAGATAGTTTATAGTTTCTTTACTGATTTCTTCATTGTATTTTGAATGACAGTGCGTTTATATATTTTAATAATAGGGCTACATACAGACAAATAATACCTTAGTACTTAAAAAAAAAACTTGTGCATTACCTTCATACATAAATTTTTAGCTAAACTATGATTCTACAAGTAGTTTTTTTCCTGATGCTATTTACCCAAATGCCCAATAAAGGCAATGGGTAGTCTTTTCGGGCATATGTAATTTGTTTGTATATTTTCTTTTGCAGCCTAAACGGCTTTACAGATTTTAAAGTGCAAGGTGTCATTTAATTCGTCTTTATCCCGGAGTGTCATAAGGTCATAAGATACATCTGACAGCTGACAAAAAATGGGAGATATGGTAAGGAGGCGTAGTGGGTGCGAACGCGAAAAAAAGATTTAGGTTTGATACCTAAATCTTTTTTCTAACTCTAGCTAAACTTTCAGAAAACTTTTTTGGCATGTGATAGTGAGCCTGAGAAAAATAGTAAGTGTGCCATAGGTACTTACAGTTTTTGCGTTAAGCGGTATTGTGAAAAAAGTGGATAACATTTGAACAGAATCAATAATTATTGTACGATAGGCATATCTTCCTTGTTTGTCTGATCAAAGGAATACATATTGTTGTCGGGTTTTTATTATTCTTGTAATTAAAACCTAATAGCATACTAAAAACGGTTTAAATTTGATTTTTGTCATCATAATTTTTAGCTAGAAGACGTCCACTGTTGAACTAACTGAACAACTACTAACTGAACTATTTTGTAAACCATTATAATTACAGGGTTCAACCTTCGACCAAAATAAAATGAATGGACGGGCCCAGTAGAAGCGCATTTTTGAAGATTACAAAATGAGCGCCAGCGCTCATTTCGTTTCTGTCAGTCTCTAACCGTAGGAAGTGAAACACGAGTCTATTGTTACGCGATAACGAAACATCTGACAAAATTATGAATTCGTATGCTTTACCGAAGTGTAAATACACAAATAAAACCGATGTCTATTTTTTGTAACAAATATACTGTACATTTTTATAATTAGGTATTGAAGTATATGTCCGACGGTTTTGACTCGTTTTTACTGATCAAGTTCAATGGTTAGGGCCCGTCCATTTATTTTATTTTGGTCGATGGGTTCAACTACATTGAAAAACGTCGACACTTTTTTCTACTACAATCTTACCCCCTAATTACTGAAGTAGCCTTTCGAGTAATTACACTCATTCCTCCAAAGGCTCGAATTAGATCTTGTGTCTTTTAAAGCCGACTTTAAAAAAAGGAATAAGGTAAGTACTCAATTTGTTTCATATTTTTATTCAAATAGAAAAATCTTGGCGTAACTATTCCAAGGCTTAATAGTAGCAGTATATTAATGGAGATAGTTTAAAAAAAATACATTTACAAAGAAATATGTATTATTGTAGTACCGCATATTACCCACGCATTATTCAAATCGATTTTGAATCATCGTGTCGTTTAAAAATCTAAACACAACGATGGCCGCAGCTTCCAATGTAAAATAAAAATAAAATCAAAAACATCAATAGACAACCGCCCTGGTGGGATACCATAATCTCAAAAACATTCTTGGAATAACCTTGACTATAAGTACAGAAGGTTCACTCCGCAAAAGCATTTAAATAAGTAGAGACACTTACTGCCACACAATAAAGTCCAATTCAGGACGTGCGAGCGCTAACTACCTACTGCTATATTAACCTAGAAGTTGCCTCTCTGTCTATCGCGTAACTCTTGTCGCGTTATCTGTCTATCGCGCGGCAGCGGGCACGGCAAGTCCGACAAGTCGACCTATTGCAGCTTCATACCTAAAGTGTGGAGTGCGCCAGGCCTGCTTTTGTCTTGTTCTCTCATTAGAGAGAGCGAGAAAAAAATTCAAAGTAAGGTTATTATCAGAATGTTTTAGAGATGATGGTAGCCCCCCAGGAGTTCCATAGGCGAACAGGTTTCCGATGCAGACACTTTGACGCCGACTGGACTCGAAGCATAACATCCTAATAATAATTTACAGAATACGTTTTAAAGTAATGCGTTTTTTAGCGTGGGAAGACAGTGTAAACAGAATCACATTCGTATAAATTCATGAGTAGGTCATAAATTAAATATAGCCTAAATTAAACTTTTTAAGTACAAAAAATATTAGAATATTCACATTTTGCCGTCTTGTGTTTATGAAAAACCCAACGATAAAATTAAGAAAAGCTTGGTACGTAAGAAACCTTAGGACTTCTTTGGGGGGGAGTTGTCGTCTCTATAGTCACGCTGACTCGCTTGGTCTAAATCTCCTTATAACCTCTTAGTTTTTCCAAAGAGATCCAAAAATTGACTATATTACGCAGTAAAGGTAAATTTTCAAGTTATTTGCTAGTATTTATGTTTAATTTTCATCCTTATCTGAGCTCAATAACTTTCCTCGATGATAAAGCGAAAAAGCAATCATCAAACTTTAATGTTAGGGTCAGAACTCAACTACCATTACAAATGCAACAAATCATTTATCCCAGAAACAATAACTGTTACTTCCTAAATATGAAACACAAACATGGAATAATTACTAGTTACTATGCTCCCAGGTTTAAATCGACAGAGTCATCCATACAAAAGATAGAAGGAAAACGTTTTCAAATTAAAATACCAAACAAACATCATACAGTAATTACTAGGTACATCTGAATCCGAACAACTAATTTTGAGGTCAACAATTTATCTGACACTCTAAACGTTAAATTTAAATAACATCTCATCACAACCAGCACAATATTATCATCAACAGACACTTTTTAATTTATCCTAACCGATTAAAGTTTAAAACTGACTAAGTTGGTGGTAGTTTTAAGTTTGTGAGCCACTGAAGAAGTCAATTTTTTTCGTACAAAAGGTAAGACCATTAAGGCATAATGAGTGGCCTAAGAAGTGGTTCTTTGTGTTACCACGTGCCACTCGAATGGTCCACAAAATGTAACTACCGTTTAGTACAATAGTTAGAAATAATTGAACAATTAATGTTCAGTATTGTTGTAGTAATAGCACTTGAAACAGTCTTAATGATGTCGACTCTCAGTTTGGAGCTACGGGTAAGAATAATGAGGTGGTCAAGTTTATTTTGGAGAATGAAAAATAAACTGTTGTCCATTAAAAAGTATTGAATCAAAGAATACTCAATAAGAAATCACTGACAATCATTAAAATGAACATTGCAAAATCAAATCAGATGACTGTTGTAAAAGCATGGTCAGTAAACTTTTCAATTAGGATGAGTTACTTCAAACCCAAGGCAGATGGCATAGAAGAAGGCTATGATGATGATGACAGTTCTTTGCGCAATATTATTTAAACCAGTTGAAGGCAATTAAAGTGCCTACTGTGTCTATTTAATAGAGCACATCTTTTAAGATTTGCTGTATGTACATATTTAAGTAACATCTTGGGATTACATCTAAATGATAGCTTTAAACTAGTCATTGCCTTGGATTTTCACATAATTAAATTTTAAGATAAATATAATTTTAGTAAAGCTACGTTAGTTTTAAAAAGCAAAACATTTAAAATTTATGTAAAGATTTACTATCCTAAGAATATTAACTATCGCTTTACTATAAATCTGGCAGCTTACATGTACTTTAAACAAGCTTAGCTCTTTCTTCGTAGATTTTGTGAAAAACCTTTTTATTTTTATTATAAGTTCTTGACTCAAATAAATCAAACTAGCACTACCAAAAATCCAAATTAAAATCCCATTGAATACCGCCGTTATCTAACCACCATCGCGTAAGACAAGAGAGGCTAATTCTATAAAAGCAAAGGGTACCTTACAATAGATAGATAATATACCACCAGGTCTACCAGTTACTAAATACAATCACTGTACTGGAGATTTGAATAAAATTGAACCTTATTTGCACGCTATAAGAGGTACGACGACGGTTATAGTTAGTTTTGGTTACCGTAAAGCAGATAAAGATAAAAATGAAATTGGTATGATTCGAGATATAGGATCAGTTAATTTTTCCAGACTAGTGCCTTCGCTGAATGGTGGCATAGTTTCACATAGGGGTGTTTGAGTGTTGATAGTTCACACGGTTTTAATAAATAAACAAAAATATATCATCACGCGTCCGATAGGAACTAATATTAAAGTTTGTTGGATTATATATTGCATATATCTATCTCATTACTTAAAAAAAATGTATAATTCAATATAAGGCAACTATAACTTACTTCAAGTTTAAAAGTTGAATTATGATTATGTAGTTATGTACTATTAAAATAGACTAATATAATCCGTTACGTCATACAATTCAAAATGACCTCAAAGTACAGAGTTTTAAGTGCCCAAATAATAAATCCTCCATTTTCATTTTCACTATAGAAATCGTCCATAATGAGCGGAGAACAACGAGAGAGGTCTCTTTGTACAGCGACCATTACAAAACTCGGTGTTCAGAGCACACAGACTAACATCGTCATAATTGGTAATGTTTGTATAACAGAAGCCATTCACAAACGCACAGAAGCCGAAAAGGAGATTTAAACAAACAGACCTTAGAGTTTCCCGTATGTCTGCACAAAGAATACCTGGTCTCAAGTGGCCGGACCGGCCAGACGCGACAATGGCTTGCCAGCTCGTGAAGAAACTAAATATTATCACGCACAGCTTGACTCAAACGCGCGAGCAAACAATGCCTTCTACGGAGAACGGTTCGAGCATCGGAGGTAATGTACACAGCTTTGTTTCAGGTGCTATTACCCAATTAAGTGAAGGAACTCTGCGGTTTCAATATTCGGCATCTGCGCGAACAAAGATGTTCGCAGACACAAGAACCGCTCGCGGCGACGTTCGTTAGCGAGCGAGTTGTTCCAAGACAATTCCAGTTTCGCGAATTTTGATGCGCACAATACTCAGAGCACAATCCGTCTGACAACAATAGAGTTATTGTCATAAAATAGCCAATAGGTACGAAAATGACGGGTTGCGAACGCGCTTTGTAAGGGCCGAACTTTCAGCCATTATGACGGATTCTTTGTTCGACCGTATCCTCAGGGAGATGGAGACAACGTCCACAATGCCACCGTGAAACTTATTTATAAACGTTATGATATGAATGGATAATATGCGAGCGTTCATTGTGTACATTGTCCCGTGACAATGAACGCCAAATCGAGGCCTTGAGCTTGTACAATCGCGAGATTAGACGCTGAGGAGGACGCAGATGGTGTAGAATTGACCCCTATTGAGACCTAAGAATACAACGGAGTTACAAAACGTCAACACTAATATAAAACTTGTTTGGTTATGATTCTCGTGTTTCAGATTGTTATATTGAATATAAATATGAGATACGTTGTTGTAACCATCTTCTGCGTCCTTGAAATTAAACAACCGCTTAGCGATGGAACTGGTAAATACACAATACATGACTGTAACTACTTCATGTCATGTCGTGTCTGTAACTCTGTAGACAGTGGACACAGCTTGCGTTTCAAAGTAAAAATTAAACAATCCCAACATTTTGTTCGTGACAAAAAACCAAATACAGAAAAAGGAAATACAAACGTATCAACGCCAAAAACAAAGTCTAAAAACGTGGTTAACTAAAATGCCACGGGCACAGCGCGCCGCCATTGTGCGCGACACAGAATGAAAGATAAAAGGAAAGAATGAAAGATAAAGGAAAGAATAAAAGAAAAGGAAAGATTGTGTCGTTTCTGTTTGAACAATGCGGCTTGTCGCCAGCACGCCATGTTGGATCGCGTGAGGCCGATCGTCATAATGAAACCGATTGCTGTAAAATTTTAAGGAATTCATAACAAATTTAAGCCAATGTGGCAATAACTATGACCTATATTAAAGTTCGATTTGCTTCAAATTATTAACTTAATTTACTTTGTTTGATGCTTTGAAAATATTTTATATTAGACTCGCAAAAACTTATTTTTGTAATCCCCATACACATACAACATGAATAAGCAAATTTGATCTATAATAATAAAAACGTAGAGATAAAAAATGCTGTAGGTAATTGTGAATTATAAAAAAAAATATACACATGGCGTCTTAAAATAAGCAGCTGAACACGATGCAGTTTATAGGATTTTTGTCTGTTTATTTGTTTGTCCACGCACATCTCCTAAACCACTGGACGGATTTAAATGCGGTTTTCACGAATTTGCTTAGCTATGACCAGATAGCTATGTTAT
This sequence comes from Agriopis leucophaearia, assembly GCA_949125355.1. Classification (NCBI taxonomy): domain Eukaryota; kingdom Metazoa; phylum Arthropoda; class Insecta; order Lepidoptera; family Geometridae; genus Agriopis; species Agriopis leucophaearia. The sequence goes on along the minus strand of OX421263.1, from coordinate 18,150,652 downwards.
TTTGCGCAAGGGCTGGATTAAGGGAAAAAAAGGGTTGAAAGTTTATATGAAAATCTACGCGTACGAAGTCGCGGGCAACAGCACTGGTATGGAATAAACTTGTTGATAGTGTTTCCATAAAACAATAAGAAATATGAATATAACCCTATAATAGCAATTAAAATTTCTAAACAGTGTTTGCTAATAAAAATAAAGAGGAGTTTCCTCCAGAAATTGTTTTGCCAAAGTAACGATGATGAAGCATTTTGCATGAGATTTATCCCATGATCACAATGAATTCATTCGAGAAATCAATCAAGATTCTATTAGAGGTGTAGCAGTAACACTGAATGTGAAATTCGATCCCACAGCAGTTCTCGTACCTAAAATAACAACTTCTTTTGTCGCTTCATATTGGATTCTTAGATTGCGTACGCAATCTTTTGTCACTTTTTTATTTCGTTATTTTTTTATGAGATTTGATACGTTGACGGATTCCATGATTCTCTGAATGGCGTTTTTTATAGAATAGTGACACCTGAATCTCGTATCCCTTTTGGGTAAGGAGTTACCTATGATCAATTTGAATCTTTTGTCAATTCAGGTATTTAGGTTGTTCCGGGCGTTTGTTAACTTTCTTTGTCGCTTTGGTTTTTTATGATGAGCAAGTAATCGTAAGATTCAGTCTCACCCTACACGGGCCACTTGTGAAAGCCACAACACGATGACCCTAAGCTGTGGACTACAGTTTTCATTCTTTTTATATGAACTCGTCGCACATAGTTTGTCGCTGGCGGTCGTCATATTATGCGGCATAGACGGCTATCGCGAGTGGCGAGTTTGCGGTTACAGTCAAAAGCGATATATAACGTTTTGTTATCATCATCATCCTATACCCTTATCGGGAAATAGGATAGGGGTATCCTATTTCCCTCTTAAGTAAGTTTATCTCTCTCATACTATGCGATCTTCCTAAAGATCTTATTTGTCGTATACAAGTTGACCCATAGAGTGACCGCAAGTTGACCTTGAAGGTAAGCCGACCTCATTATCCGCCTATCATGCTATCATGGTCCCACTGCTTGGACACAGACCTCGTAGAGAAAGAGGATGGGCCCTAATCCACCATAATGGCATGTTGGTGAATGTAATATTATTGTCTTTGAACTGTTTGCGGTTCTTGGACATACCGGTTACTTTACGATGTTTTCCTTCACCGTTTATTTTTTATTTTATTTTATTCAGTGATAGGTTTGCGTTTGACCGCCAACTCGCCTGATATTAAGCTATGATGCGGTCTACGATGGATGCACGCTCGCCTAGAAGAAACCGATTCACTCGAGATTTGAAGACACCCAGATTTTAAATATCGGGCAGCACCCATTCCGGCACCGCATTTCCGCAGCGGCACCGTTTTTGAGCGATGGCATAAGTCATAAGTGCAGGGTCGAAGAAAGAACCGGGTGCCGTCATATAGTAAAGCGCACATGCTATCGCTCTGCCACCGTCACTTTCATCGTCTACACAAAATCTGCTTAATTCGTTAAATAATATAAATTCTTTAAACCGTTTTCAAATCAAAACAAAATAACACCAAATAAATAATTTTGACTTTCCCACAAAGTTACACAAAAAAACCTATAATTTCAAATTCATTTAAAATCACACCCGTCCTTAAAAATCTCTATTACGCCCATTTTTCACATACTTTAGCAACTCTAGCTTATTGTAGAATACTTAGTTTACAATTACTTTGCTCTGTCTTCAATCTTCGCAGCGTGAAGATACGCCCAGAGAAGGTAGAGCATGGTAGAGCCACGTAAAGCCACCGTGGACTTGCTAAGGGTAGAGTTAGGGGTTAGAGACACCCCGCTGTGTAGTCAAGAGCGACTTTGTTGTACGCTATTAAATGTATTAGAATTAAATTTATCGGTACAAATGATGAATTAAGTAACACATGGGAGATTAGAATGTAAATATTCATTTCAAATTATGTATCATTTTAACCCCTGACGGAAAAAAGGGTTGTTATAAGTTTAAAATGTGTATCTATGTCTCTGTGTACCTTTCTCTGGCATCGTAGATCCCAAATGGCTACACCTTTTTTATAAATAGGCTTGTTTCTAACTTTCAGCTCGCTAGTTGTAAGTGTTCAGTGGAGCACGCTTGCCTAGAAGAAACTGATTCACTCGTGATTTGAAGACACCCAGATTCCAACTACCACAAAAAAAACAACATGTAGTTATGGGTCTCACGAATCAAATAAATTGTGTTGTTAAAATAAACGATTGTCTTTAGACCTTCAACGGTTTATTGACAGTCTGTTTTTGTAGTGTCATCTTGTAATTTGTTTAAAAGGCACTTGCCGTTTTTATAATCGAATTAAGAATCAAAAATTTTGATCACCTGAACAAGCTCAAAATAAGTAAATCGCGAATGAAATCTACAGACAAACCGATGTTTATACCGTATAAGTATTTCTTTAAAAAAATAGGCAGTCATGAGACTGCCGACAGAAGTGAACAACTAACACGTCACATTAGCATGTCGGTGACGTTTATATACAAGTTTTGCCACAGAAAAAAGAAGAGTAAACAAAAAAAACTTTTCTGTGGTATTGCCCCTACCAAAAATCATCGACGCAGCTTAAGTTTTCAGTTCAATAATTTAATTACTCTCAAATATTACCTAATCTATTTATATATATACCTACTAGCCACCCGCCCGGCTTCGCACGGGTGTTAGCTCGGCCTTCGGTCTCGCTACTATGACCCGCTCCAGGAACACAAAATTTCATCCCAATCGGTCCAGCCGTTTTTAAGCTTATGTGCTATTCCAGACTATAATCTATCTCTGTGCCAAATTTCATCCAGATCCGTTCAGCCTTTCTGGCGTGATAGAGTAAAAAACATCCATCCATCCATCCATCAATCCATCCATCCATCCATCCATCCATCCATCCATCCAAACTTAGTAGAATATCAAAATCTCTTGTCACAATGTTTGTAGTCGCACTCCTCCGAAACGGCTCGACCGATTTTTATGTATATTTGATAGCTATTAGAATAGGTCGTAAAGTATTTTTCATCATCATCATCATCATCACTATTTTTCAACACCATGCGGATGAAACCGCGGTTCGCAGCTGGTTATCTTTTTTTTTTAATTTTTGCCTACTACTATTTCCCATATTACACGAAATTCCCATACAAGTATTACGAATACTGCCGAAAAGTCGACGGTCACTCCTACCTCTCCAGGGCGCCAGGAGATGGAGGCGTGCGTCACGCTGGGCGGCCCGCCCTCGGTCTGTAAGGGAATGTAGCGGTGTGCGATTCACACGACTGCACAATTATTACTTAATTTACGAACAGACGCTTGTACGATTTACTATACTTACGATATACTTGCATAGTGCTCTTTTTTATTATTATTAAATAATAGACTTGCGCTTGGCCGCCAACTCGCCTGATGTCAAGCGATGATGCGGTCTACAATGGAGCAAGCTTGGCCAGAAGAAACCGATTCACTCGAGATTTGAAGACACCCAGATTATAACTATCGGGGAACACCCATTCGGGCAGCGCATTTCCGCAGCGGCACCGTTTTTGAGCGATGACATCGAAACTGCACATAATATATTTAAGTACGTACTAAGTAAGCCATTGGTGCAGTGCCGAGGATCGAACCGGGTGCCGTCAGATTGTAAAACGCACATGATACCGCTCGACCACCATCAGGTGGAACATCCATTCAGGAATTCCACAGACTACCTGATGTCACTCCACCTTCAAAACTCAAATCAAATGATGACCACTGTCGTGGATAAAGTTCTTCATTATTTCGTCTCTAATAGGTTAAGCGCGATGGTGAACGAATGTTAGCAGCGCACTTTACGCTATCTTACGGCACCCGGTTAGATTCTCGGCCTTGAACCAATGCCTTATTTAGCATTAAAATAAATTATGTGCGGTATGATATCGATGCCATAGCTAAAAAGGCGAAGAAAAACATTGAGAGGAAACCGGTATTACCAAGAACCTCTAAAGTTCACCAACATGTACTGGGTCAGCATAGATTAGGGGTCCATCATCTCTGTCTGAGAGAAGACATGTGTCCCAGGAATAGGAACATGATAAGCTAAAAAGATGATGATATAAGTTGGAAGATTAATTCTGATCATCCTCATTACTTTACTGCTTGTGTTGCAATTTAAAATAGAGCTAAGGTTACATTAATATTTAGTATAAGGTTTCATAATATCGTTAAAAGCCAGATAAAACGCATTATATTAGACCTTTATTGCTAACGCCTATGATTATGCTAATGATGTTACCAAAATATTTTCGCCTGTGATTTTAAAATTTTTTGTTCTCATATCTTTATAGAACGATGAACACATAATAATGAATACGAGATAAAATGGCTCAGCACAATAAAAATCTGTTGGGTGTTGACCATTCGCAAGATCATAAAATGAGATTAAAAAGCTGACGCATCGCCTATGTTTAACTATTTTAATGACACAATTTATGACGCCTAAACAATAAAACTAAAACGTAATCCTACCACTAATTCCATCACTGCAACATAAAATTCATTTAAATTCCCATACATGTACACTGACTTGCACTGAAATTATACACCCCTTTAGAAAAATAAAAATTCCGTCATAAAATTACCATGAAGCATAATTAGGTGCATTATAATGTAGTTTGCACGGTGGGCAATATTTTTATACAAGATGCCATAGACTAAAATAGTGAATAGATACAGTGCGTGCACAACAATACGGGATGTTTACATTGTATAGGAATGTATAATTAATAGTGAAATATTGCTGTGGTCATGAGAAAACGGGACCGGTCAGGACTACATTAGCTGAAGTGGCCCAAAATGTATAATTTCTGTGGGTTTCCTCGTGTATGAATGGGCTTATGCCAGTAAGTGATTTTGAATTAGTCTTACAACACTTCTGGGAGAAGTCAGACTTTTAAATTCAGTTAAATTCACCCTACTGAATAAGAAAACAAAGATTTTTGTACATCCCCTTAAAATACATATTACGTGTTTTTTTATCGATTTGCTATTAATGTTTACTTTTAGGAAGAAGCTTTTTTTTTTTAATAAAAAGAGCGGCAAACTAGAATGCGGTGCGACTGATGGTTAGCAGAAACCGCCGCTTATGGAAACCTGCAACACTAGCGGTGTTGACTTTGGTTTGCTAGCCCGAAAAGGACAGCAGAAAGTGAAAGTTGAGTATAAAACTTATGAAAATCATTCGCACATTAGATAGATATCTAAAAACTCTTTATCGTGTACACCAGTAATAAAAATTATAAACAAATAGAAAAAACTAACGAGCTAGTGCCACAAGTGGCGGTCTTATTGCTAAAAGCAATAAAAAAACAAGAAATAGGGATGAAAAAGAAAAATTGCATTGTTTTAAACTATCTTTACCATCTTTATCTTAAGTATTAAATTTGCAAGTTCAAGTGGCAATGGGCAGGCCACATCGCTCGAAGAACCAACCAGGTTCTTGAGTGGAGACCACGAACCGGAAGACGCAGCGTAGGTGGACCTCCCACTAGATGCACCGACAACATTGTGATAGTCACGGACATTCAGTGGATGCAGATGGCAGGTTGTCGTTCAGTGTGGAAGTCAAAGGGGGAGGCCTATGTTCAGCAGTGGACGTCTACTGGCTGATGATGATGATGAAACAATCTCGGATAAAGGTCGGATACCTTTTAAAACGTTATGTACTTGAATAACTTGTAATTTCAATTGAACTTCTATACAGCATCACATAAAATAAAACTGAACATAATCCATTACACTAGTGATCATACGATACGTCACACCTTCACGCCTCTGCGTTATGCCAACACCGGCACAGATCCTGAATTATGACACTGTACAATGGGCGATCAATAATCATTTCAGGATGTGCCCGATTTGTTGGCCTGCCGTGGAATGCACTCGACAAACTTGAGAGGAATTAGATTGAGTAAAACTTATGTATTTAATGTAAAGATCTCGTAATACATTCATATTGACTTCTAAAGATATCGATTTCGATGTTACTTATTTTTTGTACTATTACGCCAAATGATTGGCACTCGGTTCGATCTTAGGCCCTGCATTATTTAGTACTTACTTAAATAAATTATGTGTTTTCGATGTCATTTGTCAAAAGATATATCGATGTCATAGCTTAAAAACGGCGAAGGAAAACATCGTAAAAACCGGTACGTCCAAGAATATCAAAAGTTCGAAGTCATATGACATTTACCAACATGCATTGAGCTAGCACGGTAGATTAGGGCCCATCCTCTCCCTCTGAAGCCTGTGTCCCTGTAGTGGGAACATGATAGGCTGAGAATGATGATGAAGTATGACTTTACCTCTTCGATACCACTTTAGATATAAATTATTATACGAAAGTACTGTTTTTGTTAATAGAGTCTTTAAGGGTTGTCAACGTATCTGTGATGCCCCTGGTGTTGCATATATCCATAGGCGACTGTGATCGCTTACCATCAGGCAGCCCGTCTGCTTGTTTGCCACCTATGGCATAAAATTCTCATAACCTACCAATGCTAGGCAAATTTTTCACCTTCCAGATATCCAAGTCTTCCAAATGACGCTAAATACTTCGTTTTTGTGGAGATGACTTTTTGTTTCACATTTAGTCCCATACAATCAATCGCCTTCTAAATTAATATTTCTATCTCTGTTCCAAAGACCTAATGTACTAAACTATGACTGCCCCGGTGGCTCAGTTGGTAGTGAACCTACTTTCTGCACTTGGGGCGTGGGTTCGATTCCCATCTAGGACAAACATTTGTGTGATGAACATTTGTGTTTGTTCTATGTCTGGGTGTTAATATCTATTTAAGTATGTATTTGAAAATATATATGTATGTATATCAGTCTGTGGCAGCCATATTACAAGCTTTGCTTAGTTTGGGGTCAGATGACCATGTGTGCAATAATGTCCCAAATATTTAAATATTTATAAGTTTTTTGCTAAACATGCTCTGCATTTCATATTTTGTAAAGATGATACTTAAGTGGTATTGACGCTCGACTTCTATGCCGGAAGTGTGGGTTCGAATCCCAAGAATAAGCTTGAACTGCCATGTCTATTAAGAAAAAAATTAGAATGAAAACCATAGCATCTATTCCTCAGTTGGCTACAATATTATGCTCTGACTTTCTCTCGACTTCTTGTAAATTATTATTTTCACCCTGTGAATCTATCTTCCTTTATACCTTCTAGGGAATCTACTCGTATTGCCCACCGACAGTCAAAGCGTAAAATATTTACTCCAGTGTCAATATAATTTATGCTTTAGGCATTAATTGCTAGAGCTGTCTCATATATCAGTTGAGCAGTTCAGTCAACGCGCCTTTGACATCATGAACTGGCGAGCTGTGTCGAGCCTATGTTAATGTGAGCAAGCCTTTAGAAATTGAAACTTAATTCTGTATCATGGGCTATAATCTGATACTAAAGAGTTGTCCATATTGAAAAAGATGTGAAAAGGGAACCATCGTTACATACTTTTCTCCAAATATTTCATTACCTAGTTGCATAATTTTTAATCGTGCTATTAATTTTTACTAAGTACTCGTAATCTATAATCTCGAGACCAGGCTTCAAAAGTTGCCTCAAAAAAAGTAAACACCATAAGAACAATTAATGCTATATAGAAATTATAAACAAGAAGCACACACAACCACCAAACTGATCATTCGAGAAGTTCAGCCGTAAGTTTATCAGAAAAAACTCCAAACGACACAGAAATAAGACAATTAAAATATTGACATTAAAAAATTTGACAAAAAGCTCCTAAAATGACACGAAAGTAGATTTTATTTACAGGAAGTTGAAATACGAGACGAAACGTAAGCAGTGCTCGCTGGCAAGACCCTGACAAGAATTATCTGAGCAAGAAATAGAGCTCTATGTAGAAGGCAAACAAAATATTAACAGTTATTATGATTATTGATGGGATATTTACCGTGGTAAGGTTGTGGAAGGTTGTCTTCCCGTGAACATGGTGCATGTAACTGCGCCAAAATATTGGGAGCTCCTTCCACAACCTTACCACGGTAAATATCCCATCATTAATCATAATATAACTGTAGTGAACAACCATGATAGTTTAAAACTAAATATATATACTCTAGCTATTACCCGCGGCTATGCCCGTATTGTAAACAAAACATGTCATAGCCTTTTTTCAGTTTATAATATATTGGGTAGTTTTCGAATGGTTTTCAGAATTGGTTCAGAAGTTCCAAAGATTACCTCCTACAAACATATAAACTCTACCTCTTTATGATATTAGCGTACAATAAAAATATTACATTTATAATGCCTTGTCCCCAAGCTGGCCAGTTCCCTAGTCGATACCAGTCTCCCCAGGTACCTCAGTAAATCAGGATTAGCTGCACGACCAACGAGCCTCATTTGTGCGTTATTTATAAACTAAATCCGCGGCTTCGAGGTCAGGATACGACTGAAAAACGAGGAATTTTTATATTCAGACGGTCTTTTGAAGCGTGAAGTTATTATTTTATGCCTATTGATGTGAATAGTTGGAGATGTAAGTTTTGAGTCTTTTTGTCTAGCAGGGCTCTGACCGTGAGCTTTTAAGCGCGATTCAGTTTAGGTGACTGCGGAAAATTACATGAACGTGAACCTTTATGCGGTTTGATACGGTTTGTGGTCGCGTAACTTTTCGCGGGACCTATATTGAATAGCGTTAACGAGTGATATAATATGTAATAGATTATTCACCAAGGGTATAAAACAGTATCTTTAGTCATGGGCGCATATTGAATTCAGAGCTAAACGAAGGATTCTACTGTTAGCTCCCGAAGGCGAGGGAGTTTAGAGTTAAATCCCGAGCGTAGAGAAGGATTTAAGACTAGAATCCTGAATGTCGCGAGAGACTCAAAGTTGCCTAAGGCGAAGACAGTTTTAACCCCGAATAATCAAATTTTTACACCTTCTGCGAGACAATAAAAAGCACGGCTAATAGTAAGATATACCTTTCGGAAGAGTATAGATTTATTTTGACTCAACACGTTGTTGGATGAAAGTTCAAACATAAGATAAAACGGATCGTAAGATCAGCGCTGTTTGCTAAAAATCATTTTGTTGAGTTGAGGCCATTTTTGTGACACATGACATTAAAAAGCCATAGTTATTATTGCTCACCAGGCTATGTTAATTAATGTTGCAAAATAAAATTATATTTTTCTTTAAAAAAAAAGTTTAATCATACTTACACATGATTTCATAAAACTGTTAATAAAAGAAAATTACACAATGAATTCGTGAAAGCAGTTCTTCCAGAAAACTTGTCCAATCAATTGTATGAATGTATGGACACAAAAGAATAATTACATTGGGAGTCCAAAAGGCAAAGGGCGTGGGCCCTGCAGCTAGAATTAGCGAAACAAAAATGCATATGGTGTTACAGTTTCCAACAAAAAATGAGATTGTTTATTGTATGCAAATTGTTCTTTGAAGTTATGTTGGTCCAAGATATGGGTGGGTGGCGGGAGACATAAGCATGACAAGTTTGCAATGAATTTTTACTAGAATAAGTAAAAAATGAAACAATAACTTAAAAAATAAAAATTATAATATCAAATTTGATATGTAGCATCTGAAACAAAGTACTTAACAATAAATTATAATTAGTATTTGATTTGAGTTGATTTGCAACTGATATTTGAACATCTGAAAACATATTTCAAGTTTATTACAAGCATTTGTTAATTATACTACTACTTTCTTTGTTTAATATTTATTTATTTCTATGGTAAATATTTTAAACCCAATTTAATATATAACTCCACTGGTCTAATCAAGCTAACATTTACCTAGTTTCCCGGAATAAATCGTTGATGGCGATAAGACTGCCAGTTGTAACACTATTTTGAAGTCTTTTTTGTTCTATGTATGTCTTTTATGGTGTGTACAATAAAGAGTTATCTATCTATTTACATCCGATAACATTGTCTTCGTATGGTATTTTAAAGCTGGGGCCAGGATTTTGTTAATAGTCATCTTTTTTTTTTTAATGGTACTAGAAACGAAATATCTAATAGACACATCTACAAAATAATTATCACAGTTTAAAAACTAAAAAACACGCTTTCAAATCGCTACAAATCGGGACAAACTGTATAAGTTATATGATTATTTACGAAATATTTACCGTGGTAAGGGTGTGGTTGTGGTTGTGGTAGTGGTAGTGAACAACCGTGATAGTTTAAAACAGTGTTTAAACTGTATAAGTGTGCGAAATTTCAATTTTATTCGACGTTTTGAAGTAGTTGAAAATCAAGTTAAAAGATTCCGTTACATATATAATACATACATTCAATTATACATACATACATACATGCATATAATTATAGATACATACATACCAAGCTAATAAAAGCGTAATAAAAAGCTGTTTTTTTTCTAAAGCTGAGCACTCCTACCGCTATGTCTCAAAATTTGTACCACAAACCAAGATGCCCTGAAGCAATGCACATGGCATACTCAGTTAAAATAATGAACATTAATGATAAACAATATAATTTTACGGGGTATATTACATTATATCAATACAATATTATTGATACTTTTTAAAGAAAATCATTGACACAAACAAATTTTAACTTTCTAAAGAGCGATGCTAGCAACTTTCATGTAAAGTTGGTTTCAGATAAGTTTTATTGGATAATTTTGAAGGATAGACTCAATACGGGCCAGTCCTGAATACGGGTGTATATTGAGAGCTGGTGGCGGAGGGGTAGCATGTGCGCTTTACAATCTGACAGCACTCAGTTCGATCCTCTTCCCTGCACAAATTAATTATTTAGTACTTCAATAAATTATGTGCAGTTTCCGAAACCGATATGTCCAAGAACCGCAAAAATTCAGACATATAATATTTACCAACATGCACGGGCCAGTGTTGCAGTCCCTCCAGCGATGTCATATCGACTATAGGTATATCGAAGTGCTGAAGTGTTTGTATAGAAACGCCACCATGTCGATCCGATTACAGGACGAGAGCACGGAACCAATCCAATTGCATAAAGGCGTGAGACAGGGAGATGTTATCTCTCAGAAACTGTTCACTAACGCATTGGAGGACGTTTTCAAGCTCTTGGACTGGAACGGATTCGGCATCAACATCAATGGCGAATACATCACTCACCTTCGTTTTGCCGACGATATAGTCATCATGGCAGAGTCGCTGGAGGACCTTAATACAATGCTCAGCGACCTCAGTAGTCTTTCCCAACAGGTGGGTCTTAAAATGAACATGGACAAGACAAAAGTCATGTCCAATGTCCATGTTGTACCCGTACCGGTAATCGTTGGGAACGATACTCTCGAAGTTGTTGACCATTACACCTATCTTGGACAGATTGTTCAGTTAGGTAAGTCCAACTTAGGCAAAGAGGTCGCCCAAAGAATCCAACTCGGATGGGCAGCGTTCGGGAAATTGCGTGACATCTTCTCGTCCAAGATACCACAGTGCCTAAAGAGAAAGGTATTTGATCAGTGTGTGTTGCCAGTGATGACATATGGTACTGAGACGTGGTTTTTAACTGTTGGCCTTTTGGAAAAACTCAGAGTCACACAACGGGCAATGGAGAGAGCTATGCTCGGAGTTTCTTTGCGCGATAAAATCCGAAACGTAGATATTCGCCAAAGAACCAGAGTCACGAACATAGCTATTAAAATCTGCAAGTTGAAGTGGCAATGGGCAGGCCACATCGCTCGAAGAACTGTTAACCGATGGGGAAGAAAGGTTCTTGAGTGGAGACCGCGAACCGGAAGACACAGCGTAGGTAGGCCTCCCACTAGATGGACCGACGACATTGTGAGAGTCGCGGGCATCCAGTGGATGCAGATGGCAGGATGTCGTTCAGTGTGGAGGTTAAAGGGGGAGGCCTATGTCCAGCAGTGGACGTCTTCTGGCTGATGATGATGATGACTGGGCCAGCATGGTGTATTAGGGCCTATCCTCTCTCTCTATCTCTCTCTCACTGAGAGAGAAGATGTGTCCCAGGAGTAGGAAAAATGTTAGGCTGATAATGATGCCGAATTGCCCGACATACACTGCCCCATTGGCCCAGTTGTTAGTGAATCTGCCTTGTGCTATTAAGTCTTCTGTGCTTCTGCGATTGAGGGTGTGGGTTTGGTTCCCACCTAGGACAAACATTCATGTGATGAACATTTGTGTTTGTTTTATGTGTGGGTGTTAATATCTATTTAAGTATGTATTTACAAATATATATGTACGTATATTAGTCTCGTGCAACCATATTACAAGCTTTGCTTAGTTGGGATCAGATGACCTGTGTATAAAATATACCGTTTTTTATTAGGGTTCCGTACCCAAAGGGTAAAACGGGCTCCACTGTCCGTCTGTCTGTCTGTCTGTCTGTCTGTCTGTATATCCGGCTGTCACCAGGCTGTATCTTGTGAACCGTGGTAGACAGTTGAAATTTTCTCAAATGATGTATTTCTGTTGCCGCTATAACAAAAAATACTAAAAAACAGAATAACGTAAATATTTAAGGGCTCCCATAAAACAGCCATGATTTTTTTGCCGTTTTTATAGATAACAGTACGGAACCCTTTGTACGCCATTCCAACTCGCATTTGGCTGGTTTTATGAGTTGCTAACCTATGTATGTTGTGAAAAAACTGTTTGTACTTTGATATGAAGAACATGAACGAGAATTTTCTATACAATACGATCATGAAAAATGTTATGAATGCTACCTTTTAAAATGACTGAGAATTCCATACGCAGAGAGGTTTCATTCATACCTTCATACAAACAAGAGAGTCAATCACGTACTTTCTTTTCACGCAATTCTTGAAAGCGCGGTAGTTTGCGTCCGTTAAAGATAGCCTTCTATGGTCCGAGCCATTGTGGCCTAATGTCTCTACGGCCCACATTTTGCGCATGTTTGCTCCTGATTTTGTAGTGAAATCTTTATGACTCTTGAATACTTTGTCATTGTAACTTTTCAGACCACGTCTTGCTCTACTAGAATAAGTTTTTAAAATGTTTATTGGGACATGGTGATAAAGTGGTAGGTGTGTACGGGGGTGGAACGTCGATTCGCTTGAATTGGTGCATTGTAATGTGACAAGTAGTTTCGGAGTACCACCCTGTCGGTGGTACTAATTTAGCCAGAGATGGATTAAGTTGCATAGAAATAAATGATAATTCTTCAATGAAGACACGTAGTCTAGGAGTAAAAGAAGACTTATGTACAAAAAGAAAACTTAAATCTTATATATATAGGCAATTAGCTGAGCCCCGCTGTTTCACCCCCGTTTTAAACCTCCTTGAAGCTACTTCATTGGTAGCGACAGTAACCATCCTTGACTTAGTTTTTAGATGAGATTTTTTTTGTATGATGTAGTAATTTGTCATTGTAATAGACTTCAATTCTTGTTTTTGTTTTTTTTGTGGTGATAATATTAAAACACAAAAAATATTTTTCGTCACAATCACACTTTTTCATCACCACGTAGGTGAAATCCTGGGGCGCAAGAAGTATATTATACAAATTGAATCATTGTTTGCAAATATACGAATAAGTAAGTACCTAAGGCTTTCTAATCATTCTCCTACACACTAAGTCCGCCCCTGTCCATCAAGGTGCAACCCGTTGCAAAAACAGCAGGAATTGTCCAAAACTGAACGTGATCAGTGCCATTGTGTCCACACACCCGCTACAAAGGCTACAATGCCCATCCTTAGCTACTCTTTTATCCGAACAATGGTACTTTGCCTATTGACAATAGAAACCATTATCTTATAACAATGACTCAAAAGCTTCAGCACCTTGAATCAATTCTAAATCTTCTGGCACTACAAATTAAATTTTATATTCTCGTGGTCACCTAGTGGTGGTTGAGTCGTTTTGAATCGGACAGAGTGTGGTATCTCACATGTTTGCAACAGTTGTCATTGTTACCTACACCTATTGTATTGATTGTTCTCAATTCTTTGTGCTGCGATCACGTGAAACATTTTAATATTATGAAATTATAAACGTCTTCCGTAGTGTTGGTGGGACAAGGAACCGTAGAGACGTACGATTTTTCATCGTACGAGAATAAAACACAGTTGAAGTGGTAATGGGCAGGCCACATCGCTCGAAGAACCAATAACCGATGAAGAAGAAAGGTTCTCGAGTAGAGACCACGAACCGGAAGACGCAGCGTAGGTAGGCCTCCCGCTAGATGAACCGATGGCATTGTGAGAGTCACGGGCATCCAATGGATGCGGATGGCAGGTTTTTGTTCAGTGTGGAAGTTAAAGGGGGAGGCTTATGTTCAGTAGTGGACGTCTTCTGGCTGATGATGAGAATAAAACAAAGTTGAGACATCAAAGCTCGTTGCTATTTGACTTAACAAAGCTGCTCTCTCGTAACTATGTGTTATCCAGTTTTTTTTAAACTAAACGGAGCTGCTGTCTCGTAACTATATGTTATCCAGTTTAACTAAACGGAGCTATTGTTTTGTAACTATTACCTATCTAGCAAAAAAATTACTCAATGGCACCTTCTTGCCATTGAAATTTACTAAATCACTTGCAGTTTAATCTTATCTATAGAACAAGTGGATCACATTAAAAACCGACTTCAAGAATATATGAAAAAACGTAATAAGTGTCTATAAAATCTGAAGAAAACGAGGGCACTCGTTTTCCCTGGGATCCCATTATCAAATCCTGACTTGGAGACAATGGGACCAAATTGGAAGTAAGTATACCCTACCAAATAAATGTTTTTTTTTTTTAAACTTGTCAAAATTTGGCGGAGAAATCATCAAGAAACATACACAAATATATATATACATATATATAGTGGAACATAGAACCGTCCTCCTTTTTCAAAGTTGGTTAAAAAGCACGTACTAAAGTCATACACGGGATAACTTTTCATGAATTTTTTTACTTTTTTATTACTGTGCAGGGAATCTCCATACATTTCTTATTCCACCCTCGCTACGATTTATTGTAATCTGAAACTGTCCCCACATGCATTCATATATCTTACCATTCCATGCAAACAAATAGCGAAAACTATGGCCCGGCACGATGCATCCGGTCCCATACAATCCGTAGAAGAATCCATACAACTTTGGTTTCATAAAAGTATTGTCGAAAAATTGCATACTATTCATCAAAGTGGTATAATTTAGAACTTTATGAATTCTAGGCGACTTCAAATCAAAGCTTTGAGTATATAAAAAAAATTACGTCAATAGTTTGAGGAAGGATTGATTCGTGTCCGGTCATTTGTTGAGCAATTGTCCGGATGTTGCACAATAATTGAGATTTGGACACCTTTTCCGGATGTCAAGTGGAGCTAAAGATGTTGAAGCAACTGGAATATAGGACAATAATGCTGAATGCTGACATGATGAGAATCAGTTGTAGAATCTTGACAATAATTTTGTATGCAATTATTGCTGATTTGAATTGTAGAGATGTCGTTAATGGAGTATAATAGAAAACTTTGGAATTCAAATCACTATTGTTAATCTAGAATTCGATGGCGTTTTCATTAACTTTACACCATTGGCAGCCTGTGATCGTCCACTACTGCCCTTTCTTTCATTTTTACTTCTTACCTTGTCACTGGTCCCAGTTCTGGGTTTGGTCCAGATTAGATCCACCATTTTTTTTATACACTTTTACGCATTCTAATTCATTTATTTTCCGACACGAAAAAAGGAGGGGTTCTCATTTAGATTGGTTTGTCACTTCAGAATTCCTTCATATATAAACCTATTTGTAAAATTTATTTTTATTTAGAACGATATAAATTTCATCAAAATCGGTTCAGTAGTTTGATTCTTTACATCAAAATAACTAAAAAAATATGTCCAAGTAAACGAAATTGCGTATTTACTAACTTAGAAATCAGTTTTTTATATTCATAAATATCAGAACAAATATACATCATATCAATCCAAACGATGATGCCCAGATTCATATTAATTTTATTCTAAGCCCTTGTACTATAAAGAATTTTATTAAATAGTTTATCTAGGTTCATACATTCCTTGGTAGGGTGCTGCAAGTAAAATATTACTTATACAGTACAATTTTTTTAAATAGATATTGTGAGGTATAAACTGAGATTGTTTGATTTATGTAAGGCATTCAAACGACATTATTTGATTACGACGTCGCATGAGCTGCCGTACTTCTAAATAAAATCCTGGACAATGTCACATCTTGTAGGAAACGATCAATTCTTGAAATAGCTTAACGGAATAGCTTTGCGATATCTATAAGATCTCTATTTACGTCTAAATTGAATTCGGGTTCCTTAAAAATTCGTTCGCTGCTCTCATTCTTTACGAATTCCATTCACAAATATTTACAACTGTGGCATTAGTGTGTGACAATACGAAATAACTGAGGTTTTCTTTCAATGACCAGCTTCATTCATGTTTGTAAAGTACTTAGCTTTTCTGTCTTCTCTTCGTTCATGTTTGTTCTGAACGTAAGCTTCACTAAGCTTAGTTTTGTAATCCATGTATTGTCAAACATTCATTCATAAAATTGCTATTTTGGCGGCAATATCAAAGCTGTTGATTTTGTCTACGCACAGAGTACCTAAATTTTTTACCGCCGAAGAAAAAATAGGCGTTCTATAATTTTAATGTTTGTATCTGTATGTCTGAGCATATGTGTGTCTATCTGTGACATCGTGGCTCCCAAATGTCTCAACTAATTTAGATTTAGTTTTTTTATTTATTTGAAAGGTGACTTGATGACAGTGTTCTTAGCTATGATTCAAGAAAACATGTTCAGCCGTTTTAAGATTATCTGCTTCTTTATTGGAAGTTTCAATCTGGGTGCCTTCAAATCTCGAGTAAATCGGTCTCTTCTGGGCAAGCGTGCTCCATCGTAGACCGCATTATCGCTTAACATCAGTCGAGTTGGCGGTCAAACGCAAGATATTACAGAATAAAAAAATAATAAAAAAAAAACAATATTATACTTGTTTACCTGTGTACTCCATTATGTATAGCTGTACAATTTTGTAAGGTACGAAATCAAGTAAGTATTTAAAATGTAGTAAGTATTTAAGTTTTGAATTTGGTTTCACATTTACTACACACATATAAAAGTACTAGTTAAATATTTAATAATATAGACGCAAAATTTCTTAAAGTCGGTATCTATTCTATTTACTAGCGTTTGACCGTCACTTTGCTTGTTGTGAGGCTATGGAGCTGTCTATGATGGAGCACGCTTGTCCAAAAGAAACCAATTCACTCGAGACTTGAATATACCCACCTACATAAAAACTTCTTACATTTGTATAATTACTTACCTACACTTACCCTAAATTACAGATCTTTATCAGGAACTCAAAATACGTTCAAAGCTTTAAGATGACTTAATATTTTGACAGCCAAACGAATACTAAGGAAAATATTTCTATCAATATTCCGCTAAAATTATCCGTTATAACATTATCTTTATTTGAATTTATCAATAAGCACTTACGGAAGGAAGTACTTAACCTCTTTACAATCGAAATGGACATTGGAATCACTAATCAATACAACTCTTTCTCTTCATTCCTGAAATTTCATTATTGGTACATGACCAGCTTCCGAAACATCTTATTCAAAATATCATCTACAGTTATATCTTCATTATAAACATTGTTATCATTCAAATAGACTGTTACTGGAAGTGCCGACAAATCAATTATTTATTCAGAAGCTTTTACTTTTATAATTTCTTCAATAGAATCAACCATTTATTCTTTTTCTTCACCTAGTCAATCTAGATCCATATCGCAATTAACTTTGAAGATTAAGTTAACATTCTCTATGATGCTGTCGTTGGATTGAATTTGAAAAGGTTCGATCGTGAATGCTTTCAAATTATTAACAACCAGACAGCAAGGCACCGGGATTAGCGTTGCTACCATTTTTTTAATCTGTGCCTTTACTTTCATTACCAGAAGGATATTATACAAAGAGGCATTTATTCTCTGTGTTATATGAAGTGTAAACTTTATATTGTGGCGAGAAACTTCTAAAGTAGGATTAGGATGGGGGCTGTGAATGAACTGGTCGTACTGTTATTGCTTTGAGGTGCCGTGCTTCTAGGCTTTGACTAGGTATCTATTAGTTAAAGTCTATAGGGTATTTGCTTTCTTCAATGTAATGTTACTGTGGTAAAAATTATTTTAATCGCAGTTTTTCAAGATTTCCACATTTCCGGATAGTATAAAAAAAATCATAAGCCTTTCAAACTGATAAAAAAGTTGACACGAATTTTAATCGACTTCAAAAAAGGAGGACGGTTCTATGTTCCACTGTTTATTTTTTTATATGTTCTCCAATTTCTCCGCCAACTGTTGACCGATAAAGAAAATCTTTTGTTCGCTAGGGTATCTTTCCAATTTGGTCCCATTGTCACCAAGTTAGGGTCTGATTTGGGCATCCCAGGAAAATTGAGGGCAAACCTCAAATTTTATAGGCACTTAATATGATTTTCATATATTTGAATTCAGTTTTTAATAAGATTCACTTGTATTAAATTCCTTTTTTCTAAAGGTCGTATTCATTCGTACTATTTTGTTTGTTTTAATAATCAACCTTACTTATAAACGTTACTAAAGTAAAGCAATGCTTAAAATTGCTCTGTTACCTTCTTGCTGACGAAAATTGTCACACATGAAAACGAGACAGTACAATTTTAAGCATTGTGTAAATTAAGTAACGTTTATAAGTAATGCCGTATATCTTTCAAATATAGCGACTAGAACAACGTGTTTTCTAAAACTTAAAGAACTAGTATGCAGATGTAAAAAAATCCATTAGAATTAGTTCATAGTTCATTATCTTAGTTATTTTAAGTACGTACATTAGGACACACTTTACATTTTACAGAGAACTGTTAAATTAATTTTAATTTGCCGAAGATAATGGTTATAATGTCGATTTACTAATACGAGTACGTGAGTCAAATCTAATAAGATTTGTTTTTCTAACCAGATAATCTTTATAATAACATAAAAAATCTTCCAAATAAGTTAGTACACATATCTGCAACTTCGTTATTCCTAGTTAACTTCTATGTTTAATGACAAATTATAAATTGCGAAGTCACGCAGTTATTTAAAATGGAACAACGATGTGTGTGTGTGTATTAAAGTCCTCTATTGTCGCAGAACAAATCCAAAGCGAATGTCTATTTAGATCCACATATAGTATCATATCCGAGAAGTCAACAGACATGAGCCTTGGGAGCATTGTACCAATGAAGTTTCGACTATTTACAAACTGAAGCTAATATAACACTGTTTATACTATCACAGTTGTTAACTAAAGTTATATGATTATTTACAGTAAATATCCCGTAAATAATCATATAACTGAAGCTGATATGATCTATAGTTTTTAATAGTTTATAGATATGACTTGGTAGCAAACATTCAAACTACAGGCACTCTAGAGTGCTAGAAACAGAGAAACAAAGAAAGACTTTTCAGCTACTTAAAGCTCATGGAAATATGCACTTTTTTCTTTTCTATATAGAAACAAATAAGACTATGGAAGATGGTTTCCTAGAAACAAATAAGATGTTCTTGTTTTTAACCGACTTCAAAAAAGAGGATGGTTCTATGTTCCACTATATATATATATATGTTTTTTTATGTATGTTTACCGATTTCTCCGCATCCTTCACTTTAGACCGATTAAAAAAATTGTTCGGTAGGGTATACTTTGTCACCAAGTCAGGATCTGATGATGGGATCTCAGGGAAATCGAGGGCAACCCTCAAATTTTGTAGGAACTTATTACTTTTACCATATATTTTTAAAGTCGGTTTTTAATGTGATCCACTTGTTAAGTACAGTCACACAATTTTAGTTCCTATTTTGGCCGCGTCTGCTCATCTCCCGGACAGGACTATTTGTATCAACTCACGCGTATCATCCTCATTGCAAGCACGATAAAATTAATTGATTAAACCCACCACAATGGCACACATGACGTGGTGACAAAGCCGGGAATCGAACCTGGGATTAGCGGGCACCCACCGCGCCAAGTGAGCCGTGAGAGCTTTGAGTATGTGCTGAGAAAAATTATAATGTTTGCTCGTATTTATTTCTTTTGTCTGGCAATAGTTGACTGAAATAAAAACGGCCAAGTGCAAGTCAACTGGCATTATAGAATATCAAAAAAAACTGGCATTACAGTTCGAAAGGTAGGACGGACGAACGGACGGATGTAACGTTACGCCTGTTTGCTAACTTAAACAGGCGTCCCGCGACAATTTCTAGGTGTTGAAAAATTAAGCCTGCCTATCAGTTCCTGCAGATCCTAATGGGTGGTAAGGAAAACAACCAGGTAACGGATAGATAAGTTTAATTGACCAGTACAGTACAGTACAGTCAGTACAGTAATATAAAAAAGAAAGCTAAAGGGGCTAAGGGGCCTAAGCGCTCCGCAGTCTCCGCACGGCAGGTATCCGGCGAAGTAGTGGACCGGAGGTGTAGTCTTCGGAAGAGGTACGGAGATCAAGCTTCGCTTGCGTCTGGTATCCAGAGGACGTTGAGCGAGGATTTAGGTAGGAGGACGGCAGCGGAGCAAATTCCAGGTCGAAGAATGGTAAAATACTACGGGACTCACGGTTTCCGCATGCCGGTCCTCTTTTCTCTAGGTTTAGAGCAGCATCAATTTTCAAAACATTTCCTCTAGGTTCAGAGCCACGGAACACTATTACTCGCGGAGTTCAGAGCAGCATCCACAATCAAAACATTTCACCATTTTTCAATTTGATGTTCCTGCTTTCAAGGTTGTTTATAGAATGACGACTCTGTTTGCCGTCACGGCTTTTCCTCTTCCTTTTTCAAATTTTGAATTTTGACTTGCGGAGCGTGTGCCCAAAGAGTTTTACTAACCGATAAAAAGTTTACAAATTTTATATAAAAATGGATATGGATGAGGATGAATATGAAGGAATACTACATTACCCCAAAAACCCCGGAAAAAAAAAACTTTTTACCAAAAAAAGTTTTTTTTTTTTTATAAAATCATGTAATTTTGAGGTTAAGGATATCAACTTGACACATGTATTCATCTTCTCTCAAAGGTATTCACTCTTCACTTTCATTCATACATTCAGAGGTAGGGGATACGGCTCACGCTTGCAAGGTCGATGGCACGTACTCCTTCAAGGAGATATCGAAGTTTAATGTTAGGGCTTATTTTGGGGGTGTCATCACCCGCACCGCTTAGAAGACCCATAAAAAAAATATTTACAGGGGTAAGGTACCGCAGAGGAACGTGTCCAAGTCTGGGTATACCCAAGATCCTGGATGGGTTTAGATTCCATCCAAGAGAAGTCAAGGCTTAAGATTAATTTGGACTTAGGGTCCATCAAGGATTAAGGATCTAGGTTTAAGATTAAGTGGACTTAGGGTCCCTCAAGGATTAAGAGTCAAGGAAGGTTGAATAGGAAACCACAGGGGAACGTGTCCTAGCCTGGGCTCTATTCGAAATTAAAGCTAAGTTACTACTAAAAGAATATACAAGGAGAGTGATAGTATACAATGATACGAAATTGCACCTTCGGCTTTCTTAAAGAGTTGTGCCACCGCTCAGATGATAAGGAAGATTGCCAAACCAGAAATGACGATGAGTGATGATGAGGTGATTTACATAGTCAAGATAAAAAAATAAGGTCTAGGTTTTTAAAGTTAAAGATGATATTACAGAATAGTATAAAAAAAACAGAACTAGTAACAAAAGGTAAACTGAATTTAAGCAAAGTTATGAAAAGTTAAGTTTAGATAGAAAATAATTGAATTAAGAGAAGTTACAATAAATAATTTAGAGATTGCTGGTTTACAACAGTTAAGAATTTATACCAAGAAATTACAAAAGATAAATAATTTAGAAAAGTTAAATTTTAAAATCTTTAACGTGCCATTTTCCTCTCACACCATTAGGATCCTCAAGGACAAAGACAAGTGGCGATAATTTCTCAACTACCGTGCACTTGACATTACGCCAGACTGTGTCACCTACGTTAAACTCTTTAAAATTGTGTCTCATGTTGTAGTGAGCAGCGTTCTTAATGTGTGCAGTGTGTAGTCTGAACTTTATCAAAGGTGGCAGATAGTACACCTAGGTTAGTGGCATAACTAATCAAGGAACTATTCAAGGAACTATTCAAGTCACTAATTAGTTTTTTAGTTGAGATTGTGAAGCGCATTTAGGACAATTAGTGATCTTTACGCCTTTACGGCCACATTTAAAGCAAACCAAATATCTAGGTTGGGTACAAGTCTTTAAAGAATGACCTTTAACTCGACAACGAAAACAAAAATCTTCCACTAAGTTCTCATAAGTCTGTGAAGAAGTACGCGGCTTCACATTATTTTGTACAGCATTAGTATAACTCATCTTTGAAGAAGTCTTAGAAGTTGAAGGACAATGGTAAGCAAATTCAGCAGCACAAGAAGCATCACCGCATCCAGGTTTGCGAAAATAAATTTGTTCATAGCTTTGACAAGCTGAGACCAGAGAATTAATTGACGTTATTTCCTTACAAAGCAAAACAACAGAGTAGCACGACCTTATATTATGACGGATAATCTTAAGTTGTTCGGCTTCACTAAGCTTCTCTGAAAGTCGTGAAAACATTCCAGACATTATGGAAACATAAATGATAATGGGCTCTGAATCACCTTGAATTCTTTTCATTATCTCTTGTCGAAGATTAAAATCATAATCAATTGATCCAAAATCTTTGATCAGTAACATATGAATATAATTCCATGTTAGATTAGGGTTCTGTTGATAAATAAAACGAAACCAATGAAGTGCATTTCCAGAGAAAATTTCGAAGGCATGTTTACAAAGCATCTCCTCCGTGATATTCCTAGAAATCCTGAATTCTTCCAGCTTTTGAAGGAATGTTCTAGGGCATGTTTCGCCATTATAAGAAAAAGTTTTCAAATCTTTAATAAAATTGTCCGATGTACGACAATTTTGAAACATTGTTGAGACTTGAGGCATTGACGAGTACGGGACCGTTATACTTGGCTGAGGTGTGAATGAAACTTCAGGAGTTGATTTAAGTTGAGAGGTAGGCTGAATAGCAGGGAGGGTAGCAGGGAGGGTTATAGTAGGGAGGGTTACAGAAACCGTGGGAGAGTCAAATTGAGCCTGAGGAGGAGGGCTGTGTAACTCCACCAACACCTCTTCAGAAGAAAACCTTCCATCATCATCAAGAGATAGTACATCGAAGCGTTTTTGAAGTGTGAAAAACCGTGATCTTAAATTTGAACAAGTTTCAATCAAGGATGAAGTCGCCTTAAGACGGTCCAGGCGGTAATAAAGATGGTTTACAAAGGCCTCGAGTTTTCTCAAACCACTTTTGTCTCCAGAAGATTCGATGTGTGAGATTTTAGTCTCAATGTATTCAAGAGTTACCTCTGCTTGAGAGAGGTCCAACTTAAGAGGTAAAGAAGAGGACTTAATATTCTCTGGAAAAATGTGACAAAGTTTCGTCATCTGTTCTTTAAGATTAAATAAAGTATCTGTTGGTTTTTCAGCCCTAATAGACACTTCATATTCAAGTTCGTGTTTATTCAAATAAGAATATTTGATAGATCTAGCCATGATTAAGTTTTAAAACGTTACGTTTAGAGTTAAGAATTAAAGAATTATTTATACGCGTTTGTTTCGGGTTAAAATATTATAGAATTATAGAAGTATTCTATAATATTCAAAACACCCTTAACAAAAAATAAATAAATAAGACGCTGCAAATGTATGTTGAGCGTTATATTTTATTAAGATTGTCGTAGAAAGTACCTACAACGAACGTTATAATATTAATAACGAATTAAAGAGATGTCTCGTCCATGTATATATACGTCGATGGAAAAATCCTATGCCGTGTCCACCATTAATAAGTCGATGGTAAATTTATGCCGCATCTACCATTTATTATATCGTTGGTAAAATGTGATAGTTTGATTAGACGTGTAAGAAGATTATGTATGAAGCGTAATAAGGTTTTATGCGTGTCTAGACTTCAGTTTCCGTGAACTTACAGTGCACCTGTTAGTCGACCTCGAAGATCTAGAAGTACACCTTCTTGTAGATGGAAACTTGCATGAACGTTTACTACAGGATATTGTCCTGCAGCACGCCGTAGAGTACTCCAAACCCCAACTTGAAAGTGACCCGAGGGTTTAACACTTACAAGAGAAGAATGGATGTAGATTGCAGTGGCAATCAGGTAAGTAATGTATATGTGCGTGGGGGTGTAGCATAATGTTGAACATAGTACTGTAAAGTGTAGGGTTTAGTGTTAAGAATGGAGTGGAGTGAGAGTAATAGGTAAAGATGTATAGATAAATATATAGAGATGTTAAAGCCGAAAGATTAAGTCGAAATAGAGCTCCCTGGGCAAGGTTTGTTTTAGAATTTTGAGACTAAGGAGCATGAAACGTGGGTTTTTAAGAAGGGCGCCAAACTGTAACGTTACGCCTGTTTGCTAACTTAAACAGGCGTCCCGCGACAATTTCTAGGTGTTGAAAAATTAAGCCTGCCTATCAGTTCCTGCAGATCCTAATGGGTGGTAAGGAAAACAACCAGGTAACGGATAGATAAGTTTAATTGACCAGTACAGTACAGTACAGTCAGTACAGTAATATAAAAAAGAAAGCTAAAGGGGCTAAGGGGCCTAAGCGCTCCGCAGTCTCCGCACGGCAGGTATCCGGCGAAGTAGTGGACCGGACTTAAACAGGCGTCCCGCGACAATTTCTAGGTGTTGAAAAATTAAGCCTGCCTATCAGTTCCTGCAGATCCTAATGGGTGGTAAGGAAAACAACCAGGTAACGGATAGATAAGTTTAATTGACCAGTACAGTACAGTACAGTCAGTACAGTAATATAAAAAAGAAAGCTAAAGGGGCTAAGGGGCCTAAGCGCTCCGCAGTCTCCGCACGGCAGGTATCCGGCGAAGTAGTGGACCGGAGGTGTAGTCTTCGGAAGAGGTACGGAGATCAAGCTTCGCTTGCGTCTGGTATCCAGAGGACGTTGAGCGAGGATTTAGGTAGGAGGACGGCAGCGGAGCAAATTCCAGGTCGAAGAATGGTAAAATACTACGGGACTCACGGTTTCCGCATGCCGGTCCTCTTTTCTCTAGGTTTAGAGCAGCATCAATTTTCAAAACATTTCCTCTAGGTTCAGAGCCACGGAACACTATTACTCGCGGAGTTCAGAGCAGCATCCACAATCAAAACATTTCACCATTTTTCAATTTGATGTTCCTGCTTTCAAGGTTGTTTATAGAATGACGACTCTGTTTGCCGTCACGGCTTTTCCTCTTCCTTTTTCAAATTTTGAATTTTGACTTGCGGAGCGTGTGCCCAAAGAGTTTTACTAACCGATAAAAAGTTTACAAATTTTATATAAAAATGGATATGGATGAGGATGAATATGAAGGAATACTACACGGACGATTCGGAAAGTCTGAAACAACCTAAGTGGTATTGGCCTGTAAAAACTTTTTACAGGTGGCGTTAGCATAGCTAGTATCTTTTTATAAGTTTTTTTTTTGGAAAATGTCGAATGTCATAATGACGAAATTCCCATAACAAAAGTACAAAGTACGTTTACGCCACTTTGACAGTGTTGGTAAATTTGTTGTTGAAACCTGCCATTGTAAAAATTGAGAAGGGAACAGAGAAGGGTTCTCACTTCAGTAGAAGAGAACTTTGCCCAACAACGCGGTACTCTCAAAACTTCCAACACTAACATTACAAGAATTAAAAAAAATCGAGCAAGAGATGAGGACGTTAAAACGGGTAAACAGATTTTCTTAAATCATACCTCGATCGAGTCACTTTTCAAATAAACAAAAAAACTAAATCAAAATCGGTTTATCCGTTTGGGAGCTACGATAACAAAGACATATAAACAGAAACACGATAAAATTATAAAACCCCTCTGTTTACGTCGGGAGTTAAAAAACAGTCCGTGACATTGTTCTGTTACTTTTTGACGTTATGTAATACGCAAACAGGTAAAGTAAAAACAAAACGAGGCCAACAAAATGCACAAGAGTATACCTTCATAATAAGTTTATTAAAACTTATTTCATAACACCAAAAAAACATTACCGATGGTATTTTCTTGTCTATGCTTTTCAAGAACTGCATGATTGTGTAAGTTTCATTGCATATTCCATTTTAAAAGACTACGCTTAAATCTCAGAAATGAAACCAGGATTATTAAGATATTTGAGGATTTATTATAATATCACAATAATGTCCTATTTGCTTTACAGCTCGATATCAAGTGCCAGTCTTAAATTCAACTGACAATTATCTATTGGTGACGAGTATCTGTCAAAGTCAATGTTACCGTTTGAAACGTCATTACTATTGTAACTGTCAACAGTCAACAGATGCTCGTCACCACAGAGCATAAATACTTTTACATTATGGTTCATATTAATATATTATGATACAAATTATTATATACTCGTAATTATGGTAATAGTCTTACAATTTCAATTCCCCAGCAATCTTTAGTACTTACAATGGCACCAGACAATGAATCAGTAGTCGACTGGTTATTTATATCTTTGTGTTATTAGTTTCTCAAGAGAGTCGGTAATGCCTTAGATTAGATAAGTTGTAACATTTTTGTACTCAAATTATAGAAAAGAACAGATGTAGAGCTATAAAGTAAGGAAAAATGACAAAAACAGCGAAATATGCGCATTATACATAGTTATAAGAGCTAATTAAACATGAATGCGCTTTCTAATGTATCTACTTTTGATAATTTTTGTAACATGGGTTACAACCCATGGGGGTGTAACCTGGCACACGCAGTGTTGATGAACGCACTTTCAAAGAGCTGCCCAACCTTTAAGTAATTTGTTTTAAATAATGTTGCATTTGAATATTTAAATATTCATCATCATCGTCATTATCAGCCAGAAGACGTCCACTGCTGAATATAGGCCTCTCCCTTTAACCTCATATTGACTTGAATTTCAATATTGACACTGGCAAATGCACAAGACGTGCAACGCGAAAATCCTCACAGGAGGAAAGAATAAAAAAATTGTATTTCCGTAGTTTACTAACCCCTTTAAAGTTTTATTATGTAGCTTGTGGTAGCTTGTAGCAAAGAAAATATTTTTTTCGACTAACGTGACACATTGCTTGAGTCTGTATATGAATTGTAACTTGGAAATATTTCAATACTTGAGACTGAAAAATGCAAAATACTGGCGACGCCAAAAACCTCTCAAGAGGAACGAAGAAAAAAAGTATCTCCGTAGTTAACTAACCTCTTCACAGTTTTATTCTGTAGCTTGTACTTTGTACTGTTTGTAGTACCGAGAAAAGCGCAAATTTCACGGCGGCTTACATTTAGTCCGAAATCCCAAGAAAACCTATTCATTTCACGATTCATTGATGCTTTTTTTAGCGTGTTCACTCCGCCCGCGGGCATTGTCCGCCTCCAAGCCGCTGGATATAAATTTCCTCATAATCTTTTTTCTTCTTTCAACAATGAAGTGTCATTGTTGTATTTTGTATTTTAATATCGCATCACGACAAAATCGGAATAGATAAATAATGCTTAGTTTTTTGCGTTTTGTTCGGTCGGTTCTTGGTTCCAATGCGTCTGGCCGGAGTGGTTGTATTAATGGTTAAGGATTGCCTCCATTCATCATTTATGGCCGGGCCGTGTGTAGATATATTCGTCATATTGTAGACTCACCTTTACAAATCTCTTTGTGACCTTCGACCAAAATAAAATGAATGGACGGGCCCAGTAGAAGAGCATTTTTGAAGATTACAAAATGAGCGCCAGCGCTCACTTCGTTTCAGTCGGTCTCTAGCCGTAGGAAGTGAAACACGAGTCTATTGTTACGCGATAACGAAACATCTGACAAAATTATGAATTCGTATGCTTTACCGAAGTGTAAATACACAAATAAAACCGATATCTATTTTTTGTAACATATATACTGTACATTTTTATAATTAGGTATTGAAGTATATGTTCGACGGTTTTGACTCGTTTTTACTAATCAAGTTCAATGGTTAGGGCCCGTCCATTCTTTTATTTTGGTCGAAGTTTGTGACATTTAAAATGGTTCGCTCGTACGGTCGGCGGGGATTGTCTTGAATTGCTTTCAGCATTCATGATGCGGTGGATTATTTAAATAGAGTTTTAATTTCTCATTTTCATTTGGAGAACAAAAAGATTTTTGAATATCATTATGAATACAGTAAAAATTTGCAACTAAGTATGTATTTAGAATATGGATGGTAAAAGAAAAAATAGAATTGAGAGGCAATTTCCTACCCTCAAATGGCGATGCAACGTTTACGAAAGCTAATAGGTAATAGTATGGCAACGAAAATACCAAATAATAGTAATAATTTTATCTGTTATCTGCAGTAGAGCAAAATTAAAATGATACGTTTCACTTGTAGTAAACATAGATCCAGTTAGATCAAACTTTTAACAGTCGTAATCTCCATTTGTGCATATTTTGGTATATTTTTAAAATTTTTAAACGTTTACTTGTGCTCACAGAGGGCGCGACTACAAAAAAACCCATCAAGTTTTGGAGCCCCTGATTTTTGCCGCCCTATACCCGGGCCAACACAACAGGCAATGGAGAGAGCTATGCTCGGAGTTTTTTTGATCGATAGAATCCGGAACGTAGATATTCGCCAAAGAACCAGAGTCATCGACATAGCTATTAAAATCTCCAAGTTGAAGTGGCAATGGGCAGGCCACATCGTTCGAAGATTCGATAACCGATGAGGAAGTAAGGTTCTTGAGTGGAGACCACGCAGCGTAGGTAGGTCTCCCACCAGATAGACCGATGACATTGTGAAGTCGCGGGCATCCAGTGGATGCAGATGGCAGGCTGTCGTTCAGTGTGGAGATTTTAACCTTCACACTGAACGACAGCCTGCCTGAAAGGGGGGCCTATTTTCAGCAGTGGACGTCTTCTGACTGATTGTGATGATGATGATACCCGGGCCTACTTGGCCTATAGGATAATTCACCCCAGTGCAGCTTACTTGCATCGTGTGCGAGGTCTATTAGATCGTAATAAATTGTCTATGATCATTTTCATACAATCACTCTACCCATCTTAATTTATCGCTTCGATCAACCAACAACGGTTCCAGGAGACACCCTCACACCGTAGATATTACCATAGACTCCCATAGCATCCGGTGCCGCCTACAACTAAAAAAATATGTTTATGATCCCACAGCGGACACAATGGCGTCGGCAACACCTCGCGTAGTTGGGTGTCGGGAACTTGATATTGTAATACGATCTGGGAAACAGACACAGAAATGTTGGGAACGATGATACACTCTCTTGAATCAGTTTTAAGAGCCAGCTGATTTTTTTGATGAAAACAGCATTGAAAACAAAAATTTAAGCGTCTTGATTCTATCAAATGGAAAGATCTATAGACAATTCAATTTATGTAATAAATAGATTAGTATTTTTCATTGATAATAACGGAATTTGGAATTTGAAAAAAACTTAACATATTAACATTTTACCTCGATTTACAAAAAAGGGTTTTCGTTAAAAAGAAAATTTAACTTTCAACGAACTGCATACGAGAAGGTGCAGGGGAAAATAATCATTCCCAATTCACATATACCAGAGCCACCCCTACAATTCAATATTACACATTTTTTATACTTTTAAAATTGAGATCTATACTAAAACTGTAATTGTGCAAAGTTTCATGCACTTGCCTTAATAACTATAGAAGTTAGAAGGTTCTAATTTTTTTTTAAAGTGTTAACCGAATTATTACAGCATTTTTCTAGTTTTAATTTAGTTTATTTTTTAAACTTTTTTGTAATAAAAACTCTTATTATCAGGGTTTGTGAGGACGTAAGCGTGTGACACTATTCAAAGTAAACACAGTCAGGTTCCTTAACAATCCATCAAAAACAACGTTTTTAATAAAAGGGGTGTTTATCGCATTTGTTACTGTCCATTCATCCCTTAGGCGTCGGACCATGACGAATCCTAACCAAACGGCCTAAGGCCAAGATTATCAAACAAGTTTCAAATATAATCTTCCATCCCTACCTAACAGTATAATGATAGAAAGAGAGGTTGAGGAAGTCAGGGTTGTAGCTAGTTACATACAATCTTCCATCTTTATCTATCCGTATATTAGTAGAAAGAGAGAGGTTGCAGAAGTCAGGGTAGAATCAGGTTTGGCATGTGGTTCGACAGGTTTTGAAGACGTGGGTGCCTACAATTGTTATGGGCAAGGAACTAAAGGGCAGTCCGACAGGATTTATACGTTATTGTTAAGCTTTTGAAGTCTTTATGGAATTGATTTTAATATGGCAAGTCATTTGGTGTGCTAAGTGGTTGTGGAAACGGGGCAGACACTGGAACAAAGCACTAATGGAAACTGTTGCTGTTTTTTCAAACATGTGTGCATAATATAAACCGCCACCGTTTGAAAGTGCATCTAGATCAGTGGAAATTGCACACTGTGCGATTCATACGATCTTTCTTGCATCACACTTGCAAAATGTGGAATGAGCTACCTTCCGCAGTGTTTCCGAGAAGGTACAACATGGGGTTCTTCAAAAAGCTAGTTAATAGAGTCTTAAAGGGTCGGCAACGTCAAAAAAATACAAGTATAAATGGAAGAAGAAAAAACGCGATAAAAGACAATTTTGAGACAAATTTTCTGTGCCCTAAGTGCTCTACCACCATGTGTGTTTTCACGAAATTTTGGTATTTGAACCCACATCCCGCGGAATGGTGTTCCAACGTGCCAACCGCTATCTTCGCTTCAAAAGTAGAGGTCTCAGGCCATAGTAGTGCGGATGCTTAGAAAATGACCACAAAATACTCCCTAAATAAAAAATAAACTTAATTTTGTTATCAAAAATAGGCAGAGAAAGTTTATTTTTATTAATTGTTGGGCTTTTTAGGCCACGCACCAAATGTGGCCACAACCTAATAATTTATATTTTTTTCAAAAGGTTTTGTCAACAAAGTTGTTTATCTATTAATATCTAGAGTAATTAAAGCCGAAAGTATGTCACCAAAACCACTTCAAATCAGTAAACGAACTTTTCAAAAGCTATCAAACAATTTTTCACAAGTATCGCTTCTACAAAGTCCATACATTCATATCAAAGCCAATTTAAAATAACTCTTACAGCGAATTCATTTCTTTGAGCTTTTCACAACGGTCGGATAGCTCCCAAATGGCCGGACACCAAAGTAATGCTTGCTGGAAAACGGGAAAATATGGGGAAAATGTATTGGAGTGCTCTTCAGCCAGCTTTATGTTCAGAGGTTTGTTCCAAAAACTCTATGGGTGTATGGAGATCAAAGCCTCTCGTGGCGCTCTCTTGAGATCGTTTTGATTTGTGCATTTTGTTTGATGAATGAAATTAGGATGTTTAGTATTGACTTTTGTGGCAAATTGGTTGTTTAAGAGTTTTATTTAAATGCGTTTATTGGGATAAATTTCATATACATTTTTAGATAATGTTTAAAAAACTCCGAGCAAAGCTCTCTCCATTGACTGCTGTGTGACTCTGAATTTTTCCAAAAGCCCAGCAATTAAGGACTACGTCTCAGTACCATTTATGTCATCATTGACAATACACACTGGTCAAAGACCCTTGTCTTTGTCAATAAACAATAGTCCGTGATTATTTCCAAATACCAAAATAGAGACATTTGGGCGCCCATTGGATAAACAGAAGCATATGGGACAGGTCGCGATGTCACACTTCGAACTACCCCCACCCTCCGATTGTAATTTGATTTCGTGATTGCACATCTGACAAATTAATTTACCCAAACTACTTCCGGATGTCCCTCAATTGTGAGTCATTTATACTGCTCAAATTGTTTTTGGGTTCTTATTACAAACTTCGTCATATTCTGCTACAGAAAAATGAATCGAATCTAAACAATTTGTTTTCAGTTGTGTTTCAGCTTTTGAATTTTTTTACCTACTTTAAAAAAGGCGGACGTTCTATGTTCCACCGTATTTTTTTATGTTACTGGCTGTACATCTGCACAACCTACAGTTGCTGCAACGCGAAAGAAAACCTCAGTAAAGATTGCATCTTTGACAGCAGATAAGCTTACGGGATCTAAACCAAAACGTCACGATAATAAACCTTCTTGGTACTGTCCAACTTGTGAAGAAGATAGAGTTGATGATATGCGACAATGTCTTACCTGTGGCGTTCACACCCGCTGATAAAATATTTTTCTGCTCCTGAACAGAAAAAAAAAAGTAAAAAAAAAAAGTTTTGTTAAAAAAAAAAGATGACTAAGGCTGATTAATATATTAGTACTTTTACATGATTAGAAACTCGTTAAGTCTGATCTAAAATGACCAAAAGTAATTAATAGGATCTCATTAGATTTAATGTAAGTATTCACAACGTTTTGTATTAATTAAGAAGTTAAATACTTACTTGTTTTTATTAAGGCTTTATTAAGACACAGGGTTCCCAATACGGCCAAAGTGACATTTTAGTTATTAAAGCAATTTTGTTTCATTTATTACATATATAAGTATTTCAAATTATCAGTGCATTATTATTATAAACCTGTTAGTAAGGTAGTAAAAAAATTAAGGTAGGCCTTACGATTCCTCTGCCAATTATGAATTAATTTTGATGAAACAAACTATCAAACAAAAAAAAGATAAAAAATACGTCTCATCTGGTTATCAGATCATCCACGTCTCCTCTACTAGACGTTTTGAAGTAGTTGAAAATCAAGTTCAAAGATTCCGTTACACACATAAATATCAAGCTAATAGAAGCGTGTTAAAAATTTAACTCATTTTTATAAATAACTCCTAACTAATTTGCTAACTGTCCAATTCATTCCAGTCACAGTTTAAAAAATATATGCGATTGTGATAGAGATGTCAGCAAAAAATCTAGTTGACTGGAATTCCGAAATCAATTAAAGACGATAACTATCATCCCTTAGTCCACTCTATAAAATAGCCAACAACATTCCTGACCGAACCCTGGTGCCTCCATGTCTACCTCGGCAGACACTTTGGCACCTACCTGGTCATCATTCCTTCTCCCATCTCTCTCTCACACCCACACTCCCAACAGGACAAAGCGAGACAGATAAACGGGAAACTTGAAAAAAAAACATGGCGCGCGTTCAACGCTGTTTGTTCTAACCGCCTTCTGATCTGACCCACGTCATTATAAAGTGTTATCTTCGATGAGGGATATATTTTTAATGCCCTTTTTTTACTTTTTTCAATGTGTGAGGAATGATATTTTATGAATATACTGAGTATAATAATGTAGTAAACGCTAAATGTTAGAATACTTCAGATTTAGTTTTAAATAGTGAAAGGGTATACAGATTTACTTACTACTCTTCAAAATTCAGATACCCTCATTATTTTAAAAAAATGTATATAATAGTTTTTTTAATCATTTTGTTGTTCATTTTTATCTATAGACTTGAATAACCACACAGGGGTTACTTATAAAATACCTCCAATGAGTTATATAGGTAGATAAGTTAGGAACTAATAATTACTATAACACAAGAGAGGAATGAACTTGATTTTTTCGATCATCGTGGCAGGAGCATGATTCTTTTATTTTATGTAGCCAACAGTACTTTTTGAAAATTACTTTATATTTGTTTTTTTGCATTCTTTAAACGAATTCTAATAAATAAGCCTCGGGACTGTGGACTCCTGGTAATCGCGTCATAGAAACCCTCCACTAGTGCAAAGTGGCTACTGCACAGCACAGTTAGTACAATAAGGTAGGAAGATCTCGGTCCAGTAAAAAGGAATAAACCTAGTAAGTACATAATTATAACGAAAAGAAGCACTAAGGGTACATTATTTAACTATATTTTTGATTAAATATATGATCTATTGTGTTTTTATTTTGTATTTGTGGCTTGATTTTATTTGTAACCTAATTATTATTAATTACATACTGTCACCCAGATATAAATTAAATTAAATTTTAATTAAAAAAACTGTTTTACTAATGAATTTCTAGTGTAATTCCGCTTCTACGTCTCTTCAAGTACAATAAGGAATTTGTGATAAATTTTTCTGGTAAATATTTGTTGATAATGTTAATTTTATTGAGTTTAATTTTGCGTAAACTGATATAAAATATTAATTACATAAATTAACGTAACCTGAAACAAAAATTAATTAATTCTGAATTATTTTTAATTATAAAATTATTAAAGTAATCTAAAACAAAAATTAATTAATTCTGAAACATAAAATATATATTAATTGAAATGACATGTATTTTAATTGAATTTATTAAATAATAAATTATACCCGTTTCCTTAGTGCACTTTGTCGACACGTGTTTCGCCTCTTCACGAGGCATCCTCAGGACGTGTTGACTCTTCGAGCGCTTGGCCGAGAAAAAAGCGCCAAGCGGCCAAGCGCCCGAATAAAATTAATATTTTATATCAGGTTA
Source organism: Agriopis leucophaearia (assembly GCA_949125355.1). Lineage (NCBI taxonomy): Eukaryota > Metazoa > Arthropoda > Insecta > Lepidoptera > Geometridae > Agriopis > Agriopis leucophaearia. The sequence goes on along the minus strand of OX421263.1, from coordinate 18,116,042 downwards.
GGCAAAATTAAACTCAATAAAATTAACATTATCAACAAATATTTACCAGGTAAATTTATCACAAATTCCTTATTGTACTTGAAGCGACGTAGAAGCGGAATTACACTAGAAATTCATCAGTAAAACAGTTTTGAAAATGGACTTCCGCAAAGTAACGCCTGATTCAATCAACTAAATTTTAATAGATGAAAAACATCTATACCTAATCTTTTATAAAGTACTTACGTCCGTTGTCCAATATACCTTATTAGTTTTGGATACGTACATTACGATATCACCGAAAAAAAAACACAGTTTAAAATTATCTGAAATTTTCTAATATACTACGCGTACCAGCGCCCGCGCATCGCAAAGCGGACTCCTTTTTATGAAGGCTCTTATAAATGCACAAGAAAGGTTCACGGAGGCATTTTTATTTCCCTGGTACGCTCCCGAAAGCGTCTCGAAGGCTTCGAGACGTGGGAACCTTCGTGGTGACTTTCCATTTTTACTATTGTCACTTAAAAACGTATCTTTGGTTGTTTATTTTGATGTGTGCGTGATATTTTGATGAATACCACCTTCAGTTGAGACAAATATTGTAGTGCGCTATATGTTTTGTGCACTTTTATTCGCGGCTGTCATCCTCAATTGAGCTGACGCTAGCTGATATTGTGGTAGCATTGATATGTTTCCCAACAAATATAATAATTTCCAAGAACAAACAAGTAATCTTTCAGAGCGCCTGGTTAACGCGACGCGTGACCAAAATGCTGACGTGTATCTGACTCAACGCATAAGCATTGTCATTCAACGTGGTAATGCCGCCAGCATGCTGGGTACGCTGCCAACTGATAGTGGGCTTGAGCATTTGGATTGTTTCTAGACCTTCAACGGTCTATATGGGCAGTCTAACTGTTAGCTTGTATTTTGTTTAGTTAATAAAGGCACTTGCCCGAGAGAAAAAAATAATATATTATGGTAACCGAGCTGATTTGATGATGGTGACGGTGGCACTCCTTGATGGATAATAATAGACTGGCAGTGTTTGGGCTCATTTCGATCAGCAGTAGCACTCAGTTTCGATCACTAATTTCATTAAAGCTTAGTTTGAAAATGATATATTTCAGTAAAAAACTTGTTTCTGCTCATTTTAATTGACCTTATAAAATCAACTGAATAAAGATATTTTTTTTGATATATTTCGTAATCAACTAGCCTAAATAGAAGTGCCAGTTGTTTAAACAATGAGTTACATTACCTTCACGTTCAATTAATTATTCAGTTTAGAATGTTTGTTGAGTCTTGTGCAAGCATAGTGCTATTTACCCGATTGATATAGAAGGATGATGTTCGTTCGGGTGTTTTTCGGGTTACATATCAGCTGTTCCATTGGTTTATAATAAACTACCGCAAAATTTAAAAGAGATGATTATTCTTTTAAACTATCACCGTTGTTCACTACAGTTATATGATTACCGTGGTAAGACACTGTTTTAAACTATCACGGTTGTTCACTACAGTTATATGATTATTTACGGGATATTTACCGTGGTAAAGTTGTGGAAGGAGTTCCCGGTAACATGGTGCATGTAACTGCGCCGAAATATCGGCCACTGCTGAACATAGGTCCCCTCCTTTAACCTCCACACTGAACGACATCCTGCCATCTGCATCCACTGGATGCCCGCGACTCTCACAATGTCGTCGGTCCATCTAGTGGTAGGCCTACCTACGCTGCGTCTTCCGGTTCGTGGTCTTCACTAAAGAACCTTTGTTCTCCATCGGTCATCAGTTCTTCGAGCAATGTGGCCTGCCCATTGCCACTTCAACTTGCAAATTTTAATAGCTTTGTCGATGACTCTTGTTTTTGATCTCGATAAAACTCCGCAAATAAATAGTGTGCGTTATCGATGGGCGTAGATCGGTATGACTGTTTCTCCTAAAAAATACTTCAGTGCACTGGGTTGCCAATTATTGAGAAATTGACAGAATGTTTATGGCATATTGGTATTGACAGTAGGCTACCCGTAAATCGACCCTCATAGAATTTTTCATTTCTAAAAGTAACCCTGACTGTCACAAGAATTATCACATAATACTACACTTAAAAATGACCTAGCAAAACTGAAACTGGTTCTCTAATGATTTATCTAGCCCTCAGCCCTATCCGGACAATACTGGTCTAAACTAGACAATACCAGTTCGAACCGGACATACGGTCACCTGCTAAATCACCGTTAAGCTTCGCAACCGCAGTTCCCATAAAATAAAATTTAAAACACGGCCCATAAATAAACTTTCCTTAATATTTTATTGTAACTAGTGTAGTCATTGTTGACAACACTAGCGTAATATTTATTGTAGAGCGACCAACTTATTTTGTTGAGCTGAGTGGTGCCACTGTCGTATTTTCCGAACAAAACTGACAGCTACTCATGGAATATAATAGTTTAGTTCCCTAATTTATCCATCTTTACAGATAATATGGCACAACAGTGTATGGAGCCATTAATTAGGTACGGTTACTGTGCCCGCCCTTATTATTGTTAGAGATGTGAAAGTAGGGGCTAAATCATTACGTGATTTTAGTACAATTCGTTTTGTAAACAATTTCTCAAAATATCGATATCTATTTTAATTTATAATTTATCATTACATTACATACTAATTCCTAATACAGTGTAAATTATATATAGCGACACTTAATGGACTGCGCATTTTATGGCGTTTTTGAGAGTTGTCTTTAAATGGAGAGATGAAAATTCAATATTATTTTACTATTATACTATGTATTTACTAGTAATGTATAAAAATTACATTATTTTTATATTATTTATATATTTTATTTACACAATTTGCAACAAACATTAATATAAATAACAACGCTTACTGCGTATAGTCTGTTATCTTCGTCTGACGTTTTTTGTTGCTCCAAAATTTTATTTTGAATACGATGTCTGAGAAAGTACTGTTTATTGCATAATAATTACGTATTGTTGCAGAGTGTATGTTTTGTTGAAAGTGAGTGAGGTGCTACATAAATAGTGTATTATTGTATGGTCAACAAGGTAATCAACAAGATCAGCAAGGTAATATTGGACAACTAGGTAAAACAATCAAAGTCAAGTAATTTCGACTTTTTAATTAGGGAGTTTGTTGTTTGTTGCTATATAGAGTTTACACTGTATTACATACAGAAAAGACATATTTTTTTTGTTTAATAGAATGGCTGTCATTTTTGTAAGAAATTTGTTGTAGCCACTTGCACCCATATAAACCCATAGCAACTGTGACGCAGAGTTCGACGCGTTGACGTAAATAAGAATGTTCAATCAAGTATCTGTGACAATACCTGGCGACAGAGTTTCCTTCTCATTTCCGTTCTATATACTTCTCTTTTCTGTGGTATTACAAATACATCTGATGTCAGTATCCATTTTGTAAACATTCTGACTTATGTCACCGTGACTGTTTCTGCACTCTTAGCCCAGCCGGCTTGGCATAAGCGCCGCAAGCAATAGTTTTTGACTCCTATAATAATCGATGTGCGTGACCGACTACAATTATGTATACCTGTGTTTTCAGAAAATAAAATACATGGAAGTGTTACCCACAGTTTCCCCTTTATCACTTACACCCTCCATGGTCGTCCATTTGATGACATTTTGTCATTTCGTTTGCAGTTGATGCCGCTCAGTATTGAAGTGTGTGTTTGTAGAACTATTAAGAATACGTGTGTGTGCAATACGTGTTTACCTCGTCCCCTTCAGTTTTTTGCAGACTAAACGTGAAGAACGTAACAGCCACACTAAAAATGTCACCCGTGCGCGCCTGGCCTATAAAATGCAGGTACTAGACTAGAATCTGTTCAAATAGAGAGTTAACTTGGTCAAAACGAGAAGTAGAACGAATTTGAAATGGCAATCTGCCTCATCCTTCTGAAAAATGACAAACTCAACTATCATGAGCTGTGTGCTATCATCGAGTTTTCTTGTTGAGTGAATTTGTGTGTTATTTATTAAGATTTAACCATAATCCAAGCACTCTCTTTCTGAACAGACCCTAGTTTACCCCACATTTTTTGAAAACTAATAATTTCGGATAACTTCTTGATAAGTGTTTTCCATTGGAGATTCATACAATACTTTCACATGATTATTTTTTCTTAAACATTTTAAAACACAATTTAACATAATCAGCAAAATATGTTAAATGATACATAATCCTTATTTGTCCGATATGCAAAATGATATTATTATAAGTTTATAAGAAAAAGAACTCTAAACATTATTTTAAAACAAAATTTAACATAATCAGCAAAATATGTTAAATGATCCATAATCCTTATTTGTCCGATATGCAAAATGAGGCAAAATGATATTATTATAAGTTTATAAGAAAGTGAACTCTAAACATTATTTTATTGCTTATTTAAGAAGTTTGAATAAAGTAAGCTTAATTTACATAGACAGAGAAACTTGGTCGTGTGTCCGCCGACTTATGTCAGCTTTACAACTTGTAGCCAATTATGGCAGCTGTGTTGGATGGTATAAGTTACAAGCTTTTGATACGATCATTGTGATAAACCACACGCATCAATCAGAATATCAAAATACCGTCAGTTTACTTACTTTGTGGTTGTTATTTTTTTTTCGTATTTGATTAATGAAATTCAATTTAAGGAAGAGGAGATATTTCATAACATGGCTAGGCAAGGCACATTTATATACCCTAAGATCTATTACAACTTACTGTATGTACCTATTAATTTGTGAAGTGTTGTGGAAAAACAAGTGCCTACTTTGTTAGCAAACAATAACCACAACATATTACACTACGAAATTAAATAAAACAAAAACAAGAATGAGATACAGTGTCAGTGTCAACAAACAGATAGATATTGTCTGTGTATGAGAATAAGCAAGTTTATATTTATTGGCCTTTCTTTGTCTGTAGTTTGGCAAAACTTCATAACCATGTCTCGTCATGCCATCTATTGCTTTTAAAATAGCATTTAAAAGATCAGGTTATTTGTTTAAATTGCTTTTGAAAATCCTCAAATTCTCTTCAAACGCAGTGCACCGTCACTTTTCCCGTCCAATCAAAGGCATTGTACAGATCTGTGCGTTTTAATAATAGTAGACACGTAGGTACAAGCGCGTCTTAGAAAACAATTCACAAACCGATAGAGAAGGTGACTGGTTCGTTGATAGCTTGTGACTTGAGCACCTCGCATGTCTTGCTGACAGCAAAATACTTATTTACGATACATGGTCGTAAAGTATATCTTGTTTACGATTTCCTAAAAATATGGATTATGTATTAACCTCCAAATATTCGGAGATAAACAACAGGATACTATTAAATAAAGAGGTATATTAACACCAATTTAAGTACCAACATATCATGCTATGTCTACCATAACCACAAGTATTTTACAGATCATAGAGGCATATCATAGATCGGGAAATCTCACACTGCGTTTTACGCGTTCCTTTTTGACTTACACCTGCAATATGTGGAATGAGCTATCCTACGGCAGTTTCGAGTAGTTTTAATATAGGGTTCTTCAAAAGGGCTGTTAATAGAGTCTTTAAGGGTCGACAACGTATATGTGATGCCCCTGGTGTTGCAGGTATCCATAGGTGATGGTGATCGCTTACCATCAGGCGGCCCGTCTGCTTGTTAGCTACCTATGGCATAAAAAAATACTTTATTGAATACTAGTGCTGTTTCCTGCGACTTCGTACGCGTAGATTTTCATATCAACTTTCAACCGTTTTTTCCTTTGCCAAATAACATAGCCTTATACTTCAATCTGGTCATAGCTTAGCATATTCGTGAAACCGAATTGAAATCCATATAGTGGTTTAGATGTGCGTGGACAAACAAACAAACAGACAAAAACATTGCGCTTTTTTGGGTCCTAAGTATCTATTCATCATCATCAGCCAGAAGACGTCCACTGCTGAACATAGGCCTCCCCCTTTAATCTCCACACTGAACGACATCCTGGCATCTGCATCCACTGGATGCCCGCGACTCTCACAATGTCTTCGGTCCATCTAGTGGTAAGCCTACCTACGCTGCGTCTTCCGGTCCGTAGTCTCCACTGAAGAACCTTTCTTCGTCATCAGTTATCGATTCTTCGAGCGATGTATCTATTTACCCGTTATCACCCATCTATATCTATATTCCTACCTACGATATAACTACCTACCTATTATCTTTTATTTATTCTATTTTCTATTTTTTGTAGTGGTAGGACTTTTTTGCAGAGTCCGCCTGGGGAAGTACTACATCTTTGCCAGTTATTCAACCGCCAAGCAGTAGTGTGGAAACACTATTGTGTTCTGGATTGAAGGGCAATGTTTCCAGCGAAATTACAGGGCACACAGGGATTTGACATCTTATATCTCGGGGTGACGAGCGCAGTGCATTGCCATCCAGGGTTTTGAACTGTTGAAGTTCAAAATTCTGAGTGGCGTTGAGCTGTTATGGGCAAGCGTGAAGAGCCATCAGGCGAGCGGCTTCGCTCGTCTCGTCACTCTGTATTATAAAAAAAAACGTCTGATAAGAAACGCTTCCAAATATGTATTACTGACTGAATTAGATATAATAATTTCCTATAAGAACAATTGCATTTATTCATTACCACATTGTGATGGTCTGAAATTTTATTCCACTCATTTAGGTAGGTACTTCTATTCTAGTTAGAAATGTCTGCATGTGTATTATGCCGAAAAGGGGCCGTTATACTAATCATTATGAACAACTTTTACTACGGGACCAACCCTGAAATCGCAAAAAACTGCTGTTCCATAGAAAGCGATCATTGACACTCGACAAAATGTATGGAATAGCTTTTTTCGCGATGTCAGGGTTGGTCCCGCAGTAAAAGTTGTTCATATCGATTTATATAGATATATTCTGTGATTAACTAAAGAATAAATTACACATATTTTTTTTTATAGTTATTCCTATAGTACATAATTATCATTCACATGGTACTCATGGTACCATGAACCCCATTCGGCTTAGCAAACCATTTCTAAACAACCCTATAAAAAGCTTTGATTTTGAACGTTAATGGAGTTCACGTGTAGTTCATGGAGAATGTGCACAAGAGCTGTTCAGGCTGATCCCGTCATCCAATTTCCACCATAGATCATCGAGGCGGTCATTCCATCCTTACATCGTGAACTTTGGTAAAGTCCGTACGCAGCGTTTTCAAAATTCCTTCTTAATTAGAACTGCACAGGAATGGAATGCGCTCCCTGCCTCGGTGTTCCCTATAAATTACAACCTGGGTCATTATTTATAATTACAAGAGTGAATATGTACCTCATGGGCAGGCGTGCCCCATCTTAGACCGCATCGTCGCTTACCATCAGGTGAGTTGTGATCAAACGCTAGCCCATTTCATCATTAAAAAAAAAAGTTTCATTAAACTTTTTTTTACAAGCTATTGGTTTGGTTTTAAAATGAAATCCATTTTAAACCAATGAAATATGTATTTTAATCATTTATCTTTGAATGTTCGCACAATATCGAGACATTATCTTCCGCACAATTTATTAAATTTGACATTTAAGTTACGCCTACTTACCCCTAAAGTTGCTATTAAGTAATCACCCTGAACCCTTTGTCACAGTTTTACATCCCTTTCATTTGAGTATAGAGGAAAAGAGACAAAGGCTCCAATCCCTCTGAGAGCAATAAAAATGTCAACGAAATAAACTACTTATAACCAACTTATTCTGCAGAGTTAGTCAAATCAAGGAACTGAAATTATTCAATGGGTGACTGCCAGTTTTGTTCAGTAAATACAATAGTGGCTCCACATAACCTCTGTAAATTAGTTGGTTGGATTGTACAGCGCTTGACAGTTACGGCAAAATTATACAGAAACTAAAACTTTTGCTGGGCTGGGAAAACAAGAAAACAAGAAAAAAGTTGGAAAATAACGTTTTTCACGTTGATAGGTAGGTAATTAGATTTTTTGTGGTAGATGGTAGCCTCCCTTAATTAGTGAAAAGGGATCACATTATATAAGACTAGCTGTACCTGTGACTTCGTCCGCGATTTCTTCAGAAAAAATAGCCTATGTCCGTCCTCATGATACATACTATTACCTCGCAAAATTTTATCGAGATCGGTTAAGCCGTTTAGCAGTGAATAATAGCAAGCAGACAGACGGACAAAATTAGTTTCACATTTCTAATATTACTAGATGAACTTGCGACTTCGTCCGCAATTTTTTCACAGAAATAGGCTATGTCCGTCCTCATGATACATACTATTACCTCGCAAAATTTTATCGAAATCGGTAAAGCCGTTTATAGCTGTGATTATGTAGCAAACAGCCAGACGTACACATACATTTATAATATTAGTGTGGATAATGCATATACCCTGTATTAAGCCGAAAGAAGGTCATTGTCATGGTCCTACACATCATGGGACCAATCTGGAAATCGCGAAAAAAACAGGTGTTCCATAAAGACAGTCATTGACATTCGACAAAATGTATGAAACAGCTGTTTTTTTTGCGATTTCAGGGTTGGACATATTGTAAAAGTTATTTTTAATGATGAGTAGGTACAATGATCTCCTTTCGATGTAGTACTGGGTAAATGTGTAACCCTATACATCCCGTGCTTACGAGTAGGTATAACGTGTGTTTGTTCCTCTTTGACGCAGCAACAGACCACCGGATAGACGTGATTTATTTGCATAGATATAAAAAGCCATCGGATAAGTGTTAGATTTATTAAAAACTAGCGATCCGCCCTGGCTATACACGGGTATGTTTTATTATGTGTTTATAAACCTTCCGTGAAAAATTATCTAACTCACGGTGAAAACCGCATCAAAATCTGACGCGTGGAATAGAAGTTAGCGGACATACGACTGCGGATAGACAGACAGACGCGGAAAGCGACTTTATTTTATACTACGTAGAGATGACAGGCTTAGTTAAAAATACTTATACTGAAGAAACTATTTGAATTGGCTAATAAAGTCTAAAAAAAATGCATTTAAACTTTTTATTCGGATTAGGAATGGATCTGTCCCTTTACCGCAAGGCAAGTGGCAGTATGGAGATTGTATGGCGTACTTACATGTGACGTCATACGTACCTAAGTATAGTGTGCTCTGTCTAGCAAGATTTTAAAATTATTGTCTTCCTTAATTTTGAACTAATTATTTAAATTTTATTTTCTGATTTCAGCTCTATTTATGGTAAGCTTTTTTAATACAATAAAAAGTCAGATAGCCTATTGGAGAGCTGGAGAGTAACATAGGATATTTTTTGTCCCGGAAAAAGTACGGTTTCTGAAGGAATATCCGTCCACGCGGGCAAAACCACAGGACGCACCTTTTTATTAGAACATGAAATTTATCGAAAAATAATCGAATGAAACACCCACCATAGCTGAATTTATCAGAAGCGGCAAAGGCTATAAAAATAAATTTAAAATTACACTATCAAATTCAATTTAATTGATAGAAATCACATTTAAAACACCGTTGAATTACTCTTGCGGAGCTACAAACTTGTCTTTTGTTTGGTCAAATGCTGGAACTAAAATTTTGCTTAGAAAATCCGATGGTAGCTCCCCCATTCAATAATACAGATAATGTTGGTTCTACTGTAGCTATTAAACGCTACCAGAGTATGTGAAAGTGGCTTCTACATTTTATTAAAACTATATCTGTAGCCATTAAAACAAAATTTAAGACTAAACAGGTAGCCAAGATAATTAATATTCATAGAAAAATTAAGACAGACTCGGAGTTTCGAAATAATGGCGTCTATTAATAATGTTATTATAATATTATAATATGAACATGGACGAACGACAGGTGAGGTGACGACCAAGCGCAACATTAGATTTACTTATTTATTTATTATTAATTATAGTTATAAAATAAGAGATAAATAGAAATGATAAGGTTGTTAAAGGGGTAGCGGGGGGAAAATACATAATTATGTATTTCAAACGTAAGTCCTGTCAAACTTAAAGAAATAGCGTAACTATTTTTGTAGTGGTAGAACTCGAAGTACCACACCTTTGCCAGTTATTCAACCGCCAAGCAGTAGTGTGCAAACATTACTGTGTTCCGGATTGAAGGGCAATGTTTCCAGCGAAATTACAGGGCACACAGAGATTTGACATCTTATATCTCGGGGTGACGAGCGCAGTGCATTGCCATCCAGGGTTTTGAACTGTTGAAGTTCAAAATTCTGAGTGGCGTTGAGCTGTTATGGGCAAGCGTGAAGAGCCATCAGGCGAGCGACTTCGCTCGTCTCGTCACTCAGTATCATAAAAAAAACAAGTAGATAAAAAAAATGATTAGGTTGGGGAAGGGGTAGAGGGTGGAAAATACATCATAATGATTTTCAAACGTAAGTACTGTCAAACTTAAAGAAATAGCGTGACTAGGTTAACGATACCAGATATCGGTAAAATTTCAAATAAGCTTCCCTTAGAATCGATACAATTGTAGCTGGCTTGCAGGTACTTGTTTATAGTCATTACTATTATGACGTGTGTACCAGATGAAACATTATGTAATAAAACCTATTTTATTTTAAACTCTCTGGATTCACATATTTCACCTTGCAAAAAGTTTTATCGCCAACAACGTGAGAAATCATGACGCTTCATTAATCTCATGTGTAATTTTAACTGACTTCAAAAAAGGAGGACGGTTCTATGTCCTACTGTATTTTTTATGTATGTTCACCGATTTCTGCGCCAGCTGTTGACCAATAAAAAAAAATACTTTTGTTCGGTAGAGTATGCTTCCAATTTGGTCCTATTGTCACCAAGTCAGGATCTGATGGTTGGATCCCAGGGAAATCGAGGGTGAAGTCGGTTTTTAATGTGATCCACTTGTTCAGTTTTGATGTGCAATATTGAGGTATTATTTATTTATTTTCTTGTTGTTCTGAAAACTCCAGAGAAGCCTCAAATGAAGCCTCCACCAATTTACTGGGCATGACTTACACTTGGCCGTGACTTACTTCGCTTGACTTCTTCGATCTACAAAACTTGAAATTATGGAGCTAAAATTAAAAATAAAACCAGCCAAGTGCTAGTCGAACTCGCGCACGAAGCTTACCATTATCTATAAAAACGGCAAAAAAATCTCCTTTTTTGTATGGGAGCCCCCGTAAATATTTATTTAATTCTTTTTTTTGTATTTGTTGCTATAGTGGCAACAAAAATACATCTGTGAAAATTTGAACTGTCAAACTATCCCGGTTCATGAGATAGGTACATCCTGGTGACAGACAGACAGACAGACGGACAGCGGAGTCTTAGTAATAGGGTCCCGTTTTACCCTTTGGGTACGGAACCTTAAAAAAATAATTTTACAGCAGTATGTTTAGTTATAAATAAACTTTTGTTAAATTATGTGCCACTTCATTCGAATTCCGATAACTTTTCGATTTATTAACAAGAAATACATAACTAAAGATTATCTCCAGCGAAAAGTGGTCACAGCAGATTAAATAACCCGTTTCACGAGAAATCATTTTTTTATAGGAAGAACTTGGGAAAAACATCTCCAATTTGTGCAGACGTCTTAGAAATGGGTGAAAATAGTAAAAAAAAAAAAAACAATTGTCAATTTTCAAAATCGAAGTTTTATAGAACAAGCATGAAATTGACGACGTTCAATTGTTTTTTTTTCCTTTTCAAATCCTTTTCTGAATGTCCCAAGACAATCGCAAAAAAATCGAAATTCGTCCAATCTATTCTTACTTCCAACTCCTGTCTCCAACAATGATTCTGAGCCCCAATTGAAGTTATATTAAATTTAAAACCCTTTTAAATACAATCGTATGATATTTATTGCGTTTTTTTTTCGCAATCGATTTCAATTCACTACCGTGTAATGCTCCAGATAACGACAAAAGTAAAAAAAAGTTTGAGGGTGCGTGATGGGTAACTTGAGGTCATACTTACTCACACCCCTGTACTTCCTGCTTATCCCTATAGGGTTGTCAAAAATATTCTTATGTTACGCGGATATATTTATGCAATTTCTGTTAAACTAGCAGTGCCCCTTGGTTTCACCCGCGTGGATTACCTATTTGATGATGATGATAAGGAGTTATCCACGCGGGATCTTCTGGATGATGATTATCCAGATGACGTCCATGCCTGAACGTATGCCTCCCCTGTAACCTCCGCACTGAACGACAACCTGCCATCTGCATCCACTGGATGCCAGCGACTCTCACGATGTCGTCGGTCTATCTAGCGAGAGGCCTACCTACGCTGCGTCTTCCGGTTCATGGTCTCCATTCAAGATCCTTTCTTTCCCATCGGCTATCGGTTCTTCGAGCGATGTGGCCTGCCCATTGCCACTTCAACTTGCAAATTTTAATAGCTATGTCGGTAACTCTGGTTCTTCGGCGAATATACACGTATATTCTGATTGTTACGTCTCATTACCATATGTCATCACTGCTAACACACAACACTGGCAAGACCCTTGTCTTTAGTGTGGTATCTTGGTCGAGAAGATGTCACGCAATTTCCCGAACGCTGCCCATCCGAGTTGGATTCTTCGGGCGACCTCTTTGCCTGACTCTTTGCTCTTTGTTATATTACTCCTTATATCATCAGCTATCTGCCAGTAAATCCAGTCAAAATCTGTTCAGCCATTTTGGAGTTCACAGGGAACATATATACAAACATCGCCTTTTATAATATATAAAAAGAAGAAGAAGTAGAGATTGTATATTTGCTAACATTATTTCATTTGTTTTTATTAAGTACCGAGTTGCTTTAGTTGTTTAGTTAAATCTTAAAAAAAACACGTATTTAAGAGTTCTTTCTAAAATCTAATTTTATTTATAGCAATCTTATTCCACGATGAAAATATATTCCATGCATATTAATTTATTAAGAGAAAACCGATACTGTTAATCTTGCAATAAATATAACTAGATTGCCATTCTAAACTACTCAAAGCTTGTTTGGGATCGTAAAAAATACAATTTTACATATATTTTTGTGCGTTTTATGCGTCGAAATAACAAGTTGTCAGATTAGTATGTAAAAACAATATTATAATTCTAATAGTTTAGTAAATTTAAAGACTACGGTAGCAAATAACATGGACTGTAAATATCCACCTGTCAGTATTTTGCGACAGTTAAGTATATAAATTAGGGTGAATAAATAAGTTAGTTTCTGTTTTGATGTAGTTAAAATTGCTTTGAAATAGAATAAAAATAAGAATAATTTATTGAGCATCCACAAACATCATTTTATCACTATATAAAGCATGCAACTAAATGACCTATCCTGGTAGAATGACCTTGGTACCCAAACTAGGTTTACCCTGTGTAATAGCATACCAGGGCCCTCCGCCGGAACAGGATGTTATTTATAATAATAAGTACAATAAGTGAGTTTAAGAAACATTTATCTGAATAGGAGGAAATATCATAAAAATATGTAATCAGCAGATCATAGTCTATTGCTGGACATATACCATTCAGCTCGATCTTTGGATTTTAGCTAGTCCCGGGTGTTCGGTGGTTTAATCACGTCAAAAACGCCAAACCCCCTAAAATAGGTATCTTCTTCTTTATACAGGGTTACACATATAGTGTCATGATTATATAGGCGTAGTTGTACAATTAAACGAATATTTGTGTGATTACTGATTATAATAGATAAGGTGCGTGATTGCACACGGACATTACATGGGCAAAGAGACTGTGTCAAAATCGATTGACGTATAGACGTCTCTCTTTGACGTTGACAGTTACATGCACGTTGCGTTCAACTTATACATTCTGTTAACATATATTATAGGCCTTACTTAAAAACGTTACTCAAGTTGACATAAGCTTAAATATGCTCCGTCTCGTTTTCGCGTGTGACGATTGCCGTCAGCGAGAAGTTGAGAGAGCATTTTAAAGCATAGATCAACTTGAGTAACGTTTTTAAGTAAGGCTGTTAGAGTGTAATAAGCCGAAAGGAGGTAATTGTACTCATCATTATGAACAACTTTAACTATAAGACTGATCCTAAAATCCCGAAAATAAACAGCTGTTTCATAAAAACGGTCATTGGCAATCGACAAAATGTATGGAACAGCTGATATTTTGACGGGACTTTCACTGGTAGGTAGCTAATGATATAAAGAGTAATCCAGTTAGGTGAAACCGCGGGGCGCAACTGTTATATTTTCAAAAGTAATTATTGTTCTGCCTCCTACTGAAACCGTGTTTTTCTAAATTTTATCCAAATCTGCTTAGCTATTACGGCGTTGCGTGCAGACAAACATTCACACTTATACACATACTTTTGCATATAAAAGGCTGGAAAAAATTGAATCAATATATGTTAGTATTACATTTCTTCTAGATCTTCGTGTTCCATCTTTGGCTGTACCATCGCTTACCACCAGGCGAGTTGAACCCAAACGTAAAACTATTTTACAAAAAAAAGTGATTAAATTTTTCGTGGCAACCCTACAAACAATACGTGAGTACACCGGGCAAGACAGGTCACAGGGCACATAGTGAGTTCCGTGAGAAACTTCTACCTCCTTATTCTATGGCTTAGTTGACAATCAGAACTGCACGGATCTAAGCCGATGACAGCCGTTCATTGATTCGCTAAAAATAGAACGCTGAGATAATAATAGCTAATAACAGATAAGTAGGTATTATTTCCTTGTTTGATGTTTGGATTGATTCTATATTTGTTTAGATGTTGAAGGCTGAAGTCCTTTTTATTTTTGGTTCATTATTCTCACGTTTGCAACATGTGCATAGTCAAAAATCGATTACTTTATGAGTGAGTATTTGCTTGGTACGTCATCTACTGGGTTACGTATATACATACCCTGTACTAAGCCGAAAAGAGGTCATTGTACTCTCCATGAACAACTTTTACTTTGGGACCAACGCTGAAATTCCGAAAAAACAGCTGTTCCAGACTTTGTCGGACCCCTTACAACAAACGTATTTTTTTAACCAATTTTTGTATTTGGTCTAATGTAAGAACGGTAATACGTACAAGCGTCAATCTTGGCATGGTACACACACACTCTAACAAAAGTATAACAACAAAAATAAATAAAGGCCATGTGCGAGTTAGTGAAAAGCTGGAAGCTTTGAAATGTGGTGTTGGACACGCATCGAAAGAATAAGGTAGACAGAAAAAAACCCCAGGAAGTATAAGATATGGTAGAGGAGAAAAGTAGTCTACTAGCGAGTTTAGAGACTAGAAGAGGGAAAATTTTTGGCCACCTTGTACGACATGACAAATTAATGAAAACCATCATAGAGAGAAAGGTAGAAGGAAAGAGGAGATCGGGAAGACCAAGAAGAGTATTCATAGACCAAATAAAAGAGATAGCAAATGTCATGCCATACAGGGAGGTGAAAACGCTGGCAGAAGACCGTCATGCCTGGAAGTTACTACACAGACAAGAGCTACGCTGAATGCGAGTGATAAATATCTGTTCACCACGATGTCCAGTTCTCGTACGATCACCGAGGCGCGGTCAGTACTTATATGGGTGATCGGTTGATGGGATGTTATCTTTTTGCACTCTTTTTAACCGAATTCCAAAAAAGAGAAGGTTCTCAATTTGACTGTTTTTTTTTTACTAGAACTTTCCACTGGGTGAGCTGGTGCTTCCCGTGTGGTCCCTTTTCAATTTGGTCCAGTTCTGAAATTTTTTAGAAGTCTGTTTTTTGATAATTATTTGTTCTTTAGATGATTTAGAACCTAGAGATGACGAATGTGGAAGCTCGTCGATGTCCAAAACATCGATGTGTTCATTGACATCGTAAAGTAAGTAGTAAGTACCCGTCTAAACCAACATTCGACCAGAAAGGAGTTTCATGAATGAGATAACTTACACACGCCCGGACTTAACATCATTGTGTCACATCCAGTCGACTAAATAACAATTTGACAGTATCCTAGCCGCTTCCGTTCTCGGGGCTACTCTAATATCGAATACAATGACAGTTCTGGTTACCAACGGATCAACTCTGGTTAAGCTTAGCCCAATTGACCGTACTTACTGACACTGAAAAATATACTGTAATTTCAAA
Source organism: Agriopis leucophaearia (assembly GCA_949125355.1). Taxonomy (NCBI): domain Eukaryota; kingdom Metazoa; phylum Arthropoda; class Insecta; order Lepidoptera; family Geometridae; genus Agriopis; species Agriopis leucophaearia. The sequence goes on along the minus strand of OX421263.1, from coordinate 18,099,949 downwards.
GCTACAAAACTGAAATTCGTTTAATATCGTCTTAGAAATTTTTAAATTATATTCGTTTCAAAAATGCAGTTTATTAACAAATATTATAGAGTTGCTATTTGAGTGTGTCTAATATAGAAGGATCAAAGATGGTGTTAAAATAGAATATCCGTTTTTCTTCACGTGGTTTCAAACAGTTTTTTTACGTATTGTGGTAAGAGTAATCCGTTAGTATTTACATTAACCACTCGTTTGTTAATAAAGTGCCGACAGAAGTACAGGCTTTATTAAATTGGGTGCTTTATTCTGGTTTGGTCATTGATGGAAGCTTGAAAAAGGATATCTAAAAACGATTATAAAGGCAACTACGGCAGCTGAAATGGTATTGAAGTCAAGTGGTCATTAAATAAAATATTTCTAAATATACAATTCAGTTATATTATTAAGTGAATGCTGATGCTTTGTAGTTTTTGATAAAACTTTGATACGGTTAAGCAGAAATAAAGCCTAAGCATAATAAGTAAAAAAACCGAATAATTTGAAAAAGACTCACTCTTGAAACTCTTGAATTGCTAGACATATTTTGATTAAAATTGGCTAAACCCACCACATTAAAACTTGCTTCAAATGTGAATCAGCGCATTTACATTGGTTCAGCATTTTGTTGGATCAAATGGTAATTGATGTAGGTACACATAGACTGTTAATAGTCTAGGTTATAGGTTAGCAACTGTGATGCCTTTGAGTGTTTTAACTGCCATAGGAAGCAAACCAGGAGACGAACAGCCTGATGGTAAGCGATCACCGTCACCTATGGATACCTGCAACACCAGGGGCAGCACAGCGGACCCTTCAAGACTTTATTAATATCCCTTTTGAAGAACCCTATATTATATTGATGTAACAGATATCCATAGAATCTATAGGTGATGATGATCTCTTACCATCAGTTGGCTCGTTAGTTTATTTGCCACATATGGCACATAAAAAATCTACGCATAATCTCTCTCTCTCTTGCCCCAAACGCATACAGGTACGTTCAATTTTCCGTTGTGGGTAAAATGAACACGAATTTTGTAGTAACTAGTGAGATAACGATATATAAAGGTCAATAACTAACCAAAGATCAGGTTTATCGTATGGGAAATCAACAACCACCAAGTGTAACGAATTATCTACTTACTAAAGATCACCACTCCAAATTTTCCCAAGATGCGACAGTTCCAAACCAATTGACATCTGCCAGACATCATTCTTCTCTTTAATGTCAATAAGTAACCAGTCCACGACCAGTGCAGCAAAAGATTGGAGTACTTTTCAATCGCTAAGGCCTTTACAAAGCATTCAGCTTCATATCAATTGAGTGCACCGCAAATCTGCATTCAAGATCAGATTGTTATCTCCGTTAATACGATTTTAATGTATCCGACCGGAACCGCTACTTACAAATAAAGCCTTAACTATCTAGTCAATAGAGACCAAGTTGTGAAGGAACAACGTCGTAAGCTTTCTTTTTAATGAAGTATCTGCTTAATCTGAATGTAGAGTACTTAATTGAATTGTCATTGGTCAGAATCGCGTACAAAACGACCGTTTTTACGTCTGCTTATCTGCTACAGTTTGTGTAAAGATGTCGGTGAAGCTGGGAAGGTTATTATGATTGTCCGGTTAAAATGCGGATTAAGTAATTGTTGATTTATTGGTGGCGTGTGTGTCGGCCATTTCCCGTTGATTTAAATGGAGCAGATGTCTTGAAATCATGTGAAAACTTTGTATAAATGCAGCACCGGCTCCGGGATAGAGTGAAAATATGTTTCTTTATTTTTGTTTTTTATTTTATGACTGGATCCCAAGTAGGTGATACTTGAAACCATCCACAACCACTCTATTAAAATTTAGATGGTTTTGATGTGTGGCTGATGGGTCTGAAAAGTTCTCGAATGGGGACCACGGACCGGTAAGCGCCGCGTAGAATGTCCACCTGCGACCTTAATTAAGAGACCGCAGGAAAACGCCTTTTGGAGATCGATGGGGGAAGCCTATGTCCAGCAGTGGACGTCCTATGGTTGAAATGATGATGATGTGAAACATCTATTGGCGCGTCTTGGCAGTAACACCGACTCGTATGCCATGACGCCAAATGACATGACGCTAACTCTGACGGCAATGTTTCACATCTGCCAGGCGTTCCATGACGGCTTTGTTTATCACTTCGTCGATCTTCATAAGTTTTTTATGTTTATTAATTTTATTTTATTGTTTATTTTATTAATCGCGTAAACTTAAGATTTATTTAAATTAATTAATCCCACAATGGTTTTCAACAATCAAAGACTACATAAAATGTAGAGCCCACTTTATGCATTTAACACCCAAAAACAGAGTTGTTTTCAATATTGTGCACCTCAACAAATACTGCAACACCTAATAGAAATGCCTTCAAATAACAAAACACACTGTTGTTTAACACGGTTTTAAACTATCACGGTTGTTCACTACTGTTATATGATTATTTACGGGATATTTACCGTGGTAATCAGTCTTCCCGTGAACATGGTGCATGTAACTGCACCGCAATATCGGGAGCTCCTTCCACAACCTTACCACGGTAAATATCCCGTAAATAATCATATAACTATAGTACACTGATGTTTGTTCCCATAAAGTTGTAATATTGGCTTGCGCTGATAAAAAAAGTTCATTGTAAAGTCTTTTATTAGCGTTTTATTATTTTGTGGTCCAAGAACTTGGATAAAAGCGTTTTTTGGTATGTACTTAGGAGGAACATACTTAATCTAATAAATAAATATACTGAAAACCTTTTAGGTTTTAACCTCCCGCAAAAGGATTTTTTTGTTGTTGTCTACCGAAATAATTTAAATTGGTTTTTACCTAGGCATAGTTTATCCAATTTTATAATGAAAACTTGTCTTGTACTGCTGCTACAAGTTTGAGATTTTTTTTATAAAATCTGAGTTATATTACGGGATAATTCATGAAAGCACACTAGCATTTTAATTTGATTTTATTTATTTAACAAAATCCACAGCTCTCAAAACTTATATACGCCAATAACAGATTTACATTGTGTATATATATATGCAAAATGTAAAAATATATAATTTTAATCAAATGAACAATAAAAAAAAACAGAAAATTAACTAAAACTTAAATATTATTTTAGTGAAGTATTATATTCCACAGTCGTAAAATGTTATTTTACATGTCAAATTATAATTATATCCACAAATTAATTCCAATTTAAAATAAATAAATAAAAACTAGCCTAATCAAACAGCCAAATACAGTTAAAAAAACACAGTTAAATGTAAATGTATGTATTTATACATATTTTGTAAAAATGTCAATATCTAATTACTAAATAAACTTAAAAATTAAAAGTATACATTTCTTAATTAAATATAAATAAATAAATAAAACGCCTTGAATTTATTACAGTTTTATCGCTGTTACTCAAAAAGTTATAATCAGATAATGTTCGAAATTATTTTGAATGAATATTTTAAATATGATCTATCCGTATTGTATGTTACAAATGTTTATGTCTTATAGTTTAGAAATGCAGGGGGGGGGGCAACTTTTTTGACTTTGGCGGGCCATATTTGGCAAAGGATAGACTTCATAAAACTTTACCTTCATTTTAAAAGACTTTTTCAACAATACACCGCATGAGGAGGTGCAGAGAAAAAAAAATCATCCCTATTTCACATGTACCAGAGCAACCCCTCTAAATATGCAATAATATTTTTATATTTTTTTATACTTGTAAAATTGAGATCTATATTAAAGTGCAAAGTTTCATGCACTTATCCTTATTAATATAGAAGTTACAAGGTTCTAAGAAATTCTGACGGACGGATAGAACGAATTTATAAGGGTTTTCTTGTCAAGCTACGAAACCCTAGAAAATACGAAGCTTATAAATTAGACCATTCTCTTTCGTCTCTAAAACCATCACCTGAAGCCCCTCCAAGTTGGCAAATGATCAACCGAGATTAAGGGCAGGTATTCCGCGCGATCGAAAATCAAAAGCTACTAATTTAAGGGGGAGTCTCAACAATGGCACATGAATCGCAATCACGCAAAAACGGCTCGTTGAATGAGCTAATAAAATTAAATGTGGACGATATCGTACCTTATCGTAATAACTTTAGAGTTTAGTAAATTACTTAAATTAGATATGCTTTTGATTTTTTACTGTGATGTGGTTTAGTTTAATGTGTATTACGACAGGGCTTTAATCAGCTGTTTAGCAAATAATTGAATTTGCAGGTAAATAATTGAAATGTGAGATTTAGTGGCGTCCATTCATTTTTAAAGGGTTTCTTCACAATTTATTGCTACTTGTGTAGAAATTAGAATGTGAGATTTTATAGGAGTCCATTATTTTTTATAGTGTTTCCTCAAAATTTATCGTTTCTTGTGCAGAAATTAAACAAATGCGAAAATGTGTTTGTTTATAAGTCTGTTTGTTTTTTCCCACGCAGCAACAGACCAACATATCGACGTGTTTTTTTGCGTAGCCAGAGAGAGACAGGTTTTTTTTTCGAAAAGAAAAAGTAATTTTTTAAAGGATTCTAAACTTGGGTGAAGAAAATTAAAAAAACCTTGATCAGAATGTAAATAATTTATTGAAAATAACTAAAAATATCTATAGAGGAAAACCAATTATAAACTAATCTATAGAAAATAAAATAAGTACGGAAAAAACAAACGCTTTAAATGACTGTAAGTTACTGTAAATTACTTAGAAAAATCAATGTCCAAGACTGATACCATAGTAGAAAACTATAGACAAAAACTTGTAAAGGGCCAGTCACCTAATAAATTTTTGACTTATATAAGTTATAAGTATCCCTAAACAAGCAAAATAAAATATATATAAATATATGTGACTTATATTATTTCAAGCGTTCAAAACACAACATAACAGCGTAAAACAAATCTTTTTGGATTTTACTCTGACGTTTGACAGATAACAACGTTAGTTCCGTTTTTACTCTTTTGTGTCGCACTGTACGTTAGGTATGCCTTTATTAAACAAAACATTAAAAATCAAACAATCCACCCTAAAAGAACATCTCTCAATAAGTACCACTTATAGACAAAATCGCTCAGTAAGTCCCACTCGAATGACAAATCAGTGGCACGTCCACTCCACGCCACGAACACCCATTAGAACATTTATATCGATAATTGGCATCGACGTGTCGCATCACTAGTGTGAGAAGTGCAGATACACCTTCTTACATAGATAGGTTATCTTACTTTTACTCAAAACTGACTGAAAAATATTAGTAAATATATTTTTTATTGGAAATACTTACTTCCCCACAGTCCTTCATTATAATAATGATCGGTAACTGCTAGTTTGGTTAAAATCTTTGGTTTTTCATTTTGTAAGTTTTAACGTTTTAACACGTTAGCTGCGGCACCAATTTTTGCATACTTTCCGTTCCTGCGGCACGAGGTATAATCGGCCCGTACCGTGACCAGACGTTAGGGCGACACGCGGTCTATTAGACCCCACCTCCTTTTACAGACTAAAATCCATTTTCTGGCGCGAAATCAAAGATAAATGAGAATTTTGGTCCATATTGATATAGACAGTGAATTGATGAACCCTAATCCACCGTCGCCCCGGGATCTGATGGCTAGTTTAGGAATTATTAGCAAAACAAAATATGGGATCTTATACACCTCGTAACGCACTGAAATAGGGCAAATTTTCGCTGCGATTAGTGATGGGAAAAATAATATCGACGTTTTTAAACTGTCTTAACTACGCAACGACTTGACCGATTTTGATCAATTATATCTCATCAACAAAGCTATCAAAGGATTTTTTTTTTTTAAATAATCTAAATTGTGCTTGAAGGCGCCATAAAGAAAAAAAAACCGGCCAAGTGCGAGTCGGACTCGCGCACGAAGCGTTCCATTCTATACCATTAAGAGGCACCTATTACAGACTTATTATTGGAAAATAATGGATTACGGTTTATGCATAAGGTTTATCTTTCTATTTGTATATGAAAATCTTAATGCGGTTCACAGAATAGAAAAAAAAGGCAACCAGAAGTAGAAAAGAAACTGTCCTATTTATTCTGCCTCGGGCTTTAAAAATACAATTATTAGAACTTGAATTAACATTAAAAAATCAGTATCAATATACTTTTTTTATAAAAATCTCTAATATATATGTTGTACTTATTTATGAGTGTTTTTCATTGAAACAGGGTAGACAATAAGATTTTTTGCACTGAGTGCACTGAGTCAAAATCTTTTTGGATTTTTTATCAGCTTCACGAGATGGTAAAAATGTGCGTAGTTTTTGGTAACAACCAACACATCTTCTCCCTTTTTCACCCTTTTCGAGGCAATGGCGTGCGCTTTCAGGTGCTGAAAAACAATCAATCGACGTGATGCACAACACTGGTCGCGGGAAGCTCGCGTTGAGTGCGGTACGAGGTCAGGGGGGATATGGGACGTTTTAGCCTCGTTCCGCACTGCATTAAAATTATATTAATTCAGTGCGGCACGAGGCCTAAGACATCCGGTACCAAGGTAGGTACACCACCGAGTCCGGAACCATTAGTGATCTCAAATATATATTTATCTCTTTCCTACACTGGACCAAACCAAAGCTATGCCATTCGCACGACAGATAAATTCACTTTTTTGCTTGCCGCACCACAGGGAAGTTGCATCAGGGGTGATTTAGGCCTCGCTTCGCACTTAACGTGTTAAATCGACATCACATTATGGTTGATATTCCAAAAACACGTACGAAGCGCTTTGATTCGACTTTTATTGTGCGAACTGGTCTGTGGAATTTGCTGCCTGAATGGGTGTTCCCCGATAGTTACAATCTGGGTGACTTCAAATCTCGTGTGAGTCGGTTTCTTCTGGGCAAGGTGCTCCATCGTAGACCGCATCATCGCTTAACATCAGGGGAGTCAAACGCAAGCCTATTACTGAATAAAAAATACCTACTATGTACGTATTTCATAAGTTGCAACCAATTTGCTTGACCTTAGATGAACGAAAGGGACTATAGACTTACGAAAATAGGGATATCAAAACAAAAATAATCAAAGCTAATTTCTTTTTACGTGCAAGTACGTATATTAACTAAACCAAGTACAAACTACACACTAAAACTATACTAACACTAAAAAAAACAGTTAGACTCATTCAGTCATCAACTAATTTTCAAAAATCTTTCAGAGCGCCCGTTTCCACAACGCAACGTTAGTTCTTTTGTTGTCCTTAGGGTGAGTTCGACCAAATCTGAATTTATACGCGAGTAACTATACCAGGGATAAATCTATTCCACGATTACCACTCGAGTAATCCATTCGTCGTTTTTCCACGCAATACAAAGTATAGCTACGCCTAGAATAGCTATACGCGAATAGCGAAATGAACGATGAACGAATCTATTACCCAGCTAAAAATCATTGTTCTACAACGCCACGGTATTCAAGCTTATGTCATATCAACTCGCTTTTGTCGTATTATTATGTAGGAAAGTAAATGTCAAATGTCAAAAATATCAAATGTCAAAAAATCCGCATTCGTCGGACGTCAAAAAAGGTATTGTTATTAAATTAAATTCTTTGGTTTATAATTTCGTTTTTCGGTGTTTTCCAATTATAACAACTAATTTAAAATGAGTGAGGCTCGCAAACGCAGTCCCAATTGGCTGCAGTCTGAAAAAGAACTTTTATTGAGTCTAGTGGAGAATCACTATAATGTGATCGAAAATAAAAAAACGGATGGCGTCACCGTAAAAACTAAATTGGCTCAATGGAAATTTATTGCTGACCAATATAATAGCTGCACAACACACTGTTCCCGCACAGGAGAAACATTGAAAGCTCAGTGGGAGAGCATGAAAAAGGTGGCCAGAAAGGATGCAGCAAATATTAGGAAACATATTATCCAAACAGGTCTGTATTATTTATTAGTATTTGGATATAATCTAATATATACGAGTACTGCAGTAGGCACAGCGGATCTTTGTGTCTCTGAAGTTAGGTTCTGGCGAACCATTCCGCAAGTAGCACATCCCTTGAGACACAAAAATTGCTACTGTGCAGCCTTGCAGCCAACTTCAGAGACACAATGATCCGCTGTATCTACTGTACCTATGTTTACACATATTATTTAAGTTAAAATCACAGATAGTATACCTAGTTCACGAAATCCATCTGTGCTTGTATGGGGGATGGAAGTGCTAAACTCTCATTAAACCAGCTGGAAGACATCCTATGTTAGTTGTGTTACTTTTCTTATGTATTTTTCTAAAACCTGTTTATAAAACATATAATATATTTTTTTTCCAGGGGGTGGATCATCGATACCCCCTAAAAAGGATGATCCTTTTCTTCAGCGAATCCTAAGCCTAATATCCACTAGTGCTGTTGGGTTATTAAACCAATATGACGGTGACAGCTCTGTTCCTGCGGTGCAAGACCAAGCAGCAATACCTCTTGTACAAATTGAGGGTGACCTGGAACCAGTACCAATACAATATGAAGGTTAGTTTAAGCCTTACGCAAGTAATGGTAATTAATCTTCTAACATAGTATTTACAATTCATGGAATCAGGTATCTTATAAATAAAAATCTTTATCAAAAAGCTTTACTGTCTGCAGTGCTTTCATTCCAAACAGTGGAAGCTGGCAAAAAATCTTGTACATTTAATTTGAAACAAAAAATTTAGCAGTTGGTGCTAAATGTTAATTCAGAATAGAATTTGATAGTTCCAATTAAGTAGGTAGGTACATTTTTTTTACCTGCTGTGTAGCGGCCAGGGTTGTATTGGGCCGGAAGGGCCCGGGTGGCTCTCCGCAAGCCCGGGGCCCGAGACTTGAAACCCCTTATATTTACCGCCAGGCCTGTGGGGGGCCAGGGTGGCAAACGCCACCTCTACTACATATATGGCCAGTCCACCGCTGGTAGCGGCAATGACTTTATTTTAATTAATTGTTTAGGAATTTGTTGATTACCTACTATTATTGAGCCTCTATAGAGATTTGTATATATTGTCATTATTTAGTATGTACTTACCTGCTATATAATGTACTTTATTAATTTATAAGTATAAGAAATATACCTTTTGACTTACATGACTATCCATTTCATATCCGTCAGGTAAGCTCACTAGGTTTCTAGCGTTGCATGGGAACTAACAACTTATTTTAACATTGTTTTCCTGATGTATTAGTATTTGGTTTTGGCAAAGTTATTAATCATTACTACCTGTGTTTGCAGTTATCTCAGCGCCTTCAACAATAGCAAAGATAGAGGACCAGATGAGTGGCATGGATGAATGTAGTGATACACAAGAATATGTGAGAAAGGTAATTCTTGTATTGTACTAGAAAACTGTAAAAAGGCCATATCCATATTTTTGCAAAATTAGCTTGAATCAATTATTTAAAGGTAATTTATGTCTGCATGTTTGTTTATTAACTCAAATAAATAATCTTTAAAAAAAACGACTAAATTTCCGGGGCACAAAGAATTTCTCCTGTGCCAGCACTTTCGCTCTGTTGAACGTATACAGCTCCATGAGGCTCGTGGACACGTTCCTCTTTGTTTCGCCGACTTAACATTTGTTTTGAGTATCCAGCTTAATCATACTAATGACATGTGTTCATTAATTTTGTTTTAGGATTGGGGCGATTACACACCTCAATTACTAAGGACTCCCGTATCACTGGCCCTAACAATAGACACAGATAAAAAGGTTGAAAAGCTGACACCAAATCATCGGCCATGGGTTTCTAGGAGAAGACCAGCCCATTCAAATACATCTTTAGAACAGCTGCATAAGAAAAAAATAGAAGCCATAGAATTGCAGAAAAAGCTCGCTGTGGATGAAATGGAGAGAGCAAAAGTTCTGCATGATCTAGATGTACAAATTAAAAAACAAATATTAAAACAGGAAAAAATTAAAACAAATATGTTGTTGAGCAGACAAAAAAAAATTTTCTAAAAAAAATTATGTCATGATTAATATATAATATTCTATGCCATACAGAATCTTGAATGTATTTAACTTTAATAATAAATAAAAACATTGTATAAAAATACTTTTTATTTCTATTTTATTCACACCAAACTTTGAAAATAATTTGCAATAAGTGCATCACGGGTCGCATGCCGTCGAGCAGGCATTTGCTCTCTTCCAGGTATTTGGCCATCACTTAAAATTTGCTCCCACGGTGCTGGTACATCAAGTTCTGGGTCATCTGGAGGTAAGCTCTCTCCTCTACGGCGTAAAATATTGTGTAGAACTGCGGTGGCCACTATAATTGTCAGTGCTTTTTCTAATTTGACACGCATTCCAAGAGCCAGGACAGGAAATCTTCTTTTCCATACACCATAACTTCTTTCAATGGGATTTCTTGTTCTTATTTGTGACTCATTATAAAGTTGCTCTGCCTGTGTTCGTGGGTTTTCTAATGGAGGCATCATGTATGATGTTGAGCCATATCCCCCGTCAACTACCAGAATTGCATCACCGTAGCAACCACCTTCAAATTTTGCTTTGATGACACTATTATTAAATATTGTGCTATCATGACAGGACCCTGGCCATCTTGCTACTATGTCAGTAATTTCAAGATTGGCATTGCACAAGGTCTGCACGTTTAAAGAAAAATATCCTTTTCTGTTCCTGTATAATTCTGCTTGTTCACCTCCTACCTGACATCGGAGAGGGACAAATGACAGCTTTATGTGTGTGCAATCCATGGCAGCAATTACTCGTGGAAAGCGAGCAATTTGGTAAAATTTGTCTTGTTCTCTCCTTATCTCCTGCTGAGATGCAGGAAATTTAATAAATTCTTTGTGCAATGCAGCAATAGCTTCACTGACTCTGTGGATTATTTTATTAGCAGTAGGAGCACTCCAACCACAGATGTCACCAATACCCATTTGAGTCGAATTCGTTGCATAAAATCTCAGGGTTCCCAACAACTGATTAATTGGTGAAATGGAAAAGTTGCTAAAAAAAGAACAAAATCATTAGTTAGATACCCAAATAGGTACCTAGTTTTTCAGAACAAAAACGTTTAGTACTACCTATGACTGACCAGCACAACCAACGAAATTTGTTGTATACAAAGATATATTTGTCAATGATCTATCTGCTAGAAATGCGATAACCTATAAGCACTTACCGGTCAGAAATGTATTCCAAGTTATGTTCTATTTTTGTTAGCAAATTCAAAGTTGCTTCTTTGCTCAAACGAAACCTGGTGGCAAAATCATGATCATCGTAATACTCAAACAAGTCTTTTCTTTCTTTTATCCACCTTGGACGTCTAGATATAACTTCCTCATCACTATCACTATCTTCAATCAAATTTCTTAAGCGTTGCATTTTAAATTGACGAAGGGCGAGCGTTGAGTTGAAACATCGACAAAAGATAGATGTTGAAATCATAAATGACAATACAAAACAAAGAGAATACAATCACACAAAAGAGCAGAACATATGGCGAGCTGCCGCCATTAAAATATTCTCGGGATAACTCTATTATTCCACCAAAAACGGTGGTATAGTAATTATTCTCGAATAGGCTTGCTATTCTTAGAATAGTAGATGGTAAAATGTGAAATTGATTTACTCTCGAATAACTGGCGATTTATTCCAAGAATAAAATTTACTCTCGTTTGGTCGAATCCACCCTTAGTAAGTTAACGTAGTGATTATCTTCTGTGAACGTAGGTATTAGGTATCAAATTACAGAATAGATACGGAAGCTTGTAAATAGTTGGGTAGGTATTTCCTTTTACATAGAAAGGATTAGTTAGTAGTAAGTCAATATACTTATGTGCTAAATTATGGTTTTTGAATAACCAAATTCATTGTCATTGCGAAACTGTCAAAAAACGCCGATCAACAAAACTTTGTTCTCAAAAAGAACGTAACTAATTCAAAAAAAGAACGATCAATTTCAAACCGATCAAGAGATATTAGAACTCATCCATGCAACAATGGAACCAGCGCGAAAATTCCATATTTAAATTAATAAAAAGAATTAGCATGAAAATATTGGTAACGGATTTGTGATCGACACAAAAGTGATACAAAACTAGGCACAATGCGCGACAAATTCGCGAATCCGTATCGACTATCAATCGCATTACCATATGACATTGCGTTTGTGAACGCGGCTTTATGTCGCATATGCTAATGTTACTTTATTGTGATGGGCGTGCTGAATCGAGTTTATCGATCGATTTATTTGTTGTTAAATCGATTTTGCGGAAAATCTTTAGTGGGCGTTACAAGAAATGTAGAGTTGTATCGTCTTACTCATAAAAATGTGTTGCCAGTTACAAAACAGTTTTTTTTTGCATTTCATAAGCGTTTTTTTTTATATAAGTACTAGCTGTTTGGACTCTCTATAAGGAATTTATTTGCCAAATTTCAGCTTCGTAGAGTCAGTGAGTGAGTAAACAAATGAGCGGCATTTTGCTACTCATTATAGTTCTTATACACATATAATAGTAAAAATAAAAACGAAATACCACTCGCTCACTCATTCACTGACTCAAAACAAAATCTCGATAACTATATGACCTACGAAGCTAAAATTTAACAGGTTTAGATTCCTTATGGGATATAGAGTCCAAAAAAAGAAGGAATTAAAGAAAGGTAAGAAGAAAGGAAGGTAGGTAAGAACAGATTATGTGAAACGGCCGAATTAAGGGGGGCAAATGGTGGTTAAAAGTTTAAATGTTAATGTCAAACCAAGAAACATTTCACAAAAAAAAAACGGCGACTAAATTAAAATGAATATTGATGGACACTGTACTGAATGTAGTTAGTACAAAACAATGTTGGCACTTGTTTGGTTTGACATTTACAATAGACAAAAATGGCTTTTTGATAGAATAGGTATATCTACTGATATGACTTTATCTCACTAGAGCATATTATCTCGTTGATATTCGCAAAAGAACCAGAGTCACTATTAGCTATATAGCTATTAAAATTTGCAAGTTGAAGTGGCAATGGGCAGGCCACATCGCTCGAAGAACTGGTGACCGATGAGGAAGAAAGGTTCTTGAGTAGAAACCACAAACCGGAAGACGCAGCGTAGGCCTCCCATTAGATGGACCGACGACATTGTGAGAGACGCGGGCATTCAGTGGATGCATATAGCAGGATGTCGTTCAGTGTGGAGTTTAGAGGTTAAAGGGTAAGGCATATGTTCAGCAGTGGACGTCTTCTGGCTGATAATGATGAGTACCTTGGTACCTAAGTTCTATAATTTACAAACGCGTTATGAATATCAATGAAATTCCGTTAAACACCATAATGATATTTAGTAAAGTTAGCCCCGAATTGAGCAATGAGTTCAGTCAGTTGGAAGGCATTAGCATTTATTGCCAGCACGAAGCTCCATTTAACATTATCTAATTTAAGTATTTATAACACTTTACCAATAAACGAATTTGTAACGGTCTGTTTAATTCAGTCGAGCTAATTTAAATCACAGTCGCCGAAGCAATAAAATTGCAATCTACCTGCATTTGTACACATGTTACCGAATCTGCATGTGTATACGGCTTTAGAGGCGTGCTCCTGTCATATGCAAAAATCATTTATCGACATTTAAAATTTCTTTATCAACGGCACATGTGCAGGGTGTAAAATCGATGAATAGATTTTTTTATCGGCCATAAAAATTGTATGCGTAAGTTAATTTGCGTATGTTGCATTGTAGACCGCACATTGTGATGCGTATTTGACAGTCCACGACGCCCTTAGGGCGCGACCCACTGCCCTCGCGTCGCCAACAATTTCACACAACGAAACGTAACAATTCAATTATCGAACCTACATTGTAATGCATTCATAAACATTTTTTAAATGGCATTGCATTTTTCGGTAGCCATGTCAATTTCACGACAATTCCTTATTTGAATATTAAAGAATCGATTGACATTTCTGGATTTTTACATTTGATTTGAACGTCTTCTCGTATCGTTTACGAAATTTGCATGTAACAAGCATTGTGATGTTATTGGATCATATCTTGGATGATAGACGTATGTTAATTTATTAAAAAATTACAATAAACCTAACCGTTTGAAGATTTGTAGCATTTGAAGTTCAATACATTGTTATTTTTCGATCTAGCTTCCGTTATGATTTCTATTGATGTGAAAATTTCAATATTTTTTTCTTTGTAAGAAGCTCTTGACCCTAAAATATTCCAACGACCTTTTTGCTGAGAAATCGATATGTATTGTAATTTAGAGGATAACATATGTTGCATTGGGATAAATGAAGTGAGAAAGTTATTATTGGCATGTCAAAAATTAACGGATAAAATGTTCGTGAGATATTGTGGTAACTTACAACTAGTAGGTAGATACACAATCTGGAAGTTGGTACACAAGTCATAATAATGTATGCACACTAGTGCTATAAAAACATCTATTAAAATACAGAGTCCCAAAAAACTTACGAAAATTATAGATTAAAGTCTACATATTGTAATTAGGTATATGGACTATTGCGCTGTACAGAAGTGAGACATGGACGATAACTAAGAAAAATTGAGAAAAGCTGGAAGCATTCGAAATGTAGCGTTGGAGACGTAAGGTAACAATAATCTGAACAGGAAAAAAACAGGAAGTATTTGATATTAGCGATGAGAAAATAAGTTTCCTAACGAGTATAGAGTTAAAAACTCTAAACGGCTTCAAAATCAAATCGAGATAAAATAACACTGGCTAATATCTAAAGCATATTACAACTTGTGAGAATACATTATATATTTTTATTTAATTAAAAAGCATTAAGAAATAAATAATATAATGTAGTTATTACATTGACACTGTTACCTAGAATATAATTATTACATTGATATTATTACATAGTCCCCGTGGTTGATTGTTGCGCTTATAATAATAATTGTAGTTAATATTTTATGTAGTATTTTAATATAATATGTTGTTTCTAATAATTCTATTGTATGCTCTGTATGAACACAACTGGTGTTACTATAATAACTTAAAGCCTAAGACCTTTGTACACAGTTGAACAATAAAGCATTATTATATTCTATTCTAAAGACTAGAAGCTTAAGATGTTTGACCACCTTGTACGACTTGATAAATTAATGAAAATTATCATCATAGAGGTAAAGATAAATGGAAAGAGATGAAAGAAAACACCAAGCAGAGTATTCTTAGACCATATAAAAGATAAGACAAATGTCATGTCGTACACGGAGGTGAAAACGGTGGCAGAAGACCGTCAAGCCTGGAAGTTACTCCACCGATAAGCGCATGAACTAGTGTTTGGTGAAATTATCGAATTTCGTACAAACTTAAATTTTGATCTCCAACGTTTCTATACCTAGAATTTGAAACATAATATTTACATAGGTGCGTTAATATTAATTTTTCGCCGACAGATAACATTAACTTGTGGTTAGTAAGTACCTATAGTATACGTGGTACAGAGATCTGAATATTACCTACTTATTTTGAAGTTCAAAATATTGTAAAAAAATATCCAAAGAACTCTAATTCTAAACAATTCTATAGATCGTTGGACATTTCAATATTTGACCTGGTGTTGCCGTTTGGTTTTTATTATCTTAATAATTATTTAATTAAACTGTAACCAATTTTTTTGTCTTTCATTTTTGTCGATTTTGGATTTTTCATCAAAGGTATTTAATCATCTAAATACTAATCCATCAAATAACTCTAATTCTAAACGATTCTATAGATCGTTGGACATTCCTCTGTTGCCTTTAGTTTTTTATAATCTTAATAATTATCTACTTAAACTGTTACCTGAATTGTTGTCCTTAATTTGTGCCAAATTTGGATTTTTCATCAAAGGTATTAAATATTTTTATACTTACTAATAAAAATGCCTACATTCATAGGTACATAAAAAGAATTCACGTGTCCAGTATCTACATTTAAGAGCATTTCTTTAGAAAATATGTTCATACTTTAGACGTGGAAATAAATAAATTATTCGCTTCATTTTAACATAATTCATAAGCATTGTAATGAAATAACGCTAAGTGGCCGTACAATGGCTCAAGTGAAACGACCAGAGAAACTGTCATGCTTATTCTTGCTCCTCTGTAGTACTATACAGCACATCGCGAACAAAAAACGAAGACAACGCACCAGAAAGAGACCACGGCTGTACAACGCGCGCAACCAATTTGCATTGTACGCCCGGCTAGTAAACGTTTAAATTCTTATTTCGAATTTCGAACTGTTGGTCTCGTTCTGCATAATAACATCCGTAAGGCAATGGCAGTTGCTTGGCCAATGGGAGCGCACGGTGGGTACTCGTGGGCGTCATGGCGGCCGCCGATTGGCCCAGCCGTTCCGATTTATCACTCGATTTGTTGGTAGTGCCGTCGTCGCAGCCTCGCGGCACGATTGTCGATTGTCGCCATTGTGTGTAGCGAGCGACGGACGCGTCGTGTTTCGGAGTCGATTCGCATGCGATAATCGAGTAAATCGATCCTATATTGTTACAGTTACATAAACAATGACACAGTTGTAAAATAAAAGTTTATAAAAGAATTTTAATTGAATTTGAAAATTCGAATTGTTAGTGAAGTGCCGACGGACGGAGTTAACAGACAAGAGAGTGAAAAATAAAACTGGAGCTGGATTTACATCAACGTGCCAGCGGTCACTTCATGAGGTAAAACCATAAAACTTTGAGCTGTGTTCTTGAGATGCCTCGGTATTGACGGGAAAGATTCCAAGAAACGTCGTGAACTCCGCGGTGTTATTCTCTCGACTTCAATGTCAACGAACTTTAGAGAACGAATCGATTTCACGATTGGTTTTGTTGAGCTGATCGATGACAATCGAGTGGGTAGGTATTTTTGGTTGTTTCCTTGATTGAGATGATTCATGAATGAAGACGCAAAGTTCTAAAGTGCTATGTACAAACAAAAAAAAAACATTCTTTTCGGCTGATTTAAAAAACGTTGGATTCGTTTCATGTTCATTTATTATAAAAAAATCGGAGGGTACTTAGTACCTAAATTGGCAATAATGATCTAACAGAAGTCTTAGGAATTAATAGCCTGCTAAAATCCTGAAGTTATTTAATAGTAGGTAGGTACTAAGTCTTTAGTTTTAAACTAACTTATCTAAACATGTAAGTAGGTGAATACTTAAGTTAGTTCAGATTTATTAATTGGTGAACGTTGAAACATAACCTAACTTGGGTTACTTGGGTTAGGTATATTACTTTGGCATGTAAACGCGAACTTATTACTAAAACCAATAACATTTAAAATTATTTCGCAGTTGTCATGCAAATGAAGCATGGTATCCACGTTTCGGGACCATATCACACAAGATCTGGTGTAAGCCAGGGTTCCATCACTGGTCCGTTATTATTTAAAATGATGGTGCACGACCTACCTACAGTGCTGACTTCTGCCAAATGTCTCTTGTATGCCGACGACCTTAAGCTTTTTCTCGAAATAAAATCTCCCTGTGACTGCCTTACCTTACAAGAGGACATAGATAGAATCTGTGCATGGGGCTTGAAAAACAAAATGACATTTAATGTGACCAAGTGTAATGTAATGACGTTTGACCGCAAAAGAAATCCCATCAATTATAATTATCATCTTGACAATCTATGTATAAATCGGGTAAATAGCATTAAGGATCTGGGAGTGACATTTGATCGTACCCTGAATTTCCATGACCACATCTCTGATCTCGCCAAAGAGGCCTATCGTCGTCTGGGCTTCGTATTACGAAATGCCAAAGATTTTAAAAATCCGTTAGTTATTAGAACATTGTACAACTCGTTAGTCAGAAGCAAGCTGGAGTCGAGCGCATGTGTCTGGAACCCGCACCACGTCACCTATGTGCGGATGCTTGAAAAGGTTCAAAAAGCTTTCTTAAGATCGCTGTATAAGAAGCTTCACGGTTATTACCCGTTCATGTACCCAACTAAATTCTTGCTCGGCCAGCTCGGCTACAACTCACTAGAAGTGAGAAGGATGTTGGATCAGCTTGCTACTTGCTGCAAGGTGCTCAGAGGATCAGTTGACTCCTTGCATCTGCACAATTTATTGTGCACTTTGTTTGTGCCAGATAAACCCGGGGTTCCGGCTAATAGGCGTGGAAAATTGCCCAAGTTTTTCCACGTGGCTCACAGCCGCACCGTGGCGCGCTCCATGTCTCCGCTGATTCGCGCCCGCCGCCACTTCAATGCACTCCTTGCTACCAACACTGATTGTGATATTATTTGTGACAGTTGGAATAATGTAACGAAAGTTTTTTTGACTTATTGTGAAAATTTAACTGATCAATGGGACAGGGGCAAAAAAGCCGATGACTATAATGACAATTTGTATGACATACTAATTTTATGTTGACATATTTTTACAGCAATTTGTTGTATTTATTATATTAGTAATTTTATAATATTATTCCTATTTTTACTAGGAAATCTATTTTAGTTTAACAGTATGTGAGATAAATGTTAGTGGAATTTGTCCGTTTTTATTCTCAATATTTAAAAAAAAAAAAAAAAAAAAAAAAAAAAAAAAGAAGTTATTTTAATAATAGGTAGGTACTTATAAGTGCTTAGATTAATTAATTAAATTATATAATTTAATGTTGTTCTTTTATATTTTACAATTACAATTTTAATCGATAGTTTAGATATAAATAGGGACCTATACCAAGATTAAAATAATTACGAACAAGAAAATTTACCGGCGGAATCTGGCGGAATATAAATTGTCATAGTAGAAATTGATAATTTTTTTATTGCATTAGTAGGTAAGATACTTAACTACTGATAAATATTATTTAAAGAAAAACCCTATAAATGCGACACAGGCTTCCTGTACTTACGAAGATGGCAGCTTTTTAATGATTAGTATTTAGATAATAAATAAAAACTGTAACAAGGGAAATACAAATATAATATAATTATATCCAATAACGTTTTAGTAAGAAATATAATTGTTGTGAAAAAAATTTAATGAAATAAATATGAATTGCTTGCCTAAACAGCCACATCAAAGCGATGCCTTTAGCTGTATCTAATAAGGGTTCCTTGTCGGGATACTTTTTGAATGAATTTTTGGCAGGTTAGATACCCACCTACCTAATTTTTTTTCTGAAACGGTGGCGGATAGTCTATGGTTAGGAGTCTATAGTAGGTATAGTCACAGAAGATATATCGGTACTAGTAGGTACTAGGTAGTATAAAATAAAATGCTTGATGTTTGAAAAATTGTATTTGAAATATTGTAGGTATGTCCCGCAAGGCAACTGTTGTTAAATGACGAAATAGTTTTTTTTACTGATTGCAAACATGGAAATTATACAGAGTTTTAGATATTTACTAAGAATACCTATGGTTTATATAGGTACTTAATTTTGCAATGATGTAAAGAAAGAAACCTTTTATGTCAATGTCAAATGAGAGAGCTCGGCAGGTGACAGTTTTTTTTATTAATCATTTTTTGGTGTGTTAACGCCTTTGTTTACAGCTTGGCTAAGAATTTATGATTTTAACTACAAGTAAGCAAAACAACCTTCTTCAAAATTTTAAATCGGTCAGATACCTTGCCTTATTTAATTAACCGACGAAAAATTTCTGTTCCACTGTAGGTTTTTTTTTATGTATGTTCACCGATTTCGCCGCCAACTGTTGATCAATAAAAAAATATATTGTTCAGTATACCTACTAATCTGGTCCCAGTGTCACCAAGTCAAGATCTGATGATGGGATCAGGGAAATCGAGGGCAACCCTCGAACTCCTTACGTTTTTCATATTTTTTTGAAATCGGTTTTTAATGCGATTCACTTGTTTTATTTATATTTTATTAACACCTAACAACAATATTCCTCACATTACCCTTCACTCTAACCCCAAACAACTTCCCATTACCAATTAATTTAAATAATCTTATAAGAGTCACTTTACATTAAAATTATATCCAAACAGATTAGGGGCAATCCAATCGGACGATCCCTTCAACTTGAAACAGATTTAAAATGCACAGAGGGACAATTCATCCATTTAAATGTTATAGACACAAAAAAATGCTGATCCTAGCTGAGTAATGCAGCAGAAATTAGAATAATAATAAATATAATATAATTATTTATTAACCTTATACCATGTGTTACACTGGGCAAGTCATTTTAGAACAATACATTAAAATATTACACAAATCAATAAAAACAATAATATCAATATCAATAGAGTTTCTGGAATGAATATAAAAAGTCAAAATGTATCCTTAATTAATTAATGTCTGAAATAATAAGAAAATAATGAGAATGCATAATGAATGAAAGCTTGGGGCGTTACCCGAATTGCGCAGATACGAATCCTGTCACCAAATTTTTGAATTGTCTTTAATACGTATTTAAATAGTAAATTATAAAGAGTAGAACAATACTTTAATATAAAAATTACAACCATTCCATCTCTGCTTGCGGTCTGGCATACTTATTTTGTATACCTACCAAATGTCAAAATAAACTTGAAAGAAAGCAAAATCCGCCATTCCTATCAACCCAGTTATTTTGCTCTGACAGCTGCAATAGATTTTAAAGAGCTAAATGATAATAGTAAACACTGATCACTATAACTAGGTTTTTGAATATGAGTTTCCAAGTAGCCAAAATATTACAGTGAAATTTGATTTCATTGAAGCTTTTCCAAAGATAAAAAAACATGAGCTGAGTATAGCATGTGTCGATAGTAAGGCTGGCTTCACAGCTGTATGGGAGATGGGATCTACGTGGGGTCCCGTACGGAACCATCCGCATCGCTGTGAAACGATGTTGTAGCACTACACGTATGTTTCTGCTTCGGGAGTCCGTACGGGCGACCCGCGCTGGTTTCCCGTACAGCTGTGAAACCAGCGTACAATCCTAAGATAATCAGTAAGAAGTGTCTGGCCAGCTATATTATAACCACAGCCAAGTACCTAGCTGACTTTTTGGCGCCAAAGTGGAAAAAAAAAACTTTTCGTCTCAATATTTTATTTTCCACCTCCACCTCAGTTCGTTTGCTCACTGATGAGCGTCGTGATGCTCCCGATCATTTTAATTTGGTGACAAATCGGCTTCCATCTCTGATGGTCTCCAGCCTGATACATCGCGTCAGAGATGGTCGTGCCGAGCTCTTTTGACACTTGGTCGGTCCATCTTGTAGGGCTGCGCCCCTTTGGTTTTAGACGTGCTTGAAAGTAGAGAAGAGAAGTAACGAGGAGAAACATTTATTTTTCGTATTGTTTTCAAAACTCAACAGAAGCCTGTTGTAAAGCCTCTACCTTTTTACTCGACTTTGACTTGTCCGTGGTTTCCATTGACGTGACTCTAATTATGACTTGTTTGACGTAATTTAGTATTCAAACTTGATAATTTTTCAATATTTAACGGCAAATGCACAAGAAGTGCAACGCCAAAATCCTCCCAGAAAAAACTAGCTGGCTAGATAATATTTCCGCGGTTTTTGCTGTTTGAACCGAGGTAAGTCTCTGCTCCTTATCTGTTGGCTGAATGAATGCAGTTGACGCGAAATCATGCTCGGATGAGGGTTCCGTCGCCGTCGCGTCGGGAACTGGTTTTAGGGGATCTTGTAGGAATTGCAAATTAATGAGGTGATTATATTTATACTTGAAAATAACATTAAATGAATATGTAAATATTTATATTTGAAATTGCACTTATTAAACTTTTAACATCAACTTATGTACCAGTATAAATAAATAATAACCAACGACAAATTTTGGAAAAGAGTCTATATAAACGGCTAGACGTACTCGTATTATAATCAAACATTGCTATGATATGGTTGTTATCACAACGAAATCTGCATTAAAAATGCATATTTAAGTATTAATTCGATCCAGACTAAAAACAGAAAGAACGCACTAGCATGACCCGCGGTTTCATCCATATTATACAAGATAGTTATTGTTTCCATACCAAAATAAATCCGTCCAGCCATTATGGAGTTGAGTGCGAACAAACACATTCACAAAAAAACTTTCACATATATAATATTAGTGTGATTTGTTTTACTCGTATTATCTTTTCTGTGGAACTGGTTATCAGCATCGAATAAAAAGTTCTCATTAACATAATATAAAGTACATTTTTACAAACAATAACAACTGATTTTAGAATAAAGGGTGTAATTGAATGAACGGGATTCCCCTAATTTCCACCTTTATAGGCGGAGGGACCTAAAAAGGAGGATGGTTCTATGTTCCACTGTATTTTTTTATGTTCCTTTGTTCACCAATTTCCCCAACAACTGATGACCATTTAAAAAAATCGGTAGGGTAGGTATACTTTCATTTTGGTCCCATTGTCACCAAGCCAGGATCTGATGATGGGATCCCAGGGAAATTGAGGTCAACCCTCAAACTTTATAGTGGATCACATTAAAAACGGACAACCAAAATATATGAGCTGTATAAATATATCTGGGTGTCTTCAAGTCAAGAGTAAATCGGTTTCTTCTAGGCAAGCGTGATCCACCGTAGGCCGCAACATCGCTTAAGATCAAGTAAGTTGGCGGCCAAGCGCAAGCCTATTTTGCAATTAAAAAATAGTAATATGAAAAACGTAATAAGTGCTCATTTTTGATATATTTTTGCTGTCTGTTTTTAATGTGATTCTCTTGTTTTATATATATAGAGATAGTTCATTCAGCCTCAAGGACAAAACCTTCAAATTTGTAACAAAATAACAACTTTAAACCTTCAAACAAATTGCTGTACAACATCTATTGCGATCTCTTAAAACATCCCTAATGAAGGTACCAACTTGACGTGTTTTATAACGCTGTAAAACTGCATTTATAAATATTTACGATATAATATACAGTGGTGTATCGTGGGCACATCCTTTGTGATCGCCGACCGCTATACAGTGCCACCAACTATATTTAGAGTTGGATAAATAGGGGTAACTAAATTTTTAAGGAAAGCTATCAGTGTTGCCCAGAAATGCGATGGTAGCTCCCCCCGCTCAACTTAACAGATAACTTGGTCATGCCCATTGATGCGTTTTAATAATGGTATTCATGGTTTATTGACTAATAAGTCTCAGTGATTACAAGGAGGATCATAAAGTGTCAGAGTAGCATACGTGCCTGTTTTCAAAGATCTCAAGAGTATAATGGGTGGTTTTCTGACAGCACTAGGAACATAGTTCTACAACCATCTATAGATGGCGCTGATTAGACATGTTTTTTCTGCATTTGTTTAATGAAACCTACAATACAAGGAAGTGGAGACAGTTTATATCACGGCTAGGCAAGGCACACTTATGTATCTACTAATTTGTGCTGTGTTGTGGAATTACAAGTACTTTTTTATCAAACAATAACCACAAAATACTAGACTACGAAATAATTATCAATATCAAAAAAACCGATTTCGTAAAAATGTCAAAACTGGGCCACGAGATGCTCCAGCTTTCAAATAAAAAAGAATCGTCAAAATCGGCTAACCCAGTCGAAAGTTCAGAGGTAACAAACATAAAAAATAAAATGAAAAACAGTCTAATTTAGAACCTCCTCCTTTTTGGAAGTCGGTTAATAAAATACCACAAAGACAAGCATAACAGACAATGTCAGATGACAGATACATATTGTCTGTCTTTGAGATACGCAAGTTTTTTTTACTGACCTTTCTTCGTCTGTGGTTTTGCAAAATATTAATAGCCATGTCTCGTCAACGCAATCTATCGCATTTTTACTAACTATTTTTTATGGCCTTTTGGAAAAAAAGCTTCCCGTTGTCAGAACGTTGCGCCTTAGTACTTTAACGGTTAGCGCCATCTGTTGAAATTTCTACTAACTGTGTCGCACTCTCAAGTAAGACGACCGCTCACCAACAATATCGACGTGTGTGAATAATTTTACACCGGTGTCAAATAGATTTGTTGACACCGCACCATTATTAGTATTAAATATATTCAAGTGCTAGATCACTCGGAGAGCTATTGAGAAAGTTATGCACCAGGTTTCTCTGGACTGTATCTGGAAGGAAGTTATTCTCCATAGAACCAAAGTCATCAAGATAGTTCAGCGTACCTGTTTGTAAGCTGCGAGCTTAGCTGCTGCTGAGCGATTGTGGCCGAGCTGATGACTCCCGGTTCGATCCTCGGCCCAATTACTTATTTGGTAGTTAAATAAATTAAGTATATGCAGTTTCAATGCTGTCGCTCTAAAACGGTGAAGGAAAACATCGCGAAGAAGCCGGTATGTCCAAGAACCTAAAAAATAAATGACATTCACCAACATTCGTTGGATGCGGTGGATTAGGGCCCATCCTCTCTCTGAAAGAAGGCCGGTGTCCCAGTACCTAGTGGTTATATGATATACTGATAATGATAATGATTACCAAGCTGAAGGCAGTGGGCCGTCATATCTGTCGCAGAACCGATAACCGTTGCGGCAGACGTGGTCTAGACTGGAGACCACAAATTGGCAAACGTAGCGCAGGACGCCCTGAGAATTAAGTTACGCAGCTGGCGGGGGCTCCGGCAAAATCCGAAGGCTGAGTGATGTGCCTTAAAAGAGAACTATGTACAATAGTTAGGCTGATTGTGACGATGAAGAATATTTTATTGGGCCTGTTCTTAGGGGTGCTGAAAAGTTTTGGGCTAGTCTTCGTGAATTTACCTGTTTGTACCCAACTATGCGTGTCATTTCAATACAGACTCTGAGCTAATGTTAGGCGCCGAAGCAAAACAAGCTACTGTAAACTACTTAGAGGCCGCAACAAGCCTGCTCTTTGTCTAAGCAATTAGCGTGGGACCACGAAATGTCGCGGGATTTCGACGAGTTAGGGTCTCGAGTTTTCAGTACAGTCGACATCATTATGAAGCAAACAGAAAAGTGTTTCACAGCGAGTCATCATTTGGGTTGGGTTCGTGATGAATACAATTTAAGATTGTCTGTGGTTTTTGAGTTGCCGTGAACATGGTGCATGTAACTGCGCTCAAATTTCGGGAGCTTTAACGTCCACAATCTTACCACGTTAAATATCCCGTTCATAATCATATGACTGTGATTTTTCAGTTGGTCCTGTATCCTTACTTATAGACCGCGTATAATTTGAACGCTTTTAATATTTTATCAGCTTAAACACTGTCAGGCAAACATTTAAAAAATTACACAATAGTTGATTTTTACGTTTATTTGACGGACCGAAGATGACATTTCGAGTAATTTCGAAATGCCTGATGATCGAGTCTGCTCAAATGGACTTTTTACCGACATCTCAACTCGATCGTTATTTTTGCTCAAAACGTTTGTCAGTCATTATATGTACCTAGAGATAAATACTATATTTAGAAGATAGACATATAGATAGACCACGTTATTTTAGACAAATCATTTTGTGAGAAATATTACAAAATAAAATTCGTACCCATCACAAGCAATTCGGAAAATAATTCATAACTTTTTTTACCGATGGATGAGTTTTGATCATAGCTTAGAACCAACGTAAAGAATCCTGCCTTGAAATATAAAACATCGGAATCGATCGAACTGTATTGGAGAATAATGGTAAAAGTAATACGAAGTAAAATAAGTCAACACATTTACACAGCGCGTTATCTTACCCCAGACGCATATAATTTCTTCGTTCTGTCGTGGATATAAAATTGATAAACACCAGATAGAAACAAAACAACTGGTGTGTAAGTGCTTCTAGTTGTATTAAGTAAGACCTATTCCTGTAATTATGTTTCTAATACGTTTCCTTTATCAATTTGACTACCTAGTCCAATTTTAGGTGATGCTTCACCCACACAATCTTATCTATCCAAAGTTCTTTGTCCACTGTTGAACATATTACAAAGTTTCGTGGAAAGTATTTACCTACAAAGCTGACGAGGCCCGTTGCATATTAAGAACTACTATGGGACAAACCCTGAAATTACGAAGTAAATTCATCAGCTACTTCATACATTTTGTCGAGTGTGAGTGACCGTTTTCTATGGAACCACTTTCATGTAAGTACCCTCTTTCCGCGTGACATGAGACATAATTACTGAGCCTCTATATCTTCAGTTTTTCTCACTGCCAGGTCGAAAGGTCCAAAGGTGGCAAAGCATTGCTTTTATCTTACAAACTAACTAATATCTAAATAGAATACCCTTTAGTTTTTTCAACGGCTGTACTTAAAATTACTTCAAAGGCTCTCCGCCTATTTTCTTTTGTCTCATCGATCACGTCACCGGTGAAATCGTGGGCGCAACCGCGGCCGCTAAAAACATGCGCAAACGCAGTATGATCGATTGTTTGCTGCCGGCAAGAACACAAGACGAGTATGGAGCATAATACGAAATACGTGCAAATATAACAATTTCAAGGCTTTTGGCATACATTAAACAAGGCTGCCTTTTCATGCGTGGTTCTCAACGTAAGTGGTGTTGTTCTTTTTTATCCACGACGGAACGGAGATGTATAAGCGTGCAGATGATGTGCAGTACTTGCGCAAGTATAACTCGCGCCAGTAAGCTGTTCCTTGCGCAAGTATAACGCATCGTACGCAACGGGTACTAAGCAATTCCACTGCCACTGCCAATATATTTCTTTTTTTAATTGATGGTCCATTTAATTTAATTTTTTATTCGAACTTGCGGCGGATTGGCGGTTTGAGCGAAATATTTATATTTCTGTATCTGAAACCGGACTGTCTAAATATTTGATCGTCGCAGTTGACGGGCTACCGTCAAATCAATGCCGTCATCAACCGATGTTTTAAAACAAATGTTTGTGCTTTAGGAGGAAATAACATTAGTTTGGCTACCTGACTTACACAGTAGATACTTAGTTTCTTAGGTACCTACTTGTAATTTCTATCTTCTATATCTACACCTATCTATCTATATATCTATACATTATATAATAATAACGTAGAGATTTTTTTTAAATGTAAATGCGAGATATCAAAAAATAATATCACACAGGGCGGCTTAAAATAAGCAGCTGAACACGTTAAGACAGTACAGTTATATGATTATTATTTACGGGATATTTACCGTGGTAAGGTTGTGGAAGGATTCTGTCTTCCCGTGAACATGGTGCATATAACTGCGCCGAAATATCAGGAGTTCCTTCCACAACCTTACCACGGTAAATGTCCCGTAAATAATCATACTGTGGTGAACAACCGTGATAGTTTAAAACAGTGTTACAGTGGTGTGTTTGCGTTAAGACAGTTTTTAGAATTTTGTCTGTTTGTTTATTTGTTTGTGCACATCTTCTAAACCACTGGACTGATTTAAATGCGGTTTTCAAATCAAATTTCGAATATGCTTAACTATGACCAAATTGAAGTACAGGATGTGTTATTTTAAGAAAGGGCCGGGTTAAGGAGGGCCGATGGAGGTTGAAATTGTATATGAAAATCTACACGTACGAAGCCGCGGGCAACAGCTCGTATTAAAATAAAGACATACTTTTAAGGACAGGCCAATAAGGGTGGCATGGTGTTTTTAAGGAACATTTACAAAGAAAAAAGATTATAAGTGAAGAAAAAGAAGAATGTTTTGTAACTTGCAATGTGTGTGTTTACTTGGTGCCCTTCAGGAAATGTTTCCAGAATAATTACTGAGCATAAAGAGATTTAACATCTCATATCTCAAGGTGACTGCAGTGCATTGCCGTCCAGAGTTTTGAACTAAAGTTTTTATAATGAGCTGAATAAATGGAAAAAATTGTTTATCTAATTTTTATGGTCATAATAAAAAATATTAAAAAACAAATGTTTACTAAATATAATAAACTAGCTACGCCCCGTGGTTTCACCCGCGTAGTGATGAAAAATGGCGATGATGATGATGAAAAGTAGTCTTAGTGTTAATGCAGGACATAAATCTATATTTGTATCTATAATCTAAGTTACATCCAAATCCGTCCAGCCATTTCAGCGTGAAGGAGGAAGAAATTTACACACACGCAGTAACACACACACACACACACACACACACACGCACATACACACACACAAACTTTCGCATTTACAATACTTATATTAGTGTGATGTTGTATTTAAAAATTGTTCAAGTTAGTAGCAGCGCATCATATTATGGGCCTTAAGGGAAAGTGTGATGCTTACTATTTGGTAAGCGACTTGCTCATCTCGTCTCCCAGTTGAATTAGGTATAAAACAATGTCGCAGTGTCAGTTGCCGGAACATTTTGTCATTCTGAGAAGTGTCTATTTGGGTCAAAAAGGGGGTTATCTCGAGTTATTTCTACGACATGTGTCAATATTTGTCACCTGCAACTGGGAAAGGGCCGGTTTCTGTTTGTTCTGTCTGTTATTCTTCGGTTAGTAAATGCTGTCTTATTTTTCCATTAGCATGTGTTATAGATTCGATTATGAGGCAGCCCTGTGCTCGTACAATCCGCAACAAAAAATTAATTGTGTTGATATCATTTTCGACTATTATAAAAACTTTGGTGATACAAATAAATTATCAGCGTCAAGAATTTTTCAACCGACTTCCAAATAGGAGAAGGTTCTCTATTCGACTACGTTAGAGTTGCGGGCATCCAGTGGATGCAGATGGCAGGCTGTCGTTCAGTGTGAAGGTTAAAGGGGGAGGCCTATGTTCAGCAGTGGACGTCTTCTGGCTGATGATGAAAAAATAATGAAAAGAGAGAAGTTGAAGATAAATTTTCGCAAAGTAACGTCTAATTCAATCAATTGATTAATATACTTACCTACATTAGACCGCCACTGGGATGATGCGGCCTACGATAGAATAGGTACCTAACCTACCTAACGCTTCCTTATAAAAAACCTATTGTAATTAACGGGGAACTCCCATTGAGGCAGCGCATTCCATAATATAGCGATTCTCATGTAGTGTAGGACTCTTTTGCAGGGGTCCACCTGGGGAAGTACCACATCTTTGCCAGTTATTTAACCGCCAAGCAGTAGTGTACAAACACTACTATGTTCCGGATTGAAGGGCAATGTTTCCAGCGAAATTACAGGGCACACAGAGATTGGACATGTTATATCTCGGGGTGATGAGCGCAGTGCATTGCCATCCAGGGTTTTGAACTGTTGCAGTTCAAATTTCTGAGTGGCGTTGAGCTGTTATGGGCACGCGTGAAGAGTCATCAGGTGAGCGACTTCGCTCGTCTCGTCACTCAGTATCATAAAAAAAAAAACAAAGCTTAGATGTTGTCAATCGCCTGGTCATCCATTAAAACAAAACCAATAATTCTAAAACAGTCGCACGCGGGCTGTCATACAGGGAACCATTAAACAACTCGAAAAGTCAAGTTTTGATGTTAAAAAGTTACTTAACGATGGTAATCCATGTTCCGTATAATTAAACTCCCCCAGGTTACTCACACTGGCATACGTTTGTGTCGAGATAGCACACATTCAAATAGACTTATTAATTGTTACTCACACTTTAAGGAATAATCAGGGGCGGATTTAGGGTTGGGCAACCGGGGCTACAGCTCCGGAGCCTTCACAAGAGAAGGACAACATAAATTTTTAGGAATTTTTTTCTTACCGAATAATATGTCAAATTATATTCGAAAAAAAAAACATAGATAGAGTGATAAACTCTTTATTGTTCACACTACTAATTACACACACAAGACACGATAAAACAGCTTAAAACTAGTGCAACAATCGGCGGCCTTATCGCTAAGAGCGATCTCTTCCAGCCAACCTTAGGATGGAGAGGATTCATAAATGAGGTAGAAGGCAAACATCAAAGTTATAATAAGAGAAAATCTTTTCCAATTAAAAAAAACTGTTTGCTACAAGAATTTGATTTGTATTGCAGTGAAATAAAAATTGTTTACGTAATGAGTTTAAAATATATTTAGGCCCCTTTGTTGCTCCAGGGTCTCCAGACCTCTAAATCTGGCCCTGGTGATAAGGTTGTATGTTGTGTGACTTAATATGTAGTGTAGATTGTGCACAAATGAAACATTTCATAATAAAGTCTCATTAAAAAGTTTGATAAGAATCAGTATTCCTTTTACAAAGTACCCACATCAAATGTAAAATTGTACAGTTGGCTACAAAAACACACTTAGTATATTTTTAGACACAGCAACTAAATAATTCCTATAAAAATGCCCACAATAATTAACAATTAAAAAACCGACTTCCAAGTTAGTATGAAAAACTTAATAAGTGCCTATAAAATTGATGAACATACATTCAAAAAATTGTGGAACATAGAACCTCCTTCTTGTTTGAACTCGGTTAAAAATATATTTCCGGTTAAATTATTTTATTCGAAAATAATAAGCATCAGTACCCACTTACGTATACAGACAGTGTGTACAGTCAACAAAAAAAATATTATTTACAAACTTTGTTTCATAAATATTTTTACTAGGTATGTACATGAAATTATTAATTTCATATTTAGTCAATCATAATCATATACGTAAATAATGTACGAAATAGCTGGCTTTAGGTGCCTGTAATTGGCTTTCTATAGGTTTTCATTGTATATCTTAGTGTAAAAAGCTGTTGGTTTTCCTATCAATAAATAAATAGCTATTACTGTCTTTCTGTTATTTTTTCACGATTGAACAGCTGACCTGATCGTGATGAAATTTTACGAAGACAGACAAATCATTGGTTCAAAAATAGGATACTTTTTATTTCGGATAAACGTTAAAAACTCTGGTCAATCGGCGTGGTGCATCTAAATATCAATGAATATATATTTTTTATGAAAAACTGACCACAATATTTTTGGTGGACCATAATAATATTTCGTTTACTACCGTTTCGTAAAAACTTTAACAAACCACAATTTTACTTTAAAATATCTATTAAATTACTGGCCAAGTGCGAGTCGGACTCGCGCACGAAGGGTTCCGTACCATTATCTATAAAAACGGCAAAAAAACTCGTTTGTTGTATGGGCCCCCCCCCTGAAATATTAATTTTATTTTAATTTATTTTTAATTTTTAAAGTGAAGATATAAATAAATATTCTGTGAATATTTCAAGTGTACTGTTGCCGTTATCAATATCGAACAATAACGAGCAAAAAATCACGTTTGTTGTATGGGAGCCCCCATAAATAATTATTTTATTCAGGTTTTTATTATAGCAGCAACAAAAATACATCATCTGTGAAAATTTCAACTGTCTAACTGTCACGGTTCATGAGATACAGCCTGGTGACAGACGGACAGCGGAGCCTTAATAATAGGGTCCCGTTTTACCCTTCGGGTACGGAACCCTAAAAAGACCTTGGATAAGGGGATACTGTCAAAAGAAATTACCATCCACAATTCCACACCGTTCACGGGATATAGTAATCTTGCATTTGTGATTACTTGACCTACCCAGTGACCTGACCTGAACTTTGCAGCCTATGTACACGTTATTTATCAAAATGTTTATGGTACTTAGGCTGTAGGTGTATAAATAGAATATAATATCCAGTGACCTTACCTGACCTTTGCAGTCTATAATAAATAATAAAATAAATTTATTTTGCCACTATTAATATTACGTACAATATGTAGTTTAAAAATAATAAAATTAGGGTTACAAAACTTATTGCAATATGGTTGTATTACACGTATGTTCTATGTACACGTTATTTATCCAAATAAGTTATGTTACTAAGGATATAGGTATATATCCAGTGACAGTACCTGAACCTCGCAGCCTATGTACACGTAATTTATCTACAGCCTAAGCACCATAACTGATTTTGATACGTTACGTGTACATATTCTGCGAAATACAGATCACTGGGTAGGTCACGTAACCACAAAAGCAAGATTACTAAATCCCATAAAAGTAAGGTGTGGATGGTAATTTCTTATACAAGCAAGACCTTTCGTAGACGAGTGGAAATCGCATACTGTGCGATAATCACACGATCTTTCTTGCCTCACACCTGCAAAATGTGGAATGAGCTACCTTCCGGGGTGTTTCCGAGAAGCTACAACATGGGGTTCTTCAAAAGGCGAGTTAATAGAGTCTTAAAGGGTGGGCAACGTATTTATGATGCTTCTGGTGTTACAAGTATCCATAGGCGACGATGACTGCTTACCATCAGCCGGCCCGTCTGCTTGTTTGCCATCTATGGCATTAAAAAAAGCACACCTACATACATACAAGCTAAACATATTACCTAGCTTTTTGCTTTGCGTCGTCGAGTAAAATCTGATACCGGCTACATAGCCAGACAGGGCAGATTATTTCCCCTCGCCCCAAATAGGGTGACAATTCAGCACATATGTTTTGTCAAACATTTCGAGCACTCCGTATCTAATGATGTTGTACCATCCTGTATCATGGGAGTTGTGGTTAACATATCAATTTATTATCGGATTTGAAATTGATTTTAGATTGAAATTTGGTAGGTATTTCGAAATTAACAGGGTGGTTAATTAACTTATATTTTAGCTAAATACGAATAGTAATTAGTGGTGGAATAAGTATTTCGAATTAGTTTATAAACTGACCGAGAAGAGATAAACCTTATAATGGTGTCGATTCAATTGTATCATTATCTGATCTAAACTAAATTAGTAAGCTCTAAAATTATTGCCCTCCTTGTCTCATATATTGAAAAGAAAAGAGACGCAGATAATGTCTTGTTAGATTGGTAATTTATAACTTTTTGAATTTTTAATAATATTTAGTCTAAATAAAGAACGCCTTCCTTGGTTTTTCTTGTCCTGTCTTTCCTTTTACATTTATCTACATGATGGCATTCATATTTACCGTTTGAAAAATCTAATGTTGTTAATTTCCTTATTAAAGCCCCCTCTACACGAGCCAATCAAATCCGACAACGATTCCCGTCGCCAATTTATCATCCGCGACTTACCAACCGTTAATATTTCACGCATTATGCGCGCTGTAATTGTCGCAGTTATATTAAACTTGCATATTATGCTAAAGTAACAGCACGTGGTGTGCGAGGGGTTTTAGCCCTCATAAAGCACCTTGCACGTTATGAATTTTTAAGGGCGCTAAGCTGGTTGTCTGGTTGCTATATCGATAAAATGGTTCTAAGGTAAAGGCAGTGAGTTTACTAAATCACACTAATTTCAGTACAGGGTCACGCATATATATTATACAGTACTACGCCGAAAGGAGGTCATTATACAGAATTACACATATAGATCGTACTAAGTGTTATGAAAAACTTTTACTCTATGGGACCAACCCAAAAAAAGAAAAAAAATTTCAGCCTTATCCTATCATAACCTTTCTCTACTACAGGACAAGTAGGAAAACAGCCTATTAACACCCATACATTGTGGACTTTCCTTGGATACGTACCAAACGTTTCGATTCTACGTTTCTAATCCGTGCGGCCACGGATTGAGTCAACCTGCCGGCTTCCTTGTTTCCTGAGAGATATAATCTAGACCTTTTCAAGGCGAGAGTGAATATGTATCTTCTAAGTCTGTGTGCTTCATCTTCGACCACATCGTCACTTACCAACAGGCGAGTTGGTGGTCAAACGCGGTCAAGCTGTTCCATAGAAAACGGTCATTGATACTCGTCAATATGTATGGAACAACAGAATTTTCTTCCGCTAGTTCAGGGTTGTACCTATAGTAAAAGTTGTTGATAATGATGAGTACAATGACCTCCTTTCGACTTAGTACAGTCTATATGCATAATCCTGTATGATAATTTTATTTTCCTGTTTTTAATATTCTATATAGTATTGTTTCTGTCATTAATAAATATTTTTCTTTCTTTCTTTCTTTCTTTAAATGCAAAAGTTTGTATGTAAATGTGCATGTTTGTCCACACGTAGTTCCGTAACGGTTGAATGGTTTTGGAAGAAATTTGGCATGGAGCTTATTTAAAACGTAGCATAATATTATGTGTTTTTATTTGACTCGAAAGATATTTTCCAAGTCGATCAAAAAGCGAGTAGGTGGCCAAGCGCAAGCCTAGGTACTTAACTAAAAAAAAACTTAATAAAAGTTCATGTGTGAGGATTGTGAAAATACAAAAATAAGTATTTATTTATTGCAAAGACTGTGTGGTAGTCCACAGTTTTTATCCGACTTCCAAAAAGGAGAAGATTCTCAATTTGACTGTTTTTTATTTATGTTTGTTACCTCAGAACTTTCTACTGGGTGAACCGATTTTGATGATTCTTTTTTTATTTGATAGCTGATGCTTCCCGTGTGGTCAGATTTGGCCCAGTTTTGACAATTTAATGAAGTTGGTTTTTTATATTGATAATTATTGCAAAAACTACTAGTAGTAGCGTAGTAGGTACTACAAAAGATAACTGGTATAAGCAAAAAAATTATGATATGAAAAACATCGAGAAAAGAATTGATAAATCTTCAAACATTATAACAGATTTTCTTGAATCATAGCTAAGAATACTCTCACTCTTGAGTGATCTTAAATCTAAGCTAAGAATACTCTCACTCTTGAGTGATCTTAAATCTAAGCTAAGAATACTCTCACTCTTGAGGGATCTTAAATCTAAGCTAAGAATACTCTCACTCTTAAGAGATCTTAAATCTAAGCTAAGAATACTCTCACTCTTGAGTGATCTTAAATTTAAGCTAAGAATACTCTCACTCTTGAGTGATCTTAAATCTAAGCTAAGAATACTCTCACTCTTGAGGGATCTTAAATCTAAGCTAAGAATACTCTCACTCTTGAGTGATCTTAAATCTAAGCTAAGAATACTCTCACTCTTGAGGGATCTTAAATCTAAGCTAAGAATACTCTCACTCTTGAGTGATCTTAAATCTAAGCTAAGAATACTCTCACTCTTGAGTGATCTTAGCTAAGATTCATGAAAATCGGTTCAGCCTTATGAAGATTACCAACTCTTTTATCGGGGTTAAAAAACAATTTATGTTTTTTTTATGCATAGATAGGCTTGCGTTTGACCGCCAACTCGCCTGATGTTAAGCGATGATGCGGTCTACGATGGAGTACGCTTGCCTAGAAGAAGCCGATTCACTCGTGATTTGAAGACACCTAGATTGTAACTATTAATTGTTTGGTATCCCGGGAAATTTTACAGCGTTTGACGCAGCTAGTTAAAAATTAATAAATAAATAATAAATATCTGGGACATTATTGCACACATGGTCATCTGACCCCAAACTAAGCAAAGCTTGTAATATGGCTGCCAGAGACTGATATACATACATATATATTTTTTAAATACATACTTAAATAGATATTAACACCCAGACATAGAACAAACACAAATGTTCATCACACAAATGTTTGTCCTAGATGGGAATCGAACCCACGCCCCCAAGCACAGAAAGTAGGATCACTACCAACTGAGCCACCGAGGCAGTCGGTGGCAGTTAGCATAGTACATAATATAAGATAAGATAACTCTTTATTAAAAGACCACACAAACAAGGAAAACATACATTACAATAAAAATATTATCTAGGTCTTTATCTTTAATAGGCGGGTGATCTCTTCCAAGCAACCATGACATAATACCAATGCTTTCTATTCACAGTGCCGCTGGTGCGATGTGTGATCGGTCCAGTTTCGGAGGCAGCATGGGCCCGTTCCCAATGGGCATGTCCATGGGAGCCATCGGTTCCATGGGCTCCATCTCCATGGGGCAGCAGAAGAAGTCCCCCGAGGAGCACATCAAGAGGCCCATGAACGCCTTCATGGTGTGGTCACGGCTGCAGCGCAGGAAGATCGCGCAGGATAACCCGAAGATGCATAATTCGGAGATTTCGAAGAGATTGGGTATGTGGTTTTCTTATTTTCACCCCGCGGTTGCACCCGCGTGGTGATGAAAATCGGTGATGATAATGATGATTAAAAGTAGCGTATGTGTTAATCCATATGCTAATATTAGGTATAGTGTGTGTGTGCCTATCACGTTTCCAACGCTGGGACAGAGGCCTTCTTTCAGAGAGAGAGGATGGGCCCTAATCTACTACGCTGGCCCAGTACATGTTTTTAAATGTATTTGTACTTTTCACGTTGAGCAATGGCTTCGAAACTGTATATAGTTTATTAAATTACTAAAAGCAGGGCCGAGGATTGAACCGGGTGCCGTCAGATTGTAAAGCGCACATGCTACCGCTCGGTCACCATAGTCTCGGTCTCGGTCTTCTTATTTATGCCTGTACATTTATATTCTACTAGCCGTCCGCCCCGGCTTCGCACGAGTGTAAGCTCGGCCTTCGGCCTCGCTACAAAATATAATATAGCCTATGTCACCCGGGGATAGTGTAGCTTCCCAACAGTGAAAGAATTTTTCAAATCGGTTCAGTAGTTTCGGAGCCTATTCATTACAAACATACAAAAATAGGTACAAATCTTTCCTCTTTATAATATTAGTGTAGATGTAGATCTGTAACATTATTGCACACATAGTTATCTGACCCCAAACTAAGCAAAGCTTGTGATATAGACTAAATATACATAGGTATTTTATGTATATCAGTTATCATAAATATATATATATATATATTTATTTATTTATTTAAATACATACTTAAATAGATATTAACACCCAGACAAAGACAAATGTTCATCACACAAATGTTTGTCCTAGGTGGGAATCGAACCCACGCCCCTAAGCGCAGAAGGCAGGCTCACTACCAACTAAGCTAACGGGGCTGTCATAATGCATTGGTTATGTATTTTCCTCTGTTTATCTTATCACGAGGTGAACCGAATGAAATTTAGATAGGTGGGAATCGAACCCAGGCCCCCAAGCGCAGAAGGTAGGTTCACTACCAACTGAACCACTGGTGCAGTCAAACTACCTATTTGAAACGCCACCATGTCGATCCGATTACAGGACGAGAGCACGGAGCCAATCCAATTGCAGAAAGGCGTGAGACAGGGAGATGTTATCTCTCCAAAACTGTTCACGAACGCATTGGAGGACGTTTTCAAGCTTTTGGACTGGAACGGATTGGGCATCAACATTAACCTATTTATACAAAAACAAAAATATATTTATAATATTTGTCAATGTAGTGTAGGTGAAATTGCCTAAATCACATCTGCCTCCTTGCGGCTCTATCTCTAGGGCTGATAACCCGACACCTCACCGAACCTATTACAGTCCGTACACGAACCCAATGTCTCACACAATGCCTCCCCTCACCTCGATTAATATTAACTGAGCAAGTGAACGCCCCGACAGTTGGCTGATAGGAATTATTGAGGGAAGGTGCATCAGACGCTGATGAAAACAAACCGGGACATACGGACAGATCGGGAGTAAAATTACATTCTAAATACAATTATTATTTCTTATTCTTTTTCCAAAACTAGTTATGTAATTAATATCATAATTAAATGTTAAACCTAATTATATTCATACCGCTCCGGACCTGTCGTGGCCGTCTCCTGCGACACAGACGTCTCGTCTAGTGTAGGGACTAGAAGTACTTGTAAACTTCAATTAAATTACCTCATTCCTTCCTACTTTAGTGCAATTATTATTCACTATGTTTTTTTTATTACCACTACTACAACTGTCTTTCACAAAAAAAAGGCACGTTAAATGAAAATGAATTAAAAAAGTAACGAATAAAACTGTCGAAAATTTTAGTTTTACTTATCCATTTTTTTGCAATTTTGGTCATTTTAGTTTAAGTTCGACAGTTTTTTTTTTATATAGAAAGACAGCCTTGCGCTTGACAGCCATTTCGCCTTTTGTTAAACTAGTAGGATAAAAACACGAACAAAAAAGGTTTACTTTACATGTTTTATTAAAGTCACTCCTAAAAAAGTGGAAAAAAAGAATAATCAATTTATGAATCTATCATATTTAATTTATTTATAACTAGCCGTCCGCCCAGTCTTCGCACGGGTGTACGCTTGGCCTTCGGCCTCGCTACAAAATATAATATAGCCTGTCACCCGGTGATAGTGTAGCTTCCCAACAGTGAAAGTTTTTTTTTTAATTGGTTCAGTAGTTTTTGTGTTATTTCGTTACAAACATCCAAACATCCATAAATACAAATCTTTCCTCTTTATAATATTAGTATAGATATGTTACTAAAGTATATATACCTACAACGACGTTGAAATTGACTTCAATCTATAAGTTTTTAAATCGGATATAAATATCAATTCAAAACTGTTTTTCTGATGAATTTCTAGTATAATTCCGCTTCTACAAGCGAATACAAGCGACAACAAGTGTAGAAGCGGAATTACACCAGAAATTCATCAGAAAAACCACAGAAAAGAGAAGGGTATAGAACGGAAGAGAGATGGAACATTTGTTACGAGGCATACGAGTGAACATTAGTATGCACGTCAACGCGTCAAACTCCGCATCGCAGTTGCTAACTGAATTCGAATTCGTGTGCTGCTCCATCGGATTTATCCACAATGCCGTCTTGCGCTGTAATTACGTGTGGTAGAGCTAGAATGGAT
This sequence comes from Agriopis leucophaearia, assembly GCA_949125355.1. NCBI lineage: Eukaryota > Metazoa > Arthropoda > Insecta > Lepidoptera > Geometridae > Agriopis > Agriopis leucophaearia. The sequence goes on along the minus strand of OX421263.1, from coordinate 18,061,493 downwards.
TTAAATTTTAAAAAAAGGAGGAATTTCCTATCTCCGGTAAAGTCTAAATTGTTGATAATTTTGTGATTTCACCGTGTTTTAATTATAAGCCCTTGACAAGCCGTTGACAATAATAGTGGTTACCATAATTTTATCGATATCGATAATTTTTGATTTTTCTTACAACATTTCCTACAATACCTACTTTAGGAGTATTTTTTGAAGATTAAACTTTATTGTGGTATTATTCATTTATCTTATTATGTAGATGTAGATAATAACATTATCACACTATTATTATAAATAAGAAAGTCTGCGTATTAATATGTTTGTTTTCACTGAATTCTGTAATAACTGAATGGATTAAAATAAAATTTGGTAAGGAGGTAGCTTATATTCTGGATTGACTCATAGTTTTTACCCTGAAAAAAATAGCAGTTCCTATAGGATAGCGGGTGAAACCACGGGGCGCTGCAAGTCGTCAGTAAATCTATGAATTATTAGACAGATATTGTTTTTGTCTTTTTGGTCTAATAGTCCTTATCAAAATGAATTCAACGAGTTCAAAAACGACGGAGTAATAAGTAAAAGTATGTAGTAGAGAGGTTACTATGGCCTACCTTTCTGGCTCCATCATCAGGCCAGTTAAGTACCACCATATTATTATACAAACATCAAATTTACTTAATGCAACTGAAACGTGCTTATAAAAATGAATTACAAATTTTGAATCGGGAAGCTGACAGACATACCAACGCAACGATGCAAGTTAAATAAGAGTTTGTAATTTTTTTAAACGACTAGGGCAAGTTTTACCATAAAATATTTTATAAGGTATACAATAAACAGGTTATCGATAAAATCAAAACTGCACACAAAACTGTCCCATCACTAGCTGTGATACCACATTCTAAATTTTATAGTATCTTTTTGTTTTCAATGGCTTCGCATGGAAATTGCATTTAACCTTATCAAATAATATTTATTTTTCTACCCATTTAAAGTCACATAAAACAAGCTCTAAACATAGCCTAAATCCATATCATGGTCAAAGCATGACCTATTAAGGTCATGGAAACTTATCTAGCTATGTTTGTGCAGAGTTTTGGGGCAAAACCGAAAATATTTTTTTTTACTTCCTATTGTTCGCCCACACTCATGCAAACCTACGAACTTACCTTAATAGTATTAAAAGGATAATAATTCACTAGTATAACACAATCACATGCGTTAATACACAACTTTTGTTAATTAAAATAAACAAAATTGTTGAAAAACTGTTTAACTCAATTTTTTTACCAACCACTTTTCGTGCAGTTTAAGGTAGAACTGTTTTAATAATGACGTACGTTAATTTACGATACGATCTATATTTCTCTACTAGTATTATAAACCGCACAATAATCGTGCAGTTTTTTTGCACTAGCAACATTTACCAAAATAATTGCACAAAATTCAAGGGGAACTGAACCGTATTGCACCACAAGAACGTCAATTTTAAACTTTATCAAAATGGCGTTCATAACCTTTTGAAATAATACTAATCTTGACGAATTACTGCATTCCTTCCTATGTAGTTATATTTTGACGTATCGTTTGCATGTGTTCAACTGGCTACAACGGAATTCTTACAAAAATGCCTTGACAGCCCTTCTAATCTAAACGAAAAAAAAACTCACTTCAGTGAGAAAAACAGTTTTGAAAATGGACTTCCGCAAATAACGCCTGATTCAATCAACTATAACTATACATTTTTACCACCTGCACCGCGTTTTCTATCATTGTCTTAAAATCCAACGTGCAGTGTGTCTCGTCTACTAAAAAGTTCCGACCCATTGTGCATCGAATACCTTTGTTGTACACATCGACATTTGTCGAGCGACATGTCGATTGATTTCGTAAACAAACCCTGTGTTTTGTTGTCGATTTATTAGTGCCACAGACAATGGTTATGCGATACCAGTAGGTATTGCTGCGCGCACATGTTTGTGTTCCTTCTGCTTGTTTTGATTACTCTATGGATTCTGTGGGCGTTTAATGAGTCATAGACGATTAATTTGTTTGCAAATGCCATATTTCATTTCTTACTGCCCCGGTGGCTCAGTTGGTAGTGAACCTACTTTCTGCGCTTGGGGGCGTGGGTTCGATTCCCATCTAGGACAAACATTTGTGTGATGAACATTTGTGTTTGTTCTATGTCTGGGGTATCTATTTAAGTATGTATTTAAAAATATATATGTATGTATATCAGTCTCTAGCTGCCATATTACAAGCTTTGCTTAGTTTGGGGTCAGATGACCGTGTGTGCAATAATGTCCCAGATATTTATTATTATTATTATTTATTGCCTAATTTATTTTTCTCAAACATAGGGTACTTAAAGTCTCAATAATTTGATGAACCCGATTCGACGAAAACTGGCTTTAGGTTCGACCTTTGCTAAAATAATATTGTGGCTAATTTTTGTTTCCTCAAATTACCTATTCTTATTAAATTCTGATCACTTTGCTAGGTTTTTAATAAAGATATTCAAATACCGTTTTTATACGTAAGATTGTAGCTGCATGGAAGCGATGCAGTGTAATATTAAAAGTAGATCTTTTCATACTTACTTTTACAATATTATTAGGTGTCAGGACTAAAAAAACTTAGACTAAGTATCAGTATCTAACAGGAACAGAACACAGAACACACAGTCTTTGTCATGAATTGAATAATTCAGGTACAACAATCTTTACAGTGGGGCTAGTACGAGAACTTGCGAAAAAGTATTCGTTCCGTAAACGATAGCAAATGTATGAAAAATTCAGTTTCCCTTTACGTCCGATAGAGGCGCTGTTAAATTTTTCATACATTTTGCTATCGTTTACGGAACGAATACTTTTTCGCAAGTGCTCGTACTAGGGCCACAGCAGTTGAAAGATCGGTTTGCAGGTCGTATTCTGGGGACAAAGCTCCCACTTTTACGTAAGCGAAGCTTTCGCCTCATTCCCCTCCCCCTAGCACGGAAAAAGACGACTTATTGGCTAGTACTGTAAGAAACAAGTTTGTCTTTCAGTGAAATACTGAATAATTCACAAAACAGTTTCAATGATATTTGGTGCCATAATTCTAATCTTTTGTTATTATTTAATGACCATGGATACAGAGTCTTTCAGTCGGAATAATAACGAGGTTTACAAAGTATTAAATAGCGTCAAACAAGTCATAATTACAGTCAGAGTCCAGCAAAGTAAGTCACGGTCAAGTCCAAGTCATGGCCTAGTAAATTGGAGGCTTTACTAGAGGTTTCTGTGGTTTTGGAAATATTACAAAAATATATGTAACACCTCATTATATCATTTTTCTACAGTCGAGCACGTTCAAAAATACTTAATAAATAATTAATCCACCATTATAACACATTGTCACTCGAAATAACGCAAGTTTAAGAAAATATAACAATGAGGCGTATTTTTTGTTTACATTGGCGCCAATACTCCCTTACAGTGCTCATTTGCTCTTCTACCTACCAGTAACATCTGATCCGTAATCAACCATAGACAAACTGTGTTCAATAAAAGATCCTCCAAATGTCCTGTGTCTATTGATAGAGCGGTAACAACTACCTGCGCAGTTCGCGCCGCTCGCGAAAAACGAGAGAAAAATAGAAAATGGAACTTCCTCACTCCGTCACCGGCAGAATGGCGGCCACGGGAGCTTTTATTTTCCTATTTTTCTATACTCTCCGTAGTCTCCATACATTTTTCATTCGTTTTTTTCCGTACGTCGAGTTTTGGTTACTTTCTACAGAATAAATAACAGTTCCTGTAGAGGTAACTCTTGCTTGATTATTTCGGTGGCCACCTCCCGCTGTGGCGCTTCTGTCGCTTGATTGCGCATTATTTTTTAATCTATTACTTTTCGTGAAAAGTTTTTTAAACGAATCTTTTAATACGTTGTCAAGTAAATTAATATCGGGGTTTTGAATTCTGCATGTGTTAAAGTGGTTTTGAATTTATCGAGATATTATTTATGAATCAAGGATTTCGTTCGATTTTTGTCTTGTAAATGGGACTAAAAAGTATGTAAGCTAATTTGCAGCCAGAAGAGACCAGCCCTTTTATCAGAGTTGCTAAGCCGGAAAATCCTGCGTGACTGTTGTTCTAGAACCATTAGAATAAACCGTACCAACCATATATTTATTAGACTTCTTCATAACTATGACTGCAGCAACATATTCTTTCAAAATATGTAATTTAACATAACCTAAAACATTCAAGGATAAATCTCTGCGTTAAATAGGATTCCGGGATTCCCTTAAGACTGATCAATTTGCAATCAAAATGAGCCCTTTTGATCCCGTGGATTATGGAGGGAATCACCACTTTGCATAATACTAGTTCACCTGAGACTGCTCTCGAGTTCACCAGTTTCAATGGAACAATGGTAACCACCTACCACCTTCTATATATAGGCGAGTAGGTATAGAGGCGTCTGCACGTATGATGTATGGTAATTTCGATGCAATGTATACTATGATCATAAGTCTTGTACAGGGTTATTTTTAAAATAGAAATATTGCACAATAATAAATTAGTCACAATAAAATTTATCTAACTATTTTTATTTATATAACACGGGAATTACTCACGTAAGATTAGGCCAGTTACTCCGACTATAATTTTAACCGAATTCGGCGGTCTTTATCAAGGTGATTGCGCACGCTCGGCTGATTAGTCTAACTGCTTAGTTAAATAATCCACCCCTAACTGTTAGGTGATTATCGGCGTTTTTATCATTTGTATGCATAGATAAATTTATAGACAGATATAGATAGATAGATAGAATATAATGTATAGGTATTAGATGGTTGCGGCTAGATCGCCATCTATCAAGACAGCTGGAACTATTTTTTATTGTCCCTCTAAAAAGCTGTAATTGAGCTCCTATTTGCTTGTATCTCTGTCCGTGCCGCACCAAAACATACAAAAGAAAGTCCAGTTCAGAAACTGTCCAGTCTCTTTCAGCTTTTGGAAAAATAATCCTGATTATTACCTAATAGTGTAGTAGTTCTAACAAACTGAATAACCAACATTTCTCACCCGCCATACGTCTATGTACTCATACATAAGGCTTCTTATGACATTAGTGCACGTACAGTCTCGGTATGCAAAGCATTATACATACAAACCTATATACTATATAAGGGTGCGTTCACACCGTTATCGCTGCCTCGCAGGCGGGCGCAACAAAAATATCTGTTGTGTCCTTATTGTGGTCTCTTGTTGGGTGTTGTCGGGTGTTGTTGGCTCTTGTCAAGGCCCCGCGGTTTAATTACTAGCTTTTTGTCCTGTGTAAGCGCGATATTTTGTGGACAGCTCGACTATAATGGTATTGTGGTAGAGAATGCTGTTGTTTGTGGAGAATGGTTTTGTAGCCGTTTTTCAGGTTAAGTTGTTTTTTGTTGGTAAAAGTTGTTATCTGTAGTATTTAAATGTCATACCTACCTACCTAAGTGTGATTTGATAGATTTTATAAAGATCTTTATTTATCATAATTAAGTAATTAAATTCTAACAATATAGACACAGTCTTATGTAGATGACAGACAAATATAATGACTACTTAGGCTACATACACCTCTAACAGTCATTTAATAACTAAAAGTTAAATAATTTTGTTACATTGTAATGAGGTAACGTGATGGTTAAAAAAAGTTTAGGTATATACATATTACATACAACTAAAGATACCACACAATACACAATTATGAGTCTTTTGTACCAGACTCAACATATTCGGAACATAGATATTCGCCAAAGAACCAGAGTCACCGACATAGCTATTAAAATCTGCAAGTTGAAGTGGCAATGGGCAGGCCACATCGCTCGAAGAACTGATAACCGATGGGGAAGAAAGGTTCTTGTGTGGAGACCGCGAACCGGAAGACGCAGCGTAGGCAGGCTTACCACTAGATGGACCGACGACATCGTGAGAGTCGCGGGCATCCAGTGGATGCATATGGCAGGATGTCGTTCAGTGTGGAGGTTAAAGGGGAAGGCCTGTGTTCAGCAGTGGACGTCTTCTGGCTGATGATAATGGTAAAAAAAGGATGCCAAGGTCGTCTGCAGGGTGAATTCAACTAAAGGCATCAAACCTGATTTAGGCTCGATGCGTTCGCACCCACAATGACACTACCATATCTCCATTGTATGTCTGATCTGAAGTGAGAACAGACACACATACACGCTAGTTACAATAGGTATTCCTTTTGGCTTGCCCGTTAACGGGTAAAAAAGTCATTCCAAAGACTAGAACATATTCTACAAAGCCCATTTCTTCTAACAAAAACCCTATTATTACACAATCTGCCGCACAAAACCTCCCTCCTGTAAACTACTCAGTCATTCTATCCAAATTCTTTCCGCTACAACTTTAATAGATTCCCTATTCACTGTACTCTTCTTACTAAAGCCGTTTGTACACGAGGCGACGTGGGCGACTTGAGTAACGCGGTGACTTCCTTCATGCACTCAGCGATCAAACGTCGCCGTCGCGCGTCGTTCGGTGTCGTCGGTGATCGATATATAATTCGTGTTTAAAAAGATTTTCTTACTATGCCTATGCTCAGATATTATTACTTCTTTGGCACAGGTCAGAGCTATTGTGTAGCCAAATACAGTTAGTATGACATCCCACAATTTTACACCATATTGCTTTGCGATTGATTGCAATGCCCGCATTTTATGGCGGGCATTGTAGTATTTGTAGTTCGGATTAATTTTTTAGAAGTTTTACAATTCTAAACATGCAACGTGAAAAATAGCGGTAACTGTGAATACCAAGACAAACCTCTCGTGGTTTATTGGTTTAAAATGAAAGTGTTAAATGTGATGAATATTTTTTTAAAGGTTAGTAATGTGACACGATAAGCCTTAATAGGTATTCCTCGAGTTACAGTTCTTGAGTCACGAGTGAATCTGTTTCTTCTATACAGGCGTGCTTCATTATCTCCGCATCATCGTTTAACATCAGCCAAGATGGTAGTCAAGCGCAATCCATTTTATCATATTTTTTTTCATTAGGGTATAGGTACTGCGTAAGTTTTTTTTAATGATACTGAGTGAGGAGACGAGCGAAGTCGCTCGCCTGATGGCTCTTCACGCTTGCCCATAACAGCTCAACGCCACTCAGAATTTTGAACTTCAACAGTTCAAAACCCTGGATGGCAATGCACTGCGCTCGTCACCCCGAGATATAAGATGTCAAATCTCTGTGTGCCCTGTAATTTCGCTGGAAACATTATTGCCCTTCAATCCGGAACACAGTAGTGTTTGCACACTACTGCTTGGCGGTTGAATAACTGGTAAAGGTGTGGTACTTCCCCAGGCGGACCCCTGCCAAAGAGTCCTACCACTACTAAAAAAAGTAAGTCGCCAAGTATCCGTTGTTTTGATCACCGTGTGTACGAACGCCCTAAACAGGCGACGATTTGCCACGCTATACTGACTGATAACTAACCTGTGCATCCTACCGGTCTATTGGCCATGCCTTAGATGTAAAACTCCAATAGACGATGCAGCATAATTGTAAAAAACTGAGGCGAAACAAAAAACTCGATAAAAATGGAACGGTTACATAGAGCGAGAATAATCGGAGTAAATTACAGATGCGACATATGGTACTTGTTATGTGCGATAGTTACCTAATTGCGAGAGCGTCGCTAATTTATGATGAATAGGGAAATATAAAATACGTGACTCATGTTCTTTGGGGAAGGGAAGAAAAAACAAATTTAAATAATGATAATCGATTTACATTCGGGTTATGTAATCGGTTGGTACCCAAATAGAAACAATGTAATATCATTACACGATTTTTTTTTGTGTTACATTTTTTTGCCCACGAGGAAACGTGTATTACGACAAACGTTGTCCTATCCAAATTGACAGCCCGTTAGCTTGTTGGTAGTGAAACTGCCTTCCGCGCTTGGGGACGTGGGTTCGATTCCCACCTACGTAGGACAAACATTTGTGTGATGAACATTTGTGTTTGTTCTATGCCTGGGTGTTAATATCTATCTGGCAGCCATATTACAAGCTTTGCTTAGTTTGGGGTCAGTTGACCATATGTGCCATAATGTCTTAGATATTTATTTATTTATAAATATCATAGAAAAAAGCACTGTCAAGTACTTCCTAATTTTTCAATTTTTCCAAGCAAATTTTTTATTTTATTTTTCTTCTTAACCACCTCTATTGAGGCGAACAAAACAAACATATAGATCATGCGATGGCGATGGAGGCCGAGCGATATGTGCGCTTTAATCTGACGGCACCCGGTTCGACCCTCGGCCCTATCAATGACTTATTTGGTACCAAAATTAATTACGTACAGTTTCGATGCCATCACTCAAAACAGTTATAAGGAAAAACACCGTGAGGAAACTGCTATGTCCAAGAACTTCAAAAGTTCAAAGACATTCAACAGCATATGCTATGGGCCAGCATTGTGGATTAGGACTTTTTTATTATTATTAGAAGGCAGATTTCATTTCGGAAGTTTTTGGTACATTTTAACAAAATCTGTCCAGCGATTTCAATTTGAGCACATTTCCAAATTGGTCGCGGGCTATTAAAATTCAAATTTATATCGTTTGTGGCATAAATAGGTAATCAAAAATATATATTCAATTTTCTTGTTCACAGAAATGGTCATTCAATTGAGAAACCAATAAAATCCAACCCGTTCCGAATATTAAATCTATACCGATCCATTTCAGGATTCTGAAAAGTAATTTCTAATCAAACGAACCTTTCACAGCTCACCCTCAGCCCATTATCAGACTCCAAAAATCTATTAACACATTTAATAAAATCATGACCTAAATAGCGTTTCTTACCATTTCAATTTTACGGGAGAAAGGGTGGTTCCTTCGCTCGTCTTTGTTACCCCCGCCCTATTCCCCCCCTTTTCACCATTGTCGCACGGCACACAAGCTTTCAGAGTAATGAAGAGCATTTTCGTCCGATTCCCGGTACAATGGGCGCTTTAATACAACGTAGAGAGGAAAGTCCTTTGTTGAGAACGTTATTGTGCCTAACGTGTGTGTTTCGTGTGCTGTTGTTTGTTGTTTTTGCGATTGTTGTTGACAATACGCCTGTATGTTATGTAAAAGATATCTGTCTTCATTGTCGGGTGTATTGTCAGATATAGAGATACAACGTGACTCAATATTCAGAATTCAGATACTTACGTATTTGTGGAGATAGAGAGAGATATATATACATAGTATATATATATGAATATGAGCTTAGATAATCAGGTATCGATGTTATGAACTAGCGACGACCCGCGGGTCCACCCACGTGAACACTTCAGGAACAGTAGTAAAAAAATAGCAAGTATAATATCCTATCACTTTTCAACCCTCAACTCCAGAGTATTGACCTGTTGGAAGACGAATTTTGGTTGTCATTGTACTGTTATGGGAAGCGTGATCTTTACCATCAGGCGAGCAATCTTCTAGTTTCGTCACTTGCATAAAAAAATATTTCTATCTAAAAATATCTCGTTTCGTTAATATGCATATTAAGATAAAGCGAAGATTGTGTGAAAGAGAGATAAATAGACAAACACTGTTACGTACACAGATCTAGGATGTAGCAAAAAATGTGAGGTCTGTGGTTTCATATCATAAGATACTAATAAACCCTAATTTTAGGTTTTTGTAATAAATCTATGATCAAACTGGGCGAAATTAATTTTAATTGAACAAAATATTTTAAATGAGAAAGTTTGTATTATGTATTTATAATACTTTTTCCTCTCATCTCTTTCTCTACAAAGCGAAAGAGCCGAATTAACGTAGGCAAATGGAGGTTAAACGTTGATATGAAAGTATAAACGTACGAAGTATAGTATACATGAAATTAGCAAAACTATGTCGGATACACAGATTCATCCATCGGCACTGCATAGGCAAAACTATTCATTTCATTTTCTACATTATACATTTAATAAAACATAATTGCATCTTATTTTCTTCTATAAGGTGGAATATATAATGGTATTTTAGTTTTTGAGTGCTGTAAATTAGTGTTTGTTGTGGATGCCGAATATCACAGGCTTTTTATACTAAGAACAATACATGTTTTCTTTAGATTATCGGGTAAAACCACGGAGCACATTAAAATGTCACTTATTGCCACAGAATAAAAAATAGAGCACAGCTGGGAACAGGTCCTCTTTTAATTTCCCATTCCCCTTTTCAACTCTTCTTGGCCTTGCCAGTCGCATCCATCCGTTTCCTGCACTCGCATAGGTAAAGAGGATAATTATGGTACCTAACACCCTACCGACCTAAATACTAACACGGTGTACAGGGCAATCATTGTTCAGTGTTGCCAACGATTGCACTATTGTTTTCCCGAACACCGCTGTAGGAAATAATTATTGTGGTGCTTGCAACACTTTGTAATGTATCGACACGTGCCTTTTGTCTGGGAAATTGTTAATTACACAATTGCAAGCTTAGGGGGCTTCAATTATTTTCAGTGAATAGTTTAGTGCATTTGGCGTGGGTGGAGTTTTGAACTTTGTATGTGAGCCTGCAAAAAGTTTTAAGTACATAGGTAGGTTATTGACATACGTAGGTATACGTAGTAGGTAAATAATCTGTTTGCAAATTTATATTTATGGAAGCAGGTTTAAATTATTACGTAAGTTTTTTTCTTTGAAATACATATTAAGAACCTGTAAATTGTATTTTGGCAGACCGTAAACGGTAAAAGGTAAATGGTACATTTGAATGTATCAAATCTCACACACATTTTAAATGATCTATTCAACGGTATGTCACATTAGGGGGGCATAATCATCATCAACCAGAAGACGTCCACTGCTGAACATAGGCCTCCCCCTGAGAACTCCACACTGAACTACAGCCATCTGCATCTCCTGGATATCCGCAACTGTCACGATGCCATCGGTCCATCTATAGGGAGACCTACGCTGCGTCTTCCAATTCGTGGTCTCCAATCAAGAACCTTTCTTTCCCATCCGTTATTGGTTCTTCGAGTGATGTGACCCTGACCCATTGCTACTTAAATAACTTCCTTATATTAATAGCCATGTCGGTGAATGTGGTTCTTCGGCGAATATATTAGCCTTCAGTAGCACATCTGTTACCGACTCTTCTGTGCCAATCGCGCACAAAGCAAATGGTAGGTACGTAGCAAAAGCATTAATTATCTCGATGTCTAATAAACTTGACATGTTATTTACATTACAATTATTCCATTATTATGTAGAGACAATATGCTGGTAAAGAAAAGTTCAGAGCGACGTTATAAGTAAGAGAAATGTGACTATAGGGATGGGAAACGCGAGATTGATTTCAAGACTACTTATCGATAATACTTATGTTAAGTTCAGTTGTCCAAGTCACAGAGTAAGATAGAGGCACTATAACGATTTTTTACGAGAATGACCTCTTCCTGGTTTTCATCTGTATCTTTTCAAATTCTAAAATATCACATAAGATGATTGGAAATTTTGTTATGATTTGTTGAAAAGGAAATCATAGTAAGCTTTTGTCAAATTCTGGCAGGCATTATCATCAGGATTGACGATACTATACCTGAATGAAAATATTGTAATCAATTGAAATAATTAATCGCGTCGTTCAGTATGGCGATTTTTACGCATAACTTTTTTTTACAAATCTATGAATCTATGTTGTTGTCTGAAGATCTAATTCATCTTTTGAGACTGTCTTCAGGAACAGCACTATTACTATTACCTACATAATTGCGCACACAACAGTAGCTCAAACAGAGCCGTGTATTCGCTGGCAATCGGTATTATCTTCACAGCCACTTGTCTGAGAGACAGAACTAAGAATAATTCAGAGAGAGAACTTTGGATTCCAATGATTAATAACTCGATATCTACACTAATATTATAAAGAGGAAAGATTTGTACCTATTTTTGTATGTTTGTATGTTTGTAATGAATAGGCTCCGAAACTACTGAACCGATTTGAAAAATTCTTTCACTGTTGGGAAGCTACACTATCCCCGGGTGACATAGGCTATATTATATTTTGTAGCAAGGCCGAAGGCCGAGCTTACACTCGTGCGAAGCCGGGGCGGACGGCTAGTTGATAATAAAGATAAAGATTTATTTTTATTTATATTAGATCAGCGCTCAAAAATGTCCAAATTAAAGGTAAACTAAATCAGTAATCTGTGCATTTAACTAAATTAGTTATTATTATAATGACATAGGATTTAAAGTAGTTAGTCGATATTTTTAATATGTATCTAAATTTATTTAGGTATACTCCAGGCACTTTATTCGTGACTTTTGTTCTGGACACAACATTATTATGAGTTTGTAAATGAAGCTGTAAACACGTTCGTGAATCAAAGGTCTAATATTATCAAACATTAGATATGTTTTTGACATAAAGTGTTAATAAATCGGAAACACAAAAAGTCGTGGATAAAACTTGAGATGAGAGTAGGCGAATCTTATTATTGGCTGCGCGTTTTATATTTCTCGCATTCTCGCGTGTTTTGGGTTCTGCATTTTCAGTGATAAAAGTATTTTTTATTCGTCTTCATAATACACAGGACCTCGGTTCAAATTGTATCAATTTAAGTTCATCAGTTTTTAATGACAACAAATTGGCATAGCAGATTTACATTGGAATTTATATTTATCTATGGCGTAACGGAGAAGGTACCCATATGCTTTACGCATATAGGTTGTGTGTTAGAATTATACCTATGTCAATCTTATACAATTTTTTCCATAACGACTGCGTTTTTATTTTTATTTAAATGCCAGATATGCCAGTTTCATTGTAGTGGTTCTTGGCTATATTTCATCAAAATAATATATGTCATCATTATCAAGTACTTACTATCTTCAATATGGTCATATTGAAGTTTAGAGGTCAGTAGGCAAAATTTCGCGTTGTCATAATCGCAAATAGTTTCAGATAATATATTCTAAACGTGTCCAGCGGCTTCAAAACTGAGCTTTTCCGATTTTGTTATGGGTTATTTTCCTCACCATCATCATCAGCCAGAAGACGTCCACTGCTGAACATAGGCCTCCCCCTTTAACCTCCACACTGAACGACATCTCACCATCTGCATCCACTGGAAGCCCGCGACTCTCACGATGTCGTCGGTCCATCTAGTGGGAGGCCTATCTACGCTGCGTCTTCCGGTTCGTGGTCTCCACTCAAGAACCTTTCTTCCCCATCGGTTATCAGTTCTTCGAGCGATGTGGGCTGCCCATTGCCACTTCATTGGGTTTTTATATTTAAATCTAAATACTACGTAACTGTGCGATGTTCGTCTCTTTCTACTTCTTCATCTGTATTTTCTATTCTGGGTGGTATAAGCACTCGTATGACATTATGGTATTGTTTGTAGCAGAATATATTTGTTTTTCTCATGTGTCGCATGCAAATTGAGTTGCCAATGCATTTACGTTTTGTGTCCATTGTTTGAAACATACAAGTACAAGTTCAGTTCGAGGTGTTATTAGATTTTCAAGCAGATTACTGATGTAGCTACATTCAATGAGTATCTTTTGTAACGTTGTATCAGTAAATAATTTACAACTGGCCAGCTATTTGTGTGCATGCAATATTGTTTTTGTCCCTATCGCTACTATGTCAGTCCGTACAATACAAAGGAGTCCGTATGAGTATTCTCATACGGACTTATATGTTTCTCATTGTCACTTTGATATTGAAATTTAATTATAACCGTCCTCCTCAATCCTACTGTACTGTAGCCGACTGAGTCCATTCTATATTTTTAAGACTATGTACTTTCTAATTTTAATATTTTTACCTCATCATAATCTGAGTGATTTTTATTTATTAATTTAACTAACACGGTATAACCAATTACATTAGATAAATTATTTAAAGATTACAAAATTATATAACTTGTAATTACAATAAATAATCAAAATTCAATGCAATATATATTAACAAATAATACGAAATTAAAAACAATAATAAAATTAGTGACATGTCATATATGATAAATTACAGATAAAATCAATGGTCACGAAAAGTCAAAATGCATATAAAATTGAATAAAATGTCAAAAATTCAATAATGAAGCGTCAAAGTTATAAGAAGTCAAAATCACACTGACACAAATATTCCCATTCATCATCATCATCATCCATTTCCTTCTTACCCACTTTCACCACACAGTATTCCAAACACATGATGGTGACCAAACCAATGTGGCAGAGTGGCAGGTCCTATAATAACACACTAGGACAGAGATCTCCAAAGACATTTGGAATTAAAATGCCTTTTAAAATGGATAAAAAAAACAAGAATAGTCCGCCAGATCTGTTTTATCTCTTTCAAACTATGTAGATATCATAATCCTACCGGCAATTGTTTTTCTCATTTTTACTTCAAGGAAACGAAAAAGAAAAGAGATAGTCATCACACTTTTTGACGTGAAAACTTTTTTTGGCGCGTTGTGCACTTTTTGGGTCGAACAAAAACTATGGAACTAGCTGTACCGTAAAACAGCGCCATCTCTTGTAGAAAAGGTGAATTATTACTTAAGTTTTCAGTTATGACGTGCTAGTTTTGGTATGACCACACATGTATCAAAGAGTCAGCAGTGCAGCCGTATAAAATACTTAATCGATGGGATTAAGTTCATAATGTTAAGGGTCGTTAACTTTATAAAGACAATCATGCTAGTACTCAAATAACAAATACAGGTCTAGTCAACTTAAACTCATTATGATTGTGTTCGTACGATTCTCAGAACACAAATGGTATAGAAAGTCTATGGACTATAGTTCATATAACACCCTAAAGGATTACGTTCTAATAGAACGGGTATTTTGAGCCATTTATCATACTATCGTTACGATACGAACACAATTCAATCCAAATCGTTGAATAAGTCATTGTAGTGCCTATCTATTTAACATTCATTGTAGGCTCACTTGCGATACCTAATTGAGCTGAACTAATCGCGTTATTAAGTACTTGATTTCTCTACATCAATCTGTTTAATCTCCTGAAAACAAGCCATATGACCTCACTTTTAAAGATCACTTTGCTAACGAAAGTTTGTTGATAATTATCAATTTAAATAACTGAATTCACATAATTAGTATAAAATATGCAATTTTGGTTACTTGGATGACATAATATTGTCATCAAATCATCATCATTATTTTGATTTAAAAGCCAAACTACTGAACAGATTTTGAAATTTCTATGGGACCAATCAGAAAGTATATAATTTCAATTAAAAAGATTTTTCCAAATTGGTTAATAAATGACGGAGTTCAGCAGGGCTAGGACAAGCCATGGACAAATTGTCTTTCTACCGTTTTTATCCCGCTAGAAAGAACCAACGTTGTTGAGGTGACAAAAAAAAACTGAATTGGGAACCGCCCCTCCTTTTTTGGAAGTCGGTTATATTTGGTTCAAGATTAATGTGTATATTCACTCCGTAATAAAACAGTATTCGGCGAGGTTTCCACAAAAATGCAATCCAAAACACCGTATTTTCATTTAGTGATTGATCGAAAAAAGAGCCAGTACGTTCATCCGTTGTATCTTTTGTCGCAGAGTATACGATCCTATCTCAGCGACGACAATGGCCGAGAATAGCGACCACCCCAAAGTATCGACAGAATAATGAGGAACCGGGAAAAACTTCTGTTGCGGAATGAAAAGCGCAAATTCGTCATTAGGCGGCGTTTTCCGCCATTGTTGTTCCCATCTCTCTCCAACGTGGATATCCCTATACCCGTGCGAGTGAGACAAAGTTGGTCCTTCGAGCCAGATTGTTCCTTTCTATGTTAGCGACATTGTTTTCGCTTTTATGCGCGTCTGAATTGGGATTGTCTTGTCTGTTTCAATGGCCGATGGCGCCCCTCTACGGTGAATGAATACAGCCTTCCATAAATGGGGGGAGACAAAGGGTTGGTCTCTTGAATCGGGGAGACGGCTCGTTCGTGCTTTCGATTATATTGTATCGATTCAATGCTATTGTCTATGCAATGAACGATGGTTAGGGCAAATTACTTTTCAGCTTTTTTACGAGTTTTCTTAATGAGCTTTTGCTTTGATGACAAGATAAGCCGGGGACATAATTAGTAAAATCTGATAATCTGTAGCTAAGTAAGGTACACATTTTAATCACGATTATTGGGATATGAACTGTAACAGTTCACGCTTATGCATAACAGCTCAACGCCACTCAGAATTTTGAACTTACACAGTTCAAAACCCTGGATGGCAATGCATTGCGCTCGTCACCCCGAGATTTAAGATGTCAAATCTCTGTGTGCCCTGTAATTTCGCTGGAAACATTGCCATTCAATCCGGAACACAGTAGTGTTTGCACACTACTGCTTGACGGTTGAATAACTGGCAAAAGTGTGGTATTTCCCCCTGCAGAACCCGGACGGCGGACCCCTGCAAAAGAGTCCTACCACTACAAAATCTCCATATCTCCATGCTAGACCTACATGATACTATCTTACTTTCTCTCCATCCAGGTGCCGAATGGAAGCTTCTCTCCGAAGACGAGAAGCGTCCGTTCATTGACGAAGCAAAGCGGCTCCGAGCCATGCACATGAAGGAACATCCAGACTACAAGTACCGGCCAAGGAGGAAGCCAAAGACTTTGAGGAAGGAGGGGTATCCGTACTCGATACCTTATCCGAGTGTGCCGATGGACGCATTGAGAGCTGGTGAGTGAGATTCCAGTATTTTTTTAAATTGGAGAAGTACAATCAAATCAGTAAGTTTTGTCACAAGGCAGGTCTTATAAAATGGACATAAATGGACAATTTTTTTCTATAAATCAAGTGTCAAAATTGGTTTTATGACTATTTATTACATTTTATGATATGGGGTTCTTCAAAAATGCTGTTAATAGAGTCTTGAAGGGTCGGCAACGTATCTTTGGAGACGGTGATCGCTTACCATCAGGCGGCCCGTCTCCTTGCTTGACAACTGTGGCATAAAAAAAAACTCCAGTGTTAACATCTAAAGATTTTCCCCTTTGTGACAAAATACGGTGGTTAGACAATAAATGGCATGATGTAAAGATAAGTGTTATGCCACAAAACGCAAAGTGCCTACGAATCAATCAAGTTTTGCGTAGATATGCAACGATGTTCTAAACTTAACTACCTTTAAAAAGTGTGTTGTCTCAATTGTACTTCAGTTACTACCAATCAAAAGTCCATAATGGCCTAAAAATTTCAACAATCCAATATCTTTTTCTCTTCCATTGTGCTTTTTATTTTTATCAAACAGTTGTAAGTTTGTAACGCGTCAGTGAGTCTGACCTAATCCTCGATTATAATGATAAAAAACGCGGCCATTTTGTTTTGTAAGGTGTCATTATACGTTGTAAACCAACTTTTATTACGATTACACGCAACCATGTGTGTGCGTAAAGACTAGGGATGTTCCTGAACTAAAATATCGATGTTTTTTTATCGGCATTTTTCTACGTTGGTCGCGATTAACTAGATGATTTTACAATAGATACTTTAATTGATGAAATGAGTAGGTAATGAGTAATATAAATCACTTAAAAGCATTCTTATCATCATAAAAAATGTTATAAGATAATAGAAATCACTGTTTTAAACTATCACTGTTTTTCACTACATTTATATGATTATTTATGAAATATCGGGACCTCCTTCCGCAACCTTACCACGGTAAATATCCCGTAAATAATGATAATAGAAATGATTGACATTGTGCTTGTAAAAATTTGTCCCGTCCGTTATTATAATCATATCTTATCTTATTTGACCGGGACTTGGTATTTAACACGGGCGAATGTCGTAAGCACCATATTATATCGATAATTGCATTTCTACCAGGTGTCGTTTTGCTTACAATTATTAATTCATAATAATAATGACTCACATTGATAGCACTATTTTGTTGACTTAGAACATAAAAATACGAGTACTTGTAGGACATATTTATAGGTTAAAGCACAGACCAGTATAATTAATACTGGTCTGAGGTTATAGTAACAAAAAGCCAATAGGCAATCGGACAGGTCTTTGATTTATTTAAAATAAGAGGCTAAATGAAAAATATAATTAAACTAGCCGTCCGCCCCGACTTCGCACGAGTGTAAGCTCGGCCTTCGGCCTCGCTACAAAATATAATATAGCCTATGTCACCCGGGGATAGTGTAGCTTCCCAACAGTGAAAGAATTTTTCAAATCGGTTCAGTAGTTTCGGAGCCTATTCATTACAAACATACAAAAATAGGTACAAATCTTTCCTCTTTATAATATTAGTGTAGATGTACCTACACTGAAAAAAAAACTGATTCGTTAAGTTCTGATATATCAGAGTTTAAAGTTTTTGCTCGGATTACTAAGGGATGCTTTGTCACTTTCCCATAAAGTGAGTTTCAGTATGGAGTTTGTATGGCGTCAAGTGACATCATTAATAAGTATTGTGCGCTCTCTATCTAGCAAGACATATATTTTCCCTAATTTTGAACACACTTTAATTTCGTTTTAGATAATCGGCTCTGTTAATGGTCAGCTTTTTATAAGACAGTAAAAAAATATATCAGTCCGGTAGCCTAATCTATTTGTATAGATTACTATCTCGTAAAAAACATTGTTCCATAATATTGCGAAACCGTTTCACAATAAAATTAACCGTTATACTATGTACTCTGTAATTTCCACCAAAAAAATCTTACTAGTTTACGTCCGACGAAGTTTTATTTTGGGAGTCACGAGAAAAAATCGTGACGGTAAACTAAGTTTTTTTTAAGGCGAGTGACCCTGCCTGTGCCTCGTTTGTAACGTCACTGTGATTGCGCGAGTACTGGATAATTATGTAAGACGGTGCTAAATAAAGTGTTGACAGCTAAACTTTACTTTCTACTTCTCAGACTTACCTTCTATTGTTCAGGTCGTCATAATTACATATTCCCTTTATTTTACTCTCGTGGGTTTCACTGATTTTATTGAAATCAACAAGAAATAAATAGTGGGCAGGTAATATTCATGATAGCTGAAAACTGCCATAATTATTAGATATGCGAATTGATAATGTGGGACTTGACTATGACTTACTACGCTTGACTTTGATTTTATTTGAGTCTTGATTTAGCTTTATTATTATTATTATTTATATGACGATATATTGCGTAAAAACTTTAAATAAATACCGACTTGACACTGGCAAATTCACAAGACGTGAGATGCCAAATTTCTTTTAGGAACGAAAAAAATCTAAATGACAGTTTTGAAAACTATATAAGTAAAATTACGTACGCAAACAACACGAAATCGATTCAAACAAAGCTACAAAGTAAAATTTTGAGTTATATCCGGAAATTTTACGTAGAGTTTGAATGTTCCATTATTTCTGTGTGCCTGGTAAGTCAATGGACCAGTCAGGCCTTTATCAGTTCACTGCTGAAATAGGCTTCTCCATAGTCCTAATACACGCCAAACACTGACTTTCACTTTTTTTACTACAAACATGCCTTTACGTCTATCGTCACTCCATCGTGTTGCAGAGCGTGCAATAATATGTTTGACTACAGTACTAGAGACTGCCACTGTATTGCATAGGTAGTCCAGTGTTCGAACGAGGCACCACGATTGTGTAATTTCGAAGCTGGATTCGAACAATGACAGCCAAAAATGGACGGATTACATTCGTAATACTGGCTTTTGTAGCCCTTTTGCACTGTTTTATATATTACTTGAGACCCGCCCCGCACGCACGCTTCGCACGGATGTAAGTTTTATTATAATATAAACCTTTCGTGAAAAATTGTCTAACAGATGGTGAAAACAGCATTAAAATCCGTTGGATAGGATGAGTTAGCGGCGCTATTTTGACAAAGATATTAGTTATATTACATAATTAAAGGCTGATTAATGATTTTTCAGAATTCGGGTATCAAGTAGGTAAGGTGGATTATTGGACCCTTTTTACCCGACTGCCTAAGAAGGAGTGTAATGTTTTTCAGGCGTATGACTACCGATGTATACCTATTTGTATTCTTAATGTTTCTATATTATTTCTAGGCTAAACGGCTTGACCCATTTTGAAATAAAACAAAAAAAAAGCACCAGAATGTAAACCTCTCTTCAGAAATCGGTTAAAACTAACGGAACGAACTGAGAAGTCGGTATATAAATTAAAAGAACAAAACATTAGGATATCTTTGAAGTGTAGAACATTTGAAACACATCCTAATTACACTTAAGTAACATTCCGCCCTCATAAAGCTTAGTGCACACAACACACCTACGATCCGACAATGCACCATTTCCATTGCATAAGAGATTGAACTCCCGTCGCGTGACAACAAAGCAACACAACGCATAGCTTAAACCGTCTTGGCTGCTTTTGACAGTTGACAGTTTTCGCTGTCAATGCGACGCGAGAATAGGGGTTACAAAGCGGCCAACTTATCTGTACAGTTGGCCTAACGAGGGAACTAAAAAGTTTCCATGGGAAACTTTCTATGTTGTTCAGAAAATACGACGATCGCGCTCCTCGATTCATCTCTATGGTTAAGTTGGTTTTCATAGTTGAGGGTGCGTCAAATTTCACAGGGGGTCAGAATTTAAAGTTATTGAAAAATCTCCGGGCAGTGCTTTTGTGCTTGAAAATTCTTAGGGCATTGCCGCATTGTGTTTTCCAAAGGGTTGCTGGGGTTAAGTGAGTTTTAAGGTTTCTTGTGTTTACTTCTGTGAAATAAAAGCGAGAATAAAACAGGGGTTTTCAGGAATATTGACTTGTGTTACCTTGTTAAAATTGTAACGTTTTATTATGACTTATACTTATTTACAATTCTTAAAAGTCTTGATGTTTTTACTTAAACACCAGCTACCGTGTTTTGTCCCTAAAATATAATGCACAAAACAAAAAAAAAATATTTAGCCCACATGTAAATTAAGTAGTTAGTGGCAGTTCACCTCAGAATTTGGATTATAGATATTAATTAGAACTTTATTTATTTTTACGTTTATTTTTAGGGCTAGTTGACTTGTACCTATTTTTAGTCAGTAGTTAGGTACTTACCAATTTTTTTCTATGAGAACTAAGTGGATCGATTTGACCGTGAGCTTTTTTTAGAGGTTTAAAAGTCAGCAATAATAACACATCATGAAAAGTAATGAGAGCTTTTCAGAGAGACGATTTAAAACCAAAGACATAGTTCCAGCTGACTCAACAGATGGCGACATAACCGCATCTATGTAGCACAATAAAACTATAACCCGTTGGATAAGGTTAGGTATAGGCGCTTGTGAGAAACTACTTAACTATCCTTTGATATTTTTTTGAAGTGGAAACTTCTTTAGGCACGTGGAGCACTTTTTAGGTGAAAAAAAAAAACATGGAACTCGCGTTTATCCTCACCGAACGCTGTAATGTGTATTTTAAAACAGCGCCATCTCTTGTAGAATATGTGAATTACTACTTAAGTTTTCATTTCTGACGTGCAGTCCTATGACTGATGTGGTTTTTTAAAATTAAATAATAGGCTGGCGTTTGACTGCTACCTCCCCTGATATTAAATAATAAAACGTTGTACAATGGAGCACGCTTGCCTAGAAGAAACCGAATCACACGCGATTAGAAGACACCCAGATCGTAACTATCGGGGAACACTGATTCAGGCAGCGCATTCCACGGACTAGCAGTTTGCACAATAAAAGTGGAATCAAAGCGGTTGGTTTTTCGGAATACCAACCATGATGCGGTGTCACCTTTTTGTGCCCGCTCTGGCAGTCCGATAGAAAAATGGGCAACAGGGAATTAGATCATGCAGATCTGATGCACACTCCGACATTGAGAAGTAAGTAGCGCCTACTTTGATGATTTGAATCTAGGATCTATTTAGGAGAGGTGATCGGAATGGTTAGCGATATTTTAGCATGACGTGTATGTTCTGTGGTGCGTGTATGAATAGTGATTATACTTACACACAATACGAGTAAAATAGACTAGACTAGACAGTAGATGGTGCTTACCATCTAGTGAACCGAAAGAAAAAAACAAATTATTTTATTAAAAGTTTTAAGCACGTTTTAAAGTTCTAAAACTAGAAGTCTCCCAAAAATATTTAACGATTTATCACTAGGCGTAGCCACTGCGGTCGTGGGCGGGGACGACACGTGTGCCCCTACCCTTATTTAAGGGTCGCGTCACACCGCGGTCGAACACGGCTTTTAAGTTAATTGCAGTTGTGAATTTATGTTTTGTATAATATTGGGGTGAATAATTAGATGGTATTTTGTTCTGAAGAGTAATTATAATGATTTTTCTTATTTTCTTTTGATATAAATTCTGAAAATGTTTAACGTTACTGGTCTGAGGTTGTTTTGATTTTGACATTAGCCACAGGTTCTAACATTATAGGATAGTCCATAGATTTACAAACACACGGTAGGACTCTTTTGCAGAGTCCGCCTGGTGAAGTACCACACCTTTGCCAGTTATTCAACCGCCAAGCAGTAGTGTGCAAACACTGCTGTGGTCCAGATTGAAGGGCAATGTTTCCAGCGAAATTACAGGGCACACAGAGATTTGACATCTTATATCTCGGGGTGACGAGCGCACTGCATTGCCATCCAGGGTTTTGAACTGTTGAAGTTCAAAATTCTGAGTGGCGTTGAGCTGTTATGGGCAAGCGTGAAGAGTCATCAGGCGAGCGACTTCGCTCGACTCGTCACTCTGTATCATAAAAAAAAACTCACGTTAAGGTAAATAGTTTAAAATTCAAGAAAAACGTGTTTCAAGTTTAATTTAAGCTCACTTATACAAATACCGTCAGACTAATTTAAATCTTATGTAGACATTACAATGCCTAATTAAGCTTGAAAAAAAAACTTTTCTCTTTTCTGTGGTTTAACACAGATCATCTGGAAACATAATATAAACAAACTAGAGACTACAGAGATAACAAACTATAAAGATGGCGCTGTTTTAAAATACACGGTACAGCGTTCGGTGACGATGACGCGAGTTCCATGATTTTTGTTACCTAAAAAGTGCTCAACAAGCCTAAAGAAGTTTTCACTTCAAAAACTAGTCGCGGTATGCTTTGAGTAACTAAACTGATGACGAAAAATGCAAAGTGCGTGATCATGGTCACTATAAAAAACCTTGGAAAAACTTTTCCCATGAAGCCCAGTTTATTGCCACTTTATTAGACTATTCTACCATAACTGTTATAGTAACTTATGGTAGGTATAAACCCTTGATATTCAAAATGCTCTTAACATAACGACTTTACTACCGAAAACACAAAAATAAGAGTATCTAATTTTTGTATTTAAAGTGTCTTTCCACATTTAATTAATAAATACATAATAATAATAAATAACTGGGACATTATTGCACAAATGTTTGTCTCATATAGGAATCGAACCCACGCCCCCAAGCGCAGAAGGCAGGTACACTACCAACTGAGCTAACAGGGCTGTCTATTTGTGGATTACTATTAAAATACTACTATTAACTATTTAAATGTTTTAGATCATTCAAGCAATACAGCGTTGGTGGACGAGTGGTAGAATGTGCGATTTACAATCTGACGGCATCCGGTTCGATCCTCGGCACTGCACCAATGACTTATTATCATGTGCACATGTGCAGTGCAGTGACTGCCACGGTGGCTCAGTTGGTAGTGAACCTACCTTCTGCGCTTGGGGGCGTGCGTTCGATTCCCATCTAGGACAAACATTCATGTGATGAACATTTGTGTTTGTTCTACGGCTGGGAGTTAATGTGTATTTAAGTAGATATTTAACAATGTATATGTACGTATATCACTTTCTGGCAGCTCGTATTTATTATTTAGTTACAATGCCGTCGCTAAAAAAAGGTGAAAAAAAAACACGAGGAAACTGGTATGTCCAAGAACCTCAACACTTCAAACACATTTTATATTCACCAACATGCACTGGGCCAGTTTGATTGATTAGAACGCATCCCATTATGCGTGCTTCATCTTCGACCACATCGTCGCTTACCAACAGGCGAGTTGGTGGTCAAACGCGGATTTATTCGCATAAAAAAAACCCTTTTCTCTCTCTCTGAGAAAATGCTTGTCCCAGCAATAGGTACATGAACGGCTGATGATGAGTCAATAAAAAAATGTCATCATGGGACTGCACGTCAGAAGTGAAAACGTAAGTAGTAATTCACCTATTCTACAAGAGATGGCGCTGTTTTAAAATACACGGTACAGCGTTCACTGACGATGTCGCGAGTTCCATGATATTTGTTTACCTACCCAAAAACTGATCAACGCGCCTAAAGAAGTTTTCACTTCAAAAATATTTTAAATCCTGGTGTTTTTAGAACCCTGCAGTGTCCGTAGCCACAGTTAGACTTAAGAAATGTTGTCTTCGATCAAGAATGTACTTGATCGAAGAAGACTGTTTGTCTATAAAAAAATATGAAATATACACAAGCACCGCCAATGATTTTTAATCAAAACGTTCCCTGCATCCAATATATTTTTACTTGTAGATAAGTTGTGCCCGCCATCACATTGACTAGACGAATGCAAGGCACATTACCATACTCGTTACAGCCGTCTCTCAGTCACGCACGCGTCACACACAGGCACAGTCACAATTTTTTTAATCTGAGGCGGCTGTTGTCACTACGAAGTGTATGAGCGAGATGTGTAGATCGTCTTGTGTGAGTGATAGAGATCGCAGCATAATCGACGACCAAAGCCGAATTCAGCCGATCTCCACGGCGGCGGAGAGCCTGTTGCCACTTTTAGTTTGTTTTTAAAGCAGTGTTGTTCGCCTATAACGTCTCTGTTATATTACATCTTATGGCGGCTCCACATTAGTGCCGTGAATTCACGCGCGAATTCGCGGCGTGAATTCTCGATTCGACAAGTCGTGCCCTCCACATTCACGGGATGCTCACAGTCGTTCGTGAAACCCGCCGCGAAATGGACGTAGAATCTGCTACTGCAATAACTTTGTTTGCTGTGGCAACATATTACTATTTAGACGTTCAAAACAAGAAAGTTATTAAAAAGCGTTGGAAAAAAAGAAGATGGTGGTAGGATGGTGGATAACGTCCGTACGCCTTTATAGTCCGGAGTAAACTGGCGCGGGGCCGTGAATGTGGATGTGTACGCGTGAAGCCGCGCGAAGGAGGCGCGAACCCTTTGTCGCGGGACAAAATACCGACTCTGATCGGGGAACAGGCGTGAACGCGCGTGAACTCCGCGAAAACCCTCCACATTCACGTTCACGCTTGTTCTCGGAGCTTCACGGCACTAATGTGGAGCCGCCATTACTCCCTTGCGTACCCTGTGTACGCAGTAGTCGCTCATGGTGTCCAGAAGTCTTGCAGTTCCCCGCCGGGATTAAGATTTTATTATTTGATGACTGGACCCAACACAGGTGGTACTTACCAACTATCCTCTCTATTAAAATTTGGATAGCTTGTGTTAGCGTCAAATAATCGGAAAACCATAAAAAACCACTCGATTATTTTTGTTTCTGACTGTATTTGCTCTTCATAATTATCCATATAGAAAACCGACTTCATAAAAATTTCAGAATAGGACCAAATTGAAATGAAACCATACAAGAAGCACCAGCTTTCAAATAAAAAAAAAATCATTAAAATCGGTTCACCCAGTCGAAAGTTCTGAGGTAACAAACATAAAAAAATACAGTCGAATTGATAACATCCTTCTTTTTGGAAGTCGGTTAAAAATAAAAACGTAATAAAAGGGCCATTGCACACGCGACGAACGCGTGTCAGGGCATGGAGCCGTGGACACATCGCCAAACATTTCCATCCCATTAGGGCTAGTTACATTTCTGGTTACCGTCAAATCTTCCACCAAGTCATAAAAACCTTTGTAATACGGTTGAGTTTCGCCTAAATCTTAGTAACTTAAGGGTGCACACTTCGCTAAACTTAAAGGACACACGCGTAGGAACGCCCCCGATGGCCAATTTGGCTAAAATTTACCTATTTTAGGTAATGATGGTGTGGTTTTGTCACATTGCTATTAACTGTAGCAAATTAATATATATATAAACAGCTGTTCATACATTAAGTTGAGTGTCAATAGGGTTATCTAATAGTGTTTTTCTATGGAACAACTGAATTTTTTCTCGATATCTGGTCTCAAAATAAAAGTATAGTTTAGTATTATGATGATTACAATGATCAGCCAGAAGACGTCCACTGATGAACATAGGCCTCCCCCTTTAACCTCCACACTGAACGACATCCTGCCATCTGCATCCACTGGATGCCCGCGACTCTCACAATGTCGTCGGTCCATCTAGTGGGAGGCCTACCTGCGTCTTCCGGTGCGCGGTCTCCACTCAAGAACCTTTCTTCCCTATCGGTTATCGGTTCTTCGACCGATGTGGCCTGCCCATTGCCACTTCAACTTGCAGATTTTAATAGCTATGTCGGTGACTCTGGTTCTTTGGCAAATATCTATGTTCCGAATTTTATCGCGCAAAGAAACTCCGAGCATATTACAATGATAGAATAATTATGTCCTAGCTTTCCAAATTATGCATAAATCGATACTTAATATAATTAATTGATTTTAAATTATGTACTTATCTTATTAACTGAACAAATACCCAAACTGTCATAATTATTTACCTGATTTTTTTCTCCAAAAGACGTCACCCAGTCTTATAACCATAATTATATAGGCAAGTAAAAGTATGTCTTTCATTCTGGTAAGGTACTCGTAGCTTGGCTCCGTTTATTCAGGTGCGCCTTATTATGGAAACAGATAATAGGAGCTTTTGTAATTTAATACACTGTTTGTTATTCCTACGAAGAGTGATTAGGAAGAGTATTCATTGGCGTTTTTTTTTTTTTCACTTTTCATCCTAGTAAATTTCTTTTTTGCCCGGTGCAATCGGACTAAAATCTGTTTTTTTATGCTCTAGACTCTAATGCATAAAAGTCTATTTTTAACCGACTTCCAAAAAGGTGGAAGTTATCAGTTCAACTGTTTTTTTTTCAAATGTTTGTTACCTCAGAACTTTTGACTGGCTGAACCGATTTTGATGATTCTTTTTTTATTTGAAAGCTGGTGCTTCCCGTTTGGTCCATTTTAATTTGGTCCTGTTCTGATGAAGTCGGTTTTTTGTAATTGATAATTATTTATGAGGAGAGATAACGCAGGTAAGTATAAGCCCAGTCTTGTAGTAATTAGATTTTTCCATAAGGTATAAAATAGTAACAACTATTTTACAGTACATTTTTTAAATTATCATCATAAACCACACAGGTTTTACCTAAATCATACACAATGAGAGTGTTAACATACAATTTCAATATTTTATCTATTGTGCAAATATTTTAGGCGGAGAGTACAAGGACGTGTCATGTCACGGTCGGGTGATGAGACAATCTTGTCTATTTTTGACACCTTATATCAAACATGTTACATGTCGTACATGGTCTTATAAGTCAGCGACATACGATTCAAATAGTATATATGGGATAGCCACTTTCTAAATTGGTAGCTGTATAAACCATAGGAAAACTCCTTCAGGAAAACACAGCAGGTTCGTGCTCATATAGTGCAGATGTAACGTGTGTTGAGATAAATGGATTGGCTTTGCTGCAGTGTCATGTTGCTCTATTTTCGGCAATGCTATCAAAACTGCCTCGATCATGAGCCTTTGGTCCATTTTAATAAGATTCCGCTACTTATTTCTCCGCGAGCTTCTCCAACTCGTTTGTCCATTTTTGTTCTTTGATTTTTGCATATGCTTCAAGATTAAACTCAATTTCGAAGCCGAAGGTTGTTTGTTACGACCAGAAACCATGAACTCGGTGTCTTCTGGTAATAATTTTCATATATTGGGTAAGTTCAGTGCTAAAATCGGTTAGGATAGCAACGCTTGGCTTGATAGCCTGTAAACATTCGCTTAAACTGGATCTGATAATAGCTAGAACAAACGACTTTCGACGCTTAACCATGTTTCATATACGAATATACTAGCTGCGCCCCGCTGTTTCACCCGTGTTGAAACAATCTCCTTGGTAGCTACAGCAACCTCCTTTGACTTTGATGACAATATATTTTTTATATGATGTAATATCTCAATGTATATACTCCAATTCTAGCCATTCCATACAAAATGTATGGGGAAATGAATTTTCTTCATTTATTATTTTTTCGAGAATTTTCCAATATTTTAATACTTATTAAAAATAAAAATAAAAAACTAATCTTATTATCTGCTATACGGGGCAGAGAGAAATCCAACAATTCCGTTTTTGAGTTATAAATGGTGTACTTTGTTTCTATATAATTTAGATAAACTCATTCTATAGGTACTACGTCTACGTTTCCAAAGAGTTATACTAGTGAAATCACATTTTAATTACTCTGTTTAAAAAATATATTGTTTTCTTGATACATACGGCAAATGTTACGGTGATTTAGTTTTCAAATAGAATACGCTTAAAAATTTACAGGACCTGTTTTTATTAATGTTGGTTTAAGTTTTTACAACTCAAGAGTTGACATAAGCAAATATTTCACTTCATATCAAACGCTACGTCTGCCCATTTCAGTTATGGTGCCATTTTGAATCCAATCACATAAACTTTTGAAAATGAATATTTGAATCAAATCAAATTATTTACTAGTCAGAACATGGCAGGTACACATATATATAAAAGTGGCATACAGGGTCGTAAGAATGGAAACGTATCTCATGTCCTTACCAGGTACGGGGTATAAATGTTAGTTTTTTTAATATATTAAAACAGCGCCATCTCTTGTAGATTATGTGAATTACTACTTAAGTTTTCACTTCTGACGTGCAGTCCTAACACTGATGTGTTTTTTGTACACGATCGAAGGTCATACCAATCACATCACCCTATGATATCACCTCGCTAAAAGTTAGTCAAAGCTTTAACGATTCAAATGTGTCACATTTCATGTTGAGACTGGAAACAACACATGACACTACGTACCAGTGAACACCGGCCTTAGTCGTCAATGACGAAACTCAATGAAAATAATTTCTGACAAGCATTACCTTTCAGACACTAGTGTTTTAACAACTGCCGGTATATGGTAACATTTATGTAAATTGTAAACAACACAGTTTCATAAATTAGTTCATTGTCTTGCAATTGCTTTATACAAATGTTTCATTATAAACTTTTAGTTAAACTGCCACAATTGTCATGCTAATTTGGGTATCACAATGGGGTTTCAGACGATTTGCGTGTTCATAATATAAATAGTTTATGCGTGTTTTTCGTGTAATTGTTAAGGACCTATTAATAATGCTAATTGACGTATACAAGTTTCTCATGCTCATGTTCGATTAGTTTGTTGTTATACTGTAGAAAATAAAACCGACTTCATAAAAATGTCAGGGCAAATTGAAATGGGACCACACGGAAAGCACCAGCTTTCAAATAAAAAAAGAATCATCAAAATCGGTTCACCCAGTCGAAAGTTCTGAGGTAACAAACATTTAAAATAAAAATAAAAAACAGTCAAATTGAGCCTCCTCCTTTTTAGATGTCGATTAATAAAAGCTATTTTCATGACTTTACTAACAATGTAATTATAATGTAGGTACATCAAAAGGCTTTTCTGTTCTTCTATCTTTAAATAGTCGTCATCGTGTTATATCCTGAACTAGCTGCGCCCCGCGGTTTCACCCGCATGGTGATGAAAATCGGTGATGATGATGATGATGAAAAGTAGCCTATGTTTTAATCCAGGACATAAGCTATCTCTATTCTAAATTTCATCCAAATCCGTCGAGCCGTTTTAACGTGAAGGAGTAACAAACATACACACTCACAAACTTTCGCATTTATAATATTAGTGTGATAAATTACAATAGGGCGGATATTTAAATAGTCAAAAAAAGAAGCATAAGAAGTTTTTAGTTATATTTAACTATTTAAAATCTTAAGTGAATGCGCATTTTGTGTAATGCAACTAGATTGCAAGATCATTGTTGTTTCTAGCCACAAAAACTAAATTAAATGCGCTAAATTGAACGAATAACGAAAACTTGTAAAAGGCAGCAGCCTCGACTATTAGGCGTTTCCTGTTTTATTTCTGAAAATAGCTGACCTTATCCCTAATGTGAGAAATCGGCAATGACAAAAAACATCAAAATACACTTAATCCGTACAATAATCCAATAAAGTGCTTATTCACGATTAGCATATTATGTACCAGTAGTTTGTTACGCGCCGGAAGTGTCCAATCGCGTGCGCTGCCGGAAGCCCCACCCCCCGCCAAACTGCTTCCGGTCACGTGACGTCATTTACATGACAGTTGGCCGCCAGACTGCAGGGAAAGCGGACGTGTGGAGAGAGAATATTTTTGGTTTATGGCTGTAGGAAATGACTTGTCATTTTGCTCATATTGTTTGTAGATATCTAATTTCATATTGTTTATACTGTTTGACATATGTATGTATTATATCTACATGAAAAAATTAATAAGCAGTTATAATATTACTAAAATCGTAATGAAGTTGACTGTAAGCCAGATTTACAAAATAAATATATACATTCTACATGCATGACGAAACTAACCGTTGTAACCATGTTAGAAGTAGACAATGTAACAATTTGGTGATAGTTGGCATTTCAACGTCTACTACGATGGAGTGGAGAAAAACAATATATATTTTACTGATGTTCCTTGTTGATAATAAAACGTTTCTTACTCTAACTGTTTCACCCATTCTCAGGTTTCAACAGTCATAATTTCCCACCCAATATTATGCATATCTACCGTAAACAAATCTCGCAAACAAGACGTCGGAACAATCACGATCACATCGTGATTTGCACAAACCATAGCTAATCTATCAACTTAACCACGGTTTGTTAGGTCAGAGACAGACGAGGGAGCCGGTCGTATGAGACGGCGAAAATTTAGCTTGTCATTCGGAGGATCGGGCGATTTGGGTGAGATCGGTAATGGTTTTAGGTGATCCGTGAAAAGGATACCAGCAATTTGAAGTTTGATGCTTTGAGAGGCAGTTGAGGGCTTTTGGGGGGTCTGAACACATATGTATGTCAATGGAATGTGAAATATCTACTTCAGACAATTGCTATGACAATTGCTGAAACAGAAAAGTGTTAGCAAGGGACGTGGCTTGAAAAAGAGCTACGGCTGAAAATCGATACAGGTTATTGATTTTCCGTAATGTCCAAAATGGCTGTATGAAGTAATAAATGATGCAAGTGTTTGAGTTTATGTTATCATTATTTTTATGGTTGACAGGCTAAGCGTCACACATCACACGTGATGATAAGATAAGATTTATTTGTTATCACAGAACTCCGTAATTTATAAACTGATTCAAATAAATTCATTTATTTGAAGGGATATACTTTTGAATGTGTCATTTATTTTCCTCCTATAATATTAGACAAGAAATATAATCAATCAATAATTAAAATACCTACTCAAAAAGTCCTCCGCGGACCGAGCGCTGACCGAAAGTACCTAATACGCTGGCCGCGTTCCCCCGCTGAATTTCGAGGGAAATCCGCTGGGCCAGGAACCAACCCGATCGTGGATCGAGCCCCTTCTCCCTCATGTGGCGCCCCAAGTCTAGCACAAACTTCCGTGCTTCAGCACACCACGGCCCCGCCGTCTCGACGGCAAACGGGACAAAGTCGTATGCTGTCCCCAAGCAGGCGTATTTGAGGCATTTGAATTGGTTTTTGGATAGAGAGAATTTCATCAGATTGGTCCTGTAGAAATTTCATAAAAATCGGTTTAGTTTGGTTCTAAAGTTCATATAATTGGCAAAAAATATGTCACCCCAGTTAACGCATTTACGTAATGTCGGTTTTTAAAATTAGTTATTATTTAACAAGTCACATAAGTGCGGTTTAGGCCTTAAAATTATAATACGTATTATTATTGACTTTCAAATACTTCCAGATAAACATTTATAATCCAGCACAATGTTTTCTTCATAAAAATTGGAATGAATGCACACAATAAGTGTAATTTCATACACGATTCTCCATCCATATTCCACAATCCCACATACGTCTTCCATTCAGCCTCATTCATAATGACCATCTTCCTTCCAACACAATATCTTAATACCTAAATATAGGTGAATATAGCACAGCATTGTGCCCGGAGAAAAGGTCGGACATGGGCCCTAAATGGGATTTTCTCTAGGGTTTCCCTTTCAAATGGAAGTTCGGACCTTTTTTGAATGTGTTAAATTTCACGTGAAAATGGTTATTTTCCGTTCTGTCAGGTGTTTCGAGTATGGTGATTTATATTGAAGGGATGATGAACCCGACTAGCGGCTTAGCTCGTATTTGCATGAACGAAAAATGCTAAAAACGTTGAAGAAAATCATAAAAATTATGGTTGTAATCTTTATTTTCGTTGGTTGATGGAGCTTTTTGTCTTTTAGACTTTTTGATGCTCGCCTACATATAATTTTTTTCGACCTGGTGGATGACTGGTAGAAAATGTTTATAGCATTAAGTCCGCCATTTGTGCATTTCTACATTATTTGTAAGTGTGCAATAAATTAACAAATAAAAATAAATAAATAACACATGATTTAGATACATTTTAGAAATACCGATAAAGTAATTTAATGTTAATATGCCGTTATATGTGTCTATTAATTACCTGCAACAAATGTAGACATCAAACGCTTTTAAAACTATAAATGGTGTAAAATATCTTTGTCTTTTTATAATAGTTGAATATAAATTCATGATTGTGTATTTTGCCATCGGGAAAACCGAAATAAACCCTTTACAACTCATAATTTAATAAAAACTCGAAGGAAATTTCAATCACGCGCCAATACCAGACAGAAACATCGAGACCTACAAGAGATGACAGAGAATTTAATTATAAAATATAATAAAAAATCAGGATCGTCCCTTTCGTAAAAACCCATCGTGTTGGAAAGCGCGAAAATGCAGGTTTCTCATGCTATTTTCAACCTTAACAACCAGTCAATACGGGCTGTTGTGAGATCGAAATCATGCAGATTCATGTCAAGTTTTTCATAATATATTGTGGGTAGTACACGTTTGACGTCACCACAATGAGGGTGTCTCATATTTATTTTTATTTAATTTATATTTGGGAATATTTGCGGGACAAGACATCGAGTGTTCGATTTGGGAGATAATGACATTACGAGTGTCTAGGATGACGTGACGTTCTAATTTTGACATCGACCAGGATGTCAAAATAAATTGATGTGATTGGATTGAAATAGAAACCGATGAACGTGGAGTCTGTTCAGAAAGAGAGTGATTTGGTTTGTGGTTGAATTTACATAATATCTCAATAAATAACACGCAAGTTCACTCAACATAACAACACGATGATATGACAGCTAGTGACAGCTGAGTTTGACATTTTTCAAATGGCAGAGGCAGATTGCCGTTTAAAATGCATTCTAGTTCTCCTTTTAACCTAGTCCACTCTCTTTTTGAACTCTACCACCTTTTGTATTTCGGAGAAACCCTACGAACAGAAATATAGATGTATACCTTATTTTTTGGGATCACCAACAAAAATAAAGCAAAAATAAATAGAGAGAATTATTTTTTCCTGATTTCTATTCAGATTTTTTTGTCATAATGTATTATGAAATGTTTTCTACATTAATAAAAATGTGAAACGAAGTAATGCAATAAAATTTACTCTACCTAATTGAAACCTAAACCAATCAATTTAGGAACATCTGTCCATAAAAACTTACAAATATAAATAATTGTCAAAAAAAACTGACTTCATAAAAATGACAGAACTGGACGAAATTGGACTACACGGGAAGCCCCAGCTTTCAAATAAAAAAAGAAACATCAAAATCGGTTCACCCAGTCGAAAGTTCAAATAAGTAACAAACATAAAAATATATACAGTCGAATTGGCCTTTGGAACCTTTTTGGAAGTCGGTTAAAAATAATAAAAAGTCTCGTTTCCATAAAATTATCATCACAGAGCATATAATTTAAGAATCTATTCTGCAATCCTAATAACTACAAACAACGCTGTCCCGTTCCTCATCAAAATTCATAACACCCCAAAGTCGCGTTTAATAAACAGCTAAGGAACTGACCGCCACCTAATAGCACTCGAGGGCTCGTTCGAATACAAAGCAATAATTAATAGATGCTCGAGTCAGAGTTCCCGCTATTGTGCGGTACTTGAGTCGAGCATTAGTTGAGTTGAATGCGCGCCGGACATTGCGAGGTGTGAATTGGACGGAATGCTGCGGGATAGTTTGAAGTTAGAACTGAAAACTTACCTAAAATTTTAATTACTTCATCAGAACTTGCGTGAAGATGCATTATACAGTACCGACCATTAAACATAACATGATTGTAAGCCATTTTGTAATAGTTTAACATTTTAAATTCATTGCAGTAGTATATAGCCTACCAGCTAAAATCTTACGTTTAAAAGGCTAGTAGAAGTAATCAGAAATTACTGTTTTCGTGCTTAAGCTTGTCTCTGATTGGTGGACACATTTTCACCTATTTACATTCACAAAAGTTAGACTAGTCTGTCCGTATAATAAAAGTGTTGTGTTGTCCTCAGGCATGGCTGGTGGAGGCATGGGGCAGGCCATGGGCGGGTACTATGGTGCAGCATACGGCCCGCTCGGAGCCAGCATGGCAGCTGCAGCGGCGGCGGCAGCACAGCAGAATGCCATCTCCGCTGCCTTGACGCCTAACGCTCAGGTGAGCACCAAATCCATAAAAACATTATCAAATATAATCTGGGACCAGCTAATGGGCAGGTTCCTACTATAGCGCTGCATCTCACTAGAACCATAACCAAAATAGTATTCCTTTTCATGCTTGGGTTTTCTAGTTCGTTTATTATTTTGGGTTATACTAATGTGGAAGGAAAACGGGGAAGAGGTTGATAATACCATGAACTGATAATCTAAAGAGCTGGACTAATATCAAAGACGCTGCCAGTCTTTGTAGACTGGCACAGAATAGAGAAGGGTTTCGCGTGGTGGTCGCCAACATCCGCTAGGATATGGTACCCGAACAAGAAGATACTAACGTCGTATCAAATACAATAAGAAATGGGAAAAAAGATCAATTATTTATATTTTTTATTATTAAATAATAGGCTTGCGTTTGACCGCCAACTCGCCTCATGTTAAGCGATGATGCTGTCTATGATGGAGCATGCTTGCCATAATTACCAACACAGTATACGCGAAAAAAATATCAGCTGCGCCATACGTTGAGACGTATGGCGCAGCTGCGACATACATTTTATAGAGTAGAATGACCGTTTTCAATGGAACACCTGATATTTTCTTCGAAATTTCATTGTTCCACGTTGCTCCCATAATAAAGTATCTCATAATAATAAAATGGTTGCCTGGAAGAGATCGCTTTTAGCGATAAGGCCATCGCTTGTGGCACTAGCTTGTAAGTGTTTTCTATCTGTTAGAAATTTTTGTTTCTGTTTTACACAATAAAGAGTTTCTATCTATCTATCTAAAGCTGTTCATAAATATGTGTACTATATGGACCCCTTTCGGCCAAGAACATCCTTTCCGCGTAACCCAGTATACATACATACTTGATTCAAAGAAAACTGGCGCTTTCTCCAAGCATTTAATTATTTCATCGACAATCCCTAAACTAGGGGAGGCGTGAAATCACTCTCGTTAAGGGATGATCCACTTACAACCGTAAAATTGCTATATCGTGCGAAGGAGAGCCAACTTAAATTATACCTTCATCATACTCAATTTTCCAAAAAAAAAAAAAACTTACAAAAAACTTTTGAGAAAGGCTCAAAATGCTGAGTTATCGTTATTAACCAATTCCTTCTAGTTATTAACCGTGTAAAATAATTTACCAAGTTTTCCAATATTCGCCACTTGGTTAACGCCTTCGAATATAAATTAAATAGCCGTGAAATTAACCGATAGTTCATAATGATCTCAGAGATATCCTTAAGGTGTCTACAAGGTTGGATATGAAACTCTGATTATTGACATACGTAGGTAAGGTACATACATGTGAAAAATTGGTACTCCCAACAACATTACCACATAACTTTGACCCTTAAGCTTGTTTTGTATTATTTTGACACATATTTTTATTATGGTACTGAGTGACGAGACAAGCGAAGTCGCTCGCCTGATGGCTCTTCACGCTTGCCCATAACAGTTCAACGCCACTCAGAATTTTGAACTTCAACAGTTCAAAACCCCGGATGGCAATGCACTGCGCTCGTCACCCCGTGACTTATGATGTCAAATCTCTGTGTGCCCTGTAATTTTGCTGGAAACATTACCCTTCAATCCGGAACATAGTAGTGTTTGCACACTACTACTTGGCGGTTGAATAACTGGCAAAGATGTTCACACAGGTGCAACCATTTTTCTTCTAAAAACGATGTATGTAGAGTAATTGTGATGTACCCTGCGTAAAAGGTATCTGCGCATCTTACTAGTTTCCGACTGAAATTTCCTTAGAAATGAATAAAACTAGGTAACAAATCATCACCAAAAAAATATTGAAAACGATTTTAAGACGTTGCAACATATATAACCATGATTAAACTATTTTGATTTTATTTCTTCAGGAAATATATTCTTACAAAACATTTTCCTCTAGCTACCCTTACCCATATTTTACCTCCCTATAATATAACAACCAAATTTTCTATCGAGTTGAAAATGTCGAACACCTTCAAAATCGATAGCGATATAATCGCGTCATCTCGTCATTGATTGACACTTTATTTGTACATCTATCCCTTCGCTTTAGAGTTTAAAATCGACCATTTAGATAACACCCTCGAGATATTCGCTAATTATTCCATGACAGCTCATCTTGACAATGAAAACAATATGTTACAAGGGGTGCCCACTGTTTCGAATGTTCGAAATTAAATAAAGCTCGGTACTCACGAGGAAAGTATGTAATGTATCTGTTACTATATCAAGTGGGTACGGTAGTGTGAGCCTGTTGTGAAACCCCTCGTGCTGTCAGATGATAGAAGATAATATTATTTATGTATATTTAGGTCGGAAATGATCATATGATCAGTTTGGTTCTAAGCTATAAACGTACGAAATGGCAACGCAGTAAGTAATCAAGAATTGTTTTTTAACCGACTTCAAAAAGGAGGAGGTTATCAATTCAACAGTTTTTTTTAATATGTTTGTTACCTCAGAACTTTCTACTGGATGAACCGATTTTAATGATTCTTTTTTATTTGTAAGCTGGTGCTTTCCGTGTTGTCACAATTACATATTTTTATGAAGTCAGTTTTTTTAATATTGATAATTATTTTTCAAACTACGCTCAATTTATGCCACAAGTACTTGTAATTCACTAAATTACGTATTACGATAAGTTTCATAACGCGATCTTAACCTACAAAACGATGTATTAGTAAGTTTTTTTTTTTACTATTTTAATAACGTTGAGTTTTATTTTATTTTAGTATAGTAATGAAGATTCAAAATCAATATTATGTTTGAAATTACAATAATACATCATCTTAAGTTTCAATTTTATTGATTTTGAAAGCCCTTTTGAGGTAGACAGTGTGATCTGTTGGGAAGTGCCCGTCGCCGATTGGTTGTTGGTTGACGCTAGCGGTGACAATGTTAACGAGCCATATTTACTTGTAGCTTGATATAGTATCAGCTACATTACATGTTGCCCTAAGTGAGTACTAAGCCTTACATACAGCCCAGATTTAAATGTTATATTTTGCTTACGTTTGAGATCAGTACCGTCACGGTGCATTGTGTTGTGAAAACAGAATGAGAATCGAGTTTTGATTACAACCCTTTTGAATAGTATATTGCTGCCCTAATATAGAAATGTGTAGATAGGCAACATTACCATCAAACATAATTTAAATACCCTCAAACCACTATTTTAAAACAGGAGCAGTTTAAAATTGTTTTGCGCAAAAAGCTCTAAAATATATCGATTACAAAGCTTAAATTTTGTTAATGATTTTCTCATTAGCATTAGCACAAACTAGCTAACCATAATTTAAGAATATAGTTTTTTTTGTTTATCATCGCTTAACATCAGGCGAGGTGACAATCAAACGCAAACTTATTAATCCCACTTAATATTATAAATGTGAAAGTTTGGATGGATGGATGTTTGTTACTCAATCACGCCAGAACGGCTGAACGGATCTGGATGAAATTTGGTACAGTGATTTATTATAGTCTGGAATAGCACATAGGCTATTTTAAAAACGACTGGACCAATTTTGATTAAATATTGTGTTCCTGGGTCATAGTAGTGAGCCGAAGGTCGAGCTTTCCACGGGTCAACACCCGTGGAAAGCCGGGGCCCTAGTAAAATAATAAATGATAAAAAAGTCCTGATTTTGAAATATTTCCTTATTTTTGTAAAATATCCCTTGCTCATGTTTTGAATTCACAATTAAACCAAATCCAAGATCGTAAGTGACGTAAGTCCATCATTGCCAACCTGCCTCCAGTTTAAGAGCGCGCAGCCCTAAACAAGCGCGCCGATTAAACACTACTTGACACGATCCACCCTCCGATTTAAAAACTCCTCGATCTTCCCCCAACTCCTATATTTGACGTTTAATCTTGTGTATGTGACGGCGATGTCGTATAGTACTATCAGTAAGGGCACAATAGCATTTTATTGAAAAATGGCATGTGAAATTGCTACATGAAAATATATGCGTATAACGACTCATAGTTTTGCAGGTAAAGTATACGACAGGACATTGAAAATCTATCCTGTCAAATCACGTGATTCTAAGCACGTGAAAACGTACGGCTGATCTCGCTATCCGACATAACATAAAAAAAACACACGTTGTCATTTAGAGATCTTTGCGAGAGGCATAATCGCATACGTTGGCTAATATAATATCATGGATCACGATCGCAAAAAATCAATAGTTGTCCTTGTGCTTTTGCAGTCTGTGTATTAAGTGCCGTTTGTGCCCTTGTGGTGCCACGAGTGGCGATTTCTATACCAATGCGTCGAGAGAGGAGTAACTGCCCTTACTGTTGTAGAGTCCCGTTAAGGGGCGTCCTCAAGGGTGCGTATTAGTGGATTTTGTTTCTGGTTTATTGCATTAAGGAAATGGGGAGTTTATAAATCAATTTATTTGACAAATGGGAATAAATGTTTGCTTAAAATGATTGTGTGGGTAGAGTGCAATTTAAGACGACCATGTTGACGTTGACCAATGTTTAATATAATGAAATATAAATTTAGTTAAAAAATATCTTAGCTACAAGCTACACTAATGAACTACTGTTTGACATTGATTATAATCATCAATTGTTGATTATTATCGATCAACGTTTACATAAACAAATATCTAAAGATTGCAATAATCATCCTATTTAAATAAAAGAAGGTGACCGCACACCATTGCGTGGCGTCAGTTTTGTTTTTTGACACACATCAAAAAATTAAATTGCTAAATGAAAAGGGTTTCGTCATTTTTGCATTCACGTTCCAATAGATGGTTTTGATGAATATAAAATACACATACAATCAGTTAATTGAATGATACGGACTAGTCTTTTTGTGTGTAACTTTCGCTTTGGTTAATCATTTGATTGGTGTTGCGATAATTTGGTAACAATAGATCGTTTGAGAATGTTGTGATGGGTTACGTTATGGTGAGATTTTATTAAGGTTTTGACACAGTTTTTTCTAATTGCAATTCCACATGATAGTCTCTCAAGAAGTTGAGTAATTCTCGTTAAAAGTTTTAGAAAAATCTGATGGAATAAAAACGTCAAAAACTGTCACAAAGTTTGCGAAGCTACAGATTTTGATATCGGTTGCAACGACTTCCTAAGATCAAGGCTCATATACAGCCGCATTTAAAATTAAATGAAATTTGGTGTACTTTTGTAAGTTGACATAGCTAAGTGTTCTTTGTGTTACAATGGCGAAATAAATTGAATTATTGAACTATCAGTGGCCTCAAATATAATAATTATGATTTATTGGTTCGTTGTAAGTTGCAGATAACTCTGAGCATGACTTGATTTCCTTTTGTTCTTAACTTCTTAAATTTTTGATCTCTAGAAAATGAAACCCTACAAAATTATTTCTTTTGTTTCGCGATTATAACAAATTGAAATTAAACGTTTTTTAACAGATTTTATCACGTGTATTTTACATTATTTTAATTCCTGACGTTTTGGATACTTTGCGGTGTATACTAGATAAGGGATGTCTACAAAAATGTTATGAATTTATTTACAAGTACTGTCAATTAATTTTAATCAAAACGTTCCTTTTTGTACGCAATAGACGCTAAAGGTGGTTAGAAAATAAATAAAAAACACCTAATAAATTCGTTAAAAGTGTTTCAAGGGTTTTGTATCTTTTAATTTCATAACTTCCTATTACACATTTTTATTTAAAGAAAAAGCTCGACATATCCACGGCATAACCCTCAAAAAGCTCACATTTAATTAACCCGGCAAAAGTTCGCTACCGAAAGGTCCCGAATGCCCCGATCTATCACCGCCATTGTGCCACCTTAATAGACCCCCGAACTATCGAATGAAAACGCACTTTTTTTGATTAACGTATCGAATCGGACCCTAAACTCGGTAGGAACAATATAATCAGCTACCATTGAAAGATCTATACGTATTAACACGTTTTGGCTGTACCTGCATGTATTAAAAATAGTGATTGGGCGAAAACGTCGGTTAACGAACCATTGTGATTTTTAGTATTCGATTATGTTGATCGATGATTTATATTCGATTTTCGAGGGCTTATTAGTGAAGTTGGAGGCGGTAACGTGGTGTGAAATCGGTCGGATGCGTTGCAGTTTCGCCCATAGCGGAGAAAGATGCACGCGGCAGCGGCGCGCGGCGGGTTTCTCAAATAGATGTGTTTTATAAGCAACAAAATCTATTAAGTGATAATATTAGGCATAAAAAAGTGACGGTCAAAGGTAATAGTGATGATGTTTTTTTACGTATGGAATTTGTTCTGTACGAAATGCATTTTATTTTATTTTTAAGAAAAGCAACAGAAGAGCATATTAAATTTTTTTAAAGAAAAATAGAAATTAAAAAAATATATCATATTCTTTAGAATAACATTGTGAATGTTTTAAAGCCATTTTCATGTTGATGTTTAATTTTTTTTAACAAAGTAGTTCGCAAAAACACGAAGTATGTTTATTTGGATTTCCTTAGCGAATTTACGTAGTTTTTTTTGTTTGTTCTATTTACTTGACTGCCTTGGCGTGATGTTGTCTTTTTGCACTACTTATTGTATTTTGACGTGGTACGGAACCTTCAGTGTGGGAGCCCGTCTCGCACTTGGCCGGTTTACTTACTGTCGCCTATGCCACACGCATTTATTTAAAAATCAACCAATTCCAATTTACATACACCTTTCTCACTAAACATTTTCGAAGCGGAAAATATCTACGTAAAAAAAGTAAAAAGGGCCATTTACAACACACGATGCAATAAAATAGTGTTCAAGTCGTAAGGGCCGGTAAACCGTACGGCAGTAAACCGCTCGCGACGGCAAGATGTCCGGCTAATCCTGATTTAGCGTGGCGTGGATCGTATGTTATAAAGTAAGGAGGGGGACACACGGGCACGCTAAGCGGCGAACTTGAAATGTAGAGACAGCATGTTAGATAGATAGATAGATAACTCTTTATTGTTCACACCAAAAATTACATACGTACATAGTAACATAAAACAACTTAAAAACTAGTGAAACAATTGGCGGCCTTATCACTATACGCGATCTCTTCCAGGCAATCTGCATGTTGCCAATGTTTGAGTTTTTACTAGAGAACCTATTCATTTATTACTGGTGCGGAATAACATTGGAGATTCGTATAAAAACAGTTTTAAATGCCATCGGTCAAAAGAAATATTATAAAAATATCAAAATATTAGCCACAAAAAAATTAAGTAATGGTAGAGCTAAAATTTGAATTGAAGTTATTGTCTTCACATCAACAGGTAATTAAATTTATAGATAAAAGAATTGTTCAAACTGATAGATGTCAATGTGACCCGTAGATGACGATGTTACTTCGTCGCGCTAAAAACTTGGACTCGGACTAAAAAATTTAAAGCGTTTCATGACCATTTGAGATTATAAATTCAGGAAATTGGACGAAGAGGGGATGTAAATTCCTGTTTGGGGAATTAAATATTGTAAACTTAGATCGTTAGTGGTCACAATCGTCACGACTACTAATTTTTTTAAATTACATCAGTTCCTGCACTAACTTTTGTGAGGCCACGAACATAAAGGATTGGATATTCGAATTTAATAAAAAATTATACCTAGATGCCCTGTCAAAAGTACTTATTGACAAACGTGGTGATACTGTCGTTATTACGTCTGTGTGTATCGCCGAAACGATATTTTCCTCACAATATTGTGTAGGACTCACTTCATTAAAAAATTTAAAATTCGAAGCTTTATTCGAAGCTTTTGTTATATTTGATTTGTGCGTCTGACCGTGGAAAATACAATACGATATTACGAACATTCCATACAATTTTAAGCCTTATTGCCAGTCAATAACTACCACAATCGCTTACAATTGAAACTCAAAGGCATTCATAAGAAACGATATTTAATTTTCAGTGAATTATGTTATTTGTGAATAATTCTCATAAAGATAGATTATCTATAGAATCGTGTGAAAAGCTTTTGAATATGAAGCGATGATTTGTAAATGTTTCGACGTTTGTGGGAATTTATGCGATTTCTTTAGAGAAAATAGATAGACACTTTCCTAATTAACTTGTTTATTTATAATATTATAGAGTATGACAATAATTACGCTAAATCAACAACACAAACATACATTCACTACTTATAACTACTTCTATTTTTTAATTTACCTGCCAAATCCAGTCCCATGGGGTCCTATATTAAATAAATATGCTTTCCTTGTTACAGGTGGGGTCATCAATGGACATGTCAAAATACTCACTCGAGGCTGAAAAGTACCGCAGTTACGGCATGTACCCCGACCCGTCTCGAAGCTACATCGACTCAGCCGCGCTGTCCAAAGCTTACATGTACATGGACCAGCAACAACAACGATCATATCCAATGGACATCAGCAAGATGTATTCTGAAGCCTCAGCCGCAGCTATGGCTGGGCTTAGTTCAGCCGTAAATTCGGCTCCGTCAAGTCTATCCCCGCGTTCACCCGCAGATTCCCCAGACATGACCCCGAAAGCACAAGACAGAACTGAGGGCAGTACGTCCTCGGGGTCAAATCCGTCCCCATCTCTTCCATATTATCAAGGCTCTTCAAGCCTCTTAATGCCGCAATATCCCGGCCAGTACGCACAAGCTACACAAGGGGGGGAATTTCGGCGGCCGCTGACTGTCATTTTCTGACCTGAAGCGTAAATGCGATAGTGATTTGTTTAAACTTTTGTTACGCGTTCTTGACAGCCGTGTGTCACTGACGTGTAATTATGAGGACAAGTCTTGTGTCTACGAATTATTGTGAGTTTTTCAGAATTGGTGTAAATTTTGTAAAGGCTGGTTGAAATTTGTTCACACTGATCGGATGAGTAAAAAAATTTATTTTCGATATCTTATTTCAGCAGTCTAAGTACCTTAATGTATTTGAATACTAATTCGTCTTCTGCATTCGTTTTCTTAAAAAAAAATGTAGTTTTTGATTTTTTTGTTACGTGATCCAAAGTTCCTTCTTAATTTTCTTTTTTTAGTGTTAATAATTTTTTTATCTTGTAAAAATTTGTAAATAATAGGACTTATTATTTAAATAATGTAGAAATAGTGGTAAGATATATTTCAAAACTAAGTACGAATTTAATTACTTACTGATAATTGTCTTTTAAATTTATTGGTGTAAATTAATGTTGTAACAGAATGGTTATAATCGACCGTGGCTTTTTTATGGCATCAAACAAATATGATACATGTTTTCACCTCAAGGTGAAAAACATTCATTACTGCACTCAAGCGCAGTAATGAATGCACTTATTGTTATTATTATTTTTCACCCTAAAATAGTATCGATGAGCATAAATATAAATAAAGGATTAATAAGAAAAATAAAACACTTTCGACTGGTCTACATATTAATGCATTTTCATTATATCATTATAAACATAATACCGTATGTCATATACAATATTGTTGATTTTGATCGCATATTTCATTATCGTGAATAGTAAATTTACGCGCTAGATTACTTGAATCTGGCAATATTACAACGACTTAAATTATAATGTTCTGTAAATATTAGGCTATGATCGTC
The DNA here is from genome assembly GCA_949125355.1 of Agriopis leucophaearia. Taxonomy (NCBI): domain Eukaryota; kingdom Metazoa; phylum Arthropoda; class Insecta; order Lepidoptera; family Geometridae; genus Agriopis; species Agriopis leucophaearia. The sequence goes on along the minus strand of OX421263.1, from coordinate 18,017,137 downwards.
GTCTAGTTCTTTGTGAAATGTAAATAAATAGGAATAAATAATAAGGTAGGTGTTGTTTGAATGCCACACATTCAGTAGGTACATTTTGGTAGGTATATTATTGTTTTGTTGTAAATGTCTATTTAAGAATAATTTTAAATTTTAAATCTACTCACGGAAAATAAAATGTCTATGATCCAGTTTCACCCAGTTGTATGTTAAATTATTGAATGGATCAATAATTTTTTATTTATAATTTACATTATCATTCCTTTTTTTATTGCTCATTTTGATATTGCCAGCCATAAAATATTGTGTTGCATTTATAATGTTGCCATAGTTATAAAAAAACAATTAAGTATTTAAAGTCAATATCAGCATTTATCACCTTCTAAATACGTTTTTTGTTTAAGTAGAAATTAATTGTGATTCATGTCGTAAATTAAGTCCAGAGTTGTACGGAGTACGGAATAGGTAAATGATTAATATTTGTAAAAGACTAGATCTTGATTAAATATTATGCGTACCTAATAAAAATAATTAAACTCAAACTGTATTTTTATTTTATGCTACCGTTATTCGCTAATATATTAATTAACTTGAAAAATAACTGCTCTTAGTTTTTATTAAATTTTTCAAGGTTCATGTAGATTTGCACAGGCTTTGGTAACTTAACAAAATAGAAGCTCGTCATCATCAGTCTATCATGTTCCCACTGCTGGGACAGGCCTTCACTCAGATAGATAGAGAGGATAGGCCCTAATCCACCATGATGGCCCAGTGCAAGTTGGTAAATATTACGTAACGATTTGGAGGGGGGGGGGGGTCTTGTAAAACGTTACGATGCGTTACAGGGGTGGGAGGGGGTGTTTGAACTACGCGGTACGTAACATTGTTTTTTTTTAACCCTTCAGTTTCAGTAGTTTCAGTTTTTTTGAACGGTCGCGTAAAAAGATTCTCTCGCGCATTTTTATATAACAAAGGTGTTTTAGCGACTTTCCCGTACTTGACGCCGCATAATTGTGACTTTTAGGTAAAAATTGTCACGTGGTGGTTACGTAACGTTATACTAGGGGGGACAGAAAAACGTTACGGTGCGTTACATGGGGGGGAGGGGGAATCCAAAATCTGTAAAAATTGCGTTACGTAATACTTGAACGCTCCCATAACTAAAATTTTAAATAAGTAGATACCAAAACCTTTTAGTTGTCTAAAAAGGTTTGTTATTATTGTCAAATAATAATAACATTTTGTGACATCGTAGTGTAGGGTTAAGAGTTTAAAAAAACGTATCTCTAAATTACATTCATTTTTAAATCCTAAATTACTGTTTACATTCAGTTTCTATATCCACTTATTCCTTTTTACGATTTAAAATAATAACCATACTCCTAAACCAAAAATGCATGAATCCTTCATTCATTGCAATACGGTTCAAATTAGAGGAACAGTGTGCACTAATGTTGCCATAGTACGGAAAATGTTCCCCTATGTTTTTAAATAAAATATGCGAGCACTCGACAGATATCATTGGTGTGGTTATTATACTATGGTACAGTGTGGCAAGGGTACAGAAGTGATTTTGCAGAAAATAAACAAAATCCCTGTCTTTTGTATCAGCAAATTACGGTGAAATAACATAAGCAATACGCGCCCTCTATAATAGGAAAGTTGGTGATACAGGGTGATTAGCGAATTGTAGTAAGTACAAAGTAATAATATTTATTTATTTATTCATTCATTACAACTATTTTTACAGGTTAATCCTTATACAATAGTGTAGTTTAAAAAGTCAACATCTTATGAAATTAGTACAATAAAAAAACTGAATTACTTAGTCAATAGTTAAATTATAATACATGCAATACAAATAAAATAAAAAAAACAATTATATGTCATTAAAGTAGTCAATAATGAATTAATACATATTATTATAATCTCGGCCTTTTCAATGCAAGAGTGAATAGGTATCTTCTAAATCTGCGTGCTTCATTTTCGACCATATTGTCACTTACCAACAGGCGAGTTGGAGGTCAAACGCGGACATATTCGCGATAAAAAAAAACCACCCACTATTTAAACTACACGGTTGTTTACTACAGTTATTACAGTTATAATTATTATGATATTTTTTTGTTATTATGATTTCGATACACAAACTTATCCCGGTAAATATCCCGGTAAAAGTTATGTCGTTTGTCTCGCTAAAACTCGAGAACGGCTGGACCGATTTGAGTAATTTTGATCTTGAAATATTTTTGGAAGTTCAGGGAAGGCTTAACGGTGAGTAATGGCTGGACTAATTTTGATGAAATTTTGTGTTCCTGGAGTGGGTCATAGTAGCAAGGCCGAAGGCCGAGCTCTATGCGCACGAAGTAGCGGGTATCAGCTTGTAATCTTATATAACCGAAGTACAAGATACAAAATTTAAAAATCAAACGAAAAACCATGGTTCATTTTAAGGTATTCTGCGTATTTAGTATTTATAAAAATGCAAGCAATTTTAGCGATTGTTATAACGATTTCTGATTTTAATTAGTTTGTCGGTATTTCTAAATTTGTAACATGTTTATCTGCGAATTTCTAGTTTTCTTGTATTTCGAAAAATATTATTTGTCCATTCAAGTGACGCACGCTACCTCTCTGCTAGATTTCATCAAGATCTATTCAGCCGTTTATGTATGAAAATATAACAGGAAACGTTATTTTAGCTTTTATAATAATAATGTGGAGTCTTAAGACAAGGACTAAAAAGGGCAGCCTGTATAAACGCACACCTCCCCAGGCCGGCACAAAACGCGGCAAAATCAACAAACCCCGCGTCCGACGCAGTTCTGTTTGTACTCACAACAATCAACACCAATAAATACACGCACCAATTGAGAAATTGTCATTTAAAGAACCTTGAATTAACCATAATAATATAAACGGTGGAGACCTAACGATAAAAAACAACAGTTAATAAAAACTAAAAACTGCCAATGTGACACAGTCGCAGAGACGAAACGTGCAATGCTAACAGACAGAAAAAAGGTTTTTTTTTAGTTTCTTCAAAAGCAGTCGCCAAGGACGTTTTAAAACCTAGGCCTTACAACGTCCTTGGCAGTCGCATATTGTAATATGACAGTTGACAGTTTAAACTATGAAAAGATCGCAAGTTCTTAAAAAATACGGCAATAGATAAAGTAGTCATATAAAAAAAATACATATACTGACTAGGTGTTACTTATTTAACCGACTTCCATAAAGGAGGAGGTTATCAATTCGACTGTTTTTTTTAATGTTTGTTACCTCAGAACTTTCGATTGGGTTAACCGAATTTGATGATTCTTTTTTTAATTGAAAGCTAGTGCTTCCCGTGTGATTCCATTTCAATTTGGTCCAGTTCTGAGATTTATGAAGACGTTTTTTTTTTATATTGATAATTATTACTCAATTACAAAAAACATTTTTTCTTAGGCATCGTCGCTTTCCACCAAAACGTATAACCTAATTTTACCCATATTAAATTTGCTACCATATAATAATTATCTTCATGATTCACACAACGATTGTATATATAAACAACCCAACGAATGAAGCTGCTCCAAGACACTACAACGCAACGTCCAACTTTCAAACAAAAATGTAAAAGACATAAATTTCCTAAAACTTTAAGGCAAGTCGGGAACTGTAAACACATAATTTACTAGCTGTCACTCGACGGACGCTGTCAGGGGACGTCGTGGCTACTATTGCTTTATCTATGCTCGCTGTCAATACCCATGGTTTATATGAAAAACACTCTTTGTCCTGAACCCTCTGAGGAGTTTAAAGCCCTCCCTATTTCTTGAAGATTACCCCTACCCCTGAGTGATATTGATTATGAATGTTTGAGTTATTGACGTCGATTCATTGTTTTGGAGGGAAGAAGGAGGCTATTGTTGGAGAATATAAAAAAAAGGGACATTTTTGCATACACGATCATCTGAACTGAGCAAAGCTTGTACTATGACTGCCAGAGCCTGATATACATAGGTACATTATGTATTTTTAAATAGCTATTAACCCCTCAAATATAGAACCAACACAAATGTTCATCACATGAATGTTTGCCCTTGGTGGGAATCGAACCCACGCCCCCAAGCGCAGAAGGCAGGTTAACTACGAACTGGATCACTATCTATGTTTAAAAAAAATTAGAGTTACAGAGACATATACTCGTAGATTTTAATCATAACAAGTTAGAGCAGTCAGCAATTATAATATTGTATTATTTGGTAAATATAGAGTTTGTGAGATGGGAACTTGATAAAAAACACTTGACTCATAAATTGACGCTCAAAAGTTAATTTCAGGAACAATGCGCTGACCGCCGTTTCCCGCCTTTTCTTTTGTCAGTTTTGACAGCCGACCTGACCTGTCAACTGTCAAACGCCACGTGTTGCCGCGTGCGCTTTAAACTGTTATCGCAGATTTGACAGCCGCTTGTCAAAGGTTTGTCAAAATTAAAGATTTGGGGTGTTGGGACTTGTGGGTGGCAGTGTGTGATAATGTGGTTTGTTATTGTTGTATTTTAATTGAATATTTAAATATTTAACATCACAATACGAGATTGTTACCGCTTCGTGGATTCATCTCTGCAACTCTGTAAATCAAAGCACATTTTATTTAGACGCATAGGGAGTATTTTTTTTTTAATAGTCGTGTAAAAGGGATTGGTTCGTTTTTTAACGAGATACGAGATCCATACTAAGAGCTCCAGACCGTAGGTATTCGCCAAAGAACCAGAGTCACCGACATAGCTATTCAAATTTGCAATGTGAAGTGGTAATGGGCAGGCCACATCGCTAGAACCGATAATCGATGGGGAAGAAAGGTTCTTGAGTGGAGACCACGAACCGGAAGACGCAGCGTAGGTAGGCCTCCCGTTAGATGGACCGACGACATCTTGAGAGTCACGGGCATCCAGTGGATGCCAATGGCAGGCTGTCGTTCAGTGTGGTGTTTAGAGAGGCAGGTCTATGTTCCGTAGTGGACGTCTTCTGGCTGATGATGATACCAAGAGCTCCACTTGACTGTCCACCTCCCGGTTCCATCATCAGAACGCCATCACCAAGTTTTATGACCTCAGGAATTTGGACTCTTTTAGCTAGTTTTAACGTGTCATATACCTATTATACCCCCTTTTTATATGCGTTTGGAAAAAAAGGTAGGACAGGTCTTCCTGTATTGAATTGAATAAGTACAACTTTTTCAAATGAGTAGGTACTTACTTGGATCCTTTTATTGTGGTATCATATGGAGACAGACAGACGCCTATCGTATTCTATGTAGATGTTTGTATAGAGATTCATATCGGTCACGTGTTGTGTGATATTTAATTATGGATCTTTTTTATCACGCCTACCGTTTGGAGCAATGAGTAAATTGAACGTCGGCGTCGACTCTACGGATTCTGAAAATAATTTAGGGAAGAGCTAGTATTGAATCTACGGATTCTGAAAATAATTTAGGGAAGAGCTAGTATTAAACTTACGGATTCTGAAAAGTATTTAGAGAAAGGCTAGTATTGAATTTACGGATTCTAAAAAGAATTTAGAGAAGAGTTCGTATTTAATCTACGAATTCTGAAAATAATTTTGAAAAGATCTAGTATTTAATCTACGAATTCTGAAAATAATTAAGAGAAGAGCTAGTAAGTATTTAACCTAAAAATTCTAAAAATAATTTTGAGAAGGTTATTGGTGGCAACCTCAGAACAGACAAACAAAGGGGATATGAGTAGAGTATTGTGGTGACGACGACTTTAACGTCCTTTTGTGCATGTGGACCATTGGTATCGCTGCAAGCCTCTTAGTGTGTGAAAATATATGTAAGTGTGTTACTGGGTATGTCCTAAAACTGCGACCAGAACCACCAAAGGATGGGCAGCAGCGTCCTAATAGTAAACGGTGAACGTACTGCGATCCCCAAGCCGCCTGCCAAGCGTGGGGATTATGGCAACACCCCTCTCTATGAGGGAGGCCTTTGTCCAACAGTGGACGTGAATAGGCTGATGATGTGTGTATGTGCGTTACTTATATACATACAGTTGGTAAAGAGGTGTAGTAAAAAAAGTGGGTGAAACATGGCGAACTTTGAACACGAACGGTGACTGTAATAATGCTATTGAGAAGCGTGCCAAGAGGCTCATCAGCAACGAAACCCTGGTTCAGACTCAGTTACTTATTCTTGAGCATCGGCGTAAAGTTGCTAGTCTATCGGTTTTTTATCGGATACCTACATTTCGGAGATTTTGCATCGGATCTGCATGTTCTAATTCCCTCCTGCCCGTTTTTATATCGGACTGCCAGAGCGAGCACGAAATATCGACACCGCTTTATGCTTGATATTCCGAAAACCCGTACGAAGCGCTTTGATTCCACATGTATTGTGCGAACTGCTAGTCTGTGGAATGCGCTGCCTGGGAATGGGTGTTGTCCGGTAGTTCAATCTGGTTGTCTTCAAATCACGACTGAATCGGTTTCTACTAAGAAAGTGTGCTCCATCGTAGACCGCATCATCGCTTAAGATCAGGCGAGTTGGCGGTCAAACGATAGCCTATTCCTGAAAAATCTCCCTTGTTTGTGTGATCTGAGATGGCAACTTAGGTAAAGTATGATAAAGTATGACGAGCGCAGTGCATTGCCATCCAGGGTTTTGAACTGTTGAAGTTCAAAATTCTGAGTGGCATTGAGCTGTTATGGGCAAGCGTGAAGAGCCATCAGGCGAGCGACTTCGCTCGTCTCGTCACTCTGTATCCTTAAAAAAAAAGTATCGAACTCGTAATATTAATTAAATGCCTGCTTCCAACATAAGTGAGTCACTCTTCCCATGAGTTGTTAAGTAATTTTATTACTTACAATGGTATCATTTTCTAAGTGATTGTGGACCTCAATCACAATTGTATAAATCCGTTGTGGGCGTATAAAGTTTACTATTGTATTTCAGATAGGCCTACCTTTACATTCCATCCCATCTACCGACTATTACGACTATTTACATGTGGGCTTAGATTCGTATGTACCAACAATAATCAGAACGTTCGTCTTGTGGTAAGCGTCATGTTTGCTTTATACGGGTGTTCACATGATACTTGATTTAATTAATGCAAGAGCTGAGCCTTTATTCTCTAACTAAAACAAGTAACGCGGCGCGTTAACCTTACCTCAGATACAAGCAGCACAGACACACAGATATACAGGTTAAACGTATAATAACAGCCCCCCTTTTTGCGTCGGAGATTAAAAAGCATGCACGCGCACTTTGAGCGCCTGAGCGCTTTGTACAGTACGGACAAAAAAATATTTTTCATTAGGTACTCATACTCGGAAAGTAGGTCTGATGTTGCCTGAAGAGCGGGTTGAAAGTAATACATTTCAGCCCTAGGGAGAATCACTTTCAACTGACAGTGACAGTTGACAACTGACAGACACTCAAATTATTAAAAAAAACTACATAGTTCTATTTTCACATTTGTATTGAACCATGTTCCAAATGTTTTTTTTTCTCCTCAGAGGATTATGGTCCCGCACTTCTCGTGCATTTGCCAGTGTCAGTTCATGTTTTTATTTTTAGTTTCCTTGTATTCGTAATGAAACGCCCAGTGTTTACCTCGGGGTTAAAGACTTATTTAGTCCCTCGAACTTTTAGCCACACCCCGTCTCAGGGCTAGATAAGTTACTTTGACCCCTAGGATAACAATGTACTATTTTAAGCTTGATGACAAAAACTAAATTCGACGTCGCAAGTCGCAAAAGTCCCTGTTTATATAAAAGTCATTTCAATGAATCTTGTTTACCTTTCGATTTGCCCATAGGGCTGAAAGGTTCTCAAATGAAGACCACGGACCGGTAAGCGCAGCGTAGGACGTCGGCAGTGCGGCACCCACAAGATGGACAGACGACCTAACTAAAAGATACCGGAGGGAAAACGCTGGATGCGGGCTGCTTCCAACCGGCCCTTTTGGAAATCGATGGGGGTGGCCTATGTCCAGCAGTGGATGTCCTATGGCTGAAATGATGATGATGTGTACCTTCTTGTGAATATTCTGTGTCCACGTTCATTAAGTAGAGATTGGGTAGGCCTTTAGACTAGTTCTTCACTAACAGACAAAATAGTCCTTCTAGCCAAGTATTAGCTATGTATAGTAGTACTAGCCTTTAGGTATTTCAAAACCACATTAATCTCCTAGAACCACAGATCTTTTATAGAGCTTTGTGTTGCACACAATAAGGGACATATTTCTAAAGCAAGGCATTATATTCGGTCGACATTTTGCCATTGTACGGGGAACGTCTGTGCTATTGTCAGTTCGGTGATATTATATGAGTTTGATGTATGATAGCAAAATTTGTGGAGGTTGACGGACTGGATGTGAAATTCAGAGTTATATGGAACAAAATAAGGGCATTTGGGAGAAATAAAAGTGAGATCAAAGTAGGGTTGCCAACTTATTGCACAATAAATATGGTGACCAATAATAAATAAATATCTAGGACATTTATTGCACACACGGTCATCTGACCCTAAACTAAAGCCAAGCAGTAGTGTGCAAACACTTCTGTGTTCCGGATTGAGGGGCAATGTTTCCAGAGAAATTATAGGGCACGCAAAGATTTGACATCTTGTATCTCGGGGTGACGAGAGCAGTGCATTGCCATCCAGGGTTTTGAACTGTTGAAGTTCAAAATTCTGAGAGCGTTGAGCTGTTATGGGCAAGAGCCACCAGGCGAGCGACTTCGCTCGTCTCGTCACTCAGTATCATAAAAAAAACTAAGCAAAGCTTGTAATATGGCTGCCAGAGACTGATATACGTACCTACATATTTATTTTTAAATACATACTTAAATAGATATTAACACCCAGACATAGAACAAACAAAGATGTTCGTCACATTAATGTTTGTCCTAAGTGGGAATCGAACCCATACGCCTCCAAGCGCAGAAGGTTTGTTCAGTTCAGTTTTTTGAACAGGATCTTCAGTGTTTTTTAGTTTTTTAAATTGTGAGAATTATTGCAGGCCGCTTCCAACCGGTCCTTTTGGAAATCGATGGGGGAGGCCTATGTCCAGCAGTGGACGTCCTATGACTGAAATGATGATGATGATGAAAATTATAAAAAAACAATTTTTTACCCCGCAGCCTGAGCTATGATTTCTCGAAGGCTCATCCAGTTTTCTATACCTCAGCGTCCAAAACGCTACGAATAAGTATTGTGTTGTACAGTACATTGTCATAATGATTCTAAACGCTCTATCGGCGTAATGGAGGCCTTGTTTGTTTGTATCGAACAAACGTACTGCCGGATTTTACTATTGTTAACTTGTTTAAATTATGTTCCACTAGCTCTGCCTCGCGGTTTCAGTTTTCCCGCATTTTCCACGATCAAAAATGTGTTAAGGTCCTACTTTTAGTAATTTTGGTCATTCTAGTTCTAGTTTGTATATTCATGGTTAGATTGAAATTATAAAAACGGTGTGATATCAAATTTTAATGTTTTATCTAGGAAACCGTAAAGACTGAAACCAGATTAAGGACATTTCGCTCTATTGAAAAAATATATGAAAGTAACACTGATTAAAGCTTTCTCTCTGTTTTTAGGGTTCCGTACCCAAAGGATAAAACAGGACCCTATTACTAAGGCTCCGCTGTCTGTCTGTCCGTCTGTCACCAGGCTGTATCTCATAAACCGCGATAGTTAGACAGTTGAAATTTTCACAGATGATGTATTTCTGTTGCCGCTATAACAACAAATACAAAAAATAGAATAAAATAAATATTAAAGGGGGCTCCCATAACCAAACGTGATTTTTTTGCCGTTTTTATAGATAATGGTACGGAACCCTTCGTGCGCGAGTCCGACTCGCACTTGGCCAGTTTTATTTTTAATCATTCAAATACCTATTTACTAAACGTAGTCGCTGTCGTTGTTCGCTCGTCGTCTTTCCCGTACGAGTAAAGTTCTATGGTGGCCGTAAAAGTGGTAAGTAAATCCCTATCTTTTCTTGGCTTGTATCTCAAATCATAGGGTTTATCCTTCTTTCTCTTAGGTATGGTTATATTGTAATGTCATTAAATTAAGAGCACAGAGTCGTTTCGATTATATTATAACGATTTGTAAACCAACAAAGGTTATACTTTTTAGGGTTCTGTAGCCCGACAAGGAACCCTTATAAATTCGTTCATCCGTCTGTCTGTCTGTCTGTCTGTCCGTCCGTCCGTTCGAATTTTTTAGAACCTTCTTACTTCGAAGTGCATGAAACTTTGCATAATTATAATTGTAATATATTTTAGATAGAACTAATCTACGTTTGACCACAACTCGCCTGATGGTAAACGACGGTGTGGCTGAGGATGGAACACTTTGATATAGAAGAAATTTCACACAATATCTATTCACTTGAAGATGGCTACATTGCAGTTCTCAGGAAACTAGAAGGACGGCAGGAGTTCCATACTTGGGCAGTACATACTTAAATGATGACCAAAATCAAATCCTAATCATATTAACGGGACATTTACCATGAACATGATTTACTTATGTAACTGCGCAAAAATATCGGCAGATCTATCCAAAACTTATTACGGTAAATATCCCGTTAATAATCATATAACTGTAGTGAACAACCGTTATAGTTTAAAACAGAGTTTCAGACGACAACGGGTTGCCACCCCCATGTAAGGGGACCACACAATGCTGGAAAGTACTGGAGAAACGGAAGAGAATCTAATAGCCGTAACAGACGCATCGGACTTGGCTGACGAACCGCCGTCTGACCAACGGGAGAGAAATAGTGAGAATATAATTTTCCTCTCTTTTTCTCTCGTTGGTTGAAGTGGTTGACGGCATCCACGTTGACGTGTTTGATACGGCTCTAAGTCCAGTCCGCCGCAGATCATGAAGAGAAAACATAACCCATCGCTGCTTTACGCTTAATTTCTTTTCACACCTGTAAAATTAAATTATAACAGCAGCATTCCAGCAATTATTTAGCAGCAGAGATTTTCACCGGAAGACGCAGCGTAGGTAGACCTCCCACTAGATGGACCGACGACATTGTGAGAGTCGCGGGCATCCAGTGGATGCAGATGGAAGGATGTCGTTCAGTGTGGAGGTTAAAGGGGGAGGCCTATGTTCAGCAGTGGACGTCTTCTGGCTGATGATAATGATGAGATATTTTCATAATAAATTTTAAAGATTTACAGGCATAAAGGGTATGAACAAATCTTACTGACGATGAGGTCGAAAATGATGAACACACCTATACCCAGTCACCAGACTGCACGTCAGAAGTGAAAACTTAAGCAGTAATTCACCTATTATACAAGAGATGGCGCTGTTTTAAAAAACGCGGTACAGCGTGACGATAACGCGAGTTCCATGATTTTTGTTCACCTAAAAGTGCTCAACGCGCCTAAAGAAGTATTCACTTCAAAAAAAAAACAATTATTTTCATATGACAGTTCTGTGGTAAGAAACATATATAAAACAATCAAATTGAGAACTCCCTTCTTTTTTTAAGTCGGCTAAAAATATAAATTGTCCCACGTTTCCCCAATCATGTAGACCTCAGGACTTACGCAGTCTAGGCAAATCGCTACTCCTGCATCACTTCCAGCAGATAAGTTTCATGTGTAGATGATTGCTTGCAAGTTGTTAGTAGTTTCCAAAGGTTTGTAAGTTGTACAACTATGTATGTCGTTGCTTTAAATGATGTGATTCTGTAGATTTAAAGAAATAAACTGAAATCTGTAAAAAATTATATACATATATCGTTCATTAACAATTCATCATCATCGGCACAGAAACGTGGTCTCTCACTATGGGCCTCATTAGCAAGCCCAAAGGTGCACAACGAGCTACGAAGAGAGCTATGCTCAGGGTTTCTCTATGAGATCGAATCAGAAATGAGGAGATCCGTAGACGAACGAAAGTTACCGACATAGCCCACCGGATCAGCAAGTTGAAGTGGCAGTGGGCAGGGCACATAGCACGCAGAACAGATGGCTGTATGGGGCTGAAAAGTTTTCGAATGGAGATCACGGACCGGTAAGCGAAGCGTTGGACATCTACGTACAAGATGGACAGACGAACTAAAAGAGACCGTAGGGAAACGCTGGATGCAGGCCGCTTCCAACCGGCCCTTTTGGAAATCGATGGGGTATGCCTATGTCCAACAGTGGACGTCCTATGTCTGAAATGATGAAGATGAAAAATTCATCATCATCATTAATTCAACATAGTTAAGGAAAATGAATATGAATAAAAAATCACATTTATGTTTTGTTTAATAGGCTTGCGTTTGGCTGCCAACTCACCTGATTTTAAGCGATGATGCGGTCTACGATGAAGCACGCTTGGCTAGAAGAAATCAATTCACTCGAGATTTGAAGACACCCAGATTGTAACTACAGAGGAACACCATTTAGGCAGCGTATTCCACAGACTAGCAGTTCGCACAATTAGTGGTATCAAAGCGCTTCATACGGATTTTCGGAATATCAATTATAAAGCGGTGTCTTTTTTGTTTGTTATTTCTTGATATCATATTTTCAAAAACACTCGTAGCCAAGGGGGTTAGTGGTCATCTGAAAAGCAGTTTGCAGTAGCTAAACCATGCTAAATAGCATAACATTTAAATACATACTCGTTGAGAGCCAGTTTCCATTCCAGGCTAGTCTTGCCATCTTTGACACTTTCACGTCACATTAAAAATTCATAGAGGCGGGTAGTTATAGAAATTTCTTATTACTTACTACCTACATTTGTATTCACTAACAAGGTACAAGTTAATTCTTACAAGGTTTCTTCAACCACAATACCACTTGAACCAATAAAAGCAGAGTCATCGCAGCATCTAACAATGACATTTAGCTATGGCCGCGTAAAACACCAAAAAACGCCATGGGAGCGAAGAATTCCTTAACACCAACCCTTGAATAACCTTTTTTGTCGTGCTCTCTGTAAGTTAATGATTACTATTTTATAATCTGTGTTAAAAAAACTGACTGAATAAATCGACGGTCGAAAAAACTGAAATTGTAGATGTAGCGTGAACATCCCGAAATTTTTATGAGTTTTACACGTTTGTTTTCAGCCTTCAATGTGTAACTTTTATTTTTATTTTATTCATATAGTAAATTAAGTTTTGTCACAAGAAACGGCGAGGGACTTTTAGCGCCAACGCGAAAAAAAAACTTGTGGTATCATTGTATTGTTTTCCTAAAATTGTGTATTTAAAAATGTAAATCTTCGAGTTATGTAACGAGGTGAAACATGTATTTTCGTGTGGTTTCCAAAGCTCCATAGAAGCATCTCGTAAAGTCTACCATTTTACTGGACATGAGTTTGACTTGTTGATGACATTTCATCAAACTTGATAATAATTTTAATACTTGATTGACACTAGCAAATTCACAAGAAGTGCTAAGCCAAAATCCTCACAAAAAAAGACTTAAAACAAAATATAAACGGCGTTTTTTCCCCGCGTTTTCTTGATGACTCTTAACTTAACTAAAACTATCACTTTATCCTGCCATCACATCAATCATAAATGGACTAGAAACAAATAATATTTGTTATAATCGATTCACACTTCAGGTTTAGGCGGCGAAATACGAATATTCGCGTGAGCAAAACACGTATCTAACACTATTTAAATGTTTAGGTAATCATGAAATTGAAATTTGTAAGGAATTCGATATGTAGGTATTTACGTATTGAGTAAATTTCCTTAATTTTCCTACAGCAATATTAATTGCCTATTCTCCTAAACTGAATAAAAATACACTAACTAGGCCTTATTGGCTCATCCCTCACCAATTTTCTGAATGAAACCCAAAAACACAAAGTCAAAAACGGCCGAAAGTTTATAGTGTCAGTTACTGACGATTTTTTATCACTTCCTCTTCTTTCAAAGGGTTTTTTATTTATAAAATGTATTGCACTAATAAAAGGGCAGGTGTGTGAAGTTGCACCCAATGATTAGGCGAACGGTTGCTTGTTTAAAAAAAAGGTTTAAAAAATATAGTGTTGTCAATGGTCTTTACGAGTTGCCGCCATTTTTGGAAATGGTCTATGCCTCTATGGTCATTCATGGGTAGTAAAACTTTTTGGAAGATTGATGAGTTGTTAGTATCAGTTTTATATTAAAAAAGGTGAGGGTGGAAAGGTGATTATACTGTGTACCTTTTATGTAATAATAGTGCTTACTTACACAAATATACTTTGCTTGATTTATCTTGACCTACATCTATGCCAGTCTGTGTTAACACATAAGTATCTATACTTACTAAATTGATACAACTGCTAGATAGATACTATGTATAGTAATTAAGTAAATAATAATAAGTAATGTATTTCAGGCATGTCTGAAATTGCCTAAAGACAAGGGTCTTTTACCAGTGTGTGTTGCCAGTGATGACAGGTACTGAGACGTGGTCCTTAACTATTGGCCTTTTGGAAAAACTCAGAGTCACGAGGAGCAATGGAGAGAGCTATGCTCGGAGTTTCTTTGCGCGATAAAATCCGGAATGTAGATATTCGCCAAAGAACTACAGTCACCGAAATTGCTACTAAAATTTGCAAGTTGAAGTGGTAATGGGCAGGCCATATTGCTCGAAGAACTGATGACCGATGGGGAAGAAAGGTTCTTGAGTGGAGACCACGAACCGGAAGACGCAGCGTAGGTAGGCCTCCCACTAGATGGACCGACGACATTGTGAGAGTCGCGGGCATCCAGTGGATGCAGATGGCAGGATGTCGTTCAGAGTGGTGATTAAAGAGGGAGCCCTATGTTCAGCAGTGGACGTCTTCTGGCTGATGATGATAAGCGCTGTTCCAGCATTAGTTTTGTAATAACAATATATTGTACATCATGGTACAAGACGTTAAAAATACGATACAAGAAAGTTTTCATTCACAATGTTATAGACTTCGTGGAGCAAAATTTTCGGACCCCAATAAAATAGGGCTTTAGAATTAAATTGTCTAAACCGCTGAAGCCACTCAGCTAGGTCCCATTTCCCTCCATTTTATATATTTTTAATAAATCCATCGAACAGCAATTAGGTTCGGAGCGGTCCATTGTCGCGTGGAAAACTTTGATTGGCTGCGACCTCTGGAATACAAGCCAATTATTTATCAAATACCGATTGAGCTCGGCCAAGTTTTATCACAGAGTGGGACATTTCAGAAAAACATCTCTTAAAACAAAACTGATGGTACAACACTACATGGGCAGCTACTTCTATGTGTACGTGTATTGTCTATCCTATACGTATTCTCTAGCTAGACTGCTCTAGAGCGTAGACACACCGCTGCACATGTAGTGGTAACAGGTATACTTGTGTGGAATACCTGTAAATAAATTGACAAATAATTATCAATATAAAAAACTTAGGTACTTCATAAAAATGACAGAACTGGACCAAATTGAGATGGGATCACAAGGGAAGCACCAGCTTTCAAATAAAAAAGAATCATCAAAATCGGTTCACCCAGACGAAAACTCTAAGGTAACAATCATAAAAAATATATATATAAAAAACAGTCGAATTGAGAACCTCCTCTTTTTTGGAAGTCGGTTAATAAACGTGATGTCACACTAAATGAGCAATACCTATAAAAATACACACCTTATGTGTAACATTTATAATTTTATTTACATAGGAAGTACATGTTTTGAATAATAACTAACAAAAATTAAAATCTAGAACTACTTATCTAGAATTATTAATATACAAAATAAATTAAAAGCCATGGTGAAAGGAAAAGGGGGCAGCATGTAGACTAATACGTGTATACATTTTTTACTGACACGAAAAAGTTTGGATATGACATTTAAAATCGCAGAAGCCAATGGACAAAATACTGGATAGATTTTTTTTATTCGCAGTCTACAGTTTTATGGAGAAATCTTTTTTATTACCTATCGTATTCATAATCTGGGTGTCTTCAAGTCTCGAAAGAATCGGTTTCTTCTAGGCAAGCTTGCTTTATCGTAAAACCGCGTTATCACTGTGGAGGTCAAGCGCAGGAATATTAAAAAAAAAAACAGACTCGAAGACTGAAAATGTTGTAAAACAACTATGTAGGTTTCTATCAATGAGGTTTGTACGCAGTACAATATAACCTCATTGGTTTCTATTCCATGTAATAACTGCCACATTTTTTTCCCATTTTTGTTAAGAAACACCCGGCATGTTTTGATAAGCTTAATATTTAGAAAGACACATACAGATTATCGGTAATTGTTACTCGAAGCCTCGAAGCCAAGGAAGTATTAAAACACTCGAAGCAATGACTTTCTGTCATTCATGAATAAATGTTCCAGATGCGTCTCCGTGCATTAATTTTCAAGCCTTTTCACATAATAATATCACAGTGCATATAGTGATGTAAGTACCTATAGTATCTAGTTTCAGTTTTCGTTCTGGGAGCTGTTTTTCTGTACATTTCTCAGTGGTTTCATTGTATGGGCCCCGGCGTCACAGCCAGGCAGGGTTCAATAGGCCAATAATTAAAACCGCTTGGGGATCTTCTCAGAAAAGCATTTTAATTAATTGGATTGTTTTAGTTGTGCTCGGCGAGCTTCTGAGGTGGTTTGTGGATTGTTTCTGAACTTTGAAGGAGTTGCGTGGAAGAGTTGGTTTTTAATCTGGACTGCAGTTT
This sequence comes from Agriopis leucophaearia, assembly GCA_949125355.1. NCBI lineage: Eukaryota > Metazoa > Arthropoda > Insecta > Lepidoptera > Geometridae > Agriopis > Agriopis leucophaearia. Next base: position 18,000,463 of record OX421263.1, on the reverse strand, counting down.
TTTTTGCTCGAGACATGCTAGCATCCTCTTTCACAGGCAATATTATATTGCCGTCACTTGGTGTTTTCATTGAGCGTTGGACAGATGATTGATTGTTGATTGCTCTAGAATCAGCGATGTGCTATCTTTTTACCACAACTCACCTGATAGAAAGTATCGATGTGATCTAAGGTGGAGCATGAGGTGTTTGTAGACTCTTCTCTTGAAGTAAACCAGGATGTACTACTGATGTTAAGCGACAGTGTTGAAGATGACAGTGTTGGTGTGAGTAAAGCCAAGTTCAACAAGGCGAAGCGGTACTTCATGTCGAAACAAAAACTTTTGCTTTATAAAGCGCAAGTCCGACCTCACATGGAGTACCGCTTCCATCTTTGGAACGGAGCACCCAAGTATCAGCTTGAGCCACTTGATGCATTACAGCGTATAGAGCTGTCAGAATTGTCAACGATCCCAAGCTCACTGAACTCCTATAGAGCCGCTCAACATGCCCAGACACGTTGGGTCTCTGTGTCTTTTAACGAATTTACAACGGGGAATGTTCTGAAGAACTGTTCGATCTGATGCCGGCATCGCGGTTTTTCCACCGCACCAGTAAATCGGTGTAAATCGCACAATGTGCGTTTGGTGGCCATCAGGCGGCCCGTCTGCTTATTTGCCACCTATGGCATAAAAAAGACAATATTATTGTTCTAGGAGCAGGGGCTTATGATGTCTCTAGCGAAGTAAATATGTGTTGGAGGGGTAAGTTGCGGCTAGTTGCCGTTTTCGTTTTGTTTTAAGTAGCCGCGATAGTCCGGATGTTACAAATAGGTACATAACATTGCATGTTAAATCTTTTCAAGAAGTTTTTCAGCTCACCACAGAATAGAACTGATAGTAGTTGGAAGGAAAAGCTTCAGAACACAAGTACTTAACTAAAAACTATCACAACATTTTCTTCCACGCCCTACTTTTACTTATCATGTCTTTTCTTTACTTCAAAAAGGTTTTCTTAAGAAAATCCTACCTTTCACTAGCAACGTACATCCTTGAGAGGCTAATCTCTCTATTGTATGTTCTCAGACTGTCCACTTGGCTTTACACCCTTAGAGGTCAAGAGGACAGGAGTCGAAGGGATGTTCCCTACATCCCTTACTTCCCTTTTAAAGAGACGTGAGACGTCTAAAGAATTTGGTTATGTTTTGACAAGCTAGGTTGGACTTCTTTGAACATCATTGTTTTTTGAAGTGAAAACTTCTTTAGGTGTGTTTAACAAAAATCCTGGAACTCGCGACATCGCCACTCTGTACCGTGTTTTTTAAAACAGCGCCATCTCTTATAGAATAGGTGAATTACTATTTAAGCTTTTACTTCTGACATGCAGTCCTATGACTGATGTGGTTTTTTTTCGTGTGATCTTTTTCTGATTGGCTATGGACTTCTTTGAGTAAAAATAAGTTTGTATTAGAAGGTAACTATTTGCAATGGTGTAGCCAAGGCCAGCCTTAATGGTCTAACTGTTTTTGGTGATAATTCCTTCAAGGACGCCCAGATGCATTGATGTACTTAATTATTACCGTTAATCAAAATAAATAATTATTTCTAGAATTATGTAGGATATGCAACTTTTTGATAGAAGAGCCAAAAAGTTTTCCTCATTCCTCATAAAAAAATAATCACCGTACTTCCTGACACAGCTATTACCTATAATATAAAAAAATATAAGTACTTATTACCTACTTACCAAAAATCTAAATCGGAAGAGTTATTTAGCTAAAAATATAACTAAGTACGTTAGCATGAAAAGTGTGTGAATATGACGTTAAAAGTTCTCTCACATTTTTGACGAAAAAAGAAACTAGAGATGGATTTTTTGCGTTCTGATTCTATCAAATAGAAAAATCAATAGAAAATTCAATTTTTGTATGAAAAGTATCTGCGTTTTTTATTGAAAATAACGGCTCAAAATTTTGTAAAAACACAACATCACACACATCATCAGACAATTAACGTCCACTGTTGGACAAGGCCTCCCTCATAGAGAGGGGTGTTGCCATAATCCCCACGCTTGGCAGACGGCTTGGGGATTGCAGTACGTTCACCGTGTACTATTAGGACGCTGCTGCCCATCCTCCGGTGGTTCTGGTCGCAGTTTTAGGACATATAAAAACTCAACATAACTATAAAATTATCTCCAATATTATTACCTCCAATTTACAAAAGTAGTTTTTCGTAAGATGCTCGTATGGAAAGTCTGGAAGTGCATTTCGTTAATTTACTGACAAAAAATAAATAAACTTAATGTTATCTTTACTTGATTTATATTTGTTTTGACAAATCTGGCCTTATTTTTCGCGTCATGCCCGAAAATCCAGACACCTTAATTGAACGATTGCATTTTCAAATACTTTTATATATTTATTAGAATAAGTGGCAAACAAGATACGGGCCACCAGATGGTAAGTGGTCACCGTTGCCTATAGACCTACAATACGGCATTGTCAGTGCGTTGCCTACCTTTAAGGACTCTATTCACCCCTCGTTCGAAGCAGTCCAAACTATACTTCGGAGGAAAAACCGAAGGCGGTAAGCCATTCCACAACTTATAGGTATACGTGGCAGAAATAATTATTGCTTTAAGGTGATACGTTTCATGTTTGGCGGGAAATACAAATTTCAAACAGTTTTTTTGTCCTTGTAGCCAGTCCGGGTAATTATTGTGAAATGACACAGTGTTTGCGAAAATTGTTGGTTGTTCTTTACATTATCATGTACAGCTATTAATCAGTAACTCACCATATTACTTACATTTGTCAATAAACCGTTTGAAACAGGAAAAATTTGTTTAAGGACATATGTATGTCATAATGTATAATAGAGATAAATAACTTTACGTGAGTTTGTAAAGAATAATAATCAATTTTCGCAAACATCATGATCGTTTACAATAATTACCCGGCCTGGCTACAAGAACAAAAAAATCTGTTTCAAATTTGAATTTGCCGCCATACGTGAAACGTATCACCTTAAGTGAATAATACTTCCTGTAACCTAAAATAGTTAAAGCTCGGTAGTCTGCCTCGATCGCCCTACTGAGAGCCAGAAATCGATATAACCCTACAGGTTCGCTCGCAGGTGCATTGTCGGGACACAATGGCCCTGACGCCCCCACAATACCCCCTGCCTACTCCCTGCGTACCCCGTGCGTTGTTGCATGCTTTATTCGAATGTTATGAATGATTTTGAGCGTGTGTATGATAGGTAATATGAAACTTAGATAAGTACTGCAGTTTCTTTGACGAATCTCTAGTATATTTCCGCTTCAGCGTCGCAAGGAGTTTGGGATCTACTGGGATATTACTCTACTAAAATTTGTTAGAGATTGCCTAACCTGAATCAACAATGAATTAGTCATAAACAAAAACATTCGTTACTAATTTGTAATAATGATATTAAGTAAAAAAAAACTGAAACAAATCATTACTTAATGTAATGTTTTTTTTTTTTAATAATAGGCTTGGGTTTCACCGCCAACTCGCCTGTTGTAAAGCGATGATGCGGTCTGCGATGGAGCACACTTGTCTAGAAGAAACCGATTCACTCGCGATTTGAAGACACCCAGATTGTAACTATCGAGGAACACCCATTCAGGCAGCGCATTCCACAGACTAGCAGTTCTCACAGTTAAAAGTGGCATATTTTTTGGTTTATTGTAACGAGTCACTTATGTGTTTTTAACCGACTTCCAAAAAGGAGGAAGATCTCAATTCGACTGTTTTATTTTTTTAATGTTTGTTACCTCAGAACTTTAGACTGGGTGAACCGATTATGATATTTTTTTTTTATTTATTTGAAAGATGGTGCCATGTTGTTCTATAATTAGGTCCAGTTCTGACATTTTTATGAAGTCGGTTTTTTTATATTGATAATTATTTACTTAGTAAGCAGATTTAATTAGATTTAGCGTAAAATATTCATCCCCATTTCACAGTCATACAACTACCCCTGATATGCAAAATTATGTTTTTTTTACTTGTAAAATTGAAACCTATACTAAAATTTTATCTAATACTGCAAAGTTTCATGCAGTTTTCTTAATTGTTACAATAGTTAGAAGATTCTAAAAAAAGGACGGACTGGCAGATCGAAGGACTGGCAGACAGGCGGACAGACGGACTGACGGACAGACAGAACGAACTTATATAGGTTCCTTGTATAACGGAACAAATACAAATATTTATTAATAACACCTATGTTACATGTCAATAAACGGTATTAATTCCTTATAATAATTTTAAAATTGTACAAATAATAATTTCAAATAAATTTAATAATAATTTCAATTAGATTAATTAACAAATTAATGGTCCGGCAATTTGAAAAAGTCAGCTATTTCGTAAAATAGGTTTTCATGTAGCCAGGATTTAAATTTCGTTTTGAACTGCACGGTGGAAAGAAACCGTATAAAGAATGCTAATCATCGGGAAATGCTGGCGTATATATCTGGCTCAACGCATCAGCGTAGCAAATGCCGCCAGCATCCTAGTTAGATAGAAACTCTTTATTGTGTACACCAGAAATAAAAATTACAAACAGATAGAAAACACCTGATTACGTACGCTAACAACTGATACTGAGCTTGAGCATTTTTGGATTGTCTTTAAACCTTCAACGAATAGTCTGTTGAAGGTCTAAAGACAATGGGCAATTAGGCAGTCTAACCGTTTGTGTTGTGTTAGTGATAGCTTCTATTTTGTGTACCAAGTTAATAAAGGCATTTGCCCTCATATATTGAAACTAACTTTAATATAATATACGATAGAATTCAACAGTAATAGTAGGTATAGTAGATTAGTAGCCAAGGGCTGTAAGGTATCAATTGCAGCCCGAGATATTTAGGCGCACGGGCGCAGCGAGGGCGCCTATAGTTCGAGGGTGCAATTGATGCTTACACCCGAGCTAACTACTCTGCTTTACATCTCGATTGTGGGGTAGAAAAAAACCGGCATTACAACTTTCAGGCAAAATATTGTTAATTGCTGCTTCAGCTTCCATTTTCATTGAATCGGGAGTGCAGCTTATATCTTCATCACTTGCAGAACTCATGTTTTTTTCCTAATTAGCACGTAATTATAAAAAATAAAAAAAAACAAACAATATATAAAGTAAAAGTTTTCTATTCCTGCCTTTTTCATCATTTTTTAATTATTTTTTTTTCAAAAAAGTAATTGAGCTTCGCCGTTCGATATTTAAAATTGATGACTATTATACTCACTGAAGTGAGAATTTTTTTCGTTTAGATTAGAAGGGCTGTCAAGGCATTTTTGTAAGAATTCCGTTGTAGCCAGTTGAACACATGCAAACGATACGTCAAAATATAACTATATAGGAAGGAATGCAGTAATTCGTCAAGATTAGTATTATTTCAAAAGGTTATGAACGCCATTTTGATAAAGTTTAAAATTGACCTTCTCGTCGTGCAATACGGTTCAGTTCCCCTTGAATTTTGTGCAATAATTTTGGTAAATGTTGCTAGTGCAAAAAAACTGCACGATTATTGTGCGGTTTATAAAACTAGTAGAGAAATATAGACCGTATCGTAAATTAACGTACGACATTATTAAAACAGTTCTACCTTAAACTGCACGAAAAGTGGTTGGTAAAAAATTTGAGTTAAAGAGTTTTTCAACAATTTTGTTTATTTTAATTAACAAAAGTTGTGTATTAACGCATGTGATTGTGTTATACTAGTGAACTATTATCCTTTAAATACTATTAAGGTAAGTTCGTAGGTTTGCATGAGTGTGGGCAAACAATAGGAAGTAAAAAAATATATTTTCGGTTTTGCCCCAAAACTCCGCACAAACTTAGCTAGATAAGTTTCTATGACCTTAATAGGTCATGCTTTGACCATGATATCGATTTAGGCTATGTTTAGAGCTCGTTTTATGTGACTTTAAATGGGTAGAAAAATAAATATTATTTGATAAGGTTAAATGCATTTTCCATGCGAAGCCATTGAAAATAAAAATATATTATAAAATTTAGAATGTGGTATCACAGCTAGTGATGGGACAGTTTTGTGTGCAGTTTTGATTTTATCGATAACCTGTTTATTGTATACCTTATAAAATATTTTATGGTAAAACTTGCCCTAGTCGTTTAAAAAAATCACAAACTCTTATTTAACTTGCATCGTTGGTATGTCTGTCAGCTTCCCGATTCAAAATATGTAATCCATTTTTCTAAGCACGTTTCAGTTGCACTAAGTAAATTTGATGTTTGTAAAATAATATGGTGGTACTTAACTGGCCTGATGATGGAGCCAGAAAGGTAAGCCATAGTAACCTCTCTACTACATACTTTTACTTATTACTCCGTCGTGTTTGGACTCGTTGAATTCATTTTGATAAGGACTATTAGACCAAAAAGACAAAAACAATATTTATTGTCTGTCTAATAATTCATAGATTTACTGACGACTTGCAGCGCCCCGTGGTTTCACCCGCTATCCTATAGGAACTGCCATTTTTTCAGGGTAAAAACTATGAGTCAATCGAGAATATAAGCTAACTCCATACCAATTTTTATTTGAATCCATTCCCTTATTACAGAATTCAGTGAAAACAAACATATTAATACGCAGACTTTCTTATTTATAATAATATTGTGATAATGTTATTGTCTACATCTACATAATAAGACAAATGAATAATAACACAATAAAGTTTAATCTTCAAAAAATACTCCTAAAGTAGGTATTGTAGGAAATGTTGTAAGAAAAATCAAAAATTATCGATATCGATAAAATTATGGTAACCACTATTATTGTCAACGGCTTGTCAAGGGCTTATAATTAAAACACGGTGAAATCACAAAATTATCAACAATTTAGACTTTACTGGTGATAGGAAATTCCTCCTTTTTTTAAAATTTAAATCCATTCTAGCTCTACCAGACGTAATTACAGCGCAAGACGGCATTGTGGATAAATCCGATGGAGCAGCATACGAAGTCAAATTCAGTTAGCAACTGCGATGCGGAGTTTGACGCGTTGACGTGCATACTAATGTTCACTCGTATGCCTCGTAACAAATGTTCCATCTCTCTTCCGTTCTATACCCTTCTCTTTTCTGTGATTATACTCATACGAAGACAAGGCTGAATAGCGAAGCGACCTCTTTTGTCATTGGGCTGAATGCATGATGTCTATTGCCAGGATGATGGTTAGACGTACGCGAACTTTTTTAAAGAGTGAAGTTTTTTTTTAATTTTTTACCGCCCTAGGGCTTTTCTTGCTACATTATTACCCTAGAGCGCTAATTGGTCACCTACAAGCCCATTTGGGGGTAATAAGGACCTACTTACCGAATATGAGAGATGTAAAAGTATTTTGGCTCACAATTTAGAACCAGGTCGATGGTTGAAAGAAAGTTCGCATTTCCCTCGCGTCCCGAATCCGTTGTCCCGCCGGTCGATAACATTGTCTGGCTGACGGCGGTATTGTGATTTACGTATTTATTGCTTGTGTGCCTTCAAACTTGTGTATTGTAACTTTGTGTACCTAATGATGGTGAGTTGAGACTTAGGTACAGTTAAACACTTACTATTAAAGTACGTTTGTGAAGAGGGTACAAATATACAACTAACTACCACAAACTTTAAAAAACATTTAAAAAAAAACATTTTGACATACCAAAAAAACTTCTAATTGAAAAGGTATTTACTCATTTACTCATAGTACGAGATCCGATTGGAGGATTACTTCGGTCGAGTTTTTGCTTAAAACCAAAGTTTTACGCATATTTATGACTAGGAGAATATATTATCAACCAGGATGCCAACCAAAATGTGGCCGCTAGTATTTTTAACAAAATTATTGTTAATTAATTTATGGGGAAAAAAATCATTCGCTTGGTTTTTAAATAAAATATCGTCCACATCACAGCATGAGCACCCGTACCTACGCGCTAATTTCGAAAGCTTCAACACAGAGAAACCTAAAGAGACAAGTCTTGTTATGCCATTTTTTAACGTAAATAAGTCCGCGTTTGACCATCTACTCGAATCGCCTATTGGTAAGCGACGATGTGGTCAAAGATGAAGCACGCAAGCTTAGAAGATACCTATTCACTTTTTCCTAGAAATGCTCAGATTATAAATAATCTCTCAGGTCATTCCTTGGTTGTATGGATTAGAAACGTAGAATGCCTGCGTGGTGTTACAGATATCCCATAGACGACGGACGATTCCTGCTTACTATCTGCTGCTATTCTGCTGTTTTCTTCTGCTATTTTGCCATCTTATCCATGGAATAGAAAAGAAATCGTTCAAACATGACAATAGATACCTATTACCTACACAAGATTAGATAACAAGATTACTTATGTCATGACACCTCTGAATTACATATCCAACCCAAGCCGACATTCGCCAATCCGCCTCCGTGTAAAAACAACGGTTTTCAGCCAACCACCTCTCAAGGCGGCGCGCTAGCGGCCCACAATAGGCGCACAATACCCACACAAAGGGGACAAAAGGGCCCCGCTATCTTCCCATTGTGGCACACAATGCACGCCCCGCCCACAACAAAGGCGGCTTTGTTTCATCTATCACACGGCCCTCTGATTGGTCCTACATAGAGGTCTCTACATCTTGACCGACCACCCGTGGTTTAAGAATGTACCAAAAAACTGCCACAGGTTATTACAGTAGTCTACCTACTTAACTTTTTACGAAGATGTGCTTTTTGTAGGACAGATGTTTGATGCCGCTTTGAACGGCATTAAATTGACGGCTCGATGTAAATAGTTTGTTGCAGAGAGGGAATAAAGTAGGTGTATAATATCAGGGCCGTCTTTAACCTATTGCAGGCCCTGGGCACATTAGAATAATGGGGCCCCAATGACCTTAACAGAGCTCTATTTTCGGGTGAGAGTAGAGTAGCTTCGCGCATACAAATGCTAATAAAGAAGTAGGTAGGTATTGTAGTTAGTAATTATCCCCTAAAGGGCCCTGGATTTTGACCAGTTACGGCCTTGTTAAAAATCTGTTCAGGGGCCTTTCAACCAACTCTTAAACTCAAGCCAGAATAGGTGCAGTTTGCAAAATCACGCTAACGCGAACCTTAACGCGCCGAGATACGGTTGCGCGGTTGGAATTTGGATGGGTGATCGCCTGGCTATGATGTCTTTTTGCACTACTTTTTTGTACTTCTGTAGTCTGTACGTACCCTTAGTAGAAGATTTGATAGTTTTCGAAAACTTTTTTCGTTTTCGTTTTTTTCCATACATTGCTGGGCAGAAAGCTATTCGAAACCTTTTTTCGTATTTGAGTGAAGCAACCTATATAGGTACTGCCGATTACTACCGATTTTAGTTCCTCCGCGTTTCCGCTGGAGGCGCTTTGCTAAAATGTACCTATGGAACAATACGAAAACGGTGCGGAAAAGGGTACAGTAGTGAACAATTTATGTCGAACCCTCAGTGCGCGAGCCCGACTCGCACTTGGCGCTTTTAATTTAATTCTTTCCTGTTTGATATTGGCGTAACGTTGCACTCTTGTGCATTTTGCCAGTGTGCAGTCATCAGTCATCATCATCATCATCAGCCAGAAGACGTCCACTGCTGAACATAGGCCTCCCCCTTTCACCTCCACACTGAACGACATCCTGCCATCTGCATCCACTGGATACCTATGACTCTCACGATGTCTTCCAGTGTCCATTATAAATACATAGGTAATTATCAAATTTGATTAAATAGGTATCGTTAAACAAGTCATAGTCGAAGTCAGAGTCAAGTAAAGTAAGTCACGGTCAAGTCAAAATCATGTCATAGAAAGTGGTGGAGGCTTTACAAGAGGCTTCTATGGAGTTTTGGAAAAATATCACGATAAAAACATCATGTTACACCTCGTTATATCACTTTCCCACACTCGAGTATGTCCATTAAGTATTAAGTGCACTTAATACTTAATAAATAATAATCCACTAATATATTAAGCATTAACACTCGAAATTATACACAAGTATAGGAAAATAATACAATAAGACGACAAGTTTGGCGCCAGAAAAAAAATCCTTTGCGAATTGTCACTGTCATTCATCACCGCCGGCGTCGCCCAGGGCGATTGATAAATTTGACATTGACATTAAAATCGAATGTTTTTTTTTTTATTGTTTTAATATTAGCTTTTAAGTATAGGTACTTACCCATGAAATAAGAAACATTTATGAATTTACTATTATATAGTGCAGTTGCCCGTGACTTCGTGCGCCTACATTTTCATATAAACCTTCAACCCTTTTTCCACCTCTAATCCGGCCCTTGCGCAAAATAACATAGCCTACCTATAATCCGGTCATAGCTAAGCGTATTCGTGAAAACCGCATTTCAATCCGTCCAGTGGTTTAGGAGATGTGCGTGGACAAACCAACAGACAAAAGTTCTAAAAAAGTGTTTTTTTATTTATATCTCGCATTACGGTTTTTTTTATCTCTGGGTATTTATTATATGTAGATAGATGTATAGATAGATAAGGTAAGGGGGTTAAGAAAGTTAAGGTAGGTTCTTTTTTCCCGAAAGACTGAAAAACACAGAAACTCGCGTTCCTTAACCGCGAAGCGTCGCATTTGTAGTAGTAAGTATTAAATTATAATCTGAAGCTATTGATGCACTCCATGACCAACAACATGTGTACATTTTAAATCGACGAAAACCATATACCTATGTATATAGATTTAGTACCTAATATTATCTACTGTTTTGCTAAATCTATGACTAAATCTGCGACTCATGGCATGGCTGGGTTGCTACCACAGAAAATAAATAAATAAATTAGAACGGCTGTCATGGTGTTTTTGTAATAATTTGTAGAAGCCAGTTATGGCCCATATAAACGAAACGTCAGTCATTCGATATCAGTTAGGTAGCAACTGTGACGCGGAGTTCGACGCGTTGATCTAAATAAGAATGTTCAATCAAGGTTCTGTCACATGGCGACAGATTTTTCTTCTCATTCTCATTTCCCGTTCTATTTACTTCTCTTTTCTGTGGTTGCTACCAAATCTGCAGTAGGTAGGGGGCTGCAGTAACTGTCACCTGAGCTGTGGCAAAGGGGCAAACATGAGTGTTTCTCGGGAGCGACAAATTGGCACTCAAGACGGTGGTGTGCGGTGCCGAGTGCCGGCTAATGATTTTGGCCCGATGTGTATCCATCCGGTCCCTTGATAAGTACCTACCTGAATGGAAATGGAAAATAAGAAATAATATTCAAATTTATTAACCGACTTTCATAAAGGAGGAGGTTATCAATTCGACTGTTTTTTTTTTGATAAGTCATCGTCAACAATAAACTTTACCCACTTTAAAGTACCTACCCAACTTAACCCTTTTTTGAATCGCATATGTGACGTTTCGTATGAAAATATCATGCGAAATTACTAAATTTCGAACGAAATTTCAAGTCGCATTTTTCAAATAATTACAGCCATCTGTGATTTTTGGCAACAACAGAATCTATTACAGGTTTTATGTGGTTAAAAATAATTCTTCTGGCGTACACTAGATGTCTGTATACAAAATAATATTTTACGTCAGCGTCATCTATGAACATATGCATGCACTAATTTCTCTGTCTAAACCACAAGAAAAATTGCTTTATAGTAGTTCTGCAGAAAATCACTAGATGGCGCTTTTATCTAACAATAAGATGTAATATTATCTACGTACCGAATTAAACTAAAAATTATTAGAAATGAAATCTTTGAATAAATAAAATATGGTTCACAGGCACGTGGTCCGCGGTTGTTGTATATGCTTTGCCGGCCCGGAGAGATGTTTGTAGCTTTGTGGATTTATTGTTGAATGTCGGTGGAAAGACCTTCGGGGGAAGATTATTCCACATCACACCTTGCAGGTTCACGGGGGAGAAGGAATGGCAGAACCGGACGGTGTGGGATATCCAGCTATGCAAGATATGGCGGTGAGCCTTTTGACTAGCACAACTTTACGCAGCCACCTAAATTGAATCGCTGGCCCCTAATGGCGTCAGAAATAATGTTCCCGTTATAACTCAGCTCTTGAAGAAAACACCGTAGAAGCAGCGAAATAATAATAACTAGGTATAATTATATACATATTTCGCTGCGTAGAAGAATTAGAAACTTAGATGAACCAAGAACGATCAGTCCTTGGATCAACTTAGGTACCTATACAAACAGTTTTATCAAGTTTCAAGCAACAAGACATATTAAAAAGTACTCTTTGAACAAGACTACGTAGGTACACAAGTTTTTATAGAGTAAGAAATTGGCCGAATTGTAGATTGCATTGCACAAAATTAAATTCAAGCATCTAGATAAAAGGAATAGGTATTTACTAAGTTCCAAGAATCATGCTACGAATGCATAATTTTTCCGTCTTTGGGTAAAAATTTCAACAAAAAAGAAAGTGATTTTTAAAATATATTTTTGTGTAGACATTTGGTAAAAATTAATACACATCTACGCGATCGATAAAATTTAGGTTCTGTTTCAAATTTTGTCAGCTGATAATAAGGACCGTGTGGCCTAATGGATAAGGCGTCGGACTTCGGATCCGAAGATTGCAGGTTCGAGTCCTGTCACGGTCGAAAATGAATTTTGCTAAACTTATGTTAGTTTTTGCTACTTGCTATTTAGTAGTGTACCCTTAGTACAAGTTATGATTGTTTTCAAAAACTTTTTTCGTTTTCGCGTTGTTCGTACATTTTAGTAAGCGGAAACGCGTAGGATCTAAAATCGGTAGTAATCGGCTGTCTCAAAAACGGAAAAAAAATCGAAACCCATCAAAACTTGTGTTAAGGGCACTGATAGGTAGGTTATTAATATTATCGGCATTGTTTATTGCAGGGGCCTTACCCCTAGCTTAACTTTTGCGAGCCAACTTTTAGTAGGTACCTGATAGGTACCTAAAATTAACCAACTTATTTAAGCTGCATCGTTTAAAAGCGTCTAACTTGAATGAACGATAATCACAATCACACGTATAGTAAAACGGATTTTAGTTCATTCAAGTTAGACGCTTTTAAACGATGCAGCTTAAATGAGTTGGTTAATTTTAGGTACCTATCAGGTACCTACTAAAAGTTGGCTCACAAAAGTTAAGCTAGGGGTAAGGCCCCTGCTCTGCGATTTTATTCGTTTGTGTAAGATATCAAATTTCATAATCTATAATACGTAATTACGTACCTATGATTTTAGGGAATCTCAGTTTTTTCGAGAAAGTTTTTTCTTATTATTTGATGTAGATTAAGATAAAAAGGTAAGTTATTAAGCCACAGATTTATAAAAATAACCGCTCAAGTGCGAGTCGGGCTCGCGCACGAAGGGTTCCGTACCATTGTCTATATAAAAGTCACGTTTGTTGTATGGGAACCCCTTTAAATATAATATATTAATTAATAAAATAAATAAATAAATTAAATATATTTTATTCTATTTTAGTATTGTTGTTATAGCGGCAACAGAAATACATCATCTGTGAAAATTTCAACTGTGTAACTATCACGGTTCATGAGATACAGCCTGGTGACAGACGGACAGACAGACAAACAGACAGACATAGACAGACGGACGGACAGCGGAGTCTTAGTAATAGGTAATAGGGTCCCGTTTTACCCTTTGGGTACGAAACCCTAATTAATATACTGACATCTGGCGGAATTATGTAAAACTTCAAGGTTTAAGGTATTTTTGCTTTTGAGGAACACGTCGTGCAGCCAGTGTTAATGCGCTGACGAAATGCAAGTAGTTACACCTGATTCCGCTAGATGGCACTATTAAAAATGATAAAACCAACCTACCTAAACTGCTTACGGTTTTCGAGTTTGGTTGGATGGAACTGCTCATGGAAGTCGGAAAATTGACCGGTCAAAGGTCACTTCCTCATTATACAGGTGAATTTTTCAAGTGAGCGTGGATGGCCCAATCCGAAACTATAAAGAAAAGTAAGTACACAGAGGAGGGCGAAAAGTACTCGATTTTGATGAAAACTAAAACTGCATCATATAATTATTGATAAATCAATATTCCTAGCTAGGAATCGAACCCGTTAAAAAAGTATTTTGTTGAAAATTTGCTCAGTCCTTACCCCAACGGTACATGTAGGTATATGTAAGTAATTCTGTCAAGGCTGGAATAAATGCATAAAGTAGGTAGCGTAAGCAGAAAATTATTATCTGGTAATTTGTTAATTATCGAGTTTTAAATTGAGTCAGACAAACCACAAAATTAAATGCAAAATTAATAATTATATCTGTTGCAACTTTTCACTCCAAATACTTAGGTAACTTTCAAGATCTCAATAGTTAAGCACTTTCGCGTATTTCGTATGTAAATTTATTAGACCGTTTTATTTTAAAAACGAGAAGTGCGAAAAATGGTGAGTTTTGCTCTCCGCTGATTGGATGCGAGCTTTTCGAGATTTATGAAGCAATTTTTGAGTGGGTCTTGTAAATGGAATTGGAGTACAAATTGGTGCTTGATCTAGATAAATTCATTTGCTCTTTTTTGTACCTATCGTCCTTTAAAACGCAGCTAAGCAGATAAAATGAATCAACGTTTATATAGGGTTCCATGATACTGCAGAGAACCCTTAAAAGTTTCGTTCATTCTGTCCGTCCGTCCTTCTGTCCGGCTGTCCGTCAGTCCGTCAGTCCGTCAGTCATAATTCTTTTAAGTAGAATTGATGATCATGTTACGAATAATGGGAAAACTATCAATCAGTCGTTTTGAAATGGGTGAAAATCACGTACAAAGATCCCGATACATAGATAAATAGGTATTAGGTACATATATACATACCTAGCTAATAAAAGCGTGTTAAAACTGAACACCGGAGTGTTCATTTTAGCAGCCTTAGCTTCGGTTTAAAAATACATCGTAGAGCCTTAGGTACAAATGAAATGACACCAATCACGTGGTACATTTTCTGGCAATTTTTTTTTATGCCATCATAAGTGGCAAACAAGCAGATGGGCCGCCTGATGGTTAACGATCACCGTCACCCATGGATACCTGCAACACCAGGGGCATCACAGATACGTTGCCAACACTAAAAGACTCTATTAACAGCCCTTTTGAAGAACCCCATATTATAGTTCCTCGGAAATGACGCAGGAGCTCATTCCCCAAATTGCAAGTGTGAGGCAAGAAAGAATGCGTAAAACGCACAGTGTGCGATTTCCACCGATATTATGATATGTACTTAGATGAACTTTCAAGCGGTTGGTACGATGATAAAACCGCGATGCCGGCATCAGATGGAACAGTTCTACAGAACATTCCCCGTTGTAAATGCGATAAAAGACACAAAGAGACCCAAAGTCTCTACATATCCTGAGCGGCTCTATGCGGCTATTTGCGGTGTTAGGGTGGTGCTCGTGACATTAGCCGAACGGCCCTGATTATTTTATTTATTTTTATTTTTATATAATTAGGTACAACAATAATCAGCAAACTATAAACTTAAAAACAATTAGGTGTAGAAGAAACATTATAAATTTGCTAACCTAAACATTGTACACAGCATTGTTAAGAAATAATGTTTTACATTCAACGTCAACTACTTCAATATTTGTACTAAGTAATCTTTAAAGTGAAACAAATTCATATGAAAAATATCGAGTTCATCACATACGTTAGTGGATAATAAATCATTATATAACTGGCACATACGATGGAGCGGGTTGTTGCGCCCAACATTGTTATTTGAGGGAGGAATACTAAAAAGCGTACGAGTGGGTCTGCGTTTAGACATTTTACGTGTAGCAAAGTTAATGTTCAAAAGTAATTCCTCACTTAGCAAGCCGTTCGCAATCTTGTAGAGGGAGCATACATCGGTAATTTTACGTCGCTGGGTGAGGCTATGGATATTGAAATGCACTAGACGGTCTTCATACTCAGGAAGAGCTTTTCTTAAGCCTTGTTTAACACTTAGCTGTCTTAGAAAACGTCGTTGTATCGACTCAATTTTATCTCTATCAACATTGTAAATAGGCATCCAAACAGAAGAACAATATTCTAGTTGTGACCTGACTAATGATGTATAGAGTATCTTGAGCGACTCAACACGTTTAAAAGGTTTTGCTGTTCGCATTATAAAGCCCAACATTCTACTAACTTTTGCTACTATAGTTTTATAGTGGAATTTTAAATTTAGTGACGAATCAAACCATACACCTAAATCTCTCACAACGTTGACCCTGTCTAGTTTGATTCCCTCAATAGAATAAGGATATTCTATGGTGTTCTTTTTTTTCGGGAAAGTAATACACTGACATTTTTTTATGTTAAGCGACATGTTGTTACTTTTACACCACTCAT
The DNA here is from genome assembly GCA_949125355.1 of Agriopis leucophaearia. Lineage (NCBI taxonomy): Eukaryota > Metazoa > Arthropoda > Insecta > Lepidoptera > Geometridae > Agriopis > Agriopis leucophaearia. Next base: position 17,984,118 of record OX421263.1, on the reverse strand, counting down.
TTATAATGTTAATATTATATTGGAGCAGTATGCAGTCATCTCTACTTGATATCTCTAAACCAGTTAGAACTACCAAAGTCTCGTCTAAAGATGCACTCGTCTGGTACTTTGGTTATGGCTGTAAATATTTACAACAAGCTATCCGGTGACATAAAAAATATAGAAAATAATGTTAGCTTTGTACGCAATCTAAAGCAGTTTCTAAACGGGAAAGCTTACTATTCAATAGCTGAATATTTAAATGAAAATATCAATTAAAAAGTTTATGTATCCGTCCTCCTCACTCCTACTGTGCTGTGCCCGACAGGGTCCATATGAACCATGTACTAATTTCAATGTTTTATTTACCACCTTTGTACTATTATGGAAGCAATAAATAATCTGAATCTGAATCTGAATCTGAATCTGTATATAGTTTTATATCGTCTGCATAAGCTAAACATGGACAAGTCATTTATTCCAATAGATCATTTATAAACATTAAAAATAGAAGAGGACCTAGATTCGATCCTTGGGGAACTCCTGATAATGGCTCAAATGGAATGGATTCGAAACCATACAAGGCAACCAATTGAGTGCGACTCATCAGATAGGTACGGAGCCAGCGATGAAGGTTACCATGAACACCCAGGTGATGAAGCTTGGCCAAGAGTATATTATGTAACTTGCAACTCGCGATTTAGTCGCTAATTTGACAGGTTCACTTTGACTGAACTGGCAATTTTTTTTCGAGTTGCAAGTTACACAATCAGGATTCATCTAATGCCGCAGGTACCACCCTACACGGCAAATACTATACCTAGAGATACCTACAGAATTCGGAAAAATGCTCCGAGGTATCAATAAATGTCCAGTCAAAGGTTTCCATAGCCGCTTCCTCGGACTAGGGTCAAACAATATAAACGTTGAAAAATCACACGTTATTGACCGTGGTCTTTAGAGATTGCACCGTGAACCAAATTCATAGTGAGTTCTAAAATACCTCTTCTTTTTAACTCCCGACGCAAAAAACGTGTTATAAGTATGTGCCTTGATCGATAATGTTCAAAGCTATGATAAAAAAATATCTGTTTAGCTGTTTCATTGAAGACTATCAGCTATTTTGTCGGGTATTATTTTTATCGTGAGCAATTAGCACGCAATAGCTAGTAAAGAATAGTGCTAAAAACTAAAGTAACATTGTAAACTCTATATATATAGCAACACTTTAGGGACTGCGTATTTTATTGCGTTATTGAGAGAGAAAAACATATATTATTTTACTATTATAATATGTTTGTAACTATTTACTAGAAAAGTATAAAAATTACAAACAACCAGCATTAATATTGATACAAATAACAACGTTTATTTCGTATAGTCTGTGATCTTCCTCTGACGTTTTTTGCTGCTCCAGTTTATTTTATTTTAAACTAGCGACCCACCCCGGCTTTACACGGGTGTATTTTATTATTACTAAACTATATACCTTCCGTGAAAAATTATCTAAATGACGGTGAAAACCGCATCAAAATCCGTTGAGTGATTTGGGAGGATTTACAGACAGACTGACGCGGATAGTGACTTTATTTAATACTAGCCGTCCGCCCCGGCTTCGCACGAGTGTAAGCTCGGCCTTCGGCCTCGCTACAAAATATAATATAGCCTATGTCACCCGGGGATAGTGTAGCTTCCCAACAGTGAAAGAATTTTTCAAATCGGTTCAGTAGTTTCGGAGCCTATTCATTACAAACATACAAAAATAGGTACAAATCTTTCCTCTTTATAATATTAGTGTAGACAAGCAACTCGGGCCTCCGCACGGGTATAATATTTATTATAAACATAAACCATCCGTGTTTTTTTTTATAGCTGATGGTGAAAACTCAAACTCCATTGCATGGTTTAGGAGGTTAGCGCATATACAGAAAAACTTGGTGTTAGAAAGTACTGTTTATTGCGTAATAATGATGTATTGTCGTTATTTAGTGTGGGTGTGATGCTACATAGAGTGAATCATTGTATGGACAACAAGGTAAACCAACCAAAGTCAAGGAACTTCGACTTTTTAGGGAGTTTGTCGTTGTGTCGCTAATGCTCGCTATAGTTAGTTTACACTGTATATAAACGAAAATAAAGCATTGAACACATCCAGTCAATATAACGTGTGATTTTTCAGAGTCGTAATCGTAATACGCTCGACCAGGCTGCCCGGATATCAGTATTTGACCCGGGTCCGCGCGGACCATCGACGCCCTTCTGAAATGGGTGAAATGGGTTCGGTCTATTATGATACGGCACCGGTTGCTTTTCATACGCTATGTATTTTAACCTACTTTTGCTTTTAATTCAGAACGTATTTTTTCATAAACACTGTTTTAAACTATCACGGTTGTTCACTAAAGTTATATGATTATTTACGGGATATTTACCGTGGTAAGGTTGTGGAAGGAGCTTCCGATATTTCGGCGCAGTTACATGCATCATGTTCACGGGAAGACTGAAGAATGCGGGTGGTTGGTGAAAAAGTTCAAAGTTAGGTACAGACAAAACGTTCTACCCTCTTTCTTAGTCTTTTGCTACGGTTATCACTGGAACTCGAACTCGAACCTAAGTCTCGACAAAACACACTCACTGTATCACTGCGTATAGTATTTTGAATACATCTTGAATGCGGACTTTATAGCGGTGGGGTTTGAGGTCTTTTTTTTCTTTTTTCTTTTCATGTCATCATCATCATCATCAGCCTATATTAATCCACTGTCCACAACCCCCGCCCTGAGATTTTCTCTTCCAGTCACTGCCAGCTGTCTTACGTATAGTAAGACATCTTGCAATCTTAGCAGCTATGTCGGTGACTATGGATCTTTGGCGAATATCCTCATGATAAAAGTGATGATGATTCCTAACCATAGTCCACAAAGAACTTCTAAAAAGCCGTACATTGTGCGGGTAAAAATGTATCTGATGGCATCGTCATCTTTAATACAGACTCTGAAAAGGGTAGAACTGTATCTCATGCGTTTTTATGCGTATTACCCGACGAAAACTCCCGAAACGTTTGTTTACAAATGGCGCGAAATTTCTTTATACCCCAACCTTTTTGTGTAAATACTAACATTTCGGAAATATTCCTCATAGTTTATTTAGAGATTTTAGAGCCGTGGTCACCAGGATTTCCTTGCCCAAAAGTTGGGTGTTTGTTTTTATGGAGGGTAACACTGAATAGAGCCTTTGGACCGTAGATTCGTTTTTATCAATGTTTTGTAATATCCAATGCCATATTTACATATTTTTACTTATTTACTTACATCGGTGATAAGATATTTTTGAAATATTACTTTTTAATCTTCATTTTGTAGATATAAAACATGAAGCTGTAGTGTAGTTTCTGACTGATATATTTATGTATGTATATCAGTCTCTGGCAGCCATATTACAAGCTCTGCTTAGTTTTGGGTCAGATGACTGTGTGTGCAATAATGTCCCAGATATTTATTTATTTATTTTTAGTGTTTTTTTTTACAGCGGCAACAGAAATACAACATTATGTGAAATTTCAACTGTCTAACTATCACGGTTCATGAGGCCTGGTGACAGAGAGATCTGACGCATAGACAGACAGATGGACGGACAGCGGAGTCTTAGTAATAGGGTCCCGTTTTACCCTTTGAGTACGGAACCTTAAAAAGAACTTGGTCCGAGTATATTCAGTTCTCTTCGCAGCATATTCTCCTGCAACTCGCCCCGAAGCGTCGTAAAGCAGCGAACCACGTAGAGTACAGTTATAAAATCATAATCGTGCCTCGTCACTGAAATACTGAGCTCCGGTAGGCATATATTCCCGACTGCTGTGGTATACTCATATTAGAGAGGACGTTTCTTTGTCTGTCCGTCTATGTTATCACGTACTAGCTGCTGCCCGCGACTTTGTACGCGTAGACTTTCTACCTATAGGTCATTAACCCTCTTGATTTGGTCCCTTCTTAAAATTGGATCTCTACACCCTATTTAAGGAATCTGCCATTTTCAGCTTCGAATATGATTAATATCGAATAGTTTTCGAGATTTCGTGATGAGTAAGTCAGTGTGGCATTTCGCTTTTATAATATTGTATATTAGATCTATTTAAAATCTATTTTAAAGTAACTTCGTAGTGATTTGATACTTTAAACATAATAGGGTAGATGACTGATGTTTATATCATTGAAACCAATAGCTTTGATGAAGAATTTAAGTAAATATAATATGTTTATTGAAGAGATTATTTAAATGTGTTATTTATGTTCTGGTACCTATATATGCGTTTAAAGTTTTTGGTAGAGAAAACTCTGTCCCTTTCCCACAAAACAAATTGGAAAATTTCAGAAAACTTAACGACAATTTTTAACTTCGCGCGTTTAATCTATATATATAAATTAATACCTATTTATTGAATTTAATAATGAATATTCATAGCTAAAACAGGACGTCTGTCCGGTCAGCTAGTATAATATATAGTCTAAATCTAAAGTATATTTTATTCCAGAGAATGAGGGACATCCTTTATCGTTACAGGTAAAACCAAGTGGTACGGCTAGCGAGGTGTAATATACCGAAGTCAGGCTTCGGCACATAGGTATAGGTATGTGACGTAATCACGTTGTTATCTCCAGGGAGCGATCTGTGATATCGAGGATATGCTGTGCAGTTTGTCATTTGTTATTTACTTGTTTAAACAATCTTGCAAAGCGTTATAATAATAGTAATGATTATTTAAAAACTGTTTTTTGATATCTCTAGTGTCGCTTCTACGTCGCTTCAAGTACAACAAGGAATTTGGGATAAATTTTACTCGGTAGATATTTTTTAATGAAGTTAATTTAATTAAGTTTAATTTGGCATTATTATAATTGATTTTGAAGAACCCCTTATTAAAGCTAGTCGGAAATGCTGCAGGAGGGAAGCTCATTCTACAAATTGCAGGTGTGAAGCAAAAAGAAACGCGTAAAACCACAGAATACATAATACATACTAACGCACAGCGATTCCACCGATCTATGATATGTGGATGAACTTTCAGGCGGTGGCGGCTGGTGCGATGATAAAACCGCGATGCCGGCATCAGATCGAACAGTTCTTCAGAACATTCCCCGTTGTAAATGCGATAAAAAACACAAACAGACCCTTCTCTGCGCATGCTGAACGGCTCTCACGTGATTTACAAAGTGTACAAGGCTGTCTGTCAATTAATATGTAGCCTTTGGAGCCTTTAAGAGGTGTCCATGTCCCAATCCCTAGTATATAAAAAAGTGTACAACCCTGCAATTCACGGTCCTGTCACAAATATATCTGTTTCGTTCTGGTAACAACAACTAAATAAAATACGCCATAGCTGCTGGACTATAATGTGCTTACTTTTCACATATTCGCAAGACAAAAGGTCGCCACGCTATCTTCAAAAAATTCCATCGTTTCTCGGGTGATCCTACCATGCGTAATAAGAATTAAACTTTGTTTCGGTGTTACCCAACTCACATAAAGATAACGCGACGTAAAATTATGCCATACGGGTGACGGGACTTCCAACGCCACACGATCTTATGAATAAAATTACCTACTGGTGATAACCGCTTGAAATAACCCGAAAATTCGGAGAAAAACACGAAAGCTAAAATTTTGCAACTTTGAATGTGTTGAAAAAAGTTTTTTTTGCTATTGCTCTGGTTTTTTTTAATGCCATAGGTGGCAAACAAGCAGACGGGCCGCCTGATGGTAAGCAGTCACCGTCGCCTATGGATACTTGTAACATCAGGGGCATCACAAATACGTTGCCGACCCTTTAAGACTCTATCAGCTCGCCTTTTGAAGAACCCCATGTTGTAAGTTCTCGGAAACACCGCGGAAGGTAGCGGTAGGTTTTTGGCGACTTGTTTACGCAAATAGACAAGCGTGAATTTTTTTTTATGCCATGTTCAGAAACACGTACAAGAAAAAAAATATATAGATCGGCTGTCAAGGCATTTTTGTGAGACATTTGTTGTAGCCACTTGCACCCATATAAAGCTATTAGCAACTGTGACTCGGAGTTCGACGCGTTGACATAAATAATAATGTTCAATCAAGTATCTGTCACAATAATTCTTATGATTATTATGTGTCACGGGCACTACAAAGTAATACATAATTTAATGTTCAGCAAAACCTCTATACAAGGAAAGTAAACAGAGGTAAAAACCCTAATCCACAGTTTACAAAAACAACCCCGACCACTGACGTCAACACAACATAACGAGACCTGACCAAATACTGACATGGAAAATGCCATATAAAATACTTTCAACAATGAATATCGGCAGCCGGCTAACAAACTAGGATAACCGTAATATTACGAAACTTACGCACGTTCCGGGCAAAAATTCGGCTTTCTCAGATCAACAAGAGATCTGGATCAAAATCATCGGAGCGAAAAAACACACCGGATTCCGTGGTTGGGCTCTGGTCTAAGTTAGGAAAAATATACCTCGTCGGTTAAGTATGATACTTGTATCGTTCGCGCAAAACTTTATGAGCCCTCTGAAGTTAGGCCCAGTGGCTGCGCAGTACGCATATTATAGGTATCCGAGGGACTTTACAGGGCGTCGGGGAGGCCTCGCGCCTAACTTCAGAGGGCTCATAAAGTTTTGCGCGAACGATACTAAGCTATTACATAAAGAACTAGGTTCGCCCCGTGGTTTCACCCGCGTAGCAATAGGAATGTGTCCTAATTTTTAATTTATTACAAACTACCTGCGCCCCGCGGTTTGACCCGCGTGGTGATGGGTCCTGTCGTGCCCTCCAACTAAAGATTCCTTCTTCTTCCCATGTCAATCTTTCCTACTGTAAGTCCTTCACTTTTCAAGCTGTCCTGCTGTTGAATGCTCTGCCTGCATCTATCAGGCAGGCTAAATCTCTTTCTACTTTTAAGAATCAAGTCTATACACATTATCTAAGTTTATGTTAACTGGTACGTATATATGTATTTTATTTATAATATTTATGGTATGTATGTAGCATTGTGTATTTATTGTATACATAGATGTAGGGATATATATTTATTTAGGTATATTTTATGTGCACCACCGACCCTTTTCAAATTCTATAGTGCTGTCCATCCAAAGGTTGCCTGGAAGAAATCGCTCTAGGCGATAAGGCCGCCCATTATACTGCCGTATATTTATTTTTGATGTTAGTTTAAGTATATTTTGTATTTTTCGGTGTGTAATAAAGAGATATTGTATTGTATTGCATTGTGATGAAAATCGCTGATGATGATGATGAAAAGTAGCCTATGTTAACACATAGGCTACTTTCCAGGACATAAGCAATGTATATTCCAAATTTCATTGAAATCCATCCAGCCATTTCTGCGTGATTGAGTAACAAACATCCATCCATCCATATTAGTGTGATAGTGTGACTAGCTGTGCCCCGTGATTTCACCCGCGTGGATTACTCCTTATAATATCAGCTATCTGCCAGTGAAAGTCCCGTTAATAACGATACAGCCGCTTTGAAGTCCATAGGGAACATACATACACACAATGATTTTTATATAAAATATAAAAACTATAAAAATATTGTATAGGTTCTGTTGAAAGATTCAACACTTTTTACGAAGGAGTGTTCTAAAGTAAATGCTTATTTATATCAAACTAGCGACCCGCCCCGGCCTCGCACGGGTGTAAGCTCGGCCTTCAACCTCGTTACTATGACCCGCTCCAGGAACACAAAATTTCATCCAAAACGGTCCAGCCGTTTTTAATAGTTATTCTGCTATTCAAGACGGAGACAAATCAAATAAAAAAAACATGAAAATCGGTCCAGCCGTTCTCGAGTTATAAGTGTTCGAACAAACACGATTTTGTTTTATAAGTATATAATATATGTTATAGATTATTATCCTCTCTATATAAAGTGGAATTTGCCGTTCCACCGTAAAGCTTATAATAAAGCTCATATCATTTAAAACCATAATATTACGAGTTTTTGATCGGGACTACTAGTTGACCTCACATGATTCTCTGACCACGCGCTCTCCGCCCTCTATCTCGAAAACAGTTCAAGGTATTAAAAAATGCTAGATACAAAAGTTGTAGAAAATTTGATTTTCTACAATATTGATAATATACTTATACAAATAGTGTAAAACCCATAGAAAACGAGATATACTGTTTTAAACTATCACGGTTGTTCACTAAAGTTATATGCACCTAACTTTGAACTTTTTCACCGACCACCCGCATTCTTCAGTCTTCCCGTGAACATGGTGCATGTAACTGCGCTGAAATATCGGGAGCTCCTTCCACAACCTTACCACGGTAAATATCCCGTTAATAATAATCATATATAACTTTAGAAAACGAGATCATTGCAAAATATGTAAAAAGTATCGATTTTTGTGAATGAATTAAAAACTTGCGAACATCCAATTATATGTGAATTTTGAGAACAGTTTTAGTATGCCAAAATACAAGTTTTGACCTGGTAATATACTGGGTATGATGATTTTCCGAGTTATTCACCTAATTTGGCCTAACATGACTGGATTATAGAAATAATTGGGTATAGATGACATTTTTATATAGGTAACATATTTTTTTAACTCCCTAAGTTTATATCTTATGAACCAAATTGGCACCGATTCTCATCACGTCGCCGAAGGTATCCCGGTCAAAAAGTTAAGTCATGCGTTACTCGCTCGTCGAATGGAGCAACATCCCTTTGAGAAATCATGGCTTTTTTACTTACGCACCTTGTGCGTTCCACTGTCGACGCGTTGAGGTTAGCGTTTGCTTCGTGTTTCTGGAGTACAACTATAAATAAATTAAACATTTAAAACCTCGATAAATAAATAACTGGCCAAGAGCGTGTCGAGACACGCATATGGTGGGGTTCCGTAACCAAAGCCATATAATTACAGTCATAGTTCAGAAATTGGTGGTTATAGAAAAATTCGAACGAACGAAGCTCTGTAGACTTAGCGAAATTTCAAATATGTATAATCCCGACATGGCAAATACTTTTTATGGATTAACCATAGAGAAAACTGACTGTTTTTTTTTTTTTGTTAAGATCATTTTACAAAAAGGTCAATGACCTTTCAGTTAGAATGCCTTGAATTTATTACAGTTTTATCGCTGTTACTAAAAAAGTCATCGGTTCTGTTATTTGGAAGCTACAATGCCACAGACAGACACAGAGATGCACATAACATCATCATCATCATCAGCCATTCATGAAAATAGGCCTCCCCCTTAGAACTCCACACTGGATGTCCACGACGACCACGACTCTCATGGTGTCGCCGGTTCATCTAGTGGGAGGCCTACCTACGCTGCGTCTTCCAGTTTGTGGTCTCCACTCAAGAACGTATATTCAGCAGTAGACGTCTTCTGGCTGATGATAATGATAAGTACAAATTGTAGCTACTATACACCTTTTTTTCTAACACGAAAAATGTTGGAGCAATTAACGGAATACGGAATTATTTCCGTTTCCATTAAATTCTTAGGTTAATTAGGTAAAACAATTTTCATCAAAAACTGGATTGGATTGTAAATCCATAATATTTAATTTGCTGATGTTGTTCAGTTTAAATATTTTCTGTAAAACATTTTTGAAAAGTATGCTTTGACATTTAAATATTAGACCAGTTGTAAAGTGTCTTTTCCAATAAAACATCCGTTTCTTCAACATCGAAGAAAATTAACTAAACAATTCCACACATGCTTAACCGCTAATTTAAAACTCAAACAACAAATGAGGGTAGTCGCAATAACTAAGCTGCGCGGTCGGCGTCACGACCCAAAGCCATCAGTTTCACATCGACCGTCGAAGCGAGCGGACCTGCGAAGACGGCCGAATTAAAAATTAACTACCGTAACTCGGGTGTCGAATTTATCGCCGGTCTGGTTTGTTTATGGTCGGGTGGAGCTTTTAGACGATTAGGTGGTGATTGATTATGGAAAGCTGTAGTAAATTTAACAGAAATTTGACTTTATCTGGTTGAGAATTTGATTTCATAGTTCAGTCTTCGCAAGCTGGTACGGTACTTTCCAGAACCCGGCTACGGCTGGTTTACTACCACCCTGAAATTGTAAACTGTCACCAAGTATCTAACGGTGTATTTTAGCAACCTCACTTGAGAGCTAGTTCCCGTTCCAGGCTAGATGTGTTGGTTGACCATTTCGACAAATTAGTGAAAGAGTAATAACTTAAAAAGTTATAGTCAATCGTCTAGCTGTTCTATTATATTATCTTCTGAGGTCTAGCCTGGCAACCATGAAAAAATTTAATATAATATGTTAATAGAGAATGTAGAATGAACACTTCAGAATACCGCAGGGTGTAGACATTTAATAAAATGCCAAATCCACTAGATTTCTATATTTCTTGACGAAATAATGATTTTCGGGTCAAAATCCAATTTTGTGTCGAGTAAGTGTGCATTTTTTTCGCTACCCTCTGCCAAAAATCATCAGTTCTTCCACATCCGTAAAAATAAATCATCCATAAACAGACAATAATTATGTTTAAATTTATAATATTATAGTTTCGTATACAGTTTTCAGATATATTTATGAAATAGTATATGTATCAATTACTTTTTTTTATACTTACAGTGTTACGAGACGAGCGAAGTCGCTCGCCTGATGGCTCTTCACGCTTGCCCATAACAGCTCAACGCCACTCAGAATTTTGAACTTCAACAGTTCAAAACCCTGGATGGCAATGCACTGAGCTCGTCACCCCGAGATATAAGATGTCAAATCTCTGTGTGCCCTGTAATTTCGCTGGAAACATTGCCCTTCAATCCGGACACAGTAGTGTTTGCACACTACTGCTTGGCGGTTGAATAACTGAAATTACATAGTAAATAACATAATATAGCTGTCAAGACGTAGGAAAGCGCAAAAAACTTCGATCTATCATACCCTCCTTATGCACGGTTGGATAAAAACTGATCCCATAACTAATGACCGCATTACCTACATATCTTATCAAACGCGGATACAGTTGATGAAATTTCCTGTGACGGGTCATCCCCGGATATTGCGACCGACTGACCGAAATGGGTCGCCGATCGGTCATTCCATTTTGCCGTTGCTACTTTTACTTATTCGGTCATGGGCTTAAAAACATAATATTAATATTTAAATGTTATAAAAAATCCAATAATTTCTTAAAATAAAAAAATATAAATTAATTATTGCATTGTTATCGGTAATTGATAAGTGTGCAAATTTTTTATTTGATTCGACGTTTTGAAGTAGTTTCAAAAAGATTCCGTTACATACATACGAGTACATACCAAGCTAATAAAAGCGTGTTAAAAAGACGACCAGCTCATTCCGAACCTGTGTAGCAATCCGGGTAAACAGCTATTAGTTATCTTGTATTTTTAACTGACTTAAAAAAGAGGGGGTTCTTAATTCGTTGTATTTTTATTTCAAATGTTTGTTACCTCAGAACCGATATGGTTTTTTTTTTTTAATTGAAAGAAACTTTCAGATTGTCCCATGTTTTTTTTTTATTAAAACCGGTGTAGTAGTTTTGCTTTTCAATCAAAATAAATCATGAACATATTATGTCATTCAAGAAACTGTTTTCTAATTATGTAAAGACAACTGCCTGGGGCCTTACCCCTAGCTCTATTTTTGCGAGCCAACTTTTGGTAGGTACCTGATAGGTACCTACGATTATTGCGACAACCAACTCATTTAAGCTGCACCGTTTAAAAGCGTCTAACTTGTCTCTGACTGGATGCACGGCGGTTTAAAATCTACTTTATCTGTGGAATCTTGGTGTGTTGTGTATATCACGCCCGGGGTACCGAGTCCTACAGATTGAATGAAAGAAAATCCGTTTTACTATGCGTGTGTGCGTGAGAATCGCAAAGCTTGGCGGCTATCAAACAACTACCGCTTATAGTAGTTGATGGTATGCGGGTCAACTTTTTGAGCTAGGGGTAAGACCCCTGTAACTAATTCTGCAATCATCATCATCATATTCATCATAACCAGCTTACTAGTGGACGTAAGCACTCATACTTTTTTTGGAATAAATAATTTTAAAGTTGAATTTTGACGTTTGTACTAAATATTTAGATTTTATCGCGTGTGAACCGGTAAAACACAGCTAGTTATCATAATAGAGATAAGCAGCGACCAAAACAGCAGTCCGCAAGGCCGTACAAGTATGAATGAGCCCCTAGAGACGAACCTCTAACTAATACGGAGCTCGTAGACAAGTTAGCTTATGCAAACAATGTAGTTTGTTGTTATTAATGTTTGAGTTTTAGTACAGTTTCATATTAAACGTAGCGGCGTAGACCGCAAAAATAATGGCACAATGCCAATATTGTAGTGGACAAAATAAGATCTTAGGCTTGTAGGTACTAGGCACCAATCCTTCTATCTTCATTTATAGAATTTTAAAGAAAAAATTAAAATGGGCTTTTCGTATTCTTCTCCTCAAACCCTTCACACTTAATATTATAAATACGAAAGTAACTCTGTCTGTCTGTCTGTTTGCTACATAATCACGGCTAAACGGCTTAACAGATCTCGATCAAATTTTGCGAGGCAATAGTATGTTTCATGAGGATGGACATAGGCTATTTTTTCTGAAGAAATCGCGGACTAAGTCGCAGGTAGATACAACTAGTATCATATATGTGAAAGTTTGGATGGATGGATGGATAGATGGATGGTTGGATGTTTGTTACTCAATCACGCAGAAAGGGTTGGATTGATTTGGATGAAATTTGGAATATACATTGCTTATGTCCTGGATTAACACATAGGCTATACTTTTCATCACCATCATCACCACGCGGGTGAAATCGCGGGGCGCAGCTTGTTTGACATCATGATGGTACTACCTATATAGGTGGCCCCTGCAGGTCTTCCTACGCTTCACATGTCGTCTCATCATGAACGCACAATGACGTGGCACGCCATCATCATATACGTTTATAGGATGTATAAACCAAAAACTAAAGTCACGTCGTTGCAAACTGCACAGCGCGCAAAACAATTCAGTTCACATTTCATTAAATAAAATGCACTTTGAAGCGGCTGTAAAAAAGCCTTGTCATGGAAAATATACTTATAACCTAGTGGACTGTTTACTATGGATAACAGTTTTTTTAGAGCATTCAATTCGTTTCAGAGCTAGACAATTTCCAAACATTTTTATCTTCCGTATAATGTTTAAATTTGTAATACTCGTTTTTTGTCAAATAGTGTTTGATGTAATTTTTAAAACTAGTCTCATTCAGATCCAGATCTTTTTTGGATCTTTATTATAGCAGAGTATCGCATTGCCTGCAAAAAAGTTACTACTTATCTTAAGTCTGAGATGGGGAAAAATTTATTTATGATTGTGATGACGATTTTGATACTATCAGCCGCACTTCTTATTCATATTCTATTTCGCAAATTTATCCAAACAAAAAATCAATTTTAGTTTTAATTGGCCAACCGTAACCCAATACCTGATCCCTCAAACTGGGTTAAGATAAAGGCCGAGAATCTATTACATTTAATCGAGTCAACAAACAATAAAGATAATAGAATAGGGTTCAGTATCACGTTTCTGAGAAGATTGTTTTAGGGAACCCTTTTAAGGGCAGAATAACAAGTTAAGATTCGAACCTTTGTAGTTATGGAATATTGAATCGTATCGATCTACTTCTAACGGCGTTACGGCGTTAGGACACGACTAGCGACTTTTTACGAGGTTACATAACTGTAACATAAAATAGATTATAGTGTTAACGGTGTAATAGGCTACCAGCCTGATTATTTTTATTGGCTTATACAAAGCTGACAATACATTAGAGCCAACCATTGAAAACAAAAATGTTATTGATTTTTGCGTGTCCTTTTTTCACTCAGCAACTTTTTATACTGAAAAAAAAAAAAACCTAAGGATTCGTAAACACTTCCTGTAGGCTTGTGCATGCGGGTGAAACCGTGGGACTAGCTGTCTTTTATACTTTTGTTCACGTAGGTATTTCATTTTCAACTTTGATATCAAATCCGAGCACGAGTAACGAGAGGTGTTCGAAATCTAAATAACTCTACCTATCAATCAAACGGTTTCGTACACAATTGGACGTACACAACATAAAACATTCCGTTTTCAGGATTCCGTTGTGGGTGGCACATACGAGAGGCGTGAGCGGAAATCCGAGACACTTTGTAAACCAAGCAAATAGTGTTAAAATTATATAAAAAACACATTACAAAAAAAGTTAATGGTAAGCTTATTTTCCTTAACAAAACAACAAAGCCTCATACTTAGTTTAGCGACGCTGCTGGTAAGGGTGTATTTAGTTTCACCGTGTCCATCCATCTATCTGTCAGTAGGTATATCATGGTATCTGGTAACTTATATTGACCATACAGGACAACATTCCAGCGTAAATTATAGCCCATACAAATTTGAGGTAAAGTTAAGCGTACAAGAAGTGTGGAAAAAGCAACTATTCTCAGTTTACCGTATATTTAAATTTGTCACGCTTCTTCCGCGTAACCTAAGCTCTAGTAAATGAGGTACAATTTCAAACCTACGCAAGTGTTTGTCATCACAAAAATGATAATGTACAAAGTTCAATTTTCTGGGCAATATTGCAACTGTGATAGGAAAATGTAGCAGCTACCATACGAGATACTTTATTCGGTCACTGTATTGCAGCAAAAAGCTCTTCGCGAATTTAATACGGAACGCCAAGAAAACTATTTCACGGAATAATGCGGGAAAATGTGTGCGTAAAGTTTTACTTACTACTTAAATATTATAGACAGTTAAAAAAAATACAACTGGCAGGCTTTGAACCTACGCCATCTAGATTTACGTCCCGAGCACTCTAACTTCTAGATATTTCTCCAAATTTTTGAGTTGCAACTATCTAAGCGTGGTGATGCCATCTATAATTCTTGCTACCTGCAAATATAACAATAGCACTTAAACAACAGAACAACACGAGAGTTGTAGTAAATGGCGAGTAAATGAAGTGTGCAACAATTTCTTTAAATAAATAAAAAATACTTTCAATTCTTACTTATGACTTTAACTCGCTGCTTGTACAACCGCACCTCGCCTTTCAGAGAGCGTTGGGCCATACAACCCGCTATCTCTCATGACACAGTCGTCGCTACGCAGTCGCCGCGTAAGGTTTGGACGCGCATAACGAATGTCCAAACACTGAATAGCTGATGAGTAATTTGCATACGTGAAGCGCATCGAGTAAGGTGACAATGAATAAGTGTATTTGTGGATTTTTTGCACGTGACTACCTAAAGAGCAGCTGGCGAAATAATGCGTCTGACAGTTGCCATAACATTGCTGACAGTTGCCATAACATTGCTGACAATTGCCATAACATTGCTGACAGTTGCCATAACATTGCTGACAATTGCCATAACATTGCTGACAGTTGCCATTACATTGTAAAAAATTAAACGGATCTAGTAAATTCTGATCACTTTTTGTATTTGGTACTACACTAACATATTAATATATTAGATATATGAAAACCCTGTAAGCTCTTCTATTCTGTTTCTAAACTTATTTTTAACTGACTTTCAAAAAGGAGGAGGTTCTCAATTCGATAGTTTTTTAAATATATGTTTGTTACATCAGAACTTTTGACTGGGTGCACCAATTTTGATGTTTTTTTTTTAAAGCTGGTGGTTGGTGGAAAGCGTGTGGTCCAGCTCCGACATTTTTATGAAGTCGGTGAAAAACCGACTATTGATGATATTGATAATTATGCTAAAATGTGTTCAGAAATAGTCTCGATTTTGGGTGGAGATAAACCAACTCGAATGTTGTTATAATATTTAACCCCTGATGCAAACAGAGGGGTGCTATAAGTTTAACGTATGTATTTGTGTATCTGCCTATGACATCGTAGCTTCCAAACGGTGAACCAATTTTAATTTTAGTTTTTTTTTTTGCTTCTATGAAAGGTGACTTGATCGAGAATTTTCTTATCTATGTTTCGAGAAAATCTGTTTAGCCGTTTGACGATTATCAGCTCTTTTTTCGGGGTTTAAAAAAATGTTTAATATATATTCGTTTATTTGGCAGTTAATAATACAACCAGCCAATTGCAAGTCGGACTCACGCAAGAAAGGTTCCGTAACCATTATCTATAAAAAACGGCAAAAAAATCATGTCTGTTGTATGGAAGCCCCCCTTAAATAATTGTTTTATTTTAATTTAATTATTAATTTATAAAGTGAATATATAGCTAAACTTCTGTGAATATTTCAAGCGTCTACCTGTTTCCGTTCTCAATATCGAGCAAATACAATCAAAAAAATCACGTTTGTTGTATGGGTATGTAAATATTAATTTTATTCTGTTTTTTAGTATTTGTTGTTATAACGGCAACAAAAATATATCACCTGTGAAAATTTTAACTGTTTATCACGGTTCTTAGGATACAGACTGGAGACAGACGGACAGACAGACAGACGAACGGACAGCGGAGTCTTAGTAATAGGGTCCCATTTTACCCTTTGGATAAATACCTAAAAATTAAGTTGCATTCAATTCATTTTCAGTTTTCATCGCGCGTCGTTTTACCATAGTAGCGACGACGAAACGACGAAACGACGCGAGGGCTTTTAGTAAAATCTTTCTTGTGTTAACCATTGATTTGCTATCCCACTGTGTTAGGAATTGTAGCCACCCTGTTGGGTTTGACGTTAGTACTATTCTATTGATTGAAATGTCCTAGTTGAATGGTAGCTCCGGCTCATGTAATTGCTTGCTATGTTAAAGCATAGGCAGAGACTTTTGGTGGTTGAGAAAAAAAAATTGGCTCAGTGTGTCCTTGGATGGGGGCACGAGCTATGTTTGTACTCTACCGTGTGTTAAATGACTTACCAAATCATTTATCTGCCCAAGAAAGAGGGTAATGTTTTTCAGAGTTATGTATGTTTGTTTTTATCATTTTTTTATGTTTTTATGATACGTCCTATAGCCTAATCGGCTTGATCAATTTTGATGTGTGAGGTGCCTTTAGATTCGTCTTCATGTTTAAAGTCTCTGAGACTATATTTTATCAAGTTAAATTGGTTTGTAAAAAAAATAAATGTGATTAATTATACAATAAAATAAAACACATCTGTCATAGAACTGCACGTCAGAAGTGAAAACTTAAGTATTAGGTAATTAACCTATTCTACAAGAGATGGCGCTGTTTTAAAATACACGGTACAGCGATGACGCGAGTTTCATGATTTTAGTTCACCCAAAAAGTGCTCAACACAGGTAAAGAAGTTTTTACTTAAAAAATACATGTAAATACCTTAATTTTTAACACACAAACAATACACTACTTCACAATAAACTTTTTTTCACATATATTTTTTCGTATTGGTTACCTACCGAAGATAACTGCGAGGCAGAGCTTTGAGTGTACTAACTATAAATATGTGCAAGTGGTAGAGCCAACGGCCGCAGGCTAGAGATCCTCACCCTCGGGAGGATCAGGGCCGCATTACACGAGGATCAGCAGGACACGCTTCAAGGGATTACTATAATAAAGTATAGAGCCGACTTATGATCTCAGATTGAATTATATTTGGAAGCGTTCTTTTATTTCTTAGGTGCATTGGTCTATAGCAGTGATTTTCAAACTTTTACACGACGCAACTCACTTAGTTTAAAAAAAAAATCGGGACCCCCTACCTTCCATAATTTCTAATCAGTATTTTATTATATTACAATAATCAAACACGTACAACCTTTTTTATTTTAATAGTAACACAATAATTAATTTTTCCTATTATAGGAAAAATATTTATTTAACTTTGTTTTTTTTTTTCTTTTACCGAGGCTTCGCGTCCCCCTTATAGAGGCATGGCAACCCCCCCAGGGGGTCACAACCCACAGTTTGAAAAACATTGGTCTATAGAATACTCAATGTGATAATCTACAATACAATGCAGTTTTTTTTGTATAGAATAGATCTACGTTTGGCCACCAACTCTCCTGATGGTAAGCGACGGTGTGGCCGAGGATGGAACACGTTGGTCTAGAAGAAATCTATTCACTCCAGCCTTGAAGATGCCTAGATTGTAGTTCTCAGGAAACATGGAGGATGGCATAGAGTTATTCAATAATTATACTAAGTACTAAGTAAGTTTTTGCGGTTTGGGGTCGAGACTTTAACCTATTGGAGGCCCTAGGCACATTAGGATAATAGGGCCTCTATGACCTTGACAAGGCACTATTTTCGGGCGAGAGTAGAGTAGCTTCTCGCATGCAAAACCTAATAAGCAAGTAGGTATTGAAGTCAGTCATTATCCATCGATACTTTCGAAATAAATGTGTTTTTCGGTAATAAAATTACAAATCGTTTATTGTTTGATGATCTGGCGGGAACTTGGGGTCCCACCCCATCGATGGCGGGGCCCTGGGAAAGTGCCCAGAGTACCCAGTGGGAAAGAGGGGCCTGGCCAGATCAGCCACTCTCGAACTGTATTGGAACCTGGCTAAACGTTTGGTGGAGGAATGATGGCGCCTACTTTGCCTTACTTAACATTGCCATTCAACGTGGCAATACTGGCAATTTTGCCAGCTGCCCGCATCTCTGAAGTGAGATTTTTTAGGCCACTTTAATTTTCCTTCCCCAAGGGCCTTTTAGTTTAGTTTAGGGTATATTTATTTAAGTAGTTTTAGGTTTGTTTTCTTTCTTTTCCAAATATTTATATTCAGTAAGTACTTAATGTATTGAATGCATTTCGTGTCTAGATGTTCCCCCTATCCCAACCCCCTATCAAGTACCTATCTAGGTTTCTTCAAGACACTAGTGTATGTAAATGGACAGTAAGCATGCATCAGGTAAGTTGTGATTCAACGATAGACCAATGCGAATGCATTGATATAGGTATTCGTATAATTATGTACTATCCGAATGTAATATCTTTTGTCTTTTCAATATTCAGTAAACTTTTTAAGACTGATCTGTTTATTTTGATATTTGATCAATATCTCAGAAAAACTTTTATCGCAGAAAATTGTGTTATCACCACTACAAGCTATTAAGCAATGTTATTCTCTTTAAGCAATGTTATGGCAACTGTCAGCAATGTTATGGCAACTGTCAGCAATGTTATGGAAACTGCCAACAATGTTATGGCAACTGTCAGACGCATTATTTTGGCTCGCACGCACACAAAGATGCAAACGCCAGTCGCGCGTGCCCGCGCTTTGGCAATAGGTACACGTAATTATTGTTTTGTGTGACAATTATCATAATTAACAATGAATTTTCCATTGTCAGTCAGTCCTTTCCTCTATGCTTGTCTGATCTGAGGTACCTTCTTGGTTCACGTTTTCCTCAGAGTTTTCTCAAGTATAAAAATAAAGCTGCATTTAGTCGCCACTCGCCAGGGTGAGTTTAATGCGTCGAATAAACAGTCGTGCAAACGTGCGATGTGTTTATGGACAGAACAAATTGCACGTAAACTTTAAAGCCGCAGCCAAGTGGCTCAAGCACTACCAATCTAGATTAACTCTACATAGCTGGATGGATTATTTAGAGGAAGGTACATCCCTGTTAGAAATGACCTTTTTGGTCACCACCATCGAGATACAATACCTACCACAAATTAACAATCTCTAAATGAAAACAGTCAAAAAACGTTCGAGCGTCGTTATACATACTAAGAAACATAAAAACAGTTCAGTTAAGAACCTCCTCCTTTTTGGAAGTCAGTTAAAAACGTAATAGCTACGTAAATCTTATTTTGTTTACGATAATAAATAAGAAATGGGTAACATTATTTTTAAAGATGTCAAATATTGTACAAAAAGGCACTGAATGCTGCAAAAGTTAAAATATCATTTCAACAAACACCGTTCAACGTCAGCGAAACCTACAAAATTAGGCATCCATCCAAGCATTTGAATTTCCGACAGATGGCGCGAGTGTCACACGTCACGTGTGCTTTTATCTCAACCGTTCGCATGGAACGGGGATTTTACTTAGGATTTTATCTTCCCATGCTCTTGAAGACTTTAAAGATTCGGTGCGAGATGTAGCTGGATTTTTCGAGAACGTTTAACAATTGTCGCATGCAATTTTCGGGGGATCGGTATGAAATTTTAGGGTAAAAATTTAAGATAAGTAAAAGCTGAAGCTGTCCGTCTGTCCTTCCATTTGACCTGTATCTTTTTCTGTTTTTCATGTGTAGGAAAGTGTTCCGAAATATGAATCGTACGCATCATGAATTGACGTCAATGTTTTTTCGTGATAGGCTTCGATAAATTATAATTACCTACATCAAAGTTACAAGGCGTAGAAAATTATAGTCATTAAATTTCATATATAATCATAGCTGTATACAATTTATATTGAACCAAAACTATTTTACCAAAACCAACCGCATACTTATACATTTAAGGCACAGTCTCTAATGTCTGCTCGATTTGCTCAACATCGTCAAAACTCGTGAATCGTCGTTGAGCAAGCGTGATGGCAATTATGTCTGAAACACAAGTGGGATGGGAACTTCTCTCCCGAGAGAAAGAGACAATTTTCTCTTTCCCTCCGTTGGTCAGACGGTGGTTCGTCAGCCATGTTGACGTGTCTGTTACGGCTTGTGCAACTATCGCGTGACTGTGGATCCAATCAGGCTGCGTATTGAATTCAGCCAGACTGAGTATTGCCGCGATTAACGCGTCATTGTGGCATCTTTGTATATTTTTGATCGAAGGTATAATAGGTATTATTGTTATTTTTTAATTATTTTAATTCTGTTTTGTAATGTTGATGTTGTAGTGTCTTGTGCGTAAAATAAATGTTTTTTCTTCTTCTTCTTCTTCAGTTATGTAGGTGGGTAGGTGGTAGGTGGTGGTATATATTTATGATGAATCACGCAAAGTAGTTTCCACTGTTGTCTTAGTTTTTAATCGATTTTATCTTAAGTTCGATATACCTTTAATTTATAGATAAACTACATCTGAGTAAACTTTGGTCCAGAGTTCCAGACATCAGACACCCCTCACCACCGCCAGCGTCCCAGGTTTCGTATGATACAGGGTGAAACAGTACGGGTAACTAAGCAGCAAAAGGACTTTTCACTATAAATACTTAATTAGCAGAAATACTGTGGATCCACTTTGAAGATTATGAAAGCCGCTTCGTAGAACAAATATAATAATGTCCTATCACTAATCCATTTAGGTAGGGCAAATGACACTCATATAAACTGGTTAACTGGTTCGTTTAAACTCTTGGTTGATTCTGCCCTATAAGGGCTGGCAATCGTATAATATTTGGTAGGTACTGTTTTTAATCAACAAATCCGACGACCGGCAAGATTAGAACCTGCGTTACGAACAAGATGCGGGTAAACAGCCTCATTACTCTTAGCTATTAGTTACGGTTTCTTTCCTATCAGTCTTCTTATTCTTGAATTGCCTTTTTGCCACTAAGCGTTTTGGTGCAATGGAGCATCGGTTACTCGAATCGTTGCACATCGAACTTGAATTGTTTAAATTAAAATAAGATGAATCTGTAGCATAAAAAGAGGTTAATTATCACAAGAAACTATACATATTTGGAATCATAACTCATCTTTCATCATCTTTCCCAAAACGCTGGCCACATTGCCAAATTGCCATGTAGGATTGCAATACTATAACTCGTCACGCAAGTTATGCCAGTACTTTGGTCACGGGGTGCTGCATCCAGACGTGTAGATAATCTGTATAATTATCAATATAAAACACCGACTTCATGAAAATATCAGAAGTGAACCAAATTACCCACAGATATACAACACATATCTACTATCTATATACAGATATAGGTAGTGCATCTGTCAAATTACCATTTTCCCAACAAAAAACAAGAACAAGAGAACAAGGATTGAAGTCATTGCATTGACATTGACATTTACATCATTGAAGAAAAAAAACATGTAAGTCAAAGGAGGTTGCTTCAAGGAGGTTGCATTGTTTTTTATTTTATATAGCTGATGATATACCTAATCATTCAGTAACATGGGCTACTTTTATCCCTGATATAACGAGTAAAACCGCGAGACGCAGCTAGTTCTCTATAAATATGTTTAGCACCTGATCCACGGTCCTAAAGTTGATAAGTTAAGTTCTCTGAGAGATAAGTTAGTCGATCTCTACTTTAACTCCCTTTTGGCTTAGCATGCCCGTTCCGTGTACCGCTGTGAACTCCCGTCTAGTATCAACCGAGTATCGATGCATTCCTCGAGGGCATTCTGTGATCAGAATATTTCTCGACGAGGGATCGTGTGCTGAATCCTTTATAAATGTTACTGTCACTTGGTGCTGGTGCTTCTTGCTAGTTATAGTTATGAAGACTGTCGAGTGTGCGGTCTGTGAAAAGAAATAGAAAATTTTCATGAAAATAATCAATCAATACTCAAAACTCAATAAATTATTGCATTAGTTTTTAAAGTTTTGCGATTTGAACACATGTTTTAATACAGTTATATGATTATTTACGGGATATTTACCGTGGTAAGGTTGTGGAAGGAGCTCCCGATATTTCGGCACAGTTACATGCACCATGTTCACGGGAAGACATGTTTTGTTATCGGGAGCTCCTTCGACAAACTTACCACGGTAAATATCCCGTGAATATTTTATTTATATTACACGGTAATTACTCACGTAAGATTAGGCCGGTTACTCCGACTATAGTTTCAACCGCATTCGGCGGTCTTTATCAAGGTGACGAGACGCTGCCGCGCGCGCGCTTTCACCTTGATAAAGACCGCCGAATGCGGTTGAAATTATAGTCGGAGGAACCGGCCTATCTTACGTGAGTAATTCCTGTGTAATATAAATAAAATGTGTGAAAACCACGTCGGTTTCCATAATAAAATCCCGTAAATAATCATATATGTAACTGGAGTGAACAACCGTGATAGTTTAAAACAGTGTTTTACATGTGTTATTTGTCGGGACTTTTCGCGCAATATTTTATGTAGGTAAAAATAGCGATTTTTCAAGATCAAATCAGGGTAAAAGAACATAATATAATTATCAATATAAAAACTGACGTCATAAAAATGTCAGTACTGAACCAAATTATTATCATATTAAATGGGACCACACGGGAATCAGAATCAGAAAATATTTATTGTATAAACTGTGTACATAGATGGCGTAATTAAGTAGTTTCAACAGCTTTGTTCATCACGAACATACAATATTATTCTTATAACTAATAAATATTTAACAATTAGAATTTTACAACGAATAAAAGTACTACTAATAGTAATATTACTACTAACGTAAGTGTAACTAACTATTAATATCTGCATCAAAATATTCTTTAAGATTATAATATGCTTTAGAAATTAACAAATTTTTCAGGTTGCGCTTAAATTGGTTGCCACTTAATGTTTTTATTTCTACAGGTCTTTCCTACACAGGTAGGTGATTATATATTTTTATAGCATTTATAAATGAACTTTTTGCATACATGGTATTATTTATCTGGTGGACACAAAGATTGAATTTCTGTTTAATACGCAAGGTAGCACGACTAGATGTATGGTTGAAATATGGGAAGCACCAACTTTCAAATAAAAAAAGAATTATCGGTTCTACGAAACTCGGTTCACCCAACCGAAAGTTCGGAGGTAACAAAGATTTAAAAAAAAAAATGTGCGTGGAGCCCCTCCGCGCGGAAGAAGTGAAACTTCGTAATATGATAGCGTTAAACGTTTAACGCAACCTTGTTGGAAGTCGGTTAAAAATATCCGTTCTTCTCGCTGGCCTCACCCGCAGTTTTCAGTTGCAGTTGATAGCATGATTTCAAACTTTTCAATAGTTAGAGGTTATCTGCGGAGTTAAAACCTGTTAAATTTTTGGACAGACACATTTATTGATTTTTTAACTATCTGACCGTTTAACTGCGGATTGAAAAGGGCCTTAAACTTACTAAACTGTGCAATTTAAACTAATCTTGGTCTGTTTTTATTAGGTACGTATAAACAATGCTTAGTTCGAAGCTGTATAGCTCCGCGTAAGCCCCAAAGCTTAGCGAACAAGTCATGAAATCTTAAGATTGAGTGCGCTCCACCATTTGTTAGAAGCGATTTTAAAGTGAGGTGCTAGCAACCTTATACCTCACACTTTCTAATCTTTAGCTTCAAAGAGGGAACAGTTTTCGAGCATAGAACGCTCATACGATCTATCGTTGGATTGCTGCCTAGAACATTACATTTCTAGAGTGCCAAAACAAAATAAGACTTTTTATTACTGTAAATATGTAAGAAAGTAAATAATACTTCGCATTACGTAAACGTAACACGCATAATTTTTATTTTATTTTACTTATAAATAAATATCTGGGACATTTTTTGCACACACGGTCATCTGACCCCAAACTAAGCAAAGCTTGTAATATGGCAGCCAAAGACTGATATACGTACATATATATTTTTAAATACATATTTAAATAGATATTAACACCCAGACATAGAACAAACACAAATGTTCATCACACAAATGTTTGTCCTAAATGGGAATCGAACCCACGCCCCCAAGCACAGAAGTTAGGTTAGTCGATAAACTTATAAGGTGTAAAATTTAATTTTAAAGTACTGTTTAAACTATCACGGTTGTTCACTACAGTTATATGATTATTTACGGGATATATACCGTGGGATATTTATAATTATGTAATTTCATTGTATGCTTTAAGCTTTTGCTGTCTCTTATTTCATAAAAGCTTGGTTTGATAAAGACATAAAAATCAATTGATGTTGTTGGTCTCGTTAAGACTCGAGAATGGCTGGACCGATTTGACTAATTTTGATCTTGAAATATTTGTGGAAGTTTAAGAAAGATTTAAATGTTGAGTAACTGGCTGGACCGATTTGGATGAAATTTTGTGTTCCTGGAGCGGGTCATTGTAGTGAGGCCGAAGCCCAAGCTTTACGCGTACGAAGTAGCGGGTATCAGCTAATTTTCAATAAAAAATATATAATAATGTTATGGTTTACTTGTTTCATATACGTTTTACGATTACGGCTTAATTTTTTCGTTTTATGCCCGAAAAACCTAATATAATTTTAGGATATATTTTCTAATACGGCTTTTAAGCCATTCCGATCTTCATAGTTCTAGCTATAGTTATTTTTTTAAACAACCAATGTTCCCTCTGGACTATTAAAATAATACCTGCTCTATTTCTCCCTAGTTCAACTCCTACTCACAATGTGACCAACGTATCCAAAGATGACCAAATAAGGGAACGACATTATTCCACCCCAGTTTTTCTCAGAAAATACTATGATGGCTCCCTCTCTCAGCTTTACGGATAAGTTTGTCGAACTAGATATAAATTTATCCCAACATTTACTTTGCTACCAATAAAAGCATCGCAAAAATTGTTTACCTTCGTGAACATTTACCCTGACGCCATTGTTAAGACCTGGTTGGTACTTTGAATTAATGAGCAGTTTGCGATCGGGAGTCTGCGGCCAGCCTTAATTAATAACTAATGAAACACTCTTGAGTCTTAAAAATATTCGCTGCATTTTGTGAAGAAAATGCAAAGTGTTTGTGTGGGAATTGTTTTTGTTTCGTTTAAGATTACGCTTTAAAGGCTTCAGTAAAGTTTGCCGACGCGTATTTTTTTGTTGAATTTTCTTTGCTGGAAATTGAAGGTATTTCTGTGACAGTAAACAAACGTTCTATTTAGAACAAGAGTTTTGTTTATGTACAAAAACTTAACAAGATATCAAATAAGTTTATATTAAAATATACTTTTCTGAACAAGCTTTTAGCTTTAGCAAAGAAAATGTAATCCGCTATATATTTACACTTAGAATTGGTTAATTGAATGCGTATACAATATTGCATGTCTGTGCTGCTAACCATTCAAGAGTTCCTTAGTCAGGAGTTCAGCCGGTCTATTCTGCAAGCTAAGTGAACGCGCAAGTGATAAGTTAAGTGAACGTGTATTTTTCTTGTCGATTACTACAGATACATGTCAAAATTTCGAGTGATCACCCTTGACTGTAGTCCCTAACCCTTATAATTGGATGTTTTGACATTTATCTGCAGAAATAGGCGAGAAAAGAACTTCACTTAGCTTGTCACTTCACTCGCGCGTTCACTTGCAGAATAAACATGCAGGTCTCAACCAGCAGTGCAGTAACCATGTCATGGTAAAACTTGAAACCAGCTATCATAGTTAAATACGTAAACGAAATTTCATGTCTGAATTTAAACGTTGAAGAGTTCCTTTATCTGGTGCTAATCCTGTAAGTCTATTCAGGTCATGCTTACAACAATGAAAGCAGCCAAGTACGAGTCGGGCTCGCGCACTGTGGGTTCCTTACAACCACATAAATTGTTAACTATTAAAGTTTAAAAAAGTAGCGCAAAAAGACATCCCACCCAGGTAAAAATACGTGTTTTGAAAAAGTGGTGGGGAGAAATGATGGCTGTTTTGATAAAAAAACTTTCTTTATAAAAAACTAGCTGTACCCGCGACTTCGTCCGCGATTTCTTCAAAAAAAAAATAGCCTATGTCCGTCCTCATGATACATACCATTGCCTCGCAAAATTTTATCGAGATCCGTTAAGTCGTTTAGCCGTGATTATGTGACAAACAGAAGGACAGACAGAGTTACTTTCGCATTTATTTATTTATTTTAGTGTGATGTGATCAAAATATAAAAATCGCTTTTAATTTGTAAATTTAGTAAAACTTCTCAAATACCAAGTGAAAATTACCTCACAGAATTCGACTCTTAGTAATAAAATATAATAAACTAAATTCAGTATCCTTTTACGTCCGATAGAGGCGCTGTTCAATTTTTCATACATTTTGTTATCGTTTACGTAACGATAACTTTTTCGTAAATTCTCGTACTAAGGCCACTGATCTCCAGTTCACCCGTGAAGCGCTGCCCTAACATTGCCCCCTTGAACAAGAGGGGAAGAATCTCCCCCGTTCTTCCCCATTGAATGAACTTTTTTCATTCCACCCGTAGTGTTACCACTTGAATAAGTTTTTTTGGGCCGCAGGCGGAGTGCTGAAATATCCGGTTTTCTGAACAGATTCTTTTTTTACTTGAGGTCATTTGGTAAAAGATTGGCTTTACTGCGATCTCGGATTTCTTTGATGAATTTTTATTTTTAATGCTTACGTACGTCTCATTTTAAGTAAACATCAAAATGTACCACTAGATAGAATACTTAAAGAAATCGTGAGAGTTGCGGGCATCCAGTGGATGCAGATGGTAGCTGTCGCTTAGGGTTAAATGGGGAGGCCTATGTTCCACAGTGGACGTCTTCTGGCTGATAATGATGATGATCAAAAGGTAATTATACATATATTAAAATAATTTGTTATAATATCTGCATAACTAGTTTTATTTTCAAATCGGAGAAACGAATGCTCAAAAAGTACAGGGAAAAACTTTATAAATAGATTTTCTAAATTTGTTACACTATTTACTGGAGCTACCGTCTAGTTTTCGTGCTCAATTATCTAATTAACGTTTTTTTAATACGTGTTTCTATATCTGATAGGCTAGGTATTTGACTACAGCTCATTCTCAGATACACAAACAAGAGAGCTATGCTTAAGTGCAATTTTTGTTCGTGTTCAAATGTCTTCGTGAGTCACCCACTTTTTTCACTATTCCGCCTAAAAACGGTAAGTAGATAAACTAGCAGTGACACCAATGAACTATCTAATAGTTCACATGTTAAAAAAGGCAGCAAAGTTGTCTGCAATGAGTTCGACTAAACGCATCAAGCCTGATTTAGGCGTTTGCACCCGCCACGAGAATTAAAAAGCTACCAAAGATAACCGTTGATTGCGCATGAGTCATAATTTGCTTGTGTGTTTTGTAAGCCACGTCGGTTGAGGGGGGGTGTCGTATGGAGCTTGTGATTGGAGGAAACAAAAGTACCTAATTCATTCAATTTGCGTCTAGGATTTGCCCGCTCGAAAAATATCCTGCTGAAAATTCAGTACCTTTTCAGAATGGCGGGGTAAAGGTTAATCGGTTAAACTCAAGTGGTCATATCGTCATAAGAAGCTACTGTTGGCGGATTCGGAATCAGACCGATCAAAGTATTTTTTTTGCGTGTAAAAGTTCGTTGCCAGTAAGGTTTAATGAGTAAACGGACAGGACATTTTGTAGTGGTAGGACTCTTTTGCATGAGTCCGCCTGGGGAAGTACCACACCTTTGCCAGTTATTCAACTTCCAAGCAGTAGAGTGCAAACACTACTGTGTTCCAAATTGAAGGGCAATGTTTCCAGTGAAATTACAGGGCACACAGAGATTTGACATCTTATATCTCGGGGTGACGAGCGCAGTGCATTGCCATCGAGGGTCTTGAACTGTTGAAGTTCGAAACGTCGCTCGTCTCGTCACAGTAACATAAAAAAAGGACTTTCAGAAACTTCGCACCTACATTGCAAAGCCTGATTCCTCGATTTATCTCTGCTCTATGTTACAAGTTGTGAGCTGGTTGCAGCTGGTTGGAAGGTACAACAATGGCTGGGAGTTACAAGTAGCTCGCGGTTGCATCGCGGAATTTTTCTAGAAATATGTGTGCCGCGCGCCGCGTGCCGGCGGGAAGGCGCACTCTTGCCTCATTTATACTATCATTGACTGTAGAAGATTGCAGAAGTGGCGAAAGTATCAAAACGTTATTTTTGAAGTGAAAACTTCTTTAGGCGCGTTGCGCACTTTTTGGGTGAATAAAAATCATGAAACACGCGTCATCGTCACCGAACGCTGTACCGTGTTTTTTTAAATAGCGCCATCTCTTGTAGAACAGGTGAATTACTGCTTAAGTTTTCACTTCTGACGTGCAGTCCTATGACTGATTATTTTCTGCCTTTTAGGTGTGCCTTCTTTTTTGCTTTTTAGGTGTGCAAACGTTGCGCATAACTTGTGCGACAAGTTAACTAGAGTCTGCCTAATGAAAGTAGAGATGGAAAAAGCACGGCAAATTTTAATAAAACCGGCCATGTGCAAGTCGGGCTCGCACACTGAGGGTTCCGTACCACCACTAAATACAATAATTATCAATTAAAAATCCCACTACAATATTAGTAAAATATGTCATTTGGATTCGGCGAAAGAAATGATGAGGTCGTCCAAGTAATGAGATTACCAGTTATAACTTGGTAATGAACAGAAATTTAACATCGACTCACACTTGGCCATCATTAATAATAATAATAATAATAAAATCTTTATTTCATGAAAATTAAGCTAAAATGACAAATAGAAAAATAAAAATTCTTAATGTATAACACTTTAGCTTCTTGAAACAAATAGGTTGGTCCACAGAACCTACACTAAGCAGAGCTTGTGTTGCAGGTTTCTGTATACCTTCATGGATCAAAGTAAAGAGCAGATAATTTTGAAACATAATCTATAAATAGTAAGATTATAATATTGGTTAAGCTAAACAAAATATAGGTACTATAACTAAATTATATAATTGAACATTTTGTATAATATACATAAATGAGGGTGTATTGTGTATGTGTGGAAGTATTTTGTGTGTGTGTTTTTATGTGTGACGGTGTATTGTGTATGTGTTTTGTGCAAGTTTTGTGTTATGTAGGTACATTACTCATGTTAGCCAAGAGGCTCGTGAAAATACATTAGTGGGTGTATGTTGAAGGGTTAGAGGAGAAAACACGACACCTTTATAATGATATTATGATTCTAAATTAATGTAAATAGCCAAACAATAAGAACAGAATTATATATATATTTTTTTAATTTTATTAAGTTATAATTTGAAGCAGTTCCTCAGTCTCTGTATAATTTAAGTTTACAATCCATTCAAACAATGAATTTTTAGCCTCATAGTTATTCATTGAAACAAAATTAAGAATGAATTTATTAATTTTATTGTAGATATATGGACTCAAAAACTTTTTATGCCTTTGAGCCGATCGTGCTCTGCAATTAAGTTCTCGTAATACTCTGTCCTTTCGTCTTTTACAAGAGTTAATACCAAGATTGTCAATTTTTACACTTTTATGTTGTGCTAACGTTAGGTTGCAAATATAAAGTTGCCGAACCGTGAGTACTTGGCAATCTTTATATAGCTGGTAGGTAGGATAGAGAAAGGGTTTTCTTAGTGTCACTTTAAGTACAGCTCGCTGTGCAACCTCAAGAACCTTCATATGAGTCACACACGCACCGCCCCAGACTGTGATGCAGTATGTCAGTATAGACCTACAGAGTGCATTGTAAATTTTAAAAATAAGTTTGTAATCAGCCACCTCTCGTAAGTTTTTAAATACAAATATAAGCTTGCGTACACGTTTGCTTAGAAGTGCTATATGTGGTTTCCAGCTCAATGTGTCATCTATGGTAATTCCTAGGTATTTTATGCTTTGGGATTGTTGTAATTTGGCACAGTCACAGTTGTTGTGTATGCAGTTTGAGTGTGCTATGATTTCTACTTTAGGCTTTTTACTATGTGGAAATGTAAATGTCATGAACATTGTCTTGTCAACATTTAAAGTAAGGAGATTATTTTTAAGCCATTCAATAACCTTCTTAAGTCCTTGTTCAGCATGTAACCGTGCTTCATCCCAATCATTACCAACAAAAATTAAAGCAGTGTCGTCAGCATAAGAAAATACTTTTCCATGGTTTAAACTTAAATTACACAAATCATTTACATACGAAACAAATAGGGTAGGGCCTAACACGCTACCCTGAGGCACACCATAATGCACAGAAGCATCTCGACTTCTCTCGGTACCAATTTTTGTTCTCTGGGTTCTTCCCATCAAGTATTCTTGCATAAGTTTCTGAGTTTTGCCTCGTATACCCATACATTCCAACTTTTTTAGAAGGATAGGAATAGAGACAGTGTCAAATGCCTTGGCCAAGTCCAGAAAAACCCCAATCACTTTCTTTTTTTTATCCAACTGTTCTACTATAAAATTGGAAAGTCCAGTAACAGCATGTTCAGTAGATTTTCCTTTTCGAAAACCGAACTGACATGGAGATAGGATTTCATACTTTTCTAGGTAAGATACGAGACGCCTGTTTATTATCTTCTCAAGAATCTTAGAAAGCACTGTTAGAATAGATATTGGTCTATAATTATTAACACTGTCCCTACTCCCACCCTTATGAAGTGGGGTGATAACAGAAGTTTTGAATACTTGAGGAAATAGCCCAGATGACATACTTTGGTTACAAATGTGAGTAATCAAAGAAACCAGCGTCGGCGCGCACTGTTTTATTAATTTAGTTGAAATTCCATCATGACCCACGTCATGCCATCATTTATTGTTATACTTTAGAGTGTGTACTATAATCATGCCATGTTTGAGGCTTGTACGTATTACCGTTTTTACATTAAAGCAATTACAAAAATACATAAAAAAAACGTTTGTTGTAAATAAAAAATATAAAAATAAAAACAGTCATCTAGCCTATTCTATAACGTTTCTTTACTCTGTTATAAATAAGCAGACTGTATTGTGTGAAGAGCAGAGTTGCGAACCGTGCGCTGCACATATTTTGCACGTCGCCTTAATATTAAGGCGTACGCTCACTTGCAACTCAACAACATGTTGTTAGAAATTACGTGGAACATGAAAATGTTAGGGAAACTAAGAAAACTTTGA
Source organism: Agriopis leucophaearia (assembly GCA_949125355.1). Classification (NCBI taxonomy): domain Eukaryota; kingdom Metazoa; phylum Arthropoda; class Insecta; order Lepidoptera; family Geometridae; genus Agriopis; species Agriopis leucophaearia. Next base: position 17,952,451 of record OX421263.1, on the reverse strand, counting down.
TTACTTTTTAGGAGGATTTTAAAGAGAGGAGAAACTTGCCTTCGACGGCTACAACCATATTCTGTATAAAATCAACTTTCTTTCGCGAGATTTCAGCTGAATTTTTTACTTGTATTTAAAGTATATAACTTCATCATCATCATCATTCTTAGCCAGAAGTCTTCCACTGCTGAACATAGGCCTCCCCCTTTAACCTCCACACTGAACGACACCCTGCCATCTGTATCCACTGAATCCCTGCGAATCTCACGATGTCGTCGGTTCATCTAGTGGGAGGCCTACCTACGCTACGTCTTCCGGTTCGCGGTCTCCACTCAAGAACCTTTCTTCCCTATCGGTTATCAGTTCTTCGAGCGAGCCTGCCCATTGCCACTTCAACTTGCAAATTTTAATAGCTATGTTGGTGACTCTGGTTCTTTGGCGAAGATCCACGTTTTGGATTCTATCGCGCATATAACTTAAAACTCGGGTATTACATGCGTACTTTCTTGCATCCGTTTTTTATTACTACAATTATTATCAAATATCTGTTTAGTCTATTTGTTTGGTATACATTTAAAATTGATTTTAAATTAACTTCTCAATGACTTGAAACTTTAAGTATAGTTCAGAACTGAATAACAATGTCAAATTTACTAATAATGTTGTACTTGTTAAAACATAATTTAAGTTTGCAATTATTTAACCAACAAAACATGATTAAATCTAAGTTAAGGTGAGAACAAATTTAAACGTAGTTGGTAAAACAGTTGTTACCAACTGCTTATAATATCAGAACTTCAATAATTTCTGAAACGCATACTCACTAATTCTTACAGACTTTGAGCAACTTTCAAACTTTAAAGATGTATGGAATCAACGACCTTACCAGCAAGGGATCAGAAAATTAAAATAATGGATGTAAGTAGAAGAAACCTCATTAGAAATGCACGAGCAAATGTTTAAATTAACTGGTTGCTCTTTAGTTTAATTTCGTGAAACGTGAACTCTTCTCTCCATGTCTTGTAGTTTTTACTGCTTTAGTTTTGAGTATTCTCAGTATAATTATGTTAAATTTGATTACTGTAGGTAGTTGTGCTTTCGTTTCACGAGATAATTAATGCATCATCAACATTGTGGCCAAGCAGTGGGACATATCGAGTTACAAAATATTCTAAAAAGCAGCATTTCGGTGGGTGATAACGTGTGGCATTTACGTCTAAGCACATTGCACTTTCCGGTAGAAAAACAACAAAACATGTTTTTAAGCTACGTCTCTTAATCTACTAACCCTGGTTTTATATTAAGCCTGTACGAACGTCGAACATACTTTTCATTTTGGTGATTTCACTAAATAATTCTCGCAGTTTAAAAAACTAAAAAACACGCTTTAAAATCGCTAATTCTGAAGATAATGGGACAAACTATTTAAATCATTGCATTGTCACCGGTCCTTGAATTTTTTTCCAAATTATAATTTTGTTCGACATTTTGAAGTAGTTTAAAATCAAGTTCAAAGTTTCCGTTACATACATATATACCAAGCGAATAAAAGCGTATTAAAAAGTAGTCACATGGCTTCAAAACAATATTTTAGAGCGTTCGTTAGCATTTTGTTAAAATGTTTAGCAGCCACAAGCTGCATTAGTCTGCGTTCACTGTGGAAATAACAAAATTGTTCAGTTTAGAACCAGCAATCAGTATCAAAGCTAAACTTTATTGGTTTATACGCTGTACCAATTTAACTAAAAGTCAATACAGGAACGAAGTTACTACGCCGCAAGGAAGTCATTGTACTCATCATTATGGACTACTTGAAATGTAGGTTCAACCCTGAAACCGTGATCTGGTATAAGGTACCATAAACTCAAAAATATACATAAAAATATTCTTATAAAAACCTTACACTGAATTTCATTGTCGTGCTCTCTCATTAGCCGGGAGCGAGACTAAGCTTAACGTAGGATTATTATAAGAATGTTTTTGTGATTATGGTATCCTACCAGTTCCAGCTCGAACCAGCTGACCATATTAGCTTTGTTTGAAACAGCTTCTATGGTCAGATGTCAGCTGTCTGCAAAAGTCATGGCATAATTGTCGGTACGTACTAGCTAGACATTTATTTATGACAGGTCATGTTTACGCATCGCTAGGTAACAAGGGAGTAAATGAAAACTGCTGCCCCAGCGCGGCGTGGCGGAGTTTTAAGTAGGACGTGTTTGGGCGGGCGGTGCAATATCATCTCATAATTTCATCGATGGGTCCCATAGTAAAGTTGTTCATAGTGATGTCAAATAAAACTTACACACAGTCACGCCTCTTTCCCATTGGGGTTGGCAGAGACCATATCTCTCCACTTGCTACGGTTCTGACACTTCTTTCTTTGACTTTGACTTTCTTTCTTTCGCTTTGTCTACTATCATGAGTGTTTTTATACAAGTTTGCCGGTTACTTTTGACGAGGCCTTTTCTCAACAGGTCGGGTAAAAATGCAATAAAAAGTAAGTAAAACGAAATGCATGCTCTATTTGGACACAGATGAATGAACAATCAGCCGCAGAGTGAAGAGGGTAGGGATCCATCACGATGGATGGAGGAGACAAAGTAGGGCTGCACTAAATTGCATAGTCACTCACCGCAGGCAAAGCAGAACGAGAATTGTCATCCATTTTAAAATCTTTGTGCCAGTTACACTACTGATGGAATGAACTTGATACATTTTTTTGTCTGTTTTTTATTTTATTACTTATATTTCTTGCTAAGGTGCCTTTCCAACTAGTTAATGTTGGAGTTAGCTCTGCGTTTGATCATTATATCTGGCATCCTGGCAACTTTTCCCACAGTTAGTTGCAAGATTTTAATATAATTATCAATATTAAAAACCGACTTCGTAAAAATGTCAAAACTGGACCAAATTTTAAATGGGACCACAAATATGTCATGAATCATCAAAATCGGTTCACCCAGTCGAAAGTTCAGAGGTTACAAACATTAAAAAAAGTGATGCCAGAGCGTGAAAGAGAGTTCCGTTTTCCGTAGTCAAAGTCATATAACTGTGGTTACAATCATCATAGTTCAGAAATAAGTGGCCACAGAAAAATCTAAAAAACGAAGCTCTGTGTATTTTACCACATTTCAGAGGTGCATCATACACCAATATAACACATATTTTGTAGTAAAAAGAAAATTACCTAGGAAATATTCTTTGTTAAGACACTGTTACCAAAAAAGTCAATGACCTCTAGAAAGTCATGAATTTATTTCAGTTTTATCGCTATAACTTTCAAAATAATTTTAAATAAAGCGGCGGTCTACATTTCACAATTTCGCTATTTTAATACACGTGATAAAACAGTGATGCATCAAACCTTACCTTCATTTTAAAAGACATATTCTACACCTCTGGTACCTTCGGTCCATCTTGTGAAGAAGAGTAAGAAGAAAAAGAAGTTTTATCCCGAAAATATTTCCCAAAACATCTAAACTCCGCAGTTTATTCTCCAGCCCATAGGTATGATTTATGAAACGGTGCAAATGGGTTACGGTGACAAGGGACGTGTGCCACCGTTATTAATGTACGATGCATTAACGATGCACCAGTTCACACTAGTTTAAACTGGTTTTAGTGTTTCCTACAGATTCTTATGCACTAAATAGTAAAACATGTAAACTTTGACGTTTGCGAGCAAATTTTAATTGAAACAATCGCAATCGATCATAATAACGACACAGGGATAAGTATTTATACATAAAAAAACACAACACTTAGTGCTTATTTTGCTGATTGTACTTAAAACAAATCTTGGATAACAGCTATTTACGGGATATTTACCGCGGTAAGGTTGTGGAAAGAGCTCCTGATATTTCGGCGCAGTTATATGCACCGTAAATAATCATATAACTATAGTCAACAACCGTGATAGTTTAAAACAGTGTTTAACAACTATTAATATTTGTATTTGCCCAAATTCTTTCACCCACTTAGTATTTCAGTAAGTTATATTCAGTATTTTTTACACACCTCTAATTTGAATTTATATTCGCTCATTCAAATTCTAGCATTTTTTCCAATTTTATGTTTATAATTATGAGCACAATGAAATTAATATCGAATACGTCCGTTGTCTGGATATACTTACATCTACACTTATCTATACTTACGTATATTATATTAGAGATTTGTATTTTTGGATGTTTGTAACGAAATAACTCAAAAACTACTGAACCGATTTTAAAAATTCTTTCACTGTTGGGAAGCTACACTATCCCCGGGTGACATATAATAGGCTATATTATATTTTGTAGCCGAGCTTACACCCGTGGGAAGCCGGGGCAGGCGCCTAATAATATTATAAGGGGAAAGATTTGTATTTTTGTATGTTTGTAACGAATTAACTCAAAAAATACTGGACCGATTATTTCTGCATTAGAATGCTACATTATCCTTGAGTAATATTTATACTATATTTTTAGCTACTATTATTACTAGAATGTTTAATAAATAAATCTCTACCCGTGCGAAGCCGGGACGGGCTGCTAGTTTTATATAAGTATAATAATCTCGTGTCACGGTGTTTGTGGTTATACTCCTCCTAAACGGCTTGACCAATTTTTATGATTTTTGTATATTTGGTAGGTATGAGAATAGGTCGTAAAGTATTTTTCATCATCACACATTTTCATGACCACGCGGGTAAAACCACAGGGCGCAGCTAGTCTACACTAATATTATAAAGAGGAAAGATTTGTACCTATTTTTGTATGTTTGTATGTTTGTATGTTTGTAATGAATAGGCTCCGAAACTACTGAACCGATTTGAAAAATTATTTTACTGTTGGGAAGCTACACTATCCCCGGGTGACATAGGCTATACTATATTTTGTAGCGAGGCCGAAGGCCGAGCTTACACTCGTGCGAAGCCGGGGCGAACGGCTAGTCCTATATATAAATATGTCTAAGCTTTCAACCAGCAATGTACATAGTTATATGATAGAATATTCGACAGTTATTCGACTTGTGCTCATACACATGTATTCATGATACAACACCCCGGGCGCTGTCTCGGTCAGCTTTGAGCAACATTTCGCAGGTTCAGACTGTTTTTGCATGTTTCTTTATGACCATTGAATGTGAACTAAAACTTTGAAGAGAAATACTCTTATTAGATATCTTCTTCTTCTATATACATATAATAAAAACGTTGAGACAAAAAATCTGTAATTGCGAGATATTAAAAAAATACACACAGGGCGTCTTAAAATAAGCAGCTGAACGTTAAGACAGTTTATTAGAATTTTTGTCTGTTTGTTTGTCCACGCACATCTCCTAAACTATTGGACGGATTTAAACGCGGTTTTCACGAATATGCTTAGCTATGACCAGATTGAAGTATAGGCTATGTTATTTTGCGCAAGGGCCGGATCGAAGGAGGGCAAAAAGGTTGAAAGTTTATGTGAAAACCTACGCGTATGAAGTCGCGGGCAACAGCACTAGATAACAATATAGTTACGCCCTGCAGTTTTACTTACATTTCCCGGGACAAAGAGACGCTAAAGTTAATCTCCGGCCTTAACTAAATTTAAACAAAAACAATCGCTGTTGAAAGAGGATCAAATTACAATTATTTACGAGATATTTATCGTGGTAAGGTTGTGGAAGGAGCTCCCAAAATTTCGGCGCAGTTACATGTACCATGTTCACGGGAACGGGGTTGTCTTCCTGTGAACATGGTGCATGTAACTGCACATGTTTCACTTATATGATTATTTACGAGATATTTACCGTGGTAAGGCAGTTGGTTAAACTTACCACGGTAAATATCCCGTAAATAATCATATAACTGTAGTGAACAACCATGATAGTTTCAAACAGTGTTTTATGTCGTACATATTATTGATAAAGATTCGTTTATTTGTCCAAACATGTATGCTGGTAAAGATCTTATAACATTTAACGTACTTAAGTATCAACATGTTTTTACCACAAAGGGTGTACAAATTCAAAAGGGAAGTTGGTTGCTCCTAAGTCCTATTGCATTTACATAATGGGAATTTAATTATTACTAACACAATTCAGATAAAGTTATTACAATTGATTAAAGATAATCGCAAATAATTGTTACATAATTTCAAATTGGTCAATTGTCAGCTGTCAATTTCTGTAGTGGTAGGACTCTATGCAGGGGTCCGCCTGGGGAAGTACCACACCTTTTCCAGTTATTCAACCGCCAAGCAGTAGTGTGCAAACACTATTGTGTTCCGGATTGAAGGGCAATGTCTCCAGCGAAATTACAGGGCACACAGAGATTTGACATCTTATATCTCGGGGTGACGAGCGCAGTGCATTGCCATCCAGGGTTTTGAACTGTTGAAATTCAAAATTCTGAGTGGCGTTGAGCTGTTATGGGCAAGCGTGAAGAGCCATCAGGCGAGCGACTTCGCTCGTCTCACTCAGTATCATTAAAAAAAAAACCAAGCTACTAGAGAATAAAAGCTATTGAGAATCTTATCTTTCGCGTTTCATGTCACAAATGTTATTTATAATGTTATCTTTGTTCTCTGTTTCTGAAATATCCTTTCAAACACAGGAACTGTCGTCAACTCCTGCCCTGCGTCCGAACTCACTTGACCATTCAAATTTATGGCATGTCGCGTAACTCTACACTGCCGGATCATGTCCAGTCTGCACCGTTGTACTGCAGTCTCGTATTAATTGAATTTCTGTGCGGCCATGCCGTCAGATATATGGAGAATCTCTGCATAGTATAAAATAAAGTCGCTTTCCGCGTCTGTCTCCCTGTATATCCGCTAACTCCTCCTAAACCAAGCAACGAATTTTGTTGAAGTTTTCACCATCAGTTTCAACAAGACAATTTTCATAGAAGGTTTATATAGGTATATAATGAAACCTAATTAAGTAGAAAAAATCAATTTACATGGCTCATGTTCAAAATTTTCACCTCATTTTTTTTCTTCTAAATTGCACCCGTGCGAAGCCGGGCGGGTTGCTGGTATAAAATATATTACAAACTGAACCTCTTTGAACAATTCTAAAGAGGTTTCGTTTACTTTTATGCACTCGTGCAAAAAAGTCTTTTGTGCACTAGAGCATATCAAGTTATTTTAGTCCGCTTGCACCAGGCATAAACTAGAAATTTACGAGCATGAGAAGTGAAAAACATATTTGAGAGTTACTTACCATACCCATCTCAAAGATAATAACATAATGCACTGTGGAAGTTTAAATCATTTTTAAAAACGTTTTTGGGCTAAGCTCATATATTTAATGGAGTTGCTATTAGCTTAGCCGCTGGCTTTTAGCTAAGTGTTACCAGTTTTTAGTTTCCATAATGCCTATGAAAAGCTTTAGAGATAATACTGGCTGAAATGTTCTGAAAAGTGGCTATCTCACAGTTGTAGTAGGCTATTATTTTTAATCAAAAAGGGTTTTAGGAGTGCATTTTTTGTCTAAACAAAAGCTTATTATTAGGTATATACTCTTATGAAAGAGATGCGGGCATCCAGTGGATGCAGATGGTAAGCTTTCGTTCAGTGTGGCGTTCTAAGGGGGAGGCCTATTTTCAGCAGTGAACAAACATTAAATAGTCTGAATATGATGATGATGAGTGGCCAAAGGCATAACTTGTAAGCAATTTTTTTAAGAACAGTAAACAAGCATGATGTCCACCTGATGGTGAGCAGAAACTTCCGCCTATGAACAGGGGCCTTACGTATACCTGTTATCAAGAACGAAAAATCATCCTTGCTGTTATATACAATTCAGTTTAGGTGATTGCGAAAAGTTTGCGTTACCGCAAACCGTGTCTCGGCGCGTTAAGGTTCGTGTTCGCGTGATTTTGCAAACTGAGCGTATTCGAGCCGGGTTAGAGTATTTTTTTATAGACTTGCGCTTGGCTGCCAACTCGCCTGATGTTAAGCAATGCGGCGGCCTACGATGGATCACGCTTGCCCAGAAGAAACCGATTCACTCTTGACTTCAAGACACCCAGATTGAACTATCGGGGAACACCCATTCAGGCAGCGCATTCCACAGACTAGCAGTTCGCACAATAAAAGTGGAATCAAAGCGCTTCGTACGTGCCCGCTCCAGCAGTCCGATAGAAAAATGGGCAGGAGAGATTTAGATCATGCAGATCTGATGCACACTCTCCAAAATGCATCCGATAAAAACCGATAGACTAGCAACTTTGCGCCGATGCTCAAGACTTAGAAGCTTAGTCTGAAGTAGGGCTTCGTTGCTGACGAGCCTCTTAGCACGCTTCTCAATTGACTCCAACATCCCGAACTGTTACTTAACTGATCCATCCCAAAGGTGAGTTAGGCGTAAGGCCCCAGGACACCTGCAACACTAGCGGTGTTGACGGTGCCACAGAATACAAGTACAAGAACAGATAATTCACTCCGCAAAATCATAGCGACTCTTGCACACAACAAAATGCAATTCAGGACGTGATAAGTAGCGACTCTTGCACACAACAAAATGCAATTCAGGACGTGCGAGCGCTAACTACCTACAGCTATATCAACCTAGAAGTTGCCTCTCTGTTTATCGCGTAACTCTTGTCGCGTTATCTCTGTCTATCGCGCGGCAGCGGGCACGGTAAGTCCGACCAGTCGACTACTTGTAGCTTCATACCTAAAGTGCGGAGTGCGCCAGGCCTGACGGTGCTTTGCCAGCCCGGAGAGTTAGTTGTAGACACCTTTTTAAAACGCTTCATGCTGTTGAAGCTCTGTTGGAAGACCTTTGGGGGAAGCACATTCCACACCTTGCATTTTAATTAATTGCTATATTAATATCAACTTCAACATCGTTTATAACAACTTAACTTGTTAATTTGTTTCACATAATAAAGAGGGGCACCTCAGTCATAATTCCTTAATCTTATAGAGTCGACGCGATAAAAGTTGACCAACTTTAGCATAACTTTAATTATGTCGCTATTTCGTAACTTGGCTCATTTTTTGCATCGCTCGCGGCTGAATAATACAGGGAAAGTACACCTAATTAAAAGTTCCAGCTAAGGGACAACGTAGTTCAACGTAGGGTTGGCAAGTTTGTTTTGGTTATTATGTGTAGTTATAGATGTAAATATAGAGTTTGTTTGGGTGGAGATTTATTGATGGTTGAGGGGACGTTTATAACCACAGACGCAAAAAACAGGGGTGTTATAAATGTAACATGTGTATTTGTGTATGTAAATTAGTCCCATTTAAGAAATTAATCAATATATACAATACCTTCCTGTCTTATAATGGTTGCCTGGAAGAGATGGCCTTTGACGATAAAACCGCAACTTGTAGCCCTAACTCGTAAGTGTTTACAATAAAGAGTTTCTATGTATCTAATACCTACCTAGTAACAAGTGAAGCTAATATTAAACGTATAAATACAAAAATACCTCATATGTATCAACGGATACTTGATTTTCGTTTATATTTATCAGATGATGATGATGGCATTTGTTTAAAAAAACACAATATAACTTTGACAGATCAAAATAAAATTATTATTTAAAAGAAAACATTTTTAAAACAAGCTTTTTCGTGTTTTTCTCAGCAAACCCTTTCATTTGATACCCGTATCATGATGGTAGATAAGGAAATTTTGTCCGCAATATTGGGGCGTCCGCCATATTGAATTTAGTGTGACGTCTTTTAATTTTTCGTATTCATCTGGTCCGCTCTTTGGAAGCTCGCCATATTGGATTAACAATGACGTCACTTGACGTAACCAAGCATTGTCCAAACTAAAACTAAAACTGTAACATATATGCAAAATTTCAGCTCAATCGGTTGGGGATAACTGTTTTAAAATTCAATTGCAAGATTTGACTCAAACTAACCAGGCAAGTTAAATAAATGCTTATAAAATTGTTACTACGCTCTGTAATAGTTATACTCTGAGCACGTACATATGGCAAAAGCAAAGATATTGTATCGTCATTGGGTAAAGCAAAGCACTAAAAGCATTATGCGAGAGGTAACCAGCTACAATATAACCACATTTCATTGTCGGATCCGCGATACGCTTCTCAATAAACGTATCGACGTGATTGCTCCATTTGGCTGAACCGCGACCAGTTAGTATCTGTGCATGTTCATGAGCGAAGCGATGTGCGGAAGCGATTTAAGATGCACGTCCATCAAATGAAATAATAATTCCCGTCGTCCCGCGTGGAAATAATTATTGATGTGTCGCCAGTGGAGAACAATATCAGATCAAAATAATAGGTCGGGGAAAAAGTCTTTTCGTATTTTGTATGTATAAAGTTGTAGTAAAATCTCATCGGTTGTACTGTTTGTATCTGGCTGGTTTTGATATTATTAAAAATATGACATTTTAAAAAAGGAATACAAAAAGTAAAAAGCAATTTCCCGCCATTTTTCAATTGTTTTTTTGTTCGATAAAATGAGTGAATCTGACGAAGAAATTCGATATATTTTGAAGTTTTATTACAAAAAAGGGAAAAATGCGACACAAGCCGCGAATAAAATATGTGACGTTTATGGACCTAATGCAGTGTCATCAAGAGTAGCACAATGTTGGTTCAAGCGTTTTCAGTCCGGGAATTTTGATGTCAAAGATGCAGCTCGCTCTGGTCGCCCTGTTACGGATAAAGTCGATGCCATTTCTGAAAAAGTGGAGCAAGATCGGCATATTAGTAGTTACGACGTAGCTGAAGAACTAGGGATCGACCACAAAACAGTTTTGACCCATTTGAAAAAGTCTGGGTATAAAAAAAAAACTCGATATTTGGGTGCCACACGAGCTCACTGAAAGAAACCAAATGAATCGTGTGCTCATTTGCGATTCTCTGTAAAAACGTAACGAAACCGAACCGTTTTTGAAAAGATTGATCACTGATGATGAAAAATGGATCACCTACGACAAGAATGTGCGCAAACGATCATGGTCAAAGGGCAGTGAAGCACCACAGACTGTAGCGAAACCCGGATTAACACGTAATAAGGTGATGCTGTGTGTATGGTGGGATTGGAAGGGCATCGTTCATTATGAGCTTTTACCGCCGGGCAAAACCATCGATTCGGATCTCTACTGCCAACAATTGATGAGACTCAAACAAGAAATTGAGAAAAAACGGCCGGAATTGATCAACAGAAAGGGCGTGGTATTTCATCATGATAACGCCAGACCGCACACATCTTTGGCCACTCAGCAACAATTGAGAGAGCTTGGTTGGGAAGTGTTAATGCATCCACCATATAGCCCTGACCTTGCACCCTCAGATTTCCACCTGTTTCGGTCTCTTCAGAATTCTTTGGGTAGTGTTAGATTAACATCCAGAGAGGACTGTCAAAACTACTTGTTGCATTTTTTTGATCAGAAGTCCCAAAATTTCTACAGCAACGGGATCATGTCACTACCTACAAGATGGCAACAAGTTATCGAACAAAATGGCACATATATATTATAATTAAATGTAATTAAACTTGAAAAAAATATGTCTTGAATTTGTTTATAAAATACGAAGAAACTTTTTGTTTAGCCTGTGTGTGTTATTCCAGAACCTAAACTACCTACTTTTTAAGTTCATCAAAAATTGGTTTAATAGTTACGGAGATCCGTGGCAATAAATATTTACACACAAAATTTCGCATTTAATATTAGAGTTACTAAAATCTAAAAAATAAATGGATAGATAATAAATGTTATGGAACAAAAAATCGCGCAACAGACATACTTACCAATTTTTTTCTATCGTACCAAATAACTAAGATAAGTTTTGAAGGTTTTAGAAATGGAACTCAAAATATTTGAGCTACACTAGCTTAGCGAAAGTAATAATTATTAATTCATTACTCATATCCTGATATAATATTGTATCTATATTACTTATTATTAATGAATGAAAAATAGAGCAGTAACGAAACAACATAATGAAAATGACAAAATAATAATTCCACAATGGTTGTTATATAACAAATACGCAATTATATATTTTACTTTACTTAGTGTCGCCTACCCCATCTAGTGAGCATTAGGGGATACAATAGCCCCTAATTTTTGCTAATATATACCTATTGGAACACTTCGTTGACCAAAAATATGTCGGACATTAAAAAATATACATACATACAATTTAGATAGAACATAAAACTTTATTAAAAACCACAAAAATAAGGTAAACATTATACACATCACCGTAAATATCTAGACTTTTGACAGGCGGCCTTATCGCTTAAAGCGATCTCTTCCAGGCAACCGTTATATAGGTATAGGTAACCAACAAAATCAAAAACCCATTTCTTTTTCGATCGGTTAGGAACAAACAAATATTCGCCCTTGTCTAAATAGTCTCTGCTTGTTAATAAAACTATAGCCTTAAAATTTGTAGCAAACCGTCTCGTTACGTATTCCGTCAGTGAATACAGATCAGTTTGCTTGTATAATGGCGAGCGCATATCGGATTTATGTAGACCTCTCGTATAGCTGATATTTTTGCCGTTTACAAAGCTTTTGTTATCTCTCTGTTGTTCATTTTGGGTAACCTTAAATTTAATACCATTTTTACCCAATTGCTCAAGAAGGAGAATATGTTTGTCTGTCTCTACTGGGTTACGCGGAAAGGGTGTGCGAAGCAGTAAAGGGGTCTATGGCACCAAATAGTACCCATCTTTATTAACAACTTTTTCTATGTGGGAGCAACTCTGAAATCACAACAAATATATCTGACGTTCGATAGAAAACGGTCATTGACACTCCTTAGCAGCATTTTTTTATAGAGTAAAAGTTGTTTATAATGATGAGTACTTTGGACCCCTTTTGGCTAAGTACACACTTTCCACGTAACCCTATAAATAAAAATAAAAACAATATATACGCAGGGGCGGCTTTGTAGCGAGCCTTCGGTGAGTGGCGACACCGCGTACCCCGATTCCAGGGGGCTAAATGAAACCCCGACCACTGGCTGGGCTTTCTGGGGGTGGAAACCGCTAAGAGCTAAGAATCTAAGCTCCATAGTGGAAGTGTTAAAGGGCATAACGCCGCGAGTAGCGTTTAGTACAAGTGCAGCACACCTCTCAACACCCTAAGCCATCCCACGCAAATGTTGCCCCTCAGCAGGTCTAGCACGGGCCGTGGACAGATTCTCTTTCCACCGTTTTTATCCCGCTTGAAAGAGACAAACGCATCCATATTATAGCTCTGTCGCGTCTACGCATGGATAAAAACGGTGGAAAGACAATTTTTCCACGGCCCGTGCTAAGCCTGCTGGTACCAATATAAGGCAGCCAATAGGCGCGGCCTATTTAGTGGGTGGCAAGTCACCAGTGTCACCACCTGCCGAAATTTTCGTTATAGTATCCTTTTTTAGAGGTCGGTAAAATACAAAAAGACATAATTTTCCGACCGTGACAGGACTCGAACCTGCAATCTTCGGATCCGAAGTCCGACGCCTTATCCATTAGGCCACACGGTCCTGAAAGCGTTAGCCCAAATACCTATTCACAAGCATCGTTAGTTAAATTTGTGATTTCAGGATTGTTAGTTTTGACTACAGACCTAAAATAAAATTGGTTTTGACGCCTTCTTTGCTTTATTTTTTACTCCACTGCCTAATAAGCAGAGTATTTTGTGCATATTCTTAAGCTATAAGTCAAATCTAGGTACCTACTTGTGGTTACCTACATAACATGAATTTGTTTTCTTTTTCAATAGAAAAGAGCGGCATCAGGACTGCTTTAGCAGAGCAGAACTGTCAGAAAACCTTCCATTGTCCATGAGTGGACTAATGTGGACATAACAAAGATGGATCTAAAAAACCCGGCCAAGTGGCAAATTCGGTTACTTGGATGATCATTTTTTGTCATCCAGGTAACAACTTTTTCCAGTTATATTGATTTACTAAACCGATTTTGATGAAATTTCTATGGGATCAATCTGAAATTATATACTTTCAATTATCATAATTATTATCCAAATTGGTTTATAAATGACGGAATTACACGGTAACAAACAAACAAAAAAACGTATATAAATCAAATCAAATCATTTATTTATATTCAGATTACACTGATACATTAAAAATTAATCAAAAATAATATTGTAATAATAATTAAAAAATGAAAATAAATATGGGAGTACTAATTTAAAAAAATAAATTTAAACTAACATTTTTGGACCAGTAGTTCTGCAGAGAAAAACAGTAATCATAAATGGATCTTATAATCTCATTACCCGAGTTAGAAATTGTAGCTCTAAATCGGGCAATGCGATGTCTTGAGAACTTTCTTTTTTGAATTTGGTTAAAAAGACAACATCACTCGCAGGCGGTCACCCATGCGAGTACCGAGCGCGCCCGACGTTGCTAACTTAATGGTGAACAGAAATTTGATGATGATGACTATGTCTTAGAAACCGCTAATCAACCAATTATACAGATCCAGCAATCTCCTCGAATGTTTGCTCAAACTTCGCTAATCCAGCCCGTCTGATCATCGTATGCGAATGTCTAATGCAGACTCGGCATAGCTATGCGCAGTCGGCATAATTATGGGAATTATGCCGGATGAATTAATTGCGGAAAATAATAATAGTGGTTTGTATTTTTGGATGTTTATAACGAATTAAGTCAAAAACTACTACACCGATTAAAAAAAAAAACACCATTAGAATGCTACATTATTCCTGCAGGCCTAGCATGGGCCGTGGAAAAATTGTTTTTCCACGTTTTTATCCATGCGTAGACGCGACAGAGCTAGAATATGGATACGTTTGTCTTTATCTAGCGGGATAAAAACGGTGGAAAGACAATCTGTCCACAGCCCGTGCTAGGCCTGCTGAGTAACATATAGGCTATATTTATTACTAGAATGTAAAAAATATCTTATGTAATTTTTTGTGGTTCGTTATTTTTTCCAATAGGTACATTAATATGTATAATAAAAAACGTGTAAAACATAAAAACATGTGAGTGGGAGTGTGTGTGTGTATTTCTATATTTTTTTCTTACATATTTTTTATCTGTTCTAAAAAAACATTTTTCGTCATTTGTTTGCTTTACACGTGACAGTTCTCGTTAGTGGAAAGTGGACAGGCAGACAGAGATAAATTAAAATAATCTTAAATACGCGCATATTTTTTTTATTTATTTTTTTAATTAAGAGTTTTGAGATTATTACAGTTTAATTGAAATTTGTAATAATCTCAAAAACTTAAGAAATCATAATATTGGTGTGGAGCTATGAGTATGAAGCGTTTTTTATTGCTCGGTAGTTTTCACTGTCCAACATTCGATTTCACCAGTCATACATCCGTAAACTCGTTTTGTAAAACTGTCTCGCTTTGCATTTCAAATGGAACGCTCTGAAACCATTCAATAATCGCCCGACCCGCAGTACTATAGGATTTATTAAATAGCTTTCATAAATATAAGTGAATAAAACTGGATTTAACTAGATATAAGTGGTAACGGGAAGGCTATGGGTCAGACAATGCGGCATTTGCATTTACTGGATAGTCAATTTGCATTGCAAACATCAACATAAAGCGTACCTATACATAGATCTCTATATACTTAAAGGGTTAAGTTTCAAACAATTATGGGGTGCTAGAACTTGAACAGTAAACCTTATTTGTAATTTTCCTAGTTTCACAAAATCAAGCACATTTTTTATGGCGAATGCGTCCTCTTTTTACCATCAACTCCCCCGTTGGTAAGCGACGACGATATACCACCAATTAAATGAATAAGCCGTTATTTTCAATAAAAATCACAGATCTATTTATTACACAATTGATATTCAAGTGAGGGTAGGAGAACAAAATATCCGCTCTTCTCGCCGGACTCACCCGCAGTTTTCAGTCAGCTCGTGACCACGGCCATTGTAACATGGTCGAAACGTCGAGCGAAAGGTATCTATTTTTACCTATATTTAATAGTGCGCGATAAGTCCCGATAAATATGAAAACATGTGTTCGAATCGCGAAAGTTTACAAATTACTACACAAATTGAATTTTCTATTTGATAGAATTAGAACGACAAAAATCCAGTTTTGGTAGCTTTTTTCGTGAAAAATGTGTGAAAATGTCTTGCCATTTTGAAGATTGAAGATTTTATTTTATTTAAATTGAGGTTAAAAAATTATAAGGATGAACGCCAAAACAAGTTATGTATAACTATTCAAAGAAAAGCTGTTACGTTTTTGTGTAAAGGGCGTTGTTTTCTTAAGCAAATTATGGTTCTAACTCGTAACAGAATCGATTATAAAATGTATGCATTTTTCGTAGAAGCAGTTACGGTTACCGTAGCAAACTATCGTAGCTCTATAGGCGTTGCGTAGATCTTACAACATTTTACATTAAAAACTTTCGCTAATGAGATCTTTTCACAGTGACAATTCCTTGTAAGAATAAAAAGTATTTTTAATAGAATCGGCGATTGAAGGGGAAACTACGGAACTACCCTTTGACATTATTAAGAAAGTAGCGCCACCGCACTTATATATGTTTAGGACAGCCGATTCGGAAGTGTAATATTTTAGCATATTGTAAGAAATCAAACAGTAAGGCAACGCCTTTGATGTTTCGCAAAATGCCGCTTAGGACGAGATATCAATATACTCTCACCAGACAGCTCACGGCCTTATACGCTTGCACGAAACAGCGCAGTTTGGAAAAACACGCGAACGCGAACTTTATCGCGCCGGGATACGGTTTGGGGTCGCGCAACTTTTCGCAATCACCTAAACTGAATCGCTTATAACAGGTAGGCGTAAGGATTGACCATCACATCGTGCGGCTAGTAGTAGTCAGTAATTATTTACTTACCTACCAACTCATCGTAACTTCGAATGCTTATTAAGTATATTAAATTATCTACGCACTGTTACCACCTATTACGGTAGGTTCTTAACAAATTACGGACAAGATCCTTTCACAGTGTAATTTATTGGGACTTTTTCTTCCTTGAGTTTCCACCTTTCTTTCGTTTGTGGAAATTGATGAAATCGCATCTCTTCTCTTTGAGATAACTTGCTATCTTGCACAAAATCTACATGGTACCATTTTATTCTGTGAACAAATACAAACACACGTCAGCCCTCAATTTTTGTACAGCTTAGATCATTTAATGAATAGAATCATTTAAATCTGTTAAAAATGCAAATTAACCTCTTTAAGAAATATAATACGGACAGCGAATCTTTTTTCTTTTTTATTGTTGATTTATTTTTCAAATCTCTACCGTTAATTATCATTAAACAGTAAGCAGGTCACCATTTTTCCCCATAGTATAGAAGGCTTTTAAGGGCCTAAAAAAAGGTTTATCTCAGGAAACGAAGTAATTCGTCAGAGAACCAAAGTCACTGATCGGGTTCAGCGTATTAAGCAATCCGAAGTGTTAGTGGGCAGTCGCAAAACCGATAATAGTTTGCACGTGCGCTAGGGTGTAGACCACGAATCAGTAAACGTAGCGTAGGACGCCCTGAGACTTAATGAAGTGACAATACAAAGTTACGCATATAGACTATAACAAGCCGAAAGGAGGTCCTTGGACCTTGTAATCATCACCAAGAACAACTTTTACTATGGTACTAACCCTGAAATAACAAAAAAACTGCTGTTCCATAGAAAACGGTCATTGACACTCGACAAAATATATTATATTTTGTCGATTTCTTTTTCGACAGCAGATTTCTTTCGTGATTTCAAGGTTAGATGAAACAGCAGATTCTTTTCGCGCTTTTAGGGTTGGTCCCATAGTAAAAATTGATCATAACGATGAGTATAATGACCTCTTTTCGGCTTACATTCACCCTGTATACGTAAGGCAAGTCGTTGGAAGCGAAAATTTGAAGATTCGAATCGCGTGCCTTTGGAGAGGCCTATGTCCATCAGTTGACTAAAATAGGCTGATTATAATGATGATGAGGAGTGAGCATTGTGCTTATACGGTACAGATTGAAACAGTCATCAGTAAACAATTACAGTGTATCACAAACAAAACCATCACTTTCAACATCAAAAGCCATCTGAAAATCAATTCCAGTATCCCATTACATACACTTCAAGCCACTATTAACGGCACAATCTACAGCCGTGACGTATTACACAAGCGAGTTTGCATTGTAGATTGCTCTTGACAGTATGCAAATACTAATAGTCCGTTTGGATCGTTCCAGTGGTAAGGGCCAGTATGGACTATAGATTTAGTTTTTAGTTAGTTTCTTCTTTTTTCTTTCTTAAACTTAATGCAGTGCGGGATCAACTCAATGACGTAGTGAGTTCAAGAAGCCCATCCATTAAAAATTTAGGTAATAAAGAACATTTCCCAGTAAAACAATATACGACAATAACCGGGCCACCGGGATCTAACCCTGAAAAAAAAACAATGTACCTATTTAAAAGAATAAAACGTAAAAAACAACCATAATAATTATCAATAAAAAAAATTGTTCTCAAACCAACAACAAACGAAGAAAAATATAAGCACGAGAAGAAAAAGAGAGAATGAAAAAAGGAGGAGATTTTTTGAAGTCTGTTAAAAATACGAAAATTACTTACAAGAAAAATAATTTAACTCCGACCAAATTAATATTTAAAATTAACCCATACTGGGTGTTTTAAAAAGACGTTGAACATAATTCGAAGATAGAATAATTAAAAATAATTGAAATGTAGTCAAAATATTAGCTGAAAAACCCATTTTTTTAATCATAGTTCAGTGGGTGTCATAGTAAAACATGAATGCCCATGAGAACGCGAGCCCAATTATTATAGTCAAATCGATACGACGCGAATTAGGTTAGTAACCTCTCACAACTGATTGCTTCTGTTCGTTGAATGGGTCGGAAAATATGACGGAAAGACTTGCTTAATTAATAAGCTTGAAGATGGCAAATACGACGACCGCATCGAGCCAAAACCTCCAAAAGGAAATATAAATAGTAAGAAAAAAAATATGAGTCTTGTCAAAGTATATCCGCCATTTAACTGAACACTTATCAGTATTTACGCCATGTTCCACTCTTTACCAGGGAATTTTGAATCCAGCGCTGGATCAATATAAACAAGCCTCAATAATGCTCCGTCCAGTGTACAGCTGCATTGCAAAAACACGTTGGCAAATTGAATTTTCATAGATACGGTGTCGAATCTGCGGCGGCTGATGCCTTTATAATGCATTGTTAATTTCGAGTTAACACTCACAGTGCACGCCACTGTACGCTCCATGCTTTTGTAATTTAATTTTGTACGGAAGCTATTCTGGCAATATTTCGCTATTATTTTACTATGATACAGACTGATAATTTATCAAAAAAATAAAAGGAATCTCAATTCACCAGCATTTACACCGTGTAGCTGCCTACGTTATCTCGTAGCAACTTCGTAGCTCTATTTATTAGCATCTACAATATCACTATGTAGCGTTCGTGGCGTAGCGTTGATGTTCTTAAAATATTCCCGAAATAAAGCAACAAACGAATTGGTTAGTTTCTGGATAGGTGACCGAGAGTGGCATTTACAACTGAGCGCTAACGTAGGTCCCATTACACGTTAAATTGTAGGTTGTTTGCCAGAGGTGGCCTAGAAACTCAGGCATCAGGGATGGACTCAGCCTATAATAGTATATTATTCACCAAGGGGATAAAGCAGTGTCTTAAGTCACGGGAATCATATTGAATCCCGACCGTAATGAAGGATTTGAGGGGTAACTCCGGAGCATAGCGAGGGATTTGAGAGTTAACTCCCGGCGAAGCGAGGCAATTAAGAATAGAATCCTTCATTACGTTCGAGATTCAAGAACGAAGACACCTTTATCCCTGAGAAGACTACTCTACTTTTCACACTTTCTGCGACACTATAAAAATATATACCTACTACTAGAGACGAAGTGTTTTATACTCGAAAATTAAAGACTAAAGAGTACAATAAACGTTTGCACACTTTTTTTTTGTTGACGGGGAAATCTTCAAAAGATACCCAGCTGCATTGGGGTGCAGCTGGGCTATGTGATATTGCACCCACTAAAACCCCCTCGATGGCCGACTTCTGTGCTAGACGGAGGGCACCGGGATCTCCATAGGAACGCACCGGTATAAACGTTTGTACCCTATACAAAAAACGTTTTTGTATATGCTCTAGTGTAAAAATGGTAACATGACAAGCGTCAAATTTGGTGTGATAATAATTATATAGTACACATTCTAAAGTAAAACAACAACAACAACAAAAAACTGGCCCAGTGTGAGTCCGTGACTAATTTCTGTTCACCAAAGTAAAGCAACGTCGGGCGCTGTCGGTACTTGGATGGGTGACCGCCTCGGAGTGATGTTGTCTTATTACGATACTGGAACCCTCAGTGCGTGAGCCCGACTCGCACTTAGCTGGTTTATTTTTTTCTTACAGATAGTTGGAGGGCCGGAGAGTGGTGGAAAAGGTTTGAGGCGACATAAGATTATTTTTATCCCGGAAGAACGAACAGTTCCTAAATAAATGTCCCGTGGGTGAAACCGTCCCGTCCGTACCGTCCCGTGGGTGGGGCAGCTAGCTTGTCACTTAATAAGGTCTCTACTACAAAGGCCGAGTATATATTTTGAATACGGCGGCGGACTCATTTATTTCCCGGTCCAAATTAAAATTAATAAAACATTTCAAAAGCCCTCTTGAGACCAATGAATGAAAATGATGTTGTTTAAAAGTCTTTTACAAAAAACCTAACAATTTCACGTCTGTTTAGTTACACGAACTGGTGTTGACTGTGTGTCATTTATGTAAACAATATTTGATGTAAATAATTAATAAAAAAATTATTTTAAAGTTTTTATTTTTATTTTAGCGGCCATATGAAAATAATACATTATTGGGAATTGAAGATTTTATTTTCACTATAACTAAAAGTGTGTGCAAAATTTCAGTATAATTGATAAGGAGGAACTGATTATAAATCAGCTTGCAAGATTTGACCTAAACAAACTAACAAAAACATTACATAAAGCTTTAAAAAAAAAACGGTAATTCATGAATTTGTACTAATGGTAATTTTAACCAAAGACACGACCTTCAATGTGTGGCAATGTGTGTGTCGCGTCATCATAAATACATGATGAAAAGAAGTGGATGAAAATTGCGTTATCTATGCTAACTTTAAATGCGAAATTCGTTTATAAATCTATTATCTTACCCAAATAAAGGACATCGGCTTATCTCTCTATAAATACGTATGTATATCCATCCACATTAATATTATAAATGCGAAAGTACCTCTGTCTGTCTGTCTGTTTGCTACATAATTAGAACTAAACGGCTTAATCAATCTCGATAAAATTTTGGGAGGTAATAGTATGTATCATGAGGACGGACATAGGCAATTTTTTTCTGAAGAAATTGCGGACGAAGTCGCGGGTACAGCTAATTTATTATACTTTCTGAAAACGTAGTTCATAAGACATTACTTGATTTGAGAATAGGCCATTGTGCCGAAGCTTCGTGCTCAAATAATTCGTATTATCGGAGATTCAATATT
The DNA here is from genome assembly GCA_949125355.1 of Agriopis leucophaearia. Taxonomy (NCBI): domain Eukaryota; kingdom Metazoa; phylum Arthropoda; class Insecta; order Lepidoptera; family Geometridae; genus Agriopis; species Agriopis leucophaearia. The sequence continues at coordinate 17,930,966 of OX421263.1, read as the reverse complement.
TACTCAATGGAGAAGGTTTAAGAGTCCACGTACGGTCTGCGAACTTTAAAATTCAACAACATTGAACACTAAATACACTAAACACAAAACTTAAAAAAACTAAACTAATTAACGATCGTTTTTACTATCTATAGGCAACTAAGGTTTTTAATTTGGTATATAATCGTTGGTATTGAGTTTATGTCAAAAAAAATATTTCGAAGTAATAAAACTCAGCATGTGGTTAGTGCTTGACCTTTGCGTCTACTACAGACGAATAAATTGTGTGAGATTTAAAATTCATCTTCTTAAAGACACGTCTGCAACACTCGGTTACTAGGGTCGTAACAGTGCAGGTCCTACCTGTCTTAGGGTTCGAATTGACACAATAAACACAATTTTAACAAATACACTTTTTATTGTACTAAAGTCCCTAAAAATGTGGTAACGCGGAACACTTGAAAATGTAGAGAGCACAAAGAAATAACCAAAATATTGTGTGTTACTCAGCGATGCATTTGCGGTCAGCAAGGAGAGTTCATCACAAGAGAACCAGAGTAAGTATCAGTAGAGCCAATATTTTGGCGGCCATAGAGCTACAGGGCAACATGGTTTCAGCGGTTGCTTGATCAGTTCTTCACATTTACCATCTTTTAAAGTCAATTGTTACATTCCAGGACTTGTATCAGACTCCTCTCTCGTAATTTTGTTTTCGTGATCTGTCAGGTAGAGTTCTTAGTTCAAAACACCTTCTAGTGACCTGTAGCAAAAGAAGGTATTATATACTAGAGAAAGAATGTAGAATGAGAGTGATGATGATGATTCATAAGAGATCCTTACAAACCTTTTGAAGTAAGGTTTTTTTAACGGTTTACACTCACGGCCTTATTGAGATTACCTGTGGCAGAGATGCCACAGAACGCACACTAAAACACAGACAACGAAAACTCAAAACCCTGGCATATTTAAATTTCATAATTCATACATCTGCCCGGTTGGCAATCTACCCCGTAACTTTCAGGTCCTGAGGCAGACATGCTACCACCAAGCAAAACTAGTGTTTGACTTGATTAAAACATGACATAGTCTACACATTTTGTCCATAAAAAAATGCTGGTTTTATATGATAGGATGTAACCGCGGGATGGTGTTAGTACTGAATAAACGAATACGGGAGCGGTACGGCTGTCCATACGACAGATGGATCGTTTTTTTCGTAGGTGGTTAAGTTCCTGATAAATCAAATCGATAAATCAATCTTCTAAGTTTGCTAGCTTCATCTTCGACCACAGTGCCGCTTACCAACAGGCGAGTTGGTGGTCAAACGCGTAGTTATTCTGAATAAATAATAATAATTTATACTCGTATTTAACGCGGAGTTATTCGGGATAAAAAATAATAAGGTACTGCCACAGACTAGGTATAGCTACTATATAACGTCTTTGGGTACTGCACTTGATAATTTAATAAATTAAGAACTAACGCGATCATCACATGATATTGGTATTTCAAAGAGACGATGGCAATGTACAGGGCGCCGAAGAATACGCTAAATTGCTGTGTACTTTATGCGTATAATTATGTGTGGATATGTGTAGCTATTAGGTAGGACGTGGAATTTTTTTTATACCAAAATCCTAATCAGTGTGAATTTTCACAGGGAATAGCCGGTCACTAAAACATGTGTTAAAAGTATTTTAATTACATTATTTCTGGCCGCTGCTAAACTAAGACTAAATTTTCGAATGGTATCATAAAGTACTCTATAGGTACCAAGTCTAAAAATAATCGAATGTTTCCAAGCATCTTTGAGAAAATACACCTACACTGTAATAAATGGGAAAAGTGGGAAATATTACTTAACATCTCAACATTATTTACAAAACTGCTTAATAATAAGCACTTTTCAAAGGTCAAGTGTAGACATAAAACGCACAGACAGACCATCCTTGACAGAAACTCTTCAGAGAATTATGAGAACATACGAGAAACTATAATTTTCGACACACTTCTGTAGTACTGGATTATGTGAGGGCGGGAGTACTCGTAATATTTTAACGTGGCACTTACGGCCGGCAATAGTACCATGCCTAGCAGATGTTTGGGGTCGCTAGAGAATAAGGTAAGCTGTGTGTAGAAAGGCACTTCAGTTGATCTTACCTATATATAGGATATGTAGAAAACTATTTATTGTTTACACCAGAAATCACAAACAAAGTAAAAAAAAGACTAACAACACCTATATGGTAGAGCGTGTCCGCCCCTACCCCCCCCCCTATTTTACCCCTATTTTATACATTACCTTTATGTGAAAATAATGACTTATGATTTGGTGAGAACAAGACAGTGGTAGGTTTCTCAAGATGCACATCCCTTTACAAAAAAAAGTTTCGCTGCTCCAGCACACCAGAACTGCTCACTCGGCCACGTGTCACCATCAACAAAGCGCGCGCGCGTCATGCATATCGTGTATGCAGCGCCGGCCGCTGCTGATATGTGCGAATGATATCAGAGGCTATATCGAGAGAATCTCTTTCTCTATACACCATACCATATAGTAATTTTTAAACTTTCGCGATTTGTACACATGTTTTTATTTACTTATCGCGCAATAAGATACCTTTCGCTCGACGTTTCGAGCATGTTACAAAGGCCGTGGTCATGAGCTGACTAAAAAACTGCGGGTGAGTCCGGCGAGAAGTGCGGGTATTTTGTTCTCCTACCCTCACTTGATCTTGAAAAATTGCAGGGTTGTCACTACGACACACAACACTGACTGTATCGGTAAAAGTCCTAGTACGATACCTACACCACGGTTTGAACATTTGCTTACTATGGGATTCCACGACGCCGCTAACTTGAATCCATCCTCCCGGTTGAAATTGCGATGTTTTCTAATTTCAACCAACCAAACATAACCATACCATATAGATTGTACCATTACACCATTGTAGAGGTAGAAGGCGCGAAGATCGTTATGCCATCACAAAATCTTAGGGGTTGGCCGCCGTATGTGTCTCCCATTAAGTGACGATCTTCATCTATCTTACCGGGTGTATGCGGATCACGTGGCCTGCCCAGTTCCATTTGAGTTTGTCTCTGTTAGTTATGTAGGTAACATGAATACATACTGGCATTGCAAACATGTCTTCTGTACCCTATTCTTTGGAGTCTTAGTACTCTATCGCGATGACAGATGGGCTCCGAATGCGGTGGAGTCGCGTGACAAACGCGGCCGCGTAGCGTGACCGAGGCTGCGTGTGGACGTGACGCGGAGTGGACGCGTGCCGTGTCACGCCTGGTAATCGATGTGAGAACGAGGAAGTAGGCATGCTTTGTTTTAGGTAAAATAAGAACAATAGAAAGATTTTACATGGAAGCTGTTAACAAACGCCTTCAAAAGAAGGTTCTCAATTTGACTCTTTTTTTATCAGGCGAGTTGGCGGCCAAGTACAAGCCTTTTTTATAATAATAAAAAAACCCTGACACATACAGTGGCCTATAATAAGTTTAAAGTGTGTGTCTGTGTGTCTGTTTGTGTCGTCATAGCTCATAAACATGTAAAGCGATTTTGATTTAGTTTTTTTAGTTTGAAAGATGACTTGATCGAGTGTTTTAAGAAAATCTGCCATAAGTGGTAAACAAGCAGCTCGGCTGTATGATGATAAGCAGACACTATCGCAAATGATACTTGTAATACCAGAGGCATCACAATTACGTTGCGAACCCTTCAAGACTCTATTATCTTGCCTTTTGAAGAACCTCATATTCTACCTTCGCGGAAATACCGTGGAATTTTAATGTTCTGCCTCAGCCAGCAGGTGTTCCTCAAAGGTTACAATTTCAGTCTCTTCAGGTTGCGGTGGTGAGTTGGATGCATCTAGTCAAGCGTGCTCTATCGCAGATCACATCATCTCTTGAGATAGTTTGTTTGTTGATTTTTTATAACTCTTTCACGTAGTAACAGATGACCAACTTCTAATTCTAATTTAATGTGGGGGTGATAAGTCCTGCACTGACATCCCGCTTGGGGTGTATTGTGCATTTGCCCCTGAGAGCCTACACAAACCAGCCGAGCTCCCTAAGATAACAGAGCACGGCTTTGAGTTGCTGCCTAAACTGTCCTACCCCTATTTCGCCAGGTGTGGTATTGGAGACTTGTTGTTGATTTTCTTCAAGGATTCCAACCTTAATCGTAATCGTAACAGAGCAATTCCGACGTGATTTTTTGCACAAATATAGTTGGAGAGCCGGAACATCCCAGAAAATGTACGGCTCCTGTTGAATGTCCGCAAGCGACTGAATCAGCGGGACGCAGCAAGGTATTTTTTTGGACATCGGACTAGGCTTTTTGCCGCAATCTCGCCTGATGGGAAGCGATGATGCGACCGAAGATGAAGCACGTTTGCCCAGTAAATACCTATTAAGCCTAAATTGAACAGTCCAAGATTACAATGCTGCGAAAACATGCAGAGGCAAGGCGTTTCAGTATTTTGCCGTTCTAATTAAGAAATAGGACGCAAAACGCTTAGTGCAAATGAATAGTTTTTCGACCATATAAGGGTGACGTTTTGCCGTTTATGAATAAACAAAGATTGTATTCCCAGCTATACAAATTAATGTTATCACCATCGACTTTAATATCAATCCATCTTTAAGTAAGGGTGCCCTTCATAAGTTCACCCGAAAATATTAAGTTATCTCCCGCACTTTATTCCAGATGTCTTTCCAATTGCACGTGTCCTCCCCAGAGTAGAACGCACTATAATTGAATATTTGCGCAAAATTTATGGTTTTTGCGCTATTTTTATAGGTTTCTGTGTTTAACGCGTCTGCGGTGAACGATTATGAATGGAGGCATGTTTGTCACCCCCGTGTGGTGTGGGGAGCATTGTGATAGCATGTAGAGTGGTTTGAGTGTGACATGTATAAAGTTAGGTGTGATCAAAGATAATGTGGTTTTATCGTTATCGGGTGTGAAAGATTTTTAATACCTAATCAATTCTTTAGAGATTTGTTTTGACTTCAATAAGATTCATCATCATCATCAGCCAGAGGACGTCCACTGCTGAACATAGGCCTCCACCTTTAACTTCCACACTGAACGACATCCTGCCATCTGCATCCCGCGACTCTCACAATGTCGTCGGTACATCTAGTTTGAGGCCTACATAGCATTAAGATTACGGAATATTTATTATTTTCATGATTGATTAAATTGGTAAGTTTCCGATAGTTTGATTTTGTTATACGCTATTTTTACGGGCAGAAAAGCTGTCTACATGATTACAAAGTTTTTGATAAATTAAAAGTACCTCGGCTTTTAAACTGCTATTATCTTAATGCATCCGCTAAAACAGTAATAAAAACGAGGTGGGTTCTCTATTAGATTTGAAACGGTAGATAGATAGATAGAAACTCTTTATTGTGTACACCAGAAAAAATAAATTACAAACAGATAGAAAACACTTATGAGCTAGTGCCACAAGTGGCGGCCTTATCACTAAAAGCGATCTCTTCCAGGCAACCATTGGATAGAAAGAAGTAGTGGTAATTTTATTTTTTTGAGTTTAATTAATATGATCATAGCGAAGAATACGACATGACAGTAGGAATGGATACCACACTCCTAAATTGACAACACATAAAGATTATAGTTATTCTAAATGATAAGTATTGCTAAGAGTGCAATAATAACTATTTGGTACTTTTTATGACTAATCATACAAATATGATATATATAACATAGAACAGGTTTTATCATCTTCATAAAGTTTCTACAAATTGCCAGCACCCTTGTTGCATTACATACTGGGGTACATTATAAAAGTGGCACGAGAAGAAATGTGAGGTTATTTATATTAAATTATAGAGGGAAACTGTGTGTTGGGACATAGCATTGCTAGTATAAGAATGTTCGTACATTGCAAAATGCTTGTTACAGAACTTACAGAGTGCTTTAAGTGGGACATTTTTCATATGATGTGGAATTGAGTTTTTATTTCAAACAAATGGGTAACTTAGTTCTTGTTGTTAATAGATAGATAGATAGAAAACTCTTTATTGTTTACACCAAAAATTATAAACGTACATAAAAAACAACTTAAAAAACTAGTGAAACAATTGGCGGCCTTATCGCTATAAGCGATCTCTTCCAGGCAACCTTAATAGTTAAGAGTTTAGGTTATGCGAAGTATAATAATGATTCTGTATTGTCTGAATTGTTTATATGTTTTTTTTTTATAATTATTGTACGTAATTTTTGTATTTGAATTTGTTTATTTAACTAGTACGACTTACACCAATTACATCAATTAATTACATAATTATATAAAAAATAATGATATAAAAAAAAACAATAAAAAAATTAAATTAAGGTCAAAAAGAAAAACAACACTGTCAAATAGTTTGAGGTCAGATGACCATGTGTGCAAAAATGTCCCAGATATTTATTTATTATTTATTTATTTAAATTAATAAAAGAGGCAATCTTAAAAATATATTGCAATATATTGGTAAAGTCAAGTTTTTTTGTGTATATTGTTTTTGATATATTTATTTGTATACTTATAGGTAGGTATAGAATAATTATTTTAAGTTTTAGTTAGTAGTTGACATTTAAGTTTTCGTTAATTTGTGCTTAATAAATATATATAATCTGTAAAAAAAAAACAGTCAAGCGACATATTTTTTCACGTTGGCGCCAAGCTACCCACAAATTTTGTCATTTAGGTTTTTGACAGCTATATATACTACAGAAAATCTGCAAAAATTCGTAGTTTATTCATATAGACCAGGGTCGAAGCTTTCAAAAATGGTAAAAAGTGAAAAAAAATAGTAGTAGGATGAAACCCATTAGAAAAGGAGGGGAATATGATAAAAATTAAAGGAAAAATAAATACGGGCGATCTGAATTCGGGAAGTAGGGGGTTGAAGGGTAAAAATGGTTTATCTCGATTTCCGGTAAAACTACAAGTCCTATGAAAAAAAGTTAAATGGCAAAGTTGTAGGTAATAAAAAGATCTACACTCCCCCCCTCCCACTTCCCGAACTCAGATCGCCCGTAATTTATTTTTCCTTTCATTTTTATCATATTCCCCTCCTTTTCTAATGGGTTTCATCCTACTACTATTTTTTTGGTTTCAAAAATTATCGACCCTGGTCTAATAATTTACCGTCGTTACAAAAGACGTGAATAATGGGGTAATGGGACGCAAATGTGATATGGGCTCATTATAATGATGAGAGAAGTTCGTACTCTTAATCTAGGTTATAAACGAGGTTCTAAAGTTTTTGCTTAGGTTTATCTTAACCGATGACTACCAAACTTTGAGTTTGAGCTGAGTGGATTTAATTTTATCTAGATAAGTTTTGAGAGAAATTAAAATGTGCTGTAGCGAAAAGTTTTAGGTTAATTCAGTATTGTAACTAATTAATGCTCAACATGACTTCTCTTGAAGTTTCAAGTTAGCATTTGTAATGAGAAGGCGAACTTAGCATGATAAGACTATTGACTGACTCGGTGACTTTTGAGCTCGGGGTACTCCCAATTAAATGGTCTCAAAGTTAAGACCCAGTCAGTATCTTTAGCTATCTCACATGCATTTTTTTAAATCTACTATCTACTATTTAATGGCACGAAAAATCGACACCGCTTTATGGTTGACATTCCGAAAACCTGTATGAAGCGCTTTGATTCCACTTTTATTGTGCGAACTGCTAGTATGTGGAATGCGCTGCCTGAATGGGTTCCCCGATAGTTACAATCTGGGTGTTTTCAAGTCAAAAGTGAATCGATTACTTCTAGGCAAGCGTGATCCATCGTAGGCCGCATCATCGCGTAACATCGCAGGCGAGAGTTGGCGGTCAAGTGCAAGCCAATCTTACAATAGAAATATATATATATACGATTTAGCTGATTTATATTTATATAATTAAATTGCTGTTCGTTTGTCTCGCTAAAACTCGAGAACGGCTGGGCCGATTTAGCTGATTTTGGTTTTGAAATGTTTGTCGTAGTCCAGGGAAGGTTTAAACAGTGAGCAAACGGCTGGACCGATTTTGATGAAATTTTGTGTCCCTGGAGCGGGTCATAGTAGCGAAGCCGAAGGCTGGCCGTTCAAAGCCGGGCCGGGTCGCTAGTCTTATATATAAAAATCTCGTGTCACGGCGTTTGTGGCCACACTTTTCTAACAACGGCTCGATCGATTTTTATGATTTTTTTATGTATTTTTGGTAGGTCTGAAAATAGGTATAAAGTATTTTTCATCATCATCACAATTTTTCATCACTGCGCGGGTGAAACCGTGGGCGCAGCTAGTAATATATAATTACTGTGCTACTGTCATTTTGTAATACTGTCATTATGAAAAGTTAATATTTCAAAATATTTAGTAACAATTTTTGTTACAATTTTTTTGTCTAGTCTGCATGAAATGCTTCCATAAAAATGGAATACGTGGTCATTAACGGTCATTAAATATTTTTTTTACGAATATGGTCATTAAATAATTTTATTAGCATGAACATTCCATGAATATCGAAACAATAGTACTTATTATGCAAGTTATCTCACAAACTTACTTATAAACTGTGTTCCCGTAAACTATGAGACGTTCGCTTCCTTCTTTCTAAAACCGCGAGTAAAACCGTAGAATACGTGTATCACAGTCTTGCGTTTCTGTTTAGGTGATGGTAAAAGTTTCGTGACCGTAAACTGTATCTCGGCGCGTAAGGTTCACGTTCACGTGATTTTCCGCACTGCGCTATTTCAACGCTTTTCCAAGACCGCGTTATTCGTTGTAAGGCCCTTGTATGAAGCGCTTTGATCCACTTGTAGTGAGTGTGTTTCCCGATAGTTACAATTTGAGTGACTTCAAGTCGCGTGTGAATAGATTTCTTCTAGGCAAGCGTGAATCATCGTAGACCGGATAACTGTATATCTTCAGACAAGATAGAGGATAAAAAAAAATTAAAATGCGATAGTGTGTATAAGCACTCAATTACGTAACGGAAATGAATGAAATTTCAAGTGTAGGTAACTTATACCTTCATCATTTCAGCCATAGGACGTCCTCTGCTGAACTGAACATAAGCCTCCCTCCCCCATCGATCTCCAAAACGGCCGGTTGGAAGCGGCCTACATACAGCGTTTCCTCGCGATCTCTTTTAGGACGTCTGTCCATCTTCTGGGTGGATGTCCTTCGTTGCGCTTACTGGTCCGTGGTCCCCATTCAAGAACTTTTTGGCCCTATCGGGCATCTGTTTTGCGTGCTATTCCGGTGGACTATATCGGTAACTTTCGTTCGGCTACGGATCTCCACATTTCTGATTCGATCTCGTAGAGATACCCCGAGCATAGCCCTTGCCATAGCTCGTTGTGCGACTACTTACTTAATTTATACATACTGTAAATAAATTAAAAAGTAGGATAATTTTTATCCTGAAAAAAAAACACCTGTAGGAGAGCGGGTGAAATCGCGGGTCACTGCTATTAGGTAAATAAACACCAGTTCCCAAAATTTAAACGAAACGAAATATTCTTATTTACGGCCTCGAAAACAATGCTTCTCAAACAAAGCCCTACAGCTGCACAAGCGTAATTTTATCTTCGACGGCTCGATCGCTAAGTGACCAAGTTTCGACGAGTTCGCCCATAAATTACGAAGATAAGCGAAAATATTGTCTTTGGGCGGCATATTTTCTGAGCCGTAGATCAGATAGTGAGTTCCAAAGAATCGAGACGGCATGACTTTATCAAATGGTCACATATTGGAGCTATAGCAGTGTTCTAAAGTATTTTATGCAGCAAGTTTCTATTATCTTTTGAGCTTGAGGTGTTAGATTGTTTAAAGTTGTCAAATGAGATATATCAACTTTCAAAACAGTTGAAGACTTCAATGTTTAATTAGTAGTGAAAGGGTTTTTTGTGGTTGAAAGAGATTACTAAGTTTTGGACGCCATCTATCTTGTTAATAGGTGTCAGTTAGAAAGCCTTTAAATTGCAGACATGAAGTTAATTTCGAAGCAAACATGTTTTTTTTTACATTTTCTCAAAACTCCTGAAAGGTTTATAGCTAGATCAGAAAGAAAACATGTCTTTTACACAATCTATATTACTTAGTCATATTTAATACTAGCTGCGGCACACAGTTTCATCCGCGTACACATTTCCTCAGAAACAGATTTTTTTTTCGAGATACAAATTACCACTCTACAGCATCTCTACGTAAACAGCTTATGTAAAAAATTATAATTTAAAAACAAGTTTTTATTTAAATGATGCTATATTTTTTTATTTAAATGTTTTTATTTATATATTGGTGGCCATTTTGAAAATGTTACAATTTTTGTAATTGCATATTGTATTGTCACCAGAACTAAAAGAGTTTGCAAAAGTTTCAGTAAAATCGGTTAGGTGGACCTGTTTCTAATTCGGTTTGCAAGATTTGACCTAAACAAACTTACGAATATTAGTTAGTTAAGTAAGTAAAAACTTGTAACAATCACTTCAATATATCGCTCTGTTCATGCGTGAAAAAGTAAGAAAGAAACCGACAAACACATTTTTGTATATAATATAGTATCATATATATGGCAGCCATAGTAAAATCTTTGTGCAATAATGACCAGAATATTTATCAATTATGATTAGTGGACAAGATTAAAAATATTGTTAATTTCGTTTTCACACACACATATCATCAGCCAATTAACGTCCACTGTTGGACAAGGCCTCCCTCATAGAGAGGGGTGTTGCCATAATCCCCACGCTTTCGTTTTCACACACTCACCTATAATTAGCGAGTACAGTTAAACCGGAAAATTATCTTATTTAGATAACTTAACATTTTTTTTGAGAGATGTTGACAATGCACCAGATAAACATCGAAAATATTAAAAATAAACTCCATAGATTTCAAAACACGTAGACACGACACGAGCAAAGCACACAACTAATACATCACACATAATGCAAGTGACACGCGGCACAATGCCACGCCGGGTTTCTATTTCACGCGCAAATGGCTCGAGAGCGGTGAATTTATGCACGTCCGCGCGGCACACGCTTTGTCTGCGATGCTGTGTCTATGCGTATATAGCTCTGTGGTAGAGTAAATTGTGAACGTGGATATTCATTTGGTGTATTTTATAAGGTTTGTAGTTTGTAGCCCTTTATTCATAAATGTTTAATAGGCTAATCTGATCTATAAAACGATCTTTCATAAAATCTCGCTGATTAGGAGTTAGTAAATTTAACGAAAACGGTTTTAACGACAATTATTGTGAAACGGTTTATTATGAATTTGATTTAAAAGCCGTAAAATTAACGAGAAAATAATATTGATATCATTATAACGTAGAACTTTTAAAATTACTTACTGCGATAAATTTATTCTACTATGAATAATTTAAAAGAAAATTGAATATAGTTCACTAGCTATTGATCGTGACTTACGTGTAGAGTTTTATATAAACTTTGAGCCCCATTTCTCTTAATTCGGCTCTTTAGAAATATCCTTTCCACATCTCTAAAACACACCATAAAAAATCTACCTGCCAAATTTCAGTTTAGATAGATAGAAACTCTATTGTGTACACCAGAAATAAAAATTACAAACATATAGAAAACACTTACAAGCTATTGCCAAAAGTGACGGCCTCATCGCTAAAATCAATCTTTTCCAGGCAACCATTGGTTTAGGTATGTCGAGTAGATTTTGCAATTTCATGATGAGTCTCTGAGTGAATATTTCACCTTTAAAAATTTAAGTAGATAACTTTTATGCTTCTGGCAAGAAGTTAACGAGCAAAAAGTTAATCTAAAAACAACACACAATCTAGGTACCTTCAAATCACGATTGAATCGTTTTTAGGGTTCCGTAGCCCGACAAGAAACCCTTATAAATTCGTTCTGTCCGTCCGTCTGTCTGTCTGTCCATCCGTCCGAATTCTTTAGAACCTTCTAACTTCTATAATTATTAAGATAAATGCATGAAACTTTGCACAGTTACAGTTATAATATAGATATCAATTTCAAAAGCATAAAGGTTAAAAAAACATACAGACGAACATAGAACCTCCTCCTTTTTGGAATTCAGTTAAAAACCTATTTTGCGAGTTGTCTTCGATTTCTACTCCAATTATATATATGGATTTGGATACGGAACCCATATCTCGATACGCTCTTGGCTAGTATTTTTTTTTCTGGGCAAGCGTGCGCCATCGTAGACCGCATTATCGCTTAACATCTGGCGAGTTGGCGGTCAAACGCAAGCCTATTATGAAATAAATAAAAAACACAAATAACTTTAAACTACCCTCAAACTATATATTAATAAAACACAATTTAACATAGCGAGTGGGCCACCAGTCAATTTCCGCCTGGATATATAAATCTCTTAGACGCGGCACCGGCTCATCGTCCCAAGGAAATGCAGACCCGACCGCGGGAGAGTTATAGACTGTTTTAACATGGGAAATGCCGTACTTTTTCACTTGTCACGGTGCCAGTTTGCGTAGATTGTTAGCTCTGTAATAGGTTTAGTGGGGAAAAGGGTTAGTGTTAGTATAATTTGGATTAACCTCGTCGACTAGAAACCTTTTAGTTTTCTGGTTTTTGGTGCTGTTGAGACTTTGATCCGATAGGATCAGAAAGGATTGGAATTTAGTTTTATTTTGTTTACGCTATTAGTTTCACATAGATTATCGGGAAAAAGCGCCAGCTGAGAATGATTAGAAATCTAAGTATAGTATATATATTTTACTAGGCGCTTTGCTAATGCCTTAAAAGAGAAAAAAAATTGGGCCCACTTAGATAATATCCGGGCTTACAATGCAAAAAATATGTAAGCATAACACCACTTATATTGCAGGTGTCTATTAAGGCAGCGTTTTCAGCTTCCATTAGTTTTACTATTATTAATTATCCTGTGCTATAAGGCGGACCGCATGCCTACATGCCTGTTTGCTGTACTTTATAAAAAAAGACCTTGGAGTACCACAATATATTCCTGAAGTTTCCATTGAGAGCCTCACAGTTTTGAGCCCCGTTCAAACTCTGCACTATCTTGGACTTCTCGCCCGAGAGTAGTTGAAAGTAGCTACATGGACAAGAGCGTGCGAGACGAGGCGCGAAGGAAGCTAGACACAATAAGAGCTTCTAGTACCCCCTTGCTCTTAGCGTTGTCTCGGTGTGTCTCAGCATAATTATATACTGTTGTCCAAAAGCTCGAAAATTTCACCACCTGGTTTTCATAATGAAGTCAATAGTCATGTCCTTTATCTTTTCAAACTAGTTGTGGGATAGCTTTATTTTAATTAACTTTTTCTATTATAGGCTATTATATGTTCAAGTATATAAGCACGTAATATTTTAAGGAATCAAAACAAACAATTAATAAAATTATAAACATATACCACAGAAACGCAAAAGTGATATTAAAACATGCTTCGGGCAAAGAGTGACCATTAGTCATTTTGTTTCTTTTCTTGCCACAGTAATAGAGACACGTAAACTTTGTACGAAAACGACATCTGTCAACTACCCGGTGTAGAATAGACTGCAGTTTTTATTAGTGTTACCATGTGTTACCTATACTTTCAGAGTTTTTAACCTCTCTTGACTCCACCTAGTTTTAGATACTCATCATCATCAGCCACGTCCACTGCTGAACATAGGCCTCCACACTGAACGACATCCTGCCATCTGCATCCACTGGATGCCCGCGACTCTCACAATATCGTCGGTCCATCTAGTGGGAGGCCTACCTACGCTGCGTCTTCCGGTTCGCAGTCTCCACTCAAGAACCTTTCTTCCAGTTTTAGATACTAAAACACCATAACTATGAATAATACGAGTCAGAAAACGTGAAATAGCCTCTAGAGTTACGCAACAAAATGACAAATACCCGCCCGAGCCGCCCAAACGTCGCTTATTCCGATAAAAAATCATTTCGCCGAATGGTAAGTTGATCGTCGGACCGACGTCGTTCACTCCGATATAAAATGGCTGCCATTCTGAGAATCGCTCCGAGACGTTGACAAACCGGTTGGGATGAAAAAGATGTATTTTTCTTCGATAAAATTCGGTTTGACGCAGGACTATAAATTTAGTCCGTCGGCTGGGCGATTTTCTTGTTAATGGAACTCTGACTCTAATTTGGCAACTTTGTGACGTATAGTTACAAGTTTAAGTTTGTGTTTGAGGTTTTCTGATCTATGTTGAGAATAGTAATTAATATGTTAAGAATAATTTATTGTGACTTATTTTATTCGTGTATTTTTTATATCACTGTAAATGGATTTATTAGCTAACTCCTAAACCATGCAACAGATTTTGATGCGGTTTTTACTATCAGTTAGATAATTTTTCACGGAAGATATATAATAAAGCTCACACGCGTGCGAAGGTCTTTTTAAGGTCAGAAGAGTGAATAGGAATCATTTACTCGTAATTGTGCGTTTATCAACGGCTACGTCATCCCTTACCGCGACAGTGCATTGATGGTCAAACTTATAAGCAAAAAACGTAGGGTGTGAGTGAAACTACAATAAAACTTCTGTTTTTTACACACGACAGACTCAGAGAAGACTTATCATTTTTACTTTGTCATTTTCCTTTGTCAGGACCAGTTGACCTTTAGTAATTATTCAGTAGTAGGTACAAATCGACACTATAACTAAAACGACGTGAACCTAGTTGACCATTACCACATTTTAAAAGGTGAAATTGGTCTCTAGGACGTGTTCCTAACATGGACCATCTGCCTCCTAACCCACTGCATAAAGAATAACAGGTTCTGTGTTTGTATGTTTGTCGGAAACATTAAATTCTGATCAGTTTTACTAGCTTTTTGAACGTAAGATTGTAGCTGGTAGCCATTAGAAGTACTACAGTGAAATATTAAAAGAAAATGTTTTCATTCAGATTTTTACAATTTTAACGCATTCTTATGCAGGTTTGATTGCGGTTCCTAGTTATATTTGATCAAAATCTGTAGAGCAGTTCAAAAGTTAGAGCATCGGTTCTGAATAAAAAATTACTTACTTCTTCATATTTCTTCGAAAAGAGGAAACTAAGCATTATTTAATACATGATTTAGAGGAATGAAAAGTCATGTACTAAGTTAAAATTTTGTGATGAACATTTGTGTTTGTTCTATATCCAGATGATAATATCTATTTAAGCATTTACTTTTTTTCTTAACCTTTACTGTCCCACTGTTGGGCGAAGGTCTCCCCCATTTCCTTCCATAAATCTCGATCCTCCGCCGCTTCTTGCCAACCTCTCCGGAATGAGTCAAGATCGCCACGCCAGCGTTTCCTAGGCTTTCCTTGACTGCGTCGTCCATCAGGCACCACTGTGTGACGATCCTGGCCCATCGGTCGACATACTGACCGATGGGCCAGTATGTAAATAAAAAAAAAAATGCATATCAGTCTCTCTCTCTGGCAGCCATATTACAAGCTTTGCTTAGTTTTGGGTCAGATGACCGTGTGTGCAGTTGTGTCCCGAATATTTATTTACAAAAACACACATAGCGAATTGAAAAACGTATAAACAATCGTTTGGTTTAAAATAAAACTCTAGTTAAATTAAGTCTTTTAATAAATCTATTAAAAATCCAACACATAATAAGTTATTTTGTTATTTTAAGTTACCTACTTTGTTTTTATATTTTTTTTAATGGTGCATAATAAAGTGATATTGTATTGTATAATTTACGAGTAGAAGGAAGAACAGTTGTGGTATGAATTAAAAACATAAATAATTAATGAATAGAAAAATAATTAAACACTGTTTTAAACTATCACGGTTGTTCACTAAAGTTAAATGATTATTTACGGGATATTTACCGTGGTAAGGTTGTGGAAGGAGCTCCCGATATTTCGGCGCAGTTATATGCACCATGTTCACGGGAAGACAGGGTTCCACAACCTTACCACGGTAAATATCCCGTAAATAATCATATAACTTTAGAAAAATAATTACTTCAAAGCTTGTAAACTTTATTAACTTAACAAAATACAAGCTAACACTAACCTTACATAAACAATAGTAATTTTTAAACTTTTGCGATTCGAACACATGTTTTCATATTTATCGGGACTTATCGCACACTCAGTCAGCTCGTGACCACGGCCATTGTAACATGGTCGAAACGTCGAGCGAAAGATATCTATTTTTACCTATATATAATAGTGCGCGATAAGTCCCGATAAATATGAAAACTTACATAAACAGTTAGACTGCCCATATACCGTTGAAGGTCTAAAGACAATCAAATGCCACTATCAGTTGGCAGCGTATCCATCATCTATATTTATCATGCGCAGCTTAAAAAATAGAAAATTAACTTAAACTTAAATATCAACTAAAACTTTAACAACTTACTGTAAAACAATAACTTCATTCTATATTTAATATATGCACAACAACAAACAGAAAATTAACGTAAACTTAATATCAATTTCATTCTACCTGTTTTTTTTGTTATGTACCTATATTTAGTTCTTTGTCATTTGTTCATAAATAATATATATTATTATATAATTATCATAATCATACTCGTTAATATCCTATGTAATAATATTTGTAACATTATCTTAGACCCATAGTTGAGAGAAGACGCTGGTTCTCGAAATACATTGTACCTGCGCTAAGCGGCACAAGTAACAACTATTATTATAAGTTTTAATCTCAGTAAGTGAATATGTAATTGTTCTTATAAGATTAATAAATTTCTGAAACCACAACTAGTTCGAGATCCAGAGGCTTCACTATATTAAATGTACTGTTACTATAAGTTTAAATAAATAAATGATTGATTGATTGAATGCCATGGGTTGAGCCAGATACACGCCAGCATTTTGGTCACGCGTCGCGCTCAATGATTAATAATAATAGTAGTCAGAACAAACTATAAATATAAGTACAACTACAAGAGTGTCGAAAATCTACACAAAATACACATTACAGATGGAAGTTTACGCAAAATTAAAGCACACTTAGTTCTGAGAAGGGTGAATAAATTTTGCAACAATATGTTTCAAGTGCTAAACTGTTAATAATGTTGTCAATTTTACTGAAATATGTTTCTTGGGGTCCGGTGTAGAATGACAATGGGCGGATTTCCTTAAGGGAATAAAAAAATTGATCATTTAAATTCGATAGATGGCGTGACTAGACATGGTTATGAAGTTTTGAACCACAGACGAAGAAAGGTCAATAAGAAAACTTACTTATTTTCATAGACAGGCAATGTCTATCTGTCTGATGACACTGTCTGTCATGCTGGTTTTTTTTTTTTTTTTGTTTTTTTTTCGTAAAATTGCATTTTTTGATTATTATTTGTTAACCAAGTACTTATTTTTCCACAACACAGGACAAATTAGTAGATACATAAGTGTGCCTTGCCTAGCCGTGATATAAACTGTCTCCTCTTCCTTGTATTGTAGATTTCATTGAACAAATGTGAAAAATATTAAAACCATGTCAGGTCAGCGCCATCTATCGATGGTTGTAGAACTATGTTTCTTCAGCTGTCACAAAACCACACATTGTTCTCATTTGACTGACTTAAAAGGGCAAAGGTAAAACGGAGGATGTCAAAAAAATTATAAAGACGAAACAGGTTTTGTCACTGAAAATGGTTTTTTTACTCATCTCTTTTCTGTAGTTTTTAGGATTTGGGTATACGAGTAATTGATGAACTTACGAAATCAAATAGAAAAAATAGTGACTCTACGAATGATGTTAATGAGTAAATCGTCATCATAATTATCAGCCTGGGACAGAGGCTTTCGCTAATGACGAAAATGCTAAATCGAATGTAGATCCAGTGGATTTGAAAATCAACTGAGCGCAAATGACATTGGATAGGTCAGACTCTGCTTGGGAACGCTAATCATAACCCCAGACAAGCTCTGGAATGCGCAAGTGGAAGTGTGGCCGTCTCAAGCATACCTGATGGGTTTAACTTTGTCATAGCATATATAGGCGAAAAATGGCAAGACCTGGAGCGAAGTGAAGCGGGCTTCTCAAGACAGAATCGAGTCTGCCCTCTCCCTCTGCCTTAGCAAATTAAGAGAAGAGAGGCTCTATCATCGTGAAGAAGAGCATAAAACCGTGGGCGCAGCTTGTCAGAATAATATTTTCCTCCCCACTGACCGGTCAATTTTGAAAACTGTCCTCTTACAACCAAAAAATATTGCTCACTAAATTATTATCAGAAACAATGTCCGTACACTAGCTGGCGTGTGAACGACCCGCAATTTCAATTTACGAGTGGCGATGCCATAAAATTGGCACGTGATCGCGCGGAGACAAATAATTCGATCGCTTATGGCTGTGTATTACTTTTGAACGGCACTGTAGGAATTCTGGGAAGGTATGAACTTGATTAAATATATTACAGAAAACGACAATTGACTTTACAAAATTTATTGTGTTACTCATATGTATGCAAGTAAAGGACAAGCGGAGAAGAGAGTCTGGTTGATGCGAGGCATGACCGAAAAGCTGTTATTTACTGGTACAACATTTAGGCATTGCTACTCTGTTAATGTCCAATGGCCATGTTGTACCCGTGCCGGTGATTGTTGGGAACGATACTCTCGGAGTTGTTGACTATTACACTACTAGACCTAGTTGTCTAGTCAAACCTTAATTAGGTTTTAAGGCAACTTATGATGTGAAACATTGTAAATTTTTGGCATAAAATATTAAAAAAAAAATAAAAAAAATATACCTGTCTTGGACAGATTGTTCAGTTAGGTAAGTACAACTTAGGCAAAGAGTTCGCCCGAAGAATCGAACTCGGATGGGCAGCGTTCGGGAAATTGCGTGACATCTTCTCGTCCAAGATACCACAGTGCCTAAAGACAAAGGTCTTTGATCAGTGTGTGTTGCCAGTGATGACATATGGTACTGAGACGTGGTCCTTAACTGTTGGCCTTTTGGAAAAACTCAGAGTCACACAACGGGCAATGGAGAGAGCTATGCACGGAGTTTTTTTACGCAATAAAATTCGGAACATAGATATTCGCCAAAAAACCAGGGTCACCGACATAGCTATTAAAATCTGCAAGTTGAAGTTGCAGTGGGCAGGCCACATCGCTCGAAGAACTGATAACCTATGGGGAAGAAAAGTTCTTGAGTGGAGACCGCGAACCGGAAGACGGAGCGTAGGCAGGCCTCCCATTAGATGGACCGACGACATTGTGAGAGTCGTGGGCATCCATGCAGTGGATGCAGATGGCAGGATGTCGTTCAGTGTGGAGGTTAAAGGGGGAGGCCTATGTTCAGCAGTGGACGTCTTTTGGCTGATGATGATGATAACTCTGTGAATGCCGCCAGCATGTATGTATATAATATGTATGTGTTTATGTATGTATGTATAAAAATATGTGTATGAATGTATGTACCTACCTATGCATGCATTGGTCTTTGAAACATTGTAATTATAGGAGGTTCGTGGTTCAAGTTTTTGGATAATATTATGTAGACATAATTATATGTATAAGAATTGGACCGACACCGTTGAACTTCATTTTTTTTTTCGCGAATAAGTCCGCGTTTGACCACCAACTCGCCTGTTGGTAAGCGATGTGGTCGAAGATGAAGCATGCAGACTTAGAAGATACCTATTCACTGTCGCCTTGAAATGGCCCAAATTCTATCTCTCAGGAAACAAGGAACGTACGTTTGGTACGTAATACGTATCCAAGGAAAGTCCACAATGGTATGGGTGTTGATGGGCCGTTTGGGTAAATATCGTACGACCAGAAACACGTTTGATTGCAGTTAGAGTAGACTTAACGCAGAAGTCTGATCTATAATAGTTATAAAGAGGCCAAAATATTAATGGAAAATAAAAAAAAAAGCAGGGAAATAACGAAGCAATAAATTAGACTTCTCTGTCAAAACGTCAAATTTATCCCTTCGTAAATCCATCAGACTATTGTTTTAATAACATAAATTATATTTTACAAAAAAAATTAGTGTATCAAATTCAATAAACGGGATTCATGCCCTAATTTTCCACCCTTAAAGGTGGAATATTTAAATGATTTTTTTTTGTACATTTCGACACTCGTGTTAACTGAGCTTTACACATTATGACATGTGGACTGTTTGTACCCGGATGGAAAAAAATAAATATAAAATCGGTTTAAATGCGCGAAAATATCGAGTAACTTAAAAGTATAGTCAAATTAAGAACCTCCTCTTCAGAAGTCGGTTAACAATATATAACTATAAGTACTTCGATTCATAACTTTTTATTTCATCAAATATTTTTCAAAACAAATACCATATCACCCCAATATAGGCGCAGCACGCCACTTAAATACCCATGAAACCACCATCAATAATCCCATACCCTACACTTTTGTGACCTAAGAAGTAATAAAATGACCCTTCAAAAACCATAATTCTTCTTGAGTAAGGTGGGGAAAAGTGCAAGGGGAAATGCAATGGCATGATTGGGGGCCGAAATGCGTACACAAATTGCGATCCTGTTATTAAAATATTTGGAGATGTTTATTTTTACACTTGTTATTACACGACCGTTTATAACATTATGATATAGATGCATAAATTTTCCCCGATTTCCTGTTTATATATATACTTTTGGATATCTTAGATGAAAGTGGATGGGCGAGCGGTTTTTATCACGCCAAAACTGGCACAATGCCGCTACTGGGAACACATAGCCGCTACATAAGACTGCACGTCAGAAGTGAAAACTTAAGTAGTAATTCACATATTCTACAAGAGATGGCGCTGTTTTAAAATACACGGTGCAGCGTGACGATGACGCGCGTTCCATGATTTGTGGTCACCCAAAAAGTGCTCAACGCGCCTAAAGAAGTTTTCACTTCAACAAGAAGAAAAAGTCTGAAAAAGTCTTCGTCAGAAAAGGTCTTACTATTAGTCCTTATGTAGATACAAGTGATTACTCAATGGCTTTTTTAAACTCCCATTTCGCTAGAGCGTCTAATTATTTGTTTACACTTGCACTTACCCCATATATTGACCCCACTCTTGCCCTTGAAAATTATAGCCAAAAGCACACAGAATAAATAGCAGTTTGTACGTAAATTGTGGTGCAAAAGTAACATCTGTTGTTAACGCAATTTACTTAATCGTTTGCGTAAATAAGTAGCTGTCGAAACTCAATTAGGGTTCCGTTGTTCGGTCAATGAAACGGTAGGGTCTTGCTCCCATTGCATGGGAAGGCAAGTTTCTCAAACAGCTGCTGTAATTTATTGTACAACTAGCTCATTTACGTGGATTTGCCTGTGACATTCTAGTTTCTTAAACCTTAATATTTATTAATGATTTACATTTTAGAAAAATTTCAGCCTTAAATAACAGGGATAGTAACAAAAATAACATAAACAAGGTTTTTATTGAAAATTATCTAAATATATTTAAAAAAAACATTTATTTTTTAATTTGTGATAGGAACGGTGTGCTGATCAAAATGAGCCCAAACACTGCCAGTGACAATCTTACAAGGAGTACCATTGTCCACCGTCACCATCATGAAACAGCTCACTGTCACCATAATATTGTAATGTCATCGGAACTTGACAAGTATGGCAAATTTCAGCTCAATTAAACACGGCAAGTGACTCAAATTCTACTTGCAAGTTACAGACAGATACCGGGACTGGTGAAACTAAGTAAAAGCTTGTAAAGAGCTATAAGATTCCACTAATAGAAACTACTTGTTTGGTAAGAACTTGATATTACTTGTTATATTGTGATCATTTTTTTTATAAAAGGGCCAATTTAAGTTACTTAGATGATGATACAGTGTCACCCAGGTAGCAAATTTGTCCCATTTAATTTGATTTAAAAACCAAATTATTGAACCGATTTTGATGAATTTTCTATGGGACGAATCTTAAAGTATATCCTTTCAATAAAAAAAAATACACACATACAGACGAACATAGTACCTCGTCCGTTTTGGAAGTCGGTAAAAATTCAAGAGTTCTGAGGTAACAAACATAAAAAAAAATTGATCAGTCAGGACTTTGAATTTTATATATTACTAGCTGATACCCGCTACTTCGTACGCGTAGAGCTCGGTCTTCGGCCTCGCTACTAAGACCCGTTCCAGGTGCACACAATTTCATCTAATTCGATCCAGCCTTTTACTGACCGGTTAAACCTTCCCTGAAGAATATTATGTAGTTTGTTATAATTAAGTTTTGTTTTCTCACGATATTTTCTTTCGCCGTAAACTCCAGCTTGATTTTAGTACAGGCAAACAGACATCTTATATTATTAAAGTATACCAAAGTGATATAAATGTTAAGAGATGAACATTTTTGGTACAGTTGAAGCTGTTTGAAAGACTATCGCCAAGTTTGATATATTCGATAGTATCGTCTAGCGCAGCGGCTCTCAACCTTTAAAAAAATATTTTACTTAGCATATACATATGTACTAGATAATTAACAACTAAAAGAAATATGCTCACTTTAGTTATTCCTGCTCACAAAACCTCTTTCTATGGTTGCTCTTTCACGGTAGAAGCTGTTAAACTGGAATGAGCTACCTACAGAAATCAAACGGGCATCCTCACAGGAAGTCTTCAAGCGTCGTGTGAAACTGTACTATATCTCGGAGTAGCTACTGTAACATTATTATCTCGCTTTATGTTTATAAGTATGTATGTATTTAATATTTTTATTTATGTATGTGTATTATTGTATATATTGTTTCAGTAGGTATTAGTGTATTATTATAATGTATCTCTATGCTTTATATACCTGTTATTCCATTATTACATCACACCCCGTCCCTTACCTCTTCTGTATGTTCTCTCCATACTAAGGTTGCCTGGAAAAGATCGCTTATAGCGATAAGGCCGCCAATTGTTTCACTAGTTTTTAAGTTGTTTTTATGTACGTATGTATTTTATGGTGTGAACAATAAAGAGTTTTCTATTCTATTCTATTCTAAAGATTGACAATCCTTGGTAGGCCTTAACCTTGGCTCAAATCCAAAGAATAACATTTCTAACACGGAGATTTGGCTAGTCGGCTCTGAATACCTTTACGTAATCTTTTATTGTGAGAAATGGATGACTTAACTCGTGCTCGTGTTATGATATTACAAATGTTAACTCTGGCCAGATTCTGGCATGTTTTTAAATTTTCGCCTTTATTCCTCTTGCTTATAGAATTGAAAACGTATCTAGTTTTCTGTGATCTAGTCCAAAACTGTTAAATTTGAAAAATAGCGTAACTACTGGGTGTATTTTAAATACTTATATGGAAGTAAAGGTCTTGATTTATTTTTATCAAGTCATGAAAATAGTAGATTATCCAAGTGAAAAAAAAGGGATTTTAATTCTAGGGAATTGAATCCCGAGAGTAGCGAAGGATTCCTGAGTGGAGCGAGGGATGCAAGGACTAAGAAATATTTTTTTATTCTACCTTTTACCATTGACCGCATTGATCGCGAGAAATTCAATAGTATCATAGTATTTATTTTGTATATTTTTTTCCTTTATAAGAATATACATTTTAAATTCTATAACCGCCCTTCGATAGGAACGGCGTTAGTAACTTTTCCTCTTATTCAGCTTTTAGCTCCGGACCCATTTTACGAGAAGCCATAAATAAAGATTTGTAAGTCCTTAATATCCAGAAACAAGAAAGTGCTTTTATAAAGCGTTTAAATTATTTTTAATAATGTTTCGCTTTGCTTTGATGTAAAATTGAAATCGAAAGTATTTACGTACTTTTTCTCTACACAAAGGAGGTCACTCAAAGCACTTCAGCTCAGAACCTCTTTGGTGTTTTCTGTGCCAGAACTATCTTAAATAAATAAATATCTGGGTCATTATTGCACACATGGTCATCTGACCCCAAACTAAGCAAAGCTTGTAATATGGCAGCCAGAGACTGATATACATACATACATATTTTTAAATACATACTTATATAGATATTAACACCTAGACATAGAACAAACACAAATGTTCATCACACAAATGTTTGTCCTAGATGGGAATCGAACCATCTTTTTCATACATTTCTGATAACAAAATCACTAAGTGCGAATACAAAAAAATATTTTCCGGTTTCATATTAGAAATAAAAACTGCAACTCTCTTCAAATTTGCTTCTCTGTAATTTGCTATTTGGTCCAGACCATGAACCGGAAGACACAGGTAGGCCTCCCAATAGATAGACTGACGAAATTGTGAGAGTTGCTGATATCCAGTGGATGCAGATGGTAGTGTGGAAATTTAAGGGGGAGGCCTATGCTCAGCAGTGGACCTCTTTTCACTGACTATGATGATGAATACTGTAATTGTTTTAAAGCTATTTTCATGGTTATTCTTTTGGTTTGGCGAAGGTAAGAATTAAAGTAATAACTAACTTACTATCTTATCGAGTTATTTTTCTTTATTCATCGCCAAAATAGAAAATATCACTTTGAAATTTGTTTTAATTTAAATACTTACGTGCATTATCTTAAATTTATTTTTTTATGTATTAATAGGCTTGCGTTTGACCGCAACGCGGCAATGATGCGGTCTACGATGGATCACGCTTGCCTAGAACAAACCGATTCACTCGTGATTTGAAGACACCTAGATTGTAACTATCGGGGGAAAACCCATTACAACAACAACATAACATTTATTTTACAATTACAAATTATTGAAAAAATAAATTGCCCATGAACTTTTTGCCTTCAAAAATATTGAACTAGATTGCCTGAAAATACAAAAACACTTTATATAAAGTTTTTATTTATGTCAATCATTTAAGAGCCGGATTTTCATTCAAATTTTCATTCAATTTTTAAAAGAAAGCTCCCTATTTTCTTTTGTAGCATTTTAATTAACTCTTTTTAATTCCGCCCCCACGTTATTGAATTCATTTTCCTAAATCTTTAGAAAACTCCCCCTCGATAGCATCACACTTTTCTTTTAATAAGTTTTCTTCCATTTCCATGGGTTCTTCTTATATAGGATCACAGAGTAGCTATTAATTTGAGATAAAGTAAAAGAAGCCAATATTAGTTACAAATATCAGTAAAACCGACTTAGTAACAAAATTAGTACAAGTGGTTAACATTAAAAACTGACTTCAAAATATATATGAAAAACGTAATATATGCTTGTAAAATTTGGAGGGTTGCCCTCGATTTCCCTGGGATCTTATTATCAGATCCTGACTTGGTGACAATGGAACCAAATTAGAAGTATAGGTACTCTACCGAACTGCCCTGACTGCCCCGTATCTTTGACTGCCCCGGGGACTCGGTTGGTAGTTGGTAGTGAACCTTCCTACCTTCTGCGCTTGAGGGCGTGGGTTCGATTATTAATTGGGAATATTTGTGTTTGTTCTATGTCTGGATGATTAATATATATTTAAGTATGTATTTAATCATATATATGTACGTATATCAGTCTCTGGCAGTCATATTTGCTTTGCTTAGTTTGGCGTCAGTGTGTGTAAATATGTCCCAGATATTAGTTTATTTTTTACAAAAGTTTTTGTTTTTAAATCCGTTAACAGTTGGCGGAGAAATCAGTGAACATACATTTAAAAAAAACATCGGAATATAGAACCGTCCTCCTTTTTCGTCGGTTAAAAACACTGAAGTGAGAATTTTTTCGTTTAGATGCCATTCTCTTTTCTGTGGTTAAAATAATGCGATTTCGATTACTCAGATGACATAATAATTATTGCCATCAAAGTAACGAAAATACTGAACTGATTTTGATGAAATTTCTATGGGGCCAATTTGAAAGTAAACCCTTTCAAATATTTTTTTTTCCAAATCTTTTAATAAATGACAGAGTATTGAGGTGACAAACAATAACCGAAATGACAACTTCCTCTTTTGAAGCCTGTCAAAAAGTACTAAATATTGTATGTGTCGTAACATTGTTCATTTAAATCGTTCAGAATACTACTTTACAAAAAAAAGGCCAGTTTTTATTCTAGAGAACATGGTTTGTCTTCGTTCTAAAATCTTCTTTGCATTTTCTCCCAAGGCTTGTAATGGAAAAGTTTAGCTGTAAAGTGATTTATAAGACACAGGCAGACGGACTTGCGACCTCTACATAACCAAATCTGTGCCCTCAGAGAATTGTGTAAGTAATTTATTTTTTAATGGTAATATTTCTTTAATGTCGTATAAATGGATTCAGGATTGCCGTAATCCAGTTTTAAATAAAAATTAGTTTTGATGGAGGCATTGCAAGATAAAATGGATTTTTTTGTTTCAATTTGAAAGAGTATTGACAAAATTTGCATCTAAATCACAAAAATATACTGATAGGATAAATGCGAAGTTTGTCGATGTGCACATGTGTGCCCTTCAATTCAATAAAAGCTAATAAAATTTGGTACTTTGGTAGCTTATACTCTGGATGTTAATCCAAAAATAGTAGCCTATGTTAATAGGCTACTATTTTTATCTTGAAAAAACATAATTATATTCATATCCTCTAGGATAGGATAGATGACTATGAGCAATCACAAAATCTCAAAAAAAAAACTTGACCTACGAAGCTGAAAAGCTGCTAAAAAGCATTTTCCATGAACCTTGAAATAGAAAGTTCAAAAGAAAACAATTGAATTGGAATTATCTGTCCGCGTTAGAACAAAACATCCATACATATTAAGATAGATATCCATACATAGGTAGTCTTAGATAATTATATCCCATCAAAAACATAAATGTGAAATGAGAGCCAAGTGAATATTATGGTATATGCTTTGGTTGTTGACTTCAACGACAAAAGAAGTGAGATCTAACTTAGGATTATATATTAAAGCCTAAGGTCTGACTTGGCTAGTTTTCATATATGAATTTTATTATAGCCTTCGCAAGTTCCAAAGCTGAAAGTTCTCATTTATTCATCCGAAAATTTGGCTTGCTGGTAGAAACTAGCAATCGAACATAGGGCTCTTCCATGACTGTTTTAGTAGCTACATAATAATAATGCGTATATTCGAACTAGCCAAGTCAGACCATAGGCTTCAATATATTATCCTAAGTTAGATCTCACTTCTTTTGTCGTTGAAGTCAACAACCAAAGCATATACCATAATATTCACTTGGCTCTCATTTCACATTTATGTTTTTAATGGGATATCATTACTTTTTGTACAGAAACTATTAGTAGGTACTTATTCATAATAAAATTAATACGCGCTGCTGTAGACACTTAAATCTTACAGTTACGACATGTACATACTCTACTATAGACTCTGCAGGCATACAGCTTAGGTGCTCTTATAATTCTGTCAGGCGTTAGTCGACCCTGGGTTGACTATACCTAACGGGCGCCCCGGCCGTGTCGCATATACAATACACGCACCGCGCTGCATCGTCCAATATTAACTACTAGCTGCGCCCCGTGGTTTCACCCGCGTGGTGATGAAAATCAGTGATGATGATGATAAAAAATAGCTAATGTGTTAATCCAAGAGATAAGCAATGTATATTCCAAATTTCATCTAAATCCATCCAGCCGTTTCTGCGTGATTGAGTAACAAACATCCATCCATCCATCTTTCCATAGTATCCATACATCCAAACTTTCACATATAATATGATATTAGTGTGATAACCAAAATGAAGTCAAAAGCATATTGCATCGCATTCGGCTGCTTCAACAATTAGATAAAATAATCCGAAACTCAAGTTTTTCTCAATTCAAAATTAAAGAAATTTACGTCCACCTAAAACCTATAGGTAGGTACCTAATTAGTTAATTAGGAAGGTATGTCACCGTTATTTACAGATAACTCCTTATATTATCAGCTATCTGCCAGTGAAAGTTCCATCAAAATCGGTCTATCCATTTTGCAGTCTTTAGGGAACATACATACTCATACATATATACATACATACTCACACATCGATTTTTAGATATATGTATATATATTTAGGTGATTACAAGTTCTGTTTACTTTACAAGGTCAGGATAAGCTTTGATAAGTATAGATAGGAAATTGGGTACCTATTTTAATTGTATTTCAGTATTTTTGTTTTGGTGGGTAAGTACCTACTACCCTATCATGAACTAACTAAATATTATGTACTTAGTAAGGTTATGATTATGTAGACAACAGGGTACTCGTACATACTTTTTTATTTGCCCAAGTACGTAGGTACCGCCCAACGGACGTTCACGTCCACTACATACGCGGTTGGTCAACCAGGAGACCACCGCTCCCAGACGTTCCCACTCAAGTGGCCACTTACTATGGCCAAAACCTAGCAACGTCACCTTCTGTGATCGTAACGTGAGTTATTGGCTGTGGGAAAACGGTAACCTGCACGCATTGCACGACGTGAAAGGCGTACAGCTTAGGTGCTTTTACAATTCCGTCAGGCGTTAGTCGACCGAGTAGGCTGGCCCAGTACAACTATACTCTTGGTTATAAGTACTAAAATTGAAGTAATAAAAAAAAATTAAGGGTTGTATTCCACTCATTATATATTCACGTGAAAACCATAAAATTCACATAAAGACAGGCTGAAATCAATAAATAATAAAAAAAAATATCTGGGACATTTTTGCACACATGGTCATCTGACCCCAAACTAAGCAACGCTTGTAATATGGCAGCCAGAGACTGATATACATACATATATATTTTTAAATACATACTTAAATAGATATTAACACCCAGACATAGAACAAACACAAATGTTCATCACACAAATGTTTGTCCTAAATGGGAATCGAGCCCACGCCCCCACGCCTCCAAGCAGAGAAAGTACCAACGGAGCCACCGGGGCAGTCAAAATCAATTTTGATTGCTAACTCTTTTGTACAGGCACTATAAGTAAGTGTTAATGATAGAATCAATTAAATTGGAAAATAATACAAATTTACCAGTTTCTGATTTATTCCTTGCTATTCACCTAACTACCTATCTGGATGCCAAATTTGAACTTTCTAGGTCATCTGGAAGTGGGTTATAGTTTTGATCTATAGGTCAGTCAGTGATAAAAATGACGATTTTTGGACGTTAATATCTAAATAACTGTTTGAGTGTGTTTATGAAATTTGAAGCACAAATGTATCTCGCAAGTCTTAATATATATGCCAATTTTGAGATGTTTATGTGAAATAGTTTTTGAGTTATGAGAGGGACAAAATTCGCTCCAAATGGTTCGTGTAATATTACACACGGTACCGCTCGAGCTTGGCCCTGACGCGCTCCCGCGCGTCTAGATTCTACATAGAAAAGCAATCAGTGTCATTCAGAGTGTCTTTTGGCTTTTTACATTGTACAATAAATAGTACATTGTCATCCTAGGGGTGAAAGTAACTTATTTAGTCCCGAGACGGGGTTTGGCGCCTGAGCGTAGCAAGGGCGCTAACAGTTAGAGGGACTAA
The DNA here is from genome assembly GCA_949125355.1 of Agriopis leucophaearia. Classification (NCBI taxonomy): domain Eukaryota; kingdom Metazoa; phylum Arthropoda; class Insecta; order Lepidoptera; family Geometridae; genus Agriopis; species Agriopis leucophaearia. The sequence continues at coordinate 17,901,579 of OX421263.1, read as the reverse complement.
ATAAGTCTTTAACCCTGAGGTAAACACTGTGCTGTTCATTACGGATACAAGGAAACTAAAATTAAAAACATGAACTGACACTGGCAAATGCATGCATGAGAAGTGCGGAACCATAATCCTCCGAGGAGAAAAAAAAAGTTGGAACATGATTCAATACAAATGTGAAAATAGAACTAATTTTTTTTCATAATTTGAATGTCTGTCAGTTGTCAACTGTCACTGTCAGTTGACTGGATTCTCCCTAGGGCTGAAATGGGCTCCTCAGACAACTTCAGACCTACTTTCCGAGTTTGAGTAATGAAAAATCCTTTCTCTCTACCAAAAGGACTTTGTAAGGCCTAAGGTTTTAATGCGTCCTTGCTGTCTACTATGAAAGTATTTGACGACAGAGATAAATTAAGGGGTTCAAAAAAGGTGAAATTTTATATGAAAATCTACGCGTATGAAGTCATGTGCAACATAATTCTATTACCTACCTTCTTTTTAATCCCCGACGCAAAAAGAACGGTATTATTATTATCTGTATGTCTGTGTGTTTGTCTGCGGCATCATAACTCACAAAACGTTGGACCGAGAGTTTTCTTAGCTATGATTCAAGTAAATTTGTCCAGTCGTTTGTAGATAATTGTACCAAGCACAAGTTCGGTCGTGCATGGAGTACTGCTCTCACATTTAGGATGGATCAGCTAAGTACCAGCTTGGGGCGTTGGAGTCAATTGAGAAGCGTGCCAAGAGGCTCATTAGCAACGAAGCCCTAGTTCAGACTAAGCTTCTTAGTCTTGAGCATCGGCACAAAGTTGCTAGTCTATCGGTTTTTTATCGGATATATTTTGGAGAGTATGTGCAATGTGCATCAGATCTGCATGATTTAATTCCCTCCTGCCCTTTTTTCTATCGGACTGCCAGAGCGGGCACGAAAACTCGACACCGCTTTATGGTTGACATTCCGAATATCCGTACGAAGCGCTTTGATTCCATATCTATTATGCGAACTGCTAGTCTGTGTAATGCGCTGCCTGAATGGGTGTTCTCCGATAGCTACAATTTGGGTGTCTTCAAGTCAAGAGTGAATCGGTTTCTTCTAGGCAAGCGTGATCCATCGTAGGCCGCATCATTGCTTAACATTAGGCGAGTTGGCGGCCAAGCACAAGCCTATTTAGCAATTAAAAAAAAACTCTTTTTGTTGGTGGTTAAAAAAACAATTAATATTTGTATGATAATATCTCTTTGCACTGTCTGTGAGTCAAAACAAAAACTTGTTGCTATTATATTCTCTCTAATTATCTTCTCCGAAAAAATTAAGCAAAAAAATTTGCAAAGAATTAATTTCTCGGCCTGTTGCTCTGACCAACAATGATTTATGAGTATTCTGAGCAAAAGTACAATTAGATTGTTGTTATTCATCATAGTTAGGATCTTGTTATCGTTAGCAACAAATTGAGTTTCTTAATTTGTTTTTCTTCGAATTTTTCGAGTGAAGGGAAAATTTGGGCGAAATTGCCGAGTTATTTGGAAGGTAAGATAAATGTTTATATACTAGCGATCCGCCACGGCTTCGCACGGGTGTAAGTTTTATTATATAAAAACCTTCTCTGAAAAATTATCTACCGAACTGATGGTGAAAACCGTATCAAAATCCGTTGCGTGGTTTAGAAGGAGTTAGCAGATATACAGACTATTACAGACAGACAGATGCGGAAAGCGACTTCATTTTATACTATGTAGAGAAGAGATAGAGATGGATACTAGCTGTGTCCCGTGGTTTCACCCGCGTTTTAAACCTCTTTAAAACAACTTTCTGATGACAATTTATTTTTTCTTCTATGATGTAATATGTAAATTTATAGAATTTTTGTTCACGTATTTCTAAAAAAAAAAACTGTTAATTGGATCGCTATCAAACCTCACAGAATCTTTCGCTGGGCTAATCAGAATACTGCCTGAAAATTTCATCAAAATCGGTCCAGCGGTTTTGGAGTCAATAGAGAACATACATGCACACATCGCCTTTTGTATATATATATATATATATTACTCGATTATTAAATTATTATTTCGCTTGTAGTTAATTTGTAGTTACTGTGATAGAGCTAAATATTGCGTGATTAAATTAACTACGTGCTCGCTTAATTTTATTATTAATATTATTCGATTAGATATAACGGGTGTCTCATTAAGAGTGCACTTTATAAATCTGGAATCATTTTTTTCCCGTGTAAGTGGCAACTCTGAAACTTGACAGGTGTCACCTATGTTTATTCCGATTATTAAAAAATTCAGCAGGATGGCGCCACCTGCCACAACGCGAATGAAACAGTCGACTTATTGCAGCAACGATTTTTAGAACACATTAATCTCACGAAATTCTGATGGTAACTGTCCGCCAAGATCGTGCGATTTTTTTCTTTGGGGTTTTGTGAAATCTCGGGTTTATGCGTATAAACCAGAAACAATTTTTGAGTTCAAATCAGAGATCCAACGCATCATTGGAGTTACAGCCACATCTCTGTGTAAAATTCACGGAAAATTTCATGAAAAGAGTAATAGCCTGTCATCAGAGCCGTGGAGGCCATTTGCTGGTTATTTAATCCATACTTAATCGAAACATGTCTTCTTTACAATCCAATAAAAATATCACAACTGTTTCATAATATACGTGGTTGTATTTTAAAATGGAAAAGTGCACTCTTACTGAGACACCCTTTACGTTAAAATAAACTGGCTAAAAGCGCGAAGACACGCATATCGTAGGGTTCCGTAGCCAAAGCCATATAATTATGGGCATATTCATCATTCGGAAATTAATGGATGCCTCTTAAAAAACGTACTAATGAAGCTCGGTGGACTTAGCTAAATTTCAGAGATGTTTATCATCTCGACATAACATATACTTTTTATGATTTGATTATAGTGAAAACTACTTTGATGACGCACTTTGATTCCACTTTTATTATGTGAACTGCTATTCTGTGGAATGCGCTGCCTGAATGGGTGTTCCCCGATAGTTACAATCTGGGTGTCTTCAAATCACGAGTGAATCGGTTTCTTCTAGGCATGCGTGCTCCATCGTAGACCGCATAATCGCTTAACAGCAGGCGAGTTGGCGGTCAAACGCAAGCCTATAACTACGATAAATAAAATAAACTTGGAAAACATTCTTTGTTGAGATTATTTAACGAAAAGATCTATAACTATAACTGAGCTAGAACGTCTCTAAATTAGAAGGTTCTAAAAGATTAGGACGGATCGGCATAAAGACGGTCAGAAGGGTTAGTCACAACGAACTTTTAAGGGTTTATTGTAGTGCTACGGAACCCAAAAAGGTTTTTTTTTTAAATTTTGTCTGAACAACATTGTGCGGTAATGAAATGCTAGGCTCAACCCTCAGATCAGATACACAAGGTAGATATGGAAAGGAGGCGTGGCATGTGTGAACGCATCAGGCCTAAATCAGGTTTTGCCTTTAATCGAACTCACCCAGCAGATGACCTTGTCGCCCTTTTTTTGCACTTAGACTAGCTATTAGCTAGTTCATGGGCATCGCTACAAGTTTCTTAGTAGTAAAATGAGGAAGTGAGCCGTACTGACTGTTTTTGCTAACCGTAAGGCGAGGCGTAGGTAGGCCCACAGTCACTAGATGAACCGACGACATTGTGAGAGTCGCGGGCAATTAGTGGATGCAGATGGCAGGATGTCGTTCAGTGTGGAGGTTAAAGGGGGAGGCCTATGTTCGTGGACGTCTTCTAGCTGATGATGATGATTACTCACTGTTTTTGAGTCCGAAAAGCGTTTTTTTATATGAAAAATGGTGACATTTAAACACGAAAGAGAATTTTATTTACACATACAAAAATATTTTAAATTTATTATTTATTTATTATTTATTTTACTGTCGTATTAAACCGATTTATCCTGAAAAGATGCGTGTATAATGATACACGCACGTAGGTATAAGTGTAACAAAGCCTTCCGGTAAGGATCCGGATTTGACCCCACCGTTTGCGAATGATGTTTGTTGGGACACTGGACCCATGTCACAAGCCTTAACAAGAGTGCGGTTTTGGTTACTATGTGTGACTTTTTTGCCCGGGATGTACTTCCTTTGGATTTAATGTTTATGACAAATTGTTGTCATAATATATGAAGATAAATGTATGTTTATGACAATTGACATAAATATGTGATATATTAAGATCATAAAAATGTATCAAAGAAAAGACTGTCGGCATATGATTAATTTTCAGAGACGTTTGATTTTTAGACAATTTTTTTGGCAATTTCTGGAAAAAAAGACGTGTGGCACTCGGGGGCTGCCGCGGTAAAGCTATTGCATAGCATTTTTTATCAACTTATGCAATTATAATTATTTATTTACTTGTAACCAATAAAATTATGTAGGTTTTACAACTCTATGTATGTCGTTCTTTTATCAAACATATTTTACAACGCCATCTAGCAGTGAGAGGTCGGAGTGGGGGGGGGGGGGGGGTATCAGGTTATTTTCGTTATGGCGGCTCCACATTAGTGCCGTGAATTCACGGCGTGAATTCTCGGCACAAGTCATGCCCTCCACATTCGCGGGATGTTCACAGTCGTTCGTGAAAACCGCCGCGAAATGGACGTAGAATCTGCTGCTGCAATAACTTTGTTTGCTGTGGCAACATATTACTATTTAGACGTCCAAAACAAGAAAGTGATTAAAAAGCGTTGGAAAAAAAGATGATGGTAGATGACGTCCGTACGCCTTTATAGACCGGAGTAAACAAGAAGTAAACTGGCGCGGGGCCGTGAATGTGGATGTGTACGCGTGAACGCCGCGCGAACCCTTTGTCGCGGGACAAAATACCGACTCTGATCGGGGAACAGGCGTGAACGCGCGTGAACCCCGCGAAAACCCTCCACATTCACGTTCACGCTTGTTCTCGGAGCTTCACGGCACTAATGTGGAGCCGCCATTACGGAGTTTCTGGATTCGGTCTCCACGCTCAAGGCCCGCGATAGAAGCTATGCAATAGCTTAAAAAACACGTTTGTTGTAAACAATATTTATAGCTGAAACAGATTATTTATTTGTGTTTACGATAAAACTATTATTTTGATTCGCGGTTTTGTACCTGTACCTATGCGGCAGACGTCACGTTCTCGTCCTTTCATCCCACAAAATTTTTCTCTTCTCCTCTTTGTCGGTGTCTCTATATAACTCCATGGGTATGGTTATGGGAAGTCCCCAATAAATAGTAATTTAAAAACAACATTCTAAAACTGTACGTTTTTAAATTTCTTTCTGACTTTCAGTCCCTCATACACGCTCTACAAGGACCATTCACATAATTTGACCTGATTTCTACGAAAGCATGTTAAAAAAATCCCTTGCATAAAAATGCTGCATACCGTAAAACGAAATATAAATTCATAAATTCTCAGCTCCAGACATTCACTAACCCAAATTCATTGAAGCCAAACCCGAGAAGTCCTTTCAGGAATAACGAAGATGTAATTAGAGGAATGTTCTATACATCCAACGCTTCAATGGACATGGCAACCAACGTGGAAAAATAACGTTAAATGTAAATAAAACTCATGAATTTGTATTTATTAACCACGATGGTTTGATGGTAGCTGAACGATGGCGATGCCATGTAATGCGCTTTATATTCAAAGTGAGAAAATAGCAAATAATAATTGATTGAATAATAAAATTATTATAATACATATTTTTTTTTTTTATTATAGGTAAGTAGACATTCATAATATGGTATATCAAGTTTATAAAATGCTTTAAATTTAATTTGTAAAAAGACTGCTCGATGAGCCATTTTTTTTGGGTTTCGTACCAAAGGGTAAAACGGTATCCAATTACTAAGACTCCGCTATCCGTCCGTCCGACTGTCTGTCACCAGGCTGTACTTCATGAACCGTGATAGTTTAGCCTGGAGATACAGCCTGGTTACAGACGGACAGACAGACAGACAGACAGCGGAGTCTTAGTAAAAGGGTCCCATTTACCCTTTGGGTACGGAGCCCTAAAAATTACTATGAATATGAAGAACAGGCATTTTTGAATCTACAAAAATGCCGCCTTGCTTAGAATTTAACTTACACGGGAATATTTTATTTTCATAGAAACTAAAGCACCTAGTCCCTAGTTTCCATTCACGTGGCTTACAAAAGCTGGTCCACATTCATGCAGAAAGTTGGTACAATAGACTGCGTCATTAGGGCGGTGTGGTTCGAGGTACTGTAAGGAGTGGTAAGTTTGCAAGTTGGTACAAAGTGTACCTGCCACTGTGAAATAGTAGTCTGTACTACTACTCAATAGATACGATTACACGGAACGGTTACTAAGTTAGAAAGAGGTAATTTGTTACAAGTTATTTTATTTAATAAAAAAAAAAATATGATACAGAGTGACGAGACAAGCGAAGCCGCTCGCCTGATAGCTCTTCACGCTTGCCAATAACAGCTCAATGCCACTCAGAATTTTGAACTTCAATCGTTCAAAAAGCTGAATGGCAATGCACTCGCGCTTGCGATATGCTCAAGTGGGGTAATGCGTCAGCATTCTGTGGGCTGCCGCATGGTGGCGATTTTGAGGCCGTGTTTCATTTGTAAAAATTAATAACATTAGTTCAAGTAAGTTAATTTTTGAATTATTTTACTATCTTATTTATGGAAATCAATTTATTACTACCTAGCTATGCCCAAGGCCATCAAATCTGGAGTACACCTTCAAGATTTCCACCACTGATAAAAACTCTCACCGTGTTCGAGAACGTTGAGGGTGGTATCAAACGAAACAGGCGAGATCTACCACTTTGAAGACTGGAGGGCTGCTTGAGAGGCTTTAACGAGACGAGCCGTCAATGGTACTTAGTGCCCTTGGGAGGTTGCCTGCGAGGGTGTTTATTTATATTTTTGCTAGTTTTTGAAGGTATTGATTTTACTTGTTACCTCGTATTTTAAATTTGTCTTGTATTCCTGGTTTTTGAAGTGAAAACTTATTTAGGCGCGATCAGTACTTTTTGGGTGAACAAAAATCATGGAACTCGCGTCATCGTCACGCTGAGCCGTGTATTTTAAAACAGCGCCATCTCTTGTACAATAGGTGAATTAATACTTAAGTTTTCACTTCTGACGTGCAATATGACTGATGTGTTTTTTAACCCCCGTTACAAAAAAAGGGGTGACATACGTTTAAAGGGTGTTTAAGGGGTGTTTGACACGTCTATCTGTGGCATCTTAGCTCCTAAACGGCTGAACCGATTTTGATTTAGTTTTTTGTTTGTTTGAAATGTGACTTGATCGAGAGTGCTTTATATGATAAAAGAAAATCTGTTCAGCTGTTTGAAGAATATCAGTTGTTTTTTATAATTTTCATTGTATTCGTTTACAATTATTATGTTACCTGACGACTGATTCGATTTTCATAAAATTTTGCAAGGAAATAATAGTGAATCACGAAGAGGGTCATAGTATATTTTTATATCAGAAATATTGCGGGAATATTTTCTATTGCATACCAAAACACAAATAAAAATTATTTCCCGTTATGTACCGTATGTACCTGTTTTTCGGTTGTGTTTTTAATATTTTTCCTACAAAAAATAATAACAATAACAAGAATTGAATTCACAAACCTAAAAAAAAATTGAAACTATATGTTGTGATATTACGTCATTGAAAAAAAAAGAAATTATCTTCTAAGTCAAAGGAGGTTGCCTGTCGCTACTAAGGAGATTGCTTCAAGAAGGTATATAACGCAAGTGAAAGCATCTGGCGCAGCTAGTGTTTTCAAAGAGGTAACGGTGAAACTACAGAAAAAAGAAGTATACCTATATGGAAATGAGAAGGAAAATCTGTTACCAGGCATTATGAGTGAACCTTGATTGAACATTCTTATTTAGATCAACGCGTCGAACTCCGCGTCACAGTTGCTAACTGATTTCGAATGACTGACGTTTCGTTAATTAATTAATACAACAAATTTCTTACAATATTGCATTGACAGCCGTTTTAATTTAAATATAAAAAAAAACTTTGGTTGAAACTGCCACCAGTTTTATTACAATCAATAGCTTTTTTCTGCTCAAAAATATTTACCTCTAAAACTTCAGATTTCACCCATTACAAAAAAAGTAAAAGCGTTATTAGGTACGTACCTCAATTTTATTAAAGAACCATGTAACGGTTGAAACACAAGTAGGTATAGCTACTACTGAAATAACAAAATTCCGTCTCTAATTGAGCTGAAAACTTGCGAATATTAAAAAGTAAACGGGGAATGGACGCTGGTGAGCAGTTGAAGAAAAGCTGCATGGAAATAGAAGGTATTAACTTGCCACTGAATTAGCTGGCCACCAACATCACCATCATTTACATCGAAAGATAATAAATAAAAAAACAACTTTACCAAATTTGTAAAATATGCAGTTTCGGTTCCTCTGATGACACCAGATTGTTATCAAAGTAACAAAATTTTCCGGTTACTTTGATAAAAAAGCCAAACTACAAAGCCGATTTTGATGAAATTCTCTGTATCCAACACCAATTTGAAAGTATATCCTTTCAATGAAAAAAATAATTTTAACATCGGTTCATAAATGACGGATTTCTGAAGTAACAAACAAAAAAAAAATACAACGTAGTTGAGAACTTGGTTGAGTGAGAACTTCTTTTATGGAGTCAGTTAAAAAGAAAAAGAAAAACATACTTCAGTCATAGGACTGCACGTCAGAAGTGAAAACTTAATTAGTAATTCACCTAATCTACAAGAGATGGCGCTGTTTTAAAATACACGGTACTGTGTATTATGTATTCTGTGACAGTGTGACGGTGACGCGAGTTCCATGATTTTTGTTCACTCAAAAAGTGCTCAACGCGTCTAAAGTAGTTTTCACTTCATTATAAATATGCTATGCTATATTTATAATGAAATACTGTATCTTATATGACGGGTGCTAGCTTTAGACTTAAGTCTTTACTGTCAAATACGTGCCAACACCAGCACAGGGCGTGAACAGTGCCTGAGCTACGAGCACCGCAGCTGCAGAACAGATTGCAAAGTCCAGGGTTCGGTTCCTGGCTGAACTAATGTTTAAATTGTTTTTTTTCAGCTCTGCGTCTGCGTCTGCGTTACTTGTCCTTGTTTTTGTATGTGTTCTATGGCTTTCTTGAGCTTCCGACAAAGGGAATCCTCGTCCTATCCGGCACTGTCATTATAAAGAAAAAAAAAGAGCCAATAATCTTTAAAGGGCTGAACAGATTGTTTTGATTCAAAATCAAGTAACGTTTAACAAAAAAAAAACTAAATCAAAATGAGTAAAGCCGTTTGGGATCTAAGATGACACAGACAGACAGACACACAGATACACAGGTTAAACTAACACCCCTCTTTTTGCGTCCAGGTATAAAAGAACTAAAAATGGAGCAAGTCGTTTCCATTTTCCATACCTCGTTGCATACCGTTGAAACTTTAAAAGAGTAGTTAAAAATTTTATTTTTAAAAGAATTCTGAGAAGTCAAAACCCTCTAATGGAAGGAACCATTAGGCATTCATCGATTCCTAATTTATCTTACTTCTTTAATTGTTCTTTACAATCTGAATCGGCAAGTTACTTTGACTTACTTGGAGAGTCGGACCTTTTTCATTCGATTAATATCGATTCCAATTTGGTGGGGTCGTAAATCTTTTCGATAATGATGCCTTGAAAGTGATTTATTCGTATTTTAAATGATGCCGATCGCGATATGGTGATAATAAAGGCTATTAAGGTTTGATTTGGACTTCCGTGTCCCGTGAAAGTTTTGTCATTTAAGAAAAACTCTGCTTCGTCGCTCAATCATAGTCTAATTTGCTAAAGATTTTTCTGAATATTTTTCCTATTAAATCATACAGCAGTGTGTAGAAGTATAATATATGTGGGTTAGCTAAGATATTTTTACCTGGTCAGGTACATACGTTAAATCTTGCCGGATTACTTACAAAACAAAACCAAAAACATAAGTATCGGTCAGATAACCTGTCATCTCAAGATCGCTAAAATTGAAAAAAATCGTGTGGACGATAGTTGGCACTATGTTTGGCGATTTTGACTTGAAACACGGAAACATTTGTACGTGAACGTTAATTGTACAAAGGCATTGTTTATCTGATATGAGATTAGGACAGAAAGCTCGCTTATTATAGCAGCACATCCTTAATGCAAATTCACTGCCATTATTTCATACGTTTGATTATTTATACTCCGGAAAGAATTAATGTTAGTTGATGCCTCCCTGTTGATTTAAGATATATATGACGCTTTAATCTTGATTCATACCCCGAAAAGCCCCGAACGACTAAAAATACATAGGACAACCTCTTTTCTCCGTTAAAAGTTTTTAACATAAACAAGTCAACTTGTCATAAGCCTTTGACAGTTATATTTAAAAACCAATCAAAATTCATCAGTGTCATACCTCAAAAACTGGAAAATCCACTATTTTAATGTGGATACATGGATAGCTATGGGTACCCGTATCCTCCGCCGTTTCAGTCGATGCGTCCGCCGGACGGCCACTTTCCTGACCACGGTGACGGCTTTGGCGAGTTTTATGGACTTAGCCCGCTGAATGAGGATATTGGACGAAGGTATAACCATATTGACCATCAGAATACTTGATCCTGATGTCACTGAATCAATTGTGCCAGCAGGTTGGAGCCACACTGTGTGTTCAGCACACCTCCAACAGTGAATGGACTGTGCTTCATAGGCGATGTCTTTATCTCCCTCAACTAAGCTGTACGTAACAGACAAGGTGCATCATCATTATTATCAGCCAGAAGACGTCCACTGCTGAACATAGGCCTCCCCCTTTAACCTCCACACTGAACGACATCCTGCAGCATATTTTTGTCCGTCATTGGGGGTGAGGGGGGGGGGGGAGGTTGCCATAATCCCCACGCTTGTCAAGCGGCTTGGGGATCGCAAGATTCACCATGTAAGTAAGGGGATGCTGCTGCCCATCCTCTGGTGGTCCTGGTCGCAGTTTTAGGACATAACCCGGGTCCAGACAAGGTGCGCGTACATTTAATTTCACTGTGTACACCGGGGAAACATTTGTGCTATACACTGTGCAGCACAGTGTCTTACAGTACAGCACTCTGGTAGAATTTTATCTCACTCTTGCGCATAAGATCACAGTCATCCTGTTACAGCATACTTTCATTCATAGATAGGAGCAGTGACCGACGTTATCGTTGGTGGAGCAGCCGAGACATCACGCAGTTGTCTTGGAATGAGCTGTAGCGCAGTTCTAAGAGCTTAGATGCGTTCCTCTGGAGATCCCGGAACCTTGTCAAGCACTAAGGCTGGTCACTGGGGTGGTTTAAGTGTGTATATCCCCACAAAATCTGGATGCATCCCAATTCAGCCGGGTATCTTTAAAAGATTTCCACCTCGACAAAAAAAACCGGCAGATCAGAATTCGTGAAACAACATAATTTCCAGGTGTTCTTTTAGTAGGTACCTACATATAATATTATACAGGTAAATATGCGTGCCATATTGCGATACCTTGACCATAGCTAAGGCGAATTTTTCTGCGTGCAGCTGAAATCCCTTAAATTATATTTAAAAAAGAATAATTCCAGACCAAGCAGATCCAAGCAACGCCCTCGCAAGGCAAGGGCTAGGTCCCGAAGCGCTACCAAATCCAAATCCAGGTCCCCATCTCGGGAACGAGATCGGTCTAAATCTGGATCCAAGTCTCGGTCTAGGACCAAGTCTCGGTCCAGGACCAGGTCTCGTTCGAGAAGTCGTAGCCGCAGCCGGTCGGACAGTCGTCACAAGGACCCGACCTTTAAAGAGCCAGGGTTTTTGGATGCGTTCAGGGTGTTGTATCTGACACGTAAGAGACTTCATAATATTTTAATAAAATATAAACGGACCTCAATATACCTCGTATCATAGTAGATACTTAATACCTACCATGGTTAGTTTATTACTGGGTCTTACTTTAAGCATTGTATATTCAAAAACACCTTACAGGAAAGCCATTTCTAAACTTTTTTTTTTGTTAAATAATATCTTAAAAGTTTTCACGCTAAACCCCATTTCCTGATTAAATCTCATTAGCATCGGTTCAGCTGTTCATTCATCGAAAAGTATCAGGGAGAGATAGTAAGTCAGTGAGGTAGACAAATTAATATACTTAAATAACTTTAAAAGTGTCCTTATTATCTCTGGTTTTCTTATCATCTTCTTTTTAACCCCCGACCCAAAAAGAGGGGTGTTAAAGTTTTAACGGTTATATCTGTATCTGTGTATCTGTTTGTCAGTCTATGGCACTGTAACTCCTAAAAGGCTGAACCGATATTGATTTAATTTGTTTTCGTTTGAAAGGTGACTTGATTGAGAGTTTTCTTAGCTATATTATATTATTCAAGCAGTTTAATGATTATCAGCACTTTTATCAGGGGTTAAAAAAAGTCAGTCATAGGACTGCACGTCAGAAGTGAAAACATAATTAGTAATTCACCTATTCTACAAGAGATGGCGCTGTTTTAATATACACGGTACAGCGTCACGATGGCGCGAGTTCCGTGATTTTTGTTCACCCAAAAGTGCTCAAAGAAGTTTTCACTTCAAAAATTCAACTTATTCTTGTTTACAGCAAGCAGACACAAGAAGACCACGCCAAAGTACCTGGCCACGCAGAAGCGTCGGGACCGTGTCCAAGAGTACCTAAAAAGCGATGGACTAGGCTCCAAGCGATGGCTGTTCTACCCTCGGAATCTTAGTCGCAGTGACTGCGTCGTTCCAGAAGTAACCCGATCTAGAGAGAGCTGTGACCAGAGGTAGGCAAACAACACTTTTAACCGATAAAAAATATTAGACAAGAAATCTCATCTTTGAAAGAAAGAATAACTGAAATAGCTCAAATAACTAGCAAATTGAAGTGGCAATGGGCTCACGATATCTGTAGAAGAACCTGCAACTATTGGGGTAGGCGGATTTTAGAGGCTAGACCGCCTATTTGCAAACATACAGTAAGTATAAGTTGCCCTGCAGCCAGACGGAGAGACGACCTGCGACTGCTGGGGTCATGTTGATGCGTGAAGAAGATCGTCAGATGTGGCCTTGTTCAGGAAAGGCCTATATGGCTATATATATATCCAGCAGTAGGCGAAAATTAAATAGGCTAAACGGCTGTAGATGCTTAGTTTTAATAATGCCTGATTTACACTTTGTTAAGTGCAAGTGCGAGAAATAAGAGATTATTAAACAGTGGGGCTATTATGGATCTTTGATCGGGATCGCGACATGTCAAAATTTTGACAAAAAAAAAGCGTTGTCTATTTCCAATTTCGTAGTATGAAATTGGAAATAGACAACGCTTTTTTTTTGCGTCATAACCCCGTCAAACCTTTCAACTGTCAAAATTCTGTCAATTCTGACACTGACTGATCCTGATCAAAGATTCATAATAGCCTTGCATGTTTTTTATGTCAAGTGTTGAGTGTATTCATAATATTCACACAGTATTAGTTTTGCAGGTTCAACGGAGGATGATCAGCGGAGGAGAGAACGCGGATGTGCGTGTGCTACTTGACAGTAAAAATAGACACGGGTTCTAATTACTTGAGTTTGCACCTGCACTAGTAACTAACGCTTATCGCCTAACAGCGCGTCCGTTTACACGCTGATTTTACTAATTACTTAACATTTACACTTGTCAGACGCACTTGATACTTAACAAAGTGTAAATCAGGCATAAGCGTAATAACACTGAAGTAATAAGCCAAGTGTTAAGTTCTGTGAAAGTTGGAATAAAAGAGAGAAATAAACTTTCTGCTAAAAATATCCTTCTTTGTCAGGATCAAAGTGGATGGAGACTTCTTTAGGAAGTACAGGAAGAGCAAGAAGGTGGACAGCGATGCGCCGATCGCTAAGCTGAAGAGATGGGAGTTGGTATTTTATAAGAAGCTAGGTTTTGTTCAGGCTGTCTGATTTTGAGTATAGATTTATGATTTTTTACTATTGTTGTTTTTATTTCATAAAAATAGGCGTAAGAACTAAACTGTGTCTTTGCTAAATAGAAATATTTACTAAGGGGACAGTTTTCGTCTAGTAAAAACTTAATGCGCCTTCTAATTTTTACACAACTTTGGAGTACCTAATATTTAAAAGTACCTATTGTTTTTTTTGTAAAAGTTTTCATCCTTTTGTAGTTTTATGTATGTAAATCAATGATCTTGTTGAAAAAAAATATTTAAAAAAAAATAGATTTTTTTGCGTTGCTCATATTTTTTTATATCATGTTATTTAAATTGAAAATATAAATTTATAACATTATTTTTTATCTTTAAAAAAAACCTAAATTAATTTCCCGTTAAATTAATTGTTTAGTCTCGCAGAACTCGGAAATGACTTGACCGATTTTTTTTTGTATGAACCTTGCAAGAAAATTTCAAAATTCAGGAAAAAAAATTATGTTTTTTTTCTATAGAATTTGGATAGGACAACATTTTGACTATTCAGCGCAAACAGCTAGTTGGATTTACATTTTACTTCCGTGAAAAAATCAAGCTTTAGCTAAAAGCTTGTATTAAGTGCAAAAATAAATAGACTGCCCTTAGAACAATGAGGTCTAAAGAAAATCCAATATAAAAATTACCAAAATGAATATAAAATATAATTTACAACAAAATAAAAGTACATTTGTACGAAAAGCATTAAAATAACTTAGTGTGCACCATTAAATACCAATTTCGTAGTAAAATAAAGTTCCTAGCTCTGCCAAGAAGCAAGTTACTCCTGAAACTTGGTTAGCCGTAGTTTTTCCGCAAGCGTCAATTTTCCGAGCGATAAGTCAGCGATTCGGTGTTAATTTAAAACTTTACCAGGCTTTGAACGGGTCATTAGGTCTTCTATTAAGTTTAAATTATAGACATGAGTTGGACAGGAGTTTATACTTTAGGAACTCCTAGGCCCTAGCTATAGTAAATAACAAAATATATATAACTAGCTGTACCCGCGACTTCGTACACGATTTCTCCAGTAAAAATAACCAATGTCCGTCCTCATGATACATACTATTACCTCCCAAAATGTAATCGAGATCGGTTAAGCCGTTTAGCTGTGATTATGTAGCAAAAGACAGACAGAGGTATTTTCGCATTTATAATATAAGTGTACCTAGATTAATATATTTTTTTGAAAAAGTTACAACTGACTTCACGGAAAGTAAAATCATGATCATCATCAGCATTATCAGTATTGTATTGACCACTGAAAAAAAAACATAGTAAATTACTAACATCACCTAAAACCAAAATGTTATAGAATGCAACATTAATATTTAACATTATTTGAACGTTTATTCATGACTGACGATTATTTGCTTATTATAATACAAAGGGATCCCGCCCCATCATAAAATATAATTGTTTTCGTTTATTGCCCTCCTGGCTGAATCATTTATGATTTGAATATTTGTATTTGAACATGCAACGATATTATTTGTATAAAAAGAGACATGATATTATTTTTGAAATCGGTAACAGTGTCGATGGCGCCCGATATATCAGCAAATTCTGACACGGTCGGTATTAGAATCGGTAAAAGTGCGACATTTACAACTAAGCACTACCGTCTTCGAAAAAATAAATAAATAGAAATATAGAATTCGTCACGCTGCAATTTGCCTTCCTATCCAAAATACAAATCACAACAAATATTACATCTGGCGAGTTGACGGCCAAGCGCAAGCCTATTTTGGAATATTTTTTATTTTTTTATGATACTATGTGACGAGACGAGCGAAGTCGCTCGCCTGATGGCTCTTCACGCTTGCCCATAACAGTTCAACGCCACTCAGAATTTTGAACTTCAACAGTTCAAAACCCTGGATGGCAATGCACTGCGCTCGTCACCCCGAGATATAAGATGTCAAATCTCTATGTGCCCTGTAATTTAGCTGGAAACATTGCCCAATAAAAACAACAAATGTTTTTTCTGAGTAGCGCATGTCAATCGCCTTACATGTACTGCGAAAATAGTGACGTGATTGTCAACATAATACTAGCTATTGACTTACAATACTAGCTATAGCTTTGGAAGCATCGACATTTGTTTATGGCTCGTCATGTTCACGCATCGCTAGGTAACGAGTAACTGAATGCAAACTGCTGCAACGGCGCGGCGTGGCGGAGTTTTAGGTATAGGCCGTGGTTGGGGGTCAGTGAAATATTAATAAATAAATATACTCTGTTTATTCAATCAAATGCTGTCGTAGTTTAGATGACGCGTAAAGATTGTTTTCATTACTCATACTTGGAAAGTAGGTCTGAAGTTGCCTGATGAGCGGGTTGAAAGTATTATATTTCATCCCTAGAGAGAATCACTTTCAACTGACAGTGACTGTTGACTACTAACCGACACTCAAATTATTAAAAAAAAACTTGTTCTATTTTCACATTTGTATTCCAACACTTTTTTTTTCTCCTCAGAGGATTATGGTCCCGCACTTCTCGTGCATTTGCCAATGTTAGGATGTTCGTTCATGTTTTTAATTTTAGTTTCCTTGCATTCATAATGAAAAGCACAGTGTTTACCTCGGGGTTAAAGACTTATTTAGTCCCTCGAACTATTAAGGCAAACCCCGTCTCGGGACTAAATAAGTTACTTTCACCCCTAGGTTGTACTATTATTGAACTCCTAGAACATGAATTGTGGCTTCTCGTGTTAGTCAATACTAAATTTTCATAAGAAAAATAAATAAGTAGGGATTTTCTTTTCAATCCTTGAACCTCTGCAGTCTAGTCCTGTCCGTCCGACGCTGGGGTGTTTCTAAACACAGTTATTTCTCGTTATAATTTTAATTCTACCCTGGTTGGGGGCGCTTTTATTTGCTTTCTACTTGAATACACCCCGACTTGCGTTTTTAAGTAATTGCTTGCATTTCGCTTGTTGAATTTTTTGAGCATGCTCGCGTTTATTTATTCGCTGATTTTGTGAAAACATATACCTATGTATATGCTATGTATCCACACTAATATTATAAACGAATGTAACTCTGTCCGTCTGTCCGTTTGCTACATAATCACGGCTAAACGGCTTAACCAATCTCGATACATTTTTGTTAGGTAATAGTATGTATCATGAGAACGGAAACAGACTTTTTATTTTCTGAAAAAATCGCGGTCGAAGTCGCGGTTACAACTAGTATGTTATAAATATATAAAAGACGATGTATGTTCCCTCTCAGATCAAATAAAAAATACAGATAGATTACGGCGTACTGCCAAAGTGAAGTCATAATTGCTTCCAAAACTACGTGAATTCTAGTATAAATACACGGACTCACGCCCACATACGTATTCAAAACTTCGTGAATTTCATACTGAAAACGTTAAACGACTTTGCACACAAGTTTCAAAAACTGCCTTCACTTTCATGTAAGTACGCCATAATCGCTATTTTATTTGATCTTGGATATTCCCTATGGATTCCGAAATGGCTGGACCGATTTTGATGAAATTTTCAAATAATCTTCATATTACATCAGCGATTGATTATTTGCAATTTGGTAGCGATCAGATCATTTTTTTTTTGTGTTTAAATGTTTTCCCTACAAAAACATGAACAAGAATTGAAGTTTATATATTATACATTGATATATAAATTACATTATAGAAAAAAATATACGTTGAACTTTAAAGTACAACATTATTATATTTTTTTAATATAAGAATAGGCTTACGTTTGTGCGGCAACTCGCCTGATGTTATGCCATGATGCGGTCTACGATGGAGCACGCTTACCTAGAAGAAACCGGTTCACTCGTGATTTGAAGACACCCAGATTGTAACTATCGAAGAACTCCCATTCAAATACTATGAAGAATAACACAGCAGCTGTTCAAGGGTTCACCATTAAATTGATACCTCCTTTCTCAAGTATTCGAAATGAATGTGGTTCTACCGATCAATCACTTGGACCCCAACAAGCATCCATCACTTTAAAAAAACAAGATAGGCGTCCACCCCTATCAATAGAGAGCATTAAATTGTCACAAAACTTCTCAAAAAGCTGGCCTTTTTGCCAAATTAACGACGCCCCTTGTAGTATGGAAACTTTTGGAAGATGTACCTATACTGTATAGACAGTAGAACAAGTTTCGACGGGTCAAAACCCACATGCAGAAAGGCTTCTCTCTACCTTTCAACCTCAACTAAGATGTAAGTAACCCTGTCACTTGAAACAAACTATAGTATCTGTTTCAGTCAAATTAGTATCATCGCGTCGTGCATACGGCATATCTAACTCTTGCGCAGGTTATTTGCACACTATGCAAGACGCGTAAAAGATAATATGCATTTGTATGAATGCTCTGCCCCAGCGCGGATAGATATTTCAGGGCTTTTTATGTACTGAAATACAATGCCACTTAGTAGGTAGAGTCTATTCAAAAAGAAAGTGGACTTGGCCAAAAGGAGAACCAGAATAAATTATAAATGTCAATCCGCCTCTTCCTTCTGAAAAATGTCAAACTCAGCTATCATGAGCTGTCCTATCATCGTGTTATTATGTTAAGTGAATTTGAGTAAATTTGCGTGTAATATTTATCGAGATACAGTCAAAACCTTTTATTGCGACATCGTTTAGAACAACATGCCCGTTATTATAATCTATCGATTTGTTTGTACTTGCACGATACACATTAAACATCACCGGTTGTTACGACTATCGGTTTTTACGACTGAATATGACAGTCCCTTCGATGTCGTTATAACAGATTTTGACTGTATTTGTCCATTCAACAACAATCCAATTCCACTCTCTTTCAGAAAAGACTCTATTAACATTATTCAGGTACGATTTTTACCGCATGCCTGGTAAGATATGGGAGAGATTTGAAATCGAAGGTCCGTGACAGAGAGACAGCGATATATCCATATCTAGCTTTCTCGCGTTGATGCACAATTAATAACAGTGGAAAAATATTATAATCGCGACTCGCGTGCAAGACCTTCTTGTAGAGCATTATTTAGTCTTACAAATAAGGACGGAGGCAACAGAGACAATTTCATCGATTTGTCGTCACTTGCTTTACTGTGAGTAAGTATCCAATACGTACATTATACCGTGAACCCCGCCGCGTCCAAACGGCACAAAATAAAAACATTTAGATGCTTCCAGTTGATCAGTTTTCACCCTTTGCACCCTTTCCATTACGCGTCTTGTTTAATGACCCTAGAAATGGGGACGACCCCCGTTTGTTTCGGCTTATGTCTTAATGTCTTAGGACTGGAACGCGTTTTTTGGAATTAGGTTCGGTTTTATCGGTTTTAGTATTATTGGCAGGAAATGGGGATTGAAAGAAGTTCGACTCAAAAACGCTAAAATCACAATAATGAGCTTGAAATTTCGATAAAAGAGAACATCTCGAGTAAATGGACTGTTCAAACTAGGCCATTTGACAAGAGAAGCCAGTCAAATGCAGTTGTCGATAGCCAAGCACTTAGTGAATTATCTAAGAAATTTTTACGCCTACAAAAATTATGAAAGCAAAAACACTTCTGTAGCGTTGCAATTGATTTAAGCTAATGATATAGGTATAATCTTTCTCATAATTTAAATTATTATAACCACCACGAGTATTTAAGTATACCCCTTATTGTTAAAGACTTGTGGTATTAAATCCAATATAAATCAAATAATAACTTGTAGGGGCTTGCTTACACGTGAACCTTTGTGCTCCTTGAATCGAGATCTAGCACAGAAGTTATAATTTCTAGAAATGCCTGACTGCAGTGCGTCTTGTGAAATTGTATTATGAAACTCATCACATTAAACAATTAAACATACACCAATATGCACTGGGCCAGCAGGTAGATTAGGGCCACCCTCTCTCTCTCTCTCTCTCTCTCTCTCTCTTTCTCTGAGAGAAGGCCTGTGTCTCAGCAGTGGAAACATGATAGGCTGATAATTATGATGATGATGATTTAAAAAAACCTGCGTTTCTTATAATCAGCATCGCAATGTTGGTGCTTGAAGAGTGCAGTTTATTCGAACGTCTAAGTGCCATCACCGACCGACGTCAAAGTAGGAAAAAATCTAACCATATTGTGCAGGTCAAAGGTGTGGGTGATTTCTTGAATTTTTTCTCAGAAACACACAACTACCTATTGTAAGACTAAATAACAACCAGGAGCGCTTGTTCAGTCACTGTTTCTCGCTAATCACACATTCACTTACACGTACACATACGCTATTCGCAACCACCTCCACAGATGAGCACCATACAATATGAACCACTTAAAAGGAATTAGCTAAGTAGTTTAGTAGCTATACTTACTCGTATGAAAACCTACTAGGTGGCTGTTCGCCACAAGACTCCAACGGAATACTGAATTTTACTTCTAGGGCAAAACGGCAGGCATTGGTCATAGCAACTCCCAGCCCAGCAACTCCCAATTTACTCTATACAACGTCTAACGATCTATACACTGCCCTTTTACTCTATACAAGCTTTGTCCAAAGCACTTACTTATAGTTAATTGGATTGATATTAAAATCTGTCAATAACTGTGTACATGTCTAATCTATTAAGTATATTTGCTTTATACAATCATAAGTGAGATGATTTCATGGCTAATATTATATATTTTGTTTATAGTCAAAATGGCCACCATGGTGCATTCTATAACGAATGTAGTCAAAGCTATACTTTTAATAATCTGACCTTACACTATATATGCTTTTGGTTGCCACTTCCACACCTCTTAACTCCCTGACCGCTCCGTGGGATATTCCCCAAGGTAATTTGGATGCAGAACGCTGAAGAACTTCTGTGCATATTGTTAGGGGAACTATATCGAATGGTGTGTACGCCGTGTGTATACCATAAGAGTCACCTTGAGGGTACGCGATGTTTTATCGTCATTTATTTTCACTATAAACGTTTTGAATGTCTCGTCTTTTGTATTCAAATTTGGTCAGCTTTTTAGACAATTTGGATCTTATTCTTTACTTGCTAAGGTCTTCACATCTATCCTACATGTACTGTTATATTTTGAAGTGAAAACTTCTTTAGGCGCGTTGAGAACTTTTAGGGTGAACAAAAATTATGGAACTCGCGGCTTCGTCACGCTGTACCGTGTATTTTAAAACAGCGCCATCTCTTGTAGAATAGGTGAATTACTACTTAAGTTTTCACTTCTGACTTGCAGTCCTATGACTGATGTATTTTTTGGTATATAATATGCTAAACTAAGGTACCAAATCTCGTTCAATTCTGCTTTGTAGTTACGGAGAGAACTAAAAAAAATTATCTACACTAATCCAAGCATTTTGTTTTATGAAACGACTGGTATTTTATTTGCAATTTCTGTGTTGGTCCCTTAGCAAAATTTGTTCATAATGATGATAATAACGGAAACCTTTCAGTTTAGGAAACGCATTTTCCGCGTAACCCTGCATTAGACGATGAATTATAAACCAACTACTATAAATTAAACATTACTATAAGATCATAGCATATATCTCGATGTTTTTAGCTATGTTAGGTCCTCACGTTCTAGTCATAAATTCGGATCCAAAACAAGTTTTATTTCTTTTACTTTTTGCTACCAAAATATTTTTATTGGCGCTAAACATACTTCGCGTGTTAAATTATTTAACATTATTAAGACACATTGCGCCATATAGATCATCTCTCCCCATCTTTGGAGTATTTCATTGCAACCCTTGGATGTAGAAAATGACCCTCGTTTTATAGTTTTAGAGTCATCAATACTCCTTAGATCTATCAAATAAAGTAATGTTTTAAGTCTCTTTTCCCTTGGGAATTGGCAACTGACAACTTTATTCCAATCTCTGGACAGGATTCACATTTTTTATTATTTCATTTGGTTTTAGTTTCTTCTGTCTGGCATATTTGACATTTAACTACGTGGACTAGCTGTCAAGTGTCACTACCTAAGTGTCAAGTATAAAACAAGTCTTCATCATTAGCCAGAAGACGTCCACTGCTGAACATAGGCCTCCCCCTTTAACCTGCACACTGAACGAAAACCTGCCATCTGCATCCACTGGATGCCGCGGCTCTCATAATGTCGTCGGTACATCTAGTGGAAGGCCTTCTACGCTGCGTCTTTCGGTTCGTGGTCTCCACTCAAGAGCCTTTCTTCCGCGTGGTAATCGGTTCTTCGAGCGATGAGGCCTGCTCAAGTATTATAAAAAATACTATTTGCTGTTACTGCGTAAAAATGATTCAAGGCGGTCCGCGTTGGCGATTTAAGGCTCTTAAATTTCATGGAAATAAACCACTTGTTCAATTTTTAGATGCTGTCCAGCTAAAGCAATGTTGAAACCTTAATTATTACCGATGATAACATACCTACAATTATCATTGTTAGTTACCCTTCTTGAAGTGTTTGTTCGTACATGCTGGCCCTTGGAGACTTCAGTGTCTGATTGTAAATGGATCTCGATTCACTGTTTCTGCTCCACTTGTAGAATACACAATAAAAGAAACAGTCGCATAACAATGACATAACATTCACTCAAATGTAACTTTGGCAAAACAAACTGTCTATCCCCTTACTATAAGAAAACAAACACAGACGTTCAAAATGCAGACACGGTTGCATCCTCCATGGCTCCCCTGAGACACCATAAAACGAACCCTCACAAGGCTCCCCGAATTTTCGTGCTGTGCCAACATTGCGCGCTCGCTTCCCCTATTCTTCACTTTACCACATTACCATTTGCAACTGATGAAATCTCTTATCTCAAAGAGGCAAGTTCTATTTTTCCTTGTGGTGAAGTTGTAAGTGATTGGTAATGAAACTGAAGTTTAGAAACGTTACAATGGGGCAAGTAATTTAATTGATGACGAGTTCGATTTACGAAAATGGATGGTTCTCGAATTAAAATGCGTTCGGAAACATGTTTCTTTTTAGTTCTTTGGAGGTATTCGCTGTTTTTTCGTTCGAAAAGTTTTAACGGTTAAAATATAGGTTAGGTTGATAAAGTTTGTGTTTAAGCGGGTGACGATTTATTGGTTTTGTGTGGCAGTTACTTTTGTAGTAATGTTACAGATAATAGGTACAATGATACTTATGTAAAATATCATTGAATACCTAGGTACTTGAACGAACGAAAGGAGTCTCTATTTTAAAATATTTTAATTTTAGCTTTGAAAAAAATCTTTCATGTATTTTGCGACAATTATTAGATAACCAATGTGTTTCAGTCAAGGCAGCGCTTAAAAACGGGCGCCAAGGCGCCCGTGGAGCCGTTATCGCGCTGCATGTCCAGTGTGAACCCTCATTGGCTTTTGCCTTCGTCACCCACCGCGAGAGAGTCGTTATCACGTGGCAAGGGCAGGGGAACTGTTGTCATATGACAGGTCAAGGGCAGAGGAGTTGTTGTAACGTGGCAGGTCCAGCGCAGCAGAGCTGTTGTCATATAATAGGTCAAGGGCAGGGGAGCTGTTGTCACGTGGCAGGTCACGCAGGGGAGCTATTTTAATATCACAGGTCAAGGGCAGGGGAGCTGTTGTCACGTGGCAGGTCCAGCGCAGGGGAGCTGTTGTCACGCGCCAAGTCCAGCGTGGGGGAGCCATAAAGAGTTTAGCGTGGGAGAGCTGTTGTCGTTTGGCAAGTCCAGCGCAGGACAGCTGTTGCCAGGTAAGAATTCCGACACGGGGCAGCCCTCGCCGAGTGCGGGGAGCACACCAGGTGGCGATGGAGCCGCCGCGGTCGTACGTTGGAGTCCGATTGCTCGATGTATACGCGCCTCATCACGCCTCTCTCGTCGTACGTCAGATATTCTACCACGCCGGGAATTTTCTACTTTCTTTTGCACGCCGTTCCAGAAGTTACTGTTGCAGAAAATTAGTGTTAGGGGAAAATAGGTTGATATTAATGATTACAGCGCGCTGATCAGTTGCAGTTGACACCAATTTCTGAACTATGCATGTGACCACAATTTATGTGGCTTTGGCACGAAACCCTACCATATACGTGTCTTAATGGCTATTCATATTCATGGAATTATGTAGCAGCTGGGGTGCCTCAAGGCTCCTTATTGGGTCCGTTGCTATTTAACTTCTGCTATAAAAAGAAACAAACAAAAGAACACCTACGAGGATTACATTGGAGGCTCTTGAACAGAGCGGTCATGAAAGAACTAAATAAAAAACCTTGAAAGGTTCTTCTTAAATCTTTAGACTTGAAGAAGTCTTACTCCAGGAACGAGTCGTCTCTTACGCCAATCGACCCTCTGAGGGGTCCATCTTGAGGAGTTTCTTCTTCCTTCAACTCTCATCTGTACAGTTTGTTTTGTACGCAAATATTGGGAAATGGGAAATGGTCTTTTATCCTTATTTTTTCATCTCAATCCTTGCTACGTGTGTGAGTGAACTAAAATTCCTCGAGTGCGGTCGTGTTATTAGAAACTTTAAATATATTAAACGTGTGGACTGTGAAGTGTGTTTTATAGTCATATTTAGGATAGGTAGTCCTCAACTGCTCCTTTCCTAGTAACTGAGTGTGGCAGACGAACTTCCGGCTAGGTAGGTCTAGCCTGGTGGTAGACGCAGCCGGAGTCGTCTGCTTCACTGCAATGTGTGCACATTAACAAAATAACGTCTTACATTAAAAATTAACACAAGAAAGTCCCCTGTGTCCGACTGATTTAGAAAACCTGCGTCAGAAAAGATCTTAAAAAAATATTTTACTACTCCATAATTTTGACCTAAAAACTGAATTCCCAATGACTCACTTTACAACATATTTACAGCTGGTTGTAAAACGAAACTCGTGCTGGCTGTATGACGTCACAGGGTATGACGTCACTCAAGTTTGGGGCGATATCACCCCCCAGGGGCGAATAAATACGACAAGTTTACGGCCGCGCATGTTAGCAACTGTGCGTGCAGATAAAACTATTAGAAGTTTTTTTGGGGTAATTTTCGTTATATAAACTGGTGATACTTAGGAATAAGCTATATTTATATCTACTAGAGATGGCAGAAAAGAAATAATAGTGCAAGTAATTCAAGTCCGTGCCGTAGTTTAACAATTATAAATCGATTGTTTTTTAACCAACTTCCAAAAAGGAGGAGGTTATCAATTCGACTGTATTTTTTACTAAGAAAAAAAATATTGTTACCTCATAACTTTCGACTGGGTGAACCTCAGATAAAAAAAAAGGATCTATGGGGTGAACCGATTTTGAAAAAATTTTTAGGTGCTTCCCTTTTGGTCCCAGTTCAATTTGGTCCAGTTATGACATTTTTTTAAAGTCGGTTTTTTATATTGATAATTATTTAAATCCCGATAAAATAACTGATAATCTTTAAACGGTTGAACACATTTTCTTGAATCATAGCTAAGTACATTTTTGATCGAGTCACCTTTTGACAAACGATATAATGCCAAAAACAGACACACAGATGGAAGTTAATAGTAGATTGTTGCATCGAGCGCAAAGTGAGTTATTAATGCACGAGTGTTATGTTGGTGCCCGAGCGCACGCGAGGGCACTAAATTAACTAGTATATTAATTACTCACTTTGGCAAGGTGCGTAATCTTCTTTTCTTTCAACTACCAATCTACCTACCGTGATAAAATATCATCATCATCATTTCAGCCATAGGACGTCCACTGCTGAACAAAGGCTTCCCCCATCGATTTCCAAAGGGATTTTATTTCCAAAATATACGTACTGAAAATTGAAAACAAAGTTTAGTTCATCGTCTCCTCAAACATAAAGTATAAAAGTTTTACAATGGTACAAAATGCGCGCCATTATTTTATTTTTTCATGAAGTCGGTTTTATTCCACCGATTTTATTTTAAGCCAGTATCTTTTTGATCTAACGCATACAATTTATATTAAACTTAATGGTAGACATTAAACCTCTATGGTAAGTTAATATCTAAATAAAAAATAAAAAAACAGTGCATTACTGAAAAACCATGATATTTCATATAACATTATCATATCACATATAACATTATTTTTGCACTCTTTTGGTTCTAATAAAAAAATACGTCCTTTGTGTCGGTTTTAAAGTGATTTAATGATAACATTACTACGTCGTTGAAAGAAAAATACTTTATATACCTAAACCTTTATGTTCCTACGCAGTAAAATCCAAATCTGTCAATACAGAGACATTTCCTATCCGTAAACTAGGCATCTCTCGCCAGCGGCTGTTTCAAATTCGAATAAACCACATCTACCAACCGTCCATCAACCGCGAACCTGATAACACCATTCAAACCGCAACAAAAACTGACGAGCCACGCACAAATTTAGCCGAAGCGAGACATATATCACCCGTTGGTGGCCAGTGTTGCAAGCTTTTCAGATGGTCCTAGTTTTTGTTGGAAAATGTATTTCGTTGCATCATGAGGAAAGATAAACATTTAAGGTTACAACACCTTTTTCAAATTCTTTAGTCCTGTCCATCTAAAGGTTGCCTGAAAAATCGCTCTAGGCGATAAGGCCGCCCATTATACTGCCGTATATTTGTTTTTGATGTTAGTTTAAGTTTCATTTATATTTTTCGGTGTGTTATGAAGAAATATTGTATTGTAAAGTCAGAAACCGAAAAAAAGGATACAGATGCCTAAAAAAATATTGGTAAACACTGTTTTAAAAATTGGTAGTCTGGAAAGACGGTTTACGGACGATAATTTTACGTGATGACGTATGCGTCACAAGCCAAACCGATCGTGCCTCTCTACCGCTTGTTCCGCGCTTTCGCTTGCACGCTCGGCTCAGGCGGAACGTGACAGAGACATGCTTTTTCGTGCGTGCAGCCGGCGTTCATAGATTTAGATTTATATTATCTACTGCAATAGTCAGTCATCTTTTTGTTACAATAAGTACTTCCATTAGATTTGCTCGAGTTCGAATCAAACATGTGGTCTTCTTATCTATTTTCTTCTCTTCTCTGCCTGTCTCTCTCATTTTACCCTAAGTTCTCATGTCTAGATAAAAGTGGCAGCTAAAGATATCTACAATAATTAGTTATTCATTATTTTTCTCGTTTGACGTCAGCTCAGTCCGGTGCTTTGACTATTTGATTTTTTGATTAAGTACATAGACATTTTTTGTTTATGTGGCTAAACGCACAAGTTACCTGGCAACACCAAAATGTCGGCGAAGGGTTAAAAATCACTCGCATAAATCCTTGCGTGCTATCGGCCACCCTGCGGTTATTATGTTGTACGACGGGCGCAACTTTATTGTCGACTAGTTTGGCAACTGATGGATGCGATTGAGGAATGGGATGAGAATACAGATTTTGCAATACACAAACGTTTTTGTATACAAAATTACGAAGATAAAAGAAACGATTTGGCATTATCTTTATAATAACAAGATAATAACATTGCAAACGTAAAGTAAGTTTTATTTGACGCTTTTGGCCAGTATTATAATTTACCTTTTGCTACTTTGTACGCGTAGAGCTCGGCCTTCGGCATCGCTACTATGTCCCGCTCCAGGAACACAAAATTTCATCCAAATTGGTCCAGCCATTTACTTCCCTGAACTTCCAAAAATATTTCAAGATCAAAATTAGCCAAATCGATCCAGCCATTCTAGAGTTTTAGCGAAACAAACAACATCAATTGATTTTCATATATAATAGTGCTGTTGCCCGCGACTTCGTACACGTAGATAATCATATAAACTTTCATCCGGCCCTTTCGCAAAATAATGAAGCTTATACTTCAATCTGGTCATAGCTAAGCATATTCGTGAAAACCGCATTTTAATCCGTCCAGTGATTTAGGAGATGTGCGTGGACAAACAAGCAGATAAAAATTCTAATAATTATCCTAACGTGTTCAGCTGCTTATTTTAAGACGCCCTGTGTTTTTTTTATATCTCGCTATTACAGTTTTTTTATCTCTACGTTTTTAATATATGTATAGACAAGCCACTCGCCTTGGCTTCGCACGGGTGTAAGCTCGGCCTTCGGCCTCGCTGCAAAATAGTATCCTATGTCCGTCTCCTGGTACTAAGCTACCTCCCCACCAATTTTCAGCCAAATCGGTTCAGCCGTTCTTGAGTTATAAATAGTGTAACTAACACGACTTTCTTTTATTTATATAGATATAGTGCCAAACCCTTGTTATAATTTTATTGATCGACATTTTAACTAATAATTTTGTGATAAAACAAATGAGGTAGTTGTTCATGTTGATGGCCATTATCGTGTGCCTGCCTGTAATAGTATTTCAGTATTTCAGTATAAAATTCAAAACCCAAGTGCTAAACCCCATTAGAACGGCTGATGAAAGAACAAGAGGCGGAAATGGAAGTCGCTTCAACTTCCGTTTTGTAATAATTTGTAGGACGATTCGTTTGCTTCTCGATTGTTTCAATTATCTAGGAATTGTTTCTTTTTAACCGATTTCAGGAAGCAGGGTCTCAATTAATAATAATAAATAATAATAATAATAAATATCTGGGACATTATTGCACACATGGTCATCTGACTCCAAACTAAGCAAAGCTTGTAATATGGCTGCCAGAGACTGATATACATACATATATATTTTTAAATACATACTTAAATAGATATTAACACCCAGACATAGAATTCGATCCATATTTCGTTTCATATGATTTTATTTATTTACAAGTACACTTAAATAAAGATATTTTATTCGACATTACTCCAAAAAGGTTATAGGTACCTATCGAAAGGATACAACCAGTGTCGAATCCATTTCCATTTCCATCCAATCCATCCATCCATTTCGGCATTAATGCAGAAAGTAAAAAGACTATCAGCGCCGGTTTTCAGATGAACCTTTGTGTTTACAGTTATTTATACAAATTTACACTATAACACAACGATACACTTTCGAAACGTCACAAAAATACAAAGTCGTACCGTATTTATTTTCAGAGTTCCGTCCCCAAAGGGTTAACGGGACCCTATTACTAAGCCTACGCTGTCTGTCTGTCCGTCCGTTTTAAAATTGAGTCTATACTATGTTACAACTGTAATTGCGGAAAGTTTCATGTACTTATCTGAATCATAGAAGTTGGAAGGTTAAAAAAAATTTGACGGATGGACTATCCGTCTATAGGTGGACAGACAGACGGATGGACAGAAAAAACTAAGGTATAAGGTTTCCTTGTAGACTAAGGAACCCTAAAAAGGGTGGCAAGGTCGTCGTCAACAGTATGAGTGCTACTAATGCATTAGATCTATTATGACTTTGCAATTTTCCTATAACGTGTTTCTTTTTGACATTAATTTTATTTTAATTTTGTGTTTTTATTTCATTTTATACTAGGCTAAATTATGGGGATAGTTTTTGACTGATGTGATTGGCGTTGTGTGCCGTTATAGGAAATAAACAATACCTAAAGGTATCAAGTCTGATTTAGGTCCGATGCGTTCACACCCATCACACCACCTTACCATATTTGCCGTGTTTTTCTAATCTGAGGATCTTTTTTTTTTGGCTTTTCACGCTTGCCTATAACAGCTCAACGCCACTCAGAATTTTGAACTTCAACAGTTCAAAACCCTGGATGGCAATGCACTGCGCTCGTCACCCCGAGATATAAGATGTCAAATCTCTGTGTGCCCTGTAAGTTCGCTGGAATCATTGCCCTTCAATCCGGAACACAGTAGTATTTGCACACTACTGCTTGGCGGTTGAATAACTGGCAAAGGTGGCCAGGTGGACTTTGCAAAAGAGTCCTACCACTACAAGAAATATTACCGGCACCAGTAGAAAGCACCTTGACTTTGTTGATATTTTTGGAGTGTCTGCAACTGTTTTAGTAAGACACGCAGCTATAAAACCTCACTTCGTTAGTTTCCACTATCCCTAATAGCTCAATCAGACGCTGGCTCAGATATCGCGACTTCATTAAACCTCTCTCAGTACATTTGAGTTCAGTTAATCGTTCGGAACACTGAGTTATGGGTCGTGTGAACCGATTCTAGAAGGGTTAAGGGAGAGGATTTGTGCTGGGAAACCATCTATAGATTTTGAAGTGAAAACTTTTTAGGCGCGTTGAGCACCTTTTAGGTAAACAAAACTAATTGAACTCGCGTCATTGTCACACTGTCACAGAATACATAATACACAGTAATGTGTATTTTAAAACAGCGCCATCTCTTGTGGAATAGGTGAATTACTACTTAAGTTTTCACATCTGACGTGCAGTCCTATGACTGATGTTTTTATATTGTTTTTTTTTCTAGATGGATTTTTGAGCTGGGTATCTTTGAAGATTTCCCCCTCGGAAACAAAACAAAAAAAGGTATTCTTTTTAAAATAACATTGAAGATTTTATATATGTAGAAATACGTGAGTGAAATAGCAACAAAATAAAACAACAATAACAAAGAAAACAAAATTAAAAGGTGCGACTTACGATATAGTCACGAATGAAATAACCAGATAGAACTATCTTACCTGTAGGTATTTATTTGTCAGGCTGTACAAGTAGCGGCACGAAACTAGCGCTGACCCTCATTGCGCAGAAGTAGACAAATAGGTATCACAGGGGGGCCAGAGGGACGAAGGGTGCGCACTTGTGGTGTAACATAACTTACTGCTCTTAATAGATTGCATCAAATTTTCGACCGGATTAGTCCTTGGATGTGGGTTTCAAATTGAACGCAACTTGGTTGTAAATAAATCAAATCGCTTGCATCTATGGCTTGTACTTCACTGATTCGAAAATTAGGAATGCCCAATGACATGGCAAAAACTTTATGTTCTAACCCGGGGACGTGAAATAGAGAGCTTACATAGCAAGTACGTACGCAAGGTATATATACCTATAAGATTTAACGCGTAGCTGTATTGCTAGAAATAGTGCTGAAATCGGTTTTGGAAAATTAAGGTATTTGAAGAATATTTGATGACGAATAAAGACCGAGAAAGGCTCGAAGCATTTAAAATGTGGTGTTCGTGATATATGGAAAGAATAAGCTAAACAGAAAAATAAAAAACAGGAGGTGTTAGATATTGTGGATGAGAAAAGAAGTCTACAAGAGAGTATAGAGACTATAGAAGAGGCAAAATGTTTGGCCACCTTGTACGACTTGACAAATTAATGAAAACCATCATAGAGGGAAAGGTAGAAGGAAAGAAAAGACCGGGAAGACCAAGCAGAGTATTTTAAACCAAATTAAATATAGAAGGCAAAAATGTCATATCGTACAGGGAGGCTAAAACGCTGACAGAAGACCGTCAAGCCTGGAAGTTACTCCACCGACAAGAGCTACGCTATTCAATGTTAAATGAATGAATGAAGAATGTATCATACAATTATCGAATCGATGTGATTGTCCTCTTACCAAATGAAATTTGACTTTATATTCACTCGAAAAACACATTTATGATCTTAAAAATTTAAAACATTTGTGTTTTTAGTGTATTTCCGCTATGCAGCGGAAAATGAATATTGAATTAACGATAAGAAAAATAGTTTTGAAGCTGGATCACAAAGTAACGCCTAATCCAATCAATATAATGTTTATTTTTAACCAACTTCAAAAAAGGCGGATGGTCTATGTTCCACTCTATTTTTATATTTTTATGTATGTTATTTATATATATATATAAATATATTGTAGCTGCGAAGCAGAAATGCAAGTAAAACATGTCAAAACAGACATTCGTGCGTGAGGTCACTCAGGCTTCTGTCCTAATTTATAACCCAAAGGGAACATTCCCCAGTCCTGTGTCAACTAATATAGCCTTTATCAAGTTAACAAACACACTCGGAGCATCGCGTTGGAAAGGCGTCGGTGCCTCTTTAACTGAATTAAAAGCTTTCAGTTGCGTCTTACTAACGAATGGAACACACTACGTGGGCTCGATTACGTGTCGTGATAGCAAGTGGTTGCTTCATCATAACATGACAGTTTCTTTAAGATTAATTGCTGAGCGCAATTACATACACTTTTGAGTGGTGCTAGGTTCCCGGTTACGCGCGCTTGGACTCGAAGTCGACAGGGAACCGGGCCGTATGGGAGGCTCTGCTACTTGTCAACCATGGTATGGCATAATCACACTATCACACTAATAACATATATGTGAAAGTTTGGATGAATGGATGTATGGATGGATGTTTGATACTCAATAACGCAGAAACGGCTGGATAGATTTGGATGAAATTTGGAATATACATTGCTTATGTTCTGGATTTACACATAGGCTACTTTTCATAATTACCATCATTATGTATTTTCATCACCACGCAGGTGAAACCACGGGGCGCAGCTAGTTATGCTATATTTTAGCCATATCGTTACTTCCTTTTGAATAAGATTGTACTTTTTTTATGGTCAAGTGCCTTAATTAACTAAACAAAACACAAGTCTAAACTAACACAAAAAAAACTGCCCATAGACCGTTGAAGGTCTAAAGACAATCCAAATGATCAATCCCACTATCAGTTGCAGCATGCTGGCAGCATTATCACGCCGAATAGCATTGCTTATGTGTTGAGCCAGATACACACCAGCTTTTTGGTCTCGCGTCGCGTTAGATAATTGTACTGAAATTTTTTCGGATGCTAATCTAACAATAAATGAGATACGAATCTTAAGTTTCTTTAACGAGACAGTCCTCTGATGCCTTATTTGCAGGACAAATGGCAACTCTTAAATTTGTCCTGGTATTTACCGGATCACAAAATATCAACCGTCATCACGTTTTCTGTAAACACTTTGTTATACCTAAATCTGAATGCATAACTGGAGCAAATTTCGTCATTATGGTTATTGTCTTTTTGCCATACCAAAACTATTAAAATTCATTGTTAAACCGTCCTTAAAATCATGTGAATAGGCACCAACCAAAAAAAGAAGGAAAAACATAAAATCAAGGTTCCCAAAATAAAGTTCGCATCCACTTGAGACCTTTCAATGAAGCGTGTGGCGAGCTTAATAATATATATATTATTATCCTTATTACAACTTGGACACATTGTTAAAGGAGGTGAGATCGTCGTTAAGTAAAAACAAACGAATAGAAACTATTGCCTATATACCTATTATGTCACGTAATACCGCTCCGACTCACAGAGACAAGCCTATCGCAAAGTTCTGTGTTCCGTCGCCGTGAACTCGCTTTAACTTCTTCTGATACAAACATTAGACGTGTTAAGTTCCGGAACGTTGCAACGTTTGGCCCCGGGCTTTTGTTTAATGATTTCGAGCTTTTGAACGGAGACAAACTGAAAGCTAACTGCCTCCAGTACTAGTTAAAGTACCTACTGTGTCGATTACCCTGTCGAAAAACATGTTGGTGACATGATATTTTTACGACAAACAGATGACAGATTTTTAAGATACTTTATTATTAGTAGAAAAATACACGTTTTACTTTGGGTTTTTTTTTTGGAGAAGAGTTTGTCTAAAACCACACCATGTTAGTTTAAAAAGTTGCTAAAAACATCACGTGATTATTCGAAGACCCCTTTCCACTATTTCGCTAAGCGTTAAGCGTTTGTACGGCACACTTAAAATTTGTTTACTCACACTAAAAAACTTGCGACGACAAATGAAATAACTTATATTCCACACGTAAAAAAGGGTGGTAAGCGGTAAGGTTTCTGCGGAGTGGTTTCAACTAAAGACATCAAGCCTTATTTGGGCATGATAAGTTCGCTGTTCGCACCCGCCACATTATCTTACCACTTTTTTGTCTAATCTGAGCTACTGCCATTCCGTGTGCCCCAGTATAGAGAAAATGTGACTACACCGCACCAAAGCCTCCGCTTACATCACAGCTTCGCTTCCTGATATAACAAACATTTGCATGATTAATATCACTGCCATCTGTTGGCAGTTGTCCACTGTTAATATTTCGCATCATATTTCACAAGTTGACGGCGAGATACGACGAGACCGCGAGCTGTACGATGATGGATAGCGATGGTGATATTAAGCAGGGTGGTTTCTTACTAAATTTTCTGTAAATCTGGAACAGAAATATTGTTTGCGGTCTTAAACTAGGTATTAAAATTCTAGCATCGCCTAGCTTTACAAACCATTAATTTCCTTGGGATAAAAATTATCATTTTTTTTTATCGCGAATAGGTCCGCGTTTCGCCACCAATTTGCATGTTGGTAAGCGACGATGTGGTCGAATATGAAGCACGCAGACTTAGACTTAGAAGATACGTACCTATTCACTCTTGCCTTGAAAATATTTAATCTAATCTATTTTAATCCAGGGTACGTACCATTATCATAATTTAAGTTTGTGTAATAATATGTAGTAAAATCATGTATTTATATAATTGTGTATTGATATAGGTTTAAATTTCACTTTGTTTATTTATATTTTTAAATTTAATTTGAATTATTTTGCATTTATATGGTTATTTATTTCAGGAATATGTACAAAGGTATATTAAATGAAGCAAACACAAAAAAGCCTTAAATTATAAACTTAAAATAAAAATCTAAAACAAGATTTCAATTGGATTTATTTTTGATATATCTGGTTATCTATTTCTTGTAAAAGTTTTAATCTTTAGTTTATTTTCGTTCGTTGACCGGCTTTTTGTTCCTATAATTATAAGTATTTTTGATGCACGCCTATACATACCATTTGTTCCAACCCGGTGGATGACTAGAAAATGTTTAGCATTAAGTCCTCCATTTGTGCATTTGCTCTTAATTTGTAAGTATGCAATAAATTATTAAATACGTACAAGCTATCTTCGTACCAATTTTTTTTTATCTGTTCAGCAGTTATGAAGGCGAATGCATACAAACACACTTTCACAAAAACTTTTGCGTTCATAATATCAATGTTGTTTTTCTCCTACGCCATTTAGCGGTAGCCAACATCCCCGTCAGGGCAAGTAGTAGGCAAAAATAAAGAATTTCTCTCAAGACCTGCATAAGGTCAGTTACACACGCGCGACAAATGGCCCGCGTTGGGCGCCAGGTGGTCGCCATGGTCGGGAATTGCCAATCACACGCCCGATGCGGTCGGTATGAAGTTACACGTTCGCCTGCGATCACTCGCGACACGGGCGATTTGAATCAGGTCCAATTTCACGACCTACTTTCTGGGATTATTTATCCAAATTTTTCTTATTCTTACCCTGGTGTGAGTGAGGTGGGGCATCTCCTATCCAGCGGTTATCAAATACTCTATTATCTTGCAATAAGCTTGTGTCCTGGGGCCTTACTTAAAAACGTTACTCAAGTTGACATACGCTTCAATATGCTCCGTCTTGTTTTCGCGTGTGACGGTTGCCGTCAGCGAGAAGTTAAGAGAGCATTTTAAAACATAGATCAACTTGAGTAACGTTTTTAAGACCAACCTCAACCTCTGATGTTTCATTATCTACATCTACACTAATATTATAAAGAGGAATGATTTGTATTTTTGTTTGTTTGTAACGAATTAACTAAATTTTAAAAATTCTTTCACCATTAAAATGCTACATTATCCCTGAGTAACATAGGCTATATTAATTACTAGAATGTAAAAAAAAAACGTGCGAAGCCGGGACGAGCTTACAAATAAGTTACAAATAACAGCTTAGCGAAGGATATAGTTAAATACATTACACATACTGAATAAATAATTTAAATTGGTCGATACATTTCTGAGATATAAGCGATTAAAGTTTTTGGTGGGGATAGAGAGTGGATGCTCTGTTTCTCTCCCGCAAAGCGTGTGCTAGTATAGCATTTGTACGGCACGCGCACGGCTTGACGTCATAATGTGCTGTATTGCGCTCTGTCTAGCATGAAATTAAAAGTTACGTATTTTTTAACAAATTTGTATTTTGTTTTCGTTAGTCTCTATTTATGATTAGTTTTTTATGAGGTAATATTAGTTTAGGACACATTGCCTATTGTGCAATTTCTAGAACGTAGTATGCTCAGTTAAAGGCGTAGATATACCTTAATACAAAACCTCCCATTGTACTAAGGCATAGTTCCCAAGTTTGTCTGATCAGGCGGGCTAACATGCGCACCTCGACAGGGTTTTGTCGACTCTTTTTGTCGTGCCAAAGCGAGACAGGCGTATATAAAACCGTAGGCACCTTGTCGCGTTCTCGCTCGACAGGGCGACGACAGGATTATGTCGCGGTGTGCATGTTAGCCATGCAGGGCCAATAACCCTGCATAGCGAGTCTCAGTATCATAGTAGTAGTAATCATCCGAGATGTTTATTTAATAAACTGTCACACTGTAATATTTGCGACGCTGTTAATTGAGACCGTCTACGTCTTGAGATCTCAGCTTGAGTTTTGAGTTACTCTTCACGAAGCCGGCTAACTCGGCGAATAAACAAAAACTGTTACAAAACTGTCTTGGTTGCGCAACAATCTAGTTTCCACGAAAAGCTAGGTGCGATCAAAGATGGTGAATCTTTGATCGCAACTTGACTTAAAATTTGATCAGTTGGTAGTCCAACGACTAGACGTTCTATGTCAAGATTAGCCGTTCTTTGTCAAGGCTAGCCGTTTTATGTCAAGACTTGCCGTTCTATGTAAAGACTAGCCATTCTATGTCAAGACTAGCCGTTCTATGTCAAGACTAGCCGTTCTATGTCAAGACTAGCCGTCCTATATCAAGACTAGCCGTTCTATGTCAAGACTAGCCGTTCTATGTCAAGACTAGCCGTACTATGTCAACCGCCCTAAATAAATCTAAGTAAACGAACAAGTAGGTATAGTACATAACAGCTTTTTAACCCCAGATTTAAAAAGAGGGGTGTTATAACTTTAATGTGTGCATCTGTATCTGTTGCTGTGTGAGGCATCGCACATAGCTCCCAAACGGCTGAACCAATTTTGACAAAGTTTTTGTTTGTTAGAAATGTGACTTGATCAAAAGTAATGATTCAAGAAAATCTTTACAGCCGTTTGACAAATATCTGCTCTTTTATCGGGGTTTAAAAAAAACAATTTTTAATGGTTAATATTTGCTTTTGTGTTAGTTTTACACAAGCATAATTGGTACAATGTTTTTTTTTACTCTGTTAGCTGCTATGACTCATTATAAATAAACCGGCCCAGTGCGAGTCGAGCTTATGACAAAAAACAAAAAGTTATGCATAAAGACAACTTACGCCCAGACGCTCAGAAAATACATTTATCTATTATGGTTCGAAGGAAAGGTAGGGCAGACCAATGACGATATAACTAGTTGACAGCACATCCTTTCCTCCCCGTGATGAAATGGAACTGAATTTTCAGCAGGATCTTTTTCGAGCGGGCGATTCAAATTGAATGAATGACTTGTTTTCACCAATTACAAGCGCCATACGATACCCCCCTCCCCGCAATCGACGTGGCTTGTATCGTGCACAAGCAAATTATTACTCATGCGCAATCAATACGTTTTATTATCTTTGGGACAGACGGAGGGACGGACAGACAGTCTGACAGAGTAGCGTAGACTTAGAATAGCACATAATACATATAAGTACAAGTATAGAAGATTCACTCCGCAAAATCATTTAAATAAGTAGCGACTCTTGCTACTACACAATAAAGTGCAATTCAGGACGTGAAGCGCTAATTACCTACAGCTATATTAACCTAGAAGTTGCCTCTCTGTCTATCGCGTAAGTCTTGTCGCGTTATCTCTGCCTATCGCGCGGCAGGCACGGCAAGTCCGACAAGACGACTACTTGTAGCTTCATACCTAAAATGCGGAGTGCGCCAGGCCTGGTAATAGGGTATCGTTGGGTACGGAACCCTGAAAACTAGACCAAGACAGTATTTTCATAGATTCGTCATTTAAATAATTGCATTAAGGTTCTAAAAGAAAAAAAAGTAGAAAACAGAGAGGTTTTTTCGGGTAAAAATTAAACTAAGTTTTAGACAACTCAAATTCTAAAAACACAGTACCAAGCACTTCCGGATCCTCGCTCCAGGCGAAGTTGTCTCTCGGAGTGGATTCCGCAAACTTTGGTGACACACTTCTTCCGAGTTTCCTTTAATTAAAGACGAAAACTTAAGGAATCTTTATTGACTTTGTTCCTGTTTATTCGGTTGTTGTAGAAAATAGATTTTAAATGTGAGAGTGGAAAGAAAAAGTATTTTACAAAGCTTGACTAAGGTTATCACACTAATATCATATTTATGTGAAAGTTTGGATGGATTTGGATGAAATTGGAACATAGGTACATTGCTTGACCTGGATTAGCACATAGGCTACTTTTCATCATCACCATCATCACCGATTTTCATCACCACGCGGGTGAAACTGCGGGGCGCAGCTAGTATCATTTATGTGAAAGTTTGGATGGATGATGAATGGATGGATGGATGTTTGTTACTCAATCACGCAGAAACGGCTGGATGGATTTGGATGAAATTTGGAATATACATTGCTTATGTCCTGGATTAACACATAGGCTACTTTCTTTTCATCATCATCATCATCACCGGGTGAAACCGCGGGGCGCAGTTGGGAAATAAATGAATAGTTCAAAAACCATTTTTTATATAAGCTTTTATAATGCGTAAGCAACATTTTGTGTCTATGATGTTAACCATTCAGTAGTTCCTTAGGATTTGCTTGCAGCAAAGATGTAATAGTAAAACTTAAAACTTTTAATCATAATATAATATACTAGTTGTCCGCCCCGGCTTCGCACGAGTGTAAGCTCGGCCTTCGGCCTCGCTACAAAATATAATATAGCCTATGTCACCCGGGGATAGTGTAGCTTCCCAACAGTGAAAGAATTTTTCAAATCGGTTCAGTAGTTTCGGAGCCTATATTCATTACAAACATACAAACATACAAAAATAGGTACAAATCTTTCCTCTTTATAATATTAGTGTAGATTATGTGAAAGTTTGGATGGATGGATGTTTGTTACTCAATCACGCAGAAACGGCTGGACTGAATTGGATGAAATTTTGTATGTATATTTCAATGGGTTCCTGGATGGTTTGAAAACACAATTGGATCCGGTCGAGGATGACGTCTGCCGGGTCGACTAGTAATATAATTATATTTATTTTGGCACAATTACCAATCGTCTCAAACTCAAAAAACCATCTAACAAACACTTAGAATCTAGGTGATTATTCTAAGAGCAAACAAATGAAAATAATCTAGAACTACAGCTATATTTTTACACTAAACGCCACAAAAACAGCTCATAAGAGGAATGCACGGAAATGTTTTCGCGTCATCATGAATGGTCTCAAGGTAAAAGTTTTATTTATGCCGAAACTTGCTTCATTTTTCTTTTCTCTGCAACGTTTTGAATAAGACCGGTAGAAGCCTGTGCAAGTGTTCAGTACTTGAGGTACAGGATACAAGTACGGTGCGTGCCTTTATTGATGGGTGGCCAGGTTGACGACTATGCGAATCGAGTGATAAATTATATACTTATTTTGAGCTTCTACTTTATATATTATGTATTATGTGCGTAAGCACCCAGAATCCAAAAAAATATATAAAACAAATTAATATAAAAAACCGACTTCATAAAAATTTCACAAATTCTCTTATTTTGTTTTATTTTTAAAATTTGGCATTCTGAAAAGTATTATGAGAAATTCTTGCCCATTGCCACGGGCAGAGGGCGCTGTTACAGTTGGTTAAAAACTTGTCACTTAATTGGTATTGTTTAATAGTCATGGTAAAATAATTTTCAGTTTCACCGCTAGATGGCGCTGTTATTAAGAGGTGCAAAATATTGTTTTTGTTAAAACTGGTTCAATAATCTTTTGTAATAATTTTCACCACCAATACTAGAGGGCGTTGGCGATATCGATAAATACTACACTTATTGTAAAAAAAAATGAAACAGTAGAATTGGACCAAATTGAAATGGGACCACATGGAAAGCACAAGCTATCAAATAAAAATAAAAATAAAAATTTGCAAGTGATATATACCCACAGACCTCGCGTGGTATACCTAGCTGTAATCATTATATATTAATTTAAAAAAAAAAATATATAAAAAAAAACATAGTCCTGAACGAAAAATTAAGTAGCTTCACGTAAAGTTTGAAAGATATATTCAAAGATAGCCCACATAAAGGTTTATTTTTAATCGACTTCCAAAAAGGAGGAGGTTATCAATATGACTGTTTTTTTATGTTTGTTTCCTCAGAACTTACGACCGGGTGAACCGATTTTGATGTTTTTATTTTATTAGAAAGCTGGTGATTCCCTTGTGGTATTAATTTGGTCTAGTTCTGTCATTTTTAAGAAGTCGGTTTTTTTAAATTGATAATTCTTATGAGCCTTGTATAAAGTACACTTGTGCATGCTAACTTTCATGCAAACAAATCTTCTAATTTTTTCTTATTTTTTTGTCCAACCTCATGTACTGTCTCGTTCACATTTCTACTTGTACCGCAGGACGTAAATAACAGAACATTTATAATGTATGAAGTAGACGTATCCACTGGGGAATTATTTACAAGTGTTAGGACGGAATCTTGCGGGTTTCCGGGTCCGGTTGGGTGCCCTGATTACACCCCGTGTTTGGTGTTGGCGTGACAAGATAAGTTGATGAGACGGGCACGTTTAGTTCAACATTTTGGTTTACTAAAATTAAAATAGTAAGTAA
Source organism: Agriopis leucophaearia (assembly GCA_949125355.1). Classification (NCBI taxonomy): domain Eukaryota; kingdom Metazoa; phylum Arthropoda; class Insecta; order Lepidoptera; family Geometridae; genus Agriopis; species Agriopis leucophaearia. Next base: position 17,861,002 of record OX421263.1, on the reverse strand, counting down.
TGATTATTCCCCGATAGTTACAATCTGGGTGTCTTCGAGTGGACAGTGAATCGCCAAAATTGACCCCAGGGCGAGGTGGCGGTCAAGCGATTTATTTCTAATCGCTTGTCTAATCTAATCTAATCTTCTGGATAAAAAAGGGCTTTTTTATCCCAATAAAATAACTAATGTAAGGTATTGGTTTTAACGATTGGCTAAACTTGTAAATAATTTCTTGTCATTTCTATATCATCCGGCATCCGTTGCACGGCGCATTCACCATAAAAAAGACCGTCGAATGCGGTTGAAACTATAGTCCGAATAACCGGCGTAATCATACGTGACTACGCCTACGCCTGTATCTGGAAAGCTTAATAAATAAGAAAGATGCTTCGTTTAAGAAAATACTTAGGACATTTTTAATACAAAAAGCTTATTATAAAATTAATGACTTTATCTGTGACAAAGTATCTTTGCGCAAATTGTGTTTAGACTGCAAAGATAACTGATTAATTCTATGGACATACATACCTATTTGTAAATTACTGTTATATTGTACCTATAATTTTATTTATTGCTGTTGACATTTTTATTTTATTCATAATAGTTAAGTTTTTTACACAAGTAAAATGTAATGTTGACGTTCATAAGTGTACACTAATGTACCCATATTTGATAATAAATGAATTGAATTGAATTGAATTGTATCGGGCTTGATTCCCGTGTAAAACAAAATGTTAAAACCCCATGTCAGTTTACTTAATAAAATGTATAGAGTTGTTATAATTGATTAGAATAAATATGTAATCGGAAGAATCTTAGGTAATTTATTGAAACAGGCGTTACTTTGCGAAATTCCGTCTTCAAAACTGTTTTTCTGACGATTTTTTTCTATAGATATTTGTTAATAATGCTAATAATTTAGCCTTACCTGAAATAAAATATTAATTTAAGCATAAGAAAAACACGAACCTAACCTGAAACAAAGATCATTCTATAACAAAAAAAAAACGTTATAATAAAATAAAAGTTTAATCTTATTTTTATTTTAAGAGAGTTTTTAGATCTGAACCGTCATTCGTTAAAGAAGAAATATTTATACTTTACCCACACGTTCAAAGATTACCATTATTTAAAACATAGGCTCATGAAGCAAGCATTTATTATTATAATTTAAATAAAAAACACATACGATTCCGTTTCATGTATGAAATTACAATTTCATATTCATGTTTCCACGCAATAAGGTTGTAAATTAAAATTGTAATTGCGTTTTAAAATAGGCGTGTATCATGTACAGTTAACTTTTACGTTATTATTTTTGAATTTATTTCGAAGTTTATTGTCAGTGGTTGCTTTTTAGTATAGTTTTACATATAGTTTACTGACGAATCATCGAGCAATGCTTATGCAGTCACAAACGTGCAAAAAATTTGTCCTAACCAAAACTCGGCGCACGCTACGCATTGCGCAGACTTTTTGGTTAGTTTTGTGGCAACCGCGATCCGACTATAACGCTGCGCGATGATAGGTGATACGATGATAGGTATAGCGGACAAGCGACGTTGAACACTATACATGCGGCATAACGTCTAAATTGAAAACGAGCCACTGATTGTTTGGAGAGTCTATATTAGGTAGGTAAATAATAATAAACTTTCCACTTTCATTGTGCGAACCGCTAGACTGTAAATTAAATAAAAATAAATAAACATCGGACACGTTTTTGCAGACACGGTCATCTGACCCCAAAATAAGCAAAGCTTGTAATAATTATGGCTGCCAGAGACTGATATACGTACATATATATTTTTAAATACAACAATACACGTTTATACATATACATAATATTTATTTATACAATAATACTGTGGATAGGGCTGCCTGTTTATATTCCTCGATTACATCTTCAATTCTTTTAGGCAAGCGTGCTGCATCGTAAACTGCAATGGAGAAAATGGCGGTTAAGCCTAAACAAAAATGTATTTTCTTTATTAAATACATAATTAAAGGAACATGTATATGAGTAGTTAATTTTACATTTAAAATGTATGTTACAGTTATTTGGTTGTCTTTGCCTAATTTTGAAGCAAATAAATATCCTAGATACTTAGGCAAATATCAGAGTAAGTACCTTTTCTTTACTTTATGTGAAAGTTTGAATAAGAAATATGAAACAAGTTTCAACATAAAATATAACTTTGCCGAAAGCTGTCTGCCGTCAAAAAGAATGGGCTGTGTACTAAAACAGATATTTAGATGTAGTATAAAATAGCTATACAATGTAACTTTTGCCTTTTTAGCACCTGGTGTTTATTTATACCTAAATCGGGTCCAATAGGTTTTTGTCCTAATTTTTCGCAGCAGTAAATGTAAATAGAATAACTGGGCTGCAGAAATAAATAGGCTGCATTAAATAGCATAACCATGATATAAAGATAATTAAATAATTCGACGATCGGCAGGATTCGAATCTGTGCAACAATTACGGGTAAAATGCCCTCATTGCTCTTAGCTACTGACCTATAGTCACTTTCCTGCCGGCCTCCGAGTTTTTCAATCGTCTTTTTACAACCAATCAGTTCGTGTTTTTTTTTAATACTAACCGCATCGCATCGATTTTGCCATTGCTATTGCGGTAGAAACACAGCAAAAAGCGAATGAAAACATAGGCAGTAATCGTAAAAAAAAATACATCGCGTACAATGAGGTATATTGTACTGTAATATAACCTCATTGATCGCGTAACGGTTTGACAGTGGTCAGAAGTAAACGTCAAAAAAGAGAATATATTTTTATTTTTTCAGAGGATATTGACGACTCACGTCTCGTGTATGTATATCAGTCTCTGGCTGCCATATTACAAGCTTTGCTTAGTTTGGGGTCAGATGACCATGTGTGCAATAATGTCCCAGATGTCCCAGATGTGCCAGTTTAAAGAATTAAAATGTTTTCAAGAGTTATTTACATTCGTAAAAGAAGTCATATAGTCACAATCAGAGTCAAGCAAAATAAGTCACGGATAAAAGAAAAAAAAAACAACTTTTTTAAAAATCATTTTATTATCAGACACGATTCCATGATTCTAATAGTTAAATTAAAAATAAATGAATCAGAATACTGTAGGTACTTAATGTTCTCGTACGCGCTTAGAAAGGCACAAGTGCCAGACTTATTAAAAAGATGACAAGAACCATCTTTACAAGCGCTACACTAGTTTCCGTACTGCTTTTATGGACTAGTGCTGTGGGGGATAGTATAGTTTTGCCGGAGTGTTGGAAGACGGACGACATTTTGCTTGCAGTCTGCTCTGCATGGCTAACATGCACACCGCGACATAATCCTGTCGTCGCCCTGTCGAGCGAGAACGCGACAAGGTGCCTACGGTTTTATATACGCCTGTTTATATGCGCTTTGGCACGACAAAAAGAGTCGACAAAACCCTGTCGCGGTGCGCATGTTAGCCCGCCTGGACGTATGAGTTATGAAGGTATTAGGACTAGCAACTGTCAAAATTTCATCACTAGAGTCTGTGCGGAAAGAGAACCGTCGTGGCGAAAAATGGAACTACAAAACAATATGATTTTGATTATTATATGGCAGCCCAGCCCAGCCATCTGTCAATGTAGAAATCGAAAATAGAATCAGTGTAGAAATATCAAGAATCATAGTCGCGCTATAATGACGTAACAGTGTTGTCACCATAGCAAATACGTTAAAAAAACACAGTTGCGCCCTCAAATTTTATGACGGTTCTCTTTCCGCACAGACTCTAACCAATTAAACACTTAAAAATGTTTTTTTTTTAATCCCAATCAAGCTGATTGCCTTCAAACAACTCAACTGATGTTTTTGAATCATAGCTAAGAACACCTTGATCAAATCACCTTTCAAACAAAATAAACTACATCAAAATCGGTTTAGCTGTTTGGGAGCTACGATGGCACATATACACAGATAAACATCCCTCTGTTTGTGTTGGGGTTCAAAAAAGGAGGAGGCTCTAGAGTCGACGTGTCGTATGCATGACACATTACTTTTTAACCGACTTCAAAAAAGGGGCAGGTTCTATGTTCCACTGTTTATATATACCTATTTAAATATTTTTTTATGTATGTTCAACGAAATCTCCGCCAACTGTTGACCGATAAAAAAAACTTTTGTCGGTGGGTATACTTCCAATTTGGTCCCTTTGTTACTCAAGTCAGGATCTGAAGATGGGATCTAAGGGAAATCGAGGGCAACCCTCAAATTTTATAGGCACTCATTACGTTTTTCATACATATTCTAATGCTGTTCAAGTACATTTGCGTCTGATAATCATCAGCTCATCCATATGAGATCATCCATATGCCTCCCACTAGAAAGACCGACGACATCATGAGAGTCCCGGGCATCAAGTGGATGATGGCAGGATGTCGTTCAGTGTGGAGGATGAAGGGGGAAGCCTATGTTCAGCAGTGGAAATCTTCTAGCTGATGAATGATTAATCTGTTTATGAAATCGGGTAGACCGTTTGGTGGCACCAACTGGAGTTTAAAAAAAAAAACCGACTATTATCTATAGCTGCCGGACAGGAAGGTACATCCTTATTATTGTAATGCACAGTAGGGTGCCAAAGTGACTCTAATTTAAGCGAGACGCCCGGTAAGTTTGTTCATTAACTTTGACAAGATTTTGTTACATTTACCCTTTGAAGACGTCGTCTGCTAAAATATTAAAGCATTCTTATATTTATTTTAACGAGATGAAATTGCTTTGTTTTTTGGGGTTCCTTAACCAAAAAGGGAACCCTAGTTTCGTCTCTGTCCGACGATATTTCAAGGTCATTTATTGAGTAACTTTTACCTAGAACTACACATTACAGTACTTTCATACTCATCTATTAACAAAATGTTATGGTTGCTACAAGGACCACACCGTAGCTTACCTAGGCGAGTTGGTGGTCGAAGGCAGACTTAATACGTGATAAAAAAAAACAAGTGTAAAAATTAATTTTCATTTTATTTCATACTAGTTTTTTTGCCCGCGACTTCGTATGCGTAGATTTTCATATAAACCTTCAATCCTTTTTTCTTCCCTTATATATATCCGGCCCTTGCGCGAAATATTATAGCCTATACTTCAATCTGGTCATAGCTATGCATATTCGTGAAAACCGCATTTAAATCCGTCCGCATTTTCTTCTAGGGATTGAGGCGATGTGCGTGAACAAACAAACAAAAATTCTAAAAACTGCCTTAACATGTTCAGCTGCTTATTTTAAGTCGCCCTGTGTGAAGTATTGATAGAAGCATAACAGTAAAAACACCGTCAACAGTTTTAAATCAAAAAGATAATGTGACCACAGTGCAGAGCATGTTTTGAAGTTTTCTTTTTGTCTAAACCATAAAAAGTATATCATGTCATGTCGGGATGATACATCTCTGAAATTTGACTGTCCAGCTTCGTTCGTTCGAGTTTTTCTATGACCATGCATTTTCTGAACTATATCAATACGACCACAAGTATGGCGTTGGCCACGGAACCCTGACATATGCTTGTCTTGCAATATGCATTGGATTGAATCACCAAAGAGGTTGTAAGGCCTATGTTTTTATAACATCCTTGATCTACACGTTCATTCATCTAAGAAGGTTAAAGAACCTTCTTTAAATTTAAACTGATTATCTGAATGAGAGTTGACAGTTTCAAATTTTTATAATGGCTATGTCAATAACATTCTCTTTACTTTGGACCTCCTTGCTTGAGGCTATGTGACGATCCTCATATTACGTTTCGGGTAACGAAGAAAAATTTTTTTTTTTTTAATGTAATAATAAAGAATTAAAATAAATGATATAACATAGCCTATGTTTTAATCTGGTAATTTCTAAGCATATTCGTGAAAACCGCATTTAAATCCGTCCAGTGGTTTAGGAGATGTGCGCGGACAAACAAACAAACAAACAAAAATTCTAAAAACTGTCCTATCGTGTTCAGCTGCTTATTTTAAGACGCCCTTTGTGGTTTTTTTTTGTTATCTCGCAATTACAGATTTTTTTATCTCTACGTTTTTATTATATAAGGTCGGGGAAAAAGTTTCTTCGTATTTTATAAACAAATTCAAAACATATTTTTTTCAAGTTTAATTACATTTAATTATAATATATGTGTGCCATTTTGTTCGATAACTTGTTGCCATCTTGTAGGTAGTGACATGATCCCGTTGCTGTAGAAATTTTGGGACTTCTGATCAAAAAACTGCAACAAGTAGTTTTGACAGTCCTCTCTTGATGTTAATCTAACACTACCCAAAGAATTCTGAAGAGATCGAAACAGGTGGAAATCTGAGGGTAGTAGGTCAGGGCTATATGGTGGATGCATTAACACTTCCCAACCAAGCTCTCTAAATTTTTGCTGAGTGGCCAAAGATGTGTGCGGTCTGGCGTTATCATGATGAAAGACCACACTCTTCCTGTTGATCAATTCCGGCCGTTTTTTCTCAATTTCTTGTTTGAGTCTCATGTGCTGTTGTCAGTAGAGATCCGAATCGATGGTTTTTCCCGGCGACAAAAGCTCATAATGAACGATGCCCTGCCAATCCCACCATACACACAGCATCACCTTATTACGTGTTAATCCGGGTTTCGCTACAGTCTGTGGTGCTTCACTGCCCTTTTACCATGATCGTTTGCGCACATTCTTGTCGTAGGTGATCCGTTTTTCATCACCAGTGATCAATCATTTCAAAAACGGTTCGGTTTCGTTACGTTTCAATAGAGAATCGCAAATGAGTACACGATTCATTTGGTTACTTTCAGTGAGCTCGTGTGGCACCCAAATATCGAGTTTTTTTGTATACCCAGTTTTTTTCAAATGGGTCAAAACTGTTTTGTGGTCAATTCCCAGTTCTTCAACTACGTCGTAACTACTAATATGCCGATCTTGGTCCACTTTTTCAGAAATGGCATCGACTTTATCCGTAACAGGGCGACCAGAGCGAGCTGCATCTTTGACATCAAAATTCCCGGACTGAAAACGCTTGAACCAACATTGTGCTACTCTTGATGACACTGCATTAGGTCCATAAACGTCACAAATTTTATTCGCGGCTTGTGTCGCAATTTTCTCTTTTTTGTAATAAAATTTCACAATATATCGAATTTCTTCGTTAGATTCACTCATTTTATCGAACAAAAAAACAATTGAAAAATGGCGGGAAATTGCTTTTTACTTTTTGTATTCCTTTTTTAAAATGTCATATTTTTAATGATATCAAAACCAGCCAGATACAAACAGTACAACCGATGAGATTTTTACTACAACTTTATACATACAAAATACGAAAAGACTTTTTCCCCGACCTATTATGTATAGAAGATAGATATAGTTAGATAGATTTACACCCTCATTTTTGTATATTATACAAAATGTTCAATTATATTATTTAGTTATAGTACCTATATTTTGTTTAGCTTAACCAATATTATAATCTTACTATTTATAGATTATATTTCAAAATTATCTGCTCTTTACTGATCCATGAAGGTATACAGAAACCTGCAACACAAGCTCTGCTTAGTGTAGGTTCTGTGGACCAACCTATTTGTTATAAGAAGCTAAAGTGTATTATTTATACACTAAGATTTTATTTTATTTTTCTATTTGTCATTTTAGCTTAATTTACATGAAATAAAGATATTTATTATTTTTATGGATATAGATAATTTTCGGGTCTAGCCCCGACATTTGGTGGGCATTGGTGGGGCCGAAACCAACACCAAGAGGCCATTTTGAATATAAAAAAATACAATTATGGAATGTGTACTATATAAAGGAATATGAAACTATTGTACAGTACAGGATTTAAAAAAAACTTGCTATTGAGGTGAACAACTTGTGTATAGGAGAACAGATCTATGGGATGAGAAATGGCACCTGCCTTACTCTGTCTCATCTCAAAATATATTTAGGCAGGTGATGACTTGCCACCCACTAGATGTGGGCCTCCAGATAGGCTGCCGTATGTTGGCATCGGATGAGCAACATTGGGGTGGGTGGCTTAGGGTGTAGAGAGGTGTGCTGCACTTTCACTAAGAGCTACTCGCGGCGTTATGCCCTTTAACACTTCTACTCTGGAGCTTAAGTTCTTAGCTCTTGCGGTTTCCACCCCCGGACGGCCGGTTAAGGCAAGCCAGGGGTACGCGGTAATTTTCATCATCATTATCAACTTATTATGTTCCTACTGCTGGGATACAGACCTACACTCAGAGAGAAAGGATGGGTCCTAATCCGCCATGCTGACCCAGTTGATAAATAATGTTGAATGTAATAGGTCTTTAAACTTTTTGGAGAGTCTTGGATGTGTTCCTTCATGGTTGTTAAGCGATAGCAAAACTGCACAGAACATTTTGGATCCGACCTAATTTGGAATCAACCAATTCTGGAAAACAGCTTTTAACCGACTCCTAAAAACGAGGAGGTTCTCAATTCGGCTGTTTTTTTAAAATGTTTGTTACCTCAGAACTTTCGACTACCCAGTCGATTTTGATGATGCTTTTTTTATTTGAAAGCTGGTGTTACCCGTGTGGTCCCATTTCAATTCGGTCCAGTTCCGACACTCTTATGAAGTCGGTTTTTTATATTGATAATTATTATGCTATGGATCGCCTGTGATAATTTTTATTTATTTCTAACATTGTTACGGAACCTTAAATTAAGCGTGTCATGACAAGCGCTTGATAGTTTATTATAATACTACATTTTGATTGATTTTGTTTAAAATTTCTATGAATACCTACTTTATGACTTAATATCCACACTATCCACACTAATCCACACTAATATCGACTGCCTCGGTGGCTCAGTTGGTAGTGATCCTACTTTCTGTGCTTGGGGGCGTGGGTTCGATTCCCATCTAGGACAAACATTTGTGTGATGAACATTTGTGTTTGTTCTATGTCTGGGTGTTAATATCTATTTAAGTATGTATTTAAAAATATATATGTATGTATATCAGTCTCTGGCAGCCATATTACAAGCTTTGCTTAGTTTGGGGTCAGATGACCATGTGTGCAATAATGTCCCAGATTTTTTTTTTTAAATATTATAAATGCGAAAGTAACTCTGTCTGTCTGTCTGTCTGTTTGCTACATAATCACGGCTAAACGGCTTAACCGATCTTGATAAAATTTTGCGAGGTAATAGTATGTATCATGGGGACGGACATAGGCAATTTTTTTTAATAAATCGCGGGCGAAGTCGCGGTTACTGCTAGTAATATAATATTTTTCATAAACGAATTGTTGTTTTAGTAAAAATATTGCAGTTGTTTAAAACCTAACTCACTTTAATTATGTTTTATGATTGAGTCACTAAAAAATTCTAATATTTCTGAGGGCTTATACTCGATTTAGGTATGCTATGAATTTTTATTTTATGAAAAGTCTACGCTGAGATTTGTAAACAGAGTAATGATACTGATTTAAGCTTCTTAAAAATAGATAAAGTAGACAAGGGCATTATCTATTTATTAAACCTTGCATACTCATTAAATTTATGCAAATGCTAGGAGTGCCCTGCGGTTTCACATTCTATAGGAATCGTTTATCTTTCTGGGGAAAGTCTATAATGTTAATCTAGGGTCTAACCTACCTCCATACCAAATTTCAGATAAATCTGTTCAGCTTTTACGGAGTTGAATCGGAATAAACATACACACTAAGATTTAGTTACAAATAATACAAGTTGTCTAGTCTTTGCACGCGGCTTCACTTGCGTAGTGGATACAATATAGAGTACTGAACCTGACATCCCGGAATATGTGTATTAGGTACATCAATCAATCAGTCATTCATTTATTTTTGATATATTTGGTTACAGTTCTGTACACTTTTGAACGTTACAGAAGCTATACAATGCAATTTACTTGTAATAAAATCTATCTATATCTATCTATCTATTCTATACATATAATAAAAACGTAGAGATAAAAAAATCTATAATTGCGAGATAACAAAAAAAAAAACACACAGGGCGTCTTAAAATAAGCAGCTGAACACGATAGCTTTTAGAATTTTTGTCTGTTTGTTTGTTTGTCCGCGCACATCTCCTAAACCACTGGACGGATTTAAATGCGGTTGTCACGAATATGCTTAGAAATTACCAGATTAAAACATAGGCTATGTTATATCATTTATTTTAATTCTTTATTATTACATAAAAGAAATTAAAAAGTCAATGATTATTTTCTTCGTTACTCGAAACGTAATATGAGGATCGTCACATAGCTTCAAGCAAGGAGGTTCAAAGTAAAGAGAATGTTATTGACATAGCCATTAAAAATTTGAAACTGTCAACTGTCATTCAGATAATCAGTTTAAATTTAAAGAAGGTTCCTTAACCTTCTTAGATGAATGAACATGTAGATCAAGGATGTTATAAAAACATAGGCCTTACAACCTCTTTGGTGATTCAATCCAGTGCATTTTGCAAGACAAGCATATGTCAGGGTTCCGTGGCCAAAGCTATACTTGTGGTCGTATTCATATAGTTCAGAAATTGCATGGTCATAGAAAAATTGCTGCACAGTCAAATTTCAGAGATGTATCATCCCGACATGACATGATATACTTTTATTGACGATGTTTTTACTGTTATGCTTCTATCAATACTTCACACAGGGCGACTTAAAATAAGCAGCTGAACATGTTAAGGCAGTTTTTAGAATTTTTGTTTGTTTGTTTGTTCACGCACATCGCCTAAACCCCTGGAAGAAAATACGGACAGATTTAAAAGCGGGTTTTCACGAATATGCTTAGCAATGACCAGATTGAAGTATAATCTATGTTATTTTGCGCAAGGGCCGGATTAAGGGAAGAAAAAAGGATTGAAGGTTTATATGAAAATCTACGCGTACGAAGTCGCGGGCAAAAAACTAGTGAATAATAAAAGTATGGCATAATAATCATCATCGACATAGCTATTAAAATTTGCAAGTTGAAGTGGCAATGGGCAGGCCACATCGCTCGAAGAACTGATAACCGATGGGGAAGAAAGGTTCTTGAGTGGAGAACACGAACCGGAAGACGCAGCGTAGGTAGGCCTCCCACTAGATGGACCGACGACATCGTGAGAGTCGTGGCCATCCAGTGGATGCAGATGGCAGGTTGTCGTTCAGTGTGGAGGTTAAAGGGGAAGGCCTTTGTTCAGCAGTGGACGTCTTATGGCTGATGATGATGATGAATAAAAGAATGTCAATTTACTTATTTAGAATTAATTTCTATAATATCGTCAATATTTAAAAACCTTTTGTTATAACCGTTTATTGTAGAGCGTTCAGGGCGTTAATCCGGATTGCGCAGGTTCGAATCCTGCCAGCCGTATTTTTTTTTATTGTCTACTAAAAAATATGCCATAGATGGCAAACAAGGAGACGGGCTGCCTGATGGTATACAATTAATCCTAAAATATGGAACAACACTCAATATTAAACTTACATTATTATAATAACGAATTCACAAGTACTCGTAGTGTCGAATGGGTTCGTTTCGATATTAATGGTGAATATAAAGTAGAAAATAAAAATCTCTAAAAAAAAAAAATTGTTATCCCGCAAACATTTTATTAATTGAAGTCTTGCAATAAAAACTTCATTTTCGGCTATTTAACATAAACATTCCACTTTTGGAACTTTTACATATAATTATATAAAATAGAAGTAGTGTTCAAATATCCAACAAAACTTTAAATGATCAAAAGTAACGCATTTCCAAGGAATCACAAAAATGTTCATCCAAAATTTTAAACTTAAACTGCCGTGCATTGTGATTGAAAAACCTTTGTATAAATGGATTTAGTTTCGAAGTGAAAACAGCCGCCAACTATTGTCCAATTTCTTTGACAGTTTATTTACAAAAATATTATGGGGGCGGAAATATTTAATTGCGTTATTTTTAAAGGAAAGTTTTCCAAAGAAAAAACTCGAAAAGGTCAACTTTATAGTCAATGCGAGGACGACACCGAAGTTTTTATAATAATACTGAATTAATGCCCATAAAAAAATAGCGTACCTACCATTTGTAGGTTGGTGGGTGGGTACAGACACAAACTTAAAAATCGTAATATTCAAAATTCTATCGGGATTTTATCCTTGTGATGTGGGTCAATCAACCGAGAAAAAATTATCCACAGAACCCCCAAATTAAGAACAACGCACATTTAAACTCTATGTTGTTCAAACTAAGATTTATTTTTGTTCGAGGAAATAAAAAAATAATCAATTTTGTTCAATGCACATGCACACATTTCAAACAAGGGTCCAGAGTACCTATTGTTCGTTAATATTAGAAATCATTCAAGCACAAAGAATTTACAGGAAACTTTTCTTATTCTCATTTTTTTTACACAGTAACAACAAAGAAAACTATGAAACAACATTGAAAATTATGAAACGAATTTCACCCGCGTGAATCACTCTTTATAACATCAGCTATCTGCCAGTAATAGTCCCGTCAAAACTAGTCCAGCCGTTTTGGAATCCATATAAAGAAACATACCAACATAAATCGCCTTTTATATATAATCTACATCTACACTAATATTATAAAGAGGAAAGATTTGTACCTATTTTTGTATGTTTGTATGTTTGTAATGAATAGGCTCCGAAACTACTGAACCGATTTGAAAAATTATTTCACTGTTGGGAAGCTACACTATCCCCGGGTGACATAGGCTATATTATATTTTGTAGCGAGGCCGAAGGCCGAGCTTACACTCGTGCGAAGCCGGGGCGGACGGCTAGTATATTATAAAGAAGAAGATACAAATATTAGCTAACCCAATGAACGCTAGATGGAGTTAGTAGTAATGATTTTATTGTAAATTTTCTTTTACACACACTTTATTACAAAATTGATTTCTGATTGTATTAAGGCTGGGTATAAGGCAAGAAAAATGTCTGATTTCACCCGCGCGTCTCGCATCACCCGCATTAGTGTGAAACACAACCACGGCAGCGCGGCAGTCGCGCGCAGCTAAAGTGTACACAACTCGCGCACTCGACCTTGTAAAGCGGCAAGGAGCAATAACACACAGGATAAGCATAGTGTTGGTGCACTTGGTGTTTTGGCGATTAGCTGAGTTCGGTCGCGGCGCGCAAAACCGTAAATTGTTTATTTCACTTTTCAAAATTGTATTTGTTATTTATTGTTAGGTTTTCTACAATGTAAAAATAATAAAGTATATAAATTAAATTGAAATAACCTAAATAAATTCTCTAATTAAAATATTACGCTGGAGACAGTGTCAGAAAGCTAAACATTAAACTAAACTAAACTGAACTATGCTATGCTATGCTTTGCTATGCTATGCTATGCTATGCTATGCTATGCTATGCTATGCTATGCTATGCTATGCTATGCTATGCTATGCTATGCTATGCTATGCTATGCTATGCTATGCTATGCTATGCTATGCTATGCTATGCTATGCTATGCTATGCTATGCTATGCTATGCTATGCTATGCTATGCTATGCTATGCTATGCTATGCTATGCTATGCTATGCTATGCTATGCTATGCTATGCTATGCTATGCTATGCTATGCTATGCTATGCTATGCTATGCTATGCTATGCTATGCTATGCTATGCTATGCTATGCTATGCTATGCTATGCTATGCTATGCTATGCTATGCTATGCTATGCTATGCTATGCTATGCTATGCTATGCTATGCTATGCTATGCTATGCTATGCTATGCTATGCTATGCTATGCTATGCTATGCTATGCTATGCTATGCTATGCTATGCTATGCTATGCTATGCTATGCTATGCTATGGTATGCTATGGTATGCTATGGTATGCTATGCTATGCTTTGCTATGCTAAGCAATGCTATGCTATGCTATGCTATGCTATGCTATGCTATGCTATGCTATGCTATGCTATGCTATGCTATGCTATGCTATGCTATGCTATGCTAAGCTATGCTATGCTATGCTATGCTATGCTATGCTATGCTATGCTATGCTATGCTATGCTATGCTATGCTATGCTATGCTATGCTATGCTATGCTATGGTATGCTATGCTATGCTTTGCTTTGCTATGCTAAGCTAAGCTAAGCTTTGCTATGCTATGCTATGCTATGCTATGCTATACTATGCTATGCTATGCTATGCTATGCTATGCTATGGTATGCTATGGTATGCTATGGTATGCTATGGTATGCTATGCTATGCTATGCTTTGCTTTGCTATGCTAAGCTACGCTATGCTATGCTATGCTATGCTATGCTATGCTATGCTATGCTATGCTATGGTATGCTATGCTATGCTATGCTTTGCTTTGCTTTGCTATGCTAAGCTAAGCTATGCTATGCTATGCTATGCTAAGCTATGCTATGCTATGCTATGCTATGCTATGCTATGCTATGCTATGCTATGCTATGCTATACTATACTAAAATAAAAGAAACACACGAAAGCCCGTTGGTCCAGTTGGTAGTGAACCTACCTTCTGAGCTTGGAGGCGTGGGTTCGATTCCCATCTAGGACAAACAGTTATGTGATGAACGTTTGTGTTTGTTCTATACCTGGTTGTGAATAACTATAATCTATTTAAGTATGTATGAATTATTTAATGAAATTTTATTTAATTTATGAAATTATAATTTAAAAAAAAAATTGTTTTGATAATTATTATTATATTTTTTTATTTAATAAAAATTATATTTTACTTAATAATTTTGATTTTTAGTAGTCTTTCTGACTATCTGTCTCTCTATCTCTCTTTCATCTTTCTCCGTCTGTCTCTCTCTCTCTTTCTCTCTCCACGCGAAACACTTAGACTCTTATAACTATATTACTGAGCGTACATAATAATAGATACGTTAGGTAGGGCCTAGTCGTATCCATAATTATTAATACCTGTAATTTTTTCATAGTAGCTTTACCTAGTCTGTGCTCTAGGTCATTGGCAACACTTGGTTGCCGCATCAAATAGTCGCGTTCGAGCCATAGATTTTTTATGTTATCCATTGTTTGAAAATACAGTAGGTGTTGATATAATCGCTCTCGGAAGATAAATCTAGGCGAATAGCAAGCGCGTGCGTCCTTCCCCGTTGGAGCATAGTGCGGTACTGAGGTTGAACGGAGCATGTTTCGCCATTTAGATACAAAGCGCAACAGAATAAGGTTGAATATCGGACTTGCCGTTTGACCGAATAGTTGCTTAGAACTAAAGGACGTAAGTCTCAAATCGAATATAATTTATTATGAGAGTACTAATTAATCTAGGTAAATTTTGTCTTAGCACTGGAAAACAGACTATATTTTCCTTCGATGAGTATTTATTTTAGATATGTGACTGAAGTTCTATCCAAGAAAAAATCAAAAAAATCAGCAAAAAGGCACCATTTTGAAAACAATAAAGTATCGAGTAAATATCTTGCTATTATGTTTCTGTCTTAGTGCCGGAAAGAAAATGAATTGAAAAATCACATATATCAATTATTACGTTGATAGGATATTTGGTTTAGTTAGAATATCATGGCAAATTAGCATAAAATTTCGGAGGCCCCCTCTTAAAAGTTATTTGCGAAACAATAATTTTAAATTGTTAAATAAACCAAGATCATTAATAGTTGAATGAATCAGGAGTTAATTTGCACAAGTTCATCTTTAAATCTGTTTCTTTGACGATTCTTTAGTGTATTATCGCTTTAATACAAAAAATACACACAAAAAAACGCTAATACATACAAAATACGCACAAAGAATACACAAAACAGAGTGGAAATACAGTAGAGATTCACCAAATGAAACTGTTTTGAATAAAGATCACACATAACAGGTGGGTAAGCCTAAAATATATACGTACCTATCTGTGAATGTAAACTCTGCTTTTTTTGGGACTTTAAACTACTCACAGACATGCTTATAAATTATCATGCTTATTAGTGAGCTTAAAACTAGCATATTTTTCAGCTGTTTATGTTTGTTTTATTAATAATATGCTAGTTTTAATCATGTTTCTAGCTCAAAGTAGTCAAAAGATATACTAACAGGCAGGGCGCCTCAAGTAGCGTGCTCAAAAATCATAATCAAATTT
The DNA here is from genome assembly GCA_949125355.1 of Agriopis leucophaearia. NCBI lineage: Eukaryota > Metazoa > Arthropoda > Insecta > Lepidoptera > Geometridae > Agriopis > Agriopis leucophaearia. Next base: position 17,844,931 of record OX421263.1, on the reverse strand, counting down.
CAAAATGCTGTTGAAATTTTACAAGCAATGTTCTTACACACATGCTTATAAGTAGGATATGCTTTTTAACCGATTTCCAAAAAGGAGGAGGTACTCAATTCGACTGTTTTTTTTTTTAATGTTTGTTACTACAGAACTTTCGACTGGGTGAACCGATTTTGACGATTCTTTTGTAATTGAATTTGGTACAGTTCTGAAATTTTTATGAAGTCGGTTTTTTCATATTTATAATTATTAGTAGCATGCTTTTGGGCTAGAAAAGATTTTAGCAACTGTTTAAGATGATTTTTTCATCATTTTGAATTTCGCTGTTGCGTGTCAACATTTTACCATTTTCATAAACAAGCTCAAACAAAATGTTACCTCTTTGTTCCACCGCTTAAATTATTTATTCAAAACACCACTAATGGTAGCCGGTACACCCTTGCGCACATGTCAAACATAAATTCTTTAAAAACGCACATTAATAAAGTAGAAACATGGTAGGAACTATAAAAAGGAAAGGCGCCCGCTGGTTTCTGATCCTTCTTTTATATAAATAAATTTAATAATATTTTAATGTTCATTTTTTGTTATTGAAGATCTTTATCGGATAGTAATGTAGAAGCCAGTTTTTGTTGCAATAAAATTTCAATTTTATGAAGATTTTTTGATAAAATAAGAAATATTAGTAAAATGGAAACTTTTTGGTAGGTTTTTTTTGTTTGTTTTATTAATCGAAATGGATGGAACTCACGCTCCTGTCCTCCTTGGTTTGACGTTTGTCAATCAATGCCGTATTTGCCGGCCACTGAAGCAATAAGTCAATCACACATATTTTTTGACCCAAATTCCTCACTAACTCAGATCTATATAGTTTTGATTGCATGCCATAGTTCATGACAGACAACTTTGAAAGTATGCTCATTAAAATTTACATAAAAAGATGAGGTTCTTTGGAAACTAGAAATAACAGTTTTTGGGCAATTCATGTTATTGAAATTTCGGTCAAAGATATTACAAATTTAGTTTTTTAAGGTAGCGAAAATTCGGCGACCCGTAGAGTTTAAATCTGCGATGGTATCGTTCGCGCAAAACTTTATGAGCCCTCTGAAGTTAGGCGCGAGGCCTCCCCGACGCCCTGTAAAGTCCCTCGGATACCTATAATATGCGTACTGCGCAGCCACTGGGCCTAACTTCAGAGGGCTCATAAAGTTTTGCGCGAACGATATTATATAACTATTGTAAGTAAATCCAGTAAAATTACTTCTGTTAGATGAATTTAGCATAACAATAAATCAATGCTTCTACTAATCATTGTAAATTCACAATCCAGAATTGGGATCTTGGAAATTTAATAAAACACCACTAAATTGTTTGTTATTGAATTCTAGTTAATTAAAGCCATTAGAATCCATGCTCTATAATAACTTAAGTATATTTTTTTTCTTTACCGCAACCAGCGTTTTCCTACGGTCTCTTTTAGGTCGTCTATCCATCTCGTGGGTGGACATCCTACGTTGCGCCTACTGGTCCGTGGTTTCCACTCGAGAACCTTTCGGCTCCATCGGCCATCTGTTCTGCGTGCTATGTGCCCTGCCCAATGCCACTTCAACTGGCTAATCCGGTGGGCTAGGTCGGTAACTTTCGTTCGTCTACGGATCTCCTAATTTCTGATTAGATCTCGTAGAGAAAGTCCGAGCAGAGCCCTCTCCATAGCTCGTTGTGCGACTTTGAGCTAGCTAATGGGGCCCATAGTGAGAGATCACGTTTCAGTGCCGTATGTCATCACTGGCAACACACACTCATCATCATCATCAGCCATAAGACGTCCACTGCTGAACATACGCCTCCCCCTTTAACCTCCACACTGAACGACAACCTGCCGTCTGCATCCACTGGATGACCGTGACTCTCACGATGTCGTCGGTTCATCTAGTGGGAGGCCTACCTACGCTGCGCACACACACTGGTTGAAGACAAATATTATTATAAATATTTGTTTAAATGAAATTTGCAAATATTGCATTCGTTAGCATTACAAATATTTGTAAAACACTTTATTTTTATAACGTTGTGAGTGGTAATTTAATATTTTCACTGAAACACGAAACGTTTACCTACGTTAGATTGTATTCGTTTATTTTTAAATCGAGACAACCATCCTATTTTACATATTTTTAAATTCTTTAAATAGGAGCTGTAAGATATTTTTACAAAATAGAAAAATACAATTTCTATTTTTCTCATCTAATGCTTTCTGTTTGTCTCATCTGCTTTGTCTCTCGGGATCTGTTGAATTTGCTGTGGTGGTAATTTAATTTGTGTATTTTTTTTATCAACATATCGTGAGTTATACTGAAATTTAATTTATACGTTTGGTTTCCAATTTGTGAATAGAGAATAACGTTTTAACAATATAACATACTGTTATCTACAATAATATTATAAAGAGGAAAGTCACAATCTCTATATGAAAACATTAAAAAAACCGTCCGAGCGTCGTGTCCTCAATCAATCAATTATATAGTTCATAATGCCACATTTATTCCAATTTGACGTTATGTCGCTTGCATAGTGTTCAACGTCGCTTGTCCGCTATGTCATCGTAGCACTGGCATCGAGCGGCGTTGCAGTCGGATCGCGGTTGCCTTACAACTAACCGAAAAGTCTGCGCAATTCATACCATGCGCCGTGTTTTGGTTTGGTTTTTAGGGTTCCGTACCAATAGGGTAAAACGGGACCCTATTACTAAGGCTCCGCTGTCCGTCTGTCACCAAGCTGTATCTCGTGAACCTTGATAGTTAGACAGTTGAAATTTTCACAGATGATGTATTTCTGTTGCCGCCACAGAAAAGAAAAAAATATTTTTGTTTTAAATTTTGTTTTGTTAAGAACGGCTGTCAAGGCTTTTTGGTAAGAAATTTGTTGTAGCTACTTGCAACCTTATAAACCCATAGCAACTGTGTTAGCAACTGTGACGCGGAGTTCGACGCGTTGACATAAATAAGAATTTTCAATCACATATCTGTCACAATACCTGGCGACAGTTTCCTTCTCATTTCCGTTCTATTTACTTCTCTTTTCTGTGGTTGTCGTTATAACAACAAATACTAAAAAACAGAATAAAATATACTTATATTTAAGGTTTTATTTGGCACGTTTGTGACTCTATAGGCATTGTATCTCGATGCAATTTTATAAATAACTTTTCCTATGTGTGCAACTCTGATATTGCGAAAAAAATGTCTGCTGTTCCCTGTTCCATACATTTTGTCAAGTGTCAATGACCGTTTTCTATGGAACTACAAATTTATTTATTATGAGTTTTCAGAGTTACTTCCGTAGTAGAAGTTGTTCATAATGATGAGTACTATGGATCCCTTTCGGTTAGTATACACTTTTTCCGCGTAACCTAGCTTTGCTTAGTTTGGGGTCAGATGACCATGTGTGCAATAATGTCCCAGATTTTTTTATTTTTTTTTTAATGATACCATCGACGAATTATACGTTAATCCATGATGATACTGAGTGACGTGACGAGCCAAATCGCTCGCCTGATGGCTCTTCACGCTTGCCCATAACAGCTCAACGCCACTCAGAATTTTGAACTTCAACAGTTCAAAACCCTGGATGGCAATGCACTGCGCTCGTCACCCCGAGATATAAGATGTCAAATCTCTGTGTGCACTGTAATTTCGCTGGAAATATTGCCCTGCAATACTTCTTGGCAGTTGAATAACTGGCAAAAGTGAGGTACTTCCCCAGGCGGACCCCTGCAAAAGAGTCCTACCACTACAAAACAAAAAAAATAGAACACAAAAAACAATCAAAAACATGTGAAACATTAAATTCAAAAGCTTACTAAGGTACAAAGAAACACAATAAGATTACAATAATTTTTATTTAAGCCTACTTAACTTTTTCAGTGCGCAATTTGAAGCAAAAAGCTTTTAAACAAACAACACAAATTCATGTGAAAATATAGTCTATGCGATATATACATACTACGTATTTAGGTATTATACAAGAAGACTTCATTGGTACATGCTCGGGATTTTAATCTTGAAGACAGCCATAAGGATTCTGCCTAAGAGCTAAGAGAAGAGCGGAATCGGAAGTTTCGGAAAATCAAGTTGTGGACTTCTAATATTTTCCACATCTTGTGTTTTTACCCGACTGTCCGAAAAATAGAGCGGTGCGGGGGTGTTTTTCAGGCGTATGTTTGATTGTATTTTTTAATATCATTAATTATTTCCTATAGCTTGGACGAACAGACGGATAGACAGACGGACAAAACGAACTTATAAGGGCAGTGCCGTAAATAGGGCTGTGCCAGCGGTGCCTAGACACAGGGCGCAGACTCTGGAGGGCACAGAAATGACCACACCAGGACCAATTTTGTTTTCAAGGGCGCAGTTATAGAAGCTAGCACCGGGCGCATAAAAGGCTAGTTACGGCACTGTATAAGGGTTTCTTGTTGTACTATGGACCCTTTAGTTTATGCAAGCTCGTAAAACGAGTGTGAGAGACGAAAGAGATCTCTTGCGTGGGATAAAGGTCAATTCACACATATCAGTGAAGCCACAGTTCCGTCATAGTACCAGCACAGTGCCAAATATTATTTCATACTCAGTGCGCGAGCCCGACTCGCACTTGGCCGGTTTATTTTTATCGCGAATGTGTCCACCAACTCGCATGTTTGTAATTAAAGCAACGAAAATGAAGCACGCAGACTTAGAACCTAATTCACTGTACACTCTGGTTATTTTCCGCTGCCTCCCATCCCTTGTATTAGTATACTACAGACTACTCCAGGCTAAAGTAGGCTATAAATCTTCGCATTGTCACCGACAGATGGCGGTGGTGTCCAGGTTTTTACTGCTATAACTTGGCTACAAAGGGCTGGTTTTTGCACGCAGGTGCTGGCTTAGAATTAGATGGAATTGTCTTTGTTTAAGAGTCGCAGGCATTGTTGAGAATGACTATATGTGGTTAATTAGATGATTGGTTGCGTGGCATAGCTTGAGTTTATCTGTGGCATAGTTGAAATATGTCTTCTTGCTGAGAAATTTTCAGGCAAATCTGTTTCGGATAGATGATTTTGTGGCAATTGCACAAAATCGTTTAGAAATTTGGTTTGTAAATCAAAATAACTGAAAAAATATGTCATCGAAGAAACGAAATTGCTCATATTTACAAATTTCGAATCGGTTTTTAAATTTATAATTATTCCACTATGCCCCCAAAAACTATAAATAAGTACGGCAACTTAATTATTTTTCACACACATTTAGAAACTTACGGCCATACCAATGAAATAACCAAATAGTCCACATGCCAAAAAAGTATGCGCACCGTGACAGGGTATTCTCGACTCTTTTTGTCATGCCAAAGCAAGATAGGCGTATATAAAAGCGTAGGCAGGCATTTTGTCGCGTTCTCGTTCGACAAGGTGACGACATATGTGTAACATATGGTGACGACAAGATTTTGTTGCATTGTGCATGCTAGCCATAAAGGTTGTCTCCAGGGTGAATTCTTTTTTTTATGCCATAGGTGGCAAACAAGCTGTCGGGCCGCCTGATGGTAAGCAGTCATCATCGCCTATGGATACTTGTAACACCAGAGGCATCACAAATACGTTGCCGACCCTTTAAGACTCTATTAACTCGCCCTTTGAAGATCCCCATGTTGTAGCTTCTCGGAAACACCGTGACTAAAGGCATCAATCCTAATTTAGCCAACCGCAGACGCCACCTTACCATATCTCCCCCTTTTGTCTGATCTGAGGTCATTGCGTGCTTAATAATTATCGCAGTAAAAAATAAAAATAAACCCTTTAAAATCGCTAATCCTGAAGATCCTGTTAAGGACAATGGGACAAACTATTTAAATTATTGTTTCTTTGCGCGATAGAATCCGGAACGTGGATATTCGCCAAATAACAGTCTCTATCTAAGCAAGTCTACATAGTACCAAATAAAGTCGCTTTCCGCGTCTGTCTGTCTGTAATACAGATCACTCAAAGGATTTTGATGCTGTTTTTACCATCAGTTAGACCATTTTTCACGGAAGGTATATATAAAATAAGTGCTAAGCCAGGGTGGGTCGCTAGTGTGTCATAAAACTTAAAATGTTTCAACACTTAGTGACACTGACAAATGCACAAGACGTCAAAATCTTCTCAGAGTAAAGAAGATTTTTTTGTGCTAAATACATAGGCTAAATAGCATAATTATAATTTATCGCGACTTCAAGGTTGCTTTCTTGGTAAAATATTTTTATAATAATGAGTATAAAAATATCATTGTGGCTTATCTTTGCTTTGGCTTTGCATGTACCCAGTACGAGTTAATTGAATTTAGCTATCCATCACTGCAGGCAGCATAAGGAATTGCTGTATTTCGTTTTTAAAAATTCATCTGCAATCAAAATTAACAAAAATCTCGCATATCCAGGGCTGAGCACATTTTTATAATAGTTACAATAATTCCACCGGCAGCCAGGGCGCGTAACACCCGGGTTTCCGTCGCAGTGGAAGCATTAACGAACCCATTGAAAATGTTTGCGACCCCACCTAGTTACTTTACTCCGTATTTCTATTAAACGTGGCTTATATTTTCTCGTGGTGAAAATGTGCGGTAAATTATAGAAAATGTACGGAAAATTATAGGAAAACGTAAGGAAAATGTAAAAATAGTGCGGAAATTGTGTTTGATTTTCAATGCATTGGGTTGTTTTATAATTCTGTAAAAGCAATATTATCTTTTTAAATCTGAGACGTGGTCCTTAACTGTTGGCCTTTTGGAAAAACTGAAGAATCACACAACGGACAACGGAGAGAGCTATGCTAGGAGTTTCTTTGCGCGATAGAATCCGAAACTTAGATATTCACCAAAGAACCAGAGTCACCGACATAGCTATTACAATTTGCAAGTTGAAGTGGCAGTGGGCAGGCCACATCGCTCGAAAAACCGATAACCAATGAGGAAGAAAGGTTCCTGAGTGGAGACCACGAACCGGAAGACGCAGCATAGGTTGCAGTTCACGAGCCCGACTCACTTGGCCGTTTTATTTTGTAACGAGTCAATGTTTATAATGCTTAATTTTTAAAGTTGACTGCTAAAATTTATCATATTTTTGGTAATTTTGCATTTTTTTATTGCAAAATTTGCTTGCGCTTGGCCGCCAACTCGCCTGATGTTAAGCGATGATGCGGCCTATGGTGGATCCCGCTTGCCTAGAAGTAACTGGTTCACTCTTTTAATTTTGTTCTAGTTCTAATATGTGAACTTATATAACATTTATAAAGTTTGCATGTAATTCAGTTTGAGCACGCAATGAGGAATTTTGTCATTAAATAAATACAATCTTTGCGCATTTGTTTTATCTAAGTATGCTAAAGATACCACGTGCAAAAAGAAATCGCCCCCGGGTGGGCTTGAACCACCAACCTTTCGGTTAACAGCCGAACGCGCTAACCAATTGCGCCACGGAGGCCTTGAATATCGCCCTGAAAATAGGATATCGTACATCAGTGACCTATATAACTATTTAACAAAGGGTGTCGTCAGATCCTGCTAACAGAACAAGGTCAACACACAGAGGTATAATACAGAAGCAGACCCAACAAGCCACAGAAATATTGAAGCAAAATACACTACATATACATTACACGCAAACATTTGCAAAACGCGGGCCAGACTCAAGGACATTCTTTTATAATAGTGCTAACAGATACTATTAGATTGTATCTGAAATGTGACGTCACTAAATTTACGACCCCTCCCTACCCCTTGTCAGTCACACTTCGTCGACCTGACTGACTGCAAGAGTCAAGGCTAAGGTCCGTTTTTAGGGTTCCGTATCCAAAGGGTAAAACGGGACTCTATTACTAAGACTCCGCGGTCTGTCCGTCTGTCTCTGTCCGTCTGTATAATCTATAAAAACGGCAAAAAAAACACGTTTGTTGTATGGGAGCCCTTAAATATTTATTTTATTCTATTTTTTTACCGACTTCCAAAAAAGAGGAAGTTATCAATTCGATTAAATTATAAATATTTTTTTTTATGTTTGTTACCCCAGAACTTTCGAATGGATGAACCGATTTTAATGATTCTTTTTTTATTTGAAAGCTGGTGCTTCCCGTTTGGTTTCATTTGGCCCATTTCTACTATGTTTTATTTTTTTACAATGTAACAATTGAAAAGTAATTTTCACACAAAAATTATTATAAGAGACATCTGTCGGAACACCTCAGTTTTCGCCCATTTAAGACCACCCTAAAAAACCACATCATAATGTGTATGGAAACAATTATTTGCCGAACTGTTTGTTGGTACCATAAAAGTTGTTTTTATTGATATCTACAATGACTTCATTTCGACTAGGTATCATTATCAGTGTGTAATAATTATTTCAACCCTCTTTCAAAGCGATGTTCAAGTCCTATTGGAAAAGTTTCAAGACCCAACGAGAGTTTGACCGGGTAGGACTTTGGACGATATTAAATTAAAACTAATAAAATGTAGACTAGATTTTTAGATCACAAAAGATTCATTTTATTTGGAAAGCTTTCATTGGAAACTAACAATGAAAACTTTTGTCCAAGTCAAGACTGAATAGAAGAGCAAAATTTTTAGTAACTAAGTACATAACTACATATAACAGAGATACATATAACGGTGGTAAAGAGCTGAAAAGAAGTCATTGTATTTTACCTAGATACAATGACATTCATTCTAACAAAATATCTAACATAATTATCAATTTAAACACCGACTTCATAAAAATTTCAGAACAGGACCAAATTGAAATGGGACAATACGGAAAGCACCAGCTTTCAAATAAAAAAATATTCATCAAAATCGGTTCACCCGATCAAAAGTTCTGAGGTAACGAACATAAAAAAACAGTCGTATTGAGAACCTCCTCCTTTTTGGAAGTCGGTTAAAAAAGAGATGCCTTTGTACAATTACTATCGTTTTATGTTGAAATTTCTCCGTCATTCTATACTTTAATCTATCGCGATTAAGTGCGTGTTTGACCACCAATTCGCCTGTTGGTAAGCGACGATGTGGTCAAAGATGAAGTAAGCAGACTTAGATTACCTATTTACTCTGGTCTTGAAAAAGCCCAGATTATATCTCTCAGGAAACAAGGAAACCTGCAAGTTTTTTAATACTTAGAAACGTAGAATGGAAACGTTTGGTACGTATACAAGGAAAGTCCACAATGTGGCAGTAATGGGCTGATTTCCTACTTGTTCTGTAGGGGGTGGTAGGATAAATCGTGTAGCTCCAATGCACATTCTCGTACTTTTTTCACCATCCCCTAAACGACTTAACGCAAAACTGTAAGTACGGCACACTTACTAATTTTCACGCACACTAAGAAAATTAAAGCGATACCAATAAACTAAAATAGTCCATTGGCAAAAAAGCCAGCAAGGTTGTCTGTAGGGTGCGTTTGACTAAGGGCATCAAGTCTGATTTAGGCCACTTGTGTTCGCACCCACCACGCTATCATCCTTGGTTATCTGATATAAGGGGCCAACTCTGAAATCGTGAAAAACTATTTCAGAGTTGGCATGTAAACTGTTCCATTATTAAGTGCGAATGAAATTTTTGATGGTACGACTTGGTCCTTAACTGTTCAGCTGTTCTTTTGCAAAAACTCAGAGTCACACAGCGGACAATGGAGAGAGATATTCTCGGTGTTTATTTGCATTAGAATATAGATAGAATCTGGAACGAGGATATTCACCGAAGAACCAGAGTCACTGACATAGCTGTTAAAATTTGCAAGTTGAAGTTGGAATGGGCAGGCCACATCGTAGAACTAATAACCGATGGGCACGAAAGGTTCTTGAGTGGAGACCACGAAACGCAAGACGCAGCGTATGTAGCCCTTCCACTAGACGACTACATCGTGAGATTGTTTAATTGTATTCGCACGGCCAAATGCTTCGAAGAGTTTTTACAGTTTGCAATATCGCAATTTGGCATTTGTGTATTGACGTCTGACGCGCCACTACCAGGACGAATTGAAGACTGTGGTCTTAGTACGATAACTTGCGAAAAAGTTATCGTTACGTAAACGATAGCAAATGTATGAAAAATTCTGCTTCTTTTCACGTCCGATAGAGGCGCTGTTCAATTGTTCATACATTTTGCTATCGCTTACGTAACTTTTTCGCAAGTGCTCGTACTAAGGCCATTGAACTTAAGACACATACACGCAAAGTAGATGAACTCACGGTGTCTAACCGGATAAAGATCTGTGCATCAAACAATCTAAACTAGCTCAACCTGGTCCAAGTTGGAAACCAACCAACCGTCCTGAAATACCATCCGAGTGCTAGCTCCCAATAAAATAGTTGCGATCCCTGTCAGTACCGTACGCCGGTTAGTTTCTGTGATTCACGGAGTTATGACACCAAGGAGTTTAGGATGACGACTGAAAGGAGTTTTTCACGCGCATTTTAAAGACGGAAGTTGTTTTTTTTACTTATGAGAGTATTTTGACGTCCCACGTTTTGTGCATGGCCATGTGTCAAGTATTGAAATACTTTAAAGTTTTATTAGATACCTATCAAGTATAGAAAAGATGAGTCAAGCAAAATAAGTCACGATCAAGTCTAATGCTCTACAATTTACTTTACTAGGGCTTCTATTGAATCAACACGAAAATATATTTATCGCCTCGTTATATCACTACCCACACTCGAGCACCTTTACAAACAACAAATAATATCTCATATTCAAAATACACGAAGTTTAGGAAAATAGGCGACGGTGATCGCTTACCATCAGGCGGTCCGTCAGCTTGTTTGCCACATATGGCATAACTATGACTTACAAAGACTCAGTAACACAGACAGATTCACACGCTAAGTTTATAGCCCCCACTTTTAGCGTCGGCAGTTAAAATATTGTAAAATACACGCTATAAAATCCATTAAACAAGTTGATCTATGTTTTAAAATGCTCTCTCAACTTCTCGCAGACGACAATCGTCACACGCGAAAACAAGACGGAGCATATTTAAGCGTATGTCAGCTTGAGTAACGTTTTTAAGGCCCCAAGTGTTTAACTTCAATGAGAATCAATGTGCCTTATGTTATGTATTGTGTGGATTAAAATAAACGCTACTAATATTCCACACATCTACAAACGCCTTTATACTGCTTAGGAAAGAAAACTGCAGTGTATAAAGTTTAGTTTGAGCTCACCTCGGCCTTAAAGTTTTTTGATCTAAGTTTGAAGCTTACGATCGGTTTACGCCTGTATGGTTATCGTTCATCTCCACATTTTAACTGCTAATACTGCGGTACTCTGAAGTTCAGAACTCAGAATCACGGAACTCAGGAATAGATGTTCTGGGGAATGTTCTAAAGAACTGTTCGATCTGATGCCGGCATCGCGGTTTTATCATCGGACCAGCCGCCACCGCCAAAAAGTTCATCCACATATCATAGATCGGTGGAAATCGCACACTGTGCGTTTTACGCGTTCTTTTTTGCCTTACACCTGCAATATGAGGAATGAGCTTCCTCCTACGGCATTTGCGAGTAGCTTTAATATGGGGTTCTTCAAAAGGGCTGTTAATAGAATCTTTAAGGGTCGGTAACGTATCTGTGATGCCCCTGGCGTTGCAGGTATCTATAGGCGACAGTGATCGCTTACCATCAGGCGGCCCGTTTGCTTGTTTGCCACCTATGGCATAAATATATATAGATATATATATATAGATATGCTAGCTTGAAAATTCGTAATGCAGTGTTAAGATTAATTATTATCATCGCTCGAAGAACCGACAACCGATGGGGAAGAAAGGCTCTTGGGTGGAGACCACGAACCGGAAGACGCAGCGTAGAAGGCCTCCCACTAGATGGACCGACGACATTGTGAGAGTTGCGGGCATCCAATGGACGCACATGGCAGAATGTCGTTCAGTGTAGAGGTCTAAGGGGAAGGCCTATGTTCAGCAGTGGACGTCTTCTGGTTGATGATGATGAAGATTAATAAAAATTGTGGTTTATCGCTTTGTAACTATTAATTATTAATATTTTAAAGAGACACAAGATTACGCAGCAGACATTTTAAGTTCGGAGAAAGAGAGCTATTATCTGTGAGAGCGAGCAAAAATATATTACTTGTCAAATTTGTCATAGAGTATATAATAAATTAGTAAGATGACAAACTAATTGACTGAAAACGTTTGATTTTATGATTGCTACTACATGACTGACGTATTGTATTAAATGAGGTTTGCTTGTAGTTTTTTACGGGTGCTGCTGTTTACCCATGTGCCGAAAGAAAGTAATGTTTTTTGGTCGTAAGTTTGTATTTTTTTAATGTTTCTGTATAACCTCCTAGCCTAAGCAGCTAGCCCGATATTGATGTGTGAGGTGTCGTTAGATTTGTCTTCATATTCAGAGTGTTGCTACATTTTGCAGTCAGTTTTTTTTTAACTTAACTGAATCTCTCATCGGCAAAGGTAATAAGTATTCCTTTAAGCATTCTAAAAATATAGTTACATCTTATTTGGCTAGTGTTTTTTACGTAATAATACAAGTACTATAATACAATACACTACCGCCAAACTAGGCTCGAGGCCTGTCCATGCAACACCAGCCTCCAGCGCCAAGGTCTTCTCAATTTTCGCTCGGCTATTCACTCACACACATTTACTCACTCAACCTCTGGACCACATCACTAAAACTTGTAATTCTAAGACTAACATATATATATTAAATCGACTACTATTTCAAATCATGACATCAAACTGACACTGACATTATGATATGATATTGACATTATGTTTTAATACTAACAATACATTATTTTATGAAATTCTTTACTAATTCTTAATTTTATGCTTTAATGTGGTAACTTAACTTGTATAATTATATAATCTTAACTTAAAACTGTAAGTAAATAATGCTGTAACATAATTTTGTAACAAAATAATAATTAATATGAATTACGAACCTAAATTTAAACTAACCCAAATGACGAAGTGTACAAAAAAATTACTTATTAACGGGTAGGACTAATTCCCAAGATACGGGTGTATCCACACCTAGTTTGGGTATTAGTGCGTTATACAAGTGTAATGTACCGATTACTGAATTAAACAATTTTGAATTTGAGTTTGATTTTTGCCTGTTTTAGCTCTTTAACTCTTTTTTATGAAAAGAGGATGTAATTTTTTAACCTTGTTAGTATTTTTAGGCTTACGTTTGACCGCCATCTCACCTAATTTTCAACTATATAATGTGGTCTACGATGGAACACGCTTGCATAGAAAAACCTATTTAATAATCTTGTTTTTTAAATGCTATCGCAATTTGACAGCTTCTCCCTACCATATTAGTTATGTTCGTCGGTATATAAAAAAATGACAACTGTATACCTCCCACTAGATGGACCGACGACATTGTGAGAATCGCGGGCATGCAGATGGCAGGATGTCTTTCAGTGTGGAGGTTAAAGAGAGAGGCCTATGTTCAGCAGTGGACGTCTTCTGGCTGATGATGATGATACGACAGAAAAGACGATAAATAAACCAAAAACAAACTAAAAGCTCAAACCCTTTTTAAGTTTTAACCCTGAATGACTTAATTTTGTATTAACAGTGTTTCCATTAAAACGCTTGAGGTTGGTTCTAAGCGAAAAGACAATGATGCTCGTTATAAAAGCCTTATCACCGGCCACCACAGATTTATTATAATAAAGCAAAGACTAAACACCGTGGAAAACAGGTACAGACCTTTGTAACAATGCGAAATAATTCTCAATAAGTATAAAAAACCCGCCTTAATCAGAACTGGACCAAATTGAAATGAGTCCAAATAAAAAGCACCAACTTTCAAATAAAAAAAGAATCATCAAAATCGGTTCACCCAATCAAAAGTTCTGTGATAACTAACATTAAAAAAACACTCGAATTGATAATCTCCTCCTTTTTGGAAGTCGGTTTAAAACACAGGGCTGTTGTAGAGCCGTTCGTTCGATAAATGAGTTAGCCAATGGTATACATCTATACATTATGGATTTTACCAGGGTTAAAGAAAAGGGGCCTTACGGCTAATTCTAACCGCGGCGCGGGCTCAAATTAGCGCAGTTTGCAAAATCACGCGAACGCGCCGAGATATGGCATGTAGTCGCGCAACTTTCCGGAATCACCTAAACTGAATCGCTTATAACCGTAAAGCCGAAGGTTCGTTAGTTTATAATTAAATAGGATATGTAATTTTAAGAACTAACCTAATGAAAATATCGCACATTGTGCGATTCACACGATCTTTCTTGCCTCACTCCTGCAAAACCTTCCGCGGTGTTTCCGAGAAGCTACAACATGGGGTTCTTATTTGTGATGCCTCTGGTGTTACAAGTATCCATAAGCGACGGTGACTGCTTACCATCAGGCGGCCCGTCTGCTTGTTTGCCACATATGACATTAAAAAAAATTTAAAATGCTAATCTTTTCTAAAATTGGTGATTCATACATTTATTATGTACCTTACTATACAGCTGTTTAACGCGACTTCCTACGATCTTCATATAATCTTTGAACCCCTTTATAATTCAGCCCTTTCGCAAAATCTTTTCTTAGCAGTACTTGAAATTTCATAAGTAATCTACCTGCAATATTTCTGCTTCGTAGGTCAAGTAGTTTTCAAGAATTGTCGATGATTCAGTCAGTGAGTGGTATTTCAATTCTGTTTAGTGGTATTTTGTTTAAATATTCTTTTGGTTTTTATGACTTGAAACCTTCTGTAAATAATAACAATCCTGTAATAAAATTCAGCTACCAAAATGTTTATTGTCTAGTTACCAATATAATACCAAAAATTTCCAATACAGCAACATCCGTTTTGTACCAGTAAGGTTGCAAATTGCAATCTTTCGGTCATGAAAATCTATTATCCGTTCTCGTAATGGTTATTAAATTGTTACCAAACTTCGTAAAACCTTTCCAGCCATTAAGTCTGAATAAGTTAATAGTATTTTATTTTTTTAATCAAGCTTTTAGCATTGAGATTTTTAATTTATTTAATATCCATTTCACATATTTCATAGGGGTATCTTGCTGCCTTCAGTAGTTCCTATGACCACCTTCCGACTCCATCATCAGACAAGTTCCATGGTACCATATTAATGCATTATCATCCGTCCATAGGTGTACCAAATTTCAACTTAATGAACGCCGGGAAGTGGGTTAAGCTTGCAAGATTTGTATTCATCATCATCATCATCAGCCAGAAGACGTCCACTGCTGAACATAGGCGTCCCCCTTTAACCTCCACACTGAACGACATCCTGCCATCTGCATCCACTGGATGCCCGCGACTCTCACAATGTCGTCGGTCCATCTAGTGGGAGGCCTACCTACGCTGCGTCTTCCGGTTCGCGGTCCCCACTCAAGAAACTTTCTTCCCCATCGGTTAACAGAGAAGAAGATAGAAGATAGAATATGGATAGATGAAGGGGTAAGATTTGTATTAACGTACCTATATACATACAAACATCATAAAAGCTTCACATCACATCATCAGCCAATTAACGTCCACTGTTGGACAAGGCCTCCCTCGTAGAGAGGGGTGTTGCCATAATCCCCACGCTTGGCAGGCGGCTTGAGAATCACAGTACGTTCACCGTGTACCTTTAGGACGCATAAAAGCTTGTAAAAAGGTAATTAATTGCCTGTTGCCTTTTTGTTGAAATCGTCGCAAAAATATTGAGTTCCTTTCGTATGTTTATAAGCACAGAAAAGAAATTCTCACTTCAGTGTTTATAAGTGTATATTCTGACTTTAGGTACTGTATCAAATAAATAATTTCCTTGCAAAGTGTAAATATACTAAAGGACAATAGGCAAAGAAGCGACTAATTCAAAGGCTAAGGCGCCAGCTTATTTCAGATAATCATTAATTAGTAACTTTGGTATTTCTAAGCCTATTGTAGGTAAAACGCTGATGGTAGGTGAAAGGTGAGGTTGATAAGAATTCGGAAAGTTCCTAATTAATTCAGAATTAATTAATGATCTAGGCCTTAAATATTAAGTTAGCTTTGGAATCGGATTAATTGTAATTATATTAACTTGGTCTTCAAAGTCTTCAATAGACTTTATAAATTATCAGAAATATTTTAACGTAATCTGATTTATTTTAAAGAAATTGATCTTTTCAGTCATAAATTATAATATTATACAGTACTAGGCGATTTTGTACTATAGACCACATAAAATCTTAGCTACCAAAGCAAAGCCATCTCGAAAAGTCTAACAAGTGTTTTCTTACAAATTGTGCATCGCGTCTATCTAAAATGACACATCCGCACACATTTATTTTCTTGTCATGTGAACTTGACAAGAAAAAAAAATGTGCGGAATCATGAAGGAATTCAGATAGATTACCTTACCATAATGACCTTAAAATATCCCGAACCAAGTCAAGAATAAGACCTACCATAGCCAATAATAAAACTGATTTGGGCCCCAATTCTTTTCATGGCTACGAATTACTTCAAAATGAGAATGGAGTCTTTGAATTCTGAACAGTCAGAATAATAAGATTTTTGGTTGACATGCTTAGCGTAAGACCACAATTCTTTCAATCGTAAGGTCACTCGGCCAGGTTATGGGAACTGGTTGTCAATTGAGATGTGAGATGTTTCAGAGCGTCCAGTTAATGCGACGTGTGACCAAAATGCTTGCGTTTTTCTGGCTCAACGTATAAAACATTGCTATTTAGCATGATAATGCCACCAGCATGCTGGCTAAGCTGTCAACTGGTAGTGGACTTGACCCTTATTGATTGATAGTGGATTATTTTAATTGTCTTGCCTTCAACGGTTTATGGGCAATTTAAAAAAAATTGTGTACTAGGCTGTATTGTTTAGGTTTTTTTAGTTATTTTTGTTTAGTTAATAAAGCCACTTGCCCGATATAAAAGTGAACATAGCCTGCACATGGTATCCGGTGTCTGGCGATAGACTGACTTGAGGGAGTTATCCAAAAGAGCATTAAATTGAAATCTACTACTATCACAGCTACTATATCGTACTATAATGTAAGATCGTCTATAGATTTAATACGCCAGCTCTAGTTCGCCATAATTTTAGGGTGCCTAAAGAGTTCAGACGTATGTTAACTGCAGTAAAATAAAATTCTTTATCATTACTCATACTCGGAAAGTAGGTCTGAAGTTGCCTGAAGAGCAGATTGAAAGTAATACATTTCAGCCCTAGGGAGAATCACTTTCAACTGACAGTGACAGTTGACAACTGACAGACACTCAAACTATAAAAAAATACTGTTTTAAACTATCACGGTTGTTCACTACAGTTATATGATTATTTACGGGATATTTACCGTGGTAAGGTTGTGGAAGGAGCTCCCGATATTTCGGCGCAGTTACGAGTACATGCACCATGTTCACGGGAAGAGTGAAGAATGACGGGTTCACGGGAAGACTGATATTAGCGCCCTCGCTATGCTCGGGCGCCAAACCCCGTCTCGGCACTAAGTTACTTTCACCCCTAGGATAACAATGTACTATTGAAAACAGCTCGCAAAAACACGATAACAGTATTGTCATTTTGGAGCGATTGCTCTTTAGAATCAGGGCCTTGCCGCCAAGGAGGCCGATAATCATTTGACCATGACTCGACACTTGCTAGCCTTTTGATCGCGGCGTCACCTGTCATAACGCTGGATTGCCTTCAACGAGCCCATAATTTATTTTCTTTTTTCATCACTGTCTGTATTTATTTTATGGGTCAGAAGAGACTATTATCGATTCTGTGGCTTAGGAAAGAATGGCCTTGATCGATATTGATAACTTTTGTTGTGATTTCTTTTGTTAGAGTTTGAATTTTGAAGCGTTTTGCTGCCAATATAACTTTAAGGAGCTTTCTGCTTAAGGGTGGAAATTGTTATGGAAAAAAATAATGTGATCTAGACGATAACTTTCGTATTACATTCCAATGCAATTTTAAATTCGAATATGAGCTTGCGAATTTATTATTATTAGTAGTCACGAGGTTCAGGACGAAAAACTATTTATAAATGAGTATGAAAGAAAGAAAACACAATCATTTATTCGACACTACAATAAATATTTATATATACAAGTGGATCACATTAAAACCCGACTTAAAAAAAATATGAAAAACTTAATAAGTGCTTATAAAATTTGAGAGTTGCCCTCGATTTTTCTGTGATCCCATCATCAGATTCTGACTTGGTAACAATGGGATCAAATTGTAAACCCTACCGCACAAAAAAAAAACCATGAAATCAGTCTTAAGTTGCCGGAGAAATCGGTAAACATACATTAAAAAAATATTATATATATACAGTGAAAATGAACAGTCTTCCTTTTTTGTAGGTTAATAATTATCAATATAAAATTCAACTTCATCAGAATGAGGACCAAACGAGAAGCACCAGCATTCAAATAAAAAAAGAATCATCAAAATCGGTTCACCCAGTCAAAAGTTCTGAGGTAACAAACATTAAAAAAACAGTCGAATTGATAACCTCCTCCTTTTTGGAAGTCGGTTAAAAAGAGACACAATCAGTGTCGACACAATGAGTCCATCTCGGAATTAATGCTGGAAGTCAATGACTATCAACGCCGTTGATTGAACCCTTCAGTTTACAGATAAGTAACACAACATTAAAAAAATACATATAAAATGTCGAGATCATAAGTGAGTTTTTCGACTACCAAAAAGAAAAGTCACCTAATGAATCTTTTCCTTGTTTCGTTTATTGAAATCATCGTCGCGTGATATCCATATTGGAGGGGCGCGACATCCGTCGGCTCTGTCACATTAATTTGATTAAATAATTCTGTTATGAAACGTCGAGTCATTTTTGACGTGGCTGCCGTCAAGAAGAGTCAACGTTAATAGTGTTGCCAAATATTGATCTTGGAATTGTATTTT
Source organism: Agriopis leucophaearia (assembly GCA_949125355.1). Lineage (NCBI taxonomy): Eukaryota > Metazoa > Arthropoda > Insecta > Lepidoptera > Geometridae > Agriopis > Agriopis leucophaearia. The sequence goes on along the minus strand of OX421263.1, from coordinate 17,825,988 downwards.
TGCAAGTCTGCAGCCCGTTGAAAGCGATGCGCAGTTAAATAGCGCGAGTAATACTTGCGCAAGTACTACATCACTTAGTGCCAGTGGCGGTGGAAGTTGCGTATTACCACTACGAGTGCAAGTATTGCTTGCGCCAGTTTACTGTTAATTGTCTGCAACGGTCTTTATTCAAGACTTAATACATATTTGTCTTAGTCTTTGTCTTATTACAATTGGTCATGTTTTTTTTATCTTGCATTTTTGTATTTTTGTTAGACAAAAACTAAGACAGATCCTTCAAGAATGTACCTAACTGATTATGCTAGGTTCTTGGGTCTCGCAAATACACCAAAGTTAGCATTTAGCTTTGTTAAATGTAGTAGTATTTTTTGTAAACTTAGATGTATCCACCCGCCCATTATATTGTTGTTTCTATCATTCTATTCTAAGTATCTTGTGATTTTGCGCAACAAACGATACCTCAATAATAAAATAATATATGTCATTGCATGACTTGCGTGACTTTTGCAGCAAGAGGAAGACCAAGAAATATACTGAGTATCAAATACCAACCAAGACCATAGGAAGTATTTTGACACACTTGCACTATCCCGGTATCTCTATCTCTCTCTCTATCCCTTTTGACATTTGTAATAAAAGAGAAAGTAGCGGAGGTTATCTCAAGGATGCCGAAATACCCCTCTTTGTGTCATCATCATCATTATTTCAGCCATAGGACGTCCACTGCTGGACATAGGCCTCCCCCATCGATTTCCAAAAGGGCCGGTTGGAAGCGGCCTGCATCCAGCGTTTTCCTGCGGTCTCTTTTAGGTCGTCTGTCCAGCTTGTGGGTGGACGTCATACGCTGCGCTTACCAGTCCGTGGTCTCCATTCGAGAACCATCTGCCTCATCGGCCATCTGTTCTGCGTGCTATGTGCCCTGCCCACTGCCACTTCATCTTGTCTCGCCTCTTGCCTGCCTCGCCTCTTGCCTGCCTCGCCTCTTGCCTGCCTCACCTCTTGCCTGCCTCGCCTCTTGCCTGCCTCGCCTCTTGCCTGCCTCGCCTCTTGCCTGCCTCGCCTCTTGCCTGCCTCGCCTCTTGCCTGCCTCGCCTCTGGCCTGCCTCGCCTCTTGCCTGCCTCGCCTCTTGCCTGCCTTGCCTCTTGCCTGCCTCGCCTCTTGCCTGCCTCGCCTCTTGCCTGCCTTGCCTCTTGGTGTACTGATGCGAAACCAAGACCAAGACTTTAGTATTGGGTTGGTCTTGCATTTAGGCAACACCAGACGTCACTAGACATGACGTGTCTGACTCAGTTCCGGAGGGAGACAGAATATTGTAAAATGCAATAAAACGATGTTATTTTTATTTACTTTTTGTGGATGGAATGTTAGTTGATGGATTGATTTTGAGGGATGAAGGACAGAACAGTTCCATATATCTTATATTATTTTTATTAAGTTCCACATTGTAATAATTATCATGTAAAATAAATACTTGACTGTTGTAATTAAATGACTAAGACGGTTTACGTAGTTTGATACTTAGACATAATAGAACGTAACCATAAAAAAAAACAAAAAACTTTTGTCAAAAATTAGCTAAAGAGAAAAATATCTAATATGAAAACGCGGCTAGGTAAGATTTGTACCCCAAAAATTGCCATGATTTTACCTGACGCATATAGTTATGAATATAATTTTTAACTAGCTCAACTGTTTTTAATTTTTATAGTAAGTATGTTCACCGATTTCTCCGCCAATTATGAATTGATTTTAATGATTCGTTTTTTGTTTGGTAGGCCACACTTCATCGAGTCTTCATCAAGTTTCATCAAAATCGGTTTAGTATTAAAATATATCATCCATGTAAACGAAATTGCGTATTTATTAATTTTGAAGTCGGTTTTTAATGTGATGCACTTGTTAATATAATATTATTATGATTGTCTAGACCTTCAACGGTCTATAGACAAACCCATTTGTTCAATAGACATTTATAATTTTCTGTGATAATCCACACTAATATTATAAATGCGAAAGTAACTCTGTCTGTCTGTCTGTTTGCCACATAATCACGGCTAAACGACTTAACCGATCTCGATAAAATTTTGCAAGGTAATATTTATCATGAGGACGGACAGTGGCTATTTTTTTCTGAAGAAATCGCGGACAAAGTTGCGGGTACAGCTAGTTTTGTATATGAAACTGAAAAAATAAAAACATATTCTTTTAATGTAACTGGTTTGTATCTGTTACTTGCTACATTCTTACCTACCAATGCCTTAATTATCAAACAATTCTTTTGTTTGCAAGTATCATACTGTTTTTTTTCAACATCGAACTTGTATCAGTTTTTTATCTGAACAAACTAGGGTTGTTCGGATAGGGGCAATGATTAAATGAATTTGCTTCATCATTACGTTTTCATTAGAGTTTTAGTAGCCTCTCGTTGTGGCAGCTCTGTCTTCGATTCAAGCTCGACTGGATGAGAAACAAGTTTTAGCTGATTTAGCTTTCAAGGTCAAAAAGATTATTCCTAGTTGTTCTTATATTTACCACCTATGAATTAATTAAAATAAAATACAGGTATTAAAATTTGCAAGTTGAAGTGGCAATGGGCAGGTCACATCGCTCGAAGAACCGATAACCGATGGGGAAGAAAGGTTCTTGAGTGGAGACCTCGAACCGGAAGACGCAGCGTAGGTAGGCCTCTCACTAGATGGACCGACGACATCGTGAGAGTCGCGGGCATCCAGTGGATGCAGATGGCTGGCTGTCGTTCAGTGTGGAGGTTAAAGGGGGAGGCCTATGTTCAGCAGTGGACGTCTTATGGCTGATGATGATGATGAGTTCATTAAATTCTATATGAAAGAAAGAGTTCAGAGAGATTCCGTTTTTTTAAGTAGCTATACAATCTATAAAGCAATTTTTTGTTTGTTAACTTCATCGATGTAGAACCAAATTTCGTTGGTTAATTTGTTTAAATATTATCTATATACGTTTTTAACCGGTATAAAATATGGAGCCCGTCTTAATTCGATCCGTATTTTTTCATGCCGATTAATATGACATTTTTCAACGGTATTTTTTTTTAGATAAACAGCACATGCAACTTAAAATTTATTATTTTATTTATGTTGAATCTTAATTACACCAAAAGCTATATTAAATTTATTTTAATGCAATGCATATAATATCTAATAATATACTTCATCCTTCTTAATTCACTAAATTAATATATTAATATGTTATGTTAGTGAAATACGCATTGCATTAAAATAAATTTTAAGTTCCATGTAATTTTTTGTGGGAAAATTGACCTTTCAATACTCCCTTTAAAATTTTGCCAATCCAGCGTTCACCATTATCCGTGCCCCACAGTAAGCCGTCTAAAATACCCTACAAAATATCTCTCGATACATCTACAAGATACGGGAGTACCTCAGACCCCTAAATTGGTAGAATGAGTAGACGAATTCTATAATAGCTTCTACATTGGAGCAGTTTGTTTTTTAAATTGTATTGTTTAAGTTAACGTTTGTCTGATTGAAGTTGTATTTAGTTTGCTTTCGCTTGACGTGAATAAATACTGTCTAGCTTTTGTATTCAGAATTACATTACAAGTACTGACTTAGTCTAACAATAGAATTTAAAATGATTGGATATTTAAGTACATTTATGCAAACCTATGTGAGCTAGATATAATTTATCATCATCAGACAGGATACTTCCACTGCTGAATATAGGTTGTCGTTCAGTGTGGAGTTTTAAAAGCCCTTAAAACTCAGTACTAAACGACAGCCTGCCATCTGCATCCACTGGATGCCCACGACTCTCACGATTTCGTCGGTCTATATAGTGGGAGGCTTACCTACGTTGCGGCTTCCGATTCGTGGTCTCCACTCAAGAATATCAGTTATTGATTATTTTTTACGATCTGGCCTGCCCATTGCCACTTGAACTTGCAAATAGCTAATCTATGTCGAAGACTCTAGTTCTTTAGCAAATATCTTCATTCCAGATTCCATCACGCAAAAAAACTCCGGCCATAGCTCTCTCCGTTGCCCGCTGCGTAACTTTGAGATTTTCTAAAAGACCAGCAGATGTAATCAAGAAAATAATTATTGTTCTTTAAAAGTATTATGTACTTATTTTTTTTAAATGGCAAGTGCCTTTATTAAATAAACAAAATACTAGCTAAAACTAACACTAAATAAACTATTAGACTGTCCATAGACCGTTGAAGATCTAAAGACAATCCAAATGCTCAAACCCACTATCAGTCGGCAGCGTACCCAGCATGCTGGCGGCATTACCACGTTGAATGGCAATGCTTATACGTTGAGCCAGATACACGCCAGCATTTTGGTCACGCGTCGCGTTAATCAGACGCTCTGAAAGATTTTTGAAAATGAGGTGAGCTCCCGGTCCCCAAGGGCCCAATGTCTCGACACCAAACGCCTCAAATATGTAACTACTGCCGAGGTTAGCATATTTGCGCCGCTTGTGCTGCTCTGCCGAATTGGCAGCTGCACCAGCCCTACCCTGTGTCTCAGGAAGATGTGACGGTGCCAAAGTATCGACACAAGTCGCGTCCCATACAAGGGGCCGCCCCAACTTCCAGGGAACAAGTGTCATACCATCAGGCCTCCTTCCATCGTCACGCGCAAGACCGCTCGGTTCGAGCACAGCTGCGACATTAGCGGTGGAAAAAGCCCTGCGTATGATGTCGTTCAGGCTGGCGTGTCGGCCAATACGACCAGCGCTTCTCGAGCAAGAGAGACCATGGTGACCGAGCTGGTCAACTGCAGTACCACACTGACAGCGGTGAGCCTCACAGCACCTTGCACCCAAGCGTAAGCTGACAGCTAGACGAAATGCGGTTGGGTCTAAAATGCTACCGGTATTAAAAGAGGGCATGGCTTGCAACCAAAGTCCCGATTCCCAAACAGAGACTGCAAGAATACGAGCACGATCTGCAATACTAGAACACGTATCTAAGAGCGATTTCCGTGCTAGTTCGCAGATCGGCCGATCCCACAGACTCTGGGAAGACAACTTCCTGGGAAAATCGGTATTTGGACACGCCAGCCTCCAAGCATTCATTGCCTCTTTCGAATGAGATACAACTACATCGGAAGGGCCTAAAGAGGGTGCAAGGATTTTTTCTATTAAATTATGAGTACTATGAAATGAGGACAAGAACGCCGGTAATGCAACACTTGAAATTTGGCGGATCCCTAAGCCTCCTAACCTTATCGGTAGTGAGGCTTGTGACCATGTCCTGTCATTCAAATCAACATTCAAAACCGATATTAGAGTTTCCTTTACGACATTGTCTAAGCTCGAAAGGAGCTCACCGTGTTTCCACAGTGGACTACATCGTAAAGCGTACATAAATTTAGGAACAAACAAACAGTATCTGATAATTGTAAACGCCATATGGGCGTTTATTTTCAGTAACCTGTCGGAAGCACTCATAAAATTTTGAATTTTTTCTTCAACAAAAGGTGAAAAAGACTCATCTAATATCGGCGAACCCAAGAGTCGGAGAGAACACCTGTCTAATGATTTTATATTGGGAGCTAAATCATTGAATTTTTGAATAACCGACTCTTTATTCGGACATGAATCGCAAACAAAAAGTTCGCATTTTGAAAAATTTAGTTCCAAACCAATAAGACGAAATTCGTCTATGAGAATTTGCAAATCACTTAGAACAGTGTCTACGTCGCCTCCTATGGTAATATTAATATTACCATAGGAGGCGACGCGCAGGCGCTAATATTTGTACTTATTTGAAAACACAATTATGATGACCTATTTTCTCTATCTAACGATAAGAAACACAAGTTCCTTAATTGGTCTGATTAATAATCACACCAATATAATATATTGAGAATTTCATTTAAACTAAATATAGCGCGGGCGTAAAGCGAAACACACGTGAGTATAAAAGTAAAAACTGATTATTTTTATTGACATATAAAAAAGCTGCATAAATAGATCATCGAAAACAAAATAAAAATTTGTGAATAAATAAATATGTTAAGTTATAAATAGTTTGATTTAACTGATTAAATGTAAATAGTGAGTTGCTTTCTGCCAAACAAACAAAATGCTTGGCACTTTGGTAGAATTTTTTAAAATTGCTATGTACCTACATATTATATTTAATATAGAAAGAAATATAAAAATCAAATAAATATAAAACGTGAAAAGTCATATTATATTAGTTTAAGCATTATTTACCTAGCTGTAACATTTTCAAAATATCACTGGAAATAGTTAAAATTATCAAAGAGCGCATCATCAAATCAAACATACAAGATCTCATAAAGATTAATGTATTTCAATCATCACACCGATCGGAGGGGAAGGAGTATTGTGTTTTCTGCATACATCATACTCCACGACCATAAATCAGAGCACTTTCCACTTGGTGTTGCCCGTATTATTAACATTCTCATTTAGATGGTGAAAAATACGGGAGTATGTTTCAGAAAACTAATAAACGTTGCGGTTTATTTTTTGGAGTATGCTAAAAGTTGGTTTGTAGATTGATGGTTGGTTAGTTGGTTGGTTGGTGGTGGTTGGTCGATGGTCGGTTGATGTTGGTGGGTTGGTTGTAGTTGGTTGGTGGTGGTTTTTGGGTCTGGTTGATGGTTGTTATGTCGGGTATGTCCTAAAACTGCGACTAGAACCACCGAAGGATGGGCAGCAGCGTCCTAATAGTACACGGTGAACGTACTGCTATCCCCAAGCCGCCTGCCAAGCGTGGGGATTATGGCAACACCCCTCTCTATGAGGGAGGCCTTTGTCCAACAGTGGACGTTAATTGGCTGATGATGTGATGTGATGATGTGATGGTTGTTGCGACGGTGGTTGGTTAATGGTTGTTGATTGATGTGGTTGGTTGATTCTTCTTGATTCATTGTGGTTTTTACGTGGTGGCTAGTTGTTAGTGGCTGGTTAGTTGGTGGATGATTGTTTGTTTGGTTATGGTTTATCATCACCATCACACTGCTAGGTAAAGTTCTCTCTACTGCTACGCAATCTGCCTTGGTCCTATGCTAGTTGGGTCTATTAACTTATTAACCCTGGTTGCGATATCGTTTTGCTCACCTACCTTCTTTGATTATGATTACGGGTTGTTTTAAACTCAGATCAGATAAACAAGGGACATGTGCATTGGTACAATTATCGTTTGTGTTCAAATGTCTGCGTGTTTCATCCACTGTATGACACACTCTTTTCATAAGCACACTAAGAAGGTTGAACCGACACCACTGAGTCCACATGCAAAGAACCAAGGTCGTCTGCAGAGTGAGTTCGACTAAGGGTCATCATCATCATCATCAGCCAGAAGACGTCCACTGCTGAACATAGGCCTCCCCCTTTAACCTCCACACTGAAAGACATCCTGCCATCTGCATCCACTGGATGCTCGCAACTCTCACAATGTCGTCGGTCCATCTAGTGGGAGGCCTACCTAAGCTGCGTCTTCCGGTTCGCGGTCTCCACTCAAGAACCTTTCTTCCCCATCGGTTATCAGTTCTTCGAGCGCTGTAGCCTGCCCATTGCCACTTCAACTTGCATATTTTAATAGCTATGTCGGTGACTCTGGTTCTTTGGCGAATATCTACGTTCCGTATTTTATCGCGCAAAGAAACTCCGAGCATCGACTAAGGGTATCGCCTGATTTAGGCCAGATGCCTTCGCACCCACCATGCCACTTACCGTGTCTCCCTTGTTTCCGAGATCTGAGGTTTTTATCCATTAATACTGTCTGATAATTTATGTTGATTTTAAGTACCAAACTTTTCAAAAAATATGTTAGCCTGTTTGTTCCAGGGAATTCCTCCTCGTATTTATAATGTTCAACAATACAAATGGCGGCAGCGGGTACAGTTTGCGAAACAGCAACTATCGTTAGCAGACGTTAATATTGGAAACGTGTATAATGATTTATTGCCAGGGCGCCACCGGCTCTGTGTCTTGGAGTTGCGGCGAGGACGTTGAGAATTGGTATGTTACAAGGCACTTATTTCACAATCGTTCTTATTTTACCCAATTTTTGTTCTTTGTTTGAGCCCAGAACTTTCAAACCCATGTTTTAGATGAAAAATAATGTGATGTCGCAGGTTGACGGTAGCATCCACAGAAAAGAGAAGGGTATAGAACGGAAGAGAGATGGAACATTTGTTACGAGGCATACGAGTGAACATGAGTATGCACGTCAACGCGTCAAACTCCGCATCGCAGTTGCTAACTGAATTCGAATTCGTATGCTGCTCCATCGGATTTATTCACAATGCCGTCTTGCGCTGTAATTACGTGTGGTAGAGCTAGAATGGATTTTAATTTTTAAAAAAGGAGGAATTTCCTATCTCCGGTATAGTCTAAATTGTTGATAATTTTGTGATTTCACCGTGTTTAAATTATAAGCCCTTGACAAGCCGTTGACAATAATAGTGGTTACCATAATTTTATCGATATCGATAATTTTTTATATTTCTTACAACATTTCCTACAATACCTACTTTAGGAGTATTTTTTGAAGATTAAACTTTATTGTGTTATTATTAATTTGTCTTATTATGTAGATGTAGACAACACCATTATCACACTATTATTATAAATAAGAAAGTCTGCGTATTAATATGTTTGTTTTCACTGAATTCTGTAATAAGTGAACGGATTAAAATAAAATTTGGTATGGAGGTAGGTTATATTCTGGATTGACTCATAGTTTTTACCCTGAAAAAATAGCAGTTCCTATAGGATAGCGGGTGAAACCACGGGGCGCTGCAAGTCGTCAGTAAATCTATGAATTATTAGACAGACAATAAATATTTTTTTGGACCCGGGTATGTCCTAAAACTGCGACCAGAACCACCGGAGGATGGGCAGCAGCGTCCTAATAGTACACGGTGAACGTACTGCGATCCCCAAGCCGCCTGCCAAGCGTGGGGATTATGGCAACACCCCTCTCTATGAGGGAGGCCTTGTCCAACAGTGGACGTTAATTGGCTGATGATGTGATGTGAAATATTGTTTTTGTCTTTTTGGTCTAATAGTCCTTATCAAAATGAATTCAACGAGTCCAAACACGACGGAGTAATAAGTAAAAGTATGTAGTAGAGAGGTTACTATGGCCTACTTTTCTGGCTCCATCATCAGGCCAGTTAAGTACCACCATATTATTTTACAAACATCAAATTTACTTAGTGCAACTGAAACGTGCTTAGAAAAATGGATTACAAATTTTGAATCGGGAAGCTGACAGACATACTAACGATGCAAGTTAAATAAGAGTTTGTAATTTTTTTTAAACGACTAGGGCAAGTTTTACCATAAAATATTTTATAAGGTATACAATAACAGGTTATCGATAAAATCAAAACTGCACACAAAACTGTCCCATCACTAGCTGTGATACCACATTCTAAATTTTATAATATCATTTTATTTTCAATGGCTTCGCATGGATATTGCATTTAACCTTATCAAATAATATTTATTTTTCTACCTATTTAAAGTCACATAAAACGAGCTCTAAACATAGCCTAAATCGATATCATGGTCAAAGCATGACCTATTAAGGTCATGGAAACTTATCTAGCTAAGTTTGTGCGGAGTTTTGGGGCAAAACCGAAAATATTGTTTTTTACTTCCTATTGTTTGCCCACACTCATGCAAACCTACGAACTTACCTTAATAGTATTTAAAGGATAATAATTCACTAGTATAACACAATTACATGCGTTAATACACAACTTTTGTTAATTAAAATAAACAAAATTGTTGAAAAACTCTTTAACTCAAATTTTTTACCAACCACTTTTCGTGCAGTTTAAGGTAGAACTGTTTTAATAATGAGGTACGTTAATTTACGATACGGTCTATATTTCTCTACTAGTATTATAAACCGCACAATAATCGTGCAGTTTTTTTGCACTAGCAACATTTACCAAAATAATTGCACAAAATTCAAGGGGAACTGAACCGTATTGCACCACGAGAAGGTCAATTTTAAACTTTATTAAAATGGTGTTCATAACCTTTTGAAATAATACTAATCTTGACGAATTACTGCAGTCCTTCCTACGTATTTATATTTTGACGTATAGTTTGCATGTGTTCAACTGGCTACAACGGAATTCTTACAAAAATGCCTTGACAGCCCTTCTAATCTAAACGAAAAAATTCTCACTTCAGTGGTAGCATCGGAAATGATAGATGTCAGTTCGGATATCTATACTCATATTATAAAGAGGAAAGGTTTGTATTTTTGGATGTTTGTAAAGAAATACTCAAAAACTAATGAACCAAAAAAAAACACTGTTGGGAAGCTACACTATCCCCGGGTAACATAGGCTAAATTATATTTTGTAGCGAGGCCGAAGGCCGAGCTTACACCCGTGCGAAGCCGGGGCGGGTGGCTAGTAAAGTATAAAAGTAGTAGTCATAATAATATGGCTAGCCCACCCCTCCGTAGACGCCCCAGAAATATCTTAGGCGACCCGGAGGACCCCATCGCCGTCGTCACCTCGGCGGCGTTGGGCTCGTCCGATCCGACTGCTCCTGGCAACAGGAAATATTCAGTTTTTGGTATAGGCACCGGTTACCACAGGCACACACACACACACAACGATCCCGCCGGTGGGATCGGAGACCCCCAGGATCTGTTAAGATCTTCTTAACAGATCCTGGGGGTCTCCGGTTAGATTCTCTCCAAATAATCATTCAGTTCAACAACCTACAAGGGCCCCAGGGCACACCCCTTCTGGGGTGCCAGGGCAAGTCTAATCCCCCCACTCCCGGCGACGGTCCAAGCCGAGGCTCGTACCTCTGAGGTGCCCTTGCGCTTGTCGCCCAAAATCTAAACCATGTTGGCCCAACGCCCTCTGCGTTCACCAACTAGTCCGGTCAAGCTGTAGAGGCCGCAAGGCCAACAGCAATAAGTCACATTAGAAAAAAAATAAAAATGGCTAGGGTTGCTACTACCGGTTTTTTTTTCATATATTTTAGTATTCTACGAAATTTGAACAATGTCCTATTTCTATTTGACAAATTTTATGACTTGATTTTCAAGAATACCCTAACCTCCCATTATTAAAGATCTAGGCAAATTCTTCCATTAAATATATTAGAAACTAAACCCCATTTAACAATTTTAAAGAGGTTCAGTTTTTTAGGCACTAGTGCACAAAAGTACTACTCAGAAAGTAGGTCTGAAGTTGCATAAGGAGCGGGTTGAAAGTAATATATTTCAGCTCTAGGGAGAATCATTTTCAACTGACAGTGACAGTTGACAGACATTCAAATTATAACACAAAAAACTAGTTCTATTTTCACATTTGTATTGAACCATGTTCCAACTTTTTTTTTGCTCCTCAGAGGATTATGGTCCCGCACTTCGCGTGCATTTGCCAGTGTCAGTTCATGTTTTTATTTTTAGTTTCCTTGTATTCGTAATGAATAGCACAGCTTTTACCTCGGGGTAAAAGACTTATTTAGTACCTCGAACTATCCCCAAACCAAACCCCGTCTCGGGACTAAGTAAGTTACTTTCACCCCTAGGATAATAATGTACTATTTTCCACTAGAGAAAAAAATAACAGCTTCAGTCCACTTGCGTCGGGCATAAACATGAGCTTTACAAGCATGAAAATGATAATATGATCTTCAATTACAAGTAGCCAAAAAATTACAATATATTACAAATTGTGAAGTGACACACTCGAGTGATGTGCCTTTAAAAATCTATAACAAATACTAAAACCAATCAACACTCACAATTAAAACGGTGCCATTTCACCACAAATAAAATTAATCAACGAACCAAGACACCAATTCCCCGACCACCGGAGCAAACAGCATTAAATAAAACAAAGAGCTGCGAAAGTGCAGTTTTGCCGGATTACTCGGCATCAAGTTCTTAGCAACAATGGCTACGTGTATATATTTCACGCAAATAATATTTTATAAAAGAAAATAGCTTTTACAAAAGCATTTTTTTCTGAAGCAATTGCGGACTAAGTCGCGGGTACAGCTAATATCATAAATGTGAAAGTTTGGATAGATGGATGGATGGATGTATGTTTGTTACCCAATCACGAAAAAACGGCTAAATGGATTCGGATGAAATTTGGAATATACATTATTTATGTCTTGGATCATCATCACGCGGGTGAAACCGTAGGCGCAGCTAGTCTTTTATAATAGTTTACCAGGCAGGTACCTGCCATGTTTTAGATAAGCTATGCTAGGTAGGTCTACGACTAAGCATGTATGCCTACGGCTGCTCAACGGTATTGTTTGATTATGTTCTGTTGTATTGTCCAGCCTGAATCTAGTTCGTGAGGAAATACTAACTGTTAAAGATTTAAGTTTACAATTATTATATTTAATTTAGAATTTAGTTTTAGAAGGGTCATAATATTTCATCGCCTAATTTTCGCACAACTGTTGTCTTATAAAACAAAATATATTTTTTCTTTATGAAATCAAACAAAGAATAGTACATTGTTATCTTAGGGGTGAAAGTAACTTATTTAGTCCCGAGATGGGGTTAGGCACCCGAGCGCAGCGAGGGCGCTAATAGTTCGAGGGACTAAATAAGTCTTTAACCCCGAGGTAAACACTGTGCTTTATATTACGAATAACGAAGGAAACTAAAAATAAAAACTTGAGAGGTGTCAGGAGACACCCGGATGGAACGAAGTTCCTTACAACTATAGCAAAAAGTGTCGTTACAACTTATGGTCTTAATTTTTTCCGTCTAGCCTCCTTTCGCAACGCGCGATAAAGAACTTCGTTCCAAAAACATGAATTGACACTGGCAAATGCACGAGAAGTGCGGAACCATAATCCTCAGAGAAAAAAAAAGTTGAAACGTGGTTTAACACAAATGTGAAAATAGAACTAGTTTTATTTTAAATAGTTTGAGTGTCTGTCTGTTGAAAGTGATTCTCCCTAGGGCTGAAATGTATTACTTTCAACCCGCTCCTCAGGCAACTTCAGACCTACTTTCCGAGTATGAGTAATGAAAAGGCTTTTTTCAAGTTTTGGGGAGTCAAAGTTGTGTTAAATAGTAGATTGTACGACTAGTGCATAAAACAAACCATTATTATCCAGGCAGTTATCAGCCCAAGCCGAAAGCAAGGGCAGATATTTAAGTCTAGGATAAATAAAATAAAATAGGATTAAAAAATATATGCACTAGTGCATTAAAAACAGCAAAGTGAGCAGTGGCAAATAGGTTCCAAGCTGTCACCATAATTGGTCAACAACTGCACCTTTGCCAAATGGCGACTATTCGCGCGCCTTCGCAGTAAAACCGCCGTATGCCGTGATAGCAAATGCAATCACGCTCTCTTATGCCTTCAAGCCGTCACGTTACACATCTGCCAGGCGTCCATCGACGGCAAAATTTTTATTTTAACCCTCCTCTAATCGCCAAGTACTTAGTCAGGTGCTAAAATAATTTAAAATAGATCCCTACCAATTTTCATTCCTTATTCTCCATCCAAGCAAGCACTAATCTCATTTATTCCACAAAGCTTCGCCTAAACGAAGCCTATGAAACAGTCGGACGAAGCTGAGATTGTACACTTTTGTTCTCAAAAAGGCTATTTTTTTTTTGTGTTTTTAATCTGCATGCCTTCACAACTCAGTCCTTTCAGCTCGAGGCCATTTTAATCTATTTTCTGGTGTACAACAGACAAAACAGGACTGAGCAGGTACGGGGTTATTTACTCGTGCTTATTGAATTAGAAGTGTTAATCTTTTTATTTATAAATCTCAGTCCGAGTATGTTAAACGGGCAAGACAAGTGCATTTATTAACTAAATAAAATACAAGCTAACACTTACAGTACATAAACAGTTAGACTGCCCATATATCGTTGAAGGTATAAAGACAATCCAAATTCTCAAGCCCACTATCAGTTGGCGGCATACCCAGCATGCTGGCGGCATTACCACGCTGAATGTCAATGCTTTTGCGTTGAGTCAGATACACGCCAGCATTTTGGTCACGCGTCGCGTTAACCAGGCGCTCTGAAAGATTTTTGAAAATGAGGTGAGCTCCTGTCCCCAAGGGCCCAATTTCTCAATTTCCAACGCCTCAAATATGTAACCACTGCCGAGGTTAGGATATTTGCGCCGCTTGTGCTGCTCTGCTAAACTGACACCTGCACCAGCCTTACCCTGTGTCTCAGGAAGATGTTAAATTAGGTTTAACAGAATTTATTCATTTTTTTAATTCAATATTTAAGAGCGTAGCTCTTGTCAGTGGAGTAATTTAACAGAACATGGAACTTTAAAAAGGTTCGAGTCAGGCCTGCACACGGAGGGTCCGTACCGCCACAAAATACAAAATGTTTTACAAAAAGACAGCATGTGCATTACAAGTGTTTTGTCCACAGAAAAGAGAAGTATTTTTTCTTTTATCTGTGGTTTTGTCTATATATAGCTTGGCATTGTATATAATATTCTTTGAAGCATCCGGTGCATTTCTGGGACAGAGATATCTCACTGAGGGGGCTTTGGTATAATTATCCTACATTTGGGGGTGTAATCCTACATAACCTGGATAACACCTCAACACACAACCAACATATATCCGAGAATTTCTTTAAAATGTTTGCCCCCTTGAGGATTAAGGATGGCAAAAACTCCCAGCTAGAGAAAAATTTCTCTAGCTGGGAGTTTTTGCCATCCTGTAGTAATCAATGTAGGTAAGCTAAGATTCTTCTAAAGCGATTGAGAAAACATCAGAAAAGGCAAAGTGAATTAACACCTAAAGTTTTCTCTATAAATACTTTCACGACAACAAGACTCACTGCCATCTCCAATGAGAATCTATAAAAACCTCTAAATTATTCAATAATCCGGAACGTGGAAGCCGCTACCTAATTGTCCACGTGGGTCGAAGGTCTTCTGGCAGTCTTCGCGCCATCGCAGGGTTAACTCAGGGTTAACCCGTAACTTGTGGGAACACTGGATCCGCAGCCATTCTCACGACACGTTCAAAGGCATGGCCTTCGATTGCAATTATTCGAACCTGATGACAGGATTTTTTTTATTCGAATAGATAATTGCGACTCTGAAAAAAAGTCTTGATAAACAGTTAGAAGATAGTTAGATCTATTGTACAAGAAAGTTACATAGGTCTAAACAGTTTAATTTGACGTTTAACGCATGTTTTATTCTATGGACTGTTAAGCGGGGTTTTTTTTTTTAAACTTCCGTTAAAACAGCTGATAATCTTGAATCAGATATATTTTTAAACATAACTAAAGACACTTAAACAAGTAATATTTCATCAAAAAAAAATATAGGTTAAGCCGTTTGATAGCTATGATGCCATAGATAACACACACAAATACACGACAACCATACACAGTGTTTTTTTTTTTAACGCGAATAAGTCCGCTCTTGACCACCACTTCCCCGTTGGTAAGCGACGATGTGGTCGAAGATGAAGCACGCAGACTTAGAAGATACCTATTCACTCTCGCCTTGAAAAGACCCAAATTATATATCTTAGGAAACAAGGAAGCTGGCAGGTTGTTTTAATCCTTGGCCGTACGGATTAGAAACGTAGAATCGAAACGTTTGGTACGTATAACTATAGATATACTTTAAACTTATTAACACCCCTATTTTTGTATCGGGGTTTAAACATTATATTGATTCGGTCTACATAAATGTGTCTCCCATATATACTTACTACTTATATACAAGTTATGTGTTTGTTTGTACTGTAGATTTCTATTAAAGCATTTGTCGAATTCAAATCAAATAAAATCGAGTTTTCATTCGATACGAGTTCGAGCGATATTTTCTCAACTCTAGCAAAAATTCATTTGCATTTGGAACAATAATATCGTACAATCGGGGCACGGTGCGAGTAGGTATGTTCCACGATATATACAGAGATTGAAACAATTCACCGCTTCCTTCGCAATCAAGCAAGTGAACTTTGAAAAGGTTGACAATTTGCATATTCAGAAGAATATTTATTCGCTAGCCTTTCTACCAGAACTGGAACGATAAGTACATACTTTTAACAGACTTCCGAAAAGGAGGAGGTTATCAATTCGATTGTTTTTTTTAAATGTTTGTTACCTTAGAACTGTCGACTGGGTGGACCGATTTTGGTCCAGTTCTGTCATGTTTATGAAGACGGTTTTTTTATTAATAACTATTAGGTTTATGCTTGTATTGGATCGCTCACTCGTCTGATGTATAAGGTGATGATGCAGTCTACGATGTAGCACACTTGTCTAGGAGAAACCAATTTACTCGTGATTTGGAGACACCCGGATTGTAACTATCACTTTAGGTAACTATGTATAATAATACATACCAACAACACTGAAGTGTGCAAGTGTGACCAACTTCAAAAATATATGAAAAACGTAATAAAAGTCTATAAAATTTGAGGGTAACTACCTCCTGATTTGGTGACAATGGGACCAAATCGGAAGTATACTTACCGAACAAAAGTTAAATTTTGAAATCAGTCAATAGTTAGCAGAGAAATCGGTAAACATACGAGTACTTACATTTAAAAAAAAATACAGTGGAATATAGAATCTCCGCCTTTTTTTAAATTAGTTAAAAATAATCAGAATTTCTAGTGTCATATTTAAAATGTCACTATAGTAAATATATTATGGTTATTAAATATTTTTTTGTAAGTACGTCATTTAGCCGCTGTTGCTTAGCTTTGTCACTTTGTGAATTGTGGCAGACGCCTGTTTGGCGTAGGCCTTCTCCAATATTTTCCATGCAATCTGTCTCTAGCCTTTCTCATCCAGTCTGGTAGGCACCTTTAGGATAGCCACAGAACAGTATTGTTCTGTGGTATAGCGATTCAATACAAAAAACTAACTTTAGGAAATCGCAAATAAAGATTGAACATTGCGGCGGTATTGTACTCTTTCAGATAAATTTTTTCGTACTATTTTCTGTAAACACAAAGAAAAACAATTGTAATTTTATTGAGAAAACATGAGGTTTTTATCTATAAAATACCTACCTCTCAAAAGTAGGTAAAAATCTCAAAATGATATCATTTTGAAAATTATGGAGTCGTTATTTATAATAATTTGATAATTTATTTTGATAAACCAATAAACCATATTACATTAAATAAATCATGAGAATATCACCAATAACATCATTTTTTTTTCATATTTTTGCTATCGTTTACGTAACGATTAATACTTTTTCGCAAGCTCACGTACTGACCCCACTGATTTCTAAATGAGTCGTTTTTATTTCAGAATAATGTGAAGAAGACCTTAATACCGATGTTTCGGACACCGCTTTATAGTTGATATTCCGAAAACCCGTATGAAGCGCGTTTGATTCCACTTTTATTGTACGAACTGTGGAATACGCTGCCTAAATAGGTGTTCCCCGATAGTTACAATCTGGGTAATGTCTTCAAATCAAGAGTAAATTGGTTTCTTTTAAGCAAGCGTGCTCGATCGTAGACCGCATCATCGCTTAACATCAGCCGAGTTGACGGCCAAACGCAAGCCAAAAAAAAAATACCTCAACACTGACTACAGCGCTTTTGCACCGACACTATAGCCACAGAATAGATAATACACACATAGAGAAGACTTTTTAGAATTAAAAAGAGACCAATAAAAAGAGGTACGTACCTACACGGCTGTAAGATTGCATGATAAAGTACATCGTTTTTTTTTTTCATCACAATGGCCATTGACACCTCTTCACGCATCCCCGCCACATCACCTACATACTGGCTCGTCCGTACTTACTGCTAAGTATTCTGTGCCCATACTGCGATAAACTGTGTCATTGCGCCGTCGCTATTACTTCTTACGAAGCTTAAAATAAAAAACGAACGAACGCGTAGGAACGTGGTCCAGGCCCCAGAAGTTTGAGATCAGTTCTGACAGCTGGGCAGCGTGCGGACACTCAAGACCTGCCAGCCGACACCTCGAAAGCTGAAATTGGACCAAACCCCAGAAAAAAGCAAGGTTTTAAAAAAAAAACATGATCTTTGACCTGTCATAGAAATTTAAAGAGATCTGCGACCCCTTGTTTTTTGTACCCCAGGATAAGAAACATATTACCTACAACAACCTTGCAATAAATTTAGAATTTTCTGACCAGTACATTGGAGTAAACATTCATTAAAGGAAATACCTACAAAAAGTGAGGTGTATCAAGAAGGTACCAAAATTATCGTCGACGCGCAGTATATATACATTGCGACACAAGAAAGTCGAGCCCCGGTGATAATTTTGAGTTTTAATATTATATCTTGTTTACGAGAGTGTTTTTCACGTCGCCGTTGCTGATACCTACTGTAGCCATGAATAAGTGTGGTGGTTGTGGTAAATTTCTGTCGGGTGGCGCTGCCTGCTCCAAATGCAATGTTGTGTACCATAGGCAGTGTGTTAGTATTACGTCGAACCAAACACCTAAAGGCTGGCTATGTCCGTGTTGTACTGCCTCGGCACCACGGAAGGACAACACCAACACCCCCCTGAAGGAACCGGAGTCTAGGAGTCTGGAAAGCGAGCTGGTCAAACAAGTACCTGAGCAATTTCTTCAGCGTACTGGCGAGGGTGAGCAGGTGCAGAATTTAGTGCTCGAGGAAATACGGGCCTTAAGGAGCGAGTTGAACATCTTTCGAAGTGAGCTTGGTAGCTTTCGAACTGAAGTCCGGGAAGAGATGAGGGACCTGAGGGCGCTTTATCAGGGTTGTGACAGTAGAATAGATACTTTTACTGAGCGACTGGATGACCAAGAGACAAGGCTCGCGCAACTTGAGGCATCCAGCAAGGAGACACAGGATCTTAAAGCACAGATTCACTCTCTGAAACAGGAACTACAATTTAAGGAGCAGACTGCACTCCAATTCGACATTGAGATCAGTGGAGTGACTGAGCATAACGGAGAGAACGTTATGCACGTCACAGGGCTTCTTATGAATAAAATTGGCTCCAAGGTGGATGAGCGGGACATTGTGCAGGCTCACCGAGTGGGCCCGGTCCGTGTTGTGCAGGACGGTAAACAGTGGCCGCGCCCCATAGTAATGCGTGTTACTCGCCGCGCAGTGCATGAACAAGTGCTGCGCTGCGCGCGCGCTCGCCGCAACATTACGACGAGTGACCTTGACTTAGCTGGCGCACCGAGCAATATCTATATCAACGAGCGGCTGACTAAAGATTATAGGCTGCTTTTCAATAAGGCCCGATCGCTGTGTAAACAGCACGGTTGGAGGTACGCTTGGACGCGCGAGGGGAAGATTCTTGTCAGAGAAGGGGAAGGGAAGACTGCATTTCGTGTACGTTGCGAAGAGGACCTCGAGAAGCTCGTACAAAAGTAATATTTCAAGAAATAATAATATTATACTATGTCGAACAGGCGTAGTCGATGTGACGTTTCAGTTGTCTGCACTTAGATACCATATAGAGGGATATTTAGTTTCCGTAACTAGCTCTGTGCAGTTCTGTGTTATCTGCGTTTTCGACTCATTCTTATATCAATATTATGTTAAACTTGTAGCTTTGAATTTTGCAATCACTTTATTCGATCATAAGCGGCCCAGTCGGGGCTATTTATTCTTAAGTTTACTCTTAAATTGTATAGCTTGGAGGGTCACAAGTAAACAATGTTTTTTTAAATTTATATTTTTTAGAGTACTTTTTTTATGCGTATACTTACACACCCATCATTTCATACTCATCACTCTCACTTTACACACACACACACACTACAAAAACCGGTCAGATAAAATAAAAACTGATACGGGGTTTCCATTATTGTATCACATTTATAATGGCTAGCCCAGTAAAGATCAGTTTGAAACTTGGTCTTCTCAATATTAGGTCGCTTAACACGGGCAGAGACGAGTTAGAGGCCACCATTGTCACTTACAAACCAGATGTACTTGCGCTGAACGAAACTTGGATCCGGGAAGGACAAGAACTATTTGCTCCTCACCTGCCTGGCTATGTTTTTAAACACAGAGCTCGTAAATCAAATAGAAGGGGAGGCGGCGTAGGTTTCTACGTTAGAAAAGGCTTGCGTGCTCGGGTACGCGCACATCCAGATTCGCAGCTTGAACAGTTGTGGCTAGAGCTCACGCTGCCCGGGGCGCGCATGGCTATTGGGACAGCGTACAGGCCGGAAACGGTTAAATTGAGTACGGCTCTGGACGCGCTTAATGAGTCGCTTTGTGTATGTGCTAACTGTGAGTACGTATGCATTCTGACGGATTTTAATATTGACTTACTTACCCCACACAATTCAAGAGCTAGGGAATTGTTGACTTTTTGTTCACAACTTAGCCTTGAACAGGTTGTAAAAGAGCCAACCCGAAGGACAGATGACTCGATAAGTCTCATAGACCTGGTTATGACTAATGTTCCTGAGAAATGTAAAAAGGTAACAGTAGTCCACAACACATGTTTGAGTGATCACGCTCTAGTACTTAGTGAATTTAATATCAGAAAGCCTAAACCGGTAGTACGATTCATGGAAAAACGGGACATGTCAAACATTAATGACGAGTCCTTCACTCGTGATCTTAAATCTATTCCATGGAGTGAAGTCTCTATGTTGTCAGAGCCTCAAGATATGATCTTAAATTTTAATGAAAAACTGGTTACACTGTTTAATAGGCACGCCCCTCTTAATCGAAAACGGGTAAAAGAATCACCTAAGCCTTGGATAACTGACATGATCCGGTTCATGATGACATTAAGAGACAAAGCGTTAGTAAAATCTCAACTTAAAAAAACAAGTTCATCTAAAGCGTATTATAAAAGCCTTAAAAACCTAGTTACTGGTGCTATAGAAAGAGAGAAGAAAGCTTACTTTACACACTATGTAAACAAAAATTTACATGAGCCAAAAAAAATGTGGAGATATTTCAAGAATATTAATGGATTGAACAATAAAGATTCCACATTGATCCCTGATAATTTAAATGACCCAAATTTAATAAATGAACATTTTTTGAATATTCCTGGGGATGGTTGTATAGATAATGATACGCTGAATTTTTATAAAACTAGTAAAGCTACAACCGGCGTTTTCACTTTAAGACCTGTATCTGCGGCTACTGTCAGTAAAATAATATTAAACATTAAAACCAATGCGACAGGCCACGATCTCATAAATAATGATATGATAAAACTTACACTTTCTGAGACTTTATCGGTTATTACAGACATCGTAAACCGCTCCATTGAGTTGAATGTATTCCCTGACGCATGGAAACGGGCTCTTGTTCGACCTATTCCGAAGTCACAATCAATACTGCAGCTTAAAGATTTGCGACCAATCAGTATTCTTCCTGTCTTATCAAAGGTGCTTGAGAGGGTCGTGCTCACACAGTTGGAAAAATATGCCGGCTTAACAAAGATAATACCACCATACCAATCTGGTTTTAGGAAAGGCCACGGAACTGAAACAGCGCTCCTGGCCGTGACCGACGACCTACTAACGGCTTCGGACTCGGGGCAATGTAGTGCGCTGGTTCTCTTAGATTTCTCGCGTGCATTTGACTCTTTGAATCCTGATATGCTCACTGCAAAGCTCTCATACTATGGCTTCACCGAGGATACCTGCAAATGGTTTCATACTTTCTTGAACGATAGAGAGCAGTACGTAGAAACTGAATCATCTAACGGAAGCAAGCTCATATCTAGTGTAGGTAATTTATCTAGTGGCGTCCCCCAGGGATCAATTGTGAGCCCAATACTGTTTTCTTTTTTCACTGCAGATATGCCGAGTAATATTAAAACCTGTAAGTACCATCTGTATGCTGACGACACTCAAATATACTATTCTTTTAATCCTGAAGCTACATCAGAAGCAATGTCTCTAATTAATATTGACCTGAATGAGATTTACCAATGGTCTCAACGTAACTCACTTATTCTAAATCCTTTAAAAACAAAACTGCTTATATTGGGTACTAAATCTCAAACTCATAAAGCCTTATGTCATAACCCTAAATTGTCAATAAATGGAGTAGATATTTCAGTTGAGTCAGAAGCTAGAAACTTAGGTCTCATCCTTGATAGTGAAATGAGATTTGATAAACATATTAATGAGAAAATTAGAACAGCTTTTTATAAATTAAAGAATCTCTATTGCCTTAGAAAACATCTCTCGAAAGAGGTGAGAATTTTATTGTGTGATCTACTAGTATTGTCACCTTTTAATTACTGCAGCGCAGTCTATGGATCGTTGATATATGCCAAAACGGAAAAAGCTATACAGAGGGTACAGAATGCGTGCGTGAGATTCTGTTTCAACGTTCCAAGAAGAGACCATGTTACTCCTTTTCTTGTCAAAAATAAAATGCTAAATATGAAAGCCAGGTGGGAGCTTCATCTTGCTTGCTTAGTTCAGAAAGTTCTTTGGAACAAGCAACCTGAATATTTATTTGAAAAATTAACTTGGTTAAAAGACATTCATTTGTGTAATACTCGCTCTAAGTCCCTGAATGCTTTATCATTCCATAAGCACAAGACCACCCGATTTAAAGGCTGCTTCAAACACAGTGCGACTAAAATTTGGAATAACCTGCCCCCTCCGATGAGAAAAAAAATGAATTCTGATAATTTTAAGCAAAAATACAAAAGTCTATTATATGAAATACAAAAGAAGAATTTTGAAGCAACTTTTAAAATTACGCGTTAACACCACACACACTCACACATACGCACACACACTCAGTTACACACACACACACCGCTCACACACACACACGCACAGACACACACACACCATACACAAACCTAAGTGCTCTAATATTTAATATTTGATAATGAAAATAGTAGTAGTAGTAGTAATTATAGTGTATTACGTTTAACGACAGATATTTTTAGTTGATTTTTGTAATACCCGCCGTCGCCTAGTGCTCTCCTACCATCTTTTTTTCTGAGCAAAGGGGTATGCTGAAAACCAGCCCTGCGTGACCCTTCGGGACCTCGCAGTACAGCGCTGAGCTTACCCCTATTGCCAAACGCTGTTTCTCCTTATGTTTCTTATAGTACATGTTCATTGTTTTTGTTTTTTGGCAATAAATATATCTTATTCTTATTCTTCTTATTATTCTTATTCAGACACGAACCTAGATCTATATTGATTATTGCTTATGGAACGCCACAAGCATTACATTTCGGTTTGCTACATTTAGGTTACCCTTAGGTACCTCAATTCTCCCAAGTTTCGACACTAGATCTTGTTACAGCATCTGTATTTTCCATCTCAATATTCCTTGAATACAAGACAGAATACAATCCTCAGTGAAAAGCGTAGAGCGTGAATACTAGGTATCAGCATTTACCTTTATTCTTGTCCCCGAGCAAAAATCGTCTTACGAATGCGCGGAAAATTCGTTTCATTGTCAAACTTTAACGCAACCCTCGAGGGGCTATTTTCGCTTGAGCCCTTTTGTAGGCAGTCGATAGCCCGAAATTCTTGTTCAAATAATTTCGCAAAAAGTTTGAGGAAGGGTTTTTCAGCCCCCGAGGGTGTAAACTTATCGAGTGACGCCACGCAAATAGAATTTTTACAGTAATAGACGTTGTGAAGGAAAATCTTATTTTCATATTCCTTGGATGGAAATTGTCTTATAGAATGGATACAGGAATCGTTTTCAAAGAATTTCTATTGGTACTTAATCTAGGTCAGAAGAAACACTTACAAATATATTTTTTGAGTGAATTATCATTTTACTATATTTATAATTAAGATATTATTGGTTTATTTCAATCTACAGGAGATGATTGATAAAATGTCCGAAAAATATCTGCGTATGTGGCTAAATAAGCCAATTTGGGAGCCACAGATTTGGTCACATTTTTGTTGCCTTTGACGCTAGGTCGCCTGAGACCTAGCCGCCTAAGACGCGGTATTAGTAAAGCAGGGCCCCGGGAGAAGACGACTACGTTGTGTGACAGAGTTTGACACGAGCGGAGGTATCGAGACAACACGCAGTTGTCTCGGGAGAAGCTGTAGCGCAGTGCTGAGGGCTCCGGTGCGTTCTTCTGGAAATCCTGGAGTCCTCTTGTCAAGCAATAAGGCTGGCTGGTTGTTTTTAGTGGGTATAATCCCACATAACCTGGCTGCACACCAATGCAGCCGCATATTTTCGAAAGGTTTTCCCCACGAAAAAAAGCATGCCCAGAATCTACGCTACTTTTTCGACCCAAACGGCAAAACTAACAGGAGTACCGCGCCTGATCTAGACACATAAAAAGAAAATCTAAATAATCTCCGCGCTTCTGACAAATCATAATCTCTATGAAACATCGTCGGCACCCAAAAAGAGTCACGTAACTCCAAGTTTCATCGTCCACTTTTACACCTACGAATATACAAGTAAACTGAACCTAGTAACACTTTAGTTTCATGTCACAGTACAAAATGAACCTCTTACTGGTTCATTTGGACAAAGGTATTCAAATTATGTACTGTAACAAAGTTGTGCCATGCATTTATGATTAAGTCAAACAATCAGAGATTTTACCCATTGTTTTGTTAGGTATGTTCTTCGATGTAATCTTCTTTAAACTTTATACGAGTGGCTTGGGCGTTATTTTTGTAAAGATATACGATAGGAACGTGCCTAAAGGTAACAAAGGCACTAAGCAGGGCAAATATAGAAAAGTTTTAGGATATTTGCAGGCGATGCTGTCTCAAGATATACTGAGTCTGAATCAGTATTTTCCATTTTTCTCGCCATTTTCAGGATCAAAATTCCTAGGTCCGTTTTTACCTTGCACTAGCTGCGCTGTGCTGAGGTTTCGCCCGTTGATTACTCCTTATATCATCAACTATCTGCCAGGGAAAGTCCCGTCAAAATTGGGTAAACACATACACACATCCGGAACGTGGGTATTCGCCAAAGAACCAGAGTCACCGACATAGCTATAAAAATTTGCAGGTTGAGGTGGCAATGGGCAGGTCACATCGCTCGAAGAACCGACAACCGATAGGAAAGAAAGGTTCTTGAGTGGAAACCACGAAACGGAAGACGCAGC
The DNA here is from genome assembly GCA_949125355.1 of Agriopis leucophaearia. NCBI lineage: Eukaryota > Metazoa > Arthropoda > Insecta > Lepidoptera > Geometridae > Agriopis > Agriopis leucophaearia. The sequence continues at coordinate 17,800,945 of OX421263.1, read as the reverse complement.
GTAAGTAGGCCACCCACAAGATGGACCGACGACATTGTGAGAGTCGCGGGCATTCAGTGAATGCAGATGGCAGGTCGTCGTTCAGTGTGGAGGGTAAAGGAGGCCTATGTTCAGCAGTGAACGACAAAATTTATAGTAGCGAAATTTTATGCACTTGCCCTAAGAACTATTCTACAACTTAGAAGATTCTAAAGGATAAGGATGGACAGGAAACGGACAGACAGATAGACGGACGGATAGAATAACTAATAAGGGTTCCTTGTAGTACTACGGAACTGAAAACGTACGTACGGTAAATTTTATGCTTATTTATTTCTCTTTACAATAGGTACCTATGTATTAACCTACCTGTTTTATATTGAATATTTGTTTTACCACGACTTTATAACAACACCAATATAAAGTGAAAACTCCAAAGTCCAAAATTAACTCGAGAATGTTTTACACTCCCATCTAATTATTAAATTAATTATATTGACATGCTTAGACACGATATTCGAAGGCTTATTATGTAAATAATAACAAATAAACAAGAATCTCTGTAACGAATTCATTACCATCTCAACACGAGAGCAATTCGATTCACAGCTGGGAAGTAATACTTCGTTATTCTATGCACGTCTAGTGTTGGGAAACAAAACTATTACTCAGTCTCAATCTTGATAAGTAGATCAGATTCGTTCTCCAAAGTTTTATATGCTATGTGGTCTGTAGCGAATGACGGGACATAGGTACAAAAAGAAGATCGAAAGAGTCTGATGATGATAGGTGAGAAATGAACCTAAGCTTAGAAGTTTTTACAGCATACAAATTCTATAAATTCAATTGAATTAAATTATATTCTAGATTAGGGTGGTAAGGTAAAATAATCTCAGTAACTACAAGTTAAAAAGATATGTACAGTTCACGTAAAAATTAAAGAACTTTGCATGCATAGAACTCATAAGACTTTAATGTTTTTGCATGTTTGGCGTTTGTTTTTTTAACGAAATCATAATTCGATGTCATTTTAAGTTCAATCGAGAATAAAGCTAATATGGCGGTGAAAAAAATCTATCTTCAGAAATCGGAGTCCCTTTTTTCGTTCCTCTATCATACATACTTTCTACATGTCCCAACACTAGTTACAAAATCTCACCGCACCTTCCAGCACCCTGCTGGGCCAACAAATGGGACCCCTGTATTTTTAAACGTAAAAATATGTACTAATGACACTTAATAAAATTCCTTTTAGGCCGACCATAAATTGGCCCAAACACAGCCCTTTTTATATGAAATTATTTGTCGTTTTATAGTAGGTATATTATCCGTCCTAATTTGGGTAATAATGTGTAATGAAAACGGACAGGAAAATTAAACGCATTTTGTGTATAATGACACGGTCATGGGGAATAGAAATTATGTTGTTTGTACATAATGGAACAATTATTGTTGTTTTGAAGTTTAACAAATGGCAGGTTTGTTAAAAGATCAAAATTAGACATCGCATTATATGTAACGTCTAATATTTTGATAAAATAGCTATAGAGCTAATTGTTTGATAAAAATAAAATATTTAGATACTTGTAGTTCATTTGCTATCGAATGATCGCTGAGAGATTTTTACTAAACGTCTTTAGTTATATAGTTAATTGCAATTGTATCAAGGGTTACAATTCAGAGGAACCGCGGCGGAAAGGAATGCTGAAGGCTGCAGAAGACGCCAAACGGCGCAAGTGTGGATCACATTCAGGTGAATATATATTTATGCCACTTGGCGTCGAAACTTTTGCTCCATGTAGGTATCAAAAAGTTTTTAAAATGAATTTCGTCACATTAGGTCGATGCTGCTGATTATAAGAGATCTGATCATTCCTCGCGCAGAGAATTTCTAATAAATATATGGCCGTACTTAAAAACGTCACTCAAGATAATCCATGCTTTAAATTGTGCTGTCTCGTTTTTGCATTCAAAATCTGCCGTCTGCGAGAAGTTGAGAGAACATTTTTAAGGGTTGATTAACTTGAGTAACGTTTTGAAGTAAGGCCTTTAAACTAATAATCAAAAACATGATGTCAAAGTACCAAGAACGCTGGCTGCATTCCCGCGTTGAATTGCCAAAGAAATTATCTGCACTAAGAATGAGCCAGCTCTCTAGCGGCGTCAACTAAATGTGGCGAAATTTGTAAAACTTTTTTGTACATGAACCATGGACAAAATCAATTAGATAAAATAATTTATTTTTTTGCATAACCACCTACAGCTTCTTCGAAATTATTAAAAAAAAAGTTTATCGATGCACAAATGGCGAAAATATCAATGGCACGAAATTCCTTCCTTGAACTTTCGGAAGTTAAAAATAAGCAGTTCCATTGATAAGTTCTGACAGAATACTTTCCGTAACTTCCTTGGTTATGTGTAATATATTAATTTAGTTATTAGAATTTGGTTATGGAAATAGAAATAATAATGAATTATATCCCTCCTTTATCATGTATCTGTCCACACGTGGTGTTAATTAGACAAACGGACAAAAAATAACAGTGGGCCTGGTGGGGCGACTACTGTGACTAGGGATGGACGCAAAATGTCGTCGGTGAGAAGATGAGATAGTACGGAAATACATACGTAAAGTAACCAATTGTACTCTTAGAATTGTTACTATAATCAAATCAAATCAATAATAAAATATCATTATTTCCAACTTCATTTGTTAAAATTATCAATTTAAAAATAACTACTACAAAATTAGTAATTATACGCAATTTCGTTCACTAATGTAAATTGGCTTTATGAATAAAATTACTATGACCATAAATAATTGGATGACATTGTTTTCAGTTATTATGATTTTAAAACCAAACTACTTAACCGATTTTGATGAAATTTATATACGACTATTTCTGACGTATGGCCTACGAAACAAAAAAGGAATCATCAAAATCAATTTGTATCAATTTGTATGTATGTTCACTTTTTTCTCTGCCAATTATTGGCAGAGAAAAAAGTGAACATACATTTAAATAATTATCAATATAAAAACCGACTTCACAAAAATGTCAGAACTGGACTAAATTATATTAAATGTAACTACACGGAAAGCACCAGCTTTCAAATAAAAAAAGAAAGGTCAAAATCGGTTCACCCAGTCGAAAGTTCTGAGATAACAAACATAAAAAAAATAGTCGAATCGATAACTTCCTCCTTTTTGGAAATCGGTAAAAAAACAGTGGAAAACAGCACCTTTTTGAAGTCGGTTAAAAATGTATCAAAATCAAACTAAATTATGACTTAATTTTTTTCGCTATATTTGATTCAATAACAAGTGGAGCACTTTAAAAACCGACTTCAAAAATATATAAAAAACGTATTAAGTGCCTATACAATTTGAGGGTTACCCTCGATTTCCCTGGGATCTCATCATCAGATCCTGACTTGGTGACAATGGAACCAAATTGGAAGTATACCCTACCGAACAAAGGTTTTTTATCGGTCAATAGTTGACGGAGAAATCGGTGTACATACATAAAAAAAATACGGTGGAATGTAGAACCGTCTTCCTTTTTCATCGGTTTATTATATACTTTTCAAATGAAGTGTTGTAAATTTGTTTAAAGAAATGAATAATATTAATGTTAATATTGATGCCTATAATCCAACTCCCTACCCTGACTAGAATAATTTAAGCCAGATGCGTTCGCACCCATCACGTCACCTTACCAAATCTGCCTTTTTTATCTGATTCTAACATTTGAATTTGCATTTCCGTCTTATTTTCGATAAAATCATGCCAGTAATATTATGACATACACTTACATATTTTATGTCAAGTTCTTACTACTCGTGGTGAACCCTACGTGTCTAGCGGTGGTTGTCAGCAGACCAAATAAGATGTCGACAAATAACAGAGGTATCCTGTTTTATTATTAAAACAATTCCTGTATGATTCCAAGAAGATTGTTCTATTTTCTGTACGTATCCGCGGGGGCACAGATATTAATGTATACCTACCTTGGTAACTCATACTGGGATGTTCATTTATTAATTTGCTTTGGTATTATACGTAAAAATTATATTGTTAAATTGTGGTGGCAACTATATATATATTTATTTATTATATAAACAAAACAAATTACAGTCATGCAGAACAATATCTTTCTAATTGCCATTTTAGCGAATTTGTCGATTTTATATCGATCGATAAAGAACGGTACTTGCACTGGGATTGTAATACAAAAACATGTGCAAACTTATGAATGAATTGAGTGCTTAATTTGTACATGTGTAATGACATACTTTACATAAACGTGGAGACCGCACACTGACTACAAGTGTCGCAGGTGTCGCATTTATTGTCAAAAAAAATTACTTTGAAATGCATTTATATTTTAGAAATTTGTATGAAACAATAAGGTTAAAATAGCCTGGTGAAAACATTGCAAAATGATTTTTTTCGACTTCAGTATAATTATTTGGTTGAGACTGTGAAAACGGATCCACCGCTCCGCCTGATGAACATCGACTCCTGACAGTATGTCCTCTCGTCTCTTAAATCAGTGTGAATAATGTTATCTTATTCTTATGCGACTGTATAACTTTACCATAACAAAGATAATGCAGACTTCAGATTAAATTACTGAATACTGAAAACGAGACAATCAAGTCTAACACAATTTTAGTGTATAACATAGAAGTGTTAGAATAAACCGTTATCAGGAGTTACGTCACCAGTGGTGACATCACTACTACTTCTATTAGACTATTTCTATTAGAGGGTTCTACTAATGCAAATAAAACCTTAACTTTTTCAGGACTACCCTCTTTCAAGCTACTTTCTAATTTTAGACTGAACCAAACTGATTTAGTCACGGGGTAGGTAACCAAAACACATTATACTCCTGATAATGAATTCTTGATCTTTTATCTCTGCACAGACCCAAAGAAGGTGCTCTATGCTAATGCAAATTTACCGCCACGTTAGTAAAAGCCTAGACGCTGTAGAAGAAGGACAATAAACTACAGCGTTTAACTACAATTTAACCACAAATCAAGATATGAATTCAACAATAGTTAACTTGACATTTAACTAAAGATTAATTAGTCTTAAGTCATTCTTTTGCTGTGTCCGGAAAGGCAACAAACCATATTATTACATTTCGTTCTCCATAGTTATTTTTACAATTAAATAAGTAAACTAATGTTAGATAAAGGATTTATTCCACGGACTACTAGTCCACGATCAGGCCCCAATAATATACTGCAAATTGCCAAGACTCACGTCAACAATAACGCGCAATAATATGACCTTTAAAGAGTCCTATTTGAATAACGTATATTCACTATTATTCTCTTGAATATAAATTACACTTTACATCACCTTAAGTTCCATGTATCCAAAGAAAACACGTCAGCACACGTAACTCTCATAACTCACTTGACTTTAGGAGTACTTTTACGAATATAAGACTGTGGGGTATTCACAAGTATATTTTCACCGATTTACTACACAGCACTTATTTGAGAACCTTTCGGCTACAAATTCACAGCTTGTCTGCCTTGACGGCTTTTTTTTTTCTTTTCTAATGTGACTTATTGCTGTTGGCCTTGCGGCCTCTACAGCTTGACCGGACTAGTTGGTGAACGCAGAGGGCGTTGGGCCAACATGGTTTAGATTTTGGGCGACAAGCGCAAGGGCACCTCGGAGGTACGAGCCTCGGCTTGTCGCCGGGAGTGGGGGATTAGACTTGCCCTGGCACCCCAGAAGGGGTGTGCCCTGGGGCCCTAGTAGGTTGTTGAACTGAATGATTATGCCTTGACGGCCTCTGAACAACCCCATATATACTTTTCCGGTCTACCTCAATTACGCCCCACCGCAATCGCTAACAACCAATGACAAGTGACTTTGACATTCATAAAGAGATAATCATATTTACAACTGTTGCCATGGATAACCCCAGAAGGCTCTAGTGCTGCCGTTAAAAATAATGTTGCCATGAAAATAAAACTAAATTCTACGAGTCATTTAAATAATATCTAACAATAAGCACTTATTTATATCAAAAAGGGAAAACCTACGGACTCAGACAACACACTTCAACACGCAAACCAGTTAGAACTACCAAATTCTCACCTGAAAATGCACTAAACCCTCCACTTACCTTGATCACCGCAGATCACTGCCTCAGGCATCATCAATTTTAACATAATTTAATTATAAAAAACAGTCACCACTTTTCGATGCCGTGACGATTGGATAGCTTTATATTTCTCCAAGCACTCGTAAAAGCGAAAAAGCTTGCGAAGAGTTTACTCTGACTGAAAAGTTTAATTGCTATCAAGTGTTCGAATCAAAAAGCGAAAACGAATGGAGTACCGACGTGATTGCATCCTACCCAATAGGTACTACCCCTTCTATATGAATTCGATTAATACGCAAACTAAATCGGAAGCTTAAAATGACCTGAATAAACTCAGACCTAAAGCCATGCTTAAAGCAAACAAAGCATCAACCTCGAAATCACGAAAAAAACATCATATTATCATACATTTCGTCGAATGTCAACTGTCAATGTAATTTTTCTATGGAACTTCTTTTTTTTTTTTTGCAATACATTGACATTTATCAGTTTTAACGAATTTAATCATGCGTCATCATCATCAGAAGACGTCCACTGCTGAACATAGGCCTCCCCCTTTAACCTCCACACTCAACGACATCCTGCCATCTGCATCCACTGGATGCCCGCGCCTCTCACAATGTTGTCGGTCCATCTAGTGGGAGGCCTACCTACGCTGCGCTTGCTTGGAATAATGCGTATTTTACATTATTTGTAACCAACTTATTGTAAAAAAATGATGGCATAGGTGGCAAACAAGCAAACGGGCCGCATGATGGTAAGCGATCACCGTCGCCTATGGATACCTGCAACACCAGGGGCATCACAGATACGTTGCCATTAACAGCCCTTTTGAAAAACCCCATATTATAGCGACTCGGAAATGCCGTAGGACATGCACATTCCACAAATTCCACTTTAAAAAAGGTGTTTCTCGATATGTTTGTAAGTTTTTTTTTGTGTTGTTATCTTGAAACGGAAAATATTCTTATCATGATAAATGAAAGGGTTTGCTAAAAGCATACGAAAAGTTTATTTTCAATAGCTTTTTTTTCTATTAGTTTATTTGTATAAAAAGGCTAAGGCTAAGTAGTTTATAGTTATAGTTACCTATTTATTTAGAATTAGTTAGCTTGTATACATCTTATTTGACATGAAAATAAGAATTATGTAGGTTGAAATAAGAATTTTTAGTCTTAAGATGTAAAGTTTTGAAAAGCCTCTTCTGTAATAAGTCTTTTACCATTTATATTACGTACTTGTCTTACATTTCGCACACCATTTGGTTGGAACATGGCGAAAATTATTATTATTTTACAACACTATCACAATTACTAAAACTGTAACACCCCATGTTCCGTGAAATAAATAATTTGAATTTAAATTTTGTATTTTGTTGGGTAATAAAAGCATTTACCGTTAAAAAAAAAACACAACTTTTCCTCTGACATAAACCCCAAGAAAGTCCTTTAACATGCATCAGACGAAGCAAACCGAATGCTCCAAACGCGTCGTCTAAACTTCAAGCCGTGCATTTCAACATTTCGTTATATTCACTACAAGTTTCATTGCGTCTTTAGTGCGCCGTAAAAACGTGGGCACGGGCTTACAGTCGTCAAACTACTTCCTACAATGTTACAGGCGTAAAACTTATACTTACAAAGTAAGAGCGGGAACAGTTGAAAGGTTTTGCTAATCGTGTGAAATTTTGTTAGCTCTGTGGTCAGCGTTAGGTGTTGCAAGTTTAAACGAACTTTGTTTAACATTTTATTGTGACTTGGACTCGACTATAACTTGCTTTGCCTGACTTTGACTATGACTTATTTGATTAGAATTGGAAATTACTGACTACAAAAATTCCTAATTTTACTTGACACTGGCAAATAGGCTAGGTGTCTGGCACCAAAACTTTAAACTTAAAACAAAACAAAAACTCAAGATTTCAAATTTTAATAACAATAAGTGGGGTTAGTACGAGAACTTGCGAATACTTTTTCGCAAGTGCTCGTACTAGGGCCACTGTCCTGAGTTTTGGTTCCAATCCAACGTGGAAGAACATGTCTTCTCAATAAGTATATTATTTTAAGCTTCCGTATTTTCGACTGTTGTTTTATTAATAGTAGATTATTTTATTTATGGAGTGTTGAAGTTCAAAATTCTGAGGGGCGTTGAGCTGTTATGGGCAAGCGTGAAGAGCCATCAGGCGAGGCGACTTCGCTCGTCTCGTCACTCAGTATCATATAAACAATAAAAAATAAAATGTTTTCGAAATCCAAAAATCCAGAAGAAATCTAAACCTAGTAAAGACTCCACCACTTTACTATGTCAAGACTTTGACTTGACCTACTTAGTTAGGCTCAGACTGTGACTATGATCTGTTTGACGATATCTCATATAACTTTAAATGTTGACACTGGCTTCGACCAAAATAAAAGAATGGACGGGCCCTAACCATTGAACTTGATCAGTAAAAACGAGTCAAAACCGTCGGACATATACTTCAACACCTAATTATAAAAATGTACAGTATATATGTTACAAAAAATAGATATCGGTTTTATTTGTGTATTTACACTTCGGTAAAGCATACGAATTCATAATTTTGTCAGATGTTTCGTTATCGCGTAACAATAGACTCGTGTTTCACTTCCTACGGCTAGAGACCGACTGAAACGAAATGAGAGCTGGCGCTCATTTTGTAATCTTCAAAAATGCTCTTCTACTGGGCCCGTCCATTCATTTTATTTTGGTCGAAGGACACTGGCAAATGCAAGAGATGTGCGACGCCAAATAAAATAAAGAATTTGAGCTATTTTTGTTATTAAAAAAATATAAAAAATTCTGTCCATTTGTTATAAGCATTAATTCGGGGTAAAAGTAACCAAGTTGTTTCACAAAATACTTTCAGGCCAATTAAAGACATGTGACGTGGTTTCGTATGGACTATTTATTCTGTCCCGGTGTCAGACCGGCTGGTTACCGTTACCGATGGCTCCCCGGGGGCTAATACCCCCAAGCCCTCTACACGGACACTGGCTAAATATAGTTTAAACATTATTTAGCGGTTCATTCTTATTTAGAGTCTGGCCGCTGAGAAAATGCGACTGAGCTGCAATAACATTGTAAAAATCGGAGTGACACAATTTTCTTAATGTACTTAGTACATATACAAGGTAAGCATATAGCAGAGAATTGGTATCTATAGAATATGAGATAACATGTCCACATGAGACATAAAAGTACATTGTTAGCCTAGGGGTGAAATAACATATTAAGTCCCGACACGGCGCTTATAGTGAAAGGGACTAAATTAGTCTTTAACCCCGAGGTAAACACTGTGCTTTTCATTACCAATACAAGAAAACTAAAAATAAAAACATGAACTGACTAAAGAAAATATTAGTGAATTTCATTTTACACTGAGAAATGCACGGGAAGTGCGGGATCATAATCCTCTGAAGAGAAAAAAATATATGTTGGAACATGGTTCAATACAAATTGATGTGAAAATAGAACTAGTTTTTTTTTATGATTTGAGATTTGAGTGTCTGTCATTTGTCAATTATCACTGTCATTTGAAAGTGATTCTCCCTATGCTGAAATATTTTCAATCCGCTCCTCAGGCATCTTCAGACCTACTCTCCGAGTATGAGTAATGAAAAATCATATTTATCACCTCGGCTTTTACAGCCAATTATACAGCAATTTATCATCACTAAAAACTAAATTCACTTCTAGGGAAAATCAACAAAGTCACAAATGATAGAAATCTAAGGGTTTCACAGTTATTTTCAGCAAAATGTCTTGATTTGTCTGCCACCAGGTACAGGACTGGCCATCAAATAACATGTAGTGCAGGATGGAATCAATATAGCTTTGTCCTTTTCATTCATGAGTAATTCTTCTATATAATATCCTTCTCTTGAAAGAGTGAAAGGACCGCGTCCCGATATCTATTGTTTTCTTTGTCTTTGGCATATACACTATACGAAAAAAAAACAGCTGTTCCATAGACAAGGCTCTTGACGCTCGACAAAAAGTATGTTTGTCCCCTGTAAAAATAGTTAATAATGATGATTACAATGACCTCCGTTCGACTTAGAGCAATCTATATGCGTAGCCCTGTTCGGTTCCGGTTTGGAAAATTCCCATAGAAATTTCATCAAAATCGGTTCAGTAGTTAGGTATTTAAATCCAATTCGTTTACTTGGACTGCCCCGGTGGCTCAGTTGGTAGTGAACCTACTTTCTGGGCTTGGGAGCGTGGGTTCGATTCCCATCTAGGACAAACATTTGTGTGATGAACATTTGTGTTTGTTCTATGTCAAGTATGTATTTAAAAATATATATGTATGTATATCAGTCTCTGGCTGCCATATTACAAGCTTTGATTAGTTTGAGGTCAGATGACCATGTGTGCAATAATGGCTCACATATTAATTTATTTATTTGTATGAAAATATTATGTCATGTCATGTAAACGCACAGACATTTAATACAGAACAGACTGAACATGTTTTTTACAACTACATTCGCAAAAACAGTTATGTTTGCATCTCTCTCGATTACACAAAAATCATATATTCGTATCTCGTTTTGTCGTAACGTTGCAACATAATAGAAAAAAATGAGCATGTGGTACGGTCTTCCAAGTCACCATTTTGGTAAGCATCAATATACTGACAGAAGGCTGACAGCGAAAACCACGGCTTGCAAAAATTACCTAAAATAAAAGTTATTTTTACATATTTGGTTTAAAAGATACGAAAATACTATGGTGAAGTGCAGTGTCCTCATGTGTTTTAATTCATCTCATAAGATGCCACCCGGTATAACGTTTCACACGTAAGTTTCGTGTGTTATAATAGAGATTATTTTGAATTGCTATTTTTTTCTTGTTATTTTTCATAAACTTTACAATCTGAAGGCTTGGGAAGGTTGTGTTTCTTTCAATTTCATAAATGTACAAGTTTGGTGGGTGTAATAAAAGTTAATAAGTAGTTTTCTTTAAAAAAATATTGATTCGATCATTGTTTGGCGTTTGAGGTACTTAGACATTGTCCAGGGAACGTATTCAGTAGCCAAGAGAATGTAATACTCCTTTCAGTAGTATAATTAAAATAGTATAAGTTATTTTCTTTAAAAATTCATTGTATCGATCATTGTTTTACGTTTACGGTATTTAGACATTGTCCAGGGAATATATTTCAGAATCAGAATTCGTATTTCAGAAGTATAATTAAAATAGATGATTCAGCTTGATGTGATTATGATGACATGAACCTTTTTCATTAATTACTAGCTGCTTTTCTTAAGTAATGTAAATAAAGTACCTACCTACCTATTGTGGTTCATGTCATATATATACGTAGTGATCTAGATAGTGTAATTAAAGGGTTATTTAGACATATGTCAAGTAACAAACATTTTTATTACATTTTAGATTTTCCCAAGGATGAAGAGTTGAGAAACGCATGGTTGAAGAATTTGAATCTAGAAAATTGGCAGCCCAGTGCGACAAGTTTGTTGTGCTCAAAGCATTTAGAGGCACATTTGTTCGACCGGACTGGTTTCCGTACAATCCTTAGAGAGTACGAGGTGTAATGCTTATTGGAACAACAGTTTTCAATGAACAGTCGCTATCACTATCATGAATCTCAAGTTGTACTAACTACATTATGATAACTTGCATGTAATAATTTTCAGAGCGATAACATACCAAGTGAAAAGAAAGCCACAAAAAGAGGTGTTACTGGCAAAAATGTTCTGCGGGAGCTGAAGAATACCTCATTTCCATCAAATTCAGATCCTGCAACCACATGACACATCTGGTAAATTGTTTTATACAAAAATAAATGATTTGACTTGGTCTGGTGTGTTTGAATATTAATACCCAATGGGAACATCCATAAATTCCATCACATAAAGAGGAGGGGAGGAGGGGTCGACGAAGTGTGACTGACAAGGGGTAGGGAGGGGTCGTAAATTTTGTGACGTTACATTTCAGATACAATCTAATAGTATCTGTTAGCACTATTATAAAAGAATATCCTTGAGTCCGGCCCGCGTTTTGCAAATGTTTGCGTGTAATGTATATGTAGTGTATTTTGCATCAATATTTTTGTGGCTTGTTGGTTCTGCTTGGTATTATATGTCTGTGTGTAAACGTACCTATTTGAAATCGTTTATTTTGTTTCTCTTTTATTTTTTGAAATTGTGTAAGTATTTTATACTAATTTTGAAGTACTTTTTTATATGAAGAGTTGTCTTGTCTTATTATCCCACTAATATTATAAATGTGAAAGTTTGGATGGATGGATGTTAGTTACTCAATCACGCAGCAATGGCTGGATGGATTTGGCTGAAATTTGGAATATACATTGCTTATGTCCTAGATTAACACATAGGCTACTTTTCATCATCATTATCACCGATTTTCATCACCACGCGGGTGAAACCGCGGGGCTCAGCGAGTAATTCATAAGTTAGATGACCGACAGGATTTGAACCTGCTCATCATAGGGTAATGCCCCGAGGACTTATATCTTTACCTGAAAATTTTAGAAAACTGAAAAGCTACAGGTGAAATCGTAGACCGCAGCATATAGCACAACAAATTTGAATGATTTAAATTGTTACTCTTTGTAGGTAAAGTTTACTTCTAAACAATAATGATTAAATTAACGTTAATTGGAATTCCAAATTTATTCCAGGAATCCCTATCACAAGAACTGAAACTGAAACGTAATTAATTCGCAGGAAATCACAAATTAATTGTTTGATATTTTATTTAAATTATGACAATTATAGCCAGTAGAAGGAAATACAGAGCTAAATAATATCAATACAAAAAACAGACTACATAAAAATGTCAGAACTGGGCCAAATTAAAACGGGACCACAAGGGAAGCACCAGCTTTCAAATAAAAAAAAAACATCACAATCAGGTCACCCAGTCGATAGATCTGAGGTAACAAAATAAAAACAGTCTAATTGATAACCTCCTCTCTTTGGAAGTCGATTAAAAAGACTGCTTCGCTGAAAAAAAAATACTCTTCCAAATCGACACGACGAGCGATGGTGACTGAGAGGTATAATAGCATACACGCTTTACAATCTGACGGCACATGGTTCGATCCCCGATCCAGTGCCAATGAATTATTCGGTACCTAAATAAATTATGTGCAGTTTCGATGCCATTGGTCAAAACGGTGAAGAAAAAACATCCTGAAACGGGTAAGACCAAGAACCTCAAAAGTTCAGAGACATCACATTCCCCAACATGCACTGTGCGAGCATGGTGGATTAGGGCCCTTCTTCTCTCTGAGAGTAGGCCTGTGTCCCAGCAGTGGAAACGAGATAGACTGAACTGGCGATCACGTAGTAGGCAACTACCGTATAACATTAACATAACCTAAAAGAAATACTTTAAATTCGTTCAGAATCATCATGGCATTCATGCATTCATGGCCGAAAATGGAGCATGTTAACCTAGAAGGTATTTACTCATACCGACCTTGAAGATACCCCGCTTTTTAAAGTTATAGTTTTCAGAAAATAATGATGGTGGTGGCTTTCCATTCCCAGGCAGTTCGCATTTCGCATAAATAACTTTTGTCGCATATTGCGAATTCGGGGCGAAATAAATATCATGTTCATTTGAACTGTGAAAGAATTATAATTTTATTGCTGAATGTAATTTATAGAAAATTACGATCTACACCCGTACGCGAATATGAGTTCACTTATCTCTGAAGACGATGCCGGAATGCTAAGCAGACATTCTGTAGCTTTCGAGACAGTGACAACTTCAGTTACTTGAGGAAGTATGCAGAAAATATATATTTACTGCTGTGCATGTCATTTTTTATGTTCCATTTTTTGTACATTGCCATTTACTTTTATTACTTTTGGGCGCAACGGAAAAAAATAATGGATTTCGGATAAGAGATTTCGTGTTAGTTCTGTATGTATCTACTTGGGTATGTAGACGTATATTGTAATTTTTCTTTAACACGGATGAAGCAAATTAAAAGCAGGTTTTATTGCCTTTCTCCTACTATTTTTAGTCAATATATGCGTTATATTTATAGGTTATGAGCTCTTTTCTGAATTGTTCGTGATTTATTTTTTTAAATAAGTTTAACACTTATTATTGAGAAAATGTAAGGAACAGACAATTCAAAAGTTTAAAATTGTTCAACAAAAATCTTTAGGTAATTATAGCGCCAATAAAAATAAAAGGGAATGGTGGCTGGAAAATAAATTGAGCTAAGTGATATGCTTTGGGAGAAGAGCATGTCTGATGATGAAAACAGAAGTAATAACATCTGACGTAGCCTCCCAGGCTAAGATATTTGCGCTTCGCCGCTGAGCCCAGAATAGGCCTCGAGTACTTTCGTTTTACTTAAAATGAAATTTTCTGCAGACGTTAGCACTTATTTGGTTTTTATAAGAGTACTTATTTCGAAATGGCGGAGGTAATTTAGAATTAAATTGGATAAGAAAGAAGACTGTTTCTGTATAAAACAGCTATAGCAATCGACAACTAACGAACACGTTGATCTTCTAGATCAACGGCCACACCGTCGCTTACCATTAGTTGCGTTAGTGGCCAAACGTAGACCTCTACATAAAAAATAAAAAAAGACATTGTTTTTGTGTCACGCCCGTGTCCATCTCAATGGAAGGACAAAATAATGTTTAGCATAGCAGAAATTATCATTTCTCTGTCAATGGCCTCTGAATTTAAATTGTGTATGAGCAATTAAATCCCATGATTAGATTCTACGGGTTGTTTTAAACCCCAGAGAGGGGCTTATTAGACCCAAGTTGTCTTCCGATACAATTGCATGATTTATGGAAGGAGCTTAGATTTTGCAATTTAGATTGTTGTGAATTGTGGTCCTGGTCTTATGTTATTTTCGCTTAAATAATGCTAAGACATTTTGAAATGGAAATCACCTCTATAGATCCCATACATATATATCTATGTATTTCGAATACCTATAGAGAAAACAAATATGAAAACATGTGTTCGAATCGCGTAAGTTTAAAAATTACTACCTATAGAGGTGATTTTCGATAAAAATGTGAAATTTGATAGACATTTTAATATTCACGTTATACCTATATATATACCTATTTATAAAAGTTGATTTGAGTATGTATGTATGTTCCTATGGACTCCGAAACGGCCGGATCGATGTTGATGAAATTTTCAGGCAATCTTGAAATTAGCCTAGTGGTCCTGTGAAGTTTGGTAGCGATCGAATCAACACGTTTTTTTGTGTTATTTTCCCTACATATAACAAGAAGAAGAATTGAAATCTATACTCCGACATATTATGACAAAAAAATAAAACCGGCCAAGTGCGAGTCGGGCTCGCACTAAGGGGTCGGCTAAGGGGTCCGCACCACCACAATATATATAAATTAACAATAAAAAAACATGTTTCTTGTATGGGAGCTCCCATTAAATATTTGTTTTATTTTAATTTAACTATTTATTTTTAAAGTGAATATATAACTTAATATTCTGTGAATATTTCAAGCGTCTACCTGTTCTCGTATCAATATCGAGCAAAAACGAGCAAAAAATCATCACGTTTGTTGTATGGGAGCCCCTATAAATATTTATATTATTCTGTTTTTTAGTATTTGTTGTTATAGCAGCGAAAGAAATACATCATCCGTGAAAACTTCAACTGTCTAACTATCACGGTTCATACGATACAGCCTGGTGACAGACAGACAGATGGACGGACAACGGAGTCTTAGGGTCCCGGTTTAACCTTTGGGTACGGAATCCTAAAAAAGAAAATATCATCTGAGTCAAAGAAAGCTGCTGTCGCTACCAAGGAGGTTGCTTCAAGGAGGTTGCATTCTTTTCATCTTTCACTGGCAGATAGCTGATGTTATAAGGAGTAACTTAGGCTACTTTTTTGCAATTTTATAACAATATTTATGCTAACCTCGGCAGTAGTTACATGTCATATTATTTGAGGCGTTTGTGGTCGAGACATCGCCATTGGGAATCCGGAGCTAATCTCATTTCATGAGAGCACCGTGCAATATTTCAGCGACACGTGGCAAACATTAAAATGCTTATAAGTTCTTAAATTTTCCTTACTTTTTGAACATTTCAATTTTGTTTTCTGTCTTTGGCTTTTCATGGGCAGTTTTTACGACAATAAAAGAAATCAGTCTGGTAGCCTGTTATGCCACAGTTTGTTATAAATTGATTTTTTTTAAACTGAAATTATTTTTGGGTTAATATTGGTTATTACCCCAGAATAAATAATAATAAATAAATATCTGGGACATTATTGCACACATGGTCATCTGATCCCAAACTAAGGAAAGCTTGTAATATGGCTGCCAGAGACTGATATACATACATATATATTTTTAAATACATACTTAAATAGATATTAACACCCAGACATAGAACAAACACAAATGTTCATCACACAAATGTTTGTCCTAGATGGGAATCGAACCCACGCCCCCAAGCGCAGAAAGTAGGTTCACTACCAACTGAGCCACCGGGGCAGTCCAAGTAAACGAATTGGATTTAAAAACCTAACTACTGAACCGATTTTGATGAAATTTCTATGGGAATTTTCCAAACCGGAACCGAACAGGGCTACGCATATAGATTGCTCTAAATCGAAAGGAGGTCATTGTAATCATCATTATTAACTATTTTTACAGGGGACAAACATACTTTTTGTCGAGCGTCAAGACCCTTGTCTATGGAACAGCAGTAATATTTAAAGCACAAGCATTACAAGGATTACTAATAAAATTATTGCATAATATTTTAGTAGCAACATGCAAGTGTTTCCATACTATTGTTTTGATACAAGTCTTTAATAGAAAACAACGAACCTTGTGAAAATATCTTTTACTAGCTACGCCCCGCGGTTTATCCCGCGTGGTGATGAAAATCGGTGATGGTGATGATGATGAAAAGCAGACTATGTGCTAATCCAGGTTAAAGGCCTATGTGTTAAGCAATGCATATTCCAAATTTCATCCAAATCCATCCAGCCGTTTCTGCGTGATTGAGTAACAAACATCCATCCATCCAAACTTTCACACATATGATATTAGTGTGATAAAAACCGTAAAAAAGTAATTAATCTCGTAAAAGAGAAGTATTAAATGCAACCATTTAACAAATAAAAAGTCAAGTAATTGTCTTGTCTACAGTAGAGATACAATTAAACTTCTTGTGGGAACCTCCTACCTACAATAATTCTGCCGTCCAAAGTAAAAGTATCGTATTAACAATCATACCAGTTAAATAAAACAGATAATTTTAGTTTACAAATAGTAGAACAATATTGTATATTATAATTATCAATATAAAAAAACCGACTTTATAAAAACGTCAGAACTGGACCAAATTGAAAAAGCACCAGCTTTCAAATAATAAAAGAATCGTCAAATTCGGTTCATCCAGCCGAAAGTTACAAAGATAAAAAAAAACACCCGAATTCAAAACCTCCTCCTTTTTGGAAGTCGGTTAAAATATACATTACCATTACCACCTATCACATAATTTAACCATACTTTTATAGTTTAAATGCCAACCTTAGATGTAATAATTTATAACAACATACCTACATACTTAAAAAAATACTTTTTTGTATAATTTTTTTTTAATTGGTTAGGTAATTAAGTAACATTTAATTAAGTTTTCGCCGGGAACAGTTAAGTGTGGGTTATGTGAATTTTTCTAAAATTGTAAAAGAACAACGACTGTGCTTGAAAAATTACGATTAAGCTTCTAGTTTTATTAAGTTTGTGTTTCTAATTAGTGTTTAAATGTACGTATATATTTGGCCTAATAAATCAAAGTTGATCATAGAGTTTTCGAAACGTGCCTCGTAAATAAGTTAAAACGAACTTACGGCATTTTTCCTTTGGACGGCAGAGCTCTTTGTACTGCTGTTACTCCGCTCGTATAAATGATTAAAAACTTTAAACAAATTGGAAACTTTGTTAGAGAATTAAGAAAAAACTAAAACGTTTCGTGTCGAGATAGAAAATGGTCGGAGATATAAGATGGCTAAAGAAAACATTTTTATTTTATGTTTTGCTAGAAACATTTATTACGAACAATTCACAGAAAAGAGAAGGGTATAGAACGGAAGAGAGATGGAACATTTGTTACGAGGCATACGAGTGAACATTAGTATGCACGTCAATGTGTCAAACTCCGCATCGTAGTTGCTAACTGATTTCGAATTTGTATGCTGCTCCATCGGATTTATTCACAATGCCGTCTTGCGCTGTAATTACGTGTCGTCGAGCTAGTAAAGATTTTAATTTAAAAAAAGGAGGAATTTCCTATCACCGGTAAAGTCTAAATTGTTGATAATTTTGTGATTTCACCGTATTTTATTTATAAGCCGTTGACAAGCTGTTGACAATAAATAGTGGTTACCATAATTTTATCGATGTCGATAAATTTTGATTTTTCTTATAACATTTCCCGTTTTTTATTAATTATACTTTGCATATATAGACATCGCATTTATTGCAGTTTTCCTGGTGATCCGCCTACCAGGCAAACATGGATTGATGCGACAGGAAGACGCGATTGGATTCCAACTAAAACAAGCACAATTTGTTCAAAACATTTTTTGGAGAGTGATTTATATATCACGGCAAATAAAAGATACTTGAAGGAATGTCTAATACCACAAATAGAAATTGTATCTGTACAATCGGCGGTTAAAAAGGAAAGTCTGCGTATTAATGTGTTTGTTTCCACTCAATTCTGTAATAAGCGAATGGATTAAAATAAAATTTGGTATGGAGGTAGCTTATATTCTGGATTGACTCATAGTTTTTATCCTGGAAAAATAGCAGTTCCTATAGGATAGCGGGTGAAACCACGGGGCGTTGCAAATCGTCAATAAATCTATGAATTATTAGGCAGACAAAAAGTATTGTATTTTTTCTTTTTGGTTTATTATAGTCCTTATCAAGACGAATTCAACGAGTCCAAACACGACGGGGTAATAAGTACAAGTATGTAGTTGAGAGGTTCCTATGGCCTATCGTACTGGCTCCATCATCAGGCCAGCTACTTACCACCATATTATTTTACAAACATCAAATTTACTTAGTGCAACTGAAACGTGCTTGAAAAATGGATTACAAATTTTGAATCGGGAGGCTGACAGACATACCTTTTTAAAACATACTAACGATGCAAGTTAAATAAGAGAGTTTGTAATTTTTTTAAACAACTAGGGCAAGTTTTATTATAAAATATTTTATAGGGTATACAATAAACAGGTTATCGATAAAATCAAAACTGCACACAAAACTGTCCCATCACTAGCTGTGATACCACATTCTAAATTTTATAATATCTTTTTATTTTCAATGGCTTCGCATGGAAATTGCATTTAACCTTATCAAATAATATTTATTTTTCTACCCATTTAAAGTCACATAAAACGAGCTCTAAACATAGCCCAAATCGATATCATGGTCAAAGCATGACCTAGTAAGGTCATGGAAACTGAACTAGCTAAGTTTGTGCGGAGTTTTGGGGCAAAACCGAAAATATTTTTTTTTACTTCCTATTGTTTGCCCACACTCATGCAAACCTACGAACTAACCTTAATATTATTTAAAGGACAATAATTCACTATTATAACACAATCACATGCGTTAATACACATGTTTTGTTAATTAAAATAAACAAAATTGTTGAAAAACTCTTTAACTTAAATTTTTTACCAACCACTTTTCGTGCAGTTTAAGGTAGAACTGTTTTAATAATGACGTACGTTAATTTACGATACGGTCTTTATTTCTCTACTAGTTTTATAAACCGCACAATAATCGTGCAGATTTTTTGAACTAGCAACATTTACCAAAATAATTGCACAAAATTCAAGGGGAACTGAACCGTATTGCACCACGAGAAGGTCAATTTTAAACTTTATCAAAATGGCGTTCATAACCTTTTAAAATAATACTAATCTTGACGAATTACTGCATTCCTTCCTATGTAGTTATATATTGACGTATCGTGTGCATGTGTTCAACTGGCTACAACGGATTTCTTACAAAAATGCCTTGACAGCCCTTCTAATCTAAACGAAAAAATTCTCACTTCAGTGGAACAATTTAATATGTCAACCATTTTAAACTTCTGAAATTAAATAAATGTCATCCAAATAACAATTGAGATTTAAATCAAATTTAGATAAAAGCTGAGTCAAGACAAAAAAAGTACATTCTTTCTTTACAGATATATTCAAGTTAGCATTTGCGTTGAATGGTCTTATTCAGCGTGTTTTTGTAAAATAACATTAAAATTATTGGAAAAAAATTGTATTTACTCATATCAAATTTACTATTAAAATAACTACGCTACATAAATCAACATGAAACTTAATTTAAAATACCGCTAAAAGACTTTTACTGAATGGAAAATTTTCCAGGTGGTACCGTTAGAAAAATATGGTGGACTTTAACGTGTTACTACAAACATTGCTTTAATTTTTGGATAAGCAAATTTATTGGTACTTACCACTAATCAACGATTATCATAAAACAAAACCATTAAAGGGCCTTACTTAAAAACGTTACTCAAGTTGACATACGCTTAAATATGCTCCGTCTCGTTTTCGCGTGTGACGATTGCCGTCAGCGAGAAGTTGAGAGAGCATTTAAAAACATAGATCAACTTGAGTAACGTTTTTAAGTAAGGCCCTAAAGTTACACTCTGACACTGCTTAGAACAAATATTAATTCTTTTTTACTTACTTGAGGCCAAACCGTAATTTTATTTAAATAGTACATTGTTATCCTAGGGGTGAAAGTAACTTATGTAGTCCCGAGACGGGGTTCGAGGGAGCAAGTTGGAACATGGTTCAATACAAATGTGAAAAATGGAACTAGTTTTTTAATAATTTGAGTGTCTTTCAGTTGTCAATTGTCACTGTCAGTTGAAAGTGGTTCTTCCTAGGGCTGAAATGTATTACTTTCAACCCGCTCCTCAGGCAACTTCAGACCTACTTTCCGAGTATGAGTAATGAAAAAACATGATCATGCCCCTTCTACCCGCCGGCTTCACCCACTAGTGGGGTGCACGGGTACTTCGCATTTCCCTTTGAACCCACTACCTCAGAGTTGTCAAAGTTTCGATATTCGTACGAAAACCGGTGGTGAACAGAAATTAGTCACTGACTCGCACTTGGCCAGTATTCATTATTTCTTGTTTTAATTATTTATGTTGAGTGTGTACTAATCAAGCCAAGTTTGATGCTTGTAAGTATTACCGTTTTTACACTAAAGCAACAGCAAAAATATCTTTAAATAAAACGTTTGTTGTACGGCAAAGTAAATCCGCCGTATAACAACATTCTGTTTAAATGTTCACTGCTGGACATAGACCTCTCCTAATGCATACCACTGTGCTCGGTTGGCAGTTCTCTGCATCCAGTTTTTACCCGCCAAGGTGTCCTACGCTAGGTTTACCTAAACGTAGTCTCTACTCGTAGGCTTAGTATTACGGTGCCATTTACACTCGTTGGGTACGGAAACCTCAAAAATCATTTAGGTTAGGTTTATTTGTTAGATATTTAAAAACTGAAACTATTACTACTTAATATGAACATGGAAGTACAAATAATTTTAATATCATACACTACAAAACAAAAACGTTGTCGAAATCATCACCGTGCGGTACGGTTACCAGGATTGAAGAAGGCAGAATTGTCCCGCTTTATTTGTTAGTAAATTATTATGGAGTTCGGTTTGTTTTGTGTAGTGAAAGAAAGAAAGAAAGAAAGTAAGAATTTAATTTGTAAAGGTCCTTAGGTAGTGAAGTTGTGTCACAAAAATGGCCTCAACTCAGCATAATGCTGTTTACCAAACAGCGCTGATCTTCCGTTGAAGCCACTCGGTGAAGCCACGAAAGGCTCGAAAAAACAGTGCAACGTAAAAATAAAAACAGTACGACAAATACAGGACGACAGGTTGGACGACATTGTTAGTTTTTTTGATAATATTTTAAGTTGAAACACAGCTGGAGTCTCTATTTTTTTCCCAACGCTTACATGCTAGACGACACGACGTAATTCAATTTTATCATATTGATATTAAGTGTTGGTACACCCTGCACTAGACGTAGTCTTTGCACGTTTCACGTATATCTACACTGTCTTAGTTTGATAGAGATTTTAACTTTAAGCTCTTCATAAAAGTGTCATAAAAACTAATGGCAAAGAGATTCTCTCTAGATAGTCTAGTATTAGGAATGTTGTGATTATTTTATTTTCAACTTTCATGAATAAAATGAATTCACAAAGGTTTTAAAAGGATACATTAAATATTAATGTTGTACAGCGGTTTTACTTTCACGAGTTTTTCAGGGTTGAATAGTATCCTACCACCTCTATATAGTTGTATAATAAATAGTATTCTATGTCCTTGTGACACACGCTACCTTTCTGGAAAATTTCTTTAAAATTTACAAAATAAAGACAGAGGTACACAATCAGATAGAGGGAAATAATAGATGGACATAGTTATTTTCGTATTAATATTTTTTGGATGTGCATAAAAATGTTTAAATTTTTGGATTTAGAACCCATCCTCTCTCGCTCTCTCTCTCTCTCTCTCTCTCTCTCTCTCTCTCTCTCTCTCTATGAGAGAAGGCCTAAGTCTTAGTAGGGAGGAACAGGCTAATAATGATAAATGATGAACATGGCTCACCAATCCATTAGCCAGTATTTTTTTGAGGTCCCCCTCAGACAGACCTCAAACAGTTGGGGGCAAATGGAACCACATTCAAAATTATTTACTCTTTTAGGTTGGGATGCTCTTTGAACAAGCGCTTACAATCTCTTGGGGGGGTGTCATCTGCCCCTCCCTTACCTAGCGATGCTCTCATCAACACAAACAATGAGCTCGCCTGATGGTAAGCCATGGTATGGTTACACAGCACGTTTTTATGCATTTGAGTGTCAGTTGCATAAAATTGTACTTTGTAGTCATGCACTTTCTAGCATCACGGTATCAGGTGAATTCAAACCCCATCCGGCGCTTTCATCACGGTTTATTTCAGACGCTTTTAATTTTTATTGCAAAAGTTAAACGTAGTTACGTTTCCCGTCGCAAACGGGGTAATAAAAAGAAAAATAATTAATGCACCATCAGAATTATTTAACGGGCACCATATGTTGTCATTAGTTAAACTTAGCCGGAGTATTTATTTGTTCTGGTCACTTTCGCTAGGTTTTTGTACATAATAAGAATTGTATGTAGAAGGGATCCGATATACTTCAGCGAAATATTGAAAAGAAGTGGTTTTGTTCAAGTATAATTTATGCTGTTTCATACAAAAGGCGAATAAAGCCCTATAAGGTAGGCAACGCACTGACAATGCCCTGACAAAGAGGTCCGAAAATTGATTCTATTAAAAAAAAAAATTGCTTTTTACAATGTTTTTTATTTTTTTTACATAATATAGATTAAATGTTTACGGTTTTGCCACCAACTCATCTCATGGAAAACGATGTTGTGGCCGAAGATGGAGCACGAGGACTTAGAAGGTACGTATTCACTCTGGTCTTGAAGACACCTAGATTGTAGTTTTCAATAAACAAGGACGGTGGCAAAGCATTCCAGTTCCTAGTAGTTCGCGTTAAGAAGGTGGAGGTAAACCGACTAATTCGAGCCAGTGGCATGTCGACTATGGTAGGGATGGTATTTATGTGTTCTCCGACTTGTCTTGCTGTAAGATATTGTAGCTGTCAGAGAAACTATATAAACGAATTGAAATAGTGTTATTTTATATAACACTATTTCAATTATAGCGTTATTATATACTATTGTATATTTTCCACCAAGGGGAAGAAAGGTTCTTGAGTCGAGACCACGAGCCGAAAAACGCAGCGTAGGTAGGCCTCCCACTAGATGGACCGACGACATTGTGAGAGTCACGGGCATTCAGTGGATGCAGATGGCAGGATGTCGTTCAGTATGGAGGTTAAAGGGAGAGGCCTATGTTCAGCAGTGGACGTCTTCTGGTTGATGATGATTGTATATTTTCAAATCAAAACATGGATAGATTAAATTTTGACATCAACTTGTAGTTTTTGGTGAGCAATTAAATAAAATTCAAGTAAAAAGTTCAAAGTGCAGCAGTATACGTGCAATTAAATTAATTAAAGTCGTCGCTACCCTGATGGACGTATGTCCTCTTGTTTTAAGATGTCATTTGATTTAATTGGTGTTTTTTAGACCCCAACCGCACAGCGCAGGGTTAAATTTTATGTGAAGAGGATTTTACGTTTTGTTAATTAATTAGTGAAATGTGTAGCGTTTTATTTGTCTAATACAAAGTTTGATTGGGTTAATGTTTTTTTTAATGTATTAATAGGATTGCGTTTGAACGCCAACTCGCCTGATGTTAAGCGGTGATGCGGTCTACGATGGAGCAGGATGCCTAGGAGAAACCGATTCACTCGTGATTTGAGACACCTAGATTGTAACTACCGGGGAACACCCAATTAGGCAGCGCATTCTACAGATTAGCAGTTAGCACAATAAAAGTGGAATCAAAGCGATTTGTACGGGTTTTTGGAATATCAACCTTAAAGCGGTGTCGATTTTTCGTGCCCGCTCTGGCAGTCCGATAGAAAAATTGGCAGGAGGAAATTAGATCATACAGATCTGATGCATACTCTCCGAAATGTATCCGATAAAAAACTGATAGACTAGCAACTTTGCGCCGATGCTCAAGACTAAGGAGCTTAGTCTGAAACAGGGATTCGTTGCCGATGAGTCCCCTGGCGCGTCTCTCAATAGACTCTAACGCCCCAAGCTGGTTGGTATTTAGCTGAAGGTGTAGCCCACAGCATACGGGGTTATAAACAATGGTTCAAGGATTCGTTTGCTCTGACATCTATTTATACATATAATAACTGTAACAGGTCCAATTCTGTACATTGAAGATATTTAGAAATTTTTTTTGGAGTGCACTCTATTATCGATACTGAAATCAAAAATGTTTTTTATTTTATTTTTGTCTGTCTGAATCTGGGCCGCGCATCACGCCGAAACTACTAAATGGATTCTAATGAAACTTAGCATAGTTTGAGGTCATACTACGAGGTAGGTTAAAGGATACTTTTTATCCCGAAATTCAGCATGGTTCCCTTCAAATAACTTGACCCCTGGAATGTACAGGAACCTTTGAACGTTCGGCTCATCTTAAGCTGGTTTTAGTATTTTATCGTTGACAGCGCCCTGCGTCATAGAATAAGCCATAGTTACTACTGACGGCGCCATGCGCCGTAGAATATGCCAATGTTTATTTATTTATTTATTTATTTATTTATTTATTTAATACTTTATTGCACACTTACAAACTAAGTACAATGCACAAATGGAGGACTTAATGCTAAACATTTTCTACCAGTCATCCACCGGGTTGAACAAATGGTATGTAGGCGTGCATGAAAAAAACTTATAATTTAAGAAACAAAAAACTGGTTAACTAAAGAAAATAAAAGAAAAAAATAACAAAACTTTTACAAAAAATAGATACTTAACCAGATACATCCAAAATAAATCCAACTTAAATAAAACCTATATCTATACACAATTATATAAATAAATACTATTTTACTACATAATTATTATACAAACTTAATATATACCAATATCAATACATAACTAAATAAGTATATGATTTTACTACATACTATTACACAAATTATAATATTAATATTATACATATAAGAATTAAAAATACATATAAGAGAGTGATTATAAATACCAACGTAGTTAGACACTAGACACTGATGCTTTTAAATAGTGTTCGCGCAACAGTCGCTTAAAAACAGCCTTAGATGGCGCTTTCCGAATATTTAGAGGGGTCTCATTCCACAGTCGCACCGCTACAACTCTGAAAGAGTCGCCTACAAACGAAGTGCTGTGACTAGGAGTTTTAAGAAGCAGGGTACTAATAGTTCTAGAGGGATTTATGCGAACGTCCGAGAAGTAGGTAAGGGAGTCTTTAAGATAGGAAGGTGATTTGGGATCATTTAAGATGGAATACAGTAAGCCAAGAATCCTAGCGTTTCTTCTTTCACGAATCTTAAGCCATTTAAGTTTAGATCGATGCTCAGAGATATGATCATACTTACGCAGACAATATACAAAGCGAATACAGGTGTTGAGTAACCTTTCAAGCTTGTTAAGCAGCTCTTCGGTAATGTCGAGGTAGCATATGTCAGCGTAATCGATGATTGGCAAGAGAAGGGTGTTTACTAAGCAAATTTTGGTTTTAACAGGCAGGAATTTTTTAAACCGCATTATGGAATGAAGGGAGGCGTAAAATTTGCGGGAAACTTCATTAATTTGGGGTCGCCAGGTCAGGTTAGAATCCAATAAAATACCAAGGTCTTTAACTGTAGTGGAGAATGGGATGACACAGTTGTTGTAACTCAGCGGAGTCAGTGTGGTAAGATTTACACTGTTGAGACGGCGAGAGCTACCCACTATGATTGCTTGGCATTTCTCCGGGTTAACCTGAATACCAAAGCGCCTTGACCACGACTGAAGTCGAAGAAGGTCGTTATTAAGAGAAGAAATAGCTACATCCAAGTCTTGAACACTAGCATGTTGATACAGTTGGAGATCATCAGCGTAGAAGTGATAACGGCAAGATAATTGAGTCGAAAGCAAATCAATAAATGAAGAAAAAAGCAACGGTGACAAAATACCACCCTGGGGGACCCCTGCAACCAACTCACACCAATCTGAGAAAGTCTGATCCGCACGGATCGCCTGCCGACGTCCCTTCAGGTATGAACCAAACCACTTGATTGAGGTACTAGAAAAATTTAAGTGGCGCAGGACAGCCAAGAGTAGATCATGGTCAACAGCGTTAAAGGCATTGCTGAAATCAATCAAAACCAGAACAGTAACTTGACCATTTTCCATGGCACCCCTCATATCTTCAGTAACTTTCAACAAAGCGGTAGTAGTGCTATGTCCGGATCTGAAACCTGACTGAAGTGGGTTAAACAGTTTCGCCATCGTCAGAAACTCGGTAGCTTGCTTATGAACCACCGACTCAATGACCTTCGAAACAAATGGTAGAATGGAAATAGGGCGAAATTGGTTGGGTAAGAGTGCATTGGGGATTTTAGGAAGAGGAAGTACGTGAGCCTTTCGCCACATATCAGGAAATTGTCCGGATGATAAGGAGTAGTTGATTATATGGGCAAGGGCAGGGAGAATGTGTTTAAGGATGTACATTAACATGACTCGACCAATGTCGTCACAACCTGTGGCTTTCGATTTCAAATTGAGAATTGTTTTATGAATTAAGTCATGACTAACGGGAGAGAAATCAAAAGAGTCAGAAATCGGGAAGGGTAATTGATTTATTTCGTTAAGGGTATTGAGTTTATCTGTGGGGTCAAGGGTATTGCAGGAGGTAAAGTGTCTGTTGAGGATATTTAAATCTAATGGGACCTTGATATCGGGTGACTTGGGCTTGCCGATGCCGATTGATCTGAGACATTTCCAGATACCACCCGTGGAGGAGGACTCGATTTGATCAGCTATGTACTGCCGTTTGGCACTGCGGCACAGCTGGTTACATCGGTTTCTTACCCTCTTATATTCGTCCCAGTTTGTATCAGATCTGTTGCATTTGAATCTACGGAACGCGTGATTCCTCTTAGCCCTGGCTTTGCGAATTAAATCAGACATCCACGGAGACGCTTTATGCTTTATTTTAACAGCACGAATAGGAGCGTGATGGTCAAAGAGACTAATGATATTTGATGATAGGCATTCTGTCTTTTCATCAATAGAATTAAAAGATTCAATCTCCATCCAATTTATATCACCAGCATCCTCATCAAGCTGATCCGTATTCATACGGGCAAAGTTCCTTTGAAATAACACAAAAGGCTTGGGTTTAGGAGTACGAACTTTTACCGAGACATAAATAAGGTCATGATGAGAAATCCCAGGGACTTCCATCTGACCATGTGTGGAGAAAAGGTTTTCATCGGAAGTGATGATCAGGTCAAGAAGGGTATCCGTTGTGCGAGAGTGATGGGTAGGAGACAGCTGAGTGAGGACGAGGTTAGAGGATTCAATTAAAGACTTAAGTTTTAGGGCGCGAGAATCGTTTTTGACTAGGCACGTATTAAGATCACCCATCATTATAATCTTGTCGTAATCTAATAGCAAGATTTCCAGGGCGTTCTCAAGGTCAGGAAAGTAGTTTATTTTATCATTATGGCTGTACGCTACACCAAGAAGAAATTTTGTTCCTAAATTAATTACAATAAAGAGATATTCCAACGATCGGCTATATGTAGATGGAGACTGCAAAACAATTTTGTATGGAATGTGACTTTTCAAGTAGATAGCTACTCCTCCACCTCCCTTCCCGACACGATCATTGCGAATAAGTATATTATTGGGTAATGGGAACAGATGAGATGGTAATGTGGGCTTCAGCCAGCTCTCAGAAACAAGTACAGCATGAATATTGTCTGAAGAGAAGGTATCAAGTATGTCGCTGTAGTGTGCATTAATGCTTTGAGCATTAATGTGACAGATATTAAAGTTTTTAGCAAAAGGAAAGAAAGCATCATTAAGCTGTTTCGCAGGTGACGAGACTTCTTCATCAGCGCTAGCATATAGTGAACTATCAGACGAAGCTGTTACATAGAATTCATCACTCGAAGACATAATAAAATGAAATAGGTATAAATAAAATTAAATATAAGATATATACTATAAAATATAAAATAAAATTTAGAATTTAGCTTAAACTAAATTAAAGAAAATTAATTAAAAAATAAAAAATTAAATATAATTACACTCACTTTTGTTGCATACCTTACTGGCAAAGAAAAAATATATGTACCTATACATAAAAATAAAAACACTCGTCCAAATTGAGCAAGAAGAAATTTCACCAAGAACAGTAAAACCCGAGGGAAACTATGAATTTTATATAACGAGATAAATATAGCCCGTCACAGCGATGAATCCAAAACAAGAAGTTAAAGGGGGTAAAAAATATGAGTAAATATAGTTTACACATAGGTAATTATCATCTCAATGAATGATTTATTGAGATAAAAACGATATAATCATAATGTTATCAGTGTTTGTTTGTTTGCATACTTTTTATCCCAAAATTCAGCATGGATCCCTTGGGAACTAGGGGATGTAAGTCAAAATGTGTACTTAATTTTAATTCATTAACGCGTTGTCCGATTTCGTCAATTCTTTTTTTGTTAGAAAGGAGGCACGTTAAAGATCGTCCCGTAAATATTTTAAGGCCATCGGTTTCGTGGTTCAGAAAATATAGACATCACAACCCTTAGTATAATGTCCAAATTATTTGACCCCCGGAATGAATAAGTTTAGTGATTTGTTGAGTTTTGTTAATTCGTTGTTTTTTTTTCGTTGTTAATTGCAAATATTGGTCTGATGTTTTGCGTTATGTGATGGTTTACATTATGATAAGCAACTTATAAAAGCTCTGTGACCGTAAACCATTGGCATCTTGGCGCGTTAAGGTTCGCGCTCGCGTGATTTTACAAACTGCGCGTATTTGAGCCCGCGGTTAGAGTTGAGCATAAGCACAGAATACATATAGTTAAGGCCCCTGTAAACAATATTATTAGTAACATATTATCCGGTGATTCCGTCTGCAGGGACAATTTTTATGTTCACGCAAACGAAGTTGCGGGTACAGCTAGTCTGCAATAAGATTGTAATAAAGGGAAATAGAAATAAAAAAACTTTTAATATTTTACTGAAGAATATCGGGTATCTACTACCGCCTTCCATTCAAAAGCCTAGCAAAAGTAATCAGAATTAGTGATTTTAATTCAGATTTCTACAATTTTATTGCATCTGTCAGAGCAAATGAATGCATGGACCGAGCTTAATAACGTTTATGTCATGACTTAAAAAAAAAATTATAGCCTTACTTAGAAATGTTACTCAAGTTAATCTATGCACAAAATTGCGCTGTCTCGTTTTTGCTTGTGACGATTGCCGTCAGAGAGAAGTTGAGAGAACAATTTTAAGCATAGATCAACTTGAGTAACGTTATTAAGTAAAGCCTCTATTGTTACAATTTTTTATGGTTAGGAATGTTGTAGGTGCAATAGTCGTAAACTATTATATAGGCCCTCGCGTTGCTTCTCACTTGAAACCACATAGTTATTGGCATAAATAACTCTTCTGGGTCTCTTCAAGACAAGAGTGAATAGGCACCTCATGGGCAAGCGTGCCCCATCTTAGACCGCATCGTCGCATACCATCAGGTGAGTTGTGGTCAAACGCAAGCCCATTTCATCATTAAAATAAATTAAGCCCTAACTTCGGTTTTTTTTTAGTTTGTAAAATTGCTAGGTATGATAGAAGCTAGCTAAAGAGGAAAATAGCGCGATTTTTTTGTCAAGAGAATGTAATATGATGTTTGATTCATTTGACGCGCTCAAATTTTGTTACCATTTTTTTTTTATTCTTATTCTATGGTTTATTACATTCAATTATTTTATTCAATGTGAGAAAGAGATAGTATAGTGTAGAAAGAGACTGTGGCCGGTTAGTTCAGCCTTAACGCTTGAACCGAGTACCGGATGACGGTAAGATACAATTTGCGGTTTTAAATCATTCGTAACGATGCAACATCTGCGCTCGCGCACCTGCTGCTCTACAAATCGAGACTTCTCATAGTGCTTATATCTTAAGGTCTCATCAGACATTTCGATTTACATTTACTGATTTAGAAAAAAAAAGACTGCAAGAAACAACAATTTTCTAGTAGTAAAATTTGTGAAATCGAGACTTAGGATAGTAGTTTATTGTTTATTTTTATTTTGATTGACATTGTTTAAATTTATTTATAAATTTACATAAATTTATTTTGTCACTATTAATTTGATTACTTATTGACGCCAGTTTTGGAATGAATTCCTCTATGCTATACGGTGCCATATTGGTCAGAAATACCTTATTTATTAACTTTATTTTAGAATAAATAAAGAAACTATACTGTACAATAGTTTCAATATTCCCATTCACACCAATAATTTTATTTTATATTCAACAGGGCCTCTTGGCTTCGGCCCCACCAATCCCAACTTATCAAATGTCTGAGCTAGACCATGAGTTAGTTTAAATATTATTTTAATCTTAAAATTAATTTTATATTAAGGTGTTGGATTGATGTTATAAAAAACTCAACAATTGACTGCCACGGTGGCTCAATTGATAGTGAACCTACCTTCTGCGCTTGGAGGCGTGGGTTCGATTCCCACCTAGGGCAAACATTCATGTGATGAACATTTGTGTTTGTTCTATGTCTGTGTGTTAATATCTATTTGAATATGTATTTAAATATACATATGAGCGTATATCAGTCTTTGGCAGCCATGTTACAAGCTTTGCGTAGTTTGGGGTCAGATCACCGTGTGTGCAAAAATGACAAAAGGAAAAATGTTACAGGATGGCAGGATATAATCACCCATTCACACTCTCGCTTCTCTGCAGCCTCCAAGTTTTAATATTATATATCTTCTAAAAGCTAATGTATTACAATAACTTAAACAACATTCCAATAGTAAAAAATTATAAAAAAAAACAATATGTCAATACCTAACTACTAAACTAATCTATATATTATATTATAATTAAATGTTTGGATCGTAAACGATACATTGTTAACTTAATTTCCTTTGACACAATCCTTACCGCAAAATGTACCTTCATCCAACACATGGCTCGATCCAACTGCTCTACAGAATCTAGGCACAGATTGAGGAGATATAGATGGACAACTACAAAGACACGGCATCAAAGCGCCATTCGTATAAAATGCGACAGAGGGCTGATTTTACATACGTAAATTTTTGAAAAGAAGTAGTAGAATAGTGAAAGAATAATGGCAGGTTTTTTGTAGAGACTGTAAAAAAGACAAAATACCAAGTGTATTTTTTTCTGTATGTCTAGTGGTAAATGGGGTTCCACTGTCTAAGTAACTAGCTTCACTACTACTTATTTGATAGCTTTTTTTAATGATGAAATGGGCTAGCGTTTGACTACAACTCACGTAATCCCCGCGGCTGAAACCACGGGCCACAGCTATTACCATATAGAAATCTAGGTCAAGTAAGTAATCCAAATCTAAAACAATGTTTTAAACTATCATGGTTTTAGACTACATAATGATTTTTGACGGAATATTTTACCGTGTAAGGTTGTGGATGGAGCACCTAATATTTTGGCGAAGTTACATGAACCATGTTCACGGGCAGACTCAGTCTTCGATGATCACGGGAAGACTTAAATATCAGGAGCTTCATCCATAATCTTATCACGATAAATATCCCGTTAATAATCATAAAAACTGCAATTCAAATCTAATTCATACTTAAAGGTAACATTTTGGTAAGGTTAACGACGATTTCTTAATAATGTAAAGCATAATACAAAAATACAATCATGCATAAGGTATAATTGTACAAAGACTTAATTTATACAATTTTAATTTTTTTATTGTTTGTTTGTTTGTTAATAAATTCCTGAATAGCAAGAGTACACGATTGACTTAAGCCGGTTTTCGTTGTCTTGCCAGAGTTAGCCATCTGATCTTTTCATAATTTCCACAGAAAACTTTCATTCAGTGCAGACTTTGTCGGGACAACCATCTGCGACAAAAAAATGTGAAACTTTGTCTTTTTTCGACTAATTTGCATTGGCGGGTCTTGTCCCTTTGAGATTGAGTTATTTGGGTTTACTTGGAATATTTTGTATGAAGGAAATACGAAGTGATTCGTATTGGGCGATGACAGGCTTTTATTATGAAGTCGAGAGGTTGTATTATCTTTGTAATGTGGTGGATGTGCTCTTTGTAGTGTAAAATACCGTTATACAATATCTTTTTTTTTAAACCACAAAAACAGGGATAACATTAAAAATTAGAGTAATTATCTAGGGTATTAACAGGCGGCCTTATCGCTTAAAGCGATCTCTTCCAGGCAACCGTGCACGGAGAGGAATATTCATGGTTATTTATGTTTTTTATGATCTACTTCAGGATTAGCGATTTTAAAGTTTTTTTTTAGTTTTTTAAGCTGCGAGAATAATTCGTCCTATAACAACAACGCCTAGTCATATCTAGGCGACATAAATACTCAGACATTAGGGCTGCCCACTCAGCCTTATACTAGTAATTTTTAAACTTTCGCGATTCGAACACATGTTTTCATATTTATCGGGACTTATCGCGCACTATTAAATATAGGTAAAAATAGATACCTTTCGCTCGACGTTGTCGACCGCGGTGTAGGTACTAGGACTTTTACCGATACAGTCAGTGTTGTGTGTCGTAGTGACAACCCTGCAATTTTTCAAGATCAAGATCAAGTGAGGGTAGGAGAACAAAATATCCGCTCTTCTCGCCGGACTCACCCGCAGTTTTCAGTCAGCTCGTGACCACGGCCATTGTAACATGGTCGAAACGTCGAGCGAAAGGTATCTATTTTTACCTATATTTAATAGTGCGCGATAAGTCCCGATAAATATGAAAACAGCCTTATACTGTATCTGCAACATTGAATAGGTCAGCACCAATCACTAGTATATACGGAAATTCCTCGAAACCAATAAATCATTTCGCACACAGCTTCCACCCAATTACAGACCTTTCTAAAATACATCCTGGATCATCCGAAGATACTCACACCATTATTATACTAAATTCCTTACAGCTTCAGGTAATGGGCCCCATAAAGCATCAATAAAGCATCATTATGTTATTATTACCTGCCTGGGAATGATTAATACAAAGTTGGTTCGCGCGATGCCCTAAAATTAAAGCTTTTACTACTAGAATCAGAGATGCATAGAAGAATAGATAGGTTAAAAGAATAGAGAAGTGAGTGCAAAATGATCACCTGGGATTCGGTAAAGTATTGTCCTCTGCGGGAAAATTTGGAACTATGCGTTAACATTGCAAAGAAAGTGGCGCCACCACATTGATCTAAAATTAGAACAACCGATATGGATTATAGCAATGTTTTATCGTGTGCTCAGATCGGTCTATGATATCAGTCGGAGATATGCCTTAGTATGATTCTCGCTCGTGTTCAAAATGTATCCGTGTTTCACTCCGTTGTTTTACTATATCGCTACACCACTTAATGGGATTTTCGGGACATGTCCATTTTCACTAAACCATTTGCCGTGGAGTTGCCATGGCCAAAAAATGTTTCACCAAATTTAAGTGATAACGTAGGTGTCTCTTAACGATACCGATCCGGGGGTGCCTAATGATAGGCAACTATTAAACTGACAGCTCGCGCCGCACTCGCTCACTTACATCACCGCGGTAGCTAACTCACGTCAAAAATCAAACTGTCAGAAATTTAGACAACTCTTAGCTTAAAAATGGATTGGTGAAACAGAAGGTTAAGCTTGAGACTCTGTTTAGATTAGGAGTTCATTAGTTAGGTGTCACCTTGTTCGTGGTTAGTGAAAACGGGCATATGAAAGTGACACTTCAAGTGACACCAATGAACTAATTTCTACATGCAAAAAAATGGGCTGCAAGGTTTACTTTGGCATCAAGCCAGATTTAAGCCTGATGCGTTCGCAACCACCACACCTTACCATATCTCCCTAGTTTGTTTTGTTAGTTGTAGATATAT
The DNA here is from genome assembly GCA_949125355.1 of Agriopis leucophaearia. NCBI lineage: Eukaryota > Metazoa > Arthropoda > Insecta > Lepidoptera > Geometridae > Agriopis > Agriopis leucophaearia. The sequence continues at coordinate 17,766,100 of OX421263.1, read as the reverse complement.
TTCGAGGCCCATATCTAAGGTAACCCGTACGAAGCGCTTTGGTTCCACTTTTATTGTGCGAACTGCTAGTATGTGGAATGTGCTGCCTGAATGGGTAATCCCCGATGGTTACAATCTGGGTGTTTTCAAGTCAAGAGTGAATCGTTTTCTTCTAGGCAAGCGTGACACATCGCAGGCTGCATCATCGCTTAACATCAGGCGAGTTGGCGGCGAAGCGCAAGCTATTTAACAATTAAAAAAAAAAAAAAAACTTAAGTTTTTGCTCCAGCATTTATCTTCCATTTATTTTACATCCGCGGCGAATCTAGCTCGCCGGTGAGGTTTACGAGAGCCACCCGGCCAGCAATCAATTTTATTTATTGCCTAACGATTATATTGCTAGGATATTGCTGTATTGCTGTAATGTAAAGCTAATTGCCGTTTATGGCGCGATTTGTGAGGGATGCTATGTGGCTGTTTTATTTCAGCCGTTTTTTGTTTTATGGGGTTCGTAATTTAATGGAAATTCTGTTGGACATGTTCCTTTTGGCGGTGAGACATCGAACCCGTTCAACGCTCCTACTGAGAAAGCTTAGAGCAGACTGTGAACTTTAAATGCGAATCTAAGTTGGGTCTCAAATAAATTGCACTTGCATTTTGGTCTTATTAATGTAAAGAATTCGATGGCAAACTTCAAAATCAAAATCAGGCTAAAAGGAAAGCTCCGTAATAAACAAAAAATAGAAAAAAATGGTGGCATTCTGTCAAATGAAAATTTTACCCTCAGTGTCTATATTAAAAAAAAAATATATGAAAACCTTCTCACAATAATATAATTGTTTTTAAAAATACTCTACCAAAAATAAATGGCAAACGTTTCTAGAGCTTAATCGAACATAGACTTTGGGCCGTAAGTTGAAATCTGCGTCCAAATCACAGACTAGGTAGACTACGTAGAAAGTCTTTGGTCCAAATAGACACTGGCATTAGAGACCCGCATCCGGACAAATTGTAACAAATAGCCACCCGTCCGCCCCTAGTTTAAGACTACCTATTCACTTAAGCTATTTCATCCCTTTGTTCCCACTGTTGGGAGATCAGACGCATGATCCTCAATAGGCTATAATAAGCCATTGAATTTGAACGCCTAAACTACAATAGACCATGTTAGACCAGTGTAGAATCAGAAAAAAAAATGTGCCCAAAAATTATCAAATTAAACACGTGTATATTGTTATTATAATTGCTATAGATTTTAATTCAGTGTTTGTTTATTGGATAACAAAAACTCTACCCTCTAAATAAGCAAACCTCTGTGTAACATCTTGACTAATGACAGTTCATAAATCGAACCAAAAACCAACCAGCCAAAAACAAATAACAATACTGGCCGCACACAAAAAATGCGATCGATCATTCGAATAGAATTCAACATCCATAAAGACGAATCGCCGTTCATAATTCGAATTTGGTACGTTGATAAAAAACAAAATGGCTGCTTCCCAACATTTATTAACCCTTTCGTGATGCCGGGTCCGGTGTGATAAATACGGGGTGCTCCCTTAACTTTTACTCATGAGTCATTATGGCATTTAAATAATTCTGGAGTGAGTTCTGATTTATGATAGCTGCCCTGACAGGGGTTTAATCTGCGTATCTGCGCTCAAGTAATATGACAGTTGTGCGTGCGATGCGAAGATGATATCACAGGGTGGAGGGAGGAAAATGTCGGAAACTCTGAGCTAATGGTTAAGTCACTTATTGTTAAGTTTGTTTTGTTAAATGATATGGTAAAATATGTAATGCGTGACATCGTCGACATTCAAAACATGTTCTTAAGTATTTTAGTTATGGGATCTAAAAAACTGTTAGCGCTGAATGTTTAAAACTTTTTAGCGTGTATAGCGTATTTTAGTTTTTGTAATGGAAAACGAAATATCTGGATAAAGTTTTCAGTAAGTAGGTACCACACAAAATCTTGTCTGGCTTTCATAGCGCTCGTTTTATTATGATATTAAGCATCAAAATCTCGATTGAATAAAATACTTTTCATTTCAAGTAGCAAATGTTTATTCTCACCGAACATTTCTCTCTGCTCACAAATTCAAGGCGCCGACTATAAACATCAGGGTTGAACAAGGAAACATCGCATCGCACTTTCGCTGCGAGCGCATCCGATAATCGAGAACTATCGGATAAATAACCGTAATCGGCAATCGGGTCACGTCCCTACCGCAGTGTTGTGAGGTGCAAGGAACGGAGCTGCGAAAAAATGAAGTTGAAAAATATGTATTTAATCTTGAAAAATATGTATTTAATCTTGAAAAATATGTATTTAATATTTTTAATCTACATTTATTTAGGGTTTTTTTATCGCGAATAAGTCCGCGTTTGTTTGTATGTGACAATGTGGTTGAAGATGAAGCACGCAGACTTAGAAGATACCTATTCACTCTTGCCTTGAAAAGGCCCAGATTATATCTCTCAGGAAACAAGGAAGCCGGCAGGTTGACTCAATCCGTGGCCGCACGGATTAGAAACGTAAAATCGAAACGTTTTGTACGTATCCAAGGAAAGTCTACATGTATGGGGTTTCATTCACTTTGCTACATTCAGCTCTATTATGATCAATAGACGGCACAATTTGACGGCACCCGGTTCGATTCTTGGCCCTGCACCAATTACTTATTTAGTACCTACTTCAATAAATTATGTGCAGTTTCGATGCCTCAAATCGCTCAACAACGGTGAACGAAAACATCGTATATCCAATATGTCCAAGATCCTCAAAGGTTCAAAGACATAACGACATTCACCAACATGCACTGGCCCAGCATTGTGGATTAGAACCCATCCTCTCTCAACACGATAGGCTGGTAGTGATGATGATGGTGACTCATATAATAGGTATTTATTTGTACAGTCTCACCATCTTAGCTGTCCAGTTGACAGCGTCGCTAGTGTCGTCGTCACACGAGACATAAAATTACAGTTCTCATAATCGCGGCTGTAGTTCCAATTTTGCTCCCCTGAACAGCAAAGTCTGTAAAAAAAGCCAGCGCTTAATTTTCACACAAATTTGTCCCGTCAAGATTGAAAAGTGTGAAATTTTTAGGTTAATTGTAATATTCTACAAGTTTAACGTAATGGACACAAAAATCAATGAAAACTTGCAAAAATATATATAAAAATATTTTATTTTTTATGCCTCTTTGTAGGTAATAATAGTAGATAAACAAGCGAAAGGCTACCTAATTATCTAGTAAGTGGTCACTGAAGTCTATGGACACCTTTGACAGTGCATTGTCTACCTTTTCGGACTCACCCTTCAGTTGAAGCAATTGAGGTAATTTTTCAAGGGAAAAACTGAAAGTGGTAAGTCATTCCACAACTCACAGATTGCCTACTCAACAATCTATCTAATCAATTATTGCATTTTGCAGTGAATATAAAAATCATGTTGTCGATCACTTCGTATTCAATCACTCCGGTAGGTACTCGTGCCTATTTGTTTGTCAAATGACTTCTAAAAAGCAATTCTCAATATTACGTTCATAAGTTCTCAATTCCACTGTTTTTTTTAATGTTTGTTACCTCAGAACTTTCGACTGGATGAACCGATTTTGGTATTTTTTTTTTAAAGCTGTTGCTTTCCGTGTGGTCCCATTTCAATTTAGTCCAATTCTGAAATTTTTATGAAGTCTGTTTTTCCTATTGATAATTATTTGATTAAAATAAATTGACAAGGACACAAATGCGTCGATCGCTAACAGTTTCCTACAGTGTTTAAATTTCAACTTACCATATCCATACTAGATTTAACTTCCTAATCTTCAGAAATAGATCAACAGCATAGTGACTCTATACAATTGAGGTATTCGCGCGAAAAAACGCCCCTACGAGGTGCAACTTCGTGCAATTTCGTGAAAGCTCGTGCAATATCGTGCAAGTTCGTGCAATCTCGCACGTACGCGATACGTGTACCGGTGGAGCATTATCATTTTACTTCGAGCACTTTGGTTACGTTTCCAACGAATTCCAGCACTTTTATTGTCGGAAATAAATGGATGTAGATTTGGCTCAAATAATAAAACATTTCAAGCAGTTATATACATAAAAGTAACAAATAAATAAATAACATTTCACAATCATAGAAAATAAATAAATAAATATCTGGGACATTTTTGCACACACGGTCATCTGACCCCAAACTAAGCAAAGCTTGTAATATGGCTGCCAGAGACTGATATACGTACATATATATTTTTAAATATATACTTAAATAGATATTAACAACCAGACATAGAACAAACACAAATGTTCATCACACAAATGTTTGTCCTAGATGGGAATCGAACCCACGCCCCCAAGCACAGAAGTTAGGTTCACTACCAACTGAGCCACCGGGGCAGTCAACACTTACAACACATAGACATGGCAACACCCCTCTCTATGAGGGAGGCCTTGTCCAACAGTGGACGTTAATTGGCTAATGATGTGAATCATAGACATGATTTCCAGTCCCAGGAATTCCATGGATACACAAAAATATGGACAATTAACACCCAGTCCCAGAACATATATTTTAGTTCATCATTTATAATACCCGGTTGAGAATCGAACCCGGGACCTCTTGCTCAAGAGGCTGACGTACTACCACTAAGACATACCAGTCGTAAAATGCTCAGTTCTTCGAGTTGATCTCTCAGTTATATAAATCTAAGGTTGTTAGGGAAGTTTTAATTGTAAATCTAAAGAAGCATAATAATAATTATAAGATATTAGTACAATTATATAAATTGAAAATTAAAAAAACCCCATTATAAAAGAGCTTATAATCTTTAAACGGCTGAACAAATTTTCATGAATCATAGCTAAGAACACTCTTGATCATACCACCGGCCAAACAACAAAACTAATTCAAAATCGATTCAGCCCGTTTGGGAGTTATGATGCCAGAGACAGACACACAGATACACACGTTAAACTTAATAATTCTCGCAGCTAAAAACACGCTTTAAAATCGCTAATCCTGAAGATCCTGGTAAGGATAATGGGACAAACTATTTAATTTATTGCATTGTCATCGGTCCTTGATAAGTGTGCAAAATTTCAATTTATTTTGACGTTTTGATGTAGTTGAAAATTAAGTTCAAAGATTACGTTACATACATACATAACTACCATGCTAATAAGCGCTATAAAGCGTGTTAAAGTATAACTCTTTTCATATATATATTTAAAACCGATAACAATTACTAGTTAATTATTATATTATGCACCTACGATACCTATAGAAAAATTAGATAAAACTTAAAAAAAAGGTATAAAAGGGCCTCGGTGGAGGGAATGCTAATTTTTTGGCCAAGGTAGGCGCCAGCATTCCAGTCACCTGTCGCCTCCACCAAGCGTTTCGCCAAGGCCCTGGTTCCCCTCTTTTTATGTCGGGGGTTAAAATTGTAAGTTCTCACTTGAAGCTAATAAAGTACACGAACAAGCAGATATATCTACTTAAAGCATCATAGCTTCTCACACGCTCCGTACCCGCTGTAAATAAAGCTTTGTCTAACACAACCAAACACTGAAACTTTGGGACAGTTTGAAATTCCCGACCACCAATAAACTTTATTACGCGACCTAACCAAACAAAACTCTAAATAAATGTATAAATCAAACACCCTGACAAAAGACTGATGAAAAAAATATACCGGCCAAGTGTGAGTCGTGCTCGCGCACTGAGGGTTCCGTACCACCAAAAATACAATAATTAACTATCAATTAAAAAATCCGACGTCAAAATTAGTAAAATGTGGCATATCGATTCGCTGAAAGAAATGATAAGATTGATCAAGTAACGAAATTACCAGTTATAACACGGTAATGAACAGAAATTTGTCGCCGACTCACACTTGGCCATTATTTTTTGTTATATTTTAGAGTGTGCACTATACTCATGCCAAGTTTGACGTTTGTACGTATTACCGTTTTTACATTAGAGCAATCACAATAATACTTAAAAAAATACGTTTGTTGTATGGGGATTCTCCTTTATTTAAATTTTTGACTTTATTGTTATTTCTTAGTTAATCTGCCGTAACATTACATATTCTGTAAAAATTTCAACTAGCTATCAATTACGGTTCCAAAAATACAGCCGTTTAATGGCAGGACGGACGGACACAGACAGACAGACAGCGTAGGCTCAGTAATACCGTTTTTACCCTTTGGTTACAGAACCCTAAAAACAGAAATTTCCAGATAAAACTGGTTTGTAACCCTCAAACGCAAGGGTTTATTGAGATATCAAATAAAAAATCAGCGGTCGCGCGCGGGCTAACAAGGCCCCATCGACAATGCTCCTTGATTTAGTTCAAGTTTATTGTGCAACGTTATTTATACGCCTGTGTTCCCCTTCTAGACGGCACGATTCAATGTATAGTCCCAACCCTACGAAATACCCTATCTAATCCAAAACCACACATAGTATTCAACTCTACTCGAATGATTCAAAGTCGAAATTCGAATGTAGAAAAAGCGAAGATACAAAAGCTAGTGCGGAAAATATGAAATTTACCAACGCATTTTATTAAGAATCGAGAATGTATATCTCGATTTCTGTGTGCGGTTTGATTGGAAATATGCTTATGGCTGTTTCCGTGGACTCCAACATTGGATTACGTCTGCACTGGCTGATTGCAAGCGATCGGAACTGGGACCGTTTAAGGACGCTGGATTCCTTTGATATAAGAGTATTTCAGATGTTCGAAGTATATTCGTAGCATTCAAATGGATTTGAAATGTACGGTAGTATTGTACGGTTAACCATTGAAACAATATGGTTTTAAACTATTAAGATTAAACTTGTTTCATAAAGGTACCTACTCAAATAAAAATATATTTATAACGAAACATTCTCTCAAAAATGCTACTCAAGAACAAACTTCGTCGAAAATTGTGGTGATAACATAAGACTGAAAGAAAACTTAGCACGTAAAAATACTTTGTTTTTCTTAGCCCACTAGAAAATGCAAACAGCATATTTTGAAATCCCAAAATACCTCCAAATGTATTTAATTTTCAGCTAACGGCATAAAACTGCGAAAACAACAAGGGTTGGTATAATAAATATACTTCAATTTTTTTTTAATATTTTTTTTTATAATTTAATTATATTTATAACCTCTAACAGTACATAATATAACCTAACACCAAAAAGGGCAGTAGCCATAAATAAAAAGTTTATATAACCTATTTGCGGATTATTTTATGATTTTTCATTATTTTATATGCATTTTACACTCTTTATATCAGTTTTAACTGACAATGTAAATACATTTTATAATCTATCTATCTATACATAAATAATAAAATCGTAGATATAAAAAAACAGGAATTGCGACATATCAAAAAAATTATCACACAGGTTGTCTTAAAATATCGGGAGCTCCTTCCACAACTATACCACGGTAAATGTCCCGTAAATAATCATCATATAACTATAGGTATATTATTAATTATCAAAATAGTGATATTACAATAAACTTTTGAGTTTTTTTTGTTACTTACTCGTTAGATTCATCTATAAACTCTGTCACATTTTGTGTACAAGCGCCATCAATAGTCCTGTTACCATCTTGACTCAGAGAGAATGATCGATCACAGTCACTCAATATACCAACAATAATCGCTTCACGAGCCACATCTACCAGCAAATATTGTCGCCACTTTACCCCTTAATACCATTAACTGTCACAGAGACCATCAATCAAACTGTATCCAAATATACACCAACGAAATCGAATTAAGTACTTTAAAAACCGAGCGTACCGAAATGAAACTTTTTGCAAAAACGGTCACCAAAACGCAGCGTTTTAATATTAATTAAAAAACAAATATGTTCGCGTTGAGCCCGCGAGTGTTCCAAAATTGAATCAAAGGAGTAATTCGAATGGAATAGTCGAATGAATTGATAGAATCGATGCGTCGTCATACCTATCTACTGCACTTACTCTAGTCAAATTAGTTACAGGCAACTATAGTTCTTAGGTATTTAATGTTAAGGTTTATTTTGTTTCAGGATAGTTCAGGTGAGGTTTTGATTTATTAACAAGGTTTTAAAAAAGAGTTATGTTTTCAGGGACTTCTCATGTGAGCCGTTGCAAAATGGTTAAGTGCTTGGTTTTAGAGGTATCCGTTGTTTTTAATTCAGTTATCCGTGTTTTATTTTTAGAATTTTTAAATGGTGAAATATGCGTTGCAAAGCCAGCCAATTACAATTCTCTCTACTCGCAACTTCGTTTGCGTGAACATTAAAATAGGTAGTCCCTGCAGACGGAGTAATAATAGTATGGTCTAAATGCTTAAGTAACCTGAATTCAGGGAATTGGGTGTCTAGGAAGAATATATGACAGTACATATAATAAAACTATAGAGCTTGCCCGCGACTTCGTGTGTATTTGAGGCGCAAGCCTTAATTCAATAAAAAATTAAACCTTAAAAACTACAATTTTAAGTAATCATGGAAGTTACCCCCGATCTCGCGCGCATTTTTCAGGTACCAAACAGAGTAACTGTTTGGTACCTGAAAAATGCGTGTAAGCACTTAAATATACAAATTATTATATTAACAGGAATTCAAGAGCAGCTTCTCTTTGCAGGAGAATTGCGCATGAAAACTGTACCTACCACACCACCAGGCACTTTCTATCAGGCGAATATCTTGCTCGTTTCTTCCCATACAAATTGTTATTACAACATAATAATTATACAATTTTACGAAAGTAGTTTTATCTTTTTATTATATCCCATTTTGTAGTTTTCCCAAAGTTTAATGAAGTCTGGAGTAGCTTGGTTGAAACTATTCTGTTAAACTTTTGTAGCTTACCCGCTCTCGACTTTGTATCGGTAATTTTCAATTACCTACCATCCGTTTTCCTCATTGCATCAATATTATAATAAAGTATTTGGGATTTGTACATAGCTATTAAAATTTGAAGTTGAAGTGGCAATAGGCAGGCCACATCGCTCGATGAACCCATAACCGATGGGGAAGAAAGGTGCTTTAGTGGAGACCACGAACCGGAACACGCAGCGTAGGTAGGTCTTTTCCCACTATATAGACTGACATCGTGAGAACCAAGGACATCCAGTGGATGCAGATGGCAGGATGTCGTTCAGTGTACAGGTCAAGGGGGAGGCCTATGTTCAGCAGTGGACGCCTTCTGGCTGATGATGATTTTAATTTTAGACGATTAAGGCAATTTAACGAAAATAATTCAATGTTTTACTTGATAAATTTAAGTAAAAGTGAGTATAGCAGTAGGCAACAATTTTTTTAATTAAACTTGAGCAAGTCGCTCGCCTTATAGCAGTTCAGTGCCCAAAATTTGAAATAACATATTTTCTGTCCAACATTTTCTTTAATATAACAAATTATAATATTTTAATTATTATATTTTATGAATGCAATTTTCAATTTTGCTATCTGGATTTGCTGGCATAATGCCGTAATTGTCAAGACGAAGATAAAACAAGTAAACGGTAACATTAAATTGTTTATTTTGTGTAAGTAATTTAGCTAAATCCACTCTCAAACTTTCCCATCTATAATAGTTTTACGTAAAACCATCGACAAAAGATAGATACCATCCGTCCTTGGTAAAACTCTAGGAAAACGCATTCATCTTGTCTTATTTCTGTTTGTTTTCTAATTTTCTTTATATACGCTTAGAAAAAACAACAATTAGGTACATTATTTTATTATGACGTTTTTATTAGCACTGTCAGTAACTTTCATATACTTCGTAATAGTCTTTTCATATACTTAGTAATAGGGCGAGTGAACGAGCAATCATGATACGTCAAAGCGTCCTTGACTATTCAGATCTGGTAAGACCGGTGATTTGAACTACGCCGTGAAAGCTACTCTACCGGAATATATCTAAGTTTTGTTGCTAGGAGTGTACTGTATAAAAAGGCGTGAAGATATATTTTACGATGAAGGAAACAGGCTATGTTTTCTTCACACTGTTCCGCTCACGAAAATGGTACGAATTACTCGCAGCTTTTGATAGAAAAAAGGTGACGACACAGAATAATAACTTTAAATTGCCTCTTACATAAAGTTTCAGTTCAAATCGAACCAATTGTTATCAAGGTCTCATTTAACTGTACAGTGTACACCGATTACCTATACACATATTATAATTTTTCAATCGGCATCAAAAAAAAGATTCTCAAATAGGCCTGATGGGACTGATTTTTACATTTTATTTAAAAAAAATAGAGCCCATATAGAGCAGGTTGCAAGTTAAATTTGACCCACTTTTCGGTGTTCAATTGAGCTGAAATTTGATAAATAAAAATAAATAAATAAATATCTGGGACATTATTGCACACATGGTCATCTGACCCCAAACTAAGCAAAGCTTGTAATATGGCTGCCAGAGACTGATATACATACATATATATTTTTAAATACATACTTAGATAGATATTAACACCCAGACATAGAACAAACACAAATGTTCATCACACAAATGTTTGTCCTAGATGGGAATCGAACCCACGCCCCCAAGCACAGAAAGTAGGATCACTACCAACTGAGCCACCGGGGCAGACCGATATACTTGTCAAGTTCTGATGACAATACAATATTACGGTGACAGCGTGCTGATTTGCTGATGGTGACGGTGGACAACGGCACTCCTCGATGGATAGTAGTAGACTGGCAGTGTTAGGGCTCATTTTGATTCGCACACCGTTCCGATCAAAAATATTATAAAAGCTTCGTATAAAATATATATATATTTATAACTTGTTTTCAGTCTTCACCATGAGCTTAAAAGCTTTATACCGTCTATATCATCTACGTAGTTTTGATTGAAATTATGTAATTATTACATAGAAAAGCATTGACATTGTAAATTTAAACACGAACTTGGTTTAATTTCCTAAGTTTGAAATTGCGGATAGAAAAATTTTAGTCTACGAATTTTTGGCAACGTCCGTGAAAAATTAAATTCTTTGTACACCTAAGACACGATTTTTATTAAAGAAAAAATGCCTAAAAGTGGTGTGGAAGGCCGCCCGCCCTGCGGGAAGCTTTTATAAGGCGAGCTATAAATCAAGGCGAGGAAATATTTAAAAGCTTGCCTCGCCTCGGTTCTTAGGCGGTTTCTTGCTGGCTTAGACCTTTTAAGAATCCTATATTTATAACATACAGACAACACAATTTCTTCACGTACATACAACAAAGTGAGTAGAGTGTTGCTGGCTTACAACTATTTACAGGTTTAGCATTTATATTAGATATTTGATTATTTATACTTTTGAACAATTTTATGAACTTCGCTTGGTCGACAACGCATCAAGAATGATTTCGTACAGATTATTAGCGTTGGTAGACGATTATACACCATCGAGGAATAACTTTTTTATTTATTTTTATGATTTCTTATGACATTTACTATCTCCATACTTAAAAACCCAAGGACATATTTTGTTGGTAAATAAATAAATCTCGCAGTTTAAAAAACACGCTTAAAATCGCTAATCCTGAAGATCCTGGTAAGGATACTGGGACAAAATATACAAATTATTGCATTGTCATTGGTTCTTGATAAGTGTGCAAAGTTTAAAATCAATCCGTCGTTTTTAAAGGGTGAAAATCACGTTCAAAGATTCCGTTATATATATATATACATACCAAGCTAATAAAATCGTAAATAAAAAAATATATTCCGCAAATATTCATATGTTAGTGTACAACCGTGATAACTTAAAACAGTGTTTTAATAAAAGAGTGTTAAAAGTATAATGTAAAAAGAAATCTTTAGGTATATATTTTTTCATAAACTTACTAAAAAAATACTTTTTCTTCCTTTATTATTTTTGTGTGTGTTTGATTTAGTTTTATGTTTTATTAACTGCGCAAATGTCACAGAAATGTTCTAGAAAAGTTTACGGTTTATAAGTTGCAAAAAATGTGGAACTTTCCTAGTAGCCATATCTTGTCCACATCTTTAATTAACTTAACAGTATTAACGAGTCATCAAGCACCGGAAGCAAACAAAGAGTTGGCACAATATAGTTGTCTTCAGCTGTGACGGTCGGTCGGTTTGGACCCTCGTCTTACGGCGGGGCATTAATCACTGCCTGTATTAGGGTACAGTGGATGTGGTGACGGAATGAACAGAGTTATGATGGATGTGGTATATTTTATTGCGTCTAAGTCCTCGTTTGACCACCAACTCGCCTGTTGGTAAGCGACAATGTGGTCGAAGGTGAAGCACGTGGACTTAGAAGATACCTATTCATTTATGGTATGATTCGTACAGTAGGTAGGTAGGTAGGGTATTTTAGTGGGTCTATTTTTGTGGGACATTCTTCAGCTATGTTTGTATCCGTTAGCTGCGTCCTGGTGTATTAGTTTCCTGTAGTTTTTTATATGAAAAGGGTTCAATGTTATTCAAATAGGTGTTGACCTCAGAAGTACGTGATTTGTGTATCTGGTATGACCACGTGGTACTATATTCTATTCTAACGCAGAGTAACAAATTTATCTAATTAAAAATAAACTTGGTCCTTATTCATCTAAACAAATAATAAATATCATTTTTTTATGATCTTCATCGATTATCTTCATATGATCTTCGATCTGATGGCTCTTCACCCCTGCCCATAACAGCTCAACGCTACTCAGAATTTTGAACTTCAACAGTTCAAAACCCTGGATGGCAATGCACTGCGCTCGTCACCCCGAGATACAAGATGTCAAATCTCTGTGTGCCCTGTAATTTCGCTGGAAACATTGGCCTTCAATCCGGAACACAGTAGTGTTTGCACACTACTGCTTGGCGGTTGAATAACTGGCAAAGGTGTGATACTTCCCGAGGCGGACCTCTGCAAAAGAGTCCTACCACTACAGAATCTGGGACATTTTTGCACACACGGTCACACATCACACATCACATCATCAGCCAATTAACGTCCACTGTTGGACAAGGCCTTCCTCATAGAGAGGGGTGTTGCTATAATCCCAACGCTTGGCAGGTGGCTTGGGGGTCGCAGTACGTTCACCGTGTACTATTAGGACGCTGCTCGCAATCTGCTGCTGCTGCGATGCATCCTCCGGTGGTTCTGGTCACACAGTCATCTGACCGCAAACTAAGCAAACTTTGTAATATGGCTGTCAGAGACTGAGATATATATATATATATATATATATAGAAATTCACACTTTAACAAATTATTATTTTTATATTATTATATTATTTTAAGAAAATTGGTGGTTGGTGGGTGAACAACCACCAATTTTCATCACACCAATATTTGTGTAAGTGGTTATATACACTAAAGATTGATTATACTTCATTTTACATTACTACAAGAATCGTAAATGAGAAGTTGTTTCATAAAAAGGAAAAATATCTCAGTATGTTTATATCTTTGTTCAGCGTCACCTCCACATTTGACATGTCCATGATTCTTGGTTCCCTGTTCGATACAAACTTAGTGGCACTTAAATACTCATTTAAGTTACTTAACACAGAGCTCTGAGTTATGAGTCGCGTACACATTTATTGAAGCAGTCGTTTGTAATGTCAAAGGAAAATCCTATTTTCGATCGACCGACACTCAAATACGAGTAAAACTAAGTTAAATTTGAAATTTTAATATTTACGTTGAAAGCTAGCAATGTCCCCGGATTTTCTTTCTAATTTTTCTTTAGATAAATTTATTTACTAAAAATAAGTAGGCACAGAGATGCTTAAATATTATACTTAAACCTCTTGGAATGGAAATACTTATAACTAGGTTTAAGGTAAGGTCTAGCTGCGCCCTGTAGTTTCACCCGCTTTATATATGATACCTAAAAACTTCAGTTATAAGACTTATCTTATAATATTATTATTTGTCTTCTTTTAAGGTTCTGTACCCATAGGGTAAACACGGGATCCTATTACTGAGCCTACGATGTCTGTCTGTCTGTCCGTCTGTCCATCCGTTCTACCTTGAAATCAACTGTAAAAGCCAGTAGAAATTTTCACAGAATATTTAATGTTACGGCGGATTAACTAAGAAATAACAATATAATCTAAAATTAAAAACAAAAGGGTCCCCATACAACAAAGGTATTATTTTTACCAATTTTTGTAATTGCTCTAATCCTAATGTAAACACGGTAATACGTACTGTCGTACAAGCGTCAGGTCATTATTTATTAATTGTTGTTTTACTTTAGAGCTTATACTATATATTCTGTATGTCAATTTAATTTTGTCATTTTTCTATTTTGTTTTTTCGGAAAACACATATTATTGTGTAACTGCGTAATATTCTCACTATGAATGTTACTAATCCAATTTTCACCCATGAGAACTTGCAATTAGCTTCTTGTTCTACTAAAATTGACATATTTTTTAAGGCTGTTGGTTTTCCTATGAAATAAATAAATATAATCATGCCAAGTATGTCGCTAGTAACGGTTTATTTTATTAGAGCTTTTTGGGAACGAAACCCTAAAAAATAAGAGATAAAATTAACAGATTTTGATTTGTTTATACATAAGTGTTTTAAGGCTTAGCAAGTACGAAGAACTTGTAAGACGCTATAAGTATAGACATAACGCGTATAAACTAGGTTGAATAATTAACAGCATTTGATTCCCTTCTATCAAGTCTAAACTTTGATAGTTGCTTTATATTTATGAGGTGATTAGACATTCATTAAAATTTTGATGATTCTCTGAGTGAACTCAGTGGAAACGTGTCTGGTATAAAGTTTTAATTGGTGTATCTCTAAATAGCACCCACTCCAGTTCGAGTAAATTATTAATAATTGTTATGATAATATATTATTGCAGCGGGCCGTTGCAGAGGCATTTGAGGACGCACGTGAAAATATAAGCTGATGTGTAGCCGAGGCAAGTATCATCATCATTTCAGGGCTATCGTGGTGGATATGGCCCAATCACCCTTTCGGAGGTACTATTTTTTATTTATTTTTTGACATTTTTGCACACACGGTCATCTGACCCCAAACTAAGCAAAGCTTGTAATATGGCTGCCAGAGACTGATATACGTACATATATATTTTAAATACATACTTAAATAGATATTAACACCCAGACATAGGACAAACACCAATGTTCATCACACAAATGTTTGTCCTAGATGGGAATCGAACCCACGCCCCCAAGCACAGAAGTTAGGTTCACTACCAACTGAGCCACCGGAGCAGTCATATTATTATAATTATGAATACAAAAAACCGACTTCATAGATATGTCAGAACTGGACCAAATTGAAATGGAACCACACGGGAAGCACCAGCTTTCAAAAAAAAAGAATCATCGAAATCGGTTCACCCTGTCGAAAGTTCTGGGGCAACAATTATTTAAAAAAACAGTCGAATTGAGAAACTCCTTCTTTTTGGAAGTCGGTTTAAAAGGCTGATTATGCTTAATGCTAACAAAACATTGCCAAACAAATTAATTTCAATGTAAATAAGTAGAGTTATATGATTATTTACGGGATATTTACCGTGGTAAGGTTGTGGAAGGAGCTCCAGATATTTCGGCGCAGTTACAAGCACCATGTTCAACCGTCAGCTTCCCGTGAACATGGTGCATGTAACTGCGCCGAAATATCGGGAGCTCCTTCCACAACCTTACCACGGTAAATATACCGTAAATAATCATATAACTTTAGTGAACAACCGTGATAGTTTAAAACAGTGTGTAAATAAGTGGATTGTTATTGTACGCGATTACGAAAATAGTATCTAATTTATGAATTACCTATCCCCATCACAAATTATTCCTTTGTGCTGTAAAACGTATCCATAACATATAAATTATTTCTTAACAGTTCCAAAGAAATAATTTGTTATATTTTAAACACATCGTTCACCTAAACACACACTAAAATAAACCTTTTACCTTTTGATGTCGTTTGAAATAAACACAGAGATGCCAATGATGCATACCCTAATTAGTGGAGTGACGTTATTTATGTTTGCCCCGCGGGTTCGCCTGGGACCGGGACGTCCGATAGGATAGACGGAGATAAATGGATATTTTGAGCCGGAAGGAAAGAGATGGAGTGACTTCTTGCGGCAAGATTGGTATTAGGTTAGGAGCTTGCGAATTAAAATGAAATTAATAATCATTTCTGTGACTGTTGCATTGATTTTGAATTTTAAGAGAATCCGCATTCTGCATCATCTATAGCACAAAGCTACAATGGCGTTTGTGGCTTTTTATTTCGTTTTTGTAATCCTATAATGGATAAAGACATTTTTACCAATGTCACTAAAAAAGGGTTTTTTGATTAAACGATAACAGCGAAAAAAAATAAAGAATGTATTGGAATAGGATCGTAAGTAGAAGTTTATAAGTAAGAATTAAAATATATTACTCATCCTAATATTAAGCCACATTGTAATTGGGGCGCCTTTAACAAGCGAAACTTTAAAAAGCCATTACTTTTCGTGCGATATTATAAACAGATAAAGTAAATTACAATATCGGGCCGTCGTGACAGAATACAGCTAACTGCCATAAACATCAGAATGCTTCTTAAACATACCTTACAATTCTAAGCTCGTAGCTCTTACAGTAGCTTATCACATTGTCGCCTCGAGCAGCTTCTGACATCAGAGCAAGCGAGTCGTTATGATCCTGCAAGCTCCCCCAGAAAATACATAATACTATCTTACCTACCGCTAGTATGTTTTGTAGATATATTTATGTTTTAAGTACATTAAATTATCATTATCATCATCATCAGCCAGAAGACGTCCACCGCTGAACATAGGCCTCCCCGTTTAACCTCCACTTTGAACGACATCCTGCCATCTGCATCCACTGGATGCCCGCGACTCTCACAATGTCGTCGGTCCATCTAGTGGCAGGCCTATATCTACGCTGCGTCTAAATGAAAAATAAAATAATACAAATCAAAAATAAATGAAATGGAAATATATTTGTTGTCTACAAACGTTGTCGGTCATACATTTTTACAAAAGTTTGTTTTACAAAAATAATACTCCAGGATGAGGAACCTTGTTACTCAAGCTAGGAATAAACCTGTGTTATGGCGTAATAATACCCTCCACCGGACAATAAATCAAAAAATCTAATCTAATTATATAGGTATAGATATTAACATCCAGACATAGAACAAACACAAATGTTCATCACTTGAATGTTTGCCCTAGGGAATCGAACCCATATCCCCAAGCGTAGAAGGTAGGTTCACTACCTAGTAACTACTAACCGAAAAATAATTTGTAGAAGTCGACAAAGGGCACGGACCGCGGACTCCATGGAGCTGCACAACAAACTATAAAAAGAAAAAAGGAAATGAAGAATAATTTTAGAGCTCAATTGACAAATTCGGGCGCTGCTCTTGTTCGCAAACGTTAGATATTAAATTCTTGGTAGACGTTATCTTTCATTCCGTATCAGCTGTCTTCCGGTATTACTGAAACTGAGTTTGTGGCTACCAAGAAACCGTTTCAATCAAGTATTAATTGTTTTTTTAACACTATTCATTGTTTAACAAGTGTGTATTTAGCATTACAATGTTTTCGTGCAAATACCGCGTTCTCAAATATTCTGAAGCTATATATCTACGAATATGTACTACAGTCCAATTTTTTTTCTGTTTTGTGTGCGATGCTCTTTTTTTCATAATTATCATAATGTTTTCTTGCTGGGACAGGCCTTTTCTCAGAGAGTATGGGTTCTAATGGACCCATCCTCTCTGAGAAAAGGCCAATCACCACTACCCTGTGGATTACCACTATGTTGATCCAGTGCATCTTGGTGATTGTCATATGTCTTGGAACTGTTGAGGTTCTTTGACATACAATTTTCATCACGTTTTTTTTTTCACCATATTTGAACGATGGCATCGTAACTCTCCTTTTCAGCCGGATGTTGATTATCAGATTTTCCCTGAATCATAAGTTTAAAAACTTTCGATTAGTTTTTTGTTCGTTTGAAAGGTGACTTGACCTTTCAAGCAAACAAAATTCTAAATCAATATTGGTTCAGCCCGTTGGGTGCTACGACTCCGCAGACAAACACAGATACAACGTTAAACTTATAACATCTCGTTTTGCGTCGGAGGTTAAAAGAGATTTTATACATAATTTTTGGTTCAGGTGTACCGTTTTCAATGATCCGCCACAAATGCGGTTGCTACGGGTTTTTTAGCAATTAATTTGTATTTTATTTTCAGAGTAGCCTCTACACGGGACCCATTCGATTTTTATAACTGTTCCTACCTTCTTACCGAGAAATTCGAGGAGGCTCTCAACCAAAGCGCCTCAAAGGGTAACTCAAAATCACATGGAGCACTTTCATATCAATCTTTTGATATTAAAGCTTGGGTATTTATGTTACATGAATAAATGTTTCGTTACCTACGAGTATTGTACTGTAACACGTTTTACGTATTATAGTATTATATATATAATATATTATAATATATCTACCCAAACATGATGAATGTGTCCAGTTTATGATGAATTCACTTTGACGACATATTGATTTTAAGGTCTCGAACTTTGGTAAAGTAATTAGCGGTTATATTTTTGTCTGTGAAATTATTTTTTATCCCATCCATCTATTTGAAACGAGGTTTTAAACAATAATTTGTTTGATGTTTTTATACATATAGATAGATATATACATTATAGAATATATAGCTGATAATTTTTTTTAATACAGGCAAGTGCCTTTATTAAATAAACAAAATACTAGCTAAAAATAACACTAAATAAACAGTTAGACTGTCCATAGACCGTTGAAGATCTAAAGACAATCCAAATGCTCAAACCCACTATCAGTTGGCAGCGTACCCAGCATGCTGGCGGCATTACCACGATGAATGGCAATGCTTATACGTTGAGCCAGATACACGCCAGCATTTTGGTCACGCGTCGCGTTAATCAGACGCTCTGAAAGATTTTTGAAAATGAGGTGAGCTCCCGGTCCCCAAGGGCCCAATGTCTCGACACCAAACGCCTCAAATATGTAACCACTGCCGAGGTTAGCATATTTGCGCCGCTTGTGCTGCTCTGCCGAATTGGCAGCTGCACCAGCCCTACCCTGTGTCTCAGGAAGATGTGACGGTGCCAAAGTATCGACACAAGTCGCGTCCCATACAAGGGGCCGCCCCAACTTCCAGGGAACAAGTGTCATACCATCAGGCCTCCTTCCATCGTCACGCGCAAGATCGCTCGGTTCGAGCACAGCTGCGATATTGGCGGTGGAAAAAGCCCTGCGTATGATGTCGTTCAGGCTGGCGTGTCGGCCAATACGACCAGCGCTTCTCGAGCAAGAGAGACCATGGTGACCGAGCTGGTCAACTGCAGTACCACACTGACAGCGGTGAGCTGATAATTATATCTATCTTCTACACATATAACAAAATTGAACGAGAAGATTACTGTACAGCTGGTACAGTGTAGTTTTTTTTAAATGTTGTCTGTCTGTCTATCCGTCTGTCTGTTCGGGATAAACTCGGAAACTAAGGCACAAACTTAAATGCAGCCTTTTAAATATGTTTTGTATATACTTGACTACTATGAGTTGAACCCCTAGAACATACCGTACCCTTAGTGCACATGGCTCAGCTTAACCTGATTCTTGCTAAACTAGTAAAAAGGCGGGGTGTAGTTAGTACCTTAGTACTGTAATTGAGGTAATAATAGTATATGAATTGCAATAATAGCCTCTAAAAACAATAGAAGGAACTTTAGTCACCCCAATCACCGATCCAAAGGCACTCTGGTTCTTGCAAATCCCCCATGCAGTGATGAATCGCTCCTTATACTTTATTCGGTCCTACTTACGACCCATAAATCTGGCCACACCCTGATTGGAGGAGACGCTACATTAGCAACCACTCTTCCTTTCCATTTTAGCACCTTTCCACAATAAAAATTGAACAGAACTTATTCAAACACCAAGAGCCGAAGTCTTTTTTGTTATTTTGGAACGGTTGTGTAGAGCAAATGTATTAGAAAGCGTCATTTGTTGCTAGTAAATTGGCGCGGTTATCTCGGATTGCCGCTTGTCTTGAAAAGATTTAAGGCATGAAGTTTAAAAGGCACATAGAGAAGGCAGTGACGAAGCTAAGTTTGCATATTTTTACACGATCCTTATTGTAACTATACTTTTTTCGTCTGCTAGTATCTAGTAAACAAGGTTATCAGCTGTTCGATACATTTTGTTGAGTGAATGTATATAACTTTTTCAAGGAATAGCTGATAGGTTTTGGTGATTTCAGAGTTGATACCATAGATAATTTGTTCATACAATTAACTCCTTTCGGCTTATCCACCTGCGTGTAGCCCTGTAAGTCTGGTCACTACTCAAAGTGTACTGCAGCACGCGTCAGACACAGCTCGTGTCATGTCCAAATCCTTTTGAAAATGTTGACGTATGTTTGTAAACGTCATATTAATTAGCGGTACGTCACTACTAGAGCAAGGTCACCAACTAAATTCTAGTTAATTATACAAGACTTTAATATGGCACCAAGAAGTCATACAAGTTTTACTAATGTAGAAACTAGATCAGCCCCAGATCAGATAGTAGTTTGTACGCGCCTTTCACCTCATATATAATCAAGGTGTACGTGATTTTTTCGCTATAAGTTGTGCCTTCGATAGCTCAGTTGGTAGAGCGGTGGACTGTAGATGGTTTGTGTAAATGGTGATCCATAGGTCGCTGGTTCAAATCCGGCTCGAAGGAATTTTTTGAGCTAACATACTTTAGACGTTACAGTATTGGTGAAATCCTAGAAGGCACGTGCTAGGGGCCATGTTGGAGGCCTATAGCTTCATAGTATCTGATCAGCCCTAACCAAAATTAGACACAAAATGCGCCTATCCTGGCTAATTGACGCATACACAAATAACACTTTGTCAAAGTAATTTAATTGTAAATTTTTTATATTCTAAAATAGGCTTGCGCTTGACCGCCAACCCGCCTGATGTTAAGCGATGATGCGGCCTACGATGGATCACGCTTGCCTAGAAAAAAACCGATTCGTTTTTGACTTGAAAACAC
The DNA here is from genome assembly GCA_949125355.1 of Agriopis leucophaearia. Lineage (NCBI taxonomy): Eukaryota > Metazoa > Arthropoda > Insecta > Lepidoptera > Geometridae > Agriopis > Agriopis leucophaearia. The sequence continues at coordinate 17,745,029 of OX421263.1, read as the reverse complement.
CCAGATTGTTACTATCGGGGAACACCCATTCCGGCAGCGCATTCCACATACTAGCAGTTCGCACAATAAAAGTGGAATCAAAGCGCTTCGTACGGATTTTTGGAATGTCAACCATAAAGCGGTGTGGATTTTTCGTGCCCGCTCTGGTAGTTCTATAGAAGAAAGGGCAGGAGGGAATTAAATCATGAAGATCTGAGCACCCTCTCCAAAATGTATCCGATAAAAAACCGATAGACTAGCAACTTTGCGCCAATGCTCAAGACTAAGAAGCTTAGTCTGAACTAGGGCTTCGTTGCTGATGAGCCACAAAAAAACACATGGATTTTTTTTAAATGTAAAATACTCATAGAAATGTCAAAAAACAAAAAGTACGAGAGATACTGAATGAGATCTAAAAGGTAATCGCCCTTAAGAGCTTGTTATGGGTTGTTCTGCCCTTTATTTCAATCGAAATAAAGGGCAGAATAAAATAAACGCAGTTTGTAGAATGTCTAAGCCGTAATAATTATAACATAGAGATTAATAATATTGACCAGCCAAAACTTAGTACGGACAAGAAGTATTCACACATGGAAAAATTTAAGGAAAAGCTGCTTTTTTTCGTAAATTAAAGGTTAGTCCTATGGTTTAAGTTGCGAATCATGATGAGTATAACGAACAACTTTCGGCTTAGCATACCCTTTCCTTAGAGCCCTGTATAGGATTGTCATCATCATCAACAAAGTGTAGGTAATTATGCCTGATTTACACTTTGTTAAGTGCCAGTGCAACTTTGATAAGTCAACGTAAAGAGAGGATAAAATAAAGTAGGTACACAGTTAATGGTATAATACCTCCACCGATTTCCGTGAACAGCTGCACAAACACGCTTTGAGCTGGTATTGTAAAACTACTTGAAACTAGACCATTACACCGAAACCCTGTAACTGGGTCAGGCGGGAATAGCGTACCACCAAATTGTACAGTATGTTTGAGTACCTGGGGATTATTTTCACACATTTTTGGAGGACAGAGACTTACAGGACCCTGATTCCATTACTACGAACACGCTCTTTACGCGCGCGTTAAGTTAACCTCAAAAAGTTTAACTTCGCATTTGAAGTTATGCGAAAATTTGGCGAGTACAAGCGAAACCACTAAACCGCTACTAGTTGGAATTGTTCCCAAAATGCTGGCCTCATTACCACGTTGTTTAGCAATGCTCACCCTTTAATCAAAGTAGAGGTCGGAAAGATTTGATTTAGATTTTGGTCACGTATTGCATAGACTAGACATGACGACAAATTAATATATAAAAAAATGTTTGGCTTCCGATCCTTACTGGCCCATGGTTTAGACCTGAAAAGAAAGATTTAATATTTGCGCCTATTGAGGTCTTCTGCGAACTTCCACCGCCACTGCGCCAGTCCTACTCTGCGTTCTAGAAAAAAATTATTACTAAATAGTAAGTAATAAGCAAGCTGTAATAATTGTCGATGATCCCAAGCTCACCGAATAACTAGAGCCACTCATGCGCAGAGACGTTGGTTCTCTCTGTATCTTTTATCGCATTTACAATGGGGAGTGTTCTGAAGAACTATTCGATCTAATGCCGGCGTCGTGGTTTTATCATCGCACTAGCCGCCACAGTTTGAAAGTGCATCCACAAATCATAGATCAGTAGAAATCGCATACTGTGCGATTCACACGATCTTTCTTGCCTCACACCTGCAGAATTTGGAATGAGCTACCTTCCGCGATGTTTCTGAGGAGCTACAACATGGGGTTCTTTAAAAGGCGAGTTAATAGAGTCTTAAAGGGTCGGCAACGTATTTGTGATGCCTCTGGTGTTACAAGTATTCATAGGCGACGATGACTGCTTACCATCAGGCGGCCCGTCTGGTTGTTTGCCACATTTGGTATATAAAAAATAAAAATAAAATTACACCACTATTCTGATGAAACCTCAGTCACTACATCCCACTGCCTCGATGTGTTCGCAAAACTTTTTTCTATTCTTTCATGCTTTTCTTTCCTTTCTTTTGACGGTGACAGGGCACTAATGGAATGTAACAACGTAGATTCGCTTTCTTCATCGCGTTGAAAAATGGCGACGGATCGCGATTGTGGGGAAATGGAACCCTTGGCGGTGATGGATGTTTATATTTCAGTTTAAAACAAAACACGCGTTTACAGTTGATCAATCTAAACAAAAGAATTTACTTTTCCGCGTTATCCCTTAACTAACCATGTAGAGACACATTTTAATCCTAGATAGCTAACTTCCGTCGAATCTACGGGCACTGCGAAGTAATATCGCTGTCTCTTTTTAATGGTGCATGTGAGTGTTTTGTCTCAGCTAGCCAATTCAGTCCCCGGCATGGTCGTGGTAGCTGCGCATGCATCTTGCAGGTAAGTGTTGTGGTTTTTGAGATACTTCAGATTTGCCCGTCGTTTCGACGGATGGTTAGCTCTTACGTCATATTGAGTGAGCGTGTATATTTTTAACAAACTTTAGATTTTCTTATGTTTTTATGATATCGGCATTTAATGACAATGCTTTATTAAATGCATTAAACGAGCTTAATTCTGAAGACCCGGATGAAGCTTCTGCAAGTGAGACGAAGGACTCTGTGCTGGAAGATGATGTCCAAAGTGATGAAAATTATGTACCATCTGATTCCAAAGAAAGATAAGTAATTTCACCTGACACATTGTACACAATTACGGAAAATACTGTATCAAGAGACTCCAAGACAGGCCCGGATCTAGGAGGGGGACAGGGGCACGTGTCCCGGGCGGCAACTTAAAGGGGCGCCAAATTCCACTTTATATCATTAATCTCTAATGATAGAGGTGAGGGCGCCATTGTCAAGTTTATGCCCCTGCTCGGAAAAATCGTAGATCCCAGGGCTGGTCCAAGACTTCTTCTCCAGAAACCTCAAAAAGGAGTATTATTCTACTGCCTCAAAGGAGCACATCACATCACACATCATCAGCCAGTATACGTCCATTGCTGAACCAAGGCCTCCCTCTTAGAGAGGGGTATTGCCATAATACACACGCTTGGCAGGCAGCAGCAGAGCTTGGGGATCGCAGTACGTTCACCGTGTACTGATAGGATGCTGCTGCCCATCCTCTGGTGGTTCTGGTCACAGTTTTAGGACATACCCGGGTCCAGACAATGTGATGTGTATGTATGTAAGGTAGCAGAATATGCGATGAAAATAAAGGTGAATTTTGGGTCACAAGCGCCAAGATTTTTTCATTAATTTATCTACACAAAGTTTTATAATCATATAATAGCAAAAAACGGATATTTTTCTATTTTTTCTAGTTGATTTTGCATGTTAAAGTTTATAATTTTTTTTTTTTTTTTTTTTAGTAGCCCGTAGGGATCCCACTGCTGGGCAAGGGCCTCTCCCAAACATTTGGGAGGAATTGCCATAATCGCCACGCTTGGCAGGCGGGTTGGCGATCGCAGTAAGATGTCAAACGGTTCAGAGACGCTGCTGCCCGTCTTCTGTGTTCCTTTAAGTAAACAGTGTTTCCTAAAGTTTATAATAAGATAAAAAAAACATAGATCTTAGGAAAGTTCCTATAGTTTTTTAATTAATAAGTAAAATCTAATTTCATAAACGGTATTTTATTTTAAACCTTTTCATTTAACAATATTTTAAAATAAGAAATACATAAGCATCATATTATAGGAAAAAACTGACTTTTAAAAATACCCGTCGTTTCGACGGATGGTTAGCTTAAACAGGGTACGTCCGAAGGTTAGCTATCTAGGGTTAATATCTCTATCAGCGAAGTTGAATACACTCTATGCTCTCTGTTTTAAATCAGATTTAATAACTACATCAGACTGAAAAGCAGAGCAAGTGGTTGTAACCATAAACAGCAGAAATAGTAACCCTTTTTTATTATGCCAAACATGCCGTAGTTGAAGAAAGTAGGAACAAACTCGATCGAACGAAATCGATGGGGGACGCCTACAGCAGCGTATTTTTTTCGTGTGGGTCTATGTACAGCAGTGGACATCCTATATCTGAAATGGTGATGATAATGATGATAATATTTCAAGATTAGTCAATTAGCCTTAGTACAGTTTGAATACTATTTTATGTTTATGAAATCCATGAAACTGAAAAGCACTCTCACTCATAACCGAAGCCGAAAGTTTTGATTACAGTTGGTAACTCTGAAATACTAAAAAGCCGCAACACTAAGTCGATTTCAGCTTCAGAATGGCTGAAATGAAACTAAAGTGAAAAGTTTTTATGCAATTTGTAAATGCAAGTTTTGTTTGGCAGTGTGCTTTCGTCAGCCCTGCGGGGCGGACGTCTCGGCGGATGTTGATGCCACATTTATATGATATGAATTTCAGAAATGATTTCTAATTTGTACTTAACTTAATAACAAAAATACAATATTTGCTACAAGTTGCACCCTGTGGTTTCTCTTAAGAACTTGTAAATTTTTCTTCATTTATTCGAACCAGCTTCTCTGTCTGTATTTCTCTTTCGCCACATTATCGCGTAAATATTCTCGTTGCCCAAACGCAACTTTGACTACTGATTTTAGTGTCGTAGACTATAAAAGTCCCAATCAATAAATTAAAGATTCTATCAGTTGAGTTATATGAGTAAATATATTTTTTCAGTAGCTAACGTATAATACAGTTCATATTATTAAAAGCGTGTTAATCCAGTCACATCCATGGACAGCCCATAAACTGTCAATGTTTAATTAACTTTTTATTAAACCGTTAACGGGTTTTATTGCGTATTAAACACGCGTATTTATTAGATTCGTTTAGAACGGAATGGGGATGGAAATTACGAGAATTTTAATTCGAGAATGTTTTGCGAAACGTGCAGGCGATATGTTTATTAAATGTACATAGGTACTGTATTTGCAATACACGATACTAATTTTATAAATAAAATGTTATTTAGCTACACAGATTTAGTAATATAGTTTTTATATCATTTCTTAGGTAACTTTAATTTGTAGATCCAAAAGGGCCCGTGTGGAAGCGGCCTGCATGCAGCGTTTCCCTGTCGTCTGTCCATCTTGTGGGTGGACGTCCTACGCTGCGCTTACCGGTCCGTGGTCTCCATTCGAGAACCTTTCGGCCCCATCGGCCATGTGTTCCCCCTCCAGGCCAGCCCTTTTGTTAATAGATGGGAGAGTCCTATGTCGAGCAGTGGATATCTTATGGCTGAATCGATGATGGTGGTGACTTTGTAGATCTGGTACCAGTACGCATCTTAATTTTTATGGAACCTGCTGATTGAATTAGAATCAATGATGACATCTCTTCTCCCCCTATAACAGGTAACGGTATGTGGCTGAGGAGAGTAGCGCCTAACCTGAAATTTGAAATTTTATAGACAAGTATAAATTAAATTCAAAAGGCATTGAGTCTTCAATTTTTTCATTTCTACATTATTTTTAAGTGTGCAAATAAGACATACTTCTCGCAAAATGTTACTGTAGCCCATCCATCCTTGCTGTAGCCTAGACAAGCTATCCACTATGACATAATATGTCATGTCCGAAGCGGATTGATTTGTTCTATAATTGTTATATTATATCAACTAGCTAATGCCCGCGACTTCGTACGCGTAGCGCAAAGTAATTAGTGGGTGGACGATTACACTGACATATCCAAATATAAATTTTACACTAACGAACACGAACGGAACTTTAAATAGGCACAAATCCATCGGATTATTTATACTGAATATTTTATAGATAATACCTACACATATGACATGATTGTAGATTTATTGCTCTCCATTTTAATGCGGATTGTCATACTATCGTCATAGTATGATTTTAGTCTAGTTTTAATCTGACTCGATACAGGTATCCCGACATGTCCATAGTTTCAAATATATTTCAAGCAAATAATATATTACTTTCACTGGTTAAATACGTTGGAAGTGTGGAGCCATGGAGCCAATAAGGAAAAAAAATTGGTATAAGTCAAGCGAAATGTCATGCATGACAAACGTTATTATTGAATTATTAGTAAATAGTAAGTAGGAAGCATGGAGCGGTATCTATAATGAATCGCTGTTATTTAACATTACTCCGCGTAAAGACTGCCAATCAATGATGTCTAAATAATTTTTGCCCGCCTTCTGCGCCTCGACCCTTCCATCAACTAAACCGCTTTCGTTCACCACCATAACATCCAAAATAGCTGCTAATCATAGATCAGTAACAGATTAGATGCCGCGAGTTCACCTACTTTGCGTGTTTGTTATTGGTGTTAAGTTTGATCCTGGCAAAAAAATGTATTCATTTTAATCTCCGTCGACTTGGTATATTAGCACGTCAGAAGTCAATACAAAAATAAACGTACTTTAAATTACGCCATAATAAACTGTAAAACCTCTTCAAAAGCAGTTGGCTGTCCTGAAAATAACAAACACAAAAAAAACTATTTGGTGCAGTCTATCGGAAGTTATGCGGGTACATACATTTCGGCTATTCGTTTTATTTCATCATCATCATCAGCCAGAAGACGTCCACTGCTGAACATAGGCCTCCCCCTTTAACCTCCACACTGAACGACATCCTGCCATCTGCATCCACTGGATGCCCGCGACTCTCACAATGTCGTCGGTACATCTAGTGGGAGGCCTACCTACGCTGCGTCTTCCGGTTCGCGGTCTCCACTCAAGAACCTTACCTACTTCCCCATCGGTTAACAGTTCTTCGAGCGATGTGGCCTGCCCATTGCCACTTCAACTTGCAGATTTTAATAGCTATGTCGGTGACTCTGGTTCTTTGGCGAATATCTATATTTTTATTTACATATAGATTATATGGCAACAGCCGCTTCAGTCTTCCTACCTACCATGTCTGCGAGTAGAAGTCTGTCATTACGACAACATTACTATAAAATAAGCTAGATGGCGTTATAAATAATAATAAAAAAAAATTTTTTTTACTATTTATTATCATAAATTAATATAGCCTATGTTTCAATCAGGTATTTTATAAGCATATTCATGGAAACTGCTTTGAAATCCTTCTAGTAGTTTAAAAGATGTGCGCGGACAAACAAACAAACTGACAGCCGTCAGATTTGTAGTTCCATAGTTTGAAAATAGATTGCGTACTGAAACGATGTTTTGCGAAAAAAATTTAAATTTGCTTAAACTTTACGAATAATATTATTAAAAACGTAATAAGGTATTCAATAATTCCTAAAATAATGAGTGTAAATGGATCGTAGTTTCACAAATATGAAAAGTGCGTCTATTATAGGTAAATACGACACTTTACCTGAATCACGCAAACGGGATTTTTTTTGCAAGTTAAACCGATATCTGATATTGCTTCTACTTAGTTAGAAGTCATGTGTGAAGGTATTTGATCTACACATTTATAATATGGTAGGGATTATAGAACAAATCAATCCGTTTCGGACTTTGTTGCCATGCCCAATCAGAGTCATTATGTGATACCACATATGTTACCAGGCATTATGAGTGAACCTTGATTGAACATTCTTATTTAGACCAACGCGTCGAACTCCGCATCACAGTTGCTAATTTGAATGACTGACGTTTCGTTTATATAGTATGTTCTTTCAAATAATAGAGTTTCCCAAATATGTTTATAAATTAGGAGTTCTGAGATAACAGAAATAAAAAAATACAATTGAACTGAGGTCCTGTTTTGAAGTCAGTTAAAAAGAAGGCCTATTCTTTTATATATATTTGAAAAACATTTCAAAAACATAAACATATGTTTCTTTTTTTAATTTTAATTTTAATTGCGACGTTTAGTCTGTGGTTTAGTTTCTCATTTTCCACGCTTATTTGTAGGATACACACACTTATATTTGAGACATGCAAATTTTTTTCAAACTAAATTTAAAATTACATTTGTCGTTACTAACACCTTCAAATACCAATAAGAAAATCTATTCTTTAATTAACCCTAAGACACCAAGCGCCCTCGGCAGCATAAAATACCTAGATAGTCCGTATCTCTCAGTAGGTATGCTCAATTGCTTACGGATGAATAAACCACCGGGACATGCCACTTAGCTGTTGTCATTATACAGGGTTACGCGGAAAGGGTGTAATTAGTTGAAAGGGGCAGTTATACTAATCATTATGAAGAAACTTTACTGTGAGGCCAACATTGATATTGCAATTACACTTACAGTTTTTCAGGGTGTGTTGGTCCCGTAGTAAAATTTGTTCATAATGTTGAGAATAAAGTATCCCTTTTGGCTTAGTATACCTTTTCGAGTAAGCTTGTATTATACTTGCTATGAGCCAAGAAGTTTTGACTTTCAAAATAAACAAAATGCCAAGCTCTGGGGTATTTTATGAAATAATTATTAGAGTTTAAGAAACTAAAACACGCTTGTGTGACTCGTTAAAACAAACCAAAGAATCCAATCTTAAAAACTATGATTAAGTGTAAGAGGAGTTAGCAGTTTAGATTAATGAAAATTAATAAATAATGAAATACATAATATTATAATAATAGTTATTTATAATATTTTATTTTTATGTAGATAATGTAAAAAAATACAATACTTATTTAAAAAGCGTTAATAGGATATAATTATAATGAGTCAGTTCTCAAAATTTTCTAAACAGAATCCAGTTATATATTTGCCAGTTATTCAACCGCCAAGCAGTGGTGTGCAGACACTACTGTGTTCCGGATTGAAGGGCAATGTTTCCAGCAAAATTACAGGGCACACAGAGATTTGTCATTTTATATCTCGGAGTGACGTGCGCACTGCATTGTAATCCAGGGTTTTGAACTGTTGGAGGTCAAAATTCTGAGTGGCGTTGAACTGTTATGAGCAAGCGTGAAGAGCCACCAGGCGAGCGACTTCGCTCGTCTCGTCACACAATATCATTAAAAAAAAAAGTTTGGGGATATAAGTATAAATTTATATTAGTGAGTTTACTTTAATTGGACTGTTGATATATGAAAATAGATTTAAATTTAAATAGGTAAAAACTCAGAACATTTTTATGAATTACCTACCTACGAATTACATAATTAATTAATTAATTACGACCTATGAATTATGTACCTACTTGACCCAATTTCCATGCGTAGCAACTAAATCTATTGTTAGTACCAGCTAGGATTAAGCTTTCATGTCCCATAGTTTATTCGTCCAAGGTTAGGTCGTACAGTAATAATCCACTTCGCTGTCACACCGCGGCCCAATTAGTTGAAGCCTTACGATATAGCCTTACAGCTGGAGTTTATATAGAGACACTTCACTGTATAGGGTATTTTCCACTACGCTTAAAGCATAGACATGGTATACTATGACTACCCCGGTGGCTCAGTTGGTAGTGAACCTACTTTCTGCGCTTGGGGGCGTGGGTCCGATTCCCATCTAGGACAAACATTTGTGGGATGAACATTTGTGTTTGTTCTATGTCTGGGTGTTAATATCTATTTAAGTATGTATTTAAAAATATATATGTATGTATATCAGTCTCTGGCTGCCATATTACAAGCTTTGCTTATTTTGGGGTCAGATGACTATGTGCAATAATGTCCCAGATATTTATATATTTTTTTTGAAACTCGCTTTTTTGGCGTAATACGGGAGTCAGTTTTTTATAGGTAACTAGCCGTCCGCCCCGGCTTCGCACGGGTGTAAGCTCGGCCTTCGGCCTCGCTACAAAATATAATATAGCCTATGTCACACGGGGATAGTGTAGCTTCCCAACAGTGAAAGAATTTTTCAAATCGGTTCAGTAGTTTCGGAGCCTATTCATTACAAACATACAAACATACAAAAATAGGTACAAATCTTTCCTCTATATAATATTAGTGTAGATAAGCTTGCGCTTTTCCGCAAACTCGCCTGACGTTAAGATAACTATGTTTTTTACAACACACAAATCTATAGCAACTGTGACGCAGAGTTCAACGCGTTGATATAAATAAGAATGTTCAATCAAGTATCTGTCACAATACCTGGCGACAGACTTTCCTTCTCATTTCCGTTCTATTTACTTCTCTTTTCTGTGCTTTAGAGCTATAACATAAAATACACAATTCAAGTTTTGCTCGGTTAAATATGTGTGAAAATGAGTCGCTGCATAAAGTTGCGTAAACTCAAATCTAAATGCACAACGCCGCTATACGCAATATCTCGTTTCAAAAGTTCCTTCCGAGCTTTATCATCGTCATGTCCGAGGAATAGAACGTGGTCTCATTGAAGTGGACGGCACCCGCGAGGCCAATCATCGCCCATTGGCAACCGTAATTTAGTTACGGATTTCTGGACAGACGGTTCCCGGACAATACCAGACTGTCCGGTGTTATATGGTTAAAGATATTTGAAGTTTTGGTGTGAAAAAACTGGCATGTGCATTCTTCTATCTTTTCATGTCTTTCTCAGAAAATTTAACGAATCTTCACTAAGTTATTGCAAAAATAATTAAAAATGAGTTTGAGTGATAGTGATATATTAACTCGTAGGAATTAGGTACTATTAAGTACCTACTCGTGGCTTTTTCTGTTTCTCTTAGGTAGTGATGATAAATAGTATGTCGGGGACAAAATATTTTGTTCTCGGGTGGCATGTATTGAATTTTTCGCTACATTCAGTACTATAGAATTATAAAAAAAATATATGAAAATGGATAAAAAAAAAAACACAAAGTGAAAACTTCTTTAGGCGCGTTGAGTACTTTATGGGTGAACAAAAATTATGGAACTTGCGTCATCGTCACGCTGTACCGTGTATTTTAAAACAGCGCCATCTCTTGTAGAATTCAGAGTATTTTTTTTTTTAAATCAGTTTTATTTATAAAGGTATATGAAATGAAGCAAACACAATAAAAGCCTTAACTAATAAACTTAAACTAAAAATCAAAAACACGATGTTGTCCGTGTGGTAAAGTACCAAGCACGCTGTCTGCATTCCCGCGTTCAATTGCTAAAGAAATTATCTGTACTAAGAATGAGCCAGCAATCATATCTCCAGCGGAAATAATATTATGATTTGTGTTTTCTACCACCAGCGAGCTTTAGATCAAGATCTAAAAAATATTTTTTTGATGAGAAATTTAATTCATGACTTAGAATTTCCTACTATATATAATAAACTAATTAATGATAAACACGTGGTTTACAAGAAAATTTTAATTATTATTTTGCCCAAACAATCTTGTAACAACCTAGAAACTAGATTAGTTCAAGTGACCCAGAATCCAGATGTAGGTAAGTACATGTTGATAATTCCACGCCCAAGTTTCATGTCACAAACGGCTGTCTCAAGCTGTGACGCAAACATGTCTAGACGGAAGGCTTCGCAGATATTAAATCTGATATTGCTTTATGAATTGTCTTTTTGATACTGCTGTAGGAAGTAGATTTGTATTATTATTACTACTAGTATTAGACTAATACACCGGGTGTATTATTTAAGCGGTCTACGATGGAGCACGCTTGCCTAGAAGAAACCGATTCATTCCTGAATAAAACAAATTATTTATTCTATTATGTTACCATCTTTTGTTTTTTAAAATCGTTTTTTTGTTTTTGGTGCGTGTGTGTTGTTTTTATTAAAAGTGACTTTAATATTTTATAAAAAAAAATGTTTTGTTTTATGTCTGTGTGTTGCATGTTAGTGTTAGTGTTACTTAAATAATTAATAATTAACATTCAATTTTATTTCAATTTTTAGCAAGCTAAATCAAATAATAATTTTATTGTAATCTAATATTTCAATTTAGAAGATTTTAATTGTATTGAATCTGATCTTAACCAAAATGTAACAAATGAACAATATTCTGACCTAAGTCAACTCGGAAGGGACTATCCACAAAGATACGGGCTAACGCTCAGTTTGGTGGCTAGGGCCGTTTAATCTATATTGATGTACCTAAATGTGAAATAAATAAATTTGAATTTTTTGAATTTGAATTTGATTTGAAGATATAGATAGTAACTGGGCCCGGGGAACACCCATTCAGGCAGCGCATAACTTTTAATATAATTTATTGAAACGGAAAAGACAGGTACGTGGAGTAGAAAAACCTATTGCTTAGTTGTTTTTAAACCCAATCTATAAAACTTGTTTAAATCAAAATAAAAACTGAATTAATATTTGTAATGTACATTAAGTAAGTTATTTTATTATCATACAAAAAAACATGAGCGAGTATTCTAAATTAGCATAACTTCTATGCTTTAGTCCGTTTTCTGGGATATTAACACAGCTGCCGAGATCTAGTGATAGAATGAGAGGATGGTGGCCGAATATCGAAGTTTGCTACTTACAAAACCGAATTAGAAATTTAACTGGTTAAACAATCAACAGGTTACCGGAAAAATCTCATAATTGATATTGAGAATCTGGTGCCTTTTGATTATTTTTTATGTACATACTTTCGAATAAAAAATGTCTGTACTGACTTCCGGTGCACCTGTCAATAGTCACTCACGTCTGCCGCTCTGCGGTTGTCACGCGTCCATATTGACATACGGGAACAAAACACCGCCTGTCCCCGCGGAAAGACGTCATCCGTCAATATTTTGTCACTTTTTGCTACTTCACTCCTGTCTAGTTGTTCCATATTCGAAATGATTTTTACTTGCCTTTCTATTATTATTATTTTGTTACGTACGAGACCAGTGGCCTTAGTACGAGCACTTGCGAAAAATTTATCGTTACGTAAACGATAGCAAAATGTATGAAAGATTTAACAGCGCCTTCATCGGACGTGAAAGGAAACTGAATTTTTCATACATTTGCTATCGTTTACATAACGATAACTTTTTTGCAAGTTCTCGTACTAACACCACTGATAGCAATGAATAGACATTAAAAATAAAGTTAATAAGAGAAATGAAACGCGAAGAATATTTACATTTAAATTACAGTCCAGCCGCTGGGAGAATGCATCTGATATCTGCAATAGCATTTAAAAATTTAATGAAAACATTTTCTTTTAATGTTTACTGTAGCATATTGGCTACTAGCTACAACATTACGTACAATTATCTAGTAAAAAAGATTAGAATTTATGGTATTCGTTCAGATTTTTACAATGATAAAAAAAACTGTCAAATGTATTCTTTCAGAGGCCGCAGTTTTACTGGGCTCTTCGTATTAGCACAAGACTGTATGGTTTCATGATTTGTAAAACTCTTAGATTAATTACATGCGACCCTACTTTATAATTACTCTGTCTCGACATTTTTAAGAAAGTAGATAACAATCTCTTCGTGCCCATTTCATCCCCTTTACACGTCCGAAGAATATTATCACGCGTTTTGCATATAAATTATGAAAAAAATATGCAAATAAGTGTCCCTTTTCATTATCCTGTCATTTTGAACAAGGATAGGTAAATAATCCAGTATAATAAAACCGTAAGCTACCGCCCTTAATCATGGGTTAATTTTTTAGAATCGTGCCGGCGTTTTGGAAGTCGTTTTGTAAGGGGAAGGGTTAAGCAAGTGTTTGTTATACATTTCTAAGATTTTAATTAGTTACCTTCTTTTTATTCCATAGCAATGTATTCTCATAAGACTGGGGATGAGGCTGTTCTTTAAATAAATTTCCAAACAATAAAAAAACCGCACCACCTGCTCGACAATATCCAATTACATATCATGCAACCTCAATGTAAAGTAAAACATTATCTCTTAAGGGATATAAAGTTGTATGAAACTCCCTAGAGAATAAAGTGATTTGATTTTGGAACGTCATATTCGTGTGGAAAATCGTGGAAAACTCTAAGTAAAAAATGCACATATGGTATTGTAAAGAGGTTTGTTCGAAAATCAAAACTGGACACCATAAGCTGCACGTCCATTCTGCAAGCTAAGTGAACGCGCAAGCTATCTAAATTGGAGTAAATGTGGTGTTGCGAACTATATAATTGTAGTCTAGGTATGTACAAGTATAACGATGCTCAAACAATTTTTGAATGTTGTCACTCAAAGATTGTGACGCTATAAGTATCGTATTTCGATCGGTTTTTTGTTTCTATAATTTCCACTCCAAGTAGGTATTAGCTTTATGGAGCATTGTGGACAATAAAATTTGACGGATTCCTTCCGAGCTGACATTGCTATGAGTAATTGATGTAAAAGTTTCTGTAGACGGCTGTTGTAATGTTTCTGATGTCTCTGCGGTTATATTTACAGCTTCGTCAGACTCTTTTAGACCTTCAATCCACGTTTTCTTTGTTCGCAGCTCTTTGCATCCTACATCTGGGTGTTAATATCTATTTAAGAAAGTATTTAAAAATATATATGTATGTATATCAGTCTCTGGCTGCCAAATTACAAGCTTTGCTTAGTTTGGGGTCAGATGACTATGTGTGCAATAATGTCCCAGATATTTATATTATATTACATCCCAACCTACACCCAATTTTAAAGCCACCCCAATATCCATGTCAATACATTAATCTCAAATGCCTTAAAGCGCTTTAAACAGCTTTAATTGCATTCTAACAGCTTATTTCTCAATTTACCCGCTAAATTGCTACTTAAAACGTTAATACAAACGATGCAATCAAGACCGCTTGAAAATTCTAAAAAAATAAACATTATTAAGGCATGCTTCAATTATTTCATGAGTTTTGTAATACGGAAAAATGCGCTTTGTGCTTGTAAGTCAAAGTTGAATTTTGTAGGGTAGTTGTTAAACAGGAAGGGTTTGAATAATCAAGTCGTTTAAGTTCCGTATCAACGTCTGATGGAATCGTATCGTTCCCCTTTTGTTTGTGAAAAATGCAAGGTTTTTTGATTGGCTTTCAAAACAAATAAGCGTTTATTTTAAATTAGGGTTGGTATTTATTTGCTAACAAGTATTGTTTTTTTTAAACCCGATAAAAGAGCGGATAATAAAAATTTCAAACGGATGAACAGATTTTCGTTAATCATAAATAATAAATAAATAAATATCTGGGACATTATTGCACACATTGTCATCTGACCCCAAACTAAGCAAAGCTTGTAATATGGCTGCCAGAGACTGATATACATATATTTATATTTTAAATACATACTTAAATAGATATTAACACCCAGACATACAACAGACACAAATGTTCATCACACAAATGTTTGTCCTAGGTGGGAATCGAACCCACGCCCCCAATCACAGAAGGCAGGATCACAACCAACTAAGCTAACGGGGCTGTCTTTAGATCAAGTCACCTTTCAAACAAAAAAAACTAAATCAAAATCTGTTCAGCCGTTTGGACGCTACGATGCTACAGACAGACAAACCGATACACAGACATACACGTTTTACTTTCTGCGACATTAAAAACAAACGATAAACGCGTTTCAGAAGTAATTTTCAACGGACTTTCTAAAAAGCAGATTCTCAAACAAATACATCAAAATTCGACCCTTAAATACCTAAAGCCAAAGCTTTATTAATATCAACAACAATAAAAACTGCGCGTCTGATCCACATAAAAGGGAGAAACATTTTGTTTTCACATTTTAACAGCAGGAAAATAAAAACAAAAGCACTCAAAGTTAACCTTGTCGATTTACAGTCCAGAATAGAGAACGGCAAACTTTACACAATTGAATGGTAGAGCTACCATCATATTTTCAAAACAAAAACCAAGCCATCATTTGAACAATTTAAGTTCCGTCATTTAGCCGGTTGCAAAAATAAGTTGGTTGGTTTGTAATTTCCAAATCTACAAACAAAGGGCTCGGATGGCGATGACCAATGAGAATAATAACGGAAAAGGGCTATTTCCTATTAGCATGGGGACTTAGTAGGTAGTTATTGGGCACGCTGTACCACTTGGTCGCTGTTACAACTTCAGGTCGTATGCTCGAGGGATATCGACTGCGTTGCTCCACCTTCAGCTATCGCTTCAGGTGGAGTTCAACGCGGTCGATATCCCTCGAGCATACAACCTGAAGTTGTAACAGCGGGCCAAGTGGTACAGCGTGCCCAATCACAATGTAAAATTGAGTCAAGATAGACATTTAGATAATTATATCACTCACCTAGTCGATGGTGTAATTTATAACTTCACATTTGAATACAAAGTCGCTTTAACACCTACATGAAACGTACTAAATAAGCGACAGTATTGTGTTCGATAAAGCTTTTTTCATCAAAAGTATAAATGATGCATTTTTTTTCTAATCTTTCATTTCTATTCTAATAGTCAAGGAACTTAAACATGTTATTTATTAAACAGCCTTTCACATTAAATTTAAACAGATTATGTGTTTTACCGTCAGAAAAGAACAAACACAGACATAGTGAACTTCTACCAAATACGATTCGCTGCTTAATTTGCGGTCCGTCAAACTGTGGAAAAACCAATTTAATGATTGGGCTCCTTTTACATGAGCACGGATTAAAATACTTAAATGTATATATATTCTCCAAAACTTTATTTCAACCGATGTATATGTTTTTCGATAATGTTCTGAAAATGGTACCAGCCGTAAATTTATATAAGTATAAAGAAAATGATGAAATATTGAGTACAGCAGATGCAAAACCTGATTCAGTGTTTATATTTGATGATGTAGCTTGCGAAAAACAGAATAATATTCGAGATTATTTTGCTACAGGGAGACATAAAAATATTGATTGTTTTTATTTAAACCAAACATATAGCAAGATACCAAAACAATTAATCAGGGACAACGCTAATATGATTGTTCTATTTAGACAAGATGATATTAATCTTAAACATGTTTACGATGAGCACGTCAATACAGATATGTCTTGGAATCAGTTTCGTGAAATGTGTAAAGAAATCTGGAGTATCCCATTTAATTATTTAGTAATAAATAAGGATTGTGAAAAAAATAAAGGTGCTTATAGGAAAAAATTTGATACGTTTGTTGTTTTCCATTAGCTAGTTTGATAGAAATAATATATAACGGCATTAACAATAATATCAAATTCATTCATTAATGCATCATCGGAAAGAACAGGTCGCATAACAGTAAAATATATATTATGTATAATTCAGAAAAATCATTAAAACAACAAATTGTTAAATCAGCAGATGCCGTAAAAAAAAAAGTTCAGTTGATGAAACATTTAAAATTAAACAGTGATTTGGTTATTGAAACTGCGTTAAAACCAATAACGGAACCTCTTAATAAATTAATTGCAAATAGAGTATCATCAGATGAAAGTAAGACTGAAAGGACACCTAAACGGTTGAAAAATGTTCAGTACCAGGATTTCAGTGAGTCTGATAAAGGTACCAAAAAACACAGAATGTCTGATGTACCTGTTGTACACACATTAGACACGCAATCAAGTGAAGTCAACTCAGAAAGTTCTGACGAAAATGAAGATGTTGGAGATAAAAACACTGATCATCAAAATCTAAGTGCCTCATCTTTTAAGTCCATAGACTCGAATGATATGTCTTGGAGCTTAGCAGATGCCGCATTTAAAGAAATTCCATTTGGTGTTAGATTAGACCGTGGAAAACTTAAAATGGGATCTGCAACTTTTGTTCTTAAAGATTTTGAAATATCTGTAGGGGGACAAAAGTATCCTCGAACATTCGGGTTGTACGAGTTATTATTTAAAAGAACACCTAATATGTCGAAAATAACTGCAGAAGATAAGCAAAATTATAAACAAATGTTAATAGATACAAATGTACATCGCCGTGATTATGATCCAAAGAAGCCAATCAAAACCAATAAGGGTATCAAATACAAATACATCATAAAACCACTTTTCAAGTATATAAAAGACAGAGCAATAAGTACAACGAGTGCTGAAAGTCATGATCAAGAAGTAGAGGGCACTGGATTATTGCCTGTGTTAAAGAAAGTAAAAACAAAAGTAGACTATATTTATTGGGATGATCCTAATGAATTAGTCGAAAGATTACAGCTATTAATAGCATCTCGCGATGCCGGAAATTCAAATTTAGACAATGAAATAATATCAATAATCGAAGAACTTCGCGAATGTGGTGTTATTAGCTAAATAAAAACAATATTATTTCATTAGTTTCTACAGATTCATTTCAACTGTTCAGCTATCAATACCTCTGCTGCTATGAATGTGGACAAATTTGGAAATCACGTTCATAAACGTCTACGTTTACACGAAAAAATAATTAATCAATCTGCTTTAGAGTTTGATGAACAAATTATTAAGAACCATTTCTACACAAAGCAAGAAATAGATGCAAAATTTGTCGAAATAAGGATAAAAATTGAAAATAATAACAGACATAATCGAAGTGAACAAACCGCATATCCAAGAAAACTTGAAACTAAAAATGAGCAAGGAAGGAATAGTGAACGAAATCCACAAACAAGCGAGAAGGAATTATAAGCGGCGCTCCGTGGTAATTAAAGATATTGACGACCTATGGCAAGCAGATTTAATTGATATTAAAAATATATCTTTATTCAATTCCGGTTATAAATATATTTTAGTTATAATTGATGCTTTCTCCAAATTTGGTTGGGCTGTTCCTGTTAAAAGCAAATCAATGTGTGAAATAGCAAGCGCGTTTGAAAAAGTGATAAATGAAGGAAGGATTCCAATTAATTTGCAAACTGATTTAGGAACAGAATTTTACAACGAAGCTTTTAAAAAAATAATGAATAAATTTAAAATTAATCATTATTCTACACATTCTATCAAAAAAGCATCTATTGTAGAGAGGTTTATAAGAACAATTAAAAACAAACTTTACAAATATTTCAATTTAGCTGGAAACTATAAGTGGATAGGTAAACCTGTACAAGAAATAATCAACACGTATAATAGCTCAATACATCGAACTATTAAAATAGAACCAAAAAATGTTTGTACCTCAAATAGAATTTCTGTATTGAATAATATACAAAAAAGTCAAAAAACTGTTTCTAAAAAGAAAAAAACTTTCAATGTTGGAGATCAGGTTCGCATTAGCAAATATAAAGGATGTTTTCAAAAAGGTTACACACCAAATTGGTCTACTGAATTGTTTAAAATTATTAAAGTGAATGAAACAGAGCCTGTGACTTACCATTTAGAAGATCAACATAATCAGAAAATATTAGGTTCATTTTATAAACAAGAACTCCAAAACACTAATTGTCCTGGCGTATACCTAGTAGAAAAAGTATTGAAACAAAAAGGTAATAAACTATATGTTAAATGGTTAGGTTTTAGTGAAAGTGAAAACTCGTGGATTAATAAAAATGCATTTCTTTAACATTATATATAAAATGGTTGAGACCGTACAATAAACATTATTAAGATAACATCGATGGAAGGAGGTGGTCTCATTAACACAGTGATAAATAAATTACCGTTTGAGTTACATTTACCTGGATATAATTATTGTGGTCCCGGTACAAAATTGCAAAAACGGATGTTGCGTGGTGATAGAGGAGTCAATGAACTAGACGAAGCTTGTAAACAACACGACATTGCGTACTCAAATAATTCTAATTTAGGTGATCGTCACAAAGCTGATATAGAACTCATTAACATGACTAAAAGGCGACTAAAATCTAAAGATGCCAGTACTGGTGAAAAAATTGCTTCCTGGGTAGTAAATAAAGCTATGAAATCAAAACTTAAATTAGGTGCTGGTGTCAAAAAATTTAAGGCTTTAACTACTCAAATTAGTACAACGCTGAAAAAATTAAAACCAAAAAATAATGAAGCTGCCATTAAAATTGCTTATGCTGTTGCTAAAAAAGTATTTACAAAAAATAGAGTTCGCGTACCGCGTGTTATACCTATACCAAAAACTGGAGGTATATTACCGTTAATACCAATATTTGCGGCTCTATCAGCGTTGGGCGCTCTAACTGGCGGTGCTGCAGGTGTTGCAAAAGCTGTGCATGATTATAAATCAGCAAAACTTGACCTACAAGAATCTGAACGTCATAATAGAACAATGGAAGCAATAGCACTAGGAAAGGGATGCTATTTAAAACCATACAAAAAAGGTAGTGGTTTGTTTTTAAAAGCTCCAAAAAACTAAATACAAGGCTACCCAAACGCGCTCTGACTGACATTGATATAATGACGTATAGTGCTAATATACCTTATTTTAGAGGTGTCTACATGAGAGATAGATTACCAAAAAAACCCAAGCGGATTGAATGTGGTATAATTAATCTAGATGATCATCAAAATCCTGGCACTCACTGGGTAGCCTATGTAAAAAATAATGAATATTGTGAGTATTTTGACAGCTTTGGAGATTTAAAGCCTCCGCTAGAATTACTGAGGTATTTTAATAATCATGAAATTTATTATAATTACCTGAAATATCAAAGTTATGATTCTGTAAATTGCGGACACTTATGCATAAAATATCTGAAGAACTTCTGGAAATCTAATTTAAGGTAAAGAATCGTTAAGTTGTTGTCAGTATCAATATGTCTTTTACACTATCCATATCAAGCTCCAGTCCACTGTCTACGATAAATTATTCACCTGGCTTAGAGCTCAATGGCGAATACGAATGCGGTCTGCTATACTTCTCAACATTTAATTCTATACCTAACATCGATAGCAACAATAACAAATTACATTATGGTGATAAGGAAGTCGTTGTAATACCCGAAGGATCGTATGAGCTGAGTGATATAAACGATTACTTGGAACAGAGCATGAAAGACTGTTCTTTTAAATTAATTTGTAATAACAACACGTTAAAAACTTCCATCATATGTTCTAAAGATATACATTTTGAAAAAAGTCCTTTGCTAGCTCGAGTATTTGGTTTCAACCAAGAAACTTTAAAAGCGAATATATTAAATGAATCCTCTTATCCAGTCAACATTCTTTCGACGACCGTGCTAAGAATCGAATGTGACATTATAAGCGGTTCATACACGGACGGTAAACCCAGTCATATAATTCACGAATTTCCTCCAAACGTACCTCCTGGTTACAGAATTATTGAAATACCCAAGAACATTATTTATTTCCCAATTAACCAGAATAATATCAGCTCAATTACCGTCAGAATATTGGATGCTAAGAATAATTTAGTAAACTTACGTGGTGAAGATATACAACTATACTTACACATCAGAAGAAAATGATTGACCACAATAAAACCATAGTACAAACACTAAATAAACACATTTCAAACCGTGTCATCAACAAAAGAAGACCTCGAGTGAAACTAACTAAAGAAAATAAGAAGTTTTTGAAACTAATCGGATTATTAAAATGAGTATGCTCAGTATAACAGATACGATACATGTTGATAATTCTATTGAAAGCATAGAATATCATACATATAAGCCATATGTCAATAGCTTTCGAGAAAATGACGAAATACGAATACCTATTAATCAACAAGATCTATGCGTACTACCTTCGGCAAGTACTCTATTCATAAAAGGCGTTGTACATGTAGTTAAACGTGATACAAAAGCTGCTGTAGCCAAAGTTCATTTTACAAATAACCCAGTATTATTTTTCTTTCAAGACATTCGATATGAGTTAAATGGAGTAGAAATAGATAAAATAAAAAATGCTGGTATTACTACCACTATGAAATCTCTAATTTCAATCAATGATAACGAGTCTAAGATGTCGAAGTTATGGGGGTGGGATATGAATGGTACCACAAATAAAGCAGCAGGTAATTTTTCAGTGTCTATACCTCTTAATAAAATACTAGGTTTTGCTGAAGATTATAATAAGATTATTATGAATTGTAAGCATGAGTTGATATTACTTCGGAGTAGCACGAATCTCAATGCAATAAAACTAGAAGCGGGTGAATATGTTCATAATGTTGAAATAGAAAACATAAACTGGCGCGTACCCCA
Organism: Agriopis leucophaearia; assembly: GCA_949125355.1. Classification (NCBI taxonomy): domain Eukaryota; kingdom Metazoa; phylum Arthropoda; class Insecta; order Lepidoptera; family Geometridae; genus Agriopis; species Agriopis leucophaearia. Next base: position 17,723,243 of record OX421263.1, on the reverse strand, counting down.
TGTGAAAGTATCTGATCGTGAACGGATTAATTTACTCAAATACCTGGAAAAAGATCGTTCTATCAGCATGGTTTATAGAAATTGGGATCTTTATGAATATCCTGCTCTTCCAAAAACTAGAAAACATACATGGTCTGTAAAAACTTCTTCCCAAATAGAAAAACCACGATATGTAATAGTAGGATTTCAAACAAACCGTATGCGTCGTGCCGATGCCGACATGTCTCAGTTTGACCATTGTGACATAGAAAACTTAAGAGTTTTTCTAAACTCTTGCTATTTTCCATATGAAAATCTGAATACCAGGTTCGCTGACGATAACTATTCCCTTATATATGAACGCTACACTAGATTTCAACAGTCGTATTACAACCGTCGGCCAGAACCGTTATTAAGTTACGAAGACTTTAAGTCTAGGGCGCCTCTTTTTGTGATAGATTGTTCGAGACAAAACGAAACTCTTAAATCTGGACCTATAGACGTGCGAATTGAACTTGAAACCGCCATTGAGTTTCCAGAAAACACATCAGCATTTTGTTTGATTCTAAACGATTGCATCGTTGAATACAAACCGTTGAGTAGCACTGTCAAGAAATTATCATGAATTCGGAATACATTATAGTGGATTTGCAAGGATTTAAAGATACCAATAACTTTTTTATCATCAAAGAATTGGCTTTGGCTACGGTAGAATACACCCAAGTGTTTTTAGTGAAACCACCTTACCCATTCTCTCGACTCATAGAAAAGGAAAAGAAACAAGTTTCATGGTTAGAAAGATATCGTGGCATATTATGGAGCGAAGGTTACATCGACTATAGTGAATTTAAACGTGTCAGCAGGACTCTATTAAATAATAAAAAAGTTTTCGTTAAGGGTTTGGAAAAGATTAAGTGGTTACAAAATATTTGCAATAGTAATTGTGATATCATAGACATTGGAGAAAAGGGATGTCCTAATTTATTGTTATTGGAACAACTTTATAATCAAAATGGTAAAAACTCTCTAAATTGTGTATATCATAAAAAACATTGCGCATTAAAAAATGTAATTTTAGTTAAAAAATGGTTAATTGATAACTATATGAATGTATTCAAATTTTTCGAAAACTTCAGTGAAAATAATCACAAAAATGTAATAAACAATAATTTTGAAAATGACAAAGAGGAAAGTGAATCTAGTGAATCTGGTGGTTATGATTGTGTTGATAATTGATGAGGTCTATAGATATCTATTGCAATATATTATGTTATTATACAATAACCTAATTTATTCTAATCAATTTTATAACCTAATACTATCTTGACAAATGTTACCAATTATGATAAAAATTATAATTGTATGTAATAATGATCAATAAATGTATGTTTAAAAAATTAATTGTTTTATTTAAATGAAACAAAAATCTTATTTATTACCTGTGTAGTTTATTTAAAAATATAAATAAGGATATATACATTAATTTAAAAACTTAACTAACTTAAAAATTACTTTAAAATTTACTTATTTTTATTTTATTTATGTTTACATTTTATTAATTCACAGAGTCTCATTACTTAATCGTTTTGAAATTTTATTAACAACACTTTGAACTGAGTCTAACACTTCATCTATTGGATGAGTCACGATGTATTGCACTCTTACCGATTCACTGTAGGTATTTTCCCCTTCGTTGAAATCGTATACTTGAATTTTTAGCATTTTATATCCTCTCTCTGAAGATTTATTGATAACATAAGAAAGCGTCTTATGTTTCTTACTTTTTTTCATCATTTTTTTCTTCTTAGTAGCCTCAACTTTAGCGAGTTTAGCTTCAGCTAGTTCGAGCTTGCGTTTGGTTCGCTGTTCTGCCTCAAACGAGTCCCAGCCTGCTAATGGATCCTGTGCGCAAGGCATGGAATAGTAATCATCATTTACAGTTGACATGTTGATCTGAAAAAAAAATAGAGATAAATAAGAGAAATGCACCATAAGTGACATTAAAGAACATTAATAAATTTATCCAAATCAAACAAAACGCTCACCTTTATAGAATCAAGTGTTGAACGCAAATCAATACTAAATATTTATTTAGAGAGTTGTAAAAATTATTTTTGCATGCGACCTGCCTGCAGTCTAGATTATAATTAATGAATGTGCAAAACTACAATAGCAATTAACACAAATAATGCTGACATCAATCGAAAAGAGCAGGATATAACTTGTCGGCTCCCTCACTACGTATCAAATATCAACCCAGGCAGCGTAACTATAATACCTACCTATTAAATTACGACAATGGTTATCTATTTTATCTCTGTCAATCAAACTTGTTTCAACTTGTTGCTCATTTTATATAGACCACACATTCACCTACTAAAATTGATGTCCTACCTACTTAGGAAAGTTGGTATGATTGGTTAAGGAAGTAGAGTTAGTAAAAGTCAAAATTACATGACATCATTTATTTCTATCGTCTATCATACTAAATTACAAACTAATCTTAACAAACATTACAAACTATAAGTACTAAGTAAGTACATCATATTCTATTATCATTAAAGGATACAATAATAAGGTACTTATTTACTAATACTTAGGTCATAATTAAAACATACTTAATCATGACTTTAAAATATAAGTGCTACCCCAAGCCAGGGTAGATATTCTATTACTAGAAACACGTCTCTTATCATCGTTTCCGGAGAGAACAATTTTATTTACTTGTTTAGTAAATATTCGGTGCTTTATCGATTTAAACAATAAGTTCTTTTTACGTACAATGCTTTCATTAAAATTCACGTTTTGATAATCTGATAAGTCAAAATTACGAATCACGCATGTCTTTACTCCTTTAGCTTTTTTTATTGTACGTTTTTCAGTTTTAACGCAATATAATTTCGACCGCAACCCAACAAAGTCAGTTATTATACTTCCACCCATTTCATCCTTAAACAAACCAGGTATTTTTTTGTTCATTAACGGTAAATTGTATTGATTTTTACGTTCGTAATTACTTGTGTCAAAATAATTCAAGAACGAGTCTTTCATGTCTTTATAAAAATCGGGTGTCTTTATGAAGTATATAAAACTGTCGGTGTCTGTGTAGCATAATTGAACACAATCATTGTACACTGGTTTGATGACATTATAGTGGAAGTTGTACATGTGTGCTTTAGACAATTCCAAGACTGAAAATCCAATGTAAATTGGTTTATCAAGAATTACTCGATCAGATTTCATTTGAACTGCTACTAAATTATCAGAAAAAACTGATGCACTATGAAAGTATGGACTACTAACCAATTTATCAGCGCTTGTTCTTTTTTTAGTAACATTGTTTTTATCGTTCCATTGATTTACAAGATGCACTTTGACTCTTGATTCTGTGTTTTCAAAAGATTTACCAAAAACACTATTATTTAAAAGTTTGAAAAAATCTTGTTCAAACACGGATTCAGCTTTTTGACGAAGTACTGTGTTAACCTCAATGTATCTTTTCAGATAAGAACTTTGATTGAATGCGATCACTCGATGTATTTTCCGCAATTCCAGACCGTGTTCTAGGCATTTCTTAAGATTGACATAATGAATTACGTACTCGTACTTGTTGTACAAATTTGGAACGAGTTTCATACATTTTCCGTGTGGGGGTATACATTTTTCCCCACAGAACGGCAAATCGTTATGCGATAAATGCAAGATATCCGGATATGCCAAATCTACTTCCAAAATGTAACCTTCATCAGCATTGTCTAATACTTTCATTACATCCAAAGTATTGATTTCTTGTTGGCTTAAAAACCTAAAGTTTGACAGCGGAAGTGACTGACACATGCTGTACCCATACAGATTATTACAATCGAGATATACTAAAAATGAATCCTCTTGATTTGGGTCATAGTTAGACATATATTTGTTGTTAGATTTTGCATAGCGGTGCGTACACATACACACACCTCCGCGAATTCCTTTTTGTATCATACGTAATATTGCTAAGTCATTGATTAGCTCTAACTGGACGGAAGAACCCAATAAAAAACTATCGAATGATAGAGAAGGGAGAGTCAAGTAGGCGGCTGGATCTAACTGATAATGCATCTTACTTGTCCTACGAAACTTTTCAAAAGTGTCTGTCAATAGTAAAACATCTGTTTTAACATATAAGTCTGTGTATTGACCTAAATTCTCGATGTTGAACTGCGACCAAACTAGCTGGGCATGGTAGTAATCAGCGTCAGATATATTTGTATCGTTTAAAGAACTATAAAACTTTTCCCGTGGGGGTAAAGCTGGTTCCGTATAGCATTCCCATTTCGTCATATACTCATAAGGGTAAACCCCTTTCCGAGTCAGTAACTCGAATTGGCTTTTGTCCGGAAAATGTCTATGCATATGCACTAAATCGTTGCAGTTTAGTGTTTGAGATAGCTTGTCTAGACTTGTGCTCAAAAATTTGAACGAATCTACGAAACGTAGCTGCAGGTATTCATCTAGGGCAACTTCCACATATTTAGTAAAAGAAATATAATTTTCTTTTGTCTTTGGTATGACTTTAATTGAACCCGGTAATTCTCCTAATTCTTTTATAAATAAGTGACAATCATAACCGGACAAGTTATGAAAAAAAATTGGGATAAATTTTGGTAGCTTGTAATTTAGATTACACATCTCATGTGCAGCACCCCGGAATTTTCCAGTTAAATGACAATGATCGCGAACTTTGCAACCCCACGTTAAATGCCCACAAATGTGACAACGAATCGATTCATTAAATACTTTTTCATCATGCTGGTTAAATATTATTGGAGTCTTTTTGCCAAGGATCTTATGAATTTTATGTACGTCATCAAGTAGTGAAGTTATGAATTTTGTAACACAATCTTCCCCGCGATAGCTTACGAACCGGTTATATGATTCATCGAGCACGCAAACAATATTATATGCAAAAGCGACAGGTACGTGATGATGTCGATCAGATGTGCTGGATATTTTGGGATCAAGTTCACAACCTTGTACAGGACGTAACATTGTTTCAAAGTCAGCGTAAATGACGAATGGAACATCTTGCTTGCGATTATAGTTTTTAAACTGTATTACTGACCCCTTTTCAGGTAAAATAGTAACGATACCCCCACAAACATGATGGTCGAGCTCTTCATTTGAAGAAAAGAATAATAAACAATTTTCGCAACAATGTAACTTTCCATGATGTCTTGTTAATTGATTTCTCACCAGACGAGGTAAATCTTTTACTAAACAAAAATGTGACGACGTGTTATTTTCAAGGAACAATAGATGAATTCGGTGTTTGTAACTCTTAGATTCTGATTTATACAAAGGCCCGGTTATAACTTTACTATCTCTTAAACCATAAACGTAGATACTCAAGTCAGGATTATTTTTTTCAAAAACAGAAATATCTGATAAAGTCATAGGGAATGATAAATCTTTGATATTTAGTTTGTCTTGAAAACAAGGATACGAAGTAACCCGGTCTGGGTGTTCGGTTGCGGGGTAAAGCGCAGCGATAACACACCACAAAAAACAGTAATCATCGTTGTTTTTAATGTTTAAACACGCTTTTTTGTTTTGTATGAATTTTGGTAAATTTATGAAGTTTGAACCTCGCAGTGGTTCATATTTACAAATATTTATTTCCAGATGACAATTGTTTAAAAATGTCCACCCACTGTCTCTCTCTTGGAATTCTTCTATTTTTTTCATGATACTGTTTAAAATGTTTGTGTACAAGTTATTGAAATCATAGTTTAGATGAAGTGTAAAATTAGGGGTTGAAAAAGATTTAATTTCCTGTGTATCATTTTTAAACATAAGAAACATAGAAAACAATTCAAAATTCACTTTAATGCAAGTGTGAGTTTGAAGTGATTGATCAAGAAGCAAATTAATCTTTGTGCGAATAGCATTAAAGAAAGTGGGTACACAAATTCCTTCCTTATCATCTGATACTTTGACTCTATAACTCGCTATGCGATTGCGAAATGCTGACTCAATAATGTCTATACCATCACACATCGGTAAAAATGTACGGTTCTTATGTTTAGTACTACGTGTATGACCTAACCAACATTTTTTTTCAACGTCAACGTTACACGTTTTGCAGAATGGCATTTTAAATTTCTAACAATTCCCTATAGAAACTTCCCAATATCCTATAGAAACTTTGTTCAATACAAGTAATTTAGTATGTTAACCGTTTATTTAATTATTATTAGTGCTAGTTATACGTATCTAAATGATTTGCGACAGGAATAAAATCTAGTTTGAAGTTCACTCAATTGTAAAAAGTAAATGAAGTTGAAATAAGTCGACCATGCCTTATTCGCAACGTCTATTAAGCACATAACACACTGAGCTATAATGTATATTTTATATTTTTAGTTCAAAATATTCAGAAGTGTAAAAATCTAAATATTAATTATCTTGTCTGTTAGTATACCTCAATAGAAAATATAAGAAAGATTGTGCGGAAAGTATGTTATATTTGAATATTATTATAGCTCAGTGTATGACAACCATTATAATTATTTTTTGCAATATGGCATTTCAAATTTATTTACTCCCTAAAAGGTGGAAATTATATTCAATACTAGTATATTGTTTTATAATATTTATTTTCTTAATAATAAGGCCACCTAAAGCTATCTAAATTATTCGAAAACACAAATTATTTCTAGTATACTTAATTATACCGCGTAAAATCTAGTGACAAAAAGAACACAACATAAAAATATATTTAATGACAAAATGATAGACCTTTCTTATTATAGGACACTCCAAATCAATCCTACTACTTGTCCTTGAAATAAACACTATCTGAATAAAATGTTGGATCACAAGCTTCAAAAAGCTTGTGAGCGTCCCTCACAAAGCTCTGGAGCTTACTCCACTGCGACGAGTCTGGTTCTATTTTGAGTTTGGCTCTTACCAATGCTTTTTTCCACCGCTCCTCTGGAGCAGTGGAATCAGCATCTTCAGAGTCATAAATTTTTAGGTCTATGAAATAATCACCCTTAATGTCTGCGACTCGTCGCTGTGAGCCGTTAGCCACGCGGTTGACGAAGCTGCTGGTGGTGATGGTTGATTTTTTGGGTTGTGGTGTCTCTTCGAGGGCTTCTTCTAGTCCGAAAATGTCCGTGCGTTGGGATTTTCCACGTAGGCTGTAACAATTAATAAAATTTTAATGGATGTTATAACTCTAAACAAGTAAACCCATAGTTTATAAGGTTACCACCATACCTACAATAAATCACAAAGTTAAAGAATTACTAGTTGACACTTGTTTATACTGACATAATAAATCTATACTAATATTATAAAGAGGAAAGATTTGATTGTTTGTTTGCATTGAAAAAAGCTTCGAAACTACTGAACCGATTTTATAAATTCTTTCACTGTTGGGGAGCTACACTATCTCCGGGTGACATAGAGCATATTATATTTTGTAGCGAGGCCTAAAGCCGAGCTAGACCCGTGCGAAGCCGGGGCGGCCGGCTAGTAATAAAATAAAGACAGTACAAATAAAAACTTAATGTAAGTATTTAAAATTAAAATAAATAAGTATCTAACAAAAGAAAAATACCTCTGAGTAATTTTGTCTCCTTTTCTTTTCTTCCCGATACTGGCAGTCGTTTCTGCAGATTTCTTTCCTCTCTTGTTTTTCTGCGCTGCTGGGATGATGATGGGTACTGCTTCTGATTCTGAGTCAGACCTGAAAAAAAAACTTTGATAACAAACTTTATAATTACTACTAACATGAAATATATGGGGTCAAACATGACAAGCGTCGAGCGCAGTTATTTAATTCATGATAAATTAAAAGTACTGAAACTTATGTAAATGACTGAAACATTATGTAAGTACTAAATATTCAAGAATCAGCTTACTCAAGACAACACAATTATATCAAAAATTAAGAGTAAGGTAAGTTACTCACTTACATGATGAATTTAAATTCACTCGAGGTCACTCAGGGTACTTCTGATGATGATGAAGAAGCTCAGGATGCTGGTGAAGCTGAAGTTGCTGACGTCCACGTCGAAGACAGAATTCAGTATGAAACAATTCCTTCAGGTTCGAGTTTTATACGTAAAATCGTATAAAATGATATAATTTAACAAAAGAGCTTAAGTCACATATTATATGACAAGAATAACAAATCAATGACTACTAATTTAAAAGCAATTAATTACTTACATCATAATCATACATGCATCGATTTGAAATTGTAGACTTCCGCATTTACGAGGCTTTAGGTAGGAAAATTGATGACTTAGGCATTCCCACGTGTTGTAAAACACATAGTATTTACGTATTAGTTTTACATGAAAATGCTGACGTGCATACAGCACACACATTTAAAGGTAGGAATTGACGTCACTGCAACACCTGCTTAATATAACCTATTAACTAGTTTCGCCCGCGGTTTCGCTCACGATTTTCTCGATTATTTAGACATAAGTCAGGAATCATAAACAAATGATACCCATAGTACCCGGATTGTATCCCAGCGAGACTTTCTATAAATCTTGTATGTCTACTTGTCTTTTATTTCTCAATAACAATGTAATTGGTACCTCTTAATTTAGTACTTATGAAATATAGGTAGATGTGAAAAATTAAAACAAAATATACATTAGATGAATTTTGTTAGACAAGCGAAAATTCATGCAAATCCATCCTTCTAATATTTTCTTAATTTGCAAAATCGTTTTCAAAAATCACAAAAATAATAGGTGAACCCTAATTCAGAAATGAGGTCAAGTAATATCAATTTACAACGTTCCCACTACTTGCTAAGGCACAGAATATGTAATAAAACTTGCAGATAAAGCATAAAGTTATATTAGTACAGGAGCCCGCAGCCATTCAAATAACAATAAAGGTTAGTAGGTTATCTTTGTGAAATTGGTTTAAATTACATCATAGTAGATACTAAAACCCAAATCTTACAAATCATAATCCGCAATGTCAGCTGTTTCAGTTTGAACTGGTACTCTTAAATGTAAATGATTAAATAATAATTTATACCCTGACTTCAAATGATATTAATGTCTGTATATAACAACTTTCCAAAGTCTTACTCTTTCTTATGGTAATTGAACAAAGACCTCGAAAATTAAATAATTAACACATTTTGAGATCTTTGTTTTATCACTGTATATGGTTACGGCGGGTTTACGATCTTTGAGACTTGGATTTCAATATTTAAAATGGTGTTATTTAGACCAATTTCACATAGATAACCGGTAACCTTTATTGTTATTTGAATAGCTTCGGGCTCCTGTACTATATGTCTATGTCAACTACTTAATTTCTCCGCGTATACACACACATATCACGTTAGCTACATTTTAGTTATTTTTCTACTGTGAACTTGTGTAGTGCTATGCGATGGTGACATAAATAATTAAATTTAATTGATGGTGTTAATTTTAGTGGGTATATATCGTTTAGCTTCAAGTTTAGAGTTTAAAGTTACCTTGGTTTCGCTATTTACTTCCTGACTGCAGATGAAAATTAGTACGCAGTCATTATTACAGAACATGTGCCAATTTCTTGTGGGGACGATCATAGGTACGCACACTGAAATCGAGCACATTTTCTATGTAGTATGTGGAGTGGAAATTACTGCTATCTAGCGACTGGGGATGAAAATTAGTACGCAGTCACTTTTGCAGAACTTGTACCAATTTCTTGTGGGGATGATCATTAGTACGCACACTGAAATTGGTGCACATTTCCTGATACTCCTGTGTTATCTCTGCCGATGAAAATCAGTACGCAGAGACTTTGAGAAGTAATAGCAAACCACTTAGGTACAATAAATCTATTCTGATCTGAACAGTACCTATAAAATTATAACTTTATCTAGTTTTTTTTCTTATTCACAATTTTTCATACACATTATGTTACGTTATTATATCTCACCATCGCTATAAAGAGTAGTAAGTGGTGTGAAAGTGACTTTGTATTCAAATGTGAAGTTATAAATTACACCATCGACTAGGTGAGTGATATAATTATCTAAATGTCTATCTTGACTCAATTTTACATTGTGATTGGGCACGCTGTACCACTTGGCCCGCTGTTACAACTTCAGGTTGTATGCTCGAGGGATATCGACCGCGTTGAACTCCACCTGAAGCGATAGCTGAAGGTGGAGCAACGCAGTCGATATCCCTCGAGCATACGACCTGAAGTTGTAACAGCGACCAAGTGGTACAGCGTGCCCAATAACTACCTACTGGACTTGTTTCCCGAAATGTCCTGAAAATTTCAGATAGCTTAATTTACATGTTAACACGGAGTTGGTGGTACAATTCATAAATTGAATAATAAATCCTTGTAATTAGAAGAGAATCGATTAGAGAGATTAGAGAGAATCAACTTCTTTTTCTGGTGCCTTTTATGTAAGTGCATATCCGTGTATTATATTATAATTATGTTGTCTTGAAGTTTCAAGTCTTATCTTTACTCGATCTGCGAATGATTTAAAGTCTAACATAAATTTTTAAGGTATAGAGCAATAAAGAAGAATGAAGATACCTAGAATGGGTTATTAAAATTGAATAATATTATAATTATAATTTTATTGATACTTACAATATTTCATGTCTGTGCTGTTAACAATTCAGGAGTTCCCTAGTCAGGACCCAACCCTGAGTGCAGCAGCCATGTCATGGTAACACTTAAAACCGGCTATCATAGTAAAATGTTTCACAAATTTTTGTCTGTGCTGTTGAACGTTGTAGAGTTAATTTTTTGTAAAGGTAATCCTGGATGTCGATTCAGGTCATGCTTACCATGAAAATTATTATCGGAACTAAGCCAGTAAAAAAATTCAACCCAAGATGAGAGGAAGTGGATCTAATTCAGCTTGCAAGATTTGACCTAAACAAACAAACTAACATACAAGTAATAAAAAGCTTGAAAAACTCTACCATCCATCTGTCCATCTCTCGACAATGAATCAAAAATCATAAGTACCAAATCTAGAAGTTCAGCTGTCACTGTATTCGAAAACTTTCCTTACAAATCATGCCTTCATTTACAAACTCCTAACACTAAGTGTACATTCCCGATTAGTCCATAACAATCAAACACAACGCAGCCCAGAACAATATATTGTTCTAAGTTTGGACGTGGAGAGCGAATGTTCGCAAGCTGGCGTCAAGATTTATGTTATCCCTGCTGTTGAAATACCCGCTGGGATTCTTTACACATTCTGTTTAGCCTTGTCTGTTTTCTTTAATCGATTTTGTTCACACTTTTTCGTTTTGTAAAGTGAGTACTTGTAAACTGGCTGTCTATATAAAAACAAATTGCTTTTGACTCTTGATCTAAATCTAGAGTCAAAGTAATTTGTTTTTATATTCAGTTTTTTTTCCTACTTTATAGTATGTTATAAGTTTAAGCCTTGTTTGTAAGCCCAGTTTGTTGTATCTGTATGTGAAAGTATGATCCGAATAAGTACACAAATTGGGCAGTTTTAAGGCCTTCTTTTTATTACCACTTTTAGCAATTTTGATCATTCTAGACTTAGTTTATCCTAATGGTTAGCTTAAAAATAGTGTCATATAAATTTTTATGTGTTATCTAGGAAACCGTAAAGACCGAAAAACGATTAAGGACAACTCGCTTGATAGAAAAAAATACGAAAGTAACACTGTTTGAGCTTTTCTGCCTGTTTTTTATTTATTCATTCAAATATATCTAGGATAGATTTCATAATTATAGAGGGAACCGTAAAGGCACATCTTACATTACAGCTAAACTTTTCGAAAAATATGATAAAATCCTTAAAAATTGAAGTACTGAAACGCACGAGTAAGCGCCATAGTTTTGCTCCACTAAATGCAACTTTAATACAATATATATTAAGCTTTATGGTAATCTGTAGTAACATGTGATGATTTTACAAGCTTTGATGTTTGTTAGTTTGTTTGGATCAAATCTTGTAAGCTGAATTAGAATCACTTCATCCTAACCGAATTTGCTGAAATTTTGGATACACCTTTACCAGCTCTGATGACAAAGTAATATGCAATACACATCATTGTAACGTTATCAAAATGGCTGCCAAATTAAAAAAAAAAATATTCAAATAAAAAAAATTATCATATAAATAATAGTTTTTTTTTAATTTAAATTAGAAATAAAACTTGTTTCATGATAATTGATTCAGAAAATTTGCAAAATCATTTTTAGATTTTGGTTTTATCATTTGTAAACTTGAATAACAGTAAAATTAAACAAAATTACCATAAATTATATTTTTTCAGTTCAATTTTCGTAGCACATTTTCATTGTTTCAATGTTCCTACGTTTTCCTCAATTTTTATCAATTTCTTACATACAAAACGGAATATCTTATTCATGTCTGTAGTTGCTTAAGTACATTCAAATGTTTGTGGACAAACACAATGTTTACCAATACTTTACCACGTAAACACGTGAAGTGCGCCTATGGGACTGACTTTGTTGTGGATGGCCTGATATTGTCATGATGACAAGATGTGACGGAAAATATTATATCGTCAAAAATAAGTTGTTGACATTCACCAAAGGAAAAATTACCCTCACGGACTTTCCCATAGGTACTAATATCACAAATAAACAAAACACATCAGTCATAGGACTGCAGGTCAGAAGTGAAAACTTAAGTAGTAATTCACCTATTCTACAAGAGATGGCGCTGTTTTAAAATACACGGTACAGCTTGCCGATGGCGCTAGTTCCATGATTTTTGCTCACCCAATAAGTGCTCAACGCGCCTAAATAAGTTTTCATTTCAAAAATACATTTATTACCATAAACTTGCAAAACAGCTGGAACATACAATTATAAGAGCTGTTATAATTGCGAAAGTGTGTTTGTTTGTTTGATCCTCTTTCGCGCAGCAATAGAGCAACGGTTTTGTAATGGTAGGACTCTTTTGCAGGGGTCCGCCTGGGGAAGTACCACACCTTTGCCAGTTATTCAACCGCCAAGCAGTAGTGTGCAGACACTACTGTGTTCCGGATTGAAGGGCAATGTTTCCAGCGAAATTACAGGGCACACAGAGATTTGACTACTTATATCTCGGGGTGACGAGCGCAGTGCATTGCCATCCAGGGTTTTGAACTGCTGAAGTTCAAAATTCTGAGTGACATTGAGCAAGCGTGAAGAGCCATCAGGCGAGCGACTTCGCTGTTGAGGGGTGTTTCCATAATCCCCACGCTTGGCAGGTGGCTTGGGGATCGCAGTACGTAATTTTGTAAAAACAAAATTGATTAAATACTACTTATTCATGAAAAACAGTAAACTCAAATTAAAAACTAAAAAAAAACTTTCTTTGAATGCGTAATTTTATTGTAGGTCATCATCATTATCACCATTTCAGCCATAGGACGTCCACTGCTGGACATAGGCCTCCCCCATTGATCTCCAAAAGGGCCAGTTGGTCATCATCGCCCAAATAGGTGGCGTTCAAATGCAAGCCTATTATAAATTAAAAAAAAAAATACTTTTACGATTTCAACACACGTTTTAATGTTTATCGGGACACAACAATTTTTAATGTTTATCGGGACTTATCACCCAATCTACACTTCTACATCTACACTATCTACATCTACACGAATATTATAAATGCGAAAGTAACTCTGTCTGTTTGCTACATAATCACAGCTAAACGGCTTATCCGATCTGGATAAAATTTTGGGAGTAAGTACGTATCACGAGGACGGATATAGGCAATTTTTTTCTGAAGAAATCGCGGACGAAGTCGCGTGTACGGTTAGTATTTTATATTAGTAAAAATAGAATCTTTCGCTCGATGTTTCGATCATCAGAGTCAGCTCATGACCACGGCCATTGTAACATGGTCGAAACGTCGAGCGAAAGGTATCTATTTTTACCTATATAAAATACATTATAACATATACAAAATAACTAGAAAACCATAAGTGAAACTGCAATGGTGAAGCCAAAACAACCTTTACTGCAATCCCGGCACGATCTAGAGGTTCTAGTAACTAGGCGGCGGCGTATAAAAGTCATCACGTCGAGAAAGGCTCAACGAATGTGGGTCGACACCTGAGACAAACTGCTCTAGGGCGTTTGACCTTTGTAAGTGGTAGAGATTTAGAGATATTTCACCTTTGTGGACTCTTCCGCCGTGTAAGCTTGTAGTTTTAGCTATCAAGCTAACTCTACAAGCTTAGAATGCGCGCTGCGACATTTTTTTTATCTCTTATGCTGCAGACAGACAATGCGGAAAATATAAATCGGCCGCCGCGCTCTCACGTACGTTAATGGCAGATTTGAGTTCTATTTCCTAGGCAACAACATTTGAATTCCTCTGAATTACGTAACCGTGCAGCCGCCGCGCAGATACCGCAAGATGACCTGGATGCCCGTGACTCTCACAATGTCGTCGATCCATTTAGTGGGAGGCCTACCTACACTGCGTCTTCCGGTTCGTGGTCTCCACTCAAGAACCTTTCTTCTACATCAGTTTTCGATTCTTCGAGCGATTTGGCCTGCCCATTACCACTTCAACAGTTAACGCACTAAATAAATAGAGCATATTTTGTTATAATAGCGCGTTCTTTAGATACGTGCACGCGGTCGCCGCTGAGGCCACGTAGAGAACGCGTTGGGTCGACGCAAATAAAGTGTCAAATAAAAGCCCTTGTTGTAGTGCAAAAACGATTATAAGTACCTATCATACTAATATCATTATTGTATGTTTGTTTGTTCCTCTTTTACGAAGCAAAAGAACAACGGATTGGTGTGATTTTTTGTTTAGATTTAGTTGGAAAGCTGGTAAGTTAAGATATGACAAAATGTTTACCTCAGAAAATGTTCAGTTCCCGAGGGTATGAATACGCGTGTTAGATCGTGGAGAGCATCTTGTACACAGATGTACATAATATATGAAGATATGCCTAATATGTAAATATAGCGCCATCTGTTGTCATCATAGTTTTGTTTTGTTTTTATTAGAACGGCTGTTAAGGCATTTTGTAAGAAATTTGTTGTAGCCAGTTGCACCCATATAAACGAAACATCAGTCATTCAGAAATCAGTTAGCAACTGTACGGAGTCCATGCGGAGTTTGACGCGTTGACATAAATAAGAATGCTCCATCAAGGTTCTGTCACAATACCTGGCGACAGATATTCCTTCTCATTTCTATTCTATTTACTTCTTCTTTTCTGTGGTCGTTGTATTGTTCTTGAGTACAACCACCGCTCACCAACGATATCGGTGTGTTACTAGGCTCACACTCTAGTTCGCACGACTGAGTCCATTAAAAACCCGGTATGTAAATCAATTTCCTTTCTCAGTCCTTTCGTAAAATCATTTTCGGACCTCTCAACCCCATCAGAAATCTACCTACCAAATTTCAGCTTCGTAGGTCAAGTAGTTTCCGAAATTTTGTGATAAGTTAATCAGTCAGTGAGTATTTCGCTTTCATGTTATACAGATTGAATTTGGAACCACATGCGTCAACTGCTGTGCGGAATTTCATTTTACCGCGTTTCGACTTCCTTTATAACCGAGTCTGGGCGCTAACATTCGTATCGCACCAGCTCGCAGATCTGCAAATCCCTCCGGCCCACTATATCACTGGAGGCCGCTGAATCTGCAGCTCATTAGCATTTATATTAATTTTATTTCTTTTTAATATTACAGCCTCGCTTGGAACGTGATGGGGATAGGTTCTATTCGATAAATAAGGCCTGTGATAAGCCATGGATTTTCTTCTGACTCGATTGAGAGGTAAAAAAGTGAACGACAGGATGAAATTGTATTCCGCCTTGTGGGTTTACCCAAAATTATCCAGTCATGCCGTTTCTTTTTATAAAGACAGAGTTATCGTAATATTAACTGAGTTATGATAGTTTACTGAGTTATGATCATTATAACAATATACGGAGTTCTGATAGTTATTATGATATGCAGAGCTATAATAGTTACCATGATAGACAGAGTTATCATAGTTATCGGTCTGAACCGTGAACAAAAGAAACAGTAGAGAGTTGCAGCTAGAGGTTATTCAAAGTTGCTGTAGAACTTTTAACCAAGCTTGTGGTGGAACAAAACACAGATGGATTTAAAATAAGTTATTCATTATTGATCGACATCCTATATAAAGGTCAAGATGGTCCACAAGCTCAAAGTCGCTCAGCAAGCTATGGAAATGGCTACGCTACGAGTTTCTATAAATACTTGAGAGACAGAAATTGGGACAAAGTGATTTGACACATAACCAATGTTACAGACATGGCTGCCAGCCACATTGCCCAAAGAACCTATGACCAGAGAGTAGATATTGTAGACGAGTTCTAGAGTAGAGACTACGTTTAGTCAAACGTAGTGTAGGATACCCTGCGGCCAGGTGGAGTGGCGACTTGCGTAAAACAGCGCGTAAAAACTGGATGCAGACAACTGTTGATCTAGCTTAGTGGCATATATCATGAGAGGTCTATGTTCAACACTGAACAATAAAGGGCTAATAATGATGGTCATCATCAATATCAGTTTATCTTGTGCTGGGGCAGAGAGAGAGGTTGGATCCTAATACACCATGTTGGCCCAGTGCATGTTGGTGAATGCCATATGTCTTTAAATCTTTGAGGTTCTTGGATATACCGGTTCCTTCACGATTCCTTAACCGATGTTGAGCAATGGCATAGAAAAAGCATATTTTCCACTTATCTAGTACTTAAATAATGTAGTCATTGATGCCGTCAGATTGTAAAACGTACATGCTACAGCCCATGATAGTGATGATGAATGAAATGTATCTAATCTAGATTATCATAACCACACCAGAAAAATAGTTGAATAAACACATCGTGAACTATAATCCGAACGCAGACTCAATAAGGAACTGGAAATTCACACATTCTGACGCTAAACAAACCAGCCAAACAGAACTCTCAAGTCAAATACAATGTGAATCATTATCAAAGAAGCAAACTCCATCCCAGGGTCAAGACATTCTGGTTCGCCAATAGTTAACAAACTTTGTGATAGCATCGTTTCGGATATGCACACAATGAGTACTCGGGAACCGTATAAGGAGGCGATGGTATCTCTACGTTTTGCATACATTGCTCATTTACATAAAACATGCAACTCTGGGAAGTAATGAACGCAGTAATGGTCAAGTCGTATGCGATGGACTTGGAACTTGAAATAAATTTTAAATAATTGGACGTTGAGTGTGAAAATTGCATTCGTTTGATTGTTATGTTAAAAAGTTCAGTTTGTCGAAATAAATTGAATATGCATACGAAGCTGAAATAGTACTTTTGTAGCTTTTGTTTTACTTTGATTTTATGTTTTGCTGCACCTCACAGTTTTACCAGCGTTATATACCTCCATGAAGCAACCTGTTTTGTGGCGACAGCAACCTTCTTTGACTTACATGACTTTTTTATCTATGATTTAATTTATCATTGTATTCTTGTAGTAGGTCTGTGGTATTCTTCTATTGTATTCTCTTTGTAATTTATGTCAATGTATATAGACTTTAATTCTTGTACTGGTTTTTCTAGGGAAAATATTAATACACCAAAAAATATATTTGTTGGTCCGATCGCTACCAATCTTCACAGGGTCTTTTGATGGGCTAATCTGAAGATTTCTTGAAAATTGCATCAAAATCGAACAAGCCGTTTCGGAATTCATAGGGAACATACATACATACACACATCGCCTTATATATATATATATATATATAGATAGATGACTATACTTGTTTTAAAAGGGTAAGTGCCTTTATCAACTAAACAAAATACAAGCTAACACTAACACCACAAAAACAGTTAGACTGCCCATAGATCGTTGGAGGTCTAAAGACAATCCAAATGCAAGCCAAGAGACAAGACAAACCCACTATCAGTTGGCAGTGTACATGCTGGCGGCATTACCACGCTGAATGGCAATGCTTACGCGTTGACCCAGAAACACGCAAGCATTTTGGTCACACGTCGCATTAACCAGGTGCTCTGAAAGATTTTTGAAAATGATATGAGCTCCCGACCTCCAAGGGCCCAATGTCTCGACCCCAAATGCCTCAAATATGTAACCACTGCTGAAATTAGAATATTTGCGCCGCTTCTACTGCTCTGCGGAATTGGCAGCCGCACCAACCCTATCTTGTGTCTCAGGAAGATGTGTGACATGAAACATCTATTGGTACGCCTTAGCAGTAAAACTGACTCGTATGCCATGACGGCAAACAACATGACATTAACACCGTCGTTCTTATGCCGTCACTAACATCTGCTGGACGTCCCGTGACAGCCAACTGTTTTATGTATCTGAGCTATAAGTTTAAACTTATTCAAAACGAGTAAAAAAATTCAAACTCGTCGAATTCCCAAGTAATTCGAAAAGCGTATAATTTCGTTCAGCGTAACGCAAAGTCAATTGACCTAGTTCAGAAGCGCGGGTACTTCACAAATATTTCACGTTTTTACATACAACCTCGACGTGAGATGTTTGCTGATCCACTTTTTTCGATTGGGGAACTGGAGAGGTTGCTGTGAAATGAAACATTCTTTAATGTTGAAAATACTTCGGGTCTTGGCAAAAGTAAAAAAACTAACTTAACCTTTATACAATGACTTTTTTCATTGTTGAAAAATGTGATTAAACATCCTTTGCACAATCGGTTTCTTCTAGGCAAGCGTGCTTCATTGTAGACCGCAACAACGCTTTACATAACACGCAGAACATATAGCCGATGGGGCCGAAAGATTCTCGAATAGAGACCACGGACCGGTAAGCGCAGCGTTTAGGAAGTCCACCCACAAGATGGACAGACGACCGAAAAGAGACCGCAGGAAAACGCTGGATGCAGGCCGCTTCCAACCGGCCCTTTTGGAAATCGATGAGGAAGGTCTATGTCCAGCAGAGGACGTCCTATGTCTGAAATGATGATGATGATGATGAATCTCTACGTAGTCTCTACACAGTGTAAAACATAGTCACTTTCCGCGTCTGTCTTGATTGACTTGATTTGATGTAAAAACGGTAATACGTACAAGCTTCAAACTTATCATGATTTAAATACTCTAAAGTAAAAACAAGTAACAAATAATGGCCGAGCGCGAGTCGGTGACAAATTTTTGTTCACCGTCAAGTAACGTCAGGCGCTGTTTTTTCACAACTTTTTGTATTTTGTAGTGTTACTTAACCTTCAGTGTGTGAGCCCGACTCACACTTGGCCAGTTTATTAAAAAAATAAGTCTACTTACGAAATATCCGTTATCATAATTGACCAAAAATAAAAGATGCATGACATAATTTCCGACCAACCATGAAACAAAACGTTTCTTCGTTTAACGATTTGCTTATTAATGAAACCACATTAAAGATTAATGTTTGATCTGCACCAATTCTAATAGCTTTGATGGTTTGCCTCGAATAAGCAGTTATAATATTAATGACAGCAATATTACCAAATGTAGATGAAATAACCGGAAATACTTAGAGCTTGGTTGCACTCACAAGCATCTTCAAATCAATCAATGGTAGACCCTCAGATTAGACAAATTTGGGAGATATATTAAGGTGGCAGGTGCGAACACATCTGGCCTAAATTGGGCTTTATACCTTTAGGCGACTCACTAACCCTGTATAAATTTAGATTCTGTCATTTTACTTATACACCAGCCTATGTATCTACATAATTAAGTTAGTTAAACCTACCATCTCAATACCTCAACCCCAAAACACAAGGCAGCTAATATCATGGTGAAACAGCTCCCGGCGAATCGCAGAACTAGTACTGACGTAGTCCAGTGTTCCACTAATGTAAACAGGCACGTTGTAATCAGGGGCCATACCGTGCAGGGTCATTTGAAGCCACTAAATTGGCGGTGATTTTATAACACGCTTATTTTACATGAAAATAAGACTTGAAATAAGTTTTGATCGATGTTCCCCCAACCAATTTACTATTGTTTTTAAGCATTTTGTTCAGTAAGCGGAAATACGCTAGAGATTCGTGAAAGAAACAGTTCTGAAGATTTTAACATCCGCAAAGTAACGCTTGATACAATCAACTATCTAGATCAACTATCTTTTGGGTCTGGCAACCCCGGTCCAAGCAGTAAATGGTTATACGTTCCGTCACGAAAATATTAATTAAAATTACAAATACGAACCTTTGAAACACAGAACGAGAACCATTATAAGTGAAAATAACCTCCAATTAGTTTATGGACATCGATCGAACGCGGTGAGCTGTATAGTTTCCATAATCACTAATTTAAAATAACACTGTAACAGTAAATATTCGAATTGCCACTCACTCATACACAATCTCAGTTTTTGGCAACTAGTATTTACACAACGCACACGCATGTTGCATATATACAAAACCGGATGATAACTGACGACTTTGACAGATGTGATGTAGCCAACTTAACAACAACGAAGTATTTTATTTTTTCGTTCAGAAACTGTTTGACGTTAAAGTCACAGTTTAAAAATGGAATGTGATGATACCTTATCTTTTCGCCAGTATAGAAAGGCCAACTCTCTGGATGTATCAGAAACAGAATCGAGCTCCGCTTTATTTGATGAAACTTTACTGAGCCTTCCTGATTATGATGACCTTGATGACAGTCGGACCACGGAACTTAACAAACAAATTGAAATTTTGAAATCACAATTGTTGTCTTCAACAAATGAAATAGATAACCTGTGCTCGGAAATACAACATTTAAAAACGGAATTACAAAAACAAAAAACACTGGTAGACAGATTAAAAAAGCTTGGATTTTGTGATAGCCCCGTTTTATATAGTAACAAGAAGAGAAAACGGAAGCGATTTTCACTTATAAACATAGAGAATTCTTTCTGTAAAAATGATTCCATGGAAAAAACTCAAACTCGTGAAGACACACAAAAATCACACAGCATAGAGAAAAAAAGCACTAACAGTACACCTGAACAGCTGAGTACCGCAGAATCGGCTGGTGTGACACTACTACTTACAGCAGCTACAAATACACTCAATGCTGAAATTACACTGCACCATACCACACCATTAAGTTTGACTCAAGGATCCAAAACTGCAACTACACAGCTGCCGTCAAGTGTAACCTCAATATCACACACACCTTTACCCACAGATACACCAATACAGCCTAACACAAGGCAACTAAACCTGAACAGTAACCTACAATGTAGAAGAAATGTAGAAGCAGACTTAGATCTTATTGAAATACTAACTATACCAAACGAACCTATCATGGCACCCAACTCAGACACTTTCACTGAAGTGACTACACAGCAAGACACAATAACCAAAGTAAAATTAACAAGTGAACATACAAATAAACATTCAAATTTTGATAAACATGCAAATACTAGACGAGAGTGTCCAAAGCAGCCCAAGAAAAATATTTTAATATTGGCTGACCAACAAGGAAAAGGTGTCAGATCTGCGCTACAAGAACTAATAGGAGATGAATTTAAAGTCACAAGTTATTGGAAATCCAATGCTCCACTTCGTGAAATCATTCTATCGACTGGATATGATATTTCTAAATTCACAAAAAATGATTATGTAATAGTCATAGGTGGTACAAACAATAATAATCCGTTTGAGTTTTTGCTAAATTTAAACATTTGGCTCACTCGTACAACGCACACAAATGTTATAATATCAGAAATCCCTTATAACAAATATCTCCGGGAACACAAACTAAACTACGAGCTTAGATATGTATGTGATAGACATAACCATGTCACCTTTCTAGATATGAACTATAGCAGACAGATAAAATACCATGCTTTCTTCACTCTGAACTTGTGTCGCTCTCTTCTCCGAGAGATTTTACATTGTGACTACAGGAACAAAATGAATATTCATGTTATGGAGCAACTCAGACGTACAAGGGCTAACCAAATACTAAAAGAATTTACAGATCGCAGCACTCAGACAAGCGAAGATGAAATGAATAGAAATAGCAATACGAATGAAACCCTTCCGAGTGAAAACATTGTATCTCCTAGAGAAATTAATATTACGGAATGCAGGGTCAGAAACCAACCTAATATTTCATCTGGCCAATACAACGACGATTATAATTTATTTCGTGTATAACTCCATCTATATGTTACATCAGAATATTGATGGTGTTATAAACAAATCAGAAAGGTTAATGGTATGCTTGGATGAACTGGCTATTAAAAATAAAAATATAGATATTTTGTGCCTTACAGAACACAATATGACTAAAGATGACGTTGATAGATTACAAATTGACAACTTTAAATTAGCTTCTCATTACTGTAGAGACAATAGACACGGTGGGTCTTGCATATTAGTTAGAAATGGTCATGAATTCAAAAAGCTGAATACTATTGAACAAATGTCAGCACCTGATATGGCAGAATGCTCAGCAATTGAGGTAACACCACATAAAATTAATATAGTGTGCATTTATAGACCCTCGATATATAGACGAGAAAATTATGACGCATTCCTTCGCATACTTAAGGATGTTTTATATTCACTATCACTAAAATCGAATTATAAAACTATAGTATGCGGTGATTTCAATATAAATATTTTGAAAACGAATAAATTAACTCAAGAATTTGAATCATTGTTAGGGGAGTATAATATGAAGTTTCATTTCAGACAAATGACCCGCATTAAAAGTAAAACCTGCATTGATAATGTAATTCATAACCATATTAGAGGCTGTAAAGGTGAAATTTTAGAACACGCCTTATCGGATCATACAGCACAAATTTTTCAAGTACCAGTAAAGAAGAGCTGTACACTAAAGTTCTGGTATAGGGAAAAACGCGACTACAGTGCAGAAAATCTAAAAAAGTTCAAAGAACATTTAAGCCAGCTGAGCCTCTGCGATGTTTACGAATGCGAAGATCCCAATTTAGCTTTCAATATTTTTTATGACTGGTTCCTTCTACTATATGAGTTATGTTTTCCTGTCAATATGGTTAAAGTTTTCACAAAAAGACGTCCAAAATGGATATCAAAAGGTATACTGCTGTGTTCGAAAAAAAGACGAGAAATGCTTTGGCAATATAGGCTTGCACCTAACAAAAGTAATAAGTCAATATTTAAACAGTACTCCCGTAGGTACAAAAAAATTATAAACCTCACCCAAAAGTCTCAGAACGATCATTATATTAGGAATTCTAAAATAAAATCCAAAGCGACCTAGACTGTAATTAATAAATTAAAAAATAATTACCCTAAGGAACATGTTGCTAAAATTTTGGTAGATGGTGAATTCATTAAAAACCCTAAAGAAATAGCTCAAACATTTAATGACTTCTTTATTGACATACCTAAATCACATCATAGACGAAGTCTTCCCACTAAAATTAACTATGACAAGTCCAGTTCATTATTCTTAACGCCTACAATTCCTATTGACTTACGCAAAATAATTGATTCGTTGAATACTACTGATAGCTTCGGTTATGATGGTGTTACAACAAAGGTGGTAAAGTATGTAAACGTCGTGATAGCACCAGTAATTAGCCATATCATAAATCTATGCATGAAACAAGGAGTTTTCCCTGACAAACTTAAAGTATCGATCATAAAACCATTATTTAAAAAAGGCGATAAAGAATGTTTGGGTAACTATAGGCCTATTGCACTAATTCCAATTTTCTCTAAAATCCTTGAAAAAGTTATTCACCAAAAGCTGTATGCCTACTTCGAAAAACAAAATATATTTTCCCCAAATCAATATGGGTTCCGAAAGAGTAAAGATATTAACATGGCCATTTACGATTTCCTTTGTAAAGTCACTAACAACATGGACCAGGGATATTTAACTGTAGCACTGTTCATGGATATGACAAAAGCCTTTGATCACGTGGACCACGAAATTCTCCTTAACAAGTTGGATGCATATGGGGTTAGAGGCACTGCCAACCAACTGATAAGATCATATCTTAGTGATAGAGAACAGGTTACTCACATTAACAGAATTTGTCCTAAAACTAAATCTGAAAAAATTTATTCATCTGGATTAAGAAAGATTCATTCTGGTGTGCCACAAGGCAGTATTATGGGTCCTCCTCTTTTTCTAGTTTATATAAATGATTTACCCAAAGCAACACAACATTCTGTAACTCTCTTTGCAGACGATTCTACTATTTTATTCACAGGATCCAAGAAAAATACTACTAAACTAGAAAACGACATTAATGATTCTTTGACATCTGTTATTAATTGGTTAGACAACAATAATTAAAAAATTAATTTGGAAAAAACTAATATAATTAATTTTAGACAAAGACTTAGTCGGCTACACCATCAAAGTCTTGACATCAATTATTGTGGACACAAAATTGACGAAGTTGAAACCACAAAATTTCTAGGACTGCAGATAGATAATAAACTTACATGGAAACAACACATACACTTACTATCGAAACGCGTCATCCAATTCTCATATGCCCTGTACAAACTCAAAAAAATTTCAAACCAAGAAACTATACTTACGGCATATCATGGTTATGTTGCTTCCATATTAAGGTACGGAGTAATTTTTTGGGGTAACTCCACAGATAAGTTAGTAGCTTTTAAAGCACAAAAAAGATGTATTAGGGCTATATGTGGTTTGCGACAAAGACAATCGTGTAAGGAGTATTTTTTAGAATTAAAATTAATGACCCTTCCATGTATCTACATAAGCGAAGTCGCCCTTTTCGTAAAAAAGAATCAAGAACTTTTCCCAAAATTTAATCTCGGTAGTAGACGGGAAAAAGAGGTAAGATTTCCAAAACGCACAAAAACGTCTCTAATGTTAAAAAGTGTTTTTTGTACGGCATCGATAATCTATAATAAATTACCACGATCAATTCGTGACTGGAGCGATATAAACAGCTTCAAAAACAGGCTCAACGTATTCCTTATTTCTAAAGCATACTATTCCCTAGATGACTTCTTAAATGATAAAAAAATTTAATGAAATGTGCATGTATTTTAATAATATTTTTATTTGACATTATTCATTATTAATTGTATAGCTTAATCTAAAATGACTTTTGTATTATTATTTTGGCTGATATTTATCTAATTAGGTAGTTTAAGTAACTGCTTGTATGCTGACAAAGCGGAGACCTGGAGATCTTTAACTTTATACACAATATGTACCAACTTTGTAACCCAGGCTCACGAGCTCAATAAATTGAATTGAATTGAATTGAATTGAATAGATAGCAACAATATATTTTAATTTTTAACCTAGATCCGCTCTGCTAGAGACGTTGGGCCTCTTTGTGTAATTTATCGCACTCACAACGGGGAATGTTCTGAAGAACTGTTTGATCTGATGCCAGCATTGCGGTTTTTTCATCGCATCAGCCACCACCGCCTGAAAGATCATCCACATATCATAGATCGGTGGAAATCGTAGACTGTACGTTTCACGCATTCCTTTTTGCCTCATACCTGCAATTTGTGGAAGGAAGGATTGCAGCATTTCCGAGTAGATTTATTATGGGGTTCTTTAAAAGGGCTGTTAATAGAGTATTTAACGGTCGGCCACGGTATATGTGATGCCCCTGGTGTTGCAGGTATCCATAAGCGACGGTGATCGCTTACCGTCAGGCGGCCCGTCAGCATGTTTGCCACCTATGGCAATAAAAAAACGACTCGATTTCTGCGAATATTCTCGTTTCAGATTTCTTCACACAATGAAATTTTGAGCATAGCTCTCTCCATTGGCCGCTGTGCAACTCTGAGTTTTTCCAAATGACTAGCAGCTTATCATGGTGACTTACCAATTATTATTAATGCTCGCTTGTTTAAATACCAGCTACCCCCTTAAGTTGTATATACAGGGTTACAGGAAATGATCGTAATATGCCGAAAGTAGGTCATCTTATTCATCCTTAATTATATCATAATTATATCCAATTTTCATGATTTTCCGGGAGAAAAGTATCCCGTGTCGTTGTCCATCCTCGTAATGTACAGTATCTTTGCAAAAAAATTCATAAATTTTTTGCTGCTTACGTTAAAAATTTCCTTAACCCGCCGTTCCTATGGCCCATCAGACCCCGTCGTGGGTATGTGTTACAAGCTTTATTACATGCAATTTGTTACCATCGGTGATCGTACTCCGTATTCAATGCCTGATCGATGGGCGTGTCTCGGTAAACAGTCTTTGTTTTATAAGGGAGATATGATTGCGCGATCGCAAGCTATGAATGTATGGAATATATTAATGTATGGAATTTATGAATAGTAGTCAGAAAGCTGGGTTGCGTTCAGGAGATGCGCCAGAGATCCCCCAGAGTGCAACCTTACTGTTCATAAGATTGAAAACAACCGTGACAACGTTACGAGTATTTGAGCGTACACCTCGGTTACAACAAAAAAACCGTCGAAATCGATGGTTAAAAAACATTCTGATGTTTATATGCATCTATGTACATTTAATACCTCAGAATAATAGCCTAGAATCGGTCACGTGCTCTATGCTCTTTATTATTCTGTGATATTTATGGTTTAATTCAGCACTTTATTTGAACCTCCTTGAAGCAATCTCGTTGGTAGCATCAGCAGAAACTTTTAAGGTTGTACGTTTCATGTTTGGCGGGAAATTCAAATTTCAAACAGTTTTTTTGTCCTTGTAGCTAGGCCGGGTAATTATTGTGAAATGGGATAGTATTTGCGAAAATTGTTGGTTGTTCTTTACATTATCATGTACAGCTATTAATCAGTTACTCACCATATTACTTACATTTGGCAATAAACCGTTTGAAAAAGCAAAAATTTGTTTATTGTCAAATGTATGTAATAATGTGCATTAGAGATAAATAACTTTACACGAGTTTGTAAAGAATAATAATAAATTTTCGTAAACATCATTATCGTTTACAATAATTACTCGGCCTAGCTACAAGAAAAAAAAACTGTTTGAAAGTTGAATTTCCCGCCATACGTGAAACGTTTCGTAGATCTGTGGTTTCACCTTAACTCAGATGACAATTTCTTCAAAAAAGAAATTGTCATCCAAGTCAAAGGACGTTGCTATCACTACCAAGGAGGTTGCTTCAAGGAGGTTGCATTGTTTTCATCTTTCACTGGCAGATAGCTGATGTTATAAGGAGTAAATTAAGGTACTTATATCTCGGATATAATGCGGGTGAAACCGCGGAACGCGGCTAGTTATAATAAATTCTAGATTACCGTCCCAGAATACACATTACCGTGTGCTAGATTGTAATAATCTCTCCCCATACAATTATTATAAAGCCATTACGGGACTGATAAACTTTCGCATATAATAATTATAATTCATCATCAGCCAGAAGACGTCCATTGCTGAATATATGCCTCCCCCTTTAACCTCCACACTGAACGACAACCTGCCATATGCATCCACTGGATGCCCGCGACTCTCACGATGTCGTCGGTCCATCTAGTGGGAGGCCTACCTACGCTACGTCTTCCGGTTCGTGGTCTCCACTCAAGAACCTTTCTTCCCCATTGGTTACCGGTTCTTCGAGCATTGTGACCTGCCCATTGCCACTTCAACTTGCAAATCTGAGCAGCTATGTCGGTGACTGTAGTTCTTCGGCGAATATTCTCGCTTCGGATTTTATCACACAAAGAAATCTAAAAATCTAGTGGGAGCTGGGAGGCCTTCCTATGCTGCGTTTTCCGGTTCGTGGTCTCCACTCAAGAACCTTTCTTCCCCATCGGTTATCGTGGCCTGTCATTGCCTCAAAATAATTTAATAATAATAATTTAATTAAATTTTTAATTTGTTGTAATTACAATTACAACTAGGCTATACCAAATCACCGTTTCTAATTCGAGCACCATCTAAAACTGTCACCATCCGGCCGCCATACATCACCCCGACAGGGCGTCTCAAGCGTTCGAGGGAAGACCATTAACGTCGCTGTATGGATTTAGAGCTCGCAGTGGTCAAGTGGTCACATACGTCTGGGTTAATGGGGATTTGCCCATGAAAGGTAAGTAGGGAAGTGCGAAAGTTATGGGGAGAAAGTATATGGAAGGATCTTATTTTATTGGGATTTTCCAGGCCAGGGGTATAGATTAGGTATCTTTTGTACATTTTTAAAACATTCACAATGTTATTAAGATTAAGTCTGTCAGATTATGATGATTACGTCCCTTTTACTACAGCACAAGTAGAAGGACTGCACACTATCACCTCTTCCTCGTGGAAATAACAAAGATTCGTACATAACGATTTGGGTCTTCAATTATGATGCGTACTGCCCAAGAATGGAACTCCCTGCCGTCCTCTTTGTTTCCTGAGAACTACAATCTGGGCATCTTCAAGGCTGGAGTGAATAGATTTGTTCTAGATCAACGTGTTCCAACCTCGGCCACACCGTTGCTTACTATCAGGCGAGTTGCTGGCCAAACGTATATCTGTTCTATATTTAAAAAACTGTTTTTTTTTTTAATAGATTTTTTATCGTCAATAATTTTAAACGTGCGAGAGATATAACCTGGTGCGAGAAGTGGAGTCAGTCAGTGGATAAAAGTAACTTTTATTTTTTCTAACGGCGGAACAGATTTGTATCGATCGTAATAGCTAAGAATAAGTCATCTTACATCCAAAAAAAATACTAAAGCAATATGATTATATGTAAATAATCATGATTTACACACACACACATCATCAGCCAATTAACGTCCACTGTTGGACAAGGCCTCCCTCATAGAGAGGGGTAAATATTAGTAAATAATTATGATTTACATCAGGTATTAAATTTAACATATTATAATAAGCATACAGTGTAGTAAACTTAATGTAGGGGTGCAGAAGACGTGTGTGCGTGTGTGTGTGTGTGTGCGTGTGTGTTGCATCATATCAAATCGAAATAGGTTCTACCGTTTAGGAGTAACGATGCCATATATAGCTTCACAGACACACAAATACACACTTTAAACTTATAACACCCCTTTGTTTGTGTCGGGGGTTAATAATCGGTTTACAATCGGCGAAAATATCACGTAATAAACACACAAAAACTATTTTTTTTGTCTGTTGAAAATCCAAGGCAACTAGTACTAATTATATTACAGGTAGCTGTAGTATAATCAATCTGATAGTTAAATTAAAATAATTACAGAGCACACAGAGATTGGACATCTTATATCTCAGGGTGACGAGCGCAGTGCATTGCCATCCAGGGTTTTGAACTGTTGAAGTTCAAAATTCTGAGTGGCGTTGTGCTGTTATGGGCAAGCGTGAAGAGCCATCAGGCGAGCGACTTCGCTCGTCTTGTCACCCAGTATCATAAAAAAAAGTTACTTTATACACATAAAGCATACGAATCAAAGTTAAAGCAGATATTCCATTCCATACCAGATATAAATCAAAAAGAATCTCAACACAAACACAAGATACGCGACCTGTTTGAAACGCATTTCAGAGCCAATCTCTTACTGCAAACAAACTCACAGCTAAACTGTAGAGACAGTAAGGGATAGTGCCGCACTATTTAAGATTTAAAAGACCGAAGAAGTTTTCCATCGTAGACCGCATCATCGTTTAACATCAGGCGAGTTAGTAGTCTAACGAAGAAATTCGCTTATTGTGAAATTTTATTACAAAAAAGGGAAAAATGCGACACAAGCCGCGAATATAATTTGTGACGTTTATGGACCTAATGCAGTGTCATCAAGAGTAGCACAATGTTGGTTCAAGCGTTTTCAGTTCGGGAATTTCGGGGGTTTGATATCAAAGATGCAGCTCGCTCTGGTCGCCCTGTTACGGATAAAGTCGTTGCCATTTCTGAAAAAGTGGACCATGATCGGCATATTAGTAGTTACGACGTAGCTGAAGAACTGGGGATCGACCAGAAAACAGTTTTGACCCATTTGAAAAAAACTGGGTATACAAAAAAACTCGATATTTGGGTGCCATACGAACTGACTGAAAGAAACCAAATGAATCATGTACTCATTTGCGATTCTCTATTGAAACGTAACGAAACCAAACCGTTTTTGAAAAGATTGATCATAGGTGATGAAAAATGGATCACCTACGACAAGAATGTGCGCAAACGATCATGGTTAAAGGGCAGTGAAGCACTACATACTGTAGCGAAACCCGGATTAACACGTAATAAGGTGATGTTGTGTGTATGGTGGGATTGGCAGGGCATCGTTCATTATGAGCTTTTACCGCCGGGCAAAACCATCGATTCGGATCTCTACTGCTAACAGCAGATGAGACTCAAACAAGAAATTGAGAAAAAACGGCCGGAATTGATCAACAGAAAGAGTGTGGTCTTTCATCATGATAACGCCAGACCGCACACATCTTTGGCCACTCAGCAAAAATTTAGAGAGCTTGGTTGGGAAGTGTTAATGCATCTACCATATAGCCCTGACCTTGCACCCTCAGATTTCCACCTGTTTCGATCTCTTCAGAATTCTTTAGGTAGTGTTAGATTAACATCAAGAGAGGACTGTCAAAACTACTTGTTGCATTTTTTTGATCAGAAGTCCCAAAATTTCTACAGCAACGGGATCATGTCACTACCTACAAGATGGCAACAAGTTATCGAACAAAATGGCACATATAAATATTATAATTAAGAGTAATTAAACTTGAAAAAAATATGTCTTGAATTTGTTTATAAAATACGAAGAAACTTTTTCCACGACCTTATATATAAGGTCGGGGAAAAAGTTTCTTAAACTTGCTCCCGTTGCTGTAGAAATTTTGGGACTTCTGATCAAAAAAATGCAACAAGTAGTTTTGACAGTCCTCTCTTGATGTTAATCTAACACTACCCAAAGAATTCTGAAGAGAACGAAACAGGTGGAAATCTGAGGGTGCAAGGTCAGGGCTATATGGTAGATGCATTAACACTTCCCAACCAAGCTCTCTAAATTTTTGCTGAGTGGCCAAAGATGTGTGCGGCTGGCGTTATCATGATGAAAGACCACACTCTTTCTGTTGATCAATTCCGGCCGTTTTTTCTCAATTTCTTGTTTGAGTCTCATCTGCTGTTGGCAGTAGAGATCCGAATCGATGGTTTTGCCCGGCGGTAAAAGCTCATAATGAACGATGCCCTGCCAATCCCACCATACACACAGCATCACCTTATTACGTGTTAATCCGGGTTTCGCTACAGTCTGTGGTGCTTCACTGCCCTTTGACCATGATCGTTTGCGCACATTCTTGTCGTAGGTGATCCATTTTTCATCACCAGTGATCAATCTTTTCAAAAACGGTTCGGTTTCGTCACGTTTCAATAGAGAGTCGCAAATGAGTACACGATTCATTTGGTTTCTTTCAGTGAGCTTGTGTGGCACCCAAATATCGAGTTTTTTTGTATACCCAGTTTTTTTCAAATGGGTCAAAACTGTTTTGTGGTCAATCCCCAGTTCTTCAGCTACGTCGTAACTATTAATATGCCGATCTTGGTCCACTTTTTCAGAAATGGCATCTACTTTATCCGTAACAGGGCGACCAGAGCGAGCTGCATCTTTGACATCAAAATTCCCGGACTGAAAACGCTTGAACCAACATTGTGCTACTCTTGATGACACTGCATTAGGTCCATAAACGTCACAAATTTTTTTCGCGGCTTGTGTCGCAGTTTTCCCTTTTTTGTAATAAAATTTCACAATATATCGAATTTCTTCGTTAGATTCACTCATTTTATCAAACAAAAAAACAATTGAAAAATGGCGGGAAATTGCTTTTTACTTATTGTATTCCTTTTTTAAAATGTCATATTTTTAATGGTATCAAAACCAGCCAGATACAAACAGTACAACGGATGAGATTTTTACTACAACCTTATACATACAAAATACGAAAAGACTTTTTCCCCGACCTATTATATAAATCAATTGATGCTGTTTGGCTCGCTAAAACTCGAGAATGGCTGTACCGATTTGGGTAGCTTTGATCTTGAAATATTTGTGGAAGTTCAGGGAAGGTTTAAACGGTGAATAAACGGCTGGAGCGATTTGGATGAAATTTTGTATTCCTGGAGTGGATCATAGCAGCGAAGCCGAAGGCCTCTACGCGTACGAAGTAGCGGGTATCAGCTAGTTGTAAATAAAAATACTTATTTGTTGTGCGATATTTTTTGCTATGCATATTTATTATGCGGCATTTTATCATCAAACAGTATGTAGAATAAATTAAACAGTGTTTATCATTATAACAAACCGATTCCAAAATTGGTAAGTGCTCGTTTTTTTTAATATTGCCAAATCAACAAACACTCGTACAAAGTTATTCAAAGAAATGTGGGACCTCATCGAGAACTTCTCTGCAGAAATAAAGAATCACGTAAATCAGTTCATGAAGAGCGGAATAGGCAGTGTAAAATGTTACGGCAGTAAATTTCGTCAACTTTCAATCAAGCTACACCGTATTTCTCGTATAGGTAGGTTCCCTTACTGTTTTTACTTGTTCAGATATACAGCGCGGTTTACATGTACCACAAGCTTTTACCAGATAAAATATTTGACCTGAACTATCCTCTTACACTCTTATGTTCTTGTTTGGTACAGCATCTAGCCACAGATAAACTTGTAGTTACTTCCTTAACCCCTTCGTTGTCAATGTCAATTATTATTATTAAAATGACCGTTTTGTTTTATTCGATGTGAAATGGCCGCAACCAATTGTATGATGCACTAAGGCATCTATTTCTCTGAAAGCAGAAACTGGAGGAATGAAATGCATATTACCTTTTGGCGACCTAAAAGCTTTGACGTGAGGGCTGGCCTTTCAGCCTAATACAGCCTTTACAAAGTAATTCTAATGAACCAGGCACTGACATATCTCAGCGTTTTAGCAAGTTTAAGTGGCAGTGGGGCCGGTTATATCTGTCGCAAAACCGATAATTATTGGGGTAGATGTGATGTACAGTGGAGACCACAAATCGGCAATCGAAGCGTATGAAAACCCTGAATTTTTTTGTCACCATGGGGTGTATCTATATACAAAGTCCTTTAGTCGGAATAATAAATAGTATTACAAAATATTAAAATTATATAACGTCAAACAAGATGGAGTGTCAGATTTGAGCAAAGAGAACCACGGTAAAGTCCTAGCTATGCCCTAAGTGTTGGAGACTTTACTTGAAGTTTCTGTGGAAAAAATAGAGTTTAGTAAATATCACAAAAATACATGGTTCACCTCATTATATCACATGCCTTGCTTACACTGACTGCCGTATATTTCAGAAAAAATGACTGCGCCTATAGTGACCGATTCCAAAAGATTTAAAAAAGAAAGAGCAGTTCAGTATAAAAAAGCAACATTAGCTTAATAACAGCTCTACTTGCTACCAATGATTACAGACAGAGGGACTTACCAATCATAAGAATTAAAGTGCAAACTGAATCAGCAAATTAAATTTACCTAAGAGCTTCCTCAAGAAATTGAAATAATAAGGATGTTGAGAGAATGGAAGTGGTAGAACCAAACAATATTATAGAATCTACTCCTACATAATTAGTGTCATGGCGTCTAAAGTTTTCCTAACGAGGAAAACAATGACCTATTTTCGGCTTAGTACAGGGTATGATATATGCGTAACCCAGTATAGTAACAAAAAATATATAATTGCGACTACTCCATTTCACTCCATTTTGACTCTGTTCTGATTACTTCAGAATTTTCGATGCGCCACTATCGCGGTCTCTTTTTGCGCTAATAGCTAATAATACTTGTGCGAAAGGAAAAGCTTTGTAATCAAAATATTATAATTATAATGAAAAAATAAATGATTTCTATGGGTTTATGACTATTAGGATAATAAACAGTAATGTAAGTGTGTATGTAATATTTACTTACCGTCGATATGATACGCCATTTTCTTTTTTGTACTTTTGTTCTGTTATTGTTGATTTTTTCACGGAGCACTTGGTCGTTGTTACGGCTTGTGTAACTATTGCGTGACTGTGGATCCAATCCGGCTGCGTATTGAGTCCAGCCAGATTGAGTATTGCTGCGATTAGCGCGTCATTTTGGCATGTTCGTATTTTTTAATCGAAGATACAAACACAAAATACTCGATAGTCCAAAAAGGGAAATCGAAAAACACTGCATTGAAACAATCCATTCTAATATTATAAATCTGTCTGTTTGCTACATAATCACGGCTAAACGGCTAACGGTTTGAGAGGTTATATAGTATGTATCATGAGAACGGACATAGGCTATTTTTTTCTGAAGAAATCGCGGACGAAGCCGCGGTTCCAGCTAGTGATGTTATAAAATTGAACCGCATCTAGTATATTTAATTCACAAAAATCTACTATTTGGTATTCTCCGGGCAAAGTGTACAAAATTAAATTGGAATCCGAGTCAACATTGTCCGGCCCTGCTCTTAATTTACGTTTACATTCTTAATAATCGTTACGTTCGCAAAAAGTCAACCATTTTTATGTCTAAGTATATTTTATTATTTAAATTTTGATTGATGAGGTGTCTGGAGAGTAGATACCATTTTTTGTGTGAATATTTTGCTCATCCATTGGTCGTCCATTTCGTGACATTTTGATCTCGCAAACAAGCGGTATGAGAAAACATTGCCACAATAACTGTGGCCAATGGATGCCGCGGCGTGATTTGATATAAAAAATCTGAGCATTGCAATAAAAAAGTGGATCATATTAAAAACCTACTAAAATATATGGGAAACCTAATATGTGCCTATAAAATTTGAGAGTTGCCCTCGAGTTCTCTGGAATCCCATCATCAGATCCTGACTTGGTGACAATGGGACCAAATTGGAAGTATATACTGAACAAACTTTTAAATAGTGCACCAGCTGGCGAAGAATACGGTGAACATACATTAAAAAAATATAAAATGCGGAAACTTTGTTAAAATTAATAGTTAGTGGTCAAAGTGGTCAAACGGCGCGGCTCTGGTGCCTGTAGCACAGTTTCATTACTAGTACGGGTGCCAGCCAGTTCCAGACACTAACATTTTTGATAATTTGAATGAAACTCTAATATTATGTCTAGTTCGATAAGTTATTTAACAATATTGTTGTCTTAAATTTTTTGGATCAATAAACTTTTTATTATTTTATTAATATTATTTATTTATTTGAAACCGGTTAAAAAATAACACTAAGGTTTAATTCGGCAACAAACATCAACAGTTGCTGCATTGAATGCGACTCCATTACTATCATTATCACAACTTCAATCATTGTGAAATGTGTGGCTTCGAAACGACACATAGAACGCAAAAAACGCATCTAAAGAGCTATATTGAGATAGCATTTAGCATTAGATAGCATTTAGAGATAGCGTTGAGATAGCAATACGTTTGCCTAATACCTACAACGCGAAAACAGTGTTTGCTATAGACTCCTCTTAAGGTGATACGTTTCATGATTGGCGGGAAATTCAAATTCCAAACAGTTTTTTTTGTCCTCGTAGCTAGGCTAGGTAATAATTATTCTCGAAAACTACAAACTAGGCATCTTCAAGGCTAGTGTAAATAGATTTCTTCTAGATCAACGTGTTCCATCCTCGGCCACACCGTCGCTTACCATCAGGCAAGTTGGTGGCCAAACGTAGATCTATTATATTTATTTAAAAAAAAGAATTTAAAGAAAAGCTTTTCGCCAATACTGCCACCATAGAAGATTTAGAAGAAAATGAAGAATTAAATAATAGAGACAATAGCAAACAGTAAGATATCAAAAAATGACTCAACCGTAGATTCGTTATAAATAATTATGGAATTGCAAAAAAATAAATAAAATTAAAAGGTCATATTCAATGTGGCACTGCTTTTCGGGCAAGACGACGCGTCGTCTGCATGCCGGGTCCGCTGGTTTAAATCCATCTAAATCTATTTAAAATCCATCTAACAGTATCGTACCAGCTCAGTACTAACAACGATCTCATTTTAGCCGTACCATACGGCACATCACATTTCACTATCAAACTGAATTATTACATTATTATTATCATACAAAGATATCAAAAGCATGGATATGCCCATCCTAAAAATCACTAATCAATACTTGAAAAATTAGGGCTATCTGCCCTAATTTTTCAAGTATTAATAAAATATCTATTGCTACCAATTTTTTTCATGGCTCTCAGGTATGACGACCTCTCACAAAAGAAGTTGGCTTGTGACTGGGTTTTCATTGGTATCAAATAGATTATTTATTAAAACAATACATCTATCATTACAGGCTGTTCCCTAATACAATAGAGTATTTAATTCATTACTAGAAGAAGAAAAATAGTCAAAAGCACTACATTATCATAAAGATTAATAAATCTAAAAAAAACACATTATTATATTTATATATATATATTTTATTAGTTTAGTTATCAATCAAGGAAACCTCACAATATATCTCAAGCAAAAACTCATGGACGTATGTATTTCCTTCCTATTCTCACCTACGGCGCATAGACATGGACTTTGACAAAAAAGCAGAAGTCCGCACTCGGGGTTTGCCAGCGAGCCATGGAGCGCAGCATCTTAGGTGTCAAACTGACAGACCGCATACGCAACAGTATACTGCGCCAAGAGCACGAAACAAATCACCGACGTCGGAGAAAAAGCCGGCAAACTGAAGTGGGACTGGGCCGGCCACGTAAGTAGAATGTCGGATGACCTGTGAGCTAGAACCAATACAGAATGGCTGCCGCATGACATACGACCCCTTGGAAGACCAAGAAAAAGATGGCGAGACGAGCTTGACTCCCACGCAAAAGACTGGTACACCATAGAACAGAAAAGAGAGGAGTGGAAGAAAGGAAGGGAGGCCTTTGCCCTGCAATGGGACGATCACGGCTGAATTAATAAATATAAATTAGTAATCAATACCACTAAGTTGTTATCACTGAAAAAATATCTCGGTCCGGTCCTTGCAAACATAATGATATAAGTCAATGCATTAACCATTAATTCTTCTAATCCGCCACACACAGCCTCTACGAGTACTAATAATAAACACTATAGATTTTACTCTTACAATATTTCCCCTCCAGACGTATTTACAGCCACTACCACCAATTAAACTGCAATATTCCCACAAGATCTTATAATAATTTACGAAACTATCAGAAAGAGACAACCGTTTACGGAGAACCTTGTCACATGACACCAAGTTAGCTACACAATAAATCTCATGCTTGGCATTATATTAGGAACTGGAATGGTCACTTTGTTCGAATCTAGCAAGTACGTACGTACACAAGTCTTTCTAAACGCTCCATAGCTATATCTAAGTATAGCTAATGTGTTCTACATTTTTTTGTCTCGCTTGCACCCGTAACTCTCTTCGTCAGCAAGAAAGGACTAGTCGAGGGACTAAATAAGTGTCAATGTCAGTTGAAAGTGATTCTTCCTAGGGCTGAAATGTATTACTTTCAAACCGCTTCTCAGTCAACTTCAGACCTAATTTCCGAGTATGAGTAATAAAAATACTTTAAATGTTTGAGTTAATTCCACTTGACAGCCTCTGACGCGGTTCATTACGATTTTTTTACCGACTTTCAAAAAGGAGGTGGTTCTCAATTCGATTGTTTTTATTATGTATTACCTCATAACTTTCGACTGTGTGAACCGGTTTTGATGATTCTTTGTTTTATTTGAAAGCTTCCCGTGTGGCCTCATTTCAATTTGGTCCATTTCTATCATATTTATAAAGTTTGATTTTGTATTGATAATTATAGTAAGAAACAAACAACTATTTTGCCCAAACTAAAAGCTTATTTACAACTGCATGATAAATTGTAAATCCAATCACTCAACAACTAATAAAAAATAAATTCTTAAGAAAACATTTCTGTCAGCTATTTTTTTCTGAAGAAATCGCGGACAAAGTCGCGGGTACAGCTAGTATCTTATATGTGGAAGTTTAGATGGATGGATGGATGTTTGTTACTCAATCACGCAGAAACAGCTGGATGAATTTGAAATTTGGAATATACATTGCTTATATCCTGGATTGACACACAAGCCACTTTTCATCATTATCATCATCATCACC
Organism: Agriopis leucophaearia; assembly: GCA_949125355.1. Lineage (NCBI taxonomy): Eukaryota > Metazoa > Arthropoda > Insecta > Lepidoptera > Geometridae > Agriopis > Agriopis leucophaearia. The sequence continues at coordinate 17,685,218 of OX421263.1, read as the reverse complement.
GATTTTCATCACCACGGGGGTGAAACCGCGGGGTGCAGCTAGTTGCGTATAAGATTTCCTATAAGTGAAAGCTTTGCTCATACTTATGGCGACACAAGCCAGACACGTTAGTCACACCCATTATTCGTTATTCTGTGGCAATAGTATGTAACTTAACACTGCACCTCCCGCATGTAATCTCTCATCTTAACGCCTGTATGGTGCTCGCTCGGGTGATATGATATACGTACCTACTTTAAACGGTTATATAAACTTGCTCTGTGTACAGTAAATATTTATGATTAGCTGCGCTGCGAACCGTGGTTTTACCCTCGTGGTGATGAAAATGGTGATGATGACGATGATGACGGAAAGTAGCATATGTGTTAATCCAGGATATAAGCTATGTATACTCCAAATTTCTTCCAAATCCGTCTAGCCGTTTCTGTGTGAAGGAGTAACAAACACACACTTCTGCATTTATAATATTAGTGTAATTATTATAATTAGAATAAAACTGAAAAAAACAATCTAAAGCGAATCGAAAACAAATCAAAGAAGGCCGAACTCGAGGGGCTTGCTATTAGTTTATGTTTAAATCTTTCAATATTCTCTTCTGTCTCCATCATCAGAACCATGTCACCAATTGTAATGTTATTTGACTTGTTAAAACAAACCAAATGAGCTCAAAGGGTTTACTGGGAAGTATGTTTTAAATCGGTGAGTCGGTAAAAAACTTCAAGACAGTGTAAGTTGGAGGTTGTTATATTTGGCATTGTAGAGGTTGCAAGTTGAAGATTGACTGTTAGTAAAAAAAAAACACATCGGTCATAGGACTGCACGTCAGAAGTGAAAACTTAACTAGTAATTCTCCTATTCTACAAGAGATGGCGCTGTTTTAAAATATGTTACAAGGTACAGCGTGATGATGGCGCGATCATGGTTTTTGATCACCCAAAAAGTACTCAAGGCGCCTAAAGAAGTTTTCACTGCAATTTTTTTTAATAATGATAATAGTAAGAATCTAACTCATTCAAATGAAGACCTTACACAAACCAATGCTTAGATTTATAAAGGCATTTGTAGCTTTATAGTGAAGACAAAGCCACAGACAACACCAACCAACAACTAACCAAGTTTAAATAACTAAATACACGGATGCACAAACTAGGCAGCTTTCAAAGGCAGACGATCTGGGAAGTCTAACTGAGCCAGTGGTTCTCAAACTTTCTTGACTGCAACAAAAATTTAATTGCAGTAACAACATTATTTAATAATATAATTCATTTATAGAAGGAAAACAAAATGACTTCAAGACTGTACCTACGTCCTACATGTATAAACTTAAACTGAACAAGAAAACAACGTCATCTGTGTATATACTTTTTGACTTTGTTTACTTTTCAAAAAGTGCTGACTCAATTTCGATAAAATTTATGAATTTGGGACTACCTCTGAAGTACGACCTACCAAACAAAAAAGAATCATCAAAATCAATTCATAATTGGCGGAGTAATAAACATAATCCCCTCATGAAATCAGTAAAAAATGACAATGGACAAGTCAATATTTTTACTCAAAAGTGATAAAGCTAAAAAAAACACATCAGTCATAAGACTGCACGTGAGAAGTGAAAACTTAAGTAGTAGTTCACCTATTCTTCGAGAGATGGCGCTGATTTAAAATACACAGTACAGTGCTGTTTATTATGTATTATGTGACATCGTGACGTGACGGCGAATTCCATGACTTTTGTTCATTCAAAAAGTGGTCAACGCGTCTAAATAAGTTTTCACTTCAATAATAATTGATTGAAAATTCAAAAATTTATAATAAATAAAATTCAAAACAGTTGCAAAAATTACATTTACGATATGATGGATCAGTATCCAGATATAGTACCTATCTTTTATGCTAAATTTAATATTATGATGGATGGTTGTGTAATTTTTAACACGCTTTTATTAGCTTGATGTGTATCTATGTAACGGAATATTTGAACTTGATTTTAACCCCTTTTAAAACGACGAATTAATTTGATACTTTGCACACTTATCAAGGACCGATGACAATGCAATAATTTGTCCCATTATCCTTACCAGGATCTTCAGAATTAGCGATTTTAAAGCGTGTTTCTAGTTTGTTAAACTGCGAGAATACCTAATGTCACTTATAATTAATATTATGTATTATCACAAAAATTTATCAGTTCTGCATACAAGATACTATAATTTTGCAATGTTGGCTTGCTCTAAACGTATTAACATTATTTTATGAACCTGTGCCTTGAGAACTCCTGTCTGGTCCTATATTATTATGTAGATTCTGAACTAGGGTTAAGCTAAACTAGACGCCTACCAGATCTCAACTTATGCTCCCGTTTCAGAAAGTTCGGGATTGCTATTACCAAACCTCATATCCGGTATGTTTCATGCAACGATGGAAATAAGGTAAGCATTCTCTTTACTGCTGAAAAAGTCTTATATTTTTTTCACTTAGTGCCTCTTTTTTAATCGCGTAGTCCGTTTTTGACCACCAATTCACATGTTAGTAAGCGAAGATGTGGTCAAATATGGAACATGCAGACTTTGAAAATATCTGCCGCTCCTTGTGTTCTGCCATTTTCCCTTCAAACTTTCAACGGTAATCATGACGGACGAGATCTTACAAAATATCACGGCTAAGTATCACATACTCTTTATTACCTTGCTTGCACTAACGCAGTGATTAATAACTCATTAAACGTGTTCTCATTTGATTGTACAGATAGACGACTTCAAATTGTGCGTTCACTCTAACCTTGAAAAGACCTAGATTATATTGCTCTGGGAAGGAAGCTAGCTGATTGTTCTATACCACGGCTATATTATCTATTCATCATCATCATCAGCCATAAGACGTCCACTGCTGAACATAGCCTCCCCCTTTAACCTCCACACTGAACGACGTCCTGCCATCTGCAATTCTGCATCCACTGGATGCCCGCAACTCTCACGATGTCGTCGGTCCATCTAGTCGGAGGCCTACCTACGGTGCGTCTTCCGGTTCGTGATCTTCACTCAAGAACCTTTCTTCCCCATCAGTTATCGGTTCTTCAAGCGATGTGGCCTGCCCTTTGCCACTTCAACTTGCAAATTTTAATACCTATGTCGATGACTCTGGTTCTTTGGCGAATATCCACGTTTCGGATTCTATCGCGCAAAGAAATGTATGGAGAAGTATTGCGAGACGAGTGGCAGCCCTGGGAAGGTAAGATGACGGTGAGGAGCTTTCGTGTACGATCCACGCCACCATGACCACTCTGCCAAGAGTACATGAGCAACTAAGAGGAAGATGTTCTCTACTATAAACTATTGATCGTTGTTCTATGAACTCTACCTACCGAGTGCACCATAGATAGTGCATACTATTTTCTTGCATAATTTCAATCTAGATAGATTTAGAATAATATTATTCAATAATGTTCCGGGAAAGCTGGAAAACCACGAAAGAAACGAGGAACTAAAGTTCTCGACACAAATGCATAAAACTCAATACCTTTACGTTAGCCACGAGTACTAGAGTATCCAACATCGGAAGTCAATAGAGCTGCTCGGACGCTATCAACACTTATAAATAGTTGAATGAGTTATAAGCCCTACAGCCGGCAGCAGACAGACGCCGAACTGTACGGAAGTGGAATCCTACAAGACGGCTGGGGCGCTACTCGGAAACAGCAGGAACATCTTGCTTCCTCTCTGCTTTTTGAACTTGCTTGTGGAAGATCTTTCTTGACTCACACCTGCAAAATGTGGAATGAGCTTCCTTCCGCGTTGTTTCCATGAAGCTACAACATGAGGAACCTATGGCATAAAAAAGAAAAACATTGTGAAATATATTTTATAATGACAGCAAAATCTTTAAATTGATGACGACTAAAAAACAGAATAAAATGCAAAGAAGAGAAAAAATATAGTATCAAGACCTAAATAAAACAATCTACAAAGATGAATAAGAGAAGAAGAGCGTATGGGAGAGTCATCAATAAGTTTTGCACCGCGGTTTCACCGTGAGGAAATTCTGTCAGGAACCGTAAATGTACGTACATTTTTACATAGCGACTACATAATAAAATCGTCTATGATCCCTAATTTTATGTTAAGACGTTTTTGTAATTATATTAATTGTACGATCAAACTGATCGAAATAAATCTATTTGAATTGAATTGATTAGTAGCCCGCCCAAAACCAGCAGTCGTATACTATTCGATTCCGGCTTTGTGCGAGGGAGGAAGTTGTGGGTAGTTCCATAGTTATACAACTTTACGTACGGAAGAGTCGGAGATTTATTCAGACAATGCTATAATATATCGCACTCCCTCTTTTGCATATACCTTCATGGTGCATATATCACACTAATTTAAGTATACATTAGATACTCAAAGTCACTATACCTACCAAATATTATAAACTAGCTACACCCCGCGGTTTACCCGTGTGGATTACTCCTTATAACATCAGCCACCTGCCAGTGAAAGTCCCCATAAAATCGGTCCAGTCGTTTTTGAATCCATAAAAAACATACATATATTACATACCGCATCGCCTTTTATGGTTAAAAATATCTGTGCATATGCTTTAATTTCCATTGCGCTTTTTGAAATATTTTTCTCCAGTGTTGCCCGAAGCGAAACAAGCGCGGGTAATTTTTAACCCGTGCGAGTGAACACGGGTCATTTCTGCCCCTTTATTATTTTATGGAACAATGGCGCGCGTACAGGTAATAGGCAGGTCTGCTGCAACTGCTAAATTGTTATCTTGAGTTCCGCAGGCTACTTGGGTGGTTGGGGCAAGTGACAGAAGAAGCTTTGGGATAGAAATCATTTTAAGCCAGCTTTGTGCAATTAAACTACAATACTTATATGATTATACCGTGATACAGTTGCAGATGTTGATGTCGAGTTCGAATTTCAGGGATCATCATCATCAGCCAGAAGAGGTCCACTGCTGAACATAGGCCTTCCTTCCTCCAGGGATAAACGTAGCAAAAGACTTAGAATGAGGGTAGATGAATGTGGGTCATAGATAGTGCGTAGTAGATCGTTTTGTCTGCACCTAACGGTGCATATTATATATTGAACTTTATTTGTCAACGACCCACATTCTTCAGTCTTACCGTAAACACGGTGCATGTGACTGCGCCGAAATATCGGGATCCAAAACATTATCATGGTAAATATCCCGTTAATAATCATATGTCTGTAGTAACTCTCCTCATGCTCCTCACTTTTGAGGATCGTGACCCTCACTTCACATCAGTCTCTCTTTAACGCCATCCCTATTGGTGGTGCGTATCTGGTCGGATCAAAGCATCAAGCTGCTGCATTGAGATTGTTTACAATCTTTGGCCATAGACTTTGCGAAAGTATTTTTCTAAAATTAAATTGACCCAGTCTTTCCTGGAAATAATAAAAGCGAAGTACTCTACAAAGTTAATCTGCTTATCCAAAAAGGTATATGTAGAATCCTCACGCGCGAGCCTTTTTATAATTACCTACTTCCTGCCTTGCAATAGTAGCCCATGAATTCTGGTTCTAAGCTGTTGTTAAAATTCGGATAAAAAAAAGACATCATTTATATTTTCCTTACACAGAACGGTCTACGCTTGTACCTTGTACCGTGAGATAATTGTTGCGCACCTCTGGCTCGCTACTTTCCGCTTCTATTGTCGAGTTCTCTGGCCGGGATCTTTGAATAAACAACGCACTGCACTCAACGATTTATGTGTGAATATGCATCAAACATCGATAAATCATTCAACCAATAATAATGCATTCAAATTCTTATATGCGTTTTCAAACATTGTATTAAATAAAAATTACACCTTAAAGTCTGGACCTTTCCTAACTTAATTGATGGCCAATTTCGTCTCCTTTTATATCCTGTACGTGCTAATCATATTAATATATACTTGATTTCATTTCACTTTTTATATTACACGGGAATCACTCACGTAAGATTAAGCTGAATTGTCTTTTTATGCCACAGGTGGCAAACAAGCAGACGGGCCGCCTGATGGTAAGCAGTTGCTTATGGCTACTTGAAACACCAGAGGCATCACACATACGTTGCCGATCCTAATTTCCGTACAATAATATAAACAAGTAATACAAAAAAATACAACATAAAAAGGTAAACTACCAGTAGGTACAGATAATGTGTTCCTGCTTTTATTGCTTGCAAATTGTTACAATAGCCTTAAAGAGTATTTAGAAGACAAATCAATCATGGATTAAATCGATCCGCTCTGCACTTCATTGCAATACCCAATTAAGATCATTAATATGTGATATCTACCTTAAACATAAGTAAATTTCATAATATGTACTACATTATTGATTAGTGGTTTATTTTCCCGTTGTAAAAGTGATTTATCTAGACGATACAATGGTCTCCATTCAGCTTAATATCACCTTTCTGTGCAACCCTGTACACGTAAATGCACCACGAAACGGAACAGTTAAAATTCAACACATATCAGCAGATTACGAGATACAATCTTAATTTTGTTAGTTCTAATTAAATCGTAATGAAGCTAATTTAGTGTGGAATAGAAATTATCATATTTTAATTATTCTTCGATTAATGTAGTGGAAAGATTAACTTATAATAACGGCTCGTTATTATAAGCATCGTAAGGACAGGGAAGCGATGCATAAATGTATGGAGAGCAATCCTATCGTTTTCTATCGGTTCTAACTCACCAATACAATGGTCGTATTTCGCAGTTGAAATGAAAATAAAATAAAAAATACTGCAAAAACAACAGAACATTGAAGTAAGTTAATATATAATTATGAGAGTTAGAAATATTTTGCATGTGATAATAAAATTATAATTATAAAACAACTTTCTTCTGGTTTCTTCACTAGGCAAGCCTGTTTCGAGGAAACCGAATTCCCAGTAACAATTCAAATTAACAAAACCTCATTGGCAAGACAGTGAACGAGTTAAAATAATAGATATAGGTAATAAAATAGACATAAATATGTATTTATTTATTCAAAATTGCGCCATAGTAAACTGTAATAACTTTTCAAAAGCAGTTGGCCGCATGAATGGAGTAGCGCTAAATTCCATCCTAAGATTGCCTGGAAGAGATCGCTCATAGCGATAAGGACGCCGATTGTTGCGCTAGTTTTTTTTAGCTGTTTTATCGTGTATTGTGTAATTTGTGGTGTGAACAATAAAGAGTTTTATCTATGTAAATTGCTCTCGTGACGTCTGAAAAATAAAGTAAAAAATGCAAAACGCTGAGTTTTCATACAATTTGATGTATTTTTCTCTTTATAAAAGTGGCTGGGTTACTCACAACTCGGCCCTAATCTCCCATCGACACGGTCGGTCGCGTGCGCCCGCGCCGTTCACGCTTACTTCATGGGGGAGGACCAGCGCGTGCTATCGGTCATCTCTCTGCTCATTGTTTTGGAATTGAATTTAATTGTGAACACGCAAACACACGTATACATAAAATGAAATACGGTTCCAACGCAACCCAACATGTAGGGGAGTGTTTCTTGAAACTTGTAACACTACGCCGGATGGATAGATTTTTTCCAACGGCAACACCGCTCATTTTATTTTATCATTTCATATGTGAGTGCATCCTTTTTTGTAGTGAGTTTAATGCGTATTTATGGCTGCTATCAAAGGAATGTTCCATAAATAACCATAGCAAAATACTCAGAAAGCGGGTAGATTGTTTTGCCTTGTTATCATGGATATCAATAAATTGTTGCAAATTAGAAATATACACTGTTATGCGGACGATAGCACGGGTAATGCTCAATATTCAGGCAATGCAAACGTCTATAAGGACGAGGTTAATACAAAGGAGAGCAGAGCTTGTGTCTTCAGTTGAGTGCTCTCTCTCGAGCAAGTAATCGACTCGGGGTACAAAATTTGGTGCAGTTCAACCCCACAAAGACGCAAGCAATCGCTTTCACTGCAAAGAAAAGCCAAATCACCAGTTCACCCTGTTTTCAGATTCCCCTCACCCTATCGACGAGCATCAGCATTTTGGGTGTCATCATCTAGCGAGGTCAAGTTTAGGAGTAATTTGAAGAGCAAAGCTAGAGTAACGTTCAGAAAACTCGGTGTAAACAATAGTGCTAAGCGGTACTTCACAGCGGACCAGCGCCTTTTATTGTATAAAGCGCAGGTACGGCCGCACTTGAAGTACTGCTCCCATCTCTGGAGTGGTGCACCAAAGTACCAGCTCAATTCTCTTGACTCCGCAGAGAAGAGCCGTTAGACTTGTCGGTGACCCGAACCTATCTGGAAAGTTAGAGCCGCTGCGCTTACGCCGGGAGGTTGGTTCGCTCGATTAGCTTATTCTACAGATATTATAACGGAGAAAGCTCTGATGAACTTTTTGACTTCATTCTTCCACCCCAGTTTTACCACTAAACCGGCTGCAATCGCCAGAAATGCCATCCACACATTAAAGATACGTGAAAGTGCCCGATTTAATCGACTGTTTCTGCCACGTACCTGTAAGTTATGGAATGGCTTACCACCTTCGGTTTTTCCTCCGAAGTATAATTTGGACTGCTTCAAACAGGGGGTAAATAGAGTCCTCAAAGGTACACCGTAAGGTCCGTAAGGGACAATGTACTGCCAATGCCCGGGTATTGCAGATGTGTATAGGCAGCGGTGATCACTTATCATCAGGTCCGTAAGCAGCTGTTTGCCACGTATTCCATAAAATAAAAAAACATTGATGCCTAATCCCACTGTTTTAGCATAGCTAACTAGTTTAGTGTATTTAGTGATCATTAGCTAGTATTTTGTTTGATTAAGAAAGGTGATTAGCATACTTAAACTATTCACAATACAATTACAATAAAATAAAACCATTGTTAATCAGAATTTAGAGCTTTCTAGTTTAATTAAAATCAAGTAAGTTTTAAACCGATTTCAAAAGTCTAAGCCGCCACGCATAATTCACCCATACTGAATACAAATTAGAGCTGTGTCTGGATCGAACCCCCGACCTCAGATAAGCTATTATAATGGAATAGGAAAAGGCAGATGGAAACAGTCAAGAAAAACCGCTGTTTGAATAATATTATTTGTAACTCAATCTTTTCTCAGTGTTCGACTGTTGATGCCCAGTTAGCTTCGAAAGAGGTGGCGTAATAATTTTCACATCTTCTTAGACGACTGGTTCTTGGAAGAAAATGGTGTAGCCTTTTGCCTAACAGTGGGATGAGAAAGGCTAAGCAAAAAAAACTTAATTTAACCGCTCAGGGCTACTTTTTTGCAGACAGTGCTTATTGTATAGTATAGTAGGTAAATCAAATAATTTACACCTTGCACTAACCTAATAATATAAAAAAATAGAATAGATTAAAAACCTTTACTGGCGTTCTTCTACGTTCATTGCATTGTCATCAAGTTCTGGACTGTATTTAAAGTTTCGGATGTTACTTTATAAATTGATGTTATGTAATTAACGGATAGATAAGAATACGAGTTAATTATAAACGTGGTATATCGTGAAGGTTTTATTGCTTAGGCCGGAACCCTTTTTTGACCCTGTTTTATTTTATGTTTTTGTGCAGGCGACGCTGCAGACACGTTTTGCCGCGTCCGCACTCTCTCTGGAACTGTGATCAACTGTGACAATTCCACCACCTGTTCACCGCAAGCGCAGCGTTTCCTTAGCTATATCATAGTCAACCTCTCTTTGTAATATTGGTCCTGTTGTGTTACAGCTATTACAGAGGTAAAAAACTGAAATATTGGAATTTGAACTCACTCTGCAGTGTGACGTCAAGCTGCACTAATGTTTAAATCGCCTCATCTTATCCATCTGCTGTATTCTACTCTCATGGCAGCACGCATGACTGACCGTTTCGTTATGTTAATATAACACTATCAGTGTCAGGATCACCCCTGGCCGAGTCCCGTCGCGGTATGATTCATTACTTGTTATCTTATTACACATTTATCAAGTTTTAATTTAGAATCGGCGCTATGTAAATAATTTGAAGAATGGAGACTTTTAAAACTAGTAGGAACAATGGGACCTGCAGTAAATGGCGTAGCTATCGGAGGACTAAGCGGTGCCGTGCACCGGGGCCCCCAAGCTCAGGGGGCCCTTGGGCCCTGATCAGCAAACCTCAAACTGAACTTGCAAAATTTTTGCCCCTCATACACATACGAGTACATGTAGTAAGTAGCTTTGAGCACAATAAAGAGCTGATGATAAAGTGGCTTTGTACCTTTAAATTATTTATATTATGACTTGATAAATCCTAACTCAGTTTAGGCAGGGCCCCATTTTTTTTTTGCACTAGGGCCTTTGTTTACCTAGCTACGCCACTGCCTGCAGTTATGTTAAGCAACTCTGTGTGTTTACTGTACTAATTTGAGTATAGACATATTTTTTATTAATTTGAGTGTCCTAGATTAGTTTATACAATGGGACTGCCATGTACATTAACTATAAAAGTCCCAAAAAAAAAAAAAAAAAAAAAAAAAAAAAAAATAATATCCAATCTAAAGATCTGTGTTCCGATCAGAGTCATTTACAACTTCACTGAGCTGCGAGTTTTGGATGGCTGAACGAAAAAAGTCGAATTATTCTTTAAAAAAAAAACACTTAATGTCTTTGCGTATTGTATCACGGTAGGTAGATTGGAAATTGAAAGAAAAGTAATTTACGCAACTTGCTAAAGTGAGTAATTTATTTATTTATTTATTTAGTTTATTGGCACACAAAACAAAATATGGTCAAAATAATTTAAAACTAGTGGATAACTTGTACAATTTTGAACTAAACCATATTATGTTTTTTTTTTTGTACACATTTGTACATTTTTTTTAACAATTAAAAAAGTATTACAAACAAATTTTTATATAATAATATTAAATAATTTTAAATTAAACTAAGCTACAATTATGGGCCGTAAAAACAATATTTTTTACATCTTTCTTTAAATTTGAGTATTATTATTTTTATAGTAATTAATGCACTCGTGTTAATTTAGTTATTTAGTTAAACAACACTCGTGCATCAATAACTCACTTTGCGCTCGATGCAACAATCTACTATTGAGCACTTAACACCATATTAGCGCTGTAGTTTTATACTTACTTTACGGCCCTTAATAAACTTCGCACTTGCGCCGAAACTCTACAACTAGTACTAGCTCGCGTACTTTGTACGTTTAATTACTAAAATTTAGTTTATGGCAACACCTAAAAACGTTATTAACCAGTGATGGTACTAACAGTATGGAAGGCTTTATCCAATGTTGTTGGAGCCATGCAAAGATATTTGAAACTTTAGATTCACTTCACACTGAATAAACTAGTTGCCCGCAACTTCGTATGCGTAAACTTTAATATAAACTTGCTATGAGTCTTTTTTTGGCGTGTTAATGATGAATCTATACTTTTAAATTCCTTTGGAGCCATGCAACTGCTGGCAAACACCTTAACTAGCGTTAAGGTGTTCACTACTTACTGGAGCATGACTTAGACTTGACCATGATAATGCTTAACTATTCCTCGTTTTACGATATTTAATAAAATATGAAAATATGTAAATACTTGACACTGGCAAATGCGCAAAACGTGTGATGCCAAAATCATCTAGAAAAGATATTGAACAAGTAGCGCCGTAGTAGGGGAAAGTTGGGTGCGTAGACGCATAACTAATATGTAATACTAAAAACACACGCGGTCTAAACTAAGCCCAACGTACTCCTTTCGGACCGCCAAAGAAACATAAAATCAACAATTGCGTATTTTTTCCGATTTCAAAATAGGCGAAGAATCCGATCCACTGTTTTTTTTTTTTTTACATATGTTTGTTCACTGATTTCTCCGTCAATTATGAGTTGATTTTGATGCTTCTTTTTTTATTTGATAGGCCACACTTTAAGGGTAGTACCATATAAATTTCATTAAAATCGGATAAGTATTTTGGTTTTAAATCAAAATAACTGAAAAAAACATGTCATCCAAGTAAACGAGATTGCGTATTTACTCATTTTGAGGTCGGTTTTTAATGTGGTCCACTTGTTCAAGATGTTTTCTATTTCACAGAAAGGTATATTTAGAGATTAAGTACATACTAGTAATTTTTTTTTTTTTATTTTTTTTTTTTTTATTAGGAAAGGTATCTGTTTTTACCTATATTTAATAGTGCGCGATAAGTCCCGATAAATTTGAAAACATAAGTACTTACTGTTCTTATAATATGTAAACTCATAGCTATACAAACTGGCAGATGGTAACGAGCAAAGTTTTAAAGTTATGAATAAATTATGACGAGCACAGGCAACGCATATTCAATCTAATGAAACTGTTATAGAGTTGATTATTGTTTGGCAATTGAGATGCGCGGAAGATGCATAACATGATGATAATGGTAGAGTTGAAAGCGCTGAGTTAATTAAAGGATGATTCACATTACTTCGGGCCCAATCCAAGCCTGCCTATCCAAGTGTAATGTGTGTCCCGTAAGTCTTGTGTTTTTTATGATCACCTCATGATTTCTGAATTACAAATTAGCGATTTTAATCATAACGCGACGCGATATCGAATTGACTATCGAAATTGTGTACTTTCGTTTAATTGGGTACAGTTTCGTTTTGAAAGGGCCACGTAGGTTGTGATTGGAAATCCTGTTTTCCCGATAGGATTAACATTTTTTTAAATCTGTCAATCAAAAACACATTATGGATGCACATTACTGCTTTAGTTGAAGTGGTAATGGGCAGGCCACATCGCTCGAAGAACTGATGACCGATGGGTAAGAAAGGTTCTTGAGTGGAGACCACGAACCGGAAGACGCAGCGTAGATAGGCCTCCCACTAGATGGACCGACGACATTGTGAGAGTCGCGGGCATCCAGTGGATTCAGATGGCAGGATGTCGTTCATTGTGGAGGAGGGGGCCTATGTTCAGCAGTGGACGTCTTCTGGCTGATGATGATGACTGCTTGGAAGTTGAATAGCAAAGGAGTGGTATACTTTCCCAGGTAATTTCTGTAAAGAGCCCAACCATTATAAAGATTGCCTATGTAAACTCGTACGTCATTGCCAGATCAAACTACATACTACATTTTATTTACTCGTACTAGTTCAAATACACGAGTAGATAGGGCCCTCTGTAATGCGAATCAAGCTTTATAAAGCTATATAAACTAGTTAGCACAACTTGCGGGAAGGCACTCGCCATTTTACTGGTATATTTTTAGTTATTATATATTTTTATCTGAATTAAATGGTTTTCAATTATTTTTATTTTTATGATGAAATGGGCAAGCGTTTGACCACAACTCACCTGATGGTAAGCAACGATGCGGTCTAAGATGGGGTACACTTGCCCATGAGGTGCCTATTGACTCTTGTCTTGAAAAGACCCAGGGGCCATACGGCTACCTGTTTTAAGCGATTCTGTATAGGTGATTGCGAAACGTTGCATGATCGCAAACGGTATCTCAGCGCGTTTAAGGTTCTGGTTCGCGTGATTTTTCGCACTGCGCTATTTCGAGCCCGCGTTTCGAGGTAGCCGTAAGCACCCAGGTTGTAATTTATAGGGTACCGAGGCAGGGAGCGCATTCCATTCCTGTGCCGTTCGTATTAAGAAGGAATTAATTAACTTTATTTATCAGTGCGTATTTAAACCACTAGACACTAAATATTTTAATTTGCTTTGCGTTGTAGACTACCAAATATTTAATGAGGTAGATCCATCGTTTCTTGATGTTGTCTTCTTCTTTCGAGTAGATGTTTCGTTATTTATTTTGTTTTTAAATTAAGTTTTTGGACCAAAATTTTGCCACTCCAATAGCACTCTCCGTGGCTTCATTCAGGTCGTCTAGTGTGCAGGTGTAGGGCACGCTGCACACTCCATCAAGTGTGACATTGTCTGAGGGTTCACACCACAAAGACATTCTTTTTTTTTTTTTTTTCTAATGTGACTTATTGCTGTTGGCCTTGCGGCCTCTACAGCTTGACCGGACTAGTTGGTGAACGCAGAGGGCGTTGGGCCAACATGGTTTAGATTTTGGGCGACAAGCGCAAGGGCACCTCGGAGGTACGAGCCTCGGCTTGGACCGTCGCCGGGAGTGGGAGATTAGACTTGCCCTGGCACCCCAGAAGGGGTGTGCCCTGTGGCCCTAGTAGGTTGTTGAACTGAATGATTATTTGGAGAGAATCTAACCGATCTTCTAACAGATCCTGGGGGTCTCCGATCCCGCCGGCGGGATCGTTGTGTGTGTGTGTGCCTGTGGTAACCGGCGCCTATACCAAAAACTGAATATTTCCTGTTGCCAGGAGCAGTCGGATCGGACGAGCCCAACGCCGCCGAGGTGACGACGGCGATGGGGTCGTCCGGGTCGCCTAAGATATTTCTGGGGCGTCTACGGAGGGGTGGAGTGTTTGTCGTGTCTGTCGAGTAGTTCGAGGCCTGGACTACGAGAGGGTTGGGATGGTGGGGCGCCGCTTCAAAGTAGCGGCGGGAAGTGTGCTTCATATATTGAAGAATGGACGGGAGTTCGAGATCGCAGTGCAAATCGGCGTTTCGCATGTACCAGCTAGCGCCGACCGCTCTGCGTATGAAACGGTTTTGGATGACCTGAAGCTTGTCCAGGTCAACGCGGGATGCGTGGGCGAACGCCACGGAGGCATAAGTCATGACGGGACGGATGCAAGTTTTGTAAATTGTCAGCTTATTCCTAAGTGACAATTTACTACGCTCGCCAAGGATGGGGCTGAGACGGCCTAGGAAGAAAGCCGCTCGGTTGCGGACTATCTGGATATGTTTTGAGAAAGTGAGGTGACGATCGAGGGTCACGCCGAGATATTTGGTGGAGTGTGTCCAAGGGATGGGCTTCCCGTGAAGCGTGATGGGTTTAGCGGGGGGATTTTTGGATGGGTGGAAGTACATTGCTGCACTTTTGTCAGGATTGACCGTGATGGCCCACTTCTTGAACCAGTCACCTAGGTGAGTGAGGGCTCGTTGAAGGTGGGCCTGCTGGATGATCTTGTTCCACCCTCTGGTGTAGAGGGCGGTGTCGTCAGCGAAGAGAGCTATGTTCACGTTGGGAGATCGGGGAATATCGCTTGTGAAAATCGTGAAGAGAACAGGTGCCATGACGGAGCCTTGAGGGACACCGCCACCAATGGAGTGAGGTGAGGAGCGAACTCCCTCGACGCGATAGCGAAAGCTTCGAGCCGTGAGGTAGTCTTGTATGATGAGTACAAGACGGTCTGGCATTCCGAATTGATATAGCTTGTATATCAACCCGTTATGCCAGACTTTGTCGAACGCTTTTGCGACGTCGAGGAAGACCGCAACTGTGCCCTGATAGATGGGCTTGTGGGTGAAGCCGTGGGATGGTTTCTTATTGAAACCTTCAAGAATGTACTCCGTGATGCGGTGCACTTGTTGGACGCAGGAGTGTTTGGCTCTAAAGCCAAACTGCTCGTCGGGGAGGAGGTTGTTGTCCCTGATGTGGGACCAGATGCGCTTCAGAAGGATGCGCTCATAAATCTTCCCCAGAGTACTGAGGAGACTAATGGGACGGTAGCTGGAGGGCTCAGAAGCCTTTTTACCTGGTTTGTGAATGCCGATTACGTCGGCAGACTTCCAGGCATCGGGAAAGATAGAATTGTTGATGGCAGCATTGAAGATGCTGACTAGAAGGTACACAAGCGAGACTGAGAAGTGCTTGAGCACTTTATTTGAGATGCCATCGGCACCAGGGGCTTTCCTGACTTGGAGGCCCTTGATGATCGACTCGACCTCAGAAGCCGTGACTGGCTCGAGGGTATCAACGGGCGGGGTGGAGGATTTGTGTTCGACTTCGCTGTCCACCGCTTCGCGGTGGGCAGGGTCGACCTGAGCTAAAGAGGGGCAGCATTGCTGCTCGAGGCTTTCGGCTAGACATTCGGCCTTTTCCTCGTCTTCGAAAGCGGGGGGGAGATCAGGTCGGGTGAGGACAAAGACATTCGGTATCAGAGCCTTTTATATAACCCCACTTTGCCATGTTATCCCGACTTCGGCCCACTAGGGACCGAAGTCGGTTCAGGGTTTTCCAAGTGGGTTCAATGTTGTTAAAAAGTGCTTTACAAAACCGCTGCAAATAAACGCCCAAGTAACTGCTCCCCCCAGCTTATCGCTTAAGATTTTTCCTAAAGCGCTGCAAAAGTTTGTTCTCACCCAATTTATCAAGCGGAGCACCTGCAATGGACTTCACAATTCCACGGAAAGTTTCCAATCGGCCGCGACTGCGTCCGATCGCCTGCAATAACTTTGTAAGGTGGACGTAATGAGGACATACAGTACCTAGCGAAAAGATCTCTTTCAACCAAGAAATATTTTGGTCCTGCACATAAAAAATTTTTTTACTAGTTCCCTAAGTAAATATTTTGTTAATACATCTTCATTTTCTGCTTACTTAAAGACGTATATTATGATTAAATATTTAATTATAATACATATCCTATACGTATAAATACTTTCATTAATAATATTTTTATGAAAGTTTTATTTTTGACATAGGTACTTACCAATCGATTTATTTTCATTGCCTCAGAAATTAAGCTACAAAAATAACTTTACTTACTTATTTCAAACCACTTCTGGAAATAAAGTTGGATATATTACATTCCAATACGGAATCTGTGTAGAAGTAGATGTATGTAAATTTTCAACTAAAAATTTGCAAAAAAAAGCTCTTCATGGTGCTGGATGGGAAAATTGGTTTACATTTAAATATTTATTTGATGTTGGTAGAGAGAGAGAGAGATAAATAATAATATAAAGATAGAGATAAATTTGTTCAATTATTTTTTTCCCGCAACGTCTAAAATGCAGACTGCGGACTTTTAATAGGCAGACCTTTGCGAGAATGAAAGAGACGGAAGCAAAATTCCTCTAGAGATAATGCGTTTTTCAACTGACTATAATAACTCAAGCAGAATAGGTCCATAGCTAAGCATTTGCTTTGAAACATTATTATATCCAATGATTGCCTGGAAGAGATCGATTTTAGCGATAAGGCCGTCACTTGTGGCACTAGCTCGTAAGTGTTTTCTATCTGTTTGTAATTTTTATTTCTGGTGTACACAATAAAGAGTTTCTATCTATCTATATTGTACAATACAGTACCTATTGAGTGTCTTATAGGCTCATCCAGGGCCCTTATTTTTTCCTAGCTCCTCCCCTGCTCTGATGCAGGCAGACTTATAATAAAACAGCACTTTATTTAGCTGTTTCGAGGCGGAATTCTGCGGAATCGTTCGCAATAATTTTTATTGTTTAAATTTAAGTGGAAAGTAAGGAATAGAGTTAGTTAGGGTTTTCTAGATTATGGAGGGTCTTAAAGATTTCCAGACTAGCTAGTTTGACTAAGGTATATAATGGAATACTTAGTAAATATTTTACAAATGTTCTATGTCATAAAAGAACAAACCCTAACCACGAAAAAATTGCACCTTAAAAATGCACAAAACTCAGTTGAGTACAGAGAAAGAAAAAAAGAATCCGAATGACACTATTAGGAGAATCCGGCTTGCGTAATGAATAAAAACAAAATTTCGCCAACATCGCCAGTTCCAATAAAAAATATTAATTTAAATAAAACTTGTTAACACGCTTTTATTAGCTTGGTATGTATATACGTAACGGAATCTTTGAAAGTGATTTTCACCCCTCTCAAAACGATGGATTGATTTGAAACTTTGCACACTATTCAAGAACCGATGACAATGCAATAATTTAAATAGTTTGTCCCATTATCCTTACCAGAATCTTTAGGATTAACGATATTAATGAGTGTTTTTAATTTTTTTTACTGTGAGAAATATTAAAAGAACCTTTTTCGTATTCTTTTCAGCAAACCTGTTCATTTTGACACCCAGTTAGTTGATGTTAGATAAGAATTTTTTGTCCGTCACCTTGGGGCGTTCTTAGGAAGACAAATCCAACAAACCCAAACTCGCCACGGTTACGTTGATTCGTTTAGGAGTTCCTTCAACATGGTCTATTTTTTTATTTGGTCTAGCCTGCTACCCTGGTGTCCTGGTGGTGGTTCAACCTGGTCTGGTCTTGTCTACGTGGTAACTTGGTGTTATGGTATTTTTCTCCTTCTGTCTCTATGGTACGACAGCTCGGTCCAGCTCAATGGTACCATAACATAGCATTGTTACCAAACTTACGTAAATATACCAAATTCCAGGTCAAACGGTTGAGCATGACTGGTCTAAAATTCAGTTGCAAGATTTGTCTCATACATACCTACATACATAGTACATAGGTACATACTAACTAACAGGGCAAGTTGAATAAGGCTGGCCGCAAACGTTCGGGTAACATGAACTAAAAATCGGCCAAGTGCGAAGCAAAAATCAGTGAGTGCTAGTGGAGTTGGACTCACGCACCGAGGGTTCCGTACAAACTTATAGGTATGTAAATTGACTATTGAAGTTCATAAATTATGGAAGCTTAACGAAAAGATAAAGCCGTTTTGCCGTTGGAAAACTGTTGTCCTCATACATTGATAGATGTTGGTTAGATTACCAACTGCAAATAAGCAATTACGGTTTTCGGATTTTTCCCTTTACTTGTGCTAATATACATTAATAGACATTAATTCTTGCTAAATTTCATGATTTCTATGTCAAAGCACCCTATAGGTTTTGATTCCTTTGTGAATGTCAACATATGCTGCATAAACGGCCGTATCTTTTTTTTGTTGAGTTAAAAGTTAGATTTTTTTTATAGCTCACATTATTTCCTCTAAATGCAGCGTAGGTAGGGCTCCCACTAGATGAACCGACGACATTGTGAGAGTCGCGGACACCTAGTGGATGCAGATGGCAGGATTTCGTTCAGTGTGGAGGTTAAAGGGGGAGGCCTATGTTCAGCAGTGGACGTCTTCTGGCTGATGATGATTATTTCTTCAGTGACTGGCAATAGGAATTCCGCAGAAACCGGGCCACTGATCTTCGAACGTACCTACACTACACACATCTGTTGTGAGGCCATCGAGATATACGGAGAAGCACTTGCCGTTTCCCTCGACATCTCGAAGGATTTCAACAGGGTTTGACATGACGGCTTTATTAGCAAGCAGCCTCGTTCGACTTGTCTAAAGGTTTCGTTGCGTAGATATCGGACTTTCTGAGAGATAGATCGATTCGAATTGTCATTGATTGGCTCGTCTGATCGAATGGCAATTAATGCATGTCATGTCACGGACGTAAGTACATGGTTGTTTCCTAGGTTGGTCCATACATTTATTGGAGCATAAATAACCTTATTCAATGAAACAGCTGTCATTCTTGCAATTTCGGGGTTGGTTCAATGGGCAGGCCACATCGCTCGAAGAACTGATGACCGATGGGGAAGAAGTTCTTGAGTGGAGACTACGAACCGGAAGATGCAGCATAGGTAGGACTCGCCCACAGTATGGACCGACGATATTGTGAAATTCGCGGGCATCCAGTGGATGCAGATGGCAGGATGTCGTTCAGTGTGGAGGTTAAAGGGGAAGGCCCATGTTCAGCAGTGGACGTCTCCTGGCTGATGATGAGTATTATGAGTCCCTATAAGTTTAGTAGCTTTAGTACCCTTTCCGAATAATCCGGCATAATTTTTGCTATAATTACGGAAGGTATCCTAGATCTATCAAATTAATTATCTTTCCTTGTTGCCCTATAGGGCATTGAGAAACATTTCCTGGACACTAATAGAATTAATTATACAACCTATAACACCAGCTTATCAAGACCGAAGTAGCTTTTATGATTTTCAAGACATGAAAATCTCGAAAGAGTAGTCATCTTCTAGTCTAGTACTAATCCATAATAACAATATTCAATCACAATTATAATTTAAAAAAAAATTACATAAAAAAATGTATTTGTTTCTTCTTTAGTTGTTTTGATTTAAAACCAAACTACTGAACCAATTTGGATGATATTTCTATAGGACTAATCTGAAAGTATATCCTTTCAAATCGATTTATAAATGATAGAGAACCGAGGTGACAAATATTACAAAAAAACACAACTGAATCGAGAACCCGCTTTCTTTTTTGAAGTTGTTTAAAAAGGAGAGCCGTTATTAAGCAATGGTTTTCTGTTAACCATACATTTGGACATGGGTCAGGTGTGGTTAAAACAGAGTTTTGAGAAGGTCAACTTGTTTGTTAAGATTGATAGATAGATAAACTCTTAGGCCCGTATTCCAAAACTACGCTCAGTCATGAATCTCGACTTAAAACTAGTTTTAAGTCGAGATTTTATTCTAAAACGAAACTTGAGTCAAGATTGTTTGATCGTAGTTCACCTGATTATCGTCATATTCTAAAACGTCACTCAGCTGTTAATCGCCACTCAAGTTCACAGTTGATCTGCAATCACGCAAGTGACGTCTGTATCACGCTTGAGCAGAGATTTTTCCATACTCTTTGGATTTTTCATTGTGTAGTTGGTTGTTATTTACTTTGTACCATGGATATCTTCGAAGATATCGATTATTATGATAATATTTTCCCAGAGAATAGACAGATCTCTGTTAGCATTCCAAGGCGACACTTGAGAGATGCTGAAGATCCGTATGCAATGGATACAAATAATTTCAAAATGCGCTATCGGTTTTCTCAAGATGTGGTAAAAAATATCATTTTGCCGTTGATTGCAAGTGGACAACCTGAGCCAGACCAACGAGGATTGCCGATAGCCTTGGAACTTCAAATATTAGTGTGTTTGCGTTTTTACGCTACGGCATCTTATCAGGTAAGGATCGCACAAAATTATTTCGTTGTTACCTTGGTATTTTTCTTTGCAAATTTTTAATAATATTGCGTACTCGTCTTTTATCTTTACAGTTAGTATGTGGAGATTTACTACATGTCTCTCAGCCAGCAGTTTCCAGAATCGTGGCTAAACTGTCCTGCAAACTGGCTGAACAATGTGGTCGATATGTAAAGTATCCAGCCAATATGTCTTCCCACCATTCACAATTTGCTAGACTTGGGCAATACAGGCAACACCAAGGCTTACAAAATGTAGATGGTGCAATAGACTGCACCCATGTTAAAATTGTTGACACACCAGGGGTTCAACACCATGAGGCCTTCCGAAACAGAAAATCTTATTTTTCCATAAATGTACAAGTAAGGAACATATTGCTGTAACTATAATTGATGAATTTTTATAAAAGTAACAATATGTTAAATCCAGTATAAACATTTTTGCAGGCTATCGTTGGACCTTCTGGCGAATTCATGGACATCGTCTCGCGATGGGCTGGGAGCACACACGACAGCCGGATATTTCAGCTATCCAGAATAAATGCAAAGTACAGGGAGCGGGTACACAATGGATATTTAGTGGGTGATAGTGGATATCCATGTTTACCTTATTTGCTGACGCCTGTAAACAACCCAACAACTACAGCGGAGGAGAACTATAATATAGTTCAGAGAAAAACAAGAAATGTAGTGGAACGAGCATTTGGCATGTGGAAACGGCGGTTTCCATGTCTTCGACGAGGTTAAGGCAACAAGCTAGTTACCGTTTCAGCCATCATAGTGGCTTGTGCAGTCTTGTACAATATAGCTCTCTATGCCAATGAAAACATGCCTGAGGATGAGGAACATAATCTTCCTGAGGAGGAGGAAACCTACCAAAATCTGTCAGGAACATCTGATGGGTTTGCAGTCAGAGCTGCCATCATTAGCAGTTTCAACTGAGTGCATGTTTTCAGTCTAAATTACATTACCTGGTAAAAACCAAACTGCGAACCATGGCTTCTTCCTTCGTAAATGGTTTCGGAAGAGATAACTTCAGCCGCCTTCTGGTGGACGAAACTCTCATGAACCATTTCAGAGCTATAGTAATGGCTGCACGGCTGTCTGGTGCTAGCGAACTTGTCCTCATTGGAGACGTCAATCAGCTACCTTTCATTGACAGAGAAAATCTCTTCGAAATGAGGTACCATCACCCAAACCTGTTCACAAATATCAGTCAGGAGTTGCTTTGTACACACATGAACCCAATGGACGTCACGTATGCACTGAGGGAAATATACTCCGGTATGTATTCCTCAGCTCTCCGTGTTAGGTCTCTTGAGCAGAGACGGTACAATGGGGCGCAGATACCCTTTTCTTAGTGCACACGCAGGAAGAAAAGGAGACCCTTATCAGCTAGGGTTATGCTAAATATAAAAATTAAACAAAATAATTTATAAAGTCAGTCTTTTAATCACAATTTTTTTAATTACTATGAGTAGCAACATAGGTATTTTAAAAATTAACAACATAGATACTAATCAACAATATAGAAGATATAGATATAGGTACTCTCCTTTCCCACTTTTTAGGAGCTCAAGCACAGAATACATAAGACACACAGAAACTTCACTCTGCAAAGAAATTTAAACAAATAACGACTATCTATGAGGCAATAAAGTAGCAATACAACCTAGAGAGCCGCTCTTTCTATCGCATAGCTCTATCTCTCCTGACGCGGCACGTGTAACATTAGGGTTGCCTTGATATTTACACAGAATACTTATTAGTATTTACTTACCAGCTATGTACCCTATGTAGTACCTAACCTACCTGCCTAACGAACATACCTAAATTGCGGAATGACTCAAATCTCATTCAATACTCACAAAACAAAATTGCTCAGGAAGATTTCACTTTAAAAAAATGCTAGTTCTGCAATCAATTATCATCTGGACCAAAATAACAGAAAAAACTCTCCTCGCTGAAATACCAATATTCAATTATTTCTGTGCAGTATCTGCTTTAGCTTGTGCCTCTCTTAAATTTTGTTCTAAAATTTTCATCTCCAACTCGTGTTTTTCTTTGAGGAATTGTATTTGTAGATTGTGCAATGCCTTGGCTCTCTTCTCCCTGCTTAAGTGTTCTTTATGTAAAATCTGAACCCTTATTTTTTTTTTCATTCGAAGAAAATTCAACTGGCGCTTCAGTAATCTGCTCCGATGGTTGTGTCGTTTCACAAGCCTCATTGTTTATTAATGTTGTTTCCCAGGCCCCATTGCAGATCACTGATTCTTCTGAGTTGCCAAGTACAGTAGTATTAGCTTGAGAGGCATGAGGGACAGAGAGGCTGGTTCCCATATAGGATTCCACAGGGTGTGATGCTGTAAAATATAAATTTAAGTATCATTAAAATGGATATATTAAGTACAGCGAAATTACATGACATCTTATATCTCGGGGTGACGAGCGCAGTGCATTGCCATCCAGGGTTTTGAACTGTTGAAGTCCAAAATTCTGAGTGGCGTTGAGCTGTTATGGGCAAGCGTGTAGAGCCATCAGGCGAGCGACTTCGCTCGTCTCGTCACCCAGTATCATAAAAAAAGTACCTATATATATATTAGTAAACTTGTTAATATAAATATATTAAGCATATTTGTATGCAAATTCCTTTTATGAAACAATATCTAATAGCTATTATCATAAAAGCTAACCTGCCAGAAAAATTTAAACAGAAGCATCAGCTTCTTGGTAACCCAAGCTCAATAGTTGTAGTGGTCAATTATGGAATAGGATAGGTATTATATAGATAGGTAAAACATTTATTTGATTCTCCGAAACATACACACAAATTTATAAGCAAACGGACGGACGGAAACAAACAGACAAACGGTGCACTAACAACCTTTTTGATGGCTCTTGCCTGAGAACTTACCACAAACAACATAGCACAAAGCCATCCTACAAGAATGGATTTGTTTATGATGGATACTCTGTTTAACCCTTCCAATTGATATTCATAAACTCACACTGACAACAAATAAAAGCTGTTGTTTGCAGATTAAAATATATTAATCACGCATATATGCATCAAATTATGTAGGTACATAAATGTATGACAATATTCATAGAATGTATGAATTCTAGATTAATATAACTTACCATCGCAGTCGGAGTCAATGACCTCAGGTATTTCAACGAGGAGAGCAGGGGCAATCTCGGCTATGTCAGGGTCTATTTCATAATCAGGGCAAGGGCCACCACCACCAGTCGACATCCTGTGCTGGCGCTCCTTGGTCAGCGCATCTCTTTGCCTTGTCTTTAAATTCTGCCAAAGGCGGCGCAGTTGTTCTCCTGATGCCTAAAAATGTATTGCATTTTGTAAACTAGAAAATACACTTTGTTTTGTTTATTTAACTCAAAAGCTAGACAGTTGCTGATGTAGTTTACAGAGTGGCATGTTTTAACAAGACAATTTCATATCAATGTGCACGACCAGACCACGAGCCCAACATTGACTAAATAATAGGCGGACTCACTAGCGAGCGAGAAAAAATACTACTTACGGGTTCTGTGACAATAGCCGAGCTATTATACTTTTCTGCAATTTTGGTCTAGGCTTCTTTTTTGACTGCAGAACTTACATTGTCGGTTTTTTTATTTTCTATTATATTTTTAAAACTTTTTATTATTTCTAGCAGGAGACATCTCTCCTGCAAGACGAAGTTCTTTTTTTTTTCTAGTCGACATCTTCAAAGGGAATACAATAAAAGAATCTTTGAAGAGAATATAAATAGGCAGGATAGTTTAATAGAAAATCGTGAAAAAACCGTAGACGGAGGAACCAATGGACACAAGTACGCTGTAACCGGATAAGAGATAGCGATATTTTCTAAGAGTGTTGCCACTTTATTATGACTCCATAGAAGATAGGGAAGTTAGGGTGGGTTTTATTACTATTGTAATAAAATAAAAAACAGTAAAACTTCAGGTTATATTTTATTTTATTTTACAAGGAAAACAAACAGCTGCTAACAAACACGGTAGATATACAATGAATAGTTACACAAAAGCCAGAAAAAAGTTTTCACTAATATAAACTAAAATTGTGTAAATGCCTCGTTGCAACACCAACATAGGCCTGCATAGATAGGTAGAATTTAGACAGTAGGTAAGATAGTTGATAATTAGTATTTACATGAAGATATATTAAGTTAAATTAACAGAAATAAGAACAAAATCAATACATAATAGCCAAGTTACGATTATAAAGCCTCTTATAAAGTTACTGATTAATGTATTTATAGGTTTATTTTGCTATTTTATGATTACGTTAAATATGATTGAATCGAAAAAGATGACAAAGCCAAACGAATAAGCAGTTACTTGCCCTTTATATTAAGAGCCTGTTGAGAATAATTGTTTATTAATCAAAATTTTGAAAATATTGTACCTCGTTGAAAATAAGTCAACATGCTGAGAAAAGTTAGAGTTAAAATTAGTAAACGTACGCAAAAAGAAAGAGTTTCCACGATAATTTGTACTATGGCGGGGGATACATAGACGAAGGTGGCTTTTGCGAGATGAGATTGATGGCGAGACAAGCTTGACTTCAGCCAGCAGGGATGAGCAATCAAATCTATTAGACACAATATTGTGAAGAAAGGAGAGGTCTGCAGCCTCCCTTATTCTATGAAGAGGCAACTCGAATTGAGTCTTCAAATTTTAATGTTTTATTGATTTTTAAATAAAATCAGTTTACTATATATATTTCTTATTTTTTCATTAGGTTCTGATACTCGCTTAGCTACATAATGTAGTCTCACTTTTAAGTACTCCCATATGATCGCTTTTGTGAGCAGAAGCTCGTGATTATCTAAAGGTGAACAATCAAATATATCACCATGACCTTTAAAGAAGTGTTTACAGCTACATATTTTAAAACTTTCGTGAAGTAAATATTGTCTCGCATTCTTACGTGTGATTAAATTAGTCATATTTCTCTTAAGAACCTTTTCAGTTAACAAGCATATATCGACAACATCTTTACTAGGAAAGCAAAGACCCCCCTTATTTTTTTTACTGATTAATCGCCCTATTGATTTAGAGGCGTCAATCGCGCTCTGCAGGCAATTGCCACATTTTATAATTTTCGAAATTTTTGTGACTACAAACCCTGCTATGTAAGCAATTACGTCTTCAGAGTATTCTGTGAGATTGCCAGGATCTGGAAGGTAATCATGATCATAAGATACATTATTTAATTCATGGCTCTCACATTCTTCCATTGCAAAAGGATCTCTTAGCACGGAAAGACTCGAGTTGATTTTTTTTCATATCTTGAGTGTGTGTATGTTAAAATATCTATATTTTCTAATATAGTGCAGTTTCCAGTAGCAACATGCTTAAGCTCACCATGAACTACCAGTCTTTTATATGCTGCTTTAAACTGCACGGGAAAAGGGTTGTTATTGAACCCTCCTTTTGCTCGAATGGCGCTAAAGAAAGATTCAAGATGATCTTGACACAATTTGTATGAAGGCAAAAATATTAAATTACCTGTTTCAACTAATCGTTCATATAGACATAAAATACTGCGAATATTGCAGCTGAAACCTATTATCGAAGTCTTTCTATTTGATTTGTTGATTTTTTGACCGCCGATGAATTTCAAATTATTTAAATAATTTAGCATATAATTTAAAACCGAACTTATTTCATCAAAATTTTTCTTGTTTAATGGCTTTTTCAAGCCATATGCATTAATATTTCTGCTGTTCAAAATGTCGAACAAGTTATTAATTTTTCGAACAAAATCTGTTGTACAAGCAGAATTCTCAAATTCCGGTAATTTAAGCTCACATCTACAAAAATCAATTGCATCAGCTACAGAGCTACTGAAGGTTTGCGCCGCAAGCTTGACCTTCATTATTTGTTTCGAAAAATCAATGTGTGCTTTACGCAGTTTATTACCTAAGTGCAATCCTTCTGTATCTTGTAGATTATGCAAATTTTTTATATATTCCCATTTAATTTCTCCCTCGTCATTCAAAATCACACCTTTGTCCCCCAAAATATTGCGAATAAGTTTTAGCATATGCGGA
The DNA here is from genome assembly GCA_949125355.1 of Agriopis leucophaearia. Taxonomy (NCBI): domain Eukaryota; kingdom Metazoa; phylum Arthropoda; class Insecta; order Lepidoptera; family Geometridae; genus Agriopis; species Agriopis leucophaearia. Next base: position 17,658,332 of record OX421263.1, on the reverse strand, counting down.
GGATCAGGATAGAAAACAATAGATTTTTGATTTCCATCTACATCGACTTTGAAATCAGTTTTTATATCTTCTAGATTATTAGAGTCAATTTCACACCCTAAAATTCTAGCCATTGCAAAGTTAGACGGGCATCCATCGCAAGTGACTGATACAACCTCAACGCCAGACTGCGTCAGTAATTGAACACAGCTTTTTATTAATTCTGCTTTTTGTTCACCAGACAGATTGTCAATTAAAAAATATCCGACAGGAATTTTCCACGAATCGTTAATGGCAGTGGCCATGAACACTAAAGATTGTTTGGCCAATCGAACATCGTCACTACCTGAACTTGATCCAAAGTTAACTGTACCAAAAAAATCACCTTCTGAAAACGTCACACTTTTTCTAATTGCCATTTCATCGAAACTGACGGAAACATAGATTTTCTTATCTGTTCCTTTAGATTTTAATTTGATCGCCGCCAAAGATTCTTTTGTGAATCCTGGACTTCCGTCAACTGAACGGTACCAATTAGTTAAGGTTTGTGGATGAGGCAAACAAGTGTTAAATTGTTCGCGTACGTAGGAATAAGCCCGTGGACTTAAAAAATGTAAGCATAAAGCAAATTTTCGTAGTGACGGCGAATAACGAGTGTTTTTATGTTCAACACCAAGGAACCGTCTCAGAAAGTCGCGATTAACTGTGTCGATTGAATTCAAAAACTCTGCGTCTTCGTAAGACAACAGAGATTTCGTTCTCAGTTCCGATATAATATTAGTTAATTCAGCATTCCTTTTTAAAAGCCGTCGTTTGGCTTGTCGTACCGCTCGTAACTTTTTTAGTCTGGTCGCAGCAATTTTACGAAGTTTTTTCTTTCGTGGTGATTCTACTTCTTCAACTTTGCGTTTTCTTGACCTTCCTTTTAAAGACAGCGCATTCGTTTTTTCATATATATCCGATTGAGTTTCACTTGACTCCGAGCCCCCAGATATTGAAGAAAGATCGGAAGCCTGCAAATAGAAATAAATAATTATAGGTCATTGCAAACGAGTTTTGTTGTACAAATGAGTGTCAGAAGTCTGTAAAATAAAATTAGCAAATTAGGGCACGGCAAAATGAATGTACCTTATTTTAGTAATATGACACGGGAATTACTCATTACACATATACACCCTCAAATCAGCTATTTTCAATATTACGAAACCATAAAAATTATAACCAAGCAGTTTTTGACAACAAATTTTGAGGGAAAGTACCCTATGTCCGTCTTCATGATGCATACTACCTTCCTGCCAAATTTCGTTAAGATCGGTTTAGTCGTGAAAAGCGAACAAACATCCAGACAGAGAGACAGAGTTACATTCGCTTTTGTAAGGAGTAAGAATTACGGCGGATTCAATAACAAATAATAATAAAATCGGAAAAAAGGTCTACAACAAACGTTTTTTGTTTTAAACTATCACGGTTGTTCACTGAAGTTATATGTTGTTCACTAAAGTTATAATTCTCGTTGGTGGAAAACTTATGAGTTGTTTTTTTTACTGGTCATAGTTAGTGGTTCTGGTTACTCACATAAATATCATTAGTTGGCAGAGCACCTGGTTTCAGATAGTTTTTTTCTCCACGCTTTATAAATAAATCATTCTTAAAATGTTTGGAACAAATTCTGGAATTTCGTGTTGGTCTCCAATCATATCTACCACATGCTTGTATCCAAATCTCTACCGGTCCTGCATTCGATGGAAATCTGTAAATAAATATTAGGAAATTTAAGTATATGGTAAATTCTGTGATTACAGATAACATAGATTCCGACTCTACTATTAGTTTAGTACAAACAAAAAATCATTTTTCGTTAAAAAAAAACGCTGCTATACAAAACCGATAATACAGTAATGGCATCTTATTTGAGCGCATAAAATAAATCTGTCAAATTCAATACATCGTCGGTAAACATTTAGAAAACTAGGGAAAAATTGAAAGCTACATTATGGCAGCCCTAACTCAATATCTTTGAGGTTACGTTCTTCTTTGCTTTTGTATAATTTGTAATTTTGCAGTAAAACTTCACATCTAAATATGTTGCCCCTGCATCAATACATCATATTTATTATTTTTATTGATTTTAGACGATATATTGTAAATAAAAACGGCCATTACAAACCTGTGAAATGTAACATCAGATAAACCTTGTTCTGTTCTGTTCCGACAACCCAAAACACAACACTGCACCATTGTGACGAAATCCAATACTCTTGACCACACGAGGATAATAATTTAAGGATAACGAATTGAATTTAGATGATTTATTTCCGAAAAAACACAAAAATCTCTCAATGTTTGTCACCACACTGTCAATTAGAGCTTGGAGTCAACCGGTTACAACGACAAAGAGGCAAAAAGCATAGATCCTTCTTTTTCACGCATGCTATTTTTTCATATGGCTGTTTCGCTGCGGAGTAAAAGAGTAGGAAATGTGATTGCGTCTATTGTTTTCTCTGTCTACGGAAAAAACAAACACAAGACATATCATGTGAAATTTCACAATGACATTGACATTATTAACGTTCCGTAATTTTTCTTAAAATTGTTTGACGAAAAATTCTTTCGATTAGTTTCTAGGGTTTTAAGCATAAAAAACAAACAAAACTTTGTTATGAAATAGTTTTTAACCAGTAAATAGATAAATACTTCATTATTTCAAATTATAATACTGATTTTCAAATAAATGGAATGTGTGTAACTTTTTAATTATGCGTTAAACGGAACGACATTGTTACACTCAAGTTAAAATGTAAACGAAAACAGACTGATTCATAGACAAAAAGAATATCCGCTTGAGATTGAGACTCGATTTAAATCTAGATTCAACAGAGTTGAGTTTTAGTGCCGTTTTGGAATAAGACTAATACTTAAGTAACGATTCTAGGCTCAAGTAAAGATCAGGTGATCAGAGATCAAACGATACTTGAGTCTTGTTTTAGAATACGGGCCTTAGAGATCACACCACAAATTACATATTATACATGATAAAACAGCAAAGCAGCAACCGGCGGCCTTATCACAAAATTTTTTGTGATGGTATAGAACGCTCAGTGCACAAGCTCAACTTGCACTTGGTCGGTTTTTTATTGAATGAGTGGAACAAAACCTTAGTATAATTTCAATTGTATTTCGATTTTTAAACAATTATTTTTCTGGTTCAGCTGCAGGGGCAGGATCACCACCTGGATCACCACCTGGATCACCGCCTGCATCACCGCCTGTATCACCGCCTGCACCACCGCCTGCATCACCGCCTGCATCACCGCCTGCATCACCGCCTGCATCACCAGTAACAGCAGCACCAGTAACAGTATCACCAGTAACGCCATCACCAGCAGCTTCATCCCCACTCCCACCATTATCAGTACCACCACCACTTCCATTGTCAGTACTTTTGCCATCATCGCCACCTGCAGTATTATTGCTCGTAACATCAGTGCCAATCGTTGTGACAGTGTTACCTGTAAATATTCAATAAAATAATTAATTCAGTTTGGCGGTAATAAATAGTAGTCTTGTGGTAGTGATAGATGGTAGTGGTCGGACTCTTTTGCAGGGATCCGCCTGGAGAAGTACCACAGCTTTTCCAGTTATACAACCGCCAAGCAGTAGTGTGCAAACACTACAGTGTTCCAGATTGAAGGGAAATGTTTCCAGCGAAATTACAGGGCACACAGAGATTTGACATCTTATATCTCGGGGTGACGAGCGCAGTGCATTGCCATCCAGGGTTTTGAACTGTTGAAGTTCAAAATTCTGAGTGGCGTTGTACTGTTATGGGCAGCGTGAAGAGCCATCAGGCGAGTGACTTCGCTAGTCTCGAAAAAGTTCAATAATTTGTAATGCAGTGAGATGCAGTGAGATACACTGCAACCGTCTGACTGCAGATATGAAACTGCATGTCTCGCAATTCGAAGACGTTTGCGCAGCGTGACATGCATTGGACAGCAGACCATAAGCGTCACGCACTGTTTCGTGAACCGGAAACATTTCAATCGTGAAAAACATCTTAATGCAGACCGCGAGCGTCATAATGATAAAAAATCTCCCGAGACAAAACAGCAAAGTCAAAGATGATGTAAGGCGGCATGAGATTATTATGCAAAATGAGCATCAAAAAACTTTATATTATCAACCTTTATTCTATCATAAAGATATATCTTAACATATACACTCACGAACCGTCGAATTAAAATTCATTTTAATTTTACTTTGTTATAAGTACAATAAGCTTATACATAATAAGTATGCGTATATTATACCAATTATTCGGACCATGCGAGCGAAGCTGCGGTTACAGCTAGTTCCCATATAATATATTTTAAAAAAATATGGTTCTTGTCCCTATGGGTTTGCGTTGAAAAGGTATACAAATAAATAAATAAATATCTTGGACATTTTTGCAGACACGGTCATCTGTCCCCAAACTAAGCAAAGCTTGTATTATGGCTGCCAGAGACTGATATACGTATTTTTTTAAATACATACATACTTAGATAAATATGAATACCCAGACATAGAACAAAAAGAAATGTTCATCACAAAAACGTTTGTCCTAGGTGGGAATCTAACTCACGCCTCAAGCGCAGAACGCAGGTTTACTCCAACTAAGCCACCGGGGCAGTACAAAGCCAAAAAGGTTCTATCATACTTCGACCAAAATAAAAGAATGGACGGGCCCTAACCATTGAACTTGATCAGTAAAAACGAGTCAAAACCGTCGGACATATACTTCAACACCTAATTATAAAAATGTACAGTATATATGTAACAAAAAATAGATATCGGTTTTATTTGTGTATTTACACTTCGGTAAAGCATACGAATTCATAATTTTGTCAGATGTTTCGTTATCGCGTAACAATAGACTCGTGTTTCACTTCCTACGGCTAGAGACCGACTGAAACGAAATGAGAGCTGGCGCTCATTTTGTAATCTTCAAAAATGCTCTTCTACTGAGCCCGTCCAATCATTTTATTTTGGTCGAAGCTATCATAGTCAAAATTATGAACAACTTTTACTACTGGACCAATCCTGGAATCGCAAAAAATATCATCTAATATTATCTAGTTATCTAGAGTGTGAATGATCGTTCTGATGAACCCTTTTCGGCTTAGTAAGTCTTCCACGTAACCTTGTACACTGGAGGTTCGAAAATTTAGATTTTAGCTACCTTCATCAGTCATTCCGAGGTCCGCTACAGCGGCGTCATCAATGTCTATGACATTGTCCTGGAAGTTATGGTAGTCATGTGGTTTCGCCCTCACTGAGAAGATGCAAGTCTGCACGCACTCGTACTCGTCCGTAAACATGTTTGGGTTGGGCTGGCAGCCGCGCCAGAACCCCACCTTTAATTAAATTAATATAATATTAAAAATTAATAAAACTCGATTACATCAAAAAGCCTAAAACGCCCACACGCGTGTGTACTTTCAGGTGAGGAGAGATGAAAAACGGCGTGACGGTCTTTCCCGCTAGATAGGTGGGATGGAAAACGGTCTATTACGGCTCTTACGGTGTGTTACGACTTGTGCAACTATCGTGTGACTGTGGATCCAATCTGGCTGCGTATTGAGTTCAGCCAGATTGAGTAACTATTAGCCGCGATTAGCACGTCATTGTGGCTTCATTGTATTTTTTGATCGAAGATATTTAGTATCTCCGCTATCACCTTACTGAGAAAAAGAGTATGAAGGTCACCATAAGAATGGACATAGCATATTTCTTCCGAAAAATAGGAAACCGTAGTTAAAACCGCAGAAAGCAGGTACCTACTGTACTGCCACTACTATTAATACCTCGCAACGAGACCCGGACTTGTAGTAGTATATGACAGCTTTGGGCGGCATACCGCAGTCCTCCCATTTGAACTGTTGATAGCAGATGTCTGGTGGTACCGCTGTTAAAAAAACATAAATAAAAAAGTTAAGTCGTTTAGTATAGTATAATCAAAGACTTTCTATAACTAGACATTTAATGCAGGGCGAACATGTTCGGACACTTCATCACTTCACTACTACTGGTATTAAAAACACGCCCACTGGTTCCACTGAACCTCACGTCATATCCGACCAATACCGTAGGTACGCCATCACTATGCTTTGTTTACATTTTGAACTGACGTTGAATGGGCCAATTAGTATTTAGTAACCCCTCACCCCGCCCTCAGGTATTTAACTGAATTGTTTCCATTGAAAATAATCGTAACTACAAGTCTGGGCTACGTAGTAGCTATAACTAGTCTGTGAGTATAATCGATATGCCACGTTCAAAAAATCTAGTTGAATAATAAAAGTGACATGACTATATATATAATGACAATATTCTTCTAATACTAATAATCAAATTGTGCATTATGATTTTGATTTTAAATCATACTAATATTATAAAGAGGAAAGATTTGTATTTTTGGGTGTTTGTAACAAAATAACTCAAAAACTAATGAACCGCTTTTAAAAATCCATTCACTGTTGAGAAGCTACACTATCCCCGGGTAACATAGGCTATATTATATTTTGTAGCGACACCGAAGGCCGAGCTTCAACCCGTGCGAAGCCGGGGCGGGCGGCTAGTATTAAATAAGCCAGCACCACAAATGTTTCATGCCACATAACGAGGCAAGTTTGTACACGGACCTAAAAAAACTTTTAGTAATTCAGCTCTATAACACCTGTCCTGTCCTAACGTACCTACAAACTGCAATGATTTGAATTTGCCTACTTTGGTAAATTATCTCAAAATAAATGAAAATTAAGCAACTTTTAAACTTTCGCGATTTGAACCCACATTTAAATGTTCGCGCATAACACTTAATGAAAATTCTTCTATCGTCTTTATGTGTATGAGAAAAATACATAACTACAAAAGTTTAATCTATCCGCACAAAGTAGGGCCTGGAACGTAAAAGGTGACTTTGTTACAGTCGTAAAGCGGATAAAATGGCTTTCAAGCCCTCACGGCGTGTTTTAATGTTTGTGTTAATAACTTTTGAAGTTTCTTTGTAGGAATATATGGTGTCGCGAATTTGAACCTACTTAAAAGCAAAACGCAAGGGTTGTTTTAACTTATTTGAACATACAAATCTCGTTCTGTTGAAGTCAGATAATAAATATAAATAATATGGGACATTTTTGCGCACACGGTCATCTGACCCCAAACTAAGCAAACCTTGTAATATGGCTGCCAGAGACTGTGCTATACGTGCATTTTTTTTAAAATACATACTTAAATAGATATTAACACCCAGACATAGAACAAACACAAATGTTCATCACATGAATATTTGCCCTAGGTGGGAATCAAACACACGCCAAGCGCAGAAGGTACCGGAAGGAAGGTCACCGAGGCAGTCGATGAGTCGAAATGAGCAAAATGCTGATAATTATTAAAATTATTAGAATTTTGCTTATAATAACTTAAATAACATTCCAATAGTAAAAAATATTAATAATTATTTAATAATTTTTTAATTAATTAATTTTATTATTAATATATTAAACCGCTACCAGTGGGAATTGTCCCCAAAATGCTGGCCCCATTACCACGTTGTATGGCAATGCTCACTCTTTGGGCAAAGTAGAGGCCAGCATTCTGGTCACGAGTTGCATCGCCCAGACGTGATGATAATTCTTTGAATATTTTTTTATACATTTTGCTTATTAAATACTAATAAAAATTAGGTTAATCAAATGTAATGCAAATTACAATCAGTTACGTTTCATAATGAAACATACGAAACTATAACAAATGCAAACGTGTATTTGTGTTCGTTCGTTTTTTCTCTTTCACGTATTGAGCAAAGGATTGATGTTATATTTTACATAAGGCATAGGATACTTTTTATCTTAGAAAAAGTAGTACAGTTGTAGTTAAGTACAGTTAGCGACACAAATAAGAGAGCGATTGTTAGAACATAATTACATACCTACATATATATATTTTTTACAAATTTTAATGAGATATAAAATAATTTTACCTTAATTAATTGTGAACACGTTCAACTAAAAAAAGATACTAGTTTTCACCAACATGATTGCGGTGGTGAGTACTTGGCTCATATTCACCATCAGCCATAAGACACCCACTGCGGGACATAGGCCTCTCACAGGGGGATTTGCCATAAGCTCCAGGCTTGGCAGGCGACTTGGTGATCGCTGAGCGTTCTCCAAGATAAATAGCGGTGAGATAAATAAATGCAACTAGATGTAGGTACACAATTAATAACATACCCGCAAAAACTTCAACTAGTGCTGCGAAAAAACAAATGAGTAGTGATACTGCCACGTCCATGTTTAACCCCGTGGCGAATCGATAAAAGATTTAAAAGAATATTTCACAGTAATATGAGTGCTTAATCGATTAGATAAGTGGAAATTGCTCACGCTCGGATGGTTGTTAATGTGAAATTAATAAGGTTATAAAATTTTACATCCAAGGTTAAGATAAGACACATCTTTGCCACGAAATGTTCCCTTGATCTTTATTTTATTTTGCATCTTTAGGGAAACTTACAGCCTAATAGTATACTTAAAAATATATTTGGTGACTAGGCCAATTACAAGTTTCCGCCGATCTTTTCATCGAATTGCTATACGATCAGTTTGTTTGTACCTTGTTACAAGCTTATATTTATTTCCAACCGATGCAGCTTAAATTTTGGTACACGCTTGATTTGGATGACAATGCATGGTTGGTTAAATGAGGTCTTCTTCTAGACAAGCGTGCTTCATCGTAGACCGCATTAACGCTTACCTAGCATTCAGGCGAGTTGGCGATCAAACGCAAGCCAAAAACGCATTGACGTTTGACTTTTTTTTATGCATTAAAAAAAACGTCATTCCAAATTCATTATGGTGGACTCCCAAAGATGGTGGACCAGTTATTTTGTATACACCCTCATAATATATAGGTATGAAATGAAAAGGGTTCGCTGAGATGAATACAAAAAATAAAATGACGTCACACTTAATTCAATATGGCGGAACCCCAAGATGGTGGACAATTTTTTTTATCTACCGTCATGATAATATGGGTAGCAAATGAACGAGTTTGCTCAGAAGAAAAAAAAAAGAAAAAAGCTTGTTTTCAAAGTTTTTTTAATCAATAATTTATTGTGCTTATTAGGTATATTATTTTATTCACACAATACATTATTGTTATGCTAAACTCATTTCTGATTCGAAACAAAAACCTTGACTAACGATGGTAGAGTATTTTCTCGTACCATCGTTAACCACAACTCGATCTCACTTCATCGCGAATGCGATTTAAACTAATTGCCGGAGCATTAGCCAGGGGGGGTACTATTTGTTTTCGGTAAACGTCTGTTCAAAATCCGTCTGTTAACAAAATTACGTCAAGTTGTCAGGGTATTCCGGATATTGTTTTCCGATTGGCTTACCGAGCGTTCCGAATTGTCGTCGAGTACACTGATTTGCGGTTTGAAGCTAGGATTTATATTGTTTATCTGTGTTGGTAAAGTTTATAAATAAAATTATTTGATACAACTGCTAAATCATTTTTATGAGAAAGATATTTTATTTGCACAAAACATGATTACACACATTAAAAAACGAATGCACACTAGGCGTTTAAACAATAATTAGTCTTTTTGTATCATATTTGCATAGTAGGCGAAAAAGTTTAGAAATATACCATAAATATTATATATAATGAAAAAAGCTAGACTTCAATTTTACAAACATAGTCGAAGTAATATCAATAATTAAAATTAATTCATTTACAGATGGACATTTCCATACTGAATTGCAAAATAAACAATTATGACCTACCATGTAACTAAAATTTATATTTGTTATAGGATAGATTTCAAGATATTTATATACTAGTCCGTTGTCAAGTAAGTTATTCAAGAACAATATAATTATTAGCTTTGTCTCCGTCACTCTCATTCGGATTTATGAAAGTTCGACGAGGACAAAAAATATCGCTTGCACGACAATAGCCAACCGTGTATAAAGTTATTTTTAACTGATATTAGTAATAAGAATAAATAATAAAGCCGACACGAACAGAATGTATGGTTAAGCTAATAAGAACTTATCAATTAAATAAACACTGTGCTTGCGTTTCACTATAATTAAATATTACTAACCAACAGATAAAGTTTTCATTAATATGTCAATCCAGTTGCAAATAAAAATGTATTGGTTAAATAGTTTGACGGTAAAAATGAAAAATTACGTAAACATGCGGCGTTACCATTAAAATTTCGCTGCCCGAGTAATATACATAGAACCAAATATCCGGATCTTAAAAAGGATTGTGATATGAAGAAACAGGATGTGAACTAACCGAAAGTTTTATCTTTTACATAATTTATGTGATGGTTAGCAACTATATAGGCACTTCAAAAGCGCATCCTGAAACAAACGCTGAGCCTTTTCTGCAATATAAGTAAATCAATTGTAATTCCATTTCAATCCTGTAAAACTAGACCTGTTCTTTCCCCTAACCGTATGGATTTGGCCTTTCAATGGCATCTAACGAAGCATAAAACAAAACCAGTAATGCAAACGAATCTGCAATGAAATTACGTTCCTCAATTGATATCGAGTCTGCGTTGAAATATTCTAATCTTTGCATATCTAACTGAGATCCAATGAGATTAAAAACCAATTATGCCGTTGCATCGTTGCCGTGTGGCGCGAAGCGTCCCGCAGTGAAAATGATTGGAGTTAGCCAGCGTAGCGGCAGAATCGGAGCACCTACTCTTGGTTTGCGAAAACAAGAATCATATTTTTTGTACAAATTTTTAGATACAAATACAAATCCTTTAAAATTAAAGGAATTTAATTGTCATTTGACTTGGAAGTTCGCAAACAAATAACTTTAATGAAACTACTGATTTAATTTAATTAGTTCGTATTATAGCTTAGTATAAACTAACAGCACACTTCGTAATAATATTTCTGAATGCAAAAGTATATGTCTCTGTCTGTTCCTTTCCTTGGTTTTTTTTTATATTGAGACTAAATTAAACTAAATAATTAATTTTTAAAATAATTGGCATAGACTAGACGTGAGAATTATAAAATGTACTCATATTTTTGCCTACAAAAAAATTAAACCAAAAATTTCGATAGATTTTTGATTAACATTTTTGAGATTTAATTCTTTGAAAGGAATAAACTTATTTATTCTTTAAAACAATTTAATCCTGATCACTATATTTTTCCAGGATCATAATTTTGCAAACAACATAATCGATCAAAAAATAAAATCCTCAAGTTCATTACAAAAGACCTTGGGCCTTACGCCCAACTCATAGGTGCAATTTTCAAAATCACGCGAACCTTAACGCGTCGAGATACGGTTTGCGGTCGCGTGATTTTGCTAACTGCACCTATTCGGGCCCGCGTTTACAATTAGGCGTAAGGCCCCTGTTCAAGAATGAGAGGTTTTCTGACAGCTGCAGGAACATATTTCTGCAACCATCGACAGATGGCGCTGACGAGAAATGATTCTCGTTGTTTTTAATTTTTTCAATGAAACCTGTAATACAAGGAAGAGGAGACAGGAGACATTTTATAACTCAGCTAGGCAAGGCACTAATGTGCCTAATAATTTGTGTTGTGTTGTGGAATTACAAGTACTTTGTTAGCAAACAACAACCACAAAATACTATACTACGAAATAAAGTAACACAAAAGAAATTAGACACACAGATAATTATTGTCTGTCTTCTGTGTATGAGAAAAAGCAAGATGTTTTATTGACGTTTTTTCGTCTGTGGTTTTCCAAAATTTTCAGATCCGTGGCTCGTCAGAGCAACCAGGCGAGTTGGCAGCCAAGCGCAAGCCTATTTACAATAAAAAAAAACTATCCCATTTTATGTTTTTTTATTGCCTATCGGAAAACCTCCCTTTGTCACATGACTGCATTAAAATTTATTTTTGTAACGTTATGATGAAGTCGCCTACATAGTGACTAATAGACCACCCCTACTTATTATGTACAAGTAAAATATAATACCCTCTTTTTTGGTCTGTGTCATCAGGTAAAAACGCGATGTTTTACATTCGAAAACCATTAGTAGGCCCCGTAACCGAGTGCATTTGTCCTTAATTGACGGTTTATAAGTTATTTTCGCTTCGTAATTCGAAGCTTTCTTTCTCGATTAATAATTGCTTTCTTTCATTCATACTCTGTTATATTATAACAATAGAATTGTGTTTTTACTATGGGAGGACTCCCAAGTTATTGAAGAATACGATGTATGGCACCACTGTTTGCAGATGTCATATTAAATGACAATGCAATTCAAATTTTCATAAAAACATTCAACTATTTTTTTTTCTTTAACTTTTATGTACCTATATTCATAAGTGCTGTTGCCCGCGACTTCGTACGTGTAGATTTTCATAAACTTTCATATATCATAAATAAACTTTCAACCCTTTTTTCCTCCCTTCCCCTTCGCAAAATAACATAGCCTATACTTCAATCTGGTCATAGCTAAGCATATTCATGAAAACTGCGTTAAAATCCGTCTAGCTGCTTAGGAGATGTGCATAGACAAACAATCATACAGACAAAAATTCAAAAAACTGTCTTAACGTGTTCTGTTGCTTATTTTAAAACGCCCTGTGTGTTTTATTTTTGTTATTTTTGGCTATTACAGTTTTTTTTAATCTCTACTTTTTCATTAAATGTATAGGTTTCAGTAAAGAAATTATTATTTTTCTCGGTGAAATAAGCTTATTGTCTGATATATGGCTTGCGAGACACCGCTTATTATCTTTTTTAGGAGACTTCAAAAAGGGGGGTTCCCAATTTGGTTGTGTTTTTTAAAATGTTTGTTACGTCAGAACTCCGTTATTCATAAACCGATTTAGAACATTATTTTTTATTTAAAAGGATATATCTACTTTCAAATTGATTCTATACAATTTATATCAAAATCGGTTCAGTAATTTGGTTCTTAAAAATAACTAAAAAGAAATAAGTCATCCAGGTAAACGAAATTGTGTGTTTACTAATATTAAAGTCGGGTTTCTACTTTTCAATTTAGTATTATATCTTGAATGTCACTTTTCCGTTGACATTGACAAGTGGCAGAGCCCTAAACTAACCTAACCTAACCCCCCCCCCCCTCACTGCTGCTGTGATCGCGCGTTCGAGCACAAACGCGCGTAACCGGGAGCCAGTGAAGCGCCACTCCTTTATTCATAAAGGTTCAATTAGTCAGAAATACAAAATTACTTTCGCAAAGTTTCACATAACATGATTAGTGTTGAATGAGCCCACAAGCTTTGGCCATAAAAACGGCGAGAACCGCTGGTTTAAATACATTAAATTGGTAAAATTGACTGCCACCTTACCGCCCACTTCTTGGCCAACCCACAAACTTTTTTAATTAACACGACAGCTCAAAAATTGCATCTTGGGCAACTCAACAGGTGTGCTTGAATGTAAGTGACCTTTAAGGATTTAACTTTGCCCTTTGCATTGAGACAGTTTGGTGATTTTTGTAGAGCAATTACGACGTTCACTGTTAAGCAATTTGAAAGGGCACGCAATTTCTCGGCTGGTTGGAAAGTCATGTGTACATTACTTGTCTTGATAATGACAATGTAACAGTGTAACAGAGTTTAAAATAAGCAAACGAGAATGAAATGATTCATCATCACCATCATCAGCCAGAAGACGTCCGCGGCTAAACATAGGCCTCCTCCTTTAACCTCCATATAAACGACAGCCTGCCATCTGCATCCACTGGATGCCCGTGACTCTCATAATGTCTTCTGCAACGCTGCCTCTTCCAGTTCGTGGTTTCCACTCAAGAACCTTTCTTGCTCATCGGTTATCGGTTTTTCGAGCAACCAATCGGAATTAAATAAGTAATTAATTAAAAGTTAATTAATTAATTAACTATTTATCTTCAATATAGAACACACAATTACGTGACGAGCCGACAAGCGAATAAATTGCATCAACCAAAAATGCACAAGCAAAGCGAGCGTAAGTTTTTATGATTTAAATTTGTATGCCAAAACTAATTCAGCGTAAATCAAACTATTACGTGACGGGCCATAAAAAAATGCATGAGCAAAGCGAGCGTAATTGTTTAGCAATTTTTGTTAATCTAGATCAGTTTTTTTTTATTGGGGCAGCACAGAAGAAAGGTATAAAGAAGCAGATTCCATCGATGGCCCACAGATGCAGCGCCCCTGAAGCGTTTCGCTTGGGGCAATGCCCCTGGCCCCTTACACTATGCAACTGCCCCTAGCTCTATTAAAAAAACCCGCACACCATTCTCACATCTTACCGCAGAGGCTTCAGCTAGGGTAAAATTTAAATACTTGCTTTCAAGATTTCGATATCCGTTGTTTAAACACGGTTTAAACAACAGTTACTAAGCACAAGTTCCAAGCCCGTAAGCTTCGAAGATAGTGCGACTCATCCCAAGTAAATTAAAAGTTTAAATTGTTTATAATGAAGATCCCTGTGAAAACGCTTTGTTTCTTGTTTACTTGTTTATTTTACGACATTTTGTAGACGGCAACTTCACTCGGCACAAGATAATTAAATCTGAAATTCATTTAGAACAAAAACTAGAACCTAAGTAATAGAATTGTAAAGGATTGTACCTATAAGAAACCCTTGTGCGTAATTTTGTATATTATGTATTGCCTTTTATGTATATTATTTAAATGCTGAACAATAAAATCTATTGCATAATTAAAAGTGTGTGTTGCCAGTGATAACATAAATGGTACTGAGAGGTGGTTCTTACCTGCTAACCTTTTGGAAAAACTCAGAGTCACACAACGAGCAATGGAGAGAGCTACGCTCGGAGTTTCTTTGCGCAATAGAATCCGGAACGGGGATATTTACCGAAGAACCAGAGTTACCGACAATTTGCAAGTTGAAGTGGCAATGGACAGGCCACGTCGCTCGAAGAACCGATACCAATGAGGAAAAAGAGACCATGAGCCGAAAGACGCAGCGTAGGTAGGCCTCCCACTAGATGGACCAACGACATTGTGATAATTGCGGTCATGCAGTGGATGCAGATGGCAAGCTGTCGTATAGTGTAGAGTTCATGGACAAATATTATGGACGATATGGAAGGCAGTAGACGTCTTCTGGCTGATTATGACATATTTAAAAAAAACTTGATAGCATTTGGCAAAGAGGTAGTGTGCATTATGAGACCGCATATGAATTGCTTTTTATATTTGAATATGCAAAAAAAAAACAATCACGCTTGAATCCGTAAGGCGCAGTGAATAGTTGATTATAAGCTAGAATTAGAGTGATGCTGGATGTGGTAATAGCGTCGGGTATCTATCACATTTGTCATAAAGTGTTTATGCATTTGCAATTGACGTTTCGCCACTTGGTCATCTTCGTTTAGGTGGAAACCGTGCTTTACTGCTTTTGAAAGAAATACTGAAAAGGTATACTAGTCGCTCGCCTAATGGAAAGCGTCATGCTGAGGTGCAAATAAAACTCAGTACCTACTACCGCAGCACTCGAAATTTATTAATATCTCGCAATACTCTAATAAGACTTGAAAATATTGCGGCACGATGGCGAAAAGCACGGAATATCCAACACATTCTGCGACTGCATGCAACCACAAAAGAAATCTCGCCGCGAACCTTCGGGATGAGAAATATCTCCATTCCTGCCCGGGAAACATCTGGAACTTGTTATAGTCGGGGAGCAGATGAAACTGGTTCAAATGTTTTACGATTTCCACTTCTAACAGTTTTTGATTTTTGGTTTATGAGTAGAAAGTTACTTTTACCTTTTACAAGACGTTCAAGCACCAAGCATTACCGTTTCACAGTATGAAGAGTAAAAGTAAGAGTAAAAAATATACTTTTCATTAATTATACTCGGAAAGTAGGTCTGAAATTGCCTTAAAAAAACTATTTTTATTTTCACATTTGTATTGAACCATGTTCCAACTTTTTTTTCTCCTCAGATGATAATGGTCCCATACTTCTCGTGCATTTGCCAGTGCAAGATCATGTTTTTATTTTTAGTTTCCTTGTATTCGTAATGAAAAGCACAGTGTTTACGGGGTTAAAAACTTATTTAGTCCCTCGAACTATTAGCGCCCTCGCTACGCCTCGGCACTAAATAAGTTACTTTCACCCTAAGGATAACAATGTACTATTAATTGTTTTTTTTATTACGAAGAGTAATAGCGTACTAACTAAAGTATTATTGTGAATTAAAATGAAAATTTTGCCGCACATCTGTGATCTTATTCCCTTTACTAATACAGCCTAGATTTCTCATTTAAGAACAATAAATGTTTTTATTATTATTATTCGTGAGCGAGGTACGCACAAAACATGTTTTTTTTTAATATATATGTAATTCCACGGACACGGGGGTCCGAGACTTTTGTCATAAAATTGTAGTTACATGAGTATGTAACTACAATTTTGTTAACTTAAACGAATTTACTTTAGCTATACACAATACAGGGAGAGGATAGATAGTTATAAATTAATCTAAGGTTAAAACAATTTAGTCATGTTAATACTAGTTTGTGTGTATACTGCGAGCAGACCAGCGACCTGCAAGCAACACCCGATCACGAGTATGACTCATGTGCCAGCCATCGCCCTCCGTAACCATATCTGAGGGAAGAGAGCGACCCGACACACGACGCCGCCGCAAGAATGTGCCTTCGATGGTGAGCATGAATGTTCGAAGAATACACATAATCCTTATTTCTAAACGCTTTTTTTACATTTCAAAACATGAGTTTATTATTATTACTTAAACAGGTCACTCGTACCTTGTACGAAATAACCTCTGACACTTAATCCTTCACCTCTCCAACTAGAAAATATCTAGATGTTTCCTTACAGTGAACTGCTTCTTCCTTTGTTGCATTCTAGTGGTTAAAATTAAATATTCGAGAGCGCAAATCTGCAAAACTACTTCTGATGTTTGTTAACGAATTTCATGTTATTCCCACAAATGTTTGTTAAATAATTGTTGAAATGTAATCTGTTTTTTTTTTATTGTAAGATAGACTTGCGCTTGGCCGCCAACTCGCCTGATGTTAAGCGATGATGCGGCCTAGGATGGATCACGCTTGCCTAGAAGTAACCGATTCACTTTTGACTTGAAAACACCAGATTGGAACTATCAGGGAACACCCATTCAGGCAGCGCATACCACATACTAGCAGTTCGCACAATACAAGTGTAATCAAAGCGCTTCGTACGGGTTTTCGGAATGTCAACCATAAGGCGGTGTCGATTTTTCGTACCCGCTCTGGCAGTCCGATAGAAAAAAGGGCAGGAGGGAATTAAATCATGCAGATCTGATGCACACTCTCCAAAATTTATCCGATAAAAAACCGATAGACTAGCAACTCTGCGCCGATGCTCAAGACTTAGAAGCTTAGTCTGAACTAGGGCTTCGTTGCTGATGAGCCTCTTGGCACGCTTCTCAGTTGACTCCAATGCCCCGAGCTGGTACTCAGCTGATCCATCCCAAAGGTGAGAGCAGTACTCCATGCACGACCGAACTTGCATCACTTGCTTTGATTTAGTTATGTTATGATGGTTAGCGGATTTTATTTTGATTTGTTAGCCCTTGAAATTTGCAGACCAGTGGAGTACGTCAGCAATCAGCTAATAGGTATACCTTTTGCTCCCTGGAGTGGGCCAGTAAATGCGTAGATATTGTACACAAGTATTGTACCAAGTGCTATCTATATATATATATATATATATATATATAAGGTCGGGGAAAAAGTTTCTTCGTATTTTTTAAACAAATTCAAGACATATTTTTTTCAAGTTTAATTACATTTAATTATAATATATATGTGCCATTTTGTTCGATAACTTGTTGCCATCTTGTAGGTAGTGACATGATCCCGTTGCTGTAGAAATTTTGGGACTTCTGATCAAAAAAATGCAACAAGTAGTTTTGACAGTCCTCTCTTGATGTTAATCTAACACTACCCAAAGAATTCTGAAGAGATCGAAACAGGTGGAAATCTGAGGGTGCAAGGTCAGGGCTATATGGTGGATGCATTAACACTTCCCAACCAAGCTCTCTAAATTTTTGCTGAGTGGCCAAAGATGTGTGCGGTCTGGCGTTATCATGATGAAAGACCACACTCTTTCTGTTGATCAATTCCGGCCGTTTTTTCTCAATTTCTTGTTTGAGTCTCATCTGCTGTTGGCAGTAGAGATCCGAATCGATGGTTTTGCCCGGCGGTAAAAGCTCATAATGAACGATGCCCTGCCAATCCCACCATACACACAGCATCACCTTATTACGTGTTAATCCGGGTTTCGCTACAGTCTGTGGTGCTTCACTGCCCTTTGACTATGATCGTTTGCGCACATTCTTGTCGTAGGTGATCCATTTTTCATCACCAGTGATCAATCTTTTCAAAAACGGTTCGGTTTCGTCACGTTTCAATAGAGAGTCGCAAATGAGTACACGATTCATTTGGTTTCTTTCAGTGAGCTTGTGTGGCACCCAAATATCGAGTTTTTTTGTATACCCAGTTTTTTCAAATGGGTCAAAACTGTTTTGTGGTCAATCCCCAGTTCTTCAGCTACGTCGTAACTATTAATATGCCGATCTTGGTCCACTTTTTCAGAAATGGCATCTACTTTATCCGTAACAGGGCGACCAGAGCGAGCTGCATCTTTGACATCAAAATTCCCGGACTGAAAACGCTTGAACCAACATTGTGCTACTCTTGATGACACTGCATTAGGTCCATAAACGTCACAATTTTTTTTCGCGGCTTGTGTCGCAGTTTTCCCTTTTTTGTAATAAAATTTCACAATATATCGAATTTCTTCGTTAGATTCACTCATTTTATCAAACGAAAAAACAATTGAAAAATGGCGGGAAATTGCTTTTTACTTTTTGTATTCCTTTTTTAAAATGTCATATTTTTAATGGTATCAAAACCAGCCAGATACAAACACTACAACGGATGAGATTTTTACTACAACCTTATACATACAAAATACGAAAAGACTTTTTCCCCGACCTATTATATATATATATATATATATAAATATCGTGTCACGGTGTTTGTGCTCGCATTCCTCCGAAACGGCTCGACCGATTTTTATGATTTTTTAAATGTATATTTGATAGGTATGAGAATAGGACGTAATGTATTTTTTAATATCATCATTACAATTTTTCATCACCACACGGGTGTAACCGCGGGGCAGAGCTAGTATATCTATACTAGATTTCTTCTTAAGGGCCAGCTGCCGCTAATGGCACGCGGCTATCTCACTCGTGCATTTCAGATAGCACATTTATTCGCGCTTTTGTAGATAAAAGTCACTGAGTGAGAAAAAAATATTGGGCATAATCTTTAAAATAACATTGCAAATACCATAAAGAAACACTATTTTAAATTATCACGGTTGTTCATTACAGTTATATGATTATTAATGGGGTATTTACAATTTTAAGGCTGCAGAAATATCGGGAGCTCCATTCACAACCTTACCACAGTAAATATCCCGTTAATAATCAAAATAAAGTTTTAGTATACATTAATTACCGACATAGCTATCAACATTTGCAAGTTGAAGTGGCTATATAAGGAGGCCACATCGCTCGAAGAACTGATGACCAATGGAAAAGTAAGTTTCTTGAGTGGAGACCACGAACCGGAAGACGCAACGTAGGTATGCATCCCATTAGATGGACTGACGACATCGTAAGAGTCGCGGGCATCCAGTAGATCCAAATGGCATGATGTCGTTCAGTGTCGAGGTCAAAGGGGGAGGCCTACGTTCAGTAGTGGACGTCTTCTTAGTTAATAATAACATTTTGTCCGTTAAAAACAAACGTAAATACAGCGAATTGCACACAAAAATATTAACCTTGTTTTAAACAGTCAGATAAAAATTAAAGGGTAACGATGTAAGAGCTTCTGATCTTTGCTACAAAACTCACGTCATATACTAAAATTACACCTTTGAAATACAATGTAGCTGTAATTGTAACAGTCACCTTCTAAAATATTATCTGAAGCAATTCCAGTTTTACGACTGAGACTCAAAACAATCTAGACGCATTTTACGGCTTGCCAGATACAAAGCAACTTTAGCTGCACACAGAATTTCAATAAGTTGATACTGATATTTAAGAAGTTTTCTTTAGGTAGGACAAGTTTATTCATGTCACATGACATTGAGCTATTATTACTTCGTATAGTGAAGACGTCAAATATCCCGCAACCCTGCTATCCCGTACGAAGCGCTTTGATTCCACTTTTATAGTGCGAACTGCTACTCAGTGGAATGCGGTGCCTGAATGGGTGTTCCCCGATAGTTACAATCGGGGTATCTCCAAGTCGAGAGTGAATCAGTTTATTTTAGGCAAGCGTGATCCATCGTAGGCCGCATCATCGCTTAACATAAGGCGATTTGGCGGCCAAGCGCAAACCTATTTTACAATAAAAAAACTATGTTTTCGTGCAAGTGGAGCCGTCCGGCCACAGTTCGATCAGTTGAACGAACGAAATGCGTAAGCGCAAAAGAGAAAACTACATCCTATAAGCGTTCTAGCGTTGCGTGCCTATACTGTCTGATTAGACGACTAATTATTGCGGCGAACTCTAGTTTTAACTCAGCAAAATTGTGTATCACCTTTGCTAAAGATAGCTTCTCTATACGTAGTTAATAAACGAGATGAATTTAAAGATACGACTGGCGAGAGAATGCGGATAGCAATGGGTCACTCAGGGCTGATGACAATGAAACTTAATAAATAAAAATAACCACCTGTTTTAATTTTCCTGAAAATCTAGAAAATTGGTTCACTAAATCTACTTCATTTTATAAATCAATCTCCCTTACACTTTGTGTCTATAAATTACAAATCACAAGGTAATTTTTATATCAACTGAATATAATACAAAAGAATACGAAGTTTAGATAGAGTATATTCTATTTAAAACTAGTTATTAGGAACATAAATAAAGAACTAAGTAATTTACTGGGCTATTACGCGTACTCATGTGGGGATAATGTAAGAAATAAGGCATATTCCATGTTATTTTAAGCGTGAACATCAGATGTTCACTAAGTATATAAGCAATGCTGTACCTACTAGTTACAATAAAAGTCGGAGTGTACAGTGAAAGTCCAAAATATGGCAACTGACGTCATGACGTCAATGTGGGCAAACTTTTTAGAGCTGTCGCACAGGGCCCTTGTTCACTTACAAAACAAGCAAGTCACGTGGCTAAAAAAATGGCCTCTATTCCCTGAAAATAAGGGTCAACCTTAACGCGTCGCGTTCGAGCGTGTTTGTAGTTAGTTAATCAGGACCCTGCTTTTAAATAATTATCAATATAAAACCGACTTCATTAAAATGACAGAACTGGACCAAAATAAAATGGGACCACACAGGAAGAACTAGCTTTTAAATAAAAAAAGAATCATCAAAATCGGTTCACCCAGTCGAAAGTTCTGAGGTAACAAACATTAAAAAAAAACCTCCTCCTCTTTGGAAGTCGGTTAAAACGCGCGTTTGCGATTCGACACTTCAATCGGTCCTTCGATGCACACGCACTTTTGCATCGACGCAATAAAAATATATCTTTGCAGCTACATATATGATTATTACAAAAAAAATATTTAAATATCCCATAATCATGAAACTGTAGTGACTAACGGTTTAAAAACATATTTCTATATTTATTAAAAATAAATAAAAAAAGAGCATCCGGCCGTATCGTTTTTGCATCGATTCAAACGCCAGTGCGTATGATTCGATGTAATCGATAAAGACCTTACATTCTCATTCATATTTGTCAAAATTTGAATTGTGCCATTTATTTTGCTAGGCGCTGTAATAGACATATTTATTGAAAGGACATTGCACTCTTAAAAGATAAAACAGGTGTTTTCAACTCAAAATAGATTCAAGTAAGTATTCTATTTATTCTAAGTTTTTAAATTAAATTTTAAATTGAAAGGTTCAATTTAGTAGGTACCAAATTGTGAAAGGACCTTACTGATCCCTGACTGAATTGAAAAAGCTAGTTTGTAAATAGAGCAGCTGTTTTGAAAAGTTTTGTTTTATTTTAATGTAAATGCTTTCAGTTAGGATTCAAAGAAGCATGGTCAAAGAATCTTGATGAAAAATACTGTTAGGAATTCTGCAAACACTTCTTTATGATTCATTTCTCTGATTCATGGAAGCCAAAGTCAATATAGGGGAAAAAACTTGAGAAATGTTGTTTAATTGACGGGATTGCAACCTGCCATTTGTTACAAAAACAGTCAGAATGACTTGACCACATTAAATTCGAATGTATGAGAGTTATGATTCACACATAAGTATTCGGAAATATATACAGAGTGACACGGGACAGCGGTAATAAGCCGAAAGGAGGAACCACACATTATGAACTACTATATGTTACTACATGTTAGTGCACATTATGAACTACTTTTACTCATCGTTATGATCTACTTTATATAACCTCAGATCAGACAAACGAGGGAGATATCCTTAGTACAATTATTTCCATTCGTTTTTCGTTTCCATTTTTCACAAAAAACACTATACCACTTAACGCAATAACTGTATGTACAGCGCACTCATTTTTTATATATATAGTTATACAGTTTTTTGTCGACACTTGACTGCCAATTAAACAATTTGCAACTCCTAAAAACATGTAACTGGCCAAGAGCGTGTCGAGACACGCATATGCTAGGGTTCCGTAACCAAAGCCATTTAATTATAGTCATAGTTCAGATATTGCTAATTGTAGAAAAATTCGAACGAACGAAGCTCTGTGGACTTTTAATTTTACAGATGTACCATCCCGACATAGCATATGCTTTTTATGGGTAAAATATAGAGAAAACTGATTGGGAATCATTATTTGTTAACTCTCAAATGCATATTGACGTAAAATTGCAACATACCACGAAAACGGCCCTAAAATCATCAGTATGAACGCAACGCATACTGTTGTAGAATTACTACTATCAGGGTAATGTTTTTATCGAGTGGCAACACCTTTTTTTCTTTCGCGTCTGTCAAATGCCAGCTTGACATTGACAAAGCGTTGACTATCGGAGACTACAAGATATTTTTTTAAGGTGTCAGTAAAAATGATGCTTTTAAGGGTTAAGACCATTTTACAAAAAGGTCAATGACCTTTGAGCTAGAACGCCTTGAATTTATTTCAGTTTTATCGCTGTTACTCAAAAAGTCATGATCAGATAATGTTCGAAATAATTTTGAATGAAGGTTTAAAATATGACCTATCCTTACTGTAAGTAACGAGTTTCTATGTCTTATAGTTTAGAAATGCAGGGGGGGGGGCAACTTTTTGCCACTTTGGCGGACCATATTTCACATAGTATAGACTTTATAAAAAAATCATGTATCAAACCTTACTTTAATTTTAAAATACCTTTTCAACGATACCACACACGAGTAGGTGGTGTGAAAAAAATATTTTCATCCCCATTTCACATGTACCAGAGCCACCCCTAAAATTCAATATTATATATTTTTTATACTTTCAAAATTGAGATCTGTATAATAACTGTCATTATGCAAAGTTTCATGCACTTATCTTAATAATTATAGAAGTTAGAAAGTTCTAAAAATTCGGACGGACGGACAGACAGACAGACAGACGGACGGACAGAACGAATTTATAAGGGTTCCTTGTCGGGCTACGGAACCCTAAAAACAAATCGGGAACTTCGAACTAAGCAAAGAAATTTCAAAGTACACAAAGATCTAAGTCAAAGTCTATAAAGTAAGTCCAAGTATTTAATAAGCTTCTGACTAGCGACTTTACCCTAATCAAATCCTAACAGACAAGTACACAATTTGACAATAGAGATGGGCAGTTTTTCTAATGATGAAACGAATTGTTCGAATAAAAAATAATAAAGAATAAATAGTCTTATTTTTTCAAAAAAAATATTATTTAATGCAGGGCGTGCTAGTTTATAATAGCTGAACTATTTAATACAATTTTATCAAAATGTGCAACGGTGTTTCATTATTAGTTAACGACACCATTTCAGTTCCATAAATTTTTGTAACTAGTAGTTTTATTTGCATTTATTTCCTGTTCCATTTCTTCCAGTTAATTTATTTCATTCATGGGAAATAAAATAAATTAAAAATCTTGTGCCCATACTCTTTAGTTTCACTTTACTGTGAATACTTACCAGAAATTTAAGATAATACCACAACCAACCTGTCTAAACTATAACACACAAGGCTGTTATAATATTATTATGCAGTATGTGAACAAACCTAAATGCAAAAAAAAAACTAAATCTGTTAAAACGCTACCATGGGGAATTGTTGCCAAAATTCCACCCCCATTACTACGTCGATGACGTAGGCATGATTATTCGAATCCATTTCGCCATCTCTAGTAAGAACACAGGACGACTGTAGGCCATAAATTAGCCAATAACGCACAAGTCCGCTACGTCCCGTAAATAACGAAGACGGAGGTCCGACTCCACTGTTCGGATCGGAATAGTTTAACTATCAGTTGAACATTAACTTTGGGCTTAAATGCGATTCGGGGATTATGAGAGGGGTCAGTAGAATTAAAGGGCAGTACCTTACTTACATTTGGATCAGACCACAAGTTCAAATTCGCTTATCGAGATATATACTATCATATCTTTAACGAAGTAAATCACCAGAGATTCAAAGTCACCCGACAGCTAAGTGTATCAGCAACCTGAAGTGGCAGTAGATCACCGGCTGGTCATATATGTTGCAGAACCGATACCCACTGGGGTAGACGCTTTTCAAAGTGAGAAAATTTGTATGGGCAAACGTAGCATAAGTACCTATACACTCGTTGGAGTGACGACATACGTAAAGCAGTTTGCTGTTGCTGGAAGCGAAAACACGAAGATTGGGCTAAGCGCCGTGCCTTGGGAGAGGCCAAGCTCCAGCATTAGACTAATTATAGATAAATGTAGGATGGTAGCACTAACGACTGAAATAAACATGGGAGTCAACGAGATAATGATACTTTTTAAAGGAAGAGTGAAAGGACGGGAGAGGATTACAAGATCACGTGAATGGTGTGCGAGTGAACAGTGAATTAAATTAATATTTAAAGTAATTTAAACTACTAAAAGCAAATAAAAGACATATAAAGTACCAAAGTGGTTATCATTAAATCCCACTTAGATATGTAGAAAGAAACTCCTGATTATGATGAAGATAATCATTTCAGCCATGTGCATGCCAGTGCATGTTGGTGAATGTCGAATGTCTTTGAACTTCAGAGGTTCTTGGATATACTGGAGTCCCCACTATGTTTTTCTTCACCGGTTTTGAGCGATGACATCAAAACAGCACATAATTTATTTAGGTAACTAATAACTCATTGGTGAAGGGCCGAGTTCGAACCGGGTGCCGTTAGGTTGTGAAACGCCCATGCTACCGGTTGGCCACCACGCTCTCTGTGATGATGATGGTTTAAAATGATGATGATGATGATAGCTTACACCAGGTGCCCATATACTCAGGCATTAAATATTATGTCCGACTCTCCGTTAGTACACGGGAATGAGGAAAACAGAAATAAAAACGATTGCAATTTTTTTAATTTTTTATATGCATAAATAGGCTTGCGTTCGACCGCCAACTCGCCTGATGTTAAGCGACGATGCGGTCTCCGATGGAGGACGCTTGCCTAGAAGAAACCGATTCACTCGTCATTTGAAGACACCTAGATTGTAACTATCGGGGAACACCCATTCAGGCAGCGCATTCCACAGACCAGCAGTACGCACAATAAAAATAAAAATCAAAGCGCATTACAATTTTCTTAGCCCGCTGACGTTGAATTATGATACATGGTTCCGAAATTTAACCTATTTATAAAATAAAGTAAAACTGGGAAATCAAAATATGTTCTATGATCTGAAAGCTCCATAGTCCAATCTCCCAAATTCAAGCAGATTAAAATTTCCATGTACATTGTTTCATAACGGGTCAGGAGCATCTGTGCGATGACGAGGGTCCAGAGACGGATGTACTGCTTATTGCGATGCGAGTAGATTCAGGGTTAGGAAAACGGTGCAGAGAAATAGGTGGAACTAAAACTGAGGTTATTGCGTTTCAAAGCTTTTATACAACAGAAATTACTTTCTTATGCATAGCGTCCGATAAATTTATGCTATAAAATGTTTTATCAAATTCTCGTTGGCGATGACATGCGCGAAAGCAAGACAATAAAATACAATATAGCGCATCGAGCACAGAACTTTATCGAGGAGTTATACATTAGGGGCCCTACTTAAAAACGTTACTCAAGTTGATCTATGCTTAAAAATGCTCTCTCAACTTCTCGCTGACGGCATAGCTCACACGCGAAAACGAGACAGCGCAATTTTAAGCATAGATTAACTTGAGTAACGTTTTTAAGTAAGGCCATAACAGGCTTGCGTTTGACCGCCAACTCGCCTGATGTAGAATAATAGGATTAGAAGGCAATTAAAAAGATTTTTTGTTTTGTTTTTTATTGCTGCCTTTAAAAATAAACATAATAAGTGAGTGGCGACACCGCGTACCCCGATTCCATGGGGCTAAATGAGACCCCTGACCCCTGGCTTGCCTTAACCGGCCGTCCAGGGGTGGAAACCGCAAGAGCTAAGAATCTAAGCTCCAGGGTGGAAGTGTTAAAGGGCATAACGCCGCGAGTAGCTCTTAGTGAAAGTGCAGCACACCTCTCTACACCCTAAGCCACCCACGCCGATGTTGCCCCTCCGGTGCCAAGATACGGCAGCCTTTATGGGGGGCCCATTCAGTGGGTGGCAAGTCATCACCTGCCTAAATATATTTTGAGATGAGACAGGATAAGGCAGGTGCCGTTTCTCATTCTATAGATCTGTTATTCCATCCACAAGTTGTTCACCTCAATAGCCCAGATATTTTAAATCCTATACTGTACAATAGTTTCATATTCCTTTTTATACATATTCCATAATTGTATTTTTTATACTCAACAGGGCTTCTTGGTGTTGGCTTCGGCTCCACCAATGCCTACCAAATGTCCGGGCTAGACCCGAGAATTTCATTGAATAAAGTAACATAATAAAAGCCATCAGCTTAATTAATTTCATAAGATGTAACGCTTTTCTAAGGTTAAATTGTACAGGTATAGAGCAAAAAAGCTTTGACCGAGTTTAGTATAAGGTCTGGTTTATAAAGAGACACAACATAAATCATTGCTGCACCTGCTATGCAGAGAATATTACACAATGTTTTTTTTTTTTTACTAAAATAGGCTTGCGCTTGGCTGTTAACTCGCCTGATGTTAAGCGATGATGCGGACTACGATGGATCACGCTTACCTAGAAGAAACTGATTCACTCTTGACTTGAAAACACCCAGATTGATGTACTATTTCTCCCATCATAGCTCCCGGTCCCATGGCCCAATGTCTCGACCCCAAACGGCTCAAATATATAGCCACTAACGAGGTTAGCATTATTATTTGAAGCCTATATAGGCTAGCAATAATACTAGCTTCAAACCCCTCCACCTTTCACCTTTCTATGACAAAATATGATATCCGAAAGATATTTTCCCAAGACAACTCTACAAAAACGCCACAGGTGATAAACAACCCATTTCCCTAGAGAGGCAGACATAAGAAGCTCACGACAGCGTCAGTTATCGCACAATATCATAAGTGAGTTCGCGTATATCTAAATCCACTTTCGCGATTTTTCCTCGAGACAGAGGGTCGGTGACAAGGGACTTCTAAGGTCAGGCCCTAACATTGAGTAATGCTCGGGAGTCCGTTCGTTCGACCGAGAAAATGTTTTTCGTCTCCCTTTCTTAGTTTAGGGTGATGTTTGTGTTTTTAAGAATAGATACGACAGGTTCATATGTCAAACTAGCTGCGCCCCGCGTGGTGATGAACATCGGTGATGATGATGGTGATGAAAAGTTGCCTATGTGTTAATCCAGGACATAAGCAATGTATGTTCCAAATGTCATCCAAATTCATCCAGCCGTTTCTGCGTGATTGAGTAACTAACATCCAGCCATCCATCCAAACTTTCATATACCTATATATGATATTAGTGTGATGATTGTGAGTAGTAGAGAACAACGATGGTTTTAGTTGGTGTAAACGGGACCCTATTCCTAAGCCTACGCTGTTTGTCCGTCTGTTCGTCTTACCTTTTAACGGCTGTATCTTTCGAACCGTACGTAATATATAGCCATATTTATATGGCTATATAGTATATAGCCAGTCAAAATTTTCACAGAATATGGTAATGTTACGGCAAATTATCATACTAATATTATAAAGAGGAAATATTTGTATTTTTGGATGTTTGTAACGAAATAACTCAAAACTACTAAACCGATTATAAAAATTATTTCACTGTTGGGAAGCTACACTATCCCCGGGTGACATAGGCTATATTATATTTTGTAGCGAGACCGAATGCCGAGCTTACACCCGTGCGAAGCCGGGACGGTTGGCTAGTCTAAGAAATAATAATAAAGACAAAAACTGATAACTAAACTAATCTCAGTAAAAATAATTAAAAGTATTTTTGTATTTGCTCTAGTGTAAAAACAGTACAAGCATCAAACTTGGCATGATTATAGTACACACTCTAAAGTAAAACAACAAATAATAAACACTAGCCAAGTGCGAGTCAGTTTCAAATTTCTGTTCACGAAAATTAAGCAACGTCGGGCGCAGTCAGTACTTGGATGGGTGACCGTTTGGGGCGTGATGTACGTCTTTTTGCACAACTTTTTTGTACTTTAGTAGTTACCAATTTATGTGGTATTACGCAACCTTCAGTGCGCGAGTCCGACTCGCCCTTGACCAGTTAAATTTTTGGACCATAAATCATAATTAAAGCATCATCATCATCATCATCAGCCAAAAGACGTCCACTGCTGAACATAGGCCTCCCCCTTTAACCTCCACACTGAACGACATCCTGCCATCTGCATCCACCATCCATCCGGATGCCCGCGACTCTCACAATGTCGTCGGTCCATCTAGTGGGAGGCCTACCTACGCTGCGTCTTCCGGTTCGCGGTCTCCACTCAAGAACTTTTCTTCCCCATCGGTTATCAGTTCTTCGAGCGATGTGGCCTGCCCATTGCCACTTCAACTTGCAGATTTTAATAGCTATGTTGGTGACCCTGGTTCTTTGGCGAATATCTATGTTCCGAATTTTATCGCGTAAAGAAACTCCGAGCATAGCTCTCTCCATTGCCCGTTGTGTGACTCTGAGTTTTTCCAAAAGACCAACAGTTAAGGACCACGTCTCAGTAGCATATGTCATCACTGGCAACACACACTGGTCAAAGACCTTTGTCTTTAGGCACTGTGGTATCTTGGACGAGAAGATTCCACGCAATTTCCCGAACGCTGCCCATCCGAGTTGGATTCTTCGGGCGACCTCTTTGTCTAAGTTGGACTTACCTAACTGAACAATCTGTCCAAGATAGGTGTTATTTAAAAAAATATATTTAATTTATTTAATGATCAACAACTTCGAGAGTATCGTTCCCAACATTGACCGGCACGGGTACAACATGGACATTGTACATGATTTTTGTCTTATCCCTGTTCATTTTAAGACCCACCTGTTGGGAAAGGCTACTGAGGTCGCTGAGCATTATATTGAGGTCCTCCAGCGACTCTGCCATGATAATTATATCATCGGCAAAACGAAGGTGAGTGATGTATTCGCCATTAATGTTGATGCCCAATCCGTTCCAGTCCAAAAGCTTGAAAACGTCCTCCAATGAACGTTCGTAATGAGCGTTCGTGAACAGTTTTGAAGAGATAACATCTCCCTGTCTCACACCTTTCTGCAATTGGATTGGTTCCGTGCTCTCGTCCTGTAATCGGATCGACATGGTGGCGTTTCTATACAAACACTTCAGCACTTCGATATACCTATAGTCGATATGACAACGCTGGAGGGACTGCAATACTGCCCAGGTCTCGATTGAATAATTATTATACGACATGATTATCAGGCCTCCCTGAGCCAGGTTAGCAAACAATAACCACAAAAAAATATTGTACGAAATAAAAAAAAACAAAAAAAAAACATGACAGAAAGTGTCAGACAGACAGATGGATATTGTCCGTGTATGACGTAGACGGAGGAACCAATGGACACAAGTACGCTGTAACCGGATAAGAGATAGCGATATTTTCTAAGAGTGTTGCCACTTTATTATGGCTCCATAGAAGATAGGGAAGTTAGGGTGGGTTTTATTACTATTGTAATTAAATAAAAACCAGTAAAACTTCAGGTTATATTTTAATGTTTTATTGTTTTTTTTTATAAAATCAGTTTACTATATATATTTCTTATTTTTTCATTAGGTTCTGATACTCGCTTAGCTACGTAATGTAGTCTCACTTTTAAGTACTCCCATATGATCACTTTTGTGAGCAGAAGCTCGTGATTATCTAAAGACAACAAATTCTGGAATTTCGTGTTGGTCTCCAATCATATCTACCACATGCTTGTATCCAAATCTCTACCGGTCCTGCATTCGATGGAAATCTGTAAATAAATATTAGGAAATTTAAGTATATGGTAAATTCTGTGATTACAGATAACATAGATTCCGACTCTACTATTAGTTTAGTACAAACAAAAAATCATTTTTCGTAAAAAAAACGATGCTATACAAAACCGATAATACAGTAATGGCATCTAATTTGAGTGCATAAAATAGATCTGTCAAATTTAATACATCGTCGGTAAACATTTAGAAAACTAGGGAAAAATGGAAAGCTACATTATGGCAGCCCTAACTCAATATCTTTGAGGTTACGTTCTTCTTTGCTTTTGTATAATTTGTAATTTTGCAGTAAAACTTCACATCTAAATATGTTGCCCCTGCATCAATACATCATATTTATTATTTTTATTGATTTTAGACGATATATTGTAAATAAAAACGGCCATTACAAACCTGTGAAATGTAACATCAGATAAAACTTGTTCTGCTCTGTTCGGACAATCCAAAACACAACACTGCACCATTGTGACGAAATCCAATACTCTTGACCACGCGAGGATAATAATTTAAGGATAACGAATTGAATTTATATGATTTATTTCCGAAAAAACACAACAATCTCTCAATGTTTGACACCACACTGTCCATTAGAGCTTGGAGTCAACCGGTTACAACGACAAAGAGAAAAAAAGCATAGATCTTTCTTTTTCACGCATGCTATTTTTTCATATGGCTGTTTCGCTGCGGAGTAAAAGAGTAGGAAATGTGATTGCGTCTATTGTTTTCTCTGTCTACGGTGTATGAGAATAAGCAAGTTTTTCTTTATTGACCTTTTTTCGTCTGAGATTTTGCAAAGCTTCATAATATAGCATTTAAATGTTTTTTCTAATTACCTTTTGGAAAACCTCCCATAATAACAAAATAAACAGCGAGACGCAAGCATAGCTCCATAATTCCATTCAAACTCAACTGAAGCTTGGTTTACCGATGAACGACGCCAATGGATTAATGGCGAACGGCCGTCTATTGAAGATCACAATACGCATTCAAACAATATAGACTTTGGTATTCTCCTGCCCGAGTTAGAGGAGAGAAGAGATCTTCATTGCACTTGTAATTTGACTCGATTTCAAATATTAGTAACGAAAACGTATATGCTTCTTGCATCCAAGAAGATATATTAATGAACGTACTTATGACAAATCTTAAAATCTAATCTGTACGAAGAAATTTTTTCTTAACAAATATTCGGTATGAAAATCTCTTTTTATTTGGTAGTAAAGCTAGTTTTTATTTCAGTTAAGGAGCACCCAGCGGTTTTACTTTGCTAATCTATATCGATAAACCTATAGGAAACATATGTGTTTAGATAATTACCCTATGTACCTATGCTCTGAATTTCTTACTAATTCTGGCTTCGCTTGCGGGAATCGCTTTTAGTATTCTATTATACACTATAGGCAAATTGGTTCTCATATCTACAAAATTATATTAAACCTAATCGAAGTTATTCTTCTTTGAATCAGACCATAGCTAGCGTAATAGTGTTACGTCCACACTTTGCACTGCTTCCCTCAATAATCGCATTTAGGCCATTCAGATTAACCAGTACATCTCTAATGCTGGAACAATAACCTACAATGAATCTGAGGAAGGCTAGATTGACGTTAGCTTACACGTTCGTCTAGAGGTGAAAACTCTACACTTAAAAAACCAAGCCTATATATATGTTACATATTTGAAAGGCTTTCCTTCTAATGCCCAATCGTATTTTAGAAAGGAAGAAGGATCAAAATTGAAAGCTTTTTTGTAATTTTTGTCAATGCACAATTTGACGTCATAGCAACTGCATTATCAACACTATCAACATGATTTCATTCATCATTTCGCCTGGACTGCTAGACTAATAAGCCTCTTTTTTTAAACCTTTTTTTGGGTCAGAGATTAAGAATAAACTACTCTAGTTTCTAGTCATTATGTAGGAAGTAGCTTTATTACCTCGAATCTAAAATAATGATTCCGTAAACCACCTAAACCTAAACTTTAATCACACACCTACACTCAAACCATCTATTTTAGAAATTTCCCATATTCAAATTAGCATCGGAGCAATAATATAAATTAATCCACAAAACGCTTATAATCCGATTTATATAATCGTCCCCAATTTTTTTACAATAAGAAACTACCCTCATCAAGTAATTTTTGAACCATTAAGACTTGACTTTTATGGGGTACGCGGTATTCAAATTGTGACAATATCCCTACGGGGGTTGCCATTTATTTTATTGAAAAAAATTAGGGGCCGCGCATAAAAATGTTACTGTCACAATTGACGGCGTAAAAAATGCTGCCCCTTGATTAATTTATAAGAATTTTATTTGAATTATCATTGCGTTATATTATCGTAATTTCAGTATGTAGCATTTGTGACTTGCCGTTTTACTGGTTTTTTTATTTCTCGCTTATCACCCGCGTCTAATGTTGCGCAGGTTTTTTAGATAGATCTTCAAATCAGTCATAGTCAAAGTCAGGCTGATTAAGTCACAATTTATTTCAAGTCTCCATGGAGACTTTAAATAAATAAATATCTGGGACATTATTGCACATAAGGTCATCTAACCCCAAACTAAGCAAAGCTTGTAATATGGCAGCCAGAGACTGATATACATACATATATATTTTTAAATACATACTTAAATAGATATTAACACCCAGACATAGAACAAACACAAATGTTCATCACACAAATGTTTGTCATATAGGTGGGAATCGAACCCACGCCCCCAAACGCAAAACGCAGGTTCACTACCAACTAAGCTAACGGGGCTAGAGTTTTGTAAACAAGTTTGTTAGCTAATTATTAAAACGCAATCTACACTAATATTATAAAGAGGAAAGATTTGTACCTATTTTTGTATGTTTGTATGTTTGTAATGAATAGGCTCCGAAACTACTGAACCGATTTGAAAAATTCTTTCACTGTTGGGAAGCTACACTATCCCCGGGTGACATAGGCTATATTATATTTTGTAGCGAGGCCGAAGGCCGAGCTTACACCCGTGCGAAGCCGGGACGGACGGCTAGTCCTTTATAAGGTTGACTTGTTGACTTAGTAATAAGTCATCAAGTTACATCAAGTTTAATACAACATAAACACAAATCTACTTGATAATTTTAATTACTTAATTCCTTAATGAAAATAAATATTACACATTGAAATTACGGCGTGTGTAATTCATTTCAAATGACTCTCTTGAGATTTCAACACGAATTTGCTTTTATCTAAATGTTATCATATAATTTCATTGACTGCAATTATTACAACATTTACACGTGTGTATAATGTTTTCCATTGTTTAAATTCTGAAATAAAAGAGGACGATTGATGAAAACTTTACATATCATCATCATCGTCATCACTTCAGCTATAGGACGTCCACTGCTGGATAGTCTTCCCATCGATTTCCAAATGGGCTGGTTTGAAGCGACCTGCATCCAGTGTTTTCCTGCGGACTCTGTTAGGTCGTATGTCTATCTCTCAGAAATAAATAAATACATGGAAGCGTTATACCTACAGTTTCCCCTCTAGCAATTACACCCCCTTGGTCGTCCATTCGTATACATTTTGAGCACATTGTTTGCAGTTGTGTGCGCTTAATATTGAAGTGTGGGTTTGAAGAACTAGTAAGAATATATTAGTGTGTGCAATACGTGTTCACTTCACCCCCTTCAGTTTTTAGAAAACTTTTTTCGGTACTAGCTCGAGTTTAAAGGCAGATCCAAACTATATATTATCAAAGGTACATATTGGCAGTCCTGCGTTGCACTTGCCAGACCAAAAAAAAATTACTAAAAATGAAAATATAATGAAAACTCTATTTAGAATTTCACGCGAAGTGGGGCAAGCAGTTGCATGGTACCCCTGACGACACCCGGCGCACAAAGTAAGAAGTTTGCCAATAAATAATGTTACTGAATAGACGTCTTCCAGAAAACAACGTAGCCCCGATAAGCACATTTACGGTTGAAACCCACTTGGCTATGATTTTCTGTACTTTCGCGCTTCTGAATGTTCGCGTTAGATAGATAGATAGAAAACTCTTTATTGTTCACACCAAAAATTATACGCGTACATAAAAACAACTTAAAAACTAGTGAAACAATTGGCGGCCTTATCGCTATAAGCGATCTCTTCCAGGCAACCTTAGTTAGTAGTTAGTAGCGTAGTTAGCGTTAGTAGTTTTTAGGGTTCCGTACCCAAGGGGTGTAAACGGGACCCTATTGCTAAGCCTACGCTGTTTGTCTGTCTGTCTGTCCTACCTTTTAACGGTTGTATCTTTCGAACAAAAAGTGTACATTATCTGATTATGACTTTTTGGGTAACAGCGATAAAACTGTCACAAAATACAAGACGTACTAGCTCAAATGTCATTGGCATTTTTGTAAAATGATCTTATCAAAGAATGTTTTAAACTATCACGGTTGTTCACTAAAGTTAAATGATTATTTACGGGATATTTACCGTTACAGTAACATGCACCATGTTCACGGGAATCTTCCCGTGAACATGGTGCATGTAACTGCGCCGAAATATCGGGAGCTCCTTCCACAACCTTACCACGGTAAATATCCCGTAAATAATCATTTAACTTTATCAAAGAATGTTTATCAATCAGTTTTCTCTATGGCTTTTTATATGGCGTACAGAGAAGTGACGTCATAGTTTGCTGTTCGCGCTCTCTGTCTGGCATGATATTAAAATGCTTATAATCTTATTTTTGATCTTGTTTTCATTATATTTTCATTAATCAGCTAAATTTAAGGGCTACATTTTAATAGGACAATTAAAAAATATGAGGGTTCCTTGTCGGGCTACGGAACCCTAAAAACAGTCATCTAGTCTATTGTCACAGATCGTAGTGGGTTCCGACTCGTTGTTTTATACGTCATTTTGATGTTGTATCGTCTCTTGTGTTGTAAAGTGTCCTCGATTTTTAGTATGCTCTCGCATTCATTGGATATATCGAAAGCTTTTGAAATCGCATTTGTTCTAGAGTTCTATAAAATGCACAAAAAGAAAAAGCATAATTTTTTTAAACCTACATAAATTATTTTAATATTTTAACAACCAAATGCGTCCAAATTCGAGTAGTTTACTAGTTCCAAGAACTGTTTACATTGTTAGTTACTTAAAAGTGAAGCTAATAAACGTGTTAATTAAAAGAGCTGAAATACTTACTGCTGGGTACGCTGCCAACTGGCTTGAGCATTTGGATTATCTTTAAGCCTTCAACGGTCTATGAGTAGTGTGTTTTTTTAGTTGATAAGTTTGTAGTGTATAGCTTATATTTATAACTCAAAAAAAGAGGACGGTTCTATGTCACTATATTTTTTTAAATGTATTTTCATCGATTTCTCCGCCAACTGTTGACAGAATTCATTTTTTTTCCTTTTGTTCGGTACTTACACACCACTTATACTGGTAAGGTATACTTCCGATTTGGTCCCATTGTCACAAAGTCAGCATCTGATGATGGGATCCCGATCCCTGGTAAATCGAGGGTAACCCTCAAATTTTATAGGCACTTATTACGATCTTTATATTTTTTGAAGTCGGTTTTTAATGTGATCCGTTTGTGTTCAGATAATACTTGCC
Organism: Agriopis leucophaearia; assembly: GCA_949125355.1. Taxonomy (NCBI): domain Eukaryota; kingdom Metazoa; phylum Arthropoda; class Insecta; order Lepidoptera; family Geometridae; genus Agriopis; species Agriopis leucophaearia. The sequence continues at coordinate 17,622,100 of OX421263.1, read as the reverse complement.
AGCACCTTGAAGATAGCTTACATTTGATTTCTTTTAATATGACGGAGTTTAGGACAAGTAGATTTTTTGCTTGTTATAATAATACAATTATATAAATAAAACGTAGTAGGTAGAACTGTACAAAATGAAATGGGACCACACGGAAAGCACTAGCTTTCAAATAAAAAAAAATCATCAAAATAGTTTCACCCAGTCGAAAGTTCTGAGGTAACATACCTCCTCCTTTTTGGAAGTCGGTTAGAAATACAAAAGAAACAGTGCGTGAATGTAAACATGGCTACTTCAGCAGCGTCCTTGCAGAGGTTTATAGTCAGACCGTGCGATAAAGAGTTTATGTTAATTCTAGCTTACTTTATGTTGTACGCTGGTCGATATTTATTGGGTCGTTTGTAGTTCAGTGAATGGATTCGCAGGGTTAGATAAAATATTGAGAAAGGGACAAATTTTTCTTCCTTCATCCGATATGGAACACCATATTTGATAGTAAACACATTGACATCTATTGTATATTTTATTTACATTAGAAAAGTACGCCATGCAGCTTATTTTAGTAGGCTAGCGTTTGACTACCGACTCGCCTGTACCCTTAGTACGAAAATTGATAGTTTTTTCGTTTTCGTTTTGATGCATACATTGCTGGGCTGAAAGCTATTCGAAACCTTTGTTCGTATTTTAGTGAAGCAATTAGAAGCGATTACTTCCGATTTTAGTTCCTCCGCATTTCCGCTGGAGGCGCTTTACTAAAATATATGGAAAAAACACGAAAACGAAAAAAAAAACGAAAACTGTCAAATCTTGTACTAAGGGTCTGAGGTTAGGTTAGCACGCTTGCCTAGAAGAAACCGAATCACTGATGATTTGAAGACACCCAGTTTCTAACAGTTAAAAAGTAGCGGTAATTGCAAATGAACAATGACTTATTTTTTTCGGATAACGGTAGCTAAAATGGTATTCACATTCAAATCTCTCTAATTAATAGTAACACCAACATAATTAAATTACACGATAACATAATCACATGTCATGACAGAATATTGTTTAATAACCGTCTCCGTGTAGCCAGAGGATGAGTCGAAGATTAACCAAGGCAGATTAGGTAGTAGGTAGTAAACTCTGTCATAGAATAGATAGTAGGTACAGTCACAGAACAGAGCATATTTGATGGAAGAAGGGTTAGAATTATTTACCTAAAACCCAACGAGATACAATTTCTATAGTCACAATTTCTAAGTGAAAACCGAAGACTTTCTATAACTAGACATTTAATGCAGGGCGAACATGTTCAGACACTTCATCAGTTGACCACTACTGATATAAAAATCACGCCCACGGATTCCACTGAACCTCACGTCATTTCCGACCAATACCGTAGGTACGCCATCACTATGCTTTATTTACAATTTAAACTGACGTTGTATGTAATTAGCAACCCCTCACCCCGCCCCTCAAGTATTTGACTGAATTGATTCCATTGAAAATAATCGTAACCAACAAGTCTGGGCTACGTAGTAGCTATACCTAGTCTGTGGTGAAAACATTCAAAAAACGTCCGAGCGTCTTTGTACGTATACCTAGACATCAATTATATAGTTCACAATGCCAGTTTTACCTCAATTTAGACGTTATTTCACTTGCAAAGTGTTCAACGTCGCTTGTCTGCTAGGGCATCGTAGCACTGCCATTGCGCGGCGTTGTTGTCTGATCGCGGTTGCATTACAACTAATCAAAAAATCTGCGCAATATGACTCTGTAGGTATCTGTGTGAGTGTAGGTCGTATCTCGATATTTTACACCCACAAGATCTTTTTAGAAAACCATAATTATAATTTTTAGAGCTTTTCAAATTCAAATTCTATTTATTGAGCCAGTAAGCCTGGGTTACAAAGTTGGTACGTGTGAGGATTTTTTAGGTTTCACGATTGCTAAACATTGAAAATAAACAGTTTGGTACATGGTGTTACAATATACTTAGTTATCTAGGTCCCGTTTTATCAGCAACAAGCAGTTATTTATACAACTATAGGTTATTACAAAAGAATAATATATGAATCAAACTACTATTATATACGATTAAAGTCAAAATACATCGACATAATGATTTTTAGGGTTTTGCGACCATTACCAGGCCTGGCCAACTTTAGGTATAAAGCTAACAAGTAGTCGACTGGTCGGACTTGCCGTGCCCGCTGCCGCGCGCTAGACAGAGATAACGTGACAAGAGTTACGTGAAAGATAGAGAGGCAACTTCTAGGTTAATATAGCAGTAGGTAGCGGAGTGAACCTTCTGCACTTGTACTATATGTATTCTGTGCCATTACATAGATAAATATCTCAATGGTAATTTCCACCAGCATCCATGTCAGTTGCCTACTATCTTAGATCAAATGAAAAATAAAGATGGATTACGGCGTACTGCCAAAGCGAAATCAAAATCACTTCCAATACTACGTGAATTCCCAGTATAAATACACCACTCACGCACACATACATTCATTCAAAACTACGTGAATTCATACTGAAAAATCAAACGACTAACAAATGTTTAAAAAAGTGGCATCACTTTTCGTGTTTGCCTTATCCATCTGGCTATTTTTATTTGATCTGAGTCTACTATATGCAAATTTTTGTAACAGAGCACTAGGCATCTGTGAAACTGACCACCGAGGAGCTTCAGTATGACAAATCAGTCCTGCAAAGCAAAAATATAAAACTCCCTCGGTAGCATCACAAAAGCCGGCCCAAAACACCTACAGTTGAGAGTCAACCTGCTGGCTTGCATAAAGGGAGTTACTGATTAAATTTGTAAGACTCTGTGATGACCTTCAATCAAAACTTATTTCAAGCTGCACAAGTTAAGTCAACTGTCCAATCTACTATCCCTCTACAAGTCTCGTGAATATGTATAAACTCCAAATTCCCGCCGAAGATAACAGGTATGTACCACATAAGTCTGTGATAATTGAGACATTGGGCCCTTGGGACATGGAGCTCACCTCATTTTCAAAAATCTTTCAGAGCGCCTGTTTAATGCGATGCGTGACCAAAATGCTGGCGTGTTTCTGGCTCAACTCATAAACATTGCCATTCAGCGTGGTAATGCCGCCAGCATGCTGAGTACACTGTCAACTGATAGTGGGCATTTGGATTGTCTTTAGACCTTCAACGGTCTATGGGTGGTCTAACTGTTTTCGTAGGGTTAGCTTGTATTTTGTTATGTGATAATTATAATATAGTCTCTTAAGTTATCCTACTCAAATGTTCCTATGTATCCCACATCCACACACCACTTAGCCAGCAGGTCTAGATTAAGCAACAGTTGCTATTCCCAGATTAGAGCGCAGTTAGTGTCAGTTAATCAAGTCAGGCCTTGATTATACAATCCGAAGTGACGTGAGGGTTGATAAGGTTGATTCGCTGGAGATGGATACTGGATAGGTTGTACGGTGAATTCGGAACTCGTTTACAGACTGGAAACTGGAAAATAGTATTTGCTAAGTACTTAATAATGGGATACTTGAACATTAGTAAGTACCTACCAATCATTCAGAACGCCAAGTTTTTTAGCAGTATGCTGCGTTTGGCTGCCAACTCGCTGATGTTAATTCGACGCGTGACCAAAATGCTGGCGTATGATTCTGGCTCAACGCATAAGCATTGGCATTCAGCGTGGTAATGCCGCCAGGATGCTGGGTACGCTATCAACTGATAGTGGACTTGAGAATTTGGATTGTCTTTACACTTTCAACGATCAACGGGCTTTGTAGTGTTAGTGTTAGCTTGTATTTTTTAGTAAAGCCACTAGCCAAAATTAATGCGGCTGAAACCGCAAGCAGCGGCTACCAACTAATAAATATTAAACGTAACTTTCCGCAGAAACCTATAAATATATCACAAAAACAAGAAATAAATCGCATCATGCGGTTAAAATAAAGATATGCCTCCCATGCCAGTCATCAATGAGATATGTTAAAAGCTATATTCTGCGGGAATATTAAAATAGGTATGCTAATAAATCTTCTGGCTCTTGGATGCCGAATGAGTAATACGCTTCACTTTTATATTACTTTTTGAACTGATCCGGGACATTATTTATTGCTTAATTTCCTGTGCAAATGATATAATGTGTTTAATTTAAGTGTCTGTGGTCTTGAATATATTTTAAATGTATTCTTTATTATATAAACAGCTATCCAGTATATTTTACTGTATGTAGTAATTATCAGGCTATATGCATTATTTTTATGACTTCTCACTCACATCACACTATAATCATACTAATATCATATTTATGTGTAAGTTTGGATGGATGTATGTATGGATGGATGGATGTTTGTGACTCAATGACGCAGAAACGGCTGGATGGATTTGGATGAAACTTGGAATATACATTGCTTATGTCCTGGATTGGCTACTTTACTTGGCTACTTTTCATCATCATCATCATCACTGATTTTCATCACCACGTGGAAGAAACCGCGGGGCACAGCTAGTTGTTCTATAAATTGGAATGACGGAGAAAGATACTCTACTTATTAGTACTTATTACTATACTCGGTCCAAGTTTTTTTTAGCTCTGAAAGCTGCAATCGATTAAAAAACTCTGAATGAAAACTAATTCTAGTAACTTTTGCTTAGTTTTGAACACGGAACACTATTACTCGCGGAGGTTTTGAACGTCAGATCGTGTCTGTCTGTTTTTTTAATACTACAGCCACAGATATACACAACCAGATCGGCAATATATTTCAGTGAAAGAGACAAATTGATATGGCTCAGCACAAGTACAAAAAGGACATAACTAGACTTTTTTGTCCTTATCGGCGTGGCCTGTTTTTTGGACCAGAAATGTCAAAATCTGACGGTTCTGTGCCAAACAAAACGGGTCTGAATATTGTTTATTGCATTTTTTTGGTGATTTTATGTGATAAATGCGTGTTTCGTCTGAGAAATAATTGTAAAACAAACATTTACAATGGTTGGTTGTATCATTTTGGGCTGCAAGTACCGCAGTGAGAGAAAAAACGATGAAATATAATTTCACACGTAAGTAAACATATAGAGCTTGTAATGATCACCTAAATAAATTCAAGATATCAATGCGTAAACATTTTATTCATAATTAGTCCGTTTTTTGGTCGATTTGTGGTATTTCCTATGAGTTTTATCAAATTATTAACTGAGAAGAATAACAATCAATGTTGCCAGTTTATAAATGAAATTACCCACCACAATTAACATAAATTATTCGTTCTGCAGGTTTCCAACTGATCCTGGCTTACGAATAAAATGGATCAGTGCTACTGGTTGTGAAAATTGGGTGCCAGGAAAACATAGTAGAATTTGTTCCAGTCATTTCAATGCCGAATCCAATATCAGAAAGGGAAAAATTATATTTTTGAGCAACTGCAGCTGCTCAGGGTCTAATAAACACACTTAAATGTACTTAAATCAAAGAAAATATATCATCATAAATCATCATCAGCGTGATTTTGTTCAAATAAAACAAAATAATCTTTTTTTGAAGTCTGATTTATCGTGTGTGATATGTGTACTGTAAATAATAAAGAGTTTTATCTAAGTATCTCATTAATTGGGATGTTATCCATAATTCCATCCATGAAAATAAATAAACTGGCCAAGTGCGAGTCGGGCTCGTGCACTGAGGGTTCTGTACCGTCACAAAATACAAAAAGTAGTGCAAATACACAACATCACACCCAGGCTGTCATCCATCCAAGTATCAACCGCGCCCGACGTTGCTTAACTTGTGGGAAACAGAAATGTGTGACCGACTCGCAAGCGGCCAGTATTTATTATTTGTTGTTTTACTTTAGGGTGTGCACTATAATCCGCCAAGTTTGACGCTTGTACCGATTACCGTTACGTACCGATTGGTTTTTATACCAGAGCAAATACAAAAATACCTTAACAAAAACGTTTGTTGTATGTGTGGATGTGTACCCTCTTTAGTTTTGACTTAATTATATTTCTTAGTTAATCCGTCGTAACATTACATATTCTGTGTAAGTTTCAACTGACGATATTACGGCGCGAAAGATACAGCCGTTTAAAGCTGTCTTACCTTTAAACGGATGGATTTGGATCTTAATATTAATTTCTTTTGTTCATAAGTATTTTTCAGATATCCTTCCATCTCACAAGATTTTCCAAAGTTTCCAAAATTACTCATTGAAGAGATTCACTACCCGTCTAGTAGGTAAATTATCCTAACTTAAAGCAAATAATTTTAATGTGGCAACACACCTTGTTGAAGCGAGAGGCACTGAGCTAGCCACGCTCATTGAAAATCTATAGGTAGTAGGTCTGTGACTACAGCAAAACTTTCATTGTCAATATTATTTCAGCTTTAAAAAAAAAAATATGGACCAAAAATAGGTCGTCAATGTTTTTTTTTTTTTTTCAAAATTCTTTTAGAACGCCTTGTCAATGAAACACGAGACCAAAATGCTGACGTTTTTCTGGCTCAACGCGCCATTCAGCGTGGTAATACCGCCAGCAGTTTTTTGGGATCGTGTCACCTTCGTCCGTAGGAAGGCACTCGTAAATTCAGAAACCCCACACGTGATCCCCGGTTGGTGCAAATCAGGTGTAAATACTGGTGGTGGGCTTTGGCCGGGGCTAGTGACCACCCACCGGACAAAGTCATGTCGCCAAGAGGCCTAGCCGTGTAGCCTAGCGGCATGTTGTCCGGTGACGCCGTTAGGGAAAAACGGGTCGGAACAGTAGCTTCACTGCTGTAAGACCGTCCTGTCATGCGCTGTTAAACTGCATCGGGTAACTAGTCGTGGAGGGTAGCGGGATCCGAGACACAGTGTACCGCTGGCCGACCGCAGTTACTAGGGGGTCCCAGTAGTGAACTATCCACTCATGAAAGACTGCCCCGCCAACTCGCGAAAAATCCCGGAATGCGCCATCGTGCCGGTCGGCGACCGGATGAAATGGCTCGATAGACATCCCCGGGGGGCTCGGGCGTCCCCGCAGTCTCCAGCCTAGTTCCCCACTGGTGTAGTCTCGCAGCTTATGTCTACTGGTCGGCAGCGTGGAGTCTCGTTCCACTGCCGCTTTTCCCACCGATTCACTCTCTTAAACAAAAACATGAAGCACAAAATAAGGAACAAGTATAAACAGCGGCTGCACTCCCTTTCTCTAAAAGTGCACCTCACTAATATTAGAGGTCTGCACTGCAATCTCGTGCCAGTCCACCATCACCTAGAGACTCAAAAACCAGCACTCCTGTTCCTGACGGAGACGCAGATCGGTAGTCCGTCTGGCTTGGCGTACCTATCATACCCAGGGTATACCCTGGAGCACACTTTTAAGCCTCGAGCTGGTGTGTGCCTGTACGCCCGGGATGACATCTGCTGTCGGCGTCTCCGCCAACTTGAAGACCCCAGATTCTCCGTACTCTGGGTCCTGGTGGACACAGGAATAGAGAAAATTCTCTATGCCTGTGTCTACCGGTCGCACAGCGGGGATGAGGAGACAATCAGGCTCACCGAATATCTGACTGAGGCGGCGGATGCGGCTCAGCAAAAGTACCCTTCAGCACAATTAGTGTTACTGGGGGATTTTAACGGCCACCACCAGGAGTGGCTATTTCCATACCGGGACACAGATCATGCTGGGAGAAAAACGCGAGAGCTTGCTCTAACGTTGGGTCTCACTCAGCTGGTCCAGGGTGCTACAAGGGTACCTGACGTTGACACGCACACGTTTTATTGCTTAGACCTTCTGCTGACAACCGATCCAGACCGTTACTCAGTGTCAGTTTCTTCACCTCTGGGTAGTTCTGACCAATGTCTGGTGAAATCTGTATCTGTCTACTCCCCGCCCGATCTCAGCCCCAGAGGCACTCGGCGGGTGTGGCGATACAAGTCGGCGGATTGGGATGAGATGCGGTCTTTTTTTGCGTCTTATCCTTGGCAGTCAGTGTGCTTTTCCTCAGATGATCCTTCGACCTGCGCGGATGCTGTGACAGATGTGTTGCGTCAGGCCATGGCATACTATATTCCATACTCCGACGTACCACTGGCTGGCAAAGCACGCTTATGGTTTGGGCCTCAATGTTTTCGCGCCGAAACACGCAAAAATGAGGCATACCTAGCCTGGACCGATGCTCGACACCGTAAAGCGAAGGATTTATGTCAGAAAAAGAAAGCGTTTAACAAGGCTGCCAAGTCCTGCAAAAAGGTTCTACAGAGGGCACGCTTCGACCACATTAGTAGAATAGGGAACAAACTGGCTTCATACCCTTCTGGTAGTAAAGCGTTTTATATAATAATAATAATAAATAAATACCTGGGACATTATTGCACACATGCTCATCTGACCCCAAACTAAGCAAAGCTTGTAATATGGCAGCCAGAGACTGATATAAATCCATATATATTTTTAAATACATACTTAAATATATATTAACACCTACAAACCTATTAAATATATACAAACAGCAATAAGTCACATTAGAAAAAAAGGGGCGAGTCGCTAGAACCTATAATTATATAAGCCAACTATTTTAAAACACGTAGAATGTAAACTTCTGTAAGTGTGTACCTGAAAAAACACACAATTTCCCAGCAAAAGGCGTTTCAAGTGAAGCCGAACACTTAGTCATTCCTAATGTAAAGGAAAACAGGAAGCCCTGATTGCAGTGCATTAGAAATGACACTCGACTAAAAATAGAAAATTGTAGCTTGTAAAGTAGAAAGTAGTAATCACTTTGAAAGGTAGTAATTTAAATGTCTTAGAACAATGAAGTCGGTTTTCTTTTTATTGGAAATAGACTCATATAATAAAATGGCTTATTATTAATCGAATCGATCATTATACTATTGAAAAAATAACTTGGCGACTTATTATGAGAGTGTGTAATACTGCTTTGCCGGAATTTAAGATTTTTGCGAAAAGTTAAATAAAACTTTGACTAATATTCATTAGTATCTAAATATTTATCAATTCGAAAAACTAACATCGCAGAAAATAAAATAAAAATACAATGGAATTAAGAACCCCTCCTCATTTTTGAAGTCGTTTTTTTTTGTTGTATATATGTAATTTCAGTTACTTGGATGACATAATATTGTCATCAAAAAAACCGAATTTTCCAATTTCTTTGATTTAAAAGCCAAACTATAAAACTGATTTTAATGAAATTTCTATGGGAGCAATCTGGAAGCATAATTAATCCTTTCAATAAAAATTAAATACATTAATTACCATTATAAAAAATTTAATGAAGGAGTAAAAATAACCCTTAAAAACAACTTACTTGAGAACCCCTGTAATGTTTTGAAGTCGGGTAAAAAGTTAAAAATGGTTTACTAAAAATGACCATGATGCAAATTACCTATAAAATCCTAAGTGGCCGACTATAATTACTGAGTAATAAAAGTTTTCAAGTGTGATGTAGGGAAGCTTACTGTGAGAGGTTTTAGGTGAATAAAAAATAACCCTAGCGGTTGTGGAAGAGCTCCCGATATTTCAGCGCAGTTATAAATGCACCATGTTCACGGGCAGACTCAAGAATATGGGTGGTTGGCAAAAACATACTACTGCATTGAACAACCTTTATTAAAAACAGTGTTTGTTTTTTTTTGACAGGCAGAGGCATGTCCCATTTCTTTCTATTCATCCCTTTCCTCCGTCAAGTTGGGCCAATCGAGCTCACCTTATTTGAGTTCGACTAGAGGGTCTTCGGCCATATTATAAAGGCTCCTATTGAGTGACGATTTTTACTTAATAATAAAATAATAAAAGCGCAAATCAATGTAACTTTTTTTTCTATCGAGTGAAATGTCCTTGATACTGTTTCGGTCTTTACAGTTTCCTAGATAAAACATTAAATTTTGAAATGACCTTATTTATTTTTTAATTTTAAGCTAACCATGATAGTAGGCTAACTAAAACTAGATTGACCAAAATAGCTAAAAGTGTAAAAAGAGGGCCTTAAAAATTATGAAATAACATTCTAAAATTATTTTCATTAAAATTCTGACATCTTATTCTAGTTGATAAAAAATCTCTACCGAAAATTCTCCATTAAAGAAATCAATTTAAAAACCGGCCAAATAAGCCAAATGAAAAGTTGGGAAAAACCGGCCTGCCCTGAACATCTGTTCCGTTGTTTCCCATTTACAAATTATTATTTCGTATTATTTTTGTCTCTAGCCAATGATTTTTTAGTACTTAGATATTCCAGATAATACGTTATATCATTAGAAAATATCAAAATGACTTTTTTTTATGATAATGGGTGACAAGACGAGCGATGTCGCTCGCCTGCTGGCTCTTCACGCTTGCCCATAACAGCACAATGCCACTCAGAATTTTGAACTTCAACAGTTCAAAACCCTGGATGGCAATGCACTGCGCTCGTCACCCCGAGATACTCGTATAAGATGTCAAATCTCTGTGTGCCCTGTAATTTCGCTGGAAACATTGCCCTTCAATCCGGAACACAGTAGTGTTTGCACACTACTGCTTGGCGGTTGAATAACTAGCAAAGGTGTGGTACTTCCCCAGGCGGACCCCTGTAAAAGAGTCCTACCACTACAAAAACAAAAAAAAATTGGTGGTCAAAGGCAGATTTATTCGCTATAAGAATTATCATAGGCGCTCATAGTACATACCACAAAAGAGAAAAAAATCGTTATCTCCTGTACGTACATACCACAGAAGAAGAAAAAGTACTTTTCTGTGGTACATTCACACAAGTTGCAGTTTATTCTCAATTCAACCGTGATCATGCTTTTTTTATCGACTTCTGCAGGCCTAGCACGTGGCCTGGTAGCCTGGCCGTGGACAGATTGTCTTTCCACTGTTTTTTTTCCGTTAGAAAGAGACATATTCATCCATATTCTAGCTCTGTCGCATCTACGCGCGGATAAAAGCGGTGGAAAGACAATTTTTCTATGGCCCGCTGCTGGAAGAGGTTACGTGTCTCTCATAATTTAATAATCATTGCCAGTAGCGATCATTTGCACGAATTTAATTCTGATGTTTTTCCAATGAATGGCTGGTTGTTTTGCTAGAGTTTTTATTTGTAAGGCCTTAAAATATGTAGGTTTTTTTTAAGAATTCAGGAAGGAGGTTCTAATTCAGTCCGTATTATTTTTGCAACCGCCGTTTTTGAACCGAATTACGAGTTTTTTTTAAATAAAATGTGAGAGAAGCTTTGAGAATTTTGACTAGTTTTTACCACCAGTCTCTTTGGTAATATCAATAATTTTGTTTTAGCGCTTAGTATTTTTTTTTAATAATAATATTATTACCTTTACTCTTAGTTTAAGTTTTATTTTATGTCACATGTTTTTATATATTTACCATTATGTATTACGTAGGCATAGCAAAATTACTCCACAACAATTTACTAGTGTTAGTGTATTTGACAGAATGGCACAATATGATTAAACACCGTAATAAATCTCTATGTATGTATGACAGTCACTAAATAACAATAATAATGAGAATAGGACAAATATATGATACCAGTAGTAAAGGTGAGCGAGACAGATAAGTTTTTTCTATCGCGTAAGAAATCTTTTCCTATGCTTACAACAAATGCATTGCCCAACCAGAGTAAAATAGTTTAAAAGTGACCCCAAAATATCAGAGATAATCGCTCTATTTTCCTCGACTAGGTATGTAGGTATCTTTTAATCATTAAAAACAACATAGGGTAACAAAAAAAAAATCTCAATTTCAAAATAGTTCTGCACAAATTTACTCGTAGCAACAAAATTTGTACGTGAATTTGCACGTGCTGAAATTTTCTAGAAAACTTAATTTTCCCAGCGAAGTGTTCGCAAATATTATCCGCTTGGACAGGAATGTTTTTATTTTTATATTTTTAATGAATTACCGCTAAAACAATGTTTCAGACTAAAACGGTTTCGGGACCACAGAGTGGAAAATTGGCGCCCATTAAGAGGCTCTAAGCTTTATTTTTTGTCTCCCTCCTCCAGTGGGTAATTAAATGACAATTACCAGAATCTCAAAGAGGAAAAGTTTGTTGTATTTTTTTTGTTGATTGCGCCATTTTAATGCCGCGATTAATTCCGTTCTACTTGTTTACGTTTGAGGTTGGAAGTTGAAAAAGTCGCTCGCTCTGCGGGGAGTAACAACATATCTGTATAATTTCCACGTTATAACAGCTCTATTGTGGTATCTCATGTGAAAACATTGGGCTACCTTTGAGAATGTGACAAAGCCGATTTTATTCACAAATCTTTGTAGTTAGCGTACTGAATCATTTTACGGATTTTGGATTTTATTGTTGGAATTGACAGATATGTTAATATTTAAACGATGTCAAGAACCGTGATAAAAAGTCTCCTGTTTCCACAACTGGTTTTCCTATATACGTTTATTGTACATGGTTTTCTGTTTTTTAGGGTTTCGTACCTTTTTAAATTCGATAATAGGCTTGCGTTTGGCCGCTAACTCGCCTGATGCTAAACGATGATGCGGTCTACGATGGAGTACTCTTCTCAGAAAATTAAAAAGAAAAAAGAAGCCTTATAAGATAATTTCATTGTCCGTCTTGTCTGTCTGTCAAGACGCTTTTTCTCAGGAACTCGTGAAGGTATCAAGTTGAAATTGATATCAAATAATCAAGTCTGCAACTCCTTGGAGCTGTAAAAAAAACTTCTAAGTTAACGCAATCAAAAATTACAGCTTCTATTGTTAATTTCAAGTTATTCTAATAGCAGTGTCGGTGGAATACCTATATGTACGTTCTAGATTGACAACTTAAAAAGTTGAAATGTTTTTACATTTCACTTTACCTCTATAAGCTACGTGATATCATATGATGACGTCACCTATCCAATAACTAAACTAAAGCATCTAACAATGACTGTTTCAATAATTGGCCAAGAGGATGTCGAGACAGGCACATGGTAGGGTTCCGTAACCAAAGCCATATAATTGTGTAGTCACAGTTCAGAAATTGATGGTTATAGAAAAATTCGAACGAACGAAGCTCTGTGGACTTAGCCAAATTTCAGAGATGTACATCTCTGAACCCGACATAGCATATACTTTTTATGGTTCAAAAATAGAGAAAACTGATTGAGAAACATTATTTGTTAAGACTATTTTACAAAAAGGTCAATGATCTATGAGCTAGAACGCTTTGAATTTACTACAGTTTTATCGCTGTTATTCAAAAATTCATCATCAGATAATGATCGAAATAATTTTGAATGAAGGTATTAAATATGACCTATCTGTATTGTAAGATTCAAGTTTCTATGTCTTATAGTTTAGAAATTCGGGGGGGGGCAACTTTTTGCCACTCTGGCGGGCCATATTTCGCAAAGATCTTTTCAACGATACCCCACAAGAGTAGTAGGAGTGGAAAAAAAAACATCCCCATTTCACATGTACCAGAGCCACCCCTAAAACGCAATATTATATATTTTTATACTTTAAAATTGAGATCTATATTACAACTGTCATATTGCAAAGTTTCATTTACTTATCTTAATTATTCTAGAAGGAATTATTAGGTTTTAAAAAATTTGGACGGACGGATAGATAGACGGACAGAGAGACAGACGGACGGACAGAACGAATTTATAAGGGTTCTTTGTCGGGCTACGGAACCCTAAAAAGGGGAAAGACGCGTGACATCCAAACATTGTATCCATTAAATATGGCTCGGTTAAAACAAAATTTTGACAAGTACTTCATGCACGCCAGTTCTATTGTGACTGAAGTCAATTAGGCCCGTGGGCCTAATTTGTGCGGTCCACGTCAAGGAGTTCGCCCCGTATCTTCCCACTATTTCCATACATCAATGGCATCTAATGACATATTCGTCAATATCTGTTGAAAATTATTTTACGTTGTTTGATAAATACAGTCATGGTATCTCAAGCAACAAACAGTTACTAATACAGATACATCAGTCCTCTTTCACAGGTATCCTGAAGTTTCCTTTGTACCCGTTGCTCGGTACTTTGCATGTTTTACTGCAACTTCCGGGATTCTTTGTCCCGTTTGGGAGTTGTGAAGTTGCGAAACTGTTGGTTATCTGTGGCTGGGACAGTTTTGAAATATCGCTTTTGGCAAATGTAAAACGTTTTACTTGCGTGGTAATCGCAAGCATATCGTGGGAGCAAATGTATGTATGTCTGAAGTTGACTTAACTAGGTACTTTTTCTTATTATTAGTACATCATCATAATCAACCAGAAGACGTCCACTGCTGAACACAGGCCTCTCCCTTTAACCTCCACACTGAACGACATCCTGCCATCTACATCCGCTGGATGCCCGCGACTCTCACAGTGTCGTCGGTCCATCTAGTGTGAGGCCTACCTACGCTGCGTCTTCCGGTTCGTGGTCTATTAGAATAAGCAAGTTTTTTCTTCGTCTGTGGTTTTGCAAAACCTTTGTATCCATATCTCCTCAACGTTATCTATCGCATTTTTATAAAGATTTTATTCCCATTCACCCAGTCTCAATAACACCATTAAAATTACTTTCTACTAAACAGGTAACCTCGTAACGGTGCTCGTAAACTCTTCCTCCTTTTAAGTCAGTCAGTGTTCTTTCAACCGTGTAACGTGAGATACATCTCCATACCTACAATTTGCATTTTGAAAACGCAAGTAAAGGACTAAAGATTTCACCCCATATCTCGATGGGAGAAAGTTTATAATGGCGTGTTTTTTTTAGTATATATGAATGTTGTATTTTCAAGTGTGGCGCGTCGCTTCAGCTAATGAGAGGCTAAGTACAGTGTGTTGTACTTGGTTGAAGCACCTCGTTATGGAAGTAGAGATACTGTAGTGAAAGAAAAATATGTGCGTTTTGCTTTAGAAACGAGAAACTTGAAGGGTTTCAGGCATGAACAGTGAGGTGTAATATAATAGAGACGTTATAGGTGAACTGCTTTAAAAACTAGCTAAAAATGGCAACAGGCTCGCCGCCGCCGTGGTAATCGGCTGAATTCGGCTTTGTTCGTCGATTATGCTGCGATCTCTATCAATCTCTAACACAAAACGATCTACACATCTCGCTCATACTTCGTAGTGTCAACAGCCGCCTAAGATGAAACAATTTATATTATTTTCTGATTTAGTAAAAAATACAGTACTTACGCATGAAATGAAACATTTTTCTTGTCTCTCACAGAGCGTGTGTAGTTTGTGCTGTTGATAAAGGCACAGAAAGGCATTTTATTATAATTCGGTATTTTTGCTAATTAGCTGCGATGTGTTGCCGGACACTCGCAGTGCGTGACTGAGAGACGGCTGTAACGAGTATGATACAGTGTCTTGCATTTGTCAGTCAATATGGTGGCGGGCACAACCTACCTACAGGTAAAAATATCTTAGGGCATGAACACTTATATTTGCGCGTTGTTAATTTAACTATTTACCGCAAGAAGACGTTGGCACCCAAGATGCACTTTGATTCCTCTTTTATCGTGGACACTGCTAGTCTGTGGAATACGCTGCCGGAATGGATGTTCTCTGATAGTTACAATCTGTGGGTGTCTTCAAATCTCTAGTGAATCATTTTCTTCTGGGCATCATCGCTTAACATCAGGCGAGTTGGCGGTCAAACGCAAACCTATTACAGAATATATAAAAAAAAAGGTTATTTGTACTCATTAAATCATCATCATCAGCCAGAAGACGTCCGTAAACAGATGCTAAGTTAGACTACTAGCTTAACAAACCTCCTAGCCCTAGCGGAAAGCACTAACAAGAACCAGTTGCCATAACAGTACTTTATAGCACATTGTTCGTTAAACCATTTGCAGTTTAGATTTCAGTTATCAGATTTATGAAGCTTACAAACAGTGCCATACGATTTCACTCGTTATCCTACAGGGTCTGTTTATTTTCAATCGACTAAAAGTGTTTAGTTTCAATCTACATCTATAAGCGAAATGCCACACTCATTCATTCACTCACTCACAAGGGCATCTCCAAGGGACCCTTCCCTTGGAGACGCCCTTGTGGGGGGCTATTCCTCCTAAAGATTTAAAAAATGTAGCCAACTGCAAAGAAACCAAAGTCCTAAGGCCGTGCAATTGTCTTGCTTTGCCGATAAATGCAAAGACTCGTGCTACAATTCATATTTTTCTCATCGTTCATAATATTAACTTGCCCTCCCCTGGGCCATGGGCTGGCGACGCCCTTGTTCACTCACTTACTCACTGACTCATCACGAAATCTTGAAAACTACTTGATCTACGAAGCTGAAATTAGGCAAACAAATTTCTTATGGTGTATCTAAGAAATAATACAATTCTACACTGCCATCTGCTTGCACTGGATGCCCGCGACTCTCACAATGTCGTCAGTCCTTTTAGTGGGAGGCCTACCTACGCTGTGTCTTCAGGTTCGTGGTCTCCACTCAAGAACCTTTCTTCGAGAGATGTGGCCTGCCCATAGCCACTTCAACTTGCAAACATGCTTGCTAGAAGTGGAATATTTAATTCTATTAATTCTATGTACAACAGTGGACGTCTTATAGATGATGATGATTCCACCTACAAGGGTGAAAAGTTAAGGGATGATTCCCATTTATTAAACGTTTTGTGAACTCGGCATTGAATTATTGAAATTTATAACGGTTCATGAAAAAAAAATTGTGGGATAAAATAGTTAGGATATACTCGTAAGTAAGCTACCTCCATACTAAATTTCATTTAAATCCGGATAGCCATTACATAAGTTTAGTCGAAACAAACATACAAACACCAACTTTTCATTATAATATGAAGTTTATTCATGGACGGCCTCCGTTCAATAAGGAAGTGCGAAGATTTAAAACAATGCCTATTTTGCTCGGGGTATTAAAATACTATCGAATAATCTGTTATGGCAATGAACTGA
Source organism: Agriopis leucophaearia (assembly GCA_949125355.1). NCBI lineage: Eukaryota > Metazoa > Arthropoda > Insecta > Lepidoptera > Geometridae > Agriopis > Agriopis leucophaearia. Next base: position 17,605,221 of record OX421263.1, on the reverse strand, counting down.
GGCAAAATAGGCAAGAAAAATTATCGATATGTGTAAGAAAATATTAAACTCAAGTTAAAGAGTCATAATTTTATTTATTAAGAATTGGAAGACGCAGCGTAGGCCTGCCACTAGATGGACCGACGACATTGTGAGAGTCGCGGGCATCCAGTGGATGCAGATGTCAGGATGTCGTTCAGTGAGGAGGTTAAAGGGGGAGGCCTATGTTCAGCAGTGGACGTCTTCTGGGTGATGATAACGATGATGATAATGAATAAATAAAGAGTTTATCTATTCTATTCCTAAAACCAGATAAACTTCCAATATCAAGTCTATTTTATAGACCTCCCTGGAGGGCATGTATTTCTAAACAAGGCCATAATATTATTATTAGATTTAATAGATTGTCAATATCATAACCTTTGTCTCTTGAAGCGCTTTCCGACGTTATCTAAACTAAGTTTAGTATTTAGTGTTATTGGTTTGCATAGAATTTGCGTTTACTATGATGTAGGCACTAAGTTCGATAGTTATACTAGACCTTAGCTGTCATCTATTTTAAGATTATGACAGCCCCGTTAGCTTAGTTGGTAGTAGACCTGCCTTCTGCGCTTGGGGGCGTGGGTTCAATTTCCACCTAGGACAAACATTTGTGTGATGAACATTTGTGTTTGTTCTATGTCTGGGTGTTAATATCTATTTAAGTATGTATTTAAACATATATATGTATGTATATCAGTCTCCGGCAGCCATATTACTAGCTTTGCTTAGCTTAGTTGGTAGTAGACCTGCCTTCTGCGCTTGGGGGCGTGGGTTCAATTCCCACCTAGGACAAACATTTGTGTGATGAACATTTGTGTTTGTTCTATGTCTGGGTGTTAATATCTATTTAAGTATGTATTTAAATATATATATATGTATATCAGTCTCTGGCAGCCATATTACAAGCTTTGCTTAGTTTAGGGTGATGACCATGTGTGCAATAATGTCCCAGATATTTATTATTTGTGGGTGTTTCATGGAAATCCGTGGGTTTTAAAAAAGTCTATACGTTATAACATTTATGGATAAATAACAAAAAAAAAAAAAACTCAGTGAAAAACTGTGAAGTAGCCATGATATGACTAATTTTCAATAGAGGTGTAGGGGAAGGATTTTGTGAGAGTACCGAAACAAGGAGGTCAGAAGAAAGTTGATATGAAAGTCTACGCGTTCGAATTTGCGAACCTCAGCTAGTGTGTAACAGTCGAGATATTATATAATTATATACCTAAGTTTCTATTATAAAATATGTATCAGTCCATAAATTTAATAACACAACTTAAACAGGGAATTCAATTTGCGGCACAATTCAGATGTTTAGTGGGACGGGCGCGACCACAGACATACTATTATATAGACATTCACTCCAATACACACGGCGTGGTTCAGACATGCGGAGTTGTGGTCGAAAATCACGTGCGAACCACATACAAATACACGCAATACTATTGTCGGTGATAAATCGCACGGATTACGTGTTGATTTTAGAAGTTGGTTTATCTAAAAAGTTTATAGTAGGCAAATTATATAAAGCCGAAATTAAAACAAGATATAGTTAAAATCTGGAATAATTATCAATTTTAAAAAGTCGTCTTCAATATTTGGGAATTTTGTTTACTTAGATGACATATTTTTTCCAGTTCTTTTGATTTAAAAAACAAACCACTGAACTGATTTAGATGAAATTTCTAGGAGACCAATCTGAAAGTAAATGTTTTGAAATAAAAATATATGACAGAGTTCTGATGTAAAAACCATAAAAAAATTGAGAACGCCTCCCTTTTTTGAAGTTGGTAAAAGTCTTACCATAATATTGATAACTTCTTCACCATTTTGTTCTTTTTCGAAAGCTTATTTCATCGTGGTCAAGTATTTGACGTACAAAAATGATGAGTCTCAGTTGTAGTACTTTGCCGTCACTATTTTCAGCCCATTAATTAATTCTCTTTTGACCACATATCTCATTAATACATAGCCATAATGTTTAAATACGATCAAAAACATTATCTCTCTCTCTTTCTCTTTATTTACTTAATACATAACAATACAATTTATATTTTTATGTTGCACCAAAAACCCACGGTTGGTTTTAGAGGCCCTCACATCCCCCGCGCGCTTACATAATACAGATCACAATAAATATATAATAAATATTAACAACAATTATAAAAATACAGCATCGTAACGCTCAATGTAACAGAATTAGTGAGTCGAAGTGAAGTTGCGCACGAGTCAAGCTCGGACGCAACTTCACTTATCGGTTAACTTAACTGGTTCCAGTTCTATTAGACTGGCGGAAACAACACATATACAGGATCTATATTCATCTTACCTAGAAAATAATAAAGAAATTATTAATCGTGATCACTGCCGTAGATTTCACAAAAGAATTGGCAAAAGCACAACTAGAAAGTACTCTTCCCAGCTATAGACAGCTCGGTTTGGCAGATCGCGAAATATGCTCCTGTACTCAATATTACTCGGGACTTGGCAAGCCCTATCTATCAGTAAGGCTCTGTGTAGACTGAGGCATTTTTTTGTATGAATGGCTACGCTGTTGGCCATAGACGGTCTCGACAGCTTGACGGGTGGTTGGCGAACCTGGTGGTTGGTGGTTGGGTGGTGTTTTTTTTATTGTATAATAGGCTTGCGCTTGGCCGCCAACCCACCTGATGTTAAACGATAATGCGGCCTACGATGGATCACGCTTGCCTAGAGGAAACCGATTTACTTTTGATTTGAAAACGCCCAGATTGTAACTATCGGGGAACACCCATTTAGGCAGCGCATTCCACATACTAGCAGCTTGCACAATAAAAGTAGAAGTGGATGTATTATAGAGTCCTCAAAGGTAGGCAACGCACTGACAGTGCCCCGGGTATTGTAGGTGTCTATGGGCAGCGGTGATCATTAGGTGGCCCGTGGCTTGTTTGCCGCTTTTTTTTTTTTTTTAAATATGCGTGTGCCGTTGGTAACCGGTGCCTTGAGCAGTCGGATCTGGAGACACTAACCGAACAAAGGTTTTTTTAATCAGTTAACAGTTGGAAGAGGAATTGGGGAACATATATTTTTAAAAAATACAATGAAACATAGAACCTCCGCCTTTTTTGAAGTCATTTACAAAAGATCTGCAGTAACAACCTAAAGTAACACAATAATATCATGTTATCTCAGTGTGTGCGAACCTTTAATCCGAACTTGGCAAACCAACCACGGACAGTGAGAATTTTTATTTCATGGAGATGGTTAGTTATGGGCCAACTGTTGTAACTTGCGATTCGTTTCTTGTAATATTTTATTAAGTTACAAGACTTATTATTCTATCTTTGATTTATGTCTGTAGAAATATTTCAGATAATAATGATTCTCTTTGTGATATTGTAAATGTACACTTCAATACTGAAAAAAAATCCTGATTTTCCTGCTGAGTCTTGCAAGAAGGAATCTGTTTTAAAAGGCAAGATGACATTTCCTTACTAAATTTAGAAAGGAAATCCAAAATTTAGGAAAGAAAAGGTCATCTTGCCTTCCAAAACAGAATAAACATATATTATTATATAAGGAGGTGATGTTTGTGACTCTGTATATTTGTAGGCGGTAATCCCTAAAACTTATTCTTTAAATGTATATATCGTCGTCTTAGAGTGAAAAACTCGTAAGTGAAAAAGAGATAACTTTTCAGGAAGAAGAAAAAACTACCTTCCATAAAATTTTTGTACTACACATGTTTAAATTATGTGTTAAATTACATACAAATTGAATGAGTTTCCATATTATTTTGCTGTGCGAGGTTTTCTTCCCAGAGATGTAGTCATAAGAAAATGACCAAATTTGCATTCCCGAGGTTTTCAATCTAAGGCGACGATATAAGCAAACCCTTATTCATTGAAATTTATACTTGATATTCACTGACAGACTGACTGACTGACTCATCACGAAGTCTCTAAAACTTGTTGACCTACGAAACTGAAATTTGGGAGGTCGACTTATTATGGAGTGTAAAGGTCCGATAAGAAAGGATTATGCGAAAGGGATGAAAGTAAGTAAATAGAAATCTCTATTTTTTTGTATATTCTTTTTTACATCAGTCTAGGGCCTAGAGTAAATTAATTAATTTACGTTAATTTATTAACGTAAATTAATTGTATATTTTTGTAAGAAATTTGTTGTAGCCACTTGCACCCAAATAAACCCATAGCAACTGTGTTAGCAACTGTGACGCGGAGTTCGACGCGTTAACATAAATACGAATGTTCAATCATATATCTGTCACAATACCTGGCGAAAAAGTTTCCTTCTAATTTCTGTTCTATTTACTTCTGTTTTCTGTGGTATACCCCTATTTTTGTGAATAAATTTCATTTAGTGTATGCCACTCAGTAATAGTGTATGCCACTCAGTAATAGTGTATGTCACTCAGTGATAGTGTATGCCACTCAGTGATTGTGTAGCTACATTAACACTGTGACTACTAGTGACATGGGCTATGTTTAAGTCACAACGCGTGGGTTGCCGGGGACATAACCTAGTATGATAGAAATACCTCTAACATTTTATAGGTAGGTACTGTTTATTTAAATTCCTATATACCTAAAATAGATTTCTAATGCGATTAATACTAGGTATTCTAGCTAGGCTAGCATTCTAGGGATGGCTAGCTTTGCCGCAATACCCAGTCATTAAACTTGGGTAAACACTAAATTCCTTTGAAGATGCTGAAGGAAATTTAAGAACAACAGACCATTTTAATTATTAAAACGACTGAATTTTCAAATATATATGATTCTAATAGTGTCTGAGATAAGCAGTGCTCTACAGTTTTATCCGTTATCGTACAGAACCGTTTATTTTTCGGGTATAACAGGCAGCTTTTGTATTAATCGAGGTTATTGACTGCCCCGGTGGCTCAGTTGGTAGTGAACCTACTTTCTGTGCTTGGGGGCGTGGGTTCGATTCCCATCTAGGACAAACATTTGTGTGATGAACATTTGTGTTTGTTCTATGTCTGGGTGTTAATATCTATTTAAGTATGTATTAAAAAATATATATGTATGTATATCAGTCTCTGGCTGCCATATAACAAGCTTTGCTTAGTTTGGGGTCAGATGACCATTTGTGCAATAATGTCCCAGATATTTATTTATTTATTTATAAGTGTCTATGTTGGCACCATATTTTTCTACCGCCCAACCCCATTCTCCATTAGTTCATATACGAAACACATTCTTCGTGTGAGTCGTTGAAACCAGGAAGCTTTCACCAAACTCAAACACGGGTCATAAACAGTTCTTCAAGTAAAAGGAGATTTTTCAAATTGCAACTTTTTAGGAGTTTCGCAACTTTTTGTTTAAATGCCGTTGCGAGGAGTGAATTCTAGTTAGGTACCGAGTAAAAAGAATACAGAGACTAAACTTTGAATAAATATTCACACTTGTTTTAATAAGTGTCAGTCAGTTTTCATGAAACCCAAAATCCTAATTTGTCCTGACCTTGGTAGAGCATATATTCTAGTGGTTGTGTTTTCCTGCTAAGATCATAATTATGATTCATTTTCATGTAAACGTCAAGGTAATATTGAGATAGAAAAATTCAGACCTATTACTTATAGATTATAATCATTATATTTTTGTATACAAATATGAAAAGTGTTATCGCGGGAAGTGGGTGCAATTCGGTATGTAGTTTTTTTTGTATTTTTTTTATATTTTTATTTTGTAGATTAGGTCATTATAAGAAACTACGCTTAGGGAAAAACACCCCATATTGGCAACTCTGAAAAGAACTAGACTGTAAAACTACAGATATGAAAGAAAAATATTTTCTGTGTGACGAACAGTGTCAAATATATAATATTTTTTTATTCTTAAAAAGCACAGATAATAAAATGCAAAAACGTGACGTCATTTAGAGGTCAATGAAAGTCGAATGATTTCATAGTTTTTTGCACAGAAATGTTTGTGGTTTTTTGTTAAAATAAATGGCATCTTATCATTTTAAAAGGTCAGAGTAGAAAAATAAGGGTTTGTAACAAAAAATCTCGAAATAGACAATAGACAATAGACAATATTTTATTTATAGCAAAAATCCACACACACTTAAAGCTACACACATATTAAAAAAATAAACTTTGGATTCGGAATTGGCATAGGTTAATTTTTTTTAGCATACCGAATTCAATAAACGGAATCAATCCTCTTGTTTTCCACCGTCCGTTATCTCTCGCGATTTAAAATAGTTAAACCCCATTAAATATGCAAATTAATATACACAATCGGCCAAAATATCGCGAACAATAAACACTCAGTAAACTTATTTTTCGAAAGCAGTTGAAAATAAGAATCTACTAGATTCAATTCATATTATGTTTAGTGGGCAGCTAGTTAAAGTTGTCGATCTGTAAGTTTCATATTTTGTCACATTCTCAAGGGGTATGAGTAAACATGCCGTTTTCGAGTAGTTGTGAAGGAAAAAGTGCAGTTCAGTTGTTGTTTATGGGTTCAGCTTTAGCTTTGATTGCTAATGTAGAAATACGTTGAATAATACCTACTTAGTTTTATAATAAATTTAGAAGTGGCTTCTGCCTGCAAATATACCAATGACACTGACCTCATGCCATGCCACCGCCAAGCTTAGCTAAACCTCTGGAGGGGAGAATTGTATAACTATAAGTCAGTCAGCCAGCCGGCCAGTCAGCCAGCCAGCCAGCCAGCTATGTATCTGTTCATTTCGATTGCTTAATAAAAGTAGTCGCGACGTTGAGTGTTTTATATTTCATCCCATAACAGAATAAATCTTCTTCTTGGATCCAGACATCTAGTTTATTCAGCCAGTGTCAAGTAAGATGGTGATGGTAATGGTGTAACTTTTGTTGTGAATAAAGAAAGCGGATATGAGTATGAAACTACTATGCTGACCCCCTTTGACTTCTTTTTTTATCTTTTTAAAGCTCAACGAATGATCTCCACTCTGATGCCTACACTTTATAATAAAACAAAACAGTCAAACCAAACCAATTTCGTCATAAATCATAGAAGTATCATACCATCTTCAATGATGACAAAGAGGAAATACCATTCACAGTTCTAAGATTATCACATTATACCACAGCCTCTATAAAATAAGACCGGTTTCACACAATAGAATGATATCCATACATGACCATTGCCTACAGTTCAATAGAGGTGAAATGTGACGGCTGTTCTTCAGATCGCCATTTCGGAATAAACATAAGCCCGCTTAACATAAGGCGAGTTGGCGGTCAAACGCAAGACTATTTACTTTAAAAAAAGCCTATTGTGTTTTTTCTTTTAGACGGTAGAGCCTTTATTAAATAAATAAAATACAAACTAACACTAAATACCTAAACCATTAAGCCTTACCTGAACTACAAAAAATAGTTGGATTGCCCATTGACTTTTGAAAATCCAGAGACAATCCAAATGCTCAAGTGTACTTACTACCAGTTGTATTTGTCAGTTATTTTTGCGAATAATTTATTTTAACTTAGGTTATTTTTTCTCTTTTAAAGTGCCTTGACATTAATAAAACACAACAAATTAAATTTCCTGAGGGATAATTCTAGTGTGCTCTAGGTTATGTCTGTCACTTTCATAACATTTCTAATGAGTGAAGCATTGACTCAGATGGTCGATACCCCCTGGATCTCAATAATATAATAACCTAGAAATTGATTTACCTACTGCAAAGATGGGTAAGTTAACAGGTTATTTACTAAGTTTGAAACTGTTTTAGTTCTCGACATTCAATAAGCTACCGGACTGATATTTTAAAAAGGTGACCACTGACTATATATACGTCTCCATGAACTATATTCTCTATGGCAGACAATATATCCATTGATATTATGATATATTGAATGTTTTATTCAATTGTCAAATGCTTTTAAAAATGAGATAAGTACGAATACGTTGTGGTTTATAGTTTCGACATACTGTATCTTTTTGTTTCAGATGAGAATTTAGTGTTGAAATAATTAATAATTTGGATTATTATACGAGGATACAGGGTTACGCATTTAGACTGTACTAAGCCGAAAGAATGTCATTGTACTCATCATTATGAACAAAATAACTTTGCTATCTGAATTCGCTAAAAAAACCTCATACTTTTTCGGTGTAGAAAGCTTGTGTTAATCTACCTCCATACAATATTTTATGTAAATACGTCAGCAGTTACAAATTTGTGTGCGGATAAACATACATCCTTACACACAATTTTTTGCTTATATAGTATTAGTGTGACAATAAGTTATAGTATTTGTGTGATTTAAACTAGGACTCTACCAGGATAGGTAGGACTCTTTTGCAGAGGTCCGGTTGGGGAAGTACCACACCTTTGCCAGTTATTCAGCCGCCAAAGCAGTAGAGTGCAAACACTACTCTGTTCCGGATTGAAGGGCAATGTTTCCAGCGAAATTACAGGGCACACAGATATTTGACATCTTATATCTCGGGGTGACGAGCGCAGTGAATTGCCATCCAGGGATTTGAACTGTTGAAGTTCAAAATTCTTGAACTGGCGTTGAACTGTTATGGGCAAGCGTGAAGAGCAATCAGGCGAGCGACTTCGCTCGTCTCGTTACACAGTATCATAAAAAAATATATTAATGGCAGCATTATGGCAGATAGACAATACAACATCTCTTATCGACGTCGAGACTTAAAATGTATTGTTATTAACTTTTTTCATACCAAATTGGCATTTAAACTATTTCTACGTGTAAAAATTTGCTGATGACCGAAATTAAAAAAAGTTCTTAAATAAACCTCCTCATGCGAAAGTAAAAATAAAATTTCACAAATTAAACGTTTACGATCCACCTTTAATGGACTTCTGATAAAAACAGCGACTATAAAGAAAAAATATTTACACCACCCGCTTTACCAGCGCTGGAGCTTAGAAAGTTCTTTATGAAAAACTTGCAGAATTAAAACCTTGCCGAGCCGTTCACGACAACCGTAAATAACTGAGCGCAAACTTTCGCAAAGTTTTTGCGAATAAATGGAAGCGACACAACCCTTCTACCGCAAATGTGTTAACAGTATGGACAATAGTTACGTACGTTAAACGAAAGAAAAAAAAGAAGAAAATAGTAACATTTTTTTTTATATATAAATATTTATTCCATATTACTTCAAAAAACTTATATTGAATCAGTAGAAAAGAATCAGTGTCGAATGGGTCCATCTCGGCATTAATGCCGAAAGTCAAAGACTATCAGTGTTACGAGAGATTGTATGACACATTGGATCAATGTACTCACGAAATACTATTTAAACCTATCACGTTTTTCACAATAGTAAATATATGATTATTAACGGGACATTTATCGTAAGTTTGTGGATGGATCTCTCGATCGGTGCAATTATAATTATGTACCATGTTAACTGGCACACTGAAAAAAGCGGTTGGCAAAAAGTTTCAAAGTTAGGTGCAGACAAAACTGTCTACCCTCTTTCTAGTCTTTTGCTACGGTTATCACTGGAACTCGAACTAAAACCTAAGGAGCTACGTCAGGAGCTACATTCACGGAAAACTCTCTTATCACGGAAAATATCCCGTAAATAATCGTATAATTCTAATGTGCTTATAGTTCCCAGTGTACAATGTACTTACATATTGTAATGATTTATTGAAAGTGACCATAGATATGTAATAGTTGTAGAGATACCTTCAACGAGGTATAAATAAGTTACAACTGTTCATGTAACACTCGACTCTGTAACAGCTAAACGGATTTCAATGAAAATTGTAGGGAGGTAGTTGATTTTTTATTTGCCAATGTACACGTTAAAAAATCTAATGTACACGTGACATGATTTATACCCTGGATTTTTACTTTATCCCGGAATGACATGATTAATTAAAGATGACCAGATTCTCTGGATAAAGACAGGGTGTGACAAGCCCTAGCATTCGGTGCAAAAACACTTGCCCTTACTGCTAACAACTCTTTGATTGTATTACACAAAGGGCTTGAACTTGTTAATTTATCGTCAGAAACAAGTGGCTGAAAAAAAACTTGGACAATAGAGGCTGTCAGTTTCGCCGTAAAATATTCATACAGAAGAATAAGAGAAAGTGTCTCTTCGTCTATTCATCATCTGTTATGCTTCCTCTTGAATTAATTGTTATGAATCCATGAGATGTTATTAAAATTATTAAAACATAACCATCATTTTGCAGTTGGGTAGTAAAAATAACAACAGTGACTAATTGCATCAAAATCACCCATTTTCCAGCACCAGTACATTTTTAGAGATACTACAAAAAAATAAATTACAGAACTTAGGTACTACAGTGTATAGACCAAGATATCAAAAGTAAGGATATGCCCAAATATTTACGTCACAGTATTATTAGTACTTCAGAATTAGTACTAACTGTGTAAATCTACTGTGATACATAGCATACTCGTGCAGAGTACCCACACCTGCGACACTTGTAGTCAGTGTGCGGTCTACACGTTTATGTTGTAAAGTTTGTCATTACACCATGTATAAATTAAGCACTAACTTAATTCATGTCTTCTCATTTTGTTTTTAAGTTTACACATATTTTTGTATTACAATCCAGGTCTGATCATCAGCCAGAAGACGTCCTACCATCTGTATCCACTGGATGCCCGCGTCTCTCAAAAGGCCTACCTACGCTGCGTCTTCCGGTTTGTGGTCTCCACTGAAGAAACTTTCTTCCACATCGGTCATCAGTTCTGCGAGCGATGTGGCCTGCCCATTGCCACTTCAATTTGCAAATTTTAATAGCAATGTCGGTGATTCTGGTTCTTTGGCGAATATCCACGTTCCGGATTTTATCGCGCAAAGAAACTCCGAGCATAGCTGTCTCCGTTGCTCGTTGTGTGACTCTGAGTTTTTCCAAAAGGCCAATTACAGTTACGGACCACGTCTCAGTACCATATGTCATCACTGGCAACACACACTGATCAAAGACCATTGTCTGAACCTATTAGAAATATATTGTTTTGTATGATTGTAATTAGTTTTGAGTATATAATAAATACAAAAAAAAAACTCATCTAAGTATGTCGCATCATTTAAGTATGGCGACCACTCAGTAACGAAGTCGTCGCGCGACACTGGTTTTAAAATAAACTAGTTCACACCACTTAGGTAGTTGGTACCATTGAAAAAGGTCATTTGGCCTGGTCCTTACGTAGTACTTTAAGTATACCTACTGTGTAGCTGAGGTTTTTTTTTGTCCAACTATAATATTGATATAAAACAATGCACGAAAAAAATATTGCAAAAACTACCTACAATAAATATCAAAATCATAGAATGTCAAAATTATCAACACAAAACGCGTACTTCCATAAAAAACAAAGGGACTAAAAATTAAAACAAAAATATGCCAAATTAAACATTATTGAAACAAAATACGTGCGTTATCACAAAGGTAGTAATTTACTCATTTTTTTCAACCCTCCTGCATCCCCTCCGCATGTTAATACATTCCAACAACATTAGGAGGGTCAGAAAAAACAATCGGGCAAGCACGAGTTGGCCCTGATTTATGTTTGTGTTCCGTAGAGGCTTCAGTTGCTCATCACTAAATTAGGTACAAAAAAATTACAACATTTCTAATGGAAAGGAATGGAACAGAAATTTTGTTAAAATGGATTGAATGGTTATATCTGTCTTTTATTCTTTGTATATACAATTTTGTTTTTGTATCATGTCTTTTTGTAACATTTTTACCATTTATCGGCTACAAAGATCTTGACAATATTTGGGAAACAGGAGGACATTATTTTTATAAAATAAAATAAAAACAAGGAAAAAGGCTGAAACTGCGGAAGTAACCCAGCTGTCAGTGCGCACTTTATGGCCATTTTATAAAGGGGTCGAAAGGATGTCAAAATAGATCCTCAAAAAAATTATGTAAAGCAGTTTACAATAAAAATAAGAACATTATATTTAAACGGGAATTACTCACGTATGATTGGCCGGTTACTCCAACGACAGTGCAAAGGGATAGCCGTACGCGCGCATTCACCTTGAAAAAGACTGCCGAATGCGGTTGAAACTATAGTCGGAGTAACCGGCTTAATCTAACGTAATATAAATAAAATGTGTTAAAAACCACGTCAGCTTCCATAATAAAAATAAGGACGTTATGACTTTTTACAAAGCTACGAGGAGAATCAGTTAAGATAAAAAATAAGTAAGTAAGTATAAATAAATATCTTTTTTACGGAAGGAACCCTTTTAGGGGATGTTTTTTGTCTAAAGTCAGGCGCCGGTACCTGACGTGGGTCAATGTTGACCGATATTAGAATATAAGCGTTAATTTGTTTAACATACGATTTAAGCTTTTGAAAATACCGACCGGTTTGGTTTTAAATCATGACTGACATAGAATTTTTTAAAGGAAGTCTGGAAACAAATTTTGGTTAGAATTTTTTAATTAGTTGATTTTCCTACCTACCAGGTGGTCTATGTAGAACTACAAAAACAGAAACAGAATGTTGTTGACTCTTAGTCATGAAAATTAAGCATTTACAAAGTATGACCTGACATAAGTATGATTAACATTTTACTATTCTAAGTAGTTACCTACTGATCTAATTCATCATCATTATCATAATCAATCTATTTTAGTATATTTTATTTTTAGTAGGCTTGCGTTTGACCACCACCTTGCCTGACGTTAAGAGACGCGGTCCATGATGGAGCACGCTTGCCTAGAAAAAACCAATTAACTCGCGACTTGAAGACACCCAGATTATAGTTATCGAGGAAACCCATAGAGCTGATAATAAACTGCTGCTTTTATGCCCCAACGCACGCAATTCAGCCTAATCTTTGGTTCGTTGCTTCCAGCCATAGCCAGCTGCTTCACGTATATCGTCATTCCATCGAGTCTCACGGCGTCCTACATTAGAAGGCCCTATCTTCCCATTTGGTCCGTGAAGACCGTCTATTTGTCTACTCCTAGACTTGAAAATTTAGCTAAGAAGAAACTGACATTTTACTATTCTAACTGAATATTATTATGTCCATCTCCATGAACATAGTCGGTAACTTAAGTTAAAGTAACTCGAAACTGGCCAAAATAATTAAAACGTACCCTTTAATGGAACATGTTTCGTACCAAATAAATACCTAATAATAATAATAAATTCTGAGTATAAATATCTCATAATAAATTCTAAATATGTATAAATTAAATATCTAAAAATAGATTTTTATTTTATTTATTTTTTATTTATTTATTCATTACAAATCAGTTAACATAGCAATCGTAGAAATAATTACAAATTAGCAATTAACTAGCCGCAAGAACAGTTGTGCCAATGGGCCACAAACTAGGCAAAGCCTGTATCTTGGACGCCCTATAGCCAGTTAACAGCCTCCTGTTATGCGCTTAAATTTGTACACATTATCTTGAATTAAAAATATAAATAAATATTTATAAATGCATGCAATAAAACAACACCAAAAAACAGACAGACACCATTGGAGAAAACTTAAACCGACGTTAAAATTATATAATGAATATTTAATTGAATTATTTAAAATAATAAATTATGTCAAATAAATAGTATTCTAATTATAAATAATAAATGTGTATGAGTGTGTGTGAGGGGGTGTGTGTGAGTGTGGTACCAAATAACCTGGGTATTAATAAACGCTAGTTCCTGATGGGAAGACATCTTTGATCCTCATCTCGCTGAAGGCCACCAGTTTTTCCGTTTGCTTGTAGGATAAGGATTCCAGCCATCTCATAATTTTACTTTTGGAGTCAGCAAATGTGTTTTTGATGATATCAATATGCCTACATACCGAGTTGTATGTAAATATGTGTACGTAGCCTGGTAGGCGTGAAGCAAACACACTGTTAATTCGTGGGAGATTCTAAGAATAATAATGATTAGAGATTAGAATTTCATTTTCAAAGTTCCAAAGTTTGAAATATATACTGCTAACTTTGCGTTTTTTTAAATAAGGAAGTGTCGTTATTATCTAAAGAAAATAATTATCGCAGTTTAAAAAACTAAATAAACACGCTTTAAAATCGCTAACCCTGAAGATGCTGGTAAGGATAATTGGACAAAATATTTTAATTATTGGATTGTCATCGGTCTTTGATCAGTGTGCAAAATTTCAATTTAGACGTTTTCCAATAGTTGAAAATCAAGTTCAAAGATTCCGTTTCATACATACACACATACCGAGCTAATAGGAGCATGTTAACAAAATACACACTAACTGACACTAAACCTTTTAAACAATAAGTATAATATTATATATTTTTAAACCTCCGTTAAAAGATCTGATAGCTTTCAAGGGATTGAACTAAATTTCTTGAATTAAGCTAAGAACACTCTCGATTAAGTTAAATGTCAAACAAAAATAAATTTAAAAAATCAGTAGAGCCATTTGGGAGCTACAATGCCAGAGACAGACACACTGATACATACATTAATCTTATAACACCCCTCATTTTGCGTCGAGGGTTAAAATATAGTTGGATTGCCCATAGGCCGTTGAAGATCTATAGATAATTCAAATGCTCGCGCCCACTACCAATTAGCAGCATACCCACCATGCTGGCGGCATTACTTAGCTGAATAACAATGCTCATACATAGCTGATAACGCAAGTTGAAAGCATTATCCAATGAGCAAAAAAATATGTAAATGGTTTACCAAGCCGAGCATACCATTAGCTAAACAAATTACGAGATTCAAATATGTCAACAGTGGTCTTATTTTAGGCTTTCTAAACTTTTTATACACGTAGAAAACCTGAATTGAACCTATTCTGGTAGAGTAAAATCTCGTTTGTGTTTGAAACTGAAATTATAATATTTAAATGATTTTATGGGTTAAAGTAGTTTTTAATTTTAAATTATCATTGCGTCCTAAAGAGAAATTAATGATAATGGTGTCCGCTTTTGATTGTTAACACCAACTCGCACGATGTAAGCGACGGTGTGGCTGAGGACGGAGCACGTCAATCTAACAGAAATATATTCACTCTAGTATTTAAGCTTTGATTATGTATATTATAGTCATGTCAAGATGCCTAGATTGAAGTTTTCGGGGAACAAGGACGCAGACAATTTTATTTTTGATACGCATCATAAACGTAGAACCAAAACTCTGTACGAATTTATTTTCAGGCAGGCGTCGCTGGTTAAGAGCTTAACTCTGAACTGATTATTATACAAAAATTTAAAAGTATTTATTTCTTCTTCTATTTAGTCTAAGATAATATTTAGTTAACCTTCAAGTTTCTCATAATTAACTAAAAATCAATGAGGTTAAGTTATTCCGTAACGCAAACTTTTTTATTAATTTTTGGCTAACGGCATCAACGTAAGATAAGGAGATAAAACAAAGACATGAACCGAATTGAGAATCTTCCTTCTTTTATAAAGTCGGTTACAAAAAGTTTGCTCTTGAAGTGAATTGTTATGTTATTATTGTGAAAATTAGGCCCTAAATGCTCATCTTAAATTTAGTAACATATAAAAGATCAAAAAATTAAATGGATAAGGAGATGGCTATTATACCAAGGAGTAGGATAAAAATGAGTATGAATGGTAGTCATGAAGCAGTAGTTATAGGTGTTTACAAGCAAATTGTGCCCATTGTTTTGACGCTGGAAAGATGCTGTAGGGTCGGACTTGCTCGAGCTCCAAGCATATGTGTATTTATTACACATATGCCTCAAGTCTCGAACTGGCGAGAGACACTGCGAGACCGGGACCGATGGCGTTCTCTTGTGTTGGAGACCAAGACCCACTTTGGGTCGCTGCTCCAGAGGAATAAGTAAGTATACTCTTCGAAAATAAAAAAGTAGCGGGCATAGGCGACAGTAGCATATGCGACGGTGACTGCTTACCATCAGGCGGCCCGTCTGCTTGTTTGCCACCTATGGCATAAAAAAAAAACTCATATCAAAATGAGATCGAACATAAAACACATGATCGAGATTCAGATCAAGTCTGGTTCTAGAAAAGTTATGACGCGGCTTTACACGCAAAAAATTTCATGTCTCCAAAATAGAGCTTATCTATACACGGTATCTTGACGTAGAAAGTAATCATGCAGAAAGGCTTTACATACGCCTGCGACACATTTTCGGGTTGGAGCTACGAAAAAAAAGATTTTCAGTTGTTCCATGAATTGAAAAATAATGCTATTTTCAACTTTAAAGCTGCTAAGTCACTCTAAAAGACATTTAATATATCATGTCATCATGGCACATTTTACACTAGAACATATTTGCATCTAAAAATGTTTATATTGATAGAGATAAACTCTTTATTGTTCATACTACAAATTATATGCACACGATAAAACAGCTTAAAAACTAGTGCAATAATAGGCGGCCTTATCACTAAGCGCGATCTCTTCCAGGCAACCTTAGGATGGAGAGGATTCATAAAGGCGAGGTAGAAGGCGGGAGTATTGTTTTTTTTTTCTTAGTGACAACGTAGATAGATAGATAGAAAACTCTTTATTGTTCACACCACAAATTATGCACGTACATAAAAACAACTTAAAAAACTAGTGAAACAATTGGCTATATGCTATGTATATACAACTCTGCCAAACTGCGTAGCAGTTTGTAGGCAAATATCTACTCTCATTACAACATTATATTATTGAGTAGGAAATAGTGATAATTTGATATTGGAGTACAATGACATTGATTAGGCTTAGTTTCAGCATCCGGTGAAACCCTGTAAAAGTAAGCTTCTAAAATAAAGATACATTCAGTGGTGCGTTCGTATCAGTGGCGGAGAATCTCCACCGACAGGCAGACATACAGAAAACTAAGGCGTTGTAGCAGTAGGTGTAGGTGCGGTTTTTTTTTCTTGGTGCAGTCTTACATAACCATAATGTACCTCAATCACTATCATCATTATGATAGTTTATCTCAGTTCCCTGCTGGACATAGGCCTTTCTCTGCCAAGGCACACCACTAAGAGCGATTTTCGGTTCTTCGTCAACGTCACTCCATGTAATCTCAATACGTTCTAGACTACGTTTGCCGATTCGTGGTCTCTGTTCTAAATCACTTATATCACAGCGATTATCTGCAGCGATGTATTTGGAATATTTGATACTGGGAAAATCTCCTAAGTACAGTCCGTTCACAGTCATTTTACCTGTGACTTTATGGGGTTGTCTTTTACCTCTGACATTATGTTGTTGTCTTTGTCCGTCCATATGGCAACGGTTGCTGCCAGACTGTAACAGCAACATAATGTCAGAGGTAAAATAACTGTGAAGGGACTGTACGTGATACTTAATTTTTTGTATAAAAATTGTGGTTAAAAATATATAACCACCTCGAAACCACCAGAAATTAATCGCTATTTTCGTGTCGCTCCCTCCAGGTATGTTTGACAAAGAAGGCGCGACGTCGTTGAAGGTAAGTGCTTACATTTATTTTATCTGCTGATATTATCAGGAGTCAATGTTTTTGTTCGCATAAAAATAATTTATAAAAGTGGGTGATTTCACTCGGCAGTTTGTGTTTACGAAAGTACTTACGTTATAGGATGAAAAATGAAAATTAGGATTTGAAAATGTCTTTCCAACGTGGATAATCTACTACATAGTTATAGGGCTACAAGTAACGGTGGCACTAAGCTGAAAAGAAGTCATTGTACTCTACTTTTTTATAATATATGTACTGGAATTTGACACAAATGAAATATTATTGTCTATTTTTCATTGTTGAAATGTGGTTGAAATCATTTTAAAAGTGGAGCGATGCCATACGTATTTTAATGGTCTAATATCAGTTTTATTACAAAAAATATTTGTAAAAAGAATGGTTTTGTGCTATTAAACTCTATTGTACTATTACTTATTCTGTGCCTATGGTTACGTAGTTGAATAACCTAGTCTATGGTGCCTATGTTAGCCAGATTAGTAAGTAGTTGCTAAATAAAGCGCGGTCAGATCCGTCCGAAGGGTACGATGCGGGACATCGACATGAGACGGGGACGAGAAGGGAAAGAGCCAGAGAGAAACCAGAGTGGGACGAATGATGGACTAAAATGGAAAGATGGAATGGAGTAAATCCATTACGGGACAATGCGGGACTGGAGTAGAAAGAGCGTGAAGGGACTAGAGAGTATTGCGGAACCAATGCGCAACTGGATCAGAAACGGTGGGACAGGAGGAGAGTGGATTACGGAACAAATGCGGAACTAGTGCAGAAAAGGTGAGATGGGAGTAGAAGGAATTACTGGATAGGTGCAGGACTGAAAAGGAAAGGGAGGTATTCGGGACTGGAGCGGAAAGAACGGATTGAGAGTAGAGTGGATTACGGAACGAATACAGAACTGGAGCAGAAAGGACGGTACAGGAATAGATTGGATTTCTATACTACGCAAGCAAAGCTTGAAAAACACGCTTATGTAACTTATTAAATAGTGAAACGAGTGACAGCCATCTAGCAGAAAGGCAACAAATATCATGCGCCGCACTGTGAAAGATGTTAGGTGTCTTTCCCGCTAGAACTAGATGTATATTTCAGTATCATTCGCACCAATTTCTACCTGATCCTCATCAAATTAGTTTGTTGGTACCAAACTATTGTATTGTCATCCAAATTATACATTCATACAAAGTTTTACATTGATATGACATATAATAATTAGATTGTTAGTTAACTAAAGTTGGCCAGTTAAAAACACCAAATGATTCAAATAAGCTAGAATAATACTTTTCATTACTCATACTCGGAAAGTAGGTCTGAAGTTGCCTTAGGAGTGGGTTGAAAGTAATACATTTCAGCCCTGGGGAGAATCACTTTCAACTGACAGTGACAGTTGACAACTGATAGACACTCAAATAAAAAAAAACTACTTCTATTTTCACATTCGTATTGAACCATGTTCCAACTTTTTTTTCTTCTCCTCAGTGGATTATGGCTCCGCACTTCTCATGCATTTGCCAGTGTCAGTTCATGTTTTTATTTTTAGTTCCCTTGTATTCGTAATGACAAGCACAGTGTTTACTTTGGGGTTAAAGACGTTTCTTTCACCCCTAGGATAACAATGTACTATTACAGTGAATTGTTACCTGAATATTGACAACAAATATATCCTTATAGTTACTTCTACCACCAAAAATGACAAAAAACCGTAACTACACGACCTGTCTCATCCCAAAAGGTCCTCATAAATGTCGTAATTGTTAAATTGCCTAGGGATGTAAAAAAAACATAAACCTCACAAAACAGCTAAGGTTGTCAGTACAATAAAACAAAATTGTCTACCCAGTTAGCTCAGGGCGCCACTTTTGTATTTTCTGAATAAATATAACAGTCATACGTACGTTGCAAATTTTTAGTTCCTTCATTTGGCCAGCTCTAAGAAATAAGGTTGTTGTTAAGAATGGCGAGTGGTGTAATCCCGTGAGCTCGCCAGGACTGGCCCGAGGGTAAAAACGTGTTAGTATATTGTTACTGCTAATAGACGGACAAGACACAGTGTACATAGACAGTGGGAAATGTCTATAGACAACTCTTTATGAATTGATTGAATTAGGCATTAATTTGTGGAAATTCGTCTTCTAAGCAATTTTCAAACGAATTTCTAGTGTGTTTTCGTTTCAACTCATAATTGTTTTACGTAGTGGAAGGGTTTGGCAGAGTCCATCTAGGGACGTATTTTTGCCAGTTATTCAAACGTCAAACAGTAGTGTGCGAATATTACGGTGTTTCAATAATCCAGTTAAATTTCTGGGTACTAAGATATCTGGGGATATTAAATGTAATGTATCAGGGTAGTGCAGTGCATTTTAAACTGTTGAAGTTCTGAATTATGAGTGACATGATTTGTTATGAATAAGGGTGACGCTTACCATCAGTCGAGCATCTTACTCGCCTTGTCACTGAGATACATACAAGATAAATAGACGTCACTTTATTGTTCACATCAGAAAAAACATACAAATGGCAAAAAAGCCTCCATTTCCGGAATGTCCATTGAAAATTCACAGCTCAGACTAATATTCTTATCTTATCTTGTTTTGTGAAACCCCATGTTGCAGGTCGTAAATCATGATCCGTAGCTAAAGCACCTCAATTTAGTAAAATCAACAAAATTACTTTTGTGAATAATCGACGATATAATGGGTGAGTTTCTTTAAATCTAGTGTATGAAAGAAATATCTTTACCAATTGAAGCGTTGTCCTTCTGCCCAACACTGTGTCCAGGGTTGCCTCGTTAGAGAAAACTCTGTATACTAGGCAGTTGGCACCTGAGGCCTGCGACATAATAGTGACAATATGCTTTGAATTTACACAAAACCGTGTAACGTAAATATACAGACATTGCTCTAACATTATCAATGCAAATTGTTTAAGTAGGTAGGGGACCGGGAGCTTACCTAATTTTCAAAAATCTTTCAGAGCGCGTGGTTAATGCGACGCGTGACCTAAATGCTGGCGTGTTTCTGGCTCAAAGCCCAAGCATTGTCATTCAGCGTGGTAATGCCACCAGCTTGCTGGGTACGCTGCCAACTGATAATGGGCTTGACCATTTGGATTGTCTTTAGACCTTCAACGGTATATGGACAGTCTAACTGTTTTGTAGTGTTAGTGATAGCTTATATTCTATTTTGTATAGTTAATATATACGATAGGTATAGACACTTGCCCGCTAAGTTAAAATTAAAATGTAAGTACTCGTAAGTGTAATAATTATGTCAGTAACATTATAAATGCGAAATTTTGTGTAATTGTGTTGAACGACGATGTCTGAACGGGAGAATGTGCGCTTTGCTATATGACCGCACCTGGTTCAATCCTTGGCCTTGGATTTAAATGCCCAGAAAATTTCACTCTAATATTGCCCTTCAATCTGAAATACGTTTGCACACTACTGTCTGACGGTAGAATAACTGCATTAATGACTTATATAAATAACTAACTGTACCCGATACTTCGTCCACGATTTCTTCAGAAAAAATGGCCTATGGCCGTCCTCATGATACATACTATTACTTCGCAAAATTTTATCGAGATCGGTTAAGCCGTTTAGCCGTGATTATGTAGCAAACAGACAGATTGATGAACGTACTGCGATCCCCAAGCCGCCTGCCAAGCGTGGGGATTATGGCAACACCCCTATCTATGAGGGAGGCCTTGTCCAACAGTGGACGTTAATTGGCTGATGAAGTGAATGAGTGAGACAGATGGACAGAGTTACTTTCGCATTTATATTATTAGTGTGATGTGCATTTTTCGATGCTATCGCTCAAAATCATCGTAGGAAAACTTCGTGATGAAACCATTATGTCCAAGAATCTCAAAAGTTCAAGGATCTGACATTCACCCACATGCACCTGGCCAGCATGATGGATTTGGGCCCATCAGCTCTCTTGAGAGAACGTCTGTGTCTCAGCAGTGGGAACATGATAGGCTGCTAATGCTGATTACAGCGTTAGCTCAGTTGGTATAATATACCTGCCTTCAGCGCTTGGGGGCGTGGTTTCGATTCCTACCTAGGACAAACATTTGTGTGATGAACATTTGTGTTTGTTCTATGTCTGGGTGTTAATATCTATTTAAGTATGTATTTAAAAATATGTATGTACGTATATCAGTCTCTATCGGCCATATTACAAGCTTTGCTTAGTTTATGGACAAATGACCATTGACCATGTGTGCAATAATGTCCCAGATATTTATTTATTTAATGTGTGTAGTTAAATATAGTGTGTTTGTACCATATAACAGCTGAATAATGGATTACATTTGGTGTCATCTCCATCATAGTCAGCCTTAGTCCACAACTGGACATAGACATAGATATCTCCTAAAGCACAACACTTAGTCCTGTACGCCTTACTCTGCCATTTTCTTGGTCGCCACCTTGGCCAAGGAAAGCAAGGCAGTCAGAAACTGGAGACTGATTTTCACCACTTACCAAAATGAGGGTTTGCCCATAGTTGGCTCTAGGCATGCGCGTTGGGGACCGCAAGAGCGTAGGTTCTCGAAATGGTGGTGCTGCTACCGACACTAGTCTGTAATTTAGCTGCAACATTTATTTTGGTGTCGAGGTATTACATATATATTCTTAAGTAACACGCTTATTTTTATCCCCGTTTTTTTTATATCTATACTTATATAACAAAAGAAGACAGATTTGTATTTTTGGATATTTGTTACGATATAACTCAAAAACTTTATACCTACTGAACCGATTTTAAAAATTATTTCACTGTTGTACGTTTGTCCTCCAACTCGCCTGATGGTAGGCGACGGTGTAGTCGAGGATGGAACAAGTTCCAGTAGGTTTGCAGCTAAAATCGTGGAACGCTGTTCGTGATACATAGGACTGTCAGCAAAGTACGTCGTTAATGCAGACGAGTGTAAAAAGCCAAAGCAGATTTGTGAATTCAGAAGTAATATTTTACAAGTATTTTTTATTTTAATATGACTGAGTTCTTCGAAAAACCAGGGCTAGACAAAACGGTAATGCTAAGCCGAAGGGAGCCATTGTAGTGTAATATTTTATCACCATTCTACAATGGATGAGACGAGTACAATGACCGCTTTATGACTTATAATTCTGTGCAGCTTTAAGCCAGTTTTCTAATAATTTTTCGTACCAGCAAAATGGCTAGTGCAGCGCTTGTGTTAATACTGTCCAGTGGCCCTAGTACGAGCACTTGCGAAAAAGTATTCGTTCCGTAAACGATAGCAAAATGTATGAAAAATTGAACAGTGCCTCTATCGGACGTAAAGGGGAACTGAATTTTTCATACATTTGCTATCGATTACGGAACGAATACTTTTTCGCAAGTTCTCGTACTAGCCCCACTGGCCACTAACAGCCCTTTACATTGTACACTGGTATAAAATTAAGTCATCAAAATATGAACATGAATAATAATAAGCGCTTAATAGAATAATATACCCTGTAAGTGCCGTCGTTTACTTGACCCCGATATTCGACCCTTTCTAATAATTATTTACACACCAGTTACAATGTTTTAATTGCTCTTTGATTACTATATTACAGAGCATTTTTAATAGCTGTAGTTTACTATGAGCGTGAAAGTGTTATGTTATCAAAGTTCTGTCAAACGAAACCTCTTTTTCTCAGATTTTATGTTTTCCTTTGCATCATAGACAAATTTCTGTAGAGCAAGGACCTTTTAAAACCTAATTTGTAAAACGTCCTTGCTGTAGAGTAAAACAAAAATAATTCTTATTGTACTTAACTAGCGACCCTCTCCGGCTTCGCACGGGTGTAAGTATTACTATATGTATATACTTACAAAGTTTTCGTGGAAATTTATCTAACTAATGGTGAAAACCACATCAAAATCCGTTGCATGGTTTAGAAGTTAGCGGATATGCAGACAGACAGACGCGGAGAGCGACTTCATTTTATGCTATGTAGAGATAGAGATACGACGTTAAAGCTAAATGTAGTAGAGATTTTGAATTTGAACTTCCGCTAAGTAACGCCTAATTTAATCAATTATCTCAGGTAATAGCTATTAAGAGCAGTTGCATCAAGCGTTTAAACACCCTTTTTAAACGACTTCCAAAAAGGATCAATTCGCCTGTTTTTTTAAATGTTTGTTACCGCAGAACTTTCGACTGGGTGAAACGATTTTGATGATTCTCTTTTTATTTGAAACCTGGTGCTTCCTATTTTGTCCAATTTCAATTTGGTCCAGTTCAGATGAAGTCGGTTTTTTATATTGATAATTATATTAGAATCACTTTAACTAACAATGTATAAAGGCTGTTCGGTTAAACGACAATCATATTCGAGGACCTCATTGTTTTCATCATAAACAACTTTTGCTACGACTTACTAACTTTTACGAGTGTGCATCATCGGATCGGCATGATCTAATTCCCTCCTGGTTATTTTTCTATCGGACTGCCAGAGTGGGAACGGAGAGGCGACTTCATGGTTAATATTCCGAGAACCCAAATTGATTCCACCTTTATTGTGCATACTATTAGTCTGTGGAATGCACTGCCTGAATGAGTGTTCCTAATATTTACAATATACGTGTCTTCCATTAACGAATATTCTCTTTGGTGTCTGCGAATCGCGAATGAATCGGTTTCTTCTAAGCAAGCGTACTCTATCGTAAACCGCATCATTGTTTCATCACATCAGACAAGTTGGCGGTCAAACGCAAGTCACAAAATCAATTTATTTATTATTTATTTTATTTAAAGTATAAAATACCTCATAGATATAAAATATCCAACTCTGATGGGCAGCGTTCGGGAAATTGCGTGAAATCTTCTCGTCCAAGTTACCACAGTGCCTAAAGACAAGGATCTTTGACCAGTGTGTGTTGCCAGTGATGACATATGGTACTGAGACGTGGTCCTTAACTGTTGGTCTTTTGGAAAAACTCAGAGTCACACAACGAGCAATGGAGAGAGCTATGCTCGGAGTTTCTTTACGCGATAAAATTCGGAACATAGATATTCGCCAAAGAACCAGAGTCACCGACATAGCTATTAAAATCTGCAAGTTGAAGTGGCAATGGGCAGGCCACATCACTCGAAGAACTGAAACCGATGGGGAAGAAAGGTTCTTTAGTGGAGACCGCGAACCAGAAGACACAGCGTAGGTAGGCCTCCCACTAGATGGACCGACGACATTGTGAGAGTTGCGAGCATCCAGTGGATGCAGATGGCAGGATGTCGTTCAGTGTGGAGGTTAAAGGAGGAGGCCTATGTTCAGCAGTGGACGTCTTCTGGCTGATGATGATGATGATGATGATGATAAAATACCTATCTCTTAAGTTTTACAATACAAAAAGCAACAACATCAATATTATACAAAAACCTCGTGTCACGGTATTTGTGGTCGTACTTCCTGAAACGGCTCCACCGACTTTTATGTTATTTTTTAATGTGTATTTGGTAGGTATGAAAATAGGTTTTAAAGTATATTTTATACCGCTAGGTGATTAGGGTGTTCCACTAATCATCATCACAATTTTTCATCACCATGCGGATGAAACCGCGGGGTGCAGCTAGTAAGCTGCTAACCCTGCGTTGTCCGAGCTCAGAAATAGCCGTTACAAGCTTAATGACGGGTATAAAGTGCCCAGTGACGTATAAAACATTTAACAAATCGGAGGTCAACCATATTGTCTTTCAGAGTAGGGAAAGGACAAGCGTTTTTACAATGGAGAAAAAAATTGAGCACATTTTTTTTGGCGTAAATGTTGTATATTAGCGTATTACGACGTTTTATAGGTTAAATGGTAATTTATATTGTTTATAGTAGACTAGCTGAATTTCGCGGTGTAACCCGGTATCTCAAGATTTTCTGCATTTCTTAGGCAAAGGGAAGTACCCTATGGCTTCAACGTCAACTTTTCTTTGTGGCTTCTGCGGTGTTGCCGCAATTTTTCCAATATCATGTGCCCTATGTCCGTCCTAATGACACACACTATTTTCCTGCCAAATTGGATTTTTCGGTATTAGGATTTTTGTCGGTCTAATACAGAAACTGATTAATCGTTCTAATTATTTCTTTGATTTTCGTAATTTTGTATTAAGACGTCATAGCTTCAGTTAATTCCTAGAGTATGATATCATAATGTCAAGGCTAAGTAAGCATTGTCTCGTTTCCGGCTGCCAGTTTTGGAGATCCATTAACATAAGCTTTTGGACAGACTAAATAGTCTTTGATTTGAATATATTTCTAGCTATTGACAGACTAGCGTATGTTAAATATTCTGTACAATTGCATGGTAAGCTTACTTTTACGCCAATAATAATGGTTATATAATATTAATAAAATAAAGGACATAATGTACAGAAAATAAACCGTCCAAGTGCGAGTCGGGCTTGCGCACTGAGGATCCCGTACCATCACAAAATAAAATAATTATTAATTAAAAAACCGATTTCAAAATTAGTAAAATGAGGCATTTGGATCCGGTGAAAGAAATGATAAGGTCGTCCAAATAACGAAATTACCAGTTATAACTTGGTAATGAACAGAAATTTGCACCGACTCACACTTGGCCATTATATATAATTTGATGTTATACTTTAGAGTGTGTACTATAATCATGCCAAGTTTGAAGCATGTACATATTACCATTTTGACATTAGAGAAATTACAAAATACGGAAAAAAACGTTTGTTGTATGGGACCCCTCCCCCCTTTTGTTTTGACTTTTTTATTATTTCTTAGTTAATCCGCCGCCGTAACATTAGGTATTCTGTGAAAATTTCAACTGGCTATCTTCAACGGTTCCAAAGATACACCCGTTTAGAGGTAGGATAGACGGACGGACGGACATACAACATAGACTCGGTAATAGGGTCCCGTTTTTACCCTTTGGGTATGGAACCCTAAAAACATATTAAAAACAAAACTAATATAACTAGTGTTTTCCACTAGTAAACAGCAGGATTTTTTATTTATTATTTAGTTGAAAACACTGAATGTAGTTAGGTGAACAATTTAGAAACTTGTTTTGACATGTCTGCTAAGTATTATAAACAAAAATATAATTTAAAAAAAAACTTGTTTACCTGGATTTCACATTTCTGCTTTTGCAAATGTACAATGAATATTCTGGAAACTTTCGTCAGTAAATAAAACTGTATTCTGTCTCGTTACTAAACGTTTATACTTGGAAAACTATGTACTTACCTTCTTTTCCCCATAGTAAACCATAAGTCACATTGAAACGTCACCTAAGTAGGTACCTACATCCTTCAGTACGCCGCACTAAACCAACGCAAATGCTCCTGGGACCGGCTACACTATCAAATCGCTACGTGATCCAGTACCTGGAACAAGTAGAACTGCGCACACAAGTAACCATTGTAACTTGGTCACTTCTTCTTGTGGGTAGTAATATTTTACACTGTGACCTTTATGTAGGAGATTTTTAAAGTAGAGTATGTGGAAACCAACCTATCAAAAATAAATCTCGTAGTTTCAAAAACTAAAATACCACGCTTTAAAATCGCAAATCCTGAAGATCCTGGTTAGGATAATGGGACAAACTATTTAAATTATTTATATACAAAAGTCATATCCAATGTCCATGTTGTACCCGTACCGGTAATCGTTAGGAACGGTAGGTACTCTTGAAGTTGTTGACCATTACACCTATCTTGGACAGATTGTTCAGTTAGGTAAGTCCAACTTAGGCAAAGAGGTCGCCCGAAGAATCCAACTCGGATGGGCAGCGTTCGGGAAATTCCGTGACATCTCATCCAAGATACCACAGGGCCTGAAGACAAGGGTCTTGGACCAGTGTGTGTTGCCAGTGATGACATATAGTACTGAGACGTGGTCCTTAACTGTTGGCCTTTTGGAAAACTCAGAGTCACACAAGGAGCGACGGAGAGAGTTATGCTCGAAGTTTCTTTGCGCGATAAAATTCGGAACGTAGATATTCGCCAAAGAATCAGAGTCACCGACATAGCTGTTAAAATCTGCAAGTTGAAGTGGCAATATGCAGGCCACATCGCTCGTAGAACTGATAACCGATGGGGAAGAAAGGATCTTGAGTGGAGACCGCGAACCGGAAGACGCAGCGTAGGTAGGCCTCCCACTAGATGGACCTACGACATTGTGAGAGTTGCCGGCATCCAGTGGATGCAGATGGCAGGATATCGTTCAGTGTGGATCTTAAA
Source organism: Agriopis leucophaearia (assembly GCA_949125355.1). Taxonomy (NCBI): domain Eukaryota; kingdom Metazoa; phylum Arthropoda; class Insecta; order Lepidoptera; family Geometridae; genus Agriopis; species Agriopis leucophaearia. Next base: position 17,577,523 of record OX421263.1, on the reverse strand, counting down.
GGGGGAAGCCTATGTTCAGCAGTGGACGTCTTCTGGATGATGATGCTGAATACAGTGCAGCATAACACTGTTTTGTGTTTTATAGCCATATAGTGGTGCTATCTTGAGTGTTAGGCTATATTAGTGTTACTACCTATTGCAGTTTATTCTAACATCATGGTTGTTACAAATCTCGTATTGAGTTATTAACTGTTATCCGAACCCAAGCTCATATAGTACACACACAAGTAATGCCTTATTAAGACATTAACCGTGAGAAATCAAACAGATAGCCAGAATTTCGTAACACACAAGCACACTCAAAATTAATCACCTGCATGCAAACGACTGTTTACTGTTTGCCTACTTGACCACACACATAACCATCTTCCTCATTACTTATCACTCTTATTACAAATGCAATAAGGTTTCGAATTGCTTTGTTTAATGGATAATCATAAAATACCATACCCGTATTTGTGTCAAGCAATTGACACCTCTCTAGAGCACATGAGATTTGGCCAAGCAAGATACCAAGTTCACAATACCGCTTTGAAACAAATGTTGATCTTTGTTGTCGATGCGTAGAGTTTAAGTTTGTTTAATTTGTTGTTGAAGAAAGGTAGTAAGTGGGTAGGTGTGCGGCTGAATTCAACTTTGACAAGTTAAACCTCTGGCTTGATACATTGTGAGATGGCGTTCATGGTAGCATATAAGAGCGTTTGACCTACTTATGTGGAATGCCACTGGGAAATTTTGGTGCTTAAAGTGGTAAAGCCGTAGTTTCGCCTTACTAATTTCTGGATCTTGGGCTTTTCTCAAGGGTACCAACAGCTCTGTATAATTTCTGAATAGCAGCTTATCTTTTATGAGTGTAGTGTTGTGTTATGTTTGAACATCGCAGAATATTGTTGTACGGAACTTTGTGAATCATATATATACTTATTTGCTTGTCACAAAACAGCGCTTTTCATACAAACTTGCCAAAACGTGTGAACTTTTCTTTCATTTTGTCATTCTAAACTTTCACACAACAACGTGAAAATTAATAAAAATACTTACTAAAAGTTTCTAATTTTTTAAGATAAAAAACCTGACATCAAGACTTACACCTAAAATACAATACTCCTCTTTCAGTTCATGTCCATGCAAAGGTTGCCTGGAAGAAATCGCTTAAGGCGATAAGGCCGCCTATCATACTGACGGTTTTTGTATTAGTTTGAAGATACTTACTCTGTTTTTTTAAATATTGTGTATAATAATGGTGTAGTGATATTTTATTGGACTACACGTACAAACTCAAACTAAAAAGTAGAAAAATTACAGTTAAAACAGAGATTGATAGTCCTCATTAAAAAAATTGATGAAGAGAACCACACACCAAAACGTAATCTTGCGCTGAATCGATTTCGTAAAAAAATAATATATGGGACAATCTCTGAAGTATGCTCTACCAAACAAAAAAAGACTTGTCAAAATCAATTTATAATTGTCGGAGTAATCACGTTACAAACATATAAAAAGCAAACAGTCAAATTGACTCTCCTCAAACTCTCCTTTTTTGAAGTTGGTTCAAAATAAGTTAATATTACATTTTCAAGAAAACTTCGTCAATTGAAAATCTTCTAGATATTAGTTTTTTTTTTTATACAACTAAAATTCTCAAAGATCTCCAAAATGCGACCGCTGCATGGTAGATTTATACTATAACCACGGAATACATATAAGTGCTAAAACCGCTGTGAGACCGGGACAATACTTTCATCTACTTCTAAGTTAACCGTCAATAAGTTTTTATTCAAATAGAATTGAATCGCTCGGAAAACGACTGTTACGAAAAAAAGTAAAAAGAGTAATATTGTAGGTTCTGAATAAAAACAACTGCGGGACTAGTCCGTACTGACCTGAATTGTTTATCCGTGTTGCAGTCGAATAGGAAATTTTATTTGCACAAAAACGTCAATGTTGCTCTTGTTTGTAGTGAAATTTAGGTGTACCTAACTATACCATCGTGTGAACCAGAGAAAAGAGAAGTAAATAGAACGGAAATGAGAAGGAAAATCTGTCGCCAGGTATTATGACAGAACCTTGATTGAATATTCTTATTTATGTCAACGCGTCGAACTCCGCGTAACAGTTGCTGATTTCGAATGACTGACGTTTCGTTTATATGGGTGCAACTGGCTACAGCAAATTTCTTACTAAAATGCCATGACAGCCATTCTAATTTGAAAAAAAAAACTGTAGCGTGTACAATAAAGTCTTAATCTATCTATCTAATTATTCAGTAAATATAAATGTACTTAAATTAATAATAATAAAACTAAATTAAATAACATAAGAAATAATGTATGCAAATTTTATAGGTTGAGTTTTTTTTTCCTAACCTATACTGTCCCACTGCTGGGCAAAGGTCTTTCCCATTTCCTTCCATAAATCTCGGTCCTCCGCCACCTCTTGCCAATCTCTCCGGAATGAGTCAAGATCGTCACGCCAGCGTTTCCTAGGCCTTCCTTGACTGCGTCGTCCATCTGGCGCCCACTGTGTGACGATCCCGGCCCATCGGTCGGGGTTCATACGCGCCACATGTCCCGCCCAATCCCACTTCAATCTGGCAGCCTTTTGGCCCACGTCAAACACACCAGTTATGGAGCGCAGTGTGCTATTGCGAACTCTGTCTATTCTTTTAATACCAATCACGCTGCGCTCCATTCCTCTTTGGCAAACCCCGAGTTTGAACTTTTGAGAATCGGTCAGTGACCAGGTCTGAGCACCGTAGGTTAGGACGGGCAAAATACACATGTCGATGAATCTACGCTTCAGTGATATCGGCAGGTCACCTTTCATCAGCTCTTTCATAGACCAGCAGCTCCTCCAAGCGTTTTCGACGCGGCGCTCAATTTCCTTGTCTTGCTGGTTCTCGAAGGAGACTATCTGGCCTAAGTACACGTACTCATCAACATATTCCAGTACTTGTCCATCTACCTCGACCCTACGTTTCGTGCTGTTGGTCATCACTTTTGTCTTCGACCGATTCATCGCTAGTCCAACCCCGAGGCTTGCTGTGCTAAGTTCTTGTAGCATATTTTGCAGTTCAGGTGCGGTTGACGCAAAGAGGACGATATCATCTGCAAATCTCAGATTGCCGAGTTTCCTGTTGCCGACATCATGCCTTTTGTCAGCCACGAGCTCGCCAAGGTCTTAAAAATTTCTTCGAGTGTGCTTGTAAATTATTTGGGAGAGAGCGGGTCTCCCTGTTTGACTCCTTTTCCTATGGAGAATTTAGGACCCTGAGTATTAAATGTCTGCTGTACTATTGTCGTATATAGTTTTTATGAGTTCCAAGTAAGTTTTGTCTATTTCTTGCTCTTCTAGTGCGGAATATATTGCTTTGTGTGTGATACTGTCGAAGGCCTTTGTGTAATCTACGAAAGCTAAATAGAGTGGTTTGTTGAATTCGTTGTGTTTTTCGATGATTTGGTTTATTGTGTGTCTATAGTAAATGGTCTATAGTTGTGAAACCAGGGCGGTATCCAGCCTGCTCTGGTGGTTGGTGGCTGTCTAGTTTGCTATCTATGCGTTTCTGGATGATTTTAATAAAAGCTTTATAAAGATTTGACACTAAGCTGATGGGTCTGTAATTGTTTATGTCGCTTTTGTCTCCTTTCTTATGGAGAAGTATAATATTTGAATGGCACATTTTTTCTGGAATATTTCCTGATTGGAGGATTGTGTTAAAAAGATTGGTAATATGGGGAAGAAGGATCTGTGATCCTACTTTTAAAGCTTCTGTTGTTATGCCATCTTCGCCGGGGCTTTTATCATACTTCATACTTTTGAGTGCATTGTGGACTTCAAATCCAGTTATGTAAGGTATGGATTCAGGGCGCGAGTATTCAATTTGATTATCAGATTTTGATTTTGATGGGTCAGAGTATAAAGATTTGTAGAAATACGTGTAAATTTCTAATATTTTATGTCGGCTGCCATGTTTGATGCCGGCACTATCTTGTAAGCGGTTGATCCAAGTTTTACCTCTAGATTGACCTTGTTTAGCTGCTCTAAGAGATGAATTTTTTTTCTAAAGCTACTTTGACTAGAAAAGTATTGAAATGCCTTATGTCTTGTCTGATGCTGCGTTTAACTTGTCTTGTCAATTTTTCTATGTTCTTCTGTTCCTATTTCAAATTGAAGCCTTTCTTTTATTAGTTGGATTGTTTAGGGTATTAATTTGTCTTTTTGTGAGGTTTGTCTGGTTTCAATTTTTTGCTGCTACTATGTATTGCGTTTACAATATTTTCGTATTTAGGTTGAGGATATAAAAGGCTCTTTTATTTTATAATATCTATCTATCTAAAACGATTCAAGCTGAGTAATGTTTATACAATTAAATTTGTATTACCATAAATAGCAATGCTGCCAGTATTTTGGCCATTTTTAATCCACCAAAAGGCTTTCAGATTAGAATTAGTTTATTTACTGTATATTAATTTTAAACAGTTTAAATTCTTCATTATAAAAGTAGTGCTGTTGTGAGTCAAAAAGCTCATACAGGCTTGCACGGTATGGTTGGTTGTACTAAGCAGAAAGGAGGTTTGTGCTCATCATTAAGAATCACTAAAATTATCAACCCTGAAGTCACGAAAAAATACCAGCTGTTCCGTACCTTTCGGTGAAAGAAATTTTTCTATGGGATAGTTGATTTTGTTCGCGATTATTTTGTAAAGTATAAAAAGTAAAAGTTGTACATAATTATGAATAAGTAATAATATTGTGCGAACTACTAGCCTGTAGAATGCGCTGCCTGAATGGGTATTCCCCGATAGGTACAATCTAGGTGTCTATAAATCGCGAGTGAATTGGTTTCTTCTAGGCAAGCGTGCTTCAATGTAGACCGCATTGTCGCTTAACATCAGGCTAGGTGGCGCTTGTAATTTTTTTATAGCAATATAAAAAAACTCATTATGTACCACCATTCCGTATAGCCCAGTATATCGATTCTAGTTTAAAAACCTCACAAACGTGGGTATCAGAACCAGTGGTTTTAATTCATCGGCTATCGCTCGTATTTCCCGATATAATTCGGAAATATTTCCCGGGTTTTTCCGCCATAGCAGCGTGGACGATCGTAAAAACCGGGATCATCCCGCGAACGTCGCTTCGCGCCGATATGAGAGATTCGCCACGTGTTAGACGCTAGTAAAAGCTGAAAGCGTTTGAGAATATAATAGTACATTGTTATATGTACGTATTGATGGTTGCCTGGAAGAGATCGCTTTAAGCGACAAGGCTGCCTATAAAAAAACTTCTAAAATATTTTCATTGTTATGGCGGCTCCACATTAGTACCGTGAATTCGCGGCGTGAATTCTCGGCACAAGTCGTGCCCTCCACATTCACGGGATGCTCACAGTCGTTCGTGAAACCCGCCGCGAAATGGACGTAGAATCTGCTGCTGCAATAACTTTGTTTGCTGTGGCAACATATTACTATTTAGACGTTCAAAACAAGAAAGTTATTAAAAAGCGTTGGAAAAAAAGAAGATGGTGGTAGGATGGTGGATAACGTCCGTACGCTTTTATAGTCCGGAGTAAACTGGCGCGGGGCCGTGAATGTGGATGTGTACGCGTGAACGCCGCGCGAAGGAGGCGCGAACCCTTTGTCGCGGGACAAAATACCGACTCTGATCGGGGAACAGGCGTGAACGCGCGTGAACTCTGCGAAAACCCTCCACATTCACGTTCACGCTTGTTCTCGGAGCTTCACGGCACTAATGTGGAGCCGCCATAATGTATGTTTTCCTTGTTGGTGCAGTCTTTTAATAAAGAGTTATCTTATCTTATCTTGTTATCCTAGGGGTGAAAGTAACTTATTTAGTCCCGAGACGGGGTTTGGCGCCCGAGCGTAGCGCCCTCGCTAATAGTTCGAAGGACTAAATAAGTCTTTTACCCCGAGGTAAACACTGTGCTTTTCATTACGAATACAAGGAAACTAAAAATCAAAACATGAACTGACACTGGCAAATGCACGAGAAGTGGGACCATAATCCTCTAAGCAGAAAAAAAACACCAAAAATTTAGGCAATTCATTAATAATTGAAAAACAATTAGTTTCGTAGAATCGGGGCCCAGAAGTGAAAACTTAAGTAGTAATTCACCTATTCTACAAGAGATGGCGCTGTTTTATAATACACGGCACTGTGTATTATGTATTCTGTGACAGCGTGACATGACGCGAGTTCCGTGATTTTTGTTCACCCAAAAAGAACTCAACGCGCCTAAAGAAGTTTTCACATCAAAAAAAGCATTGCCTATATTATAGACCCAACAAACAGCAAGTTCAGAAGAAAACAAGTACCTAAACTTTTAATATCTGTACCCTTAGTACAAGATTTGATAGTTTTCGAAAACTTTTTTCGTTTTCGTTTTGTTTCAATATATTGCTGGGCTGAAAGCTATTCGATACCTTTTTTCGTATTTGAGTGAAGCAACCTATACTGCCGATTACTACCGATTTTAGTTCCTCCGCGTCTCCACTGGAGGCGCTTTGCTAAAATGTATGGAACAATACGAAAACGAAAAAAGTTTTCGAAAACTATCAAATCCCGACTAAGGGTACAGTTCTGGGCTAAAACATCCACTCAAATGGACAGTATATTTTAATTGATTATCGCTCACTCTTATCCTCTATACCAAATCCAGATCCCGATCCGTGTAATATTTCAACATTTTTAAAGTTCAGCTTGGAGCTAGCGTCCTACCTAGACACATAACATACGTAAGACGTTGATTGAAACTCATATATATTTAAATTTAATATTGCTTGTTTACTCACCTGCAAATTGAATAGGTCCAAGATTTATGGCTCACGAAAACTGTTTCTGATTGATAATGTTCATCGAGAATACCTATAGAGTCACAATCACTAAGTGAAAATAGTTAAAAAACGTCCGTACGTCGTAAATATCTAGACATCATATAATATATTTTATTATTGAAACTGACGTGGTTTTCACACATTTTATTTATGTTACACGGGAATTACTCACGTAAGATTAAGCCGGTTACTCCGACTATAGTTTCAACCGCATTAGACGGCCTTTTTCAAGGTGAATGCACGCGCGCGGCTGCGTCTCGCTTTGCACTGACACAGTGCAAAGCGAGACGCAGCCGCGCGCGGCTTAATCTTACGTGAGTAATTCCCGTGTAACATAAATAAAATCATATAATATAGTTTACAATGCCAGATTTACTACAATTTAGACGTTATGTCGCTTGGATAGTGTTCAACGTCGCTTGTCCGCTATGGCATTGTAGCACTGACAACGCGCGGCGTTGTAGTCGGATCGCGGTTGCCTTACAAGTAACCAATAAGTCGGCGCCGAGTTTTGGTTCGGACATTTTTTTGCCACGTTTGTCACTCTAAAGGTATTGTATATCTATTATAATGTAATAACAAATTTGCTTTAAATAAAAAATGTTTTAAATTGTTCTCCAATAACTCAATGATCGGTGTAAAGGATTTGGTTCCATCAAAGCTCACTAGATGGCATTACCAATTCAATGTTTCATTCAATTGACTGGTTTTGGACTATATATTTTTTTATTATTATATTTATTCTTCATGGTATCTAACTTCATACGTATCTGAATATAAAAACATGTGTTAAAGCCAAGACACGTACTACTTAGCTAATAGCACCATCGACCGAATCCGTCAGAACAAATAATATTTCCTAAATCGGCTTCGTGAAAAACTCTCCTTCCACTGTCAAAGTGTGTTATCAACCCAACGCTGGTTGCATCACAGTGGTTCATCATCATCATCATCATCAGCCAAAAGACGTCCACTGCTGAACATAGGCCTCCCCTTTTAACCTCCACACTGAACGACATCCTGCCATCTGCATCCACTGGATGCCCGCGACTCTCACAATGTCGTCGGTCCATCTAGTGGGAGGCCTACCTACGCTGCGTCTTCCGGTTCGCAGTCTCCACTCAAGAACCTTTCTTCCCCATCGGTTATCAGTTCTTCGAGCGATGTGGCCTGCCCATTGCCACTTCAACTTGCATATTTTAATAGCTATGTCGGTGACCCTGGTTATGGCTATGTTGGCGAACATCTATGTTCCGAATTTTATCGCGTAAAGAAACTCCGAGCATAGCTCTCTCCATTGCCCGTTGTGTGACTCTGAGTTTTTCACACACATCACAGTGGTTCACTGCAGTGCAATTATTATTAACGGGATATTTACCGTGATATATGTTTTTGAGGAGCTCGTGATATTTTGCCGCAGCTATGTAGATACACCTATGTTCACGGATAAACAGATAAATGCGAGTGGCTGACAAAATGTTCAATGTTTGGTCAGACAAAACGGTCTGCTGTTTTTTAACGGGGCTGTTTTGACAGCCCCGTTAGCTCAGTTGGTAGTGAACCTGCCTGCTGCGCTTGGGGGCGTGGGTTCGATTCCCACCTAGGACAAACATTTCTATCATGAACATTTGTGTTTGTTCTATGTATGGATGTTAATATATATTTAAGTATGTTTTAAAAATATACATGTACGTATATCAGTCTCTGGCAGCCATATTACAAGCTTTGCTTAGTTTGGGGTCAGATAATCATGTGTGCAATAATGTCCCAGATATTTATTTATTTAGGGTTCCTTAGCCCCACAATAGTCTTCTAATATGATTATCAACGTATTTTGCGGTTAAATTACTTTTCAAAGTTACGCTATCTTAACTAATCACTTACTTAGAAGAAATTTCCTTTAACACTCAACTACAATACCCATATCTGATAATCGGGAAAATAGCGAAAATAATTCGTTTACCTACAATACCAATATTAACCACCTACCCAAAAAAATTGCTGACAAGATGTCCACAGGTGTCTTCGACGGGAATTAGTTTTCCCGGGATTTTCTCGTTTTTCTTTATTTCCCGGGTTTTCGCAACAATAGGCTTACGTGACTAGAGGTGAGTGTGGGATAATTAGCGCAATCTTTTGCTGTAATCCAATTTTGGTAATTCAATTGACGAGCTTGCTGTGTCTAGTTAAGGATGGAAGGAAATACGCGAAAGAGCCTACGCCGTACTTATATGTATGAATATTGATCAATGTATTTCGTATAAGAGTGCTTGGGGCATTGGAGTCTATTGAGAGACGCGCCAAGAAGCTCATCAGCAATGAATCCCTGGTTCAGACTAAACTTCTTGGTCTTAAGCATCGGTATAAAGTTGCTAGTCTATCAGTTTTTTATCGTATACATTTCGGAGAGTGTGTATCGGATCTTCCCCCCCAGAGCGATCCCCAAGCCGCCTGCCAAGCGTGGGGATTATGGCAACACCCCTCTATGAGGGAGGCCTTGTCCAACAGTCGACGTTAATTGGCTGATGATGTGTGATGTGTATCGGATCTGCATGATCTAATTCCCTCCCCATTTTTCAATCGGACTGCCAGAGCGAGCACGAAAAATCGGCACCGTGCCATATGGTAATCCGTACGAAGCGCTTTAATTCCACTTTTATTGTGCGAACTGCTAATCTGTGGAATGCGCTGCCTGAATGGGTGTTCCCCGAAAGTTACAATCTGGGTGTCTTCAAATCTAAAGTGAATCGGTTTCTTCTGGGCAAGCGTGCTCCATCGTAGACCGCATCATCGCTTAACATCAGGCAAGTTGGGTGTCAAATGCAAGCCTATTACAGAATAAAAAAAACATGTATGCTAAAACTAAACCGGCAATTGCGAGTCGTGTTTGCGCACTGAGGGTACCGTGCCACCGCAAAATACAAAAAGTTGTGCAAAACAACACGCCTAAGCGGTGACCCCTTCAAGTATCTACTACGCTCGACGTTGCTTAACTTGGTGATCAACAGAAATTTGTCACAGACTCGCACTTGGCTATGATTCATTAATTACTGTTTTCCTATATAGTGTGTGCTATAATCAAGCCAAGTTTGACGCTTGTATCGTTCGCGCAAAACTTTATGAGCCCTCTGAAGTTAGGCGCGAGGCTTCCCGACGCCCTGTAAAGTCCCTCGGATACCTATAATATGCGTACTGCGCAGCCACTGGGCCTAACTTCAGAGGGCTCATAAAGTTTTGCGCGAACGATACGTATTACCGTTTTTACACAAATACAAATTTACGTTTTAAATAACTGGCTAAGAGCGTGTCGAGACACGCATATGGTAGGGTTCCGTAACCAAAGCCTTATACCTAATTGTAGTAATAGTTCAAAAATTGATGGTTATAGATACCCCAAATTTCAGAGATGTACCATGATACCATCTCGACATAGCATATACTTTTTACGGTTTAAACATAGAGAAAACTGATTGAGTAACATTATTTGTTAAGATCATTTTACAAAAATATCAATGACCTTTGAGCTAGAACGCCTTGAATTTATTACAGGTTTATCGATGTTACTAAAAAAAATATGATCAGATAATGTTCAAAATAATTTTGAATGAAGGTTTTAAATATGACCTATCTGTGTCTAAATCTTATAGTTTAGAAAGGGGGGGACCAACTTTTTGTCACTTTGGCGGGCCATATTTCGCAAAGTATAGATTTTATAAAAAAGTGATGTATAAAATCTTATCTTCATTTTAAAATACCTTTTCAACGATACCCCACACGAGCAAGTGGAGTGAAAAAAAAATGTCATCCCCATTTCACATGTACCAGAGCCACCCCTAAAATGCAATATTATATATATTTTTATACTCTTAAAATTGAGATCCATATTACACCTGCAATTATGCAAAGTTTGATGCACTTATCTTAATAATTATAGAAGTTAGAAGGTTCTAAAAAAATTGGACAGACAGACAGACAGACAGAACGAATTTATAAGGGTTCCTTGTCCCTAGAAAACGCTGTTGTATGAAGACTAAAAAATTATAATAAAGCTACAAAGTAAAGAGGGGCTTTACTTTGTGTTTTTTTTTTTTTTTTTGTTTATCCGCAGTTAAATTTCATTTTCTGCGAAAATTTCAACAGGCTATCTATTACGGTTCGAAAGATACATACCTACAGCCGTGAAAAGGTACGGCGGGCAGACATACAGATGAACAGCGTAGGCTTAGTAGTAGGGTGCCGTACACTACACACCCAGGTTGAGAAAAAAGTCGGCAAACTAAAGTGGAACTAGGCCGCCAATCGCATATCGGGTGAGCTGTGTACAAAAATCATGATTGGCTCCAAAGACTTTCGTAGTAGCTTTACCTAGTCTGTGATTGGCTCTTACAAATCCCACAACCACCTGGTAGGCCCAGTCGAAGGTAGCGAAACGGAGATGGAAGAACTGGTCCACCACAGCACAAAATAGAGAGGATGTGGAAGAAAGGAGGAGAGACTTTTGTCCAGCAATGGGACAACATTAGCTGATAATAGCTATTGTCAATTCCTATTGTCCTGAAGGGGAAATCTTCACGATACCCGACACCTTCGATATACTGCTTTTTTTATATGGGGATATAGACATACCAACAAACTAACACACTTTTGCATTTATAATATTATGTGTTAGTAGGTAATTATAATTTTATTACTTAAAGTAAGTACTTATTAAAGTATTTTCGAATATACATATTTATTTATCGGACAATAACAATGTCTCTGCGGTCGAAAGTCATATTTGGATTCGCAACTACCCGCGAATTATCTCGAAATCGATTTGAACATCGCGACCGCACTTTAAAACGATTTCATATTTCATTAATTTGCATGTGGACGTAGTGAGGAGTTATGAGAACAGGGGTTAAAGTTACTTTTAAGAATTTTATAAGAATATTGGTTAAAATAATTTATTTGCGCAAACACACAAGTAAATCGTACACACCATGATGAAAAGTAACTTATATGTTAACCAAGACATAAGCTACTTATCTATATTCTAAATTTAATCCAAATCCGTCCAGCCATTTTAGTATGAAGGAGTAACAAACATACACACATATACCATACATACTAACATACACATACAGATACTTTCGCTTTATAATATTAGTGTGACAATAGGTTTTTGGCGATGATGCGGTCAGTGGCCTAGAAGAAACCGATTCACTCGCGATGTGAAGACAGCTGGATTAAGTCGGAATAAAAAAATAACTAAACTTTTTTTATTTTAATATCATTTAAGTATACGTAAAGCTGCGCAAACTCTTAATTGATAACAAAAAACTCAATTATTTTGCTTCATATACAGCCAGATACATCAATGTTGAGAGAATACGCTGTTATTGACCCGTGACAGACGGTGCAGCGCTTCACTGCTAGTCTGGTACCTTTGATCACTCATGACATTACACTTATATTATAAACTAGCGACTCGCCCCAGCTTCGCACGGGTATATGTTTTATTATATATATAAACCTTCCGTGAAAAATTATCTAACTGATAGTGAAAACCGCATCAAAATCCGTTGCGTAGTTTTAAAGATCTATATAGGGACAGACAGAGGGAAGCGACTTTGTTTTATACCATGTAGTGATGGTGATTTACTTATAACACAAGAGTTTGTGTGCAAGTGTGTGTATGTCCACACTTAATCCATGACGCTGAACGGATTCGGATGAAATTTGGTACATCCTGGATTAACATAATTATAGGTTATTATTTAAATTTAAACCAGAGTCACCGACATAACATAGCTATTAAAATTTGCAGGTGAAGTGGCAATGGGCAGGCCACATTGCTCGAAGAACCGAATACCGATGGGAAAGAAAGGTTCTTGAGTGGAGACCACGAACCGGAAGACACAGCGTAGGTAGGCCTCCCACTAAATGGACCGAAGACATTGTGAGAGTTGCGGGCATCCCAGGATGTCGTTCAGTGTGGAGGTTAGAGGGGAGGCCTATGTTCAGCAGTGGACGTCTTCTGGGTGATGATGATTTAAATTTTATAGTTAACTATATGTCCCATTCGGTTTCTCCTTATAACATCAGCTATCTACCAGAGAAAGCCCCATCAAATCGGTCTAGCCATTTCGGAGTCAATTGGGAACATATATAAATACATCACCTTTATTTATAGAGATTCAAAATTTGACCACCGTCAGGGTTTGAACCTGAGCCATCCGGACTTATGCCCCGAACGCTCTTACTTCTTATGGCGGCTCCACATTAGTGCCGTGAATTCACGCGCGAATTCACGGCGTGAATCACAAGTCGTGCCCTCCACATTCACGGGATGCTCACAGTCGTTCGTGAAACCCGCCGCGAAATGGACGTAAAAGCTGCTGCTGCAGTAACTTTGTTTGCTGTGGCAACATATTACTATTTAGACGTCCAAAACAAGAATGTTATTAAAAAGCGTTGGAAAAAAAGAAGATAGTAGATGACGTCCGTACGCCTTTATAGACCGGAGTAAACAAGAAGTAAACTGGCGCGGGGCCGTGAATGTGGATGTGTACGCGTGAACGCCGCGCGAAGGGGCGCGAACCCTAATACCGACTCTGATCGGGGAACAGGCGTGAACGCGCGTGAACCCCGCGAAAGCCCTCCACATTCACGTTCACGCTTGTTCTCGGAGCTTCACGGCACTAATGTGGAGCCGCCATTACACAGGCCCCTCGTTGCGCCCTGATTACGCCCACATTGTCATAATATATCTCTCGATAACGGCACTGTCTCATAAAAAGTTTTAATTAAAAGTGAATATTACTGGTTATCGAATAAAGTATCCAGTTGTATGATTCAATATTCCGTTAATAAGTAAGTGTCATTTTAATTATTTCATTAACTTAGTGCAATTATGTTTTATGGGTGTTCCCCGATAGTTACAATCTGGGTGTCTTCAAATCACGAGTGAATCGGCTTCTTCTAGGCAAGCGTGCTCCATCGTAGACCGCATCATCATTAACATCAGGCGAGTTGGCGGACAAACGCAAGCCTATTTATGCATTAAAAAAAATCAATTTTAATTTCTGTTTCGATGGCACCATGTTAGACATTAGTTTTTCAATTTATATATTTCTCACATATCTCATATCTCATCACGCTAATAATTGGTGGACTGATTTGAACTTGGTAGGATCGGAAATATAATCGTTTACCGAAGGACATCATAGTACCTATGTATTGCCAGTAACAATCAAACTTCAAACTAATCACATTAATATCATATACTCGTATGTGAAAGTTTGGATGGATGGATGTTAGTTACTCAATCACGCAGAAACGGCTGGATGGATTTGGATGAAATTTGGAATAGACATTGCTTATGTCCTGGATTAACACATAGGCTTCTTTTCATCATCATTATCATCACTGATTTTCATCACCACGCGTGTGAAGCCGCGGGATGCAGAAAGTAATAATATATTTAAAAAAGTGGCTTGTTTACAGAATATTAACTTATTTGACGACTTTTTACAAGGTTTTACTATTTATTGTTAGTATGGATCAAATCTTGAAACTGAATTTTAAAATAGATATCCCCACAGAAAAGAAAAGGGAAAAAATCTTTTCTGTGGTTACCTCCCTCCCAACCAATTGAGCTGAAATTTTGCATACACGTTTAGTTTGGATGACAATGCAATGTTACATTAACAGTTATTTTTTATGTAGGTGATATCATGGGGGTCCGTGACATGGGTATCAGATGAGAGGGTTTGCTGAGAAAAATACGAAAAGTAAAATGATGTCATAATTAATTCAACATGGCGTGCACCTAAAAGCTTGCTTTACAAAGTATTTTTTTTATTAATAATTTTATTTAATAGTCATGTAAATCTCATTTATTTAACTACGGACGCATTGTTAATTATTTATGAATTCAATTCAATTCAGCGGTCTCCGGGCAGTCTAACTTTTTATGTAGTGTTAGTGTTAGCTTTTTGTTTAGTTAATAAAGGCACTTGCCCTATAAATATTTTTTTTATTTATGAATTAATTTTTACTCACATGTTTTTTTACAGATTTATAATTATTCACACAATTATCAATGAAAATGTTAATCTAATTCTACTGGAAATGAACCCTGCAGTTTTTAATGGGCAGATTTTAGAATAATTTGGAACATGAGCTAGGCAATTCGTAGCGCTTCTAATAAACTAGACCAATAAAACTAAATTCGGGAGTTCAGTTCTAAACCTGATCAGACGTAGTTTTAACTCTGGTCGGGGGCAACTAACTGGCAATTTAAGTTTTTCTTCGCGAATACTGGAGCAACTTGGTGGGGGACTTATTACAGTACACGGGTATATACGGTTGGTGTTATATATTGGATAAACTATGCCTAGACAGACCATCCATTATAACGTAGAAGAAGAGTTCGCACTGATGTCACACAGGCTCGTTGACACTGCTAAGGTGGTACCTACTATTGAAGAAGTTTCATGTACGTAATGTATAATATATATTATGGTCATTTTTTTATGCATAATAGGCTTGCGCTTGGCCGCCAACTCGCCATTAAACTTCTTCTTTCATGTCCGTGATGTATATTATATATTACGTACATAAAATTTCTCCAATGATTTCTACTAACTTAGTGGTATTAACTAAGTCAATAATGGACTTTTAAATGCCTTTATTAACTTAAAAAATACAAGCTAACACTACAAAAATAGTTCGATGCCCATAGCATATACCGTTGAAGGTTTACAGACACAAGCCCACTATTAGTTGGCAGCGTACCCAGCAATAACACGTTGTATGGCAATGCTTATGCGTTGAGCCAGATACACGCCAGCATTTTGGTCAGGCTTCGCAATAACCTGGCACTCTTTTAATGATTTTTGAAAATGAGGTGAGCTCTTGGTCCCCAAGGGCCCAATGTCTCTACCCCAAATGCCTCAAATATGTAACTTTTAAACTTTCGCGATTTGAACACTCATGTTTATACACGTACACGTATCTATGGACGGTACCTATTTTTACCGATAAAGCCCGATAAACATTAATTTAAAACATGGACTATGGCATGTTATATAATTATCAATATAAAAAAACTGACTTCATTAAAGGATCAATCATCATCAGAGCTAGACCAAATTGAAATGAGACCTCACGGGAACCACCAGCTTTCAAATAAAAAAAGAATCATCAAAATCGGTTCACCCAGTCGAAAGTTCAGAGGTAAGAAACATTAACAAACTCCTCCTTTTTGGAAGTCAGTTAAAAATAAATAAAGCATTTTCTCAAACATTGTATGTCCACGATTTGAAGAACATACTTGAAATTGGACATATGCACAACTGATATTTTATCGCGATTTCAGGTACAATCTCATAGTAAAAGTTGTTATTAATGATGTGAACAATGTCCTCCTCTCAGTTTAGTACTGCCAATCCGTGTAACCCCACATTTACACATCATTTGAAAATTGCGTAGCTCACCTCTAGGTTAGCGATAATGTTAATCTATTTTCAAGTAACTCTACGTTCTCAAATATCTATCTCGTTAGGAACTCCGCAAAAACGTCTTCGAGATCCAATCGAAACTTCCTCAATTTAGCTGCCGGAGCAATCACATATATGCAAGTGCAGTCGGGGAGAAAAGTTAACTAATATCGCACTAAAACTTAAGCTGTGGTGAGGCTCAACTAGCTAAGCTCTTCTTTGCCTATAAACTAAGAAAGAAATATTTATTTATTGAACACCAACATGATGTATGCCATTACATAGGAGAAATAAGGCCCAAAAATTGACCAAACGTCATCATAATTATAGGTGCAGACTACATGCTTTTACAAAAACAAGAGTTAAATCGATCAGATTAAATTATATTAAAGATCGATAAAGGTCTATAATATAATTTAATCTGACGACAAACTCGCCGAAAAATTGCAAAGCCTCCAGCACCGCCGTAAAGTAGCTCGTCTGTCTATTTGGGCATACATTTCGGCTTCCTGACCTAATTCCATCCTCTCCCTTTTACTACAGGACAAGAAGAACGACTACCCACTACCAGCCTTTCCTTTCCCTACGTCTCATTTTTCTGAGAACTAAAATCTAGGCATCTACACTCATCTCATCTCACACTAATATCATATATGTGAAAGTTTGGATGGATCGATGAATGGATGTTTGTTACTTAATCACGCAGAAACGGCTAGATGGATTTGAATGAAATTTGGAATATACATTGTTTATGTCCTGGATTAACACATAGGCTACTTTTCATTATCATCATCAACACTGATTTTCATCACCACGTGAGTGAAACCGTGGGGCGCAGCTAGTATATATATAACTAGCGGACTCTGCAGATGTCGTACTGCTCGACCGGGTTCAATTATGTTTTCAAACCATCCAGAAACCCATTGAAATATACACACAAAATTTAATCCAAATTGGTCCAGCCGCTTAGGGAGTTTTTTTTTACATACAATTAGGTTAGTGAGGTAGGGTAGTAAGTTAGGTGACAAACACACGTACAGAAGAAATATATAATTGCATATACCGCTGCGCCACTAAAACTGACAAAATATGAGTATAAAATCATTCTTTCCTAATCTACTATTTATAATGATTCAGCTCTCTATTATCTCACCGACAGTACATCCGCGAGAATGAAAAGCAAACTGCGGTGGCCGCCGGAGCCCCATATTGCAGACGAGACGTTGAAATATTCATTTAAAGCCTGGACAAACCCGCGCTATCAACGTCACAATCGCCCTTTCACCTTTGGCCCTCCAAAATGAGACGCGTTTGGAATTACTTTCCCATTGCAATCGTATCATCTCGCAAACTCTTTTTCATTTGGGCATTGGCTTTGCAGTTGCCATTTTAAAGGCACACGACCCTGGTTTAAAGAAATAAAACCAACATCGATGGCGTGCGTACCATCCACGACACGCGTGCACCAACCTTGGTTCAATTTCAACTCAAAAATAATACAGGGTAAATAAGTTTTAGTTTATGAAGTTTGACATGGACGTGAGACAAACTTCAGTTATCTATATTATTATAACGAAGCATGTAGAAGGTATTAATTTCTTGTGCCAATGTTAATAAATTCGCAATTTAACAGCGACGAAAACACTTGAATATGGCTATGGTAGAATTTTAGATTCATTTAATTATAAATGCAGACGTTCCTCATAGACCAACTAGCGAGGTTACGTCATTATTTTTCCTTAATCTTTTTTTTGTGATCTTTAGAGCCATATAATATAAGGCGAGATGTTATTAATACGGGCTGAAATAATAATTGGGCATCCGCTGATCGCCACTGCGTGATTGTGAGAGTCGCGCAGGTTTGCCCGCTTTTATTAGATCACACGTCACACTATCATACTTCGTACGGACAGGCCAGACAGCTATATATTATAATTAGAAAGGATTTTTAATTTTTCAATTCATATAATTGGAATTGACATATTTGGTTAATTGACAGATAATTTAAGGAGCTATGTACCTACCTACTTAGTTTTTTTAGTGTATATGAAATTGCTGTTGAAAAATACTTATTTTTTTAATATGTATCAAGAAGATTATAAATAATATGAAGCTAGATGATTCACAATCATTAAAAAAATTACTCCTGAAATCTAAATACGTATTCCATTGCAAAAAACCTTGGCTTAAACTTTAAAAAACAAAGCTGTTAAAATTCCTGACTCCGAAAAACAAAAATCAACTACTAAAGAACAATCAGACACTAATTTCATATTGAATATTTAACTTCCTCGGAGACGGGAGACAGACTTGCAGCATGATTGCGTTAGCTATCAATGGCAAATGTACCATCTGACTCGCGTCATATTAGGCTTCATTATCCAAAAAATCTGAGCCCAGCGCATGTTGATCAACAAAAGTGCACAAAGACTGCTACTTGACGTCATTTCCATTTGGTATACTATATTATATTAGTCATAATCACGTCGCTTTGATCATCTTTGGATCGCTCTAGCTCGTTGACCCATTTGCTCGTATGGTGCGTAGTAAACAGACCTAGTGAACGAACACGAGCGAACGCACAGGCGAACATAGACGAATGCACCGCACGCGCACGCTCCTCACCTGTATTCTGCTTCTTGCTCCTGACTACTGACATTTGGCGAGCCCTAGCGCAAATAGCGAATTCTTCCTTTGTGTACTTTTGCTTTCGCTGATACGTCGCACCAACTCTTTACCTCACAATATTATAAATATTCATTTGCATTCGTTCGTTAAGTCTGTACACGACACGGCATAATATGAGCGGGCGCAGCAATCGCAATTGACAGGTAACGTAATCAGGTCGCTGCATCTATTAAATTCTAACAAATCTATCCCAGAAGTGCGGATTATTCTCCTTCTGTGCATTCGAGTTTCTTCGCAGCTAAATCGAAAATTCCGTCCGCCTTAGACTTGATTGTATTACTAATGAAGATGGTGATTCTCTTGGATTTTATGCGCAAATTGAAAATGTTCGGGAACTTCAGTATTACTAAGCTGTCGAGTTGTTTGTTCAATATGTATTAAGTTGGATATTTAATGACTTAGCTTTTATTTGTATGACGTTTTATTAGTAGAATCATTTCAAGACTAGCCTTCTTGTGTCAACAATGTCTCAGAAACCATTGTTTTTAAAGAACAAGTTTTTTTATGCTATAGGTGGCAAACAAGCAGACGGGACGCCTACGATAAGCGATCACTGTCGCCTGTGGATACCTGCAACACCAGAGGCATCACAGATACGTTGCCGACCCTTAAAGACTCTGTTAACAGCCCTTTTGAAGAACTCTATATTATAAATACTCGGAAATACCGTATCACACATAACTCGTTCCACAAATTTCAAGTGTGACGCAAGAAAGAACGCGTAAAACGTACAGTTTGCGATTTCCACCGATCTATGATTATGTGGATAAACTTTCAGGTGGTGGCGGCTGGTGTGATGATAATACCATCGCGGTTTTATCATCGCACCTGCTGCTGGTCTTTATCATCGCAGCTGGCATCAGATCGAATAGTTCTTCAAAACATTCCCCGTTGTGAATGGGATAAAAGACAAAAAGAGACCCAACGTCTCGACGCATGCGAGCGGTTTATTTGTGACAAACAACGTTTAAAAGTCACACTCAACGACATGATACATGATGAACCGTGATACGGGGAGATTGACATTTGCAAGAATCAGAATGCTGGCCTCGTTAATACCCAGAAAACGACAAATATAGTTTAAAACGTTAGCCTAATACTTTTTTCAAGATCAGTCGGTAAACAAGCGAAATCCGAACCATAGAATGCACAGACATAATGTAGAGCAAGCTACGTACTTTCTAATCGTAGCTGCGATCTCACGACAACAGTAACGCGAGATTCACGACCCGTAGATCAGCTAGCCTGAGGGTTTATATCTGAGTATTGTAGGGTACATTTTAATACGATTATAAATAAGAGAAACATGCAAACCAAGAATATATCCAGTAAGGGTGTTACCAAACCAACCGATCGATCGTCCATCGATGCCATCGATCGATGGGAGAATGAGATGAGTCAACGTCGATCAACAGTTCTCCTACACCTAATAGATCTGCTTCGATTGAAGTTCGATCTACAAACAATCGAAAGTAGATCAATGAAAGAATGATACTCGCTAATGAAGAGCTCACTGTATGAATGTTTTCATTGACGTTTGATCAATCCGTCAGTCATCACCGAAAGACCGTTGGTTGATCAATCATGGATAGACAGTCGAATGATGATTTATTGACCGTTTGACCGATCGATACTCGTGGATCAACCGATTCTACAACACCAACCGATCGACTTCGATCGATCGGCGATCGATAAGTTGGTGTAAGTGCTCCCTAAGTACAATAGTATATGTTCCTAGGACTGGTGTACTGTAATGTATCAGAGTTTTAAGCCTATTAGAAGACCAATACAGGTTAAGGGTTGTTGCTTTGGGACCTACAAGACCTACAATGTTAAGGCTACGCCTACCAGTCAATGCTATCACTTGCGCTTATTTTTTTACCTTTTTAACACGCTTTTATTAGCTTGGTATGTATCTATATAACGGAATCTTTAAACGTGATTTTCAAAGCCACGGATTAATTTGAAACTTTGCATACTTACATAGTACCGATGACAATGCAATAATTTGTTTAGTTTGTCCCATTATCCTTACCAGGATCTTCAGGATTAGCGATTTTAAAGCGTCTTTTTTTTAGTGTTTTGCTGCGAGAATTATTGAAGATAAAAAATGATTGACTGAGTTTTAAAATATCATTATCTTTAAAATAATATGACACATGGATTGAAACTATTTTCTTGTTGATATTTTATGGAATGTTTAGCATCACAAACATGAATTGTTGTATTGTTATTTTTTTATAAAAGCTTTTAAAATTATAATTTATAAAAGCTTGTTTAACATTTATTTTTTATAATAACATCACAAACCATTTCAAATTATTTTTATTTTGCCGGAAAAGATAACAAAATACAGGGTTACGCATATACCATGTACTAAACCGGAAGGAGGTCTTTGTACTGTAATGATCAGCAGTTCCATAGGAAACAGTACTTAATTGACACTCGTCAAAATGTATGGAACAACAGATTTTTTTTCCCGCTAGTTCAGGGTTGGTCCCATAGAAAAGTTGTTCATAATGACGAGTGCAATGACCTCCTTTCGGCGTAGTACATGGTATATGCGTAACCCTGTATTTTGTTATTTTTCCGGCAAAATAAAAATAATTTTAAATTGTTTGTGATGTTATAAAAAATAAATTTATAAAAAAACCAACTGAGCCACCGAGGCAGTCAATACTCAGCTGAACTACGCTACGAGCGCTAAAATTATACAGAAACTTAGTACAATATATTATTTTGTAGTCATGATCACAGACTAGGTACCAAGTTAAAAGCATCGCTTATTCGCTTCCTCAAACTCTGAACACAGAACTAATGTGAAACCTCGGTTGGAAGTAGGAAGTAGTTGGGCAAATCGTCTGGTTTCGGTACAATCCTGAGATGTGTCGTGATGCAGACTCTCGCAGACGCCGCGTTAGTGGCGCGACACGATCGCCTCGAGCGGAGAACTAGAGGAGCGTTTCCAAGGTTAAAAACCTGCCGGCAATGACGTTACTAGAGGCTAGAAGTATTAGTAGAGTTTTATATGTGGAATGAGCTCCATCTTGCGGCATTTCCGAGTAACTATAAAATGGGATTCTTCAAAAGGGCTGTTGTGTCTTTAAAGGTCGACAAGGTATCTGTGATACCTCTTGTATTACAGTAACCCATAAGTGACGGTGATCGCTTATAATCAGGCATCCCATTAGCATTTTTAATGCTATAGATGGGAAACAGGCAGACGGGCCACCTGATGGTAAGCGATCACCGTCACCTATGGATACCTGCAACACCAGGGGTATCACAAATACGTTGCCGACCCTTAAAGAATCTATTAACAGCCCTTTTTAAGAACCCGATATTATAGCTACTCGGAAATGCCACAGCAGGGGGGAGTTCATTCCACAAACTGCAGGTGTGAAGCAAAAAAGAACGTGTAAAACGCACAGTGTGCGATTTCCACCGATCTATGATACGTGGATGAACTTTCAGGTAGTTGCGGTTGGTGCGATAATACGAGTAAAACCACGGTGTTGGCATCAGATCGAACAGACATCTTCATAACATTCCCCGTTGTAAATGCGGTAAAATACACATAGAGACCCAACGTCTCTACGCATGCTGAGCGGTTCTTTAGCCTTGGTGCCGGGGTAATAGAATACGACACCGGTACCCCCTGCCTGTAGTAAGAGCCTACTCAAATGAGACCTCTGGGCTCGGGATGGTCAAAGTTGGGGCTCTGATCATCCACTTAAGCGTGCCCAGGGAGAGAATGACAACGTTGTGTGACCAACGTTGTCGCGAGTGGAGGGGCTGAGACAACACGCAGTTGTCTCTGGAGGTGCCGTAGCGTGTTACTCTGGAGATCCCGGAGCCCTCTTGTCAAGCACTAAGGCTGGTCACTAGGGGGGTTTTTTAGTGGGTATAATTCCACATAACCTAGCTGTACCCCAATGCAGCCGGGTACAAAAAAGGTGTTCAGTGAATTTGGGATCGTCGACAATTTTGACAGCTCTACGCTGTAATGCATGTAGTGGCTCAAGCTTGTTTTTCAATACTTGTGTTAAAATAAATTCTTTTTTTTTTCTAGATCTGGCAAATGGAGCAATCTGATTCGTTGAAAAGGCTGGTATAAATAATTCAGATCAAAAACGAAGTATAGGTTCGTACAATATTTATGGTGAGAGGCCAATCTATTTTTTAAGATGCCTGGAGTCGTCTTGCTAGGGAAGTAACCGCTACGAGCACCACAGGTTCAAAATTCAGGAGAAGTAGTACAGTTAAGACCGTTATAGTACGTAATTATTACTATCTAGTATTTTGGCAAAATCCTTAGGAATCGTACATGGTTTTGTACAGAGATAAAATACTATCTTTTGCCACTTTTCAGCCCTCAAACCATCTCTATGCAAAAAGTCACACTGATCCGTTGCCCTGTTGTTGCGTGAAAGCGAAACAAATAAACAAACTTTCACATTTATAACATAGTAATAATATTGATACAAAGTATGTTTTTGTGACAAATACGATAAATGCAGTTTTACTAGTCCCAATAAGCAATTTAAAAACATGTGTTCATATCGCAAATCTTTTTAAAATTAAATTGTTTAAAAGTTACATACGCCTAATCTCATGACACAAATGAAAATGCCTACAAAAAAATACTTGTATATATGTATCAAAAAAATATTCATTTCTCATAAAAGATATCTCATGAATTTAATCTGAAAACAGCCATGTTTCGTAACTTTTGAATTCTCTACATTTTCACCTCCATCCTAAAAATCATTAATCAAACGTCACTTCGCCAGTTGACCGTCCGTCATTTCTCTTGAGACAATGGTCACGAACCCGACCCATACAAGGTACTGTCACAGGTTAGAGAGAAGCAGATAAATAACTTGTATAGGTAATATACGAAACCATCGTATCTACTACCTATTTCTAGATGGTAGCTAAGGCTAATTCCCATTGGTTTGCACGGTTTTGTCTTTATGTTATCTATAAGTATTACACTATTAAACTATCACATTTCCGTGATAAGGTTGAGGATAGAGCGTGATAAGGCTGTGGTAATTTTAGCACAGTTATACATGCACCGTGTTCACGGGAGGGGTGATATCGGGAGCTCATGATAAGGCTATGGATATTTTAGCGCAGTTATATGCACCATGTTCACGGGAGAGATGATAATTTCGCGCAGTTGCGCGAAATTATCCATAGCCTTATCATGAGCTCCTGATATCATCTAACATAACATATAACTATATGCATCGTGTTCACGGGAGGGTGAATGTGATGGGAGGTTAAGCGAACTGGTTTGGATGAGTTCTTCGTTTTTGAGTTTAGCCGGCACTACCCAACCATGTATCTATAATTTTTATTTTACAAGAAATTATGTATACTGACTTATAATTATTATCAATAAAAAAGTTTATCTGTTTAGCTACCTGCGAGTAGTGAGCAGTCTTTGACATACAGCACCCAACAGCGCAGTGGCGCTTAACGTGGGGCGTCGAATGCACTGCGATAACAGTAGATGCATGTCGCATCCATTTTTTTTTAAATTATAATATAGGCTTGCGCTTGTAAGATATTTTAGCTTGGCTGCGTCTACGCGCAGATAAAAACGGTGGAAAGACAATTTTGTCTTCGGCCCGTGTTAGGCCTGCAGGAAAGTTAGGTATATGTCTATTTTTCCACAGTTTAGTGAAAGTTGTCTCTCTGTATTACTCTGTGTCGCGTCACATTGCATCGCCAACGGCAGAACCCGCGTCTCGACGTCCCAAAGGCCCGGCACGCCTGCCCTATGCAAATATGCGGATCCCTAAAATTGATCATAATCCTTCTCCCAGAGGAATATATTTCATCTTTGGCGGTATAAAGTGCGAGTAAAAATATGACGATGTAAGTGACTGGTGAGTTTACGATGTACTAGGCTCTTGTTTATGAGGATGTCACCGAGTAAACCGAGTTAGGAAGAAAGTGAGAGAAAGGGAGAGAAAGTGAGAGTGGTAGACATATTATGACTAGCTGCTTTTTTTCGTAGAAAAACGGAATGTTAATAGCTTCATCATATTCAACAACCGTGTCTTCTTTTTGCAGTTTTCACGAAATCGGTTTAATCAATCTTACAATCCATAATAAGATCTCAACCATTAAAAAAAGATACAGTAATTACTATGTTATGATAATTAAAGTGAGGTAACTTTTTTTAGCGTCTAAGAAAGACCTAGGTAGGTACTTAAAACACAAAATAGGTAAATATATTTTTATTCATATTATACGGGAATTACTCACGTAAGATTAGGCCGGATATTCCGACTATAGTTTCAACCGCATACGGCGGTCTTTATCAAGGTGAATGCGCGCGCGCGGCTGCGTCTCGCTTTGCACTGATAATAATTATGATATAATGCGCTGATATAATTTGCGTGTAATATAAATGAAATGTGTGAAAACACGTCACGTCAGTTTCCATAATAAAGGTAAGTATCTATTTGCACTTGACCTGTTTGTTGCTTTTCTAAAGAAATTGTAAAGTAACAAAAGTCCTTATCCAGGTTTCATTACATAGCTTAGTCGTTTAAACCTTTTAAACAGATTATTAAATAAATAACCCTATGCACAACATTATCGGTTTTTATATCAGCTGCTAAGCAAAAATCTTAAAAGCTAAACACTTTTTTCAAGCTGTATAACCTTTTATCCAAGCTTTTAAAAGAACTAAACAATTTGCGCTCTCACAAAGATCCTCAGCACAAAGAAAGTACTTGAGCATTGGATTGGAACTATAGAACAATACGTTTTAGTACCAAATCGGAAGGGCGCAAAGAGGCGTTTTAAGAGGCCATAAAAAAGGTACGAAATCATCGACGTAAAACGCATAAAGTTGATTTAGTAACCGCGGAAATAGACTCGCTTCTAGCAACCAATGTAGACAAATAAACTGTCTTCCCGTGAATAATGTGAATGTAACTACGCCGAAATATCCAGAACTCCATCCACGACCTTACCACGGTATATATCCCGCCAATAATCTTATAAATCATCATCGCCATTATCAGCCAGAAGACGTCCACTGCTGAACATAGGCCTCCCCCTTTAACCTCCACACTGAACGACATACTGCCATCTGCATCCACTGGATGTCCGCGACTCTCACAATGTCGTCGGTCCATCTAGTGGGAGGCCTACCTACTCTGCGTCTTCCTGTTCGCGGTCTTCACTCAAGATCCTTCCTTCCCCAACGGTTATCAGTTCTTCGAGCTATGTGGCCTGCCCATTGCCACTTCAACTTGCAGATTTTAATCTCTATGTCGGTGACTCTGGTTCTTTGGTGAATATATATGTTCCGAATTTTATCGCGTAAATAAACTCCGAGCATAGCTCTCTCCATTGCCCGTTGTGTGACTCTGAGTTCTGAATCTTATGAATAAACTTTATTAATTAGAAAAATACTTTTTAAAACAAGCTTTTTCGTATTTTTATTAGCAAACCCTTTCATTTGATACCCATAATATGGGTATCAATGATATTATCATGATGATAAGAACATTTTGTTTGCCGTCTTGGGGCGTCCGCAATATTAAATCTATCATCTAGGACCAAAGTGCTTATGAAGAGAAATGCAACGGACTAAAACTCGGTGGGGTTACGTCGATTCGTATAAGAGTACATATGGCCACCTTCTGTCTTCATTATCAGACCAGCTCGATGGTACCATAACATTGCATTGTCACCGAACTTACTTGTTATTGTATTCTGATTCGTAATTTTTAATGTATTTTTTTTTCTATGACTCGTTACACGCCTTGGCGTAGCTGTAAGTGTAACGAGTATTTGTCTATAAATAAATAAATAAGTATGCCAAATTTCAGCTGAATCAGTTGAGGATAACTGGTCTAAAATTCAGTTGCATATTCGTCCCACACATACCGCGAACTTACATACTAACCTTACATTGAATTTCATCTCGCTGTCTTGGCTAATGAGAGAGCAAGACAAAAGTCAATGTAAGGTTGTTATAAGAATGTTTTTGAGATTATGATAACGTACCAGGATGAGTTGAATAAAAGATTGAAAATAGAAATATGTTTAGACGGATAAAATCTTTTTGGAACTGAAATTGCTCACAAAATCTCTATTCGATGAATAAACAGACAAATAATCGCACATTTACGAGTATAAGTAACGTAAGATTTGATAATAGGTAGGTATAATACATCATTATTAGTAGTATTACTCAAGTCTTAAAGAACATAGCTTTAATTTACGAGTCCATAATTATTACATATTTAATTCCTTATTCCATCGTCCTATTTTGTTCAAAATCAGGTAGCGATTTTTTGCGCCCATGGGCCGATTCATATTGTACAAAAGGTATCGTCTTTTCTATTTCTAACGGGATTAGATTGACAAAAATATCAGTTACAGAGAGGGGATTATGGGTTCAATTCAATATAGATTTATTTAACGCTAGCTTTTCGACACTGCGGTCAATGGACAGGAAACCAAAACGTATAAGATTCACAGGCTTTTTATGCCTTTTATAAGGTTACAAATAGGTAAACACTTTGTTTGGTAGACCACCTAGCTTTGGTTGGTGGATATTGACAAAAAGATAAAAAAAGAAAGATGCTGTTTATAAGGCTTATTTGGTAAACACGTATACAAATCGGATTGTCTCAGATATACAAAGCCCAAGAGAGAGAATTGTCTATACCCTGTAGTTGGGGTTAATAAACGCTGATGATGATAATGGATTTGGGTAGATGTAACTGTTTTTATTAAATAATTACTGCTGTTGCCCGCGATTTCATACGCGTAGATTTTCATATATACTTTCAACCCTTTTTTCCTCCCTTAATGCGGCCCTTGCGCAAAATAACATAGCTTATACTTCAATCTGGTTATAGCTAAGGATATTCGTAAAAAACGCATTTAAATCCGTCCAGTGGTTTAGGTGTGCTTGGACAAACAAACAAACATACGAAACACTGTTTTAAACTATCACGGTTGTTCACTAAAGTTATATGATTATTTACGGGATATTTACCGTGGTAAGGTTGTGGAAGGAGCTCCCGATATTTCGGCGCAGTTACATGCACCATGTTCACGGGAAGACACCGTCTTACCACGGTAAATATCCCGTAAATAATCATATAACTTTAGTAAACATACGAAAATTCTAAGAACTGTCTTATCGTATTCAGCTGCTTATTTTAAAACGCCATTTGTGTGTTTTTTGAATATATATCTCGCAATTACAGATTGTTTATATTTAGGTTTTTATTATATGTATAGATGTTTTTGATTTTATATCGCGTTTTAATTTACTGTTAAGCCGGGTCCGCTGCAGCATGTTTTCGTGTTAGCTAACACCAAAGTCACATCCACTTTTCGTGTCAGTAACATGTTAATGTGTTAGCTAACACGAAAACATGCCGCAGAGGACCCGGTTAACACGAAATAGATGGCAAAATATGTTTGATATATTGACGACCACTTTTATACTCTCAGCTTAGCGTTATGCTCAAAGAAAATAATGATCCTCTTTCATCCCAAGGCCTGCTTAGTATATAATTATCAATTCCACCATCCTGAACAAACGTACCGTATTCCACACCCATCAAACAAAAAAATCGTCTCCGGGCAAAACCGAATTACCTTCCTTTGACTGGCAAATCAAAGGCGCCGTGTCTACCTGTCTACTCTCAAAATCTGTTGGATTTTCGCCCATATGGCTATTATTATAAAGTTTGTTGAGACTTCCGGGGAGTATGGGGTGCAGACAAAGGAGCCTTCTGCTGTCTTCCTGCCCCAAGGTATTGCACAATGGGCTCCACGTGCGACGGAGGTTGTTAACTCATTTATCAGATCCCTGATAAGTTTCCGATAGCGTTAATTTTACGTGTTTGTTAGATAAGGAAGGGTTATGGGCATAAGGTGTTAAGCATGGGAACGCTCCAATTTATGGAGCGAGAAACGTGATATGAATTTTGGTTTGTATTGCTTTTCATTGTATTTAATATTATTGAATTAGATTAGAGAGCTGATGAATTTCGGGAACTGCGTTATAACTTAATACAAATTCCAATACTAGCAAAACTTCTTGGTAAGAAGAATGTTTTTGAGATTATGGTAAATCTTATCGTGTTTTGAACCACGGTTTTATCTTAAACACAGATATGTCTATGATATGTATTTTTTCCGGCTCAAATATTGTTATTTAACTATTATACCAAAGTATAATTAGGCTCATCGCTGAATACGGTGCTATCGTTTGGTCCCCCTACTACAAGACGCACACTGAAAACGTCGAGAGAATCCAAAGACACTGTATAACGGCTGCATGCCGTCGTTTTGGTCTTTTACGTAAATTTCAAACCTACGATGAGCGTATTGGGCATTTTAAATTAAGTTCCCTCTCAAAAAGGCGGCGTGTCAGTGAGTTGTTATAAGATCGTCAACTCTATGGTTGATGGTCCATTCTTACTAAGTTTGATTAGCCTTAATACTATTTTCAGATTAAGGGTTTGTCGCATCTTCACCATACGCCTTACTTACATAAATAATATATCTCACAACAGCCCTGTCGCACGAATGTGTCGTTCTTATAATGATCTTTACCGCAGTACCGCCCGTGACGACAAGAATAATGACGACATAGATTTATTCGGACTTAGTCTCAGTCAATTTCGGAACAATGTTAACAAAATAATTTAGAATTTTATTGCACTGCAACACAGTAATACAAACCTTGCTGTGTCGCACTGCAATGTGTAGTTAATCTTTATTATTATTTTTCTCTTATGTATACATTTATATTTATACATATATATATTTATTTACATATTTCTAATTTTAATCTATTATATGTATTTACATTTCAATTTAGTGTTTTAATGTATTGTTTTAGTTTAATTTAATAAGAAGCTAATGTAAAAGAAATTAAAATCACAATGGTATCCTGTTTAGGTCATGTTTTGTGCTCATTGTTTTGGGTCATGGGATCGAGCAAAATCATTAACGTGTTACTATATCTGTATATGTCCTGTGACTTGTTATGAGTGCCTAATAATAAAATAAATTTAAAATTGATTAAAAAACTCTCAAATTTGGAATAACCTCCCGTTAAAAGTGAACCCTAACTCGTGCGTTCGCAACAACGTGCGGTGATGCTCATTAAACACTTTATCGCGTTCTGTTCAGGTGTTTTGATTTATTGTTGTTGTTGGTTTGTTGCACGCGTTTCTAATGTTTATCGCAACACTGACTGCGTCGTGTGGTTTTGCACGTGAGTTTCATATTCTCAGACATTTTCTTGGTATAAACATTTCCTTCATTATTTCAGCCTATTTTGTTCCCACTACTGGGACTAAGGGCTTAGAGAGCGAAAGGGCGAGAGAGAGAGAGAGAGAGAGAGAGAGAGAGATGATGAGCCCTAATGCACCATGTGGTCTAGTGCATGTTGGTAATGTCATAAATGTCATAATTTCACCAACAGTTTTTTTTTTGTGACGGCGACGCCGCTTCTCGGTTGATATTCCAAAAACCCGTACGAAGCACTTTTATGCCACTTTTATTGTGCAATCTGCTAGTCTGTGGAACACGCAGCCTGGATGGGTATTCCCCGATAGTAATAATCTAAATGTCCTCTAATAATAATAAATAAATATCTGGGAAATTTTTGCACACACGGTCATCTGACCCCAAACTAAGCAAAGCTTGTAATATGGCTGCCAGAGACATACGTACATATATATTTTTAAATACATACTTAAATAGATATCTATCGCGAGTGAATCGATTTCTTCTAGGCATGCTTGCTCCATCGTAGACCGCACCAGGCGAACTGGCGGTACACAAAAAACTAATTAAATAATAGTTTATGAAAAAAATACCATAACAGACCAAGTTTACTGAGACTGAAATATATTGTATTAATTTATTGGCAAGGAAATTTTCGATTTTGTATAACAGTGGCAGCTGAGCGGTAGTATGTGCTCTTTACAATTCGACTTTGCTTTTCCAATAAACAAATGGACAGGAGGGAATTAACTTCATGCAGATCCAATGCACACCATAACTGGCATACTACAACAAATTCAACTAAAGCACATCTATCTACTTTCCATTAGATAAAATAAACTCAACTCCCATCACTATATAGACCAGACTAGTTATCTAGTCTATAACTTAAATCCATGAAATCCTCTCAATTCTAAACACTTTTAAATTCTCTTCAGAGTTGAAATACTGAAACCAGTGAAACGCACGGAATACCTTCAGCAGCGAGTAGGTGATTTATCATTTGTGGAACCTCCGCGATGGCGCTATAAACAACTCTTCTGAAATGGTCCGTGCCTCCGGTTGTCGTGGAAAACAGCTGTTAGGCTAGATTATGGTCTGAGTAAAACGTTAGGCCCTAAGATCACACAAACAAGGAAGGTATGGTAAGATAACGCGACGAGTGCGAACGCATCTGGAGATTGTTGTATGGGAGCTCCCATAATTTATTTTCGGTTTTTAGTATTTGTTGTTATAGCGGCAACAGAAATACATCATCTGTGAAAATTTCAACTGTCTTACTATCACGGTTCATGATATACAGCCTGGTGACAGACGGACAGACAGACAGACAGCAGAGTCTTAGTATTAGGGTCCCGTTTAACCCTTTGGGTACGGAACCCTAAAAAGGTATGAAAACGGAGACGTTTAAACACGAACGATAATTTTACTAAAGGCATAATACTCCTTACTTGTATGTCTGATTTGAGAGCAACACCGTCAAGTAACTCGCTCTGATCCTGATACCCAGTGCCGTAAATAGGGCTGTGCCAGCGGTGCCCAGGCACAGGGCGCAGACTCTGGAGGGGCGCAGAAATGACCACACCAGGACCAAGTTTTGTTTTCAAGCGCGCAGTTATAGAAGCTCGCACCGGGCGCATAAAAGTCTAGTTACGGCACTGCTGATACCTAGTACTAGAAGGTAGTATACTATCTACTCGTACTCTGCTGGTACCCTACGTCAAAAGCTTGAATACTGTTAACCTCCAGTTTATATTGTGCAAGCTATGGATGAACTTGAAAAATAATAAGGGAAGATGAATGGCGGTCGGCTAATGGTGCTTCCTTCTCAACCATTCATGGTGTTTATATTTTTGGCGGAGATCGTTCTGGAACATTCATGGCGGGATAACGGCTTGGGGCTTGACCCTTAGCGAGTTTCATACAACATTCTGATGAGATATTGGCAAATGAATAGATGCGTCCGTTTCGAAGAGGTTTTCTTAGGACGACGGGGATGAAAAGAAAAAAAAAAGTTGGTCGTCACGGGAAGACCGGCAAATGTAAAACATCAAAGTCACACAGAGAAGCAGTATAATAGGTATACGCGCACGTACTTACAAGGGAGTTGAAAGCGGAAGCATGGAAGGGGCATGACGGCATAAGAGAGCGTCATATCGTTTGCCACCATGGCATACGAATCGGTTTTACTGTCAAGGCATGCCAATAAATATTTCATAGTTTAACACGCCTTCAACTAATTTCACCTGAAACTGACTACCTAACAATGTAGTCAAATTTGACATATTTTTTTAGTTATTTTGTTGAAAAATGGCTTGCACGCTTGCCTAGAATAAACCGATAGACTTGCAACTTGAAGACCCCCAGATTGTAACAATTAGATTATAAATACCTTCTTATTATCGTTTCTTTAATTCGGCAATTATACGTAATTCGGATGACAATATAATAATTTAGAAACATCAAACTGATCTAATCCTGAAGCCAAAAGGTGGATAGTGGAACTCTTCAGATAGAAATCACACTGACAAAACCATGTAGCGGAAAAAACGCCAACCATCATGCAACATATAAGTTGTTTGCCCCGTACTGTGACCTCGCGACCCTATCATCACAACCATTAAAACTATTTTGCTCATCATCATCAGCCAGAAGACGTATGCTAATTGGCTAAACATAGACTTCCCCATTTAACCTCTACACCGAACGACAGCCTGCCATCTAAATCCACTAGATGCTCGCGATTCTCACGATGTCGTACTACTATCTAGTGGGGGGCCTACCTACACTGCGTCTTCCAGTTCGTGTTCTCCACTCATGAATCATTCTTCCTCATCGGATTTTGCTCATTTCCAACTTTAAAATTGTGTATTGTTTTGTGTTGTGTATGTTATAATTCTTTTCTTCTTTTTAATGTGATACATCTATTGGTGGGCCTTAGCAGTAAATCCAAATCGTATGACCTGACGATTGAAACGTGATGATTGTCATATGACGTCATGTTCCACATCTGTCGGATGTCCCGTGACGGCCAATTTTTTACAAAGATACTTAGAAACGGCGACTTGTCCAATTAGAATCTGAAACCCCTTTATGCTTCATCAAAGCACAAATTTTAATATGATCAACACAACACCGAAATCATAAAAACATAAATGCGATTCTACACGTTTCGTTGAATGTTAATGACATCGGCGCAAAGTTGCTAGTCTATCGGTTTTTTATCGGATACATTTTGGCGAGTGTGCATCAGATCTGCATGATTTAATTCCCTCCTGCCCTTTTTTCTATCGGACTGCCAGAGCTGGCACGAAAAATCCACACCGAAGTACGAAGCGCTTTGATTCCACTTTTATTGTGCAAACTGCTAGTCTGTGGAATGCACTGCCTGAATGGGTGTTACCCGATAGTTACAATCTGGGTGTCTTCAAGTCAAGAGTGAATAGGTTTATTCTATGCAAGCGTGATCCACCGTAGGCCGCATCATCGCTTAACATCAGGCGAGTTGGCGGCCAAGCGCAAGCCTATTTTGCAATACAAAGGGTTTTTAGGGTTGGTCATAGTAGATTATATTGTTCATAATGATTACAATTACTTCATCGTAGACCGCATCGCGCTTAACATCAGGCGAGTTGGCGGTCAAACGCAAGCCTATTTCTGAATTAAAATAACAATTACTTCTTTTCAGATGATTACAACCGTTCCTTAGAAAGTAGGTACACGAAATATGAAAACCCATCCACCAAAAGTAAATGAATCAGTCAGACGTTAAACTTTCAACTGGCCATTCGATAGTAATTATCTCGAAGCCGAGATGGTCCCGTACAAAGGACGACGAGTTATAGCTGAAGACATGGAACTTGGAATCCTTTCT
Organism: Agriopis leucophaearia; assembly: GCA_949125355.1. Lineage (NCBI taxonomy): Eukaryota > Metazoa > Arthropoda > Insecta > Lepidoptera > Geometridae > Agriopis > Agriopis leucophaearia. The sequence goes on along the minus strand of OX421263.1, from coordinate 17,543,327 downwards.
CAAACTTGCCCGACTGAGGACGATGTATAGAACACGGGGAGCTGACGATCATTTTGATAAAGGCGCAATTTGGTAGATATTTTGGAAACATAGTAAGTTAAAAAATACACTCGCAGCTACTAAGCACGTTTTACAGTACATATTCTTCAAAATCAACCAAAATGGTTTACACTTCAATAGATAAGATCTTAAGACGATTAAAACAAAGACGATAATAAAATAAACTCAGTAAGTAGAACGCATATCTACCAGCGCCTGTAATGTGAACGGGGCATAGGAGTCTTCCCGAAAAGTCCTTAATTTGTGATGAGTGAACTTCCTACCTAAGTCCATTGAAATAAATTTTCGCGAGAGAACCGAGAACAGAATGAAATTGTGAGATTCTTTTTTGCAAGAATAAAACTGGTGCGTCTCGTTGCTCTTTTAAAGTGAGACATACGGTAATCTTAGTTTGCTCAGCCGATTGTTGGATGAGAGAGTGATTGTCAGAGTTGGTCCTGCACCAATTACTTATTTAGTCCTTCCTCTTCATATATTCAAAGACTATGACATTCGCCAACAGCATGGTGGATTCGGGTTCCATCCGTCCAAGGTCATTTCACGTTCATTCCATGTTCTCTCTCTGAGAGGTGAAGTTTTTACTGCAACCATTGATTTACAAACATTTATGGATGTTGGGTGGGGTACAAAACTCACGAAGTCTATTTGAATCATCAGATACGTTTTAAAAATGCCGTGAAACTAATTTAATAAGTCATTTTTGTCAACACAATATCTAATTTAGTTTGTGACAAATACAGACTAACTAAATGCTCGTGATTTTCGATTAAATCGCAGATTATATCAATAGTTAGTTTGGCTTTACCCATGTTTTTCTTCGTTTTTTTTTTTGAGCGCTCACCCGAGTATCATGTTCTTAAATATTTTGAGTTAAACATGTTTTTAATCTCTCAACTATATTATCTACTTAATGTAATTAAAGATAGATGGGACTGCTGAGACTAGTTGAAAAAGTAACTCCTTGCGCAGTCGGGTAAAAATAAGCCTCAGTATTGCCTCCGCCGCCTAATAGCACCTACAATACCCGGGGCACACATAGTCAGTGCGTTGCATATCTTTGAGGAATCTATTCACCCTCCGTTTGTTAAATATCTTTTGCCATTGCTATCCATCCCAAACCTCCGTGAGTCCAATGCATAATAGCGGTTTTCTCATCTCGATATTCATCTGCCTTCCTTTTATATCGGCGTTCTGTTTCGATTTTACGAGTGCCGTCCGAGACTATAGCGTCAATGAACGAATTTGCATCTTCTACTTTCATTTCTTTAATTTCAACCTTATCTATTTGACATAAAGCTGAGAAATTATCGCAGGAAGTGAAATTATAAGTTTGTTTAGGTACAATAAGTCTTGTTTTGGCATTAAACCGCGATTTAAACTCGAAAGGGACCGAATGGCCCTGTCCCTTTGATTTCGACATCCGGTACACGTGAATTGGGAACTTTTTAATACGGGTATTGGATTTTTGAAGGGAGATTAATATCTATTGTTTTGGGATTGAACTTTTTAAATAATCGACATGGTTCTTGCTGCCTGTTGTTTTATAAAGGTTTCAAGGAATTAGTAGGTAGAGTTCTAGCTACAAATATAAATCCTCTAGAATAATAACACTGATATACCTATCCACTTAGTCACAATTCCTGGTGCCGTATTTTTTGGGATTTGTAAAAATCCTTTGCTTATTTTTTTAGTATTTTTTTTTGTGTATCAACTTATCAAAACATTTTTTTTTAAATAAAAAAAAACGAAATCGAAATCCATCTTTTACCTCTTACAAGCTTTACAGTGCGAGTTGGTAATGTAAGAGGATTAACTCTATTGATTCTTTGCACACTAAATATATGTTTAATACGCACACTTTTCACACTGACTTCTACTGTAAGTTGGTGAGAGAAGTTTTTTGTGATAGAAAAATCAATACAATTTAAATTAGAACACTTGGTACTCTTTTTCTTCGATCCAAATGTTTCAAGCAGGCAACAGAGTACATTCCGTTTTTAAGGTTATGTACCTAAAGGATGTAAACAGGACTCTATTACTAAGCCTACGATGTCTATGTTTGTCTGTCCGTCCGTCCGTCCGTTCTGACTTATAACGGCTGTACCTTTCGAACCGAAATAGATAGCCAGTTATTACGACATATGTATTTACCCTAGAATTGTACAAGATTGTAATGCTACGGAAACACAGACAGAGGAATTCATTGCTTTGCCGTTCTAACTATGTAAAGGAGACAAAACAGCTAGTAATACATAAAATATAATATTTTCTTCTACTGCCACCCAAATCCTCAATCTAACTAAAAATGCGCCATCCAAAGACAAGGACTCAACAAATACCATAACGATTTCTTACAAACTCAAATCGGCCATAACCTACCAATGTTATTTCCCCTGCATTCGACATAACTTCATTAAGCCAGAATCGAAAAAGTAAAAACAATAAAAACTTTTGAGCTCGGAGCAAAAGTAAAGCAATCGAACTAGTCTCGAAAGAAATGGTAAGAAGAAAGTACTTATTACAAGCGAATGCTCGCTTTGATTAAAATACTTTTACAATACCTAGCTCTGTTGCTTAGCTGGGACAGCTTGGAGTTTATGAACACGACTGAGGTATAAGTTTATTTAGTTGCCATTTGCACGAGCGTGTAACTAAATTTGTATACTTAACCCTGTGTTAAGGCAAGACTTTCCTACTTAAGGGGCCTGTTCCCGTCTGCAGCTGTCTCGTTCGTACATATTCACAATATTGGAGATATAATATAAGGAATCGTCCCCAAAATGCTGGCCCCTTTACCACGTTGTATGGCAATGCTCACTCTTTGAGCAAAGTAGAGGCCAGCATTATGGCCACGAGTTGCATCGACCAGACGTGATGATAAATCTTTGAATATTTTTTGGGCTCCAGATCCCCACGGGCCCATGGTTTCGACCCCAAAAGGCTCAAAAATGTACCCACTGTCCAAGGTACTATATTTACTATATAATTAATTTGATATATTTAAATTTGACGGAGTAATATGGTAACAAGTGTTTTTTTCTTCTTTTTACCATTTATTACTCCGTCAAATTTAAATATATCAAATTGACAGTTTCATTTTTTTGAATGTTACGATAGACACCAAAACACTTATTTTCAGTTTTTGGAATTTCACACTCACTGATTTTATATCTTCAATAAGTGAAAATGTACGAGCGAGAAAGCTGCAGACGAATACGCGCTTGTAACTAACTACACATGACCATAAGGCTTAACGTGTAGTATTTTTGCCGTAGGTATTTAGAATCAATGGCGCTAATTTGATATTCTTGCGTTTCGATTCTTCTATTTTTGAGATTTTTCTCATATTTTCAATAGATAATTAAATAGATATTTACACGCAGATATAAAACAAACACAAATGTTCATCACATTAATGTTTGCCCTATGTGGGAATCGAACTAACGCCCCCAAACGCAGAAGGCAAGTTCGTTACCAACTGGGCCACCGGGGCAGTTAATAACAGTGTCTTGAGCGAATAACGATTGGAAAGTTCTATCTTTGTCCACTTTAATCGCAATCATCAATACAGCAATCCAAATAAAAATAGCCCACCATTGTAATCATAGTGCGCCTCAACAATCTTGATCATCTAAATTCCACAAAAGTCAACCACACAAATCCTATATTTAGCCACAGCACCGTTAATTTCATATCTCCGATCAGCGATTAAACAGTGAATGAACAGGGTGTCGAAAAATTCGAATCGGATAAATATCAAAACCGCTCCGTATTACTTCCTCTTTGATTCATGAGTCACTTGACCATTCAGCATGCCTTTTGGATCATGCATGGGATTTTTGCTCTTTTCCTTAGAGAAATAAGAACTACTTTTGAAAGAAAAAGAATTAATGCGTCGTGGTTCAAAAAGCTTTCTGTACCAACATCAGTGACACAGTATTGATAAATTTCAGCAATAAAACTTTGGATGTAGGTACAAAAAAATTAAAAGTAATGTGCTTTTTTGTGAAATAATTAAAGTAAATTACACAAGGAGTGTTTCTTTCTTTCTTTTTACTGATGAGTATGGAACGGTTAAGTTAATTTATTCTTTTAGTGTAATCTTGGTTCAATATATGTCTGTGATGTCTTCAACCAGTTTTCTCCAAAAAAATTGGACCAATTCAAATGCAAATTTTTGATTGAAAACAGGTTTCATTTTGCAGGATGCACGCAATTATACATGATAATATGTGCATTGTGCATTCCTCCCAATCTGTGCAACTTATATTGAGCGACTTCATAATTATTATGAGACCGGTGATAGCGAATAGACAGCTAAATCCATCCGTACAAAGTCCAAAACTCGGCGACTAGACCTTTACTACCGTCAGGCGATATATTGTGCGCTATTATCGATCTTTATCTCGTAGTACGGGACCCGTACAAAATTCGACATGCATTATTTATGCTCGAAGGGAGGCCGTTTATTGAAATCATACGAAACAAATATTGTAGCTACAAGGTAGTCTGCACGCCAAACATTATGACCGCTGTGAACAAGCCCCGCATCTATTGCGTTCCACGGACTTTAGAACGTAGGCAGCATATGGACGTTCCACTTAACTTGGGCTTCTTCAAATCTAGTTAACATAACGTAGAGGTGGTATAACGGGTAGGTTAGGTTATCATACTCAGTCGTACACCGCACCATTGCTTTTTTAATCCCATAAGTGGCAAACATGCTAACAGGCTGCCTAAAAGTAAGCGATCACCTTTGCCTATGGATACCTACCTGTCACACCAGGGCCATCCCCAGATACATTACCAATCTTTGAAGATTATTAACAGAGGTCTTTTGAGGAAACGTTGTTATAGTTACTCGGAAATGCTGCAAGTGGAGATCAGTCCATAAATTGTAGGTCTGATGTACGCATAAAATGCACAGCTTACGATTCACACAGATGTTTAAAATCGGCTGAGTGTGCATGTGGAAAAAAAACCCACGTATTTATGAGCTAATTCTTGAGGTTTTATTTGCAACTTTTTAATTTTCCGCAAAATACCCTAATATTTCTAAATTTTATCAAGAACAGCTGTTTTTTGAGCAAAACAAAGAAACAGAGAGACTAATTTACAGCTTTTATAATTTTTGTGGATCGTTACAATACAATGCGACGTGTTTTGTGTTTTTTTTTGGAAGTATATTATTTTATATTTGACAATAAGCATGGGTTTGACTGCCATCTCACCTAGTGTTAAGCGATGATGCAGTCTACGATAGATCACTCTAATGTAACTAGTACATTAAGAGCGGCCATAAAGCTTGGCGTTGACTATAGATACTAACAGGAGTACAGCGTAACGCTTTCGCCTTTATCTCGGAGATAGATCTAAAATGTGCCGTGTTTCAATAATATTCCCTAATATATTTCATGTACGGCCCATTGGCATAGTGGGTTTTTCTTTTGCGAATAGACTTGCAATGATAAGCTATTTTGGGTTGAAAAAAGTGACAATGACATCGGATTAGTATACTATAACATTTGAAATTGATTGTTTGTCATATTTTTGTTCCCATTGTTAGAAATTTTGAACATACGCACGACTTTTTTAAATAAAACGTGACTACGGAAATTTTTTATTTCTTATTTTAATTAATATTTCCCAATTTTCTCACTTTCATTTCAAAAGACTTGTTCAAACTAGTGTACAAAATATTAAAATGAAAATTCTTACAAACCTTCGATTAATGAGCTGGTAATCTTCAAACACGCACATGCAGCACAGCACGCAGACCAGATGGCCGATGGGGCCGAAGGGTTCTCGAGTGGAGACCACGGACCGGTAAGTGCAGCGTAGGACGTCCACCCACAACATGGACAGACGACCTAAAAGAGACCGCAGGAAAACGCTGAATGCAGGCCGCTTCCAACCGGTCCTTTTGGAAATCGATGGGGGAGGCCTATATCCAGCAGTGGACATCCTATGGCTGAAATGATGATGGTGATGAAGCTAACAACAATGCTCTACTTTTAGCTTTGCATAGTCGGGCATTTTTTTTTTTATTGAAGGCTAACTTTATGTCATTGTGGTAAGTTTGGCTTTAGTTTTAACTAGAAGTAAACTTATCATAATTTGTATTTCAGTATGTCGAGGTTAAAGTCAAACATGGACCGTAAAAATCACAATATGAGTTTATTGCTGGACTTACGTCATAGTAACTGTTAAGGACTTCCTTGAATTATTATGATAAGAAAATTCATGTTTATATCGCAAACTTTTTCAACCGTTACACGTTTATATTAATAATTTTACTTTGTTATAAAAGTCAAGTTTTCTCGTCCAAGTTATCACAGTGCCTAAAGACAAAGGTCTTTGACCAGTGTGTGTTGCCAGTAATGACATATGGTACTGAGACGTGGTCCTTAACTGTTGGCCTTTTGGAAAAATTCAGAGTCACACTCAATGGAGAGATCTATGCTCGGAGTTTCTTTGCGCGATAAAATTCGGAACGTGGATATTCGCCAAAGAACCAGAGTCACCGACATAGCTATTAAAATCTGCAAGTTGAAGTGGCAATGGGCAGGCCACATCGCTCGAAGAACTGATAACCGATGGGGAAGAAAGGTTCTTGAGTGGAGACCGCGAACCGGAAGACGCAGCGTAGGTAGGCCTCCCACTAAATGGACCGACGACATTGTGAGAGTCGCGGGCATCCAGTGGATGCAGATGGCGGGATGTCGTTCAGTGTGGAGGTTAAAGGGGGAGGCCTATTTTCAGCAGTGGACGTCTTCCGGCTGATGATGATGATGATGATGACATAAGTCAAAATATGGATGTAATTTTCTTTTATATCATTATTGTTCATTATCTTGATATTTTTATAAAAAACACAACAATCATTCACATATTCTAAAAGAGATGGCGCTGTTTTAAAATACACAGTACAGCGTGGCGATGATGCGCGTTCCATGACTTTTGTTCACCCAAAAGTGCTCAGCGAGCCTAAAGAAGTTTTCACTTCAAAAATGATTTTAATATTTATACCTAATCAAAAAAAACTTTAAAATAAGGCAGTACTTTAAATATAATCACTCTATCTACTCTCTACAGATACCCATCCCAGATAATAGCATTTCAAATAACAGCATCTGAGCGAAGAGAAGCTGGACAATTTACATAAAAGCATTTTAGAATGTTTGTTTGCGCAGTAAATATCTGCATCTTGGGATTCAGATTTATTTCTAGATAACAGACCGGTTGCGACTCGAAGAACCTGCCTGGATGATTCAGCTCTGGGGTATCTTAGCTATATGGCCGCGGTATAATTGTGTCGTATTTATAGATTTATTTATAGGTCCAGTAACATTAAAGTTACAAAGTTTACGAGGAATTTAATGTCACGTACCTACACATATTTAACAAATGATTATAGTTTAAAAAGTTATATGATTATTTACGGGATATTTACCGTGGTTAGGTTGTGGAAGGAGCTCCCGATATTTCGGCGCAGTTACATGCACCATGTTCACGGGAAGACTGAAGAATGCGGGTGGTTGGTGAAAAAGTTCAAAGTTAGGTACAGACAAAACGATCTACCCTCTTTTTTAGATTATAGTTTATACAATACTGTTGATTTAACGAATGTCTGGTGTATTTCCGCTTTAATTGCACAATAAGTATAACTAGGAAGATGGGATCAATTATATTGTTTTATTTAGTTAGAATAGGTTAAAGTGAAACAAAAATAATTATCAATTTATAAAACTGACTTCTTGTTTTATGGAATATATTTAATCAGCAAAAATAACCATTCGACGGTATTTTTAAAGAAGAAAGCGCACGCGCAGTTCCTTCTCTTCTCACTTTGCACCAACAAACATAAGCTCACAAAAATAACAACATACACACGCCCGAACATTACCCTCCTTCTTGGGCAGCTGGTTCAAATAGTACATTGTTATTCTATAGGGGTCGCTAATAGTTCAAGGGACTAAATAAGTCTTTAACCCCGAGGTAAACACTGTGCTTTTCATTACGAGTAAAAGGAAACTAAAAATATAAACATGAACTGACTAAAGAAAATATGTGGCAAATGCACGAGAAGTGCGGGACCATAATCCTCTGAAGAGAAAAAAAAAGTTGGAACATGGTTCAATACAAATGTGAAAATAGAACTAGTAATATTTTTATAATTTGGGTGTCCGTCAGTTGTCAACTGGCAATGTCAGTTGAAAGTGATTCTCCCTAGGGCTGAAATGTATTACTTTCAACCAGCTCCTTACGCAACTTCAAACCTACTTTACGAGTATTACGCTCAACCAAATCATTGTAACAGATCATATTTTTTCGCTATTTCAGGGTTGGTCTCTTAGTAAAAATGATTCATAAGGATTGTATAATTACGTGCCTATGGCTTATTACCACCTTTCTGCGTAATGTTGTTTATTTAGGAAACTTCTATTCAGGCCTCATAGCAACTGATGATAATGGTAAAGTTAAATGATTATTTACGGGATATTTACCGTGGTAAGGTTGTGGAAGGAGACTAAGAAAGAGGGTAGATCGTTTTGTCTGTACCTAACTTTGAACTTTTTCACCAACCACCCGCATTCTTCAGTCTTCCCGTGAACATGGTGCATGTAACTGCGCCGAAATATCGGGAGCTCCTTCCACAACCTTACCACGGTAAATATCCCGTAAATAATCATTTAACTTTAGTGAACAACCGTGATAGTTTAAAACAGTGTTTGATGATAATGGTGTTTTATTAAAAATCAAACAAGTATATAAGTATATAACCATAACACGTAGCCATATTTTATCATCGTAAGTTAACATCCACCAAACCTCTGACCCTTCCACCGAACAATAAAAGAGCATTAATAGCGGCTGTCAATCTCTCGCTTTTCTCCATAAATATCCCAAATATGCAATATTTGTAAACATTATATGAAAGCGGCTACACAATAGATTCTAATAAATCACTCACGGTGGGTGGGAGTAATCCCAGCCACTGTATTTTTTGGGATGTTCGCAAATTTCGCAACGTTTTGTCCAAAATATTTTAGCTCTAGGAGAGCTAAAATCTGTGGTTTCCAAATGTCATAAAACTTTTTATCTATCTCATTTCGTTACACGAAACAAAATATTACTATTTTGCAAAGACATTCGTGACTATTAAAATGGTGGCGCTTTTCTGGTTCAAAGTTTAAGCTATTGTTTCATTGCCATTTATTGTAACTTTTTAACACACTTCCAAAATAATGTTTTTTTTTTATCTTTGTTACCTCGGGAACTTTCGACTGGGTGCACAGATTTCGATGATTCTTTTTTTTATTTGAAAGCTGGTGCTTCCCGTGTGACCACACGGGATTGATGATTATTTAGTTTTTTTTTTGCTTGGTTATGCCGCCAGCATGCTGGGTACGCACTTAGATTTTCTTTAGACCTTCAACGGTATATGAGAAATCCAACATATATAATACGTTGAAGTGTTTAGTGTTAACTAGTATTTTGTTTAGTTAATAAATACATTAGATGTATGGACAAATCAACAAAATTGACTTGGCAGGGATGACACTACCATGAATTCTGATGCTCTTTTATTGATCACTTTCGCTACGCTATGCCTTCATAAACGTGGAGAAGCCATTAGTTAGTAACTTTATTCTTTTTTTGACTATTCTTGGTCTCCTCAAATCGCTAGTAAATCATTTTCTCCTAGGCAAGCATACCTACTACATCGTAGACCACATCATCACTTAACATGAGGCGAGGCATGAGCCCTATCTATACTTATAATTTTTAAATTAAAAACTACTGCTGGTCTCATCATAATTATTTCAGCCATAGGACGTCCACTGCTGGACATAGGCCTCCCCCATCGATTTCCAAAAGGACCGGTTGGAAGCGGCCTGCATCCAGCGTTTTCCTGCGGTTTTACTGCTGGTCTACTACGTGGTCATTCAAAAACGGGTAACGGGTTCATAATTACTGTTAGTTATAGATCACACAGTCTGCACAGCAACTGCACAAGACCGTCAAAACCTGTTTTAAATTGGGTTTTTATAGTTGAAGTAATATTTAAGTCAAGCATTCAAAAAGCATTGCAAAAAGTTTAACTGTCCTGATTAATTCATCGAAAAATCTATTTGTTCTAACAGTTCGATTGTCTGACGAATTTTAAGCAAACATTCTGTTTATTCAAAAATCATAAACCATCATCATTGTTTTCTATAGATATCCGTCATCTAGTCTGTCTGTGTGAGCAGGAACACTGTAAAATGTTAGAAATGTCAGAAATTAAAATAATGTAAAATACAAGCGATAATACTTAATCCCACAACCTCCATTTACCACGGTACCTAACTATCTCGTCAATAATCATATAAATGTAGAAAACATGATAGTTTAAAATAGTGTTAAACTTTCTAATGATTTGTGAATTTAATTACTAGTTATTCAAAAAATAATTATTTGCCATAAACTTTCGCATTATAACCGTCATCTTGTGTCAGCTCTATATTATTTTCAATTTTACATAATTATGGCATATTTTTGGCATGTCATTTTTATTCTTATGATGTTGGTTGTTGATAAATTATTATTAAAATAAATTAATGTAATTCTTTTGACATATTTATAATCTTATTTAATTTTGCACGCCTTTAGGGCTGGTAATGGATGGACATTTTATATTTTAAGACCTTTTATACCCATTGGCAAGCAAATACAAACTTTGGCTTTGACTTTTATAATCATCAGATTGCATGACAAATTTATACAAAATTTTTTCATTAGGTATATGAAAAAGAAAATACTCATGTAATCATCATGAATAAAAATGTAAGTAAATGAAATAACCTTTTTACTGCATATTGCATCAGTATCTGCATCAGGCATGCTGCACTCTGCAGGCCATTTCACGTGTCGGTGACAAACAGTCACTTCACATTTTATTGGAACCTGCATAATAAAAATGCTGGAATCCAGTCGTCGTCTTGATTGATTCACTGATTTTATTTTTGGCAAAGCAGTGAAGTTGGTGAGGTAAAAGTGTTTGGTATATTGGATATTTTTTTCAATCAAGGAAGTAGTTTTTTGTATAATAAGTCGTTTAGATATTACTATTAGTTTTTATTAAATTTTTGTTTTATTTAGGACACTGCTTAGCTTTCGACAAGAGCTTCGCAAAATAGAGACCTCACGTCACAGTGGTAGGACTCTTTTGCAGGAGTCCGCCTGGGGAAGTACCACACCTTTGCGAGTTATTCAACCGCCAAGCAGTAGTGTGCAAACACTACTGTGTTCCGGGTTGAAGGGCAATGTTTCAGCGAAATTAGAGGGCACACAGAGATTCGACATGTTATATCTCGGGGTGACGAGCGCAGTGCATTGCCATCCAGGGTTTTGAACTGTTGAAGTTCAAAATTCTGAGTGGCGTTGAGCTGTTATGGGCAAACGTGAAGAGCCATCAGGCGAGCGACTTCGCTCGTCTCGTATCAGTATCATTTAAATAAACATATACATATACAACTCGGTAGGGCCTCTTTTGGAAAAGTACTCAAGGATTGAAAAATACTGCAATTCCTGAAGAGCAAGCCGTTTAATCAATGTGTCCTGCCCACGATGACTTACGGTGTCATAACATGGACACTAATTAAAGAGGATGTGCACAAAATTACTGATGGAGCGATCCATAATTAGGTATCAGCTTGAGAAACCGAGTCCGAATACGGAAATCTGGCGAATGGCAAAAACCATCGATGTCGAAAACTGTACTATGCTATTCAATTGGCGCTTAGCAGGGCACGTGTGTAGGCGTGGTGATGCCAGGTGAAGTAGAGCCCTGACACGCACAGTGGTTACCGATAGAGGATAAGTAGGTAGACATCCAGCTCAATGGGTTGACGACATCAGATCCATCGCGGGCCATGCCTGGTTGTGATTGGCCCGAGACAGAGATTAATGGCACAATGGCTAGCTGTTCCCCGTGACTTTGTACGCGTAGATTTTCATATACACTTTCAACCCTCTTTTGGGGGATTAAATTAAAAGGATTTATTCAGCTCTCGTAAAAAATTGCAAAAAAAGCAGCGTCGTTGGTCAAGTAGTTTTTGAAATTTCAGCGAATGAGCGAGTTGTAGGTATTTCTTTTTCAAATATAGATAATATTGCAAGTTTACAAAAATCACAGAAGAGCAAAAATGTTTTACCAAGACCTTTGAATAGGATTTTTTAATTCCATATTTGGCAAAGCAATATTTTTGTTTTATAAGAATTTATCGTCAAATTCATAACATCTGCCTTTCATAACAATGCCTCAATGCCTTCAATCTATCCATGTATTATAGCCATCTTTTCAATAACCCGAGGGTTCGGCTCAAAGCCGTCTATGCAGGTAGCCTCCTAAATTGTTGAGGTGAACCAGACACATTCATTTAATAATTTACGTTCAGAAAGACCGACTTGTGGAGTTGTCGAGGCAATGTTTTTCAATCAACGAAAATTGTTGTGAGTATAGTACCTATCACTGAAGTGAGACTTTTCTGTGGTACCTATTATATCTACATTTGATTGCCAAATGGTTGACGCAAATTTATTGATCAAAGTTAAAGTCGGTGTTTAATCTGACATTTTCGACTTTATCGAGAGAGTAAACAATAAGAGGTAATTCAATAACATCTTGTCCATTATAAAAGCAGAGGTTTAAATATTTCACAATATGACAAGGAAAATGTTTCCTTATTTAATTTACATTGAAACGTGAGCAAGCAACAAAAATATTGTGTTGCAAACTTTGCAAAATGAACACGCGCTGTTATCATAAAAAATGAGATCAACCATTCTCTCGGTAATAAGGTAAAAATACAAGCGGTAATATACGTATTTAATAATACTTATTTGGGCCAGGAGCGAGGGTTTGAGTTTGTGGGAGACGCACCGCCATCCGCCGAAATTCTCAACTCTCGGATGCGCCCCATGCGTTCGCTCCTCGCTCGGCTACCATTCGTTACCGATCTCCCCTACTCTAAACTACCTACCTACCTACCGGTTCGTCAGTCGCTCGCCCGCTCTCGTCGCGTGCGGACGTATGATCCTCAGAAGATTGTTCCGATCGTAGTCTTCGACGAACATCACCTCTATTTGAATTACATTCTTATCCTTTATGCGAACTCTTCATACCTCATTCTGTGAGAAGAAATTTAAAACGTTACTAGATTTGTGACTGTTTAAGTTCGTTGTTTTTTTTTTGTTGAAAAGTGCAAAATGTGATGTTATATGTGCTCAACGACCGTACCGTCCTGTGTAACGTTACCTCAAAGTGAACTGAATGGATGTAGTGTGCTATTAAATTTGGAAACTGAATCCCTTCGTCCTTCGCAGCCGGAGTTATCAGGTTAGCTATAATATTATGAAACGGCGCATTTTACTCCAAGATAAGACTGTGATGTAGATATACTAGACACAATGACTAATAAATTCAAGGCTAACTAACATTTACCAACGCAATTCCAACGTCTTATGTAAATTTCAGCATAATCCAACAATCTAAGCGCTTTATGTTCACTTGTTTATTAATGAATCAAACGCGATTATGGCAGTTCTGAGAAACATTACTGTGCGTGTATGTAAGTCAAGTGGAAACCGATTAAATGTATGAATCAAATGACGTCATTTCTTTAACGAGCGATTCGGCGTTGAATGTGATGATGAAGACGACATAGCTAGAGCCGAAGCGTCTAACTAATAAACATCTCGCAACAAATTGATATGCTCCGGTTTTCGAGGAAGGTCAACTGCATCGTGACCATCAATTCGGAATGACCAATAAAGAATCGAAACATAAAGTAAATAACGGCATATATTTGGTATTTCCCTTACTTGATTATTTTGGCGTTGATCCAAACATTTGCGGTCGTCCACAGCATCCTTCCAACGTTTTTCCATCTAACTTTGAAGATAGTTGGGACAATATATATTGCTGTATTTATTACATCTTAGAAAAACGCTAACCTTAGCTTAGTAAGCATTCTTACGAGGAAAACAACTTTCTTATTTAAAAAAATGTTATCTTAATCAAGTCAAAACAGGTGGATAATTTCAAAATAACGCTATGGAAATGACTTGCTCCTTTTCAACTTCGCAATGAGAGTAAAACTTTCTAAGAGCGACCTCCTCCTGATTCAATGTTGTTATTTTTCTTTCCCCGTTTTGTGAGCGATACCTTTCATTATGTTTATTGGTTTTTATTATTCCGTCGTTTCTTCTTGGAACTGTTTGCTTTTATTGCTGAAACATTTTACAAACACTTTTCTTAAATTGGTGTTTTTGTTCAAATTGTTTTTCATCGGTCTCTATTTCAAGTGTACTATCGATAAAATCACTTACTGTGACTTTCAAAAGTTTATCACTTGAGACTTCATTGCCGGTATTTCATAAACAGTCAGGAGTAGGTACACCGCGACCTGAGTGTGGACTGATTTGTTTATCTTTGTATTCTAAGAACGCTGGCAAAGCGTTCGTGACCGACTCTGGGATACATTAACTGAAAGACGATAGTGTAAACAGAAGCAACTGAGTCCACATTATTTGTAGTGTTTTATTTTACCATAAGGTAATGTTGCAAAGATTGCGTTATAAGCAAAACTTTAACCTAAAAAATATAAAGTACCTATTAAGTATAAAGATCAATTTGGTTTTAACTTTGGATACCAAGAAGAACAAAAATTTGTAAACGTTACTTTATAAAAAAAGAGTAACTTCTATGTCTAAGCCTTTATATGCTTTGAAAGTTCGAATAACTTTGTAAAAATCTGAATAAAAACATTTTCTTTTAATGTATCACTGTAGTAGGCATACAAGTACCTATATCGGATACCAGGTACAATCTATCGTTCAATAAATACCTAACCTAGCGAAAGTAATGAGAATTCGTGGTTTTTATTCATCTTTTATAACGTTATTAGAACTGTCAAATTTAACAAATGCTTGGACCGGATTTAAGTCGTAAATATAGTGTTCCTACCAAATTTTGGTACCCGTTTTAAAAATCAGAATCTATATGCTTGACAAGTATAGGTAAGAATAAAGTCCTAGTTGTGACCTATGTTTCAAGCTATCAGAATTATATTAAGCAAAATCAAGATAACAACAGAAATCAAACATCAGAAAAAGTTTATCTCTTACAGAATTAAACATAATATACCTACACCTACTCGTAAAATCACGCTTCAATTCACGTAACGAGTGGAATTTTTGTGGTTACAAAGTTTTTATTTTCCAATAAGCTACAGGCGTTTGCAAAAAGTTTTATCGTTACCAAAGGATGTAATCAAAATCTGTTCTTTTGGTAAATATTTATTTCATTGCTGATGTTTCTAATTGTCGTTATTGTTTATGCGTTTTAAGTAAGTACGTGCGTGCTTATAAAAGGCTTTGGCGTTGAATAGAAATGTAAATTTATTTAAAAGCCGCTCAAGGGAGGGTTTCTCCATTGTTTTTTTTCAAGTTCATTAGAATACCAAAACTATAACTTACTTATTCAAAACATCCAATAACTTTAACTTGATGTCTTCTATTCAAATGAATAATAACATTTCCAGCACCATTTGTAAATAAAGCTAAATCACCAAACAAACCCTACATAAACAAAGCAATAATTTTGAACAATTTAAGCAAACATAGTACCTAATAAATAGCACAACCTACATTTTCTGCGAAGCATGCAGTGACCTGAATGCAATTAGATATCTCTAACGCAATCATGTGAATTTATGTATGAATATTTCCAGGGCCCCTTTTGGATTTTCGTGAGAGTTATATTATTTAAACCAGTGATTAAGGAAATCACTAGCATTCTGATAATGGGTTGATCAAATCATGATACCTTATCAAAACTTACTAAAAATGTCTAATAAATTTATATAATTATGATAATCAAATTAAATCAGTCTTCCCGTGAACATGGTGCATGTAGCTGCGCCGAAATATCGGGAGCTCCTTCTACAACCTTACCACATTAAATATCCCGTAAATAATTATATAACTATAGTAAAATGATATCCATATTATTAATTGTAAACATCTATGATTAAAAATTCGCGGAGATTATCTAGCTTAACGTGTTCTAAATTTGTGCTAGAACACTAAGCCAGAAATTTGTAGTACATATATAATTAAACAAAGGTTAGCATACTACCCACGCAAAAAAAAACTCTCAAACAAGGTACTTCTGCCCAAATGAAATAAGTTTTAAGTGCCTCAAATAAAACAAGCAATTGAAGTAAATTTAAATGTCACGATAAAAGTAAAAACTCCGGCAGAAAAAGGGACTATTGCAAATGCAATAATCGTTAAGAGGCATCTCAATTCGTAAGCTTCATCTTAAGATTCTTGAGTTAAGTTATTAGTATTACTTGGGTAGTAAGTAGCTGCAGCAAGATTAGATTTAATATTTAAGCTTCCAAAGCATTGTTAAAAAGGAGAACGGCTTTTAATCTCACCACCCTTTCATAAGATGGCAAAGTGATGCCCCGGGAGAATCCTCGTGGTGGATTTTGTTTATGGTTAAAACCTTTTTCAGTGTATTTCGGACGGAGATTTTTTGGGATGAACAATAAATAGCTTGGGCTTTATTAACGGCGCATTTGCTTTTAGCATATTTTTCGGCGGAACACTTTTATGTGAAATTTTGTGAAAAAATGTAATCTTTAGATTAACCAAGCTGTAGTTAATAAAATGTTAAGTATGATGTAGACGTCATTATGTGCTATTTGCTTTACATATTATTTTTAATGCAAAATACGTAATTTAATTATTTATTGTTTGGTGACTGAACAAAATATTCTGCTTCATTTTAAAACTGCCTTATATGTATCTGGAGTTAAGGTATTTTTGTCGTCATAAACTTCACATAACGTAGCGTGATTTCACGTACGTATTACATTGATGTCGTTATTTGGTATAACGATCATGTTCTCTTTATGTGCCAGGTCTTATATCATCTTTCGTTTTAACAAGCAAGTTATACGTGACTGCGACATGTTCTCATACATATTCAATAGTGTAATTATTTCGTATTTGCATAAGCAATTAGCAATTGTATGCCTTCTGTTAATTCTGTGTCCAGGTTTTCACTATATTCTCAGTATTTCTTAGTTGACAGACTTGTTCTGCTCAGTCAGTCTACTGTATTTTTATTCTCTTCTGCTGTCATGTATGCTATAGAGAAAATTTGAGCTGGAATTTGTTCCGGTTCGAAAACCATTTTTTTTTAATTTGGTTTGTTATTTTTGTGAAGTTCATATTGGAAAGTGGACATTATTTTGATGCTTTATATATTTTTCAGTAACAGCTCACCGAACCTGGTTTACTTATAATTTGGTTTTACTTACTAATAAATATTTATATTCACTTAAGTACATATTGTAAATTACTATTTATATTCACTTAAGTACATATTGTAAATTACTTAATTAGATAACACAAAACATCTCCCTATATTAGAATTTTACTAGTAAATGAAATCGTATTTACTTCGTTGTGTTTTTTCTCTCTCTTTAGCTATCTATGACTACGAAACACGGATAAAATATAGATATCGTCTCACAAGTAGGTACTAAGCTTTATATTTTCTGTAATTCGTGAGTACCGTAGCGTTTAGTTTTATTGCTTTCCCCGAAGCAACGTTAACTGATGTTTACTTAAACTACGTAAGTTTAACTGCAGTTTTTATGTTGTTTATTTCAATTTTAAGAGTTATTATTTTTATGGTTCCTGTAACATCTGCAACCACTTGAGTAAATGAACTTGCCGTCATATTAAATATAGATCTGATATGAAAATGTTTAAATTTAACCTGTTTAACAAACTTATCAAATAAACCAAACAAATGTGTTTGCTGAGATATTGCGCTATTGGAAATTCACAGTTATAAAATAATGTTTTTTTTTTTTAGTGTTGGCCAAATACTATAAATTTATCACACATTTACCTACAACAGGAGTAGCGTGTTGAATATCGACAAAACCCCCAGAAAAAACTTTACTTTTGTTGATTTGCTCTTAATTTTCTTTGTTAATAAACAAAAACGAAGTTTCAAACGTAGTTATGTTAATACCTACGTTTTAAACATTGTACCATTTATAAAATTTATCTAGTTCTCAAAAAATACCTTTTTTTAACTGAACTGAACTTTTTTAAAATCAATATGTATTTGCCAATATTATATTATGTTTGTTTGGAGAGAAAAAGAATTTTTGGAAGTTTTTTGAAAACGTTTTATGTAAGCTTACCTATCAGACATGGCTTATTTTGGCTTAGCGCGGTTTATGTTAATTATATATTGATTGAGTCCAAATATTGGTGATAGATTCTGCAAATCAAACCAAGCTTATTGGACAACGATGGCTTAAACATTTAGTTCCATAATTATGAAACAAATGATTGACACATTAAAAAACTACTTAAATTTTTTTTTTGTTTTTATTGTTAAATAGGCTTGCGCTTGGCCGCTAACTCGCCTGATGGTAAGCGATGATGCGGCCTACGATGGATCACGTTTGCTTTGCTTGATTTTGATATATTTTTTAAGTCCTATAAAATTTGGGGGTTGCCATCGATTTCCCTGGGATCCCATCATTAGATTCTGACGTAATGGCAATAGGACCAAATTGGAAGTATACCCTACCGAACAAAAGATTTTTTTTTATCGGTCAACCGGTGGCGGAGAAATCTGTGAACATATTATATTATAAAAAAATACAGTGGAACATAGAACCTCTGCCTTTTTCGTCGGTAAAAAATTATGGTTTACGTGTATATCTACACTAATATTAGAAAGAGGAAAGATTTGTACCTATTTTTGTATGTTTGTAATGAATAGGCTCCGAAACTACTGAACCGATTTGAAAAATTCTTTCACGGTTGGAAAGCTACACTATCCCCGGGTGACATAGGCTATATTATATTTTGTAGCGAGGCCGAAGGCCGAGCTTACACTCGTGCGAAGCCGGGGCACACGGCTAGTAGTTTTAATAAAGTACGAACAAGTAATAAAATCGCAAGAAATAAAATGATGGATACTAAATAAATTACAAAGCTCTATAAAATACTTTATGGTTTTCAACTAGCGTCGCCCGCGGTTTTACTCGTATCCTTTATTCTTAAGGAACTAAGTATGTTTTTTTTTCAGGATTAAAAGAAGTCTTATGTGTTAATCCAGGTTATAAGCAGCCTATTTAAATACTTATTCCCATTAATCAACTAAACTTAACATTAACATTAGGCGAGGTGGCGGTCAAGCGCAAGCCTATTAAATAAATAAAAAATCTGTCATGATCTCGCACATATCTTAACGCAGACAAATAAGCATACCGACAGCCCGTTAGCTTAGTTGGTAGTGGACCTGCCTTCTGGGCGGCGTGGGTTCGATTCCCACCTTGGACAAACATTTTGTGTGGTGAACATTTGTGTTTGTTCTATGCCTGGGTGTTAATATCTCTTTAAGTATGTATTTAAAAATATATATGTATGTATATCAGTCTCTGGCAGCCATATTAAAAGCTTTGCTTAGTTTGGGGTCAGATGACCACGTGTGCAATAATGTCCCAGATATTTATATATTATTTATTTATACCTTTTAAAGTCGGATAAGTACTAACAACTTATTTGAGGAGCTGTTGAACTTGACATTGCTTTTACCTTTTAATTTTAATTACCCATCTCCGCCATTACAAGTTAAATTTATGGCTCAATTAAGATCGTTAAAAATTAAGCAACTTATCCACAGGCCAATAAACTTATACACAAAACCGCCACAGACTTCTTTATTCTCTCAATGCGGTGCCGGTAATCAAAAAATGTACTCATAAAAGTCTAAACTCCTTCCCGCATTGGGTATTGTTTACGCTTTTAAGTTATTGTTAATGGGTTTTTACTTAAAACGTTTTACGCTTTTATCGATTAAGCCAGCGCCGCCTGGTGGCAGGTGCACGAAAAAAGTTGTAAAAAAAGTAAAGTGGCTTCAGCCGGGATGTGTGATCATGACTTTGGAATATTTTTGTAACGTTGCCCACGCTTTTTTTAAACGCTACATTAACACGTGCTACCAACATAGAGTAAACAAAGTGAGGTAACGATAACAGGGCAAACAGCCATGTGTCACGCTCGACTTTTTTATTAGACGAAAAAAAGGTGCGTTCGTATCCGAATAAATTAATCGACCGAAACCAAACAGTAACATAATTGTTACAAAACATACATAACAATGTTAAAACGCGGGTGAAATTGTTGTATTTATTTCGGTGGATTGTAATTTTATCGGTTCATTTGTTTTCCCGCGCTTAAAAAACGGTAATAGCCGC
This sequence comes from Agriopis leucophaearia, assembly GCA_949125355.1. Lineage (NCBI taxonomy): Eukaryota > Metazoa > Arthropoda > Insecta > Lepidoptera > Geometridae > Agriopis > Agriopis leucophaearia. The sequence goes on along the minus strand of OX421263.1, from coordinate 17,522,916 downwards.
CGAGACAGCTGTAAAGTTGACGGTTCTAAATTTAAAATAAACATGCGTTTAAAAGTAATAATTTTATGACTTGAGTCAGCCGGACGTCGGGCCCAAGATGGTTTAGCGTTTAAAAGCGTTCTTTTTTTGAAGTTAATTAGCTCTTGTTCTGCCATATAAAATGGCGTTTATTTAAATTTTGTGTAATTTTCTACAGTTTAGATTAGAGAAAGTGTATAAATAACAATGTAGGCTATCATATGAAATTTAATTTTAAAGTGCTGGAGAAGAAAAAAATGGTCCTTGCTTCATTACAGGTAGCAACAAAAAAATCGTATCGAAGTAAACGGATTATACTTATTTTAACCCTTTTTTAACATCACTTTGTAAGTCCATTCTATCATCAAACATGTTTTTTGCAAGAGTTACCGCCAAAAAAGTTTACAGGCGGCAAATGTATCCATGAGCAGGGCACATAGCACGCAGAAGAGATGGCCGATGGAGCCGAAAGGTTTTTGAGTGGAGACCGCGGACCGGTAAGCGCAGCGTAGGACGTCCACCCATAAGATGGACAGACGACCTAAAAGAGACCGCAGGAAAACGCTGGATGCAGGCCGCTTCCAACCGGTCCTTTTGGAAATCGATGGGGGAGGCCTAACGTCATGAAAGTAACATAACAAAACATTGCATTTTCGCTTGACTTCTTTTTGATGTTTCAAGTTGTAAAACAAGGGCGAAGGATATTTTATCGTAGTATGTTAGTATGTATAATGTTTTCTTACCTACTCTTACAAGAGTAGGTAAGAAAACATTACACAATGACGTAACAAGCTAGGCATGGTAACTTCCCCCACAATGAGCATACAAAAAACCGTTAAAAATCACACCTCGATAATCACGGCACTGCAAACACAGCTGCAATGCTGCATCCCCCTCATTTACATAGCGATGAAATGAGACAGTGTGACAAGAGTAATGCTGTTATGACTCGCTAATTCACAGAACTATGCTACCTCGTCAAAATGGTAAGGTGTCTTCAGACTACGAAACATATATCATCGCAGATTACCCCGTACTGTCTACGGAAAAATTGTAATGAAATTGGGCAATATTGAATTCGGATTTGTGCATTCTTAACTACATTTTATAGCTGCGCTAATATTATTTTAGTCTCTTTTCAACTTAATATGTGAGAAAACGATAAAGACAATTTAAAAGTTTTCAAAATAAGTATAGATAGCGCATCAAACATCATGTTCATAAGGTCCAATATACAATAATATATGCAAAAGGCTTATGCAAATAAGTAATGAGATGAGCAACTCGCTTGCTTGTTGATAAGCGTCTCGTTTTGACCATAACCGTTTAGTGTCATCCGGAATTATGAATTTTTTCAACAGTTCAAAATCCTGCGCGGCAATGCACTGCTCTCACCCAGAGAGTTTTTAAATCTCTTTATGCCTTTTAATTTCACTGGATTTTTTTATTGGTCTTCAGTCTGAAACACGGCAATTTTTGCACACTACTACTTGGCCGTTGAATAACTAGCAAAGAGTCCTACCAATACAAGACAATGTAGTCGATGTCTTGTAAAGACTATGGAGCTATATTACTAATCTAGGTATATGAAGTATTCTTTTAACATACTACTATAGCTGTAGACATGTTTTTTTTTTACTATTTTGTGACATGTAATTTATTTTTAATTACTTTTATTTGTCTCTTTTAAGTAATGTAATTGGCTTGTAGCCGTATTAATTAACAACATTTAAAAAAGCGTAATCTGAAAAGTCTTATGGATATCGAGAGAATGTGTGAGGTCTATTAGCCTACTGTTGCACATGAGTGAAGGTAATTAGAGATATTTAGCTAATAAAAGACATGCATGTGTAATGCGAACAGGGTTTTACGGAACAGTGATTCTAAGTTGAAAGGAGGTCATTGTTATGAACAACTTTTAATATAGGATCAACTTAAAACTTTATATATTTCAGCCGTGAATGAAATTTGAATTTTTTCTAATGAACAACAGTTTTTTGCGATATTAGGTTTGGTTCCACTGTAAAATTTGTTCATAACGATGAAAAGAACAACCAGACAAGTTGGCGGTCAAACGCAAGCCTATTATGACTAAATAAATGAACTTTCGGCTTAGAATCACCGCTACAAGAGGCCTTGTAAAGTTATTTGAGAAGACAAACATCTAGGCTAAAACTAATATTATAGTCATCACCATATAGGCTGGGGTAGACTGACTTTACAAAAGCCTAAGCTTTAATTTATTTATAGGAAAACTAACAGCTTTTTTACACTAAGATATACAAATTCTTTAGTGGTAGGACTCTTTTGCAGGGGTCCGCCTGGGGAAGTACCACACCTTTGCAATTAATAAACCGCCAAGCAGTAGTGTGCAAACACTACTGTGTTCCGGATTCAAGGGCACTGTTTCCAGCGAAATTACAGGGGCCACAGAGATTTGAAATCTTATATCTCGGGGTGACGAGCGCAGTGCATGAACTGTTGAAGTTCAAAATTCTGAGTGGCGTTGAACTGTTATGGGCAAGCGTGAAGAGCCACCCCAGGCGAGCGACTTCGCTCGTCTCGTCACCCAGTATCATTTAAAAAAAACAATGAAAAAACTATAGAGAGCATAATGCATTATATATACATATTATTGAAAAACTTGTTAATTTCAATGTTTTGCTCAGGGTTTTTAAATGTAAAAAAAAATTCTTGTCGAAATTATGAACTGACGTTCGAAAGTGTATATAATCGTACCTACTTGAATAAATTACTATGACTATGTCATGACTCACTTAAAAAAGACATTTGCCCCTTTAAAAAAAAGTACATTATAGTACCTATAATAAATAGCATACTGCAGTAAAATTACCTGCCAAGTATGTATTGTAGGCAAAAACCATTTATTGTTTACAAAATAAAGAATTGTTTTTCGTGTAGTATTTCATATTGGCTATTTCAACTGCCTTTTACGCCCCTTAATTCAGCCCTGTAACAAAATCTTCGTAACGATCCTATTTTTTTTTCGAAATGTGTAAAAAAAGTAAGAAACGGGCCAAATTGAAAACTACCCTAAAATAAAATAAAAAACAATAACCAAAAAGATACAAAGCCAAAGAGTAAATAACAGAAGCTCCAATCCACCTACAGTACCTACTAATCGACTCCCGCTAAGAATGCAAATACCCTCCCCCCTCCCTACTCGTACGGGCGACTTATCAATATGCCACACGTGACGGGGTATAAAGAAAGTGGGGGTGTTTTATTGACGGGGAGAGGGTAGAAGCGCTTTGTCTGAAATGTGACCTTGGGACTCGTGTGTGCTCAAATCTGTTTTCAATGATAAGAGGAAAAATTACTTCGGGTATTGTGAATAAAGGATTTCATTCGTCGAAACGTATGTTATGAAGTCTTTGTACATTTTGTTGCTTAAAAATGAACGGAACAAAAATATTTTTCTTATCAATGAATAATGTGTCTATTTGTTCATTTCTTCACACAGCAATAGATCTACTTGAATTTTTGCATCGAGGTAAAAAGTACCTATGTAGTTCGAGAGTTTTGAACAATGAGTATACTTTTTACCCGGAAAATGTGCAGTTTAACGCGGAACAAGCAACAGGGCGCAGCTTTTGCTATTTGTATAATTTCTGACTATACTATTGAGTGTAATCTCAAACGGAGAGTGCCATTGGGGTAACCAAATTTTGGCCACTCCATCCAAAAACTTAATATAAAAAAAAAACAAGATTTCGTCTCGAAAGAAGAAGAAATGCGTTCTCAAAATGTTTCTCCATTTTATTAATAAATATTGACGAAGATTTAAAAAAACAGCGGCGAGTTAGTATTGCAGTACAACGCGGCAATGCCTTTAGCCTTTAGGCCAGCATTTAGGGAACGTTGCCTACAGGCAGTGGATTAGTAGTGTAGTGTAGTTTTAATTTATTAAGTCTGTTTCTTCATTTTAATTTAGGTTAGTTTATTTAATTGTATTTAATGTCGAAAAAAAAAAACATTAATTAAAACATTTGCAATGTAAAAATTAAATCCTTTTTTTACTCAATGATTAATAATTATCTTCATAAATGTTGAAGATTTATTGTTAAAAGCGTTAGTCGGAGGGAGTTGAAAATAAGTTAGTATGTATACTTAAATAATTCTGTACGAAAGAACCATAAAATAACTCGTGAGGTGTTATTAAATGATATTTAAATAAACTCATATCGTATGTATAATTACTACCGGGTTGCATGAGGCATCATTATCTTCATCCATGTCACCACAACAGCTAGACTGCTTTTCATCACCATTATTAACACTTCCACCTAAGCCACTGGAGCAACTGTGCCAGCGCCCCAGAGCCTCACTCTGATATTTCAAGGAGTTGGGTTGGCTCGGGTAGCTGCTGGTGGGGGGAAATACACAATACACCCCAAACGAGACGTCAGTGCAGAACTTATCGCCCCATCTATACATTTAATAAAAACGTAGAGATAAAAAAAACTGTAATTACGAGATAACAATATAAGTTTGCCCACGCACATCTCCTAAACCACTGGACGGATTTAAATGCAGTTTTCATGAATATGCTAAGCTATGACCAGATTGAAGTATAGGCTATGTTATTTTGCGCAAGGGCCGGATAAGATAGGAAAAAAGCGTTTATATGAAAATCTACCTGTACGAAGTCGCGGACAACTGCTCAAATAAGATTAAACTAGAAGAAAAATTAGTTTTTTGTTCTTATTTTGATGACTGGAGTCTACCACCATAAGAACAAAAACCTATTTTTAATAAACAGTTGACCAAGTACATTGTTATTTACAAGTAAATAACTTTGTGTATAACTTAAAGCTAAGACTCATAAAACCGGTAAAGTGGAACGTAATTTACATGAAGTCTGTATAAGTATTAAATATTCATTTTGTTAGTTTATTAAGATTCATAATTAATTCGATTCAACAAAAGAAATGCCTAGCAGTTAAACGAATGTTTTCTTTTCTTTGTTTTTTGTTAGAAATTATTAAAAATAAAACCTCTACGCTACCGTGATTTTAATTTCATTGATTTTTAAGTACTTAGGTATTATAATTATGTAGGTTAACTAGCATTTGGAATTAAATTTAATATAGTAATAGTAAAATGTGGATAAAATAATAATCATATTTTATTAATACTTCCTTCATATTACGTTTAATGAATATAATGTAGGTAATTAACCTCCAAAAAACGGCTCTGTATCATATTCCCCGCAAAAAGTAACAGAATAGGTTGTAATACTCGTTTATTACACCAAATTTACCTTCATTATAGTATCAAGCCTTTTTCGTAAGCGTCATAAGAGATTTTAATAAACTTCTTGGCAACAGGTTATTGAGAAAGGAAATTTTTCAGTACTTCAGTGCCTCATGTATATTTTGACCTATGATATGAGTGACATCAAAATAAGATAATGAATTAATTGACAAGATTTCCTACTCTTTAACCGCCGACTCAAAAAGAGGAGTGTTATAAATTTAACGTGTGTATCTGTGTCTGTCTGTGGCATCGTAGCTTCCAAACGGCTGAACCGATTTTGATTTTGTTTTTATGTTTCATTTGAAAGGTAAATTGATAGAGACTGTTCTTAGCTATGATTCACGAAAATAAATAAAGCTGCTTGAAGATTATCAGCTCTTTTAACGGGATCTAAACATTTTCAATTTATGCTTGTTAAAAATGAAAATGCTAAGTTCTACAAAAAAGCAAGAAAGACTTTACATGCCACCCGAAGGCTTCGCGGTCACCCATCTGTAGACTGGATCGTTATCCGGGTATTTGTGTGTTTCATGGCCTTCCGAACACGGAATCCTAGTTTGAAACTATGTAATGTCGAGTAGATAAAGTAGTTTTTTTTTAATAGCAATAATTCATAATCATCATCATCCACAGCTTTCCATTCTCACTGCTGGGCATAAGCCTCTCTGTCTTTCTATACCATCTGCCTTACTTCTGTGATAATTAAGTCCAGGTTCGATCTGCGATAGTAATAATTAGTTCCTACTACTCAATTACAAATGTTTTTTATTAGTTGTAATTTCCTATTAAAAGTTTAAAATATTGCAGATTTCGCCACCCTTGGATGGCAGTTTTAAGACAGTGGTGCCTTTTGCAACACAGTTTTTAACTAATTTAAAAGACCCTCATTGATTTATATTTTTACCTGTTTGTTATGTTATCTATTATTACATGCCCCACTGCTGGGCAAAGGCCTCCCTGTCTTTATTCCACTTCTCTCTATCTTGTGCTGTGGTGGACCAGTATTTTGTGTGGGCATTAATTTCGTCCCGCCATCTTCACCTGGGCCTGCCAGGTGGTCATATGATGGCTTTTGCAGCTATTTGGTCGTATGGTTGCTTTCGCTCACTCTCATCCGACTTTTGACTGACGAGTTTCACTTCAGGTTGCGGTTGATATTGTCCAAAATGTATGTTTTATTTACCAAAAAACAACACCTGCTTAAGTTAAGATCAAGCTACTATGCCAGTAGCTTGGATACTTAGTCATCGATACAAAAAAACAATTAAGTGTACCAGGTATGTGGGATTTGATTGCCTACATCAATATTATTTTATCAGACCCGTTTCTGTTCCGGTCAGGTTGGAGCTAAGCTATTACTTTGGTAATTAAAATCTATATATCATTTCAATCTACTTTTACAAGTTGCAATTATTGGGATGGTGAAATAAGGTTACTGTCTGTGTTCGATTTGAGAAACCCGTTTGCTACAGAAGTTTTTTAAATGTTCGTGTGGGTGTATGAACTTTTGATAATGATTAATCACGATTATAGATTGACAGTTTTAGATTTTAGTAATTATTATAAACTAGCAGCGCTCTACGGTTTTACCCGCTATCCAACAGGTTTTTTGAAGTGATAACTTCTTTAGCCGCGTTGAGCGATTTTCGGTGGAGGTAAAACTTATCGCAAAACTTGCATCACCGACATGCTAATGTGACTTGCTGCGCCAGACTGAGTTTTAAGTTTTCACTTCTGTCGGCAGTCTTCATGACTGCCTATTTATTTATATATTTCATTTGTTAATTGAATAAAGCGTTACTTTGTGGAAGGTCATTTTCAAAACTGTTTCTGGAACGAATCTCTAGTGTTAGAGCGGAACGAGCAAAAATATACTAGACTAGCCGTCCGCCCCGGCTTCGCACGAGTGTAAGCTCGGCCTTCGGCCTCGCTACAAAATATAATATAGCCTATGTCACCCGGGGATAGTGTAGCTTCCCAACAGTGAAAGAATTTTTCAAATCGGTTCAGTAGTTTCGGAGCCTATTCATTACAAACATACAAAAATAGGTACAAATCTTTCCTCTTTATAATATTAGTGTAGATATCGTCATTTTTTTTTTGATTTGGAGTATTGTTCTATATTTTAGGATTTACCATTTAATGGTTATTAGAAGTTCATAAATTTTAAAACCGGCAAGATTCGAACCAACGGCAACCAGGTTGCCCCGAGCGTTCTATCTTCCTTCACAGGAAGTGTTCAAGCGTCGTGTGAAACTGTACTATATCTCGGAGTAGCTACTGTATCATTATTATCTCGCTTTATGTTTATAAGTATGTATGTATTTAATATTTTTATTTATGTATGTAAGTATATTATTATTGAATATATTGTTTCAGTAGGTATTAGTGTATTATTATAATGTATGTCTATGCTTTATATACCTGTTATTCCATTATTACATCACACCCCGTCCCTTACCTCTTCTGTATGTCCTCTCCATACTAAGGTTGCCTGGAAGAGATCGCTTATAGCGATAAGGCCGCCAATTGTTTCACTAGTTTTAAGTTGTTTTTATGTTACTATGTACGTATGTAATTTTTGGTGTGAACAATAAAGAGTTATCTATCTATCTTCTACGTTTTACGTCTAGCTATGTTTCTTTCCTGTCGGCCTCTAAAATTATCAAATATGTAGTGTTAAATGTTGATGTAGGTAACTACTTCACAAATAACTTAGCCTCGCCTCGTCCTATATGATGCAAGGTTTTTTCTTCAGTAGCATTTAAGGCTCCTTACGTAACAGAAGTTGGCTGCAATGTGCAACTCGCTAAAGGTTAGGTAAATGTTAATGCCTTAACAAAATGCCATTCTACGTGAAAATGATATGCACAAGGTGGCTATTCTGGTACAGTCGACATTGTCTGTCCTCGTCATTCCAATTTAGGAATACTCTATAAATATTTTAAAGAAAATAGCAATAATCATCGCGGGTAGTTCACTATATTTTATTTATATCGCGAAATATACAAAACAAAATCAGTCGAAATAGGTGGCTATTCTGGTACAGTCGACATTGTCTGTCCTCGTCATTCCAATTTAGGAATACTCTATGAATATTTTAAAGAAAATAGCAATAATCATCGCGGGTAGTTCACTATATTTTATTTATATCGCGAAATATACAAAACAAAATCAGTCGAAATAAGAACCTTATTTTCGAAATCGATTAAAGTTCATGTTCATTAATGATAGGAGATATAAATGCTCGTTTTTTTCTCCAAAAACGGTAACAATAGAAAAAATCTTACCTGGGATCATGGGGTCCAGCCGCTCATGATTTGGGTAAAGAGTTGTAGAAACGCCTCGTAGATGTGATGGGTGACCAAAGAGCTGCCACTTACCTTGGCCAAAGAATAAGTTTAGCCATTGGATTCAACGTGGTCATGTTGCCAGCTTTTTGGGCACCTTACCCGAAGACAGAGACCTTTTCATTAACTATTTTAAATAGTCAATTTAATTTGGTTAGGTGATCATTTATTTCGTTTATAGTTTGAAAAAAATATGAATGATCTCATCATGATGGCTCTATTACTCTACCAAATAAAAAAAGAAATATAATTAAATAACTCTTGCTTAGTTTCATTATCATAATTTCCAACCTTGTTCACTTACTGCTAGGTATAAGAACAACACAACAAAAGTGCGCCTGACCCGCAATGGGTTTGATATTGTCGACCATAGGGCTCGTTGTCAGCGCGAACTGCTAGGGCTATGCTCTTCCTGCCCCCACGCTTTGCTACGTGTCCCGTCCTCTCGTGACGTGTCCTTCTTCGTCAGTGTATTTGGAGACAACTGTTTTATATAGTTTATTTGTCTCCCTTAGCTTATTCTATAAAAGCAAAATGAAGGTTAACTTTTAAACATCCCAATATTTTATCGAAATCTATGGAGCAGTCACGGAAACAGTAGACAGAATTTGTGGGAAATATCACTAACTATATAATTAAATTAATTTATGTATCAAACTAACATCCACATGCATATTTAAAAAGTTCTAATAATAAAGATATTTTTCTTATCTTTGTGCTTCTCCGAAATATTAAAATTTATAATGAGTCCTATTTTTCGTTCCACTCACGGTCTCGTAATTGAAATAGTTCGTTGATACGGGGCCCGAGCTATTTTTAATTAAGATAACGCCTGAGATTCACATTTATTTATTTAGACTAGGTGATGCTTTTGACTCTACCTGCGTAAGCCTATGATTTCGAAATAATACCATAAATCTTTTAGCCAGACAAACTGTTTCTAACAAATTGAATTATATTTTTGCTTGTGAGTTACTAGCCATTCGCTTTCAAAAAATCTATAATTGATAGATGATAAAACTCTGCAATTTTTTTTTATCAATACGAATCAATATTTCATAACGTTGTTAAAAATATTTAACTCTATCGGAACGAAAAATATAACATACAAACAGAAAAGCTGATTTCAAGTTAATATTGATTATAGTAAGTGTAAATCTATCTGAGATGAAATGAATTAATTAAGATTAACTCTTCGGGACTGGTCTTCATTAAAACGCAATGCAAGTTGCCACATCTCGAGATAAAGTAAATAACATATGGCTTACATCCGTACATTTCGTTTCCCAAGTTTGAATCGATTTGTTACAAAGTTTTGATTATAAAGTTTTCTGTCAGTATTGGCTAGAAAAAAGCTATCTGTTTTTTTTAGGACGAGTCCGTCGATTCGCAACTGACAGTCGGAAGGGTGTACGTTGGTGGACTGCATGGTTGTTTGGATGCGTCATTGACTGGACTTTTAACATCAGGCGAGTTGGCAGTCAAATGCAAGCCTACAACAAATCTATACATATAATAAAAACGGAGAGAAAAAAAATCTGTAATTTCGTAATATCAAAAAAAAAAATATACACAGGGCCTTAAAATAAGCATCTGAACATGATAAGACAATTTTTAGTTTTTTTTGTTTGTTTGTTTATCCACAAACATCTCCTAAATCACTGGACGGATTAAGGAAGGAAAAAAGGGTTGAAAGTTTATATGAAAATCTACGAGTACGAAGTCGCGGGCAACATCACAAGTAAAAAATTAAAATAAAAAACATCCAATGCGTGCTTTTTTTCACATGTCTGATTGCCCAAAGTCGGCCTATGGTATTATGATATGAATGACCATCATATGTTAGTTAATCGCGTCCGTTAGCCGCGTCAGACGGACGCGTTTTTTTATTTTATTCCCATTATTTGTAACAGATTTTGACATCTCACAGTAAAGCTGTCAAAGTTTGTTGAGAAACTTCCAAAAAATCTAAATAACATGAGCGAATTCTTGTCTTTTATGTAGAGTAAATTATTAAACAAGTTTTTTTATTGAAAAATATATTTTTCAAATCAAGCTTTATGAACGCAAAATGAGCCCAAACACTGCCGCTATTCTCAGTCTACTATTATCCATCGAGGAGTGCCGTTGTCCATCGTCATCATTATCAAATCAGCTTGCTGTCACCATAATTTTATTTATTTTAATTTTATTACAATTATTTAATTTAAAATTAATTTTATTTAATAATATTGTATTGTCATTGGAACTTGACAAGTATGCCAAATTTCAGCTCAATCGAAAACCGTTAAGTGAGTCAAATTTTACTTGTAAGATTTGATTACAGACAGACACCGGGACAGGTGAAACTAAATAAAAGCTTGCAAAAATGAAAATAATTCGATTGCGATTGGCAAATTGCAATGATTCGATATCTAATCAGATAAACTACACTCGGTAGTGGATAAAATCGTGTATTTTTAGCATACAATACAATAACTCTTTATTAAAAACCTCAAAACAAGGATAACATTATAAATTACAGTAATTATCTATACTTTTAACAGGCGGCCTTATCGCTTAAAGCTATCTCTTCCAGGCAACCGTGCATAGCATAGTTAAGGCTTATTTTAGCAACGGTTACGGACTGATAGAATAAATAATTTTTGACAGCGCTATCACAACAATGTACGCAATTTTTGACAGCGCTATCACAACAATGTACGCCGCTTGCTTTATCGTTGTCTCCTCGTTAAATTCATTAACAATAGACTAAGATATTTATTACATCTCACTTACAATAGAGTTATATTAGAGACTGCAGGTGCCGATACAGCCAATATACCTTCATCTGTACCTACTCCGCTCGTACTAAATCACACGTTTCAAATCTACCGCTGGGGTAACCCTTGATTTATCTTATCTTGCATTTGGCCAACACCTCGCTGCGTAGATTAGTTCACTGTAGCTAGATTTGTCTTGCCTATTGACCTATCAGCCATCGTATCAGTTGTTTTCTAATCTCCCATTTGGCCAATGTTGGCCGTACGTTGACCCCACCATCGGTGCTCCACATTCAATTAAATATTCAATCGTGAGGAGCTGCGCACATTGCGGCAAGCCGTTGTTGCGCACTGCACGGTAAATAACCAGATTATGGGCACAAATTACAGGGTGCTTTCTTATAGTGCCCGGTAAGAATTATAGTGAAGATTGGTGTTGGTGTTCGTACAAATGTTGGTAAGACAAATGCAATTAGAAAATTCATCACTAAAAGAGTTACAGATTTTATCTGAAAGTTTGACATCGTGGAATTAATTTGTAAAAACTTCTAAGAGTTTCTGTTATAAATTTCACTGCGTATAATTAAGCAATCTATTCGAAGTAAGAATGCATGTACCTATGTTTTCTTTCTTCTGTACCTATAGCACCTAATTAATAACAAAGGTGTAATGGGTACTGAGACGTGGTCCTTAACTGTTGGCCTTTTGGAAAAACTCAGAGTCACACAACGGGCAATAGAGAGAGCTATTCTCGGAGTTTCTTTGCGCGATAAAATCCAAAACGTAGATATTAGACAAAGAAACAGAGTCATCGACATAGCTATTAAAATTTGCAAGTTAAGTGGCAATGGGCAGGCCACGTTGCTCGAAGAACCGACAACCGATGGGGAAGAAAGGTTCTTGAGTGGAGACTACTAACTGGAAGACGCAGCGTAGGTAGGCGTCCCACTAGATGGACCGACGACATTGTGAGGGTCACGGGCATCCAGTGGATGCAGATGGCAGGATGTCGTTCAATGTGGAGGTTAAAGGGGGAGGCCTATGTTCAGCAGTGGACGTCTTCTGGCTGATGATGATTATGAATTTGAAGTGTTACACTGCCATCTGCATCCACTGAATGCCTGCGACTTTCACAATGTCGTCGGTCCATCTAGTTCCGAGGCCTACCTACACAATAGATAGTCAAAGCCGACTCATACATACCTCAATACATGGGACTGGTCAAAGGCATCATGAACGATACCCTGTCATTACCCTGCCGGCCAGTCTCCAGTAATTACCGAACAGATCTCAGATCAAACTCTAGTACAGTCCCTTGAATGACAGCTAGCATTGTTCGGCTATTGCAATAGTTTTGGTTTGAATTTGAACTCTGTTAACCACATAATAAATAATAGTACTTGACCCAAGTTAAAAGAATTTTGATGTAAGTATATTATTGAACCCATTTATTTCTACCACAAAATATTAATTTCTTATTTCGGTAAAGGGCTCGTATTTTAAGGGTTCTGTACCCAAAGGGTAAAAACGGGACCCTATTACTGAGCCTACGCTGTCTGTCTGAATGTATTTCTGTCCGTCCGTCCATCCGTCCTAACTTTAAACGGCTGTATCTTTGGAACCGTAATAGATAGCCAGTGGAAATTTTCACAGAATATGTAATGTTACGGTGGATGATATAAAAAGTAAAAACGAAAGAGCATGCAACAAACGTATTTTTTAACGCATTTTTGTAATTGCTCTAATGTAAAAATTGCAAAACGTACAAGCGTCAAACTTCCCAGGATTAAAGTACACACTCTAAAAAATAACAACAAGTAATATACATTGGTAAAGTAATGAGTCGGTGACATTTTTCTGTTTGATACCAAGTTATAACTGGTAATTTCGTTACTTGGACGACCTCATCGATCATTCACCGAACTCCAAATTACACATTTTTCTAATTTTGAAGTCGGTTTTTTTATTGATAGTTATTGTATTTTGTGGTGGTACGGAACCCTCAGTGCGCGAGCCTGACTCACACTTGACTGGTTTTTATTTTTTGTGTCTCTTTTTGGCGAAGACAATTTTGTGAAAAGATACTTGTAGCTTGTAGAATGAAAATACTGTTATTCATATCATGATCTTAAAACAAAAATAATATCCTTTACCGTTGAAAGACGAATACAAAACCAGCCTCTTGGATTAGGAGTCTTGTAACATTTTCCTTGTATTTTTTTAAACAGTCCTAATTGGGCGACCATGTTTTCTAAACAACACGCACAGAACATGTGAAGAGCTACCACGGGGGATATTCGATTTTGTAACAACGCTGAAATGCTGGAAACATTGAAAGGGCGTAAATTTTAGGCTCCCATTTCAGAACAACCCTTGTTTTGTGAAAACCTTTTTTTAGACTGAGTACGTTTACATATTAGCAGAGCTAAATACAATGTTTTTACTATTTTAAAATAATAATATGTACCGTGAAATTTCGTCTTATTATGCACAACTTAAAACACAGAAAATCAACATAAACGATATATACTAAAGTAGTTAAATAAATACCTAACTAAATTAAATCTAAGTTAAACTATAAATTAAAAACTGCATTAAGGTCACTGTCTTCGGGTAGGGTACCTAAAAAGCTAGCGACATTACCACGTTGAATGGTCAAACTTATTCTTCGGCCAAGGTAAGCGCCAGCTCTTTGATCACCCCTTCACATAATATATGTACCAATATGTTTTTTTTTACCATACCTACATAAAAATATATTTTATGTAACTTAAATACAAACTTTTATTTTCGATGTTCGTTGCTACGTTCCCTTTTTAATAAAATCAGAATGGTAATGTAACCATATCTGCTTATAACTAGGACAGGGGTGCCAAAACCGGGTGTCACATAGGCGACCGATATTCGCGGTGCATTTATTTTTCATTCAAAAATACAACTGTTGACTCTTGGCTCCCCATTATTCCTTTTTACGGTTTAACAAGCTCGTATTTATGAGAATTGTTATTTTACATTTTTCTGAAGGGTGACAACCCTGGGGGGATGTCACTCTGCGGTCTGCCGTGACTCTGTTGCTTTTATTCCTCGACGGAAAATATGAAAGTTTTATATTGTTCTTTTATGACTTCTACTAGTTTTTATGAATGGGCATCAAAAAAGCGACGACAGATATTGTATTGTTCCTTAGAAAAATCTGGGCTTAGGATTTTTGTTTAAATTGCTGTATTTTTTGTTTGATGACAAACGTTTACCCAAAAAATTTAAAATAATTTAAGTGTATCTATTCTACAATCTTGTATTAAATCTTCATGACAGTGAATGGCTGTATGTTAGTAAGTCTATATTTAAAAAAATGTGGCTGGACCGATTCGAAATATGTATTTGTTTTTTATATTTATCGGGACTTATCGCGCAAGGTATCTATTTTTTACCTATATTTAATATTGCGCGATAAGTCCCGATAAATATAAAAAACATGTGTTCAAATCGCGATAGTTTAAAAATTACTATGTAGTTGTTTTCATTTTAAAGCATGTTTCAAATCGGTTGTTCTTAACTAAGTTTGATCAAAATCTGTGTAGCCGTTTGCATGTTATAAACTATTTTTCGAACAAGTTCGGAATTTTTGCACAATGTATAGATTGCAATCTACTGTGACAAGAAATAGCCATGAGTTTTGGAGCTACGGAAAATAGCGTTGGGAATTTTTCTTAAGGAGCTCGTCTGCAGCTTTATCGCTCGTTCATTTTCACATTATTGAAGATGAATATGGTAACAAGCAAAAAAAAACATTTCTTACCATATTACTCCGTCAAATTTTAATATATCAAATTGACAATTTCTTTGTTTCTAATGTTATCTACTATAGACACAAAGAGATTATTTTGTAACTTTTTGGAAATTCACACTCATTTTATATCTTCAATAGTGTCAAAATATACGAGCGAGAGAACTGCAGACGAGAAGGGCTCTTCTCTTTCTTAAAAACTTTTTTCTGGGCCCAAGTACCAAATAAATCTGTAATCTTGTCAATACTTGTGTCACTAAATTAGCATGCACAGCGCCTTAAAATTATACAATATCGTTCTAGGCCCTAAAACATTTTTTATAACAGTCCCAAACATGTCATCCACAAACTTGTCGTTAATTTCTTTATATCTAGTCATACAAAGTTTGCTAGATAAAATGATTAAATATAAATAATGTAGTCCCATCCTATTCGTCTGCCAATTTTCTCTGTCATCGCTTATTTATACTAATAAAACAATTGTTCTTACATGTTTTCGTTCCAAATATTAATAGAAATCATGTTCAGAACAGCCCATAATTGCTTTTTATCAAGTTCATTGTATGTAGGACAAAATAATAGGAAACAATAGATAACCTTTCATAACTTGATTATCTGATCGGAGTAGAAACAATTATGTTTGGTGATCGATAAATCTGTGACCGAATTTTATTTGGTGTCATTCCTAGTTCTGAAAATTGTTCCTTTTCTGTTTCATTTTGTTACTAGTTTAACAGAATTTGAAACGTTATCTGTGAATCTAATAAACATTTTTAGAGAAACATTTACATTTTTCTTAAATTAAAACTGTGTTATTCGTTATGTAGAATAGAATGAAAAAAATAGAATTACAAAATAGATAACTTTTTAAATTAGGCGCTGCTCACCGACACAAAACTATCTCTTTCTCACATTTTCAACATTGTAAAAGATAAAAATTCACTGCTTAGAAAAAAACGTTTGGGCATTGCTTTCAGGTGAAACGTTTCACGTTTGGCGGGAAATTCAAATTTCAAACAGTTTTTTTGTTCTTGTAGCTAGGCCGAGTAATTATTGTAAACGATCACGATGTTTGCGAAAATTGATTATTATTCTTTACAAACTCGCGTAAAGTTATTTATCTCCAATGCACATTATTACATACATTTGTCAATAAACAAATTTTTGCTGTTTCAAACGGTTTATTGCCAAATGTAAGTAATATGATGAGTAACTGATTAATAGCTGTAAATGATAATGTAAAGAACGACCAACAATTTTCGCAAACACTGTGCCATTTCTCAATATTTACCCGGCCTAGCTACAAGGACGGTTTGAAATTTGAATTTCCCGCCAAACGTGAAACGTTTCACCTTAAGAACAATATTGCAAACATGTTGAAGTTATTTTTAATTTGATGTTTTATTTTGGCGCAACAAAAACTCTTTCTTTTCGATCTCTGCCATCGTATATAAATTATACAATTGGTAATGTTATTCTTGAGATAATTCCCAATGGATTATTTAAATTATCACTCGGTGAATTTGTTTCTTTAATAATTTTGAAAACGTGTAATAGAGATAACTCAGGATGGTGCGCTGCCTTAAGCTAAGTGAATTTAATGTTTAACGGTTCATTTTATTGTTTCAGGTACAAAATAATCAAGAACTTTGGAAGAGTACTAAGTATAGATCAGTTTTATAAGATAAGAAAGAGAGAGAGGAATTTCATTTCACAAATTTATTTTTTATTTATGTTATTTTAAACTCTGTGCCAATCTAATATATCATATAGGTTGAATTCACCATACAAGGTTACATTACATTCATCATCATCAGCCAGAAGACGTCCACTGCTGAACATAGGCCTCCCCCTTTAACCTCCATACTGAACGACATTCTGCTATCTGCATCCACTGGATGTCCGCGACTCTCACAATGTCGTCGGTCCATCTAGTGGGAGGCCTACCTACGCTGCGTCTTCCGGTTCACGGTCTCCACTCAAGAACCTTTCTTCCCCATCGGTTAACAGTTCTTCGAGCGATGTGGCCTGCCCATTGCCACTTCAACTTGCAGATTTTATTAGCTATGTCGGTGACTTTGGTATTCTTTGGCGAATATCTACGTTTCGGATTTTATCGCGCAAAGAAACTCCGAGCATAGCTCTCTCCAATTGCCCGTTGTGTGACTCTGAGTTTTTCCAAAAGGCCAACAGGACTACGTCTCAGTACCATATGTCATCACTGGCAACACACACTGATCAAATACCTAGGTTACATAAAAAAAATTACATTAAGGTTACATAAAAAAAAAACATCAAAGCTTTGTTCGTGCAATAAAAATGGTTAACCGCACAAGAACGTACGTCAAGATGGTTAAGAACACGACGTCGGCTAGGTCACTGACCTTTTTTGTTAGCAGATTGGTTCGGCAAATCTGCTAGTAGAACAATCTGCGAATCGGTTCGGTCAAAATCAAGTCTATCCTCCTATCAAATGGGCTCAGAATCCAGTACCGAAAGTATATTTGATGTCTAACCGAACACTTTGTATAGATAAAATCATTACCTGTGTTATTGTTTCTGAAAAATACAGTTAAATAAAAGGGTAAAAACTCGATCGAAAAATTAATTTTATCGCACAATCATTCCGTCTTCTGTCTTCACTCCTCAGCTATCACTTTCCTCAGTTATCTAGCATAGTTTTTGGAAAAACAACATATTTTCAAATGATTGATAAAACTAGCCCATAGGTGCAAGTATAAATGCCGATGTGACCGCCTTTAAACAACACTGTGACAGAGGGCAATTACGACCATACGGAGCGTCGATCAAACGGCTATTGGCGAAAAATTGGGCTCGGGCGTGAAAAATGGTGCCGAGACCCGAAACGGGCACGGGACACTGAACATAGTTCTACTCAAAGCTGACAAGTTCCTATACCACGTTCAAACAATAGTTTTTTGATAATCAAACTAGTATCACAGCTAGTATTTAGTTCCGTTTGCTTTAAAATTGGGTGATGTTCTGCCACAAAATTGTCTTTTCTTTAGGATTATTGCGAGCATATTTTTCCTAAGCTCAGCTTAGATTGAAACCTGACTGCATATTCATAACTTGGCCTTGATCCACTACATAGCAATTTTTACTAAAATACAATTAAAATCTCCTGTAGTACTGTAAAAAGGGAACTGTTATTTAATAACGCAACACCTTCCTGACCTATTTGGATTAAAAGCCTTACAACTTAGCTATTTGCACTCACCCTAAATTGAAATTGTTGCTTTCCCTTAGACCATTTAATTCGTTTCCCTTGCCTCTCCTCCTGCTCCACAAAATGATAAGAATTTCAATTTCAGCGTCAAAACTGAGCTTGTGTTATTTCAATTAAATAATATCGTAGGCAAGAATTATTTGTTTTGCCTTAGAAATATTTGCTTTACCTTCAGTTTCAAAATTCGCTTTTTCCGTAGAGTGATCTTTATTTCTGTTTTCGTTTCCCTAAATAGAATCCCCTAACTAAATGTGTTTGTCAGCGTTTTGGATATATTTATTAAGGATTACTTCGATATCATTTGTCATGAGTATTGCGTGTGAAACAGTATTGTGTCTTATAATATATTTATTGACTGTCGGTCAGAAATGTTATGACACAATTATATTGCTTCTGTTATCATCAACCTTGTGTGATATTGATGACATAATAATATTTCAGGGTTCAGTAGTAATAATATAATCTTAATTAAGTAGAAAAGTAAATAACACCTATAACGATTTCTTATTTCGCGTCAATATTGCACAAGTTGATCTTGAAACATATTTCTTTTGTATCTGATAATCTTGCGTTTGTCTTTAATATTATAACCTTTTGTTTTTCAAGTCATGATAATTGAAGATAGTAGACTCAATAGTAAATAATATTTTGGCTATGATGAAATATATAAACAACAGGCATGCCGACTCATTCTCAAAAAGTGTTCTTAGTAAAGTAAAATTTTAAAACTAACACCCGTGCGAAGCCGGGACGGGACGCTAGTGTTATAATAAAAAAAAGTATCTGCATCTCTTTTTTAATTCATATCAGACAGTTTTATTATAGTGATTGGTCTCGCCATTATCTGCTTATTCTAGGAAAGACAGTTACCGCGAAATGTATTCCTCGCCATTTATCTGATTAATCTTTCCCGTTTATTCTCTTCTGTAATAAATTAATGAATACAGCAATAATCTGTTCCCCGTATTCTGCCACTTACGATTGTAAATAGTGCCCCAATCCAAGCCGGGATCTCATTACTGATGATTGGATGGGCCATCTGTCGATCGACTGGCATTATTGTACCCAATAACCAATTTATATTTTGTATAGGCATATGATCTCAAATCCAAATTTTGGGTGCAAATTAATAAATATATCTACCGTTTACGAAATAAATCCTTCATATTTCTACATGCAATGTTAGTGATCAGTTATTAAATACATCAGAAAGGCTGGTTGAGACGACGTGTGACCAACATTCTGACCTTTTTCTGGCTCAAAGTATGCAAGGCCATTCGGCGTAGTAGTTGGCGGTTGGCTAGTCGTGGATTTTTAGATTATCTAGACCTACAACGGTCTTTAATGTTACTAACTTACTATTTTTTTACAATTGGCGATATTGTTTAAATTAGCTTGTAATTTTGTTTTGGTCTAATTAGTATTTAGTAGGTATAAGAAACTAAAAAGGTATTTTCATTACTCATACTCGGAAGTAGGTCTGAAGTTACCTGAGGAGTGGGTTTAAAGTAATACATTTCAGCCCTAGGGAGAATCACTTTCAACTGACAGTGACAGTTGAAAACTGACACTCAAATATTAATTTAAAAAAAACTGTTTTTTTTGTATCGTGGTTCGATACAAAAGTTGTTCAAGTGTTCCAACTTTTTTTTCTCCTCAGAGGATTATGGTCCTGCACTTCTCGTGCATTTGCCAGTGTCAGTTCATGTTTTTATTTTTAGTTTCCTTGTATTTGTAATGAAAAGCTCTGTGTTTGCCTCGGGGTTAAAGACTTATTTAGTCCCTCGAACTATTAGCGCGAAACCCCGTCTCGAGACTAATAAGTTACTTTCACCCCTAGGATAACAACGTACTATTACAAGTTTTATGGCGGGTAAAAATTGTATCAAAATTAGACGCTTAAGCACTTAAGGGTACTCTTCTACCAAACTATGATTTGAAGACGACGGATTTAACTTTTCGAAGTCTTTTATTTGTTTACTAAGACTAAGTTTCATGCAAAATATATCTTTATTTAAGAATACCTACCCATTTATTCATATTTCCACCGTTATTGCTGTATTACCAAGTATTTTTTTCCTTTTTACGACGTTTTAAATACGATCGTATAAAATTTAAGTGCCTGCGGGTCCATAAAGCATCTTACAGCCTTCCTTCCACATCCTATTCACGCGTGTCGATAATTCGTACCCCCATAAAGATCGCGCCATTTCTTCTCACAATAATCCGGTTTTATCTAGATATAACCGGTTACTATACAGGTTACGTCCGGTTATTGGTGCGGCTCGTAAATTTCACGTGTCGCAATAACGCAGGGTTGTCCGGAAGGGTGCAGGTTGCTCGTGTTGGGATAGATTGAACATTGGACGAGTTTAGGCGGGTGGTTGGGCCCTGTTAAGTAAACTGCGGTTTGGTGACGAACGGTCCGCTGACAGGGTGATTGGGGGTTGTGATGTCACAATTCACTCGTAGCTCGTAGGTTGCCAAAAGGCCATTTTCGTTACCTCAAATCAGACAAACAAGGCAAATAATACCTTTGAACAATTTTATTATCGTTTGTGTTGATAAATTTTGCTCGTTTACAATATTTTCACACATATTAAGAAACTTGTAGCGACACCAATGAACTCACTTTAAAAACAAAGGTAAGATTTGCTACATCATTTTTTTTGTCCAGTTCCATGTGCGAAATATAATCCAACAATAATACCATTATCGGATTTTAGTATTTTTAGGACTCCACATACAAAGGGTACAAACAGGATCCTATTACTAAGCCTACGCTATCTGTCTGTACGTCTGTCTGTCTGTCCGTCCTACATTTTACCGGTTGTATATTTTTATCTATCATAGATAGCCAGCTGAAATGTTCGCAGAATATGTAATGTTATGGCGGATTTATTAAGAAATAAGTAATAATAAGTCAAAAAAATCAAATTAAGCTCCAAATCCCCATGCAACAAACGTTTATTTTAAACGTATTTTTGTATTTGCTCTAGTGTATAAACGGTAATACGTATATACAAAGTGTCAAACTTGACATTATTATAGTAAACATTCTAAAGAAAAACAACAAATAATTAATACTGGCCAAGTGCGAGTCAGTGACAAATTTCTGCTCACCAAAGTTAAACAACGTCGGGTGCGGTCGGTACTTGGATGGGTGACCGCCTGGCCGTGATGTTGTTTTTTTGCACTACTTTTTGTCATCATCAGCCAGAAGACGTCCACTTCTGAACATAGGCCTCCCCTTTGAACTTCCACACTGAACGATATCCTGCCATCTGCATCCACTGGATGCCCGCGACTCTCACGATGTCGTCGATCCATCTAGTGGCAGGCCTACCTACGCTGCGTCTTCCGGTTCGTGGTCTCCACTCAAGAACCTTTCTTTCTACTTTTTGTACTTTAGTAGTAATAATTTATGTAGTGGTAGAAGGTTCCCTTCTGTGTGCGAGTATAAACTCGTACTTGGCCGGTTTATTTAATAAAGAAATTCGCGAAGTTATCACGCTGAAACCAAAAAACACCTATGCATTTTAACGTCTTCCCAAGCTTTTACATACAGCTCTACTCACCGCTCACAATTCAAATCAACATTTTCATTTCAACTTCAAGTTCATATAGCTATAAGGTTTCCCTGCAATCTATTCCGTTATCTCAAACTTCATGCATAAGCAGATAAATTTATGCAATCTCATTCTATATCCTAGATTCAACTTTTTCATAATCTATAACTACATTCTAGATGTAAAGTGTTAACCTTATGAGCGAAGTTCATGCATTGAAAGTAGCACAATGTTGTTCATTTTTGATCACACTGCAAATCGGTAAACAAAATCGCGCATTCAGATAAAGGAGAAGTATAAACAGGTTTAGCTCTGAAAAGATTTATATTCAGTTCGACGAGTATGTATCAGTACGGATAAAATATAAAAGAGAATAGATTAACTTTTCCTAATATTCATTTAAATATGTGGATTTTGATTGACAGCACAAAAACTAACTGATTATGTCATCAATTTAGTTATTTGTATGTTATTGTAAAAAAACGTAGCAAAAAAACGTGATCTGTAGAGTTTGTATCTATAACGGGAAGACTAGAAATAAATAACGGGTGAATAGGGATGAAACTCGAATGATTTTTTAAGGTACATTTTTAAACTGCATATACCAAATTCTTTATTTTAGGTTATAACTTAAAATAATTACCTAGGTAATTTAGGTACTTATTCTAAGGGTTATAATTGGGTAAATACATTTTGAATTTGTAATTTTTGACTCTATGGTCCAAAAGTAAAAGTTATTTAGAATTATATCCTTGAATATGTCATGATACACCGTCATGTTCTTTGCTACAATTAAAAACTCTACTTCAAGCGTCCCTACTGCCAGTAGTGTGTTATGTTTAGATGCATGGTGTATCCATAATGTAAGTATGCATGCATACAATACTGCACAAAGGCGGCAAAGCAGCATTATCGGCATTTTATAGAGAAAACACTGCCTTTGAACAGGCGTCGAGATGCTAGTTTTTATTTAAAACAAGTTTGTCGTTTTAGAGAAACGATTTTTTTTTCTTCATAAAACGTTATTTTATTAAACACTGAAAACAATATACGATGTCTAAAATAAAACTATTTAATAATTATTTCAATGTCTAAAATGAAACCATGGAATAATTATTTGTAGAATAATCATATTAATCAGTTATATTGACATGATGAAAATTACTGCACTATTTACGCATAATTAATAATTTATGACAAGAATATAAAATATATAAATTTAGCAAATTTTAATAGTGATTTCATTGTTGCTTTAAACAACTGTAAAATTATTGCATATTCATGATTGTGCATAATTACTCAATTTAATTATATACAATTCCAAATGATCTAAAACTAAAACCCAAAACTACTAATGACTCTTAGGTTATTTCATAGTTTAGGATATTTATTATTTAGATAATATATTTATTTTCCGATGGGGAAGAAAGGTTCTTGAGTGGAGACCGCGAACCGGAAGACGCAGCGAAGGTAGGCCTCCCACTAGATGGACCGACGACATGTGAGAGTCGCGGGCATCCAGTGGATGCAGATGGCAGGATGTCGTTCAGTGTGGAGGTTAAAGGGGGAGGCCTATGTTCAGCAGTTGACGTCTTCTGGCTGATGATGATGATGATATTTATTTTAAGTAGTTTTAGATCATTTGAAATTGTACACAATATTGCCTATACATATTGTCCTGCTTAATCAAAATGTTACTCAAAGAAGAAAAAAAGTGTATTTATAAAGTAGTTTTTTTTTTTATAATGTTGTGTTGTTGTGTCTTTTTGTTGTTTTACTCAAAGATATTTAAAACTATGGATATCACTTTATTTTTCAAAAATTTCCGAAACTCGTGTAAAGTAAAACCACACTAACTTTTAAGATAATCGTGCATTAAGTCCACAATTTATAGATAAGCTAAATTAGACATTGTTATAACGACGTAGGATTTAATTACTATGTCCATAATTATAAAATGAATCTAAGCTCAGTTCACTTTGAAATTAAACACTTTTAACTGAATTTATTGCGTTTATTTTACATTACAGATGGACAGACGACCTAAAAGAGACCGCAGGAAAACGCTGGATGCAGGTCGCTTCCAACCGGTCCCTTTGGAAATCGATGGAGGAGGCCTATGTTCAGCAGTGGACGTCCTGTGGCTGAAATGATGATGATGATTTTACATTATTTTAATTCCTGACGTTTCAAACACTTCCTACCTACCTTAAACGTGTACAAAGGCCGTTAAAAGTATTTAATTTAAATAGAGTAAATAATAGACGTAAAATAATAATAGAGTGTACGATACGTAAAATACGTATTGAATTTCATAAAAATTTGTAATTTCGGGAATAGTTATATTTTTAAACTACTTTACCTCCCCAGGGAGGCAAATAATTATATATTTTGAGTCATTCCCCGCCCGCATTTTGAGTCATCACTGACCTACTTACCGAGCTAGTGATGTAAACATTATTTAAACATCGCTTATCAATATGACACAGAATCTAACCCAGTTGGATAAGGAAGGCTGGTTAGTGAGGATGCAAACCTAGAAAATGCCTTTTCTCTGGCCTTGAAGAGACTTAGGTTAGATTACAGGGCACACAGAGATTTGACATCTTAAAATATCTCGGGGTGACGAGCGCGCAGTGCATTGCCTTTCAGGGTTTTGAACTGTTGAAGTTCAAAATTCTGAGTGGCGTTGAGCTGTTATGGGCTAGCGAGAAGAGCTATCAGGCGAGCGACTTCGCTCGTCACGTCACTCATTATCATAATAAAAAAAAAAGTATACCTCAAGAAGTCGACGGCAGAGTGGATTCCTCTATATAGCTTTTACCATTTTACTAATCCAGCCATAACAGCTACAGAACATCAAAGCCATGTAAAAGCAAATAATAAATAATATTTGAACAAGACTTATCAATATGACACAAAATCGTTCAGTTTACAGAGTCGTCGCCGATGACCGATAACCTAGCGATAGTTGCCGATAGCAAGCTGATAACAGTACTTTCTCAAACAAAGAGTGCTCTGTTGCGAAACCGTGACTCAGTTCCTGAATCAATATTGGAGTAAACGAGGGGAGAATGGGCGTTCTACCCTTCTAGCTGTGTACATTTTTTTATCGAATCGGTAAATATCAAGGTTTCTCGTATGTTCGATTTGTCTGTAATTTTGCGAAAAATATCGATATAACAGTCAGGGTTACATGAATCGGTGGTAGAAAGTAATAGATAGATCTCAGACAAACAAACAAGAGAGATTTATAATCATCATCATAACAGCCAGTAAACGTTCACTGTTGAACAACTTAGTCCACTGTTGTTGTCGAGAGGGGTGTTGCCATAATCCTACGCTTAGCAAGTGGCTTGGGGTTCACTAATAAGACGCTGCCGATGGGGAAGAAAGATTCTTGAGTGTAGACCACGAACCGGAAGACGCAGCGTAAGTAGGCCTCCTACTAGATGGACCGACAAAATCGTGAGAGTCGCGGGCATTCAGTGGATGCAGATGGCAAGATGCCGTGCAGTTCTGGCTAATGATCATGAATAGGACGCTGCTGTCCATCCTCCGGTGGATCTGTTCGCAGGTTTAGGACATACTCGGGTCCTGAAGCGAGATATGCCTTAGTAGAATATTATCGTCCCTGTTCAAATGTTTCCGTGTTTCATCTATTTTTGAAGCGAAAACTTCTTAAGGCGCGTAGAGCACATGTTGGGTGAACCAAAAATCATGGAACTCGCGTCACGCTGTTACAGAATACACAATACCATGTATTTTAAAACAGCGCCATCTCTTGTAGAATAGGTGAATTACTACTTAAGTTTTCACTGACGTGCGGTCCTATGACTGATGTGTTTTTTTCTGTTGTTTATCAAAAACTGTAAGTATGGCTCACATACTCATTTTTCACGCACATTTAGAAACCTGCAGTGTTAAGTACTGACTAAAAGCCTACAAAAAGGTCGACAAGGTCAACTGCTGGGTAAGTTCAACTCCTCGGTTCGTTCGTTTTAATTCCTCGTGTCCAAACCAGTTTGGCAACCTATTTAGGCTACGACAATCACATCACATCATATTATCAGCCATCAATGTCCACTGCTGAACAAAGGCCTCCCTCTCAGAGCGGTGTTGCCATAATCCCCACGCTTGGCAGGCAGCTTGGGGATCGCATTACGTTCACCGTGTACTAATAGGACGCTGCTGCCCATCCTCCGGTGGTTCTGGTCGCAGTTTTAGGACATACCCGGGTCCTCCACGAGGATACGACTTCCATATCTCCCTTGTTTATCCGATCTGAGAGATATATAAACAGAACCTGTTTAGTGTGCAAATACTTAAGACGTTCTTTTCCGACTTTTAGCAATTATGGTCATTCTAGATTAAGTGTGCATACCTCCATGGTTAGCATAAAATTATAAAAATGGTGTCATAGAAAAATTGAATGTTTTATCTAGGAAACCCATGAGACCGAAACACGATTAAGCACATTTCGCTCGTTAGAAAAAATTGATCAAAGTAGCACTGATTTGCGCTTTTATCTCTGTTTTTTTGGATTCATTCAACTACCTATTTATTAAATTATGTCTGCGATATCTTGATATATAGATTTCATAATTATTAAGGAAACCGGTGAGGTACATTTTACATTACAGCTATCCTTTTCGAAAAATATGAGAAAACCCCCAAAAATAGAAGTAGCGAAACGCACGACTGTGTGTAAGAGCCATGATTTTGCTCCGTTGAATGCGACTTTAATACAATAAACCAAGGATTATGGTCATCTATAGTAATAAGCGTTGCTTAAAAGTGGAAATACCTTGCCTTAAACTAGAGTAAGTAGAATAGTGAAGGTTATTAAACTTAATTCCTAACGGTGATGGCCATTTGTTACTTTTAGCAATTTTGGTCGTTTCAGTTTGTCTATTTCCATGTCCATGGAAACTAAAAAAAAAGCTAAAAAGTTTAAAAGTTACATACGTATAGAACCACGAACCACGAACTGCTGTCTGACCAACGGGAGAGAAGGACTGAGAACATTACTTCCCCTTTCTACTCTTTTTCTCTCGTTGGTTGAGGTGGTTGACGTCAGCCATGTTGACGTGTCTGTCACGGCTGTTAAGTTCGCTTGGTATCATATCAAAATTGAATGTTTTATCTAGGAAACCGAAATACGGTAAAGGAAATTTCGCTCGATGGAAGAAAAATAATTATCAATTTAAAAAAACCGACTCCATCAGAACTGAACCAAATTGAAATGGAACCAAACTGGAAGCACCAGCTTTCAAATAAAAAAAGAATCATCAAAATCGGTTCACCCAGTCGAAAGTTCTGAGGTAATAAACATTAATAAAACATTCTAATTGAGAACGTCCTCCTTTTTGGAAGTCGGTTTAAAATATGATAAAAACCTCAAAAATATTACTAGCCAAACGCACGACTAAGTGTAAGCGCAGTTGTTTCGCTCCACTAAATGCGACTATAATATAGTCTTATGGCTATCTGTAATAACAAACGTAGCTCAAAAGCGGGAAAATCTAACCTTAACAATGTTGCGATAAATTTAGTAAAATTATACTTCATCTGAATACTGTTTAGGGGGATATTATGTCCCAACTAAAACATACTATAGCTTCAGAATGTAAAAGCCATTGTCACGTTATTCGTTAAAATATAAACGGAATACTTCAGAGCACTCTCCTGACCATTGAACCTAAAATACCTAGCTTTTAGCGAGAAGCTCTTACCGTCATCATCATAAAAGCTAATATGCCATAACACTAATGCGTTCACTTAATACCTTTATCATGC
Organism: Agriopis leucophaearia; assembly: GCA_949125355.1. NCBI lineage: Eukaryota > Metazoa > Arthropoda > Insecta > Lepidoptera > Geometridae > Agriopis > Agriopis leucophaearia. The sequence goes on along the minus strand of OX421263.1, from coordinate 17,495,101 downwards.
CCGTGCAACGTAATTAGAACTAATTATGTAGGGCAATTAGAACGTGAGAATATAAATTATTATTACGAGAATATTATATGAAAACGAGTTATATTTTAGGTGGGGAATAATTTTGATAAAGTGCGCTACGTTTTGTTGAGAGCAACTTGAATTTGTAGTAAAGAGCAAAGATAATCAAACTTTGTTTTGCACCTAACTTAGCTGACTAACTAACTGACTGTACTTTGATAACTAATTCAAAATTCTAGTTCGAAAACATCTATCTATCTATATTCCACATATATATTTATAATAAGTATAATAGGCCTGTTTTTTTTTAATTTCCTATTTTAATAGGCCGTAATGTAGCCCATAAATATAGCTGATTAATGAAAACATAAATTATTTTTAACAAAATAAATAAACCGACTTCAAACCCACAAATAGGCACTCAAAAGCGAAAAATTAATTAATATAATTATTATAAGCGCTACCCACTCATCTATTTGAAATCGGGGTAGCGCTTATAATAATTATATTAATTTATTTTTCGCTTTTGAGTGCCTATTTGTGGTTTTGAAGTCGGTTTATTTGTTTTGTTAAAAATAATTTATTTTACCCATTTTAGTGCAAAACAAGTTTTAATTTAAAAACGTTTTTAAAGACAAGGTTTTATGATCTAGCAGCCACGTCATGACGAAGTTTAAAACGGGATATCACAATTAAATCCTTGATTTCAACATCCAATCCAGAATTTTGAACTTCAACAGTTCAAAACCCTGGATGGCAATGCACTACGCTCGTCACCCCGAGATATAAGACGTCAAATCTGTGTACCTTGTAATTTCGCTGGAAACATTGCCCTTCAATCCGGAACACAGTAGTGTATCTTGTATAATTATACCGATTTCTTAACGATGTTTTCCTTCAACATTTCTGAGCGATGGAATCTAAACTGCACATAATTTATAATAAGACATTGGTGCGAGGCCGAAGATCGAATTGGGTACAGTCAGATTGTAAAGCGCACATGCTACCGCTCCGTACGACTATGCTGACAAAAAATTTATCGTTCTACTCATTTTTCTATTAATAGTCCATATCATCGATTCAAAATTATTACAGAAAGAGTATTACAGAAAGATTAATAAAAAATAGTTCCAGCTCACGCTATAGATGGCGGTAAAATTAAATCTCAAGTATGTTCCAGAAGAACTTAGGGCTTGTTTTCTTTTCCAGTTGAGTTGATTTATGAACGCCCTCTAGTAAAGCTTACCGAAAGGACCGTCCTGAAGAGCTCTCATTCATAACGTAATTGTGAAAATGTTTTGTAAAACTGATAGGCACTTCTCTACAAAGATAATACTAATAAAAAGCAAAGCACCCTTCATTGCGTGTGTCCGACAACACCCTTACCGTTTTTCCTTGGCCTCGTTTTTCTTACGCAGTGTCTCTGTCATCGTATCCTGTAGTACACCTTGAAAAAATGCCATTGTTACTTGATCCCTCTTCTCTTGAAGATCAGAGAGGTCAAGAGGTCCTCGTTTTGCGGTGTGTACATAATCAGTTTTATCTGAATATACTACGGTTTTATTTGATAATGCTATGAATATAATGTAGAATATACTACGTATAGTTATAGTATATCTTTATATTCGTCAAGATATTATATTCATAAAAGATTCTATGATTTTCTTAGTGAATGTGTAAGTATGTACATTATTTTTACTCGATTTCCTGCTTCTTTGTGTGAATTCTCAGAAATAACAACTATGTATTTATGTAGGTATATCTAATGAAGTTGATTCTTTTTTTTCTTTATCCGTTCTTTATCCGTGTGTTAATTCATAATCGGTTTTAGTAAGTGACCTTAAATTATGGAAACAATAATACAATGTTAGGTATTTGTCACGTATATAAACTCTAGTCAAAGTAAGATATGAGTTTTGTAACTTTAAATTTATTTTCTCGAACATAAATTCAAGACTAAAAGATTGTGCATTTGAATGATTCGAATACTTAAATCATCCAAACGCACATGAAACCAATAAGTAAAGTATCGTCAAATAAAATAGTCACGTTATTATCGATAATGCGTTGAATTTATAGCTCCCAGTTTACAATAAAGATAAAATTAACAACCTCAGAGTTCGTAGAGAGTGTTCACTCGAAGTAAGAAATGAACAGATTGGTAACTTAAAAAAAAAGATAAAATGAAAATATAAAAGCTAAGTTAAACCATAGAAAGGTTTGTTAATTGTGATGATTAGAATTTAGAATTTAAGAATTATAATACTAATGTTATTAATGGGCAAGACATGATTTGCAAATATTTTAAACTTTTAAATGTCTATTTAGGATTTTATCTTAACAAAGAAATGCGCGATAAGTCTCGATAGATATATTATAACGTGTGTATTTTTTATTTCTTTAAAAACAGCGTATTATTTCTCATTCTAAATCTTATTTTAAACTCCTGTGCCTTTTTGGTCTGTTGTGCCGATGTCTCCACCATCACTGTATTAACGCAGTGAATTTCTCCAATTAGTAAGGCTTTTATCAAATTAATAGCTTCACAGAAACGTGTGGAGTCCGGTTTTTTGGGAGTTTCAAAGTTATTGTGCGTTGGAATTTTCATGTCACAAAGGTTAACGCAATGCGTTTTGTCCGTTGAGAACATGTATCAATATTTTGCTTTATATTTTGAAGTTTTTCGTGCTTTTTTGATTATAGCTATCTAATATGTATGTTAGATCCTATTAATATTTCCTCCATCTAACCATGAGCTAGTTAATTCGGTTTTATAATTTCTGTGTATTTAATTATATTATTACAAATGTCAGGTTTTGGCGTCAGATTAACTTTTACATATAATCTCGTTAACTTACGTAAAATAATGTTTTCTGAACACAACGAACCTTGAGTAATACAATGCCCATTCGAACTTTCTCGACTATCTTTCAAAAGTGCACTAAAACGTATCTCTAGTGCAAAACTAAAATATTAAAATGTACAACCCAAGTATGAGCAATAATTTGCAGTAACGACTTGGCATTGTCGCGAGACGCGAAACGTCTAGGAAATGGTCGTAGTGCATAGAAATTCATATTTCTTGTAATGTTTAAATTTATCATAAGATGGTATTTGATCACACTATTAAAATGACAGCAAAAATAGTTCTGTGACTTTTCGAAATTCGCAAAAAACAGCCGTTCCATAAAACATAATTCATCCCTGACGAAATATATGAAAGAGATGTTTTTTTTCTCGCGAATTTTGATAAGTAGTAGAATGAAAAAAGTTGTTTGTTTTGACATATTGAAGCCGCTGCTAACTGATTACCAGTACCCCTGTAGACAAACTGAAACATATGAACTAAATATCGAAATATACTTACAGACGTATAGATAAAGCAAATAAAATTTAATGAACATTTAGTTTTTTATGATGCAATAGTCTTGAATAGTCATCTAACTTGACTTTTTCAAACCTACAGCTTCTCTAACCCTGACATCAGGGCATGCCTCTTGCCCTATGCAAATTCACTTACCTCCAGATCAATAAGAATACTCTAATGATCTTTTTGTGATCATTTTGGTCCAAACCTTTAGTGACCAACTTTTATATCAACTAAATAATATGCATGTGTATACGACCACAAACTAATGTTGTAGACGACGTATTTTCGTAAATAAGTACATAATAATGTAAAATACACCAACTCCAATATTACCTCGCATACTTTTATCTTACGAAATATTATTGCTTCTCAACTTTTATGGCAGGTCGTGGAATGGTATATTTTGGAATATAGCTGATATTATAGCGGGTGAAGGCACTAAAGAAAACTGACAAAACGAGTTACGAGCACTTGAAAATATTATGGTTCATTTTGACGAGTAATTTGAAATATCAAACATAAAGAACTACAGCGAAAAAAACTAAAAAGCAAAGTTTTTAATTGAAAAAAAAAAAATGGGAATGAAATCTCTGAGATAAGAAATGTTTCGCTGGTTGTTCTTTTCTAAAATAACACATTCATTTGCTTTATAAAAAGATACACAAAGATAAATTAGTCACAAGGTAAATAAAATAGACTTAACATTTTAATAAAAGTAGAAATATTCTGAAATATGAATTAAAATCAGTCAGTGTTTTCAGATACTTACACAAAATATTATATAAAATTTGTAAAATCTCCAATACACAACTAAGTTAATTAAGTTTTCTTTATTACCTACTCAAAAACCTCTTCGATTTGACATGGAAAAGGTTTTGTAAGATAATCCTCACCATCCGTTACCAACACACCTTCCTAGGGTTCAAACGCACTATGATGAACTTCACAACACTTCACAACACACAACAACACACACTAACACACGAGGACCCGACAAAAATTTAAGTTGGCTATGAATGTCGCTGCTATACCTCTATCTCCTAAAACATCATTAGCTGCATCGCCTATATTCATCATCATCAGCCAGAAGACATCCACTGCTGAACATAGGCCTCTCCCATAGACTCCTACACTAAACGACAGCCTGCCTTCTGCGCCTATATTTGAAATTTTGATAAATTGGTCCTAAATGGTGATAAATCTAACAACTTTTGCTAAAAACGCAAGATTTTTTCTAGTATTCTTCTGTATAACTTTATTCTGTTTTAAACTATCACGGTTGTTCACTACAGTTATATGATTATTTAGGAGATATTTGAGTCTTCCGGTGAACATGGTGCATGTAACTGCGCCGAAATATCGGAAGCTCCTTCCACAATCTTACCACGGTAAATATCCCGTAAATAGTCTAATAACTATAACTTTATTCATTGATCATAATTTCAATAGATTGAATAATATAAAAAATTCGGTACAGCTTACTTCATACAAAGTTATAAAAAAAAGTTGTCGCGTCGTAGTGCATCTTTCGCTGCTTACTATATTTACCTTGTTTATAGCTTGTCTCGATGGTATGTCACCTTTTACATCTCATATTTCATCATTATGATTATCAAATTGAACGGTTAACTTATGGTTTACCATAAAACATTAATAATGAACAACAAGGTTTAAAAACGTTAAGAACAGGCCGAATAAACCGCTTTCCCCTTTAGCATAGTTTTAAAGGTGTATCTTAACAGCTTAACATGATTCCCATGGTTTTGTGGCTTGTTTAACTAAGATGTGTTTTATTGAATTTATAAGTGTAAGGCAATTTGAATTCAATTGTTTTTATATCTATCTATACATATAATAAAAACGTAGAGATAAAAAAATCTGTAATTGCGAGATAACAAAAAAAAAATCACACAGGTCGTCTTAAAATAAGCAGCTGAACACGATAGGACAGTTTTTAGAATTTTTGTCTGTTTGTTTGTTTGTTTGTTTGTTTGTTTGTTTGTTTGTCCGCGCACATCTCCTAAACCACTGGACGGATTTAAATGCGGTTTTCACGAATATGCTTAGAAATTACCAGATTAAAACATAGGCTATCTTATATCATTTATTTTAATTCTTTATTTTTACATAAACGAAAATAAAAATCAATGATTTATTTCTTCGTTACCCGAAACGTAATATGAGGATCGTCACATAGCCTCAAGCAAGGAGATCCAAAGTAAAGAGAATGTTATTGACATAGCCATTACAATTTTGAAATTGTCAACTGTCATTCGGTTAATCAGTTTAAATTTAAAGAAGGTTCCTTAACCTTCTTAGATGAATGAACGTGTAGATCAAGCATGTTATAGGCCTTACAACCTCTTTGGTGATTCATTCCAGTGCATGGAGTAGGAGTGTGGCGTACTCATACTCCTTGCGCCAACCTTCGTGAATTTCATTCCAATTTTCCACGACGTGTGGCGCTGGGGCGCGAAAAGAAAAAAAATAAAAGAACACCGATTTTCAAATGGAATTGTCATTCGCTTTTTCTACGATTTGTCTAAGATTTTTCTTTGCATTAAATTTATAATTTCTTTCGGACTCAGCTATTTTCTTCCATTGTCGGTAGCTTAATCCTCTCCTTCTATATAAATAGTACAAATCCACTATAATTAGTGACCACTGAATGGACCGTACACCACCGACAAAGGTTAGAATGCCGCTAGATCGTACTGATAGCACTGCGGCTGACACGAAGAATAAAGATGATGACAATGTATTCCGAGTTGGCGTGCGAATTCCACCGTTTTGGCCCGAGAAGCCGGTGATTTGGTTCGCCCAGATCGAAGGCCAATTCGCGATTTCCAACATCACTGCAGATAGCACCAAGTTCTACAATGTCATTGGACAACTTGACCCGCAATACGCAGCTGAAGTCGAAGACATCATCGTCAATCCGCCTGTGACCGAGAAGTACGAAAAACTCAAGCTGGAGCTAATTAAACGTTTGTCCGCATCAAGAGAAAAAAAGGTACAGCAACTTTTAACACGCGAGGAGCTAGGTGATCGTAAGCCTTCTCAATTCTTACGTCATCTACGACACCTAGCAGGCCCCGGAGTTCCAGAAGACTTTTTACGCATGATTTGGACCAGCCGCCTACCGAACAGCACGCAGACCATCATTGCTTCGCAGCAGATGACTTCATCACTCGATGTGCTGGCAGACCTAGCCGACCGCATACATGACGTTGTCCCTATAGCCCAGGTCGCATCTACATCCAGTACCACACCGGGAAGCTCCAAGCTCCATATTACATTCTCATGGTTTTATTCTATGTTAGCATTTAAAACAGTGTATATTTGGAATAAGAATATAGAAATAATTTTATTTTACTGTGATATTTTAACAGATAAATAGAGTAGTTCCATTTCATGGCTTTTTAATCAAGGTATACATACAAATGCACGCGAAATAAGAAATAACTAGCCAAGAGCGTGTTAAGACAAGCATTATGTCAGGGTTCCGTGGCCAGCGAAACTGGCCGGAAATATACTTTTAATGGTTTAGACAAAAAGAAAATTTCAAAACATGCTCTGCACTGTGGTCACATTATCTTTTTGATTTGAAAACTGTTGACGGTGTTATTTATTACTTTTATGATTCTATCAATACTTCACACAGGGCGACTTAAAATAAGCAGCTGAACATGTAAAGAACAGTTTTTAGAATTTTTGTTTGTTCACGCACATCTCCTACACCCCTGGAAGAAAAATGCGGACGGATTTAAATGCGGTTTTCACGAATATGCTTAGCTATGACCAGATTGAAGTATATGCTATGTTATTTTGCGCAAGGCCGGATTAAGGGAAGAAAAAAGAATTGAAGGTTTATATGAAAATCTACGCGTACGAAGTCGCGGGCAAAAAAGCTAGTTTATAATATATCTACGTTTGGCCACCAACTCTCCTGATGGAAAGATAAAGCACATATCATCATCATCATCCATAAGACGTCCACTGCTGAACATAGGCCTCCCCCTTTAACCTCCACCCTGAACGACAACCTGCCATCTGCATCCACTGGATGCTGCGACTCTCACGATGTCGTCGGTCCATCTAGTGGGAGGCCTATACACATAAAGCACATATTCCTAGAAGGTATTTATTAACGCTAGCCTTGATGACCCCAGGTTATAGTTTTCAGGAAACATGGACGGCGGCAAAGCATTCCAGTCCCTAGCGGTTCGCATTATGAAGGTAGAGGCAAACCGGCTAGTTCGAGCCGATGGCATGTCGACTATGTAGGAATGCTATTTAAGCATTCTCGGACTTCTCCGAATCCGCGTCAAATCACTGAATGAGCTTGTTCAAGCCATTTTAATTCCATTGGTAATTTTTGTACATTATATATTGTTATTGATAATATATTATCACACTATCATATATGTGAAAGTTTGGATGGATGGAAATATGGATGGATGGATGTTTGTTACTCTATCACGCAGAAACGGCTGGATGGATAACACATAGGCTACTTTTCATCATCACCATCACCACGCGGGTAAAACCGCGGGGCGCAGATAGTTAAGAATAAATTTAAAAAAAATATATTGTATTTGCTATAGATATATATTTTAGGTAAATCCAGTGTAGAAACATTAAAGAAATACTTACACCAACCACCCTTATAAAAAAAAGAAGCACTATATTCAACGCTCTCTTTTCGCTTTTAGATTCTAATCAGTTAAAATCATGGTCAAATACGTAATTATTCTTTCTTTCTTCTTCGCAATTATTATTATTCTCATCTTCCTCATTATTAACATTTTAATGACGATATTAACATCATCCGTTGTTGTTATTACAACGACAGCTTGATGTAGGCCTCTTAATATTAAGTATACGATTTATACTTACTGTAAAGCAAAATTTAAACTTCAGAAATCAGAAAAGTTTATTTTGTGACAATGAAAAAACAAAAAAACAAGAAATATTAATATAGAAGTAGGTAAACAGGTACATAGTCAAAAAACCGACCCCCAACTCAGCATGTTGCTGGTTGTACACAACCAGCGCTGGTATTCTGTTGGGCCCGGCAACGACAAACTTGTAGGCTCTGTGTTACCAAGTCTATGAAAAAAAGATGATCCAATTTCATATCTAAACATCTCTTTCCAACTAACATATATAGAACAATGAAAATCTATAGTAGCGAAAACGAGCAAATGCAAGCCCTTTATGATGATTACACGTCAAGGAACAATAGGCATTTATTGTTCTGAGACATAGTTAGCTATGAGATAGTCTTCACTGGAAACGACTATAAAAATATAGTAGAGTATACATGCGTTTCATATTCCAGCATGTTCTTCCAATTTTTTTTTTATCATCATCAGCCTGGTATTACCAATCTTGGCTTGGCAAAAGCTTATCTTTGGTTATGCCACCCAGTAACATAAAAAAAAACTTTTCTTTGGTTATGCCTTTTACCTTTTAGTAACTAAGAAACGGTACCAATTGTAGGATATATTAGTTTCGAAGAGGTATTGATGATCGTTTGGTTTGTAAGTATAACTATGTTTACCTGAATCTTGAAAATAATCTCTGGTGTAATTCCGTATCAAACAATTTAAGTAACACGCAGAATGGAAAAAAAAATTAAATAAAAAAGGGAGTTGGACAATTTGAATTAAAAAAAATTCCGTGCTCAATAACAATGTATATCTGGTTAATATTTATGCTAGAATATTAAAATTATGGATTATTATTGAAATCAGTAACATGAACCACTTTTAGCAGTTTTTTTAGTCAAAAGTCTAATCAACCATTAGGTAACTCATGTTTACCAATGTTTTTAGTAAAAAAAACTTTTGGTTAAGACTTTTGACCGTAACATACATTGTTAATATTTTACTATAAGTTATTTTAACATATATTAAAATACTCTACAGACACTCCTAATTTTTACGCTTAATGCACTAGGTACAAAGTGCAAATAGTAAGTTTTTCAAAGGGCCATCTCCATTTGTTATATCCTTCACGGCATCATACGTTGCTCCATCTCGTTTCAGTACGCGCGTCACGCTCGCGCTCTCGCGCTAACGACTAGAGAAAATGGCACGCTTGTCACGCTAACGGCAGCGCTCGGTGCCGCTTCTATTAATGATTAATTCCGTGTAATTCACATCTATTTGACAACGATTACTTATTGTGATGGATTCTGGGTGGATTTTATTATTTGATACCTATGTGTTTTCTAGTAAAACAATCGCTAAAATCGTCTCATTCATATTCGTAACGCAAAAAACTGCTTCTCCATCTATTTCTTGCATCGTTATGACTACGAGTAAGTATGTGACTAAACGTGTCTACCTAAGGCGCAAAACACATCCATTAGCCACATACCACACACCTACATTATGTCTGCAATAAAATATTGAGTATAAGGGTGCGTTTCTACAGAAACGAAGCTGAGCGGAGCGGAGCGGAGGTCAAAATAATAAAATACGCAATTTCAACTCGGTGAAAGAAATGATGTCGTCCAAGTAACCGAATTACATTGCTTAACTTGGTAATGTACAGAAATGTGTCACCGACTCGCACTTGGCCATATTTTTTTTTTGAGTTTAAGTATAATCATGTGTTTGACGCTTGTAAGTATTACCGTTTTTATACTAGAGTAAATACAAAAATATGTTCAAAAAATACGTTTGTTGTATGGGGACCCCTTTTTTTTACTTATTTATTATTTCTTAGTTAATCCGCCGTAACATTACATATTCTGTAAAAAAGTCTACTGGCTACCTATTATGGCTCCAAAGACGCAGCCTTTTAAAGGTTGGATGGTCGGACAGACAGACAGACAGCGTAGGCTCAGTAATAGGGTCCCGTTTTTACCCTTCGCATACGGAACCCTAAAATTTAATACGTATAATGCGGACCGATGGAAGATACGCGTACTTTTTTAACGAGAAAATTGCGGCTTAAATCACCGTAAGATATAAAATACTTACTAAGTTACAAAAAACTATATTTTGTATTTTTTAGTGCAGGTGAACTTCTGTTTACTAACACTTCGGCTATTTTAGTAGTTTTGCGACGTGTGTACAGGAATATGTTTGTAGTAGTTGTATGAGTCATTACTGTGTGGGTACGAGTATGATGAATGTTTTTGTGTGGGTTGAATTATACATTTCCAATAACCACCAGCACAATACAATAATTATCTGTTCTAAGATTTTGTGAAGTGCTAGTTGATGGAAAGCTTAAAGTATGTATTTGACATTGAAAAACGAATAACTGGCTAAGTGCCAGTCGGACTCGCGCACGATAGGTTCCGTACCATTACCTATAAAAACGACAAAAAAACATTTCTGTTGTATGGGAGCTCCCCTTAAATATGTTTTATTTTTAAAAATAATATTAATTAAATATTCTGTGAATATTTCAAGCGTCTACCTGTTGCCGTTATCAATATAGAGGAAAACGAGCAAAAAAATCACGTTTGTTGTATGGAAGTATGGAAGCTCCCTTAAATTTATTTTATTCTGTTTTTTAGTATTTGTTTTTACAACAGCAACATAAATTCATTTGCGAAAATTTCAACTGTCTAACTATCACGGTTCATGAGATACAGCATGGTGACAGACGGACAGACAGACATACAGACGGTTAGCGGAGTCTTAGTAATAGGATCCCGTTTTACCCTTTGGGTACGGAACCCTAAAAACGTTGTAAAACAGCGGAGTTTGTGTCATGTTCATAATTTATTCTTTTTAAATATATAAATAGTAAACGGGCAAGCAATCCGCCTGATGGTAAGCTGTCATCGCCGCCTTTGGACGCCTGCAACACTAGAGATTCGGTACTTTTCACACAAACGAAATAGTGTTTTTAGGGTTCCGTAGCCCGACAAGGAACCCTTATAAATTCGTTCTGTCCGTCCGTCTGTCTGTCTGTCCGTCCGTCCGTCCGAATTTTTTAAAACCTTCTATAATTATTAAGATAATTGACTGAAACTTTGCATAATGACAGATGCAATATAGATCTCAATTTTAAAAGTATAAAAAATATATTTTATTGCGTTTTAGGGGTCGCTCTGGTGCATGTGAAATGGGGATGATTTTTTTTTTCACTCCAACTACTTGTGTGGGGTATCTTTGAAAAGGTCTTTTAAAATAAAGGTAAGGTTTGATACACCACTTTTTTATGAAGTCTATACTTTGCGAAATATGGCCCGCCAAAGTGGCAAAAAGTTGGTCCCCCCCTGCATTTCTAAACTATAAGACATAGAAACTTAAATCTTACAATACAGATAGGTCATATTTAAAACCTTCATTTAAAATTATTTCGAACATTATCTGATTATGATTTTTTGAGTAACAGCGATAAAACTGTAATAAATACAAAGCGTTCTAGCTCAAAGTTTATTGACCTTTTTGTAAAATGGTCTTAACAAATAATGTTTCTCAATCAATTTTTCAATGTTTAAACCATAAAAAGTAAATGCTATGACGGGATGGTAAATCTCTGAAATTTGAAGTCCACAGAGCTTCGTTCGTTCGAATTTTTCTATAACCATTATTTTCTGAACTATGACTACAATTATATGGCTTTGATTACGGAACCCTACCATATGCGTGTCTCGACACGCTCTTGACCAATTATTTTTCTTTGAAACTATAACAGTCAAATGTTGACAGGTCTTAGTATATATATTTAAATTGGCAATAGAAATTTCTAAACGCAATTTTACTTTTTTGTAGAAAAAAAATACATAAAAAGTAAATCTTAAATTTTATATAAGTACATTTTGATTGATATGTTTTTTTTTTAATTTTATTATGAGTACCAATTTATAGTTTTTTTAGGTAGTACATTTCATGTTAAAGCAGTAAGAGAGAATTTTCTCTTTCCCTCCTGTTTATCAGAAGGCGATCCGTGGTCCGTGGTACGTACGTCTGTTACGGCTTTTAGGTTCACACTTTCCGAAATGCAATTGCAGCTCTGGAGAGAACAATAAGTTTTTATTCCCTACACGAGCACTCGAGATCTCCTATACAAGCGGTGTGGTGTAACCCGACTCCGTCCGTCTGCGCAGATCTGTGTGGGGCGTTGAAATCTGTGGTGAATGTAATATTATACCGGGGCAAAGATTATTAGTGCAGTTAGGACAGTTGAAGGCAATGACTTAAATATTAGGCCTCTCCGGGCTGGGCAAGCACGGTCAACACCGTTAGTGTTGCAGATGTCCATAGGCAACGGTTTCTGCTTACCATCAGTCACACCGCATGCTTTGTTACGTACTCATACTAATCCGAATAAGATCAATATTTGGCCCAACACCAAATATTTCAAAAAAACACAAATTTTCAAAATTTGTAAAGACACAATTTGGTATACTTGGATGACATATTTTTTCTGTTATTTTAATTTGAAAACCAAACTACTAAACCGATTTTGATGAAATTTACATGGGACCATTTCTAATGTATGGCCTACAAAACAAAAAAAAAATCATCAATTCATAATTGGCGGTGAAATCGGTGAACATACATAAAATATAATTAGTATAAACAGTAGAACATAAAACCTCCGCATTTTTTGAAGTCGGTTAAAAATATACTTAAAATATAAAATATTTTTTCAGAGCGGCTTCCATACAGATAACAAATTTTGTCAAGAATTTGTTATGTAATAGGTTTTTTATTTTTTTTAATCTTTAAAAACCAAGAAACTATCCGTCCGATTCCGTCAAAGTTTTTGGACCCTTTTTGTTAAGGGATTATATCTCAAAAAATAAACTAGCTATGAACAGTTGGATTGCTCATAGATCCTTGAAGGTCTAGAGATAATCCAAATGCTCACTACCAGTTGGCAACGTAAGGGCAATCCAACTGGTTTTTTAATAATAGGCAAGTATTTTGGGCATTTAATAATTATTATCATTTGTCTAGCGCAGTCTTTGCCCCTACAAAGTCGGCTCGAAAGCAGAACATGGAAGCGCATTGGCGCCTTGTTGTCGTCCCCTATATCACAGTTTAGGTAATACTTGCAAACTATACCCACTGTAGTTCACGTACCTTGGTTACAGTTTATTGTATTTGCCTTTTTTATGTACCTATATAGATCTACTTTTGGCCACCAACTTGGTATTGAATTTCTAACTTTTCAGTTTGTGCCGCTTTTTGTTATCTCCGACATCCGAATCTTGTCAATGTTTGATACCTTTACATATTTTAAACAATGGATAGGATCAGCCACCAAAAATTATCGAACCCAAAATAATATAAAACGATTTTAAGGTCCAAAGACTACCATTAGGCAGCGTACCTAGCATGCTGGCGACATTACTACGATGAAAGGCAATGCTTATGCGTTGAGCCAGAAACATGCCAGCGTTTTGGTCACGCGTCGCAATAACCAGCACTTTGAAAGATTTTTGAAAATGAGGTGAGCTCCCGGTCCCCAAGAGCCCAATGTCCCCAAACGGCTCAAATATGTAACCACTGCCGAGGTTAGCATATTTGCGCCGCTTCTGCTGCTCTATCGAGTTGGCCACCGCACCAATCCCATACCTCGTGTCTTAGGAATTGACTTTTAGAGTTAATTTGATCTACATGACGTAAAGACTATATCGATCATTTTGTAAGATGAATTTAATAATTTAAACTTTTTACACTTGTTCTAAATTAACAAACTCAAGACACTCTTATCGTGAATTTTGTACTAGACGCAAAATACCACGTATTTTTAAATATGTTTGTTTCAATGTTTCTCATTGGGTAGATATTTTTTCTGTACATGCACCTCCGTAATCGTTAATTCGAATTTCATGTGATATATCAACGTTGGTATCATTCATTAATCATTAAAAACGTTAGTGTCATTAATCATTAAAAACGTTAGTGTCATTAATATTACAGCTACTTTTGTTCTCAGAAATTTGAGGCACTTTCTTCCTATTTTCCACGAAAATAACTCTACAAACGTCTAATCTACCATAATGGTGACCAAAGCCTTTCTGTGTCCTCTGGCAACACATTATTCACGAGAGAGCGGTCACTTGACAGTCCACTGACGATTACGAACTATTTTACACGCAGGGTGTGATTGAAATCACTGGAGCATTCATATAGGGCATGGTTATGGAAGATGGGAGAGTTTAGGGCTTAGGACTTTGGAAAATCGAGACAAAAAAAAATTCTGTAAAGATACAACAATATTTTTTATCGTGTTGTACTTTAATCTTTAAGAAACCCATCTGATTTATGAATAAAATAAGACTGATCATTGACATATTACTTCGTAAGGACCGGGCAAATAAAACTAATTAGTCGTGTTTTTGGCATGTGGCCCTAGTGCTTTCAAGTACTGCAGAATCTTAATATATATAATTCTTGTGTTTGTGTGTAAGTCACCTAACTACTTCTAAACGGCTGGACCAATTTGGATGAAATTTTGTGTGTATATTGCAATGGGTTCTTGGATGGTTTGAAAAACAATTGGACACGGTAGCGGGCAGGACGACGTCTGCCGGATCCGCTGGTATAAATCTATAAATACTGCGACGGATATATTTAGATGAGTAAATCCTTACTTTTGATATCTTTGCAGACGACTCATTTATTGTACTGCAGTAAATAATAAATCATTTGCAGCAAAGTTGGATATCATTTGTCATGATTCTGATGAAATTAGGTATCCACCGTAAAGGTTAGAAGACTGGTATAATGATTTAAGTACTCATTGGAATCAAAGCAACTTTTTAACTTGTTATTAACATTGTGTTCAAATTGCAAAGATCAAAACATCTGTACAGAGAAATTTTATTTCAAAACAATGTAATCGTGCATAAATTTAGTGTGTCTACCGCTCTTATGCAGATTTATTAAGTAGCAGTCCGCTACTTAATAAATCTGCATAAGTTCGTATGCCTCTGGCATGACTTAGTTTACACCATGCGTCTCTAAAGACTTTTCAGCGCTTTAAAAGTAGGTTGAACTTAAAATAGGGCTCGTTTAGCCCCAGACCCTCAGGCTAAGAAACTTTTCAAACGTGGAAGCGAAGTCTATTCACCCGTTTTACGTAGCAAAGTTTCAAGGCATTCGTGAGTTTGTTTGTGACGCCTTAGAAAGTAAATCTCCATTAGCAAGGCTTTTTATTTGAATAGTTCTTTTATTTTACTATATGTTCCGTTTGATGTGTGCTTATTCATTTATGTTTGTATTACAGGTAAATCCTTGGATCTATTTTGCCAAACAAACAAGTGTTGTTTTCGAAAAAAAAATATTTTGTGAGTACCTCCTTTTTGAATTAAATTAATAGGCTTGTATTGAATGCTGCGCCTCGCCTGATGTTAAGCGAAGATGCGTGTTCTATATCATCAATACCTATATACCCTCTGACCTCAAACTGACACCAAAAGAAAGAAAAAACGAATTTGCTTTTTCCATACGAATCAAAATTCAAACGCCGCACCTGAACCATTATTCTTCCTATCCAATTCTCTGCGTTGATTGACTACTCGAAGAACTTTAAACTTATAATGGAAAGTCCTGAGCCTCGTTCAGTCACGCAATCCGTTCTGTTCGAAAATAGGACGTTCGCATCATTAGCCATGGACCTCGTTACAGTTAAGAAAAGCAGAAAGATAATTCACAATGAAAGACAATTTTCAAAATTAAAGTGCTCCAGTGAATCTTTCTACTAGGCAAGCATTCGACATTTGCAACATTTATCTATTTTTTTTAAAGACACCGTCATTGCTTTCTTTCAGATAAAGTAAAGTCAAACGCATAACAGGATCAGCATTAAAAGCCAGTTCCCATTCCAGACTAGGCGCGTTTACTATTCGAATACACCATTACTTAATATGAAGTGACCTGAAAGTCAACCGCCTAGCTTGTCAAACATAAAGACGATATACCTAGTTGCACAAAATACGAGAGAAAAATTGCATATCTAAAGTCAGCTTTGAATGGCTTTGCAGATCGTAGTAACATTTATACTATGCTAGAGTATTGTATTGTAGAGTATGTATTTTCATAAAACTAGAGTAACATATCTTCAATAATTCTAGACTGAAATTTTCCAACCTTCAAATTCAAATTCAAAATATTTATTTCGCAGAAACATGGGTACATAGTTTGTGATGGTTTACAATTAAAAGTAGATCGCCATGCTCTAACCAGTTCGGCATGCAAAATTCACTGGAAATAAAAACCTTAATAATTACTTACATAGATGTCCTTAATGCAAATTTACTTTAACATTACTCATTCATTACAATTAATATATTATTTGATGTCCTTATCATTTAAAAAATCTGAAATTGTATAATATGCTTTGTCAATTAAAAATTACTTGAGTCTATATTTAAAAATGTCAGTATTATCTATGTCTTTTAAATATTGTGGTAGTATTGTAAACCTTGGCCACATCTCTGGGAAAAAAGACAATACTACAAAGGCATAGCTATTAAAATTTGCAAGTTGAAGTGGCAATGGGCAGGCCACATCGCTCGAAGAACCGATAACCGATGGCAGCGTAGGTAGACCTCCCACTAGGTAGACCGACGACATCATGAGAGTCGCGGGCATCCAGTGGATGCAGATGGCAGGTTGTCGTTCAGTGTGAAGGTTAAAGGGGAGTCCTATCTTCAGCAGTGGACGTCTTCTGGCTGATAATGATGACTGTAAAGGTAAATAATTATTTCTGACTAATAAAGTCGTAAAAAAAGAGACACACTATGAGTCACAAAAGCGTGTCTTTTTATTTTATTTTTCTAAATAAACCAAGCCATGAAGAGTACCACTTTCCACCTCCCGGCTCCATCATCAAATCAGTTCGACGGCACCAAATTATTGTATTGTCATCAGGATTACATACAATACAATTATTTGTTATTTTATTAAAAACCACAAAAACAAGGATAACATTATAAATTACAGTAATTATCTAGGCTTTTAACAGGAGGCTTTTTTTTACATATTATTCATTTTTCTTGCAATGTTTCAAATCGATACAATTATAAATAGGTTAAAATCAATATCGAAGATTTATTTACATGATAACAAATAAAGTTAATTATAAACGTGTTAAAAAAACAACCAAACATCAACACATTCTATCGTGCACAACAATTTTATCATATCAAACTCGACAACTTCATCAAGAAACATTGTCTCTGGACTTGACCTACTCGACACTTCACCCTGTGACCTAACCTCAATATACGAGTAGGTATGTTCCCGGCGTCACTTGCCATCCATCACCCGGGGAAATTATACTGAAGATTAATAATAAAGATATTAAAGACGCGAGTATTGGCGCGAACCGTACTCAGCTTAAACACGCTTACGGTTATTATGTATTCTGTGTTACGGTACGGAGAACGTCGTAGATACTAAATAAGAGGAAAATTAATGAATGGATTTCAATCAATTAAATTGGAAAGGTACAAAATGTGATGCTACGAAGAGTCTATGTATAGACGAGCAAGACGTACGCAAGATAGTGAGTGTGCCTAAAATTAACTAATTAATATCTTTAACTGTAATAGAGATAATAAATTCATGATTTTTCATACCAAAAATTACATGCATTTGACAGAAATGCTATAAAACTAGTCTAAATATTCAGCCCTTAACAATGTTAATGCAGCTTTCAGAGTAAATAAGTAAAATAAAATATTTTCAATGTTTTTTGCGTCCACCATTGAATTCAGTATGACGTTATATTTTTTTTGTATTCTTGGTATTCGTTGGGTGCATAAAAAATTGCCTTGGGAGTCCGTCATATTGGATTTAGTATGACGTCACTTAGCTAACCGTGCATTATCATCCAAACTAAATGTGTATTCATAATTTTAGTTAAATTGGTTGGGGATAACTGTTTTAAAATTCAGTTGCACGTTTTGACCCATACTAACAAGGCAAAGCTTGTAATTGTTAGCTGCTGACGGGTGCGGAAGAGAGCAAAAAAGAAGACTTTCATGATCTACAAAACTGCATATGTATCAAAGAATCCAAGAAAAAAATTATGAAACATATTTTTGTGATGCGCCGTGTCAGTCGATCTCGCTAGCCTCAGGCCCATGAAGGCTGCACTCTACAGGGAAGGCTGGCGTAGGAAAGACTGGCTGCATCACTGTTTAGTCAATATAGGCTACATCCAGCTGTGGATTAAACAGGCTGATGATGATGATTACATAAATGTGATTAGACATAAAATACAACCACTAACTTTTTACGACAAGCTTTACATAGAGCACATAATAATCTTATCCACTCCTACACAGCAATGGTGCCCTTGATACATACAATCAGAGCAAAAACAATCGTCTTCTCGACTTATACAAACAAATAACAGAAATATCTAATTTCATTAATCCAATGAAGTAGCGAATGGATGATCGTAAACGATCCGTAGTGACTGATGTCGGCGGAGATCCATTCAGCGATGAAATGGAGGCTGCTAATAAACAGCTGGCTTGTTCAGGACCGACGACTAACGATCAAGAGGCAATGTGATAGATTAGTTAGACTTTTTTCTTCTGAGAGAATTTTGGTGAGGCACGTGTAGTGCACGTCAATAATCCAGTTATTTTTAATTCACCTAAAACGTCTCATCAGCAAAGCAATCATGCTTTGCTTCCTTTCATCATACCGGACAACTTTTGATGGAACATAAGTGGTTGACTTATATTAATTAGTTTATTGCCCTAAAAAACAATAAAACAAAAATAATAACCTTACGAGGTTACAAACAAGACTGAATGACACCTAAGCTAAAATTTAAAGCCGTAATTTGTATAAAAACGACAAAAATATATCATACAAAGTTTTTTTGGGGATGTTAAAAAACATGGAAAAATAAATGTCAAGTATGGATTTTAAGGTGAATTAAAAATAATCCTGCATTGATATTTTAAATTTTTTGTTTAGATTTTTGAACAAGTCATAGTCCTGTGACTATGACTAGTTTTACTTACGCAAGCTCCAGTAAAGTGGTTGAGATTATTACTAGGTTTCTAATGCTTCTTTTAGGGGGATGACTTGGACTTCATCTTGACTTTGCTTGGTCGTAGTGACTTACTTTGCTTGACTTATACTGTGAATATGACTTGTTTAATGACAAATTTTGTCACCAAAAATGGCGCGAATCAGATTGAGGTAGTATAACTATTTTAAAAAAGTCGTGTCGTAGTCTTTTGTTGTAAATTAAACTTACTGCTCGTTTCGTAAAAGATGGAGTGCAGCATTTCCTTATGGAGGCTTCGGATTGGATTCCGTGAATATTTCAATGTTTTTGTTTCGAGCGTGCCCTGTAAACATTTATCATTGTCTGCTATGCAAAGAAATGAAATAGGTTCTAATGAGTGTTTGGTTGGATTATTGTCTTTTTCTGAATAAGAAATGATAGACAAAATAAAGTACTCAATACTCAATAATTTATTGCATAATTATTATGAAGTTCACATACAGATGTTAGGTAGCATGTTTAAATTAGGTAATACATAATAATAACCCTGATTGGGTATGGCAATATAGTGCGGAGCGGATCGATTTATTCCATAATTGATTTGTCTTCTAAATACTCGTTTATGCTATAATAACATTTTGCTAGCAACATGTTTTTTAGGGTTTTGTCAAATTTATTTTCATTTTCTATATCCTTTATCTGTACTGGTAGTTTATTATATATTTTGATGGCCATTGGATTTGGGCCGGAGCTATGCATTGTTAATTTAGATGTCGGTAACATTAATTTATGTTTATAGTTAGACCGTATTCGATAGGTTCGGTTTTCAACTAATTTTCTAAAAAATTGTGGGTACTTTCTAACAAATTTACAATTTTCAAATATATATAGAGAGGCGATAGTTAAAATTTTATATTGAATAAAATATGGTCTATGGAAATTTGGTATACTGATGTCTGGGAGTTTGATATTGGCGAGGATACGGATGCATTTCTTCTGAACAACAAAGAGATCTGTGGCGTCTACACTATTGCCCCAGAGAGTGATGCCATAGCTGAGCCACGAAAATGCGTATGCGTAGTAGGCTGTTAAAGCTGTGTCTAAGTTAGTAGCACGGCGTAGTTCCCTAAGTGCGTATGTGAAACTTGACAATTTAGCTTTTATTTTTTTTATGTGACTTTTCCAATTTACATGCGTATCAATGTCTATGCCTAGTAAATTAGCTGCGTCTACACATTCTAATTTAATATTATTATATGAAAAGTTGATGTCAAGAGGGGCTTTTTGATGGGGTCTAAATTGTATGATTGCTGTTTTTGAGAAGTTTAAGTCAAGGTTGTGGTCGGTCATCCAATTAATTATATTATTAAATATGTCAGTGAGTTTTTCATTCAAATTATTATTTCTATTACACGATGTCAAGATAGAGATATCATCTGCAAAAAGTACACAGGGTTCATTTATTATTTTCGGAAGGTCGTTAATATAAATTAAAAATAAGATGCATGCAGCGACGCTTCCTTGGGGAATTGAATTATTAATTGGCGTTGGGGTTGATCTAGCTATATCTATCATACCAGTGTTAGGGTCAAAATTTTCAATTTCTACACACTGTTCGCGATTTTTTAGATAAGAGCTGAACCATTGGTGTGCTATACCGCGTATGCCTATACCATATAATTTATCTAAAAGTATGTCGTACTGAACTTTATCATATGCTTTCGTCATATCTAAAAGGATGCCAATTGCGTATTTTTTATCATTTATGGTGTTCAAAATTTCGTTAATTAATTTATATACTGCCAAAATAGTTGAGCGGTTTTTTCTAAATCCATTTTGAGAGTCATCGAGGATTTCAAATTTTTCGCAAAAAGAGTTAAGACGCGTTAGCATTACCTTTTCAAAAATCTTTGAAGAGGTAGGTAGGAGTGCTATTGGCCTGTAATTACTAGGTTCTAATTTGGAAGATTTTTTATGGATTGGTTTAACTAGAGCTTTTTTCAAATGATCTGGGAACGAACCCTCTGTGAAGGATTGGTTGATCAGCAAGTAATACGGTAAAGTTAGTTCTTCAGCGCAGTATTTTATTAGGATTGGGGGTAGTTCGTCAACTCCGTAACTATATTTGCTTTTCAAGTTTTTGATTATTAAATATATTTCGCGCGGCTCAGCAGGACTTAAAAACATCGAGTTACTAATGGGCTGGAGTAGCGACCGGCCACGCGCTGCCGGCCTCCCTCCACCTACACTTCCTACCGATGCAAAGTACTCATTGAACACATCTGCTACTTGTTGTGGTTCTGAAATTATTTTGTTATTTATTTTTAGTTTAATGTTATTTTTATGCTTTTTTATGTTTTTATTTGTACGTTCTTTTATTATTTTCCACATTGTCTTAGTTTTATTATCCGAAGTTTTCATTCTGCGTATATATTCGTTTCTTTTTGATTTGGTTACTGTCTTTTTTAGCAATTTCACATATGATTTATAGTGGCTAGTTAATATAGGATGTTTACAGTATGTTACAAGAGGTTTCAAAAGCCGCTTGTTCCTACAAGAAGTTTTTATACCTCGGGTTAACCAATTATATTTTTTGTTTACATTCAGTTTTATTATTATTTTAGGCATACAGCGGTTTAAGATTTCGGATAGTGTATTATTGAATATTTTGTAATTGTCGTTTACCGTTTTTGTTGTATTAATATTCAAAATCTCGGTCCAGTTTATGTTTTTTAGTTCATTTTTAAAACTGTTCATATTTTGTTTGTTGAATAGTCTTTTTTTGGTTTTCCATACCATGAGTTGGTTTTTGAAATCCAGCCCATCTTTAATATTTATATTAATGCCTAAATGATCTGAAAATCCGAAATCTTGTACTGAAACATTTATTTTATTTTTATTAGAGTTAGAAAAAACAAGGTCCAAACAAGAAGCCGAAGTACAGGTGATACGAGTAGGTTTATTTACAAATTGATTGAAGTTATATTCTCGCATTAGGTCAAGTAATGAAATAGATTCTTTAGTGTTCTCCATTATATTTATATTAAAGTCTCCGACGATTATCATGTCTATTGAATTATATTTTTTTAATAAATGTTTTAATAATATATTAAGCTGAGTATAGAATAAATCGCTCCGCTTGTCATTCCAATATATAGTTACTAGTAAAACATCGATTTTATGAATTAATATGGCACTAATTTCTATACAATATTCAATTGTCAGAGCCGTTATGTCCTTTATCTCTGTATACTCGAAGTCGTCACGTAATAGAATACAAGTTCCTCCCCCCCTTCGCTGTTGCCTACAGAATGCAGATGCTATATTGTAACCAGTAAAGTCGATCAGTTGTAGTTTTTCTTGGGATAGCCATGTTTCTGTGACACAAAGTGCATGTATTGTTGAATAGTTATCTTGCAAAAAAGCTCGTACTGTGTCACGTTTTCCGTAGATACTTTGCATATTTTGAGATAAAATATTAAAATCAGTGTGTTTAATCACGAAAATTACAGTTTTGTTGTTGATGGGCACGTGGTTGTGTGAGTGTTTGTGTGACAGTCTGGTTACTGTCTCTGGAACCATACGGGCCAGGCGACTTGTTTTGTGTTTGTCGCGCTGGTTGCAATGAGGTCTGGTTATGCAGGTATGCGTGTGTGATGGTACCGTCTATTATAAGTTTATTATTTCTAATGACGGCGTGACGACCGTCTAGGCGAGCTGCACGAAGATCTACTTGCAGCTTCTTTCTGTGTTGTAGGGCTGTGTCGTCGAGGTATTCCGATATAGACAATCCTGTATTTCTAAAAAACTGGCCATTTTGCAGTAGGTATCTCGCCATCTTTTTGCTTATTAACTCAACTACTATGGGTCTACGTTGTTGGTTTTTCCTTCCAATTCTAGTTAATTCCTCAACGTAGCCTGTAAGGTCTACATTAAGTATATCTTGAAAAACGTTAATTATCTTGTGGTGGAGTTCTATTTCTGTTTCTTGTTCGTATTCAGATAGACCGTATAATACAAATTTCTTCGAGTTATCTGTATGATATTGTTGTGTGCTTTTTGAACTAGAAATTAACTGTTTCGTTTCTTCTTTTAATTTCGTATTTTCGGTTTCCAATTTTTGAATAGTTTTAGTTAGTATTAATATTTGATTTTTGATGATTGATTGCTCGCTTGTTAATGTATCTGTCTTTTTTTCTACTTCTTTCCTTAATTTATCTGATTTTTGTTCAATTATTAAATCTATTGTGCTTCTGATCTCGCTTAATATAGATTTTTTATTTTCTTCGAGTTTCTTATCTAGAAGTAGGCTAATCTTTTCTAACATTGAGTTTTCGTCTCGCGCAGTGTGTGTCGAGTTGGTAGGTGAATGGTCATATTTTGTTGACATGTCTTGTTTATTCTGATCCCCAAGTAAAGAATCGTCGGCAGACATTGTAGTGTCGTTTAAGCCCAGAGATTGTTTCCTCACGGGCGTGTCATCATTCCTATTTCGCCTGTAGGTGACATTTTGGCAAGATGGGCATCGCCACGACTTTTTTAGTTCGAACACATTATCTAAGTAGTATGCTGAAGTTATATTAAGACATGCGTAGTGATACTTCATCAAGCAGCTAGTGCATGTTAGTATTTCTGTTTCATATTTTATGGATTTCTTGCAAGCGCTGCAGTTCATTTTTGCCGGAATGCTCAAAATGATTTAAATTAAAAAACTACTTATCGTGTTAGCGGCCTTTCCAATACTCGTAGCTCGTAACTCCAAGCGTTACGGTTCAAAATGGAACGTAGCGGTCGATCAGCTGGCCGTTCACTTATTGGCAGATTTGAATTAGCGTCTAGTTATTTTGTTAACACTTGTAAAATCACAGAATTTGAATAGTTTTTACGGAATTTTAGATAATTAAGCTCCAAACTCACAGGGCTTCACAATTATCCTATTTTACGACGCGGATGGGTAATTTTTACCAGTTATTATAATTTTTGATACAGAGGTACGTGATATGTGACAGTTTGCGATAGTGGCTCGCTCCGCACTCTAGTAATTAATTCCGAGTACCTAAGTACTTTGCATTTCAAGACACGGCTAATGTCTACAACGTCCATAATAATCTTGCCAGAGTGTGATTAGTATTATAAGAACTTTCACAGTTTGATAGTATATTTAGTTCAACTGTTTTGATCGTCGTGCTCGTTGGGGCATTATGTAACAGCCGACCTTAAGGAGGAAGGACTTTAAGGAAACCTTACATCAGACTACAAGTGAGTAAGTAAAGTAAGTACGACACGCTTACTAAATATTCACACACATTAATAAACTTTTAGCGACACCAATGTACTAACTCATAGTCCTCATGCAAAAAATGGGGAACCAACGTCATCTCCAGTATGAGCTTGACTAAAGGTATCAGGCCTGATGTAGGCCTGATACGCACCTGCCATGCTCCCTTACCATATCTCCCTTGTTTATCTGATCTAAGGTGGAGACCTTTTCTCACCCGTCTGTGTTCATTTGGGTGCAAATTAATAATTTAAACTCCAATAAATTATAACTTCAAGAAATAGTTTCAAAGATAATACTCGTATCTAGTTTTATAAATTACTAGCTGACCTGAAGACGTTGTCCTGTCTTACATCGTCGTTAAGTTTTCTGAAATTTTCCAGTTTTCTTTCCGTAAGAACCTTCTACAAAGTATTAGAAAACTTAAAAAAAAATGAAATCAGTAAAGCCGTTCTCAAGTTATAACGTGACCAGAAGAAATAAAGAATAATCAAAAGTTGTAGTTTTTTGTTGCAAAAACAAATTAACAATTAAAAGAAATGTATGTTAATCCAATTTATGTTACCAGCGACGTTAAAATACCTTCACACTAGCCAGTACTTACTTCTCCCGCTAGCGTCCATCACTTGCTCCAGTAAGACAAATACCTCATCACAATAGCTTCTGAGGGCTTTCCTCGGGGACTGTAATCTGCATCGACGATTTGTGAGCACAATAGGGGGTCGTTTAGCCCTCCACTGTTAATGTTGTATTGACTGGATGTTTGGACTTTTTGTGGAATTTACTAAAGTTTGCCTTCAGGTAAAAAGTCTGAGTGGAACATTGTGTACAAACATTGCAAACCTCAGTAAAAATAAAGTCTAAAATTGTGTAACGCTTTAAAAAGGATGTATTTGATACCTAACATTTACGTAGGAGGTATTAGAGCTTCAACCAAGTAAAACGTCACAAATTTGTAGATACCTAATTTCAACAGATGCAAAATTATTAATTTTTTGATTGTAATATTTGCCACTTAATTAAGTTCAACAAAGCATTTATCCCTTTAATCTCGCAAAGACGAGGGTAACGAAACGTGACAGCCAAAATGGCATTTACCCAAACAATTAAAATGCAAAATAACGAAATAGCGTCCATTTCTCTGCTTCCAAAGGCTTCAAAGATCAGGCTTTGTCTTAGAAGACCTTTAATCTGCGTCATCAATTCAGAAACCCCCCTCCACGTCTTTTACCCCTAATCCGATGTCTAACTTGAACAATGCGATGCTATGAAGTAATCCAGAGCTATTCCATGCGGTGGATCTTAGTCACTTTAGAGTGAAAGACATTATGGAGATTGCCGTGAGAAAGTGATTGTCCACTGTATTTTATACTGTCAGTGAATGGAACAGAATCTACTCTACTTTAATTGGGTAGAATTCAGCTACTCATATGAAATGAGACTATCTATGTTTGAACACTTTAAGCCATTTCTAAAACAAGCAAAACGTATAGAATATATCTCATAAGATAGGTTAAAAGAGCATTGACCATTATTTGGTCCTTCAAATAGCAATTATAGAAGAAAACCAGCAATTTGAGTTTCTATCCAGACTAAACATCCATAAGTCCTCTTTTCCAGTGAACATTTTATCATGAATGTCCTTAACCCATTCTATTCTGAAAGTTTCTTTACCAAGGCCGTGACAGCCTTATGCACTTAAAATATTCTATAGTGTCATAAAAGGAACGTTAGTTATGAGTCCCCAAGGAATCGACCGTACCAGTTCACGGTGCCCTAGAGATTAATAGTGAAACTTACTCTAAAATGTTCTGTACTATGGATGTTAAGTTGGGTTAATTTATAAACTCTCGTGAAGAGTATGTTTAATTTATGTTTTTGTTGAGTATTGCATAAAGTTATGATTGTAAAAAGGTATAAAATGAACAATAATTGAAATAAGAACACGCTTTGTAAAAACATATAAGAAAGCTTGCCACTGAAGCAGCAGGAATTCGAATTAATTTTAACGATAAGAACATCAAACAGCTAATGATTTAATAGAGATCAAAGCAAACATTATTCCACAATGGCATGCTGCTATCAAAAACACAGGGCACATCAACGCCGACCCAATTCTAAAATCGATTGCTAAAATATTACTGTAGCGAAATGAATATAAATTCGCTGTGAATCGGACATTTTCGAATGGAATCGAGTTGATAATCGATTCCGGCGTGTTTGATTACTGTGTTTGCTCGTTTGTGCCCGCTGATTGCGAAACGTCAAATTGAATAATCGTGTTGCAATTATTGCCGTCAACATTCGGTCTGTTTACCCTACATTTGTTAGGCACAAAGATTTACATAATGCCCAGTGTGTGCCTGTATGATGACTTTTGCTTATGGGAAGTCAATTTTGGTGAAAAAAGTGGTTGATAAATACAACTCACACTATTTCCATTCCTTATCTCATCCTGCAACAATATTGTAAAAAGTGAATAAAAATATATTTTTTCAATATTTCACTGTAATATTATATCGAGTACCTGCAATATACGTTAAAAAACTTAGCGAAAGTGATTAGAATGCGTGGTTCAGCTTTTCTATAATTTTATTGCAGCTGTCAGAGCAAATAAATACTTGGACCGAGTTTAGGTACTTCTCGTAGGTACTTCTGCTAGGTTTACTTTAGGTATCTCTACAAAGTTCCATGCAGTATTCTGTAGCATAACAACTATAATTCTCGGTAATACAAATTGAAGCGTCTCAGATGTACACTAAAAACATTGGTCTGTGTACCAATTCATCTTCACAAACTTCACATTATACTAAACATCAATTTTTATAATGCAGCAATTTCACTTCAACGTCTCGAGCGCGTTGATGAAATTTTTCATATTCCAAGCAAAACTTAAAATGAAACTTGACAAGAAAGCGACGTATTCCCAAACGCACCGCAAAATGTTTCACAAAGAACATTTTATATTTAACCTCAATTTGCATTTTGCTAAAAGTCAAAGCATATTTTTGGTAATCTTAATTTATTCCCCAAAAGTCGGACAGGTCTCAGGCGTATTAAGAATCTGGAGTATAATTAGATTCGATATTAAGAAATCTACTTTGTGATGCTGCAAATTTCTTCACTAATTTTGTGACTCGTGAATACAAAATTGGTTTCGGATATAAACAGAATGTGAATTCTGGGTTAAAAAAATATGCTGGATCGGGCAGCTGGCCTGCGAACGACCCGATTTTTCTTCTCATACACAAAATAACAGGAGATAATGTATGCCAAGCAAGGACACAGAAAAACGCCAGTAAATAATAAATTCTATTGTGACTCGAGGCCCACTTAATTTTGTCAAACAAGCAACCTCTCTGTTTTGACGTATGCGAACGTCCCCTGAATACCAAGGTCTACACACTACGTTGCTTGAATATTTGATTAAGTTACAAACACACCTGTTGTAGGGTTATTTATTACATTATCTGATATTTTCCCCTTATTAAACAAATATTCGTTGTGCTATTGAAATGATACGTGCACGGACAGACAAGTTTTCCTTTTTTGACGACCTTGGTCATAAACAGTGTTTGCTTTGTACCCAATTTGTTAGACTCGATTTGGAACAGAAAGAAATAGTTTTTGCTATTGATATTCTGCTGTTGTAGTGTTGTGCTATTATGTGTTAATAAGCGTCCCATGGTTAGCAATATCTTTTAGATTCTCTGTCTGACTCAGTAACTTCTCTGACTTATATTGCTTGCAGATTCTAATTTTGAACACTTGGTGTTATTGTTTTAATATAATGATTGCATTTTTATTGCAATTATTGTCCTCTCAATCATCCTAATCCTCGTTCTAATCATGTTAAAAGGCATTGTGTTACTGATTGACACTTTTGTAATTACAACATGTGCCTATTTCCTGTAACCTCACCAGAATACCACAGCAGATGTTACCGGACATTTTGATCGGTGGCGCCCTCAATAAATACAGAATGATCTTATTCCAAATGCATAGGGTGACCTCATAGAGCAATCAGTTATACAAACGCGAAAATTTATTCAGTAAACGTAAACATTTTGGTACGGTTTCCGAATTCGGTCCAATCTCGACACGCGCTTCTGCAACCAAACGAACTGCCCAATTAGGAACATACCAATAATGAGTTGTCAAAACAAGGGTTTCAAACTCCCACATTATTTATCTATCGATTTTCATCTCTAAAAGTATAATCTTAGGGTTTATTTTTGCCGGCGTTAGTCACTTGCGTAGCGCTGTAAATTTAATGCCAAAGTTGAATTGTGAAAGTTGAGGTTTTCGTTGCGTAGGATCTGTTTAAAGTTTTAAGCAAATCCGGTAATTAGTGAGTTTAAATTTTTTGGGGTTTGATATCCATTTGTTTAATTTTCGGTTTAACTGGCGGTGAATCGGAATAGGTAGGGTTCGTTTGCGGTTCCCTTTTAATTTCATCAGCAATTTAACAATTTATTTGTATTTCTAATCAGGATTAGGATAACGATAAACTAATTATTAAAACTGTATTTTTTTATAAAAGACACTTTTAGCAATACCATCCAATCAAGCATTACGTAAAAAATATCTCTTAAATTTTATTTTAAAAATATTCTGACTTAGTCCTCTCTTATTCTTGAGTTTTCTTTTGAACCTTTGAATTTTTACTTGATGTCGTTCAAAGAGAATCCAATCTCGTATTCTAATGACCAATTATATCCATCTTCAATTCAAACATAGTTCTGTGAATGCTCTGGATCTGCTTATTATCAGTCGTCGAATCTAGGGTTAGCTGTAATGGTTTTGCTTAAGATTTTTACTTTCACAAGTAAGCTTAAAGTTAAACCATTCAGTTCAGCTGGACGCAATTATTAAAACGGTCCTGACGATGTTAAAGAATAACCTTTGTTGTTGTTTTTTATTTGATGATGTATTTTCTTGTTACCATTTAATTGTATTTACCTAGTTGAAAACATGTTTATTTTAATTTGTTATTTGTAAGTTCTAAGTACCTAATTAACATTAAACTGGAATAAACTAACTTAAAGTCTTCATCATCTTGTCATATGAGCAATACTGTCTCAGTTGTGTTAATCAGGAACTTGCTGCATCTAATAATTTCCATTGTTCCAACGGATGCTCGTGATCTTACCGTGTTAACGTTCACACAGATTAAATAGGATAATTCACGGTTCCACTGTGCTTTATTGGATGGACGGTTTAATTGCTTTTGCTTTGTCATTCTAATTTACGCGCATTTTGGAGTTATTCGGTGTCTTTGTTTGTTGGGATAGAAGACTTTAATTTGTTTAATTATTAAAATAGTTAATTGAAATATTTACAGTGAGTTCATGAATTTATGGCAACGAACGCATACGTTGTAAATAAATTCAAAACAGATATACTTTAGATTTGAAGTAGAGTAAATAAAGGGCTTTTAAAAAGTATTGAAAATGAAATAAAATAACCATTCATTACAGTTTAATACTCTTAGGTCGCCTTAAAATATAATTCATAATCATTATTATCATCAGCCTATAATAGTCCACTGCTGGACATAGGACTCTCTCATGGTATGCCACTCAGCCCGACCTGACAGCTACTGTCTTAACCATATCGTTACTCCATCAAAACGTTTGCCAATTCGTGGTCTCTACTGTCGAACCCATCTACCCCAAAGATGAATTGCTAGGTACATTTCAATAGAATATTGCACTAACAATCATCCTGGCCACTTTTCCCTCCCCGAGGGGCTTTTAGATCAGTCCTTTTTATGATTTTTGTGTATGGTGTAGATTAAATATTTTAAGTTTTAGTTAATATTTAAGTTTATGTTAATTTTCTGTTTTTAAGTTGTCCATAATAAATATAATGTATGTAAATATTCCAGCATGTTACTTGCTCATAGTTTACGACTTCGATATGGAACGCAAGGCCGGACGTGTCACATATCATCCATAATTGCGTGCTAAAATGCCACCTATATGTCAATGTCAGCAACATCTTCCCTCGAGGCATCATTCGAAACTCAACTCTCACAGGATATAACTACTGGATTATAAGGAATACCGACACTTAATCTATTGCTATGAGAATCAAGTATACATGTATTTCTGGGTGGCGTGGGTTCGATTCCCATTTAGGACAAACATTTGTGTGATGAACATTTGTGTTTGTTCTATGTCTGGGTGTTAATATCTATTTAAGAATATATTTAAAAATATATATGTACGTATATCAGTCTCTGGCAGCCATATTACAAGCTTTGCTTAGTTTGGGGTCAAATGACCATGTGTGCAATAATGTCCCAGATATTTATTATTATTATTATTTCTACAGTTATGTGAAAGTTATTTCTTATTCATCATCGAATTCTAATTGTTACCAATCTCTCCTTTTCTATATGTATAAGTTTGCCCTAAACTGAGACTTCATAGCCCATATCCAAAATACTATTTTAGAATGAAACACTCGCCTACAAAGTTTCATTAAGATCCAATAATAATCTCAAGCTACATACAATATACAAACGCCGATTTGTTTCAGTGGACTATGAGACCTCGTTTTGCTAGGTCAATAATCACTAGCAACATCCCACAGTTTTATCTGCTCTTCCACAGGAACCATTATTTTTTCCGGGATAAAACAAGTGTTATCCAAGGTATACCTAAAGCTACTCCATGCTAAATTTTGATCAGTCGTTACGGAGTCAAGAGCGAATAAACATTACTTACACACTTACTTCTGCAGTTAGGTATAATATTGGAATGATATTCTTTTAAGTTTTTTTATATAAATAAAAAAAAAGACTTTGATATAGGCCATTTATCTTGGAAAACGCGCGATTTCTGTGAATCGCACCGTGTGAAAACATTGTCCACACAAGCATCACTAACTAATGTATTTGTTTGTGTATTGTAGTAATTACAGTATGGCAGCATAATTCCTATGTTCAATAACTACTCATTCAAACTTTACGTCGTGATCGTCTGTCAAAACACTACAATGAAATTACTCTTTCGACCTTTCGTCATTCAAGTTCATTGTCATTTTAAGGCTCTATTAACCATTTTGAATTATTGATGTCAAGGGCGCCGTCAAACCATCAATCCTGAACATTTACATCACACTTTATGTCACACCATAAACCGTTAACAGTCCAAATATGTATTTTATTACTTACAATGTGAGAATAACTCTTTGAATCATAATAAAAGTTGACAGATTTGAGTTTGTTGATGTGTGTCTGGAGCATGACACGTAGAAACATTAGTTTAAGGCGAGGTTTTCCCACTTTTAAGCAACGCTTGTTACTGTAGATAACCGTAGGTCTTAATATATTCTATTCAAGTCGCATTTAGTGGAGCAAAACCATGGCACTTACACACAGTCGTGCGTTTCGCTGCTTCTATTTTTCAGGTTTTTCTTATATTTTTCCAAAAGCTGTAATGTAAAATTTACCTTTACAGTTCCCTCCATAATTATTAAATCTCTATATTAAGTTATAGAAAACATGTTTAGTAAAAAGGTATATGAATGAATAAAAAAACAGGGAATAAAGCGCAAATCAGTGTTACTTTCATATATATTTTCTATCGAGCGAAATGTCCGTAATCGTGATTCAGCTTTATGGTTTCCTAGATAAAACATTCAATTTTGATATGACACCATTTTTTTAATTTCAAGCTAACCATGAAGTAACCAAACTAGAATGAGCAAAATTACTAAGCGGGAAAAGAGAGCCTTAATCTGTAACATGACCGAATATGTGGCAAATGGGGGGTAATTTTTTATGACACTTAAGCCTTTCCGTCCAGCTGAGCGTGACATAAGCTGCAAGTACCTTGGAATGGCGTCATCTAAATGTTCCACTTCAAAGAGTCTAGTGACAAAAAAGTAGTGTTAAAATTGTCATTAGGTAAGTAATGTTATCGTTGACGGATACCATGGTGTAAGTTACACTGTTTTTATTGTATTACGCATTATGTTTTGTCTTTAGTTCATTATTTTATTTCATTTATGGCTGGGTTGCCAGACGTCCGCTCACAAAATGTCACGCACGGGACATCCTAAATCATATAACGTTTTCAAAAATGTCCAAATTTACCTCCAAGTTTTATTTTGTTCACGTAATATTCTAAATTGTCAAAAAATTGGTCCAAATCTTCTCAAATCTCGTATTTAATGTCTCGTGTTTTGGCAAAGTCTTTAATAAAATATTTATTGTTCAAAATTAATTTTAGTGCCCGAAAGGCTTTGTACTTAATCCGTCAAGCAGTAGACTATTCTGCGTTGATACAGCTTTTTATTTATAAACAAGTTTTTATCTAAATTATATTTTTAACTTTCATTTGATATTCTGGCGATCAATTTGAATATGCAATTGGGTATTGCATATTTTATTGTGTAAAACTAAAAGTGTATGCAAAATTTGAGAAAAATCGGTTAAAAGGAACTGCCGGTCTCTTCTGCAAGCTAAGGAAACGCGCAAGTGAAGTGATAAGCTAAGTGAACGTGTGTTTTTCTTGTCGATTACTATAAAGAAACATCAAAATGTCGAGTGATCACCCTTGACTGTAGTCCCTTACCCTTATAATACGATGTTTTGACATTTACCTGCAGAAATAGGCAAGAAAAATTCTCATTCACTTAGCTTATCATTTCACTTGCGCGTTCACTTAGCTTTTAGAATAGACATGCTGGTTCTAATTCAATTTGCAAGATTTACTTGACATAAGCAAACTAACAAACATTGAAAGTTAAATAAAAGCTAGTAAAAATAATTCAATTATAGTCCCACTTGTTCCGCTCTTGCATTTCTGCTGCACTTTTTATGATAATATGATTTTGCCCACTGAAACACGCTTTCTTGATGATAATTTAGTGAGAAACTCGTAGGTAATAATTTATTAATAAATTACTGAAAAAATATCTGATAACCCTGATTTATACATCAGATAGATAGCATCTTTTACATTAACAGTTTTGTTAATGAAAAGTGGAAGATAATACACAATAAAGTTGCAATAATTGTTGTATAATTGATTACCTAACAACTTTATGACGTGTAACTTGTGTTACGAATAAAGAGTACGAGTATTACAAATGTCAGAACTTCTATTTGCATTATGGACATTATATATAATGTACATATATCTGTCATTTGTGATGTGTATAATCTTTACAGTTATATGATTATTTACGGGATATTTAATACCGGTATTTACCGGTGTCTGTGTTTTATAACTTAAATGAGTATTTTGGTTTTACAAACCAATTTAATCATATATTTGGATAGCATAGTTCAAAGGCTGATTCGTATATATAAGCAAGATCGTTCTTGATATAAGTACATATAATTAAGTACAGTGTGAGTAGAAAGTTCTATTATTCTTAAAGAGTATTATGTATAATTGTATACCTAGCTAGTACAACTACTGATCTCAATATCAATATATTGTTACCTTAGTTAATATCTAGTTGTAAGCACTTATTTATTGTATGTCCGTAAGGATAGTGACTGTTGATACTTATTATATTTAAGACCTTTGTTAACACAGTTATACACAATAAAAGTTTATTCTATTCTATTCTATTCTCGGTAAATGTCCCGTAAATAATCATATAAATGTAGTGAATAACCGTGATAGTTTAAAACAGTGTTTTGTATAATCTTTATTTTTCATAAATAATAATATTATTATCATGTCCCATAGATACTTAACAAAAAGTTTAATCTTCATATAAATCATTGACTATATCATCTGTGCCCATCTCTGGAAAGCTATTTTAGGTCACTGACCTCGTATGTAGAGGATGGAGTGTCATAATGAGGTAAATCGAGTGTCTGATCATTTGTGTTCAGTTTTGGACAAAAAAGAGGAAACACTAATGGGCTACGAGCGTGGTTTCAAACCAAGGGACTTTTAACTCACCGCCTTTTAAACTTGTCACATTAAGTGTGAAAAGTATCTTTTGAAATACTTAACATGACTAAATTGTTTTAACCTTAGATTAAGATTTAACTGACTTCCTCTCCCTGTATTGTGTAAATTCGTTAAAGTTAACAAAATAGTAGTAAAGCATAACAAAAGTCATGGACCCCGGTGTCTGTGGAGTGATATATTAATTATATATATAAAAATATATATAACAAATTTTCTTGCTTATTGATTGCTAGATGTAATCAAAGATATATAATTGGTCGTTATAAGCAACTTCCGAAAAACAGACCCTTCTTCATGGATTATGATTTGTTAAATTAATCTAATTGTTTTCATAGATTTATAAATACGTAGGTGTTAGGCGCAAAATACATTAAATAAGTTTGTAATGCCCTGAGTTTAGATATATAAATTTAGATAATATTTTGAGACGCCGATGAATTAATTTTAATTATTATGAGATTGTTTCTATGGGTTTAGTCTACTTTTGGTTTGATTTTTTTAGCATTGTCAGATATTTATAATTATATTCACTAAGGGGATTATTTTTCATATTCCAATATCGCGCATCGTACGTTTGCGTCGTTGCCAGACACAGGACGAACTGAGTTCACTCAAGCTAATTAACTTATGTTTGTATCACCACGCAAACCTCGATAAAACGTATCTACCTCAGTTTTTATATTACTAGCCGCCCGTGCCGGCTTCGCACTGTTGTTTATTATATGTGTTGTTGTAATATTCTATTATATTATATAGCTAATGTTACTCAGGGATAATGTTGTATTCTAATGGTGAAAGAATTTTTAAAATCGGTTAAGTCGTTTTTGAGTTAATTCGTTACAAACATACAAAACTACCTTACTAACATGAGCTTCTTCATAAGGCAAGTTAATAGAGGTCGCCAACATATTTGTGATGCCTCTGGTGTTACAAGTATCCATAGGCGACGGTGACAGCTTACCATCAGGCGGCCGGTCTGCATGTTTACCATCTATGGCATAAAAAAAATTGAAATATTTCCTCTTTGACCGGAGGAGGTACTCAATCCGAATGTTTTTTTAAATGTTTGTTACCTCAGAACTTTCGACTGGTGAACCGAATTTGATGATTCTTTTTTTATTTGAAAGCTGGTGCTTCCCGCGTGGTCCCAATTGGTTCTGTTCTAAATTTTTTATGAAGTCATTTTCAAATTGATAATTATGAATATTAGTGTAGAAGTGTCGATGTAGATAATACATATAAGTGGTTAGCACCCACAGAAAAGATTTTTTTTTGTGTTTGCACCACACGCTTTGTCTTACGTAATTCCTAGACTATAGCACTCTGTGACAGCCATCGCCTCCTCTCTCACACAAATTGTCGACATTATAATGGTATTAAAGTGTGCTTTTGTAAGGAATTACCCGTTTAAACGTGTTTACACGGACCACGGGCGTTAAGCGATTGTTATTAGGCTCCACGGTGTTCCAGTGATATATTAAAGCGAGCCTTTGTGAAGAAAGCAACGTAATTTTGTAGACATTTTTAATTTAAATTGAAGATTTATGTACGGCGAGGTATTTCAATATTCCTGTTATTTATCCTCTGTACGCATGCCTGTGGTTTATGAAGGTTAATTATAAAATGTGTTGCGGAGACGGATAGACCTATTGTTGGATGTTCTGTGGTCTTTGATTGCAGGCTAACTGTGTAGGTAGAGTAACCACATAGATATCTATCATCCATCCTATATAAGATAGGTACTAAGCCCTAACGTAGAATATAAGAGGGAGGGGTATTAGGGGGTCCGAACGCTATAGCTATGCGAGAGAAACGCTTAGAATTCTGGCTTTTTTCAGCGTGATTTTTGTACCCACGGACGCTCATCCATGTGAAGGCTATAGCTACGCCCATGCCATGATTGTACTTATCAATATGAACTGCTTTTACTATGGGACTACCTCTTGAAATTGCAGAAAAAACCGGCTGTTCCATAGAAATAATGCTTCCAATGGGCAACGGGGCAATGGTCCCAATGGTAATTTTTTTAGGGAAATGTTTCCAGTGAAATTACAGGGCACACAGAGATTTGACATCTTATATTTCGGGGTGACGAGCGCAGTGCATTGCCATCCAGAGTTTTGAACTGTTGAAGTTCAAAATTCTGAGTGGCGTTGAGCTGTTATGGGCAAGCGTGAAGAGCCATCAGGCGAGTGACTTTGCTCCTTTCGTCACCCAGTATCATAAAAAAACCTATTTCATTTACACTCGATGTACGGGACAGCTGATCTATTTTTTCACGGTTTCTGTGTTGGTCCTATAGCAAAAGTTTTTTACTGAAACCACAGAAAGAACACTACAAGAACGTAATTAAACATAGAATCAAAATGCAATCTTATCACAAAAAGTGATCTCTTCCAGACAACATTCCGACAAAAGTAGTTCTCATAATGATGACTACAATGACCTTCTTTCGGCTTAACACCACCGTTCTGTGTAATCCTGCATAAATGTTCATGTGCAACGTACGTAGTATTTTAACAATAGAGACTGGTTGGCCGTTTGCCTTTTCCACTAGCAGTGTTTCAAAACGAGACTTTTTCCAAAAACATATTTCATATCTTTTTGCCATTCATTGTTTTATATTCGTAAACATACACTCGCAAAGCAAAATAAAATTTTACGCGTAAACACCGCCGGAAACGTTAACTGCGATCGCCGAAAATTTCATCAGAAACATTCGATTTTCATTCGAAAATTGAACTGTAAAACCCGGCCGATAACCCTTCAAAGCGTTTGGAAACGAATTTCGTAGTTGAACCAAAATTCGGTGTAAATCTTTAAAGGTTTTTAATTACACTAAGTGGAGCCCTTGCTCCCGACATCAATCTGTTTAATGCGGGAACTCGATACCACCTGGTGGATACAAAACGAGCTATCCTTTCAAGTCACCATTCATTACGGCGCCAACGAGAGGTCGGTTCAAAGTCCCTAGTTTAAAACGTCGATAAAGCAGAAATGAGCTTCAATTTTCAGCTCACAATTTGGCGCTGAGACGCTATGATGTGCCAATGAAATCACCAGTGCAACCGTCGTGCCAAGTTGGAGACAAATAATTTGACAGCCCGATTCAAGTTTCGGTAGAAGTTCCGCGACTTAAAAAGATTAAACTCTGTATTGAATTGAAGCCGAATTTACGCCTCATCGTTGGAGAATATCCAAACTGTAATTCAAGCACTTATCTCGCATGTGGACCATTAATCCGACTTTGAGAGCATTAATTTCTCAACAACCTTAAAGAGCAACGAACTATCACGAATCCGACTCTCACGATTGCATCGCTAATGACATAATCCATAGCTTCTTTGATGCCGCTTCAAATTAAACGCACCTTATAAATAAATATTCGTACTATAAATAGGTACTTGTAACCCTTAAATAGGGCGGTCATTGCGCCCTCACGTCTCATCTTAAAATTCAAGGCGTTACCCGTCGAAATTCAAAAGCGTCTCTTATTCATTCCCCTTGTCAAATTAACCAGACTTTTTAACTTGGGCGGTTGAATTTCAAATTGGATTAAGCCCCTGGCCGATCGTGACACCGCAAGAGTATGAATGATGACTTTGATATGTATACTTTAGTAGTACAACTAGATGACCAGGTTAAGTGGAGCCTTGGAGATGAGGATTTTGTTTGACATTTAGGGCAGCTAAATTGGTTGATAGTTCAATTATTAAATTGAAGTAATCTTTGTGTTCCGGCTGTTGTACTTTTACTAACTGCAATGCAGAGCATCTACGTATACCAGTGTGTAGATGCATATGAATTGTAATTTGTGTCGTGTTCAATAAAGTTTAATCTATATTGGCACAAATACAGCTTTTTGATATCTCTGAATAGAGTTATTGCTTGCAATTTTTCATTTTAACGAGAAAGCGAGTTCTATTTGTTGTATTAACTTCCAGAAACAAATTATGGTATTAATTGTTGACTTAATTTTTTAAATGATAATGTAAGTGTAGAGTGACCGAAACTCCCAAAATATGAATAATAATAAATTATGAAAAAACATAATATTTTATTTATTATTGATACGGATGGACTTGTAATTTTATGTTGATTGATCCATAATAGTTTTCAAACATACACACTAAATTAATAAAACATTGTACTGGAATTGATATTTATGAATGAAATTGATTACAAA
The DNA here is from genome assembly GCA_949125355.1 of Agriopis leucophaearia. Classification (NCBI taxonomy): domain Eukaryota; kingdom Metazoa; phylum Arthropoda; class Insecta; order Lepidoptera; family Geometridae; genus Agriopis; species Agriopis leucophaearia. Next base: position 17,456,345 of record OX421263.1, on the reverse strand, counting down.
ATGAAAAATTTACTGAACATCTGTAATCATCTCTTTATTACTGTTGCTTACATTTTACATAAGGACATTCAAACATTTTGTATGTTTAAAAATATAAAAACCGCGAGTAATATAGAGGCCGCACAAAGTATAGACTCTGAAGCTACTTTTTTGCCTCCGATCCCAATTGCGGAAAGTAAACCGTGGGGAAAAGCTTGTATAAATATGAGCAAAAGAAGAACTAAAGATTTGAAATACTTTACCACTATTCTCTCATGAATTTTAACACTAACAACGTAATGTATGGGGTACATTAAAGCATCATCAGCAAACAATCGCTACTATTGTATCATTTCTATAGAGCAAGAGTCCCGTTAGCACAGTGCAACGGTACACCGCTTACAGCGGATTTCCTGGCTTTGATTCTCAGGCAAGACAGGAATTTTTAGCATCTCTCTGTTTTTGTCTGGAGATAGATGGGAATAGAAGCTGAATGGCTCATTGCTTTGATTGCAGTTTGATTCATTCGACAAATAGGAAGAGTGTTTATAAAGATTTGTAATTCTATAGTAGACTAACTGCACCCCACAGTTTTACTCGTGTAGAAATTCTCTCAAGATCCTTTTTTTTTTTAATGCTATAGATGGCAAACAAGCAGATGGGCCGCGATCCGATGGTAAGCGATCACCGTCGCCTATGGATACCTGCAACACCAGGGGCATCACAGATACGTTGCCGACCCTTAAAGACTTTAACAGCCCTCTTGAAGAACCCCATATTAAAGCTACTCGGAAATGCCGCACGAGGGAGCTTATTTTTTCCGGGATAAATAATATCTCGTGTCACTTTCCGGCCCTCTCACTATACCTATGATAAGTACATTAATCTGTCACTCAGTAATTTTTTGAAAGAGAAACAAACTAACAAACACCTTCACATCTTATTAGTATGATAATGATGATGTTGTGAAATTGTGATTGATTGTGATTGGCTACGGCCATTTTAAAATGACGTCACTTCTTTTATTGTTTACTAGCCGTCCGCCCCGGCTTCGCACGGGTGTAAACTCGGTCTTCGGCCTCGCTACAAAATATAATATAGCCTATGTCACCCGGGGATAGTGTAGCTTCCCAACAGTGAAAGAATTTTTCAAATCGGTTCAGTAGTTTCGGAGCCTACTCAATGCAAACAAACAAACAATCAAATCTTTCCTCTTTATATAATAATATTATAGTATAGACTACTCTTCAAGCTTTTTTCATTTGATACCCATATTAATAGGGTTGACAAAAAATAAACACCATCCGCCATCTTGCGGCGCGGCCATATTGAAAATATAACAATACTGGATATTGCATATTGTATTTGTCGCCAGAACTAAAGGTGCATGCAAAATTTTGCAAAATCTCTTAGGAAGAGTTCTAAATCAACTTGTAAGATTTGATCTCAACAAACAAACAAACATTGTAAGTTAAATAAGTTGTTGTAAAAAAGATATCAATTTGTTTCACCTAATAAAGATATCATACAACCTCCAGAGCAAAGTTGCACGTTGAAGCAGACAGCTCCACTTCAAAAATCGGTATCTGGACCGGCTCCAAACAGTGTGACAATAATGCTGTTAGTACTCCTGTCAAAAATGGCCCCTCTGTAATAAAAGTGTCATCCGTTGAAAGCAAGCCGCTTGGCTGGTTATGTACACAGTAAATTAAGATAAAATGTTGTAGCGTTTGCTGTTTTTTCTCTTTTGGACATCGTGCTAATCTGTTTTTTTTAGACAACCAAGGGTGATATGCATATCTGGCCTGATGGTTTTAGTCGAAGTTTGCTGATGAACTTGCCGCCCTTTTCTTGCATGCGGACCATTAGTTCTGTTATTTCATATGGTGTCGCTATAGTTTTCTAAGTGTGCGCAATAAATGAGTAAGTAGATACGCCGTACTTGCAGTTTTCCTTAAATGGTGTAGCGGTATCGTGACAAAAGTGGGTGAAACACGGAGACATTTGAACATCTATATATATAAATCAATTGATGTTGTTTGTCAACAACATATATAACTAAATATTCTGTGAATATTTCAAGCGTCTACCTGTTGCCGTTATCAATATCAAGCGAAAACGAGCAAAAAAAACACGTTTGTTGTATTGTAGCCCCCTTAAATATTTATTTTATAATATTTTTTTGTATTTGTTGTTATAGCGGCAACGGATATACATCATCTTTGAAAATTTCAACTGTCTTTAACGGTTCATGAGAACAGCCTGGTGACAGACGGACGGACGGACAGCGGAGCCTTAGTAATAGGGTCCCGTTTTACACTTTGGGTACGGAACCCTAAAAACTATCCATATTTTCTAGATTAGACCTCCCTTTGTGCAACTATTTTACCCTGAAGCATAACTATTGCTGTTTTTGATAGAATTGTTATCAAAAAAATTACATCTGCATGCAACGTGAAATTTTCCCAACATCAACTGCAAAGCTCTATATTGGCCATAATTCCTTCATCCTTTGTCCCGGCATGAAATAATTCATACAGAGCTGATGAGCGGCATCGCGGATGTATGTAATCTGTGATACGGGTGGTTTAATGGGCTGAATTAGGAGCCTGACCACTCCGACAGTGATACTCAGTAATGTTCTCTATGTGCCCTGTTATAGTCAGCTCGCTATAGGATAATCACTGACAGAAGCAGTCACTTGCAACAAAAAAAGTAAAAACTAGGCAGGCATTTTTAATAGGTTTGCGATTGGAGAAAAAAAGAGAGGAAACGCTGGATGCAGGCTGCTTCCAACCAGCCCTTTTGGAGATCAATGGGGGAGGACTATGATCAGCAGTGTACGTCCTATAGCTAAAATGATGATGTCATCATCATCTTTCGTTTGACCTCCAACTCGCCAACTTGCTCGATGTTAAGCGATGATGCGATCTACGATGGAGCACGCTAGCCTCCTAGAAGAATCCGATTCACCCGTGATTTGAAGACATTTGAATTGAACATGAACGTATATTTATGTCGCCTGCAATACAATGCACTTTAGTCCATTGCTGGCTACAATTATTCATTCAATAATTTCACTATAGACTTAAAGTTTAGTCCTGAATATCAATTTGGTACAGACATTAATTACAATTTGGTTTATATTAATTTACTTATACATTACTGCGAAGGCATCCTCAAATCAAAACACTTTGCATTAATTAATATTGATATCATTGAAATCTTGTCTTTGATCATTATAACAAGAATGTCTATTAATACGACTATAATCCTCTGTTTGAGTACAATTTATTTACCTATTGTGCTGAATTTAGGCTCACTTTATTTAATTAGGTTCCTTTATTATATTCAGGAAGGTCTTGTTCCAGGTATTGTGGTATTTCATAAAATAACTCGTGTATTTTATGAAAAAGAAGTTGAAAACCTGTCAAAATAACTTCAGAATTAAAAACATTTGGATTTAATTAGTTTGTACCTGTATTTTTGTGTCTAAAAGTAATTAATTTATCCATGTTTAATTCATGGGCATAATAAGTATAACTGAACCAAGATCTCGAAAGACATAGGTATTTGGGTCCTAATTACTTGATTAGAAAGAAAGAAAAATATTTATTAATGACAGAAACAAAAGATACATAATATATAAAGTGTTATAAACAGGAAAATAATAGTTTCTGTCACAAATCGGTCCCAACTCAGCAAAGTGCTGGTCGTATAAAACCAGCGCTGGTCTTCCGTTGGAACCGACAGGTGACAGTTATAAGATTATTAACAGGCATTTACCGTGATTAGATTGTGGATAGAGATCTTTTATTTCGGTGTAGTTACATGTACCACATTATTAATTGATTGACATCAAAAAAAGATTTAAAATAATGACATTGGATAATCAATAACTGCTCTATAGAAGCCTCTTGTAAAGACTCCACCACAAATCCTCACAAAGAAAAGAGGATTCTGTATCTTTCTAATTATGGTGAAAAAGTCAATTGTTTTTAATTTTTTTCTTCATAGTGAAAAAAATAAACGCAGAGATAGCTTACAACAACTCCCTATTAATTATTAGTGGATCAACTAAAAACCGAATAAAAAAAAAAAAAAACCTAATAAGTCCCTATAAAATTTGAGGGTTGCCCTCGGTTTCCCGGGGATTCCATCATCAGATCCTGATTTGTTGACAATGGAACCAAATTGGAAGTATACATACCTTACCGAACAAAAGTTTTTTTTTATTCGGTCAACAGTTGGAGGAGAAATCGGTGAACATACAAAAATGTTTTAAAAAAAACCAGTGGAACATAGAACCGTCCCCCTTTTTTGAAGTCGGTTAAAAAAGAAGAGATCTAGTCAAAGCGTATATTTTTTTCATAAATACTAGTTCATGTCTTTAACTATGATTATATTTTTATCAAGGTGTCATCTGTTTTCAGTTTTATGAAGCACTAATTTTATTATGTTTATAGTTTAATCAAACCAACTTAATCCTTTTGGCTCTTTCCAACAGTAGTCACGATGCCAAATTTGCTCCAATAAAGCATAGATTGCTTCCCATTCTTCTTGCAACAGATAAACAAATCATCTAATCTGATGGAACTACCAGGGGTGCATAACAAAATAGGAGCAAAACAACGCGGCTTAGTTAATCAAGGCAGCGTAATCCAGCGGTCTATTTGTCCGGCAGCCGCGACATTAGTCCCGTGTCCGGCCCGGGTCCGGTCCGGTCCGGGATTTCACAAACTCTAGCCACGGCCGATTAGGTATTTAGGAGATTTAAATGTAATTAAAGGGAAATGTTTGATGTTTAAGTGTTCCAAAAGGTCGCATTGTTTTAAACGGAACCTTTGTCGGATAAATCTACTTTGCTCGGTATATAATCCTAATGGAATTAAACTATGCTATCTCCACATGCGAGGCTTAACGGGAAATAAATGTTTGCGTAAATTGCTGCGGATGTGAGGAAGAATGTAGAAATTCTTAAATATACTTATAGGGTCATTAAACGTCTGAAATATACGTATAAGTTGTATTGTTACAGCAAATCTCTAAGAGTACTTGATTCACCGTTTCATCATCATCAGCCAGAAGGCGTCCGCTGCTGAACATAGGCCTCCTCTTTAACCTCCACCACATAATACAGAAAGTACAAGTACAGAAGGTTCACTCCGCAAAAGCATTTAATTAAGTAGCGACTCTTACTACCACACAATAAAGTCAAATTCAGGACGTGCGAGCGCTAACTACCTACTGCTATATTAACCTAGAAGTTGCCTCTCTGTCTTTCGCATAACTCTTGTCGAGTTATCTATGTCTATCGCACGGCAGCGGGCACGGCAAGTCCGACCAGTCGACTACTTGTAGCTTCATACCTAAAGTTCGGACTGCGCCAGGCCTGCCTCCACCAATGAATACATAAAGTTCAAGTACCTCCACACTGAACGACAACCTGCCATCTGCATCCACTGGATGCCCGTGACTCTCACGATGTCGTCGGTTCATCTAGTGGGAGTCCTACCTACGCTCGTGTTTCACCGCTTAATATTCACAAAACATTTACCCGCCAAAACTTGAAAAGTTAGCGTTTTTGTTTTATTTTGATATACTTTAATAATCAAGTTGGTAGTTTAAGAGTATGAATAAGAATATGAAAAAGGAAGTTTCGTTTACTTCTAGACGAGTGTGCTCCAACGTAGGCTACATCATTGCTTAACATAAGGCGAGGTGGCGGTAAAAGTAGGCTAGCATGGTGGATTAGGATACCCATCCTCTCTCTCTTTTATCTTTCTCTCTTTGATCTGTCTCTCTCTCCCTCTCTCTCTCTCTTTCTCTCTCTCTCTCGTTCTCTTTCTCTCTCTCTTTCTTTTTCTCACTCCTCTGAGAGAAGCCCTGTGGCATGCTAGGAAGCAGTGGGAACATCATCATTTCAGCCATAGAAAGTCCACTGCAGGACATAGGCCTCCCTCATCGATCTCCGAAAGGGCCGGTTGCAAGCGACCTGCATCCAGCGTTTCCCTGCGATCTCGTTTCTCTTTCGGTCGTCTGTCCATCTAGTGTGGTACATGATAGGCTGAAATAATAAATGTGTGTAAAAATCAGACGCTATAACTTACTAGGTTTCAAGAAAATAATTTTCCAATTTCCAGAACAACATGAAAAAAAACCTATTGTGTCATTCAGCTAATCTTTTCATTATTGAAAAGTGCCATTTGTAACCTGAGTGGACCACCGGGAACCATATTCTGCAACTTGTGCTTCACCCGTTCCAATCTCACCGACTTGTATTTCTTTACCCCACAACACTTTAATTTAATCACCTCAGCCCAACCGCCAGCTTTATGTTCTTATATTCCTCTCCGGGGGATTTTTCTAATTTTCCTTTGTAAAAGATACAGATTTAGTTCGGCTCATTTGTTTGTGGTAGTTCTCGTTGCTTGTTTCTAGTTGAGTGTTGAGAATACTGCTCTGGAATTAACTCGCTTTGTAATTAACAATCGCATTTTTCAACGCAACTTAGTTATCTGCTAGTTAATTAGATTTGTTTTGTCAATAAGTGATGAGACGAGAATACCGAATTAAAGGTAACAGGCACCTCTTTAATTCTGGATGAGCCTCATTCTAACGTAAAAACAGTTTTTCCCATAAGGACATTAAATACCTATTTCAAAGACTGCATAATACAAAATAATATTACTATAGTTGCTTTTAAAACTATTTTACAAAAATGTTATAGTATTGCGTTTGACCGCCACCTCACACGAGGTTGCGGTCTACGATGGAGCACGATTGCCTAGAAGAAACCGGTTAAATCGCGATTTGAAAACACCCAGATTGTTACTATCGGGGAACATCCATTCAGGCAGCATCCACAGTCTATCGGTTCGGAAAATAAAAGTGGAATCAAAGTGCTACGTTTGGGTTTTCGCAATATCAACCATGACTAGTGTTGTGACACTATTTCGGGCCAGCCCTGGCTGTCCGATAGAAAATGTGCAAGAGAGAATTAGATCATGCAGATCTGATGCACACTCTGAAATGTATCTGCACGTTCCTTATATATAGCTTGTATCTTTAAAATGCAAATGAGAGTCCTATATTTCTCGTACCACGAACCTCATCCTCTCGACCGCAAGTTTTTTCTCCCAGTCCTCGGAAGCGCGCGGCCTTGCATAATGCGGTCGCCATCTCTCCGTAAGCCTGCAGCCATTTGCATTCCAGTAATAAGTAATTTAAGTGTACTTGCTTGTCATGTAAGCTGAGTAACTTACTCTTTACTTAGGCCAAGTTTATTTGCTCTGACTGCAGCAGCAGATTGGAAAAATCGGAATAAAAACCGGAAAAAAATATCTAGAACTTTTGCTCGTAATTTGATCATAAGATTTTAGACCACACTAGATTGAAGAAAAAGAAATACAATGCGATTGCTGCAGAAAAAAACTTTTGTCAGGTGTCTTGCATCGCAATAGTTAAGCGTTTGTCCTTGAGCCTCTGTAAAAGGCTGCTTTTACAATTAACTTAAAGAGTGTGAAAATGAGGGATCCTGTAACGGTCATAGCAAAATAAACTCGCGCGCAGTAATATGATAATTATACATAGTAGTTAGGGATACATTCACGGAGTTTCTCGGAGGGATCGGACCCAGAACTAAGTAATTCACCTGAGACCAAGTCGCCGACGTAGCTCAGCGTATTATCACGCTGAAATGGAGAAGGCCGGTCCTGTTGCAGAACCGATAAGAGTTGGGGTAATCATGTACTACAGTTGCGATCACGAAATCAAACGTAGAGTAGAATATCCAGAGACTTGATAGCGACGATATAAGTAAGACAGCCGGCATGAAAACTAAAACCCGAAGATCAGACCTGACTGGCGTGTCTTGGGAGAAGCTTATTTTCAGTGGACTAATATTGGCTGAACGTGATGATTATCGTGATCATTTAGTAAGTATTTATCACATTAAAGTTTATTACATCAAATAGACCTACATCAAAAAATTCGATCAGAGAGAGAGAGATCCGAATCAAAATACAATTATCATTAGAGACAGATTACTGGTTATTATGCTTTCATGATGCCTAATCGTTTACGATAGTCGTAATCATACTTAATACGTAAAAGTTATTGATTTTACTTGACATCATCGGAAAGCAATCGAAATATTTGTGTAAATAGAACCAACACTTTCGATTATTCAATAGTTAGCTGATACAAATAACCGTGTATTGTTAAGAGAAATTCGTGATCGTTATTTTTGATGCAGTAGAATATTTAGAGATTTTGTATCATATAAAAGTTTTTTTTATAACGTCATTTTGCAGCGTCCGCGGGTAGTCTATCCATCAATTAGTAGGCTACTCTTTCTCCTCTTCTTTATGGGCCCTCTAATGAAGTAGACTAGAAGATCACAATTCACAGTCAAAAAACAGCCAGAAAAATATGATAACAAATAAAAGTGTATGTAAATATTTAAACAAATTCAGCTCAACTAGCGTGCGAAACCGTCAAGTCCCAGAATGCATTATTAAAAGTCATGTATCTCATAACAAACTGAATACGCTTACTTTTTTCTTACTTATTACATAACTATATATATATATATATAGTTGCACAGTTTTTTATGCTATAGGTGGCAAACAAGCAGACGGGCCACATGATGGTAAGCAATCACCGTCGCCTATGGATACCTGCAACACCAGGGGCATCACAGATACGTTGCCGAACCTTAAAGACTCTATTAACAGCCCTTTTGAAGAACCCCATATTGAAGCTACTCGGAAATGCCGCAGGAAGAAGCTCATTCCACAAATTGTAGGTGTAAGGCAAAAAGGAACGCGTAAAACGCACAGTGTGCTATGTCCAACGATCTATGATATGTGGATGAACTTTCAGGCAGTGGCGGCTGGTGCGATGAAAAAACCATATACATAAAACGCACAGATATGTGGCCAAAATTTGATGGAATTTTCTACGTCGCCTTCCATCTAGTCCTAGATTACATCACTGGGGTCCACCAACTAGAAACTACAAGTCCATCCTCTTGTCTGCTATAAGTTTGAGCGTAAAATACAAGATGAAAATTCGCAGAACCATTACAGCAACCTAATTCACTTGCCAGTTGCCACTTAGATTTAACAGTTGTTATGTAACACGTTTGTTGCGAATAACAACAAAATAAAAACTTGACACAGCCATATAGCTCTACCACTTCAACAAATGATATCACCACACTACACTGCGTCATTAAACAAACAAAGCGCGTCGATTGGTCGATCCGTCACCTCTTGCCATTCGTCTAGTGATGTGATGCTCCGCAAAACTCATTATGGTCCTTTTATTACACCGGTGATGGATTGATGCGATCTAAATGCCTTTGCTGCTAGTTCCCACGCTTTTTATCGTATATTAATGGATATATACGATTGCAATTAATTACGTAAACTTTACATCTTATTCATTTAAACTTTCAGAATGTCTAGATATTTATCGTTTTTTGGCTCCACGTATTGCCATTCATCGCAGTAATGCCCATTCCTTGCTAGATACGTTACCAACTGGTAGTGAGCTTGAGTCTATGGGCAATCCAACTTTTCTTTGTTTGATAGGCTAACTTATTTAGGTATTTAATTTTTTTATCATATTGTTTATGCCATTTGTGACAAACAAGCTAACGGGCCGCCTGATTGTAAGCGATCACCGTTGCCTATCAATACCTGTAAATACCAAGGGCATCACAGATACGTTGCCAAATGTTAGTGCTAATTAGCTTGTGTATTTTTAGTTAGTAAAAGCACTTGCCCTATAAAATCCATCTTTATTGTGTGTCATGTAATTTTGACGTTTTAATAGCATTAATTGTTTTTATGTATTGTTACTGCATTTTCTTCAAGAATAATGTACTATGAAACTTTAACATGTAGAACTCCGAATTGCATTCCTCAGTAATTTTCTTAGACATTTAAACTAACAATATTGTCAGTTTACAACAGTTAGTCAGTCAGTCAGTTTATTGACAGTTTGTTTAGTTGTTGTGTTTAGTGTACATCATATGATGTACAGAGTTACACGGAACGGTGGCACTAACCTGAAGTACACCGAGGTCATTATACTTATCATTTTGGGCAATTTTTATTATAGGATTAACTGAGAAATCACGAAAAAATCACTTGTTCCATGGAATAATTTCATTCCACTCAACGAAATGTATGGAACAGCGGATACTTTATTCGTGATTTCAGCGTTGATTCCATAGTTTTTAATAACGAAATTTACAATAACCACCTTTCGACTAAGTGTCATCTTACCGTTTTGGAGAATGTGTATGGAATCTGCATAATCTAATTCCTACCTGCCCATTTTTCTATCAAACAGCCAGGGCAAGAAAAAAAAACGTTTTATGTTGATATTCCGAAAACCCGTTCGAAGCGCTTTGATCCACTTTTATTGTGCGTACCGCTAAACTGTGGAATACGCTGCCAGAATGGGTGTTTCTTGAGTTACATATGAGTATTTTCAAGTCGCGAGTGAATCGGTTTCTTCTTGGAAAGCAAAAGCTTGCTCCATCGTGGACCGCTTTATCAGTCTAATCAAATCAATTGGTGTTATTTTTTAAAAATAAATACTGTACATCTTATGCTTTACTATGTATAGAAACTAATACAAAAACATAACATGAGTAACATTATTTTGTTCTCAAGATACGATCTGCATAGTAAACTTGCTAGCATTCTTCAAGGAACTGTTTGTTTTGCCTAGATACTTAAACCGCTGTTTACCTAAGTAATAATGATGTCATACCATTTGTTACTACATATTGTGCTATAATTCTCCTATATTCTTACATGTTTACTTCCTATTCCTTAGATGTTTTCCTTATTCCTTTAATAGGTATTGCTATAAGAACTTTAGCTAAGAGACTAGCGAAATCATAGCGAAATATAACTTGTTTTCGTACAAAAATATTGACTACTCCGAGCTGTTTATGAATAATACGCATACTGTTTTGAATTGAAAATAACAACGGCCCTTAAATACTTCCCTGAGACACTCCGCACAAATATGACAACGAAATGCTTCTATTGTTACAGATTCATTGGGGATGACAGAGCTCCCGCGGAGCAGAAAACTATCTTGGTGAGCACAATATAATATTCTTGTGGAAACGTATATTTATTTGACTAGCATTAATATAATGGATATGTGATAATTAATATTTGCTGCACGATCTTCAGTTAGTATCTGATATATAGGGTTACACAGAATGGTGGTACCTAGCTCAAAGGACGTCATTAGTCTCATCATTATAAAAAACTAGAATGTGTTAAGAATCCTCACTGACTCTTTCACTGGCAATGCCTCGGGTGTTGTAAATGTTTATAGGGTTCATCATTTCATTGTTAATTCGGTACAGTTTGGTCTTTAAATTAATTAGACCTGTTCCTTTGCATCGTCGTTAAAACATCAGGACTTTAGACTAAGCACGAAATTATCAGACAATGTCGTCAACCCAAAATAATCAAGACGCCAATATCTAGTCATTTTTCAACGCCCACCCAATTTTTATCAACCCGAAATACAAGGAGCAAAATAAAAGGATATTCCGAAACCTCGACTGGGACCGGTGGAGCCGATACTGGCGATACGATACCAATCACACCCGACCATCGGCTCTCTAATATCAGTAATGGATGCCAGAGTTCCACCGCTCGATTTTCCGAATCGTTTGCGCCGAGTCGCACCAGATAACGAGAAATGTCCCGACTATCGTTTTATGTGCACCGAGGAGCCCAAGTGCTCCAGTTTTGCTGCACCTTATTAGAGTATTCAGTGCTATTAGCGCTGTATTAACAGCTTTTAACGGTTTAAATTTTATTTTAGCTAGGTTACTGCAAAGGCTTTGGCTTACTTGAAAAGTACAGAGAGTTCTTGTTAATAATCTAGTGAATATAATGTTATAGACGCATTCTGCTAGAGTCTTAAAATCTGAATGTAGAGATTTCCATGAAAAAAAACTGAGACAGATTGAATAGTGTATAATTGAAAAGCACATGATAAGTATGAATCATCTTAACGTGAGGTCAGTCCAACAGACAGCACGACGACATTTAAATTGCTGATATAGGAATAATAATGTTCATTCGTTCATGTTTATATAATGTTTGTTCGTTTAGTGGTAGGATGTGTTAATAATGTATAATGAAAGGTTCTTGAGTGGAGACCGCGAACTGGAAGACGCAGCGTAGGTAGGCCTCCCACTAGATGGACCGACGACATTGTGAGAGTCGCGGGCATCCAGTGAATGCAGATGGCAGGATGTCGTTCAGTGTGGAGGTTAAAGGGGGAGGCCTATGTTCAGCAGTGGACGTCTTCTGGCTGATGATGAATGTTAGTGGAAATTAACAATCAAATCAATGAAATTTTTGTGATCTGATTATGTCTAACTTTTCGCCTGCGTTTTGTATAAAACATAGCCTATGGGAATCAGGGCTAGTGTAGCTTTCAATCGGTTTTTTTAATCGTATTAATAGTTCTGTAAATTACCTCGAATATACATACAAACTTTTTTCTCTCTTTATAATATTTAAGTAGAGTTTGCAGTTGTTTTGACCGGAAAGGATTAGAATTTTACTACTGATGTTAAATTTTATAAAAGTTTTCGATATTCCGATTCAAGAAAAGTTGATAAACAATATAATAATGCTCCGACTTCAACAAAAGCACTTAACATCCAATATCATCGATCACGGACAAACGTCCTCCTGCATATTTTATCCCCAAAGCTACGAACAATAAAATCACACATAGATTTCCTGCGCCCGACATGTTGTCCCCTCGTAACGTATTTAGGGATCCATATCGGAGCATTGTATCTGAGGATCTACCATTGTATCCGATGCTTTTCTTCCTAATACAATTCGCCGTGCATCGAAATAAGTTTCCGGTTGATGACAGACGAATGTGGGGGACTGTTTTTGATATATCGTCCAGAAATTATTGTTGAAAGGGGCATTGACTTCAGTAGGCTTCGGAGACAAAGGTTTGCGAGTTTTATATTTCTTTTTGCGCAGATGATGCATCGGATATACGGATAGAAATAATGTTTCCGGCGCGCGGCGGTAGTTTCTTTGATATGTCCAGACGATTCTGTTGAAAGGGGCACTGCTTCCGATGGCTTTTGAAGACAGCGATATAGAACAAGCGGATCCATTAACTTTTCTACGTTTTGATTCAATTTCTTTTGTAAGTGGTAGGAAGTAATTATTTAATTTAGTAAAATCTGTACCCCAATTGGTACAAAGGACGTTAAGGATATCTAAACCCCAATCAATTTTACCTCAGATTAGTTCATTGGCAAAGGCAATAAGTAGGACGAGGATCTCCGGCATTGTTCCAGCTCTCGGTCAATGGAACCCAATCACTGACGCCTTTGTCTTGTCAATTGATGACATATTCGAGATACATCCGTGCTCCTGACACGTGGCTTATTGTTGTCCATAAAATATGAACAGGCCATAACATATCGCTTTGGATTTGACCAGAATTGGGTCAATGGGTGAATGGGATAGATAAGAATGACCGAGATGCAAATGAAAGGTCGTTTCTGTCAACGACGGTGCTGTATAGCTTTATCTTGACATATTATGAGTATCAAACCGTTACACTCTTACTACACATAATATTTTCTTACTACTGTTTTACTCACGACATTTTGAAATAATAAATATCATGCCGTAAATAGCAACTTTATTATATCACGCAAGTTCTGACAAATACATTTTCAATGCTCACTTATAAAATAAGTGCGATACCATATTTCCGAATTCGACAAATAAATCTGTTGATTGGCAGAAAAGAATTCATACGTGTACATTAATAAAATGCCAACTGAGATATCTCAATGGGAGCTTGTTGGGTGTCGTAACATCCAACTTTTTATAAACATACTGAGCATTTCGCATCGACACGACCTGTCGAGCAAGCTTGATTACAATCGGATAAAAACTACTCGATCACTCGTTACCAGCAATATACGATTCATTACATAATTCAACTCGATTGATTGTAATTGAAGTTCAGCTGTTACGTGTTGTTGCATGTCGATTTTAAAAGCATTATCAGATACTCGATTTTATTTTTTACTTTGGATATATGATTTATTTAGCTATATATATTTTATTGTGTGCACAATGTTTTATGGATCAAGATTTCATAGTTTATTGTTAGAATGAAGTTGCTTTTTATTGATTTAATTGGACTAGACCAATTTTTTTTTGCATCTACGATTACAGTTAAACATTAACAGATAATTTAATTTAAATAAGCTCTTTATTTAAATTAAATTATCTGACTTTTCTCTCCTAAAGCTAAAAACCAGCCTGATAATTCCGGGTTTCATACGAGTAACATTACCCACTTCCATTCTAATTTCATGAGTTCTAACTTTCTAGTTTATCTCAGATTTGGCTTACTTTCCGTCGTGGTTATTGAACCGATTGTTCTAAATACAGACAACAAACTGTGTTTTTTTGACCGTTATCATATTTTATACACATTGATTTTATCTTATTTCTCTTCATATAACTGCTTTTTTTTTGCTATTTATTTAGATTCATTAAAATGTGTACTTATAGTTTTGTGGGTTTTATATACAGGGTGTTTGGTAGAGGGTCCGACAAATCAAATGAGCGTGTTCGGGGGCCCATTTGGAAAATACAAGTTGGCCAAAAAAAATCCCTGACCCTCCAATTTTTTTTAAGTTTTTTTTTTGTGAATTTTCCCATTTTCACCAAAATTGTACCTATTTACCTCCATAACATTTGTAAAATCTGTTTTAGACCGGATGTTTTTACTTGAATTTGGTCTCTAATACACCTTCAGGCCACGCAAAGCAAAATTGGGTACAAAACAAAGCTAACTAACTGATTTAGAGCTCATAGAGTGAAAAAATGAAAATAAAAATTACCTCATAGTTCAACTTTCACAGTGATCTAAAAAAAAAACACTAGCAATTCGGGAGGTAATATGCATTTAAAAACTTCTCTATTTATTACTTATTACAATGACATACTAAGTTGGTATAAAACTTACCAACTTGTTGAATAAATGAGGCAGAAGGGAAAATTCAAACAACAGAAATAAATACAATTATTTATTTAATTTAAATTTTGTTCGAACACAGCTCCTCTGTTATGAATACACGCCCGGCATCTACGGCGTATTTCTTTTGTAGTCGTGTTCAGCGTCATTTCTACTTTCATTTTTGAAAAAGCATCCCCAATTCTCGTCACCAATTCTTCTTTTGTGTTTATTTCAACTTCGTACACCAACTCTTTAGCACGTCCCCAGACATAAAAATCGAGTGGTGTTAGGTCTGGGGAACGTGCGGGCCATTCAATTGGGCCACCTCTCCCAATCCATGAATTGGGGAAAACGTTGTCTAGGTACTCGCGTACTATGTTCCGGTAGTGAGCCGGGCAGCCGTCATGTTGAAATACAACTGCCCGGTCATCTTCAAAAATCGGCAGGTCACTCATAAATTCCGGTAGGTCATTCATTAAAAATTCTAGGTTATTTTCCCCATTCAGTGTATCTGGGAGATAATGGGGTCCTATGAGGTCTCTCCCAATGACACCTGCCCATACGTTGACCGAAAACTTATGTTGGTGTGAGGCCTCTCTAGTCGCGCGAGGATTTTGCGATTCCCATCTGTGGAGATTATGTTGGTTAAAGATGCCCTCTCTCGTGAATTTAGATTCATCCGTCCAGAGAATGGTCGACGGAGAAAGAAGAACTAATAACAATGGTTTTATACCTGCTCGTCGTAATTGGTCCCTTACTTTACGTAGATGACACATTTTTTTATTTCTAGAGTTGTTACTTAGAATCCTATTTTAACTCAATAAGCTGGTAAGTATTATACCAATTTAGTATGTCATTGTAATAAGTAATAAATAGAGAAGTTTTTAAATGCATATTATCTCCAGAATTGCTAGTGTTTTTTTTTTAGATCACTGTGAAAGTTGAACTATGAGGTAATTTTTATTTACATTTTTTCACTCTATGAGCTCTAAATCAGTTATTTAGCTCTGTTTTGTATCTAATTTTGCTTTGCGTGGCCTGAAGGTGTATTAGAGACCAAATTCAAGTAAAAACATCCGGTCTAAAACAGATTTTACAAATGTTATGGAGGTAAATAGGTACAATTTCGGTGAAAATGGGAAAATTCACAAAAAAAACCTTTAAAAAAATTAGGGGGATCAGGGATTTTTTTTGGCCAACTTGTATTCTCCAAATGGGCCCCCGAACACGCTCATTTGATTTGTCGGACCCTCTACCAAACACCCTGTATAATTATTTTCCAGGGCAAATACTTTACGCAAAGTTTATGTAAATTGATACATGTTTCATATTTATTTTCCCAATCTATGGTTATTACGCTTTCTTATTTGGATTTACATGAATGTTTGCACAATTGTTATTTTCTCATTCTTACATTATTTATGTAGGTTGGTTGTTTTATGTAGGTTTTAGTAGGTAGGTGGCGACATGAGTGTGTCTGCTTTAAAACCATCGATAATTAAATTTTCATTGACAATTAACAGATCATAATCAAGTTTATATTTTGATTCATGTTTAATTTAAATTGGTTTCTAATCTGTCCGTGTCATCTTTTTCCCACTATGTACGAGTACGTACTCATAAATTGCTTGTTAGTTTGTTTTAGTTTTTTTAACTTACAAAGCGCTAACAAGCTTCTTAGTTTTAAATTTAATGCTTAATCTATTTGTACGGTTCAATATCTTTTGAGGTTATCTTTGCATTTCGCCGAGGTTTCAACTGGTTGTTTTAAAATTATAATGGGCTGATAACAGAGTCCAGCCGTGTTCATTAATGTTAAGCTGTGTTTTTATGCGGGGTTCTGTTCTAGCGAACTTTTCTTGTAATGAACAGGCTTGACGACCTTTATTTTTATTGTCACACTGACTGTCAGGACAGCGTCTATCGGGTTTGTGAGAGACATTATTTCGGCCTGTCCAAATTTAAATAAATTTGTATAACGAAGTTCATTTAAAATCCCATAGAATAAGCACTATCAGTTATGCCCAATTTTATTTTCATAAAAATCTAATTAGGACTATTACGAACATTTAAAACCAGTAAGTATAAATTGTTTTTTTTTAAACCCCTGATAAAAAAGCTGATAAACTTCAAACGGTTGAACCTATATCGATAAATCATAGGTATAAGAACACTCTCGATCAAGACACCTGACAGATAATATAATCAGGACCTTTTCAATGCAAAGGTATCTTCTAAATCTGTTTGTTGATCATTAAATAAATTGATTTAAAAAATAAGGTTTACCTTCAATTGATGCTCGCGTTACATTCGAAGTTGTGTTACACAGTGTGTGTTCGAAGCCTTAAGAGCACGGCGTATGCGCGTCGCGTGTCTCCAATCTTCCTCCGATCACCTGCCGACCTATCACACGCAAGGGACCTGTAGGAATAATATAAATTACACAGTGTATAATATCCTTCGGGACTGCTCCTTAATGACGCCAAATTTTGTGCATTTGCCAGGTTTATAATTGTAGATTTCGTATGTAGGTATAACATTGACAGTTTTTTTGTGACCTTAATGACACCAGATGAAGCTTTAGCTTAGGGATAAACCTTAAATCTATAACTTGGACAGCATAATAATATGAAATCCTTTCGAAACGAAACTGCCTCAGTAAAAATCTAAATCGGCAATTCATAGACATTTTAAATCTATTTTCACGCTTTAGATAGTTACCTACTACTGGTAGTTTTTAATATTCTTGTGATGAATGGTGCAAAAAAGTTGAAGCTAGCGCTGTATTTCCTGGCACACTATTTTATCCATCTGAATGCTGCTTCGCGTGGCTTGCTGCTGTATTTTCCTGTCATGATATTTCTTCTAGGAAGTATATTACCATTGTTATACGTTCAAAGATTATAAAATGCTAGTCACAATGTTTAATTGGATAATGATTACATCCAATTCTGAAGTGCTTACTTGAAAAAGCTCTTAGCCTCCGATATATAACTTAAATAGTGGACCTATCACCCAGTATTAACCTATCAGCTGTGCAACGGAAGACCAGCGCTGGTTAACAGCTGGCATTATGCTGAGTCCAATTTGCGTTTTTTCACCTGTGTTTTAGTAATTTTAAAAAGTGCTTTAACAAGTGTATTTTTTTTTTAAATATGAAACATCTATTGACGCGCCCTGACAGTAAAACAGACTAGTATGCCGTTACGGCAAACGAGACGACGCTTTCTTATGCCTTCATGTTTCACATTTGCCGAGTGTCCCATGACGGCCATAATTTGTTTCTTCGTTCTTTCAAATACAAACCATCGCAAAAAGTCCAGCTTTTTGGATTCTCGTTTCATTCGCAAAAAAGTGCATAAGTATACAACTTTAACAGCGTTATCTTTGTCTTTTACACCACTTGTCTCGCATTGGCTCAAAAAATATAGCTAACTTTTCGAATATCGTTCGAGAACAAAAAGTTGTTCGTTCGTAAGACAGTCACCTCACGTGCCCAACTTCTTTAGGTGTTCGTGCAAAGTTACTTGTAAAGTATCGGCGCTGTTGCGAGTGCCTAATACCTATAAACAAGTGTTTGAGTTTCTTTTAAGGAGCTAGCATTAGTATGGAGAGTTGGTTTAAGCCGTGATGCTATATTAAACATCGTTTCTGAATAGGTATTTTATCTATTTCACAACCCATTTCAATTGCAAACAAGATTAACATAGTAATGTTAATGTTGTCTGAATTTTAAACAGGTTTACTTTTCCCAATATATCCTAGTACTCATACTCATTTATTCGTACAATCAGTATTATGTCAGATGATAAAAAATAAGCCAATTAAAATAAGAGTACTTAATAAGCAGTTTCAATTTCAAACAACATTAACATTACTATGTTAATCTTGTTTGCAATTGAATTAGTTTGTGAAATAGGTATTCAGAAAAGGCATCATGGCTTAAACCAACTCCATACTAATACTAATGAAAATATAATAATAAATACATTACCAACATCCATCTACGACATCTATTAATATTAGAAAGAAGTGGAGTTTGTGACTTTATTTTCTGTGATCTACTGATCTGATCATAAAAAATATTTCATTAATTTATAGTTATGGTATTACCGAGTAACAAACGTTTCAGTTGAAAACACGAGCAATAGCTGTTAGTTATATATATTTATGATTTATGAGTATTTGGTATACGAAGTCATCTAGGTAAGTGCCACTTTGAAAAACTTTCATAAAGCTTTCATGTATATTACAAATATAATTATTACTTATATATAATTATAATTTAGTTAGGAATATATGTAGTGAATATTACTTATAGTTTTTTTTTTGCTAGTCTATGATTAACAATATTATATTAGTATGTTTCATAGAGACGATATTAATCTGGTTTGATTGTAATTTACTTAAGCTGGAGATCAAATTGCTAGTTCTAGTAATACAGAGTTCAAATTTAATCTATAATATTAAGATAGCTTCAAATTTCAATATCGCAAATCCAAGCTTCTACTTTATTAGACGCAAAAGAGATTAGCTCGAAACCTTCAATTATTTTAACGTAGTTGAAGTCAATGTAATTGAAGTTGGTCTAATAACCGAACCAAAGAGAAGCCAATAAAACTAATAAATCCACGAATAAATCGGTTAAGCTTTATCAAATTAGGCGGAATTTTGAGTTAGGAGACATCTCGGCGGCAATAAACTCAGCCACGTGCCCAAGTTAATACTATTTTATTCTACCTATTCTTCTAGTGCTCAACTCGATCAACAGTGGAATATGGTATGATTTATAACTAACTATTCTAAAGGGTCTAAAGGTTATATTTATTTATTTAAGTACTTCTAAACTGTGTATCAATACAATTATCAAAAACGTTAAACACAAACATAACTAAATGTCACAATAATTACAGCTGAAAACAGCATGCATTAATATATTACTTTATATCTCTAAACGTAAATCAAATCAGCTATATGCACAGTTTACTACTATGATTACTTATAACTATACTTCTATCACAAAGCATTTAGCATTCGACTTAGTGTAAAAAAAATTACGTTGAAATGGCTTTTGTAAAAATCATGGAAGTAATAAACACTTACTAAGTTTATACATACTCGTACTCAGTAGGAAAAGCTGGGTGTTTGTTGGTATACCTAAATAAACAATGTGAAGCCTAACACCTAAGAAATGAAAATAACATCATCAACTCGTCACAGTCTGAAAGGCCAGAAAAAGTAGCACACACATCTGTAGCTTTTGATTAATAACTTTGCCAAGCACGCTCATTAGCGACTCAACGACAAGAGTAATAAGGAAGGCACGTTATGATTAATACAGGAACGGTGACATGCGCTCGCCGTGGTCGTCTAATGAAGAATGCCCGATCTTTTTTTTTTTTTTTTCTAATGTGACTTATTGCTGTTGGCCTTGCGGCCTCTACAGCTTGACCGGACTAGTTGGTGAACGCAGAGAGCGTTGGGCCAACATGGTTTAGATTTTGGGCGACAAGCGCAAGGGCACCTCGGAGGTACGAGCCTCGGCTTGGACCGTCGCCGGGAGTGGGGGATTAGACTTGCCCTGGCACCCCAGAAGGGGTGTGCCCTGGGGCCCTAGTAGGTTGTTGAACTGAATGATTATTTGGAGAGAATCTAACCGATCTTCTAACAGATCCTGGGGGTCTCCGATCCCGCCGGCGGGATCGTTGTGTGTGTGTGTGCCTGTGGTAACCGGCGCCTATACCAAAAACTGAATATTTGCTGTTGCCAGGAGCAGTCGGATCGGAATGCCCGATCTTGGCCTGACGTAGGCTTTTATACCTAACCCCCTCCATCGGGCGTGATTGATGACGTCACAGTGTCACAGATATCCATGCGGTTGATGAGGGTTGCAGTCTTTAATCTTATTTGGTTAGGAGATGTCGCGTGGGACAGAGTTTGGGATGGTATAGTACTCCAAAGTAATACGCTCGTTTAAAACAAAATTAATGAATAGTTTACTTTGGATGCCTATATTTTATTTAATGACTTTATTTACAAAAATCTAAATTTGACTTTAATAAAAAGCAACAAATCTTATGCAAAAGTAGGGTTTTTTTCACCTAATCTCTGTGTAGTGTACACTTAATTCTTTAACAGCTGAATGGATTTGGATGAAATTTGGTATGAAAGTAGCTTATGCCCTGGATTAATAATTATCTCAAATAATTATTATACAGTTTCTGTAGGATAACAGGTGTAACGCCGAGACGCTGCTAGTGAATAAAAATTCACTTTCGTAGGTTTTATGGGCGTAGAGTAGCGTAGAGTAGATTTATCTAGAACTTACTGACTACTGTCCGTGCAGTAAGTTTTTAGTAGTTATTCTAATAATTTCGTGGTTTATTTATACTCAACTTACTTTTTTTTTTGTTTTTTTTTTTTTTACTTTTTATTTATTTACTTTTTATTTACCCGTGACTTCATACGCGTAGACTTTAATAATAAACTTTCAACCCTCTTTGCCCTCCCCCCTTTAAACCCCTTAATTCGTCTCTTTCAGAAAATCCTTCCTTAACGGAGCTTTACACCCTACAAGGAATCTTTTTGCCAAATGACAGCATTGTAGATAACTACCTACTTTCCCAGATTTCTTAATGTCAGTTAGTCAGTGAGTGGTATTTTGCTTTTAATATGTATAGATAGATACGATTAGTAAAAAAAAGTTCTTCTCAATAGCCTTGTCGAATAGTTCTACCGGTAAGATTACTGCCAATTTTCACTATTAGCAGGTACAGCTGGGAAATTTTGCTAATGAATAAAATTTCCTTTATTGGTCCAGTAAGTACGTATTCTATTTATGAGCGATGGTGGCTGGGTGGAAGCTTGTGTGTTTTACAATCTGACGGCACCTAGTGCGATCCTGCACTAATGACCTATTTAGTACTGAAATAAATTATGTGCAGTTGCGGTGCCTTCGCTCAAAAATGGCGAAAGAAAATATTATGAGGCAACCAATATGTCCAAGAACCTCAAAAGTTCAAAGACCTGACATTCACCAACATGCACTGGGCCAATATGGTGGATTAGGGCCATCGTCTCTCTGATAGTAGGCTTGTGTCCCAACAACGGGAACATGATAGTATAAATGATCCATTATCGTATTCTCGGAAAAAGTATAATAAAAAAGTGCCTTAGCACGCAGTCCGGGCTAAATCACGCACAAAATCCCATTTTGATTAATAAGTGTTGTTGACATTTTAATTAACCGGGGCAAGAGTCGACCAACGACGCCTCTTTGTTGCCACTGAATGGCGAATAGGCCACGGTATTCACGCGTGTCTGCAGTATATTAATTTAGAACAAGAGTGCGCAAGCGAGAACAGCCAGTCTATTCTGCAAGCTAAGTGAACGCGCAAGTGAAGTGATAAGTGAATGTGATTTTTTCTTGCCTATTTCTGCAGGTAAATGTACGAATTATAAGGACTACAGAAGGGTAATCACTCGACATTTTGACATTTATCTATAGTAATCGACAAGAAAAATACACGTTCACTTAGCTTATCACTTCACTTGCGCGGTCACTTAGCTTGCAGAATAGACCTACAAGATGTACGTTTCAACCTTCTGAAGTTGTACAGGTTACTTGCACAACCATGAGAATTCCGTATACTTTAGTTCACATTCATAGTACAGAAATTTGTGGTTATTGAAAATACGAACGAACGTAGCTCTGTGGCCTTAGGCAAATTTCAGAGATAATTTTTTATCACCCCGACATAACATTATACTTTTTATGGTTTAGTCAATAAGAAAACCACTAGGGAAACATTCTATGCAAAAAAAAAATACGAAAAGGTCAATAATAAATTGAATTTACTGCAGTTTTTATCGCTATAATATAGGAAGTTAATATTAAAAAAAAAGTGTTTTATTATTATCTATCAGCTTGGTGAGTTACAAGTTTCTATATTAATAGTTTAGAAATGCAAGAGGGACCAACTTTTTGCCTTTTTGGCGGGCCATATTTCACAAATTGGCGGGCGGGCCATATATCACGAAAACACATACAATTCAGAAAAAAGTTATGTATATATATATATTTGGGACATCCGAGACATTGATGTATCAAACCTTACCTTTATTTTAAAAGGCCTATTGAACGCTACCCCATACGAGGAGATGCAGTGTTACTAAAAAAATATTATTAAACTAATAATTTATTTTATCCTCATTTCACACGTACCAGAGCAACCCATAAAATAAAATAAATATCTGTCTTTTATAGTTTTAAAATTGAAATCTATATATATCTATATATTTTTATCTATACATATAATAAAAACGTAGGGATAAAAAAATCTGTAATTGCGAGATAACAAAAAAAAAAACACACAGGTCGTCTTAAAATAAGCAGCTGAACACGATAGGACAGTTTTTAGAATTTTTGTCTGTTTGTTTGTTTGTTTGTTTGTTTGTTTGTCCGCGCACATCTCCTAAACCACTGGACGGATTTCAATGCGGTTTTCACGAATATGCTTAGAAATTACCAGATTAAAACATAGGCTATCTTATATCATTTATTTTAATTCTTTATTTTTACATAAACGAAAATAAAAATCAATAATTTATTTCTTCGTTACCCGAAACGTAATATGAGGATCGTCACATAGCCTCAAGCAAGGAGATCCAAAGTAAAGAGAATGTTATTGACATAGCCATTAAAATTTTGAAACTGTCAACTGTCACTGTGTTCGGTTAATCAGTTTAAATTTAAAGAAGGTTCCTTAACCTTCTTAGATGAATGAACGTGTAGATCAAGCATGTTATAGGCCTTACAACCTCTTTGGTGATTCATTCCAGTGCATGGAGTAGGAGTATTACATTCTCTTGGTTTTATTCTATGTTAGCATTTAAAACACAAAATATACCGCATTCTATTTTAATTCAGTCCCGCGAATAGAAATATTCAAAAAAGGCCCTTTGTACATGAAAATAAACCTATACAACAAAATTCCGGACGCAATAACGAAAGAAAGAAATAATAAAAAAAAACAGAACCAACTTCGTAAGTTTCTAACCCAAAAATGTTATTACGAGATAAAAGATTTATTCGATGATAAATTTTAGAAAATTATAATTAAAAAATAAATATTGATATATAAATAGTTAAGAAAGTAGCGTTATAAGTTTTGTATCATCTCATATATAATTAAGTAACCTATCACACTAAGTATGTTTTTTTTTGTTTTGTAAAATTACTTCACCCTAGGTTAAGTTTGAATAGTATATATAATATTTATGTAATAGATTTAACTATACTTAAATTTATATGTTTATGTATGGTGTTTATGGTGGTCTGGTTTTGTGAACAGCCACTACATAAGTCATTGCTGCACTCTTTATGCAGGGTATATAAACTTAGCTTTTAGAAGAATACAGTGTATATTTGCAATAAGAATAAGAATATAGAAATAATTTTATTTTACTGTGATATTTTAACAGATAAATAGAGTAGTTTCATTTCATGGCTTTTTAATCAAGGTATACATACAAATGCACGCGAAATAAGAAATAACTAGCCAAGAGCGTGTTATGACAAGCATTATGTCAGGGTTCCGTGGCCAGCGAAACTGGATAGCCAAATTTCAGAGATGTATATCATACCGACATGACATGATATACTTTTAATGGTTTAGACAAAAAGAAAATTTCAAAACATGCTCTGCACCGTGGTCACATTTTCTTTTTGATTTGAAAACTGTTGACGGTGTTATTTATTACTTTTATGCTTCTATCAATACTTCACACAGGGCTACTTAAAATAAGCAGCTGAACATTAACATGTTTAACATGTTTTGGCAGTTTTTAGAATTTTTGTTTGTTTGTTCACGCACATCTCCTACACCCCTGGAAGAAAATGCGGACGGATTTAAATGCGGTTTTCACGAATATGCTTAGCTATGACCAGATTGAAGTATAGGCTATGTTATTTTGCGCAAGGCCAGATTAAGGGAAGAAAAAAGGATTGAAGGTTTATATGAAAATCTACGCGTACGAAGTCGCGGGCAAAAAAGCTAGTTAATAACTATAGGAGTTAGTTCAAAAAAATTACGACGGCCGGACAGTTGACAGCCAGCCAGACGGACGGACAGGACGAACTTAAAAGAGTTCCTTGTAGAACTAAGGAACCCAAAAAAAGACCTACCTAGGTAACAGGATCTAAGCTTCAACTCTGTTTAAAAGTATAGTGTAACATAGCTTGTATAGGCAACGTCATCGGGCTGAACAGGCCTTTATTTACGCACCTTTGTTTAGCGCAAGGCTTTTAATTGTTTTCTTTCGGATGACGGAGCTTGTTTGGATGAACTTTGTTAATTGTGTCACTAGGTTAGATCATTAAGCTGTGTTGGCGTTTCCCAGGGGAGTGTGTTTGGACCAGCTATCTTTGTAGTTGAATCAGCTGGAGGTTGATTGGTTGTTTGAATGATCTGCATTTGTCGAGCGCTTGCTGTGAAATAATTAGCAGGGCTTAATTAGTATCCATAATGCCACTGTTACCTGCCACAACAGTACAAATACAAATCATTAATTCGGGCATAATTTACGGTAGGTTATAGTATTGATCCCAGTGGCTCCCGAACTAGTCAGAGACTGTGTGACGGGAGCCAATAGCTTTTCCTATTTATGTAACAACTAATTATACCAAAACAGCAACATTTCATTTTAAAATTAGGTTTTTTTATAACAATTTAAAATTTTGTTTACTATATGCCAATAAGTAGCCAGAGGAAAGAAAATTATAAAATAAACTAATAAATAGCCTGCAAAATTCTATGCGCATTGCGCAGTTTGTGTGCATGTGTGAGCAAGTGTGTGTATGTGTTGTGTTTTTTGTGTATGGGTGGTATATCTTTCTTTCTTCCCTCCTGCCCTTTTTTCTATCGGACTGCCAGAGCGGGCACGAAAAATCGACACCGCTTTATGGTTGACATTCCGAAAACCCGTACGAAGCGCTTTGATTCCACTTTTATTGTGCGAACTGCTAGTTTGTGGAATGCACTGCCTGAATGGGTGTTCCCCGATAGTTACAATCTGGGTGTCTTCAAGTCAAGAGTGAATCGATTTCTTCTAGGCAAGCGTGATCCACCGTAGGCCGCATCGTCGCTTAGCATCAGGCGAGTTGGCGGCCATGCGCAAGTCTATTTTCTAACAAAAAATAAATAAAAAATATGTGGTGTTGCGGTGTGTGTACGTGTTGTGAGGGCATAAGTGTGGTGTTAGTGTGTAATGGGAGGGTTGTGCGTGCGTGTAAGTGGTGTGTGTGTGTGTGTGTTTGTTTGTTTGTGTGTGTGTGTGTGTGTGTGTGTGAGTGTGTGTGTGTGTTATCAGTCCTTTGCATTAAATAAAAAAATGGTTGCATGGTACCCATGATCAGCATTGACGTCTAATGGCTGATGATGATTACAAGCACATGATAGATCAATTTGTTGGAATATGTGTGATAGTGTTTAAAAATTCTGTATCAAGCACCCTTTCACCTCTCAGTTATAATTGTTACCCCTGTGTTACACTTTGTTCTCAGTCCATTACAAAATTTCATATGAAACCAAATTACCGCCACGACAGTCCCATAAACGTTACAGCGCATAAACTCCACAAAGGAAACTTTTAATAACGCATAAAGAATACAATGTCCACAAACAAAGACGAAAGTTAATTTTACCGCGGGAAAAATGTTATTAAAAGCCTCCGCTATAACAGTGGGACCAGGATGATGTCCTCACACTTAACGAGATTCCAAGGCAATATACTCACAATGGTCGTCATAATGGATTTTGGCAACTATGATAATTATACTGAAAGGGTTGAAAATTGTTATTCATACATAGATCAGTTTTTAGTGTAGATCACACTAAAAACTGACCTAAAAACTGTAATTTTTTTTTTTTTATCAGCATTCCGGATTCCATAAGAAACATTTTTGTTCTGAAAGAAATGTCGATGGGTTGTTACTTGTTATAGAGAGGGATAGGCGTACCGTAATGATAGAATTATACAATATTTTTATTTTTATTGCTATAGAATAGCATTTCACGTTCGATTTACAAATTAAATTTGCCTCCTAAATACATAATTTGAATGCGTTCCATTTTTAAATTTCGAGCATCCCAAACAAACACATACTGACTCAAGTAAACATGTGAACTGGACATCTAGCTGAATATGTAGAATTTTCTGCAAGTCAGTGTTTTCCGATAGATAGAATCAGAATTTGTTTTATCTTTAATATTTAAAAGTATTATGGTGAATCTACAATCGGGAAAATTTGCTTAGAAGGTTGGAGAAAACAAATGAAAATTAACAGAAATGATTAATCTATTTAAATTAGCATGTTAAATATCAACCGAATCGGTTCGACCTTTATGAAGCTTTTAACTTATACTTAAACGCATTCACACTTTCACATATGGAGATATCCATTCAACGTGGTCGCACTTTATCATAACGTCATTAGTGCTGCACCACGCACACGATTTTTACTGTAATTTACATTTTTACGATGCGGTCACTCGAGTTAATCTCTTTTGTTACGAATATGAAAGCTTTTATACATCGGAACTTGGATAACTCAGTTATATTAATTTCTGGCAAGGATTACGTTAAGCTTCATTTGTTGACTTTATTATTTTTAATTGCATGCATCTGCAATCTGTACAGTTTATTTTATATCCAATGTTAAACTTTTAAACCGCTTTACGGAAGTTTCTCTATGGTATTACGGAATTTTAATGTTATCTCATTCAACGTTTGTGCGGCAATCCTTATTCTAATTCTCATTCAATTTGTCATACCATCTATAAATAGAATAGCAACTCTAGTTTCTATCTCGTCTATCTAAAATAAGTCAAATTTTCTATAAATCACTCTGCATAAATCATGTCCGCCATTGCAATTTACTGACAAACGCGGAACGAGACAGACGGCAAAAAAACGTCGCGTCGGTGGTGACGTCATATTAGATTAATAAAAGGAATTTCATAAAAGGTGGTTGTATTTATAGGACCACGATAAAAAGGTAGAAGAAGGAAAATGTATGCAGTGACGAGCTTACTATGACTAAAATGAATTGAGAAAAATATAACTTGACTGCAATTTTTATGTTTTATTAATGTTGTAATAACAATAAGAGGAGAGTAATACAGTAGGTAAAATATACTCCTGACAGCGTATAATATCACACGAATGCCTATAAACAAAACTTAACAGGGCAAAGTCACATAATTCACGGTAAATTGTGAGCATTTAGCACGCGATCGAGATATTCGATTCCCTGTCCGATTGCAATCGTAGCAACACTAATCCGATGATGTCATTGGCAGGTGGGTGGCGAGTGAGTTAAAATTCGGAATTCGAAATAGAATTTTAATCAGATTTTGTCTATTTCCTCTTTAGGGTTCCGTAGTCCTACAAGGAACCCTTATAAGTTCGTTCTGTCCGTTCGTCTATGTCTGTCATGTGTCAATGTTCCACTGCATTTCTTAAGTATTAGACACAGAAAATTGTGCCTTGCCATGGTGATGGTCAGCAATTTGAAGATTATCAGCTCACTCATTGGAAGGTTAAAAAAAACTTGTTTATTCGTTGAAAATTATCTTAAAACAGTGCTTGACTGCCCAACTGTATTTTTAGATCTCTTGGACGGACTGAAGAGGGAACGAAGGAATTTTGACTGCGCGAGTCTGTGTGATTTCCAACATTTTTCCCGCTACCCCGACTTTAGCTCAAAATATTTGCGCGTCATTATAATCACACCCGGATCCGGGTATGTCCTAAAACTGCGACCGGAACCACCAGAGGATCCTCCTACTTTCATGGTGGAACGCTCTGCAATCCCCAAGCCGCCTGCCAAGCGTGGGGATTGAGGCAACCCAAAATAAGGCAGGATGTCGTTCAGTGTGGAGGTTAAAGGGGGAGGCCTATGTTCAGCAGTGGACGTCTTCTGGCTGATGATGATAATCACACCGCACTTAACTCCGACGGCCGCACTTAACAGCTAAATGGATTTGAATGCAATTTGGTATGGAGATTATAACCTCAAATCTTATACCCTGGATTAACACATAGCCTATTTCTATCTAATTTATATCCCAGAAAACAGTTCCTGTAGTATGGAGCTGCTAGTTATCACTATATTGAAAGCATAAAATATTTATTGCGTAATAACATAGCTAATTCATTATTAGTTGTCTAACAAACAGACTACAATTTGAACTTGAATTACTAGTAAGTACAATAGATTGTTAACTCTGATTGCTGTCAATGTGACAAATAGACTCGTAAATAACTGATATTAATTGTTTTGTGGTACAAATTACCATTCACGCTGTAAATTTTTGATTATACATTTAACAGCTAAACATGCCATGTCAGCCTTCAAGTAGAATACCTCTACTTAAAGCAAACGTATTAACATTGACGTATATTATTCATGGACCGACCCTTAAACCTTTTTCAATGATAGAGCGAGCACAGAAAAGAAAAAAGAAAAACGTTCCCTTCTCTATTCTGTGGTACCGACTTAGTAGTGCGCTCAAGCATACCATGCACTAATTTATCCCAGTCGCACGCTGCCTTCATGAACAATGCGACGAGTTAGTAAAGATTTTGATAGGTGCTAATTTCCAACGAGAGATCTGGGACGCAAATGTTCGAATAGGCGTATCTTGATTTCTACATCTATGTCATACAAACAGGCTCTCAGTCGGCGGAAAGTATTTCCTATTCACGAGGTTAATACAACGGCTAAATTTCACACAATTTTATAGCTCTAAACATCAGTTCAGTTGTGATTAAACGCTTAGCTTGTCAAACATAAAAAAAAGATACCTACTACCTAATTACAAAATTATCATGATACAAGAGTCGATGTAAAAAAATAATAATACGAAGATTCCAAAATGGAAGACACCGCAAACATTGAACCAAACTGAACCGGGTAAAAGTGTAATTCACGTCTTCACACGCAAACCCGCCGTCAGCGCAGGCCTAGGGCTCCACAAAAGAAATATTACTCATTTCTACGCTACGCGGTAATCACATTTTGCTTTGTTCGCATCGCCTTTCGTTCAGTTAATCGCGTTATTTCGGGACTACGAAGCAATCTTGGAGAGTGAACAAGTTATGGGACGTCGCGATTTATCATAATAATAATTAATAACGTGTATTTTAATATTTATATCAGTATACTACAAACAATAGACTACGCTGTGTTCCGCTATATAACTTAACCTCCCCAATACCATGTTTTCTTGCATTTATATTAAACGCTAATGTATAAGAGTCAATTTTGAACAAAGGTGGTTTTCAATCTGGAACCTATGATAAGAGATGATTGCCCAAAAACCAACATACAGCTGATGACGAAGTAATTTATTAAAACGCCAATCTTTTTACTTTTACCACAATCAGCCCCCATACAGCACAAAAGGAAGGAAACCACGGAAAAACGGCATTCGGCAGCAGATAGTTGCGCCGGAAACCACTGTTAGCCAATTTTCTATTTGTTTATTTTATACTATACGATATCTATAGATACACATACATGGTTGTGGTAGACGAGGAAGAAGAGGAAATCAGTTGGGAGTCGGAATTAGGTGTGAGGGTAAATACACACAGGTTTACCATGATGTAATTAAGGCAGGTCACAGTTTGTTTTGGTTGACGAAATGATGAGGATTCGGGGATGAAATACAGAATATATACTTAGTTGCATAAAATCATGATGATGATGGGCCTAGACCGGGAACTCAACTCATTTTCAAAAATCTTTCAGAGCGCCTGGTTAATGCGACGCGTGTCCAAAATGCTGGCGTGTTTCTAGCTCAACGCATAAGCATTGTCAGCGTGGTAATGCTGCCAGCATGCTGGGTACGCTGTCAACTGAGTGGGCTTGAGCATTTGGATTGTCTTAGACCTTCAACAGTCTATGGTCAGTCCTGTTTTTGTTAGTGTTAGCTTGTATTTTGTATATTTAATAAAGGCACTTGCCCTTAAAAAAAATATGATTAGTGAACAAATGATAACGTAAGAGAAAGACAAAATAATTATAATCACCCAAGTGTGAATTGGGTTCGCGCACGGAAGTACGTCATACAACAAAAATTCGAGTTCTTTAATTTAATTCGAGATCCTTAGCTATAGCCTGACTTACATGTGGAAGGTTTTTATTTTAAAAAAAACTACCTTGGACATTATAATTGCATCCAAATTGATGCTTGTACATATGTATCACCGCTACGATAGAGCAAAGACAAAATGTTAACACTTTTTGAATACGAAACCTTAGAAACGACAAGAAAATAGAGGAAAGATATATTGCTATATGACAATAAATTAACTGGTCAGAAACAGACAATGTTTATAACATTATAAATGCGAAATATGTTGTTATTGTTAGTTGTGTTGTGTTATTGTCTTTTTATGAAACTCCTTTGTCTTAAATTAGTAAACCAACAAGAGCCTTTTAAAAGTGAAATATACCAATATCTAAAACAAAATATACTGCTCTATTTATTTATTGTAGTACCTCGTTTAAAATTCCTCCGCCCAAGTCCCTATGGATTTGACCCTTAGTAATTGTTAACTTCCGCGACGCCGGTGGGGTTCTTGAAATGACATTTCACGTCAAATACAGTTAAAAGGTTATGTTTGTACGTTTGGTTAACGTTATTTTGTCTGTCTAATATTTTTCGTTATTTTATTCAGTTAGATTCGATTTAATTATGTAGCGATGTATAAAAATACTATATTACTGTAAATACCATTTAACTGTAATAATTTGGAATGTTTTGATTTGAACAGTTTAGATTTTTGTGGCAATGATTTGAACATGACTTTTCGTGACAATGACTCAACAACGAACTTTGACAGTTTTGAACTACTTTTTTATTTGTATTTTAGCTCCAAACATCGCGTCAATTTAGCCAGTGTTGACAAGTATACAATAGCTTTATTTAGGCAGTGACAGTTTTTTTTAGAAGTCGATATTTTAAAGTTTTAGACAAAATCGTCCAACAAGTCATAATCACAGTAAAGTCAAGGAAAATCTGTTGTGACAAAATTTTTGAATACGTAAATATTAAAAAACCGCTATTGTATCATTTAGCAAAATGCATTCCTTGAAGTCCTGATTAAAAAAAAATACTTCAAGAAAGGTACTACATATAAGGTCGGGGAAAAAGTTTCTTCGTATTTTATAAACAAATTCAAGACATATTTTTTTTTCAAGTTTAATTACATTTCATTATAATATATATGTGCCATTTTTTTCGATAACTTGTTGCCGTCTTGTAGGTAGTGGCATGATCCCGTTGCTGTAGAAATTTTGGGACTTCTGATCAAAAAAATGCAACAAGTAGTTTTGACAGTCCTCTTTTGATGTTAATCTAACACTACCCAAAGAAAGAATTCTGAAGAGATCGAAACAGGTGGAAATCTGAGGGTGCAGGGTCTGGGCTATATGGTGGATGTATTAACACTTCCCAACCAAGCTCTCTAAATTTTTGCTGAGTGGCCAAAGATGTGCGCGGTCTGGCGTTATCATGATGAAGGACCACACTCTTTCTGTTGATCAATTCCGGCCGTTTTTCTCAATTTCTTGTTTGAGTCTCATCTGCTGTTGGCAGTAGAGATCCGAATCGATGGTTTTGCCCGGCGGTAAAAGCTCATAATGAACGATGCCCTGCCAATCCCACCATACACACAGCATCACCTTATTACGTGTTAATCCGGGTTTCGCTACAGTCTGTGGTGGTTCACTGCCCTTTGACCATGATCGTTTGCGCACATTCTTGTCGTAGGTGATCCGTTTTTCATCACCAGTGATCAATCATTTCCAAAACGGTTCGGTTTCGTTACGTTTCAATAGATAATCGCAAATGAGTACACGATTCATTTGGTTTCTTTCAGTGAGCTCGTGTGGCACCCAAATATCGAGTTTTTTTGTATACCCAGTTTTTTTCAAATGGGTCAAAACTGTTTTGTGGTCAATCCCCAGTTCTTCAGCTACGTCGTAATTACTAATATGCCGATCTTGGTCCACTTTTTCAGAAATGGCATCGACTTTATCCGTAACAGGGCGACCAGAGCAAGCTGCATCTTTGACATCAAAATTCCCGGACTGAAAACGCTTGAACCAACATTGTGCTACTCTTGATGACACTGCATTAGGTCCATAAACGTCACAAATTTTATTCGCGGCTTGTGTCGCATTTTTCCGTTTTTTGTAATAAAATTTCACAATATATCGAATTTCTTCGTTAGATTCACTCATTTTATCGAACAAAAAAACAATTGAAAAATGGCGGGAAATTGCTTTTTACTTTTTGTATTCCCTTTTTTAAAATGTCATATTTTTAATGGTATCAAAACCAGCCAGATACAAACAGTACAACCGATGAGATTTTTACTACAACTTTGTACATACAAAATACGAAAAGACTTTTTCCCCGACCTATTATTTCGCAACAAAATTGGCTTACCTTCTTTTTAGGGTTCCGTAGCCCGACAAGGAACCATTATAAATTCGTCTGTCTGTCCGTTCGTCCGATTTTTTTAGAACCTTCATAATTATTAAATAAGTGCATTAAACTTTGCATAATGACAGTTTTTTATATAGATCTCAATTTTAAGAATATAAAAATAATATTATTTGAATTCGTTAGTTCAATTTAGCAGACGACCGTAAAGATTGCATTAGAGGCGAGTTCCACTACGACAAAATTGACAAATTGTTGTCTGAGACGCCCCCTGGTACCCATCAAGCGACGCAGACAAGGCGAGTCACAAAGTTTATATTTAATATCGCTGAAAAAAACACGGTCGCCAAACGGTCCCTTGGCTTTTGAAATTTAATTTGTTAAGTCGAGAAATTAAAATGTTTTAGATAAATTGTTGGGAACGAAATTTAATGTTACATTGGCTAACACAATGAAACCAGGATAGGCATTTGTGACAGGAATAAAAACAAATACCAAATAACTTTATAATTTTATTATTAGGTATTGTTTGAAAGAAATACTAGAGTTGAGAACAACATCAAATTTAACGTGTACTTAGGTACATATTATTGTTAGATTTATCATCATCAGACAGAAGACGTCCACTGCTGAACATAGGCCTCCCCCTTCACATTGAACGTCGCCCGCAATCTGCATACACTGGATGCCCGCGACTCTCACGATGTCGTCGGTCCATCTAGTGGGAGGCCTACCTCCGCTGCGTCTTCCGGTTCGTGGTCTCCACTCAATCACTTTTCTTCCCCATCGTTATCGAAATCAGAAATCGGAAATCAGAAAAGTTTATTTTGTGACAAAGACATAAAAACAATAAAACAAGAAATATTAAAATAGAAGTATACAGGTACATTGTCACAAAAACCGACCCCAACTGCAACCGCATGTTGCTGGTTGTACACAACCAGCGCTGGTATTCTTTTGGGCCCGGCAAGTGACGTCACGCTCGATAAGTATGCGCGTACATACAAGCAAACAACTGTATAAAATAAGCATAATAACAACGAAAAATATTTAAATAGAACAGCGATCAGTTATCGGTTTATTAAATTAGTGTAGTTTAATATATTTATTATAATTTTGTAAAGTTTGTTTTCCTTTCAATAATTGAAAATGTAATTTTTACTTGGGTAATGGAAAAGCATGATTTTGTAGGTTTGACCTTTCAAACCTACAAAATCACACCCACTAAAAATACAAATATAAGTTTCTTCTTGAAAAGACATACCCGACAAAGGTATTTTTGGCGGTGTTTCACAAACGGTACACCTAAAAGGAAATAATGTAATAAAACTCACTAATATCTTAAAACTCGGATATGTCCTAAAACTGCGAGTTGAACCACCGGAGGATGGGCAGCAGCGTCCTATTAGTACTCGGTGAACGTACTGCGATCCCCAAACCACCTGCTAAGCGTGGGGATTATGGCAACACCCCTCTATAAGAAGGAGGCCTTTGTTCAGCAGTGGATGTTTACTGGCCGAAAATGTCATGATTATTTTAAAAGACCTATTTAACGTTACGTCACATGATAGAATGCAGTCAAATTTATATTTTCATCCTATATTTACATCTTGCTTTCTTGTATATATGACGTCACGATCGACACCTGAATTAGGGGGCATCCATTAATTACGTGAGGCGTTTAGGGGGGGGGGGGGGTCAAGCCGAATCTCACTCAATCTCACGTGGGTGAGAGAGGGGGTCTCTGCCACCAGCTTTCAAATAAAAAAATAATCATCATAATCGGTTCACCTTGTCAAAAGTTCTGACGTAACAACCATAAAAAAATACAGTCAAATTGATGACCCCCTCCTTTTTGGAAGTCGGTTAAAAACGGTTATAGCGTTTAGGTGGAAACATCTTGCATGTTAAACCACTTACTAGTCTTTCTTTGATTTGAGTCATCGGGTAAAAAGTGCTTTTTGGTCGCGCATTAAAATGCAGCATTACAAAATCTTCAGAGGCCACTTAATTAAACATTTGACACTTATTAAAATTCAGCCTACTAAACCTCCTCCAGGTCTCTTTAAGCCGCTGTTTTACTGAAGCGAACATAAAACGTTAATGGTTTTTAACGCGAGTCTCGGTTTCTTTACAAGGCTCGCGACCAGCCATTGTCGCAGAATTACCTTCTAAATGGCGATGTAGAAAAACTAACGCCTGATAGCGAGGACGATTTGCATGAAATGAGTTCCGTAGCGATGCGGGGAGGGGTCACTTGCTTAGACTGTTTACGGGAGGGAAAGCAGTTTTTTATGTTAACCAGGCACCTAAATACCAGACAATGTTTCTGTAGGTAAAGTAAAGTAAAAATTTATTGCATAAACTGTGTACAAAAGCTTAATGTTTCAACAGTCTGTCCTAGCGGTAGTAGGTAGTTTAAAGCTAGCAGAAGTTTTTTAACCTAACATTAGACTTTATTTACGTTAAAATCGCTATATTTGTGGATCTTTCTCAGTACATTTATTCCGTTCTGTTGTATACGGATTTGGGTCTATACTAATAGTCCTAGTTAGATATTGTATAATATCCGCAAAAAATATCTCTCTCTTGATAGTTTTTAGGGTTCCGTACCCAATGGGTAAAACGGGACCCTATTAGTAAGGCTCCGCTGTCCGTCTGTCCTTTTGTCCGTCCGTCCGTCTGTCCGTCCGTCTGTCACCAGGCTGTATCTTATGAATCCTGACAGTTAGACACTTGAAATTTTTACAGATGATGTATTTCTTTTGCCGCTATAACAACAAATACTAAAAAATAGAATAACATAAATATTTAAGGGGGCTCCCATACAACAAACGTGATTTTTTGCCGTTTTTGTAGATAATGGTACGGAACCCTTCGTGCGCGAGTCCGACTCGCACTTGGCCGGTTATTTAGTACGGTAAGTAATATTTTCTCATAACAAAGTTGAAGATTGAAGATAAAGTACGAATAAATGAACCGCGGATTAAAACATGAATCTTTTGATTATGATTTGCGTTGGCGATATTTTCTTTCCAAAGTTAATTCGCTTCCAAGGCTAAATGCAAATAACATTTTATCAAGTGACCCATCTCGTCTTATCTCTCGGTTACTGGCCGCAAACCGCAGAAAATATTATGCATATAAAGTACGGTCTCATTACGAATTGTTTTATTATACGCGACCAGTTGGACGACCAGCAGCGAGACAGGGGCTTAACTCGCCCAGTTATTTAAGCTTGCTCCTTTCACACCTAACCGAATTTCCGAGAAGTTTTTGTGAAGTTGTCAGACAAGATATGTCAAATATGATAAATATCTATTTACTTTCTGTCTGAATATGATATTTTTTTCTTGGTTCTTTTCCCAATCATTTAGGAAAACTTTCGGCAATAATAAGCAAAAGTTTTTCCGATCAAATATATATAATGGTAATATATAACAAGTGAAATTGTTTATGCTCAAGCAGACACTGTCCTATTTTTGGAGCTCACGTTCACTAAATGTCTCCTGAAAAAAAACCTATAATTTTTCATACTTTTATAAATGTTGGCACAAGAAACATTTTAATTAATCAAGGAAAAATATGCACTGCAAACATTTTTATATCGCGCCCGGCTTAGATACTCAACAAAACGAAATATTACGCGAGCGCGGAGGACGGCAAGCTAAATTCATTTCTCTGGCGATAAATTCATTATCCTGTACACTGGAGCTAAGCAAAAATATAATTCCCGCTCGACAGGCAGCTGGCCGCCGTTAATCTGAGAATAATGGCTGTGCTGATTTATTGCCAACTCCCCGGGGTGAGAAAAACTCAGATCTCGATCGGTTCGAGTTGATTGACGCCCGCCTCTAGCCTTGCAATTAAAACTTACAAAGTTACAAAACTAGGCGAGTCGTGCCGCTCGAGTTCTACGCCACCTCCAAATGCATAAAGTTATACTAATTAGAGAGAAATTCTTTCACAGTTACGCCAAGATTTGGAAGTTTCATCGAACTTCGACGTCGAGTGTCGCAGCTTTTAATTGAGAATCTCCCGGAATTCGCTTTGTCGAGGAATTTGCTGAACAAACGATGACTATGTAGACGATTCGGGAAGTTTTTGTTGCGGGAGTGAAGAGGGCAAACATTTACCTAACTCTGAGATATGACACGGCCACGAGATACTATCTGGAAGGAACTACCTTGTAAACAATTCCGAAGTTCCCGAATATTATGATCGAAACAAAATTTATGTCCGTAATTTATTACGCTATTGTAGAGAAACTGAGGCGAATAATTTAGCGTCTATTGTTCATCTTGGATACACTGAAATAGGTCAACCTAGTTCGTACTTGTTCCACTACATTCATAAATATGATAAGTTTACGAGTAGTTTATCTTTTCTCTCAACCTTTCTGACCATATTTCGATATATCTGATCTCTATAGATAGAGAGATAGCCTTTGCAACTAGCTGCAAACATTTTCTTTTTTTTTAAAGTTCCTTTTCATCTAACATGGTCGCTACGTGCTTCAGCTTACGCCAGCAAAAGTACATAGAGGTAATTGACACCCCGCGCTGGGCACCGCACCGTGTTTGCCGTCACACGCGACAGACGACACGTTTAGAAACCCCCAACAAGCCTCGACCCGCTTTGTAACCTTTATCCTCGGACGAGCTACGTCTATAAATTGGAAGTGAATACCTTAACACGGAAGTAACACGAGGAAAAGCACACAAGAACCTAACCAACGTACAACACGTTCGGGAAAGATGCGCGGAGGCGGCGCGCGCTAATTAAGCAAGAATTCACTGTATTCAAACGAAAAGTTTAAGTCAAACCCCCCAACTTGGGCACAGAATTTGTTTTCCCTCTACCGTGCGGATCTTCATTAACTTTACGAGTTGAAACTTATTACATATGTTTGAGCAGGCAGGGATGTCACTACTCCGTGCGGTTGTGCCGCCTAATCCAGCCAATCTTCGAATTTCGACTAATTTCGAGACGCATAAGGCTCGGTTCGGTCCAATTATAAAGCCGGGTCTACTCGAATTTGGACCAATTAGATGAGCCAACGAGCTGTGTCGCACTCAGGAGCAGTTTTGTCGGCAATATAATTTATTAGGACGCTCAAAGTTGAAGGCATTAACCCTTAAAGACTCGAGTGAAATTTGATTACGGACGTTTTAAACGTGTCCCCTTGGCCGCGCCAAGTTTTAAATGAATACCCGCTCTCTTGAACGGACACAATAAGATAAAATGAAAGTGAATGGATGCCCGACGCTTTACAGACGACGTTGTTACTTCGATCATAGGATATTGGGAAGTGAAACAAATGATATCTCCATTCTGTACTATTGAGAGGGATTTTGATCATTTGTTTTCATATTCATTCCATCCTGCATCAAAATTATTAGCTACATCCGCCTCGGCCTCGAATCGAATAATAGTTCTCACATTTAGAATATTTTAACCCACTTCTGATTTCGTGTAAAAACATAGATTTTATTCGATTTTATAGAGCCTCGTCTTAAAAATATTTAATAGCTTATTAGTAACTGATCTTCTAAATACCAAAGGCGAGCAAGGAAGGAGCAAGGAACAAATTATCAGAGTCCCCTAGAGATTCAAATGATCAATTAAATTATTTCTCGTCGATTTTCAACGATTATTTTTGTAGGTCTGGTCAACTGGGGACTTCGCCAATCGTCTTTTATCTTCTCTAGAAAAGTTGCCAGTTTCCACAAAGATGTTCCCATATTTTAATTAGCACTTTTTTACTGCCATAGGTAGCAAAAAAGCAGACAGGCCGCCTGATGGCAATCAGCCACTGTCGCCTATGGACACTTGTAACACCAGAGGCATCACAAATACGTTGCCGATCTGTAAGACTCGTATTAACTCGCCTTTTGAAGAACCCCATGTTGTAGCTTCTCGGAAACACCGCAGAAGGTAGGTAGCGGGTATAACTAAATGCCTGTACCAATAACTGGGAATATTTTGCTAAGGAAAATCGGATTTATACTTATATGAGAATATGGAGGTGGGGGTTTTCAATTATATCTAATAGTTATTTGCTTTCAAAGAACATTTTGTTACCATAATTTTGTACCTATCACGTTTTTTTCTTACAGATTATTATTGATAAAAAATATTTCAGTTTCTTTTAAAATTTAGTTTTATAGATGAGCTTTTGCAAAGAAACGCATGATTCAATCAAATATCAAATTATAATCATTGACCAAAGTAAATTAAAATTGTACCAACTCGGAATAAATTACATTACAGAATTGGCAACACTGCTCCCACTGCCTTTTCCCTAGACGAATCAAGGGCCAATTAAAGGTTTTAGAATCGATTCGTCGATTCGCCTTTGTAAACGAATCTATTGACGTAAGGTATCGTGCCGTTTGATGTACTGACTCGTCTTTTAACCGTCTTTCTCGACTTTTTCATGCTTTTAATCGAGTTTTTCTTATTTTACGCGCCTTTTGTGTTGTCTTATTCGAATCTTTGATTTGCGGGAAGTAAGATGTTGATGTCAATTTGCGTGAGAAGATGCTGAAAAACGAAAAAAGAGAATTGTCTATGGTAAAATTTATGAAGCTGAAATGTGAATAATAAAATGGTTTCTTTGTTTCTGTTTCGCATATTGTATTGTTTGTTATTGTCATTTATAATATAACAACTGAGAACACTAAAGATTTTGTAACTATAACTGTATTATGGAACCTTACGTTTGTATTTTTATTTTATTTAGGAATATGCTTGCGTTTTGCTTGGCCAGAAGACACCGATTAACTCGTGATTTGAAGACACCCAGATTGTAACTACAGGGGAACACACCCATTCAGGCAGCGCATTCCACAAGCAGCAGACTAGCAGCTCGCACAAAAAAGCGGAATCAAAGCGCTTCGTACGGGTTTTGCGAAAACTTCAAGAATCTAATGTTAACCCCGATTGGCTAATTTTATTTGGCAGATTATGAATTAAGCTTTTTAATATTGCGCTATCTTATTACGCTTATATAAAAGTAATAGTGATGATTTTTAGCGCTCCAAGGTAAAGATAAAAATGTAGGTTTAATGTACGTTATTGTTTATTTTTTTAAAACAGTCGATTTGAGAACCGGCCTTTACGGCCGGTATATATGGCCTTACTAAACGTTACCTATATATACATCACTAGTTAGTAATAAATCATGAAAATTATCTCAAACTGATTAATCAATTAATCACCAGGGATCTGCGCCCCTGTTCTAGTGGTAGGGTTGGACTACCCCTATCCGGGCTTGATTTATGTGAAAATAATGTCCTCCGGGGAAATTTAAAGTGTTAACTTGGCTAAAACTTCAAGTGTTGTCTATGAATTTCATATTAGTTTTACTTTTGGGGGTGAAACTAAACACATAAATTGACAATTAGTTAGGAACACCGTCATTCATATTGTATGGAACATTTTCTAGTGAAATTATAATGAATAGGTAAAGTCACTTTGTTTTAAAAGTAGTTAATTTTAACGTTCTTTAGATGTTTTTAGAAATAAACTTTCTGTGGATACTTACGAAAAGTTTTCTTTTGATAATAAAATGATTGCTTTGTTAATTTTCTTACGAAAAGGTTTCTTTAAATACTCCATTCTAGAAAATTAATTAAAAGTAGCTTTGCTTGTTTTTTAGTTTTAACTACTTAAAGTTTTTGCTGTTTCACAACATTAACAGTTTTCGTGAAATTTGTCAGTTTTTGCACGTTTTGTAAGTATAAACACTTTAACTAATGAACTTGCTTCGAAATTCATTGAAGAGAAAAAGAAAAAAGCTTTCAAGTTTTTTTCAGTGTTACTATTAAATTTTGATGGTTTTTTTTTTTTTTTTAATAAGTTTTCGTTTGACCTCAATCTGAGGTATTTTTTAATGGTTTTGCAGTCGAAGCATTTGACAAATGTTAGATAATGTGGTCGAAAATAATCCTTAGACCAGTATTATCATACTGCTGGACCCTGTAAATAAATAAATAAATAATATTAAATAAATATCTGGGACATTATTGCACACATGGTCATCTGACCCCAAACTAAGCAAAGCTTGTAATATGGCTGCCAGAGACTGATATACATACATATATATTTTAAATAGATACTAACACCCAGACATAGAACAAACACAAATGTTTGTCCTAGATGGGAATCGAACCCACGCCCCCAAGCACAGAAAGTAGGATCACTACCAACTGAGCCACCGAGGCAGTCAAATGTCAGTCCTGTAGCTTAGTTGGTAGTGAACCTACCTTCTGCGCTTGAGGGCGTGGGTTCGATTCCCACCTAGGGCAAACATTTGTGTTTGTTCTATGTCTGGGTGTTAGTATCTATTTAAAATATATATATGTATGTATATCAATCTCTGGCAGCCATATTACAAGCTTTGCTTAGTTTGGGGTCAGATGACTATGTGTGCAATAATGTCCCAGTTTTTTTTATCATCACGATTTTCTAATTTTAACCTCTGACACAAAAAGAGGGGTGTTTTAATTTAACGTGTGTATCTATGTATGTGTGTATCCATGTATCAGTACATTTGTGCATCTGTCTGCCTGTGGCATCGTAGTTCCCAAA
The DNA here is from genome assembly GCA_949125355.1 of Agriopis leucophaearia. Taxonomy (NCBI): domain Eukaryota; kingdom Metazoa; phylum Arthropoda; class Insecta; order Lepidoptera; family Geometridae; genus Agriopis; species Agriopis leucophaearia. The sequence goes on along the minus strand of OX421263.1, from coordinate 17,414,181 downwards.
CGGCTGAACCGATTATGATTTAGTTTTCATTTTTTTGTTTGAATTGAGATTTAACAGTGTTCTTAGCTACGATTTAAGAGATATGTTCAAGATTGAAGATTACCAGCTCTATTATCGGAGGTTTAAAATAATAATAATGTTCTTGTAAATTAAATAATGTAATTTCTATTCCTGTCTCATTCTATGGTATCTCTGTCTTCCAATAACACACAGAGACTAAACTAAAAAAAGTTACACCATTTCTAACCGACTGACCGGAATCGTTTACAGATCAGACGGAACCACAGACCTAATATTTTTATGGACGGAACTGGAGGTAAAACCGTTCATACGTCGAAGCTTTTACCCTTTTACCCATCTTAGAATGGCCTACAGAATATACTCACAGCTTGTCATAACGTTAAACAAAATCAGAAATGTTACCATACTCCTAAATTCTGCAACAAATTACGCGTCACCAAATTGTTTTATCGCTGTTTGCAACTGTCAAATCAAATATTATTTATGACGGATTTAGTTACCGCAACACCTGCGAGTAGGTTGACCACACTTTAAATCTTTATTAGCGGATTGTCCTATTTATTTTGTTTGGGTATAATTATTCAGGATTATTTCACGTCTAGACGGTCGACAAACATGAGAGGGTTTTAAATTTTGCTCCAAACTTGTGTTTGTTTATTTAACTGATTTAGTATTTTAATACCTTTTGCACAGGACCTTTTTTGCATTGACACATTTTAAACTTCATGTTAAATTACGCCTACAAACTGACGAATAAACCTTCATTTACATACTTTAGAACCGCTTACGTGTTCAATATATAATACAAAATGATAATAATGCTAATAATAAAACAGTTTATCATTTCAATATCAGTTTATAACCTTAACATTATCAGCCATGTTACCCACACCTTGTACCCTTCGTTTTTGCTTTTCAAAAAAAACATGACCATGGGTACAGAGTCCTTCAGTCGGGATAATAATAAGGTTTACAAGGTATTAAATAACGTCAAACAAGTCACAGTCAGAGTCAAGCAAACAAGTCCAAGTCATTTCCTAGTAAAGTGATGGACAACTTTACTAGAGGCTTCTGTGGAGTTTTGGAAACATCGTGAAAATACATGTTTCACCTCATTATATCACTGGCGTACTCTCGAAAACGTCAATAATACTTAGTTAACAATATGCCATCATTATCTATACATATAATAAAAACGTAGAGATACAAAAACTGTAATATATATGCACCTGAACATGTTAAGGCAGTTTTTAGAATTTTTGTCTGTTTGTTTGTTTGTCCACGCACATCTCCTAAACAACTGGACGAATTTAAATACGGTTTTCACAAATATGCTTAGCCATGACCAAATTGAAGTATAGGCTATGTTATTTTTCGCAAGGGCCGGACTAAGAGAGAAAAAAAAAGTTGAAAGTTTATATGAAAATTGACGCGTACGAAGTCACGGGCAACAGCACTAGTTACATTATAATTATTTACACTCAAAATAGCACAATTTTAATAAATTAATACAATGAAGCGACATGTATTCTCTACGTTAGCGCCAAAAAAATCGATTTTGCTATTGACTTATTTTTTTTCCTGCCCTATCAAATTTATAAGCTATCAAAATTATCCAGATGTCTACCCAATTACTTGCCACCCTACACTGTGTCCGCTGACAACCGGTATAATCCGATTAGAACCGCAAACAGAAGACTTTACCACGATAACAATTGTTATTGTTATTTTGGTCGCCGTTGTTTATAGTGTATCTACCTTCCTAAAGCTTGCCCCATTACGTACATTTCCCTACTCCTAGAATTGAATTAAACTCGTCTCTTGTATCTTCACAGCCGGTTGATTTTGCTCACATTTAAAATAAACTACATATTTTATTTGAATCAAAACATACATCATTTGACTAAATTAATCAAACCTATTACTAGTTTTTAAGCTATTGCATAGCTTCATTAGCTTCTATCGCGGGCCTTGAGCGTGGAGACCGAATCCAGAAATTCCGTAACGAAAATAACCTGACACCCCCCACTCCGACCTCTCACCGCTAGATGGCGTTGTAAAATATGTTTGATAAAAGAACGACATACATAGAGTTGTAAAACCTACATAATTTTATTTGTTACAAGTAAATAAATAATTATAATTGCATAAGTTGATAAAAAATACCATGCAATAGCTTTACCGCGGCAGTCCCCGAGTGCCACACATCTTTTTTATTTATCCCAAGCTGTAACCTCGCTACCTATAGATCTTTAGATCTAATCTATATAAAAAAAGAATACTGCTGGATCGATTTTATTTTAGATGTTCTTTTTTATGCCATAGGGGCAATCAAATATATGGGCTGCCTGATGGTAAGCAACCATTGCCTATATAAACTTGTAATACCAGAGGCATCACAAATACGTTGGCGACCCTTTAGACTCTATTAACTCGCCTTTTTGAAGAACTCCATGTTACTGTATTACAACAATGTTACTGTTTTTCGTTTTTGTTTTGTTTTTCTCGTAAACTCCGCGTAACGTAGCTCACACAAGTTCTCTTCCCTCTATAATGATATAAATGTATTTATATCAGAGACAAACAACCTTAAAGACTAAATAGAAACAGAAACCAATTGTAAGTCCTCTAATGTGAACACTACACGGTTACACAATACGATTTTGCTCATAAGAAACTAGCTGCACCCCGCGGTTTCACCCACGTGGTGATGAAAATCGGTGACGATGATGATGATGAAAGTTAGCCTGTGTTAATCCAGGACATAAGCAATTTATATTCTAAATTTCATCCAAATCCATGAAGCCGTTTCTGCGTGATTGAGTAACAAACATCCATCCATTCATCCATCCATACAAACTTTCACATATATGATAAATATATAAGTGTGACTAACAATTGAATCCCAAACTCACCGAACACCTAAAGCAGCTCAACATGCCCTATAATTCCCTAGAATCATTGATTTCCCTTCAATCAGGTAGTTTTTGACTCGACAAAACTTAAATGTTACCGGTAGTATTGCGAATAAATATAAGCAAGGATTTGACTCTGTAATCGTTATAAAGTAGGCGTACTACCCACATTATAAGTACATGACTTTTCTTATCAAAACTTGCTCACTCAGAATGAGATAACAATTTTCCTTATTTACGTTAATGGGGAAGGATATAAGAAATCCCCTAAAATTCTTGTCACCCGCGCTTCCGACGCGTGTCAACATAGATTAGTCTCGCGACAGAGAGCGTATCAGTGGCATCCCTCAGTCTCTGGCTTTTCCTTATCTGTAATTTTGACGTTTATGGTTGGATTAAGAATTTTGTGGTTGCTTTTGATGGTTGGTACTTTATTTTGTACAGTTTTTTTTTTGCCCAGTTTATATGTAAACCTGCTCACATTTTCAGCGTACACCTCTGATCAGACAAACAAAAGAGTTATGCCTTAGTAGAATAATTTTCCCCAAGTTTGTCACTAGGTATACCGCTATACCATTTAACGCAAAAAAACATGTACCTAAGTAGGGACATTCACACACACACACACTCACTCGTTTTTGCACGCACACTCAGAGACGTGCAGCATCACCATTAAACTAACTAATAGTCCACATGCAAATAATTATCAATATAAAAAAACCAACTTCATAAAAATGTCAGAGCTGTACCAAATTAAATGGGACCACACTGGAAGCACCAGCTTTCAAATGAAAAAAGAATCATTACAATCTGGGTGTTTTCAAGTCAAAAGTGTCAATCGGTTTCTTCTAGGCAAGCGTGATCCATTGTAGGCCGCATCATCGCTTAACATCAGGCGAGTTGGAGGCCAAGCGCAAGCCTATTTTACAATAAAAATAATAATAAAAAAAGGCATCAAGCCTGATTTAGGTCCAATGCGTTCGCACCCGCCACACCATTTAACTACTTATGTCTCCCTTGGTCTGACCTGTATGCATTCATTCTCATTCGTGCACTCATTGCATGAATTCTTCGAAGTCTCTTTACAAAAAATCACACCGATCCCTTGCTGTATTAATGCGTGAAAGAGGAACAAACAAATAAACACGCTTGTTTTGCGCATTTTAAATATCGGTACGATGTAATGTAAACAAAGCAAAAATAAATAAACGTTCTATCCCAAAAAAAAAAAACAAATCAAAATTCAAACAAACTTAAATTCGTTCCAATTCGAATTATTAACGTTTCTTTCCACGCTCGCGTTTTATTATCTCTATTACATTCTTCACGGATTTCTCTGATCGCTCCTGGGAACGTTCCGTGTAATGTTATAAAAACTGCTGCCCTCACGGGAACGGAACGGAGCTGCTTATGGCAAGGACGCGCGAACACGTTCAATTTTCGAATATGGAACAGTAAATCGATTTGATTAAAATGAGGTTGCATGACTAATCGAGTCGTGTTTTGAATTTGAATTTTGTATTTCGTTTTTAGGACTTTGGCGTCGCACTCTTGTGCATTTGCCACTGTCAAGTATTTTAAATTATCAAATTTCATAATAATAAATAAGATGATTTATGTTGTGAGGAAATAAATGAAATGTGTATAAAAGCCAAAATCCCCAATCAGGGAGAAAAAAAATATCGGTCAATCTATTACAGCATAATTTTTGCTCACAACTTGTACTGTGATTTATTTATTGTTTTACGTTATATGTTACCTAATATTAATTATTTACCTATGTAAGGAAATGTCATTATTTAACAATAATTTAAAGTTTTTTTACTTACTCTATGAATTTAGGCGTCCACAAAAATATTTTTGAATTTACAATCATGACTATAAATATACAAAACTTTGTACTAAATGAGAAAGAAAATAAGTATTTCAACATTTTATTGCATTATTTTATGCCGGTTTTTCCAATTTTCCACCTAGAGTCTGATTTATATCCGAGCGTGTTTTTAAATAAAATTCGAAATAGATGCAATCTCAGTTCTGTCGAGATGCGGAATCGAGAAATTTTGAATAAGTACCTTTCTGCCTGTACATTTGGCAGGGTTGTCAATCTGGCATAACTACGAATTTTGAGAATAATTGTAATGACACAGTACAATTACATGTCATAGGTACAGTTATACAATGTAATTAAGTACTTACACATTACAAAATACGAGTATCTTCGTACATCTGCGTGACATCTTCTCGTCCAAGATACCACAGTGCCTAAAGACAAAGATATTTAATCAGTGTGTGTTGTCAGTGATGACATATGGTACTGAGACGTGGTCCTTAACTGATCGCCTTTTGGAAAAACTCAGAGTCACACAACGGGCAATGGAGAGAGATATGCTCGGAGTTTCTTTTCGCGATAAAATCCGAAACGTAGATATTCGCCAAAGAACCAGAGTCACCGACATAGCTATTAAAATCTGCAAGTTGAAGTGGCAATGGGCAGGCCACATCGCTCGAAGGACTGTTAACCGATGGGGAAGAAAGGTTCTTGAGTGGAGACCGCGAACCGGAAGACGCAGCGTAGGTAGGCCTCGCGCTAGATGGACCGACGACATTGTGAGAGTCGCGGGCATCCAGTGGATGCAGATGGCAGGATGTCGTTCAGTGCGGATGTTAAAGGGGGAGGCCTATGTTCAGCAGGTGACGTCTTCTGGCTGATGATGAATATACAAATCCGCGATAAAAACTATCCTAATTTCGCTAAATTTATCAAAGCCTATTTGTTTTACTATTGTAAAATAGGCTTGCGCTTGGCCGCCAACTCGCCTAATGTTAAGCGATGATGTGGCCTACGATGGATCACGCTTGCCTAGAAGAAACCGATTCACTTTCGAATTGAAAACACCCAGATTGTAACTATAGGGGAACACCCATTCAGGCAGCGCATTCCAAATACTAGCAGTTCGCAAAATAAAAGTGGAAACAAAGCGCTTCGTTCGGGTTTTCGGAATATCAACCATAAAGCGGTGTCGATTTTTCGTGACCGCTCTGGGCAGTCCTTTAGAAAATAAGGAAGATTTGTTTTTTAATCATAATTTTATTTGAGAAGAAATATGGGAATTTGACATCTATTTTAATAAGGCTCCTGCAGCTGTTAATCCTCGCCTCTGCTGATGCCTTAGCGGAAGAGTGAGGTAAGCGGATGAAATTTTTATAGCCCTAGTTGAGTCTGAAACTAAATAAAAATGATGCTTTTGTAGTCTGAATTTCAAACTACAAAAGCTCTGAAATAAAAAACAGCAATTTTTTTTAGTATAAGTTTAAAACTGTCAACTTTAGGTACCTATAGTTCAAAATCGTCCCCCAATGTCTTTTTCAAATTGAACTAATTCATTTGACAACCCTAGAAAGTGCCTTTAGCTGTCACAAAACAATCAAGTTTTATCTATATTTTGTTGCGCGATGGTGCAATTTCAAATGTGAAACATTGTAAACGCAATTTTAAAAGCATTTCATTGTTTGAAATATAAAGTTTTGACGTTCCGAGTATTACGAGGATGGCTTTTGGACAGACTTACAAATCATCATCATTATCATCCAATTATGTTTCCAATCACTTAGGCTTTCTCTCATCTGATGATGAGGATAGAGGGAGAGGACCTTTACAAATAATTGTCGTAAAACATTCACAACCCATCATCATCATCATCAGCCAGAAGACGCCTACTGCTGAACATAGGCCTCCCCCTGTAACCTCCACACTGAACGATATCCTGCCATCTGCATCCACTGGATGCCCGCGACTCTCACAATCTCGTCGGTCCATCTAGTGAGAGGCCTACCTACGCTGCATCTTCCCATTCGTGATCTCCACTCAAGGACCTTTCTTCCCCACCGGTTATCGGTTCACAACCCATACATTGTGGATTTTCCTTGGATACGTACAAACGTGTTGATTCTACGTTTCTAATCCGTACGGCCAAAGATTATCCTGTCGGCTTCCTTGTTTCCTGTAAGATATCTGGGCCTTTTCTAGACCAGAGTGAATAGGTATCTTCTAAGTCTGCGTGCTTCATCTTCAATCACACCAGCGCTTACCAACAGGCGAGTTTGAGTTCAAACGCGGTCTCATTCGCGATTAAAAAATAACAGTTTTCTAAACGAATGCAATCCCCTTAAATGCCACATTATAGGTATTAAGTATACACTGTTAAGTATACTTACAATGTCTAATTTTTACACCTTTTTGACATGGTAAAACTTAAAGTAGATTTTCGTTTATTTTTTTACTTAACTAGTGCCCTGCAGTTTCGCAACATGGCACTGCAACTTTCCATCCGCGGTCAAAGATCCAGAGGCAGACCCAAAACAAGATGGAAGGATGTCGTGCTAAAAGATATGAGCTAGTGTAAGGTTTCCGAAGACGATGTCGAGAATAGTGCGAAGTGGAGGAGAAAAGTGAGGAAGGCTGACCCCACCACCATGTGGGATTCATAGTCGGGAAGAGAGAGAGAGTGCCCTGCAGTTTCGCCTGGTAGTCTCTCCATCTTAAAAGTGGCCTGAAAGAGATCACTCTTAGCAATAAGGCCACCATTTAGTGTGCTACGTTTTAGATCTTTCTTTTCCATCTTATATAATTTCTGGTGTGAACAATAAACTTACAAAACAAACAAACAGTGTTTAATAAACTTACAACCAACAGTTCCAATGGATTTAAAAAACCTTATGTTATTCCAGGGTGTAAGCTACTCACATACTAAGTCCGTTTAGCCGTCATGATGTGGATACAAACATACTTCTTGAATTAAGAAAAATAAAGTTAAAAAACTGAGAGTATAGATATTAAAGACTATATTATCTGATGAATAACAATTATTTAATCAGTGGCTATCAGCTTACTGTTTCTTGTCAATCACAAACTGTGCGAAAGGCGTATGATTAACCAATTCATAGCTGGTTAACCCACAGTTAAGCTAAGAATGCGTAGAGCCGGCCCTCTAGACATTGACATGAGTTATAATTAACGTTACTTCAGACCCCGAGAAGTGCCGGGTAACTGTACTTATGAACTGGCAGTTAATAAGGTCTCATGGTTTAGGGAATGTATTTAACAAGTGGATCACATTAAAAACTGACTTAACATACCACGTCCGCCTTTTTTGAAGTCGGTTCTAATAGACTGAAAGAAGACAACTTTCGGTTCATATGTACGTATAATTTTGAAAAAAAAAAACTTTCAACTAACCGTTGAGGAGTTGTACCCTTCATCATCAGCTCTTCCATATGAGATGATGATTATCAGACGCAAATACTTGAAAATATAGTGCCTAAAATTTTGAAGGTTGCCCTCGATTTCCCTGAGATCCCATCATCAGATCCTGACTTGTATGACAACGGGACCAAATTGGAAGTATTAAAAAAGTAATTTTATTTTTATTGGTCAATAGTTGGCGGAGATATCAGTGAACATACATAAAAATATATAATAGGTCGGGGAAAAAGTCTTTTCGTATTTTGTATGTATGAAGTTGTAGTAAAAATCTCATCGGTTGTACTGTTTGTATCTGGCTGGTTTTGATACCATTAAAAATATGACATTTTAAAAAAGGAATACAAAAAGTAAAAAGCAATTTCCCGCCATTTTTCACTTGTTTTTTTGTTCGATAAAATGAGTGAATCTAACGAAGAAATTCGATATATTGTGAAATTTTATTACAAAAAACTGAAAAATGCGACACAAGCCGCGAATAAAATTTGTGACATTTATGGACCTAATGCAGTGTCATCAAGAGTAGCACAATGTTGGTTCAAGCATTTTCAGTCCAAGAATTTTGATGTCAAAGATGCAGCTCGCTCTGGTCGCCCTGTTATGGATAAATTAGATGCCATTTCTGAAAAAGTGGACCAAGATCGGCATATTAGTAGTTACGACGTAGCTGAAGACCTGGGGATTGACCACAAAACAGTGACCCATTTGAAAATAACTGGGTATACAAAAAAACTCGATATTTGGGTGCCACACCAGCTCACTGAAAGAAACCAAATGAATCGTGTACTCATTTGCGATTCTCTATTGAAACGTAAAGAAACCGAACCGTTTTTGAAAAGATTGATCACTGGTGATGCAAAATGGATCACCTATGACAAGAATGTGCGCAAACGATCATGGTCAAAGGGCAGTGAAGCACCACAGACTGTAGCGAAACCCAGATTAACACGTAATAAGGTGATGCTGTGTGTATGATGGGATTGGAAGGGCATCGTTCATTATGAGCATTTACCGCCGGGCAAAACCATCGATTCGGATCTCTACTGCCAACAGCAGATGAGACTCAAACAAGAAATTGAGAAAAAACGGCCGGAATTGATCAACATAAAGAGTGTGGTCTTTCATCATGATAACGCCAGACCGCACACATCTTTGGCCACTCAGCAAAAATTTAGAGAGCTTGGTTAGGAAGTGTTAATGCATCCACCACATAGCCCTGACCTTGCACCCTCAGATTTCCACCTGTTTCGATCTCTTCAGAATTCTTTGGGTAGTGTTAGATTAACATCAAGAGAGGACTGTCAAAACTACTTGTTGCATTTTATTGATCAGAATTCCCAAAATTTCTACAGCAACGGCGTCATGTCACTACCTAAAAGATGGCAACAAGTTATCGAACAAAATGGTACATATATATTATAATTAAATGTAATTAAACTTGAAAAAAATATGTCTTGAATTTGTTTATAAAATACGAAGAAACTTTTTCCCCGACCTTATATATAAACAGCGGGTCATAGAACCTTCGCCTTTTTTGAAGTCAGTTAAAAGTATACGAGACTGTGGAGCATGTGCTACTGCATTGCAAGTCCACAGAAGACATACGATTAAGGTCGAGACTTCTTGAACTTCAACAACCACAAGTCTCAATCCAACACCTGGCAAAATAGGGGTAGAACAGTTCAGGCAGCGACCCAAAGCCGTGATTCGTTAGGTACCTTAAGGAGCTAGGCTGGTTTGTGTAGGCTGTCAGGGGCAAATGCAAAATACACCCCAAGCGGGATGTCAGTGCAGGTCTTATCACCCCCACTTTGAATTAGAATAAGAAGTATTAATTTAAAGATTTTTAAATTAATCACTAAAACACCTCTCTGCCCGCGATTCGAACCCAGGAGCTCCTGCTCATGACGGACGCGTTACTGAGCCAAACCAGTTGCCAAAAAATTGAAACCACTATCTATCACACTCATATCATATTATGTGAAAGTTTGGATGGATGGATGGATTGATAGATGGATGGATGGATGTTTGTTACTCAATCACGCAGAAACGGCTGAATGGATTTGGATTATACATTGCTTATGTCCTGGATTAACACATAGGCTACTTTTCATCATCATCATCAGCACCGATTTTCATCACCACGCGGGTGAAATCGTGGGGCGCAGCTAGTATACTATAAACTATCTTTCTATGAAACTTTGTCACTGCAATACTGTATGCTGTGCCTGCCTGCATACCTGCAATTACCGTCTATTCAGAAGCAAAGCGAAATGAGAAAGCACAGTTAGTTTCTAGCCCTTCATAAGCCTTTATTGAGCTCGGATAATGCAGGAACTAGAAGCCTGACCTTTGAGTTAACAAGTTTTCTTAAACTACTTATAGGTAGGTATTAAGTTGGAAAATTACTGATCTTTTTTATCACACAAATTTTATTATCATTCTAATTTAACCTTTAATCTGCTACATTTTTATACGAAATGATATTTTTGTGTAACATTCATCATTTTAGTGCATATGGGTTTCATGCCTGAAAAATTTTTGAAGCGGTGTTGCCCGCGATTATCGCTTTTTTGAGATAGAAAAGTACCCTATGTCCGTTTACATGATGCATGCTACCTTTCTGCCAAATTTAGTTAAGATCGGCCTAGCCGTTTGGTCGTGAAAAGGGAAAAATCAGACATAAAGACAGAGTTACTTTTGCTTTTATAATATTAGTTGAAACTTATTTAGTTCTAGTTTCAAAATTGTACTTGATTTGCTAGAGTTAGAATACAGTCAAGGCTTACTTTATTTTGAACTTACAGTAAACTGGGAAGAGTTTATTTTCCCACGAGCGTTTTCACGTCGCGACGCCATGACCTCTCCAGTAGGGTTAGGTCATAAACTACTTCTTAGACTTTAACCAGTCACCCAGTATAAGATTATGATTAAGAACTGTACAATGATATCCCCGAATATTTCTACTGTCTAACAAATCACAAAGTATATCTATCTAATAAATACCTCCTATTTTTTATAAGCCTGAACTAAACTAACGGCATATTAATTCAACCAGTCTGAAGCAACTCCACCCAAAGTTCGTAATACATTCTTAAATAAATATGTACATGCGAGTAAAACAAGTTGCATGACTGGTCAGACGCAGCGACGCGAGCGCAGCGGCCACCTGGCTCTGAATCATGTCACTATATCAACGGGCGAGTCGTACGTCAAGTGTAGTCTTTTTGTGGAGGAACATGGAGTCACAAGACAGTAATGAAGGTGTTGTACTTAGGATGAAACGGAGAAGGTATGAAGACGATACAGCTATCTCCGCGTCCTTTATAACAACGCATTTAGGAGGTTGTTTGGGCTGCCCCAATTCTGCAGCGCCTCAGGCATGTTTGCGGACGCACACACTGCGTGTTTTCACTTGATCATGCGGTAAAGTGTGGTAAGCGGATAAAGTACTGCCTTCAACTTCTTACAGAAGGTACGAAAAAAGAGTTGCAATCGAATTCAATTCATGGACACCAGAATGTTTACAAGTTCAGTCTGACCATGGATTAACGTACTTAGATTTGTCGATGGTCTGACCAACTTATCTGTACAGATGAGTAGTGGGAGTCTCTATAGTACGAGTATATTCTGAACAAAACTGAGAGCCCTCTATTCTAAATATTTAGTTTCTTAATTTGGCCAACTCTAAATATAAGTTTGCCGCACAAGGCAGTTCTCGCGCGCTCGTGATAATATTGGTCACTGTATTTGTAGTTGAAAAATTCATAAGAGTGAAAGTGGTCGAAATAATCTCGGTCGTGACAGAATAAGAGCCCTGGGTCTTGTTTTGCCGCCACGTTTTAATTCACCTGGCGCGAATTTCGCCACTTTTTAATTATGTAAGCCGACTTTTAAGGGTTAACAGTTGTAATGTTTAAATATTAAACGGCTTTATGTTTGTTTGAATGGCTTCCTTCCGTCGCGCAGGGAAGCTAGTCCGGGCCACTTTAATATCGGGAATTTATTGGGCATGATTTGCATTCATTGGAAACTTTGTTGATGTTAAATATTGAATAATATTGTTATATTTTCTTGTCCCTTCAGTAGATATAAATAAATATGTTTGTCACTCTCTTTGTTTGGTATTTACGGATAAACAATACATGAGCAAGTAGTAAGAGTGGTAATAGGCCACCTGATGGTAAGCGATCACCGATACCTGTGTGGGATATATCATAGATACGTTGCCAACCTTTAAATATTTGAAGAACTCCATGTTAAACTTACTCGAAAATACTGCAAAGAGAGCGCTTTCCACAAATTGCAGGTGCAAAGCAAAAAAGATAGCGTAAAACGCACAGTGTGCGATTTACACAGATGTACGATATAATTATGTCGGTGAACTTTCAGGCAGTGGCGGCTAGTGCGATAATAAAACCGCAACGCCGACATTAAACCAAACAGTTCTTCAGAATCCATCCTCGTTGTAAAAGCTATAAAAGATTGAGAGAGGAAGAACAAGATTACCCGGCTTTTTACAACTCTGAACTCTTCTGCATATTAAAACCGATGCCCGTCTAAGCAACGTGACATGAAGGTAATCTGACAAGCTATAAAGTACGAGCGACAAGTTTCAAATTTCAATGCATTTTTGAATGCAGCAGAAAATCATGTGTTGTCAGATCGACAACGGACCTAACCAATAGATCTACATTATCTATGTACAAGTGAATCACATTAAAAAAAATTATGAAAAACGTAATAAGTGCCTATAAAATTTGAAGGTTGCCCTCGATTTCCCTGGAATCCCATCATCAGATCCTAACTTAGTGACAATGGGACCAAATTGGCAGGATACTCTACCGAAAAAAGTTTTTTTTATTGGTCATCAGTTTTGGCGGTTATATCGGTTAACATGGATAAAAAAATACAGCGGAACATAAAAGAACCATCCTCCTTGTTTGAAGTCTGTTAAAAACGTACAAGAAGTTATATATTCAGTCTGTGGTTTTAAGTGACAGGCCTAGAAACGTCAAGCTCGAATCCAATGGCGCAGTAAATAAAACGGGCGAAGCCGGCGGGCACAGTTTGTGAATGACATTTCCGTTAGCGGAACTGCACATGCATACTACGTGCATTTTAATTGAATTCATTTCTAGGGTCATTTTATTTGGAAATGACAATATTATCGTAAAAAGGCTGTAATCTGTAATAATTAACGTATGTTCCACAGATAATCGAACTAATCACAAATGCGTGAAATTAGTAGGTACTTAATTGTAATCTTCAGTTTCCCCATGAATTAAAACCAGACCAGAATCAAGATCTAGTTTTTCATAGATCTTCAGACTCTACCTCATTGACAAAAACCTACTTGTTATGTAGTTTCGTACAGAATAAATGTGTTGTAAAACTGGAAATCTAACACCGTCCGATTTTTTCCGCTCCTTTATTTCGCGTACCTGCAACGTATGGCATGTCCTTCCGCCAAAGGTTTTCCCGCCGAGCTTTAACATGAAGCGTTTCAAAAAGGGTGTCTACAACTACCTAATATATATATTATATAAAAAATAAGGGCTTTGATGTCTACTAAGTATTTAGCATCGTTATGAAGTACAACGACCGCTCACTAACGAAGTCGACGTGCTCAGGTCAGGGTGAGAAATACACTCGTGCTTACTGAAAAAAGTTCCACTGTCCGGACCGTAAAAGACTGTTATCCTTACAAAGTTAAAGTCAATGCGGTCAATGTACACATATACTCTACTAGTTTGAATTGCAGTTGAAACGTAAATAGAATGATGACTGGGTTCCTGAGCGCTAAGTGACTAAAATAACTTTCCATTTGTTCCACGTGAGAGTTACGAGTAAGCTCAAACTAACCACTTTCTTCTTAATATTTCATTTGACATTAGAAATAACCGCTACTAAAAAACTACAGTCGAATTGAGAACCTCCTCCTTTTTGGAAGTCGGTTAAAAAAAACAGTACCTACCCAAGATCCTCTCCGAGACCATCCGAGATATCTTCCATCGATCAAATTTATTTCCTCTTAACGGGGACTTTGGCGTCGCACGTGTATTGTGAATTTTTCATTGTTATTGCAATATTTTCTAGTTTTATTCGATATCTTCAAATAAGTCAGAGTCAAGCAATATAAGCCACCGTCAAGTCAAAGTCAATGCCATAAAGGGTGGAGGTTTACTAGAAAATTCTGTGCGTTTCACCAAGGAGTTCCCTCGCCGTAATGTTGGCTCCCCTGCTCTTCCCAATACAGGGAAAGTGCAGGGGAGCCAACATTACGACGTGGGTACTCTTTGGTGAAACGCACCTACCACACTGACCACAAAACACTACTTTTGCGCCACGACATGTCTCTTCCATAACATACAGGTTGACGCCGCGATGACGTCACATAACCTACATTCCGTGGATGTAGCAGCGGCGCGGATGCTAACGACAGCCCCGATAATTGCAACACTTGTCAATCTAGCTTGACAAATAGATTTGATTGTATAATAGAAGGTTTTCCAAAAGGCAATTTAAAAAAACATATAGGTATAACATAATAAGTAATCATCACGAACCTACGTAATCATATAGTTAATACAGGAAAACAGGTTTTATAGGTGTATATATCTACGTTTGGCCTCGTTTTCTACGTTTTTAGTAATACAAAGATAGACAAACAAACCGAAAGCGGATCCAGTTTTGGTGCCAGAGAGGGTCACATAATCCTGGTAAAGTCACAAGAAGTTATAATTTAATTTTTATAATCATAGATACAAGTAAAAAGTACGTATGGGCTGCGTCTAGGGAGGAGGTCATGACCCCCATGACACCCCCTGGATCAGCCCTTGAAACAAACGTATAATATGTACACCCGAAACATTACTATCCATCTGAGCAGTCACGTAAAACAAGACGTGACACTGAGTTGTGTATTATGTATTCTGTGACCGAGTGAACACTATCTACTGTTTTTGACTCGTAGTTTAAACGATTCAGTAGAGGAATTAGATCATCATGCCCATAGCCGGTCGCTAGTGAGACCTGAACAAAACAATCAGCACGAGAATGCCCATCACAAAAGGCCGAACGCAAACGAGCGGTCGAAACGCACGCAACTTGTTAATTACTCGTTTTCGTAAACCCCTGAGCCGAAGACTAAAGACTCCGGCGCACTGAAAGCGGGAACCAGCGCCCTAGTTATAACTCGCAACATTGCAACGTTTTTGAAAGTAAAAAAATCACTGAGTAAGAATTAAAGAATCTGATTGGGCATTATCTTTATAATGAAATTAAAAATGGTTTAATGCAATTTCGTGTTGAGATATTTAATAGAATGGCGGAGGAAATAGAAAAAAACTATTCACGATTCAAGTTTTTTCTATCTCCTCCGCCATCCTATAAAATATAGACACGAAAATCGCTTTACTTTATTTGCAATGTTATTCTAAAGAGAATGCACAATCGGTCTTTAAAATTCTGAATCAGTGATTTTTTATTTTGAAAACAAATGTTTGATTCGTGCGAAAGAGATAGCTATGACCTTTGAGCGCACCCTTAAGTTTTAGTTGCTTAATTGACATGCACAAATGCTTCGCATAACGCTGTGCATGTTAACGGACACTAATTAATTAATAATCGTTTCTATCAGCATCATCATCATCAGCCAGAAGAAGTCCACTGCTGAACATAGACCTCCCCCTTTAACCTCCACACTGAACGACAGCCTGTCATGTGCATCCAGTGGATGCCGTGGATGTCTTCTGGCTGATGATGATGAGTACCTAAACAGAGATATACAAAGCGGCGGTAGGTATCTAGTACCTACTAAACTGAAAGAGGGTTATTAGATATTATGAACCACATTGACCACGAGAACCCTGAACAGTACCGATCAGTTTTATAGACCAGTCGTGTTACTGGTGTCAGTCGTTTTTCTCGAATAAGGTAGCGGACGTTTGAAGCGGATTGCCACACGCATAACCCGCTCACTGTATGGCGCAACCTCAAGGGTTCAACACGACAATGCTTCGTGAAACAGTTGAAAGTTCACAACAGGCATACTTTGGAGGGTTAAAGTAAGGGTTTGCGTGAGAAGCGTTACTTAACTGTTGGCAAGAATTTTCGCTGTTGGCGACCGTGGCGTGGCTAATGCTCTGTGACCGGCCTAACTGCGATGAAGGCACTGCGATGTTTGGATCCGGCTCAAAATAGTTACAAAAGATATCGTGTTTTGTAGCTCATGGCTTAGATCGACTGACACTTAGCAGACCAGCTGCCGTATTGTGGTTCCAATCGAAAACACCCATACATTGTGGACTTTCCTTGGATACGTACCAAACGTTTCGATTCTACGTTTCTAATCCATACGGCCAAGGATTGGAACAACCTGCTGGTTTCCTTGTTTCCTAAGAGATATAATCTGGGCCATTACAAAGCAAGAGTGAATAGGTATCTTCCAAGTCTGCTTGCTTCATATTCGACCACATCGTCACTTAAAGACAGGCGAGTTAGTGGTCAAAGGTGGACATATTCGCAATAAAAAAAACATTCTGCATCTCCGCCAACATACATTCAGTATGACACGTTCGCACCCGCCACTCCATATTACCATATCTCCTTTGCTGGTCTAATTTATGGTAAAAAGTGGACGTCCCATTGTTTATTCTAGAACAAAAGGTGACCTCAAAGCTAGGACACTACATAGAACTAGAGCCACTCATTCAGCCTAACAAACAATGTATACTTTCAGTGGGATAAATGACGGCCATAAAATCTTTTTTTATTCGACGAATTCAATATAAACCCGAGCTAATTGGACAGAAGATGATTGACATAAAAAATGAAACTCCATAAATTTTCCACCAAAACATCGCACCCATCAGACATTATTAATCACAACCAGAAAAGAGCAGATTTATAACTTGGAAGTTTCTACAAAAACAGTCTTACTGATTACGCTTTTGGACTTCTTTATCCTATGGAAAGTCCTGTAAGTTCTTCATTTTTCATCCTGTCCTGCTGTGGAATGCGCTGCCTGCTTCTATCAGGTAGGCCAAATATCTCTTTCTAGTTTTAAGAATCAAATCTATACGCATTATCTTAGTTCATGTTAATTGGTAGGTATGTATGTAGCATTGTGTATTTATTGTATGCATGTGCGTAGGGATATATTCTTTTAATATTTTATGTGCACCACCGACCGTTTTCAAATTATTTAGTCCTGTCCATCCAAAGTTTGCCTGGAATAAATCGCTTTGGGCGATAAGGCCGCCCATTATAATGCCGTATATTGATTTTTTATGTGTTTAAGTTTCATTTGTATTTTCGGTGTGTAATAAAAAGGTATTGTAAAAACTTTTTTTATCGTGTAGAAGGTAGCTAGCACTGGCTACTTGAGCAAGAAGTTTTTCCTCTGTCCCTACCTAGTCTGTAATATCACCATGACGCCACATTTAGTAACCTCCCCCCTGCCCCGTAATTAACCCCACCATCTCCTTCCTTATCTCTTCGGAATACGATTTAAACTCCCCTCTCGTAGTACATAATTTTCGCAGTGACTTCATAAATTGAACTGCGCGGAAGGGTTGTAACAGTTTGACCTCAATGAGTATTTCATTTTAGATTAAATTTTATCCATAAAGTAAGCGTAAGCGTACTCAAATTAAAATATTCAGCAGTCAGCAGTTTGGCAACATCAATTGGTAACTAATCACATAAGTGTTTTTTTATTTATTTATTTGAAATGGTACTAAAATTATGTTGCTATTTGACACGCTTTTTTCATTAGCTTAGTATATATACATGTATGTAACGGAATTTTTGATCTTGATTTTCATTTACTTCAAAGAAATTTTGCATACTTATTAAGGTCAAGGACCAGTGAAAATCATCATCATCAGCCAGAAGACGTCCACTGCTGAATATATGCCTCCCTTTTTAACCTCCACACTGACCGACAGCGTGCCGATGACAATGCAATGATTTAAATAGTTTGTTCCATTATCATTACCAGGATCTTCAGGGTTAGCGGTTTTAAAGCGTGCTTTTTAGTTTTTTAAACTGCGAAATATATTATTGATAATCTTACTTTATTTACTGGCAAGTGCCTTCATTAACTAAACAAAATACAAGCTAACTAAGACTACAAAAATGTTTGGACTGCCTATAGACCGTTGAAGGTCTAAAGACAATCTACTTACCAGTTGGCAGCATATCCAGCACGCTCGCAGCATTATCACGCCGAATGGCAATGCTAATGCGTGGAGCCCGAAAATACGCCTGCATTCTTACTTACTTCCATTTAAGTTCCAAGCAATTTCAGTACTTTCCTAATAAAACTTAGTATTTTTACGTGGTTATGACATTTATCAAATTAAATCTAAAACTTAGTAACAAATCTTAATCTTTAGACATGATTCATCTTGATAAGTTAACGGATTCGTCTTGATAAGATAACGACAGCTACCATCGTGGTCAAGCTGTAACTCAGGCTCATTAGTGACCAAAAAGGTTGCAATATAAAAGAATGAGTCGACACTTCGTCACCATGGCACGTCATTCATCAAGGCTGTTGGAAATTGCATTTTTTTTTAGATTCGAACGCGTTGATGGCTTTTTAGTTGGTGTTAGTGATATCCTTCTGTGGGCGAAGTAAGAATTTTTTGCTACGCAAAAAACGTATGGAATTTACTACAAGTTTTGAATTCCAAAATTGAAATATGTATGGAATTCGATACGTACCTATTTTACGTAGCGAAATTTCTTACTTCGCCCAATGATACTGAAATATAACTAACACGACACGTCCCGACATGTGCACGTCACGACATGTACATGTTATGTTACACACGTCATGCTATTTTAATGACGATGTTATTTAAGTAATTGAAGATGTGTTTGGCCAAGCTCTGCATTTCGCCATTATAAAAACTTTTAGAAATTATATGAAATATTTATTGATAGCAAAGCTACAGGTCGGTTTTTTTACTCATTTTAAATAAATATGTTATAAATTAATTATAAAGCAAATTAAATTATCATATATATTTTTATAAACTATGCGTAGTCAATTTTACATTAGAAAACTAACTTTATTATGAGAACTACAGTAAATTAGCACTTTTTTTGCTGTGCCAAAGGAAAATGACATTCACATTTAAGGAAATGTATGGAACTTATATACATTTCGTTTCATACAGAAATTTCATTCATACACAAAGAAATGTATGGAACACATACATTTCGTTCCATAGAAAAATTTCATTCACATAAAAAGAAATTTGTATGAAACATACATTTCGTTCCATAGAGATATGTCATTCACATTCACTCAAATAACCCTCTATTTGTATATTTCACTTATTTATGTTTTGTGTTTATTTCAGATCCCACCCAGCTTGGATTAAAATGAGTCAAACGGACATGTGAGGTAAGCTGGACAACAATATTTGTTTGAAATTATTTTTAGAAAAGTTTTTTTTAATGTATGAATAGGCTTTAATTTGACCACCAACTTGCCTGATGTTAAGCGTTGATGCAGTCTACGACGCACGCTTGTCTAGAAGAAACCGATTCACTCGTGATTTGAAGACACCTAGCCTCTCTCGAGTATATTGACTCGAAAGAGGCTAGGTGTCTTCGTTATCGTCATCATCAGCCAGAAGACGTGCACTGCTTAACATAGGCCTCCCCTTTAGAATGCCACCATGAACGACAGCATGCCACCTGCATCCACTGGATGCCCGCGACTCTCACGATGTCGTCGGTCCATCTACTGGGAGGTATACCCCACGCTGCGTCTTCCGGTTCGTGGTTTCCATTCAAAAACCTCTTTGCCCTATCGGTTATTGGTTCTGCCAGCGATGTGGCCTCCTTATTGCCACTTCAACTGGAAAATCTTGGCAGGTATGTTCGGTCACTTGAGTGCCAAATTCCATTCCAGGCCAGACATGTTTACCATCTTCGACCATACCGTCTAGAGTCTAGGCGGTCCTGTTAGGTGACGGTATGGTTATGGTTTAGTCTAGGCCCTAGACCAAACCATATAAAGAAAAAAGCGAAATTGAATAAACAAATTGAATAAACGCGATTCCGACTTGGTGTTCTTTTGTTGGGGTTTGGATATCATTTTGGTTGATGTACCTAATGATAATGAATGTGGAAAATTAAAATTAGCCATTGGACCGACTGTGTAGGAATAAACAATGTTTGCTTTAAGTACCTCTGCTTGGTTTATTTCATTACTGACAGGTCAGGCGTTCGACAGCAGCTCATCATTTTAATCTGGATTGCTGAGAACTGACTCATTAAGCTTTGTTAAAGAGTAGGGTTTTTTTTCCTATTCTGTACACTCACTATTTTATTCATATTCTGTTCCCCGGTAATTACAATCCTGGTGTCTTCAAATCACGAGTGAATCGGTTTCTTCTAGGCAGGCGTGTTCCATCGTATACAGCAGCAGCGCGTAACATCAGACGACTTGGCGCTCAATCGCAACCCTATTCCAAAAAAAAAGTTACAGCTTCGTGAAGTAATGCTTTCTTTTCACTTTCTGGTCACTTTAAATACACTATAGAAACGTAAGAATGGTAATGTTATTCAATGTACAACAGCGAAACCGAATAAATTTTGAATAACATTATTCCAAGCGCACTTCGAAAGGATTTTGAATCGATGAATGGGCATTTTACTTTCTTTCTACTACGGTTTTCTTTCAAGAATATATTTGTGACGCAAATGTGACGGGAAATATTAATAAAAATAGAAAGATATTGTTTTCACCTGTTTTTATAAAACACGAAACATAAAATGACGCTGTTTTAAACTATCACGGTTGTTCACTAAAGTTATATGATTATTAACGGGATATTTACCGTGGTAAGGTTGTGGAAAGAGCTCCCGATATTTCGGCTTGAACATGGTCTTCCCATGGTCCAGTCTTCCCGTGAACATGGTGCATGTAGCTGCGCCGAAATATCGGGAGCTCCTTCCACAACCTTACCGGTAAATATCCCGATAATAATCATATAACTTTATAAAATGATGCAACAAGAATTGACTAGGTAAATTCATTTTGTTTTACTAAATAAATAAAAAAACTATATAAAGTAATTATCACTAATTCAGTTATTTTCTATCTTTAATTTTGTTTTTTATGCTGTGATCATGTAACCGCCATACAAATAGAATACAAGTGAGTAGCAAAAGCATTCTGAAAACTATTACCGATTTTAACTTCCCCATCCTTCAATATCACGGTGTTATTTCAATGATGACAGTTTAGTTAATCTTTACTAGCGAACCACCACGGCTTTGCACGGGTGTAAGTGTATATATTAACCTTTCGTGAAAAATTATCTAACTGATGGTGAAAACCGCATCAAAATCAGTTGCGTGGTTAAGGAGTTAGCGGATATACAGAGAGACAGATGTGGAAAGCGACTTTATTTTATACTAAGTAGAGATGACATGTTTTATAGTAATTTTTAAATTTTCACGATTTGAACACATGTTTTAGTATTTAAAACAAAGGTAAAAGGTATTTATTTTTACCTATATTTAATATTGCGCGATAAGTCCCAATAAATATTAAAACAAACAGGTTTTATGTATGTAGAATATTAATTTTATTATTCGATTTAGATGAATGGAACTTTTTATTTAATGAAAAATAATATCTGATTTAAAAATATAAAAATTTCAATGTTCACATGCAAAATACGTTTTATAACATAATGTTTTAAAACCCAAAAACAAATCAGCATTTTTTTAAATAATAATATCATCGCCTTATAATCTGGCTTGTTGGACAAAATTTTTTGGACGAGTTGTGTTGAATTATTGTACGTAAAACTAGCTGTACCCCGTGGTTTCACCCGCGTTGTATACCTTCTCGAAGCAACCTTCTTGGTAGCGACAGCAACCTCCTTTGATTTTCCCTGGATTTGGTCTAGCTGGCTTTTGTCTGGTTGGAGTTATTACGCTACTTAGTATCTTTTAGAATCTTACTGTATGTGCTCTTAAAAGTTTATAGAGCCATAAATAATTTGATGTGTAGCTCTATTTTAAACAAGTCCTTTTGAGCTGTCAAACCTGTGGAGTTTTAAAAGGTAGTGCGGGACTGGTGAGCAGGGAAATTTTGCCGTTTGAAGGTGACTCGTTCCTTCATAGGAATAAGTGTGTAAACAAAAATGTGATACCGCGTGTGTTATTCCAGGATATAAGCTACCTCCACACCAAATTTCATCCAAATCCGTTCAGCCATTTCAGCGTGAAGGAGCAACAAACATACACACACACTCACACACAAACTTTCGCCTTTATAATATTAGTGTGATTTCCATAGGAAAAACCAGTGATTACCACAGGAGTAAAGTTCAAAGGATCAGTATGCAGGATGAGTGCGACCGTGCGTGTCGGCAGTGTGGCGCATTCGTCGCGGGCACGCGCGGCTAATCTGCGCCGGCGCAGGGGTAGGGCTGACACGATTCAAACATCATTAGAAATTGCAATTAGCAAATATAACTATGCTTGTAAAGGAAGTAAAAATCAAGCTATAATTTACCGCACACTGTTACTATATAGGCATACTCTTTGACCTTACTGACGGTAACATAGTCAAAGGTTGAGTTTAAAATTAAGCCTGTAAATTTTTTTTCGTCTTTTTTTTGACATTTAGACTACTAGTCTACATCAGCCGCATTGTACATTTACGTAAAATTATTACTTAAGTAAAAATTGCATACATAAATCTAGGTAATAATTAACCAAATATGTACGTTTGTGGAGTCAGAATTGCTTAAAGCCTGTAGAAAAGAGTTCGCCAGTCTGTAATATTATTCTGATTCCTAAGATAATTTTATGTAGCGTCCGATTGATTACATCTCCGCTCGTGGATAAATAAGCTGATACGGAGTCTCAGATGCGGTCACGTTTTTGGCAAGTAATATGGGTAGGCGATGTTGGTTATAATAATTATAAAATACTAGCTTTGCCCCGCAGTTTCACTCTCGTAGCTTACTCCTTACATCAGCTATCTGCTAGATAAAGTTCCGTCAAAATACATACACAAATTACCTTTTATATTAAGAAGAAGATGCGAAAGTGTGTTCGTTTGTTTGATCTTTCACGCAGCAACAGAGCAACGTATGAACTTGATTTAACCCGGATTTTTTTACTGTTCCTGAATGAACTACGCAGGTGAACACACAGGGCATAGCTAGGTCAAATAAATACACAAAATATATTAATAAATAAATAGATGGGGCGTTTTTGCACACACGGTCATCTGACCCCAAACTAGGCAAAGCTTATAATATGGCTGCCAGAGAGTCCAGAGACTGATATACTATTTACTCGTATATACTATAAAATTTTCTGTTGTGTTTATATCATCAGAATATATATTTTTTCCGCATTACTCTGAAATGCATTGACTGCCTGACTGATTGACAGGAGATTGCTAAAACCCTGGATCCCGGAAAATGTATGAAAACTGCTCAATTGCCTAGTAAATAACAAGCTAGTAATGATGCATCAAATGGAATGCAGCGACGATCCTGCATCCGAACCGTCACTTTCCATCGTAAGCATTCGCGAGACTAATCTTACTAATGTACGACCAGCCTTGCGGCTGCCACGATCATACCATTTGTGGCAAAATCTTGCCGCTTATGGCAGAAACATGGCACCATTAAATTGGATCCAAGAACGGCTAGGGGCTAAAAACTTAGCGATGTGTGGCGTGCTGTCACTGAGTGGAACATCTTTACAGAGAATTACTAAAATGCAAAACTTTACAGAACAAAAGATATTGTGCTTCTTTCTATCATCCGTGAGGAGTCAGCGGAGGCTTCCGAGAGCGTTATCCTACATAGTTCGATTGCAGCTCATTTACGCTATCAGGTTTACGTGACCTTGGGAGCCTGTTCTTAAATTAAGGTCTCTAAATACCTACTGTTCAGACCTGTACAAAAAAAATGATCACCATTAAAATAAAATCTATACCTATAAGCATTCGACTTTAATTTTAGCACCATAAAACAATAATATATTTTTAGTAAATACAAAGGTAATTCAGATAAGATAAATCTTCTGTAAATATAAAATTCAAAGTCTTGACTGACTGAGATATCAACGCACAGCCTACCGCTGGTCCTAGAGACATGAAATTTGGAGGGTGTATTCTTTGTGAAGTGTATACATCCACCAAGAAAGGGTTTTTCGAAATTCCACCCCTAAGGGGGTGAAAATGGGTAAAAACCTTAAAATTCGTTTTTGAAGTTACAGATGTGAAAATTAGTATTTGGATAGTTCATCTTTAATAAAATACCACACAAACTAGGAAAATCCATATTACTATGAAAATATTATCTAGGCGGCCTTATCTGTTAAAGCGATCTCTTCCAGGCAACCTTGCTACCAAACTATGGAAAGTAGTCTAAAAATTATAAACATACATACGTATACGTCCGAAATATATTACTCTCCATATTGGGCAGCCTAAGCTATCTCTTTGAAAGTATTACTACTCGTTGATGCGGCGTTCTGTGATGGACCTTGTACGGACAGACGAGCAAAAACCATCACTGCTCCATCGTTGAACGGTGACAATTTAATCAACACCTGTGATTGGGACGTGCTATAACAGTGATGATGACCTGTATTTTATTGTCTGTTGTGTCTTTGAAGACTCGTGGATATGACGCATTTATATTTTCAAATGCAATCAAAACGCAGTATCCCAAACGATACATTCCAAATTTATAAATGGAAGTTGCTCACAGTTTTTTTTATTGCTTGTATGTCTGCATTCAACGACCAACTCGCCGGTTGGCACGACCAGTAGTACCAAAGTAGCCAAGTCAGACCTTAAGCTTCAATATCTTATCCTAAGTTATAAGAAAAAATGACATATTAAGTAGTCATAAAATATTTTATGTTGTTATAAATAAATTTCAGGACTGACGAAGAAGTCAACAACCAAAGCATATATTATAATCTTGAGTTTGGCTCTCATTTCACATGTATGTTTTTGATAGGATATAATTTAGCCGAATTACTAAGCTTATTATTCTAACAAAACCGAGACCACTTTATACCTGGTTGTTTAAATGAGTCCTTATATCTGAAATGGATCGTTTTTATTACATAAAAATATATTTCATTCAGCATCCAATGTATATCTAATCTGACTCATTTTTATTGCTGAAATTACATGTAGCTATGTCTCAAATAGACCTGTAAATAAAGTAATATCATATCGAATACATGTCAATAATGTAGCTCTAAAAATAAAAAGAACGATTCATGTAAATGTTACCTAAAAAATCATATGAAAAGATACCAGACGAAAACGTAAAAAACATATCTGGCGAAACGTTACTAAAACCTTGTCGGGGGTGATAAAAAAACGAAATTAGTCTTTAATAGTTACTTTCTCGCAGTTTTGTCTGCTATTTTCATATTTCCCTGAATTTTCCGCAATTACAATAATTATCTTGTCATATTATTGATGCTTACTATTTCCTTGCTAAGCTTTATAAAGATCAGTTTAGCCGTTTAGCTGCGACATGATAACAAATATAAATCCCGATAATTGAATTTCACTAATTTCTCGAAAAGTAATTTATTATCATGGAAACTGACGTGGTTTTCACACATTTTATTTATATTACACGGGAATTACGTAAGATTAGGCCGGTTACTCCGACTATAGTTTCAACCGCATCCGGCGGTCTTTATCAAGGTAAATAAACGCGTGCGGCTGCGTCTCGCTTTGCACTATAAACTATATTCGAAACCGGCCTAATCTTACGTGAGTAATTCCCATGTAATATAAATAAAATCGGTTTTTATCGTTTGTTAAAATATTTACCATCATATCAATCACCATTTACCCAGTAGCTTTCCATCTTGTACTGTATGGAAGCAATAAATTAACTGACCATGGCACCCCTAACTCTTTTGTATTCTTGCTTCGTCTACCTGATATATCCACGCGGTATGCAAGATGCCCGATTGTAGTGTAAGTTCCTCACTGCACTTGCATTACGCTATTATAGCAAATTAATTTAAAATGGTGTCTGGTTGAAGTCATTTTACAACTCGCACTGGGACACATACAAATATCTGTAGAGCTATTGAGCGATAACTGACTAGATGTAGTCCGCGACTACGTACGTGTAGACTTTAAGCTTTCAACCTCCATTTGCCCCTTTTAATTCGGCTCTATCGCCAGAAAAAAAACAGTGGACCACTAGCCGATAACAAATCTACCTGCCAAATTTAAGAACCGTAAAGTTTTAGAGATTTCGTGAGGAGTGAATCAATCAGATAATGATTAGTAGGCAATTATAATTTGTATTGATTTCTAATATATATTGTTATTTGCACTTTGTATGTCACGTACAGCTTTATTGAGGGAGACAGAGACATCGTATAAGACGCTCGTACTCGTACTATTGTAGTTATAGGTACAAAACAAATTATGCTGCACATAATTCCAGTGGAATTTCACCTTTAGCATCATTATCAAGCTACGCTACTAGCGCTTAAAAAAGCAGTATAACTGGCACGTGCTCACAGGCGCGATACAAGACCGTAATCCATGGGAAAAAAACATCACGTGTAAGCCCCTTATAAATCCTGTATACCTACACACAATAAGACACACACGTATGTACAGTACATGAATACCAGTGTGTGGAAATCGCATTTATTTATGCACCACTATGCGACCAGCGGCAGCGATTGAGATGGTCCAAAACGTAAGTAGAAGCGTTCGTTATTCAACAATTTTCTAAAGATGATATTTATGGTGTTCAAAATGAGCAGAGTGCACATTTTGGATCGAACCCTATCTAAGAATTCTGACTTTCTCATCGCAATTAGTCAAAATAACTGTAAAGGTAAGGCATACGTCACGGGATAATTCCTCGGACGGGACGGGGACGTGACGCAGATCGTTCACAACGGGCACGTGATTTTAAAACATATGTACCACAGAAAAGAGAAGTAAATAGAACGGAGATGAGAAGGAAAATTTGTCGCCAGGTATTGTGACAGAACCTTGATTGAACATTCTTATTTATGCCAACGCGTCGAACTCCGCGTCAAACACAGTTGCTATGGGTTTATATGGATGCAAGTGGCTACAATAATTTTTTTACCAAAATGCCTTGACAGCCGTACTAATTTAAACATAAAAAAAACGATTTTTGTGATACCGACAATAATGACCAATGATGTGACAATAATCACTATTTGGTTTTTTTATGACTAAACAGCTGATCCACCCGTAATTTTTCTGAAACCCCGAATTCGTGAGAGTCAGGTTTCACTAAGCCCAGAATTTGAACTTTATCAAACCTGTTTCATGAAACCTGGCTTTCATGAAAGCGAACCAGAAAAAATACGTAATAAAACCGCTGATTTTGATCAAGTTCCGAAAGAAATTAGTGTACATCTTGAGGACGAAACCAGTATTATTATTGTCCCGGAAAATTCATTAAACCTGAAAAAACGTGAGGGTCTAACCACAGAAAACTTTTTAAAGGTTTTGGTTTGGACTTCTTCCTGTTTGTGCATTTAAATAAATAAATTAAATAAATATTCGGGAATTTTTTGCACACACGGTCATCTAACCCCAAACTAAGCAAAGCTTGTAATATGGCTGCCAGAGACTGATATACGTATTTATATATTTTTAAATACATACTTAAATAGATATTAACACCCAGACATAGAACAAACACAAATGTTCATCACATAAATATTTGCCCTAGTTGAGAATCGAAGATTTAGCTCGTGTCATACAATATTTGGTTTCCAAAACGCTATCTTGAGTTACTTGCACCACGCATGAAGGCAGTTCTACGCCGAACCACGTCTGCATAGCTTACCATACCATAAACAATTGGAAGTGCATGCACGGTGACCTCTCACCTGCCGGCGCTCGCGCATCCATTTGAATTGCAGTGTACCCTCGGCTTTATGCGGTTAATATTTCATGAAGCGAGATTTTTACAGGAAAATTTTATGTGCGAAAGTACGAAAGTTTTGCAAAAACTGTGCTCACTGCTCAGAATACTTTTTTCAGATTCAAATAGGTTCCTGATTTTTGGAATTGTATTTACGATATAGTTAATTTACTATATAAATTAGCTATCCGTCCAAATTACTGAACTTACATCGTAGTTTACTCTTCTAATGTAGAGCGAATTCAAGAAAAAGTATTTAGATAAATACTTCTCCCTCAACTTTTCGAACATGTTTCATGGACACGAGATGATTGTAAACTGGGTAGGTTTGGCCAAGAGTGCGGATGTTTTTTAGGGTTCCGTACCCAAAGGGCAAAACGGGACCCTATTACTAAGACTCCGCTGTCCATCTGTCTGTCCGTCTGTCACCAGGCTGTAAGCTCATGACTAATATATTAAATAGTAGACAAAGAATCAATGGGCCACCTGATGGTAAATGATTACTGCCGCTTATGGACACCTACAATACCCAGAACATTGCCAGTACGTTCTCCTGCCTTTGAGGACTTTTATTCACCCTTTGTTTAAAGCAATTAAGGTCATAATTTGGAGGAAAACCCGAACTTGGAAACCCATTCCACAACTTAGTGTTGTGATCTCCTACTCTCTTTCTGTGTTAATATCTCGAAAGTGTAAACGTTATAACAATTAATGGAATGCAGTCTTCCTTATAGAGATATTGTATTAAGACTCTAGACTTTAAGACTCTAATCATAAACCTAAGCATCGATTCTTTGGACAGATCAGATTATAAAAAAATATCGTAAAACATAAATAAGCCAGCCAGTGAAGTATTAAACCAACTCTAGATATATCTCAAAGCTTAGTTATTTAATAAAGTTATCCATCAACGCTCCAATGAACATTTTAAACCAGTCCACGATCCAATTTGACCGAAAACAGTCCGTAAAATTGACGTGTCTATTTTTAATTTATTGCACAGCTCTAAAACTGTGGCGCATTCGACTATTCGACTAATAGATTTCGATAATTGCGATCCGAATTGAGTTTCCCACGGAGGGATGGAATCGTTTCACAAATATATAAAGTCAGATTAATCGAATCAATATTTAGGTGGAGCAGCACTAGCGAGGTCAATGCATAGTGAAATGATGCGAAAACAATTATCGATATTATCTTGTGACGGATCTAATGAGAGATATTCTATGTTATAAAGTGGAATATCCGTAACTGTGTTTATGTTTTGTGTGGTGTTAAAAACCTTCTTTAAATTAAATCATATTTATAAAGTCATTCACTAAAACTTACCAAGTACTTACTACATTCAGGTCTAAGTTTTGCAGATTTGAAAACGTATGGCAATATGTAAATTTGAACTTCGGCGATACCTTTTCCTCATTTTAATGCTACGATAAATGATACACGTTTACAGAGGCGTAGTAGGTTGTAATTATTATTATTAATGTAATGTGACTAGCTACTATTATTCTTTTCTTTTCTATTATTATTTGGTGTTTTGTACGAGTCTATGTTACTTGGAAATTAATGATTATTATTATTATTAGTCACCAACTGATCACACAGATCTGATCACTCGTGTGGTTAGTCAGTGTAGCGTAAAGGTAAACCTGTGAACATAACGTCATTTCGTGTTAGATACCTAAATACTCACTACCTTTTATCGATACTCGCTAAATAGATTTTCACGTCTCTAACGCCGCTAATGTAACCTTAACTGCGTTGTTATCCTAACTCTGCTCATTAACTGACCAGTAAGAACTACAGAATTACCGATTCGCAAGAACGTTACGAATACAGATTAATAAATATACAGATACACAACTCTTAAACATATACAGTAGAAGATTATGTATAGCACAATTTTATATGACAAACTATATTATATAACTATAACTGCCACCCAAATAACACCTTTAACATTTCTATATAACTACTGGTGGACACTGAGCGATGGTGGTGAAGTGGTAGCATGTGCGCTTTACAATCTGACGGCACCCGATACGATCCTCGACCCTACCATTGACTTGAAAGTTTAGTGCAATCTCTATCTAGCAAGACATTAAAGAGCTTATATCTTCCTTAATATTAAAGACATTTTATATATTCTCGGTGATCTACTCAATTTATGGCCAGGTTTTTTATAATGGAATCTATGGCATATTAAAAAAATCGTTCGGTAGCCTATTGAACAAATAGGCAGTGCGTAGGATATCACTACATAGCATAAAACAAATTCGCTACCCTCTGTCTGTCCCTATATATGCTTAGATCTTTAAAACTACGCAACGGATTTTGATGTGGTTTTTCACTATCAGTTATATAATTTTTCACGGAGGTTTATATATATAATAAAACATATACCCGTGCGAAGCCGGGGCGGGTCGCTAGTAGATAATTTTTTTTTTTTGTAAATGCGAGAAACATTTAAACTGGAATGCACAGCTAAATTTTAATGTCAGTAAGGTTGCACGGTTTATTTAGTATGCGGCTTACTATGTAAATCCCTAAGCGCCGATTTTTCAATCCGCAATTAAACGGTCAGATACTTAACAAATCAATAAATTTGTCTGTCCAATAAATTTACAGGGTTTACTTCGCAGATAACCGTATATCTGACTATTGAAAAATTCGAAATCATACTACCAATGAAACAAAACCTATCTGATTATTTAACTGAGGATTGAAAAATTGGCACCTATCTTAATAAATTGTGTAAAGTTTTCATAGTATTTTCAAATTTTTTGGAGTTGTGGTTTGACATCTCTATTTTTAGTTCTTGCTGCGACCCTGTTTGAACCGGTAATCAGTTCAACAACACATCGATTAAGCGAGTTATCGAATGCTCAATCGATACAGAAGTGGGTCGCGTATTAGCTTGTTTATACAAACGCAGCTTGTGGGATGAAGGCTCTTTAGACTACGCAAAGATATCACATTCTTGCTTCATAACTTTCCCTTCATTGGCATGTATCGAGGCAAGCATGCTCCATAATAGTAGACACATGCAAGCATATAGCCTGAATAGTTATAATTTTAACAAACAAAAATTACGCTCGATAAAACAAATCAAAAGATCCCAAACTCGAGGGATCATGATACTTAGAGCAGCTTGTTGGAATCTGCATGGTCCATCAAGTGTGAGATTGTCTGTGAGTTCACACCACAAAAACATTCGTTATCAGAGACCTTTATATAACCTCACTTAGGCATGTTATCCCGAATTTGGACCACTTGGGACCGAAGTCCGAAAAGATACATTGAGAAATAATCCGTTCGGATCAAGGTAACAATTACCAAATCAATGTAAAAAACCTTATGTTTGAAAAATAATTATCAAATCAATATCTGTGTGGTGCGATTTGTGTCATCCTGACCCAACATAGTTCTTGTCGACGAGATTAGATGAAATATTAAAGATATAGTTTCCCTTTTATATTTGTCTCTTCAGTTGTCACTCATAATAAATTCTCTTCAGAAGGATAGGGAAATGAGGAAGGAATATAATCCGAGAAAGGGTATTTAAATCGATTTTCATTGTTCTTCTAATAGCTGCGTGGCGTGGGTTTGAACACAGATTATACAAGAAGCTATCTCCAGATAGATAACTTTACAGATGCTGTCAAAACGTTCCTATATGCTTTTTTTATGTAATAGTAGACAAACAAGCGACGGCCCACCTGATGGTAAGTAGGCCACTGTCGCCTATGTACACCAGCAATATCCGGGGCATTGGCAGTTTGTTGCCTACCTTCGTGTTTTTAACATACTTCGTATCTCAACTTTCGTCAAAAGAGAGTACCAAAGATTGTCTATTTTAAAGATTGAAAACAAGGTCACGTGCCACAGAATAATAATCACAGTTATAGAATTACGGGAAGGTTAAGGTTGTAGAAGGAGCTCCCAATATTCCCGTAGTCTACCCGTCAACTAGTTGCATGTAACTGCGTCAAAATAACGGGAGTTCCTTCCACAACCTTGCCACGGTAAATATCCCGTAAATAATTATATATCTGTAGTGAACAGCCGTGATAGTTTAAAACAGAATAATACTTAGTCCTTATTTTGAGTTTTGTGCGGCCTGTTGATTGATCAAAATAGACTCATTCACTGCACAGAAATAATAAGTAGCCTTTTTCTGAGATTCACTGAGAATGTTTATTGTACATATTTGACAGCTAACGTACCCAAGGTATGGGCCAACGTGCTACTAGGAGATTACAGATTAGTAGGTACTATACTTTTTGGTGCATCTACTTCATAAAGCTTCACTGAGATGATCAGATTTATTTTACAAAGATTTTGCACTGATTTTTATTCTCTTGTTTTCTGAATCATTACAGAAAATCATATTATATATCTATCAATCAAACAGGGCTTACTATGTGACTAAAAGAAAACCATAACATTTGCGGTGTTTTCAATTTCTGTACATTTTTTGGGAAAAGTAAACCATGTAATGCCAGCTACTTACCAGCAAAATTTCATCAAGAACTTAACCTTACCATAACATCTGTGGTGTTTTCAAATTATTTTTTTGGGAAGATTTGATGTTTGCTACTTCCCAGCTAAATTTTATCGGTAACGGTTCAGAGCACAAATCATTCATCAAAAGTTTTACATAGACAATATATTTGAGACAAAAAAAAACAAAGTACAATAAAAAGCAAAACAATAAAAATTCGACCATATTTTTTTTGTTTAGAGTTATCTATCCGTTTCTTAGTATTCTGTGGCGCGACCTTCAAGCCCACGTCTCCAATGGCATCTCGATTGTGATGCAGGAATGGGGTTCAAGGCGATGCGGTGGTAGGTTTTGCGCCACTATGAATATTAATAACTATAATGTACGGGTAGGATAAGTGCATTCAATAATTATGATGATGGATTTTTGATGGATCAGTTGGCATATTCTAGCTAAAAACCTGTTTTCCCGTACACTCTAGCAAAATGCGCCGAGTACATTGTGTGGCCCTACGATTCCGTTTTCTGGGTTTTGTTTTCCTTTTATACGCTGAATTATACATAATAATAAAGTTTTTTTATGCCATAGGTGGCAAGCAAGCAGACGGGCCGCCTGATGGTAAGCAGTCACCGTCGCCTATGGATACTTGTAACATCAGAGGCATCACAAATACGGCCGACTCTTTAAGACTCTATTAACTAAAACAAAAACTTGCTAAAAGTATTCTTGCTAAAACATGTACCTATAAAGTTTTTTTAGAAAGAATTTATTCAGATCGGTTCATATAATTATGACGGAGTTCTCAGGTAACTAGCAATAAAAAAGAATTGAGACCCCTTCCTTTTTTCGGTTGAAAAGACATTTAAACAACCGTCAAATTCCGAGCATGGGTTCCAATTGAAAAACAAAGCATTCGAATACACACATGCAACCGACAGCACTACACGCGCCAGAAAAATAACAGCGGCAAAGAAAAAGGGACGGTCAACCCGAATATATCGTAGAAATGCGACTAGCACTTCCGACAGTGCGATTAACAATTAACACGCTTTTGTCGCTACTAAATCCAGTTACCGATGACATAGAAATTTGTAGTGTTATAATTTGAAAGTTCATATGGAAGTGTATATTATGTTTAATAATCTGTGAGTATGTTTCTTTTCTACGGCTAAGCCATTTTTTTTTTTGGTATTTGTTCTAGGGCCTTTTTTTTGTCTACGTCAGCTCTATCGTATGCTTACACACACAATTCTTCCTTAAATATTATTCGTCGATTTGCCCGATGGAGAGTCGATTAATCGTGTCCAGCGCAGGGACATCACTGACTGGTGGCCTTTGCGCTTACGCTGCTGGATAGATGGCATCGTCATATGTGTAACAAATACTAAATAGTGGGTCAACTCGGGCGTCTAGACAGAGCAACGATGAGGTGCGGTATGAAGGAGAGCGGAATCCTCCCCCTGCCCGCGACGTCTGCGGTAGTGCTACTTAGCTTCGCATGTAGAGGGTATAGTCTAGTCAACAAGTTCAAAAACGTGTTAAATAGAAATAAAGCTCCTAAAAATATGTGCCATAGCTCATTCGATTCGGAATGACGTCTAAAAAAATGTTTTTTAAGGGTATATTAGCACATAAAAAATTGCAATTGTTATTAACAAAATAAGATAAAAAAAAAGGTCTTTCGTTTTTCGTTAATAACTTTTAAAATAATGATATTTAAGGAATTTTGAAAAAAGATCCTGAAAGAGGAGGAAATTTCCAATAAAAAAGTCCTAACTCCCGGAACTCTATCTATATTATTTATAAATTTTTTTAACGCTGGAAGTAGGGCTCCGCGAGGGCGTTACGGCATAGGCGCGCCGTCTAAAAAACCGGTATATCACCTAAAATATATATTTTTTAATATTAAATAACAATTTAAAAATTTGAATAAATTATAGTGTAATCTAGACAATTGAACGAAAAAAACCTCGGTGAAAAAAAAAAATTTGGACGATTGTTCAAAAAGTTACACCATTATTAATTAACTATTTTTTTTCCAATCTCTGTTGTTATAAATTACGGCATAAAAGTTTAAATAATTAGTGTTGTAGGTGTCCAAAGGCGGCATTGACCACTTACCATCAGGTGGCTCGTCGCTTGTTTGTCTACTATTACATTAAAAAACATATTTAAATCATAGTAAATAAAAAAAACATCGGCCTATTTTATTTACCCCGGAATTAATAACCTATTTATAATCCCCTAAAAATGAGCGGTTCATGCTGAATTGCGAGTAAACCCACGGAACTCAGCTAGTCTTTAATAAAATCGTTTAAAACGTTAAAAATATAGCTGTGGTTAAATGCACTGAAGTGAGAATTTTTTCTGGTTAAATGGGATCGTTTGGAATCCAATTGCACTAATGGTCCGTAGGTAACTGCCGCGCCAAACACCGCCGCCGCACGGAAATCAATGGCTCACTTACTACCGTTTCCATTGTGATAAATTCGATCCGGCTCAAGTTACCAAACTATAGATTTATGGATTACTAGCTACGCCTCGCGGCTTCACCTACGTGGATATTCTCAAGAACCGTAAAAATTACCGGGCTAAATGTTCTCTGGCCCTCCAACTATCTATAAGCAAATACAGTGTAAACTAGCAACACTTACGGGACTGCGCGTTTTATGGTGTCATTGAGAGTTGTCGTTAAATGGAGAGAAGAAAAATCAATAGTATTTTACTATTATAATATGTATTTACTAGAAACGTATAAAATTTACAAACAACAAACTTTAACTTTGATACATATAGTAACGCATAGTGAGTATAGTCTGTTATCTTCGAATGAAATTATTTGCTGCTTCAGTATTTTATTTTATTTTAAATACTAAGTGTTAGAAAGTACTGTTTATTGCTTAATAATGCCGTATTTTTGTCGTTATTTAGAGTTGGTGTGTTGCTACATAGAGTAGGTATATCATTGTATGGACAACAAGGTAAACCAACCAAAGTCAAGTAATTTTGACGTTTCAGGGAGTTTTTCGATAAATCGAGTGTCGTTATGTAGGGTTTACACTGTTTATAAATAATATAAGTTATCATTAGCGTTGGAGCTGTTGGCATTGATTCAGAACGCGCCCTTACATAACTTTATAGTGCGGCTGCTGAAAGGATGTGTTTGACAGTTTCCATAACATTGTAAAAAAGCTGACCGAAAATAGTAAGTTCTGATCAGTTTTACTAGCTTTCTGAACGTAATATTGTAACTGATAGCCAATATACAACTACAGTAAAATATTAAAAGAAAATGTTGTTTAGATTTTTACAATATTACTGCAGTTGTCAGACACATTCTCTCAGCGGGTGCATCGTAGCATTGATAATATTTGTGTGATTTGGCTGGTATTGATCGAGCACACGTCCTGGTACTCCGAAGATATACGACCAATTTCGAAAGAGATTTGTTTTGCGAATAAAACCTTATTGTCTGTAAGAGTTTAGCTGTCGTGTTCGGTATTAAATTACACGAATACTCGACAAAACTATAAAAGACTGTTCGTATGCAATACATTGAGCCTGGGAACGGAGGAGGCTGGCGAGCGGCCAATTTGTTATATTCTGGGTTCCATTTGCGCGAAAAGAGAACTGTTGCTTTTGAGATGGTCGATGTTCCTTGAGCTAGATGATTATTCTTTGGAATATTCAGGTACTTGCTTGTTCAGTTAGGTAAGTCTTGATACCACGTGGATACCACGAACCGAAAGACGCAGTGTAGGTAGGCCTCCCACTAGATAGACCGACGACATTGTGAGACTCGCGGGTATCCATTGGATGCAGATGGCAGGATGTCGTTCAGTGTGGAGGTTAAAGGGGGAGGCCTATGTTTGGCAGTGGACGTCTTCTGGCTGATGATGATGATGATGAAGTAGTTCAGGGTTCAGAGAATTTGAAGATTTAGGGGTTGTGTTCTCAGTTCACACAACATTTAGTTTCCTTACTGCTTTCTTTTAAAGATTCTTTAAGAATGTTTCCTCTGGTTTCATTCTTATCCACAGCAAGATGTTCTGACAACTCTCATTAGAAGAATACTGAGCTACCCACATTGTACTTCACTGGTATCAATTTGTGCAAAGCAAAACCCCATTACTTTCAACATTCTTACACAACCATTACCTAACAGATAGTAAAGTGTTACCCATACAGCATCAAATAGCTATAAAGTATAGATATCTTCACCAAAGATTGGCGTAACAAGAAAAATAGCTCGATCTAAAGTATCTAAAGCCTGCTGAGTCGGTGGGCGTGATGATAGAGCATTCTACAAAGTGCTGTGCGATTTGAAACAATTTTATGTCTCTGGGTCGACCTACATATTTTCTCGGCTCCAATGGCATGTTTAGCTCAATGCTCGACACGGAATTTATTGACACTGAACAATTACTTTCAGTGGTAGGGATCAAGTAAATATTTAAAGGGTCGTATTGTCGTCATCATAATCAGCCTGTTTGTGCTGCTGGATATATATAGGACTCTCCCTATACACGTCATTCAGCCCCATCTTTGGCTTTCCAGCTACTGACCACTATATAGACCGAAGACATTGTGAGAGTCGCGGGTATCCAGTGGATGCAGATGGCAGCCTGTCATTCAGTGTGGAGGTCTACGGGGGAGGGCTATGTTCTGGCGTCTTCTGGCTGATGATGATTGAGTTCCTGACCCGGTAAATTACTCCGAGTATACCGCACTCTATGTTCACTGGCAGACCCTGATGTTACCTATATTTTGTCGATTCAATCAATTCCAGCGTAACTATTGACCCCTCGCAGCTCAATCTTTACTGGTCAGTTCTTTGTCAATCTCAAACAAGTGCAGCCAGTTATACGAGTACATTAGAAACAAATCTTAGTACCCACTAAAAGCTCAACACGATGTACTGAACCTTAATATTAAAAAAACACCAATACGCTGCCAAGTTTTAATATTCCCTACGCGATATCGGCCAAACGAGTACATCTTAATATCATAAATATAAAGCGACTTGTATAAGATAGAGGCTAGTACCAGTTACTAGTGCTTACAATGTTTCCGCTCGTTTTCCTCGGAATGTTTTCGCTCATTTCGCTTAACAAAGTTTTAATTAAGCTCGTGAATAGATATTGCCGTAACTTTAATCTGCGAGGCTACCAGCTGTTTATGTACATAAATAATTTTATTATTGTCCAATAGAAGGTCTTATTATCAGATTAAGGCGTTATTGGAATTTTATGAAGCAATAAGAAAGAAAATATGAATTTAATTTATCTTGAACATAAAATTTAAGGAATGTGCAAAAACTTTAATGGTTTTCTAGCTACACAGAATTACAAGGAACCGTGGTACTAAGCGGAAAAAAATCACCACCATCATCATCATTTCAGCCATAGGACGTCCACTGCCGGACATAGGCCTCCCTCCATCGATCTCTAAAAGAGCCGGTTGGAAACGGCCTGCATCCAGCGTTTTTCTGCTTTCTTTTTTAGCGGAAAGAATGCCATCATATAATACTAATCATTATTTACAAGTTTTATGGGATCAACCCTTAAAATTACATTTTCTTTACCTACGTACCCTTTCGGTACGTAACCCTAAAAAGTTTGATTGTTTGTTTAGCCTTCTTTCAGATAGCAAATTTCAAAGGACGGAAAAGGACATAGGTGACTTTTTTCCGCAATAATTTACAGGTCCCGAAAAAAAGTCAATGTGAGTGAAACCGCGTTGTACAGCTAGTTTCCTATACATTTTGTTTACGTCAAAGGCGAAACTAACGAAGTAAGAAAACGGATCGCATATTAAGATATCTTTAATGGCCGAATGAGCCATTAAATGACTCAATCGAGCTTTCTAAACTCTACGTGAAAGCTTAACCATGGGACTAGAAGAATGTTTATTACTTACTGGCTGCACTTACCTATCTATTGTATTAGGTGCTTAACTATTAAATTGCCTTATATTTTTTTGAACTGGTAATTTTGAATTAAAATATCTTGCGTTCTAATTGTAATTCCAAATTTAAATTAATGATAATTTAAAGATTATACTTTCCTTTTTCTAATCAATTATTCATTTGTTTTGCTATCTTTTGTCATATATTTGATAGTGTTTTTTTTTTCTCTCCTAGTAATGAATAAGTGGAACAATCCAGTTTTTTTTTTAATGAAGTTGCCATGGCCGCTATGTTACACAGACAGCACGCAATATCAACCACGTAAGTAATACATGCCAAATACCACAAAGGTACAATATGTTGTGGTTTGAGCGCTTCCGTTCTGGAAACTTAGTTGCTTTTTAACCGACTTCCAAAAAGAAGGAGGTTATCAATTCGACTGTTTTTTTATGTTTGTTACCTCAGAACTTTAGACTGGGTGAACCGATTTTGATGATTCTTTTTTTATTTGAAAGCTAGTGCTTCCCGTTTGGTTTCAGTTTGTTCCAGTTCTACTATGTTTTATTTTTTAACAATAATTTTAGTATTGATCGAAATCACCAACGCCCTCTCGTGGTGGTGGTAAAAATTATTACCTTTATGAAGTTGTTTTTTTTATATTGATAATTATTTAAACGGCAACTGTGGGACATTATTGCACACATGGTCATCTGACCCCAAACTAAGCAAAGCTTGTAATATGGCTGCCAGAGACTGATATACATACATATATATTTTTAAATACATACTTAAATAGATATTAACACCCAGACATAGAACAAACACTAATGTTCATCACACAAATGTTTGTCCTAGATGGGAATCGAACCCACGCCCCCAAGCGCAGAAAGTAGGTTCACTACCAACTGAGCCACCGGGGCAGTCGAACATTAACTTGACGCTTAATTTTTTAACTAATCCAAAACTTGAACTGTTTACCTTTTTATCGCCACGTGTTTTCTAATTCGTTCTCTTGGCTGTTAGGTAAGAAATATTAAATCGATTTTTTATTTCTCGGAATGATGAATCGGCTCTTTCACAAAATCCTTTCTTAACGGATCTGCGTAACCTGCTAAATTTCAGCTTTGTAGATGAAGAAGTTCAGCTCTGTATGAATTGTAGGTTTTTTTTTTTTATTGTAGAATAGGCTTGCGCTTGGCCGCCAACTCGCCTGATGTTAAGCGATGATGCGGCCTACGGTGGATCACGCTTGCCTAGAAGAAACCGATTCACTCGTGACTTGAAGACACCCAGATTGAGGTATGTGTAGGTCAAGTGTAGGTCAGGTAGTTTTTGAGATTTCGTGATGAGTGAATCAATGAGTATTTCGCTTTTATTTTCTGTATATATTAATTAAGATATCAATCTTATTTAGTGGTTTTTTTATGCCATAGGTGGCAGCACACGGTAAGCGATCACCGTCGCCGTGGATACTTGCAACACTAGGGGCATCACAGATATGTTGCGGACCCTTAAAGAATCTATTAACAGCCCTTTTGAAGAACTCCATATTATAGCTAGGAAATACCACAGGAGCTCATTCCACAAATTGCAGGTGTAAGGCAAAAAAGAGCGCGGAAAACTCACTGTGCGATTTCCACCGATCTAATATGTGAATGAACTTTCAGGCGGTGGCGGCTGGTGCGATGATAAAACCGCGATGCTGGCATCAGTTCGAACAGTTTCACGTAATTACGGACATGCCGTAACCTGTTAACGAATATCGTAACGTTTATATAGTAGCTACTAACTGTTATATCATAATTTATATATATAATTATTATTTTAAGGGATTACATTGATGCTACTTATCGCTGCCCTGCATCGCTACTTTATTATAAGCTAATCATGATCGTATACTCATATAAAGCTATCTATCTACTTTTTAGGCTATCTGCATTACGCTTCAAGTCAGTTATCCCGCCAATAAATCTGACAAAAGTGCAATCTAACTAAAATCAAATTGTTGGGAGCATAAAATCAAACATTTATGACTTTTGGCTGTGTTCCACGCCTTGGCGTATGATTGCAGGTGCAGAATATAGGTGGCTCTACATTTTGTAGATATCATTTTGTAGATCTACGATAGATTTTATTTGTACTGTTAAGACCTAAGACCGGTGAACGGTGAACTGAACAAAATGAGCTCAAACACTGCCAGTATACTATTATCCATCGAGGAGTGCCGTTGTCCACCGTCACCATCATCAAATCAGCTTGCTGTCACCATAATAATGTATTGTCATCGAAACTTGACAACTCAGATTTCAGCTCAATCAAACACCGGGAAGTGGATTAAATTTTACTTGCAAGATTTGATTACAAACAGACAAACACCGGGACAGGTGAAACTAAATAAAGCTTGTAATAAAAAAAATGATCGTTTACTAAATAGACAACATTTTATTAGAAACGAATAAAATCGAGAAACCCGTCTCATCTGCTAACGCCCTTAGGTAATAGAAAATATAACACGGTCATAATAATTCCAGATTTTATGTCTCTCGGATAATGGAATTATGAAATAATATGGTCACCGATTCACCTACTTGCTCGTTCGGATGGAATGGTTTATGTTCAGTGTGGAAGCCATCTGCAGAGCGTGTGCAGCGTCGATTGCGTGTTGGGTTATATAGTTAAATGAGATGTTGATATACGTGTTTGATAAACTAGTACGTGTATAATATGTATTGTATTTGAAGAGTGTGTTATTTTTGAAGATAAAACTTCTTTAGCTTTTTTCTTATTTTTTTAGTGTTGTGCACTTTTTGGGTGAACAAAAATCATGGAACTCGCGTCAACGTCATGCTGTCACAGAATACATATTACACAACGCTGTACCGTCTATTTTAAAACAGCGCCATCTCTCGTAGAATAGGTGAATTACTACTTATATTTTCACTTCTGACGTCCAGTCTTATGACTGATGTGTTTTTTTTTGGCATCATAACTACGGAACATTGTACGAAATGTGGTTATCAGAAAAAGGACCAAAGTGAAAGTCATTTTTACAAGCTTTTATTAAACTCGTACGAAGCGCTTTGATTCCACTTTTATAATGCGAAATGCTAGTCTATGGAATGCGCTGCCTGAATGGGTGTTCCCCGATAGCTACAATCTGGATGTCTTCAAGTCAAGAGTGAATCGGTTTCTTCTAGGCAAGCGTTATCCATCGTAGGCCGCATCATTGCTTAACATCAGGCGAGTTGGCGGCCAAGCACAAGCCTATTTAGCAATATAAAAATAAAAACTTGCAAATGTTTGTATGTTAATATGTTTAGGTCTAATCTTACAAGGTGAATTAAAACCACTTTCTCTTATTTTACGAACAATTTTTTTTAGATGTTGATCTTGTGGTCCAATGACCATGCGTTTTTATGGTAAGGTACCTGAATCAACATCCAGATAAAGGAACTGTTCAAAAGCACAGACTTCACGAAATTTTGGGTACGCATTATATTATGATAGCTAGTTTTGAGTTTTACCATGACTTAGCAATACAGACATAAAAAATATATACGCATTCAATTATAATAACACATTCTAAATGTCACAATGACATGGCTACAAAATAGCTTATAAAAAAAAACATATTGACACCCACCGTGAATGGGATAGAAAATCCTTTCCTAATCTGACTAAAAACTTTTAATTTTATATCCCTGAACTTTATTAGCCAGTTTAATAATTTCTCCAATAAATGTAGAATTAAATTTAATTATATTTCACGCAGTCTGTTATTTTTAATTCAAACATAACCTAAAACACTGTTTTAAACATAACCTGTCAAATAACTTGTAACGAGCGTTCTAGTAATACCTATAACTATTATAAACGCTAGTACTCGATTATTTTGAGCATGAATAACCGCGTATGAAACTTGATAGTAATCTTAACTAAATAAAGCGTTTTCCCAAGAACTGTATTAAAATCAAGAAGCCGATGAAACTATTCCACTATGGGCCATAAAGCAGCCTACTCAAACAAATAACTGTCAAATCTCCGATCTTTTATCTATCTACCACACTCTACCATTAAAATATTCGCCTGTTGTGTCAATGTCAAAGTAATAATCGTAAACAAACGTTCGCTTTCGAAATGGAGATGTGTGAAGACGTTGAGTAAAAGTGGCATATTTTTATTTCCCGCGGTCCATATTTTAGATAAATAGATAGACAGATAGAAACTCTTTATTGTGTACACCAGAAATAAAAATTACATACAGATTGAAAACACTTACGAGCTAGTGCCACAAGTGTCGGCCTTATCGCTAAAAGCGATCTCTTCCAGGCAACCATTGGAAAGAATTTACGTAACAGGATCTACGCGGGATGCTAAAACACTTTTAGTGATACCATTAAATAAATACTACCAAATCATATGTATTATAATATAGATATATAATAAAGAATATATATATATTTTCTATGGAACAGTTGTTTTTATCTTTATTTCATGGTTGATCTCATAGTAAAAGGTGTTCATAATGATGAGAAACCTCTTTTCGGTTTAGTGACACCGTTCCGTGCAACCCTGAATAAGAGGAAGATTTTTTTTTTTAATTACAGATAACAACTTTGTTATAAAAGTTCTTAATGTTTAGTGCTATCTTTGCTTATACATATATATATATACTTAGGTAAAGCGTTGAAACATCGATATAAAATTTATAATATGCGATATAAAATTATAAATATTAAATTTATAATAATTATTATATAATATATAATATAAATATAAATATATATAATATATATAAAGAGTTTTACTATCTAAATCAATATACGGGGTGATATTTTAGATGAAGGAAATATTCAAGGATATCTTTGTAATCATTATACATATTTTACTACGCACAACTTAATAATTATCGATGTAAAAAACCGACTTGATCAGAACTAGACCAAATTTAAATGGGACCAAATGGTAAGCACCAACTTTCAAATAAAAAAAGAATCATCAAAATTGGTTCACCCAGTCAAAAGTTCGGAGGTAAGAAACATAAAAAAAACAGTCGAATTGATAACCTCCTTCTTTTTGGAAGTCGGTTAAAAATAGAAAACTAACGAAAACATAAATATAAACAAAACACTAAGTGTTTATTTTTGTAAGATCTGATTTTCTTATCGTCTATCATACACAGCCTACGTCTACTAAATTTTCTGTAAATTTGCAAACGAACCGTAACAGATTGAATCCGTATTTATCGACTAGTTAGTCGCACGTGGGCATCACTATCTAACTGTATTGATTTATAGTGACGTGCCGCTTGAGTTATCGACTTATATAGATTCCAAGTAGACTCGCGGACTTTCTTACTAAGTCCAGAAATATCATATTTTATTACCTTGTCATTGTAAAACGTATGAATAATCTAAAGAGTTTTTAGATGTTATTTATTGCGAAAAATATTAAAACATGTTTCCAAATTCCACGGTTGACTGCCCCGGTGGCTCAGTTAATAGTGAACCTAACTTCTGTGCTTGGGGGCGTGGGTTCGATTCCCATCTAGGACAAACATTTGTGTGGAGAACATTTGTGTTTGTTTTATGTCTGGATGTTAATATATTTTTAAGTTTGTAGTTAAAAATATATATGTACGTATATCAGTCTCTGGCAGCCATATTACAAGCTTTGCTTAGTTTCGGGTCAGATTACCGTGTGTGCAATAATGTCCCAGATATTTATTTATTTATTTAATTTCCTTTGTTTTCTATTACATTTGAATATTACGAATTGCTTGTTGTTTTAGAGCAATTTACTTCAATGGAGGTCAGGTAAATTGATTTATTAGTTTCTCTTTGATAAAGTAGTTACGGCTTTGATAACCAAAGCTTAGTGAAGCTGTGTCTTCTTAAATACAGTCTTATTCGGCAATACAATGGTGAAATATTTACTTATTGAAGAAAGAGATCAATGAAAGGAAATAAGCGTACCTTGACCATATCAAGGAATCAGCTTTGGAAAAGCTTTGGTCCACCAAAAGTGACGCATATAAAAAATCTACTGTTCCATAGAATTATCACAATCACACTCAACAAAATATTTTAAATACTGATTTTATTCACTTATTTAGTGTTTACACTCGTAGGAAGGTTCACAACACAAATAAGAACACACTGTATACCGTAGAAAGAAAAGCAATTTATTTGTAAACATTGAAATGGCCTTACATCGCCGCGAACGAAACACTTGCGCGATCTAATGTTTCCTGTGGCACCATCTACCGATATTTTCTGGAACTAAGTAATTTGCTCGCACACTCCACCATTCAATGCGCTTTGGGTTTGGACATACCGCCCACCAAAGGACGTAGTCCTTTAAGAAACTCTGAAAACTCTATATAAAACAAGTTGTGACTCTA
Organism: Agriopis leucophaearia; assembly: GCA_949125355.1. Lineage (NCBI taxonomy): Eukaryota > Metazoa > Arthropoda > Insecta > Lepidoptera > Geometridae > Agriopis > Agriopis leucophaearia. The sequence goes on along the minus strand of OX421263.1, from coordinate 17,369,194 downwards.
AATGAATATAAAACTGCGACAATTAGAACAACCGCCCACCATGACAGAATGTCTAGATTGTCTAGTAATAAAGAAACAATTTTACAAACCCAATTTTACCCAATAGTAAATTAAATAAAGAAACTAGATATATGGCTATAAAACAAAGTTACTCTAAAGATACATCTAAAACATATCGCTAAACTAAAAGTCCTAATCTAATCCACTCAAGTTGTTTTTGGCAAGAAACATAGTTTATTACACGGTCTTTTACAAATTCCATTTTTTGTTTTAATAGATACCACTCGCGTAATATTATCTTTCCCGCTGTGTTTCTCTACAATTCTGCCCAACCACCATTTTGCTGGGGGTATATTATTGTCCCTTATAATTACGATGTCATCGATATTAGGTTCAGTCTTTTTTGTGGTCCACTTGTATCTCTGGTTCAAAGTGACTAAGTATTCGTTGGACCATTTTCTCCAAAAATCATTCATCATTTTTTGGCAGTACTTCCACCGTCTCAAATTCGAAATGTTATGCTCCTCATAAGTCTCGTCCGGTATTATTAATAATGGTTCTCCCACCAAGAAATGACCAGGTGTTAAGGGCCTCGGGTCGTCTGGATCGTCACTCAGATATGATAAGGGTCGTGAATTAAGACAAGCTTCTATCTGTGTCAGGACGGTCGTTAGCTCCTCGAAGGTAAGTGTAGAGTCCCCGATGACTCTCTTGAGATGTTTTTTTGTAGAGCGTACACCCGCTTCCCACAGTCCGCCGAAATTAGGTGAATGTGGAGCTATCCGCTTCCACGTTGTGCCTTCGTTTGCTAGCAGGTGCTGAAGCTCATCAGGTAGCTGAGACATAGATCTGGTAAACATTTCTCTTAACTCTCTGTCTGCGCCGATAAAGTTTGTGCCATTGTCTGAATATAAAATCTGGCAATGACCTCTCCTCGATACGAATCTCCGGAATGCAGCTAGGAAGCCTGATGAAGTCAGATCTGACACGGCTTCAAGATGTATCGATTTCGAAAAAAAACATACAAATACACAAATGTAGCCTCTGTAAGATTTGGCTCCTCGCCCTGGTGAAAATCGGATGTTGATGTGACCAGTAAAATCAACTCCAGAAATTTTAAAAGGTCTCATTGGCTTCAGTCTATCTTCTGGAAGCTGTCCCATAAACGGGTTGTTGTTTTGCTGCGAATATCTCACACATGTAACACAAGTTCTGTAGCATTTCTTCACCAAATCTCTTGCTCTAAGTATCCAATATTTCGACCTTAAGAAGTTCAACATCAGTTGTGGTCCGCCGTGGAGAGTTTTAAGGTGAGCGTCCAGAATTATCAACTTAGTGAGGTGACTTTCACTAGGCATAATCATAGGATGACGCTTATCATATTCCACTTGAGCTTCATGTATTCGGCCTCCTACTCTTAAGAGTCCATTCTCATCTAAAACTGGATGAAGAGTACGGAGCTGACTCTTGTTTGGAATACTCTGACAAGATCTCAAACGGTTGATGTCCTCTTTAAAATACATTTTTTGTGTCTCTTTAATACAAAATTTTAATATCTCTTCAGTTTCTTCTCTACTCACAATTTTGAATGACATCTTTCGCTGTTCTTTAGGTAGTCTCAGGTTTAAAAACTTCTTGCAATAGGATAACACTCTTAACATTCTAGGTAAATTTGAAAATCTCGTCCAAATTGGTTCTTCCTTCTCGTTTATAGTTGATGTTAAAACTTTAATCGCTCTTGTCTCTTCCGATGTCTCAAAATTGTTGCATACACTCTGTGAAAGATCATCTCGTTGCAACCAATTGGGACCGTGCCACCACAATTGATGTTCTACTAACTCTAGAACTTGCAGCCCTCTTGATGCACTATCGGCTGGATTTTGATCCGTTCCTACGTGTTTCCACTGATCACGATCCAGCATGGTAAGTATCTCAGATGTTCTATTACTCACGAAAGTCGTCCACCGACTTGGCTCTCCTGCTATCCATGCTAAAACGACCATGCTATCCGACCATGCGAATATTTTCATCTTAGGTACGTTCATTATCTGGGAAACTTCATATACTAGTTTTGTGGCTAGTAGCGCTGCACATAATTCCAGGCGAGGAATTGAAATCTCCTTCTCCACTGGTGCCACTTTAGTTTTAGCGGTGACCAGATTAACAGTGGTGCTACCATCTCTACTCGTTGATTTTAGGTAAACAACTGCTGCATAAGCTGATTGAGATGCATCAGCGAATGTATGAAGTTCCACTTCATCGTCGTTCTTGCTCTGTAACCATCTAGGTATGAAAATCTTCTTTACGTTCGGTAAATCTGATTTGAACCGTTGCCATTCTAGTAAGAGTTGTGGCGTAAGTTTCTCATCCCACGATAACTTCGACTTCCACAGTTTTTGAATAAATATTTTTGCTGTGACAATTATCGGAGCTATCCAGCCCATTGGATCGTAAAGTCGAGCTATCTCGGACAGTACCATTCGTTTAGTAACTTCTCCTCTCGTGTCATTACTCTCAGGTAATTGAAAGTGGTACTCAAATTGATCAGTATTTTTATTCCAGGATAGACCTAACACTTTGATGCTATCATTAGATTTAAAATTTATCAACTGATTAGATCTCTGACTCTCTTTGCTGATATGATCGAGCAATTTGTGACTGTTGCTACACCATTTTTGGAGCTCGAAACCACCTGCTGTCATCAAATTGTTCATCTGTTTGTAGATCTCGATAGCCTCATCTAAAGTTTCACAACCAGCTAATAAGTCATCCATATAATAATCTTGCAGCGTGATTTGAGCTGCGAGTGGATACCGTGCTTGCTCATCTTTTGCGAGTTGTTGCAGGGATTTCACAGCCAAGTATGGCGCACAGGATGTTCCAAAGGTAAGTCTCAACAGTTTGTAGTGCTTGATTGGTTCGTGTGGATTAGATCTCCACAGTATTCTTTGAAAATCTGTGTCTTGATCGTCAACAACAACTTGACGATACATTTTGACTAAGTCTGCCACGATACAAATGCCATGGCGTCTCCATCTCATCAGAATGTGACGTAAGTCACCTTGCAATTTAGGTCCGACGAGAAGATTGTCGTTTAATGAGACACTATTTACTCCTTTACTTGAAGCGTCGAACACCACTCTCACTTTAGTTGTCTCCTTATCTTCTCTAATCACTGCGTGGTGCGGCAAATAGACTACGTAAGGATTGTTTAACTGTCTCTCATCTGTTATTTGGCTCATATGATTTTGCTCGACATAATCCTCGATCACGTTTTTGTACTCTTCATGTAGCTTCTTATTTTTAAGTAATCTCTTCTCTAGTGATATGAATCTTTTTTGGGCTATTTCTTTTGTCTGACCATTCAAACATTCCGGATTAGAACCTTTGAAAGGTAATCTCACAACGTAACGACCTTCGCTATCTCTATATGTTGTTTCTTCGTAAATTTCTTCGCTTCGTTTTTCCTCTTTTGTCATTCTTTTTTCGACGCTATCAGGTTCTCTCTCTATCTCCCAAAATTGTTTTAAAAGTTGATCTTCTTTCACTTGAATATGCATACTGATTACTTGCCGATCTTCTAGTACTAACTCATTTCCTATTTTTCCAGATAAAATCCATCCCAGTTGCGTATTTTGTGCAACTGGGCCACTCGACGTAGAATGCCTCAGAAGTCCCTCCAGTAGAATTTCACCGTGTACTTCAGCTCCCAAAACAATATCTATCTTTCCAGGGTTCCCGTACGTTGGATCAGCCAAAGGTAAGTTTCTGATTTCTGGCCAGTTAGGTATGGATGTATCTCTGGACGGCAAGAATGACGTCAATCTCTTTAACACGAACGCATTGACAGAAACAGAGAATTTATGACTATGTAAAGACTCTATCTCGAAGGAAACCAAATTCTTGGTTCTTGTTTGACCGTCACCGATTCCAGATACAAAGCCATTCACAGTTGATCGCTTTAGTTTCAGCGATTGAGCAGTAGCTTCGCTGATAAATGAAGCTTCAGATCCTTGGTCAATCAAGGCTCGAACTATTTGTGAGTTACCAGTAGGTGATTTTATTTTGACCATCGCTGTAGCTAATAATACTCTGCACTGGTGACTCTCTTTTGCAAAGTGAGCTACAACTTTCATCTCATGTTGTTTGCTCGAAGGTGGTGCTTCAGTAGAAGTTTTCTCAGAACTTGAAGATACAGCAGTAGTTGAATCTTGGTTGAACGTTCTCTCAAAATGCAGTAGCGTATGATGCCTCTTGCCGCAGCGACGACAACAGGTATATATTTGGCAATTCTTTACGGCATGAGTTGTGGACAAGCAATTGAAGCACAGACCCTTTGATTGTACGAACTCAGATCTCTTCTCAGGGGTTTGCGTTGCAAATTGCTTACACTGGTACAGCGTATGTGGTCCAGAACACATCGTACAGGTAGAACTCCTTTTCTCCTCTTGCATTGACGAATGAAAAGATCTCTGTTTTACAGTGTGTTTAGCGGTGTTGCTATTTTGTGATGTTTTAACTGTGGGTTTGCTGTAGTAGGTTTGGGATGGCTCTAGCATCTCTAAGGTCCTAAATCTCATCTCGAGGAACTTCTTGAGTTGCGCCCAGGTAGGTAACTGGTCTGCAGCATCCTCCGATTCCATTCTGCTCACTTCAAGCTCCCATAACTTTCGAGAATCAGGATCCAGCTTCGACACTATCAAGTAGTTGATTATTGCATCCCATGAACTCGTCTCAATTTGAATATTTTCTAAGGATTTCAAACACGCAGCTGTCGTATCCAGAAGATGCTTTAGAGCGGTAGGCGACTCAGTTGTTATATTCTTTTGTGCGAATAACCTTTTCATGATCTCATTGGCGTTGAAGCGTTTGTTGTTGTAACGACGAATAAGCTGACTCCACGCTTCGGCATAGTTTACCTCTGTAGTAGATAAGTTTTTCAGTAGAATTTCAGCCTCTCCCGATAAGCAGCTCTTCAGGTAATGTAGCTTTTGAACGGCGCTCAAGCTGACATTTTTATGTATTAGGGACTCGAACATGTCGTGAAATGTCTGCCATTCTTCATAGCCACTGGAAAATTTAGGCAAGTGAATCTGTGGTAGTTTGACTTCACTACACGTCTTTGAAGTACTCGGCGTGATACCAGAACCAGATGCTCCAGAAAATGCTGAAGTTGGCTTACGGACCTTTACATCATCTTTAAGCTTCGTCTTATAATCTGTGTAAATATCTTCGAATTGTGTGTACACATCTTCCTTAAAATAGCTTTGCTTTGCTTTATCTGCCTTATCTAACGAAGCAGCAATTTCGTTATGACCATCCAAGAATGAATCCCATAGCTTCTCTAATGCCTCCGTTTTTGTCTCAATGTATGTAACAGCAAGTCTCTCTTTAGGTGATTTTTTGTAAGTAGTTTGTGCTTTTATTACACGCTCTAATAACTCCTCTTGTCTTCGAAAGCATGCCTGAAGTATGTCAGTCATTTTTCAAAATTTAATTAAAATCAATTATAAATTTTCGATGATGCTCCAAAAACAAAGTCTAAATTCACCCCTGTCTTGATATTCACAAACGACTAAGTCCACGATTAACTTTGCGTGATTTTTCTAAGTTGTAGGTAGACACACTAACTTTTTTAATGTTCACACGATTTTTTCTAAGTTATTTACGACACTTGTAATATTTTCGCTATTTGAACTCCGAATTTTTCTAAGTCTTTTAACACTTGTGATATTTTTAAGAATCGAACTCTGAATTTCCTAAGTCCTAAAACACTTGTAATATTTTTGATAAATTTACTCCGAATTTTCTAAGTCTTTTTAACACTTGGAGTATTTTTTGCACTGTTTCACTTTACTCACTATTGTCCTTGATTCACTCCTCGGGTTTCGGCACCAAATTTTGTTTACACTCGTAGGAAGGTTCACAACACAAATAAGAACACACTGTATACCGTAGAAAGAAAAGCAATTTATTTGTAAACATTGAAATGGCCTTACATCGCCGCGAACGAAACACTTGCGCGATCTAATGTTTCCTGTGGCACCATCTACCGATATTTTCTGGAACTAAGTAATTTGCTCGCACACTCCACCATTCAATGCGCTTTGGGTTTGGACATTAGAGTTGTCCCACTGTGTGTATTTATAATGATAATAATATATTTTAGTTTAGATTTTATTTTGTTGAATACCTATTTGTTTAGTTAATACAATTTATAGTTTTTTAATGGACCCGGGTATGTCCTAAAACTGCCACCACCGAAGGATAGGCAGCAGCGTCCTATTAGTACACGGCGATCTTCAAGCCGCCTGTCAAGCGTGGGGATTATGGCAACACCCTCTTTAAGGGAGAGGCCTTTGTTCAGCAGTGGACGTTTACTGGCTGATGATGTGATAGTTTTTTAGTATGTTATTTAAATTTATATAACAAAAATATATATCTATATGCAATTTCAACAAATACGACGGGAAATATAATAGGGTAAGACACTAAATATTTATACTTACTTTAGAGTACTATAAGATGAATGAGGAATGAATACATAATAAGACTGAATATATTAATATAAGTCATCGTTTCTCAGCTGTCTTCAATTTACGACTATGCAACAGAGTATGCATGCATGCATAATCGACTTTATAGTACTATATAACGGCGTTGCACATTAACGGTGCCCAGACGTGGTTTGCTTCCACGAATTATGGTATGCGACCGCATGAAATATAACTGTGTCACTTTATACGTGGGACCGCACGTAAGAGACGTATGTTTGTATATATCTATACATATACTAAAACCGTAGAAAAAAACGGTAATTACGAGGTATAAAAAAACACACAGGGCGTCTTAAAATAAGCTTAAACCATAGCACGTTAGGATAGTTTTTAGAATTTTTGTCTGTTTGTACACGCACATGTCGTAAACCACTGGACGGATTTAGATGTTGATTTCACGAATATGCTTAACTATGACCAGATTGAAGTACAGGCTGTATTATTTTGTGAAAAGGAGGAAAAAAGGGTTGAATGTTTATATGAGAATTTACGCATACGAAGTTGCGGACAACAGCACTAGTATTTGAATAAAAAAATACATTTAAAGGATTCTGCATAATGAGTTGGCGCTCGAATAAAACTATTCATATTGGCAAATCAACAGGTGCCTGAACAAAATTATTTTCATTATTGGAGCTGATAAAAAAACCGCGAAGCCAAAGTAAATAAACTTACCAAAAAGGAACCACTGAAATCTGTTCAGAAATGGCGGAGAAATCGGCGTACTTTTATTGCAAATATATAAAAAATATGGCTCGAATAAATGAGAACCCTCCTCTTATCCTCCTCTCCTTATTTTAAAGTCGGTTAAAAAACATCGTTTGCTGGTGAGTTGATACTGTAAGACTATTACCATAATTATCCAATATTAATATGAACCATAATGTAAAAGTATTTATGTTCTGTGGTGACGAGCATCTGTTGACTGTTGACAGATACAATAGTAATGACGTTCCAAACGGTAACATTGACTTTGACAGATACTCATCACCAATAGATAATTGTCAGTTGGAATTAAGACTGGCACTTGATATCGAGGTTTAAAGCAAATAGGACATTATTGTAGTATTAATAATAAATCCTGATTTCATAGCCTAGTCCATCAATACACATTTAGTAAAGTTATGCTGTAGACGAAAAGATCTAGTGATTCCCAAAATCAGCCCCAAATTTTTCAAAAAAAAAATGTGAATCCCGGAGGCATTTCAACACGGACGATGATAATTCTACTAAGACATATCTCCTTTGATAGTTTACCATTCATAAAATCCTTGAAACGACTCCTTGAGACCGCATACCTTTAAATTTAATCCGATCATTTTATCACGAACCGAAGACGGAGCGTATGCGGTGGTCGCGGTGCAAGTAATTAATTGAACTGATGGTAAATGCGTGACAAAGGCTACTTCGTGTAGCGGTTGCGGTATTTCGGTAACGGATGCCCGCAAGCCAGAACAGTGAGCAGAGAGCAACATAAATTAGAAACCAATTACAGATTTGATAAAATCGAGATGTGTTTCGCGCTACCCACTTTTGGTTATCGAGAATCAAATTGAACTCTCAAGTTCCCGAGTAGTGTTGCCAATGGATCCTATATTTGAAGTTAAACAACTGGATCACATTAAAAACCAACTTCAAAAATATATGGAAAACGTAATAAGCGCCTATAAAATTTGAGGGTTGCCCTCGATTTCCCTGGGATCCCATCATCAAATCCTGACTTAGTGACAATGGCACCAAATTGGAAGTATACCCTACCAAACAAAAGAAAATTTTATGAAATCGGTCAACAGATGGCGCAGATATCGGTGAACATACATAAAAAATACAGTGGAACATAGAACCTCGCCTTTTTTGAAGTTAATTAGTAAAAATATTCTATTATAGAAAATTGACCGTATATTACATATGTAGTGTGAGTATGTATGTAGCGTTAAGTATGTTATAGTCTAAGTCAGCATAATTGCGTAATTAACTACTTATGATTGTAATATTTTAATATTGAGGTATTAAAGCATGTGTACTTGAACTGTGCGGACGTGTTTATAATATTCGACGTAAACTCCCTCCCTCTTCGATGTAGAACCACACATAACTAATCTACACAATACACATAAACACATAATAATAAATTTAATTTCAAATATCATCAATTATTTTTTTAAACATGTTGAAAATTTCATTTCATTTCCGCTTTCATTCATTTCATTCAATCATCTATTTTATCAATATGGTTTTATTATCATACTTTAATCGTTTATCATACTTATTAATTTTTTTAGACACACGAACGATAGCATTATTACGGTATTATTTTGATAATGTAGTGACAACTAATGAAATGTTGATCATCTCTACTTGAGAGCCAAATTAAAGTTCGGAGGCGTTCCGAATTGACGTTGGAACTGATTGCATCGATCGGTGATTGGATGGCGCGTAACTCATGTTGTGTATCAATTATTGTGATTATGCCCATCTTTTACCATCTATAATTTGTGACCGGTTGCGGTAGATAAATCAATTCTATTTTAATGAAGAAGTTGGTAAGATTTATGGAGAGAAGTTCCTCAATGACATTATGAACGCTGGCAAAGGTGAATGTAAAAGCAAGTTTTAAAGTAGTCGCTGTGTCTTGAATATATGACAAGTATTTAGTCACTTTATTTTTTATGCCATAGGTGGCAAACAAGCAGACGGGCCGTCTGATGGTTACCGATCACCGTCGCCTATCGATACCTGCAACACCAGGGGCATCACAGATACGTTGCCGACCCTTAAAGACTCTATTAACAGCCCTTTTAAAGAACCCAATATTAAAGGTGCTCGGAAATGCAGTAGGAGGGAGCTCATTCCACACTTAGCCTTTTTGCTCCGCTCTTCTAGTACTCTGGCAGTATCAACTGTTACTTACAATATTAAAAGTAAAGTAAGCATAGTCAATAATCTATATATGTATATATAAACCGGCCAAGTGCGAGTCGAACTCGCGCACGAAGGGTTCCGTACCATTATCTATAAAAACGACAAAAAATCACGTTTGTTGTATGGGAGCCCCCCTAAATATTTATTTTATTCTGTTTTTTTAGTATTTGTATATTCATAAATTATATTCTAACATATATTCTAAGGTAACAAACGTAAAAAAAATCGAATTGAGATTTTTTGAAGTCGGTTAAATACTAGTCTCAATTTCAGTGAAAGTCTCATGAAGTAACAGTCCAGTCCAAATAATACCAGTTAAAATCTTAGAAACTACTGAAGTATTACTCATAACACAACATAACTTATTTACTTCCCCTTCCCCCCTAAAACTCAACACACAAAGTTATCTAAAACACGCATACGATTCCTTCTTTCAGATATTAAAAAGTTATCCCAAAAATCATACAAATGACGTTAAAATTAGAATGTCCCTGTCATATACTGCACCTCACCCCACATAAGCCCCTTTAATATCTGGAGTGAAAAGAATCCCGGAAAATATTATTTTATTAAAACTGTCAGGGCAGGTGAGAGCCTCGGGGACTATCTGATACTGGGACTAAATCAAAATAACTGAACATTTCCAACTGAGGTATATTCACTCCAGTTTCAGTTTATTCCGTCCCTTTGCATAATATTTTTCTCTGTCTGTCGTCTCCTTTTTATTGATCTATTCAATCGTTAGTATGAATTTACTTGCGTAATGTGTTTTTTGGGTTCGCGTTTTGCTTACCGAGAGTGCTTTTGTACGAAATTATCTGGATTATTCTTTTTTTCGCGGTAATGTTTCGCGCCGTTTACGTCGGTTCGAAGTAATACGTCAGTAATAGGCTTGTTTTGTTTGGGAATGGCATCTATTTATTGTAAATGTGCCTGATAAGTATCAGGGAAATGAGCTCCGTCGTTTTAGAAGTACTCCTGACCTCGCATTCGGGGTGATTTAGAAAGAAAAGCTTTTGAGGTTTTCTGTCGTTAAACCTTTGCTATGGTAAGTACTGACACGTTTGAGCCAAATGCGAAATGTTCAATCTCTTAAAGTTTAAGTATTTATCCTTATTTCTTTTCACATTTTTTGACGAAAAAAGGCAACGGAAACTGGATTTTTTGTGTTCTGATCCTATCAAATAGAAAGTTTTTGAAAATTTGATTTACATGTTATATAGATCTGTAATTTTTATTGAAAATAACAGCTTAAAGTTTTGGAAAAACTCAACAAATATACATATTACCTCCAATTTACCAAAGTAGTTTTTCGTAAAACTCTCGGAGGGTGAGAGTGGATTTCGTTAAATTACTGACATAAAATAAACAATGTTATTGTTATGATTTACTTGTTTTATATTCTTCTTGACAAGATTCTACTACTTTGTTTTCGTTGTAAAAAAAAAATGCTTTTTATAATACGGCTAAAGTCAAGGTAATATAATTAAGCTAAGTAGTAACCTCACTTGTAAACAGAACCTTTTCATCTCCCAAAAGTTCAACGACCTAATAATCATAGAAACTAAACCGTAGACCATTCATAATTAAGGAATATCATTATCTTTGTTACGTCCTCAAGACACAAATAAATCTGTCTTAATCATTAACATCTGTCCCAAAAGTACATGTATTTGTTTATATTTTAAACCATTGTATTATCTCAAAACAATAACTTTTTTAACTTCAATGTTTACTTTATGATTTGAATCAACATTCAAAGCATTTTGTTCAAATAAAACACTTGTTGATTATCATTATTTTCGTGTTAAGTTTGTAAAAATAGAATTGCTCAAAGTAAACAGACATATGGGACAATGTCAGGGTAGTGTAGGCGTTCAGGTTTCCGTTTCTAGTCACTGTCAGATTAGTTTGTCAGTGTAAAAACACGATTCAATTAATGAGAGTGCTGGATAACGTTGTGGTAGCTGGAATAATGCGATAGCCATGGCAATAGGGACAGTTTTTCGACATTTATCAAGTGAAATAGCAGAATAGTCGCCACCACCTGAAAGTTTATCCATTTATATATATCATATCATAGATCTGTGAAAATCGCACACTGTGCATTTTACGCGATCTTTTTTGCCTCACACCTGCTGTGTCATTGTGGATTGAGCTTCGGAATTTTCGAGTAACTCTAACATGGATTCTTCTAAAAGGCATTACATTGTGTTCGCCTGTTTGTAAATTACATGCTTAATTTTTACTAGCCCGCTTGAGTCTATTTTGGTCGAAGAAAAACTGTTAGCGGTTGATTTATTATAAACTTAAATATTTGATAGAAATTCCCAATCAAGTTTTAGATCGCTTAACATCAGGCGAGTTTTTGCAATCCATTCTTTAATTTTGGTCCTCATTAACAGCTCATAAATAATTAAATGGTACAGCGACTTGACTTCAGAGGTTCTTTGCCCTGCCGAATAAATTCTATCTAGGTAAAGTTTATCATTACTCTTTTGTGACTGATCCTAGCAATACCTCTAAAGGTACATCTAGATTCAGTTTTACGTGTTCTTGCTTTTGGGACCAAATCCCATCCGATCCCGGTTGCACTTCTTTCCCATCTGGAATTCTCAACTTTTTTAGATCCAATTTCATTTTAAATTTACCACTATAATATGGTGGATCATAACGTTACAAAATAGAACAATGTCATCTAGTGTTCCCAACTTCATATTAATTAGACAAACAAGGGAGATATGGTAAGGTGGCCTGGTGCGATCGCATCTGGCCTAAATCAGGCTTAATACCTATTGTCGAACTCGCCTCGCAAACGGACTTGCCAATTTTTCGCATGTGGACTATTAAGTAAGTTGATTGGTGTCGCTAGTTTTTGCATTAAGTGTTTTGGTTCGGTTTTTTTTGAACGTTTGTGACTCTATAGGTATTTTATCTCGATGGTTTCATGTCTAAATCTTCAAAATTAAGTGAAATGTTCTATCAAATTAACATGTTTCCAGTGTCTGGTTCCGGTGATGCCCCCGTGTAATTACGCAGTAATTAAAGTGAAGGCTCCTATTTATCAGCTGTTTATTGCGGGTTTCAGGAAAATATTATTACGTTCACAATCATAATGGAATACTTACTTAGAGTTACTGAGCTTATAGTCAATGAAGTACTCGTATAATGCGTATCGAGTTGATGTGAGAACCTCCCTTCTTTTTTTAAGTGAATTAAATGGCTCTATATGGACTTGGTCATTGACTTGTGGATGTCTTCTCACAGCGCGGACTGATCCTAATTATAGTTCAGTTGTTTTCTTCTGAACTGTTCGCTGGACCTAGAATAGGTCTTTTATAAAGAAAATAACTTAGGTATAGGCAGATAAAGTACCTAATTGAAGACAAATCAAACTCATACCTAATAGGAACGAGTAGCAATTTTTAGGGTTCTGTAACCATAAGGTGTAAACGAGACCCTATTACTAATCTTACGCTATCTGTCTCTCTGGCTGTCCGTCCGTCCCACCTTTTAACGGCTGTATATTTCGAACCACAATAGATAGCTAGTTAAAACGTTTACAGAATGTCTAATATTAAGACGGATTAGGATAGTATTTAACTTTTTTTATTATATCATAGTTTTTTTTTATCGGTAAACCCCCCACCCCGGGTTACCCCATGTAAAAAAATAAATTAAACGTATTTTTGTATTTGTTCTAATCCAAAAACGGTAATACGTACAAGAGTCAACCTTGACATGATTATAGTACACACACTAAACTGAAACAAAAAATAATAAATAATGGCCAAGAGCGAGTCGGTGACAAATTTCTGTTCACCTCCAAGTTAGGCAACTTTGGCGCGGTCGGTACTTGGATGGGTGACCGCTTAGGCGTGATGTTGTCTTTTTGCAACTCGCCTGATGTTAAACAATGACGCGGTCTACGATGGGACGCGCTTGCCTAGAAGAAAACGACTGTGTGTTGTTTAACTCCCCACGCGCTATTATCACTTCAATCTATCGATGTTATCAAAACTCTAGCAATATTCACGTGAACATGGTGCATGTAACTGCGCCGAAATATCGGGAGCTCCTTCCACAACCTTACCACGGTAAATATCCCGTAAATAATCATATATGTTAACTCTAGCAATATTATCAAGATCCAATTCAGACCTCGAGTCGCCGTCCATGGAATTTTTAATTTACGCGCCAAACGGTGCTCAATATCCGGTCATGGCCCAGACACGATCGCCCAAACAGAGCAAAACTGGCCGAAAGCAAACAGTTTTTTAATAACACAACCGTGGCCCTGGATATTTGCGATATACTAGGTGTATCTGCTATAGAAAATGTAGGCCATTTTGTTTTTATTATGTACTAAATTGTATTGCGAATATTTTCTCAACATTTTGTTTTAATGAAGAAGTTATACGACTTAAAGAGGCTAAAGCGGAATTTAAGCATGGCTTCGATTCCGCTTCGCTCCGCATGTGTACGATATGGGAAATTTTTGAGGAAAACAAGTAATGTCTGGCAGGCAAGGCAAGAAGTATACTTCCTGGTTTCAAATGGAGGCTGAGGTGGAAACTATACCAAAGCATGGCTTCTATCTCACTTCGCTTTATTTAATAATAAATAAATAAATAAATATGTGGGACATTATTGCACACACGGTCATCTGACCCCAAACTAAGCAAAGCTTGTAATATGGCTGCCAGAGTATATGGCTGCTGTAATTTCTCGTATCCTTCTCTCTGATTTTTATCTGCAGGCATATTTGGAGCCATTGAGATGCGCGTTAAGCAATTCTTATAGACCATTAATGATTCCCCCAATATAAGACAATGTCACGTCCAAAATAAAAACATTGACACTGCGTCACACCATTTGCCACGTAGATTATCCCTGGAAAGTGCTCGCAGCATTCCTAACTTCCACCATAACGACGTTTAGAACACTTGAGCCCATCCCTTGGTGGATAATGCGTAAGATAAGCGCAATATTTATTATTATATTCTTGAAACGGCGTTTGGTAGCACTTTCGACACAGTATGGATATTGAAGCGTATCGATTCTCATAAACATTACACACACAGACTGTTGAACAGAAGGGTATAGTTTTGGTAACTGGGGTACAGACCTTGCCTCAATGTGTTCCCTCCATTCTCTACTCTATTCAATTTAAGCAACATTGGCCATGTATGCCTCTCTCTAGTTCACATGTACATTACAATAAATAAGACAGAGATAGATAAGATTAATGAGGCCCAAAACTGATTGTGGTGCTTAGAACGTTTGGTAGTTATAATAATATTCCACTGACAGCGTCAGTTAACGTGAAGATGCATAAATGGAACAAATGCCACTGCCATGCTCAAAAGCAGTCAAAAAACTAGATTGTGTGGCTCTCTGGCCGTATACATAGTGTTGAATTTTTCAATTCATGCTCTTCACATTACCCCATACTGTTGCACATTGTATAATTCGACACCACAGTCGCGCCAACTATGAAATTTTATGCATTGCCATCTCGATATTCCCAGCTGTCTACTGCAGATGAAGGGGCCATGTCGAAATATTGATAATACGTTCAGTCGGCTCTGTGACAGCACGTGCCAGCATAATAGGGAGCGAGCGAAGTCAGGGGCAAGCAGCTGCATCCGTGAGCAAATATCTGGAATGGTGAGGCTAATATGATCTGAAAGGGGTAGGATATAGTTAGCAGGATTGCAACTACTATTTTGTGGCTGATTATCGATGTTTGCCGTGTAGAATTTCTGGCTGAATTACTGTTTCAATTCCACTTGTATATTATATATATTAAATAAATTAGGGAATTAAAGGAAAACAAATTATTGGTTACAAAATTTCTCCATAGCTTTGCTTAACATAGAGCGCTAGCATATTTTCAATTTTCCATCTGTGAATTTCTTAAGTGAACAGTCACTTAATAAATTCACCTTACGGCTCTACAGACCTATTCAATTCGAAGAATAGACATACTGAACACATAATTTGGGATTCCAACCCGGCCGCGTCGCCAATAGCAATGCAAATATCATGTTTATTCGGTGAGTCAAGTGCGGCGACAAGCCGAGTATTCCCACATTGCCATCTGACTTCGTGCACAGGCACGTGGACTATTCTCGACTCAGAACAAATCGACAGCTTGCCTGTACTGCACCATGCACCCGTGTCGCTCTGGCAATAAACCCTTTTGCGTTGACAATCGTAAATCATAACACTCGTATGTCCAACAAAACACCATTGGCGCTTTCAGCGCTGAACTCTTCGCATATATCGCGTTAGCGTCACCCGCATTAGTGCGCCGTATTTATAGCTTTCGAAGCACTAATCCGGATCGAACGCAGTGACAAACTGCAGCGATGCATCGATGCGGGATTTACTGAAATAGTCCGGTGTACAAAGATGTCTTCGCCATTAGCGGAGCCGTATCCATTGTCTGGCGTCCTTTGTTCGCCACCAATTAGACGTAAGTCGGAGTGACTGCGGCACCTCGTTGGAGTCGCTGGAACTAGCGCTATTATTGCTTAATAGATTATGGCTCACGGGCGCCGCGCGTAGTCCCGTGCTTTGTCTCTGGGATGGCTACATAACTCCAGAATATCCTAACGTTCAGTTTCGCCGGGATAAATAATTTGGGCGGGCGCTGCGGCTTGTTTCTACAAAGACATTAGGGTGGCCATGTTAGCATGTACTCGCTGGTGCCGCATATGCGCTGTACCGAAATTGCTGTACATGATGGCGACTACAATTTTGATAACATTTAGATGGGGACGTAAAATAGCCGAATTTCTGGGAAGCTCACTGGAGAATACTTAGTTACATTACGTAAAGTCCATAGACCGTGTAATATTAACCAGAAAGGTAAGCTTAAACACTAGACCTGTCAGTACAATAAACTCATATTGAAACCGGCTTCCAATACAAAAGCTCCATTGAAATACGAAGTCCTTGGAAGCTTTCTCACGTGGCAACCTCAGCCATTCACGATCATTTTTCACTCACTCTACACTCCACATCTCCTGAAGAAGGCGTGCGCGTATTTGTTTTGAGTGACGTCTAGAAAATATAAATCAAGAATAACGCTTTTACAAGCAGCTATAGAATATACGTGCCTCGGCTTTTTAATGACGCGTTTGCTTAGGTGTGTAATGAAAGTGGAGGGAACTCGTAACTTGGTCGGAAATATTAATGTTAGCCGAGTTTATGTGTTTGTGTATTGGTGTACTTGTTCTTTGGATACATGGATATGATTTTAATGCTAGCGGCAGATGCGACTTTGTATTGTGTGGAGCAATTTTAGGGAATATGCGGTAACCATTTTGCGTATAGATAGATATAGCTCGAAGCTGCTATCAAAATTCTAAAGTGCCTCGTGTTGGAGATTTTCTTGTTTGTTCAATTTTATTCTCGACTTATCTACATGCCTAAACTAGACTTAAGTCGTAGACTGACAAAGCAACGCAATATTATTATTTTTTAGTTATAATCGAATAAGCTTTTTAAGTGTCTCTTGTAAAACATCCACTGAAGTGAGAATTTTTTCCCTTCTCTTTTCTGTGAAAACATCAATATAATATACCACATAAACATATAACTTCATTACAAATGTCGGTCTAAAGCCGGGTCCGCTGCTGCATGTTTTCGTGTTAGCTAACACACTAACATGTTACTGACACGAAAAGTGGGTGTGGCTTTGGTATTAGCTAACAGTTAGTGTGTTAGCTAACACGAAAACATGCCGCAGCGGACCCGGCTTTATATTACTCCGTAAAACGAACGCGCTAACGAAAACCTCCGACCCAATTTACTGCGGCGAGAAAGCTGCACAGTGCGCATTGCGTTTTGTTAAAATTCTCATGTCACGTCAAAGAACAAAGAGCTATTTATCTATTAAAAACGCTATAAAGCCCGACCACGTAGCCTGCCGTGTCCGTGGGCCGTGAGCACCAAAAAGCACAAAAAGGTGTGGACGCGACGCGTCGTCCACGGACGCGGGAATGTCTCCATTGAAATATGGCTACCCCGTGGACGTATTAAGGTAGGGTCAGATTGGGGCGTTTAATAATTATCCAGTTTTGACTACCTTTTTAAAGCCCCGACTTTTTAGGTTACCATACATGACAAGATTTCTGTGTTTTGTGACATGTATTAATTAGTCTTGTTTGTATTTTTTTATTAATGTAATTGGCTTTTAGCCCTTTTAGTAAATAAATAAATTAATATAAGTCGACCCATTTTTTATTCGCAGGCAATTTTCTAAGTAAAATTAGTACTATAGTCTTAAGAACAAACAAGCACAGAATAGTTTACTGAAAAAATCAAACAACCTTAAAAACAAATTTCTCGTATAGGACTGGATACTCTTGGACGTTCTGAGAATTTTACGAGTCAGTGAGACTTTTTGAACATAAATGTCGGGATTTCAAGATCCTTGGGAGCTCCTATCAGCCAGTGGAATCTATCCTCGCCCACTATATTTCGTCCTGGCTTTGCTCGTGCCCGTGGGATCCAATCCTTGCGTATCGTGGACACCCCATAATTTATTTACAACAGGACTGGTAGTACGTTATAAATGGATTTTATATTTTTTATAATGAATTGGATGCGCAATGTGTGTAGCGGGTGTAATGAAACAATTTATGAGTGTGTGAGTGTTTTTTTAGGTTGCGCTTTGATTAAGGGTTTTGTTCGCATAATGTAGGTTTTATGGATACTGCAAAGGCTTCTGTGAGAAAACTAAGCAGATATTTCAACAACTGGATCACATTAAAAACCGACTTTAAAAATATATGAAAAACTTAATAATTGCCTGTCAAATTTAAGGATTGCACTCGATTTCTCTGGGATCTCATCATCAGATCCTGACTTGGTGACAATGGGGCCAAATTGAAAGTATACCCTACCGAAGAAAAGAAAAAAAAACAAATCGGGAAATCGGTGAACATACATAAAAAAATATACAGTGGAACATAGAACCGCTCTCCTTTTTTGAAGTCGGTTAAAAATACCCGCTTAACAATCATCGATTTGTAAACACATAGATGTTGAGTTAAGTACAAAACTCACGAAAAAAGTGTTTACCTACAAACATTGAAATTAATTTTAGAAATACCTACAAACTAGTTTAAGGCCTATTTCGTTATATCAATTTCTAATTTAGCTTGTAACAAATCTAGACTAAACACTTTTGTATGTTTTCGAGGCCAGAGTTAATAGATTATCTCTAGACCGACATGTACTCTATCCTCAACCACACCACGATTACAATCAGGCGAGTTGGTGGCCAAACGTAAAATTTACATAAATTAAAATTAAAATACCATTAATATGGGTCAGACATTTTTGAACACTTATTTTTGAAATTTTTTGCTGTCCCGGAATCTATTATTTTAAACATCTTTGTCTACAACCACCAATTTAGGTAATGATGGAGTAATGAATAGGTGCTACATGAACCGTATTAATTTTATCCTGAAACTATCTTTCACTATTTTATAAAAATAAAAAAGTACCTAATGAATCAGGTCATGCTACTGGTTTAATGCTGTTTAATAATATATTTATTTACTGTTTTAAACTATCACGGTTGTTCACTACAGTTATATGATTATTTACGGGATATTTACCGTGGTAAGGTTGTAGAAGGAGCTCCCAATACTTCGGCGCAGTTGTATGCACCATGTTCACGGGAAGACAACACGGGAATATCGGGGGCTTCTTCCACAACCTTACCACGGTAAATATCCCGTAACACTACTCAACAAATAACAAACTTTTTTTATCTGAGTTCCTGCTATATGATTATAATTACTTGTTATTGACCTAATACAAATATAAGGTCGGGGAAAAAGTTTCTTCGTATTTTTTAAACAAATTCAAGACATATTTTTTTCAAGTTTAATTACATTTAATTATAATATATATGTGCCATTTTGTTCGATAACTTGTTGCCATCTTGTAGGTAGTGACATGATCCCGTGGCTGTAGAATTTTTGGGACTTCTGATCAAAAAAATGCAACAAGTAGTTTTGACAGTCCTCTCTTGATGTTAATCTAACACTACCCAAAGAATTCTGAAGAGATCGAAACAGGTGGAAATCTGAGGGTGCAAGGTCTGGGCTATATGGTGGATGCATTAACACTTCCCAACCAAGCTCTCTAAATTTTTGCTGAGTGGCCAAAGATGTGTGCGGTCTGGCGTTATCATGATGAAAGACCACACTCTTTCTGTTGATCAATTCCGGCCGTTTTTTCTCAATTTCTTGTTTGAGTCTCATCTGCTGTTGGCAGTAGAGATCCGAATCGATGGTTTTGCCCGGCGGTAAAAGCTCATAATGAACGATGCCCTGCCAATCCCACCATACACACAGCATCACCTTATTACGTGTTAATCCGGGTTTCGCTACAGTCTGTGGTGCTTCACTGCCCTTTGACCATGATCGTTTGCGCACATTCTTGTCGTAGGTGATGCATTTTTCATCACCAGTGATCAATCTTTTCAAAAACGGTTCGGTTTCGTTACGTTTCAATAGAGAGTCACAAATGAGTACACGATTTATTTGGTTTCTTTCAGTGAGCTTGTGTGGCACCCAAATATCGAGTTTTTTTGTATACCCAGTTTTTTTCAAATGGGTCAAAACTGTTTTGTGGTCAATCCCCAGTTCTTCAGCTACGTCGTAACTACTAATATGCCGATCTTGGTCCACTTTTTCAGAAATAGCATCTACTTTATCCGTAACAGGGCGACCAGAGCGAGCTGCATCTTTGACATCAAAATTCCCGGACTGAAAACGCTTGAACCAACATTGTGTTACTCTTGATGACACTGCATTAGGTCCATAAACGTCACAAATTTTATTCGCGGCTTGTGTCGCATTTTTCCCTTTTTTGTAATAAAATTTCACAATATATCGAATTTCTTCGTTAGATTCACTCATTTTATCAAACAAAAAAACAATTGAAAAATGGCGGGAAAATGCTTTTTACTTTTTGTATTCCTTTTTTAAAATATCATATTTTTAATGGTATCAAAACCAGCCAGATACAAACAGTACAACCGATGAGATTTTTACTACAACTTTATACATACAAAATACGAAAAGACTTTTTCCCCGACCTATTATGTAAATATTTTTTTTATATAACATCTCATTTTTTTTTTTAAATGCATAATAGGCTTGAGCTTGGCCGCTAACTCGCCTGATGTTAAGCGATGATGCGGCCTACGGCCTATTTATTTTATCTGAGTTCCTACTATGTGATTATAATTACTTGTTATTGACCTTAATACAAATATGTAAATAGGATTTTTATATAACATCTAATTTTTTTACGTTTTTCAAAATACCCGCAATATAAAAATCAAACTTACGTCAAAACTTAAAATTCATATTTCTCAGTTTCTAGGCGAAAAAAAATGCCTACATATATTTATTATTAGTCAACCTCGATATGAAACAATATGAACCAAATCAGATATTTTTTTAGTGTTGAGTAGTGTAATCATATAACTATAATATTTTCATATCAAACGTAACAAATCACACAAAAAACTAAAGTAAGTACCTAACCTACTGACTTATTTCCAACTAGCTAATGCCCGCGACTTCGTACGCGTAGCGCAAAGTAATTAGTGGGTGGACGATTAGACTGACATATCCAAATATAAATGTTACACTAACGAACACGAACGGAACTTTAAATAGGCACAAATCCATCGGATTATTTATACTGAATATTTTATAGATAATACCTACACATATGACATGATTGTAGATTTATTGCTCTCCATTTTAATGCGGATTGTCATACTATCGTCATAGTATGATTTTAGTCTAGTTTTAATCTGACTCGATACAGGTATCCCGACATGTCCATAGTTTCAAATATATTTCAAGCAAATAATATATTACTTTCACTGGTTAAATACTTTGGAAGTGTGGAGCCATGGAGCCAATAAGGAAAAAAAATTGGTATAAGTCAAGCGAAATGTCATGCATGACAAACGTTATTATTGAATTATTAGTAAATAGTAAGTAGGAAGCATGGAGCGGTATCTATAATTAATCGCTGTTATTTAACATTACTCCGCGTAAAGACTGCCAATCAATGATGTCTAAATAATTTTTGCCCGCCTTCTGCGCCTCGACCCTTCCAACAACTAAACCGCTTTCGTTCACCACCAAAATAGCTGCTAATCATAGATCAGTAACCGATTAGATGCCGCGAGTTCACCTACTTTGCGTGTCTGTTATTGGTCTTAAGTTTGATCCTGGCAAAAAAATGTATTCATTTTAATCTCCGTCGACTTGGTATATTAGTACGTCAGAAGTCAATACAAAAATAAACGTACTTTAAATTACGCCATAATAAACTGTAAAACCTCTTCAAAAGCAGTTGGCTGTCCTGAAAATAACAAACACAAAAAAAACTATTTGGTGCAGTCTATCGGAAGTTATGCGGGTACATACATTTCGGCGATTCGTTTTTATTTCATCATCATCATCAGCCAGAAGACGTCCACTGCTGAACATAGGCCTCCCCCTTTAACCTCCACACTGAACGACATCCTGCCATCTGCATCCACTGGATGCCCGCGACTCTCACAATGTCGTCGGTCCATCTAGTGGGAGGCCTACCTACGCTGCGTCTTCCGGTTCGCGGTCTCCACTCAAGAACCTTACCTACTTCCCCATCGGTTAACAGTTCTTCGAGCGATGTGGCCTGCCCATTGCCACGTCAACTTGCAGATTTTAATAGCTATGTCGGTGACTCTGGTTCTTTGGCGAATATCTATATTTTTATTTACATATAGATTATATGGCAACAGCCGCTTCAGTCTTCCTACCTACCATGTCTGCGAGTAGAAGTCTGTCATTACGACAACATTACTATAAAATAAGCTAGATGGCGTTATAAATAATTATTAAAAAAAAATTTTTTTACTATTTATTATCATAAATTAATATAGCCTATGTTTCAATCAGGTATTTTATAAGCATATTCATGTAAACTGCTTTGAAATCCTTCTAGTAGTTTAAAAGATGTTCGCGGACAAACAAACAAACTGACAGCCGTCAGATTTGTAGTTCCATAGTTTGAAAATAGATTGCGTATTAAAACGATGTTTTGCGAAAAAATTGTAAATTTGCTTAAACTTTACGAATAATATTATTAAAAACGTAATAAGGTATTCAATAATTCCTAAAATAATGAGTGTAAATGGATCGTAGTTTCACAAATATGAAAAGTGCGTCTATTATAGGTAAATACGACACTTTACCTGAATCACGCAAACGGCATTTTTTTGCAAGTTAAACCAATATCAGGTATTGCTTCTACTTAGTTAGAAGTCATGTGTGAAGGTATTTGATCTACACATTTATAATATGGTAGGGATAAAATCCACTACACAAACTACTTCTCCTAACGTTGTATTTTTCACAAAGGAGGTAAGTAGAGGTTGTAACGTTACGCCTGTTTGCTAACTTAAACAGGCGTCCCGCGACAATTTCTAGGTGTTGAAAAATTAAGCCTGCCTATCAGTTCCTGCAGATCCTAATGGGTGGTAAGGAAAACAACCAGGTAACGGATAGATAAGTTTAATTGACCAGTACAGTACAGTACAGTCAGTACAGTAATATAAAAAAGAAAGCTAAAGGGGCTAAGGGGCCTAAGCGCTCCGCAGTCTCCGCACGGCAGGTATCCGGCGAAGTAGTGGACCGGAGGTGTAGTCTTCGGAAGAGGTACGGAGATCAAGCTTCGCTTGCGTCTGGTATCCAGAGGACGTTGAGCGAGGATTTAGGTAGGAGGACGGCAGCGGAGCAAATTCCAGGTCGAAGAATGGTAAAATACTAAGGGACTCACGGTTTCCGCATGCCGGTCCTCTTTTCTCTAGGTTTAGAGCAGCATCAATTTTCAAAACATTTCCTCTAGGTTCAGAGCCACGGAACACTATTACTCGCGGAGTTCAGAGCAGCATCCACAATCAAAACATTTCACCATTTTTCAATTTGATGTTCCTGCTTTCAAGGTTGTTTATAGAATCACGACTCTGTTTGCCGTCACGGCTTTTCCTCTTCCTTTTTCAAATTTTGAATTTTGACTTGCGGAGCGTGTGCCCAAAAAGTTTTACTAACCGATAAAAAGTTTACAAATTTTATATAAAAATGGATATGAATGAGGATGAATATGAAGGAATACTACATTACCCCAAAAACCCCGGAAAAAAAAACTTTTTACCAAAAAAAGTTTTTTTTTTTTAATATAAAACCATGTAATTTTGAGGTTAAGTATATCAACTTGACACATGTATACCTCGTCTCTCAAAGGAATTCACTCTTCACTTTCATTCATACATTCAGAGGTAGGGGATACGGCTCACGCCTGCAAGGTCGATGGCACGTACTCCTTCAAGGAGATATCGAAGTTTAATGTTAGGGCTTATTTTGGGGGTGTCATCACCCGCACCGCTTAGAAGACCCATAAAAAAAAATATTTACAGGGGTAAGGTACCGCAGAGGAACGTGTCCAAGTCTGGGTATACCCAAGATCCTGGATGGGTTTAGATTCCATCCAAGAGAAGTCAAGGCTTAAGATTAATTTGGACTTAGGGTCCATCAAGGATTAAGGGTCTAGGTTTAAGATTAAGTGGATTTAGGGTCCCTCAAGGATTAAGAGTCAAGGAAGGTTGAATAGGAAACCACAGGGGAACGTGTCCTAGCCTGGGCTCTATTCGAAATTAAAGCTAAGTTACTACTAAAAGAATATACAAGGAGAGTGATAGTATACAATGATACGAAATTGCACCTTCGGCTTTCTTAAAGAGTTGTGCCACCGCTCAGATGATAAGGAAGATTGCCAAACCAGAAATGACGATGAGTGATGATGAGGTGATTTACATAGTCAAGATAAAAAAATAAGGTCTAGGTTTTTAAAGTTAAAGATGATATTACAGAATAGTATAAAAAAAACAGAACTAGTAACAAAAGGTAAACTGAATTTAAGCAAAGTTATGAAAAGTTAAGTTTAGATAGAAAATAATTGAATTAAAAGAAGTTACAATAAATAATTTAGAGATTGCTGGTTTACAACAGTTAAGAATTTATACCAAGAAATTACAAAAGATAAATAATTTAGAAAAGTTAAATTTTAAAATCTTTAACGTGCCATTTTCCTCTCACACCATTAGGATCCTCAAGGACAAAGACAAGTGGCGATAATTTCTCAACTACCGTGCACTTGACATTACGCCAGACTGTGTCACCTACGTTAAACTCCTTAAAATTGTGTCTCATGTTGTAGTGAGCAGCGTTCTTAATGTGTGCAGTGTGTAGTCTGAACTTTATCAAAGGTGGCAGATAGTACACCTAGGTTAGTGGCATAACTAATCAAAGAACTATTCAAGGAACTATTCAAGTCACTAATTAGTTTTTTAGTTGAGATTGTGAAGCGCATTTAGGACAATTAGTGATCTTTACGCCTTTACGGCCACATTTAAAGCAAACCAAATATCTAGGTTGGGTACAAGTCTTTAAAGAATGACCTTTAACTCGACAACGAAAACAAAAATCTTCCACTAAGTTCTCATAAGTCTGTGAAGAAGTACGCGGCTTCTCATTATTTTGTACAGCATTAGTATAACTCATCTTTGAAGAAGTCTTAGAAGTTGAAGGACAGTGGTAAGCAAATTCAGCAGCACAAGAAGCATCTCCGCATCCAGGTTTGCGAAAATAAATTTGTTCATAGCTTTGACAAGCTGAGACCAGAGAATTAATTGACGTTATTTCCTTACAAAGCAAAACAACAGAGTAGCACGACCTTATATTATGACGGATAATCTTAAGTTGTTCGGCTTCACTAAGCTTCTCTGAAAGTCGTGAAAACATTCCAGACATTATGGAAACATATATGATAATGGGCTCTGAATCGCCTTGAATTCTTTTCATTATCTCTTGTCGAAGATTAAAATCATAATCAATTGATCCAAAATCTTTGATCAGTAACATATGAATATCATTCCATGTTAGATTAGGGTTCTGTTGATAAATAAAACGAAACCAATGAAGTGCATTTCCAGAGAAAATTTCGAAGGCATGTTTACAAAGCATCTCCTCCGTGATATTTCTAGAAATCCTGAATTCTTCCAGCTTTTGAAGGAATGTTCTAGGGCATGTTTCGCCATTATAAGAAAAGGTTTTCAAATCTTTAATAAAATTGTCCGATGTACGACAATTTTGAAACATTGTTGAGACTTGAGGCATTGACGAGTACGGAACCGTTATACTTGGCTGAGGTGTGAATGAAACTTCAGGAGTTGATTTAAGTTGAGAGGTAGGCTGAATAGCAGGGAGGGTAGCAGGGAGGGTTATAGTAGGGAGGGTTACAGAAACCGTGGGAGAGTCAAATTGAGCCTGAGGAGGGCTGTGTACCTCCACCAACATCTCTTCAGAAGAAAACCTTCCATCATCATCAAGAGTTAGTACATCGAAGCGTTTTTGAAGTGTGAAAACCGTGATCTTAAATTTGAACAATTTTCAATCAAGGATGAAGTCGCCTTAAGACGGTCCAGGCGGTAATAAAGATGGTTTACAAAGGCCTCGAGTTTTCTCAAACCACTTTTGTCTCCAGGAGATTCGATGTGTGAGATTTTAGTCTCAATGTATTCAAGAGTTACCTCTGCTTGAGAGAGGTCCACCTTAAGAGGTAAAGAAGAGGACTTAATATTCTCTGGAAAAATGTGACAAAGTTTCGTCATCTGTTCTTTAAGATTAGATAAAGTATCTGTTGGTTTTTCAGCCCTAATAGACACTTCATATTCAAGTTCGTGTTTATTCAAATAAGAATATTTGATAGATCTAGCCATGATTAAGTTTTAAAACGTTAAGTTTAGAGTTAAGAATTAAAGAATTATTTATACGCGTTTGTTTCGGGTTAAAATATTATAGAATTATAGAAGTATTCTATAATATTCAAAACACCCTTAACAAAAAATAAATAAATAAGACGCTGCAAATGTATGTTGAGCGTTATATTTTATTAAGATTGTCGTAGAAAGTACCTACAACGAACGTTATAATATTAATAACGAATTAAAGAGATGTCTCGTCCATGTATATATACGTCGATGGAAAAATCCTATGCCGTGTCCACCATTAATAAGTCGATGGTAAAAATTATGCCGCATCTACCATTTATTATATCGTTGGTAAAATGTGATAGTTTGATTAGACGTGTAAGAAGATTATGTATGAAGTGTAATAAGGTTTTATGCGTGTCTAGACTTCAGTTTCCGTGAACTTACAGTGCACCTGTTAGTCGACCTCGAAGGTCTAGAAGTACACCTTCTTGTAGATGGAAACTTGCATGAACGTTTACTACAGGATATTGTCCTGCAGCACGCCGTAGAGTACTCCAAACCCCAACTTGAAAGTGACCCGAGGGTTTAACACTTACAAGAGAAGAATGGATGTAGATTGCAGTGGCAATCAGGTAAGTAATGTATATGTGCGTGGGGGTGTAGCATAATGTTGAACATAGTACTGTAAAGTGTAGGGTTTAGTGTTAAGAATGAAGTGGAGTGAGAGTAATAGGTAAAGATGTATAGATAAATATATAGAGATGTTAAAGCCGAAAGATTAAGTCAAAACGGAGCTCCCTGGGCAAGGTTTGTTTTAGAATTTTGAGATTAAGGAGCATGAAACGTGGGTTTTTAAGAAGGGCGCCAAACTGTAACGTTACGCCTGTTTGCTAACTTAAACAGGCGTCCCGCGACAATTTCTAGGTGTTGAAAAATTAAGCCTGCCTATCAGTTCCTGCAGATCCTAATGGGTGGTAAGGAAAACAACCAGGTAACGGATAGATAAGTTTAATTGACCAGTACAGTACAGTACAGTCAGTACAGTAATATAAAAAAGAAAGCTAAAGGGGCTAAGGGGCCTAAGCGCTCCGCAGTCTCCGCACGGCAGGTATCCGGCGAAGTAGTGGACCGGAGGTGTAGTCTTCGGAAGAGGTACGGAGATCAAGCTTCGCTTGCGTCTGGTATCCAGAGGACGTTGAGCGAGGATTTAGGTAGGAGGACGGCAGCGGAGCAAATTCCAGGTCGAAGAATGGTAAAATACTAAGGGACTCACGGTTTCCGCATGCCGGTCCTCTTTTCTCTAGGTTTAGAGCAGCATCAATTTTCAAAACATTTCCTCTAGGTTCAGAGCCACGGAACACTATTACTCGCGGAGTTCAGAGCAGCATCCACAATCAAAACATTTCACCATTTTTCAATTTGATGTTCCTGCTTTCAAGGTTGTTTATAGAATCACGACTCTGTTTGCCGTCACGGCTTTTCCTCTTCCTTTTTCAAATTTTGAATTTTGACTTGCGGAGCGTGTGCCCAAAAAGTTTTACTAACCGATAAAAAGTTTACAAATTTTATATAAAAATGGATATGAATGAGGATGAATATGAAGGAATACTACATTACTTAAACAGGCGTCCCGCGACAATTTCTAGGTGTTGAAAAATTAAGCCTGCCTATCAGTTCCTGCAGATCCTAATGGGTGGTAAGGAAAACAACCAGGTAACGGATAGATAAGTTTAATTGACCAGTACAGTACAGTACAGTCAGTACAGTAATATAAAAAAGAAAGCTAAAGGGGCTAAGGGGCCTAAGCGCTCCGCAGTCTCCGCACGGCAGGTATCCGGCGAAGTAGTGGACCGGAGGTGTAGTCTTCGGAAGAGGTACGGAGATCAAGCTTCGCTTGCGTCTGGTATCCAGAGGACGTTGAGCGAGGATTTAGGTAGGAGGACGGCAGCGGAGCAAATTCCAGGTCGAAGAATGGTAAAATACTAAGGGACTCACGGTTTCCGCATGCCGGTCCTCTTTTCTCTAGGTTTAGAGCAGCATCAATTTTCAAAACATTTCCTCTAGGTTCAGAGCCACGGAACACTATTACTCGCGGAGTTCAGAGCAGCATCCACAATCAAAACATTTCACCATTTTTCAATTTGATGTTCCTGCTTTCAAGGTTGTTTATAGAATCACGACTCTGTTTGCCGTCACGGCTTTTCCTCTTCCTTTTTCAAATTTTGAATTTTGACTTGCGGAGCGTGTGCCCAAAAAGTTTTACTAACCGATAAAAAGTTTACAAATTTTATATAAAAATGGATATGAATGAGGATGAATATGAAGGAATACTACAAGGTAGGAACTTAATAAATGACACACATGTTTTCTACGTCTCAGGTGCTACTGTTTCAGGCTATTGCTCTGACAAAGAGGGCTTTTTAAGACCCTAGCAGCCCGCTGCCGTACGTAGGCTAAAAAGCAGTCAATCGACATAATACTCCAACGTAACTTTACCAGTTTTCTGGCCTTCTTTTCCTAATAATTTTGGTCGTTCTAGTTGAAGTTTTTCTGCTTCCATGGTAAACTTAAAATTATAAAAATAGTGTCATATCAAAATTAAATGTTTTACCTAGGGAACCGTAAAGACCGAAACACGATAAGGATATTTCGCTCGAAAAAAAACACTTATTTGCGCTTTACTCCGTTTTTTGGCATCTTTCAAACCATCCCCCTATTTACTAAATGATGTTAATGATATCTTAGTATCCTGATTTCATAAATATGGAGGGAACCGTAAAAATGCATTTTACATTACAGCTATACTTTTCGACAAATATGAGAAAAACCTCAAAAATAGAAGTAGTGAAACGCACGACTGTGTGTAAGCGCCATGGTTTTACTCCACTAAATGCGACTTTAATACAATATATTTTATTATTAATTATTAAAAGACTTTAATACAATATATTTATTTATAAACACTGTTTTAAACTATCACGGTTGTTCACTAAAGTTATATGATTATTTACGGGATATTTACCGTGGTAAGGTTGTGGAAGGAGCTCCCGATATTTCGGCGCAGTTACATGCACCATGTTCACGGGAAGCGTGTGATGTTCCGTGTTATCGGGAGCTCCTTCCACAACCTTACCACGGTAAATATCCCGTAAATAATCATATAACTTTATATTTATTTATGTATTATTAAAGGACTATAATTTAATACATTTTATTATTTAAAGTCATCTGTAGTACCAAGCGTTGCTAAGAAGTCAAAAAACCTCGCCTTAACGCGTAAACTAGACAGGGCTCAACTTATAATGTACATGTCGGTTGGCTGCTTTTTAGGTTCCAGCAGTCCGAGTTACTGGATTGATATATCCTTCTCTTGATTGGAATGGAGGAAGGTTTTCCTGTAGGGGAGAAAATGCTGGCAATAATGCAAAATAACAGACGAAGTCACTTTTCGCATTGGGATGTGTTTTTCTGTTGAAAAAAAATTGGCCTGCTGAGTCAATTCTGTTTCCTTTTTAACCCCGATGCAAACAGATGGGTGTTATATGTCTAACGTGTGTATATTTTATGTGCGTCTGTCTGTGGCATCGTAGCTCCCAAACGGCTGTAGGTACCGATTTTGATTTAGTTTTTTTTTCCAATGGCGACTTGATCGTACGTGTTTTCCAGAAAATCTGTTCAGCTGATCATCAGCTCCGATCTCCTTCCGAACCGACATCAAAAAAGGAGAGGTTCTCAATTCTTTTTTTTTTCCTATTGAAGGTTCCGTACCCAAAGGGTATAACGGGATCCTATTACTAATCATTGTAAATACAATATATGTAAATATTGCTAATAAGCAACATAATAATAATTCGTATATTCGAACTAGCCAAGTCAGACCTTAGGCTTCAATATATTATCCTAAGTTAGATCTCACTTCTTTTGTCGTTGAAGTCAACAACCAAAGCATATACCATAATATTCACTTGGCTCTCATTTCACATTTTTGTTTTTGATTGGATTGTATTTACAGGATGCGTTGATTTGCTTTAGCATTTTCAGATTTGATTTCATTGTAAAAGTTATTCATAATGATCAGTGAAGGCCTGTTTTTGATTTAGTAGTGCAGATGTGTGTAACCCTTTATAACATTTTATACTCTATTTACTGTAATGTCAGCTGGCCGTCCAAAGACTTTCTATAACTAGACATTTAATGCAGGGCGAACATGTTCAGACACTTCATCAGTTGACCACTACTGAAATAAAAAACACGCCCACTGATTCCACTGAACCTCACGTCATATCCGACCAATACCGTAGGTACGCCATCACTATGCTTTGTTTACATTTTGAATTGACGTTGAATGGCCAATTAGCATTTAGTAACCCCTCACCCCGCCCCTCAAGTATTTCACTGAATTGTTACCATTGAAAATAATCGTAACTACAAGTCTGGGCTACGTAGTAGCTATACCTAGTCAGTGTGGTCGTCTCTTGGGGATAGAACAAGAAGTATAATGCTAGACAGTAACACATCAGTATGGAATTCTCCTAGGAACAATATTATAAAACTACACCGTTGAAACAATGTTCAAACTAATTTCGTCTAGCTGCAACACTAGGCAAAACTACTTTAAAGAAGTTTTAATATTTTTTGCACACAGAAAATAGTTTGAAAATTTTAATTCTGTTTTAGGGTAAAAACCATTTAACTTTTTAATGAAATTAACTTGAATACGAATTGTCGCTAATTATAAATGTTCTCTTGTTCCAGACGAGTTTAACCAAGTACGCCGATATCATCACAACCACTATGGCAACGGTAAGCTTTTAAAAGCTCTAAATATATATTATATTTATATGACACGGGAATTACTGTCGTATGATTAAGCTGATTACTCCGATTATAGTTTCAACCACATTAGGTGGTCTTTTTCAGCAGTGTATTCAGCAGGTAGTGGATGCAGATGACAGGTTGTCGTTCAGTGTGGAGGTTAAAGGGGGAGGCCTATGTTCAGCAGTGGACGTCTTATGGCTGATGATGATGATGATGATGATGAGGCGGTCTTTTTCAAGAAGAATGCACACACGTTTCGCTCCGATAATTAGAAAAAAGGAATTGTAATAGTTTTTGGTTAAAATAATGTATTATACTACAACTTCAATAATAGTTTAGAAGAATCACAAATCTTCCTAACACCTATGTACTAATCACACTCACACTAATATCATATGTGTGAAAGTTTGGATGGATGGATGGATGGATGTTTGTTACTCAATCACGCAGAAACGGCTGGATAGATTTGGATGAAATTTGGAATATACATTGCTTGTCCTGCATTAACTCGTAGGTTACTTTTCATCACCGATATTCATGCATGATGATATTCTACGCGGGTGAAACCGCGGGGCGCAGCTAGTATCATATATGTGAAAGTTTGGATGGATGGATGGATGTTTGTTACTTAATCACGCAGAAACGGCTGTATGGATTTGGATAAAATTTGGAATATACATTGCTTATGTCTTGGACTACTCATAAGCTACTTTTCATCATCATCATCATCACCGATTTTCATCACCACGTGGATGAAACCGCGGGGCGCAGCTAGTGTATTATACATCTGCGCGTCTAATAAAATGCAAGCACACACCAAAGCTTCGCTGTTACCGAATCCGCTTACTCCACAAAAAGTTTGAGTCTACCCGCATGTAGTTATAGCTAAGTAGTAACAGGCTATCCATGACAGATGCCTTTTTGTTTTACGGCTCTCGAGAAAGGTCCGCATTTTGTGCAAGTACCCGCGCGTAAAACTAGGAGCTCGATCTCTTCGATATTGCGACATCTGGCGGCCGATCATCCCCAAATATCAGTCAAAGCTCAAATTACGCAGCTTTATTTCCCCTCCACTCTAAAGGGGACCGATTTCGTAAAAGATTTGAAGAAAGTATCGGCGTTCCAAGCGTATTTCTACGACTAATTACGGGTTACTTACTCCCCCGTATTTTCTATTTGCACAAATTCGTCAATTACTTTTTTTGGGAAGAAAGAAATACATAAATTAGAGTTCTTTGTTTCTTTTATATCAAAAGGCGGAAAGTTTTGAAATCTTGTTTACGCTCATTATTAGGAGTTTTTCTTTTGGTCACGGGGAAATTGCTGTTCGCCTTTTTGTTATGTCGTAAATCGAGGCTCGTATTTTTTAATTTGGAGTGTATCTGGCGCGGAACTTAGCTTCGGGTTCACCTCCGACCGCAAATAATGAAACGTCTAAAACAAAGGGAATAAAGGAAAAGTCCCGAATAATATTTACGCGTTGGCCCTCGGTCGGAAACAGAATGTTGTACTTGAATTTTCGGGGTTTTTCCCGGTTTTTCGGACAAACTTTGGGGACTTTTCCTTCCTGACTTTGTAACGCGATTTGGTCCAGTCTAAGTTCGCGCGGTTTCCTCTTGTCTTTTGAATTTATGTATTATAATAACCGGGAATGGGATGTTATGAACAAGGTAAAATGATTTTTGAAACATTTCCTTTGTTGGTCTGTGAGAGGCTTTTTCTGATTCGTTTCATTTTAGCTCGTTCGGGTAATTGAAAATGTTTAAATTAGAAACAACCAGCATCACAAAGAAAATAAAATTCTTTATATTTTTTATACATTTTGATATCTTTCCCAAATCTAATGTTGGCTGTTGATCGATACCGTTTTAGTAAATTATTTTTCTGATTAAATTTGATTCCACTTTTATTGTGCGAACTGCTAGTTTGTGGAATGCACTGCCTGAATGGGTGTTCCCCGAAAGTTACAATCTGGGTGTCTTCAAGTCAAGAGTGAATCGGTTTCTTCTAGGCAAGCGTGATCCACCGTAGGCCGCATCATCGCTTAACATCAGGCGAGTTGGCGGCCAAGCGCAAGCCTATTCTACAATAAAAATTAATAAAAATAGGTACAGTTAATAAAAGTTTATTGCTTTCACAGCACGCAAAAGAAAACTAAGTAACAATTTTTTTTTTTATTTATTGTAGAATAGGCTTACGCTTGGCTGCTAACTTGCCTGATGTTAAACGATGATCTAGTTATAGTATGCTAGGGTTTGATACATTTTGCATTTCACGGAGGCTTCGAAAATGTTCGATAAAAACTTTCTAAGTTGCGTCTCTATTCAACGAGTCATTTCTATTTAGGGTTTTACGGTAGGTATGTACATATTAGAACATATGTTATAGGTTCTATAATATATGTTCTTATATATACATAGATCGTCTATTGTCTATAATATAGACAATAGACGTTCTAACATTAGGTTCTAACATTACACCTAGAGAAACAACTGCATGCAAAGTCGTGTATTTGCTCGCCACTTGCCTTCGTCGTCCTTTCCTCGTCGAATCAATGCATTGCATATAGTAAGTACATAATATACCTAAGCATCTTCTATGTAAGAGCCATGCATAGACCTCTATCAAGATAGATCCCGCAAGCACGTGAAGTTGTGTGAAAACCCAGCGTGCCTCATTTTATGTACCTACTATGTTATCTGTAGGGCAATCGTCCTCCCACAGATCAAGTGATTCACGTATAAAATATTTTTTGTTTTTTAGCGATTGTATTTATTGGGTTGTGAATAAAAGAATATATTTAAAATATAATGTCACGGGAGCAATACAGTGGTAGTTTACCTCAATTCGCACGTTAAATAAAATAAAACTGCTTTCAAAGAATTTTTACAGTTTAAGGCGTAATTTGTAATTTTTTGTATTGATCTCTGCCGTGCAACTGGTATGTCAACGGAGTTTGTTAATAACTGGGCTATGTTAGAGCAGGGGTCTCCAAACTTTAAAGCCTTGGGGGGCCATAATATTTTTTCGGTATGTTGCAAGGGCCGTAACAATTTAAATTTTTCTGCCCACCTAAGCAAACATAGGCTTGTATTGCATTTCAATTACTATTGATTGTGTATTGTGACACGTAACTACATCTAGTGTCGAGTAGTGATACTATGTACGGTTCTAGGTACTATCTATTTCAGCTACAGTCTTCAGTCCTTGTGCGGAAAAATTTGGAATTGTCTGAATTTCTAAGACCAGTCATATCAGTTGTTAATTTTATCAGATCCACAGGGCTGAATCACCGACAATTCCGCGAGTTTCAATTCCTGTCGCGGGCCGGATTGATGGCAGTGGCGGGCCGTAATTTGGAGACCCCTGTGTTAGAGTATTGATGCAACTTATGACAGGCCACAAACACGCAAATTATAGGTGAACTTTCGGTTTCTATGCTGATAAAAGTCTGTGATAAGAACAAAATTGGATTTAATTAAGTTGACAAGTTATGATTTTAGTATTAAAAACGAACAAATCAATTTATTTAAATTCATAGTTTAGTTGATTGTTACTACTTTGTTTGTCCGTTTATTATGGGCGAGGTTCTGAAATAAACATTTATATTAATCTCGGTAATGCTTAGGTAATTGCCATTCTATTTTTAGTTATATTTTAGTACAACTCTCAGAGGGGAAATAAAACGGGATCTCGTTAAGAAAATAATTTGGTTGTTTAGTAGAAATTGAAAGACATTTTCATTTAGATTTCTATGTTGGGACAAAATTGTTCAATTCTGAAAAAAAAGAGATTTAATTTGTTTTGTTAATAAATAAAATAAAATAATAGTGACACTATCTAATACACTATGAGTCAAACACATTCTAAAGTTCGATGAAGTAATTTTTTTTTTTTGGCTCCACAAGGTTTATTTATCTAGCGAGAGCGCAGCGTCATGCATACAATCTTTTACAAAAATACCCATGTAACATTGTGTAACTTTTTTTAAACAATGCCAGCACCCCAACAAAACACCGTCAGTCGTAAGATAACTTTAATTACCGACCGTCAATAAATAACCGCGACAAATTACTGGCCGATACGTTATCTGTGGATTTTTGTTAGCCGACCGTGGCGCATACATCAGGGAGATAAACTACCCCCGTTTGAAACTTGAGATGAATGGCCTAATTAGAAGGAGACAGGTTTTTTCTTTTAAATTCTTCTATCTACTTACGTGATAACCGAGTGGAATGTAAAAAAAACTATTGTTATTCTATGTTCTCAATCTTTATTAAATTTAATTCATACTTGGCTTCGGAAAATGCATAAATGTGCAGAAAAAAAATAACGCAAAAAAAAAATCATCATCTGCATCATCGCTTAACATTAGGCGAGTACAAGAGAAAGCCTTTTTTTATTAAAAAAACTGGTCAAAAACATCACAGGAAAAGCATCAAAATGTCTTCGTTCACGCACGAAGTACCAGGATCACAGAGGGTCAAAGAGATCTATCTACAAAACTAGCACGCGCGGGGTGCCTCAATGCCAGATGCGTTTTCCCCTGTGCGTTTGTCAAGTCTCTCATTTGAACGGGATGTGACGTCACTGCCGACCATTGTACCAGGGGGACCTGAACTGACGAGGGTGACTTAAGGGCCCTTTTTAGTACGATTTTAGACGAGCGAATCGGTTACTTAGTGGAAAGCTGATATAAAATTCCGGAGGCGTGAATACCCTTTTCTCTTTCAGTGGACCTGAGATTGCTACCGTGTTGATTGGAAATGTTAAGAAAATCGTGATTTCCTGCGATAAATAAATATTTGAGAAGTGGCTCTCTCCATAACAAACATTTGGGTAAAGTATGTATGTTTCAATCATAACCAAATTTGCTTTTAGTACGAGAGTCTTCTCCCAACTTACAAAATATTTTTCCGAAAGTTATAATAGTAAAGATAACTAAGATGTTTTCACAGCCATTTGAATCAAAAACATGATAAAATGGCTTGTTTTCTTCCCGAGGCCAAAAACTAATAAAACCGCCTATTTTCGAGGCCAAACCCCAGACGTTAAGTTAGGTGGCTTCTTAGACTTATATTCTACGTTTGATGCTTATCTAGGTCGTATTTATTTGTGTAATTGATCTTAAACCTAAGCTTTGGTTTGTGATAAGAACTAGAAAAATACTATTAGGTACTTTGTCTTAAAAGTAGATACTACCAGTATTGTTATTTGGTTACATCAGTGGCGGATTTACCAGTAGGCTGAATAGGCTGGAACCTAGGGCGGCAGGTTTTAGGGGCGGCAAATTAGGGGTCAAAGCATACCTTACCCGCCTTATTGGTGACATGATTGAGCTTTTATTAGCTCTGAATTATACCCAAAAACTATTTCATGTGCAAACTAAATCATTGGGTTGTAAAAATAATCTAGGAGAAACACCCCCTAGTTCAAAATCATATCTACTAATAACGGGAAAAGCTAGTGTATTTAGGACGATAGCGCATAAATCATGCAGTAACAATTATAATGTTTTTTTTTTATTAATATGAATGTGAATTAGTTAGGGTATGGAATTGTAGAGGTCGGTAGGGTCGGCATAACTTGAAGCCTCCTGGCGGCAAATGTGTAAATCCGCCGCTGGGTTACATTGAAATGGAAACTTTATCAAGTTATAGAAAAAAAAATACTCAAATTGAGTCCGTAATACCCAAAACCTGACAGGGCTGCCACCAGTAAATAAATCAAAATTGTATCGATAATTTTATTTCTTCCCCACTTTCAAGAAAAATAAACAAACTCACTTTCATATTTAGTCTAAGATGTTTTTACCTGTAGATAGGTTGTGCCCGCCACCATATTGACTAGACGAATGCAAGGCACATTATCATACTCGTTACAGCCGTCTCTCAGTCACGCACTCCCGAGTGTCCGGCAACACATCGCAGCTCATTAAAGTGTTTTAGCAAAAATAATTGTAATAAAATGCATTTCTGTGTCTTTATAAACTGAACAAACTACACACGCACGACAAGACAAGAAGAAAAATTTGCTCGCAAAATTGATTTGCTCAATGTCAAAACAACTTAGCGTTTTGCAGAATAAAACTTCCATCTTATTTCGTTGATTTCTCTATTTGGACTGACAAACAGCATTTACAATTTAAGTACGAGCTTCCAATAAAAGGGATTGCATTGGCTATTTACTGCGAAACGAGGGAAAAATCCACAGGGGTTTGGTACGCACCCTCTATCAGTGGACGCCAGGGCTGCACGCTACCCCACCCCGTAACTCCAGCCCGTATTTGTACTCCCGTATTGGGTTAGTTCTTTTCAAGAAAAGCATTTAAGCACTTGTAAGTATATGTCACAGAACTGTGGCACATTTGGGGGATTCGTTTCCAGTTTTTTCTGGACATAAAATAAGCAAAATGGCTAGATACGTACCTAGGTACCTGCTATAATATAATATTACTAATTATTTTGTGAATTTGCTAGAACATTGTGTCCTTTAGTTTTTCATTTTTTCTTTAGTTTTTTTATTTTAGTTCTGACTGCACAAGAAGGCGGGTAATGTTTTTCGGTGAATGTTACTATGTTTGTATTTTTTTATGTTTCTATTTACTTCATATATCCTAAAAACGGCTTGACTGATTTCGTTATGTGATTCGTATTCATGCCAAACGTCATATAGGATACATTTTGCAGTCGGGTATTTTATTTATCTTTTACTAGTCGACCGTCCCGGCTTCGCACGGGTGTAAGCTCGGCCTTCGGCCTCGCTACAAAATAGTATCCTATGTCCGTCTCCTGGTTCTAAGCTACCTCCCCACCAATTTTCAGCCAAATCGGTTCAGCCGTTCTTGAGTTATAAATAGCGTAACTAACACGACTTTCTTTTATATATATAGATTTAATAATATATTTGTTGATGTAAAACATGCATGTATGTATTTTTGTACATGATAGATGTCTACAAAAGTGTTAATCATGTTACATGTGCCAGAATAAGTAAAATAAAACTTTGACATGAAAAAAAAACTACATTCAGTTAATTTCAAAACATTGCCACTGGATTGATAACAGGCAGGATAAAAAAAAACTCATAAATTTAAATTTAAACACAGAACGCGTTATAATAAAACCATAGACGTAGTATTTTTCTTGTTAGAACTGACACTAACCAATTTGTATACAGCCAGTAACCAAGGTTAATTTTATATTACTTTACCATCTTATCTGTAGAATTGAATGGGGAGCTACCATCGCATATTCCAGACAAAATCTGATACTCATCGATGGGAAAATTTAGTTCCCTAAATTTGCTACATGTTGTTATATGTTGGTAACTTTAATCACAAGTTTGTATAGCGCATCACGCAGGTCTTTGATCGCGGTGTTATTGTATCAACAATTCA
Source organism: Agriopis leucophaearia (assembly GCA_949125355.1). Taxonomy (NCBI): domain Eukaryota; kingdom Metazoa; phylum Arthropoda; class Insecta; order Lepidoptera; family Geometridae; genus Agriopis; species Agriopis leucophaearia. Next base: position 17,330,625 of record OX421263.1, on the reverse strand, counting down.
ACACGTGTGGTAACACGTGCCAGCCCTGTGGACGTGTAAACACGGGTAGAGCACAGAATACATAGAAGTTGTGGCTAGCGGGAATCAGTAGGTTGCTGGGTTTTTTTTATAACACTGGGTGACGAGACGAGCGGAGTCGGTCTCCTGATGGCTCTTCACTATTGCCCGTAACAGCTCAACGCCACTCAGAATTTTGAACTTCAACAGTTAAAAACCCTAGATAACAATGCACTGCGCTCGTCACAACGAGATATAAGATGTCAAATCTCTGTGTGCCCTGTAATTTCGCTGGAAACATTGCCCTTTTGCTTGGCTGTTGAATAACTGGCAAAGTGTGGTACTTCCCCAGGCGGACCCCTGCAAAAGAGTCCTACCACTACAAAGGGTCCATTAATGTCTTCTGTGGCTAGGTCCAACGTGGTCAGATAAATAAATAAATACTAGCATGTACTTACCTATTTTAAGCGACTTCAAAAAAGTATGAGGTTCTAAGTTCCACTCTATAGGTATATATTTTTTTACGTATGTTCACCGGTTTCTCCGCCAACTGTTTTTTTTTAAATTTTTTTGCTCTTTTTTGGTTAGGTATACTTCCAATTTGATCCCATAGAAATTTCATCAAAATCGGTCAATATAGGCTTTTAAATCAAAATAACTGGAATATGTTGTTACTCGTACCAGGATCAATATATGATCATTCAAGTAACCGAATTCGCCCATTTTATATAAAATTTGTGAAGTCGGTTTTTATAATTGATAAATTATTATACTTAGTACTTGTTTTTTATCACAATTATTAATTCTTATCAAAATTCAAACAAAAACTATGTTTGTTCACAATCATAACTTTCAGCGGTGAAGGTGTGATTGAAATAGTAGCACACTTGTTTGGCTTTTTTTAGGTTGCAAGAAGTCTGTTACGAAATGGAAAAAAATGCAGATGAAAAAGTTCCAGTATCCTATCTCTATGCACATAAAATTTGAATACTAAACAATATTGTTTTACTTAAAAAGATGGCAGTAATGGAGCGTGAAATAGTTAAAGTACGAGATTGCTTTGATATATCCACTACTTAGTTTTTTTTTTAATTGTATAATAGGCTTGCACTTGGCCGGCAACTCGCCTGATGATATGCGATGATGCGGCCTACGGTGGCTCACGCTTGCCCAGAAGAAACCGAAAAAAAAAACTTAAAAAACGGGCTCACCATATTTTTTATCCAAAAGCATCAAATCCAAATACCGACTAGTGCAAAAAAAGAATAGCTTTTCTTTTTTATTGTCACTGCACAACGCTGAACGCACACACCCCATTCAGCCAAGCTTGCAACTTTCCAGATTAAACTGTCAATTTTGTCCTCGTATTCTTGTATTTTTTGTTGGAGTAAAGAACCCTTCGTTACGGCTAAACGGGCCGTAATTTAGGGTTCCGCAGCTGCCACGCGTGTAATGTTGATTGTATTGCGAGTGAACTTGGCTAGTAATCGAACACTTGCCCCGTTTTATGAGGATTAGACGAATACTTCAATAGTTCAGAACACTCGGGAGAAAGTGTACTTTTAAAATAAGAACGTCAATATCGAATATGAAATGAGGTGATAACGTCAGAAATTCCCAACGCGGTGACATTTTTTCGTGAGATGTATTCTTTTTATAAAAAGGAGGATGATTCTATGTTCCACTGTATATTTTTTATTTTATTTATGTTCACCGATTTCTCCGCCAACTATTGACCAATTTAAAAAAAAAAACTTTTGTTCGGTATATTGGAAGTATACTTACTTCCAATTTGGTCACATTGCCACCAAGTCAGGATCTTATGATGGAATCCCGTATAAATTGAGGGCAACCCTCAAATTTTATAAGCACTTATTACTTTCATATATTTTTGAAGTCGGTTTTTCATGTGATCCACTTGTATCATTTAAATTTAATGTGTAATATTTTTAAATTAAAAATTCTCCTGTACACCGTTTTATTTTTATTTAGACAATTGGTAGCAGCAATTAGCCCCGGACCTGCCGCGGGAATTTCATTACATTAATCCCGGACATAAATTGCGGCCGGAAATAAATTAAGTCGCGACTTAAACCAACCACTTAGCGCCGGAATTAACTGACGCTTAATTGAAACTAGACGAGTAAAAAAACCTCTCCCGGCCGTCCGATAAGGACCAGTAATCCTTTCCCAAACAAAGGATTAAAACTTTAGAGTTAGGCCCCGTGTTAAAATATTCAACGTTTTTTTAAAGTCTGATTACAAGTTCTGACGTAATCTCCGGATTGTTTTAAAGCGAAATCTTCGGGTTAAAAAGTTGTAAAGATTTGCTCCTGTAAGCCGGGTTTATGGGTGATAGAAATATTTTAATACTTTTTTCTGGGAAAACTTTACTGAAATTTTGATCTCGAATTCAGAATAAAAGTTTTCATTTTACTTATCCTTTGTTTTCAACGACATAATGGTCCCAGTTTATTTATAAAAATGCCAGCTATAATCTTGTATCATTTTAAGGATCTAAGATTACCTCATAATTTTTAATTACCTCTTTAACTTCTGATTTAAAATTTAAATTGAATGAGTCTTATTATTATAAAGTAACAAAATATTTTGCATTAATTAACACAAACTCACGCGTGGCACACATTGTGTTCGATTGGTACGATAATAGCATCAATTTCACGCAAACCCCTCGGGTCCAGAGGCCCCTTGGGACCGAGAGGGCCCTAAACTAATATTCTGTACGATCAATAAGTACCCCCCGACAAAGTTACCGCGTTAGAAACTATTGTGACGGTAAATAGCGACAATAGTTATTTTCACACGGTTATTGATCGGGGTAAATTGTTATTTTTATATTAATACTATACCCGGGTTCGGTTAGTTAATGTCCATATGTGTGTGGAGTGTGTGTGTGTGTGTATAGCATTAGTTTATAAATATCAATTAACTGTTTGACATAGTCTAGCTTCCTACATACTTCAGATTGATTTAATTACAATAAATATATGAGATAAATGTAACTTTGACAATTCGTTTTTATCTCAATAAATACTTTTAATTTAATGTGCTTAATATAAATAACAATATTGTTTATACAATACGTTGAAAATTAGTTATCACTATTTCCCTCATTACTGACAATAAAAACGGGCAAAATATTATATCAAAGTAAAGAAACGAAACGTACACATTACCAACGCTCAGAGCAAATTAAAAATTCCAAAATAAAGTATAAAAATATAGTAAATTACTTTACCCGGGGGTTAACAAACAAAATTTTGACGAGGGTGGCATTTGAAGATATATATTATAATTAATTTCTAAATTTAATACAATTATCAAACAAAACAAGATTGGATAATATAAAATAACATTACACAACACAACATAACATTGATACCATATTTTTAAATTGTTGTTGATCTATATTTATCATATACCTTCTTTCATTTCTTAGTTTTCTGTATTGAGCTAGAAAATTTAAAGAAACTGTATTGACCGCTGCGGAGTTTAAAAAAAAAACTACCTTAACCCGAACTCTATTACTGTAGCAAACTGCGTTTCGTTTCTGTATTGATCGTTTAAGTTAATTGTCGCCGCCATTGTTTGCTGAACGGCTGTTTATTTTTACGAGAACACATAGGAAGAGTTCGGCCTTTTACGGAAATATATATTTTTATAGTTAAACTGTTTTTATTTTTGCCGTTTATTTTGGTTTTGTTTTTCTTATGTTTATTCATAGCATTTATTAAAGTAGTTTCCCAGTAGTGGGAACATTTCGTCATTGATTTATCTACGCATTTTTAAACAAATAATATCATCATCAGCCTATTTTTGTCCACTGTATACGGGTGTCCACGTCAGCAGGGCTAGCATGCGCACCGCGACAGGGTTTTGTCGACTCTTTTTGTCGTGCGAGACAGCCGTATATGAAACCGTAGGCACATTGTTGCCTTCTCGCTCTACAGGCTGACGACAAGATTATGTCGCGGTGCGCATGCTAGCTATGCTGGACTCTCATTTTGGCCACTTCTTTTCGCTTCCAGCAGCCTTACGTGTAAATAAGTACATTCGCGGTCCACTCTAATTATTCTACAAATATCCCTACACAATTATCCGGTCTTATCTGCATATATATTAATGTTAGAATTCTACGATTCAATTATAGTGATTACTACGTGTTTTAATTGTAACCGGAGCTTAACTATTATAACCATCGGTGTGTGTAATTTTGTAAGCCGAAGCTCCAGTGATGTGCGAAGCGATGGCAATTTTTTAGGTTGATTTTACTGCTATGCGTTTGGTTCCTACGGAGTGTTTACCTACGGAAGGTGGAGGGGTACGGAGGGCTCGTAAAGGAAGGTTGTTTGGTACGGAAAAATCTGCATCGTTGTTAGACGATTTTCTAATGGATCTTCCATATCTTGACAAACAACTAAGATCTACTAAACCATCCACTGCATCGCTCTGGTGTAAATTTCACTCACGGTTACCCATCAAAAGATAGACCGAATTGTCTGTTGCTTAGTTTTGTTGATCTTTCATGAACACCTAGTCAAGCTAAACACGTTGTTACATACATTTTTGTACCCGCGGAAATGTGCTATAGCTACGCCCCCATGGGTACAGCTAGCTATCTCATTCGCACGTTTTAAACATTTTTGAAGGAAAAAAAAGCACTGAGTTTACAAAAAATACGATCGGGATTTATGGCAGAGAAGATAGCTGTGGCAGTAGAGCGCAACCTTAAAACTAGCACGCTAAACCAAAGCAAGTGTGATAGTTTTTAATCATACTATCTCATCAAAAACACAAATGTGAAATGAGAGAAAAAAAAAGAGCCAAGTCAATATTATAATATATGCCTTGGTTGTTGACTTCAACGACAAAAGAAGTGAGATCTGACTTAGGACAATGAAATAATAATAAATATATGGGACATTATTGCACACATGGTCATCTGACCCCAAACTAAGCAAAGCTTGTAATATGGCTGCCAGAGACTGATATGCATACAGTTTAAAATACATACTTAAATAGATATTAACACCACCAATAATATATTGAAGTGTGACACGGTACCGCTCGAGACTTGGCTTTGACGCACTGCCGCGCGTTTAGATTTTATAAGCATGTCTGGCTACTAGACATGCTCTAGCTTTTAGTGGCATACAAGCTGTATTGCAGACAGGGGCGGGCCGCACTGACCGGCGCCAGTGTATTTATTATCCGATTATTGGTACAGAACGCACTCGCATGGACAGCCCTGCGTGCGTGCATGTGTAAGTGGCCTCCAGTAACGTAGAGCTTAGGGCTTGCACTACTAATTACATTTCATTATATTTTTTACAGTGATAACTTCTTTAGGTGCGTTGAGCACCTTTTAGGTGAACAAAAATCATGGAACTCGCGACATTGCCACGCTGTCACAGAATACCGTGTACCGTGTGTTTTAAAACAGCGCCATCTCTCGTGGAATAGATGAATTACTACTTAAGTTTCACTTCTGACGTGCAGTCCTATGACTGATGTGTTTCCTTTTTAATAAAATGTGTCCTGTCTGTCACTCTATCGTCCTATGCAAAAAATCACATCAATCCGTCTAGTTGTTACGTAAACAAACCTACAGGACAAGGACAAACAAACCTACAAACACCTTTCGCATTTATAATACTAGTAGGAAGTAGGATTTTGTAAATGTTAAAAGAACTGTAGGATCGGTCTAGCGCCATTTTGTGACGTCAAGACGGCAAATTGCAAAGAAAGAAATGTAAAAAAATACAAAAAATATCATGACATTATTTTGTAATAAAAATAAACGATATTTTTTAATATTTGTCTTTTGGCTAATTGTACTAAGATCGCTGAAGATTACCGTCTTGACGTCACAAAATGACGCTAGACCGATCCTATTCTTTTTTTAATTGCATTATATATGATTATAACTGCATTGAACAACCGTGATATACAGTTTAAAATAGTGCTTTGTCAATCATGTTTTTCTGTCTGTCCCTTTTAATGAATCACAGCTGGACCAAACTTGATGTAATTTAGCAAAAAAGTTGTATGCTTCATAAAAACTGGAAAACACAGGGGTAGCAGTGCTTTGCGCTTTTCCATTTAAAACAGTTTAAACAAGTTTCATTTTAGTACCAGTTACATAAGGGTGCATTAAAATAGGCAAAATTTAAATATTAGCTTCAATTACTTACTTATTTCTTTAAGTTTTTAAGCAAATAGCAATTTTATACTCAAACAAATAAGTTAAAGAAGTTGCTAGTCACAGACTAGGTAAAGCTGCGTTATAGAAAGTTTTAAGAACATGCAATATTTACGTGCGTTTTGAATTCCATACTTTTGATACTAGAGTTTGAGTTTGTTTCACAACTCTATACTATTAATTTGCGAAAGGATTTATTCAATGACAAATAAATACCATTATTTACATTAATTGAATAAAACCTATTTTAGGCAATGTTTCAGTTTGTGAAATTTTACTGGCAACCCTGTGTAGTATATTGCGTAGCATGGGTGTTAGCACACAATACATGTACTTTACATCTATGTGTGTGCATTTCCCTTCATAGGGGACCCAGTTATTAAATTGGGAACCGTTCAGTTCGAGCGTAGTTGTTAACAATACGGATTAGCGAATTGTAATTTAAACTGTAATTCAAATTAAATTAGGTATTGATTGTGATATATTTCGACAGGCTCTATTATCTACAACTGTGTGGAGTAGGAAACGGTCTTTTTTCAAGTTGACGGAATTGTTGTTAACGAAGAGTTTTTAATCTATATCTATACATCTATACATATAATAAAAACGTAGAGATAAAAAAATCTGTAATTGCGAGATAACAAAAAAAAATCACACAGGTCGTCTTAAAATAAGCAGCTGAACACGATAGGACAGTTTTTAGAATTTTTGTCTGTTTGTTTGTTTGTTTGTTTGTCCGCGCACATCTCCTAAACCACTGGACGGATTTAAATGCGGTTTTCACGAATATGCTTAGAAATTACCAGATTAAAACATAGGCTACCTTATATCATTTATTTTAATTCTTTATTTTTACATAAACGAAAATAAAAATCAATGATTTATTTCTTCGTTACACGAAACGTAATATGAGGATCGTCACATAGTCTCAAGCAAGGAGATCCAAAGTAAAGAGAATGTTATTGACATAGCCATGAAAATTTTGAAACTGTCAACTGTCATTCGGTTAATCAGTTTAAATTAAAAAAAGGTTCTTTAACCTTCTTAGATGAATGAACGTGTAGATCAAGCATGTTATAGGCCTTACAACCTCTTTGGTGGTTCATTCCAGTGCATGGAGTAGGAGTATTACATTCTCTTGGTTTTATTCTATGTTAGCATTTAAAACACAAAATATACCGCATCCCATTTTAATTCAGTCCCGCGAATAGAAATATTCAAAAAAGGCCCTCTGTACATGAAAATAAACCTATACAACAAAATTCCGGGCGCAGTAAAGAAAGAAAGAAATAATAACATTTTTCCAGTTGACTTGAAATTAATAACATTCTTCGTAAGTTTCTAACCCAAAAATGTTATTACGAGATAAAATATTTATTCGACGATAAATTTTAGAAAATTAAAATTAGAAAATAAATATCGATATATAAATAGTTAAGAAAGTAGCGTCATAAGTTTTGTATCATCTCATATATAATTAAGTAACCTATCACACTAAGTATGTTTTTTTTTTGTTTTGTATAATTACTTCACCCTAGGTTAAGTTTGAATAGTATATATAATATTTATGTAATAGATTTAACTATACTTAAATTTATATGTTTATGTCTGTGGTCTGGTTTTGTGAACAGCCACTACATAAGTCATTGCTGCACCCTTTATGCAGGGTATATAAACTTAGCTTTTAGAAGAATACAGTGTATATTTGCAATAAGAATATAGAAATAATTTTATTTTACTGTGATATTTTAACAGATAAATAGAGTAGTTCCATTTCATGGCTTTTTAATCAAGGTATACATACAAATGCACGCGAAATAAGAAATAACTAGCCAAGAGTGTGTTGAGACAAGCATTATGTCATGGTTCCGTGGCCAGCGAAACTGGACAGTCAAATTTCAGAGATGTATATCATCCCGACATGACATGATATACTTTTAATGGTTTAGACAAAAAGAAAATTTCAAAACATGCTCTGTACTGTGGTCACATTATCTTTTTGATTTGAAAACTGTTGACGGTGTTATTTATTACTTTTATGCTTCTATCAATACTTCACACAGGGCGACTTAAAATAAGCAGCTGAACATGTTAAGGCAGTGTTTAGAATTTTTGTTTGGTTGTTCACGCAAATCTCCTACACCCCTGGAAGAAAATGCGGACGGATTTAAATGCGGTTTTCACGAATATGCTTAGCTATGACCAGATTGAAGTTTAGGCTATGTTATTTTGCGCAAGGCCGGATTAAGGGAAGAAAAAAGGATTGAAGGTTTATATGAAAATCTACGCGTACGAAGTCGCGGGCAAAAAAACTAGTTTGAAATAAAAATATATACTTATTGTCTTTTGTTTTGCGTGGAGCAATCAAATTATTATCTTGCTATAGCCACAGAATACATAATACACACTATAGCTAAGATGCACTGAATAATAAAGAGCATAGAATTCGTCGCGTGATTTAAAAAGCGTACAAGACAGTATGTCAAATCGTATGTAGCCTTTGGGGCCTTTTCAGGTCCCTAGTACATCAAAATCGTGTATAACCCTGCTATTTGCCGTCCTGTCAAAAATATATCATCAAATGGATGACCAGTGTCAGTAACGACACAGTACTTTCAGTATGTCAGACAGAGCACTGTGTCGTTATTGACGCTGACAAGTGGAGATGTGTTCATAGAGAATGTATGAAAGAATATTTCGCACTGTGCCGGGTACTGTGTCGGAACTGTGGCTTCACTGATATGTGTGAATCGACCTTTATACCTTCAGTTTCCCCTTAAGCACTTACACCCCTCCCTGGTCGTTCATTTGATGACATTTTGAGCGCATCGTTTGCAGTTGTATGTCGGTCAATATTGAAGTGTGCGTTTGTAGAACAAGTGATAATATGTCAGTGTGTGCAATACGTGTTTACCGCCCCCTTCAGTTTTTGGCAGACATTTTTCAGTACTAGCTCGAGTTTAAAGTAAATCCAAACTATATATTATGATCAAAGTCTTGTCTATACAGCAAAGAGAGCGAGACAAACCTGTAAGTTTCTTCAAAATTGCGGTAGACCTTAGGATTTTTGTTCAAAGGCCTTAGGTATTTTGTTCAAAATGAAAATGAGTAAAATCGAAAGCCGAGAACGTCGTGAGCGGGGGAACTATTGGAACTTTAAAGATAAAAGACACACGAAACTCGCTTCAGAAATAAATTCCAGTTTCGCGACGCGTGGGGAAACTTTTTACTAACTTCGTATGTGTTTAAGGAAGAGGGTTAGCGCTTTTTAGCTGGGTAATTTCGTAGAGGATTTTATCGGTAAACTATATTTCGTTTCGATGTGATTTGAGACTTGACATTGAACTGATTAAAATATCTCTTTTGCTATATCAGGGTTCTCGTGGTATTTTGGTTCATAATAATAACCCCCTTGCAGCTTAGTAGGTATTAGATACCTACCGCTGCTTTGTATATCTCTGCTTAGGTACTCATCAGCATCAGCCAGAAGACGCCCACTTCTCAACATAGGCCTCCTTCTTTAACCTCCACACTGAACGACATCCTGCCATCTGCATCCACTGGATGCCCGCGACTCTCACAATGGCGTCGATCCATCTAGTGGGAGGCCTACCTACGCTGCGTCTGTTTAGAAAATAAACCAAGAAAATTGGTTCAGACTTGAAATGCTAAACCTAATTATATTCTGAATTGTATTGTTCCATAATGTAGCCAAAATAATGTGAAATATAATGAGAAGAATTCTTTTCTTACGTCTTCTCAATTATTGATAATTAACACTTTTTAACGAATGTAAACGTTAGAAATTAAAATAATAAAAAATACACGCGACGAAATCCGTTAAGTGTTTAATTTTATATTTAAATGTAATTTTTAACCGACTTCCATAAAGGAGGAGGTTATCAATGCGACTGTTTTTTTTTAATGATTGTTACAAAAAAAAAACCATAATTTAATATTCATATTTTAATGAATTGTATCCTATAAAATTTAAGTAGGTACGCCTTGGTTTTCGGGATTCCGTACCTAAATGGTAAACACGGGACCCTATTATTGAACCCATCGCTGAACGCTGTCTGTCTGCCTGTCCGTCCGTCCGTCCTACCTTTAAACGGCTGTATCTTTGGAACCGTAATAGATAGCCAGTGGAAATTTTCACATAATATGTAATGTTACGGCGGATTAACTAAAAAATATAAATGTCAAAAAGTTAGAACAATAGGGGAGTGGGTACCGATACAACAAACTTCTTTTTGTATTTGCTCTAATTTAAAATCGGTAATACGTACAAGCGTCATACTTGGCATGATTATATTACACACTCTAATGTATATAACAACAAATAATAAATAATAGCAAATATAAATAATAATAACAGAAATTTGTAAACTGTTATAACTGGTAATTTCGTTCAAATGCCACATATTACTAATTTTGTAGTCAATTATTTTTATTGATTATTATATGGTGGTATAGAAACCTCAGTATATGCGAGCCCGAATCGCTTTTGGCCAGTTTATATTTTACACCGAACTAGGCTAACGTTTGTCCGCGATCTCGTCTGATGGGAAGCGATGATGCGGTCGAAGATGAAGCACGTGTGCCTAGTAATAACCTATTAACACTACGATTGTAATGCTGTGGAAACACAGACAGAAGCAAAGCATTCCATTGATTTGCTGTTCTAATTAAGAAAGAGGAGGCAAAACACTTGATGCCAATGAATGGCGTTTCGACCAAGTAAGGGTGACGCTTTACCGTTTGTCTGGTATTTACTGCCAAACCTACATAAAGGCTTGAATTAAGCTTCTGGTTCAATCGTGAAGTGGTTCATAATTAGCCAAGAATACGACGCGGCGGTTTCGGATCGCGCGTTGAATACAATACTATAGATACGGGCTTATTCTGAATTGTAGCATTGTACCTAGTTATTGATCGACTTTTACATGTAGAATTTATATAACCGATCAAATAAACAGAGGGTATTACACTAACCGCCCGACCGCGGGCTTTTTTTATCGCGAATAAGTCCGCGTTTGACTACCAACTCACCTGTTGGTAAGCGACGATGTGGTAGAAGATGAAGCACGCAGACTTAGAAGATACTTATTCACCCTTGCTTTGAAAAGGCCCAAATTATATCTCTCAGGAAACAAGGAAGCCGGCAGGTTGTTCCAATCCTACCTAAAACTCCGCCGCGTCGCGCTGGTGCAGCAGTTTGCATTCAGTTATTCGTTGCCTAGCGATGCGTAATCATGACGTGCCATAAACAAATGTATATCTTGAAGTATTGACAATTCGGACACTATTTTTGCAATTTATGTACTTTTTGCGTTCCCTCATGTGAAATTTCATTAAAAAAAAGTGGAGTTTTTTTTTTTGTTTAAGTGTTGTTTGAGAGACCATCCGTCAAACCATTAGGATTTTACTTAAAAAAAGCTTCCTCGAAAAACTGAACACCGCATGAATATTAATTTAAGATCACTTAACCTTTGTTTAACAATTCCCAAAAACTCAAGAAAACATAGTGCTAAAAATCGAGATACAATCTCTATGTGAAAACAGTAAAAAAAAAAACATCCGAGCGACGTATACATACCTAAACATCGGCGCAAAGTTGCTAGTCTATCGGTTTTTAATCGGATACATTTTGGAGAGTGCGCATCAGATCTGCATGATTTAATTCCCTCCTGCCCTTTTTTCTATCGGACTGCGGGCACGAAAAATCGACACCGCTTTATGGTTGACATTCCGAAAACCCGTATGAAGCGCTTTGATTCCACTTTTATTGTGCGAACTGCTAGTATGTGGAATGCGCTGCCTGAATGGGTGTTTCCCGATAGTTACAATCTGGGTGTTTTCAAGTCAAAAATGAATCGGTTTCTTCTAGGCAAGCGTGATCCATCGTAGGCCGTATCATCGCTTAACATCAGGCGAGTTGGCGGCCAAGCGCAAGCTTATTTTACAATAAAAAAACCCTTTAATTATATAGTTCACAATGCCACATTTACTCTAATTTAGACGTTATGTCGCTTGCATAGAGTTCAACGTCGCTTGTCCGCTATGGCATCGTAGCACTGGCATCGCGGTGTTGTTTTCGGATCGCGGTTGCCTTACGACTAACCAAAAAGTCTGCGCAATTCGTAACGCGCGCCGAGTTTTGGTTCGGATATTTTTTGCGCGATTGTGACTCTAAAATCGATAGTGCTAAACAATATTTTTGGGTTTCAATTCAAAACTGGACTCTCAATGACACATCGCACGTCACAACTAATATAGTCTTAACTCAAAATTTTGCATTTTTGAGTTAAGTATGCCATCAAAAAGTAGATTTTTTTCTCTACAAACTGGTAAGACCGTTACATTTATACCTCCGATTATCACTGAAAGATGGCACAAAAAGTCTTTTTTGACTATTCAGTACGTTCATTCTTTTACCAAGTAGCACCGTCTCATCTTCGCCTAATCGGTCGCAACTCAACAAACGCATACGGCTGACGTATGTAACCTGTCACATTTGAAAATAAGACATTGTGAGTGTTAGCATCGGATACAAAAACGTTGCAGGTGAGTAGTCTATATAGATCCATTTCTTACATGCGACTTTTTTGCCTGGGCATAAAATAAGTCAATTAGGTTTTATTACAAGTTAAGACTATATTGCTTGACAATAATTTATTTTTTCTGATTATAATGAAAAATGATTTGACTTAAGACTATAATGCCGTCAGTTTTTTTGAGTTAATACTTTATGACCAGTTCAAAGTATACTGTGAGGTTCTCGTGGTATTGTTTATTTATAAATGCAACTGTATTAATTGTTCATGTTTGCTAAAAATACATTTGTTTACAGAAACATTGCAGGCCAAAATCGCAATGAAGAGATATAAATAAACTAGCATAAATAAAAAAAACATAAACTTGCAATATTATTATTAGGAAATTATTATTTTTACACCTCAAGAAGATATAGATAAGATATTCTTCTTGTTATTATGAGATATTGATTATGTTCCTAAGTATTATAATTATTAATGTGCCAAAAACCTAATATTATTGTATTGAGTTATTGGTACTTTACTACGGAATAAGGCAAACTTAATAGACGAATCTCGAAATCGGTGCGACACGATCTGCGTTCTTATAATACAAAATGTATTAGGGACGCAATTGAGCGGAACCAAGGCTCGAAAAAATTCGCAAAGAATTCGTCTATTGGAAAAAGCCAAATGACGAAACTGAAGATCGAGGATGGCAGTATCATTTCATCAAAGCCGGAGATTCTGAGAGAGCTCGAGAGGTTTTACGGACAGTTGTACACCTCGACACGACAGCCCATTGTCAGTACAGCTCAGTACAAGAGAGCTAAACTGACCCGACATTACACTGAGGACATTCCAGACATCAGCTTGTACGAGATTAGAATGGCTCTGGAACAGTTTAAGAACAACAAGGCGCCGGGTGATGACGGAATCACGACAGAACTACTGAGAGCAGGTTGAAAACCGGTACTTTTAGTCCTCCAGAAGTTGTTTAATTCCGTCATACTCGAAGGTACTACGCCTGTAGCATGGAACAGGAGTGTGGTGGTGCTCTTCTTCAAAAAAGGTAACAACACCTTATTGAAGAATTATAGACCCATCTCACTCCTGAGCCATGTGTACAAGTTGTTCTCCAGAGTCATTACAAACCGTCTCGAAAACAGGTTTGATGACTTCCAGCATCTCGAACAAGCCGGTTTCCGTAAAGGCTGGAGCACCATAGACCACATACACACGCTCCGCCAGATTATACAGAAGACTGAGGAGTATAATCAGCCATTATGCCTAGCGTTCGTGGACTATTAAAAAGCCTTCGATTCAATCGAGACTGGGCAGTATTGCAGTCCCTCCAGCATTGTCATATCCACTATAAGTATATCGAAGTGCTGAAGTGTTTGTATAGAAACGCCACCATGTCCATCCGATTACAGGACGAGAGCACGGAATCCAATTGCAGAAAGGCATGAGACAAGGAGATGTTACCTCTCCAAAACTGTTCACGAACGCATTGGAGGACGTTTTCAAGCTTTTGGGATGGAACGGATTGGGCATCAACATTAATGGTGAATACAGCACTCACCTTCGTTTTACCGATGATTTAGTTATCATGGCAGAGTCACTGGAGGACCTACATACAATGCTCAGTGACCTCAGCAGCCTTTCCCAACAGGTGGATCTTAAAATGAACACGGATAAGACAAAAATCATGTCCAATGTCCATGTTGTACCCGTACCGGTAGTTGTTGGGAACGATACTCTCGAAGTTGTTGACCATTACACCTATCTTGGACAGATTGTTCAGTTAGGTAATTCCAACTTAGGCAAAGAGGTCGCCCGAAGAATCCAACTCGGATGGGCAGCGTTCGGGAAATTGCGTGAAATCTTCTCGTCCAAGATAGCACAGTGCCTAAAGACAAGGGTCTTTGACCAATGTGTGTTGCCAGTGATGACATATGGTACTGAGACGTGGTCCTTAACTGTTGGCCTTTTGGAGAAACTCAGAGTCACACAACGGGCAATGGAGAGAGGTATGCTCGGAGTTTCTTTGCGCTATAGAATCCGAAACGTGGATATTCGCCAAAGAACCAGAGTCGTCGACATAGCTGTAAAAATTTGCAAGTTGAAGTGGCAATGGGCAGGCCACATCGCTCGAAGAACCGATAACCGATGGAGAAGAAAGGTAATTAAGTGGAGACCACGAACCGGAAGACGCAGTGTAGGTAGGCCTCCCACTAGATGGACCGACGATATCGTGAGAGTCGCGGGCATCCAGTGGATGCAGATGGCAGGTTGTCGTTCAGTGTGGAAGTTAAAGGGGGAGGCCTATGTTCAGCAGTGCATGCCATATGGCTGATGATGATGATGATGATTGGTACTTTGGAGTTATTACTCAATAAATAAGAAGAATATGAACAGCAAAAAGTCATCAATAAAGTCTCAAACCAATTTAATACCATCAATATGCAAAGGAGTTTAACAAAAAAAACAAGTAATTAAGTCCTATTTCAAAATTGTATTTCTACAAGCAGGCAATATAGTCGTTACTCAAAGTGTTAATGAAAAAATATTCATAACTCTAAAGATATTCATTTAATTCTCGTTAGAATAGAAAATAAATAAAGCCAGATAACATACCCTTAAACTGTCATTTAAGTTTGGGCACGATAATGGATATTTCAGAGAGTATGATTTTTTAAATATTCAAATCGCGATATCTCGAAATCGTTTATTTTGAGTTAAGACTATACTAGTTGTGGGGTGCGACATGCTATGATTTTTCTCTATAAAAATACTTACTCGTATCTCGCCGTGTCATTGTCATAAAAATAATTAAAGTTTCAAAAACACCTAGCTGTTATTAAAATAATAATTATGATTTTACAGATTCCAATTAGTAAAATAATTATGAGCTAGAAATCTAGAATGGTCAATCAGAATTGGTGGCGTCAAGTCTTTACCAAGCCCCTGAGGGCTTTTCATAAACTTGCAGACCGCTTGGCAGACAGGTCATACTCGTAGAAGTTGAGGTGGCATGAACACAGAGTAGTAAATACAGAGAAACAAATCCATAAGCTTCGTTACAATAGAGATCGAACATGTAGTGTTGCCGATCGATAGGCAACTATTGACACACTATCGATAAGCTATGGATACCCTGAAAATTAAATTAAGAATATTGTTATGACTACATGTCGATAGTACCTAACGATATTATTGTCAACATAATTTATTGTTTGTGTAGTAGGACTCTTTTGCAGAGTCTGCCTGGGGAAGTACCACACCTTTGCCAGTTATTCAACCGGCAAGCAGTAGTGTGCAAACACTGCTGTGTTCCGGATTGAAGGGCAATGTTTCCAGCGAAATTACAGGGCACACAGTGATTTGACATCTTATATCTCGGGGTGACGAGCGCAGTGCATTGCCATCCAGGGTTTTGAACTGTTGAAGTTCAAAATTCTGAGTGGCGTTGAGATGTTATGGGCAAGCGTGAAGAGCCATCAGGTGAGCGGCTTCGCTCGTCTCGTCACTCAGTATCATTAAAAAAAAAGTTTTTTTGTAATACTATTAATGACTTGCGATAGTTTCGATATCGTTGCACCTACGATACGCTGCCGCTACGCCGATGTTACCATCGTTACTATTCATCCCTGATAAGTTAACTATCGACAATATTGATACTATGATAATTTTCAACTATTAATAGTTAAAATAAATAACACCATATCGATACTATCGATAGGAAACTTTTCGATGATAATGATATT
This sequence comes from Agriopis leucophaearia, assembly GCA_949125355.1. Classification (NCBI taxonomy): domain Eukaryota; kingdom Metazoa; phylum Arthropoda; class Insecta; order Lepidoptera; family Geometridae; genus Agriopis; species Agriopis leucophaearia. The sequence continues at coordinate 17,314,099 of OX421263.1, read as the reverse complement.
GAGATATCACTAACGTAGTGACTGTCGAGGTTCAATTCTATAAATACTATGGCAAGTCATCAAAAATATTATCATATTATCAGTGCCATCTATAATATTGACAGTGCTAATACTATCAATAGCATAATGGGTGTTCTATCGATATCGAGTTATCGATAAAACTGATTTCTGTCAACGATCAACGGTCAACGATCTGCAGCCGGACTATCAATTGTTCTGCAACACTAAATATGTGGCCAAAAAGTGCTAAACTGTAGGTATATCTATACTTACTAACTTCTTTAATAAGAAACGCTCTGTGATGGATTTTATTTTCTACTGCATGCACATAGTATCGCTGTGCATAACTAGTGAAGCTAGCAAAACTCAGGGTTCCCACGAAAAGTTTTGCAGAGCTGTTTCTCTGTACATTTCTTACTCGTGTGTAGGAGTGGACAGCAGCCATTTTGGTTTCTAGTTGAAATTACGAGCGAGATATAATTGCCAAATTACTGTTATTAATGGATTTGTTGAAGGGCTTGGAGAGAGCACAGTGGCACTTTTAACTGTTGGTAGGCCTCTAAAATTAACATCATTAAGATTTTATTAAATTTAGTTACTACCCATCTAAGGTGTTTTATACGTATGTATGCATTGTAGCTATTTAAAGGTAACACAAGTGTTTAATAATCATATAAATGTGACTAAATAAAAGCCTGTAATAATAATTATTAGAACTGCACCAAATTGAAATGGTACCAAATGAGAAGCACCAGCTTTCAAATAAAAAAGAAACATCAAAATCGGTTTACCCAGTCAAAATTTCTGCGGTAACAAACATAAAAAAAACCAGTTGAATTGATAACCTCCTCTTTTTTGGAAGTCGGTTAAAAAGCAAGGTAATCGTCCGCTATTCGCTCAGTCACACACTACTCAGTGTCACGGCTAGACGTCACTGTGGCTGTAAGATAAGATAAATTTATTTCCACAAAAAAAATACATTTTCTATGTGACACAGAAGTAGAACATAAATAAGATAAGTATCCAAAAATTATTATTTAAACAGAACGCGTAGGTAGCAAAAAATAACAATTATACTTATCTAGCTGCGCCCCGCAGTATCACCCGCGTAGTGATGAAAATCGGTGATGATGTTGATGATGATAAAAAGTAGCCCATGTGTTAATGCAGGCCATAAGCAATGTATAATCCATATTTCATCCAAATCCATCCAGCCGTTTCTGCGTGATTGAGTAACAAACATCCAATCCATACATTCAGCCAAACTTTCACATATATGATATAAGTGTGACACATAGTAGTGTACATGTACATAGTGACACAGTTCGATACTAAATCGATATCAAATGCTTTAGGGATTGAATCGATATCTTTAATTCTCTCACAGAATACGGATAACATAGTCGAGGCGAGTTGGCACGTTTGTTATGGGGTCTCCGGATCCCGGGTCGAAGGTTGAAGAATATCGGTACCTGACGGGTTAAATGGAGTGTGGCCACTTAATTTTATACTGCAGCTCATTATTAATGGACCTACAAAGTGTTAAATCTTAATTATATATCCTTTACTTGTTAATATTGGTTACTCTCTGCAGTTTTACTCTTGATGCTTTACCGCATTTTCACCGAACAAAATTCGGATAAATACATAACTAATGGTAAAATCTATTTCTGCACGAATTTTTTATCCTTTTCTGAGTTGAGTAGTAACAAACAGTGCCATTTAGAATAGAAAGCAAACTTCACATTTGTTGTAAATTAATTGATAAGATCTATTATATAGTAAACGCATTATCATCTGAGTCGTCAGATCATAAATCACTTCCGCTCGCACTTACAGGTCTTATGGTATGACTTTTATTGCTTACGACTCAGTTGATAATGCGTTTACTATAGTAGATTATAAAAATATTTATATTAGCCATAATATCCGTGTGAATAGATTCCAAACCATTCATTCAATCTATAAAATGATAATCATTCAAAATTCGTATCATCACCATTAGTCAGAAGATGTCCACTGTTGAACATAGGCCTCTCCTTTAGACCTTCACACTGAACGACAGCCTGCCATCCACTGGATGCCGCGATGTTCACGATGTTGTCGGGCCATCTAGTTATATAGTGGGAAGCCTACCTACGCTATGTCGTCCGGTTCGTGGTCTTCACTCAAGAACGTTTCATTCCCATGGGTTATCGGTTCTTGAGCAATGTGGCCTGCCATTGCCACTTCAACTTGCAAATTTTCATAGCTTTGTCAGTGATACTGGTTCTTTGGCAATTATCCACGTTCCAGATTATATTGCGCAAAGAAACTCCGAGCATAGCTCTCTCCATTGCCCGTTGCGTGACTCTGATCTAAAAGGCTAACAGTTAACGACCCCGTCTCAGCACCATATGGAAACACACACTGATCAAAGACCCTTGTTTTTAGGCACTGTGATATCTCGGACGAGAAGATGTCATTTAATTTCCCGAACGCTGCCCATCCGAGTTAGATTTTCCCTGGAAATCACCAAACCTGCTTTCGAGACGGTTCGAAACAAAAAAAAATTTTGGTCTATGGTTCGAAATGACTCTGCAGAACGACTTGTACACATCACTCATGAATGAGATAGGACTATAATTTTTCAATTAGATATTATCACCTTCTTGAAGAAGAGCCTTTTTTACACTCCTGCTTCAGTCGTAGTACCTTCGAGTATGACGTATGTCGAAATTCCAAAAATTTTGTGCAGAATTTAATTCAAAATTTAAATCACAATTTAATTCGTACCAATTTGAAAATAGAACGGCCATTGTGTTATGCCAGTTCAATTAACAAATACTGCCAGGTGTAGTTTGTTTTTAACAGATTAAATTCATAAAACACATGTCATGCAGTTATAGGCTTTCCTGTTCAGTTATAACTAATATGCTTGCATTGGAAAATGTAGTACTTACCTATCTTTTGCAGTTCATATGTTGCCCGTTTATTAAATTTTATATTCATTTAATATATTTTAACTCATCAACTCTTGGTTTATAAATGGTTTTCGTGAAAATATACAACAATTTACAAAAAAAAATATGTCATGTTCACAAGATAACAAATGAACACTTACAATTTAGTATTTTTTCCTATTGCGGCATCGCATAGTCTCTGCATTTAGCCAGCGTCATCGACGTCTTCGTTTTTTTTCCAATGGAATATAATTCTTCCAAATGTAATAAAATACTAACTAATCTGCAACTATTTAAGTCTTTCTTCAGTCAAAATAAAATCCTAAGATAAGATTCACATTCAACAAAACTTAAAATTCAATGCCTGTTTTGAACATTGTCAACAATAAACAGTTAAATTAATAAACAAATCGGACGGACGGACAGACAGACAGGCGGACAGACGGACAGACAGACAGTCAGACGGACGGACAGAACGAATTTATAAGGGTTCCTTGTCGGGCTACGGAACCCTAAAAACCTCAAGTAAAATTTTGGGGTGAACTTGGATCGTCAGATGCGGTGTGTACAAATTCAAACTGACCAACTGATGTTTCTGGCGTCCTCTAAAATAAAATAAACGAAGCAGGAAGCACCAACCGTCAAAGCTCTTGAAGGCAAAAAGAGGAAATAAATCGGGCCCGATAGTGGCCATTAAAATATCGTTGAATTTCAAAAGGTGCGGGCGCCAAGACGTATTGATGGTCGAAAATGGACTTTTGATGTAAGACTCGATACTGGCAACCGCTTGCCGAGAGGATAGTGCTACGAAAAACGATTTGAATTTAGAATTCAAAGTTTGAAAATGTTTAAATATGTATTTATATATGACTTTTTGTTTGTTATAAATGGCTTTTGATTCGATACTAACAGCCTAGAGATCTTCTCAATACTGCGGCGAAAAACGATCCAAATTGAAATTTGGAAGTTTTAAAGTATTTGAATATGAATTGACTGTGGTATTTACATACAATATGTAGCGTTTATTTTTTGTTTTTAAGGTTACGTTTCATGTTTGGCGCGAAATTCAAATTTCAAACAGTTTTTTTGTCCTTGTAGCTGGGCCGGGTAATTATGTTAAAATTTTATTAAAGTAGGCTTTAAACTTATTCAGTTATTTTCTGTGACCAAACGCCTTTCGGATGTCATCCTTTTACATTATATATTATAATTTTATACAAACAATCAACTATCACAACATTAACAGACTGATCTGAAAATTGGTCAAAGGAGGTTCCATCAACTCAAACAATACATTCCAAACCCAAACATTGGAATCTGTTTGCACCATACCACTTTTTAATTGTGGGAATCCACAGAGCAAATACAACCGTGAGGTTCCCCAATCGCACTAACTCAACATTTGTGAAGCAAATATGTACATAATTTAGTAGGTAAATGTTTTCCAGTCTTACATAGACGGCGTATTGTTGTCGCGAGACGGATAAATGATGCGCCCAACTTATTTATTGAGTTGAGGGAGCCGCCGTCGTATATTCTAAACAAAACTGTCAGTTTGCTATGAAAAAAGTTTAGTTCTCTCTGCTGGCCACTTACTAATAAATATATTGTTGTAATCTAACCTATCGGTAAAGCATTTTTGTGTAGAAGTATTCTGAAAACTTGTTTCTTTTTCTTGGTTTTTTATTTTATTTTAATTTGTATCTAGCTATAATGTTATAATGCATTTCACGCTTTATACGCTTTTTTTTCGAACGGTAAGGTGTGAAATTCCTAGTAATACGCCAAAAATAAGCTAGAACACGAAATACCTACCTGTGAAAACTAATGTCCATTTCATATTGTTTCAGGTACGAATGGTCTACAATATTCATTAGAATCGCAAGTATTTTCACTAAAAAAACACCAACCGCAATTTAACGCACACCATTGTAAAAATATACTGTCCACTTTATCAAACATCGAAACGGGCAACAAAAAGTATCCCGCCAACACAACAAAACTCAATAAGCGCACGCTCATTGATCAATTCGAATTTGGAATTGTTGTTCGATACGAACAAGTTTCGAGTTACGCTAACGACTCTCAAAGATACTCCAGCGGCCAGTTCATTATTTTCGAAAATGGAACGTGATAGCTCCTTTTTAATTTTCACTTCTATTTCTTTCTATTTCTCTCTTTCCTTTTAATGCGATGTTTAGACTAGCAATACAAATTGCAGAAGTTTAGATTCGTAGTATTTAATTTGCATTTGCGCACCACTTCATAGGAGCAAAACGCATATACATTTCTTGAAAATGTCTTGGTAGTCTAAACTTAGCTTTATCTCTTTTTCTCTAACTGGGCATAAAGGTTTGATGAATGATTAAAGTTCCCGCGTATTCTATTTTACACTTTTTCTTTCTCACAGCAATCTAGGATTTACGACTATTCTGTGAAACGACTCGATTCAGACTTACTGAAATTACTTTTTACAGTCGACCTTTAGGTGTGATCTCTCTGACAGAATAACTAATCCTTTTTATATCGCAAGGGTCCGAAAAAAAACTAATTTCGTGTTAGGGCCATCTCACAATCAATATTGCTTTCGAACTTTCGTTCTCAACCTTATTGTCGCGCCAACTGCTGTTACAACTTTCCGGGGTCTCGGAAAATCGCGTTCCATATTTGAATCCTTGTCATTTCAGTTTTATAAATGTCACTTGTCAAGCGAGACAGTTTAGTTGCCTTGTTACGTCTGTAACACACAATCGCAAGTTGCAGCGAAAAAATATTTTAGGTACTATTTTTAGCAATGGTATTGTTACTATTCTTTTCAGTCCTTAAATTTTATGTAATGGCTTCACGGTCACTCGCTTCACTATCATCTAGTTTCAACATTAGAATAAAGTTAAAAATACATAAGTTAAAAACTTTTAACTCACTTTATGCCAAACACTTGATAATCTAATCTTTGCTATAAAAATTATGTGTCAACTTCTCGCTAACGAAGTATCACGCGTGAAAGCGAGACAAAAAAATTGAAGTGATTGGCTTCTTTAGCGTTTATGCACAATAAGCTAGTTAAATTAGCGTATGCATCCCGACCAATGGGCCAGGATCGTCAAACAGTGGGTGCCTAATGGACGACGCAGTCAAGGAAGGCCTTGAAAGCCTGCATGATGATCTTGACTCATTCAGTAGAGGTTGGCCAGAAGTGACGGAGGACCTAGATTTATGAAAGGAAACGGGGGAGACCTTTGCTCAACAGTGGGACAGTATAGGTTAAGAAAAAAAAGGTATTTAAAATATAAATTAATCTGCATTATATATTATATCGAATCAGCTTTTTTCGACTTTATTTCAACGTTAGATGTTAATGATGATGTACGGTTGTTAAGCTGTGATCGCTTGTCACTGCTACTTGCGACTATGTGCAAAGGGCGTAATTACCCACAGACTAGGTATAGCTACTACGATAGAAAGTCTTTGTTCGCAATGTGCACATCGTGTTCGATAATTGAATTGATTATTTGGAAGACTTCGGCACGGAGTTTTGTACTAAAATTTGGAAGGAAATGCGCCGCGGCCGTGTAAGGGTGGATTTAAACATGTTAAGAATATTTGCATATAATTAAAGCTGAAACGTATTGTTAGTGAAAAGTTAAATTAATAAATAGTCCGGTCAAGTTAGACATAAAAATAATGATCAAATAAAGAAAATTCCGACAGAGCCAAATTTTCGTAGAGACCTTAAGTTTAACACAAGGAATAAAGTGTCAAAAGTCCCAATCAGTCCCATGTGTGCTAAGGGACTTATTGGGGGCCCAAGGTCAAAATTTTAGGTTTTTTAGATTTTTATCGAAAACGGTAAGTTTTATCGAAAAAGTACCTCAGAGCAAAGTTGTAGATCTTAAAATTCTCTATAAAAATGGTCCCATGATTTTTTCTCTAAGACCCACTATTTCCCAGATATTGCGCTTGTAAGAATCATATTCTACATAGTATATATAACACCCTAGTGTTTTACAATTCAATGATGAGACGAGATAGTTATTTGCTAGTAGTAAATACCGCGCTTCAATTCGCAGTGCTTCCAAATGTTTAACAATGCATGTATTAGTGTTTATACACTACTGCTTCGTGATGATTTTTGATAGTTTTCTAGTTTAATCTTGTTTCTAGACATTACATCTCACTAAATACCTGAAATTCGAGCGGGACAGCTATCGTGGATAGAATCCAAAGCCACAACTAAATTGTGTCGTCGACAATTCCCGTTTTCCTGGATTCCTTTATAATTTATTTTTGATCCCGAAATCGCCCGAAGGCACCCGAATGTTCTAGCATCTTCCGGTATGTTCTGGAATCTCCCAGAATGGTCCGGAATAAATCCCAATCGGGAACTTAAATTACGTATGGTGAGGAGACGGGCTGGTATCAAGATTTTATCAAATAGGAAATAAATCTCGCCGGCTATTGGATTACAGAGTAAAGTATTCTCTTAAGTTTCATTAAGCGATGGGACAGATAGGAATTGTTCGAATAAATCGAAGATTCCGGATTTCGGCGCTGATTTAGTTTGAGAGTTTTTGCGGTGGGGAGGTGTGTATTATTTTTTTATTATTATTCAGGCAATACCTTGTTCTATCTCAAGTTTTTTTTTTCACATTATGCATATATTTATTGGTTCCTTTATTTCGAGTTTTTTTTTTTAAGAACAAAGTAAAATAACCACAAAAACAAACGCAGGTAGTTATTAGAAAGAAAGAAGAAAGAAAGAAAATACATTTATTTTACGCACAAGACACTACAACATCAACATTACAAAACAGAATTAAAATAATTAAAAATAACAATAATACCTACATGTTCAGTTGTTATTGTAGTGTCCAGTACGACAAAAAAGGTCAGTGCTCAGCTATAATGCTACAGATTTACAGATTATTACCTAGGTAATACTTAATACACCACGATAAGTTTTTCCAAAAAAAACTAGGTAGGTATATACGTAAGCCAATTAGTTTAAATTAAAATCACAAAAGGAATGCAACAAGCTTTTCTCTTTTACTTCCCGAAAAAAAAACTAAAACTTTAAGCCCGTTACTCAGGCCCGAATCATTAAGACCCCTTTTCCCCCAGTACGTCTGAATACATAGGTCTGAGCTTTAAATAGCGTCTTCACAAAATCCGGCATCAGTTCGCTCATTAAACGCAAGGGTCTACCCTACGGCGTCCCTTGGCACTATCGAATGGCGGTCCGATCGTCATCAGGGGTGTAAACCCTAGCTTTCCAGCTGAACACAGCCCTACCGTGGGCATACTATTGTAACTCACCGACGCACCATTGAAGGTTTGATGGTGCGATCGATTTTTCCACTTGAGCGATTGAAAATCGAGATACGGGCTGAGGATAGCCTGTAGATATTATGCTGGATATTTTATTCAAGGTTATACTTTCGTATCAAATTTCTAAACGAAAATTGGCGTATTGACGCATACGAAGATATTTTGGCGGAAGATCGAAAGCATTACAAAGAGTTGGGGCAAGAGTCTTTAAGTTTATTTAAGCTATATTTTTATTGTCTTCCCGGAATACTATTGGCCAAGGAATGCAGCCAAAATACCAAACATTATTCCAAAACCACATGTAGGTAGGTATACAAAGATCTGTGCCAAGATTTCCCTTATTTGTGCAACTGCATTCCGGTATTTATCACTCTAAACGTGATGTAACCGTGCCGAAATACTGAAATATGAATAAACAAACATCATTGCACATTTCCCGTAAGTTTTGAAATAAATTTTTAGCTAATCAAGTAATCAAAACCACAAAGGTAAACACGGATTAGCGTGAAACAACATCAGACAGCGGAAGCTGGATAAGTCCAGTACTAAATAAGAAATGGACTTTTTTACAACTCTCATTCGCTGTCACGAATTTCACGATCCTAAACGAACGACTGAATTTAATGTCCAGATATTAGGCGTTACTACGGATGCGAATTCGGTTTACGACCTACGAGTGAGTTTTTACAGTAACTCAGGGTAACCCTTCTCCGGAAAAATAAAAGGTATATTTTGAGAGGCTTAAATGAAAGGGTTGCCTTTCTTTTATTTTGTATGTGATCTCGATAATTATGAAGGCATGATTTTCGACGATTTTTCCATTTTCCTTACCGGCTTACAAAATAAGATTTTCCTTGAAAATTTTCGTGAGCCGTCTTTAGGTTTTCATTGTGTATTGTTTTTCGAGGTTCTTAACTTTTTGTATGGGTTTGAAGTTCGAAAAAGTTAATGTAGGTAAATACATTTTTGATCTCTTTTCAATATTCTTTCTTCTAGTCGTTTATAAGTGCTAGTGTGTAATATTCACAGATTTGTGTTCATAATTAACCTGTGTTTTCTCGGGGTGACACGCGCAGTGCATTGCCATCTAGGGTTGAAATTCAAAATTCTAAGTGGCGTTGAGCTGTTATGGGTAAGCGTGCAGAGCCAACAGGCGAGCGACTTTGCTCGTCTCGTCACCCAGTATCATAGAAAAAACTTGATGATTTTGAGACTGGCTCAAAACAGGCAAGATTGGTGCAAGAAGAGTTGGCGTCAGTTTTTCCTCCGAAGTATAATTTGGACTGCTTCAAACGAAGGGTGAATATAATCTTCAAAGGTAGACAACGCTTTGACAATACTCCGAGTATTGTAGGTGTCTATGGGCGGCGGAGACTGCTTATCAGGTGGCCCGATGCTTGTTTACGACTAAAACTATATTAAATAAACCGATCAAGTGCGAGTCGGACTCGCGCACTGAGGGTTCCTTACCACCACATTATACAAAAAGTAGTGCAAAAAGAAAACATCACGCCCAGACGGTCACCGGTACGTTTCTTGACTTGTTAATAAACAGAAAATTGTCACCAACTCATACTTTGCCATTATTTGTTGTTTGACGTTTGTACATTTTACGGTTTTTACATTAGAGCAAATACAAAAATACGTTTTTAGTCGTCTTTAGTATTTACTTTATTTATATTTATTAGGTAATTCACCGTAAGATTACATATTCTGTAAAAAAAACAACTGGCTATCTATTACGGTTCCAAAAATACAGCCGTTAAAAGGTAAGAAGGACGAACGAACGGACGGACAGATAGACAACGTAGGCTCAGAAATAGGGTCCCGTTTTTACCCTTTGGGTACGGAACTCTAAAGAGGAAGAAGAGGACCTCTCCCTGTTATACGGAGAAAAACTGATGATGATGTTGGACACGATAAAGTCACATACATATATATATATAGATTAGTCACCATTCTGTTAAGCTTTTAGTACAAAGAGACTCAACTAAACCCTCCTCCAAAATTAAATTTCAGAACTTTGACATCCTAAACTCAGTCGTAAAGTTTAACTAGGAGAGTCTCGTAAAACTTTTTTACGATTTTGACAGTCTAGGATCTAGGCTCTAGGTGTGACCTGAGCTCACAGGATTACCTGGAAGTACTACCCTTTAGGATATAGGTACTAAAATACGAAGCATAAAATAAAGGCGCTTTATGATCTATCAAAAGGACTTTGAAATGAGTTTATTTTTAAATTTCACTGTACATTTTATGGGTTTAAAGTCAGGAGGCTTAAGATTACTTTGGTCTCAAAAAATAATAACAAAGGAATTGCGTTGTTAATTGATTGATAAACTCTTTATTGTACACACCATAAAATTTCATACAGAGGACAAAAAAGGCTTTTAAAAACTGGCGACCTTATCTGTTAAAGGGATCTCTTCCAGGCAAATGATTGTTACTTTATTAGGCCAATAGCTGATACAAGCACCACGGTTTTAGTTTTATAGGTACTGATTATTTACTGAATAATAAAATTCAATCTGTAGGCTATCTATCTATTCACCAAATTTCGTTCAAATCCATACAGCCATAACGAAATATAGTGGACAATAAACATCTCTAAAGTATCTGAAAAACAGTTCTATTTTAACCCACTAGCCATTTATTCTAAGTTATCGCAACGTCTAAGTCATTAATAACCAAAATACCATTCCCTCTCTTCCTATGTCTATGGTGGTGTTGTTAGCCTTCTTTCTATTTCTCCTCTACTACTCAAACCATTGGCCCGAGACAGGGATAAATGGTATACGGGCTGACGATGATGACTCAAACCATCGACATAAAATTATGGATAAAAAATAAATTAAAACGAGCTTTTAGGCGTCCGCCATTTTGGATTTAGAATGTCACGTAGGTAAACATGCATTGTCATCTAATTGTGTAAATGTCATTGTCAAAATTTTAAATCGGTTGTTAACTGTCATAGAGGAAATTTTCCGTTTAAAAATTCAACAGGGCAAGTTAAATAAATGCTTGTAAATAAACGCTTGTAAAATAAGAGAAACGTGAAATCGACCTCGAATAACAAGTCTACAAATCAGACTTCACGTGCAATTAGGACTTATTTACCAATAAACTCTTTCCCGAACTTGTAGAGAAACTTCGCCATCAGATACGACTACACGAGCTAGTTGCCGCACGAGTTACTAGCCCGCACACCGATGATTTAGAATACCTACATCGCTCTATACCTACGGAATAGAAATGAATAGAGATGTTTAATTACCTACATAATAATATTTTACTCTGTTTTGTAGTATTTACTAATGTACTATGTACAAACCATTTATACCTGTTATTATTGTTGATAAGGTTTATTTTGGCGGAAAAGTTGTTATTTTTTTATTAAAATTAATATTTATCGAGCTTGACAAATAAATAATTTGATTTGATTTTTCAATCCAATTTCGCAAAAATTGCTTCATAGGTACCATATGCAATGTAAGATAATAGTTTTTTTACCAATTTTTTTTTTTTATTGTCTCAGTTATTTTTTTATCTTCAAAATGTTGAAAATGTGTTAAAGAGATAAACTATGCACTGGCGATAAACTGGCAGGTTAGCGCGGCGTCGTAGCGTATTAAAGTTATCCATCTGACCTTTATTCTGTGCAATATCCTAAACTCATGTAAGCTCGCTTGTATGTAGACTGTGGCAGATAGAATTAAGACACTTGTAATGCGAACTCCGGATTATATGGACGCCGAATGTTGCTCTTAAATATTACGAACCTTAATTTGACTTATTGATCACGTTCTTAAAAGGAATTTGATAGGTTTTTTGTAACAGGATTAGCATGTGCAGGAGGTCAACAAATCATAGCCAAAGAACTTTTTTTTAAATTGTAAAATAGGCTCGCGATTGGCCGCCAACTCGCCTGATGTTAAGCGATAATGCGGCCCAAGATGATCGATCTCGCTTGCCTAGAAGAAACCGATTCACTTTTGACTTGAAGACATCCAGATTGCAACTATTGGGGAACACCCATTCAGGCAGCGCATTCCACAGACTAGCAGTTCGCACAATAATAGTGGAATCAAAGCGCTTCGTACGGGTTTTCGGAATGTCAACCATAAAGCGGTGACGATTTTTCGTGCCCGTTCTGGCAGTCCGATAGAAAAAAGGCAGGAGGGAATTAAATCGTGCAGATCTGATGCACACTTTCCAAAATGTATCCGTTGTTAAATCTTTTGTTTTTAAAAATATGTCAAATATCCAAAGGGATATCGAAAAATCAATATAATTATGGATGTCAGAGCGCTCAAAATGTCCTACTTCTCTACATAGTATAAAATAAAATCGCTTTCCACGTTTGTCTGTCTGTATATCCGCTACCTTCTCGTAAACCACGCAACGGATTCTAATCCGGTTTTCACCATCAAAAAAACATGGAAATTAATAAAAATCTATATAGCGTCCAAATACAGAATAGCACCTGACAACTACAACATGGAAATTTAGTTCTGCTTTTTGACTATACATTTTACTTTACGTAACGATAATATTTTCGCAAGTCCTCGTACTAAGGCCACTGAGCTGTGTTAAAACATTCACACATCGTGGACAGTGTCTTTTGCGAGTAATACCGCGGGACGCAGCTGTTTATGTCAAAGTTTCCCCAAGATGTTTTCCTTCGAAGCTGAAAGTTCACTTGCACAACATTTTTCCACTAACTAAACAGCCATTTATCTCTCAGTTGTTGATAAATGTACTGCCCTCATAATATCTATAAGGGCGCCGTCAACACAAGGTGCGGGGTCAATAATGGGAGGTCAAATATTTGCGGGCCGCTGCCGGCCGTCACACCCGAGATGTTTATACCACCGGGTAGAGCGCTGGGTGTTAGCAAACGCGTGAAAATAATATTATTCTATAAAAAAAGTCCGTTTTGTCTGCCCGTCCCTCCAAATCCTGTAGCCTTAGTACGAGCACTTGCGAAAAAGTTATCGTTACGTAAACTATAGCAAAATGTATGAAATATTTAACAGCGCCTCTATCGAACGTGAAATGAAACTGAATTTTTCATACATTTGCTATCGTTTACGTAATAACTTTTTCGCAAGTTCTCGTACTAAGTACTAACCCCACTGTAGAACCTTCTTCTAAATATTTATTAAGGTAAGTGCATGAAACTTTGCACAATTATAGTTTTAGTATATATATAATAATATATTTTTGGACTCGTTACATAAATGAAATAGAGCTCAAGTGTAAATTAGCGCAAATTTGGCTAAGTCCACAGAGCTTCGTTCTTTCGATTTTTTTCTAACCAATGATTTCTGAACTATGAATGTTATACAAGAATTATGTGGCTTTATTACGGAACTCTACCATAATAATATGCGTGTCTTGACTCGCTCTTAGCCAGTTATTTTAGAAGTTTCTTTTCGAAGCAACTTATCTAAGCGACAATGTGAACGAAGACTATGCAGACAGAACTGAATAAATATATTTTTAAAGTGAAAGCTTCTTTAGGCGCGTTGAGCTCTTTTTGGGTGAAAATCATGGAACTCGCGACATCGTCACGCTGTCACAGAATACATAATACACAGTGCCTACCGTGTATTTTAAAACAGCGCCATCTCTTGTAGAATAGGTGAATTACTACTTAAGTTTTCACTTCTGACGTGCAGTCCTATGACTGACGTGTTTTATTTTTCAATAACTCGCTACCGCTCCTCTTATGCTCTTTATTCCGCCCTTTCTTACTTATCCATAAATACATTGTTGGATTATACACAGTTATATTATGTTTCTATTTATTTTTTCCTTGAAAGTGGGACTGGGTCGGTCTGTGTTGTGACGAAATTATTTTCTGCGTGAGTCGGAACAAAGTTTTCTTTGGAAATCACTATACATACTGGCTAGCCGGTTTTTGATGTCTTTATTTGAATAAAATCTATTGAAGGTCGTTGAAATATAAGTTTTGCTAAATAATACCTTATAACATCAGAAAAAAACAGTTTCCCTTTACGTCCGATAGAGGCGCTGTTCAATTTTTCATACATTTTGCTATCGTTTACGAAACGAATACTTTTTCGCAAGAGCTCGTACTAGGGCCACAGCTATCTGCCAGTGAAAGTGAAAACAATGCTATCTCCTTGAAGCAACCTCCGTGGTAGCGACATCAACCTTCTTGGTAGCGACAGTAACCTCCTATGACTTGATGACAGTTTTTTTTTTTCTATGATGTAATTTATGTAAATGTATACTTGAGAATTGCGAAGATACAACCCAAACATCGCATGCTCGATCAAGCCGGCAATTTGTTCACTTATATACCCTATTTTTCGCCGAGAACACGCTGAGGCTTCGATCTGGAGGCCAATCTTCTTCTTCTGAGGGCTCCAGTCCCAATCAGGTTATTTATTAAAATTCACATAATTATATTTTTCATGAATAGACATCAATAATTCTTATCCTTGTTTATAGTAAATAAGAAAAATATTGAAACACAAAAAAAAGCTGTTAATACGATCGCCACAAAACTTCACAGGATCACTTGCTGGGCTAATCTGACGATTGCATGCAAATTCCATCAAAATAGGTCCCAGCCGTTTCGGAGTCCATAGGAAACATAAATACACACACACATATCCTTTTATATATATAGATAGAAGAAGAAGTTAGAAGATTGTAAAACAAGTCATAGAAACAGTCACGGACAAATCCAAGTCATGACTCAGCAAAGAGACTAAGTCTTTACAAGAGGCTTCTATGGAGTTTTGGAAACAACCCACATTCGAGCACGTTAACGGATAACTACTAAATATAATTTCACCAATAACTACACTTATACAAAGTTTTTTTTAAATCGCGAATAAGTTCGCGTTTGACCACTAACTCGCCTGTAAATTTGGTAAGCGTTTGGTCGAATATGAAGCACGCAAACTTAGAAGAAGGTATCTTCACTCTCTTCACTCTTCTCTTCACTCTAGTTTAGGAAAATAACTCAATATGGCGACGCTCGTTGCCGCCAAAACTTCCACATAGATATTAACATAGACAAATGTAGATACTACAAGATTGTCTATGATATCAATCACAATATCTTCACCAGTACCAGAGTTGCGGAAGCTTCTAGAATGTCCACAGAATACAGAACAATAACCACAGTCGTTACGTCACCTCAAATGCATATGGATGTTGTGGTCCAGAATTAAATTAATTATGATTAGTAACGTTGGCTTGACTAATGGCTGGGTGGACCGCACCTTATTGGCAAGTTAGATGAGCAAATATTAGTTATGCCGTGTTTGGAACACAAATGACTTTGTACCCAGTTAAGGTAGAACTAGGGTTGCAACGTGTTTGGAGACATTAGAAATCTACAAAACATCTAATCATAGTTATCATAACGACGTATTTATTATAAACGAATTCTGACAGCTTCAAAATGTGAAATAAGTCAGGTTTAAAGAAAGAGTTTTGAGTTCAACTGTACAAAAAGGGCAAAGGAAATAGGGCGAAACGAGATTTTTAAATTGAGATTTGGTTTAAAAAAAATAGGGCCGAAACTGGCCTAAAGCGCAGGCTAAAGCAAAACTTTTTTATGTGGGCTTTTTTATTTTTATTTAACTTTTTTATCGTCTCTAGGCAGACGAATCTTGCATAAATCAAATTATTTAATAATATTTTTGAAGCTATATTTAAAACTAGCCGTCCGCCCCGGCTTCGCACGGGTGTAAGCTCAGCCCTCGGCCTCGCCGCAAAATATAACATGGCCTATGTCACCCGGGGATAGTATAGCCAACAGTGAAAGAATTTTTCAAATCGATTTAGTAGTTTCGGAGCCTATTCAATGCAAACAAACAAACAATCAAATCTTTCCTCTTTATAATATTAGTATGGAAAAGTCAAAACTCTGAGCACAATGTTTTTGATTCAGGATATATTGGTCAAACCGCTTAATTAATATTAAGAAGTAGCTACATCAAATATCAATGTATCTTCTATATTAGAATAAGTACCAAAAATATTTGCTAATGTTTAGATTTCAGATCAGACAACCAAGTAAGTGCAAACGCATGTGGCATAAATCAGACTTGATGTTTTTATTCGAACTGACCCTGTAGACGCCCTCGCCGTTCTTTTTAACTGACTCCAAAAGAGGTTCTCAATTAGACTGATTTTTTAAAATGTTTGTTACCTCAGAACTTCCGACTGGGTGAACCGATTTTGATGATTCTTTTTTTGAATGCTGGTGTTTCCCGTGTGACCCCATGTCAATTTGGCCCAGTTCTGACATTTTTATGACGTCGGTTTTTATATTGAAAATTATTTGGCATGTGGACTACGCGAAAATAGAGTAAATGCACGTGGAATATACATCGTTTATATATTAGTTTAGCCATTAGAAACAAATTTATTTTGGAAAATATACTCATATTATTCCTGTTTATATTAGTAATAAAAACATCCGTGCAAGTATCTTACAAAAACTGAATTCGAGTCCAGAATCCGACACTGCCGTATATATCAAAACACATAACAAGTGGGCACGACACCGCATGACCGTTAATAACGGAGTGTCGCCGACAGTTAGAGCGCTCTAGCCGCTCTACGCGGTGTCTGGAGAGGAAAAACTGCTGTACGCAGGTGTCTGCAATAAATAACATGGACTCCGGGTTAAAATGTGAACTGCCATGAGTGCCATGTAGATTTTGGCACTGCACGTCTATAGCGTTATCTTCATGCGGACGTGTTTCTTTTTATAGGGCTTTATAGGTATGTCTATGACGGTGGTGGTTGTATTTACAAAGGTTTATTATATAAACTACAAAAAAGAACATTGAAGCAAGTTTTTAAATTGCATAAGATACCGCGTTAACACTATACTTAAATCTCACACATTCACACACACACTTCTACACAGTCACTCAGACGTATTACACATACACAAACCTTTCTAAGTACTCTAATAATAGTTATAGCAATGTAATATGTCTTCAGTGAATTAGTTACTAGAAACAATTAGTTGGTATTGTAATACCCGCCGTCGCTTTATACTCACATACCATCTTTTTTCTGAGCAAAGGGGTATGCTGAAAACCAGCCCCGCGTGACCCTTCGGGACCTCGCAGCACAGCCCCTATTGCCAAACATTGTTTTTACCTCATACCGTGTTTATTGTTTTTGGCAATAATTAAATCTTATTCGTATGTATTAGTAAAATCGTCAGTTAGCTGCTGATCTCTTTGAAAGATATCGATATGCTCTACTAGCGCGCATCTGTCCAAATTTCCGCTTAAAAAGCCGGCCAATTAACTGGAGAAAAATTGATGGTGCCTTCATACAAAAAAAATAAGTTGTCTTAAGTACCTCCTTCTTTTTATTGACGGTTAAAAATACTCTGGTCCGTTGAAGAATAGCGTCAAAGACTAAATATACACAGTTATATTTAAGAAGGTACAAAATATTCCTCTCGTTGAAAACGACTTATTTATTCAAACTGGTTAGACATTTACCTAAATTTGTACCGACAGGAATAATATAAATCAACAGTCAAAACATCGAATAAATCCTAACAAATTATAGAAACCTAATAAATCTAACCGAATGTCTAGACCAGAATTTAAATACATTTTCTATATCAACTTAGGCATTGGTTGCCTACTTTCTCTACTACAGACTTCTGCGTCGAACGCCGAAGCATTTTTATTACAAAACAAAAACGGCGTGGAATTTAGCCTAAATCAAATAGAGCTGAATCCGATAAGACTCCGTTATGAGCGTAATCTAATTCCCGACAGGTTTCTGGGCCCTTTTATTTTGGGGCGTTACGTGAAAAAATACAGCTTCATATTTTAGGTGCCTACAACATATTAGTATAAATCTCTAAGGATATTATGTTAGTCATTCTAAAAAGATGTACTGAAATACAATACCCATAGTTGGCAACATCTAAAGTACTCTTATACCTAGTCCAAGGACTGAACGTCAGAAGTGAAAACTTAAGTTGTAATTCACCTATTCTACAAGAGATGGCGCTGTTTTAAAATACACGGTACAGCGTGATGATGACGCGAGTTCTATGATTTTTGTTCACCCAAAATGTGCTAAAGAGGTTTTCACTTCAAAAACATTCAGCTTTTTTTGGTGTTATTGCAGATTTCAGCGCTAAAAACTATATATATATATCTAGTTGTAAAGGTAAACAAGTTACTAAATTTGATATTTCTATTTAGAAAATTTCATGGCAGATAAGATACTTTATTCTGTAAGGTCGCAGAAAGCTTCATATTCGAGTTAAAATTCATAAACACATCATCCGCAAAGATCCGACGGATCCGACATTTCGAAATATCTCGAATTTTGAACGTCATCGTCTGTTGGTGGTGGTGTGGTGATTATTCCAGCAAATCTTTTAGATTTTGCCGTAGTTCGTAGAAGTGAAGGAAGCTTAAAAGTAGTAGGGATTGATTCATTCTGGCTCACCAAAAATCTCTACATTTTGTAGGTGCTTTTCGGAGTGAAATATCTAAGCCAACCTAAAAAAAAAAAAAAAAAAAAAAAAAAAAAAAAAAAAAAAAAAAAAAAAAAACAGCTCCACTTATGTACCTACTGTAGGTTTAAATACGAATATTAAATACGATCCGTTATCGAGCTAGTTTGCAACTAGAGTTTTATGATTATTTACGGGATATTTACCGTGGTAAGGTTGTGGAATGAGCTCCCGATATTTCGGCGCAGTTACATGCACCATGTTCCCGTGAATAATCATAAAACTTTAGTGAACAATCGTGATACTTTATAACAGTGTTCTAAATTCCAACTGTACTACAACATTACTTAGGTATGTACTGTAGTTACACTGTAGGTAAATGACATGTATTTTCGTTTTTTTACTAAATAAGAATCAGTATCCACCTGTTAAACATTAATCACACGAGTATGTTTATGGGATCATTATCAATTAAAATTTATTGCTTGGAATTCGATCGCAAAAAAATGTTTTCATCAGAATGCACTTGTATTTATGGTATGGGTGATAAAACCTGACTGAACCTGCATAATTTTTTCCATGGGATCACACACTGGTCATATAAATTTTCGAACAAAGAAAGCCTTCCCCGCTTTTTTTACGGCATCTATTTCACGAAATGTATTTTATTTAATGACTTCCCTTCCCACACTGTTGGACAATGCACAAAAACACCTTAAAGGAAACCTTATCTAATCTGATTTATGATATCAAAAAAATATAATTTAATGATCTTTCAAAGAACCTCGTGTCGTGGACACGATCCAACCTGTTAAGCTTTTAAAAAAACCTACCCTTCGAACATAATATAAAGACGGGGTAGCATATTTGTAGCTCATTCTGGTCTTAGACTTTCATCTCTCACAGTATAATTAGCCTCAGGCTCCATTTTTACACTGTATTGTGCGTTTTTAATTATTGCATCTGACCCAATACTCACATAGTTTGAATCAAAGTGCATAAAAAAAAAAATCGCATCGGTGTATAAATGGAGCCTGGGAGGAAGTAACCACATCATTATTTCGTTTCGTTGACTTTCTGCTGGAGACTGTAACTGCAAGTTTTGCAATGTTTTCAAACGACTCTTTTGACACCATATTGTGCGATATTTGTGTTGAAGTGGAAAACTCTGAGAGGTATGTATTATTTTTAATACTTTAATATGTGTTTACTCATTATTCATTAACTATTGCATATTTTCTGTAGACCTACAATTATTCTTTTTGTAATTACTGTTAATTTATATATCTAAAAAAGTTTTTGTGTGATATATATTTTTATTTATCATAGAAATTCTTTCATTATTTTTTGTTCTTTTCCACAGTCAAGTTCAAAGAAGATTGAATGCAAAACCAGACTTATGCGAAAACAGTTTAAGCTCTTCATATTATGATATCGCATTGTGTGATATTTGTATTGAAGTTGAAAACAAAGAAAGGTATGCGTTTTTACTTTATTCATTTTTTTTTTGTTTTTTTTTTTTTCTTATATTTGTGTAGCAACTCACACAATAGTTAGTGTTATTCCAGTAATTCAACTTGCAATTTAATAAATCAATTAACTATTTAACCAATCAAAGCTTCTTATCAAGGAGTAACAATTACCCGCTATCCTTATACATATATTTTATTGAGTGTTAGTTAAGTCTGAGATTAATTCTAAATGAGTAAAATTTTTCAATATCATACTTCATTTCATTTCCAATTGGCTATGTGAGTTGAAATTTTCAATTTCATAATTTAATTTTATTGATATCCTATTGGTTAGGTACATGCCTGAATTGGAATCCTCTTGGAAAAACTTATGTTATATTGCAGGTATCATAATCAAGTTGGAAGAGGATTGAAGAGAAAGCATGAAAATGAAAATTGCAGTCAGGACAAGCGAATTTTGATGGAGCCATCAACATCACGAGGACGAGCTACGGAATCAGAAATGGTGGAGTGTGCAACATGCAATATCTCCATTGATAAACGATATATAGGTAATCATAACAGAAGTAACTTACATAAAAATAACTCTGTAAAAATTCAGCATGTCTTATCTAACGTTAATATCATTGAAACTGCTTTTGGAAATCGTGTTTTTACATATAGAATAACATCGAAAACTGATAGAACTAAAGTGAATTTTGAAACTCCTGAATTATTTTTAAAATCTATTAATGATACTATGTCTATTTTAATAACAGAAACTCTAAAAGATCTTAAAATTTTTAAAGTAAATTTTCTCTTACATGCTGATTTCATACAACAAACAAAAGAATTAAAAAATTCATTTGATTTCCAATCAATCAACTATATAGTTATGCAAGGAGATGATTTGAACATGTTTTTAAATACATTACAAGATACTTTATCTACTAAAATTAGCGAATTTGAAAAAAAAGATAGTGGCTGGAGTTTAATGAAAATTAATAGTATTGATATGAACATAAACAAATTCAATCCTCTGCGTGGTACTTCTTACATTGAATTACCACATGATGTTAGAGCAAAAAAAGCAGTAGTCAATGTTAGAAACGCGGATGTTTTTTGGATGTTGTTTATTGTATTTTTCAAAAAGGGATCAATTAGTTGAACACCAGAAACAAGATTGTAATCAAATTCGTACTGATTTACCATCTGAAGAAACATGTACAAAAAATTGGTTTGGAGAAAATGTACCGAATAATAAAATTTTATTTGATAAATTTCAAAAACAACTAACGGTTCCTTTTGTTATTTATGCTGATTTTGAATCATTTTTAAAACCAATTTCATCTTGTTCTAACAATCCGAATGCACCACAGACTGAAAATGTTCAAAGACATGATGTGTTTAGTTATGGATACTACATCAAATGCTCATATGATGATAATATATCCAATTACAGAACTTACACAGGTGACGACTGTGCAAATAATTTTATGGAAAGCTTACGAAATGATTTAGAAAAAATTATTAGAATAAACAATTTCCAAAAATGTCCCTTACCTCTTTCGCGTGAGGACGAGCAAAAAATAAGCTTATCTACTAAATGTTACATATGCGATAGAAATTTAAATTCTGAACTAATAATAGATCATGACTGGAACACGGGTATATTTAGAGGGGTCGCACATGAAATATGTAGCAATAAATACAGAACTCAACGTTTTGTTCCAGTTATCTTGCATAATCTGAGTAATTACGATGCGCATTTTATTGTGCATGCTCTAAATGTATTCGATGGCCCTGTTGAAATTATTCCCCAGAACAAAGAAAAGTACATATCGTTTTCAAAATTATTAAAAATAAATAACCACCATATTAGTTTAAGGTTTATAGATTCTGTAAAGTTTTTGTCGTGCAGTTTAGAAACGTTAGCAAACAATCTTAATATTAATCAATTTAATGAATTGAAAAAACATTTTCCCAATGATCAAGATTTCCAACTATTGAAGAGAAAGGGTATTTATCCCTACGAATTTATGACTGGATTTGAAAGCCTCAAACAAAAATGTCTCCCACCACGAAGTCGATTCTATAGCTCACTAACAGATACAAATGTTTCGAATGAGAACTACAAACATGCTTTAGATGTATGGCAGCATTTTAATTGTCGTTCCATGGGTGACTACTCAAATTTGTATTTAAAAACTGACGTGTTACTACTGAGTGATGTTTTTGAAAACTTTAGAAGCGTTTGCATGAACACTTACGGTTTAGATCCAGCCCATTATTACACAGCACCGGGTTTAAGTTGGGATTCAATGCTGAAGATTACTAAAATTGAATTACAGCTGTTAACTGAATTCGATAAAGTTGCATTTGTAAAACGTGGTATACGTGGTGGTGTATCACAATGTAGCAAACGACATGGCGAGGCAAACAATCATTACATGGATAAATATGACAAAACTCAACCAGATTCATATTTAGCATACTTTGATGCAAATAATTTGTATGGCTGGGCCATGTCACAATACCTCCCCGTTGGTGGTTTTCAGTGGGTAGACATTGACACAGATTTTAACGTTGCTGCTGATTCTGACGTTGGTTTCATTTTAGAGGTGGATTTGGAATATCCTGATAATCTACATGATCTACATTCGGATTTCCCACTCTGTCCAGAAAATATTTGTATAGGAAACACAAAAGATTATAAACTGGTTCCAAACCTCAATAATAAAGACAAATACATTATCCACTACAGAAATCTAATTCAATGTATAAATATGGGTCTAAAATTAAAAAAAATACACAGAATATTAAAATTTAATCAGAGCCCATGGTTAAATAAATATATTGAATTAAATACAAAATTAAGAACTAATGCCAAGTCAGACTTTGAAAAAGATTTCTATAAGCTTATGAACAATGCAATATTTGGAAAAACAATGGAAAATATAGAAAAACGAGTAAACGTTAAGCTGGTGACTCATTGGGAAAATCGTGGAAAGGTTCAGGGAGCTCAATGTTTAATAGCAAAACCTGAATTTCATAGTCTTTCCATATTTTCAGAAAATTTGGTTGCTGTACAACTCCGGAAAACCAAATTATTGTACAACAAACCTATTTATTTAGGATTTTGTATATTAGATATTTCGAAAACTCTTATGTACGACTTTCATTATAACTACATGAAAAATAAATTTGATAATATTGCACTCCTTTATACAGACACAGACAGTCTGGTTTATCAGATCTTCACACAAGATTTTTATAAAGATATCCAGCACGATATCCACAAGTTTTTCGATACATCTGATTATCCCACAAATAATGTGTTTGGGTTTCCTCTTCTTAACAAGAAAAAAATTGGGTTATTTAAGGATGAAAACAACGGAAAAATTTTCACTGAGTTTGTTGGCTTGAGATCAAAAATGTATGCAATGCAAGTAGAAAATAAAGTCATCACAAAAGCTAAGGGTGTAAATAAATGTGTAACTAAAAGCCTGAAATTGGAAAATTATAAAAACTGTTTGTTTAACAAAAATATTCAATTTTCAAATATGTTCAGGTTTAAATCGTTAAAACATGTAATTTTTACCCAGAAAATTAACAAGATTTGTTTATCATTTAACGATACAAAACGATTTATTTTACCTGATTCGGTAAATACTTTACCATGGGGTCACTACACTTTGAGAAGCTAACGGAATTTACGTGTGTGTGTGTGTGTGTAAATAGCACCTAATGATTTTAATAATGATATTGTAGAAGTAATGTTTGGATTATGTTTTCATTACCACCATGGTGGCAACATTACACGAGTTAATTTTAGATTTGTAAATAAATAAATAGTTTGTGTTTATGTAAATAACAATACAGATATGATATTATGTAAGGATCTAGTAAAATGTGTAATTTGTTTTTTCTCTTTTTTTAAATATGTGCATGTTTTATTTACTTTAGATTAGTTACCACAATTATAATGTGTTTTTATTTCTATATAAATCTTGTATAAATAGTTGATAAATAATAAATAATCTAAAAAAAACATTGTTGTTTCCACAACAGAAGTATGTTTTAATATTTACCTTAGAACTAATTAAAACGTTGTAGGAGTAGCACGTATTATAAAATGATACACTTTGAACACCCCTTTACTGCAATTGTTGCTGGACCAAGTGGCTGCGGGAAGTCGAATTTTGTAACCAATTTTTTAAAATATTTTAAGAGTATTTGCAATGATGAGTTTTCTCAAATAATGTGGTGTTACGATGAAATGCAACCACTGTATAATATGAATAGTGTCAACTACTTTCAAGGCATTCCTGATTTAAGTATGTTTGATGGAAAGCAACCAACATTAATTATAATTGATGACCTAATGAGAGAATCTGATGGAAGGATTGTTGATATTTTTACCAAAGGAAGCCACCACAGAAATTTGAGTGTTTTCTATTTAACACAAAACTTATTTCATCAGGGTAAAGGCCAGCGTGATATATCACTAAACTCTAGTTACATCATTTATTTTAAGAATCCTAGGGATAAAACTCAAATACGTTACTTGGCTCGACAAGTATTTCCAGATAATTCTAAGTTTGTTGAAGATGCATACAAAGATGCTACAAACAAGGCGCATGGATACTTAATGATCGACTTAAAACAAAATACATTGGATATTTGTCGTTTCAAAACAAATATTTTTCCTTTTGATGAATATGCTGTGGTATACACCCCCAAAAAAGGATATAAATATGGAATACAAGACCAAATTTCGATTATAACTACATAATGAAGCGAAGAATCAACACACATCGAGAACTATTGCAATCCTTAAATATCCTTAAGCCCAAATATCAAAAGGCATTGTTAAAAGCTTGTGATGAAGACGAAATAAATTTTATTTGTGAATGTATTTACAATGTGATTAGAGGAAAGATACCTTTAAAAGAAAAAGAAAAAAGTAAGTTACATAAATTCAAAGACACATTGAGAAAATTAGTATCTAAAGGAAAACCACAATTAAAAAAACGTATAATTATACAACAAGGTGGTGCATTTTTACCAATTATACTTGGTTCTGTACTAAGTGCTCTTTTGGGTAACTTCGTTGCAAACAGTTAGGTCAATATTCAAAATGGAACATGCAAAAAAGATGTTGCTGGTAGAACCGGAAGTATTAAATAAATTAAAAAACCAACCACAGACAGACGTTAAAAGCCCCATGTCACGATTGGATGCTGATATGCAAAAGGTGTCTAGTATGAAAATAGATGATCGTGAAAAATGGATGCTTTATCAACAAACATTACAGCGGTATTGGTATTTTACTGGAAAAGAACGTGAACCAATTAAAATACCTATATTAACAGACATCGAAGAAAATAAAGCAGTATCACAGGAGGCGCCGTTCAAAGAAGAAGTCAAGTTGAAAAAAGAAATTAAAAACAGAAATTTGGATTTAGAAAACTCTCATTCTTACTTATTGAAATTAATACCGAAAACATATGTAAAAAAAGGAGAATTGCTGGTACATAGTATTTCCCAAAATAAAGATAAAATTTTTTGGGATGAAGATGGGACAGTCGTAATTAATAATGCTAAAATTCCCGGAAGCAATATTGTGGACCTCGTAAACGATGTTTTAAGACCTCTCAAAAACAGTAATCCAATTGGTTGGGAACAGTTTTTAACCGTTTTGAAAGATATCAAATTACCATTGTCATACATAGGTAATCCAAAGAGATTTAATTATATCAATACACTACACATCCAAGATTTTACAAAAGAATCATCTAGTGAGGGTGAATTTTATGATGCTACACCTGCTCGAGAAAAGGTCCATGGTAATAAGGTGAAGAGAAAAATTGATTGGGAGAAATGGACCCCTTATTAGAAATTCAAGACATTTACTATGATGTTTCTAACCCTGCTGGATACAGTAGCATTGATAAATTGACTAAGGCAATGAAAGGAAAAATGACTAGAAAAGAAACAATAGATTGGTTGAAAGCACAGGAGACGTACACTTTACATAAACCCGTTCAAAGAAGATTTTCTAGGAACAAATACATATTATCTAATTATAATGAACTATGGCAAGCTGATTTGAGTGATATGCGTACATACAGTGAACATAATGATAATTTTAAATATATACTCTGTGTAATTGACGTCTTTAGTAAATATGCTTATGCCAGAGCTCTGAAAAATAAAAAATCTGACTCTATAAGAGAATCATTTGAAAGCATTTTCACTGAAACTAATGCTACCCCACGTCACATGCAGTCTGATAAAGGTACGGAATTTGTTTCAAAAGATGTACAACAATATTTAAAGAAAAAACAAATCAATTATTACACTACAAACAATCCCGACATTAAAGCTAGTATTGTTGAACGGTTTCAACGAACTCTAAAGATGAAAATGTGGCGTTACTTTACACATCATAATACTTACAGATACATAGACATACTACAAGACTTGATTAGATCGTACAATAGCAGTTTTCATAGAAGTATAAAAATGAGACCTTGTGATGTTAACTCTAGTAACATTATGACAGTGTGGAATAACTTATATGATCGCAATAAAACCTCCACATCAAAAACCACACATAAACCAAAATTTAATGTGGGTGATCATGTTCGAATAACGAAATACAAGCACATTTTCCAAAAAGGTTACGAAACTAATTGGAGCGATGAAATTTTTATCATAACATCAATCATTGATAGATCTCCTTTAGTGGTATACACTGTGAAAGATTTACAAAATGAACCAATTACAGGAACTTTCTATGAAAAAGAATTACAAAAAGTAACATACAACCCTTCCAATAATTTCAAAATAGATAAAATAATCCGTTCACGTTATTCAGGTTCCAGTAAGCAATTGCTAGTCAAGTGGAAAGGTTATCCAAATAAGTTCAATTCTTGGATCCTGGCAACGGATTTAGAAAAAATATGATAAAACATAACTTTTATCTAACTTTACCAAGCAATAGTTCCATGCACTATTTCCCAGATAATAAAACAACAAACTATTCAACAAAACTACCAAAACCAATAATTTTAGAAGGAGAATGGGTTGTGGGAATTGTGGAGTTTCAATATCCTTGCACAATGTTTACGGTTCAAGAACGCGAGAACATTATGTATGTTACTAAACGAATGAAAATGTCTGAAGTCACAACACCCAATGAAATAAATAATACACAATCATCAATAGTCATGTATAAAAGTTACATACCTGCAACAAATTATGATAATATAGATGATATTTTAACGACTCTAAATTCAAAGAATGAACTAAGGTTTCGATATGATAAAGTTTCAAAACTAGTTGCAACTACAGTTACTAATGATAATCTAATATCAGTTAAATTATCACCAAAATTAAGTATTCAATTGGGTTTTGACCCTGATACCAATATTGTTGCAAAACGTTTTAGTAGATGCCCAGCAAATTTATACTTAGGGTTACCATCTCAATTATTTGTGTATTGTGATATAATTCAACCACAAATTGTAGGGGATGTAATGGCACCTTTGTTAAGAATAATACCATTAGACCCAGCCAAGTATATCTATGGGGCAAATAAAATGCATGTATTTTCACCACCTCACTATTTACCTGTTATGCGTAGAGAATTTGATACAATTGAAATAGATATAAGGTCTAGTACAGGAGAAAAAATACCATTTCAATTTGGGACGACGTGTGTGAAGCTCCACTTTATGCGTGTATAATGTATTCACACCGTGGAAATGATATTATGTGTCCATATCAACATTATTACTCACATCAAGCTGGTTCTGGGATAGGAGTAATTTATAAAGGAGCTCTGCATCAACGAGGTCATGGCATAGGAAGTTTTCTCGGAGGGTTATTTCGATCTGTATTACCTCTTCTGTCCAGTGGAGCTAAAGCGATTGGTAAACAAGCATTGGACACTGGTGTAGGAGTATTGTCAGATATGGTTAGCGCAAAGCCTATGGAAGAATCTATTAAAAACAGACTCAAAGAAGCAACTTCAAATCTCAAGAGAAGAGCAGATGATAAAATAAATAATATTATGCGTGGTTCAGGTTCAGGATATATAAATAAGAAAGCACGACTAAGACCTCGCATTTCATCTTCAAGTTTTAAAGAGAGAACAGTTAAAAAGGCTGCAAAAATACACAACGATATTTTTCAGCTGTAATAATAATAACTAACAATGTCATTTTTACATAATCATTCATGTGAGTGTGTTAAATCTGAGCTTGATTTGTTTGCACTACCAGCCACTCAAACAAGTATAGAGAATGGTCAATGGATTCACTACAAACCAATTTCATCATTAACTGATGATGGACCTCTTGAATTTCAAATTCCCGGAACAGGCGATGATTATATTGATTTATCACATACGATGCTTCACATAAAAGCTAAAGTAGTGAATCAAGATTCAACGAAACTTTCTCCAGAAGCTATTGTAGCTCCTGTTAACAATTGGTTGCATTCAATATTTAGTCAATTAGATGTGTATTTAAATCAAAAACTTGTGTCTCCTCCAAATAATACATATGCGTATCGTGCTTACTTAGAAAACTTATTGAATTATGCTGAACCAGCGAAAAAATCTCATCTAACATGTGGCCTTTGGTATGAAGATACTGCAGGTAAAATGGACTCTACCGACAATACAAACAAAGGCTTTAATAAAAGACAAACATTTGTGAAGGAAAGTAAGGAATTGGAAATGATTGGTCACTTACATGGGGACATTTTTAACCAAGAAAAATTTTTAATCAATGGTGTGGAAATCGGTGTAAAATTAGTTCGATCTAGAGATACATTCAATCTTATGAGCTCTACACCCGATATTAAATTAAAAATATGCATTACAGATGCGTCTTTAATAATTCGTAGAGCTCGAATCAATCCAACTGTCTTGCTTGCTCACCAAAAAGTTCTCGCTACTACAACTGCTAAATACCCAATAACACGTGCAGAAGTTAAGGTTTTAACGATACCTTCAGGGGTGCAAGGCAAAACGCTTGATAATATATTTCTCGGTCAAGTTCCAAAAAGATGTATTATTGGATTTATAGATAACTCTGCATTTAACGGTAGTTACACAAAGAATCCATTTAATTTTCATAACTATGATATTAACACTTTCTGTCTCTATATAGATGGACAACAAATTCCCTCTAAAGCCTTGCAGCCTGTTTTTAGTAACGATATGTTTTCAACTGCATATCACACGTTATTCTCAGGGACAGGTATTCATTTTTTAAATGATGGTAATGGGATTTCTAGGGAACAATATCCAAATGGGTACTGTTTAATGGTATTCGATCTAACACCAGATCTGTCTGCCAACTCGACTGCCCACTGGAATCTCGTACGACATGGTAGTGTCAGGTTAGAGGTTAGATTTGAGTCTGCTCTTACTACAACAGTTAACTGCGTCGTATATGCTGAATTCGATAATATCATTGAAATTGACAAAAATAGAAATATAAGTGTTGATTACAGTAGTTAGTTTTTATAAGATATGTATTTATTAGTTATTGTTAAATTTGATTCTAACTATCATCACTGTTACACGTATATTTTGTAAAGCTTATGTAATGAATTCAATTGAATTACAAAATAATCTTAAAAAAATCCATCCATATTTCCGGTACAATGTGTTTGCGGCCAATCGTTTACCAATGTATTTACAGAAACCTATTTTGTTGATTAGTAACCTGGATCCAGACACTAAACCAGGGTCTCACTGGGTGGCTATTTATGTGGATACTAATGGTGTCGGGGAATACTTCGACAGTTTTGGTCGTAAACCTATTAATCCTCATATGATGTTTTTAAAAAGAAATGCAAATAAATGGTGGTGTAATAGTAAAGTTATTCAAAATGAGCTAACTTCTGTTTGTGGTGAATATTGTTTAATGTACTTGTACTATAGATTTAAGGGTTTATCAATGTTAGAGTTTGTAAGTATGTTTACTAAAAATACTTTGTGTAATGATGTAATCTTAAGAGAAATGTATAAACGTGTATTTTTAAGCATATGATAAAGAAATAAAAAATATGTGAGAAATTTAGAGTATATTTTTATTTATGACATTAATAAAACACAAAGACACACATTGTAATATACTACCTTAGTTTAAAGATATGTATTAAATAAAAAAATAAAATAAGGTTCGAATTGAGAACCTTCTTCCTTTTTCGAAGTTGGTTAAAAACTAAAACTTATCAAATTATGTATACTATACAATACAATTTCAAAAGACTATAGTTATAGTTTTTAAAATAACACTTTTTGCTTACCACTATAAAAAATTACATGACCGAAAATCAAAACACACAATACAACATTCAAAGATTAAAATTATTGTTCTTTTACCCCATTTTTTTATTCAATCAATCATTGTTTTGGAACGAATACTTTTTGCAATCAGTAGTTTCTGCTATCTCTTTAGTAATGCTATACATTACACTTTTGATATTTTCATAATTTTTGTTGTTAGATTTGCCGTAATACTTAATGCGAGTCGTTGCGTATTTCCAATGTTGACTTACAGGAATTTTCCTCAACTTTTTCAGTTCATACACCTCTATTTTAACTAGGTGGGTAGCACTAGCGCCGTCATCTGTGTTTGTTGAAATATATGATGTGCCACCGTCTTTGTTCGCACGTCCAACAATAGATGAACAGATTTTCTTCTTTTTCTTGGGTGGTTCTTCAGCAAAGAACTCATCCAGATCACTACTATTGGAACGTCTACAAGTAGCCAGTTTCTTGTGTTCCTGATTGTAGAGGCTGGTTGATGTTTTTTCTTCATCAGACAATGGATAATAGAAATGTTTAAGCGTGTTGATTTCTTCATCAATCTCCACAGGAGAGTACGATGGGCTCTGCAACAAAAGAAAAAGTGATAAATTATCATAAGCAATGTAATGTCATAGACATAGACATATCATAGACCTCCCCCTTTGACCTCCACACTGAACGACAGCCTGCCTTTTGCATCCACTCAATAAAATCAAATTTGTACCCAATATTTGTATACTCGAACTTAACAAGAATTATTTACATATACTAGTTTATACATATATAAAATTATAGAATTGAACTGTAATTTGACGATACACAAGATTACACAATAAAAAAAACAATCAGTGAGTAATATGTAGGTACTTACATTCATTTTCTTTTTGTATCGATGCAATGTAAAAATAATACTTTGTAATATTTGGTGTCACGGAATAATTTTGCTATGAGAAATTGCTCTTCACAAGTTGCGTTGGATTGGATGAGGCTAATTATACTGTGAGAGATGAAAGTCTAAGACCAGAATGAGCTACAAATATGCTACCCCGTCTTTATATTATGTTCGAAGGGTAGGTTTTTTTAAAAGCTTAACAGGTTGGATCGTGTCCACGACACGAGGTTCTTTGAAAGATCATTAAATTATATTTTTTTGATATCATAAATCAGATTAGATAAGGTTTCCTTTAAGGTGTTTTTGTGCATTGTCCAACAGTGTGGGAAGGGAAGTCATTAAATAAAATACATTTCGTGAAATAGATGCCGTAAAAAAAGCGGGGAAGGCTTTCTTTGTTCGAAAATTTATATGACCAGTGTGTGATCCCATGGAAAAAAATTATGCAGGTTCAGTCAGGTTTTATCACCCATACCATAAATACAAGTGCATTCTGATGAAAACATTTTTTTGCGATCGAATTCCAAGCAATAAATTTTAATTGATAATGATCCCATAAACATACTCGTGTGATTAATGTTTAACAGGTGGATACTGATTCTTATTTAGTAAAAAAACGAAAATACATGTCATTTACCTACAGTGTAACTACAGTACATACCTAAGTAATGTTGTAGTACAGTTGGAATTTAGAACACTGTTATAAAGTATCACGATTGTTCACTAAAGTTTTATGATTATTCACGGGAACATGGTGCATGTAACTGCGCCGAAATATCGGGAGCTCATTCCACAACCTTACCACGGTAAATATCCCGTAAATAATCATAAAACTCTAGTTGCAAACTAGCTCGATAACGGATCGTATTTAATATTCGTATTTAAACCTACAGTAGGTACATAAGTGGAGCTGGTTTTTTTTTTTTTTTTTTTTTTTTTTTTTTTTTTTTTTTTTTTTTTTTTTTTTTTTTTTTTTTTTTTTTTTTTTAGGTTGGCTTAGATATTTCACTCCGAAAAGCACCTACAAAATGTAGAGATTTTTGGTGAGCCAGAATGAATCAATCCCTACTACTCTTAAATGATGATTTTTATACTTTCGTGATAATTTTAATAAAAACAAAAATATAACTGTCAAGTTAGATTGGGAACTGTCAACTCACGTGTAAGACAGTTTAGACTAGGACAAAACCACAGAGAAGAATATTTTTTTGTTTAAAATAGAACGGCTGTCAAGGCATTTTTGTAAGAAATTTGTTGTAGCCACTTGCGCCCATATAAACCCATAGCAACTGTGTTAGCAACTGTGACGCGGAGTTCGACGCGTTGACATAAATAAGAATGTTCAATCACATATCTGTCACAATACCTGGCAACACAGTTTCCTTCTCATTTCCGTTCTATTTACTTCTCTTTTCTGCGGACAAAACTGTCTCCCTAAGTGACGACATTTACGTTGTATGCTTGGAACATAGAGAGGAAATCTCGGTTTTCATAAGCGCGATCACAATTTTGGTAGAGAAATCCGTTGGACGTACGTAACTCAAGATCAAACCAGACGTTTCAACTCATTCTAAATATCATACGATCAGGGAAATCAGTCCTAATAATTATATTTGTATTAGCTATAATGTCTCTTTTGTTTTATAATAATCAACTGAAGTTCCGTCGACAGAAAAGCAGAAAATTTATTGTTTCGCATTTTGTATTCATAATACCATTTACGAATCTGCCATGAAACGGACTTAGGCAGAATTGTGACACTAGACGTAGAAGCCGAGAAGTCAAGTCGAGTGTCCTACACTTATTTTCAACCCCAGTTTACAATATAAAAGCAATATTGTTAATTACAATTACAATGGGCACGAAACGGTCGGTCGTGGCAAGCCAAGTGTAACCGGGACTCGGAAGCGACGGTCACAGTTTCCGGCCGCCGACCCTCGCAGGATTATGGATGCCGCCCTCAGGGTGTTTTGCCTTTTTTGCAAATATTATTTATTTCCTAAGGGCCCTTAGGTGCGTGGATGGATTCTGTACTTCTCAAATGGTGAAAAGGTTTGGGTTGCTTTCAAGATTTTGTTGAAGATGTACTACTAATTTCTAATAAGTACTTCTCCATTATTTTTTCCTTTGAAATAATATGTAGGTACATATACAAGTACAAACCGGAACGTAGATATTTGCCAAAGAACCAGAGTCACCGACAAAGCTATTAAAATCTGCAAGTTGAAGTGGCAATGGGCAGGCCGAAGCTCGAAGAACTGATAACCGATGAGGAAGAAAGGTTCTTGAGTGGAGACCGCGAACCGGAAGACGCAGCGAAGGTAGGCCTCCCACTAGCTAGATGGACCGACGACATTGTGAGAGTCGCGGGCATCCAGTGGATGCAGATGGCAGTATGTCGTTCAGTGTGGAGGTTAAAGGAGGAGGCCTATGTTCAGCAGTGGACGTCTTCTAGCTGATGATGATGATGATACAAGTACATACATTATAGTTAAAGCACTTAATTTATTATACGATATAAAAATATATAGCAAACTTTTTACTAAATCACGTGTACCAGTATTGATATATATTCAGGACTGGGCCTATGAAACTTTTTCAATGCCTCAGTTGTGAACCCAAGTAGGTACTTTGCTAACCAGTGAGCGCTCAGTCACACGTAATTTTTTAACCGACTTCCAAAATGGAGGACGTTCTCAATTAGACTGGTTTTATTTTTTATGTTTGATATTTCTTACCTCAGAACTGGGTGAACCGATTTTGATGATTATTTTTTATATGGAAGCTTCCCGTGTGGTCCCATTTCAATTTGGTCCAGTTCTGATTTTTTTATGAAGTCTGTTTTTATATTGATAATTATATTAAAGCCAATATCTCCTCAGTGCTTGAAAGCAATGCGAAGTACTTAGCGACGTAGTAGAGATACAGTCTTATCAAGAACTAGTACATACAATACAAGGACGCAAATCTTCAGAAGATCATATCCTTATTTTTTAGATCTTTGTTCACCAATCTTTATTCTAGTTCAGTATTCAAAAGACTTCGGATGAAACCCGAAGCGCTGTAATGTCGTCAAAGCTAATTTCTCATCGGATCACAAATAGGTACTTACAATTATCGGTAGCTGCCGTTCTATAGGAATAAAACCTATTTTCTAGAACTGGTGGTTATTTACTTAACTGTATTTTAGGGTTGTCAGTTAAAATAATTAAATTTAAAGAACATGTCACTTGGCAGCATGCTTTATTGACCAATGAGAGGATGTCCTTTTAATATTTAAGTCAATTAGGTATGAGATATGACATTTTTAGAATCCATTAGAAATAATATGGGGAAATTATAGTTGAAGTAGGTATAGGAATAATAAGATATTGAAGGACTCCGAATTTGTGTTTTATATAAGGTTTTAAGACAACTTACTAATTTGAAATGTAACGCACTATGTGTTTTAAATAAAATAAAAATTAAAACTAAGTGCCAATAATTTATTTAAAATTTTACTGACTTTTACGACTTTACTGATATTTTATTATGTACTAGCTGCCACTCGCGGTTTAACTCGCGTGGATTACTCATTATATCATCAGCTATCTGCCTGTGAAAGTCCCGTCACAATCAGTCCATCCGTTTCGAAGTCCATCACACTAATATCATATACCTATGTGAAAGTATGGATGGATGCTTGTTACTCAATAACGCAGAAACGGCTGGATGGATTTGGATGAAATTTGGAATATACAATGATTATGTCTTGGATTAACACATTGGCTACTTTTCACCATCACTGATTTTCATCACCACGCGGGTGAAACCGCGGGGCGCAGCTAGTAACGAATATATACACATACACACATAGTCTTTGATGTAAGAAAAAAATGTAATACATAGTTTTATTAAGTTTTAGGTACTCGTATCCATTGTAGAGTTCCACTAACCACCTCCTGGCTCCATCATCAGTTCAATTCGATCATAATAAATTATTATATTTTCATCCAGATGACATACAAAGTTATTGTTACGAAACGACAATCATAAACCAATGAAAATCGACTCAACTCAAGTTTTATTTAAGTACTTACACTAATGCTGTTGTCCGCGACTTCGTACGCGTATATTTTCATAAAAACTTTCAACCTTTTTCTCCTCCCTAAATCCGGCCCTTGCGAAAAATAACATAGGCTATACTTCAATCTGGTCATAGCTAAGCATATTCGTGAAAATTTCATTTAAATCCGTCCAGTGGTTTAGGAGACGTGCGTCGACAAACAAACAGACAAAAATTCCAAAAACGTCGTAACGTGTGCTGCTTATTTTAAGACGCCGTGTTTTTTTTTATCATCTCGTAATTACTGATTTTTTATCTCTACGTTTTTATTATAAGTATAAATATAGGTGTATAGATAACTACATGTGCTTCTTATAAGCAAAAATTTATTGAAAACAATGCACAAAAACCTTTTAGCTACAAAACTGACAGCCCTAAGTAGCCGGTTCAAAAAAGGATTCGCGTCTGTAAAGAGAGATTACGTCCGTTGACAAGTGCCCGCTAGCGTCTATTGTTCCAAGGCATTAAATCGCTCAGATTCAGTTCCGCTTATTATATCCTCTTCTGCCACCTGGGATTTAGATCTGGAACTATTATTTTGCTTTCAGCGGTTGGCTTCATATGACCTGTGTATACAGGGTGGCGCGCTGTGCTAAAAGGATCCTTTATACTCAACATTATGTTTTTTTAAACTATGGGACTAACCCTGAAATCGCGAAGTTTCAGCTGTTCCATACATTTTGTTTTGTACATTGACAGTTTTCTATGGAACAGCCAATGACTATTTCAAAAAGAGGGAAGACGCGTGACATCCAAACATTGTACCCATTAAATATGACTCGGTTCAAACAAAATTTTGACAAGTACTTCACGTGCTATCACAAACGTCAGTTCGATTGTGACTGAAGTCGATTAGGCCCGTGGGCCTAATTTGTGTAGTCCACGTCAAGGAGATCGTCTCATATCTGGCCGCTATTTCTTTACATCAATAGGAACAGTGGCCTTAGTACGAGCACTTGCGAAAAAGTTATCGTTACGTAAACGATAGCAAATGTATGAAAAACTGAACAGCGCCTCTATCGGACGTGAAAGGAAACTGAATTTTTCATACATTTGCTATCGTTTACGTAACGATAACTTTTTCGCAAGTTATCGTACTAACCCCACAGCTGATATTTTTATCGCACTTTCAAAATTGGTCCAATAGTTAAAGTTGGTCATAATGATGGCCACTATTTCTATGGATCCCTTTCGGATTAATACACCCTTTCCGCGTAACCCAATGTAGCCGGCGTCAAAGTATTATTTGGGATAGATTTTTGGCATGACGGTTACACACAGCTTTATCGAGATCACGGGAATAAACGGGCTTCATCCCCTGACTCCCCCCTCCCCCCATCCCCTTACGCTTAGAAGTAGAATATTTTCTTCAAATCCAAATGAGGGCCTTTGAGATTTAGCTTATTCAATAAAAAATTAAAAAATTGTTTCACAAACAATGGAGTCATCGCGTAAATTAGATGCATAATAAAAAATACAGTCGAATCCTTATTTGAAATGGACTGAAAAATCCCTTTTTCTCTGTTAATAATTTGCTTAAAATGATGGGTCCTGAATATCGACGTTTTCAAACCAAATCGATTGTTTTTAAACATCAAATTTTTTACAACTTGCAATGAATTCAATTACAAATTGATGACAACTTGCCATTTTCTTTACATTTCCTAGTTGTATGCCACTTTATTGTACACATGTAAAGGGTTAGGTCAGGAAGAAGTAAAATCCAGTCTTTTCATCAATATCACAGTATATTCATATTTCATAAACTTTACAACAATTTTCCATTAATTATACTTTTCCATTAGGTACCTACATTCCTAAGGTGATACGTTTCATGTTTGGCGGGAAGTTCAAATTTCAAACAGTTTTTTTGTCCTTGTAGTCAGGCCAGATAATTATTGTGAAATGACAAAATTGTTGATTGTTCTTTACATTATCATGTACAGCTATTATTCAGTAACTCACCATATTACTTACATTTGTCAATAAACCATTTGAAACAGCAAAAAAATTGTTTATTGACAAATGTATGTAATAATGTGCATTAGATATAAACAGCTTTACGTGAGTTTGTAAAGAATAATATTCAATTTTCGCAAACAACATGATCGTTTACAATAATTACCCGGCCTGGCTACAAGAACAAAAAACCTGTTTGAAATTAGAATTTTCCACCATACGTGAAACTTATCACCTTAAAAACGGAAGACAAAATGAATTTATCAATTTTTCTTTATCAGGCACAACGAAGTTGGATAACTAATTTCGCTGATCGGTAAAATAAATAGAAATTATTAAAACATTTTAGTGCTTAGAGAAATAACTAAATTGATATGCGAATATATAAATCAAACAGTAATAATTTCTATAATACCTAACACGTGTGAAACGGAACGTAAAATGAAGCACACTCTATTGAAGACACGACACTTTACATGACATTCGTCATCGTTACGCTCCTATCCGGTGCATTTCCGTACATCGGAACGGTGCTAAGTACTCTTTAGAAAAGTTCTATTGGATACAAATATTTGTAAAGATTGAATGTGTGAGAAAGTAGAGCGATTCCGTGTTTGTAGTGTGCTTGTATTCAGTGTAAATATTAAACGTTTATGTGAAAAGAAGGAAGCTAATTTGGAGTAATTGTAGGAAAAATATAACACCATTTTTATGTTATTGTCGAAAACAAAACGTTCCAATTTCAAACCTTAATAGTAACTCATGCAGAAAACCAATAAAACCTTGTTCCGGATTTGAATCATCGATTGAACTCTAGTCATTAAAAGCAAACGGTTCCATTTTCAAAGCTCCATTCAGCCAGCGTTGATTTTGCCGCTCAACTGGCGAGCAAGGAGGTCACGAGTGCCAATATAGTGGAAGACTTTTTTTTCTTTTTTCAATCACCACAGAGGTTCATGAAAAATTTATAGGTTCGTACCAAGGAGGTCCCATAAGGCGCATTACGCCGAATAACATTAGTTTATGGGCGCCTGGTGGCGAACAGTGCTTTTGTTTCAGTACCTATGGTTCTGGTTAGATCTCAAGCCAAGTCACCAGTGCTGTACAAGGGCATTTTACTTGGCAACATTATTAAGCCTAACTTTTCTATAGAAAGTATTAGAATTAAGTGACTATCAAACTTTTCTTATATATTATTGTAACTTACCATCAAGCAAACAACCTACACGTACCATTTTTTTTATTTTTTTATTATAGTTAGTCTCTAAAAAAACGTAATGTTTTGGGTTACGTGGAAAGAGTGAACTAAGCTGAAAGGAGGCCCAATTTATCCATCATTATGAACAACTATGCCTTGGCGTAGCTGTAAGTGTGACGAGTATTTGTCTATAAATAAATAAATAAATAAACTATTACTATGGAAGCAATTCTGAAATCGCAAAAATATAAAATGGTCATTCTGTTCCGTAGAAAATGGACATTCACACACAACAAATGTATGGATCAGCTGATATTTATTTATATCTTTATATAACCCGTTCAGAAGGCTTATTATACAGTGGCCTTAGTACGAGCACTTGCGAAAAAGTTATCGTTACGTAAACGATAGCAAAATTTATGAAAAATGTTTTATGTGTTTGTAGTTTCCTTTCACGTCCGATGAAGGCACTGTTAAATTTTTCATTCATTTTGCTATCGTTTACGTAACGAGAACTTTTTCGCAAGTGCTCGTACTAAGGACACAGTACGGCGAACTACGATAAAAACATAAAGAAATAATCATAACTGTATGACGAATTTTTGTTTTAGTGAATTTTCAAAATTTTTGTGCTTTTTCATTAGTAACGCGTCTTACACACGGCGCATCTAACCTGTGCAACTAGAGAATTACGTAAATATTTCATTATATAAAGGGTTTTCCAATAAGAGGTGTTATTTTGAATAGCCCGCTATTTCGGTAGATGTCACTTTTGAAGCTGTCATTTCTTGGCATTTGACAAGTAGAAACTACGCCATTAATAAAAATGGTACGATACACGCTTCAACAACGCATTGAAATTATTAAAATTCACTATAAAAATGGTGAAAATTTGGCAGAGACGGTTCGTAAAACTCGAACATTTTTGGGTCGTCGTGAAGCACCTTGTCGGACCGCAATACAGAAATTGGTGGAAAAATTCGAGCTGTTGGGACAAGTTAGTGATGAGAAGAATAAAACCCGTGCACGTCGCTCAAGAACAGCCGAGAATATTGCTGCTGTAGCCGAAAGTGTTGAAGAAAACCCAGGTTTGTCCATTCCTCGTCGTTCTTTGGAATTAGGTATTCCACAAACGTCATTACACCGTATTTTGCATAAAGATTTGGGTCTTAAGGCTTATAAAGTCCAGTTAACACAAGAACTCAAGCCGGCCGATCATCAACAACGTCGTGACTTTGCTGATTGGGTCGTTGAAATGCATGAAAATGATCCGGAATTCCATCGAAAAATCATCTTCAGTGATGAGGCCCATTTCCACCTCGGTGGCTTCGTCAACAAGCAAAATTGTCGCATCTGGGGCTCAGAAAACCCAAGAGTTATTGTTGAAAAGCCTCTCTATCCTCAACGTGTGACTGTTTGGTGCGGTTTATGGTCCGGCGGAGTCATTGGACCTTACTTTTTCGAAAATGAGGCTGGCGCAACAGTTACGGTGAATGGATTGCGCTATCAAGAGATGATTAACGATTTTTTATGGCCGGAATTGGATGGTATTGATCTGGACAACGTTCACTTTCAACAAGACGGCGCTACGTGCCACACAAGCAACGAAACCATTGATCTTTTAAGGGAAAAGTTTCCGGACCGTGTTATCTCTCGAAGAGGTGATCACAATTGGCCACCGAGATCTTGTGATTTAACACCTTGCGACTTCTTTCTTTGGGGCCACGTGAAGGAGAAGGTCTACGCCAACAGCCCAGTATCGATTCAAGACCTCAAAGATGGAATTCGTGAGGCTATCGAGGACATAGAGCAGCCACTTTGCGATTTAGTTATGGAAAATTTCATGAAAAGGATTTTGTCCTGTAAGCGTGGCCGTGGTGGTCATTTGCCTGATGTTATTTTCCACTATTAACGGCATACCTTCCTCTTTGTAATGAAATAAACATCTGATGATTTATAATAAAAAATGGCATTTTTCTTTGAATATCAAAATAACACCTCTTATTGGAAAACCCTTTACATGCACCCAGTTCGCGCATCATGTGCGTCCTTGTTCTTAGTTGAGCTGTGGCTTTAGTAAGTACGAGAACTTAAGAAAAAGTTATCATTACGTAAACGATAGCAAATGTATAAAAAAATCAGTTTCCTTTCACGTCCGATAGAGGCGCTGTTAAATTTTTCATTCATTTATGCTATCGTTTACGTAACGATAACTTTTTCGCAAGTGCTCGTACTAAGGCCACAGATTACGTTCACTGTGTAAACGACGCATTGGATTTTTAATGAACTAACTGCGCTCCGCGGTTTCATCTACGTGGATGATTATATCATCAGCTATCTGCCAGTGAATGTCCTGACAAAATCAGTTCAGCCGTTTTGGATTCCACAGGGAACATACATAAATCGATTTTTAGATTAAGATTTATCTTCATACTAGCTGTGCTTCATGGTTTCACCCGCGTGGTTTAGTCCTTATATCATCAGATATCTGCTATTGAAAGTCCTATCAAAATCGGTCCAGCCGTTTTTGAATCCATAGAGAGGGAACACACATTTGTGGCGGAACTCTTTTTTATAAGGTACAGCCTTCGTGGCCGCCTGTATTATGTAAAGAAAAAACTAGATGCGTTATGTTGTTTTTAGACAGAAGAGTTTGTCAGAATGAAAAAATATAACAGATTTTCGTAGTCCTCAAAATATTATTGTTTTAATAGGAATATCATTCCTAAACATTTATACATACAGACATAGCCTTTTATATATAAGAAGAAAAAGACTAGGAACTAGATAGTGCCAATTTTCTCTACTCAGATTGGTGGCGTTGTAACAAATTAAAACGAATGTCTTTTCGAATCGCAATCAAAAGTCCGATTGCAGACGGCGCGCTAAGTGCTCCTTTGTGACGGAACAAAAAGCTACTAGTACCACTTCTAAGACCTTAGAGGCGGATTCAGGACTATTCGGGGAGAGGGATATCTAATTAATTTTGTTAAAGCCGAAGTATAGCTTTAGTTTCGTCTTCCGACCTTTACCAGGAAACTACCTGTGGCAGACAGGTACGATCCAATTATGTAGGCAAGTACATCTAAGTCAAACCTCAGTTTAGGCGTCTGAACTTATTAGCTACGCCCTGTGGGACGTATTTTAAGACTATAAGATAGTTTATATCATATAGTGACAGCCGTTATCTGTCGGCTAGCTGCTGCTCTCCCAATTCTTGACAGAAAGATCACGAACAATATATTGAAGTTGCAACGACAGGACCTACGCCTGATTGTAGGCCTCATAACTGGTCATTGCAACTTGAATAGCCACTTGTATAAACTGGGAACCACGCACAGTCCACTGCGTCGTGGCTGCATGAAGAAGAACGAAACCGTAGAACATGTGCTGTGGCATTGTAAAGCCACAAAAAAATTATTAAAATCGCTACCGGGTCGCATTAGGCATCATTAACTTCATCATCCACGTCACCACATCAGCTGGACTGCTTTTTATCGTCGTAATTCCATCTACGCCACTGGAGCAACTGTGCCAGCGCCCCAGAGCCTCACTCCGATTTTGAAAAGAATTGGGTTGGCTCGGGTAACTGCTGGTAGGAGGAAATGCACAATACACCCCAAGGGACGTCAGTGCAGGACTTATCGCCCCCATCTCGAATGAGAATCAGCTATAGTTGTGTCATCCACAAATTTTCAACAATCTTACAATGTTGGCGCAAACGTGGAAAAAATATTATTGCCACATTGCATTGTTTTCCAAAACTCATAAATTATTTTCCTTGTGTATTTTTGAGTGTTTATGTGTAATAATAGTAAATTTGCCCAAGTCTGATTCAAGTGAAGCCGTAAAGTAGCGAGTATGTCAATTTTCTATAGGATTCATTTCGGAGAATGTGCATTGGAGCTACATGACCTTATCCTACCATCCCCTTTCTACTACAGGACAAGTAGGAAAACGGCCCTATACCATATACATTGTGGACTTTCCTTGGATACGTACCAAACGTTTCGATTCTACGTTTCTAATCCGTACGGCCAAGGATTGGAACAACCTGCCGGCTTCCTTGTTTCCTGAGAGATATAATTTGGGCTATTTCAAGGCGAGAGTAAATAGGTATCTTCTAAGTCTGCGTGCTTCATCTTCGACCACATCGTCGCTTACCAACAGGCGAGTTGGAGTTGGTGGTGGTCAATCGCGAACTTATTCGCGTTAAAAAAAAGTGATGAGGTAAAACGTGTGTTTTCGTGTTGTTTCTAAAACTCAAAAGCCTGATGAAAATGAAAATTTCCTATTTCTTGCTACTAAATAGCGACTTGACAATTTTCCATAATTCTAAGCTTCAAAATATGAACTTACGTCTTATTTATTAGCAAGGAACAGTAAATTATCATGTATTTCATTATTTTATTCACGAAAGTTATAATTATTGTAGCTAAAATTAAAGAAATGTATTTAAAGCTTGGCATCCAGTGAGATCTCAACACTTTTGCCGATGAAACCGACCATTCTTCAACCTAACCTATGGACTGGTCGAATGGCCCATATCTCACATAATTATGTTTTTCTGGGATACAGTCCATTTCTCATGACTTCTATGTACTCACAATGTTTCTCCATTTTGCCTGTTTTAGCTATCGCTGCTATGTCCACACCAACTAGTTCGCTCGCGTGCGGTAGTGTTAGTATGTACTTTCGTTAGGTGTGTACACGGCATAATAAGTACCTAGTAAAGGTATGTATCACGTAATGTATAGCTGAAGCAGGATAAATCAATAGATTTTACGCCTCGAATGAATCAGTCTTTTCCTTATCCCTTGATTTCCACTGACTTTTCTTTATTGAAATGTCGCTACATCCCTCTCGTAAGCCATTCTGTTCTCATAATAAATTCAACAACGCTGGTTCTTCGGATCTCTAAAAGCGTTTCTTTTGTCTTGTTTACTTCAGCTTCGTTTTATTAACCGGACTGATGTTTCAAAGATGAGGTAACCATAACGTACATTAGCATTTAGTTAATCAATTCCGTTATGTCCATGGAAGGGGGAGCTTAGGGGGAGGCTAAGGGGGTAGGTAGGTACAGACACTTCTGCGGCTGTCCAATTGAATAATCAATCAGCAAAATGCAAATGCCTCTGGCAACAGGCGTCGCTCTCCAAGTGTTTTGCTGAGCTGCCCTGGGCAAGGATTCCGAGCCCGTTTGTCAATTACGAATGGGTCGGGTGGTGATTACCCTAAATACTGCCCTGGCTTTACGTTTGATTTTGGGAAAAGATTTGCTTAAATTTATGACAGATACCTAATACCCCTTAAAGGGCCAGAGTTGCCATGGATTTGCAGTATTTCCGCTTTTTTTGTGTTAAAATTAAATTAATTAATTCACGGTAACATTTATCTCACATATCGTAATTAAACCAATCTAATGTTATACCAAGTAATAAAGTAGTAATAAACTTGTAGTTTAGTTTTTTTTTATTCCTATGATTTTGGTGTCGCACGTCCTCTGTATTTGCCAGTTTTAGGTTTTTTTTAAGTTTTACTAGATATCGTCAAAGATGTCATAATAACAGACACTGTCAAGCTAAGTAATACACTGTCAAGTCCAAATCATGCCCTACTAGGGCAACCTTCCCCCCCTTCCACCTTGAAATATTCAAAATATCAATATTAAATTGAAATAACGAGAGGCGAGAAAGCATTTCATGCAATTTTTTTGGGTTTCATACCCAAAAGGGGTCAACGGGACCATATTACTAAGCGTAACCAAAATAAACAGCCTGTTGACATTTTCACAATATATGTTATGTTACGGCGGATTAACTAAGAAAAATAGTTTTTTTTAACGATTTTTTTTATTTACTCCGAGTGTGAAAACTGTAATACGTACAAGCGTCAAACTCGGCGTGATTATAGTACACACTCTAAAGTAAAACAATAATATATAATAAATACAGGCCAAGTGTGAGTCGGGGATTTATTTTCTGGAACCCCGATACTAAAACCTGGCTACACCCGTGATAAGATCCATAAAAATCAAGACAAGAGTGAATAGGTATCTTCTAAGTCTGCGTACTTCATCTTCGA
The DNA here is from genome assembly GCA_949125355.1 of Agriopis leucophaearia. Classification (NCBI taxonomy): domain Eukaryota; kingdom Metazoa; phylum Arthropoda; class Insecta; order Lepidoptera; family Geometridae; genus Agriopis; species Agriopis leucophaearia. The sequence continues at coordinate 17,269,312 of OX421263.1, read as the reverse complement.
CCACATCGTCGCTTACCAACAGGCGAGATCGTGGCCAAACGCAGACTTATTCGCGATTTTAAAAAAACCGGCCATAACGACCGACGCCCGTAAACTTCGAGTTAAAGTCACCGGCTCCTTTGTCGTCATTATGACTGGTTGGTAACTGTATAATTATGTCCAGGTAAACAGAAAACACAGACAAATATACACAAAGGTAAATAGCGATTTGCAAGGACTTAAACAGCCATCCAACCGTGTCCGGTTTCTGATGTACAAGAACCCTCTTATCCAAATCTTAGGTCACAAGAGTTCCCATTAAGATTGTCCTCGTGGACCGCCCGGCCGAGAAGGTTCCGTAGGAATTCTGGAAATTAGGTTATTAAAGTGGGCTTAACCCTTTCGGCTACCTTTGTAGCGAAATTATTCGTAAAAGGTTTTCTTGTAGGTACTTGCTCTGAAAATTTAAATCTATTAAGTTTCGGTTTATTTCCTTACTAATGCTGTTACCCGCGACTTCGTATGCGTAGATTTTCATATGAACTTTCAACTCTTTTTTCCTCCTTTTAGCAATATAACATAGCCTGTACTTCAATCTGGTCATAGCTAAGCATTCATCAAAACAGCAACTTTTTTTTTGTCTGTACGTTTTTATTATATGTATAGAGAAATATATAGATAGAAGATTAGATCTTTTATGATACATACTGCCCATGAATGGAACTCCCTGCAATCCTTCTTGTATCCTGAGAACTACAATCTAGGCATCTTCAAGGCTGGAGTGAATAAATTTCTTCTAGACCAACGTGCTCCATCCTCGGCTACACCATCGCTTACCATCAGGCGAGTTGGTGGCCAAACATAGAACTATTGTAAAAAAAACACACTTGTCGCAACAAGTCTACTTAAATTGGTGATTAGTAAAAAACCTTAGGTACATATTCTGTGATTTTTTTTTACTGGTTATTTATAATCATAATCATAAATCATTTATTTGGCGAAAGAGTTACAAAAACATTGGAATAACAAATTGGATTATAAAATATCAAGTATGTCACAAACAAATATGAGCTTCGGATCCCTAAACTAAGCTGCAGCTCGTGCTTCAGAGATCCGTGCTCCCCCTGTTACGTTGAAGTAATTATGGTTAGTTATGGTTAAGTCAATAAAAGATATAGACACCCTTTGAGTATGGAACCCTGAAAATAAAAATCACTACTATCATTATAAAGTTAGGTGCTTACCCACTGTCTTATTAAGGTCTCTTTCTCACGCATATTTTTTGTATCTGGCCTACAAAGCTTATACAAAGTTGCTTGACATTGCTGAATGCTAAGCTCAACAGATAAAATAAACCTTAAAATTTAAATAATAAGAAGCAAATTGTAACACGTCACTAAATCACCATAAAATAACAGTAAAACAATCACTTAACCCTCAGCTGGAAAAACTGCATTAACCCGTTCACCGAACGGAGCCAGCACTCATCGCATCCCGAGAATGTATTAGCAATATCCCGGGTTATTTCATTAACCCGTGCTTTCGGGACGGTGTCCCGGTCATAAATCAACGTCCCGGTAATTAAGGCTGGTGACTGATGGCGGGCCGCATCGCATCGCGAATACGGTTGAGGCCACCATACATGAGAAGGCGGAACTTTCGATTTTATTATGGTTCACCGCGAAATTTTATAGGTACAAACGAAGAACGAACTAGCCGGCATAATCTATTTGTAATCTTATTTTTATATCTGCATTGTTACAAATCACTTTGCAGGAATATACTCTCTGATCACAATACAACAGTAATTATAGTAAAATAATAGTTGAAGATGAATATCTTTGAATAAATTTACTTGTCTTCAATAAATGATTTCGAATGTCATCATTTGCATTATATTGTAATCGTTCCCTGCCTCAAAAAACAAAAAATAACTGCAGAGCAATATTTCAATATTGACATTGACAGCTGATAAAGATTTTTTAATAACTTTGGCAACGCACTTTATGATATTGTGCCGATGCGCCATCGCGTATATAATAGGAGTTACAAAATCTCAAATAGTTTTTAAATAAATAACTACCGCAAGAAAAACATAACATATTTATTCAAAATTGTTATCAGAGCTAGTATCATATAGTTTTTGAGTGATTCTTTGTTATTGTCATTGATAGCCTTTTAGTTCCTCAAGTTCTGCTGCGCCATCGCGTAGCTCATCAACAGCTTTATTATGCGCTGGCTTTAGTTCCATTTGCGACCTAGATTTCGTGGATTGGTGCACTTAGGGTTATAAGAGCGCGGGAGCGAGCTCATTTTCCGCCGTTTTCAATGCCTGTTTGTGCTAGCGACAATAGGCTCGAAAATGCTTGGATTAATGTGTTCCATTTCTAAATGCTTGTTTACAAATAACATTTGGTTTGTGGTTGGAAAGAATCTCTATCCATTTCACAGACTATGTATAGCTAACAAAGTTTTTAATTCATTTATATACTAACCGACTTGCAAAAAGGAGGAGGTACTCAATTCAATTGTTTTTAAAATATATCTTTTATGTTTGTTACCTCAGAACTTTCGACTGGGTGAACCAATTTTGATAATTCTTTTTTTATTTGAAAGCTGGATGCTTCCCGTGTGGTCCGATTTCTGACATTTTTGGAATCTGTTTTTATATTGATATTAATTATGTTTCACATTCTTTGTAAACGCACCTTTTATTATACGGGAATGAGGGTAGATGACTGGTGTTTATATCGTTGAAACCAATAGCTTTGATGAAGAGTTTAAGTAAATATAATATGTACTAGCTGTTACCCGCGGCGTCACTCGCGTAGTACATAAATCAACTTTACAACCATCCCGCCCTTTTAGTAAAAAAATGCCAAATGTCTACACAATAAAAATACATAAAAAAAGTCCGCGTGGGGCGATAGCTTTATTTCTGTAATTTTAGTTTCCGATTTCACTTTTGGTTTTTGCGTTGCTTTCTATTTTCCACATTGACTCCTAAAGGTTTACGATATTTCGTAAACCTTTAGGAGTCAATGTGGGGAGGGAGGGGGTTCAAACACCTTACGATCGATCCAAATAACATGGAGATCTCGAAATATTCCGTTAATATAATCATACTTATAACTCAATAATTAATTAATTAAAATAAACTTTAAAAAACGCTTTAATGGGACAAACTATTTAAATTATTGCATTGTCATCGATCCTTGATAAGTGTGCAATAATTCACTTTAATTCAACATTTTGAAGTAGTTGATATTCAAGTTCAAAGATTCCGTTACATACATACATACCAAGCTAATAAAAGAGTGGTAAAAAGTATGACTAGCCTTTCCTGGGAAGAGTCAAAAATTACAAATTAAAGGTGATTATTGGATAACACCAGGGGTCGTAGGTGATTCTATTTAGGTGATTAAAAAGTTGCGTGACCGTAAATCAGAGCTTTGAAGTTCGCGGTTGGTTGATATGCACCTACCTAAACTGAATCGCTTAAAATAGATGACGGTACGGCCCCAGAACTGAAATGGTCAATAGAACCAGTGTGTATTTATAGTGGCCATTTATCACCTATATTTATAGCAATAAAGCAGAACTTGCACAAATCTAACCGGTTTAAGCTAGTTCAGACCGGTTTAAGCTAGTTCAGACCGGTCTAAACCAATCGAACGGCTCTGTTTCACAAATGAATCCGATCGTTTCCCTCATCGACATAAATCTGAAGTTTACGAGTAACCCCTTCAGTCGATACTACACAAGTTTACGAGTAAGTAGCTCCCGCGTTAGATGGAGCCTTAAATAAGCATCATCGTAAACAAACCTCATTTACTCGATTGCAGAGACAATAGTACCGCATCCGTCAATTAAAAAAATAACATGTCTGTGGAATGCGCTGCCTGAATGGGTGTTCCCCGGTCTTGGAGTAATAGTGTTCCGTAGTAGTTACAATCTAGGGTCTTCAAAATTTCGATTTTAATAAAATTTATATGGAACCAACTTCAAAGTATATCCTATCAATTTAAAAAAAAACGAAATCGGTTGATAAATGACGAAGTTCTGAGGTAACATCATCAGCCCATTAACGTCCACTGTTGGACAAGGCCTCCCTCATATAGAGGGGTGTTGCCATAATCCCCACGCTTGGCAGTCGGCGTGGGGATCGTAGTACGTTCACCGTGTACTATTAGGGCGCTGCTGCCCATCCTCCGGTGGTTCTGGTCGCAGTTTTAGGACATAACCGCGTCCCTGATTTAACAAACATAAAAAAATATTTATAAAATAATGTACGACCGAATTGAGCACCTCTTCTTTTTGGAAGTTGGTTAAAAACAGTAAAAGCAACTACTCTGTGTAACAGATTGACTGCATTTCTCAGTGCTCCGATGTTAGTGCGTTATTTGAGCGGCTGCGACTCCATCATTCATGTGTGCTCAGACGTGGAGAGCAAACTACTAAAATAAATACATTTCAGCTTACCACTCCTATTGGTTCTAAAGATTTCTCGACAATGTAAATAGACCTTTTGGAAATTGGTTTACGGCGCTCTTGTTTTTTTTTTCTTTAGCATTAGAAAGGTAGGGACTACTTTGAACTAAACTTCTTGTTCATAAACGAACCAGACTAATAAAATAGGGTATTTGTCTGTATTTAAAATATGATTCATGCTGATGTAATCCTAGAAGGCTGGGTGTTCCCCAGTAGTTACAATCTGGGTATCTTTAAATCTCGAGTGAATCTGTTTCTTCTAGGCAAGCGTGCTCCATCGTAGAATGCATCATCGCTTAACATCAGGCGAGTTGGCGATCAAACGCAAGTCTATTGTACTGAATATTTAACAAAAAAACCCACTTTTTTTCATTATTTAATTACTAAAAACTGCAAAAAAGACCTGATTTTCAGAAAAAATACAAATAAAACTTCGGTCAAGGGACTGCAAATGCTCTATTTAGGTCGAATTTCCTTATGGCGTCACAGGCAAGTAATGGAGGCAACAATTGCATGGCAAATGACAATTTGTTTGCTTGCTTGTGACGTCGCTGAAGTCACACGGCCCCATAATAGCGATTACACGGAAGTACAATAAATGTTAATTTTGATCCGCCATTTTTAATACATAATAATACTGGATTATGAGCTTCGACCAATATAAAATGAATGGACGGGCCCAGTAGAAGCGCATTTTTGAAGCTTACAAAATGAGCGCCAGCGCTCACTTCGTCTCAGTCGGTCTCTAGCCGTAGGAAGTGAAACACGAGTCTATTGTTACGCGATAACGAAACATCTGACAAAATTATGAATTCGTATGCTTTACCGAAGTGTAAATACATAAATAAAAACGATATCTATTTTTTGTAACAAATATACTGTACATTTTTATAATTAGGTGTTGAAGTATATGTCCGACGGTTTTGACTCGTTTTTACTGATCAAGTTCAATGGTTAGGGCCCGTCCATTCATTTTATTTTGGTCGAAGATTATGAGTACAATTTCAGATGGATTCGTAAAAACAGTGAAATACCCTGTTATAAATGCAATTGCGAGATTGTTTGTTCCTCTTTCGCGCATCAACAAAGCAACGGACCGACAATGTGATTTTTTTAAATAGAGATAGTTGAACAACCTGAGTGTCATAAGATACTTTTTATCTTGGAAAAATTTACGATTCTTGAGGGAATACACTTTGTCAACTTCTGGCAAAGGAATAATATCGTGCGCAAAAACGAGATGCAGCATTGTTTGTAAATTGTAACTAAACACGTCTAATAAATAGGCTTGTGACCTAATGTTAATTTATTACAATTAATTTAGCGATGAATATAATTAAAGACATCACACATACTGAAATTTTTTATTGAATTGGCTGATTAATCTCTGAGATATGAGCGTTTAAAGTTTTAGGTAGGGATGATCCATCCCTTTTTCGCAAAGCGTGTGTTGCACTTGTATGCCGCGCCTGAGGCTTGACGTCATAGCTCAGTATAGTGTGCTCTCTGTCTAGCATGAAATTAAAATACTTATAACTTAATTATTTTTGAAATAATTTTAATTTTGTTTTTGTTGATAGGCTCTATTGAGGATCAGCCTTTTTATGAGGTAATAAAAAAATAACAGTCGTCATGCCTATTCTGAGTTATCAGCGTTCATCGGCCACTGCTGGACATGTCCTACCCTGTCGCTTCCAGTCAGTTACGTATATCGTCACTTCATTATGTTTCAGGACGTCCCACTCTACGTTTATGAATAATTATTGTTTAACTTTATAGACAGTTAAATAAACTCTACGTTATTAATGTAAATATTTTTACAGTAACCCTTTCTTACTTCTCCGAAATGACTCCAGATGAAAGGTTAAACTACCTTTTGTTTTCTAGAAAATTAAGGTAATAATTCCTCAAAATTGGTCTCTACGTACATCTTAATTTTAAAAGTTATTTTTCGAGATTGATCACATAGAAGCGAAAACTTTCCTGCAAAAAGAATTAAAGCTAAAAGCGATAACCTAATAACCTAAAAATACTTAGAATCCCAAATCCATTCTCTCCTCTCACCAAAGAAATCAATTTAGACAGGACTACAAAAACTGGCAAAGAACACGTGGCTATTTAGCCAGAGCACAGAAAGGCAATTTTCTATCCCATTCTATCCGAATTCCGAATTATCTCCAATCAATCGAACAAAAGACGAGAATGGCCAAACTTATTTCTCCGACGGCCGACGATTTATCAACTAGAATCATTTGTTTCTGTATTGTTTACTTTGGCAAAAGAAAGATATGATTAAAGATGGGTGGAGACGTGCGTCTGCTCTGGAGGGTAGCTAGGGTCATAATGACACTCGAAACACTCCCGAAGCAGTAAACACCTTTGTGCGGAATTTGAGGGTACAATGTAGAGTTGCTGAAGTGGCTCTAACTATGCCTTCGATCCGTCTTAGGAAGTGCTCAATTAGATGCGGAATGTTATCTCTAATGTAGCTTGCAGCAAAACGTTTTCGAAATGTGTCACAGAATAATTTTATTAATAGTTACTTCAGAAATTGTATGTGCTTTATTTTGTCATGTGCTGCCATTGATAAAATTCAAGACTGATTAATGAAGGGTCACTATGGGTTTACTTAAAAACGTTACTCAAGTTGATCTATGCTTAAAATTGTTCTGTCTCGTTTCCGCGTTTGACGATTGCCGACAGCGAGAAGTTGAGAGAGCAATTTTAGGCGTATATCAACTTGAGTAACGTTTTTAAGTAAGGCCCTATGACAATAACATCAAATATCTAACTAGTTTACACGTAAAATGCCTCCTGCATAGAACGCATTAGTAGTTTCGCGGTTCGAAATATGACCACAGTTTTAACCGACTTCAAAAGGGGGGGTTCTCAATACGGTAGTTTTTTATACATAAATATATATTTGTTACCTCAGAACACCATTATTTTATGAACCGATTTGTTTTTATTTTTATTTGTGTTTAATTGAAAAGATATATTTTCAGATTGGTCCCATAGAAATTTCATCAAAATCGGTTTAGTAGTTTATATTTTAAATCAATATATCTGGAAAATTACGTATTTTACTAATTTTGTCATGGAAGGTTTATTACATGAATAATAATTTTGTCGTAGTAATAATTTTCTGCCCGTTTATGACTGTAATTCCATCTACTTTTTATATTAGATCAATGCACCAGATTAGCAAAAAGTTATTATGTAAAGCTTTTCTTTTAAAGAGGTTGAAATACGAGCAAGTAGATTGCCTTTTTGCTACGAAAATAGTTCATGAGTTTTGTTTCGTTCTAGCAACGATCCTAAATCCGAATCCTAAAGTGCGACAGTGCCCAGAAGCTCACTGATAAGCTTTATTAATTAAACTAGCAGAAATATTATTAATGCAATAAAAACAATGTGAAAACGGCGCTTAATGCCGGCAGCAAATTAACTACATTGAAAACGGAAGCTAATATAACTGAGTAGAGAATTCTAAAGAGAAACAACTTTCTAGTTTTTCCTTATTTGGCCCCGTCATTCCTCGTCGTTACCTTCTATAGGTATAGACAAGATATCTATGAATGATAAATGAACCAACCTTCGAAACATGGCATCTATAATCAATTAATCAAAGTAAACACACAAATCGAACAAACTTTAAAATTAGTGGCCATGAAAGATATCTAAAAGCGTGGCCATAGTTCGGACAATATGCGAAATTGTAGGTTCTGTCTGGTTTTTTTTTAAATACTAAATTCACGAGATTCTTAAACGGCTTAAAAATCTGAATCTAGATCTAGCTATACATCCTATACGATGATTACTAAAGCTGCAAACAAACTAACGGATGCGTCCGGAAGCCGCGGCTGAAGAATGCGACTTGAACAGCTGTTACATCGTCTCCAGTCATCTGTCCTCAGTCATTTTATAAAAAAATGTCAATGCGTAAACATGTCAAGAGAGCACACCATATCCAATATTTTCAGATAGTTTAGGCTGAAGAAAACCTCTAGCGCACCAGATCGCCTTCGGACGTCTGACTGACAAAATATGTCATTGGGCAACCATGAGCATCGTAGTACAGCATCGTAGGGGATCCGATGACAAAATATGTCATTTGGCAACCATGAGCGGTCAAACTAATGACTTGAAACCGATATTATGCACAGCTTAGTGTATATTGCTTATTATAGCTAGTGATTGCGTCCGCCAGCCGCGTCCTTCAGACGCATCCGAATGTTTGGGTCACAGAAAAGAGAAGTAAAGGAAAGAAATGAGAAGACAACTCTGTCGTCAGGTATTGTGACAGATGCTTGATTGAACATTCTTATTTATGTCAACGCGTCGAACTCCGCGTCACAGTTGCTATGAGTTTATATCGGTGCAAGTGACAACAAATTTCTTACAAAAATGCCTTGACAATCGTTCTAATTTAAGATTTTTTTTTTCTTTTCTGTTGTTTGGGTACAGTTTTATTCTCTGTGAATGTTCTACTCAGTGCTAATATCAAGTACATTATAATTCGTTCGCCCGCGCCGTATTTACGGTATCGAACTCGTCGCGCCTGCCCTACTCTGTTTATGAAATATGAATTAATAATTAACACCGGTTTACGCTCAAATAAGTGTTATTAATTATTCTGCTAACGGGTTCCGATAGTTTATGATTCAGTGACTATATATTTCGGTTAGGTATAGCATGTGCGCATTACAATCTGACGGCACGGCACAGAAGACATATGCGTCCAGTAATCAAGTTTGATCATCGGGCTGCACCAACGACGTATTTTAAATAAAAACCGGCTAAGTGAGAGTTGAAAACGCGCACGAAGGGTTCCGTACCATTAGGTATCTATAAAAACGGAAAATAACATGTCTGTTGTATGGGAGCCCCTATTAAATATTTGTTTTATTTCAAGTCAATCATTCATTTTTTAAATGAATATATAATTAATTATTCTGTGAATATTTCAAGTGTCTACTTGTTGCCGTTATAAATATCGAGCAAAAACGAGCAAAAAATCATGTTTGTTGTATGGGAGCCCCCTTAAATATTTATTTTGTTCTGTTTTTTTGTATTTGTTGTTATGGCGGCAACAGAAATACATCATCTGTGAAAATTTCAACTGTCTAACTGTCACGGTTCATGAGATACAGCCCGGTGACAGACGGACAGACAGACAGACGGACAGCGGAGTTTTAGTAATAGGGTCCCGTTTTAGTTAAACCCAAAAAACTGTGAAGGAAAGCATCGTAGGGAATCCGATATATCCATCACAAACCTCGAAAAAAGTTCAAGGATATAATTATGAATTTACCAACATGCACTGGGCCAGCATGGTAGATTAGGGCACATTCTCCCTCCCCCCCCCCCCCCCTCTCTGAGAGAGAGTTCGTGTCACCAGTAGGAACATTATAAACTGATAATTAAATCCTCCAGAGAATGTACGAAATCTTCAAACGGCATGGAATTTCAACTATATTATGACTTAGCTTGAACACTATGAAGACCCTGTAACCCGGAAAAGCTCCAGTCCCATTCTATCCCTAAGATTGTTTTCTTGAACCAAATTTAATCACGAAACAGAATTAGTAAAGTCATATAATTAGTGAAGGTTCATTCTCCAAAATCGTCCAGTTCAAAGCGAGGGTCAATGTAACATTCTATTTAAAGTCGACAAGTCACTGTAATTAGTTTTACTGAAGGGAACCGATAGTAATTCAGTTTAATTAACTAAGCTGATATGTAACCCTCTTATTACAGATTAGATTTTGAAGTTGGGTTAAGTTTAAGCTGTGTTTTGTAGAGATATCGGGGACGTGAGAGGTCGATGGAGCTTGGACTGGGGACTGAATAACAAACATAACTTTGACAATAAGTTAGAGGATCTTATTTGGACAAGTCCCTCTTTAATTGGGTGCTTGACACAAATGTTATAAAATTGGTAAAATCGATTGTGTAGTACATACCTAAAAACATATATAAAAAATATACATAATGTTAATCTATAATAATTTTTTTACTTTAACAATTTATTGTCAAACTCTTGTGTACAAAAAATGTGTGGTTCTTTCTTTACTTTAGTGAAAACTGTGTTGCAAAGGCAAAGTCTTCCAAAGGAATACAAACAGAATTTAAATTATATTTTGCGTAGAATATTCTTAATTATTGTTAAAAAGCACGCCAACGCGCACGCATTGGCAGAGTCATATGAAAAAAAACGGTTCTTTTCTGCTATAACGACACCGGTAACAACTTCCTTGCAAAAGCGCGTCAATGAAACTTTTCCGAAATACGCGTGAATAGAACCTCTAGAGTGAAATGGCGAAGCGCGCGCCCGGTGTCCCTCGTTCCATTCCCAAGAGCTTTGTAACACTCGCACATACACGGAAAAAATGTCACGTCAATTGTCCCAATACAAACGGAAAGTTCCGCTTCAAAAATGAATATTTTTCCACGTGACAACTTTGACGCTACGAGTTTTAACATACGATTTATGGCCGTACTAAAACAATAGAGCCGACGAAATAAACCGATTTTGAAGCGGCGCATTGTAAACTTGTTTAAATCGACGCTCGGGACAGTTCTGTGAAAAATTACGGATGGAGAGAGTTAAGCGATGCTTTTACCCCAGTTTCGGGAACGAGCGGAGTCACGGCACGACCTGGCGATTTCCTGAGACCGCCTCGACCTATTTACCTGAACGTATCTGCCAGATAAATAGGTTGGCTCGTACCTCCACCTTGGGCTAAACTCTGACACTAATACTGCATTCTCAAAAAGACAGAAACTATCCGCATCCCGCCAAAAAACAACCCTAAAACGGCGGTTTCGACTCGATCAAAGAGGAGTAATTGTACAGAGAGGGCACTACAATTCAAGCGGTTTTATTGCCTGAAGGGAGGAGGCCAGCAATTTGGCGGTCTGACCGCAAGAGCCGCGCGTGTTTATTAGAGACAAAGAGCTGGCCGCGTCGGCCCCCGATTTGCATAACGGTCTGTGTCGTAATTAGAAACCATCTCGGACGTCCCTCCTTTGTCCCGTCAAGTCTGGAGGGGACCGCGTCAAACGGCGCGCCATTTAGCCGCTCTCAGGATAAGCTGTTTAATCCGACCGAATTAAAAGAAAATGTGCAACGTGTTTCGAGCTCCGGTGATACAATCGTAATTAAATTCTAGTCTAGAGGCGTGTTCTTCGTATGTTGAGGTTGGAAAACTTTGCAAAATATTTTAAGCACGCAGCGGTTGTAATGAAAAATGGTGTGAAGAAATTACTTGTGCACTCCGCACCGCCGCAATAAATTGTTTTCTAAGAAGGGCGTGTAAGGCAGCGTACACACGGGGGTATAACACGGTATAACTCATTAAGTTGAGGCGCGTTTACGAGGCCGTTGTATCGTGGCCCGCACTGGGATAATGACGCTAAACCGATATCCTTATTTACTGCAAATTGCGTCGGCTCTTACGTCTATTAGACCCGGTTACTGGTGAGGAAGTGTGCCAGTTATGTTTGTTGTTCTGAGATGATGAGGTTTCGCTTGAAGGTCACGCGGGATTGTGGCAATATCTCTGAAGATACACACTATACTGGGACTGAGATAAATATCACAGCTGAGCAAATTTTTTTTTTAAAGGCCTCTGGAGATGTTTCAATTTATATACGATTTTTTTTTTGTTCACAGATTGCAAAAGAATCGCAACGAACTACCCTGCTAAATCACAGTTTTAAACAAGCCATGGTAAGTACTTCGATACACCTTTTTAAGCATAATAAAAACTACTCTTAGACGTTAACGTTTTTGAAAACGCTTTAAAGATTGCATACATTTGACATCGCTCTTGCGTACGTGCTAAAAACGTTTATTTTATTCCGTTATTAAATCTTATTTCAATAATAGTTCTACCTACATTTTCAGCCCACATAATTATACCTTCGAATAGTAATCACTGCTAAAATACACGGTAACGACGTCAAAATAAATTAGAGAAAATCTGATTGTTTCGTAGAAATTATCAAATTTTCTCTAATACGCCAGAATTCTGTGAATCGGATATCGTTCAATTAATATAATAGTGCTCTTTCTCATCGTGGATTAATGCAAAATATGCGATTTGATATTCGGAACTGGGGCGTCTTCTTTAAAGCGATTCTGTTTAGGCGATGAGAAAAGTTGCGCGACCGCAAACCGTATCTCGGCGAGATAAGGTTCACGTTAGCGCGTTCTGAACTGCGCTGTTTAGGCGCTAATTCGAGCCCACATTAAAACTAAACCGTAAGGCCCCTCTAGGCATCAAACTTTAATAGTTCGGAAAGCACAATTCTTTGGCGCGTTTCCGACTAATTGTCATGTGATAATCATTTACTACATACAGAAATCAAATTATTTGTTCCAAGTATTACAATGTAACCCCTATGAAAACAGTCCAATTTTCAATACTGTAAATCAATACGTTCTTTCTTTCCTCCTTTCAGTTTAGTATCATTGTTCTGTTTAGCCTCACTTACTTCGCGAAAGTTTCTTTTGTTCTCTTACCGAATTGTTAGTAAGTATTTTCATAAAGACCTCATAATCACTGTAAAAGATAAAACTTACAAACATTTCAGAAACCCCTGACTTCACAAAACCCTGATATCCTAGGGGCATGACACACTAAATTAATTTACAAACAACATTAAAGTAAAATATCAAAGCTAAAATCACAAGTACGGGAGAAACAAGTCATTAAGAGTAACAGTATACAAGCAGTAAGGACAACGCAGAAATTAATACTTACCATGTTTTTGAAATACAGAAAAAAATTATGGCTACTGATAGCTACCTTCAATATAGCTTTGCTGCTATACGAATATTCTATACCTCTTAGAATCGCTTAAAACAAATTTAAAGCCACAACAATTCACAATGACAACCTCGTTAGCTTAGTCTGTAGTGATCCTGCCTTCTCTGCTTGGGGGCGTGGGTTCGATTCCCACCTAGGACAAGCATTTGTGTGATGAACATTTGTGTTTGTTCTATGTTTGGGTGTTAATATCTATTTAAGTACTTATGTATAAAAAAAAGTATGTATATCAGTCTCTGGCAGCCATATTACAAGCTCTGCTTAGTTTGGGATCAGATGACCATGTGTGCAATAATGTCCCAGATATTTATTTATTAATTAGAAAAGTTTAGTGTATTATGTATTCTGTGGTTACGAGAAGTAATAAAATTCAGGCCCCTAGTAAATTTGAAAATCTCCACTATACAGTGAACTCATAATATATTTTAATGTTTTCCATTTCAGATTTATTATAATCTTTCCACTTAAATTATGCGTTCTCTCTCTCTCTCTCTCTCTCTCTCTATCTATCTCTCGCCGCCTATCCCTCTTTCTCTCTCTCTCTTTCCGTTTTATTCTATTTCAGATCTTCACAGTGCAATAGTCCTTACTGCATTCATGCTACGTCATTACTCATAATTAGGCCCGTAAACTTAATTTGCTAGGGGCCGAAGTTGGCCGGCGCGTTTTTTGCAATTTCATTTTAATTATACAACCGTGAGCGAGCTCCTTTACAGTTTCTGATGGAAGATGTTTTAAGTAGGTATAAGTCACTGATTTGCGAAAACGGGAATATAATTAAATAAATACAATTGAGGTATTACTTAAAAATATATATATTATGTAAACTAATGTAGGACTATTTAGTCCAACATTTTGTAACGTTGTAAAATAACGTAAAATAGTTGAAACGTCTTGCCTGTGTGATCATTCTTCATAGAGATGAGAAAAAAGGTCACGTGATGACTGTGTGGCACGTATTTATTTTTTACTTGGCTACTGCCTCTTTGGGTGTTTGGGCCATTTTGTCATCAACTGTGATGGAAATTGTGAAAAGCGATAGTAAGGAGGGAAAATAATCCTGGTTGATGACACTAGTAAAAGAAAAACTAAAGACAGATATTATTGGATTTGAAAATAATTTGCTAATGGAAAAATGACTTTATTGTTCGGGAAGGAGAGTTGAGAGGCAATTTGTAATGGAAGCGGAATTTTACATATAATGGTAGAATACAAAGATTGGGAGAATAATAGGATGATGTCAAAATGGCGTCTCTCACTAGGGATGTTTATTGTTTTTGACGGCTAAGCTATCGTACCTATCGCTTGGTATGTATGCAAACTTTGGTGACGTGCCGCAAGATTCCAGAATTTATAAGTTACCTTGTAGCGCCTCCTCTCTATAGAGCGTCCTGTAAAC